>JAPDVU010000002.1:178781996-183581996 GCA_026230045.1 Corynorhinus townsendii | reverse complement strand
GAATGGAAAAAAGCAGCCTGGACTATGTCCAAGATGCAGGAGAGGAAAGCACTGGGTAAACGAATGCCGCTCCAAGACTGTTGCTGATGATAATCCAATGCCTTCTAGGCAGGGAAACTTCAAGCGGGGCCAGCCATCTGGGTCTCTCTCTGTGGCCTCAGCCAGGCACAGGAAGATCCACCTAGACCCAGCTTATTCTCTTTGTCTTTTCTACATCCTTTACCGCCCCTCCCCCCCCCCTCCCCACCACCACCCCCAGACTCGCCAAACCCTTGGCTGAGCTGGCCCGGCACACTTACTGGTACTGGGACTAGCATAGAGGTAAGTGGACATACCAGTAAGTGAATCTATGTAGCCTACCATACTATGCATGTCCTACTACATAGGGTTTTTATGTTCCAGAGAAGTCATCCTCTTGATGTCTGTCTCCTCCAGGCAGATCCTCAGACAGAAGACCCTTCTATCTGAGGATAGAAGGTAAGGAGCGAAGTTTAGTAATAACTAGGTGTAAAACATGGGAAATTCAGGATCGCAAGGAAAGAATTTATACGTATCCATGCTTAAGACTATGCTCCAAGCATGGGGCTGTTCTGTAAGGTATGGACAGCTTTTCGATTTATTGGATTTTCCAAGTAAAACCTGCCCATAGGTGATGGTCTTGGAAGAGCTTCCAGTCCCCCAGGTGACCAGAACCCCCAGGGCTCTCTGGCACAAAGTCCTTGGTTTATGCAAATATATCACTCACGCAAGAAGCTGCACCTGCAGCATAGGTAACATCTGCCGCTCCTTCTTTCTCGACCGCTTAAAAATGTTGTTCTCCTCCTCATGAAGGGAGTGACGGTCTGTGGTACAGGGCACATCCACCAGCACCTGCCCAGCAGTGTTGAAGGGTAAAGTATTAGAGCTCCTTAAGGCCAAGGCTATTTTAGGTCCCTGATCTGGGGGGTTTGCAGAGCACTCCTTCTGCCAATGCTTCCATTGTAGAGTACCTGACAAAACTCATTTTAACCCGATAAGCAATTGTGAAATAATGAGTGGGAAAATAGTATGTTTAGGTATACTCATGGCTAGTTAAAAAAAGCAAAAAACTAAAACCAACACACAAATAGCTATAATTACATAATTGATATCAACCTACAAGAAGTCTTTAGTGCTTCAGAGCTCTGTCCTTGGTTCAGTCCTTAGCTATTTGAATAAAATCATCTAATTTACAGATCATACAGTGTCCAGAGTGTAACTAATATACTCAATAACAGGATTAGGATTTAAAATATCTTATGCTACCCTGGTCAGGTAGCTCATCTGGTTAGTGTCGTCCCAATTCACCAAGGTTGTGGGTTCAATCCCCAGTCAGGGCACACACAAGAATCAACCAATGAATGAATAAATAAATGGAACAACAATGTTTCTCTCTCCCTCCCTCCCTTCCTCTCTCTAAACTCAATAAATAATTTAGAAAAATAAAATGTTATGCTAAAATAATGTCATATCCGATATGAAAAGTTTTAAAGTGAGAAATGTAAAAATCATTCATTTACTAAGAGCCTCCCCTGGGCTAGGCACTAGAAACAAAAAGAAAAATGTTTAATTGTCCTATGTTTATATTTCAAAAAAGTAAAATTATCTAGGAAAAGTATGTTCATTTTTAGCTAAACAGAAACTCCAAGTAAATTAATAATGACCCAGTGTTCAATACTTAGATGTTTTCCTAAGCTGCATGAATTGACACAATACATACAGAGTCCCATATTTCAAGAACTATGCTGGCCTTCACAGGAAAAAGAAACATTAAATAAGGATGCCCAGAGAAGGGCCACTGGGATGTTTAGAAAACACATTACAGAAGAAAGTAAAACTTCTGTTTCCAGCAATGTAGTGAACTAGATGTCCTGAAAACCCTTGCAATACAAAACACCTAAAGATTGGATAAAATAGCGCTGGCAGTTTTTCTCAGTGGTGAGCATCAGCCTTCAGACTGAAGGGTCACAGGTTTGATTCCCAATCAAAGGCACGTACCTCAGTTGCAGGAGACAACCAATTGATGTGTCTCTCTCACATCAATGTATCTCTCTCACTCCTTCCCCACTTCCTTCCACTTTCTCTAAAAATCAATGGGAAAAAAAATATCCCCACGCCTCAGGTGAGGATTAAAAATAAAATTAGTAAAATCCTCAAAAGCCAAAGAAAAAGTTGAAGCATAGTCCCAGCTGGGTGGCTCAGTTGGTTGGAGTATTGTCATGTACACCAAAAAGGTTGTGGGTTTGATTTTGGGTCAGGGCACATACCTAGATTTCTGTTTCAATCCCAGTCAGAGCATGTACAGGAGGCAACTGATCGATGTTTCTCTTTCACATCGATGTTTCCCTCTTCCTTCCTCTCTGTAAACTCAATAAACATATCCATGGGTGAGAGTTTAAAAGTAAAAAAAGTAGGCCCTAGCTGGTTTGGCTCAGTGGGTAGAGCGTCAGCCTGCAGACTGAAGGATCTCAGACTCGATTCCAGTCAAGGGTGCATGCCCGGGTTTTGGGCTCAATCCCCAGTGGGAGTCATGCAGGAAGCAGCCAATCAATGATTCTATCTCTCTCTCCCTCTTCCTTCCTCTCTGAAATCAATAAAAAAATATTTTTTTAAGAATGTAGGAGCACAAATGCAGGGAGGCATGCTGGAGCTGAAGCCAATGGATTCTATCTTTTATCAAATCCCTAGTAACCCCCACACACCAAAAAAAAAAAAAAAGAAAGAAAGAAAAAGAAAGAAAAGAACAGAAAACAGGGCATTGGGCCCATTTGAATGGAAATCCATAGCAAAGCCAAAATCCTCAAAGGGCTACACTGTCAATCAAAGAATAAACTAGAAAAAAAAAAAAATCAGTCCACAATGACAATAGAACTTGTCTGTTTTGGCTTAACTCTGGGCAAAAAGAAAAAAAAAGGTATGTGCCCTGATCCAGAAAATCCCACACAGAATAATTAATGGTCCTGGGTTAACAGATCCTCCAAACACCTGGGAAAAGGAAATGTAGGTTCATTTCTAGAGGAATGCAAATCCTCTAATTAACTAGGGCTCTATAATTAACTCGGGAATGATCATAAGCTAATAAATCAAATCAGGTTTTCTCAATCCTAGTAAAGGCAGAATAGCTTGTTGCAAACCAGTCCTCTAGCTGGAACAACTAGAAATGCTTAATAAAATATTTAAAATACCTATCTGAAATCATTAGAGATCTACTAAAGAAGCAAGAAATTTAAGGGTTTCTGAGCAACCAAGTTGAGTTGAGAAATAAAGTAAGCCTAATATACATTTTTTATAGTCAGTCAGGTTCAAACTTGTTTTTGCTGCTGTCTCTAATGAAGATAGTAGCAGCCAGTCATCTAAGCTAAACTGATAATTCTGTAGATGATTGTTTTCTCCAAATCTCCATGGAGAGCCGACCAGCTCCAGAAACAGCCCTTATATGCTCAAACATGTAGGGCTCAATCCTACTGTCCAGGGCCTGGAGTCAGGATGAGGAGGCCAGATTTGGCTGGCTGGATGTCCCAGGATAGTAATCACTCACCCGGTCATAAGTGTCCCCCTCCAGTTCTCCCCACTTCCTGCCATCCCATGAGGTGACTCGAACTCGACTCTTATCCCTAACATCTTGAGGTACATAGCTGTGAAGGACCTTCTGAAGTCTGCCTGTTCGGGAAGTAGAGAGATCATTGGCAGCAAGATTGCCTGTGGGAACATAAATTTGAGGATTTTTTTTTTACTTCTGTAAAAAATGCCATTAGAATCTTGATAGCGATTGCACTGCATCCATAGATGGCTTCTGGTAGTATGGACATTTTATGCCTGTGGGAATAAAGGAACTTCAGAGATCATGGCCCAACCTCCCACAAGCAATGGTGCTAAAGTCAACAATAAAATAGGTTGTCCCTAGTGATTGTGGAGCCTCCATCTCAGCCCTGGACTGCTTATATCCCGGCTTCTCTCATGTAAGAGAGAAATAAACTTCTCTTCATTAAGCTAGTTGAGTTTTCTATTGTATATGACCAACCCTAATCCTAATTGATTCACCATCTATCTTTCATTTTCCCTTTTGTAACAGACACAAGTCCAATAAACATTCTACTTTGCTCTTGGTTCTCCAGTAAGAAAAAGTATTACTGCAAGCTTGCTGGTAAATGGCAATTGATACCGGGCCTCAAAGTCAAAGAGAGAAATGGAGGTGGGAAGTGTGGTCAAGAACTAGAGAGTGAATGTATGGCAACAGAAGAAAACTAGACTTTGGGTGGTGAGCACACAATAGAGTATACAAATATAAAAGTATAATATACACCTAAAATTTATATACTGTATTAACCAAGGTTACCTCAATAAATTTAATTGTGAAGGGGGAACTAGAGAATGCATACTTTATCTAATGGGAATGGTCACTACCATAAAACAGTTTAGTATTCTCACAAGGAAATATGGTCCCAGTTTTTGAGGACATCAAGGAAGTAAAAATTGTATTCTCTGTTCAAGAGGAATTTGCAGTTGGATATGAACTGAGAATAGAAAAGCTGAGTCCTATTCTGGTTCTACCTTCAACTTATATAAAAGGTTTAAGTTATTTAATCTCTATGGCTCAATTTCCCCCTCCATAAAATATGAGGGCTGGACTAGGTAAATGCTAAGTTCCCTTCTGGCACTAAAATTCCTGTCTCCCTGGGATCAAGGAGTTGCTGGGATGAAGGTGAGTTGCTGGTTTAATTTAGCACACTGAAGAGCAACTCTCAAGTATGTCTCCTTGGCCCTTCTTGCTTCTCTTAGTTCAAGTTTCTCCTCTTTCAAGCAGCCCTACTTGTTTCATCCCTCTTCTGATGGATTTTCACATCACTCAGTAAGATCAGCACAGCTCAACACACAGGCATTGACCTCATTATGCTATATCAACATCTTTTCTCCTTTCCCTCTGGACTTCCAGAAGGCTGAGGTCAAATGTGGTGCCTCTCTAGAATCATTATGGGGCCTGTCATGAGGGTGGAAGCTAATGCAAACAGTACAAGTTATCTGATGAGAACTGGAAAAGAAGGGTCCAGGCCCAACAAAAAGGTAGGGTATATTGCAAGAGAAGCTTGCCTGAGTGCCAGGGTCAATGTGAAAATCACAGCCCCCTTGTGGATATTTGTCAGGTCCTTAAGGAGAAAATACTGCCTATTAAAGGCAGGATGTAGGCCAGTGAATGGCTGAAGTGAACACTTACAGTTCACAAGGCCCAGCCTAGGCTACACTAAAATGGTAAGACTTGGGCCTGTCTCCAAGGAGTTAATAATCTTGAAGAGTGAGAAGAGTGAGAAAATGCATACTCGGTAAAGCTCTGATGCAAGGCTAATGTGCTAACAGTTGCAAGGTTGATGCCCAGGATTGGGCACATAGGAGGAGACAGAGCATCACTTCTCCACTGGCCAGTAGAGGTCATGAGGGAAGACTTCCAGGAGGTGGCACACTTGAGCTGAGGCTTGAAAGTTAAAAGGGATTGAGAAGGTGTATTCTAGACAGAAAACAACATGAATAAAGGGGGGAGGCTAATTTGGGCAGCAGAGAGAAGCAAGATATGGCTGAAGCACATAAAGACTGGAGAAGAATAACATAAAGCTATAAAGCAGGGGTGGGGAACGTCCCACAGGCCTATAAGACCCGTGAAATCATTTGATCTGGTCCTACTAAGGCATTAGTGGTGAGTAAATTAAATGTTTGCTCAAATATAGCAGGCTAATTTTTAAGTTGATAATTCTGTATGGCCTGCCAATGATGTTATAAATATCCAAATGGCCCTTGGCAGAAAAAAGGTTCTCCACCCCTGCTATAAAGGTTCACTGCAGCCAGATATTATTGCTTTAGCTGGCAACTTAATCTTAGAGATGAAGTAAACAGGAGTGAAAGTATCATATGGTAGATTGACTAGGACATTACTTTAATCTGCCTTCAGAGACCTTGCTCTGCTTGGCAATCTTCCTTGGCCAACTGACAGAGAAATAGAGGAAATAATCAACAACAGAAAAAATACACCAGCAAGCACTATCGCCCCTCTGATCTTAGGACCAAAGACATCATATTCAGTGTGCTCCTGACTGGGTGAAGTGGGTGAAGTAGAGAGCCCTCACTGCCCAAGACACCAGCCCTTTTACTTACGGCAACAGCCAGTCTGAAGCAATGCTAGTGTCTTTCCCCCGGGGGCTGCACATAAGTCAAGCACCGTGTCGCCGGGCTGCAGGCCAAGGGCCAGGACAGGCAGCAAGGAGGCAGCATCCATCAGGTAGTAGTCCATGACACCCAGGCTGCCAAGCCTGGAAGAGAGAAGAGCACCTTATTGTCAAATTCGAAGTCAGAAGATCCAATGGGAGTCAAGGTCACCAAGTCCATGTCCTCAGGGGTTTTTAAGCTCTACTCAGCAACAACTCACTTCTCAGACCCACACTCACTTATTTACTCACCTACTCATCTACACAGCAGCCAGAGTAATCCTTTTAAAACACAGTTCAATCCACTCTAATCAAGCCCCACTAGCCATCTTTCTCTTTGTTAATTAAGCCATGCCTGCTCCTGTCTCAGACTTCTTGTTGCTGTACCTTCTACCTGCAGTACTCCCAAATATCCCTCATTTGTTTCCTCACTTCTTCAGATCTCTCCTCACAAGTTACTTCATCAAAAGGCACTGGTATTCCCTGACCACTTTATCTAAAAACAGAAGCCATCTACTCCCATCACCTTCTAGCTCTCTTTTCTTTAAAACACTTACTATTCACTTTATATATACAGATGTGTGTGTGTGTTTCCTCTCTATCCCTTCCTATTAGAATGAGGGAAGGAATTTTGCCTACTTTGTTTATCTTAAACTGAAACAGTGCCTGGCATATAGTAGGAACCCAGTTTTACTGAGTTACATATTGAGATGGCTCAGAGAAGAGTGCCATCATTTGTGCCTGTTGGAGATCTGAGTTAGTCCTGATGAAGGCCTATTCCTTCACCAGGTAAAAAATATAACAAAATAAAGGAAAAAGGATGGAAGGAGATTTGACTTGGAGTGACAAACACATAATATACAGATGATGTATTACAAAATTGCACACCTGAAACCTATGTAATTTTATTAACCAATGTCATCCCAGTAAAATAAAAAATTAAAAGTAACCATAATATCAAAAAAATAAAAAAGGAAGAGAAGCATTCCAAGAAGAATAAAAATGAAGATACAAAGAAACAGAAGCATGCAAACTCATAGCTTCTTTCAGAAGCAGTGATAATCTGATAATCTGGTATGGTAGAAATACAAGGTGCATGACACTGAGATTGGAAAGCAATGGAAGCTAGGTTGGAAAAGGTTTTAAATCCTTTGCTAATGAGTTTGGACTACAACGTGTAGGCAGATACCAAAAGCTTAAGGAAAAGTATGTGATCTGATCATCTAGATAGTGTTTTAGAAAGCTAGGTGGGCTAGAAAGAATTAGAAATATTAGTGAAAAGGCTATTACAAGAATCCAAGTGAGAGCCGATAAGGCATGAAGAGAGGCAGCAATGGTGTGGGTAAAAAGGGACAAAAGACAACAATCCAACAGTCACAGAAGGACTTCTCACTCCCAGCCAGTTGTCATAAGGTGGTACAGCCATTCCCCATTCCCCTTCCTGAGACACAGCTCAGCATGACAGCCACTGGGAACAGACTCAAGGAGACAGAAACCTAGTCCTGGTGTCCTGACAGGAAGGCTCTGGGAGAAATATATAACAAGACATAAGACATAGGAAGCACCATTGAGAATAAGCTACAAGAGCTACAAACCCCCAGTCATGAAATTGTGACACCTCCCGCATTCAGGCTCAAGCTATGATGGGTTTTTAAAAAATTTATTTTTATTGATTCAGAGAGGAAGACAGCGGGGGAGAGACACATCAATGATGAGCGATTCATTGACTGGCTGCCTCCTGCATGCCCCCCACTGGGGATCGAGCCCACAACCCAGGCATGTGCCCTTGACCGGCATGGAACCCAGAATCCTTCAGTCCACAGGCCGACGCTCTATCCACTGAGCCAAACTGGCTAGGGCTATGATGGGATATTTTAAAAGTAAAATCATGCTTGGACTGTCTGTGAAGCTGTGTACCTTAAGCCTTACAAAGGAGAATGAGAAGAAAACTGAAATATCTGAGAAAAGCATAGAATTGTTACATACCAGCACTGGCCCACAAAATCCATTCTCCTCAAGTTCCTTCCTTTGGAAGCATCACTCCTTAACCTTTTTAGTTCACAGACAATTTTGAGAATCTGCTAAAAGCTACAGTGGCTTTTCCAAAAAAACTACAACAATTTTTCAGATAATTTCAGGAGTTTCCTGGATTCCCTAAATACATCTTTGAACTCCTGAGAGGTGAAGATTCCCAGGGAGCCCAGTAAGACAAGAAGGAAAAAAATCCCAACTAAGTCATATAGTTGCTTCCCCAACTACTCTCAAGGTGTCCTCCCTGAGTGGCAGCCAAGCACCTCAGACAACTTAGTAAACTACACGGTTCTTATTTACTCCATGGTTCTGCCTAAAGCTAATGCCTCCAAATTGGTCTCCAAACCTACTCCAATCTATGCCTTCACCACCACAGTGACTAATGATCTTCCTGAAGCCCTAGCCAGTTTGGCTCAGTGGATAGAGCATCAGCTTGTGGACCGAAGGGTCGTGGGTTCAATTCCAGTCAAGGGCACATACCTCGGTTGCAGGCTCCTCCCCAGCCTGGATCCGGGTGGGGCGAGCGTGTGCAAGAGGCAACCAATCGATGTGTTTCTCTCACATAAATGTTTCTCTCTGTCTTTTCCTCTTTCTTCCACTCTCTCTAAAAAATCAATGGAAAAATATCCTTGGGTGAGGATTAAAAAAGTAAAATCAACTGTCACTTTAAAATAATAATAAAATAAAATAATCTTCTTGAAGCATACTTTGATGAGAATATGTCAATAGTAAGATATAGTACTTCTGAGGGCTATATTGAAGGTACTATACTAGGTGTTTAACATGTACTAGGTGTACCAATTAATAATGAGGATTTTGTAATCAAAGAAAACACGATAATTTCAAGAGAAACATCAAAAGTGCTTTATTCAAAGTAATGTCGATCACTAGCTACACATTTCCCCATCTTTCAGGTAATTTGTGGATACCGTCCCAATAGAACTTGTTTTGAGGCAAACCATTCCGAGACCCAATTTTCCACTTCTTTGTACGCTTTGAAGTGCTGCTCAGAAAGTACGTGTGCCATCCATCAGAACAAGTGGTAATCTGAAGGAGCAAGGTCTGATGAATACAGCGGGTGGATTGATACTTCCCAGGCAAGATCTTTTAACCTGTCTTTAACTGGTTTTGAAGTATGTGATAATGCATTATCACTAAGCAAAATTACTTTGCCGTGTCTTCTGGCATATTCTGGTCCTTTCACGATCAAAGCATGTTCAGATTATTTGTTGCTGGTAGTGATCAGTATTAATGGTTTCACCTGGTTTTAGAAGCTCATAATACACCACACCTTCCTGATCCCACCAAACGCAGAACATTGTCTTCTTTCCAAAGTGATTTGGCCTTGTAGTTGATGTTGATGGTTGACCTGGATTAACCCATGATTTTGTGCATTTGGGATCCTCAAATAAATCCACTTTTCTTCGCCAGTCACAATTTGATGCAGAAAAGACTTTCTTTCGTGCCGTTGAAGCAACATTTTACTGATGACTTTTCGGTTTTCCATTTGTCTTTCATTCAGTTGATGTGGCACCCATTTTCCTTCCTTTAAAATCTCTCCCACTGCTTGTAAATGATCGGAAATTGTTTGCTGAGCAACGTTTAATCTTTCTGCAAGTTGTTTTTGAGTTTGACACGCATCTTCATCCAATAATGCTTGTAATTGTTGGTCTTCAAACTTTTTCGATTGACCTGGATGTTCTTTGTCTTTCACATCGAAAGCGTCACTTTTAAAGCATTTAAACCAGAGTTCACAAGTATCTTGAGATGAAGCATGTTCACCATTAGCTTCCCGAAGTATACGATAACTTTCAGCAGCACTTTTCTTCAAAATAATGAATTAAAACTTCCTGCAAATGCTCTTTTTTTTTTTTGGCACGAAATTCAAAATTCGACATTTTTAAGTGTAAAAATATCTATGATGTTAACACCTTCAGCAAATTTGACATATGAAGTTTTGAAGCTTGCTGTCAATACAACAAAATAGCATACATATCAAATCGCATGTATATCAACATATGTGTAACTCCATCTATTGAAAAAAATCCACATTATTAACTGGTACACCTAGTATAATTTCATTTAATCCTCACCACAACCCTATGAGAACACAAATTCGAGAGCTAGGCTAACTGGATCTCAAATCCAGCCCAGTTGCTCATTAGCTGTGTGGCCTTCAGCAAATACTCAACTTGTCTGTGCCTCAATATCCTCATCTATAAAAACAATACTTACCAGATAGAATTAATGTAAGGAGTAAAGAAATTATTAAGTCAAATGCTTAGAAAAGCAACTGGCACATAGTGAATTCTAGTTATTCAATGCCACATGTCTCACAAGTGATGAAGCCTGCAGGCAAATCTAAGTTTTCTTGACTCCAAAGCCCATTCTGTGCATTATTCCTCTCCTCTACTCAGAAACCCTTTCCAGTGGTTCTCTATAACAGATCTTGGGAATTTACAGCAGTATGTACTAAAGGGCACATAGTATGAAGCCACCCAGCCCTGGCAATTTCAGCTATTTTTAAGCAACACTGGGTCACCAGAAAAAAATTCCCTTTCCCCAACCTACAAGCTCCTGACATTCAAAATTCCCACATATGGCCTCCATATACTTTTCCAGCCTCATCTCTTACTACTCTTTTCTTAAAAAAGTATTTTTTTTTATTGATTTCAGAGAGAAAGGGAGAGGGAGAGAGAATTATTGATCAGCTGCCTCCTGCACACCCCACACTGGGGTTCAAGCCCACAACCCGGGCATGGCCTTGACCATGAATTGAACCGTGACCTCTTGGTTCATAGGTCAATGCTCAACCACGGAGCCACGCTGGCCAAGCTCTTACTACTCTTAAGCATACAGCCTTCCTTCAAGCCAGTTGCTAGGCTTATTGCAAAAGCCTCCTAATTTACATCCCCATTTCTAGCCTTGCCCCTCTCCAATGTTTCTCACACAGTAGCCAAAATGATATTTTAAAAATTCAAATATGGTCATATCATTCACCAGCTTAAAACCTTTCATAGTTCCCTTTTACCCTTAAGAGAAAAAGTCCAAAATTCCATATGACCTACAATACCTTTATAATCTGGTTCTTGCCTGCTGTAGTAGCTTCATATTTAGACTCTAACCCATGTCACCAGTTTTGATTCCTACTGTTTTCAGGTCTTAACTTAAATTTCACACCCTCAGAAAAGACTGGGTTATATCTCCTAATTACAGCATCTTGCACTTTTCCTTTGTAGTACTTATCAAAATCATAGTGTTTTTTAAAATTTATTTTTATTTTCTGTTTTTCTTTATTTATTGATTTGAGAGAAACATCAATTTGTTGTTTTACTTATTTACACTTTCATTGGTTGATTCTTGTGTGTGCCCCGACAGGGGATCAAACCTGCAACCTTGGCATATTGGGATGATGCTCTAACCAACTGAGATACCTGGCCAGGGCCATAGTGTTTTAATAGCTGTCTTCCTCACTAGGCTGTAAGCTCCATGAGGGCTTGTGCATCTAAAACCCAGGGACTTAACAATGCCTGGGACAACCTGATTCTGGGTTGGGGGACTTTGTATGTAGCAGACCAGCTCCCTCGCTGCGATCTATTGAAAGTCAGCCCTCGACATAAGGGTTTGTAAAAACGAAGAAAAAAGAAAAAGGAAAAAAAGAATGCCTGGCATTTGGTATACAATAAAAATTTGTTGACTGAATGCATCAATCCTTCAAAGATCAATTCCACATTCTACAACTAACCCTAACCTGTTCTTTTCTCAATTTGTAAAGCACAATTTAGCATTTGATTAGTTTCTTTTCCATTCAACTTAATATACATTTGAGCATTGGATCAGACGACCAGAAGTTTTCCTTTCTTTTTCCTGGTGTACTAACTCTGTGCAAGTCCTGTTTCCTGGGCAAGTCGCTCTTCTTCTTTGGTACCATGAGGTTACTTGTCCTACTCACTTGAATGGGTGATTACAAGAAAGCAATTGTAAATAACACAAATCTTAACTGGAGAGGATGTAGTAAATGCTCAAGTCAGAGGTGGTTGTTTTCTGTAGGAGGCAGTAGATCAGAGTAGGTTCAAAGTCCAGGTTCTGGTGTCAGACCATCACAATCTATTTGTTGTACCACTTAAACTATCTAAGGGACCTAGAGCAAATAAGGACTTCAACTTCTCCGCACCTGTTTCCTCAGATGTAAAGAAGAAAAATATTACCTTTGAGGGCTGTTAACAGAAAAAAGGAGATAACATATGTGCAGCACTCTTGCTCTTGGCTCTCATTTAGCCAGTTAGAAAAAAGACTAATATGTATAAGCACTCAGTAAATATTAGCAATATTATGATCTCTATTAAAGAAGGCAGGAGCTGGTTCTCTTCCTGTTTACTTCCAGCAGACACTCAAGACAGCCCCAGCCATGGCTCCAGATACTACCTGGCAGGAGGGAAACGGCTGACATCCCCTCTGGTGAAAGTGAAGCATCGAAGGTTTGGACTGCAGGCCCAGGAAGCTGGGGATGGAGCTGCCGTTTGGCCACTCTCAGGCTCCAGTTCCCCATGGGAGTGGGCTTTATTCACAAAGTCTCTGGCATGCAGCTGCTCCAGTTCGGCACTCACATGATCGCAGGCAGCGAAATTATTGACCAGTGCACCATACTTCTGCTCTGAGAGAAGACTGATCCGGATCGATGGCCAAAGATCTCCAAACTGCACACTGTAGGTCATGTCAAAATTCTGCAGAGCCAGGCGAGTGGCAGGAAATTTGGGCTCTGTGGCAGCCTACAAGGGAAAGAACAGGCTTATTTGTCTTCCAGTTTTGCCTCTATCCCCTACTGCCCGACCCCAGCAATATATCAGATCTCTAGAGCTAATGTGGAGCCAGTTAGTGCCCAATCCTGCCTTTGGACCCTTCCTCTGCCAGCCAGAAGTGTGGGAGAGAAAACTAAGGAGCTGGTCTTTCTGTCTCAGGGGTGAGAGAGAAAGGAAACCGTAGTTCTCGTAATAGCATGTGGGGGTCACCAAGAAAGGGGCACTCTTTCAGGCCTTGGAATAAGAGGACCTTAAGAGAATGAGCGCTCAGAAGAGGACTCGAGGAAAATCTACAGACAACTGGAAGAAATTACAGAGCCCTTGTGGGAAATATCAGGCTGAAAAGCAAAAGACCCTTTCTCTCTGAATAGCCCTTCAATTTTCTAAAGCACTTTCATGTCTCCTAGCTTATGTGAGCACCACAACAGATAGTTCAGTGGGATACAAAAAATATCAATCTTCCACATTTGATGGAGATAAGCCTAACTTACCTAAGGTTATGCAGTGGCAAAAACCATAATGCAATCACAGGGTGGAGGGTAATTTTGGAGAGTTTCCAGACCCCAGGAAGGTAGGAAAAGGAGAGTTCATAGAAACTTTGGGGTTTAAACCAAACTGGGAACTTCTAGGATGACCTCTATGGGAGTAGCAGAGAGGGACACCAGTCAGGCTTGATGAGCATAAAAGTAGATTAAAAGGAAAATGAAGATATCAACTGAGGAGTCCATAAGTTGGTCCTGATTGCCACAGCTGAGTGTTTACTGTGGCTGGCAGTCCTGCTTCTGTCTGTGAATTTTGCTTTGGCCTGGATTTCTGGTTTGGTCAGAACTCTTGCTCTTGGCTCTCATTTCTTATTACAGTGGGGACTCTTGCTCCGGCTCCTGCTGTGATGGGAGCTTTTGCTCTTGCCCTGCCTTTTGAGATGGTGTGAACTCTTGTTTTGGCACAAATTTTTGCTATGGAGGGAACTCTTGTTTGGACCTTGACTTTTTCTATATTGGGGACTCTCACTCTGTCTCTGAAATCCACCAAGTTGAAGATTCTCACTCTGATCTTCATTTAAGCTTTGGTGGGAGCTATTGGTCTGGCTCTGATTTCTGCTAAGATGGCAACACTTGTTTTTACTCCGACTTCTGCTAGGATGGTTGTGATTCTCACACTGGCTCCGACTTCTGCTTTGGTGGATATTCTTGCTCTGGTTGTCACTACTGTGGCATTCACTAATTATAACAGTTGAACTACAGCTGGGAATATTGCTACTATAGCTGGAACTCGTGGGTGAAAGCAATGAAGAGCTATAGGGTATCTGGGGTGGCTCTTTGCGGGAGCCTTGAGGAGCCACAGAGTAGACGTGGAGGCCACAGGGCATAGTATCAGGGTGGCTGCAGGGTCGGGGGGCAATGGGTAAACATTGGGGGTCAAAAGGTTTTCTTAAAGGGATAAATGAATAGATGTGGGTAGAACATGGAGGTCCTACAGGCTGTCGAGGGGGTTGGGGTGGGCCCCTGGGAATGCCATAAGTGCCACAAGGAGGCACCATGGGCTGGTTAAGATACTGAGGGGGACCAGTGGAACCAGAGAGTGGGCAGGGATTAGGGGTGGAAGGAACCACAGAATACATATGGGTATTGCAAGGGGCTCCCAGAGGTCCATGGGGGTGGCTCTGAACATAAACATTAGGTAAAATAGGATCACAAGGAAGGCAGGGGGGAAGTGAAGTGGGGTTAACAGTTTTTAGGGTTCTAGGGACCAGAGTAGGTAAGACAGTCCCCTGGGGAAGTGTTTGGGGGCAGGAATTTGAACAAGTTGTGATGGAACAAGAAGGATCAGAGAGACCAAAAGGATGGGAGGGAAGTGGAGGAGAGGTGTTATCCTTAGGGGGCTTGGGTTGACTAGAGGGAGTGTCCTGGGCAGGGCTGTAGGAAGCAGACGGCTGTTTTAACTCTGGAGATCTGGGGGACTTCACTTGGGGACAAACTGGGGTAAGGAGAGAGGGTTCATTATAGCTTCTACGGGGAGATGATTGAGGTGGAGATATAAACTGGTTGCCCAGGGGTGAAGGGAAAGAGAAGGCAGAATTAGGATAATCCACGGACAAGGGAAGAGGTGGTTCCTGGGAACAGGGGGAACCAGAAATCAGGGTGCCAGAAACAAGGTACGAGTTCCCATTACTCTCCCTGGAGAAAACGGGCTCTAAGCAAGGCTTCCTGGAAGCCTGGGACTGGGGTGAGCAAGAAGAATCAATAATCCCAGCTGGTAAAGGATTGCCACAATAAGGGCTCCCAGGGGTAGATATGTGGGCCTCTGGGGGAAGATGGGAATAGTGATGTGAGTCCTCTTGAGGTGAGCAAGAACAGCCAGGCGCATTTGCCTGAGAAAATAGGGAGCCACAATAATTTTTCTCAAGGGGTGGTTCAAGCTGGAGTTGAGGTTTACAAGAGTCTGGAGGCTTAAGACGACCTAGGTAAAGCTGGCCAGTGGGTGGGGAAGATGCTGAAGAAAGAGAATCATTATAACTTCTCCCTGAGGACCAGTTGGGGTACAGGGGCGAGATCTGTGAGATCTTCAAAACCCTGGGAGAAAGGGGTGGGGAAATTACTGGTCTATATTCCATGGGCTGATGAGCAAGGTAAGGTGAAATCATGGGGCCAGTCACCGGGTATGTTACCAGGGCTGAAGGATACTGAACAGAGTAACAGAGATACGTGTTCTGGTCAATGTAAGGGCTTCTGAGACAGGGCCACGGTGTTCTCGGAGGACTCATCAAGCGGCAATAAGGGCTCTGCGGATGGAGAGGGGGTGACCCCATAAGACTGAATCGGTCAAAACAAGGGCTCGGAGGGGGTGAACCCAAGTGGATAGGCTCGCGGCAGGATAGCCTTCCGAGGAGTGGCAAACAGGGTTCAAAAGAACATCTCGCCAGGCGTAGGGGAGGTTGTGGGGGCTGGGAGGGAACTGGTTCCGGTAGGGAGCCGAGCGTGCCAGTTTCGGGAGAAATTCCAGGGCGACAGGTGAGGCCAGTGAAAGGGTCTCTAGAGAACTGGGGAGAACCCAGAGGATGAGTGGAGTTGATGTACCCTTTGCCCTGGTTTGGGGAAGGGCTGGAGGTATGGGCAGGGTGATCGCTGTAACCTTTACTGGGTCCCAGAGGCAGCTCGAGGGTGAGGAAAGGGTAGAATCCTTTCCCGGAGGGCGGCAGAGACCCAGGAAGAAAGGGGGAGTTGCTATGGCCTTTTTCGATGGATGAAGGCGGCCGGGCTGAAAAGTCTACATGGGAAGAAGGAGAAGAGGTCATATGGGAAAGGGGGAAGGGAAGAGAGGGAGGGAAAGGAAAGGGGAGGAAGGGAAGGGGAAGGGATGGTGGGCGTCCGGGGGAAGATAACCTAGCAACGGGAACAAGAGCCGGTGACGTAACTGGAAGAATGAGGGCGGAGTTGATGACGTAAGTTATAGAGGCGGAGACGGGAGTTCTGCAGAAGGAACAAAAGCGGGAGTCGAAGACTAGTGGCGAACTAAAAGGGCAGACAGAAGACACTAGCGCGGGCAACAGAAGTGAGAGGGAGGGGCTTTGTGACGCCCCTGAGGGGCGGGGAAAGATGCCAAAGGCGCCCCAGAGGGCGGGAGTGACACCTAACTGGAGAACTTTCCCCAGGGGCGGCCGCCCTTGGCCACTGCTACCGTTCCCTCCTGAGCTCCCGGCTGGACCTTACCCATTTCTTCTTATGTCGGTGTCTCCGCAGGACCTTCGCGAAGTCCGCTCGCTTCAGCAGGTCCCGAACCCCCCTCACTACCAGCGCAGCCATGTCAGCGTGCACCGCCGGGTAATTCCGACCGGAACTACAGCGCGAGACTCCAACGTTCCGAGAGGCGATGCACTCCACTCTGCCTTAGGGGGAGGGGCTTCCGGCTGCTCCTCCAGCGGCTCCGCCTACCCATACCTCGCAGTGGCTGACCGGCCTCTCCACGGTTCTTTTGAGGATGCTGGACCAGAGCAACCATTCCCAAGGAATGGTGGCTCCGCCTGGATGCTTGGTGCATTGGGAGAGACTCCGTGAAGTCCTTATCCCAGAAGCGGGTACCAGGGAGAATTGGGAACTAGCAGTTGATACTGAAAGAGCTAGATCCCCCTTATAATTAAAAGAGAGAAAGTACAGGACTTGCTGGTTGATTGACCCCATATTAAATAGTACATACTACACCACCAGTCAGTAGCTGTCCTCTTACCCTACTTTTATTCTTATAACTTACTAGAGGCCTGGTGCACAAAATTCATGCACAGGGGGTAGGGGGGTGGAGGTGGGTGTCCCTCAGCCCAGCCTGAACCCTTTCCAATCTGGGACCCCTTGAGGGATGTCCAACTGCCTGTTTAACAGGGATCAGGCCTAAATGGGCAGTCGGACATCTCTCTCACAATCCAGGACTGCTGGCTCTCAACTGCTCGCCTGCCTGCCTTCCTGATTGCCCCTAACTGCTTCTGCCTGCCAGCCTGATCACCCCCTAACCACTCCCCTGCCAGCCTGATTGATGCCTAACTGCTCCCCTGCCAGCCTGATTGCCCCTAACTGCCCTCGCCTGCCAGCCTGGTCAGCCCTAACTGCCCTCCCCTGCTGGTCTGGTCCCCCCTCCCCCAACTGCCCTCCCCTGCAGGCCTGGGTCCCCACAAACTGCCCTCCCCTGCAGGCCTGGTCAGCCCTAACTGCCCTCCCCTGCCAGCATGGTCCCCCCCAAATGCCCTCCCCTACAGGCCTGGTTCCCCCCTACTACCCTCCCCTGCCGACCCAGTCACTCCTAACTGCCCTCCCCTGCCAGCCTCATTGCCCCTAACTGCTCTCCCCTGCTGGTCTGGTGCCCCCTCCCCCAACTACTCTCACCTGCAGGCCTGGTCCCCCCAACTGCCCTCCTCTGCCAGCCTCATTGCCTCTAACTGCTCTCCCCTGCTGGTCTGGGTCCCCCCAAACTGCCCTCCCCCGCAGGCCTGGTCACCCCTAACTGCCTTCCCCTGCAAGCCTGGTCCCCTCCAACTGCCCTCCCCTGCAGAACTGGTTTCCCCCAACTGCTCTCCCCTGCAGGCTTGGTCACCCCCAACTTCCCTCCCTTGCAGGCCTGGTCTCCCCCAACTGCTCTCCCCTGCAGGCCTGGGTTTGACCCCCTCCCCAACTGCCCTTCTCTGCAGTCCCAGTCACCCCCAACTTCCCTCCCCTGCAGACCTGGGTCCCCCCCCAACTTCCCTCTCCTGCAGGCTTGATCACCCCCAACTGCCCTCCCTTGTAGGCCTGGTCCCTCCCAACTGCCCTCCCCTGCTGGTCTGATCGCCCACAACTGCCCTCCCTTGCAGGCCTGGTCCCTCCCAACTGCCCTTGCCTGCTGGCCATCTTGTGGTGGCCATCTTGTGTCCACATGGGGGCAGCTATCTTGTGTGTTGGAGTGATAGTCAATTTGGGTATTACTCTTTTATTAGGTACAATAGAGACCTGGTGCATGGGTGGGGGCCGGCTAGTTTGCCCTGAGGGTGTCCTGGATCAGGGTGGGGGTTCCCTTGGGGCATGGAGCAGCCTGGGCGAGGGGCCTGTGGTGGTTTGCAGGCTGGCTATGTCCCCCGGCGACCCAAGCATAGGCCAGGGCTGTTGGAAGCAGGTATCTGGGATTTATTTATCTTCTATAATTGAAACTTTGTAGCCTTGAGTGGAGGCCAGGGAAGGCCAGGGCAGGCAGGAAGCTTGGCTTCCTCCATTGCCAGGGCCAACCCAAGCCTCCGGCTCACTCCAACTCCATGGTGGCTGCCATCTTTGTTGGGGTTTATTTATTTTCTATAATTGAAACTTTGTAGCCTTGAGCGGAGGCCAGAGCTGGCCAGGAAGCTTGGCTCCCTCTGTCGCCTGGGACAACCCAAGCCTCCTGCTTACCCCACCTCCATGGTGGCCGCCATCTTAGTTGGGTTAATTTGCATACTTGCTCTGATTGGCTGATGGGCATAGCAGAGTGATGATTAATTTGCATAGTTTTCCTTTATTAGTATAGATTACCACCTATAGCCTGCAAAGTTATTCTTTTTTAAATTATAATTTTATTGATTTTAGAGAAAGAGAAACATCGATCAGCTGTCTCCTGAACGCCTCATACTGGGGCTCAAGCCCCACAACCTGTGCCCTGACCAGGAAATGAACCAACAACCTTTTGGTGCATGGGAAGAGACTCAACCAACTGAGCCACACCAGCCAGGGCAAGTTATCATTTCCAAAAGGTGAAAAACATGCACTTCCTATGTTCATTGCAGCATTGTTTACAATAACCAAGATTTGGGAGCAGCCCAAGTGTTTATCAGTAGATGAGTGGATAGAAAAAGCTGTGGTACATTTACACAATGGACTACTACTATGCCCTAAAAAAAAAACCAAAAAGGAAATCTTACCCTTTGCAACAGCATGGATGGTCCTGGAGAACATTAAACTAAGTGAAATAAGCCAGCCAGAGGAAGATAAGTACCATAATTCCACTCATGTAGAATCTAATGGACAAAATAAATTAACAAACAAAATAGAAACAGACTTGTCAGGGACCAGCCCTGACGGTTGAACCTGGCTGAGGTAGGGAGGTGGGAATTGAGAAAAGAAAGAAAGACAGAACAGCGGGGTCGGGAGGTCGGCGAGTCTTTGAGAGACTGTGGCGTCGTTTATTGACTACGCAATGCCTTTTATACACAAATACTGAATAGGAGGTCAACAAAGAGGAATGTAGTCTCTGTTCTTTTTAATCTCTAAGATAAAGCAGAAAGCCAAATTCTCAGTAAATATTTACAGACTTCTGATAAGCTATGAATGGTCGCTCTCATTCTACTCAGCTGCTGACAATAGGAATGTGCCATCAAAGCAAGTTAGATCAAAACAAGTCAGATAAAAACAAGTCAGGGGACACTGCGTGGGAAGGGACCAATTCTTGTCAGTCCCTTCAGGTGCAAGGACCATGTCAGCTTACTGGTCTCCAACACAGACTCATAAAGAACAGACTGACAGCTGTCAGAGGGGAGGAGCCTTGCCCCACTGGTGAAGCGATGAATCAAAAAAAACAACAACCACATAGACACAGACAACAGTATGGTAATTACCGGGGGGGGGGGGTGGTGGTGGTAGAAGAGGGTGGCGTAAATGGTGATGGAAAGAGACCTGACTTGGGATGGTGAACACACAATACAATATACAGATGCTGTGTTATAGAATTGTACACCTGAAACCAATATAATTTTATTAACCAATGTCATCCCAATAAATTGAATTTAAAAGGTGAAAAACATAACTCATTTATATATATATATATATATAAAAGCCTAATATGCAAGTTGTCCCCTTGGGAGTTCCACTAGGACAATGGTCAGCAAACCGCGGCTCACGAGCCACATGCGGCTCTTTGGCCCCTTGAGTGTGGCTCTTCCAAAAAATACCACAGCCTGGGCGAGTCTTTTTTGAAGAAGTGGCGTTAGAAGAAGTTTAAGTTTAAAAAATTTGGCTCTCAAAAGAAATTTCAATCATACTGTTGATATTTGGCTCTGTTGACTAATGAGTTTGCCGCCCGCTGCACTAGGAGACCAGGAGTTTGATTGCTCGCTATAATGTTCGCTGACCACCAGGGGGCAGTGCGGAATGAAGAAAGGCCCTGTCTGGCAGCTGAAGGCCCCTATCAGCCCTGATTATGGCCAGGCCTAGGGACCCTATCTGTGCATGAATTTTGTGCACCAGGCCTCTAGTACAAATATAAAATGAACACATACCAAATATTTTCTTCATTATAATAAACTACTCATCTGTTATTATCCTAAATAATAAGGGAACTAGTAAGATGGTAGTACTTGTTCAAATGAGAATTTGAGGTTCAGAGATTTAGATTATTTGAATGCTGAAATGAATTTGCTAATAGTTGCAAAATGATTAATATCACATTAAGTAATAAACTATAATATTTAGAATTATCTCTTCTACCAGATGGAAATCAATTCCATCTCTACTGTACAAAATTCATGCTCATTACTATGGATGGGAATCACTTGCATTGCTTTCAGACAATAATTATTGATTGACATTGTCATCAGTTTTTCTACAAGTTAACCTCTATCTACAAAGTTGTAAGATAGTCTAATTGATATACAGTCAATCAAAGGTATATATCAACATTACAATGAAAGAGCACCTAGGATTTTTTTTTTCATTATGAATTAAATTTCTTTCCTTAGTATAGTATTCTGACTTTCAACCAGAAGTGATTTTACCCTTCCTGTAAAGGACATTTGGTAACATCTGGAGATATTTTGGGTTGTAACTGAGTGGTATTTCTTGCAGTGGGTAGATACTGCTGAAAACCTTATATTACACAGGAGAGTTCCCCCCACCCCCCTCCCCCCCTCCCCCCCCAACACAAAGAATTATCCAGACCAAAATGTCATTAGTGGTGAGGTTGAGAAAACCTGATATGGGGCTATTTCAATTTTTTTAATACAAATTCCAAGATATGTTTTTATTTATGTTTAGAGAGAGGAGGGAGAGAGAGAAATATCAATGTGACAGAGAAACATTGATTGTTTGCCGCCTGTATGCACCCCAACCAGGGATTGAATCCATAACCTAAGTATGTGCCCTGACTGGGAATTGAACCCACAACCTTTTGGTGTACAGGATGATGCTCCAATCAAATGAGTCACCCTACCAGGGCAGGGAATTTTAATTTTCTAATTCTTCTTGTACCAGTTTTGACAATTGAGTCTTTCAAATAATTTGTTTTGCTCTAAACTGTTGAATTTCTTCCCATAAAGTTGTTCAGAATATTCTATTGTTTAGTGTCTGTAGCAGGGGGCATCAAACTAAAGCCACAAGCCAAATTCAGCCTACAGCTTATTTTTGAAATACTTTTACACTTTTCATTTACTGTGGCTCCTTCACTGCTACAAAAACAGAGTTGAATGGTTGCTCTAGAGATCATATTGCCCAAAACCCCCAAAATATTTACTATCTGAATCTTTATTAAAAAAAAAGTTGTTGCCCCTGATTTGTAGGATCTCTAGTAATGTACATGATATTTGTGTCTTCTCTCTTTAGTGCTTTATCAACCTACCTGAAATTTTACCTATCTTCTTGAACTTTTCAAAGAAAACACTTGGTTTTGTTGGTTTTTCCTTTCTCTTCTTCTTCTTCTTCTTTTTTTAAAATATATTTTTATTTATTTCAGAGAGAAAGGGAGAGGGGGAGAAAGAGAGAAACATCAATGATGGGAGAGAATCATTAATTGCTGCTTCCTGCATGCCTCCTACTGAGGATCGAGCCCAAAACCCGGGCATGTGCCCTTGACTGGAATCGAACCCAGGACCCTTCAGTCCACAGGCCTATGCTCTATCCACTGAGCCAAACCGGCTAGGGACCTTTTTCTTCTATTTCATATACTTTTGCTCTTATCATTATAATTTCTACATAATTTGTTCTTTTTATTGTTAGCTATTTTTTCAAATGTTTTTAAAAATAAGATAAGCCCTAGCTGGTTTGGCTTAGTGGATAGAGCATTGGCTTGCAGACTGAAGCGTCCTGGGTTTCATTCTGGTCAAGGGCACATGCCTGGGTTGAGGGCTCAATCCCCAGTAGGAGGTGTGCAGGAAGCAACCGATCAATGATTCTCTCTCATCATTGATGTTTCTCTCTCTCCCCGATCCTCTCTGAAATCAATAAAAATATATTAAAAATAAAATATCTATGATATTTACCCATTATTCACCATTTCTGGAATTGTTCATTCCTTTGTGTAGATCAAAGTATCATTTTTTCTCACTGAAGAACTTCCTTTAATATTTCTTCTAGTCTGGGTCTTTTGACAATGAATTCTCTCAACTTTGATTTGTTTAAAAAATCTTTATTTTGCTTTAAGGATATTTTCATTAGATACAGAATTCTTAGGTCAAAATTTTCTTCTTTTAACTCTTTAAAGATGAGTTGTTTCTTATAAAAAAGTGTAAAGTAATTCCTTGTGCCTCTGTATGTAAAGCATCTTTTAAAGATTTTCTTTTTATCACTGGTTTTCAGCAGTTTGAGTATAAGTGTCTTGGTGTGATCTCCTTTGCTTATCTTGGGGGAATCTGTTGGGCTGTTGGGAACTGTGATTTTAGAATTTTTATCAAATTTGAAAAATTTCAACCATACTGCTTAAAATATTTTTTCCTCCCCCCCTCTACTTCCCCGCTTTCCTCCTCTTCTGGGCCATTTGATATTGTCCCACAGCTTGCTTTGTCCTTGTTCATTTATTTTTAGTGTTTTTATTTTCTGTTTTGCTTCAGTTTTTAAAAAAATATATATTTTATTGATTTTTTACAGAGAGGAAAAGAGAGGGATAGAGCATTAGAAACATTGATCAACTGCCTCCTTCATACCCACTACTGGGGATGTGCCCGCAACCAAGGTACATACCCTTGACTGGAATCAAACTTGGGACCCTTCAGTCTGCAGGCCAACGCTCTATCCACTGAGCCAAACCAGTCAGGGCTTGTGCTTCAGTTTATATAGTGTCTGTTGCTATGTCTTCAAGAACATTCCAGTAACTGATTTTTTTCTTCAGTATCTAATTCTTTGTTAATCTTATCCAATGGATTTATTTCACACATTGTAGTTTTTTTGTTTTAATTCTCACCTGAGAATATTTTTTCCATTGCTTTTCAAAGAAAGTGGAAGGGAAGGGGAGAGACAGAGAGAGAAACATCAATATGAGAGACACATCGATTGGTCACCTCCCACACTTGCCCTGGCCAGGCCCTGGATGGAGCCTATTGAAGCATAGTAACATCCATCTAGTGTAAAAAATTGCTGTTTGAAATTTTAACCCTGCTATTTTGGCTTCTGTAAACACTTGCTTGCTTAAATAATAGGGAAAAATAAGGCTATTCCCATTCCAGAGAGGCCATAAACTCTGCCCCAGACAGAGTTGTCAGTGCTGGTGCCAGGGCAGACCTTGAGATATGGTCACACGGCCCTGTCCCAGTACGCAGGACTTTCTCTCAGAAGGTCCGGAAGTCTCGTTCCAAATTTGGAAGACAGCTGAAAAAAGTATAAATAGGGAAGACTTCCACCATGTTGGGGCCCAGAATTTGACAGAGAGATTCTACTCTGAGCCTGCTAGTGCTAGCGTAGTAATGAAAGACTCCCAATTAATTTGTCTTATTGATTAAGATGTCTTCTGATTTACAATATAACACTACAACCCAGGTACATGCCGTTAACTGGAATCAAACCCAGGACGTCCAGTCTGAGGCCCTAACCTCTATTCACTGAGCCAAACCAGCTAGGCCTCAGATATTGTTTTTTTTTTTTAAAATAAATCTTTATTGTTCAGATTACAGGTGTTCCTCTTTTTGTTTTCCCCCTATAGCTCCCCTCCACCTGATTCCCCACCCCACCCTACACCATGTCCTTACCCCCCGCCACTGTCTTCATCCATAGGAGTAAGATTTTTGTCCAATCTCTTCCCGCACCCCTCACACCCGCTTCCCCCTGAGAATTGTCAGTCCACTCCCTTTCTATGTCCCTGATTCTATTATATTCACCAGTCCATTCTGTTCTTCAGATTTTTTATTTACTTGATTTTTTGATGTCATTTTGTTGTTCATAATTTTTATCTTTACCTTTTTCTTCTTCTTCCTCTTCTTAAAGAATACCCTTCAGCATTTCATGTAATCCTGGTTTGGTGGCGATGAACTCCTTTAGCTTTTTCTTGTCTGTGAAGCTCTTTATCTGACCTTCAACTCTGAATGATAGCTTTGCTGGGTAGAGTAATCTTGGTTGTAGGTTCTTGCTGTTCATCACTTTGAATATTTCTTGCCACTCCCTTCTGGCCTGCATAGTTTCTGCTGAGAAATCAGCTGACAGTCATATGGGTACTCCCTTGTAGGTAACTAACCGTTTTTCTCTTGCTGCTTTCAAGATTCTCTCTTTGTCTTTTGCCCTTGGCATTTTAATTATGATGTGTCTTGGTGTGGTCCTCTTTGGATTCCTTTTGTTTGGGGTTCTGTGCGCTTCCTGGACTTGTAAATCTATTTCTTTCACCAGGTAGGGAAAGTTTTCTGTCCTTATTTCTTCTAATAGGTTTTCAGTATTTTGCTCTCTCTCTTCTTCTGGCACCCCAAAAATTTGGATGTTGGTATGCTTGAAGTTGTCCCAGAGGCTCCTTACACTATCTTCATATTTTTGGATTCTTTTTTCTTTTTGTTTTTCTGGTTGGGTGTTTTTTGTTTCCTCATATTTCAGATCTTTGGTTCGATTCTTGGGGTACGTTGATCTACAGTTGAGTTTCTGTATATTCTTTACTTTAGACAGTGTATGCTTCATTTCTAACTGGTCCTTTTCCATTTTTTTGGCATTCTCATTAAGGTCCTTGAAGGTCTCACTAAGCTCCTCAGAAGTGTCATCAAGTTTCTCGGTGGTTTTTAGAAGATTCTTGAGTAACCTTATAAATGTGGTTCTGAACTCTATGTCGTCCAGTAGTTTGCTTTCCTCCGTTTCTTTCATTCGTGACACGTTTCTTTGTTTCTGCATTTTGGCTGCTTCCCTGTGTTGATGGAGTGGCTTTGTGTGGTAGGTGACCTACAGGGGGCAGTAGCTCAGCCTCCCCAATCACCTGATGTGGACGCTCTTGGCACACCCCTTTGTGGGCTGAGTGCAAAGTCTTGGTGTAGTTAAGCCTTAATTGCTGTTGGTACGCTGGGAGGAATTGACCTCCAGGCCAATCGGCTGTGAGGACTTGCTGTGTCTATAAGAACTGCTGTGCTGGAGACACGCTTATGGTGCAGGACTTGTTTCAGTGGGGCTTTGGTGCTCGCTGAGTCTGCCTCTTGAATGTGTCACTTATGGATGTGAGGAGTTGAAATCTGGTTTCTCACACTGACCACTAGGTATACTGGCTTCTGGATCTCCAATGGGGTGCAGGTCAGCTATTGTCTGAGTCCACCCAGCAGGAGCTACAGTGAGAGCTACAGTTTTCTCCTCTTTGCTTGGGGTTTGGAGGTTTTGGAGCTGTCTGACCCAGGCTGCAAGTTTGCTAGGTTAAGCTGCGATAGGGCAGGCCTTTCTTATGCTAACCCTGCTGCTTGGAGCTTGGGTGGGTTTGTAGGTTGTGTGGGGCGGGGTCTCAGGGCCTCAGTAGGCTAGGGCATGGCAAACAGCGATGGCTGCTAGTTAGCTGGCTCTGTGTCTCCAACTGCGTCCTGTGCCCCAGCGCAGTAAACAATTATTCTTGAGTGCAGCTCTGCAAGCAGGCCCCCCTCACTTTCCGATCCGGTGGCAGACAATCCAGATTCTCCCCGTAGGAGTTTGGGTCCCCTGCGTCTCCCCAGAAACTGTATTTCAGAGTAATCGGGGGCTTGTCTCCCTTTGGGTTGAAAAAAGCAACGCCTGCTGCCAGCCCAGATCCCGCGCCTTCGTACCTCAGCTTTTCAGCGCTTGTGCACGTCTCAATGCTATTTTCTCTTTCCTTCTAGTTGTAGAACTTCCACTCAGCCAGCTTTCCCGTGATTCTGGGTGATAGACGTTTTGTCTTTTAGTTGTAAGTTTTGAAATTGTTGTGCGAGGCAGCAGTTTAGGTGTTTACCTATGCCACCATCTTGGATTCTCTATTGTTTGTTTTTTAATGAACAGGTGGGTAGAGATACTTTTATAAAACCTAACAATCATACTTCAGATACAGTTTTAAATTTAATTTTACTTGAATTTCATTGAAGAAAAAGAGAAATTGATGGAATTGCTGAATTCATATAAATATTTCCTCTAGACAAAAGATATTTCCCCTAAAGTATCTGTAAGGTTTAAATCAGAGATGTAAGATTTAATCTGACCAAAACCAATAAGTTGACCAAGACAAACAGGGTAAAAAGCGAAAGATCGCGTTTATTGAAAGCTCTCCGGTGAGGTCCCGTCGTCCGAGGCCTCGGGCTGGGGGAGTCACACCCACCTATGTCTGGCGGGGCTTTTTTATGCTGCTGTTGGAGCCATCAGGCTTATCTGAGGTAGCTTATGGCAGGTGATTTATGAGCGGGAAGTTGGTATGGCTGCAGCCTGGCCACCCTGATAAGTCTTGGGTGGTCATTTATTGTCCAGCAGGATGTTAGCATAGCTGTGACTTGGTTGCTCTGGTATGTCCGGGGGGTGGACCGCTATTGTTCAACTCAGCAAGTGGGATCAGAAGAGTCCCTATCGTCCCAGCCCCAGACCTTACATCCCGAACTCTTTGGTGATGTAGGATGATGACCGTTCTGACTACTTCAAGCTGGACAGGGGTGGAGTTTAAGTGAGGTCGGGACCCGAGGGGTGGTCCAGGGGCAATGGGCTGTAAGGGTGTAAGAGGAGCTGGTTGACCGCCATCCAAGAGATTTCTTGCATGCGGGACTGCAAAAATTTTAAAATGCAGGGAGCAAGCATTAGGATTAGGCTGAGGGTTAGTAAGGGGGTAAGTACGGGGAGTATCCATTGCATCATTCCTCCCTCCCACCATCCCACGAAGGGGCCTCCCTCCTGTCGGCATTGCCTTAGTTCTTCCCCCAGTTTACTGAGGACGTCAATATTTTCTTCAATTAGCCCTGTTTCTTTGATGTAGTAGCAGCATTCCTCTCACAGGAATAGGCAGGTGCCCCCCTTGTCTGCCGTAAGCAGGTCGAGGGCCCGCCTGTTTTGCAGGGCGATTCTGGCCACCGATGTTATTTGGCGTTGCAGGGAGGCTAAAGGGGCAGCAGAGGCTTTTAGGGCTATCTGCAGTCTTCCCTCTAGATCCCGAAAGGAGGAGATGCTGTGACCTAGAGCACCGCCACCTAGGCCCCCCGCTGCCAGAGAGGAGGCTAGAGAGAGACTGACCACTATGGGGAGAAAGACAGCGCGTTTTAAGTGGGAGGAGGCTGGCAAGAGCTTTTGTAGGAACTCCCCTTGTCCATACATGGTTAGCTGGGGGACCAGGGAAGCTGGGTGGCAGACCTGTGTTGAAGGTGATATAGCCTTTGTTAGGGTACCGTTACACCAGAAGAAACCTCCGAGGGTTGCCTGGATGGTCATGTTGACTCGAACCGTGATGTTGCAGGAAGCCAGGCTCGGCTGGGAGGAGTAGCAGACCCACAGGAAATCCGCTCCAGTGTACAGGGGTACTTCTGTAAGATTTTGAGGCTGTGGGGATGTAGGGCTCGAGAGGTTAAAGGGTGTGGATAGGGGAACCGCTGTTGGCGGAGGGCATCTGAGGGCAGCACACAGAAAGCAGTTGGTGGCATTTCCTATTGATGTGTTATTTAGGAGGGTTATTCCTGCCCTAATGACTGTCAGCCAGGAGAAAGGGTGAGCTGATTTGGTTGTGGGGGGGCGGGGAGGGGCAGCTTTTGCAGAGAGGTTTCATGTTAATGGTGTCTGTCATGTCCCCTAAGGCCTGGATTGTTTTGGGGAGGATTCGAATGTATGTCCGGTATATTTGAATGCCTCCCGCTGGGGTTGCAGTGCAGGGCCAACTGTATATTTTCCCTTCTACCTCTTGAATCCAGGGGTCATCCCAGGGGTCAGGTATACTCAGGGTATAGGTCCCCCTCCCATTAGAGGTCAATCTATAGTTACGGTACTGGGTCCCCGCTATGTCTAGTTTGTTCTTGTGAATCCTGCAACGGGCATATGGGCACCCTCCATAAATCGGTACCTTATATCTCTTGCATACTGGGTCAGTCTGGTCACACTGAAAACAGATTGCTGGGGATAGTGCTAGACCAACCTTGAATAGTAGATTCTGGTTAAGCTTAATGGTTATCAAGGTCTGGCAGCCTCCAGGTTGGCAGTCTCCTGTCCCCATGAGGCGGCTTGTCTTTGGGTCCTTGGCATAGAATCTCCATACAAAAGGATTAGTCTGAAGGGCTAGCCCTATTGGGGCTAGAAGTAGGAGTATTAGCACAGAGGAGGGACCTGGCCGTTGTTTGGGCCGAGGTAGCCAGCAGAGTGCAGAAGGCAAAGAAGAAGAAAAAGAGGAACCCGCCAGCTCCTAAGAAGGTTAGGATAACTGTGCAGGGTCGAGTCCAACAGGGCAAGGTAGAGGAATTATTTAGGCCTTGTAAATTTGAGAGTGGTGGGGCCAACTGTATGGACTTGCCAGTCAGGTTGAGGAGGGGCCCGTTTAAGTCTGGAAACATGATACCAGTGGGGCTTACCCAGGAGTTTGGCAGCTGTTGGGGTGGTTAGGATAACTATGTGGGGCCCCATCAACCGAGGTTCCAAAGCCTTGGGAGCGAGTTCCTTGAGAAGGACAGCATCCCCAGGATGCAGGGATTCAGCCTTCTCTGTGCCTGTGATCTGGGGTAATGCTCGGTCCATGTGCTCCCAAAGGAGAGAGCGTAACAACGAGAGAAAAGGAAGATATTCAGCCAAGGGTGGGACCGTCGTGGGGAGATTATGGTTGATCAGAAATGGCCGTCCATAGAGTAGCTCGAATGGACTGAGGCCTGTGGGAGCCCGGGGGGTGGCTCTGAGACGGGCTAGAGCCAGGGGTAGGAGATCAGGCCAGCCCTGGCGTAGCTCAAGAGTGAGCTTAGTAAGCTGGTTTTTTAGAAGCCCGTTGGCTCTTTCAACCTTACCCGATGACTGGGGGTGGTAAGGGATGTGTAGTTTCCAAGTGATGTTCAGAGCCTCTCCAACTAGCTGGTCGACATGGGATGTGAAGGCCGGGCTGTTGTCAGTCTGGATAGACATCGGTAGTCCAAAGCGTGGAATGATGTGGCTGAGGAGTATCGTGGCTACTGTTTCGGCCATTTCACTGGTCCTGGGCAGAGCTTCAGTCCAGCCTGAAAAGGTATCAACTAGAGTGAGGATAAACTTGAATTTCTTATGGGTGAAGTCAATTTGCCAGTCCTCAGCTGGCAGGTATCCACTTAGCTGATGGGTGGTCTGACGGGGATGTAGCCCACCCTGCGCGTTCGTGGCTGCGCAGATGGAACAGGCTTTGTGGATAACTATGATGGATTGTTTTAGGGCAGGTAAAAAGAATAGAGGCTGTAAGAAGCGGTGCAGGGCTTCAGAGCCTATATGAAGTGAGTCATGGATTTCTTTGAGTATCCGCTGCACCTGGGTGGAGGGTAGGGCTATGAGATTGTTAATGGTTATCCATCCCTGAGGGGTTAACTTTCCATTGCTCACCTGGGGAATATTGTGGCTGTAAGGAAGGGGAGAAAAAAAGTGCCGTGGCCTCTGCGGGTGTCTGAGTAAGACCCCGAGCTATGGTATCCGCTCTGGCATTTCCCCGTCCTACCTGATCTGTTGACAGCTGGTGTCCCCTGCAGTGGATGATAGCGACCTCTGCTGGGAGCTGTAAAGCACTTAAGAGGTTATGGATGAGTTTGGCGTTAATTATAGGGGACCCTTTGGTTGTTAGGAATCCCCGCTCTTTCCAAATTGCAGCGTGGCTGTGGGCAATAAGGAAAGCATATTTAGAATCCATGTAGACGTTGACCCGCTTGCCTCCAGCCAGCTGCAGAGCCCGGGTGAGGGCGATGAGCTCAGCCTTCTGGGAGGTTGTACCTTCTGGGAGATTTTTTTGCCTCAACCGTTGTGGTAAGGGTTACTATGGCATATGCCGCTCTTCTTTGGCCCTGTGAGGAGAGGATGGAGCTTCCATCTACAAACAGAGTTAGGTCTGGGTCTGGCAAGGGTTTGTCTAACAGTCCTGTAGGAGAGGCGGAGAGCAGGTCGACTATTTCAGGGCAGGAGTGGGATGGGCCCCTTGTCCCCTGTAACGGGAGAAGGGTAGCTGGATTCAGGGAGGTACAGGTCTGCAATTTAATATTAGGGTTTTCGAGAAAAAGGAGGTGGAATTCCTGGATTCTTGAGGGTCCGAGGATGTTGAGGACCCGATGGTTTAGGAGGTCTTGGAGCCTGTGGGGTGAACAGACCGTGAGTGGTCCGTGGAGTGTCCGTTTTAGGGCTTCCTTAGTCAGCGTAGCCGCTGCGGCTAGGGCGCGTAGACAGGGCTGCCAATCCCGGACTGTCCCATCCAGCTGTTTGGAGAGAAAGGTGATCGGCCTGTAAGAGGGCCGATCGGATGGGTTAGGACACCGGTGGCTATGCCAAGTCGCTTGTCAGTGAAGAGCTGAAAGGTAAAGGAAGGATTTGGGAGGGTTAGGGGCAGCGAGGACTGGAGGGCTGTGCATAGGCGGCGGAAATCTCGCGCTACTTCCCCAGGAGAGGTGAGGTCGCCTGTGGGGACTTCCTTGACAGCCTTATAGAGGGGCCTTGCCAAGAGGGCGAAGTTAGGGATCCAGTGTCGAAAGAACCCAACAAACCCTAGGAAGGAGAGAATTTCCTCCGCGTTCCTCGGGGGTGAGAGGTCTCTCAAGGCCGCTAAGCGGCCGCTCGTCAGAGAGCGAGTGGTTGGAGTCAGTTTTATTCCTAGGTAGGTAACCTCTGAGAGGAATAGCTGGGCCTTTTTGGCAGAAACTCTATAACCTCTGCCTGCCTGGAAATTTAGTAGGCGGACAGTCTGTCGGCAGGAATCCGCCTCCGAGGGGCTGCAGAGTAAGAGATCATCTACATACTGGAGAAGAACAGATGGGTGAAGGTGACATTCCTGGAGGTCTCTAGCTAGGGCCTGGCCAAATAAGTGGGGGCTATCCCTGAAACCTTGCAGTAGAACCATCCAAGTTAGTTGCTGGGCCACACCCGTATCTGGGTCCTCCCAGGTGAAGGCAAACAGATTATAGCTGTCCGAGTGCAGGGGGATGGTGAAGAAGGCATCCTTAAGGTCGAGGACGGTGAAGTGAGTAGTACCTGAAGGTATTCTGGATAGGAGGGTGTAAGGGTTGGGAACTACCGGGTGGAGGGGGATTATTGCCTGGTTGATTAATCTGAGGTCTTGCACGAGGCAGTATTCCCCTGATGGCTTATGAATCGGTAGAATTGGGGTATTGTAAAGAGAGTCAGTAGGGATTAGGAGCCTTCTATCCTGAAGACGAGAAATTATGGGTTTTAGACCCTGTCTGTGTTTGAGTGAGATTGGGAACTGAGGACGGCTAGGGATAGAATTGGGGTTCCGTAACCGAATGCGGACTGGGGGGTGGTGTACAGCCACACTGGGGGAGGAAATGTCCCATACAATGGGATCTACCTCTGTAGGGGAAATGGGTGGCTGCTGGGTTTGAGAAGGGAGTGCCTCTGTGGAGAGGAGCACAAGAAAAGTGGAATGTGGGAGGGGATGTAGGTGGATACTGGCCCTGAGGTAGTGTAGGATGTCGCGACCCAGTAGAGGAATTGGGCAGGAGGGAATAACTAGGAAGGAGTGTGTAAAAAAGGTTTTTTCAAGTCGGCAGCGTACTGGGCCGGTGGCTAATGGGTGGGATGGTTGGCTGTCAATTCCCACTATGGAGACCTGGGAAGGACGTAAGGGACCAGAGAAGGAGGGAAGGACAGCATAGGTAGCCCCCGTGTCCACCAGAAAGGTGGTTGACTTACCCGCTACCTGGAGGGTTACCCTAGGCTCGGCAAGGGTGATGGGATCTCTGAGTCTGGGCCTCTTCAGTCATCCACGAGCCCAAGCATTGCAAGGTCCAAGGCCAGGGCCTCAGCTCCCTCCCCGTGTAGAGGTGCCAAGAGTGAGTCAGCGATCCCAGGACAATCGGATTTCCAATGTCCGGCCTTTTTGCACAGTGGACATGGCTTGCGGGGAAGACGGGGTTTGGGACAGCTTTGGGCCCAGTGACCTTCCTGATCACATTTGTAGCAGCGTCCTGGAGGGACACCGCCTTTTGTCCGGACCCCCTTCCCAACTGCCGGCCTCAGGGCAGCCACCAGGGCCTGAGCCTGAAGGTTAGTGGTCTCTTGGGCCTGTTGCTGGCGGGCTATCTCTGCGTCCTCCTTGCGGGAGTTAAAGACTTTAATTGCCATGTTTACCAGGTCCCGTACCGGAGTTTGAGGGCCCTGTTCTGCCTTTGTAAGCTTCCTCCTCATGTCCGGGGCTGACTGAGTGATAAAGTGGGTCGCTAAGACCACAGCCACGGCAGGGTCTTCAGGGGAGAGTCAGGTATGAAGCTGCATGGCCTCCGTGAGGCGGCTTAGGAAAGTGGCTGGGTTTTCATCTCTGCCCTGGGTGATTTCCCTGAGCTTGTCATAGTTAACTACCTTCTGAGCTGCCCTTTCCATGCCTTCTATAAGGCACTGGAGCACGTAGTCTCTGCATCTCCTTCCTCCCTCCCCATCCTGATATCCCCAGTGGGGGTCGGCTACTGGTACAGCCTCTCTCCTGTGGCAGTGGTGGGATCGGCTACGTGTGCCCGGTCTGCGTAGTCTCTTGCTGCTGCTTGGACCCTGTCACGTTCGTCTGAGGTCATGGTGGAAGTTAGAATTATGTGGATGTCATGCCAGGCGAGGTCATAAGCCTGAGAAAGATATCTGAACTCCTTGATAAATTGGGTAGGGTTAGCAGAGAATGAGCCTAGCCTTCTCTCTACAGAAGAGAGATCAGCTAGAGAAAAGGGAACATGGACACGGATGATCCCCTCCGGACCTCTCGGAGAGGAGTTAGAATCTGGGGGTTCTGGGGGGTCTGAGGGGGAGTCCAGGCAGCAGCGAGGTTGGGGGTGGTTTGACCTGGTCCGACCTGCTATAGGAGAAGAAACCAGCGGAGGTTTAGGGTCCGTGGTATGAGGAGAAGCGGGAGCGTACTGAGGGGAAGGGGGATTCGACGCAGGCGGGAGTCGGGGGTAGGGTGCTGCGGGAATAGGGGACGGCGCAGGGACGGGTGGAGGTGCTGGGGGCGCAAGGGCGGGTGGAGGTGCTAGGACCGGGGGTGTTACTAGCGATTCCGGAGGGATAGTTAGTGATGAATCTTCTGGTTCCGCCTGGGCCGTGTCGCCTGTGGGTCGCTGATCCGAAACCTGTGAAGCGGGAGCCTTAGGGTCTGCTTTAGCAAGGAGAATTTGGGTGGGGGAGCAGATCAAACAGAGCTGGGGGCAAGAGTGAAGGTACCAAAAAGCCTGAACATAAGGGATTTCAGGCCATTTACTTGTTTGCTGGCAAAAATTGATTAGGTCAGTTAAAATTCTGAAGTCGAAAGTGCCGTCCGGGGGGCAGATGGAGCCATTGTCCAGAGCATAGCGAGGCCATATGTCGGTGGACAATTGGATGAGGCGTTGCTTTCTCTGTTCTGTCTCTGTTCTGTTTGATCATAACCTAATTCGCGCCAATTGGAGAGAACACACGTTAAGGGCGTCCCAGAGCCCGGCTTGGAGGAATGGCTGCCAATACTAATTCGGGTCCTGGTCGGAGAGGTCTCTCAAGCAGGCATCCCCGGTTGGGAGAGAACTCCGGATGCAGACAGAGGCAGGGGACAGGCCGTCTCGGGGGCATCCCCACCGGAGAGGCAAGTCTGGGGAAGATATCCCTGGGATACCTTACAGGAGAGCTCCCTGGCGCAGCCGCGACTTTCAGACAGGGGTACTCTAGGAACACGGAATAGAACGGGTGGAAGCTTACGTCACTGCCGGGCGAAGATCGGTTTGGAGGCCAGCTGGTCCGGACAGGGAGGTCCTGGCCAAAAGGCGGGGATGTAAGGTTTAAATCCGAGATGTAAGATTTAATCTGACCGAAACCAATAAGTTGACCAAGACAAACAGGGTAAAAGCGAAAGATCGCGTTTATTGAAAGCTCTCAGGTGAGGTCCCGTGGTCCGAGGGCTCGGGCCAGGGGGAGTCACACCCACCTATGTCTGGCGGGGCTTTTTTATGCTGCTGTTGGAGCCATCAGGCTTATCTGAAGTAGCTTATGGCAGGTGATTTATGAGCGGGAAGTTGGTATGGCTGCAGCCTGGCCACCCTGATAAGTCTTGGGTGGTCATTTATTGTCCAGCAGGATGTTAGCACAGCTGTGACTTGGTTGCTCTGGTATGTCCAGGGGGACCGCTATTGTTCAACTCAGCAAGTGGGATCGGAAGAGTCCCTATCTTCCCAGCCCAAGACCTTACAGTATCCCTTCATGATTAAAAAAAAAGAAACTGTCAGAACGTTAAAGGTTGAAGTCATTATGATTTTTTCCAAGGACATATTTTCATTTTTTTGGGTGTGTAGACTGACTTCTTGCTGTGAAGGATGAGTGGGTTGGCCCAGCCACATGAGCATGAACACGCAGTTCTGAAAATATTGAAGCCCTTTTGTACCAGTTAGTAAATGTCAGCCATTGGACTCTTCTCAGGGCTTTCCCTCACTCCTGGCCGCCCTATCCCACTGCTAGGACCAATTCCAACCCCCATCTCCCCGGGACCCAGAGCTATAGGGGAAAGGGGACTCTGGTCTTCCAGTTCAACACCCAGCACTTTGCCCCAAGCAGCTTAGTTTCCATCTGTCTTATGTAATGGCAGTCAGGTAAGGCTTTGTTTACAGAAAGTATTCAGTGTGAAAACCTTTTGAAAACCCTTGCTCAAGGTCAGCCCTCAGGCGCTTGTAAGTTTGCCCAGTTGCTGGCTCCTGTCAACCCAGGTGCTCCAGGAAGCTGAGGCTCAGGCTGAACTCATTAGGGGGAAGGCCTGGGAACTAAGGACGGGGCTGAGGAGTACTCTGCATCATCCTGCAGTTGGGGGCTCCACAAGGCAGTGAGGAATCCCTGAGCCACATAGCTTGCACTTCCCATCCAGCAGCCTGCCCTGGTGTGCCCACTGCATCATCACTGCTGAGGAGCCCCTGGGATTGGATAAAAAGTAAAATGATGGACACATACTTAGGTGGGTGCAGGAACAATTAACATGATAATGAAGGAATTTGTGGCATCTATCCTGGTGCCCACCACATTTGGTTGTGCCCCAGGGGCTCCAGAAAAAGGGAAGTTACAAGTTACCCAGACATTTCAAGAGTATGTTATCATAGATGCAAAAAGACAGATGGCTCAGTTAAGGTAAAGGTTGACCTTGTCAGTGAAGATACTGGCCTAGGATGTAACTGCCCACTGTAACTGCGTTTAGTTAAAGTTTAATTTCAGACCATCCTTTGTGGTTACTTTAGGTCTCTGAGTTTGCAAGACTGTCACGCAGGCCTCCCCTGAGCTTGTCAGGTCAGCATGTGGCCCCTTTCGTCCACAGTAGTTAAATCCTAGGCCGGTATTTTCACTGACAAGGTCAACCTTTACCTTAACCGAGTCTATGTGTCTTTTTGCATCTATGATAACATACCCTTTAAATGTCTGGGTTAAGTTGTAACTTCCCTTGTTTTGGACCCCTTGGGGCACAACCTAATATGCTGGGCGCCAGGACAGATACCACATATTCCTTCATTGTTATGTTAATTGTTCTTGCACCCATCTAAGTATGTGTCTATCATTTTACTTTTTATCCAATCCCAGGGGTTTCCATCATTTTACTTTTTATCCAATCCCAGGGGTTTCCCTGCTCTGCTTTCTCCTGCCTCTCTAGTCTATCTTTAGAGAGGATTTCATGTAACCCACCTAAGTCCCTTTCCTTTGATTGCAATGTATACAGATGTAACCCGCCATTCTCTGGAGCATTATCTCAATTCATTGAGGTTCTGCTTCCAGGCATATGTCGACATTTTGGCTCAGATAAACTCACAAAAATTCTTTACAGGTTTCAATGGATTTTTACGTTAACATCCTTCTAAAGGGTAACCAGGTGTGGTTTCTGCCCAGCACAGCTGCCTGCCTTGGGAGGAGGTGGCAGAGGCTGTCGCCATCTGCTGTCCCATTTCTGGTACTGCAGAAGAAAAGAGTCATCCCTGCCATCCAGCCAGGGCCCACCTGCAGCCAGCCCAGCATTTCATGGGTCAGAACCAGGCCTCGTCCCATCCCTCAGCTGGGATGGAGCAGAATTGGATTGGGAATCAGGACGGTCTCTGCAGCTGATGTGTGTGGTCCCCATTTTCACGAACCCAGGAGACTCCAGGGCCCTCTGTGCAGTTGTCACTGTGGCTATGTCCCTGTATGACCCTGCAGAGTTGTCACTGTGGCTATGTCCCTGTATGACCCTGTAAAGCCCCAGAGCTATCTGAAGAGACAAACATGCAGAAAGGCTTTTGTTAAAGGGGAGTGGAGGCCCGGCCCCTTTCCTCTGGTTGCCTCCAGAGGGTACCCACACCCTCCTTTAGGGAAGGGCAGGTCTCCAGGGCTCCTGTCTAGGGAAGTTGAGACCCGGATCCTGGAGCTTCAGACCTGGAGAAGTGCACTTTGTTTTCTTTTTTATTGTTTTATTTTATCTTTTATATTTATATTTTTACTTTTTAAAATTTCTTTATTGATTAAGGTATTACATATGTGTCCTTATTCCCCCATTACCTCCCACCTCCCATTCATGCCCTCACCCCCCTGTTGTCTGTGTCCATTGATTAGGCTTACATGCATGCATATTGTAAGGTTTGAGGCACAGGAAATGGGAGTCAGAGACCAAGATATATTAAAAGGGAGGTTTATTCCACAGTAACAAGTGAGATTCCTTACAGAGGAGGTAGAGAAACCAGGAAACGGGAGCGGGAGGAGAAGAAGGAGGGATCCAACCAGACTGCCTCCTGCAGAACTGAAGGAAGAGACAGTAACACATGCATGGGTGGAGAGTCCTTTTAAGGGAAGGAACAGGAAGGGGTGGGCCCCAGGGCACTCGGCATGCACTGATTGGTGGTTCAATGTCCCGGGGATTTCTCGGCAGCAGATGCAGGAAACATCATAACTCCACCCACCAGTTGGGGGGAGGGAGGATCTATCACATATAAGTCCTTTGGTTGATCTCTGCCCCTTACCCCCACCCTCCCTTACCTTCCCTGAGGTTTGACATTCTGATTGATGTTTCTCTGTCTCTGGATCTATTTTTGTTCATCAGTTTATGTTGTTCATTATATTCCACAAATGAGTGATATCATGTGATAGTTATCTTTCTCTGCCTGGCTTATTTCACTTAGCATAATGCTCTCCATTTCCATCCATGTTGTTGGAAATGGTAAGAACTCCTTCTTTTTTTACTGCAGTGTAGTATTCCAGTGTGTAGATGTACCACAGTTTTTTAATCCACTCATCTGCTGATGGGCACTTAGGCTGTTTCCAAATCTTAGCTATGGTGAATTGGGCTGCTATGAAGATAGGGGTGCATATATCCTTTCTGATTTCTGTTTCTAGTTTCTTGGGATATATTCCTAGAAGTGGGATTGCTGGGTCAAATGGGAGTTCCATTTTTAGTTTTTTGAGGAAACTCCATACTGTTTCCACAGTGGCTGCACCAGTCTGCATTCCCACCAGCAGTGCACGAGGGTTCCTTTTTCTCTGCATCCTCGCCAGCACTTGTCATTTGTTGATTTGTTGGTAATAGCCATTCTGACAGGTGTGAGATGGTACCGCATTGTTGTTGTTGTTTTTTTTTTAAATAAGTCTTTATTGTTCAGATTATTACAGGTGTTCCTCTTTTTTCCCCCCCATAGCTCCCCTCCACCTGATTCCCCACCCCACCCCATGCCCTAACCCCCCGCCACTGTCTTCATCCATAGGAGTAAGATTTTTGTCCAATCTCTTCGCGCACCCCTCACACTTGCTTCCCCTGAGAATCGTCAGTCCACTCCGTTTCTATGTCCCTGATTCTATTATATTCACCAGTCCATTCTGTTCTTCAGATTTTTTATTCACTTGATTTTTAGATTCACTTGTTGGTAGGTATGTATTTGATGTCATTTTGTTGTTCATAATTTTTATCTTTACCTTTTTCTTCTTCTTCTTCTTCTTCTTCTTCTTCTTCTTCTTCTTCTTCTTCTTCTTCTTCTTCTTCTTCTTCTTCTTCTTCTTCTTCTTCTTAAAGAATACCCTTCAGCATTTCATGTAATCCTGGTTTGGTGGCGATGAACTCCTTTAGCTTTTTCTTGTCTGTGAAGCTCTTTATCTGACCTTCAACTCTGAATGATAGCTTTGCTGGGTAGAGTAATCTTGGTTGTAGGTTCTTGCTGTTCATCACTTTGAATATTTCTTGCCACTCCCTTCTGGCCTGAATAGTTTCTGTTGAGAAATCAGCTGACAGTCGTATGGGTACTCCCTTGTAGGTAATTAACTGTTTTTCTCTTGCTGCTTTTAATATTCTCTCTTTGTCTTTTGCCCTTGGCATTTTAATTATGATGTGTCTTGGTGTGGTCCTCTTTGGATTCCTCTTGTATGGGGTTCTGTGCGCTTCCTGAACTTGTAAGTCTATTTCTTTCACCATGTAGGGAAAGTTTTCTGTCATTATTTCTTCTAATAGGTTTTCAATATTTTGCTCTCTCCCTTCTTCTGGCACCCCAAAAATTCGGATGTTGGTTCGCTTAAAGTTGTCCCAGAGGCTCCTTACACTATCTTCATATTTTTGGATTCTTTTTTCTTTTTGTTTTTCTGGTTGGATGTTTTTTGTTTCCACATATTTCAGATCTTTGGTTTGATTCTTGGGGTACTTTGATCTACAGTTGAGTTTCTGTATATTCTTTATTTCAGACAGTGTATGCTTCATTTCTGACTGATCCTTTTCCATTTTTTTGGCATTCTCATTAAGCTCCTTGAAGGTCTCATCAAGTTTCTCAGCGGTTTTAAGAAGATTCTTGAGTAACCTTATACATGTGGTTCTGAACTCTATGTCATCCAGTAGTTTGCTTTCCTCTGTTTCTTTCATTCGTGACATGTTTCTTTGTCTCCACATTTTGGCTGCTTCCCTGTGTTGATGGAGTAGCTTTGTGTGGTAGGTGATCTATAGGGGACAGTAGCTCAGCCTCCTCAATTACATGAGGTGGATGCTCTTGGTATACCCCTTTGTGGGCTGAGTGCAAAGTCTTGGTGTAGTTAAGCCTTAATTGCCATTGGTACACTGGGAGGAATTGACCTCCAGGCCAATTACCTGTGAGCACTCGCTGTGTCTATAATGGAAGAACTGCTGCGTTGAAGACACGCTTATGGGGCAGGACTTGTTTCAGTGGGGCTTTGGTGCTCACTAAATCTGCCTCTTGAATGTGTCACTTATGGATGTAAGGAGTTGAAATCTGGTGTCTTGCACTGACCACTAGGTACACTGGCTTCTGGATCTCCAATGGGGTGTAGGTCAGCTACTGTCTGAGGCCACCCAGCAGGAGCTACAGTGAGAGCTGCAGTTTTCTCCTCTTTGCTTGTGGTTTGGAGGATTTGGAGCTGTCTGACCCGGGCTGCAAGTTTGCTAGGTTAAGCTTCGATAGGGCAGGGCTTTCTTATGCAAAAGCCACTGCTTAGAGCTTGGGTGGGTTTGTAGGTTGTGCAGGGCGGGGTCTCAGGGTGTCACTAGGCTAGGGCGTGGCAAACAGCAATGGCTGCTAGTTAGCTGGCTCTGAGTCCCTGTCGGCAGTCCCGTGCCCCAGTGCCGTAAACAATTATTCCTGCGCGCAGCTCTGCAAGCAAGCCACCCTCACTGGCAGACAGTCCAGCTTCTCCCCGTAGGAGTTTGGGACCCCCGCGTCTCCCCAGAAACTGTATTTCAGAGTATTCGGGGCTTGTCTCCCTTCGGGTTGAAAAAAGCAACGCCCGCCACCAGCCCGAATCACGCGCCTCCGTACCTCAGCTTTTCAGTGCTTGTGCACGTCTCAATGCTCTTTTCTCTTTCCTTCTAGTTGTAGAACTTCCACTCAGCCAGCTTTCCCATGGCTCTGGGTGATAGACGTTTTTTCTTTTAGTTGTATTTTTGAAATTGTTGTGGGAGGCAGCAGTTTAGGTGTTTACCTACGCCACCATCTTGGATTCCTCTCCTGCATTGTTGTTTTGATTTGCATCTCTCTGATAATTAGTGACTTTGAGCTGTTTTCATATGTCTCTTGGCCTTCCTTCTGTCTTCTTTTGAAACGTGTCTATTTAGATCAGTTGCCCATTTTTTGATTGGGTTGTTTATCTTCTTTTTGTTAAGCTGCATGAGTTCCATGTAAATGTTGGAGATTAAGCCCTTATCATTGATATAATTGGCAAATATGTTCTCCCATGCAATGGGCTTTCTTGTTGTTTTATTGATGGTCTCCTTTGCTGTGCAATAGCTTTTTATTTTGATGTAGTCCCATTTATTTATTTTCTCTTTAGCTTCCATTGCCCTAGGGGTAGTATCAGTGAAGAAGTTCTTTTGGCATATGTCTGAGATTTTGCTGCCTGTGGATTCCTCTAGTATTTTTATGGTTTCCCGTTTAAGTCCTGTATTTATTTTGAGTTTGTTTTTGTGTATAGTGTAAGTTGGTGGTCTAGTTTCATTTTTTTGCATGTATCTGTCCAATTTTCCCAACACAATTAATTGAAGAGACTGTCTTGACTCCATTGTATGTTCATGCCTCCTTTGTCAAGTATTAATTGAGCATAGTGGTTTGGGTCAATATCTGGATTCTCTATTCTATTCCATTGGTCTATATGTCTGTTCTTGTGCCAGTACCAGGCAGTTTTGAGAACAGTGGCTTTGTAATACAGCTTGAAATCTGGTATTGAGATCCTTCCTACTTTATTCTTCTTTCACAGAATTGCTGTGTCTATTCGGGGTCTTTTTTTTATTCCAGATGAATTTTTGAAGAGTTCTTTCTAGGTCTGTGAAATATGCCGTTGGTATTTCAATGGGGAGTGCATTGAATCTATAGGTTGCTTTGGGTAGTATGGACATTTTAATGATGTTGATTCTACCAATCCATGAACATAGTATATTCTTCCATCTGTTTACGTCTTCCTCTATCTCTTTTTTCAATATCCTGTTGTTTTCCACGTATCGGTCTTTTACCTCCTTGGTTAACTTTATTCCTAGGGTAGGAATAAGGTATCTTAAATTAGGTATCTTGATTTTTTTGGTGCGAGAGTAAATGGGATTGCTTTTTTAGTCTCTCTTTCTGTAAGTTCACTCTTGGTGTATAGAAATGCCATAGATTTCTTGGCGTTAATTTTGTATCCTGCTACATTGCCGAATTCATTTATTAAGTCTATTAGTTTTTTGATGGAGTCTTTTGGGTTTTTTATGTACAATATCATGTCTTCTGCAAATAAGGACAGCTTTACTAATACTTTTCCTATTTGGATGCCTTTATTTCTTCTTCTTGTCTGATTGCAATAGCTAATACTTCCAGTACTATGTCAAACAGGAGTGGTGAGAATGGGCATCCCTGTCTTGTTCCTGTTCTTAGGGGAAATGGTTTTAATTTTTGCCCATTGAGTATGATGTTAGCTGTGGGTTAATCATATATAGCTTTTATTATGGTGAGGTATGATCCTTCTATTCCCACCTTGCTGAGAGTTTTTATCAAAAAAGGGTGTAGGATTTTGTAAAATGCTTTTTCTGCATCAACTGATATGACTATGTGATTTTTATCTCTTAATTTGTTTATGTGATGTATCATGTTTTATGTGATGTATCATTGATTTGCGGATGTTGTACCATCCTTGCATTCCTGGGATAAATCCTACTTGGTCATGGTGTATGATCTTTCTGATGTACTGCTGGTTCCGATTTGCTAGAATTTTGTTGAGGATTTTGGCATTTATGTTCATGAGGGATATTGGCCTGTAATTCTCTTTCATTGTGTTGTCTTTATCTGGTTTTGGTATTAGGGTGATGCTGGCTTCATAGAATGAGCTTGGAAGTGTTCCTTCCTCTTGAATTTTTTGGAATAGTCTGAAGAGACTAGGTTTTAGTTTTTCCTTGAATGTTTGATAAGACTTCCCTGTGAAGCCGTCTGGCCCTGGGCTTTTGTTTGCTGGAAGCTTTTTGATGACTGCTTCAATTTCTTCCATAGTTATTGGCCTATTGAGCTGTTTAGATTCTTCCTGATTGAGTTTTGGAAGATTATATTTTTCTAGGAATATGTCCATTTCCTACAGGTTGTTCAGTTTGTTGGAATAGAGTTGTTCATAGTATTTCTTAACCATCCTTTGTATTTCTGTGGGGTCTGTTGTTATTTTACCTCTTTCATTTCTGATTTTGTTTATTTGGGTCCTCTCTCTTTGCTTCTTGGTGAGCCTGGCTAGAGGTTCATCAGTCTTGTTTATCCTTTCAAAGAACCAGCTCTTGGTTTTGTTGAGCTTTTGTATTGTTTCTTTGGTCTCTATGTCATTTATCTCCGCTCTGATCATTATTATTTACTTCCTTCTGCTTACACTGGGCTTTTTATTGTTGCTCTCATTCTAACTCTTTGAGTTGTAGGGTTAGGTAATTTATTACCATTGTTTCTTGTTTGTTTTTTTTTTACAGTAGCTTTGTAGAGCTATGAACTTCCTTCTCAAGACTGCTTTCACTGTGTCCCATAGATTTTGGGTTGTTGTGTTTTCATTGTCATTTGTTGCCATGATGTTTTTTAAATTTCTTCCTTGATCTCTCTGGTAACCCAGTTATTGTTTAATAGCATGCTGTTTAGTCTCCATGTGTTTGATTTTTTTGGATTGTTTTTATTGTAGTTGATTTCCAGTTTTATGCCACTGTGATCTGAGAAGATGCTCAATATGATTTCTATCTTCTTGAATTTGAAGAGACTTTGCTTATGACCCAACATATGATCTATCTTTGAAAATGACCCATGTGAACTTGAGAAGAATGTATATTCTGTGGCTTTTGGGTGAAATGTTCTGAAGATGTCAATTCCATCTGGTCTAGTGAGTAATTTAGGATTGATGTTTCTTTGCTGATTTTTTGTTTAGAGGATTTTTCCAATGATGATAGTGGGGTATTAAAGTCTTATACTATGATTGTAGTGCTGTCAATCTCTCCCTTGATATCTTCCACGACTTTTTTTTAAATGTATTTGGGTACTCCTGTATTGGGTGCATATATGTTACCAGAGTTACATTTTCTTGTTGGATTACTTCCTTTAGTATTATGAAGTGGCCTTCCTTATCTCTTGTTATGTCCTTCACTTAGAGATCCAATTTGTCAGATGTAAGTATTGCTACCCCAGCTTTTTATTTTCATTTCCATTTGCCTGAAAAACTTTTTCCATCCCTTCACCCTCAATCTGTGTGTGTCTTCTTTTCTGAGGTGGGTTTCTTGTAGACAGCAGACATATGGGTCGTGTTTTCTTATCCAATCCATTAACCTTTGTCTTTTGATTGGGGCATTTAATCCATTTACATTTAAAGTTATTATTGATATATACTTATTTGTCGCCATATTTATTCCTTACCTCTGTATTCTTTCTTCGCTTCCTATTTCTTCTTTTTTCTTTTTTTTAAAAACAAATCTTTATTCAGATCATTACAATTGTTTCACCTTCCCCCCCCCCCATAGCTGCTCTCCACCTGGTTCCCACCCCATCTTCTGCCCTTACCTCCCCCCACTGTCCTCATCCATAGGTGTACAATTTTTGATCAGCCTCTTCCTGCACTTCCCCATATCCCTTTCCCCCTGAGAATTATCAATCCACTCCCTTTCTATGCCCCTGATTCTATTATATTCACCAGTTTATTCTGTTCCTCAGGTTTTTAATTCACTTGATTTTTAGGTTCACTTGTTGATATGTATTTGTTGTTCATAATTTTTATCTTTACTTTTTTCTTCTTCCTCTTCTTAAAGAATACCTTTCAGCATTTCATATAATACTGGTTTGGTGGTGATGAACTCCTTTAGCTTTTTCTTATCTGTGAAGCTCTTTACCTGACCTTCAATTCTGAATGATAGCTTTGCTGGGTAGAGCAATCTTGGTTGTAGGTTCTTGCTATTCATCACTTTGAAAATATCTTGCCACTCCTGTCTGGCCTGCATAGTTTCTGTTGAGAAACCAGCTGACAATCGTATGGGTGCTCCCTTGTAGGTAATTAACTGTTTATCTCTTGCTGCTTTTAATATTCTCTTTGTCTTTTGTTCTTGGAATTTTAATTATGATGTGTCTTGGTGTGGTCCTCTTTGGATTCCTTTTGTTTGGGGTTCTGTGTGCTTCCTGGACTTGTAAGTCTTATTTCTTTCACCAGGTGGGGGAAGTTTTCAGTCATGATTTCTTCAAATAGGTTTTCAGTATCTTGCTCTCTCTCTTCTTCTGGCACCTGCATAATTCTGATGTTGGTACGCTTGAAGTTGTCCCACAGGCTTCTTGCACTATCTTCAACTTTTTGTATTTTTTTTCTTTTTGCTTTTTCAGTTAAGTGTTTTTTGCTTCTTTGTATTTCAATTCTTTGACTTGATTCTTGCATTCCTCTAGTCTGTTGTTGGGTCTCTGTATATTATTTTTTATTTCAGTCAGTGTATGTTTAATTTCTAGTTGGTCCTTTTTGATATCTTTGAGGGTCTCATTATATTTATCGGTCTTTTCTAGGATATTCTTGAAACATCTTATAACCGTGGTTTTGAATTCTATATTCAGTTGTTTGTTTTCCTCCATTTCTTTCATTTGTGATCTGTTTCTTTGTCATCGCATTTTCACTACTTCCCTGAGTTGGTAGGGTAGCTTTGTGTGCTAGGTGTCCTATATGGCCTAGTGGGTCGGTCTCCCCAGTTATCCTGGGGTGGATATTCTTGGTGCACCCCTTTGTGGACTGTGTGTACAGCCTTGTTGTAGTTAAGTCTTGATTGTTGTTGGTATCACTGGGAGGAATTGACCTCCAGGCCAGTTGGCTGTGAGGATTGGCTGTATCTATACTGGGAGAAATTTGGTGCTGGGGACAGCCTTATAGGATTAGACTTGCCAAATTGCAAAAGCCTCTGTGCTCAGCTTGGAATGGGGTGGAGTCTCAGGGTGGAGCAGACAGTCTTGGCTTCCCGTCAGCCCTGCCCTTGAGCTCGTGCGCCTCCAGACCTTTGCCTTCCCCGCCTCCCGAGCCTCCACCCAAGAGTCCAGATTCCCCCCCACAAAAGCGTGGGTCCCCAGGGGTCTCGTGGAACTGGGGTTCAGTGCAGTCAGAACTGGGGCTCAGTGCAGTCAGGAGCTTCCGACTCCCTTCTGCTAGGGAAAGCCTGTGGCAGCCTCCGCAGTCTTTGTGCACACTTGCATGTGCACCTCCAGACTCCTGCCCACTGGGGCTCCCCCAGGTCTCCCCTGGGTCTCTGAGTCTCTGAGTGCCTTTCTTTCTACCTGACAGTCCAGTCTCCCTCTGTATGAGCCTGGGTCCATGGGGTTTTGCCTGGAACTGGGGTTCAGTGCAGTCGGAACTGGGGCTCAGTGTAGTCGGGGGCTTCCTTCCCCCTCCAGCCAGAGAAAGTCAGCCAGGCACTCAGTTGCCCTTCCTCTCTGTGCGCAGAAAGACCCTTTGCCGTACCTCAGTCCTTTGCCATTCCTCCAATTCTCCATGAGCTTTTCTCTTTCCTTCTAGTTGTAGAATTTCCACTCAGCCAGCATTCCTGTGGTTCTGGATGGTGTCCGTTCTTTTAGTTATAGTTTTGAAATTGTTGTGCGAGGCAGCAGTTTAGGTGTTTACCTATGCCGCCATCTTGGTTTCTCCTCCTCCTATTTCTGTTTTTACAGCAGACCCTTTAGCATTTCTTGCATTGCTGGTTTGGTGGTAATAAATTCCCTTAGTCCTTTTTTGTCTGTGAAGCTCCTGATTTCACCTTCAATTTTGATTGATAGCCTTACTGGGTACAGTATTCTTGGATTCAGACCCTTCCTTTGCATGACTTTGTATATTTCATTCCATTTCCTTCTGGCCTGATGAGTTTCTGTTGAGAAATCAGTTACTAGTCTGATGGGGGTTCTGCCAGAGGCCAATCATTGTTTTAATAATAGAGAGCTGTGGACAGGGTATTCAGAGGGCTAGTCAACCTTAATTGCTCTAAAGGGTCAGAGCTAATTACTAGATATTGGTAGTTGAAGAATCCCCCACCAGTTAGTCCTAAATTCACTGCTTGACTTTTTATTGGAGTTTCCTGCCTAGGGGATATGGGCGTATCCTATAATTTTAATCTTAATAAAAGGGATGGAAAAGCCGGAGCAAGGAGTAGTCATCCCACTAGAGTTAAACTACTGCCTGGCCCCCATTTCCCAAATTAATCATTTTCTAGTCTCTTTTTATTTGTGTGTGGCCTTCTCCAGAACCCGAACCCTGAACCAGAATCTTGAATCACGCGGGATGTGAAAGGGGTTTTCACAGGGTTCCTTTGTAGGTAACTTTCTGTCTCTCTCTGGCCACTTTTAAGATTCTCACTTTGTCATTGGTGTTTGCCAATTTAATTATAATGTGCCTTGGCATCGGTCTTTTGGGGTTCATTTTGCTTGGGACTCTGTGAGCTTCTTGGATTTGTGTGGGGTTTTTCTTTCCTTTATCAGGGAAGTTTTCTGCCATTATTTCTTCAAACAGGTTTTCTATTCCTTGCTCAGTTTCCTCTCCTTCTGGAACTCCTATTATGCGGATGTTGTTTTGTTTTGTGTTGTCCCAAAGTTTCCTTAGGCTCTCCTCCTGCTTTTTAATTTTTTTTTCTAGAAGCTGCTCTAATTTGGTATTTTTTCTCACCTTGTCTTCTAGTTCATTGATGCGGTCCTCTGCTTCTTCTAGTCTACTCTTGATCCTTTCTATTGAGTTCTTTACAGCAGTGATGTCATTTTTCATTTCTTCTTGGTTCTTCTTCATTTCCTCTTGGTTCTTACTCATATTGTCGAATTTGTCTTCCATTCTTTTCAGCCACCTTATGACCATTTCTCTGAATTCTTTCTCTGACATGTTGCTAGCCTCTATTTCATTTACTTCCTTTTCTGGTGATACCTGCTTTTCTTTCATATGCGGGCTATTTTTTTGTCTCCCCATGGTCTCTCTTCTCTGGATGTCTGGTTATGTAGTTCTCTCTCTCTTGCATTGATTTAAAGGCACAAAATACAACACAACAAGGTACAATACACAAGGCACTGAACAGAAATGTATTCATGATATTAATAACCTCCAATAAAGATGACCACCAGAGAAAGGCAAATTAGGGGAAAGGAGAGAAAATAGAAGAGAAAAAAGAAAAAAAAAAGGAGTGCCAAAATTTAATTGGGAAAATGAAAAGAATAAGTAAGAGAGAAAAGAAAGAGACTAAGTAAGAAAAGGGGAACAAACTATATATATGGGGAGAAAACTGCAAGAGAACAGCCACTAATCCCAGCAAATGCCAGCAACAAGTACCTGGAGATTACTACAAACTACAAGCAACAACTAATATCAAGCAAGGCAAGGGAAAACAGAAGCAAAAAACAAACAAAAACAAAGCAAACAAAAAAAGAATAAGCAAAACAATCTAACAAAAAAGCATAAAGAATCAATATAGTCAACATTCAAGCAACCAACAGCATAAGGACAGAGAGGAAAACTATTTATTGGATAGTTAAGACAGAGAAGAGAGAGGTGTGTATGGACTTGGAGCAGGGGATTGGAAATTAAATATATGAGTAGGGTGAAATTTTAACAGGGGGAAAACAGAAAGAATAGGGAAAAATCTAAAGCAGGAAAAGGGTAAGAGAAACAGGTCACCAAAAGGGGAAAAGTTAGGAATAGAGTGATGGCATAAAGGTAAAGTTGAGATAGAGTAAAACAATGCAAAAGGAAAGATGAAAATAGAATGTAGAACACTAATCCCAAAGTAAAAGAGAAAATAACACTTAAAAAAAAGGTAAAATAGTAGTAGTAATAATACTGATTGAAAATAAAAATGTAATAATTAAAAATGTAAAATAAAGTGAGGAAAAAAATTAGTTTCTTAAGTAAAAGATGAAGAAAATAAAAAATAAAAAAATAAAAAAAGTAAAAAAATAAAATGTGCAAAAGGTCATTCACTTCCTCTATTGTTCTGTTTGGCACGCCTGTTTCCTAGTCAGAACAGTGTTGCAGATCCCTGCGTTCCACTTCTCCTCAGTGTTGTAATCAAGTCCTGATTTTTAAGCAGGCAGTGTCTTAATTTCTCCTATTCCTTTATTTTTGATTACACAAAAGTCAATTTGTGATTCAACCCCTGGGTGGCAGTGTTTCTGGATTCACTTCTGGGTGTATATATGGCCGCTCTAGCCTGTGTTTAGAGTCTTCTTTCCCTGTGGCAGTCAATACCGGTTTGTGGGGAATGGCTGCCTCAGAACTGGCTCTCCAAGGGTCACTCCCCGCTCCGACCCCCAGGTTCCAGAAAAACAACTTTCTTCTGCAGTCTCCTAGGGTGTCCTCAACTGGGTGATCCTATGTATTGGGCTTAGTAATCAGAAGCAAGAATTTGAAGAGGAAAAAGCCCAAGTGTGGGAACAACGGGGTTGCAGGCAAGTCTGCACAGTCCTCCTTTTCCCCTTGGGTCTAAGCAGCCAGCACACTTTTAAAATTTTTAGGTTTTTCTTTTGCATCAGAACAAAATGGGTTCCTTTTTAGATATCCCTTCTGTTAGCAGCTCTGAGGACCCCCTTTCACATTCACGGATCACGCCAGCCCTAACAGCCACAGATTTTTTAAGGCACAGACTTTCCCTGGTCCTTCAGCTCTCACAGTGAGCGCATTTCTCTCTCCTGCTGGGACCAGAGACCTCACCTTATCCCAGGCAAAATCTGACCTTTCCGTGGTGGAGTGTAGACCTCCCCTGAAACCGCGTGTTTGCGCCAATTGGGGACTGGTGTTCTGGGGCTCGCAGATGTTCGTTGGTTGCTGCAGTTGTAGCTTTTCAAGCTTCCAATAAGATCCACTTTCCCCTTCAAGATGGTGCGGTCTCTGCGTCCTAGCTGGTCGCTCTGAGAGGGAACCCAGCTGCAGTGGGGGCTGCCTGGTCAGGGGAACCCCGTCCAGCAGTCCCCCACCTTCTCCTGGAGTTTAGCTGTCCCTTAACTCACCAACAAATACTCCCAGTGTGAACCTCAGCTGTTCTTTCTATCTGCTCTGGGACAAGGCTCGGGACACGTCTGTCTATTCCACTGCCATTTTTTCCTCTATTAATATATTTTTCATTCAGAAAATGTAAATTTGTTTTGACACCTACACCATATTAAAAATCAATTAGATTGTGGTTCTAAAAATAAAAAGACAAAACAATACAATTCTTAGAATATAATCTGGAAGACTATCTCATGACCTTGGCATAGAGAAAGTCTTAAGCAGGGCACAAAAATGAGACTGATAAATTTGATCACAACAATTAAATTATTACTCCCAAACTACCATTAAAATGATTAGAAGGCAAACCCACAGTGGGGAAGTGATATTCCTAGAGGTGTCTTAGTGAGGTAAATCCTCAGTTTTGTGGGTGAAAGTTAATGAATAATGTTTAAAGTTGATCCATCAAGAAATAACAAAACAATAGTAAATACAGAAGCACATAATACTAGTAGGTTAGTGATAGCAGTACCCAGGTCCCTTGCCTCTCTCAGCTGGGACAATCCTGAGGGATGTGTGCTACACCATTTCTGAGATTAAGCTCCAGCCACCCACAGGGTAATTAGCCTAATTCATCTGGTATTGATCACATTCCCCTTATTACTTCTTCATTACCAGCCAGTATTCCCTGAACCTCCCAAATAAACCAATGGCATCTAATATTTGATTCAGGGCCTGCACCTGGGGGAACCCAAACTAAAACACCAAGTCTTGAAAACAAAAATTCACATTTTAAAGCATCTCATTCATTGCCTTTCAGTTCACCCCCGTAGTAAACCTCTCACAGGAGAAAGGCTATTCAACTAAGATGCCTTGAGTCTCTCTATTAACTATATACCAGATTTAGCTGAAAGGCAAGAATGACAGCAAAGGGAAGAGATTATGCCTTTGAACACCTTGCATTTCAAGTGCACAGGACTTAGTGTCAGTTCTTAGTGAGAAAGTCTATTCAGGAAGGCAGCTGAGCCTAGACCGTGTTGTTATCTCCATCCCAAAGAGCCCAGCAACCTCTGGAAGCTTTTCACCAGTCATCCCATTGCACAGCCTAGAAGGAACGTGACATGCTCCCAAAATCAAGATCCATAGATTTTGTTCAGTCTTCAGCAACTGTTTTATATTTTATCAGCCTAAATACAGAAAAGCCCTTTCAACAGATGGATTGCATCAGATTCTGTAAATGTTGTAATTGTTTGGCAGGATTAGTGCTTATGCTGAAAAATGTAATTTACAAAGATACACACAGACGACATACGTGTATTCCCCCCAATACACACAGCAACGCAGTTTAGGCTGCAAATGAGGCCCCATCATATGCCTTCTGTACAGTGCTCATTAACTCATCAAATGCAGAATTAAATAGCAATTATCTCCAACATTTCAGACTGCTGTTTCTGCCATTTGCTGTTTCATGCGAGCTTAAGAAATGAAATGAAGCACATCCCCCATCCGTTTCTCCCCAGAATATTCAGAGACCCTGGAGGGCAGCCAAGTGACACAGTGCTAAATAAAATCAGTCCTTTTAAATTAGGTGTGGGCAGAGTAGATATTTTACTTTACTAAAAAGATAAGCATCCTGTAGTTTGGGTGGTTTCACAGTCATTGCCCAAGGAAATTTACAAAGATGCTGGTCTAGCTTACCAGGAGCTCCCCTCAGATAACTGTTCTGGGAATGATTCAGAGGTCTTGGGAAAAGAATCCTCTTGATTTATATAATTTCACCAGCATCCCATTTTAATAGAGTATTTTATTGCTAAAAACAAGGAGGAAAGAAATTGCAGGTAAGTCAATCTCAGGCATGCTACCAGGCAGACCTAGGTCCACGGAAAGTTCAAGGCTGACGGAAGAACGCTCCACTGGAGACTTGTGAGAGCAATTGTGGGCTTATCATGTTAATCATCGAAGGCCTCCTCTATACCTGGCACTGACTAAGTATGTCACTCCTTAGGTTGAGGCTTAAATGGTTTTAAAATGAGAGGATTAAAGCTCCGGGGTCTTTTATAACTTGCCTAACGAGGTTGCCGTCAGACCTGATTCAAACTTAGTTTTGCCAAAGTTCCGGACTCTAAAGCTCCTTTTGTCAAATCTTCAAAAAGACCCCTGATGTTTCTAAAACTTATGTAGCCCACTCAGAAGAAATTGTTTTCTTTTCCCTGATTACTACTCAAAATTGAGGAGTGGAGAAGAGGCCAGCTCCTAAATGATGGGGGTTGGGAGAAAAAAAAAAAGATCTTGTTGGTTATGAGTAAAGTCAGCTTTTTAAAGTTCATTTCTCTCTCAATTCTGAAAGAGTTCACAGCCAAACTTTGTGGCAGAAGATGTTTTTTGTTCATCCAAATTGTAATAATTACACACAATATTGCTTCAGTGTTCTCTGATTACAAAACGAAGACAAAAACAAGTAGAAGAATAAAGATAGAAAAGCATAAAGAAAACAATCCTGCCAGGTCAGTGTGCTCAGTGGATTGAGCATGGAGGTTATAGATTCAATTCCTGGTCAGGGCACATGCCGGGGTTGTGGGCTTGAACCCCAGTAGGGGACATGCGGGAGGCAGCCAATCGATGTTTCTCTCTCTCTCTCCATTCTTCTCTCTCTCTTAACAACAACAACAATCCAAAGTAATTATAATGCATACAGAAAAGTACAAAAATTGTAAATCCCCAGTGAATTAGAGCAACATGAAAATTTTTCTGTAACTACATCTCCCACATAGTTTAAGCCTGTGGTCGGCAAACTGTGGCTTGTGAGCCACATGCGGCTCTTTGGCCCCTTGAGTATGGCTCTTCCACAAAATACCATGGCCTGGGTGAGTCTATTTTGAAGAAGTGGCATTAGAAGAAGTTTAAGTTTAAAAAATTTGGCTCTCAAAAGAAATTTCAATCGTTGTACTGTTAATATTTGGCTCGGTTGACTAATGAGTTTGCCAACCACTGGTTTAAGAGACATTTATCACTACTCCAAATGGTCCCCTCATGCCGCCTATACATCACTGCCCTCTATTTCCCCCACCTTGTGGGTATTTCTCTAAACTACTGTTGAGTTTTTCCAAAGTTTGAGTTTTATGGAAAGACAACACTGCTTGATGTATTCATGTTGTTTCATGTAGCTATAGCTCAGTCATTTTTATTGTTGTATAATATTCTATTATAGGTTAGTTTAGCAGACTTAGCAAATAAAAATTCAAGATACCCAACTGAATTTGAATTTCAGATAAGTATTTTTAGTATAAATATGTCCCATGCACCATTTGTGATATTCCTATACTGTAAGATTATTATTTTCCTAAAATTTAAACGGGCATCTTGTGTATTATTTGACAATCCTAATTTTACCATCTTTTAAAAGTCATTATTATTTTTTATTGATTTCAGAGAGGAATGAGGAGGGAGGGAGAGATAGGAACATCAGTGATGAGAAAGAATCATTTATCAACTGCCTCCTGCACATCACCCACTGTGGATGGAGCCCACAACCTCAGCATGTGTCCTTGACCAGAATCGTACCTGGGACCCTTCAGTCTTTAGGCTGACACTCTATCTGCTGAGCCAAACCAGCTAGGGCCCTAATTTTACAATCTTTAAAAATTATCTAATACTCTTATTTAGGAAAGTTTCAACTTTTGGCTATTGCAGATATGCTGCTAAGGACATTCTTATATATGTCTTTTCAACATTAAGGTTTTAGAGCAAATTCTTCCTTGTGCAATATATGAATATATGCTTTCAATTAAAATGCGATCAAATTATAGTATCACCATTTTGCATGTCCTGAACATTACAATTTTGGGAGTGTGTAGTATTCCTTTGGGTGACTGGGAATTGTCAAATTGTAGTAAACTTGTGGCACATTTTATTGATAATTTAGATACTCAGTCACAGTTCTAGAGAACCACTCTGGAGAGTTTGAAGAACACGAGAGAACAAAAACCAAGAAATAGTTGCAGAATAAGCAAGATAGAACTCTTGAAATTTGCCTCAGTCTCTTTTCTAGAGAACACAAGTTGAAGACATGATTGAAGATACAATCCAAAGGAAGTACGAGTTGAGAGGAGATGTGGGAAAGACCAGAAGGAAAGCAGTTAAAGGTGGGGTACTATTGAGCTGACTATGGCTTCAAGAAAACTTTATAGCAGGTTGCTTGATCACAGAAGAGGGCCCTAGAGGCCTGTGGATCCATTGAGTCTGATTGACAGCTGTAGAAGAATACCAGCCATTCATCTTTAAAGTGTGCCTCCGGAGATGGTAACACTCCCACACTTTCAGGTTTGGATAATCTAGCCTTGCTGTTGGGACATTGGTGAAGCCAGATTCTCTCTGGCCGCATCCCAGTCAGACCCTGACTGACTTGGAGCTGCCATGGAGCTGCTTTTTAGCCACTACAGGAAGATGATGGAGGTCTTGCAGAATCCTGTTCACTGCCTTAGCGAAAGGGGGGGAGCAATTAACTAATGGCCGAAGGAGGCAATGGTTGTGCTGACCTGGGCTTGACAGTCATAGATAGGCCAAACTGCCCCAGCCTGGGGACAAAACAAGCTTCCAGGGCTCAAGGAGCTGGTGGGGACTGATCCCGTGTGGAGTGGCAGCTATCGTACCAAATCCAGGAGGGAGTGTAAGCTGGGGAGAGCAACTCTGATATTCAAGGGAAACAGAATGGATAGAAAATTTGGTAAGCCCAAAACCAACTGTGGCCATATGAACAGACACAGAAACAAGAAACTTAGCCTCTATTTGTGTTTCTTTCATCTAATTTCCCCAACATTTTATTAGGCGATTGATAAACTTACAGAAAAGGTGAAAGAATGATACAGCAAAAACTCATGTCCACAGTAAATTCTACAGTTAATATTTTCTTTATCATTCTGAAGCATCCATCTTATATAAATACTGCTGTTTGAAATTTTAACCCTGCTATTTGGCCTCTGTAAATTCTTGCTTGCTAAGACTACTCCCACTTCAGAGAGGCCATTAAACCTTCCCCAGACAAGGTTATCAGTGCTGGTGCCAGGCCAGGCCTCTGGTTGAGGTCTCAAGGCCCCAGCACATACGGACTCTTTAAGAACTTGCAAAAGGGGCCAGAAACACCCTATATTTGGAAGACAAAGAAGGTAAAAACATATAAATAGGGAAAATTCCTGCATGTTGGGGCCCAGAATTTGAGAGACATTTTCCTCTGGACCCGCGCTTAATAAATGTAACTCCATCTCTCTAAGTATTGCTTTGTTCTTCTTCGGTTTTCTGTAACATTATTGGTTCCCTGTCTGGGAACAACTGTGCTTGGCCATTTTGGCCTCTGGTGAATGGGTCAGGTTTGGAGCCCAGGGAGCCGGATAGGCCTCCAGAAGGTGCTGCTCTGCTGATTTAGCAAAATTGAACCGGGCGACTCTGGGTGCTCCCAGGACCTCAGCCCAGGACCCGGCCAGCATATAGAGAGAGTGCATGGACACTTCTGGACCTGTCGACAGAATCTGTAAGGTAGGGGCCCCATCAGTTCAGCCCACTCCAAGTGAGTGGAAGCGGGAGCTTGATCACCTCCCCGGAAGCCATACGGCTTCCTCAGGCAAATTAATCAGGAGTCAGGAATCAGGTGGCTGTTTAAACTCTGGGTAAATATCTGGTAGAAGTCAAAAACTCGGACTAGCTAATATATAAATGTGGGACTCTGGAGGGGAATGAAGGAATTATGAGTTCACTCTGCTGTTTGTTTGTGTGGAACTAGCCAATTTGCTACCGAGAAGGGGGACTGGACGCAGTCTTAATTCTTCTGGTAGGTTCTCACCAAGACGTTGGTTGAGAATTCTGTTCTGGGGCTTGGGTGCCGGGAGTGCCCCATGCCCATCTGGGGAGTTGGGCATTGTTTTGTTTATCTGCTCAGCTCCAGTTTGGGCTAGTCTACTGAGAGAGTGTGAGTATGGATGTTTGTCTGTCTTGCCATAATTATCTTCTCATTAACTGGTCTGTATGAAGCGAAAGCTACTTTGATTTATTCTTCATTTCTGTTGATTCAACTGTCTAAAATGTTTTATTTATTAAAGGCTGAACCTGTGATGGTCTGCAAATGTCTTAAGCAGTGCTGCTGAATTATTTTTCTCAGAGATGTTTGCTCTCTATCACAGTGGGAGGGGATCAGCCCATTTAGCTAATAAAAATTTCTCTCTAATTTTGTATAAGTAAACCCTTACTTTGGTAAGGGTTTTGGTGGTCGGAGACTTCAAAGGGCAGGGCTTACAGCTCCGCAGGGCAGAGAGATTTACAGGCCCTGTCCCTGCCTGTGACATCATAACCCAACATGAGCCACCTGTGGTGGCACTAAGGCTGAAGTTATTATTAACTAGCTATGGACCCCCAATTCTAATAGCATTTGTAACTGGATTAAAGATCTTTTCTTTCAGGAGGCTTCCCAGGCTTTCAGTTCACAAGAAATCTCCCTACACACCCTTATCTTCCTCCTCCCTATCTTTCCAGGATGACTAAGAGTCATTTTTCCCCACAGGTCGGACCTCAATTTTCGAAAGGGAGGACTACTACAGCAGTAGTCTGTAGTTTTCTCTGACACTCCCACTGTTTCTATTTCTCTCCTCTGTAGGAATTGTCTTCCTCTGACTCACAATCGGGAAGAGAGACAAGCAACTGGACTGGGGTATGGGACGGGGGGCGGGGGGTTGTTGGCAGTTAATTATGAAACAGGGAGAGATAGGTTTTTGTTGATTTTATTGGCTGCAGACCGCTCTGCTGGCATAGGGGTATGGTCCAGGCGTCTTATCAGAACTTCACTAGATTTAGGGTTGCAAGTTTTCTGCAAGCATAATTAATCTAGCTGCCCTGGTGATTTAAAACTGGTTGCTAGGCAGACTCATTCCCCAAGAGCCAGATGAAAGAAGGGGGTGAGGGGGGCTGGATGCCTGAGCTGCCTGCAGTGGCCCTGGAGGAAGCCGCAGCAGTGAGAAAAGCGGGGGACAGCAGACATGTACCTGACACTAGAGCTGCCCCCGCTGCTGCCCAGTGAGTAATGAGTGTTTTACAGCAAGCAATACAAGACTTAGGCCTTAGGCTTGCTGGCTGCAGCAGTTAAACCAGAAGCCAGTGACTGCTACTGGCCTTCCTGCAGCCCCAGGAATAGAGCAGCAGGCCCGGGATCTGTAAAAGCAGCAGATAGAGCTAGTGAAAGCTCCCTGTTTACAAAGGTACTGAAAGGGTTCAGTACCTGTTGCTGCTGGAAGAGGAGGGGCTGAGGTCCCTTTCCAGTGCACTCCCTTGCAAGAAGCTTGGTCCCTGCTCTGCCACAAAGGGGACTGGCGGGAAGACAAGGGGCCTAATACCCAAGCCACTGCCACAGAAGTGCTTTGCAATATACAAAGCTGTTTCTAACTGCAATTCTGGCTGTTGTGGACTGGCAGCTTAAAGTCAAAGAGCAAAGGAAAGGCACTCTCCCTGGACTGGGGAGCCTTAGGACTTTGAGATTCTCCAAGAGAGGAGGAGTCTGACTGAGGGATGGCAGAGACCCTGTTGGGTTAGAAGGTCCTGTGACATATGAGACCCTGTAAAGCAATAAAGCCCCCTTAGTCCTGTCTCAGAGGGCATGACACCCCTCCCAGAGACCATATGAAATTTTAAGGACAAGTTAAGTAGGGGGAACCCTACTACAAGGATAGCTATAATTGTCTACTTGAATATAGACACATTTTGAATTTCTCCTTATCATTTGAAGACAGTTATATTTCTCTGAAGAATCCATAGAAAGGACTAACAAGGAAAATCAGAAGATCTTGAAACAGGTCAGTATATTTTTCTCCTTATATAATTCCTCTGAAATTTGGCAATGCTTAATAAATCATGGCAATACATTTCTTTGCATAAGTTCAATAAGACCTGTTTCTAATAGTGTTTTTATTGACCGGAAACTTTGACTGGAGTATCATGTTTTAAAGAGCCCTGTCTGAACTCTGAAGACTTGGAGCCAATAAGTGCGCCAAGGAAAAGCCTGGTATCCTGCTTGGGAGCCCTGAAAATGGCTGGCGCTGGAGCGTCAGGCCCATGCCCTATCATCACTGGCAGTTGGTCAGAGTAGAAGGGGAGCAATAAGGACAACTCTGTGTCCCTGCGGAACCCCACACACTCTAGGCTGTGATGAATAGGAGGGCTACTGACATGAGCCTTAAAACCTAGGGCGTGGGTCCAGGTGGAGTCACTGCAGGTGAGGGATTCACCTAACTCAGCAGATACTCTAGGCAGGTCGGATGGCAGTTGGATGGCTTGGCTTCCTGGCCCTATGGGGCACAATAAGATTCAATCATGAAATTCCAGCAAAGGTAGTCAGTTACCATTCTTGTTGTGTTTATGCAAACAATCAGGTCAAATTAAATACAATAGGTAAATTAGTCTTTATCTGGCTCCTTTGATAAACATAGAGGTAATTTTGAGGAGAAAAATTCTATTTCAATAGAGGTCATTAAAACTGAAATGTTTTCTTTCCTTTCCACTGGACCATTTGTTACAGTTTGTCTCTGCCAGGTTGCAAGCCCACTTCCTTCTGGGCCCAGGCCTCATCGTCCCTGTGACAGATAGAAAAGGATCTTTTGGCTCTGAGAGAAAACTCCATCTCTCCTCAGCACGAAGCAGCTACAGAAGAAATTCAACGTCCATTTTCCCTAAAAGAATTCAGAGCCAGGATCCTTGAGGTAATATATTAGGCAGTTGGACAGACATGAGCAGAACAGGGATGATGGGCCAACTAGTGCTACAGGATGTAACTAAGTCTTTTCACCTCTACGTATGTGAGACAAGGGGCATAGGCAAAGAGGTACTCACCAAAGTCTCAGCCCTGAGAAAAGGCTGGTAGCCTATTTGTCCAAAAGACTTGACCCCTTTGCATTTGGGTGACATACTTGCCTCCAGGCGATAGCAGCCACAGCTATGCTTATTAAAAAAAAGCAAATAAGTTAACCTTAGGGCAGTAACTAATCCTAACTGCCCCACATGAGGCTGAGGCTTTACTCCGGCACACACTAGAACACTGGATGTCAAACACTTGAGTCACCCAGTTTCAGGCTCTCTGGTAGACAAAAGAAAAATCAGTAACAATTTATACTGATAGCAGGTATGCATTTACAACAAGGTAAGGGTTCTCCACAGAAGCAAGAGGGAACTGGGCCACAGATGAAGCTGCCTGGGAGGCTGCCCTAAAACCAGTGGGGCCTCTACAGATTCTAGTGACTCTTCCAGATTCTGACCTACCCAATCTAGAAAAGCTAAAATCCATAACCAGTCTTTATTCAAGTTCTTACAGGCTTTACAGTCTACCCAGAAAGCAATCCAGAAGCACATCTGAGGTGCTCTGCCTGTACCAACTTCTGGTCTGGTTCATCCCTTCCACCCTGGTGACTCTGTTTGGGTAAAGAAATTTGCCACGCAAGGACTGACTCCTACCTGGAAAGGACCACCTCCATGGCAGTCAAGGTCAACGGAATCCCAACGTGGCTTCATCACACCTGGCTTAAGACAGCCAGGAAAAATTGAGAGTCCAGGACTCTTTGGACTCTCTAAAGATTACTCCTGGCCCTCATTCCAGACACTTATCTTATAAGCAGGCCCACTAACTTTATTAGGCAGAAAATTAAGATTATAGTCCTCAGGGATAAATATAACTACAATGACTAAGAGTCAATGATTTGACTCATGTACATAAAACCAGTGGGGAATGAATACTGCTGTTTGAAATTTTAACCCTGCTATTTGGCCTCTGTAAATTCTTGCTTGCTAAGACTACTCCCACTTCAGAGAGGCCATTAAACCTTCCCCAGACAAGGTTATCAGTGCTGGTGCCAGGCCAGGCCTCTGGTTGAGGTCTCAAGGCCCCAGCACATACGGACTCTTTAAGAACTTGCAAAAGGGGCCAGAAACACCCTATATTTGGGAGACAAAGAAGGTAAAAACATATAAATAGGGAAAATTCCTGCATGTTGGGGCCCAGAATTTGAGGAACATTTTCCTCTGGACCCGCGTGTAATAAATGTAACTCTATTTCTCTAAGTATTGTTTTGTTCTTCTTCGTTTTTCTGTAACAATTCAATCTACCATTATTTCAACATTTTAAAAATGCACTTCAAGTTAACTTCCAGAATCAGATCTATATCCCTGAACAGTTCACCAAGTAAGTTAACAAAAGGAGCTCAATATTTGTTTAGTCTTGGTTAAAAGTTTCATGCAATGAAATGCACAGTACTTAAAGTCCTGCATAACTCAGATTCAATTATTTTGTATTTTCAACATGACTAATGATTTTGAGCATATTTTCATCTGCTCATTGGTTGTTTCTATAGTTTTTATCAGAATATAAATTTTTATTGAGTTGTTTTTCATATTAAATTTGAGAATTCTTTATATATTCTGGACATTAGTCTTGTCAGACATATGATTTCTAAATAATTTCTCTTAGTTTGTGTCACACTTATTTTCTTAATGATACTTTTAATGGGAATGTTTTTAAATTTTTTGGGGGGCAAATCTTGTTGTCATTATTTTTGAATGTTTTTAATTTTGATGTGCTCTTTTTTATTAACTTTTTAAAAAATATATTGAATTTTGTAGTTATGTCTTTTAAACCTTTTATCTCCAAGTGCTTATACCTAAAAAAGTTAAAGGGAAAATGTAATAGGCTAATTTTTCTTCTAGAAGTTCTTTTAGTTTTAAGGATTGGGAGTATAATAATCTGAAATTAAGTTTTCAGTATTGTGTAAGACCAAAATTGAGGTTTATTTTGTTCAAAATGGATGTCTGACAGTGCCAGAACCATTTGCTGAAAAGATTATCCTTTTTACTGTGGTGCCTTTGTCAAAAATCAAATTACAACTTATTGTAGGTCTATTTCTGGGACCTTTACTCATTTTTATTGACCAACTTGTTGATCCTTATGCTGGTACTACACTATGTTGATCAGAGGAGCTTTCTACTAAGTTTTAAATTCCATTCAAGTCCTCCAAATTTGTCCTCTTACAAGATTGCTTTGCTTTGGATATTTTAGGTATTACCATATAAATTTTAGAATAAGCTTTTTAATAATAATAATAAAAAGCCTGGTGGTATTATGAGAAGGATTGAATGGGAATCTATTGGTCATTTGGGGAGAATTAAAAGCTTAATAACATCAAGTCTTTCAATTAATGAACATGGTATATATCTATATTTATGTCTTTTTTTAATTTCAATGGAAATGGAAATTTCCCAACGGAAGTGTTCAGATAGGCAGAATAAGGACCTCTGAAAACTCACATCTCCACACTAGTAAGAATACTAGCAAAAGTTTATCAAAATCAATTTTTTGAACTCTAGAAATTATCCAGAGGCTTACAACAATTTGAGAAAAGTTTATTCAAGAAGAACAAAATCTTGGTAAGAACAACACTTGTGTTGCTTTATCTTGCCCTATTCCCAGGTCCCTCTCCCACAGATCCATGACATCTTTGAAAACCAATAGCCTCACAATCATTGTACCATGAAAAATAGCCTTTACTGGAGGGGCAAAAGGAGGTGGGTGGTTCTCTAAATCTTGATTTTCAGGGAGTAGTCTTAATTTGGCCTGTCTGGCAATTCCCTGAAAAATTTTAATCAGAGACATTGTCTTTATATGACCTGAGTCAGAGCTTACTCTTCTTAAACTGCCTTTCCACTAAGCATTTGTCAAGAACAACCAGCAAAAAGAGGATTAAAAATGGTGGCAGAGTAAGTGGATGCTGCACAGACATGCTTTCAGGAACAAACTAGAATTACAACTAAAATACAAAAAAACTTCCTGAATAATCAATGGAAAACTCACAGGACAGACCCCTCATACCCGAGGACCAAAGGTGGAGACTGCATAGACCACTGGTAAGAGAGGCGGAGGCGATAAAGGGCTGGCTGGGTGACCACAGACCACAACTAAAGTCCAGGAGCGATATCTCAGCTGTGGGGGATTGCCACTGAGAACTCTGGGATCTAATCCTCAAGCTGGGCCCCCTAGCAGAGAGCACTAGAACTGAGGAGGGTACCCACATAACATCTAGATGTGAAAAGTAAGGGGTGCTGTCCACCAGGGATTAGCAGCTAAAAATTCAGGCACCCTTTTAAAGGGACAAGGCACAAACTTCCCTGTGGAGTCACCCACCTTGTGTTCCAGTGGAGGGAGGATAAAGTGGACTAGAGCTGTGAGAGCAGAACCCAGGACTGGGGACTCAGGAGGTAGAGCTCAGGAGGCAGACACCCCAAGTTTCCTGGGCTGTGTCATTCCCTCACTCAGCAGAGGTCATCTTTCCCACATAGATATTTGCCTTACCTGGGGGAAGACAGTTGATACACCTATTGAAAAACACCTTGCCCTGAGGCTACTTAAGAGATTAAAAATAACAAGTAGCTTTCAGGCAGAAGCAACTTCCCCACCCTATTGAAGAAAAACCTGGCCACACCTGAGGACAATTGCCTGGAAGGCAATTCAAGTTGGAGTCCTTATTAGTCTGTAGACAGAGGCAGTCTCTGGAGGCTTTGAGTCTTTGCCTGAACCAATTAGTCAGAAACAGCCTTTAACACTGTCCTTCACTAGAGATTGAGAGGTGTAGAGAATCTACCTAAAACATAGTCACAAACCCAAACAGATAGCCAAAATGAGGAGACAAAAAACAACCTCCAAATGAAAGAACCAGAGAATTCTCCCAAAGAAAAGATAAATGAAGCAGAGATAAGAAATTTATCTGAAACAGAGTTCAGAGTAATGATGGTAAAAATGCTCAACAGCATGAAAAAAGATATAGTAACTATGAAAAAAGAACAGTCTGAGATAAAGAATGATATAACACAAATAAAGAATACATTGGAAGGAATACATGGTAGATTAGAGGAAGCTGAGGATGGAATCAGTGAAATAGATGACAGGGTTGAAAATATCACTCAATCAGAGAACCAAAAAGAAAAAAAAAACAATTAAAAAATATGAGGACAGCTTAAGAGAGCTGTGGAACAACGTGAAACATAATATTAGAATAGCAAGTGTTCCAGAACAGGTAGAAAGGGGGAAAGGCATAGAGAAGGTGTTGGAAGAAATGATGGTAGAACACTTCCCTAATGTGGTAAAGTTAAGAGTCACACAAGTTCAGGAGGCACGGAGAACCCCAAACAAGAAGAACCCAAACAGGCCCACGACCAGACACATTATAATTAAAATGCCAAAAATTAAAGACAAAGAGAGAACCTTAAAGAGAGAAAGAGAAAAGAACAATCAGCAACAATCATTTAATATCACATGGTCTGAAGTGTAAACAGTTGGTATGAACAACAAGCTGACCAAAAACCTTGGAAGGAAAAGCTGGGAAATGGCATAAGGGGTTTGGAAAAGCTCCAGCATATTCCTGGAAGCCTAGAAGGCTACACACACTCCCAGAGTTGTGTGCATGCTCGGCAAAGACCAAGTTGATTGAGAAATTCTTGTCTCTAGCTGACCTTGAGGCTCTGTATAAACAGGACTGAAAGCTCCGGTAAAGTGGTAAACGGCCTACCAGAGCATTGAAGGCATGTCTCAGAGCACACACCGCCCCTAGCAGAGATTGGAGCTGTATTGGTTCAAAGTGTGGGTGTAAAAGGGGGTTCGTTGAAAAGTAACCTCACAGGGTGATCAAGTCACTAATTCCCAACTCGGCAGGTCTTGGTGGGCAGTCACATCCCAGGCCTATATCTGTAGGAAAATATTTACCTTTGCCTTAAGCAAGTCCTGTTTATTATTCATGTGCATCTAGGTTAACACACCTTTGAAACGCTAGAGTAATCCTCTTTTTTTCAGACTTCTTGGAAGCAACCACTCTTAAGAAAGCACATAATCTTATAATCCAATCCCTGTCTTGTTTTCTCCCACCTTCATGTAATCTTTTTTACATCCCCTCCTTAATTTCAGAGGTATAAAAGGAACTGCAGGGTAGGTGCGCAGCATAAGCAGCCACGGCTGTGGCAGAGGTGGTGGCGAGGGCAGCAGCTGCAGCGGCCCAGTGAGGCAGGGAGGCCCCAGCACTGGTGCGGTGGCCGCGGTGGCGGAAGATGGCAGATGTGCTCTGTGTCCTGCGAGAGTATCACATCCAGAAGAAGGAGATCTTGGTGAAGGAGGACAAAGTCATCTTTGGCCGCGAGTTCTCCTGGCCCAAGAACGTGAAGACCAACTACGTGGTGTGGGGGACTGGAAAGGAAGGCCGACCCAGGGAGCACTACACGCTGGAGTCTATCTTATTTCTACTGAATAACATGCACCTTTCCCATCCTGTTTATGTCCGACGCGCAGCCACTGAAAATATCCCTGTGGTGAGAAGACCCGACCGAAAAGATCTGCTTGGATATCTCAGTGGCGAAGCATCCACGTCGGCAAGTATCGACCGAAGCGCCCCTGTAGAGCTAGGGCTGCAGCGATCCACTCGAGTGAAGCGAGCTGCAGAGGAAGTGTCAGCAGTAGCCAAGAAGCCACGCATTGAGGATGAAGAGCGTGTGCACCTCGATAAAGAGAGATGGGCTGCCTGCTTGCAGGGTCACAAAGAAGGGATTGTACAGCCTGGACAGATTAGGCCTTTGTCTGAAACTATGTCAGTGGAAACAATTGCTGCCATCAAAGTCAAAATTATGGCGAAGAAAAGATCTACCATCAAGACTGACTTAGGTGATCACTTTGCCGCTCTCAAACAGAGGAGTTTAGTGGACGCGGAGGTAGATGTGACCTGGGACATTGTTAGCAGAGAGAGAGTGGGGAAGACACGGACAACTATCCTACAGAGCACGGGAAAGACCTTTGCCGAGGACATTTTTGCAATTCTTAGTTTGTGGAAGCCAGAGAAGAAGGGCGAGCGCCTGAACAGCGACTGGACCCAAAGGCAGCACCTGTGGCTCCCACATTGCCTACCAAACAGCCGACCCCAGCTGCCTACAACAGATATGTCCAGGAACGATTCAAAGATATGTCCAGGAACGATTCAAAGAAAAAGAAGAAATGGAAGGCTTCAAAATTGACACGATGGCCACCTACCATGGGATGACGCTAGAGTCCTTGATGGAGGGTGCGGCGGCCCGTGAGACTCAGACCCCTGCAGCATAGCCAGTAACGAGACCCGTTTCTCAAGCAAGGACCACCCCCCCCCCCCACATCAGAAGAAAGGCTCTTGGACCCCCCATTATCATAATCCCTGCCGCCGCCACCTCCTGACCTTTGTCCCATCAGATGAGAAGAAGAAACAGGGCTGCCGACGAGAAAATGAAACTCTGATACAGAGAAGAAAAGACCAGATGCAGCCGAGGGCACCGAGTTCAGCCTCACGGTGCCCTACAAAGTCGTAGACCAGCCTCTGAAACTCACGCCTCAGGACTGGGACCAGGTCATGGCTGTCTTCGTGCACGGTCCATGGCTGTCTTCGTGCACGGTCCTGCCTGGCAGTTCAAAGGATGGCCAGGGCTTTTGCCTGATGGCTCTCCAGTTGACATGTTTGCTAGAGTTAAAGCCTTCCATCTCAAATATGATCAAGTTCTTCTAGACCCCAACGTGCAGAAGTGGGACATAACAGTGTTAGAACTCAGCTACTACAAACGCCACTTGGACAGACGGCTTTTCTTAAGCTTCTGGGAAACGCTGGATAGGTACATGGTAAGGCATAAATCCCACTTGAGATTCTGAATTACCTGGTTTCCCTGTCTGGAAATCTGGATTAAGAAGTGTGGGTATACCTTCATCTAAAGACTGACTAGAGTGTCAAGCTCTGAATTTATCAAAATCACTAATGAAGAAGGTCACGGATCGAGCAAAAAATTTCATCTGACACTTTTGTGCTTCAAAGGGATCATATGATACCTATCATTCATATCAGCAAACTTTTAGGCCTACAACTATTTTTTAAAAAATATTAGCCTTCTAGTCTGTAATGGAAATTGTATATTTTGATAGAAGTTTTTTCTCCATTGGTTAAACTAGCATTACTTAAAATGTGTTTCTTTAGAAAAAAAACACAAAACTAAAGAAACTACAAAACTGTTATTTGCTGAAGCATTTGAGATCGCGTTTTGGCTCAAATAAATTGATAAAAATCCTCTACAGCTTTGAACATTTCTTCTGTTGGTGAAAGCATTTAAGAAGTCTCTGTTCAATCATTAGTTGACCACTAAGCAAGCCAAGCAGAGACTTCAGTGGTCACAATCAAAAGTGATTGTGACTAGCTGGTTCAGCTCAGTGGATAGAGCATCAGCCTGCAGACTGAAGGGTCCTGGTCTGATTCCAGTCAAGGCCACATGTCCAGGTTTCAGGCTCAATCCCCAATGGGGACATGCAGAAGGCAGCCGATCCATGATTCTCTCTCATCATTGATGTTTCTATCTCTCTCTCCTTCTCCCTTCCTCTCTGAAGTTAATAAAATCCTATGTAATAAAGAGGTAATATGCAAATTGACTGCCACACCCTTGCACAAGATGGCCCCCTCAAGTGGTCACAAGATGGCTACCACAAGATGGACGGCAGGGGAGGGCAGTTGTGGGCGATCAGACCAACAGGGGAGGGCAGTTAGGGTCAACCAGGCTGGCAGGGGAGGGCAGTTAGGGGTGACCAGGTTGGCAGGGGAGGGCAGTTGGGAGCAACCAGGCCTGCAGGGGAGGGCAGTTGGGGGCAGCCAGGCCTGCAGGGGAGGGCAGTTGGGGGCAACCAGGCCTGCAGGGGAGGGCAGTTGGGGGCAGCCAGGCCTGCAGGGGAGGGCAGTTGGGGGCAGCCAGGCCTGCAGGGGAGGGAAGTTGGGGGCAACCAGGCTTGTAGGGGAGGGCAGTTGGGGGTGACCGGGCCATCAGGGAAGGGCAGTTGGGGGCAACTGGGCTGGCAGGGGAGGGCACTTGGGGGCAACCGGGCCTGCAGGAGAGGGCAGTTGGGGGAATTGGGCTGGCAGGGGAGCAGTTAGGCATCAATCATGCTGGCAGGGGAATGGTTGGGTGTGATCGGGCTGGCAGGCAGAAGTGGTTAGGAGCAATCAGGCAGGCAGTCACGCGAGTGGTTGGGAGCCAGCAGTCCCAGATTGTGAGAGTGATGTCCGACTGCCGGTTTAGGCATTGGGCCTAAATGGGCAGTCGGACAGCCCCAAGGGGTCCCAAATTGGAAAAGGTGCAGGATGGGCTGAGGGACACACCCCCAGTGCATGAATTTTGTGCACCAGGCCTCTAGTTATCTACACTAATAAAAGAGAAAGATGCAAATTGACCATACCTTCATGACGCCCACCAGCCAATCAGGAGTATGCAAATTAACCCAACAAAGATGGCGGATTAATTTGCATACACAGACACCAAGGGGCTGTGTACCGCCCCAGCCGCTCTGGGCCTCTGGACAGCATGGGAAGGCAGAAAGGTGGCTCTGGCCAGAGCGAAGGCGGTGCCAGCAGCCAGGGGAAGGAAGACCCATTCTTGCACAAATCTTCGTGCATTGGGCCTCTAGTTATAAAATAAAAGTGATTGTTCTTTCACTTAATGTTCTGGGAGAAACAGGAACTGAAACTATGCATTTGAATGTGAAATAACATCTAGAAGTCATGTGGGGTGGTAAAATGGCTGAATCTGGGTTGATTTTGGGTGTTCTAAGTCTAGCACAAGCCTCAACATCTAGGTGGAGACCGCAGACCAACAACTCATTGAGCAAATATGGAAACAAGCAACTGGTTCTAGGCATGTCCACCTGATAGTAGTCTCACATGAGGCTGCTTTCACTGATGTTAAGCAGAGTTTGAGCACATGTTCTTCAACTTGCCTGGCATTAGGTCCCCTCCTTTATCCTCTGTCTCAGATCTTAAAAGCTCAGGCACCTCAATTGTCTTGTTTTATAATCAAGCACATGAAGTTGGTCGACTAAAGTTGTGGATCAGCTGAAGTCACTAACAAGACCTTTGCCTCCAGCAAGGTGGTGTAGTGCCCCAGCTACTCCTGTAATGGGAGGGCCTTAAGTAAATTCACCTTCAGCTGGGACTCCAAGCAAGTGGAGAAGTTTAACTAGAACATCCTGAGTCAAGCAGTGCACAGTCTGTAATCTTGTGGGGAATGTATCTCTGACCTGCCAGAGAAATGGACGTTTAGGAATCTACAATCAAGACAAATGAGCATAAGTTAAAGGACAAAGTCTTCCAGTAGTCTCACTACCTAGTGTCAGAAAGCTCTTAGGAAGAGACTGACTTCCCCTCTCTGACCCTGCCTCCCCACTCTGCATAGACTCAAGTTTCCACAGGCTGTGGCCAAGGGCATTTGCAATCCAGTGATTCTTTCTCCAGCAGAGTGAAGGTGACTAGCTGGCGAAACCATTTCAGACGGACTGACTTGATTCTCATGACCTGAGTTGTTGTAAGACTTGTAACAAGTCTATAGACCTCCATGGAAACCTGACTCATTTTCCTTATCACCCATATAAAGGTTTTAAGGTGAACAGATGACTGTGTGGAGGTGATTATTTGACAAAGAAGGGACATCTGGGCTGTAGTCATAGCAAGTGAACCTCTTTAGCTGGTGGAGGGAGATAGGAGACAAACTTACCAGGATTTTGGTGGGAAAAGAGCATTTTGGGTTAATTTGTCTCAACAGGAGTTTCGTTAACTAAATATTCATGTAGCAGTGTTTGAGAGCTGTGATTCTAGACTCTCAAAAGTTGCCTGGAGAAATCTGTCATCCTCTAGAATGGCTATGTACTGTAACAGCTCCACCCAGGGAGTTCCAGGCTGTTCTTTGCTAGATCTAGATAGGGAAAGAAAAACAAACAAACAAACAAAAAAACATGTGGAGGGACCAGAGGGAAAGACATAGCCTTCATTACTTATATCTGGGGAAGACCTGCTGGTGGCCAGTTGTGTGAGTTTCCACATTGGACCAGGATAGGCTAGGGGCCTATCTGCAAATAAGGACAGCTTTACTTCTTATTTTCCAATTTGGATGCCTTGTATTTCTTCTTCTTGTCTAATTGCAATGGATAATACTTCCAGTACTATGTCGAACAGGAATGGTGAGAGTGGGAATCCCTGTCTTGTTCCTGTTCTTAGGGGAAATGGTTTTAGTTTTTGCCCATTGAGTATGATGTTAGCTGTGGGTTTATCATATATAGCTTTTATTATGGTGAGGTATGATCCTTCTATTCCCACCTTGCTGAGAGTTTTTATCAAAAAAGGGTGTAGGATTTTGTAAAATGCTTTTTCTGCATCAACTGATATGACTATGTGGTTTTTATCTCTCAATTTGTTTATGTGATGTATCACGTTTATTGATTTGCAGATATTGTACCATCATTGCATTCCTGGGATAAACCCTACTTGGTCATGGTGTATGATCTTTCTGATGTACTGCTGGTTCCGATTTGCTAGAATTTTGTTGAGGATTTTGGAATTTATGTTCATGAGGGATATTGGTCTGTAATTCTCTTTCATTGTGTTGTCTTTATCTGGTTTTGGTATTAGGGTGATGCTGGCTTCATAGAATGAGCTTGGAAGTGTTCCTTCCTCTTGAATTTTTTGGAATAGTCTGAAGAGAATAGGTTTTAGTTTTTCCTTGAATGTTTGGTAAGACTTCCCTGTGAAGCCCTCTGGCCCTGGGCTTTTGTTTGCTGGAAGCTTTTTGATGACTGCTTCAATTTCTTCTATAGTTATTGGCCTATTGAGCTGTTTAGATTCTTCCTGATTGAGTTTTGGAAGGTTATATTTTTCTAGGAATATGTCCATTTCCTACAGGTTGTCCAGTTTGTTGGAATAGAGTTGTTCATAGTATTTCTTAACCATCCTTTGTATTTCTGTGGGGTCTGTTGTTATTTTACCTCTTTCATTTCTGATTTTGTTTATTTGGGTCCTCTCTCTTTGCTTCTTGGTGAGCCTGGCTAGAGGTTCATCAGTCTTGTTTATCCTTTCAAAGAACCAGCTCTTGGTTTTGTTGAGCTTTTATATTGTTTCTTTGGTCTCTATGTCATTTATCTCCGCTCTGATCATTATTATTTCCTTCCTTCTGCTTACACTGGGCTTTTTATTGTTGCTCTCATTCTAACTCTTTGAGTTGTAGGGTTAGGTAATTTATTACCATTGTTTCTTGTTTTTTTTTACAGTAAGTTTGTAGAGCTATGAACTTCCCTCTCAAGACTGCTTTCACTGTGTCCCATAGATTTTGGGTTGTTGTGTTTTCATTGTCATTTGTTGCCATGATGTTTTTTAAATTTCTTCCTTGATCTCTCTGGTAACCCAGTTATTGTTTAATAGCATGCTGTTTAGTCTCCATGTGTTTGATTTTTTTGGATTGTTTTTATTGTAGTTGATTTCCAGTTTTATGCCACTGTGGTCTGAGAAGATACTTGATATGATTTCTATCTTCTTGAATTTGAAGAGACTTTGCCGATGGCCCAACATATGTTCTATCTTTGAAAATGACCCATGTGAACTTGAGAAGAATGTATATTCTGTGGCTTTTGGGTGAAATGTTCTGAAGATGTCAATTAATTCCATCTGGTCTAGTGAGTAATTTAGGATTGATGTTTCTTTGCTGATTTTTTGCTTAGAGGATTTGTCCAATGGTGATAGTGGGGTATTAAATTCTCCTACTATGACTGTATTGCTGTCAATCTCTCCCTTGATATCCCCCAGGATTTTTTTTTAAATGTATTTGGGTGCTCCTGTATTGTGTGTGTATATGTTTACCAGAGTTATATCTTCTTGTTGGATGCTCCCTTTAGTATTATGAAGTGGCCTTCCTTATCTCCTGTTAAGTCCTTCACTTTGAGATCTAATTTGTCAGCTATAAATATTGCTACCCCAGCTTTTTTTTTCATTTACATTCACCTGAAAACATTTTTCGATCCCTTCACCCTCCGTCTGTGTGTGTCTTTTTTTTCTGAGATGGGTTTCTTGTAGACAGCAGATATATGGGTCTTGTTTTCTTATCCAATCCATTAACCTTTGTCTTTTGATTGGGGCATTTAATCCATTTACATTTAAAGTTATTATTGATAGGCAATTATTTGTCACCATTTTTATTCTTTACCCCTGTGTTCCTTCTTTGCTTCCTATTTCTTTTTTTTTTTTTTCAGAAGACCCTTTAGCATTTCTTGCATTGCTGGTTTGGTGGCAATAAATTCCCTTAGTTCTTTTTTGTTTGTGAAGCTCCTGATTTCACCTTCAATTTTGATTGATAGCCTTGCTGGGTACAGTATTTTTGGATTCAGACCGTTCCTTTGTATATTTCATTCCATTCCCTTCTGGCCTGATGAGTTTCTGTTGAGAAATCAGTTTTGTGCACCCAGGGCAGGGGCGGGGTGTGTGTGTGTTCCCTCAGCCCAGCCGGTGCCCTCTTGCTGTTTGGCAGCCCTTGCGGAGGGATGTCTGACTTCTAGCTTAGACCCACTCCTTGCCTAAGCCATCAGTCAGACATCCTTAGCACTGTCACAGAGTTGGGAGAGTCTCCTGCCACCTCCTCTGTGCTCATCTACTCATGAGCCCAGCTCAGGGCTTCTGTTGAGTGGTGCTCCTCCTGTGGGAGTGCACTGACCACAAGGGGGCAGCTCCTTCATTGAGCATCTGCCCCCTGGTGGTCAGTGCACGTCATAGCAACCAGTCATTCTGTCGTTCGGTTGATTTGCATATTAGCCTTTTATTATATAGGATAGGTATTTGTTTATCACCATTTTTATTCCTTACTAAAGGCCCGGTGCATGAAATTCATGCATGGGGGTGTGTGTCACTCAGCCCAGCCTGCACCCTCTCCAATCTGGAACCCCTTGAGGGATGTCCAACTGCCCATTTAGGCCCGATCCGGATCAGGCTTAAATGGGAAGTTGGACATCCCTCTCACAATCCAGGACTGTTGGGTCCCAACTGCTTGCCTGCCTGCCTTCCTGATTGCCCCTAACCGCCTTTGCCTGCCAGCCTGATCACACCCTGACCACTACCCTGCCAGCCTGACTGATGCCTAACTGCTCCCCTGCCAGCCCGATTGCCCCTAACTGCCCTCCCCTGCAGGCCTGGTCACCCCTAACTGCCCTTCCCTGCAGGCCTGGTCCCCCCCACCTGCTCTCCCCTGCAGGTCTGGGTCGTACCCCCCCACCCCCACTGCCCTTCCCTGAAGGCTTGGTTGCCCCCAACTTCCCTCCTTTGCCGACCTGGTCACTCCTAACTGCTCTCCCCTGCAGGCTTGATTGCCCCCAACTGCCCTCCCTTACAGGCCTGGTCCCTCCCAACTGCCCTCCCCTGCTGGCCTGATCACCCACAACTGCCCTCCCTTGCAGACCTGCTTCCTCCCAATTGCCCTCTGCTGCTGGCCATCTTGTGGCAGCCATCTTGTGTCCACATGGGTGCAGTCATCTTTGACCACATGGGGGCAGGCATCTTGTGTGTTTGAGTGATGGTCAATTTGCATATTATTCTTTTATTAGATAGGATTAGATAGGATAGAGGCCTGGTGCATGGGTGGGGCCAGCTGGTTTTCCTTGAAGGGTGTCCGGATCAGGGTGGGAGTTCCCTTGGGGCATGGGGTGGCCTGGCGAGGAGCTTGTGGTGGTTTGCAGGCCAGCCATGCCCCCCAGTGACCCAAGTGGAGGCCCTGGTATCTGAGATTTATTTATCTTCTATAATTGAAACTTTGCAGCCTTGAGCAGAGCCAAGCCTCCTGCTTACTCTGTGGCTGCAGCCATTTTTGTTGGGATTTATTTATATTCTATAATTGAAACTTTGTAGCCTTGAGCAGAGGAAGCCAAGGCCGGCTAGGGCAGACAGAAAGCTTGGCTTCCTCCATCACCAGGGGCAACTCAAGCCTCCTTCTCTCTCCAGCTCCGTGGCTGCCACCATTTTTGTTGGGATTTATTTATATTATGTAATTGAAAGTTTGTAGCCTTGAGTGGAGGTCTGGGCTGGCCAGGGCAGGTGGAAAGCTTGGCTTCCTCCATTGCTGGGGAAACACAAGACTCCTGCTCTCTCCGTGGCTGCAGCCATCTTGGTTGGGTTAATTTGCATACTCGCTCCTGATTGGCTGGTGAGAGTGGCTTGTGCATGTAGTGGAAGTGCAGTCAATTTTCATATTACTTTTTTATTGGATAGGATGCCTGTGGTTCCTTTTCCCTTCCTATTTCTTCTTTTTAGAGCAGTCCCTTTAGCATTTCTTTGTTTTTTCAAATTTAATAAATCTTTATTGTTCAGATTATTACAATTGTTTCTCCTTTCCCCTCCCATAGCTTCCCTCTACCCAGTTCCCACCCCACCCTCTGCCCTTACCTCCCCCTCACTGTCCTCATGCATAGGTGTAGGATTTTTGTCTAGTCTCTTCCTGCAAACCATACCCCTTTCCCCCTGAGAATTATCAATCCACTCCCTTTCTATGCCCCTGATTCTATTATATTCACCAGTTTATTCTGTTCCTCAGGTTTTTAATTCACTTGATTTTTAGGTTCACTTGTTGATATGTATTTGTTGTTCATAATTTTTATCTTTACTTTTTTCTTCTTCCTCTTCTTAAAGAATACCTTTCAGCATTTCATATAATACTGGTTTGGTGGTGATGAACTCCTTTAGCTTTTTCTTATCTGTGAAGCTCTTTATCTGACCTTCCATTCTGAATGATAACTTTGCTGGGTAGAGCAATCTTGGTTGTAGGTTCTTGCTATTCATCACTTTGAATATTTCTTGCCACTCCCGTCTGGCCTGCATAGTTTCTGTTGAGAAACCAGCTGACAATCGTATGGGTGCTCCCTTGTAGGTAACTAACTGTTTTTCTCTTGCTGGTTTTAATATTCTCTCTTTGTCTTTTGCTCTTGGCATTTTAATGATGATGTGTCTTGGTGTAGTCCTCTTTGGATTGCTTTTGTTTGGGGTTCTGTGTGCTTCCTGGACTTGTAAGTCTATTTCTTTCACCAGGTGGGGGAAGTTTTCAGTCATTATTTCTTCAAATAGGTTTTCAGTATCTTGTTCTCTCTCTTCTTCTGGCACCCCCATAATTCTGATGTTGGTATGCTTGAAGTTGTCCCAGAGGCTTCTTACACTATCTTCAACTTTTTTGGTGGCAATAAACCCCTTGGCTCTTCTTTGTGAAGCTCCTGATTTCACCTTCAATTTTGAATGATAGCCTTGCTGGGTATAGTATTCTTGGATTCATTTCCTTGCTTTGCATCACTTTGTATAGTTCATTCCACTTCTTTCTGGCCTGATGTGTTTCCGTTGAGAAATCAGTTGATAATCTAATAGGATATCCCTTGTATGTAACTTTCTGTCTCTCTTTGGCAGCCTTTAAGATTCTTATTTTTGTTGGTGTTTGCTAATTTAATTATGATGTGTATTGGTGTTGGTCTTTTTGGGTTCAACTTATTTAGGACTCCGTGAGCTTCTTAGACTTGTGTGAGTTTTTTCTTCTTCCCAATATTGGGGAAGTTTTCTGTCATTATTTATTCAAACAGGTTTACTAGTCCTTGCTCATTTCCTCTCCTTTTGGCACCCCTATTATGTTGTTTTCTTTTATGTTGTCTCAAAGCTCCCTTAGGCTCTCCTCCTGTTTTTTAAGTTTTTTTTTCTTCTAGTTTCTGCTCTTCTTGGGTGTTTTTTTTTACCTTGTCTTCTAGCTCACTGATGTGGTCCTCAGCTTCTTTTAGCCTACTGTTGATGCTTTCTATTGCAGCAATGTCATTCTTCATTTCTTCTTGGTTCTTCTTCATTTCCGCTTGATTCTTACACATGTTGTAGAATTTGTCTTTCATCCCTTTTGGTGTCCTTATGACCATTTCTCTGAATTCTTTCTTTGACAAATTGCTTGCCTCCATTTTGTTAACTTTCTTTTCTGGTGATTTCTTCTTTTCTTTCGTATGGGAGTAGTTTCTTTGTCTTCCCATTTTTGCTCCTCTCAGGGTGTCTGGTTATGTGGCTCACTCTCTATCACGTTGACCAAAAGGCACAAAATACAACTCACCAAGACACAACACAGAGGTAACAAAACATGAGTGTATTCACAAAACAGATAACCCCAAATAAAGGTGACCACAAGAGAAAAGAGACTTAGGGGAGAGAAAATAGTGCAAAAATGATATTGAGAAAAGGAAAAAAAGTAAGAGAGAAAACAAAAAGGAGAAAATATATGTATATTTTGGGGGGAAAACTCCACAAAACCAACAATTAAACCAAAAAATGTGAACAACAAACACCCAGAAAAAAAGGAGGGGAGCTGAATCTGAAGAGGCAGAGTTTATTTTCAGAAAGTAAGGTAAAGGAATTGAATGAATGGGTGAAAGGCCACAATTCAGTATAGAGAAGGTAGAAAGAGAATGAGTGTGTAAGAAGAAAAGTAAAAAAACAAAATACTCAATTAAAAAATTTCCCCTTTCTTTAATCTATATATCTATGTATTCATCTATTTTTTGGAAAAGGAGAATAGAGTAGGGTACAGATAGACCTGAGTGTGAGTGAAACTAATTAAGCTATTAGTAGAAGAAGAGAACAAGCAAGGAGAGGAAAAACGAAAGCATAAAATAGAAAACAAAAATAATTTACCCAACTAACAATCAATCAAACAAACAACAACAAGAAAAAAAATTGGCTAGAAAAGAAAGAGAAAAGAAAAGGGTGCTTGGACTTGGGGCAGGGGAAAGGAAATTAGATATATGAGTAAGCCCAGAGAGTCTACTATAATAGTAATGTGTCAATAGGGCAGATAAAGAAGATAAATTTTTATCAAGGAGTATAAAGAAAGGAGAGAGAAAAACTAAAGCAGGAACAGAAGAGAAGCAGGATGAAAAATGGGGAAGTAAGGAAGAAAGTGTTGGCATAAAGGAAAAAATAAGATAGAGTAAAATTATGATAAAAATAATAAAATAATAAAAATAGAATGTAAAACACTAATTAAAAAAATCATATATATAAAAGCCTAAGCAACCATCCGACTGGCTGACCAGCCAGTAGCTATGACATGCACTGATCACCAGGGGGCAGATGATCAATGCAGGAGCTGCTGAGCAACAGCAACTTTGCAGAATGCCCTCTTGCCCTCTGGGACCTCTCAGGGGATATCGAACTGCTGGCCTTGGCCTGATCCCCACAGGCTAGGCCAGGCAGAGGACCCCACTGATGCACAAATCCATGCACCAGGCCTCTAATAATAAATAAATAAATAAATAAATAAATAAAAATAATAAAAAATACATAAAATAAAGAAAAAAATTTTTAGTTCCTTAAGTAAAAGATAAAAAAAAAAATGAAGCAGTGAAGTTCATTCACTTCAGCTGAGTATTTAATGTCCCATGGGGGCTGCTCTAAGGCCCCCCTCCACTGTTTTGTCTGCCAAGTCTCAGCTTCCTGCTAGATAGTCAGCACTGTGTTGAAGCTCCCAGCAGATCCACCTGCTGGTGGCAAATTCCAGCAGGTCATATTATGCAAGAAGTTCATCAGAAGGCTGATGGATATTTTCAGCAGGGCTGAAGATCTGCATATCATTGCCTGCTGCCAGACAGCTGAGGGCCGTTCCCCCAACCCGATGGTCCTTTATTGTTTACCAAACCTAACCTTTGATATTTATATCTGCTTTGCTAAAGGGCAAAATGTGGGAATAAAAAGCCATGGGTCTGGACATTTGGGGAGCCCACTTAATTGGAAAGTGGAGCTTTCCCTGGCTCCCCCATGCCTTCCAAATTTATATTTCTTGTCTAGTCTCTCTAGTATATCCATTTATGTTGCATCCCCTTCTCCAGATTCCTGAACCCTTGCAGTGGAAAGACCCTAGCACACCGCTCCTCTGTGTCAGACTTTACAGCCTTGTTTTCAGCCAGGTGGGATCAATCTGCCTTCTTTGTTTTTCTATCTGCTTTCAGTCGTATTTACACAGCATCTATTTCTGACATGGGCTCTAGGTGGTGGTGTTTCTGTATTACTTTCTGGGACCAAATGGCCCCTCAACCCAGTCCTGAAATCTTTGTTTCCCCATGGAGTTCAAGGCTGGGCATGGCTGTGCTGCCAGGAGGGGCCTGGTCTCCAGGTGAAAAATGTCTGTTCAGGGTTGGAGGGATCAGACTGTCCCAGAGCTGGCTTTTTGATTGTCTCTCCCTATTTTGTATCCCAGGTTCCACAAAACCACCTTCCCCTGCACTGCAACCCTGGTAAGTGTTTGTGATTGAGAGATCCTGGGTTTAGAGGGTAAAAGTGAGGAAATTATAAAGACAGAGCAACCATGCTGCTGCATGTCTCTCTCCTCCCGGCACTGTGCGCCTGGTGCAGAGCTTCAGGCTGCCTTTTTAGGCAATTTGCCAATTCCGGGTGAATGTTATTCTATTTAGTTGTTACTTCTATCTGTTCTGTGAGAAGGCACTGGAGCTGTCCACCTATTCAGCTGCCATTTTGTCTCCCCCTGGACAAAGTTTTTAGGTGCCTGTGGCAGGGGAGGCTGGAGTCTCAGTGTTTGTGGATTTGCAGCTGAGGCAGCTGGTCCCTGGCCAGTGTGGCTGTAAGGTCCCAGGTGGTATCAGATGTCTCCCTGGGTGGAGGTGAGGATGGGCCCCCGGTCACAGCCGCTCTCCCCTTCAAGATGGTGTGGTCTTTGTAGCAAAGCTAGCTGCTCCAGAAGAGATTGCAGCAGGAGCAGAGGCTGCCTGGCTAGGTAAGGTAAGGAGAGCAGAAAAACTAAAGCAGGAACAGAAGAGAAGCAGGATGAAAAATGGGGAAGTAAGGAAGAAAGTGTTGGCATAAAGGAAAAAATAAGATAGAGTAAAATTTTATCTATCTGTGAAATAATCCTGCAGAATATAACTGTCCCTCACTCACAGATACACCCCCCCCCCCAAATGTCCAAGTACTCCTCTTTCGCTCTCCCACTCACACTGTCTTTCTCACTGCCATCCTATCGGCCGCCATCTTGGATTTCCTATTTGTCAGTTTCTTAATTTTCACATATTATGAGGACTTACAATAACTAAATTAATTGCACTGTAATCAGAGAACATATTCCATATATTTTGACAATTGTTAAGACAAGGGAAATACAGGTTGATTCTGGCACATATAGCAGAGACAACTGACAGTCCTGGAGGAGGAGTACTTACAAGCATAAAAATGAAAGATGAGTAGGATATAGGTAGAGAAGGTGTGTATGCCATGCATGTGTGTGTGCCAGGGGGTAGTTGCTGAGGGATCTGAGTCTTATAGGAGAGATCCTTAAATGAGCAGGACAGATTCAATGTAATGTAGTAAATGTTATGATGGAGGGGGAAGCACTGGGACTTAGGAGCAAGACAAAGTTTGATGAATCCACTTCATGAAATTATGGATATGTAAAGCTAAAAGGTATGCTGCAATGGTTAAACTCTTTGGAATCAGCCCTGGGTTTGAATCTTCTTTTGCTTCTTAGTAATTTCAGCTTGGGATAAACACTAAACTTCTTGAAGCCTCAGTTTTTTAAATCTATACCATGGGGCTAAAACAATCCTTGCCTGGCAGGATCAACATGAGGTTATCTGGGATACATCAGATACAATCAAACAATTAGCAAAAGGCAGGTGTCAGGGCTCTGTTAGTGGGAGTGGTTTTAATCCCTGAGTGTGATTTGGTATCTGGCCCACAAAGGATCTCTGAGTTCACAACACCCAGGAAACAGCAGGGGGAAAGGACAAGAATAGCCAGGAGCCCTGAGCAGAAGGAGGCTGCGAGCATGGCATGCTGTAGCTGAGTTAGAGAGCCCAGCAAGCTGGTGACTGCTTAAAAGCCACATGCACAGAGCACCTGGCCCAGAAAATTTGGACCCTCCTCCCAGTTCTGCGTTGGCTCATCCAGTGAGTCTCAGTTTCCTTAAATAAAAAGGTAGAGGGAATTTGCATGGCACATTGGATCTCCAACCCCCATCCAGTGGAGAAATAGATTGAGAAGAATTCAGAAACTCTGTCCACATGCAGTAGGAAAGGTCATTCAGATCAGCTATTTCTGCCCCGAGGAACAGGGGTGGCAGCAGGTGGGTCATGCATTTTCTGACCCTGGCACTTGCTAGGATCCCCTAATATTTGTGTGCCAGATACCCTAGTAAGTGCTTTATGGACATTGTATCATTTAACTCTCTTAACAACTCTGTAAGTCAGGAACTCTTACCTTCATTTTACAGATGAGGAATCAGGCACAGAGAGGTTAAGTAATTTGCTTTACATCACAAAGTTAGTTGTGGCCAATGTCTCTTCCAGCTCTTGTAGTCTATCTAGACTGGAAGCTATTTGAGAGGAGCTCTGTCATATTTATTTTCGAAAACCCAGGGCCAAGTAGCCTTTTAGACCATACTTACTGCTATGCTGAACTCAGGAGTTTTAGCTGAACAGACAATCACTTGGAGGGCTAAGCTGCTTATGTCTGCGCCCAGCCTTAGATCATTTGTGTCTGAATCTCTGAGTTTAGGGTCTAGGCACCGGTGCCTCCTGATTCTGAGGCACAGCAAAGCTGAACTCATTGGGCTAAATATTCTGCTTCTTTGGCCAACTACCAGCACCTCCTTTCCTCTTTCTGTTTCTGGGCACTGGGGGGTGCTGTTGGATAGTTTAAAAACCAGTATTTCCCTCAACCCAGGAATGACATTTCTTCCCCCCGACTCCCACCCCCCCAAATTTGTGTTGTGTACCAGTATCTCCTCTCAAGAACTGGCTGGAGAACTTTCCAAGGTGGACAATGGCCTGAGCTAACCTTTCGAATGTTAACCATCGATGTTTAAGTAGGTAGATATATAAAGTGTCTGGTGAGTCTGCAGTTTCATTTTGTTTCCAGCCTGTGTTCAGGAAGAAGAGGTTTGCAAGGATCCATGTGGGGTGTGGTATGCTGAATAATGGGTCCCCATAGGTGTCCACATCCTGATCCCCAGAACCTGTGACTATGCTACCTTACATGGAAAGGGAGCTTTGCAGATGTGATTAAATAGGGAGATTGTGCTGGATTATCCTGGTGGACTCACGGTAATCAGAAGGGTCGTTAAAAACTGGAAGAAGGAAGAAGGAGCAGAAGCTTAGACCAGAGAAGATGTGAGGACGGAAGTGGGAGCCAGAGTCAGATGCTCTGGAAGGGGCCTCAAGTCATGGAAGAAGGCAGCTTGCAAAAGCTGGAAGTGGGTTTCCCCCCAGAGCTTCCAAAAGGAACACAGCCACACTGACGCCTTGATTCTACCTATTTTGGACGTGAGACCTCCAGATCTGTAAGATAATAATGTGTGTTGTTTTAACCACTAGTCTGTGGTAATTTGTTACAGCAGCAATATGAAACTAACACATGAAGAATACCTGGGACACTCCCTATGGCAAACATTACTGCTTGGCTTCCTAATGACTATTCCTAACACCTTCTTCTCTTGCCTTTTCCCCAAGTGCTTATACTCCCAGCCTCCTCTGTAATCAGGGATAACCATGTGACGCAGTGAGTCCTAAGGAAAAGTCAGCTGGGGACATTCTCTCTCCCTGAAAGAAGGAGATAAGTACTCACAGAGAGCTCTCTTTCACTGTCTCAGCCATCTCCATGATTTCTCACTTTGGAAACACACCATGAGAGTGTGATGTTGGGAGCAGCAGCAGCCATCTTGGGATCATGAGGTGAAAGTCCATGTATCATCCCCTCAACCGCCCTTAGGATTTTGAAACCACTCTAAGGTTAGCCCAATGCATGCTAACAGTCATGCTTCACCGTCCAAGATATGGCTATAATTATTCTTTCAGGAGTCACACAATTTCCTCCAGAGAAACATATACATCCATAAACAGTTATTGAATTCTCCAGGCTGAGCCCTGGGACAAAGATGTGACTGAGGCAGTCATGCTCTGAAAGAGTTCACAGTGTATTAATAAGATCTTCTTAGGTTGTAATGCCAGAAACCCAACTTTACAGTAGTGCTGTGAGAATTAAATAAGGCAAGAAATAAATCCAAGATACTTAGCATGGTGCTTATAAGTGTTAGTCTACTGCAATTTAGAAAGCTGTCTCATGTGTTTTTGACTTTAATCTTTACATTCATAAAGATCCTGAGAATAATCCTATATAATAAAAGGGTAATATATAAATCGACTGATTGGCAGAACTCCTGGTCACTATGACATGCACTGAGCAGGAAGGCAGGTGAGCAGTTAGGGGCATCAGAGAGGCAGGCAGGCAGAATGGTTAGGGGCGATCAGGCAGGCAGGCAGAGTGGTTAGGGGTGATCAGGCAGGCAGTCAGGTGAACAGTTAAAGGCGATCAGGCAGAGCAGTTAGGAGCCAGCGGTCATGGATTGTGAGTGCACAGGCTGGGCTGAGGGACCCCTCCTCCCCCATGCATGAATTTCATGAACTGGGCTTCTAGTCCTATATAATAAAAGGTTGATATGCAAATTGACAGAATGGCAGAATGACCAGTCACTATGATGTGTACTGACCACCAGGGAGCAGACGTTCAACGCAGGAGCTTCTCCCTGATGGTCAGTGCACTCCTACAGGGGTAGCGCTGCTCAGCCAGAAGCTGAGGTCACAGCTGGAAAGGGCAGTGGTGGTGGCAGGAGCCTATCCCACCTCCGTGGCAGCATTAAGGATGTCCGACTGATGGCTTAGGCCCACTCCCTGTGGGCTTCCGGACTGTGAGAGGTTACAGGCTGGGCTGAGGGACCCCCAAGTGCATGAATTTTGTGCACCAGGCCTCTAGTAAGAATATAATTTTTACTCCCCCTCATAGATCACACTATGTCAAAATGGATAAAAATCCTTAGAAATCATCTAGCTTAGAGATGACAAATAGGTTTATTTACTTCATGTACCAGCTCTGGCCTACTTATAGCAATTACCTGGCACACTATATTGTGTCCTGCTTACTGGGGAGGGGTGCTGTGATTTATTAGTAATGTCTACATGGATTTGGGCTGGGTGAATATGTGTGGCACATACTTTCTCTGCCTCTTCTAAACCAACCTCTTCATTTAACCAACAAAGAAAGGAAACTCAGAGAGAGGACTTGATTTACTCAAGGTTCATAATGAACTAGGGGCAGAACTGGGACGAACGATTTACAATACAGCTCCCAAGACCACGAATCAGACTTTTTCTTTTTTAACATTGGTACGATTTCCATCATTTAAATGGAAATCATTGAGCCAGTCTAGAACCATAGGGTCTAATCCCAGCTATGATACTGTGAAGCAAAAAACAAATTGGCCAATCTTTTTGTGTTTATGGATTCATCTACTTCCCCTAAATATCTCCCTCTATTTCAAAGAAAATGTACAGGTCAAACAAGAAATGCCAGCCAAGAAGGTTAAAATGAAAGAAACACTGTGGCCTAGAACATGTAGAGAGTGTGACAGGTGGCTTGAGTTGGTAAATTGGCCTCTGAGTGTGTTTCAAGGCTGTGCGCTGGAGAGGAAATAAGAATGGCTAGATTTGCACTTTGGGAGAAATAAGAAGAAGCAATGCTTTGACCTGTCAGGTCACAGAACTCTGGCTTCTTTTTTATACATGTAACTGGGCATTTGAAAGAATCCCATTTCTCATGGGCATTTGGCCCTTTGCACTGAGGTGGGTTGCTCTCAGGATTTCAAGTAACCATACTTTCTGTTTTGGAGGGAGGTGTGGGAAGTCTGCCTGGCTCTGTAGGCCAACAGTCATGTCCTTAGGCCCTGGGATATGTAAGCAGTTTGTAAACTAAATTACCTTGCAGAAGAGTAGTAGAACTCCCACTGTCTGAGCAACAACAAAAATGATTTCTGTACTTTTCCAAGAGGGCCTGAGACAAGAGTAGGAGTCCATGGAAATTCTGCTTCTCAGGACAGTGAGCTGGAGTGGCCTGGATAATTGAATCAGTACACTGGGTTTTCTAACGGAAACATAATAGACCATAAATGCAGAACTGGATCATAAAAAAAAGTACACTTTTGTGGTTTAATATTACTTTTGCCCTTCAGGTTAATAGTTTTAATTTTTTTTAACACTCCACGGTGTTTCAGAGTTTACAAAGTCCTTTTATATATATCACTGTGTTGACTTTCTACAGCAAGTGGACAGGGGTATTTTCCCTAATTTAGGGAAGAGGAAACAGAAGTCCAGAGAGGCAAGTGACTGGTGGAAGGTCAGGCAGTGAATCACTGGAGACTCTGGGACTTGAGTCTTTGGGTCTGCACCCAGCAGTATTTCTATCTCACGGGGGCGGCCTTTGCAGGATGACTGTGGTTTCTTGGGGCCCTGAGAAAGAAGTAAAGCTCAGTGCCAGGGAAGAGATGTGTGGTTGGACCAGATGGAGATGTTGAACTTGGGGTGGGCTTGTGTTGGTGGAGGGCTGTGAAGTCAGGATTTTGGAGACCAGGAACACAGCACAGCCATGAGATTGGTCTGGTGTCAGTGGCTAATTTTTGAGTTTTTACTCTGGGCCAGGCAATGTGTTAAAGGCTTTATGTGCATCAACTCCTTTAATTTGTGACATTATTATTTTTAAAATATGGAACCCAAGCCCGGAGGCTGGACCCCTTGCTCAGAGTCATATAGCTTAGAAAGGGACGGAGCCCAGATAAAAAAATCTGATGTGTCAGCTCTGAGGCCCGTGTGTCTGACCAGCATGTGACGCCAGAGCTGTGAGTCCAGGAGGTGTAGTATTGGGAAATAAACTTGTAAAAGTGGTCTGGGGCCAGTCAGGGAGGCTCTGAGGCGCCAGATTAAGGAGCTCTGGGCATTGACTTGTGGGCAGCGGGAGCCACACTATGGGAAAGGAGAGCAGAAGTCTGCCTTCCTTCCTGAGTAAAATGGAAATTTACTCATAAGTCAAGTGGGCTCAGGTATGGTGATTGTTTTGGTGCCATTTCCAAGGCTCTCATGCTGCTTCATCCCCTCTGAGAAGGGTACACCATTCCCAATATACCCTTCCAGTTTCTTTTAAAAATAAAAAATATCATTTTTAAGAGCCTCTTTTGGCTTTATAAATTCTGGAGCCATTCTTGCCGAGCACTTGGTGAGAGTCCTGTGAGGATGTGGATGGACAGCCTTGGGCCCGGCCAACTTTTGCATCTCTCTCTGGCCAGCGTCCTCTGAACGGCCATTTCCTGGGGAATGTGCTCTGTGGCACCTTCGTCCTATTTCATACACCCCTAAATAAACCTTGTGGATTTAAAGGCCCCACAGGACCTCTCTGGAGAGAAGAGTGTTGTGAAACAAAAACTCAAATGATGTTCATGCACTTTTAGCTTGTCAGTCAGGCTGACGAAGGATTGACTTCCCCACTGTTAGTGTAGGCGGCCGTCACTGATGCTGCAGGGGCCTGGCTGACTCCTCACTGGCTTCACACGTCAGTTGCAAGGGACTCTGGGAGCTAGGCTGGGCCTTTCGTGCAGGAGTGACGTGCTATGACCTGTGTGATGGAACGGGAGTGACCTGGTTGAGATATGCCTGGATGTATCCTCCATGGTATAGATGTGGCTTCATATCTGTGGTTTTCCTACCCCCATAAGATATAGGAGATCATATCTGTATATTACTTTATACTTTATAAGGAGCATATACGTACATGAGCTTATTGAAGTCTTACCCAACAACCCTGGGAAAGAAAAGATATTATCTGAAACTTAAAGGGCAGAGCACTGAGCCTTAGAGACTGTGTCGTGGGCAAATATCAGTGTACTATCCTCCTGCTGCCCCCTACAAATGTGTAATCGTGTAAAACTGGATTTTAAAGACTAGCAAGTCAGGAATGAGGGGGAGCAATCTTTAGGACTCCCCAGGTTGTGCTGCTTAGCAGAGGGGCTGTATGCTGGTTATCTGTCTTTTTGTCCTTCCAGCTCCAATCTCTTCTCTATCTTGCTCTGTGCCTTGGGAAGTTGACCCTAACAGGCTGCTTCTATGGGTTCCATTGCCCTCTGGCTTCTGGTTGGGTTCAGCCAATGGTTGGTACCAGTGAGAGATTGGGGTGGGAGGAAGGTGACATCGCAGGGCATTCTCCCAGCCAAGAGACCACGAGTTGCCTGAGTTCTAGGCAGCTGAGTTGCTGTAACCCCAGGGCACTGCACTACTCTCGTTGGTTTCCTTCAACTCTGCTCCCATCTTTAAGAAGAGTCCCTTTATTCACTCTGTACCCCAGTATGAATTTAGTGCACTATCTATGTCTGCTGGAAACTCACATAGTTCACCACACAGGTAGTGGACTGCCTTGAAAAGGTTGTCTGTCACATGCATTAAAGAGGGTATTGAGTGTAAATGCCTTCTATTGGGATGGGCTGTGTCTCTCTGGGCACTCACTGGTGGATTTGAATCATCTCCCCTGTTAGCCTCTTTCTCCTCCAGTCCCTGCCCAGTTGGGAATTTTCCACATAGTAAAATTTCCAGATAATGAGATATCCACTTTAAATGCTCTGAATCTGGAGAGAGTGACTCAAGGGCAAGTTCACATTTAATCTGGCACCAGCGGTGCCAGCTTTGTGCCTCATGTCCAGTGGGGGCCACGGTGGTGCCAGTGACAGTGTCCAGGGTCCAGAACTGGTGGCAGTGGTGCCCTCTTCAGATTGTTCCTGCCACATCAAAGGCCTTGGTTGGCAAGAGGGTTTAATTTAGAGCCCGTTCAATTCTGTACAAGCAGTAATGTTTGTGGATGTCTTTGGAAAGTGGATGTGATGACTATCATAGCAAACCCTGGCCAAAGCAGAGAAACGAGAAAACCCTTGCAAAGTCCTGGGTCCACTGCAGCGCTGCTCGGATTTCCAGATCAGAACTGGTGTTATCTCCCTTTCTTTAAGGGAGCCGACAGTTAATCCTGTGGCTCTATGATCTGATCAGAATCTGTCATTTGTTATCTGGCAGATTGCTAAAAAAAAGGCCCCTGGTGGATTATTTCTCCTAGGTCCACATTGCTTTGCAATGGGACTTCACATGTGCCTCCCAAGGGGTGAGGTATGTTTTCCCTCTCTGGAATCTACGTTTTACATATGGCTTGCTTTGGTCTATAGAATGCAGCAGAATTGACATCCTGAGGTTTAAAAATCATTTAAAGAAGGCTTTTGCTTTCACTAGGAGGGAAACATATTTTCATGCAAGAAATCCAGAGTATCGCCAAAACCGGTTTGGCTCAGGGATAGAGTGTTGGCTTGCGGACTGAAGGGTCCCGGGTTCGATTCCGGTCAAGGGCACGTACCATGGTTGTGGGTACATCACTAGTAGGGGGTGTGCAGGAGGCAGCTGATCGATGTTTCTCTCTCATTGATGTTTCTAACTCTCTATACCTCTCCTTTCCTCTCTGTAAAAAAATCAATAAAATATATTAAAAAAAAAAAGAAATCCAGAGTATCCACATGGAGAGAGAGGCCATGAGGGGGAAACAGACTCCACGTGGAGTAGAGAGGAGTGGTCCCCCTAAGTCCTGCCTGAATTCCCCGTCCTCAGAATTGGGAGCTAAGAAAATGGTTGTTGTTTCATGCCACTAAGATTTGGAGTGGTTTATTGTGCAGGAATAGATACGATGTACTATCATGTTCAGTTTTAGTTGACATGCAGGTGATGGGGTTGAAAATCACAAATTCACAAATATTGAACAAAGACTTTTCCAGTAAATATTTGGCACATTTTCATAGTATATTGGAAAGAGTCTGGTCTTGGATCTGGGTTTGGACCCTCACCCTGTGGGTGATCTTCCTGACATAAGTTTCCAGGCTGGTGAGACAAATGCAGTGTCATGTGTATTACAGGAGACAATGATTGTAGAGCATGTGGGTTGCAGTGAGCACCCAATAAATCATGGCCACTAGTTCCTTTTAATTACTGAAAAGAAGGCAGGGTCATTGCTTTCAATATGAATATAATTCAGTGAGGAAGTAGATTAATTTTGGGAAGCAATATGATACAGTCTAAACTAATGGTGCAACAGAGTGCAGGTGTGGGAGAGAGGGATTCCTGCCGGGAGGGGCTTTCTGAAGGAGGTGGCATTTGAAACAGCTTTTAGCAAGCCAGCATCCTCGTTGATAGGCAGTTGCCTTAATGACAGCAAGTCTTGTCACTTGGGCCTTTATGTATTGTTGAGTTCTATTCCGTGTTTATCTTTGCAGCTTTTTCCTCCCAAAGTACAATACACCTGTGGGTTGGCTCTGGGGCAGTACAAGTGCTTCCAGTGCAAGAGGCTGGGCCTGGGATGTGGAGAAGGGCCAGGATCTGTCCTGCCTTTCCCCCAAAGCTCTCAGGCTTCAGGACCGTTGCTCTGAGTGTTAACTGGGACACACCCTCTTTGAGTCCAGAGCCGCTGAGGAGGGCTGGGCTTTAGCCAAACACTGACTTTTTGCCTTCATAGATCCTTTTGGGTCAGCAGTCAGCATCATGAATTTAAAAAATATCTATTTTTATTGATTCAGAGAGGAAGGGAAAGGGAGAGAGATAGAAACATCAATGATGAGAGAGAATTATTGATTGGCTGCCTCCTGCACATCCCACATTGGGGATCGAACCTAAAACTCGGGCATATGACCTGACCAAGAATCAAACCCTGACCTCCTGGTTCATAGGTCGATATTCAACCACTGAGCCACACTGGCTGGGCAGTGTCTTGGATTTTACATAATGAGGCTGAGAGGGGCAGCGGATGTAGGCCAGGGCATGGAGTCTTCAGCATGTCTTGAGTTAGGTAGATAGCATCTCGATCTCAGCTTTATTATAGTTTGCAACTTTTGCTAAGTTACTTCATTGCTCTGTGCCCAGTGTTCTCCTCTGTAAAATGAAGATAATTGTCCCTATTTTAGTGGCCATTATGAGGATTAGATGAGATAATACATGGAAGAGTGTTAAGTCCATGCCTAGCACACTGCTGGCCCTCAACAAATGTGTTTTCCTTTTTGCATTTTCCTGCCATTCTCACAGATTAGTTTTCCCGAAGCAACACCCAACCCCCTTTCTTTCCCAGTTGTGCTGACCCCTCAGCTGGAATTCATGCTTAGCTGCTTTGTTTGTGGGAGGGAGCAAACATCACAATGTGTGCGTGTGTGAAGATGGCAGGTTTGAAGGAGCAGGATTGGAGTTCAAATCTTGATTCAACCATTCTCTGGCTGGGAGACCTTGGGAAAGTTACTTATGCTTGCTGAGCCTCTGTTTTTTACTTGCAAAGTGGGCACCCAAGAATCTACTTAATATAGTTGTTATGAGATTAAATGACCTAATGCGTGCACCATACCCAATCTAGGGCTTACTAAACATCTCTCTCCTTTATCCAGAAATATCTAACCCTGATCATGTTGCAACTTGTATTTTGGCCAATAACTCTGGTTTCTATTTGCCCTTAGCAGGCAATAATCAAAGGGACTGAGTTTAGTGACACCTCTAGAGTTGTACCTCTGGTGACTCCATTGGAAAATGGAGCCAGGTAGTGAGCGAGTGTTCTATTGCCCTGTCTTAGCTTAATGGAGCCAGTTTTCCCAGAGCAGATTCTGGATGATGTGGTCCAAGGGAGGAGCTGGATTTGTGACCATTCCATGCCAGATTCTGCCCCAGAACTTGGGGTTATAGGATAAATAAGACAGAGATTATGCCTCTGAGTAGGTCAGAGTTTACCTGAAAAGATCAACTAATATAACTAAAGGGAGTGATTTCACAGTTTGGGCTGCAGATATGCACCCCCGAGTAGTGTCTGGAGTGCAAGCTTCTCTCTAACTTCCTCCTGCTTTTATTAAAAGAAGTGCATTCCTTCTCCTCCAGTAACCCCAGTAGACTCCCTGGATATTCACTACTCTGTGTGTATGGGGAGGCCTGGTTTTGGTGTCTCCTAGGTCATCACAAGAGACCAGACTTCAATCCCTGCTCTCTAAGGCAGGAGGTGCTCACCTCCATAGGAAACGGCTTGCTTTGAGAAGCTCTGGTGGCTGCCAGGCGCTTAGAGAGCAGCTGCAGTGAAGGGAGTTTTCTTGTTGCTACTGACTAGGATTCTTCAAGGTGGATAATTCTCTGTCCCAAGGTTAACCTTGGTTACTGATCAAATGGACAAAAATCTTGCTTGCTAAACATTGCTAGGCATGGCAGAAAATGCTAGTGTTCAACAAAGTTCATGTTTTTGTCTTCAACTCTATTTCTAGACTCCCTGGAAGCTAGATGTGGTCCTATGACTGGGAATGACTTTGGCCAGGGGAACATGAGTGGAAGTGATTGCATGGCTTCTGGAACTGGTCCACATGCGATCCTTGCTCTTTCTTTCTTCACCCACTGGCTATATGGAAAATACTCCAAGGACCTACATGGAAGGAGTCAGGGTTCCTGAATAATGCGCAGAGCATCCCAAGCCCTGACCAACCTGTACTGGGCTATAGCATTAAGGAAGAATAAACTTTTAATGTCTTAAACCATTGATTTGGGCACACAAGTGATTTTCTCTACAGTGACTTACTGCCTCCATTCTAGATATAATAGAAACTAACATCATTTTAAGTAGCCCTCTTTAAAGAGCCAATTATACAAGTGACCAGGAAATTTAATACAGTGAGATGAATGTGGTGATAGGGACATGCTTAAGGCTACGAGGACATAGAGAATGCTCCAAACCTAGACTTGGAGCTCTCTGAGCAGAGCCTCTGCAGAGCAGCTCAGAGTGAGCTGGGCGAGGGTGAAGATGAGGAGTAAGAGGCATGTAGGTACCTGAGGAATCTGGGGCAGAGTAAGTGGGAGGTATTGGGAATCCAGGTCAAGACCAATTCAGGAGTCTCAGCTGGGAGGAACAAGGGCAAAGAGTTAATATCTTGAGTCCTGTCAGAGCTGGCTTAGTTAACTTGGTTTTAGGATTCAAGCCCGAGGAAGGACATTTGTAGTTCAACAAGAGGTGAAGCAAATGGAAACATCCATGGTTTCTGAGTTGCTGTTGTTGGCTGGACCTACCCTAGGATATGCAGGGAAGTACCTTCATGCTTCCCAGGCAGTCTAGGTAGGAGGTGGGGAGGGGTTTGAGACCCATTTAAGAGACAGAACTAGATTTGGTAACTAATGGGTAGAGGCCAATATCCAGCTTTTGGCTTAGGTGTCTGAGTAGATGGTGTTGCTACTCATTCACAGAGGGGTTTCTGGGGATGAGAAGTGTAGGAGATATGTAGGAAAATGAATCTGGTTTGGAGATTCATTGAAGGGCCTCTGAGGCACCCAGGAAGGGAAGTCCAGCAGGCAGGTTGCAGTATGAGTCTGGGTCCCATGAATGAGGTTGGACCTGGAGAGGAGTAACTGTGAGAGAAGTGGGCCAAGACCAAATGCTTGGAGCACTGGCATTTATGGGATGGACAGACAAAGGAGGGCCTACAAAGGTCCTTCAGGTGTCCCCTGGCTCCCAATAACAAGCATCCTTCCTGCTTAGGACAGAGCCATGCAACCCACAGGTGGTTTTCTTTATTCTCCTTAGGCTAGTTGTTGGGTGAGGCCCAGACATGCCTGCGTTCTGAGCCCACCCACACTAGGATGACCCACCAAGGCAAGTCCTGCTCTGCACTAGCATTCTACTGTCTTAAGGCTCCGTATGCAAACTTTGGTTTCCTGCCTTCTCTGCCTCAGCCTCAGTCTTGGAACTAGAATTTGTGGTGAGGCATGTAGCTGTAGAATTTATTATGGGCCCCACTCTCCTCCCCAGGCAGCCCACTGACAGTCTGACTCAGGCGTGAGTTCACACTTTGGGAATTTTAATAAATGCTGAACATCCCAGCCAGCCAAATTTCTCTGTTTCTGGGCCAATGGCTTCTCTAAGGTGATCCCTTCCCATTTGTCATTCTCTGTGCCAGACCCCCTCTGGCCTTTTAATTAAAGTTCTCCCCCCTCCAAAGGAGAAAGCATTTGGGAGGTGTAGAAAATGCTCCTTTAAGCTAATGGACCAACATGACTAAAACATGCATGGGGTTTTAGTTGCAGAATTGACCTGGACCAGGAACCTTTGCTTCAATGTAGCTCATTTTTCTTTTTTCTTCTTGAAACTTCTTTGGAACTTTCCCCCAGCTTTATCTGAGCCCAAATATTCCCCTAACTTGCCTAAGTTGTCACAGATGATTTTCTGGCAACAGAATATGGCAGGCCTATCTGATTCAGTGTTATAGGCTGTGGAATGATCAGATTCAGCCCCCCACAAAAGCATTACTTGGGCCCTGATCTTCATGTCATGAATTTGGAGAAACCACAGCGATGCCTGACTGGGTCCTCGAACCACTGCTCTTCCTTTCCTATCTCCAGGTCTGCTGTCCCTGAGGTGACCAGGGCAGTGGTGCCACTCACCAGGAGAGGGATCCTTCTTATTTTTCAAGTTTCATGTTCAACCAGCTCTGGGCCTGGCTGATTTGCTCAACACATCTACATATATAAAAGCCTAATATACAAAGTGTCCCCTCAGGAGTTCAACTGACCAGAAGTTCAATTGCTTGCTATGACATGTGCTGTCCACCAGGAGGTGGCACAGAATAAAGGAAGGCCCTGGCTGGCAGCCGACAGCTGCTAGGGACCCTTCCCATGTACAAATTTCATGCACTGGGCCTCCCTTTAGTATTTATTAACACGTGGATGAATCATGAGAATTCTTGCTTCATATTCACAGTGTTTTACAAAGTATCATACTTTAAAAAGATATTAGCTTGTAAGAGCATGTAATAAATAACTTCAAAATGCAATGGGTATTTAATTTTAAAGTGTAAAAGTTTTTTGTACTCTTTCAATAGAAACTTATCTGGCCACTAGGTAAAGCTAGCGATAAAACTACTGGTCCGCAATGTGTTAAGCGTCTACCATACAACAGCATTGTGCTTTAGCATTGGGGTGCAGAAGCAATCAATAGAAGCAGATAGAAGCAGCCCCCACAGTCCTAAAGATTTTTCTTCACAAGGAAGACAAGGAAATAAGCAATTGCAATAGAGAAGGGGTAAGTCATGTTAGGACAGTGGTCAGCAAACTGTAGCTCGCGAGCCACATGCAACTCATGAGCCGTGGTTTGCCGCTCTGTTGACTAATGAGTTTGCTGACCACTGTGTTAGGATGAAATGACTATTGGCTTCTGTTAATCTCAGGATAAACAAACAATGTGAAGTTAGCTTTAAACTGCAAAGGGCTAATACAAATGTTGGCCATTGATTAATATTATCAACAAGTAGGTTCTAAGAAAGGGCACAGCTGTGGGTTAATGAGAGATTCATAAAGAGGGGAAAGCAAATGGTGAGAAAGCACAGGGCAGGATATACCAGTGCCAGGACTGAAGGAAGTTCATTTTCTCAGATTGCAAAGCTACTAGTCTCTGTGGTAAAAGGGAATGGGAAGGAGGACACCAAGACTGCTGAACCCAATGGCCTTTCCTTTCCCCTCCAGCTGCTTCCCACCCAGGAGTCTACAGTCAAGGGAACCGGGGTCCAGAGAGGAGAAGGGACCAGCCATGATTCTAAAGTGAGCCAGTGACAGACCTGGACCGGAGCCTGGGCCTCTTGACTTCTGCTCTAGGAATTTTTCTTACTGTACATTTTTTCTTCTTTCTTGGTCAGGGATACTTTTAATTCAATAAAAACAAAATCCACAATTTCCTTTCTTTTTTTTTAATCTTCACAATTTCATTTCTAAACAACCAAAGACATCCCATTTTACCTCTGGGCATAGTACCACAAATACAAACTGATTGGCAGCCTGGCCACCGCTCTCCCAGGCAGGGACAGGGGTTGGGTCCTGGCCTTGCGCTTGCCTTTCCGGGGTTGCAAGTGGCCATGAAAGGATCATTTCAACAATGGAGTAGTGGTCATAGTGGGGGTGGGGAAGGACTTCCAGCAGGCTTTGCAGCCAGATCTGAGGTTTGCACTGGGCAGTTCAGGGACGCCCTGAGTTTGCCTGCTGGGAGCCCCAATCCCATGGGAGCTGGTCAGTGCTGAGGCTTCTGACCCAGGTGCCAGTCCAGCTCCCCAGCTGCAGCGGTCTCACCTCTGTGGGTGGGGACAGCCTGGAATAAGCCTAGGGTTCCCTGTGTGCCTTAGGATGATGGCAATAGCTAATGTTTATGTCATTGTTGTAAGGCCTTCACATGTGCTAGTCCAGTGGTCGGCAAACTGTGGCTTTCGAGCCACATGCAGCTCGTGAGCCGCGGTTTGCCACTCTGTTGACTAATGAGTTTGCCGACCACTGCCTTAGGGAAAAACACTTAAAAAACATTTTAATAATGTACTAATGTCTTTAACCTGAAGTCAAAACTTCTGGGTAAGGGTAATACCTTACGCAATGATTGGCAAACTCATTAGTCAACAGAGCCGCAGTTTGCCAACCACTGTGCTAGTCCATTTGATCCTTCCAACAACCCTAGTAGGAAGGTACTCTTTTGAATATATGTCATACAGATGAGGAAACTGAGGCAGAGACAGTGCCTCCCACGGCCAAAAAATAGCCTAGCCCGGGTTCAGATCCAGTCACATGATTTCAGAGGCCATGCACTTAACTATTAGGTATGCTGGGAATTGCAGCTCTCTTTCTGTTGTCCCATACACCTGGGTTTTTGCCTCAGTTTCCCGATCTGTACCTCAAATCTTTGATGGAGTTTAAGACTTTCTACATTAGTCAGGACTCTTAGTTGCATGCGTTAGAAACTCAAATTGGACTAAGCACAAAAGGAACTGGATTGGCCTCTTTCACTGAAAGGTCCAGGGGTTGTGGTGAGAAAGCAAACCACAGGGACGCGAGGCACCTGAGCCCTGATGACGTCTTCCTGCCCCTGAGTCACCAAATGTAGAATTTCCCCTTCCCAACTTCTGCTATGTGGCTTAATAAACCCTTTATTGTTTAAGATACTGTATTTTATTTTATTTTTTTCATTCTTTTTTTATTTTTATTTTTTTATTGTTTTAAGTATTACAAATAGTAGTACATATGTCTCCTTTTTTTTTTTTCCCCATTGATCTCCCCCTGACCTCCTCTACCCCCCAGGACATGCCTTCACCTGCCCACCCTCTCACCCCCGTCCCAGTGTCTTATATCCATTGGTTGTGCTTATATGCATGCGTACAAGTCCTTTGGTTGGTCTCTTACAGCCCCCCTCGCCCAACCTCCCCTGTCTTCCCAGTGTAGTTTGACAGTCTGTTCAATGCTTCTTTGCCTCTGTATCTTTTTCCCACCATTTCTTTCCTTTAAAAAGTTTTGCCTTTGCAGACTAGAAATATAATAACAAAACAAAAAAATGTTTGAGTCCCAATTTCAATGTCCAACAGTTCCTTATGTGTACATGTCAGCAGTGATATCTAGATGGTGGGCACATGGTGGCAATGCAGGTCCGACCCTCTCTGGTTTGGTCCTAGGTAACCTGCAGCGGTGCACAGCTGCTGACTGCTCGCATGGCAAGGCGTTGTCAGCGTCTTCCATCTCTGGACTCTTTTTTCCTCTTGTCTTCGTGGTTGGAGCACTCCTGTCAATTCCTCTCTGTTGCAGGAATCCATCTGGTCTTGGGGTTGTTTTCTGAGGTATGATGTTCTGATCGACGTTTCTCAGCCTCTGGATCTGTTCTTGTTCATCAGTCTATGCCGTTCATTATATTCCACAAATGAGCGAGATCATGTGATATTTATCTTTCTCTGCCTGGCTTATTTCACTCAACATAATATTCTACATCTCCATCCATATTGTTGCAAATGGTAGGAACTCCTTCTTTTTTACTGCAGCGCAGTATTCCATTGTATAGATATACCACAGTTTTTTAATCCATTCATCTGCTGATGGGCATTTAGGTTGTTTCCAAATCTTGGCTATGGTGAATTGTGCTGCTATGAACATAGGGGTGCATATTTCCTTTCTGATGTGTGTTTCTAGATTCTTGGGATATATTCCTAGAAGTGGGATCACTGGGTCAAATGGGAGTTCCATTTTTATTTTTTTGAGGAAGCTCCATACTGTTCTCCACAGTGGCTGCACCAGTCTGCATTCCCACCAGCAGTGCAAAAGAGTTTCTTTTTCTCCGCATCCTCGCCAACACTTGTTGTTTGTTGATAAAAGCCATTCTGACAGGTGTGAGATGGTACCTCATTGTTTTGATTTGCATGTCTCTGATGATTAGTGACTGTGAGCAGGTTTTCATATGTCTCTTGGCCTGCCTTCTGTCTTCTTTCGAAAAGTGTCTATTTAGATCAGTTGCCCATTTTTTGATTGGGTTGTTTATCTTCTTTTTGTTAAGTTGTATGAGTTCTCTGTATATGTTGGAGATTAAACCCTTATCATTGATATCATTGGCAAATATGTTCCCCCATGCAGTGGGCTTTCTTGTTGTTTTATTGCTGGTTTTCTTTGCTGTGCAAAAGCTTTTTATTTTGATGTAGTCCCATTTGTTTATTTTCTCTTTAGCTTCCATTGCCCTAGGAGTAGTATCAGTGAAGAAGTTCTTTCGGCATATGTCCGAGATTTTGCTGCCTGTGGATTCCTCTAGTATTTTCATGGATTCCCGTCTTATGTTTAAGTCCTTTATCCATTTTGAGTTTATTTTTGTGTATGGTGTAAGTTGGTGATCTAGCTTCATTTTTTTGCATGTATCTGTCCAATTTTCCCAACACCATTTGTTGAAGAGTCTGTCTTGACTCCATTGAATGTTCGTGCCTCCTTTATCAAATATTAATTGAGCATATTGATTTGGGTCAATTTCTGGGTTCTCTATTCTATTCCATTGATCTATATGTCTGTTCTTGGGCCAGTACCAGGCTGTTTTGAGAACAGTAGCTTTGTAATACAGCTTGATATCTGGTATTGAGATCCCACCTACTTTGTTCTTCTTTCTCAGGATTGCTGTAGCTATTCGGGTTCTTTTTTTATTCCAGATAAATTTTTGGAAAGTTTGTTCTAGGTCTGTGAAATATGTTGTTGGTATTTTAATGGGACGTGCATTGAATTTATAGATTGCTTTGGGTAGTATGGACATTTTGATGATGTTGATTCTACCAATCCATGAACATGGTATGTTCTTCCATCTGTTTATGTCTTCCCCTATCTCTTTTTTCAGTGTCATGTAGTTTTCTACGTATAGGTCTTTTACCTCTTTAGTTAAGTTTATTCCTAAGTATCTTAATTTTTTTGGTGCGATGGTAAATGGGATTGCTTTTTTAGTCTCTCTTTCTGTAAGTTCATTATTGGTGTATAGAAATGCCATAGATTTCTTGGCATTAATTTTGTATCCTGCTACATTACCGAATTCAGTTATTAAGTCTAATAATTTTTTTATGGAGTCTTTAGGGTTTTCTATGTACAGTATCATGTCATCTGCGAATAAGGATAGTTTTACTTCTTCTTTTCCAATTTGGATGCCTTTTATTTCTTCTTCTTGTCTGATCGCAATGGCTAGTACTTCCAGCACTGTATTAAACAGGAGTGGTGAGAGTGGGCATCCCTGTCTTATTCCTGTTCTTAGGGGAAATGGTTTTAGTTTTTGCCCATTGAGTATGATGTTGGCTGTGGGTTTGTCGTATATGGCTTTTATTATGTTCAGGTATGATCCTTCTATTCCCACCTTACTGAGAGTTTTTATTAAGAAAGGGTGTTGGATTTTATCAAATGCTTTTTCTGCATCAATTGATATGACTATGTGATTTTTATCTCTCAATTTGTTTATGTGATGTATCATGTTTATTGATTTGCGAATATTGTACCATCCTTGCATCCCTGGGATAAATCCTACTTGGTCATGGTGTATAATCTTTCTGATGTACTGCTGGATTCGATTTGCTAGAATTTTGTTGAGGATTTTGGCATCTATGTTCATGAGGGATATTGGCCTGTAATTCTCTTTCATTGTGTTGTCTTTATCTGGTTTTGGTATTAGGGTGATGCTGGCCTCATAGAAGGAGCTTGGAAGTGTAAGATACTGTATTTTAAATCAAACCTCTTTCTTTTACCTGAAAACATTTACTGCCTATGTGTTTTTGGGCAAGTTACTTATTCTTGCTAAGCTCTACTTTCTTCTTCTTTTTTAAAAAAATATATTTTATTGATTTTTTACAGAGAAGAAGGGAGAGGGATAGAGAGTTAGAAACATCGATGAGAGAGAAACATTGATCAGCTGCCTCCTGCACACCCCCTACTGGGGATGTGCCCCGCAACCAAGGTACATGCCCTTGACCGGAATCGAACCTGGGACCTTTCAGTCTGCAGGCCGACGCTCTATCCACCAAGCCAAACCGGTCAGGCAAGCTCTACTTTCTTATCTGTGGAAAGAGATCCATCCTTTCTGTACATCTATGCATCGGTGATCCTGTAAGAGAAGTGAGTTTACTTGGAATGAGGCCAGTGCTGTACAAATGGGAGAAGGGGTTGACATTGGTCCCCCTTAGGGGCCTGGATGGCATAAAAACATCAGAGAGGGCTTTCTCTTTCTCTAGTCTTCCTCCTTTATTTTTTTTGACCAGGGAATAGGTTTCAGCATCAACAAGAACAGAATGAGGTTCCCAAAGCAGGAGGCTGGGGCTCACTCACTCAGGGAGCAGCTTCTCACCAAGCTGCGAACTCTAGAAGCAAACAGGAAAGTTAAGCTCTGCCCTCAGGGCTAATGTTGTTACTAGACTGATCTGGTCACATAAATTATTATTTTTTTTATTCACCAGAAACAAACATGTAATGGAATGAAAAAAAGTATAGAATGACATTCAGCTGAAAATTTCCTATCTACCTCTTTCTCCCATCTGCTAATTCATGCTGCTCACCAGCACCCACCATTGCTCATTTCTTGTTTTTCTGCCCAGAGATGTTTTATGTACATACAAGCATGAAGTACACTAACACAGAGTACTAGTCCTGCACTTTTTTTTTACTTAGCACAGTTCACTATTGTTCTGCGCTTACTTTTTTTCAGTAGGCAGTATATCCTGAGATTTTTTTAAATAACAGCACATACTAAATTATTCTTTTTTTCACTTATAGTATCAAAATATCTCATTGTAGGAATGTACCTTTTTTTTTTTTTTACTAAGTTTCTCATTGATTATCATTTAGGTTGTTTCTAATCTTTTATTATTACAAATACTGTGATAATGAATAACCTCATAATAAGTCTGCTTTAACTGCAGGTGAAACTTTCAGGTATGCAACTGCTGCGACATACGTTCATGCATTTGCAGCATTCTAAAAGGCAGCCCATGCAAATGTTAATTACTGAATCAGGCCCAAAATCTGTGGTGTTAATTACATAGTTAAAGCAAAACGACTCCAAATTCCTTCTTTTCTCGCCTCCATGCCATACTATTTCAAATATTCTGGGCCAATCTGACTGCCTTTCTTTGCCCCACAAACATTTATTGCAGACACAGAGTGGATGTTATTTTGGAGGGGCTCTTTCCTGAGTGAATGAGTTCGATGGGGACACAAAAGCCCTACTAGGCAGGTGCTGCTCTCATCCCCACTGTAGAGGTGGGACACTGGCTGGCTAAGTTGCTCAGGAAGCTGACTCAGAGGAGATGGGCATGCAGGCTGTTTATGAGGGAGTGCTCTTAGGACCAGCATCTGGGGAAGGAGAGCAGGAGAGAGATGCTAAGCTATGACATGGCCTCAGCCAGGATCTCAGCTGCCCCCACGGGGTGCTCTGGAGTGTGGATGGTTCTTCAGTTGGTCCAAGTTGGGGTGAAGGGACTGCGCTTTGTACCTCTGTATTGATTGGACCTTGGATGCAAGCATGAACTTAGGTGAGGCAGTTTTCTTCAGCCAAGGCCATCCCCAAAGAGGGCTGACAACTGTGGGCTGTCTTTAGGGGCACTCAGTGCTTCATTCCTTGAAGGGCACTTGGGGGCACTCACAGCATTGGGATCCTAGGCATAGAGAGATCAAATGATTGCCCCAAAGTCATACAGCTTTCGAGGGGACTGGGACTCATGCTATATACTGCCTCCCAGGGAATCCGTGTGTTCAGAATAGTGCCTGCCATTAAATAATTAGTGCTTAATAATTGTTAGCTGCTCTTATTATTTTATAGGTGAGAAAGCTAGATACTTGTAAAGTTAAACTGTGTTACCAAAATCACACAGCTTTTAGGGAGTAGAGGTGGGGTTTTAATCCCATTTCATTAGTTAATATAAACTTCATTAGAGCAAGGCCTTGTTTATCACTGGTATCAACAGGGTCTAGAGTACCAGGCACATAGTGGTGCTCAGTACAAATCTATGGTGTTAATTACTTAGTTAAAATATTCATGGAGCTTGAGTGTGACTTCCCAGGCCTCTGTTCCTTCCAATGGCTAGTGTCCCCTCAGAGAGTATCTGGTCTAAGTACTTTCATTTTACAGATGAGGAAACTGAGGCTCAGTGAGAAGAAACTTGCTCAAGGTCACAGAGCATCTCAGTGGCTGGTCAGGACTCTTACCTCAATGTCTCCTGTACACCAAACACCTGTAGATCTTGATGTCAATGCAGATTCTGTTTCAGAAAGTCCATTGGGGCCTGAGGTTCTGCATTTGTAATGAGCTCCCAGCTGGTGTCAAGGCTCCTGGTCTATGGACCACCATTGTGGAGCAAGGCTGTTGGGGAACACAAAATTCTGAGAGGAGGAGGAGATCCCTGAGAGCTGAAGCAGATTGGTGCTGTGATTTCATGTCAAAAGGCCCAGGCCTGTTCCTCTTCCTGCCACACGTAATCCAGGTGCTGTCAGCAGGCAGCAGAAACACCTGATTGTGGGGTCACAAATTCACTCAGGCGCCCGGCTGTTTCTACTGAGCCTCCCCACTAAATCAGTCATCTGCCAACTGGCTAGACCGCCCAGTGAAGGGTGTGGAGCAGCGGGGCCAGGCGCTCCCAGCAAAAGTGCCTGCAACCTCAGCTGCTCAGGTGGGCCAGTGTCAGGTCCGGATTTGAGACCTGGATCTGCTACTTATTTTCGTCAGGAGGGCTTTTCCTCCCAAGCCTCAGTTTTCTCACTTATAAAATGGGATAATACTACTTGCTTCCTCACAGGTGGTTGTGAGCTTTAAACGACCTTAATACACATAAAATCCTCAGCTGCCATTGTAGCAATGTTCGATGAATGTTGTTTTTCTTATTTTCATTTTTATGGAAGCCCAGTCTTCTGGGGAATTTTTGGTGATGACGGAAGGAGGAGTGGAGTATTGCTCAGTTTCCTGTACATGGGGCCTGGAGCCTGGGGTTCCTGTGGGAGGGATCATGCATCCTAAATCTGAGCATCATCCGGGCCTCTGCCCTTTCTTTACCCTGCTCCCCCACATCTGATCAATCACCAATTCCTGTTCTTCCTAACTTCTGAGTATCTTCCAGGTCTGTTCACATCTCACATTTCCAAGGTATAAGTGAGAAAATGGACTGTGGTGATTTACCAGTAATTTACTTAAGTCCCCTGCAAAACTCCTGACAGAGTCTTATTATACCCACTTTACCGATGGGAAAATCTAGGCTCACAGAGGTCAAGTGACTTCTCTAGCGAGTGATTGGCAAAGTCAGGATGAAACCCAGGTCTGTTGGCTATTGGAGACTGTGTTTCAGCCACTACATATTAGTCCTAGTATCCTCAGCTGTAAAATGAGGGATTTGGCTAAGCAATCTTTGCATTTTTACATATCAACCACTAGATGGTGCCTTTGCCAGATACCGCCCTTTGTCCAGTCATTGGGCCACTTCCCTTCCCTCCCAGCTCCATGTTCCAAAGCTTCCAACATCACTGGTCAAGAGCAAGGCCATACTGCTAGCCCAGGGTCTCCTTAGTCAAGCACATCTTTGGATAAAGTGTGACACAGATTCATCCTGATGTCTTGGATTTCCTCTGGCTAAATTATAGGTGATGACCCTTTCACCACAGATGACTGCTGAGCTCCTTGAAATCCTTTCACACCTTCCCGTCCTATCTCCATTGTCCCTGGTCCAAGCCACCATCATTGCTTGGCTTTCTTCGTAAGCTTCTAGAGTTCGCATCTTCACTTTTCCAATCTCTACTTCATACCTCAAGACTAGACTATGTTGTATAAATCAAATCAGATTGTTATTCTCCTGTATAAAAACCAGCAAAGGTTCTCTTTTGTTCTTGGAGTAAAGTCCAGACTCCTCACTTTGACCGACGAGGGCCTTTATGATCTGGTGCCTTCCCACTTCTCCAGTCTTTCACACTCACTTCTCTTGTGAATGTCTGTTTCCACACCAGGTCTCTGCCTGGAAGGCTGTCCCCAACAGTTCATCCTATGAGTCTCCTCAGGGAGCTCTCTGACCCCATGTGGCTGGGCTTTGAGCCTCTGCTCCATCCCTCTCTAGAACCCCATGCCTCTCCTGTCATAATGGGCCCCACACTTTTATAATTAGTACACCGAAGAGTAAGTCTTAGAGAGATACCAGTATGGGACACATTTATTTTCCCTCTAATCACTGCCTTCAGAACGTCCCTTTCTAATAGCCCCGAGTGTCTCTGGCCAGCTAGTCTTTTCAAGCTTCAATCTCCTTTCCAGATAGGGACTCATTTTTTCCCTGGTTCAGGCCAGGCTTTGGCCTGAAGGTCCTGGAGTGGGAAGGGATGTGTCTTCCCTTTTACCCATCCTCCACTCCTCACTGTTCTGCTTCTGGACTTTCAGGGTTAGGAATGCCATGGGGTGGGAAGGGGCAGCAGCACCTATGATGTTCCAGGCACTGTGCTTTAAATGGACAGATGAAAGGCATGGACCTTGGAATTAATGCCAGCTTTGGGATTATGTAGGATTAGTTATTACTCAGAAGTATGCGCAAGTCATTTTTCCTCTTTAAGTCTCAGTTAAAGAATAAATATAAAATGAGGATAACTGTAAATGACTTAGCAGAGCACCAAGTACATAACTGCTGCCCCATAAATGTTAATTCCTTTTCTTTTAAAAAATATATTTTTATTGATTTTAGGGAGAGAGGGAGTGAGAGGGATAGAGATATAGAAACATCCATGAGAGAGACATCAATGGGCTGCCTCTTGCATGACCTCTACTAAGGATCTAGCCCAGGGACCTCTTGGTTCATGGGTCTATGCTCAACCACTGAGCCACACTGGCTGGGTGATTCCTTTTCCTTAATGAGGAGGGTGGGAGTAGTAATCCATGCCCCATAGGGCTGTGCTCATGACTACATGTGATAACATGGGCATTGGGGTCTTAATAATGGTTTCACCTTCTTAGGTCCCTTTTAATGCCTGTGCCTTTACTTTGACAAGACCTCAAAGCCTCTAAAAGACAAAGATTAAAAGGTCTTTTGGTCCCCACTTTGTGCTAGGCTTTGTCTTGGGCAGACAAATGGGAGGCAGACACATTGAGTAGATTCCAACCTAAGGGAACTCAGAGTCTTGCCGAGGACAGAGAGTGCTCCATAAAAGTTAGCTACTATTCTCCCTCTACCCCCCAATTTGGCCAAGAGTCAGTTTTATCCAGAGAACATTCTTGAATGTGTTTAGGCTTGAATGTGAACTCAGAGCTACTTTTGGAGGTCATACTATCCCAGTGAGCTTCCACTTCCTACCTCAGCTTTTGCTCAGATTTAGGAAGCTTTGCGAAGGGAGGCTGAAGTTTACTATTGAATGTTGTCTCTCCTTCTCTTCTGTGAGGTAGGCGCTGCCATTTCTCTGCTTTATAGAACACCTCAGAGAGGTGAAGGACCTTGTCCAAGGTCACAGATTCTCAGTCATAGCCCAGAGCTGTCTGGAGTAGAAGCCACCCCATTTAATACCCATCCCTCAGGAGTGTGAAAAATGAGTGGAGTGGGTAAAGGGCCTAGCACAGTAGTGGCCCAGGCAGCGGCTTGGCAAACAATGCTTAGTGTTATTACATGTCCAGGTTGACTCTGGGTGTGGATTGCTGCTCCTCAAAAGCCTCCTGACTGCTTGCCCTGCTTCATGACCTCCCTCATCCTCACCGGAGGCACCACTTCACACATCCTTAAGCAGAATATGATCTCTCTCCCAAGGTCAGATTGCTCTGTTTGTGTGTTCCTGGCTTGGGCTGCCTTAGCAACACTGCTTTGGTGGCCTCTTGCCTTCTGGGAGAGAAGTTCCAGGTTCTTGGGCTGCTGCCCTGAGCCCATGGGCTTCGTGCAAGGGGAGGGCATTCTACATAGTGCTTTCTCATGTTTTCTGGCCCCCAACATTTTAAAAGCAAATTTCTCTATCAGTTGGCTCTTCCACATGCTTTTATTTATTTATTCAAAGAACTTGCTGAATATATTCAACAACACCAACACCAATGCCAGCAACATCTATTGCATGCTTATTATGCTCCAGCCACCATGATGAGTGCAAGGGAAGTAAGACAAATGATGCTGACTGTTGAACTCTTGCTCTGGGCAAGGCACCAGCTGAGCACTTTGCATAATAACCCTCCCAACCTCAAAAAGCCCTGTGAGGCAGGTGCTACCATGATCCCATGTACAGACCAGGAAGCTGAGGTGTAGAGAGCTTAAGTAACTTGCTCAGGATACACAATTGATAAATGTTGGCACCAGATTCAGACTTTTTGGCTTCCAAAACCCAAGCTCTTAACCACTATACTGACTGCTTTCTAAAAACTCATGTTTCTTAAGAGATGGATATTTCAACATGCAGCTGTGGAAAGAAAGTACTTTTTAGAATAATTTAGATCCAGGTGCAATTCCAGATTCACCACTTACTAGGGTATAAATTAATGAAACAAAACCAGTTTCAACTATTGAGCACTGTAACTAATACTCTTCTAAGTGCTGTATATTACAGCAGCTCTTATTTATTTTTTGTAATTCGGTAAGAGAGATATTATTATTACTACTAGAGGCCTGGCACAGGAAACTCATGCACTTGGGGTGTGGGGGTCCCTCAGCCCAGCCTGCACACTCTTGCAGTCCAGGAGCCCTTGGGAGATGTCCTACTGCCTCGGAGGCGGAAGAGGCTCTCACCACCACCGCTGTGGTCACCAGCTGTGAGCCATAGCTTCTGGCTGAGTGGCATTCCCTCTGTGGGAGCGCACTGACCACCAAGAGGCAGCTCTGGCATTGAGCGTCTGCACCCTGGTGGTCAGTGTGCATCATAGCAACTAGTTGTTCCACCATTCAGTCGATTTGCATATTAGCCTTTTATTATATAGGATTGTTTATATTGTACTGAAGAAGCAACTGATGCTCAGAGAGGTTAAGTAACTCTCTTTAAACCTGTCAGTCAGGGTCTAGTTAGAAGATAGAAACCATACAGTAATTTGAAAAGTGAAAGTTTAATATAAAGAATTATAAACTAGTTACAGAGAAGGGCTAAGGATAACACTGAAGAAAGCAGAAATAGAGAATTAAGTTGCAGTCTCTACCTTCAGGCTTGCGGCAGGGTACCTGTGAAATAAGAGGAAATATATGTACTGTCTTCTGCCCCTGAATCCTGACATGGAGCTCCAAAAGCCCTATACTTTCCTGTGTGATGGAGGAGGTAGCAGTGCCTCACAGAGTTCCTAAATCTCTTGTAATTTTCTGAGTGATAGAGCATCTTTTGTTCTAATGATGCAACTCTTGGTGGGGTCCTTCCTGCATGGGGCCTGGTCACCAGAAAGATCAAGCATGATTACAAGCTTGGAACATCAGCCCCACCCATTATCCTCCAGGGATGGGAGAGGAGTTGCCTGCCTATGTGAGGGAACCTCCATAAAAATTCCCTAAACTGTGGGGTTTGGAAAACTTGTGGGTTGATAAACACACCCTCATGCCAGGAGGATGACACACCCTTACTCCATGGGCCAGATGCTCCTGTGCTCAGGACACTCCCAGATCTCACACTTGGCACCTCTTTATCTGGTTGTTCATCTGTATCCTTTATTGTGCCCTTAATTTAATTTATTTTTAAATTTGTTTTTCAATTACAGTTGATATACACTATTATATTAGTTTAAGGTGTACAACAGAGTGATTATGTATCCTTTATAATAAACTGGTAAATTTAAGAGAGGGTTGTGGGAACCCCCAAGTTATAGCTAATTGGTCAGAAGTCTAGGTGACAACCTGGGACTATGATTGGCATCCGAAGTCATAAGGTGGTTTTGTGCAGCCTGAGCCCTTACCTGTGGGTCAGTGCTAACTCCAGGTTGTTATGTCATGATTAAATTGTAGGGCTCCCAGTCGGTGTCTGAGAGTTGGAGAATTGGTTGGTGTCAGAAGGGTTGTGAATAAAGGAAAGCAAGAGATTTGCTTTTAATGTGCAATGAAGAAAAAAATTTGGAAGAGAACCCCACTCCTAGGTTGAGATTCAGACCTCAATGGAGAGGTTGTGACTGTAGTCCACTGCATAATGGAGAGGTTTGCTCAGGTGCCTCCAGTGGTAAGGCAGCCTCTGGGTGCCCACAAAATGCTCTAAGGATCTATCTTCTGGAGTGTGATGAAGACCTCCCTCCCCCACCTCAAGGAGCTGCTAATGAGAGTGCTGCTGACATCTAGGAAGCTGCCTTCTGGAGTGCCAGTGACACTTGCTGAGGTGTAAGCACCAGCTAATTTCCCAACCCTTTACATCCTGGTTGCTGTTCACCACAGGGGCAAGAGGAAAGAAAGCACATGGAACCAAGAAGATAAGACTCTCCTTCCTGTAGTACCCTCTACTGACAAAGTTTAGCATTATGCCAGTTGGCAAAGGAGACATGGTCACAAGGCCCAGCTCCCGCATGACAAAGCTGGGTAATGAAGGATGAGTACAAAGCTCAGGAACAATCCATTGATGATTGGCACAGTAAGTATTCTAACCCAGGTTTATGTGACACTGAAGCTCCAATTCTTTCTTCTTTTGACCTTCAATTTTTGCTAAACTGGCAACAACAATGCTGGCCTCCTAGAGATGTATTCAATAAGATAAGGACCATATGGGTCTGGAACATTATAGAAGTTCGGTGAAAGTTAGCTGCCTACTAGCCTATCTGTTTTTTAGAATTGTAGGATCGTAACACTGTAAGAGACTGAAGTCATCATCAAGCCTGTTTTTTTAATTTCACAGATGATAAAACTGAGGGACAGAGAGAAATAATTTATCTCAGGTCTCAACACTTATCAGTGACAGAGCAATAATTAGGCCCCAGGCCTCCTGACACCTCTTTTAGTTCCCTTCTTTCTCAACTCTGCCACCTCGAATGTGATATATTAATTTAGAGTGAAAGTGGGGGTGGGGTTGTTCCATATGAAATTATTTAACATTGGCTGGCCTTGCACAATCAGAGAACTTTCTTTTGCTTATAAGGAGAAAAGGTTATTTTGGCCAATTCAAGTTTTCCCTTAAAGATCAAGTTAGTGCTTTTATTTCATTAGTGAATTGGCAACATGTAACAAGTCAAGTTTATTAATAATATTAACTTTCTGACATGGAGAGGGCATAGAACTAATATTCCAGTGCCATAAAATGTCCCTTTGGACTCCTCATTTCTATCTACAATTTTCTCTCATTACTGCTTAGGGATCTGGTAACAGTTTTCCAGCGAGTCATCTGGGCTCTCTCAGCTATTTCAGGGTTTCTCTTCTCATCCACATGTTCTCGTTGGGGCATTGCATCCATAAGCATGGCATCAGCTGTGTTCTCCAAACTAATTCCCCAACCCTTGTCTTCAGGCCACACAACTCCAGCCACCTGGGACCTCTCTGTCTAATGCCTCCTGGGCTGTCCACATGCAAGTCTCCAGGCACCTCAAACTGTCCCTTCCCTCCGACAAGTTCACCATCTCCTCTCAGATCTGCTTCTCTGGTCTCCCTGTCTCCTGGAGTGGCACCTCTTTCCACCAAATAGTCAGAGCAGAACATCTACTTGAAACTCTTGTCACTTCCCAGTGTACTTTTAGTTTTTATTTTAACTCCCTGACACAGACCTGGTCTGTGCTGACCCTGGTCATGCACATTGTCCCTTTCTTCCTTTCACTCATTTCCTTGCATCTTCCAGGGCATCAAAGCCTTTCCTACCCCAAGGTCTTCATCTAAGCCCGTGGTCGGCAAACTGCAGCTCGCGAGCCACGTGCGGCTCTTTGGCCCCTTGAGTGTGGCTCTTCCACAAAATACCACGGCCTGGGCGAGTCTATTTTGAAGAAGTGGCGTTAGAAGAAGTTTAAGTTTAAAAAATTTGGCTCTCAAAAGAAATTTCAATTGTTGTACTGTTGATATTTGGCTCTGTTGACTAATGAGTTTGCTGACCACTGATCTAAGCTATTTCCTCTGTCTGATGTGCTCAACCCCAGATCTTCAGAGCCCAGAGTATGCGAGGGCTGGATTCAGTGTAGGGCTGGTGATTGTCTGTCTGACCATATAAAAGAAGTCTGAATGTTTTAAATTAGTCATGTAAAGTGAATAAACTTAAAATAAGGATTATAGTTTCATAGTGAAGGGTAAAAAAGAGATAAGGTTTGGTTGGAAATTGTTTTGAGAAAATGGACAAAAAATTAGCATCATGCTTATTTTGTCTCATATTTAGCAAAATTTAGATTGCATTGCAATTACATGCAAATGGCTTCCAGTGAACCAAGAATGAATCAGATGTTGGTTTCTTTGGCCCAGTTTTCTGATAGCATTGTGTGCCAGCTCAAGATGCATTGTTTACTTGTGACTTTTGCAGCATTATCAAAGAAGGGTAAGTGGTGTAAATATAATAGAAGTCTTGTTAATTTTTCCTTAAGTTTCATTTATATTAGAAATACTTCAAAGCACTTATTGTATTGTTATCCTTTTCAATTTTTATTTTTTGGTCTGCAATGGGTAACTGGTCTATCTGCCAGATTATCATTTATCACTGACTCTGCTGTGTGATTCATGCAGTTCTTTAGCATCATTTTCATTAAATATGTGATAGCCAGCAGCTTTTGTAAATTGCAATATTACTTTGTAGGTCATTGGATTTGTATATTCCTTGTATTATTAGATGTGGCACATTTGGCCATGAAGGAGAGGCTTTCTGCCTATCTCATCCACCTCTCTGTGAGTCATAATCTTTTGTGTAAAACGTGTATGTGTATGGGGGGCTGCTCCTTGAATGAGGGTTACTTTTATAGGTGGTGAATACATTAGTGAATGTTTTCATGTTCAATCTTTGCTTCCCTACCTGACCTCGTAACTGTGGGAATTCTGATCATGAATACTCAGGCACTGAAGACATCCTATAGAAGTCTATTTCTTAGAGCTTCTATCTTTCCCATATTAATTGCTAAACATTCCTTACACCAGAACCCAGGGGCCTTTATGAACCCTCTTTGGTTCCTGAATCTAATAAATATCCTCATGCTAAAGGGTGGCCAAGAGCCTTTTGATTGTTTACAAGGGAGCTCTGGCCTCCTGGTGGGGCCCAAGCCACCCTATCTGGGGATGGTCTTATGGGAGAAAGAATGCATTCTTTCTTTTATTTCTTTGAATCCTCCAGGCCATACTTTATTTTTTAAAAATTTTTATTTAAATTTTTTGTTAATCCTCATTGGAGGATATTTTTCCATTGAATTTTAGAGAGAGTGGAAGGGAGGGGGAGAGACAGAGAGAAACATTGATGTGAGAGAGAACATCGATTGGTTGCCTCCTGCCCACATCCCGACTGGGGCTGGGGTGCTGGGGATCAAGCCTGCAACCAAGGTACATGCCCTGGACTGGGAATTGAACCTAGGACCCTTCAGTTCATGGGCCGACACTCTACCCACTGAGCCAAACTGGCTAGGGCCAGGTCATACTTTATATAGAATTGTAGAATGTTGGAACTGGGATGTATTATGCTCTAACCAGCATTTATTAAGGATCTGCCCTGTGCCAGGAATTTTTTCATATGCTTCAATATTTGATCTTCACAGCTTTCCTGTGAAGTTGCTGCTTTTTAAAAAATTTTTTATCCTTATTTTAGAGAAGGAACTCAGAGAAAGTGGCTTATTTCAGGTCTCATAGCTGAGAGGACCTGGGGTAAGGCCTGTGGTGTCCTCCTCTAGTTCCAAGATCTTTCCCTCAATTTACAAATGAGGAAAAGGAGGCCCAGAGATGGGAAAAGACTTGCTTAAAGGCAAATCAGCCAGTTAGTGGTAGGACACGAACTCACTCTGGCACGCCAATTCCCTGTCCATCTTCTTCTACTCCATTTTTCTGCTCATATTTGTTATTGTCCAGCTATTATTTTAGAAAGGAAAAACAAATTTCATATGAAATTATTTAAAAACCTTCAGGCTCTTCCTTAGTTGCATAACCAAACGTTCCAATTTATTTACAAGCATATTTTTAAGTGTTTTTAGACTTCCAATGATACATTTATTTCATTACTCAATTGGCAACATGCGATAACTCAAAATTCATCTGATTTGTCAAGCTTTCAACACCCTTTGACACAGGGACTATATTCCATGGAGATTTCATTGTCCTAAAAACAGCCACAAACATTGATATGTGATCAAAGGGAACTATCTGTTCACAAGCCAGGTTTTCTGATTCCAAATCCTGTGTTCTGCCCAGACTCATAGTCCTTATTAAAAAAAAAAGAAAGCTATGTTATACTGATTAACATGATAGCTATAATTAGATAGTACTTGTTATGTTCCTGGCACTTTTAACTTTACTCAGCATATATTAACTCATCTAATTCTTAGAACAATCCCACAAGGTCCATATTATTATTATTATTCCTGTTTTACAAACAGAGACATTCACATGGGGATCTATTGATAAAATTAAGTATTCACTTACATATTTTCCAGTTTTTCTAAAGGATTATTTTCCACTTTCAACCATGAAACCATCTACTCCCCATGCAATCTATGTCCCAAGGTGTTGTTATATTATGGGTCAAAAATGCATGAGGTCAGAATTAAGATACCTTGAGTGCAAATAATAGAACACCTAAATAACAATGGCTTAAGAAGTAGGCAGTTCTGAGCTGGTGAAGTGGCTCAGAAAAACAAAATAAAAAATTGCATCAAAATCAAATCAGCCTCTTTCCACCTTTCTGGTTCTCTTTCCCCAGAACACTAGCTTTTGTCTTCAGGCTTGTTCTCTGTGAGCATTAGTCCTCAATGGCTATGTTCTAAGGCAGGAAGCCAAGGCAAAATTTGAACAGAGTGGTCTCTCTCTATTTAGGGAAACCTCTTTACCCAGAAGCCTTCTAGTAAATTCTTATGTGCATATAATTGAGTTGAACTATGTCATATGGCCACTCCTAATTGTAGGGAAGGTTAAGAAACCATGTAAGTGTGTGTGTGTGTAGATGTCGCCATGAAAATGTAGGAAGGAAATGTCTATTGGGTAGTCAAACAATAGTTTCTATCATACATGATAAATTGTTAATTGGATAATTATCTTTTAATGTGCTCTCTAGTAGGTAATCTGAAATATTTCATTTATTTAATTTTCATAAAGACCTAGGGAGTTTGTTGGATTACATGGGAAAAGCTCAAGCTAAATATGGCTACTTTGAATTTTGAGATGTCATAATTCTATGATTTGCCAACACATGCTATATCAGGATTCTTTCTGCTCTATATAACAACCAGCATTCTTGTGAGGATTTTGTATAAGAACCATTTCTTGCCTGTGTCCTCTAGTTTATTTTTTAAAAATTTTTATTGATTTCAGAGAGGAAGGGAGATGGAGAGATAGAAATATCAATGATGAGAGAACATCATTGATCAGCTGCCTCCTGCACACCCCCTACTGGGGATTGAGCCTGCAACCTGATCAACGCCCAACTATTGTACCACACCAGCCAGGCCCTATAGTTTATTTTAGCTGAAGAATATCGGTAAAGTAAAGGGGCCACTGTAACACACTGTCAGAACCTGGAGACTGAAATGAATAAAATGATACTCATTTCATAAAATGAGGTCAATGTTGAGATGAACCACCTTAAAGATAGGATTTGCTTCAGGCCCACAGAAGGAAGAACAGGTGGGTAAAGAGGGTCTTAGTATTTCTGAGGGAGGAGTGCCTACGGACTTCTCTGGGAACTTGACCTTTGCTTCATGGGAAAGTGCCCCAAACATGGTTGGTCTCTCCTGGGAGCCTTCATGGAGGGAGAGCTCTCCCTGTGGGCTCATCCTCAGAAACTGCAAAGCAGATGTTGGCTTGGGGAGGCAAATGTTTTCTCTCCTGCCTTATTTCCAAAGATCAGCAGAAAGGATATAAAATCTTGCCTGCCTGATTTAGAGGCCGATTTGCTGATAGGCCCCAGGCCTAGCATGCCCATTGCTACCCCATTTACTTCTCTGATGGGCACAGTTGTTTCTTTTGGGGACATCTGGGGAGTGTCTCTTTTGCCCTCTAGAGCTTGGCTCTCATTCTACATGATGGAGATAGCAAAATGTAGCACACTGTCTGGGAACAACCACCTTCTTGTGCCTGGAACTGAACCCAAGTGTGGCAATGAGAGCAGAAGGATGCTTAGGAAACTGGGAGCCAGGGATCTGGCAAAAGCATGCATGTACCACTCTGTGCTGAGTACTGCCTAGTGGTCAGCCTAGAAGAAGAGTTAGGCTTCCCACCTTCACATATAGTGCCCTTCACTCTATTCATGGGGAAAGATGAAGGATGATTAACACATGAGGACTGATTGGATATGGAAGGTGTGATTGGGAGAAAGGCACCAAGGACATCTCAATCAACTGATTAGCCCTTAAAATCAGCACAGGTCTTCTTTCAGACTGTACATCCTACAAATTGCATTGGGAACAAGAAGAACAAATTGCCAGTTCATATGTTACAATCCAATTCTCAATGTTATGGTATTTGAAGATGGGGTCTCTGAGAAGTAATTAAGGCATGAAGGCACTTAGTGGCTTTATGAAAGAGACCCAGAGGGATCCCTTGTCCCCTCCATCATGTGAGGATTCAGTGAAAAGCCATCTCTGAATCAAGAAGTAAGCTCTTACTAGACACCATATCTGGCTGGCACCTTGATCTTGAACTTCTGAGCCTCTGGAACTGTAAGAAATAAATTTCTGTTGTTTATAAGCCACTCTGTCTATGGCATTTTGTTATAGCATCTTGACTTGACTAAAACAGTGTCCAAGCATGTGAGCCCAATTAGTCCCCCTGACCAGTGATTCCTTTGTTATGTGAGCCTTGTTGATGTGGGTCTTCTTTTGCTCTGCCACCACCTTGAGGGTACTGGATGGCCACTCTTGTCATCTGCTCCCAACTTTACTATATTGGTTAGGATAATACTTTCTCCTGTGATGACAACACTCCCCTCCCACCCCAACTTTGGTGGCTTAAGGTAATCAGTTTCTTTCTCCCTTACCTAATAGTTCAATGTGGGCATTCCTTATTGGTGATAAGGAATAGCTTTTCACCAGGTAGTGAATCAGGTTTGAGTCCCCTTCAGTCTTGTGCATCTTCCAACCTCTGGGACCAAGAAGTCCTCTGTATTCAGCCAGAGATGGGCAAAGGAGACAATGGAGAAGACATACCTGATTCTTACCTGCCCTTGTGTGGTAGTGACATGTATCACTAAGACAGCCCGTAGTGGACACTAACCCCCTACAGCCACTGGATGTAAGGGGACTGGACAAATAGTCTCTGGTTAGACAGCTGCTTCCCATGACAACCCCACACTATGGTATGGAAGGACAAGCATGAATTTTGGTAGAGAATAGCCATTTGTACCTTCTCACTATAAGGCTATCTCCAGCCTTAATAGTGAGCACATAAAAGGCTACACATTAAGTTTGCTTGAAGGAATTCAGGGCCTATTAGCCATATCACATTATGAAATATGATAAAGGAGGCATGAAACACATGAAAACCCCTATTGTACACATTAGATTGAGGCATGTGGAATTGCTGTTTTGTAGATTAAAAAAGAGGTGAATACTAGCAATTTCATATGATTCAACCTAATATATTGGGCAAGTGCCTCAAAACATTTTTTTCTTAGAACTCTAGCTCATAAGTTGGGAAAAATTTTGCTTACTCTGTACTGTGCTGGGGGACTCAAATATACTTTTGCCAATTTAAAAAAGTCTTGAGAAAATCTTACATTGTTTAGTTTTTTTAATCAGTGGTTTCCAGGCTAATTTGTGTATATAACTCATTTTCCCCAAATGCCTGTTAAATTCTCATAGATTTAGTCTTTTACCTTATGTACTTTGGAAACTTTGCATGGAAAACACAAGGGAATCCATTAGTGAATCTTTTTATAGAAGAAGAAACAACAGGCTTTTCTCTACAAAATCCACTTTAAGAACATTGGTGGAAATGATAAATGTTTGTTGAGTGAATGAATGACTTTGGACTATCCCTATTACTCTGAGCCTTATGTTTTTCATCTATAAAATTAAGATAATAAATTAAATGGGAAGACCATTTAAAGAGCATAGGAAGGGGTGCATATGTGCTCCCTTCTTCCTTCCATTAGCATCCCTGAGATTGGAGGAGGCAGCCACTGCCACATAAGGGACACCCCATTCCAGCAGCCACATATGGGATTGCTTTGGTTCTGACGTGCAAACATGGTTAAGCCCAGCTTCTTGAGAGCTCACATGGATATTTGGGCCTGGCAGAGTTATTTTTATGTGCTCAAGAGAGAAGAAAATAAAGAGCAGCATCCTCATGCTGACAGGAAATGGCCGTCCTGTGATTCTGGGCTGGAGGTGGGGCTGCGGGTGGGGGCTGTGTAAGCGACCAAGCTGCAAAGTCCACATGGAATCACTTTTCCATGGTCTAATCTGGGAACCAGAACGTTCTGAGCTTGGACTAGAGTTATGGCTCTGCTTAGAGGACTAATTCACTGGGGCCAGCATGGCCTCTGGCAGGGCCTTGGACACATCTGTCCTCCCCCTGTCCTGACCTCCCTCTGGCAGCCCCATCTCCAGGCCTGGCAGAACCCCCAGAACAGATATTTCTCCTGGCCCCCAGCAAGGCTCCTCACTGACTTCCAAACATATGTGACTGCTTTGGCCAGCTGAGCTGGAGGCTCCTCTGCCAGGGGGCCTTGCTAGGACGTGTCTTTCTCCACTATGCACACTTGTCACGGCTTCCCGCTGAGTCACGTACCTGGTCCTGCTGCAGGACTCCCACCCCCAGGGCTCTTCCCAGCACCAAAAAGAAGCAGGCCAGGGTCCTTTTTTGGGACTGAATGCTATGCCTGTGGTCCAGGTTACTGTGAGGCTGGTGCCTGCATAGGTCATTCTGTCAGCAGCCAAGTGTGGCATCCAGAGTCAGAAAAACTAGGTTTGCATTTTGACTTGCCACCAGCGAGCCATGTAACCTTAGACAGATATTCTATGTTCTTTGAACTTCAGTTTCTTCATCAATACAGTGGAGGTAATTATTGCTGTTTCATCTGTCATTCAAGCATCACATACTCCTCGAGGGCATTGTTCTGCATGCTGGGCCCTCAAGACACAAAGATGAACTACACCTGCTCCCTGCCTCAAACAGGTGGCATTGTTTACACAGAAAAGAATGCAAAAGTCAGTGCCAAGGCATCCCAAACATGATGAAGTGGAAGTAACTGGGGTTTTAAATTCAGACACAGGTATGGTTGAATTCTGGATTTGATATTAAGTTACTGTGTAATGTTGGGCAAGGTATGCTTTCTGGTCTCTAGCTCCCTCATCTGTACAATGGGAAGTTTTAACTAGATGATCTTTTTTCTTCTAACATTCTATGATTGTATAAAGTTACTGACCCAGAAATCAAAAGGAGCAATAAATCTTCCTAGCGACTCTGGGAAATAGGTATTGCTCCTCTTTTATAGGTTAAGAAAATGAAGCCCAGAGGGGTAGAAATGTGTAAAAGGATGCAGAGGTAGGTAGGTCTGACACCCTTCCATCCCTTTACTTTCCATAAGAAAAAAAGATCTTGGTATTACCTAACAAACAGTAAGTCTGTATCTGATTTATCTTACTATTCTCCATGGAAATTAGCCCTAGTTGGAAATATAATAGGTATTTTATATTAGAATCATGGAGTCAAAGAGTGTGGCTTTGGAATCAGGCAGATCTGTGTTCAAATCCCAATCAGCCACTTATTAGCTATATGACCTTGGGCAAGGTATTTCAATCCTCTTGTCTTCACATTTCTAAGGTGGTGAGAGTGAACATCCTGCCTGGGGCTGCTCTGAGTGTCGGGCCAGAGAGACCATATACAATACATCAAGCTCTGGGCCTGGTACATGTTAGGAACCTGATAAACAGAGGATTCTCTAGGTAACAAAAGCTTTAAAAACTGGTCTTTAAACCCAGGGTAAAGAACAGAGGATGACCTTGAGAATTCACTTCTTTTTTAATTGCTTCCTACCCTTTTCTCTGGGACATATTTATTTTTAAAATCCACGTATGGAAAAAAGGAGGGAGAGTTCACATGAAGAAAGAAGAATCAGAGGGTACTATATTCTCATCCATGGTCATTCATTCATTCATTCATTCCAGAACATTCTCTGGAGGAAGGATATAAATGCATATTGACTACTCTCTGTCTGCCAGATATAATGCTTCAGTTTTCACATGTGTTGTCTGATATAAAACAATGAAGAGACAACTCACTGCAGTAGAAAGTTTATACACTTGATTGTCAGACAACCCAGTCTAAATGCTACTACCATCACCTTTTTCACAGTGGCACTTGGGGAAAACTCACTTAACTTCTCTTAACCTGTTTCCTTATCTTTCAAGGGGGATTAAAAATCAAAGAATCATCACCAGGATGGAAAGGGATGATGTTTGTGAACCATTCCACATATGGCTTGGCACAAAGGAAAAGGCTGTAAATAAAAATGCTGGCTCTTTTCCCTTCCTGTATCCTAGAGAACATTTTTTTAAAAAAACAGAAAAATTATTGCCTATCATGGCTTGTAGAATTGGGCTATATTTGCTGAATAGGGAGCACTCTTCTAGTATAACACTGTTGACACTTTGATTACCTAATCTTTCAGGATGAAAGAGTGGGATGGTATCTTTCCCCTTTGTTTTATCAAAGCCATCCCACTGCTAGCTGGACTTAGTTCATAAGGCTGCAACAAAGCAAATTCTGCACTGGGGAGTGTGACTCCTTTCTTCTAGGATTTGGGCATCTGTTTTCCCTGGAGCTGGAAGCCCAAAGCTCCAGTGCTGCCATGGAAAATCATGCGAGCTCAGCCTCGGGCCCTGAAGGCCTGTGCTACTCAGGGTTCCCATCTGGGGTATTGTTGTGGGTGGAATTGTGTCTCTGAAAAAGTTGAAATCCTAACTTCTAGCACCTCAGAATGTGACCTTATTTGGAAATAAGAGTTTTGCAGATGTAATTAGTTAAGATGAGGTTATGCTAGAGTAGGGTAGGCCCTTAATATAATGTGACTGGTGTCCTTATAAAAAGACTGTGTGACAACAGAGGCAGAGACAGGAGTGCTGTAGCAACAAGCCAAGGGATGCCAAAAATTTCCAGCCACCACTGGAGGCTAGGAAGAGGCAGGGAAGGATTCTCCTCTGCAGGTTTCAGAGGGAGAAGTATACTGTAGACACTTTGATTTTGGACCTCTAACTGCTAGAGCCATGGGACAATACATTTCTATTGTTTCAAGTACTTTGTTATGGCAGCCCTAGGATACTAATAAGGTATTCAATGAGTACTTATTTCATCTCTATCTTAAATGTTCAGGAGCTGGAGCCCCTAAACTTCCTTATTTCTCCAGCACCAACAGCATAGTATAGGACTCGGTAGAGGTAGTGGGTTTATCCAAGGAATGCGTGAGTGAGTGAATGGCTGTGGCTCAGAGAAGGAGTGTGAATTGCACAGGGCACCATGACTGTTGGAGGCAGAATCTGCCCTTAAACTTGCTTTCTGGGTGCCTAACAACTATTTCTTCCACCAGGACAATCAGAATAGCTACTAGTTAGCTGCCTGGTTACAAGCCTGGGCTTTGGAATATCTAAGCCTCAGTTTCCTCACTTGTAGCTTTTTACCTACTTCAATAAATAAACTTTCAATAAATGTTAGCTGCTATTGTTATTATTGCTATAACAATATCCTCATATCATACATTGAGTGGTTCACATGTTTTATTTCATTTAATTCTCAAGGGAAGCTTTGAGATAAATGTTATTTTTCCAGTTCAGATGAGGAGGCTGAGGTGCAGAAAGGTTAAACACATTGTCCAAATCACCCAGCTAGGAAAATGGTGATGCTGTGCCGCAAACCAGCCACACAGCCTCCTATTGCCTCTAAGCAGTCATCTTCATCTACCTTCATTCAGACTCATCTTTCTGGGCCTCAGAATCAGCTACCCACTGTGGGATGGCCTCAGGCCCTCAATCTTCTGACTTGCTAAAATAGGATTTTAATCATGGTAAATCACTACCCTTGTACAAATATAAATAGGTGTTAAAGATTTTATTTTAACTTATTAGTTACCTCATCAATTAATAAGAGGTTAAAAGAGAATTTGACTTACTGAGATTTGTATTTTCTTTCATACAAAATACATTTTGATCCCTATGAGCAGGAATTATTTGCATCGTCATGAACAGGAAACATTTTTATTACCGTCAATTTTCTGCAAGTTAAGTTTTATCCCCCACAGAGTTATAAAATAGCTTAGTCAATCAAAAACAAACAAAGGTATATAGACTCTGATAACCCTGGGATAATGCTCAGAATTCAATTGAAAGAACACCTAAGAATCTCTTTTGCCCATTTCTAGTCTGACAAAATTTCCTGATAATCCTTGTAATGTGTGCAATGAAAAGGGTTTTTATCCCTGAGATACATAAATTCCAATAAATTACTAAGAAAGAGAGAATTGAAAGAAAAACAGGCAAAAATGCTAAATATGCAATTCACAAAATATTCAATAACAATGAAAAGATGTTCAACCTCATTAGTAATCAAATAAATTCAAATTAAGATATTATTTCATGCCCACTAGATAAATTGGTAAAAATTTAAAAGTTGAGCATTTGTAAGAATATGATCTCAAGAATACTTATACACTGGTGGTAGCAGTTTAAGTGGGTAAAATCAATTTGGAGAGAAATTTGACAATAGATAATAAAGTTGAAGGTGAGTACAGCCTATGATAAAAAAAATCTACTATTAGAGAGATTTTCAAGAGAAATTCTTGTACACATGCATAGAGAGACAAGTGAAAATATGGTAATGGCAGCCTTATTAGCAAAAGCAAATAATTAGAAATGAATACCCATCATCATGAGGATAGAAACAATAAATTGTGGTGTATTTTTCTGTATATTCATACAATGGAATACTATACAGCATTAAGATGAATAAAATGGGGCTACAGGTATCAATATGGATAAATCTCAGAAATGATGTTGAATGAAAGAAGAAAGTTGTAGAAGAATCAATGCAAATCATCCAAGCTTTAAAACATGCAAGAACAGTATTATTGTTTTACAAGTATGTATATGATAGAAGTGTAAAAATCTGAGAGGGAATAACATACAAATGTCAGGACAGTGGTTTCTTTTGGGATGCAGGGAAGGGAATGAGGTTAGGGAGGGTGACATTAACTGTATCTGTAGTCTTAATTTTCAATAAAAGCGAGGGATATACAGATGTTTGTTATACTGTTTTGGTACTTTCTATATTTCTGAAATAATCATAATAACAATAACAATGATGATGATGTACTTGTATGTCATTTCTCTGTGCTTTAAAATAGAAAAAATAAAACTTTTCTCCCCACAGTTAGAAAATGCTCCACTTACTTAAAGAACCTCTAAAAAACCTGACAAAAGAAACAAATGCAGGCAGTTGGCCCTTTGGAGAATCAGTCAAGTGTATGCATTCTTTGCTGGGATTTGGATGCAGAGGAAGCCACTGAAAGGTTGTAAACTAAGGAGGGATCTCATTCTTGGCTTGCAAGGACTTTAGGGACTTGTTTCTTTCTCCCTTTTCCATCCTCATCTGCCTGTTCCAGCTTTGATTTTTGTTCTAGTAACTTCACACTTCTGGTAGGTTCCTAGTTAGACTATGTGACTTCACACCTCGGTATAATCACTCATGGTGCTTGGGACATCTTTCTCCTCCTTTTCTTTCTAGTTAACCCATGCTCTTCCTTCCAGAGCCAGCAGAAGCAATGCTCTCTCTCAGGAGGTTTTCTTTGCTCCCTTAGGATGAGTTAGGTTCCCCTCTGAACTTCCAGAGCACCCTCTGATATTTGTGTATAACCTTATTTAATCTTCATCTGTGCAGCCTCCAGCAAAGTGCCTGAGTCAGAGTGACTGTTGAGGAAAGGGAAAGTGCTGTTTGAGCAAGAAGGTGTAAATGGGGTGTTTGTCTGAGTCTGCCCCAGCACTACTGCTTTTTAATAATGGCTCACATGCTCAGAAAATAACATTTCAGTGTGAATTAGCTCCTATGAGCTTTTGTAAGACTTGATTAAGACCTTGGAAAAGACACTTTTGGAAAGGGGTAGGGGTGAGGTAGATGGAGGGAAGGACTGAGGTTTAGAAGGAGATCACAGCGATGGGTCCAGACCTGAGAAACTTCCAATCACCACTCAGCAAGTTGGGTGGATGGAAACTCAGTCTCTTCCTTTTGTTCTACCTTCTGTGGCTTGAGAAAACAGCTGCTCTGTATCATTTTATTAAAATCTCTTCCAATACTTGAAACAGGAAATGACTCTCCAGTTCTGGGGTAGTGAAACAGAGTTAGCTGCAGCAGATGGCTTGGAAGAACCTAAGATAAGAGGCACTGGAGAACAATCAAGGCTCAGGAAAGCAATATTAAACTTGAGAGGGTCTAAGAAAGGTTTCTGTAGTTGAACCAAGTTAAAGCAAGTTTGGTTCCAAAGGTCCGGTAACCCTCCTAAATGTATGCACACAGCTGGATACTGGACTGAATCCCAGTAGATATGTCCTTGAGGATCATGTAGGGACAGACTTTTGTGCAAAAAAGAAAGGAATGATGAATTATCACTTAGATGATGCTGACCAGGTGTTCATTTTGAGAAGACAGAATAAGACAGGCCATAAACAAGGTAAGGCTTCCATGGCATCTTGGAATGTGGATGGTTGTCCTTAATTACCTTTGAATCTCAGGGCCAACATAAGGCCTGGAACATGGCAGGTTTTCATAGAGGTTTGCTGAGTGAATGGATTTCTCTGGAGAAGTCTCATGACTGGAAAAAGCCTCACCAGTCACGCCTCATATATCTAGGTTAGAAAAACGTTGGTAGCAAAATAAAAAAAACACACACAAGACTTCCTGTAAGAGCTTCTGCCACTAAGCTGACCAGAAACATGCCACATCCATGTTGGATTAAAACCAAGAAAAGGCTCAATAGCATTTTTAATGGTTAAGAATTAGGGGGTTTTGGGCTAAGATGGTGGTTTTTAACCACCCATCTTTTCCTTAGGAATACTCCCAAACACACAATAAGACTTAATGTTGCAACAGCCTGGAAGGAATGACTTCCATGAATAATTTTCAAGTCTCTGGGAGGAATTCTCTCTGACCACAGCATTGATGGGATGAAGTTGAGAAATGACCTCAAAAATAGAACCACAGCACAAGGCTGGAATGTCCACCTGTGTACCAGAATGTCTGGTTTCCTATTGCTTGGGAACAGCCTTCTAAAGTAGGCAAGGTCACTTCTCACTGTTCCTACTGTCCATTGTGGCTCTCTTTCTCCAGCCATTTGGAAACTATTACTTCCAATCATGCACTATGCTGAAAAGTTAAGTTGGCAGTGGGAAGGGCACCAGAGGAAGGGTTTTAGGAACACAGTATTCTGGGGAAAAATGTTAAATTGGGATTAGACATTTGAATTTTTATGAATTTTCACTTACTACTGTAGGAGCTAATATTATTTAATGCTTATATCTAAATACAGAACAAAGGAAGATGGATATCTGAATATAATACCCAGTTTCCAAAGGAGATGGAACCAGTTGGCTTCTTGGTGAATAATAGGTGCTATAGACTGAACTGTGTTTCTACCAATTCATAAGTTGAAGCCCTAACCCTCAATGTGATGGCACTTGGAGATGGGGGAAACACAGCACTTGGGAAGTAATTAGGATTTGGATGAGGTCATACACATGAGGATGGGGCTCTCATGATGGGATTAGTGTCCTTATAAGAAGAGACACCAGAGAGCTTCCTCCCTCTCTTTCCACCATATGAGGATTTAAGAATGTGGCCATCTGCAAACCAGTAAGAGAATCCTCATCATGAGAAAAAAATCAGCCAGTACCTTGATCTCCCAGCTTCCAGAACAGTGAGAAATAAATTCATGTTGTTTCAGACACACAGTGTATAGTATTCTGCTATGGCAGCCTGAGTGGATTAAGACAGTAGGAATCAAACTGTTTAAGAGCATGGCCTCTTTGGTCTTTGAGGGGACTCTTTCTCTAGGGGAAGACTGACGGTGAAACATTTGCATCACACAACTTCTGTTTTCTGTGGTTCTGATTTTCTGTTCATCAGGCATCATTTTGGAGGTGGATGAGAGCGAGTGAACAGGGCGCTCTACTCCTCAGCAGTTCCATTTCCATTGTAAAAAAAAGTTCAGGAGTATTAGGGTTTATACATCAGTCCCATGGGCTTGGTCATCCTAGGTTTTCCTCCACATACTGGAACACTCACTAAGGAAATGGTGAGGACTTCTGGGCTGGTCAATCTTTCTTCCCAATTAGTGTCTTGATCACTTTAAAAGAGTAAGAAGGGAACCATGCTGTGCTCATTCCTACAGTTGCCATTCCAGTTATGCCCAAAGGTAGACTACACTCTAGCCAGTGATGATGATGCTGGCAATGATGATAAAAGGTATGTTTTAGTGACACTATTGTGCCTGGCAATTGATTTTAAACCAATGAAACTAAACAAACAAGCCTGGAGTCAAGGAAGGCTTTCTGAAGATGATGTAATCATTTACATTTTGAATAATGGATGAGAAAAAGAGAAACAATTCAGGCAGAGGGAACAGCATAGGCAACGATTTGGAAGTTGGACATGGCAAAGTGGATTCTTGGAACTCAGTTTGGCAGGACTGAGACCAAATGGAGCACCACCTTTGGCAAGAGAGGAGAGCAGTCAGTTGCTTTTGCTGGAGAGGTGATGGGTGGGGTGCTCAGGGAAGGAGCCAGCAAGGTGTGGCAGAAGGACCATCTTCCATATTCTACAGTTCTGCCAGATTCCTTCTGGGCACTTACTCTTCCACATACATGGTTGTCACTTGATTCTATGGTGGGACCAGGAAATGGTTGAGCCCAATGGAATTAGCCTTTGATTAAAGTAAAAAAATCCTACTCTGGACACTGGGTTAAAGTGCTTTTCAAATTATAGGAAAAGAAGAGGCAATGTGGTGAGGTGAAAGGGTACAGGTGGGAGAAGTAGGATTTGTTGAGTGCCAATATAAACTAAGCCCCATGGTGGTTGTATTATCTGCATTCTATCATTTGATTCTTGGAACCTCAGCAATTTGAACCCCTTCTTATAGATGAGGAGGTTCAGAGACATTATGGGGCTCCTTGTCCTAGAGAGGAAATGGTGGAAACTGTATTTGAACCAGGATTTGTCTCACTCAATTGTCTCAGGCTGTTAGAAAATCCAGGAGGTCTTAGTTGACAATTCTTATTTGTCAAAACAATGTGCAGGGCAGTACCTTAACCTCTCTTAGCCTCAGTTTCTTTTTTAAAAATATATTTCATTGATTTTTTACAGAGAGGAAGGGAGAGGGATAGAGAGTTAGAAACATCGATGAGAGAGAAACATCGATCAGCTGCCTCCTGCACACCCCCTACTGGGGATGTGCCTGCAACCAAGGTACATGCCCTTGACCGGAACCGAACCTGGGACCTTTGAGTCCATAGGCCAACACTCTATCCACTGAGCCAAACCCGTTAGGGCTAGCCTCATTTTCTGAATCTATAGATTTGTCTTCTTACACGTTATACCTATTCATACCTATTTTTCCCTTTGGAATCTTATAGAAAACTTTTCTGAGCCATGACAGTCATTTAAAAATATGAAAATAATGTGCTTCCCTGAATAGTCTCATTTTCAAGCTAAAAATTCTTATTTCAATTGTTTATTTTCCCCTTGCTTTTTGATTTTTGAAGTCAGTCACATGGCTGTCCCCAAAAACTAATGATAGTGCAGATTACACTGAAAGAAGTACAATATCTGAATTAAAGGAGGGGCAAATTTTCCTCTGGTTAGAGTGCCTCTGGAATTCAGCTCTGAGACCATGAGGTATGAGGGAACCGGATAAATGAGCATGTATTAGAAAAGAATCTTCCAGAGGACTGGTTTTGTTGACCAAGGAAGTAGAAGTAAAACTGGTTACTCTTTACGCCTCTAATGCCAACAACTAGAAGCTTTCTCCAGAGTCTCCTTCAAAACTATATTCTGAGAGGGCACATGAAATATCACACTGAAATCATGGGCAGCTTTAACGCTATATAGGGATGTAGCTGAGGGGTTGGGGAAATATGTGGTGGTGGGGGGGTGGTGTCTCTAAATCCTGACACAAGATGCAGAACTTTCCATGGGCTCTCATTCAACTGTTGGCAGCAGGTTTTCAGGTGCAAAAAAGTTGCTAAAAAATATATAAAATGACGATTGGGGCATGAACCAGGTTCTATTATTAGCTGGACATGACCTTGAGCAAAGCTCTTTCTTTCTCTAGACCTCTGTTTTCTCTTTTGCCAAATGAAAGCATTGGATTAGAATCTGAGAAGGCCAACTGATTTCATCACATAAACATGTCAAGAACATGAAGCATCATGTTGAGGAGAAGTATGAGTCTGTGTCTGGGCTCAACAATAAAGAGCTTTGTGAGTGATTAGTAACATTAGAGCAGAAGTGATGGAAATCTAAATTGAACAACTGTAAATAAAAAGAGAATGCATTGGCTCATTAGCAGGGGTGCTTTCAGGAAGAACTGCCTTAGGCATAGCTAGAGCTAAGGGCACACATGATGTTGTTCTCAGTCCATCCCTCAGCTCTGTCTAACTTTGGTGGGTTTCAGTTTCCTTATAGGCTCTTTTTATTGGGTGGGCAACATGTCTGCTGGCAGTCTCAAACACTCATATGCTTCCATCTTAGCCATATCCAGGGAAACAGACCATCTTTCCAGTTTACGTTGGTAGACAGGTCTTGGGTGATTTCTGATTGGCTAGGTTTGGGTAATTTGTCCATATCCAATTCAATCAGTGTGGCCAGGAGAGGAGGTGTTTTGATTTGCCAATCTTGTGTCACATGCCTTCAGTCTTGTGCTAGGAGGTGGAGCACTGTGGTTAATACTCTTTCACCTAGACCTCCAGAATGGAGAGGTGAGTCACTCTTAATGTCCACCCTAAAGAAGCACATTTGCAAATGGCATAAGGAGAAGGAATCTTCTGGGTTCCAGTCTGATCCAGGCTGGTTTCTTTGTGTCAAGTCTTGCTTTTTCCTTTATCCCATTATTTGATCAGATTTTTCCACCCATTGCAATCATTCTGAAGTTGCTGCTGGATGATTTACCGAGTGACATCTGTGTCCTGGCTCCTCATTCCTCCGAAGAATGCAGTTTTGATGAGTAAACAACAATTGCAGCTTGTTTTCTCTATTCCTGTGGGATTTGGGGTTATTTGATTTGAGGTGCACCAAGACTACACATAAACACCCTGAATTTATAGCCATGATTGGCAGAGCTTGTTTTGTTAGCTCATAGCACGTGCCGGGTGTAATGGTCTGACTTGGGATTGGGCAGAGGAACCTGGATGGCCTCACCCCAGACACCTGTATAAAACAAAGTTCAACTGGAGAGGAAGGCAGTTACTCATCCTCCTGGCTCAGCACATAATGACTTCACTACTGGGAAATCAGCCCCAGGCCCTGGCCAAAGCACAGTGCATGAGAGCAATCAATATTTCAGTCCCTGCTGAAGCTGCCAGCAGAAACTGAAAGGGAAGCAAGGGATGTTGACATTTCTTAAGTGCCTAACTCCAAATCTTGTTTCAATTCACAATGTCCTAGGAAAGCCACAAACATTCTGATTCTATTGAAGAGAAGGAAACTGAGGCCAGAGGAGTGAAGCCCTAGTGTGAAGATGCACAGCTGGTAGATAGCAGACCTCTGCCTGTCTCTGGTCATCTCCCAAGGCTGCGCCTAAAATTCAGAGGGCAGATGATTAGGCACCTGGCTGAAAAGAGGAGACCACACAGATCATCTAGCCAGTCTGGAGCCGCTGCTGGCTCAGAAGGCCATCACTCTGATGCTTGAATTCTGTTTATCATCTGTAAGCTGAAGCAATTTGGCATCCCGAGAATGTAGCTGGCTAGGGGTGGAAGGGAGACTTGCCAGGGTGTTTGGTGCCCCTGGCCCCCTGCAGGAAGAAGGGCTCCTTTTTTCAGCCTACCCAGAGAGTCTTGTTCTTCCCCCTTCACACCAACAGGAGGCAGCAGAAAGCAGTAAACTAGATGTTTAGTTTTCTGTTATAATAATGTAACCCCTCTAATGTATGAAATAATTATTGTGTGAAATGTTTGCTGTATGGAAACCCCCAATACTCTGTAACTTCCAAAATTAATGAACACCCCACTATCTTGATATAAAAGCTCTGAGCCCTTAAAGTGTAAACACCCTGCTCCCAGCATAAGGCACACCGTCTGGCCTACACTGATAAGGACACAAGTTGCTTACCGCGGTCTATATAACTCTGAGAGAGCCTTCAGTTGAGGTCTCCTGCCCGATAAGAAGAGGACTCCACGTCGCTCCAAGAGACAAGTCCCTTATTGCTCTGCTGTGTGAGCCTGAACCAACTGCGGCTGCGTGCTTGTCTCTGTTTTCGTCATCTGTCCTTCAGTGTGCATCGTGGGGTGGCCTTTGCTGTAGCCTAGGACCCACTAGGAATAGGTAAATAAACCCTGTGTGATTGCATACTAATTCTGTCTTGTGTGTCATGTTTTTTGGTTCGGCTCAGCTGTCTAGACATTGAAGTACCAGCGGATAGGCCGTTATTGCTGACTCCTGGTCACCTGCGTTTTTTCCACTAAGTCTAGACAGATAATCAATTAATTGGGGCATAATTGGGACATTTTCATTCTTCACAAAACCCATTTTTGTTTCATTTCTTGGTTTTATGAGTTGGGCAAGTTCACTCACTTTTTGGGGCCTCAGTTTTCTCATCTTATTGGGGATGATAATCCCTCCTGCACAAAAATCCCTCACATGGCTTGAGACAATAAATGAGATGGCGAATTTAAATGGCTTTGTCAATGAAGTATGGACCCATTTAAGTTTTAATACCTTCTCAAGTTTATGGTCTTTTATGCAAATTTCCTTTAAATACTTTATAGAAGTAGGTGGGTTATTAAAAAGAAATTGACCCAAGCCATAATGCTCAATCAATATATGACAAAGGAGGCAAGAGCATACAATTGAGTCAAGACAGTCTCTTCAATAAATGATGTTGGGAAAACTGGACAGGTACATGCAAGAAAAGAAAAAAAGAAAGAAACTAGACCACCAATTTACACCATACACAAGAATAAACTCAAAATGAATAAAAGACTTAAATGTAAGTCGTGAAACCATAAAAATCCTAGAAGAAATCATAGGCAGCAAAATCTCAGAAATCTTTTGTAGCAATATGTTTACCAATACATTTCCTAGGGCAAAGGAAACTAAGGAGAAAGTAAACAAATGGGACTACATCAAAATAAAAAGCTTCTGCACAGAAAAAGAAACCATCAAAAAAGTGAAAAAAGAGCCCACCACATGGGAGAGAATATTTGCCAAAGATATATTCAAGAAGGGGTTAATTTCCAAAATATATAAGGAACTCATACAACTTAGCAAAAGGAAGATAAACAAATGGTCAAAGTACCTAAATAGACACGTCTCCAAAGTGGACATACAGAAGGCCAAGAGACATATGAAAACATGCTCAAAGTCACTAATCAACTGAGAGATGCAAATTAAAATGACAATGAGGTATCACCTCACAGCTGTCAGAATGGCTGCCATTGCCAAATCAACAAACAACAAGTGCTGGCAAAGATGTAGAGAAACAGGAACCCTAGTACACTGCTGGTGGAAATGCAGACTGGTATAACCACTGTGTAAAACAGTATGAAGTTTCCTCAAAAAATTAAAAATGGAACTGCTATTTGACCCAGAGATATCACTTCTAGGAATATTAGTGGCCTGGTGCACAGATTTGTGCACATTGAAGGAAATTAATTAGAAGGTGGCCAGTGGGGCAGGACTGGGTGAGATGGGCTGGACATGCCCTGGAGCCAACCTCCCATGGTCCCTCCCTGGCCAGCTGTACCTGAAGCTGCAGCTTGAAGGGTGTCTGTGGAGTGAGCAGGGTCCCTCTGGCAGGTGGGGTCCCTCGGCCTGGCCTGTGACATCCTCCGAGGGGTCCCAGAGGATGAGAGGGCACTCTGAAAAGTTGCTGTTGTACAGGATGTGGAACACAAATGCAAATGTGCAGTAAACCAGATTTGGAGCCGGCAGTGCCCCAGCAACAACATAACCTACAGCCAAAGGTGGAATTGCGCAGACCCGCAAGGAATCGGACTCCCTCCTCTCTGGTTCTGGAGTGTGTCACCCAAGAACTACTGCTGCCAAGTCACTGCAGCTCATCAGATCCTGTGTTAAGCATCTGCCCCGCTGCCCCCTGTTGGATGATCAGATGTTCGGATGGTCATTTAGTCATATATATATATATATACATATATATATATATATATATATATATACACATATATATATATATATATATATATATATATATATATGTATATATATATAATAGGGGAGAGAGAGAGAGAGAGAGAGAGAGAGAGAGAGAGAGAGAGAGGCCCAGTGCATGGATTCATGCACTGGTGGGGTCCCTTGGTCTGGCCTGCGCCCTCTTGCAATCCAGGCCCCCTCAGGGGATGTCGGAGAGCCGGTTTTGGCCTGATCCCTGCTGGCCAGGCCGAGGGACCCCACTGGTGCACGGATCTTCTAGTATGCATATAAGATCTTTGGTTAATCTCTTCCCACCCTCCCTCCTTCCCCCTCCTCTCTGAGATTCATCAGTTTGTTCCATGTTTCCATGCCTGTGTGTTGAGCATCTGTCCCCTGGTGGTCATTGCACATCATAGCTACCAGCCAGCCGCTTAGGCTTTTATATATATGGATAGATATCCTAAGAAACTCAAAACAGCAATCAGAAAGAATGTATGTACCACTATGTTCATAGCAGCACAATTTACAATAGTCAATATTTGGGAATATCCCAACTGCCCATCAGCAGATGAGTAGATAAAAATGCTCTATTACATTTGCACAATGGAATACTATGTGGCAGTAAAAAAGAAGGAACTCCTACTATTTGCAACAGCATGGATGGACCTGGAGAGTATTATGCTAAGCAAAATAAGCCAGTCAGAGAAAGATAAGTATCACATGATCTCACTGATATGTGGAATCTAATGAACAAAATTAACTGATGAGCAAATTTCTCAGAGAGGGTAGGGGTAGGGATGAGTGGGAAGGGAGAGATTAACTGACAAATTTTAGAGGGAAGGTGTGGGTAGGGGTGAGTGGGAGGGGAGAGATTAACTGGGGAATTTATATGCTACTAGAGGCCCAGTGCATGAAATTCGTGCACGGGGAGGGGGTTCCTCAGCCCAGCTTGCACCCTCTCTAATCCGGGACTGCTGGCTCCTAACTGCTCATCTGCCTGCCTGCCTGATTGCCCCTAACTGCCCCACCTGCCAGCCTGATCACCCCTAACTCCCTCTGCCTGCTGGCCTGATCACCACTAACTGCCCCCACTGCTGGTCTGATTGCCCCCAACTGCCCTCCCCCCGCTGGCCTGGTTGCCCCTCATGGCCCCTCCTGCCGGCCTGGTTGCCCCCGACTCCCCCCCCCCCCCCCTTATGGCCTGGTCACCCCATGCAGCTTGCTGTTCAGTCACTTGGTCATCCTTCACTAACCCCTCTGCCGGTCTTGTCGCTCCATGCAGTCTGCTGTTCGGTTGTTACTGTGAGAGTGTCTTGACCAATTTACATATTACCCTTTTATTAGTATAGATTATTAGTATATATATGCATAGCCCATGGACACAGACAATAGTGAGGTGAAGGCTTGGGAGGGGTGAAGTGGAGGGGGTAAATGGGAAAAAAACAACAACAAAAAATGAAGGGGACATCTGTAATACTTTCAATAATAAAGATAAATTAGAAAACAAATAAAAAATAAAAAATAAAGCAAATACAAATAAAAGAGGTGTTGTTATAAAGTTTTATCTGATAGCTGTTCTGAGAAAACACTTCTTTGAAAGAAAAATCTTGGAACTATCAAAAAGTTTTTGGAGGAGGGAATCCAAGATGGCGGCATAGGTAAACACCTAAACTGCTGCCTCCGACAACAATTTAAACTGCAACTAAAAGATAAAACGTCTATCACCCAGAACCACGGGAAAGCTGGCTGAGTGGAAGTTCTACAACTAGAAGGAAAGAGAAAAGAGCATTGAGACGTGCACGAGCGCTGAAAAGCTGAGGTACGGAGGCGCGGGATCCGGGCTGGCGGCGGGCGACTGGGTGCGTTGCTTTTTTCAACCCGAAGGGAGACAAGCCCCCGACTACTCTGAAATCCAGTCTCTGGGGAGACGCGGGGGACCCAAACTCCTACGGGGAGAAGCTGGACTGTCTGCCAGTGAGAGTGGCTTGCTAGCAGAGCTGCGCGCAGGAATAATTGTTTACTGCACTGGGGCACAGGATTCCAGGACACGGTCGGGACACAGAGCGGGCTTACTAGCAGCCATTGCTGTTTGCCACGCCCTAACCTAGTGACGCCCTGAGACCCCGCCCCACACAACCTACAAACCCACCCAAGCTCCAAGCAGCTCAATTAGCATAAGAAAGCCTGCCCTATTGCAGCTTAACCTAGAAAACTTGCAGCCCGGGTCAGACAGCTCCAAAACCTCCAAACCCCAAGCAAAGAGGAGAAAACTGCAGCTCTCACTGTAGCTCCTGCTGAGTGGCCTCAGACAGTAGCTGACCTGCACCCCATTGGAGATCCAGAAGCCAGTGTACCTAGTGGTCAGTGTGAGACAACAGATTTCAACTCCTCACATCCATAAGTGACACATTCAAGAGGCAGACTCAGTGAGCACCAAAGCCCCACTGAAACAAGTCCTGCCCCATAAGCGCAGCACTTCTTCCATTATAGACACAGGGAGTGCTCACAGCTAATTGGCCTGGAGGTCAATTCCTCCCAGCGTACCAACTGCAATTCAGGCTTAACTACACCAAGACTTTGCACTCAGCCCACAAAGGGGTGTACCAAGAGCATCCACATCAGGTGATTGGGGAGGCTGAGCTACTGCCCCCTATAGGTCACCTACCACACAAAGCCACTCCATCAACACAGGGAAGAAGCCAAAATGCAGAAACAAAGAAACATGTCACGAATGAAAGAAACGGAGGAAAGCAAACTACTGGATGACATAGAGTTCAGAATCACATTTATAAGGTTACTCAAGAATCTTCTAAAAACTGCCGAGAAACTTGATGACACTTCTGAGGAGCTTAGTGAGACCTTCAAGGACCTTAATGAGAATGCCAAAAAAATGGAAAAGGACCAGTCAGAAATGAAGCATACACTGTCTGAAATAAAGAATATACAGAAACTCAACTGTAGATCAACATACCCCAAGAATCAAACCAAAGATCTGAAATATGTGGAAACAAAAAACATCCAACCAGAAAAACAAAAAGAAAAAAGAATCCAAAAATATGAAGATAATGTAAGGAGCCTCTGGGACAACTTTAAGCGAAACAACATCCGAATTTTTGGGGTGCCAGAAGAAGGGAGAGAGCAAAATATTGAAAACCTATTAGAAGAAATAATGACAGAAAACTTTCCATACCTGGTGAAAGAAATAGACTTACAAGTTCAGGAAGCGCACAGAACCCCATACAAGAGGAACCCAAAGAGGACCACACCAAGACACATCATAATTAAAATGCCAAGGGCAAAAGACAAAGAGAGAATATTAAAAGCAGCAAGAGAAAAACAGTTAATTACCTACAAGGGAGTACCCATACGACTGTCAGCTGATTTCTCGGCAGAAACTATGCAGGCCAGAAGGGAGTGGCAAGAAATATTCAAAGTGATGAACAGCAAGAACCTACAACCAAGATTACTCTACCCAGCAAAGCTGTCATTCAGAGTTGAAGGTCAGATAAAGAGCTTCACAGACAAGAAAAAGCTAAAGGAGTTCATCGCCACCAAACCAGGATTACATGAAATGCTGAAGGGTATTCTTTAAGAAGAAGAAGAAGAAGAAAAAGGTAAAGATAAAAATTATGAACAACAAAATGACATCAAATACATACCTACCAACAAGTGAATCTAAAAATCAAGTGAATAAAAAATCTGAAGAACAGAATGGACTGGTGAATATAATAGAATCAGGGACATAGAAAGGGAGTGGACTGACGATTCTCAGGGGAAGCAAGTGTGAGGGTTGCGGGAAGAGATTGGACAAAAATCTTACTCCTATGGATGAAGACAGTGGCGGGGGGTAAGGGCATGGGGTGGGGTGGGGAATCAGGTGGAGGGGAGCTATGGGGGGAAAAAAAGTGGAACACCTGTAATAATCTGAACAATAAAGATTTAATTAAGAAAAAATAAAAAAATAAAAAAATAAAGTATTACATATAAAAAAAAAAAAGTTTTTGGAACCACAATTGGATTGTGAGCAATACTAATTTACTTGAGAAATGCCTAATAATTATTACCTTCCATGTGCAAAGATACTTTGGACACAATTCCTGCCCTCATCCCTCATTCAAGTGGGGTATGTAGGTTTTGACCCTTTGAGTTTAAACACATGTGCATGATGCGCCCTTAAGTTAGTTAGTGTTAATTATGATAAGTGCTAAAAAGAAAAAACTCCCTAAAAATATAGGGTAGGGAGACCTAACCTAGATTTGAAGGGTTGGAGAAAGTGATGTTTGAAATGAAATCTGAAAAGTGGGGTAGGTAGGTAAAAGGGAAGAAGAAAAACAATTCTAGGCTTTGGGAATAGCAGGTAAAAAGGTAACAAGGAAGGTGAATGTACATAGACATGGAATATTCATGGCTTCTCTATCTATGAGGAAGAACAGTCACTGAAAAATTGGGTAGATTAAAAGTATAGAATTTCATTTTTTAGTACTCATTGTAGCTCTTAATCAACATGGTCAGATTTGGGATCATAAACATCAATTTGGTGTTGTTGTCAATGCTCATATGACAATAATATCTGGCATAAAGATAATGAGATAATGGGAAAAATTTATTTTCAGGAACAACTATTTAAGAACTATACCCTCAAAATTGAGTTTTCTTCTTTAATTTTCCATTTTGCCCTTGACATTTGACCTTGACAGAATCAATGATGTTGTACTGCTTTGTGACCTGTTCGCAATGTATTCCTCCAGATTTGTTTCCATTACTCTCTCTTTCCCTGCTCTCAGTCTCCTTCCTGTTCCTCCCAAGCTCCACCCCTCCCTACTCTCATAACTTAGCTCAGACCACTCCCCTAGTTCACTTGTCTGTCTTGTCCCTCCCAAATAAAATCCCAGTAATCCTTCAGACCCACTTAAAATGCTGCCTCCTCCTTGAAGCCAAAGCAGAATGACTGTTCCACTACGGTGTTCCCAAGCACATTCCCTGTGGCCAGTTTATTGCAGTGAGCACACACTCTGCCTCCATCAGGGTCTTTGCTGTTAGTGCCTGCCTCTCATTAGACTGCGAGCTACTTCAGGACACTGACGGCTTTAACGTAGTCTTTGCATACCCTTTCAAGACAGTACAATAGAGCACACTGCCATGTATGTCACATTCAGTGGGTGCTTCATTCCTGTTGAATTCAATAGATGAGTAGGAAAATTTCTTCTCAAGCTTGAGGGTTGGTAAGGTATTTCTGCCAATGGACATTTTTCACTTAAAAGTAAGATTGCTTGATTAAATTTGTAATAGGAAAAAGTGGACCACAATCTGATGTCTAATAGGGTTTGCTTACACAAATTAAGCTAAATGTATGTAATGGAATATTACGCAACTGTTAAACATGATGTAGAAACACACTTGTCGATAAAGAAATATGTTGGCTATTTATTGACAAACAGAAAAGGTTCTCTCTCCCTCTCTCTCTCTCTCTACACACACACACACACACACACACACACACACACACACACACACACTCACACACATATCGCTAATATGCAAATAGACCGAATGGTGGAACAACCGAACAACTAAACAACCGGTTGTTATGACATGTGCTGACCACCAGGGGGCACATGCAGAACATGGCGGGTGTCAGCAGCAGGTGGCAGAGTGTGGGACATGGTGGGTGTTGGCTATGGTGGGATGGTGGAGCAGGTGAGTGGGGGTGCCAGACCAAGGCAGGGTGCTGGTTGCTGTCATAGGGGTGAGCCTCTGGTGGTTACTGAAAATTCTTTGTTTCCACATGCCACAGTCCTGCCCAGCACTTGCACCTGCTGTCGGCGCCTGGCGCTGTTCCCAATCGCCCCTCAGGGCTTCTCCATCTCCCCCTGCTCCTGAGGGGAGATAGGGGCTGGCAGCTGCCTCTCACACTTGCTGCTAGCAACAGCCCCACTTGCACCTGCTGCCAGGGCAGCCCTGCTTGCACCTGCTGCTGGCACCTGGCTCCAGTCTCGATTACTCAGAGCCATCAGTAGGTGTGAGCAGCGGCTGCCAGCCCTGATCCCCCCTGAGGGCTTCACCTCTCTCTGCTCCTGAGGGGCAATCAGGACAGCAACTTCCACTTGCACCTGCTGCTGGGGCTGGCTCCAATTGCTCCTTGTTGTCAGTGGGTGAGAGCAGGGGTGGCGCTGTCAGCATGTGGGAGCAGTGGCGGCAGGAATAAGGGGGCTGCCTGCAGAAAGGAGATGGGGGGCTGTGGTGGGATGGGTCGGTGGGAGTGCGGAGGATGAGCCAAGACCTGACCCTGTGCCCACCACAGCCTTGTGTCCCACAGTTCCTTTCAAGGTGCATGAATTTGTGCACTGGGCCCCTAGTAAGTTTATAAGTATGTTATATCCCTTCTCACATGAGACAGACTGGTGGTGGGTGGGTAACTCCATCCCTTCCTTCCCTTCGGGTGACTTGATGCATGTAGTGTGTCTGGAGCAGTCAGCCAAGGGTGGGGCTTGGAGTGGGAGGAATGGGAGGTTACAGAGGAGGTTATAAAGTCCCTGGGAGATACCCCATCATGGGGGAAGGGACTCTAGGGTCATTCTCAGAAGATTAGGAGCAGATAATGGTTTCATATATAGAATAGGTCTCTTATTTGTGCCTAATCCAGGAACTGGAGGATTCCTTCATCCCAGGGATGCAAAGGTCTGTGTATTTCAATCCTGGGGGACCCCATTGGAAGAGCAGAGATAGGAAGGTATTTCTCCTATGAGGAGGCAGGAACATCCATGAGGTTGAGAGTCAGAGTGACACACCAGAATTGCCCTAAAGGAGGTAGCTGGTGAGCAGTGACAGAGGCACGGGTAAACACTTGAACCCGTGGGGAGTGTGTATGAAATCCCTCCCCCACCCAAAGATGTCCAGGGATATTGGGGTAAGGAACCTTGAAAAGGGACCTGGGGGCCTGGTTGTTGGAAGCTGCCCATTGCCTTCACTAGCAGAAAGAGGTGGACAAGGAACCCAGAAGGCTGGTCAACCTTGAGGCTCTGGCAAGGGTCAGAGCCCTACACCCACTGTCTAGTTGAGACAAAGGTAGCTGAAGCAACTTTCACCCTTTAGTCTTATGTAAATCCTTGCTGATGGGCTATCATGGAGCTATTACTGGAATTGCCTGCCTAAGGGCAATGGGTGTATCCCAGACCTGAATTAAAAAGGATGGCAAGGCCAGAGCAAAGCAGAATCCTCTCTTGGGCTTCTGCCTGGCCCCAATTCCCAAATTAATATTTTCTTGTCTAGTCTCTTTCATTTGTGTGCGGCCTCCTCCAGAGCCTGAACCCTGAACCACGCAGGACGTGGGGAGGAAACTCGCAACTGGAGCCCAACGTGGGGTATTCGCACCTGGTGACAGGCAGGTAGAAGCCATTGAGTCAGCAATAGAGCCATTTATCATACTTCAGTGGAGCCCACCACCTGGTGAGACTGGGAGGATATTTGTTTAATGAACAAAGAAAAGCCTGGAAAAATAGTCATCAAGATGTCTTTGGGTGGATGGGGTAAGCATTTTTTATTGCCTTCTTTTGGTATCTCTGTATTCCTGATTTTTCTGAAGGAAACATGTGTTGCTCTTATCATAAGGAAAAAACCTCCAATAAAAGTTGTTTTTATGAAAATCAAGTTACAGAACACATGTTGCCTGGGGGCATGCTCAGGAGCGCAGCCACTTTAAGTGGTCGCCAAAGTACAAACTGTTACAGGCGATCCACAACTAGTGATTCCCTCTTGCTCCCAGGGCCAGGGAATTCACCCTGAGTGTGGGTCAGCCCTCTGTAGAGCTTGCATGGATGGTTATACCACGCATTCAGCAGTCCTTACAAACACTCACTCTCTGAACGGTCCAGCCAGTGCCCATGTCACTAGCTCCTTCCACAAGGAGTCACTGATGCTCTCCTCATTCTGGGTTGGCCCTGCCCATTTCTTGAACCTTGTTCAACCAAGATAGGGAGGACAAGGGTGGGTGGGGGCCAGTGTAAGTCATGCAGCCACAGTCCCAATTTCTGATGTGCAGTGGTGAGGCCCGGAGAGCCAAATGCTGGAGAAGTCACTGTTTTGCCATCACCCTCAGCACATCATCACTCATCCTCGGTTCTTTGTATTTATCCCTCTGTTTCCTGTTGGAGCTCAAGGCCTCTTTGAGTCTTGATTTGTTTGGTAAGAGTCCTGACAGCCTGCCAAGCTCCTGCAGCCCTGGCCATCCTGAATCGCTTCTCCAGTACCTCTGTCCATGGTGTGACCACATTGCCTGTGAGTTGCTGCTACCATGTGTCAAACTCAAGTGTCCCTTGTACCTAGACTATTATTACTGTGCTTGACCTCTAGATTGGACCCTGCTCATCCTGATACCAGCTAGATTCTACTTCGATTTTACCACACCATAAGCAGCATGAAGTGGACAGGACACTCCTCACTTTGGCCCTGAAAGCCCTATGTGATCTGCTTCCTGCTGGCTTCCCTGACCTCACTCACTTTCCCTCTCATTTCCTGTGCTTGGGACATGTTGGCCTTCTTTTTGTTTATTGAACCTGCTAAGCTTATTTCTACCCCAGAGCCTTTGCATTCATGTGCTGTTTATTCTGACTGGATTCCTTTGCCTGTTTTTTTTCCTCTCTCTCCCCATCATTGGGTCTCAGTTCAAAGTCTCTGCCACAGAGAGGCCTTCTTTGACCACTACCAAGGATGTCTCTCCTCCCCCTTTCTCCCCCCGACTCTCTCTCAACCAGGGGTGGGCAAACTTTGTCCACATAAGGCTGGAGAATAAATATTTTAGGCTTTGTGGGACACAAGCCATCTCTGTTGCATTTCCCCCTTTGTGTTCTTCATAACCCTTTATAAATGTATAAACTGTTTGTAGCTTGCAGTTATATGCCAAGACACACTGTGGGTGAGATTAGCCCCGGACATATTTTAGTAACTTCTGCTCTAGACCATCAATCACCCTGCTTTATTTTCTTCTTAATTTATCACCATTTGGAATTATCTTGTGTCTCTCTCACAAATGTGCCTGACCCGTAGCTCTGGTATCTGGTACCATTCCTGGCTCAGAGCAGGCCCTCAATACATTTTCATTGGGTAAATAAATCAATGAATAAATATGTGAATGAATAGGTTACAGAGGATGATGGATTTGGGTCTGTACCCATGTCTGCCTTTTAGTAGCTGTGTAAATTTAGGGATATCATGGAACATTCTAATTCTCAATTTTATCCTTAGTAAAAAGACAGTGACAAAAACTCCCTTGCTGCATCATTGGGATGATGAGTTGAGAGGACATTGACAATGCACCTGGCCAGGGGGAAAGGTCTCATTAAACATTAGCTCCCTTCTGCTTGACTTCGTGGGCAGGCCTTCCCCAGTAGGAATATCATCTCCCACCCATTTCACCCAGGCCCAGTCTGCATAGTCCCTCCTCCCTCTCTTCCCCTCAGTTCACCCTCCTCCAGGTCCCAGCGTGCTTGGTGGCATAGTCTCAAGTATGGCCTCTCAGAGCAGGAGTTTCCTATAGCAGAGACCGCTGCACGAAGCTGGGGTGAAGGCCCTGGGAGTAATCAATGGACGCTGAGAACAGAGCAGTCCTGTGGACATGCAGATCCCCATGGAGTTAGAAGATGTCACCATCCCTCTGCCTTCCTGGCTCTGCTCTATAATTCCATTGACTCTTAGGAGCAAGATGGCAGGAGACAGCACGGCCAATGCAAAGCTTCCATCCTCCCCCTAGAAGAGCTTCTTGCCTTCTGAGCTCCAAGGAACTGGAACAACATCCCTGACGTGTGTGTAGCCACGTGGAGGGTCTTGGAGAAATCCCATAACCCTGAAGTGTCAGAGCTAAAGGGAGCTGCAAGAACCCCTATGAAGCCCTCTGGCAGCCTTTTGGCTGCTCATCCCCTTTCTCTACACCATTGCCCAGCCTTGTTTGCTTTCTTCTGGTGGGTCTGGTCTCTCTGCAGCTGTGATGGCCCCTCTAGTCTGTTCTCTTCCCACTGCCAGAGTCCCCACTACATCTGGTCGGGCCAGTCCATGTTTTTAAGCCCCTACCCTTTGATGGATCCCCACTGTCTGTGGGTGAAGTCTAAATCCTTAGTCTGTTCTGTGATGCTGTCCACCGAGACCCAGGTACCTTTACTTCCACCTATCACTCACCTCCCTCTGTAGTAGGCAGTTAGGCATGAGCAGAGCAGGAACAATAGGCCAGGTGCAGAGAGTTACCAGGGTAGAGAGCCCTGGGGTGCCTAGCAATGGGCAGAAATATAAGCCCTTGCATGACCACTCTGTTAAGCATTAACCCCTGAAAGATGACATCTAACCTTCAGCTGTGTTTCAGCTCCAGGCCCAGAGAAGTGGCAAAATCAGAGGAAGTGACGCCATGGCTGACATCAGGACCAGCTGCATTGACTAATGACCCCCTGCCCTGGCGCCTACCAATAGTGGAGACCATGACCGGCTGAGGAATATTCTGTTGAGATCCTCCCTTAAGACCCTCAGAGAGAGGACACACCTTTTCCCACCCCTTTCCTTCCCCCGGGCACACTCTCCCCACAACACACCTGAACCTCTCCTCCCTCTTTAATCTCAAGGCAAATATCTCCTCTCTCTCTGTCTTTTTCTACCTCTCTTTCTCCTAAGCCCCAAGGGCCCTTCTTTTGCTGGAACTTGTTTCTGAGCCCACTTCTTTTACTGCTCACTTCTCCTACCTCTTTGCTTTCTAAATAAACTTTCTCCTATATGCTGAGTCTTGGCTCTGAATTCTTCTCTTAGCCGGAACTCAAGAACTAAGGGTAATACCTGGTGCCATTTAACTCACCGCTAATACCTCCACTGTCCTATCACTCTTCCCTGGGCTTTGCCTCTTACAGCCTTCACACCTAGCTGGGTCAAGGGCCACCTCTCCTATGACACCATCCTGACTTTCCCTCTCTCCCTTCTCCAGGACTGCATGGCCCTCTCACCAGGTCTCTAGAGCAACTCTGTCGACACCTGGCTCTAACTCACGTCATACTGGTAAGTACAGTAGATAATAGGGATCAGCTGTTTACCCTGTGCTGGCCCTCACTCTACCCTAAGTGCTTTAAGGACTAACTTGTGGCTCACAACCACCTTCCAAAGTGGGTGACTATTATGCTACTTTATAGATTAAAAAATAAAAAGTGAAGGACTCTGATGTGAAGTCACTTGCCCAAAGTGACATGGCTAGTGGATGGTAGAGCTTGAACTTGGAGTCTAATGGTGGAGGCGATGGCTATTGCATTGAGGTCATGAAGCTCTTGCCCATGAGAGACCCTAGTCTGTTAAAGCAGTAGAAAGATTGGTATAGCACTGTAGTCAGCACACAGCTTGCCCCCAAAGAGGAGCTCAGCACCCGCTTATTCACACAATGAACAAATGAGCCATTAAGATTTTATTCAGACCACCTGGTCCACCTAGTTCCAGCAGGTCTCAGAAGGGAAACAAATCATTCCAAGTCACATGACATGCTTATTCTAGGCCCAGGTACATTTTCCCTTGTCTTGGAGAAATATATTCCAGGGCTAGAAGTGTACCCTGCTTCTGAGATGGGCATGTCATTGGCAGTGCCCCAAATTCATGGGCACTCAGTTCTTTCTCCTCCATCAGGGCTGGATGCTGCCTCTTCACAGTCCTCACAAAGGTGATCTACAGTGTCTGCTGATCAGGGTGGTCTCTGTGGACCTCTCTGTGAGTTAGCATGCACAAGGTATCAAGAGGTGAAAGTGATTTTATATGCTGTAGATTCTATGTGAGTATCTATACTAATAAAAAGGTAATATGCAATCCCGGGATTGGACTTAAACTGGCAGTTGACATCCCCCGAGGGAGAGGGTGCAGGCTGGGCTGAGGGGATCTCCCCCCCTCCCCCTGCCACACACACACTCTGGGCACGAATTTCGTACACTGGGCCTCTAGTCTTTTATAATGGATCATACCTGGATCTCTAAAGTGCAAACTTGATAAACTTCCCCTCCCTTTCAAGAACCTTCAGTGGCTCCCCAGTGCCTCCTACATTAAGCTCAAACTCCTCATCTTGGTTTTCAAGATCTTTCCCAATCTGGGTACCACTTATTTTTCCATTGCACACATCAATGACCTTGAGATCACAGTCAACTGGGACTACCTGCTGGAGGAAGTAGTAGGGTAAGGTATAAGGGACACAGACCTTGCAGGCCCACATCTACATCCCATGTCAGTTTTCCCTGCTTACCTATGTGACCTTGAATTCATTACTCCAAAACCTAAGTTGTTTCCAGGACAACTTGCTACCTCTCTGATCTCCTATAGGTGCTCCAAATGGTAGAAGGGTATGAAGAGGGTCACAATCCATTGGGGAAAGAGAGGAATAGAGAGAGGACCTTGCACAGTGCTGGGACATATTAGGATCTTTGAAATTTAGTCCTCTTTACCCTTCTTTTCTTGTACCATGTTTTGAATTCTGTTAAATGAATTCTGTTTAGGTGACTTACAAGTGCCAGTTAAGAGACCCAGAAGCACTGTAATTTAGGTGGAATCAAAGTTCTGTTCCTGAGAGTCACCAGTTCCATTTTGGTGGTCCCCCCTGTCAGAGGACACTCTCTCTCCTTTGGGTCAGCTCAGGGTGCCGAGAGCCTTTGAGGGTCCATGGTTGGTCCCACCAGAGCACAAAACTGTAGCCTCCGCTAACAGGAAGGGTTATAAGGGGGGCACTGTGAGGCTCCCTGCAGGTATGCCATGGTCTCTTAGTGAATATAATTTTCACGGGACAGATGTTTTCTGCTGGCGGAAAAAGAAATAATAACTGTGCTGGGACCCCCCACTTCCATGGCTGGAGGGTTGCCAGCACTAAATCAACAGCTTTTTTTTAGTGTGTACACACATTCTTCCAGCCTGGTCAGTGGCTGAGGGCTACCCTGGATCCATGCAGAAGAGAGTGTGTGTGTGTAAGTATGAGTGTGACTGTGTGTAATTGTGAGATGGAATGGAATGACCAAACCCCAGCTGGCCTTGGGCCCAATAAAAAAATGCATCCTCCTTCAGGAAGCTTTCCAAGAATCCCTCAGCTGGAAGTAAATACACTCTTTTGGTGCTTGTGGCTTTCCACTTAGTTTTTAGCAGGCCTTGCAAAGTGTGAAACAAAAACAGGCTGGAGAAACATAGAACTGAATTTGAATCCCAACATCCTTATCAGGCCTCAGTTTCCTTACTTTCTTAGGAATGATAATACTCACCTGTTAAGGATGTCTGAGGACTTAATAAAACACCATGAGTGCCTAGCAGAGAGAACGCCCTCAATAAAAGTGAGCTTTCCTCCCTCCTTACTATGGCTAGTTTCATTGGGTAGCTCCCAGATCCTTCTCCCATCATCCCTGGCTGTGTTGGCTTTAGCCCTTCCTCAGGGAAGGGAACGAGAACATATAAACTCTTGTGCATGCTTGACATATCATAGGGATCAAGAAAGATTTGGTGGTAAAATGAAAAATCGGCTGATAGACTTGATAAACTTGGTTGTGTATTCATTTGTTTTTCATTTATATAGTAAACTAGTAGCCCTGCACACAAATCCATGCACCAGTAGCTCTCTGAGGGGCCTGGCCACTCCGCACCCGCTGCCCAGAGGCTCTCCAAGGCCCAGAGGCCCATCCGCGGTTGGGTGAGGAATGCTTGCCTCATCACCGGGGCAATGATGCAAGTGTTCCATGCCCCGGCCTAGCCAGAGCCCATCCATAGCTAGGAAATGCAAATAACTTCCCTCCCTGTTCTGAGGAACTCCAATAAATGGCTTCCTTCCTCTTTCTCGGCTGGCTTTCACCCCTGTGCCTCCACCACCAGCTCCTCCTGTCACACTATCCTCCACCCCCTCCACCCTCTGGCTGCCCAGACTTGACCTTGCTCGGGAGTCGGGGGCCACTCGACTCTGCTCAGCTCGCCAGTTTCTTCTCTCCTTACACAAGCGTTCTGCACCCCAGCCTGGCCAGAGGCCCATCGTAGCCTGGTGGAATGCTTGCTTTGTCACCGTGGTGATGAAGCAAGCATTCTGCCAGGCCGCTCACACTGCCTACTCTCAGTGGCCACCCCCCACCCCGGGACTGGGGGATTCTGGCGGGGCTGAGAGGAATGGGCGCCGCCATCTTGTGGCTATGGACGCAGCCATCTTTGTGATGGAGTGACAGTTAATTTGCATGTTATCCTTTTATTAGCTAGGATACATTACTAGTTCAAGGACCTTGGCTGTGTTGATCAATACAAACACCACAGAATGATGGGACTAGTAAGGATGCATATATCACCTGGTTGCCCTGTAGTGATTTATTTAAAGACACATAGCCATGGAATGGCCAAGCTAGGTTTTGAATGATCCTGACTTTTAGATCATCTATATTGTTGGCCAGGCCTGGATCTGGGTGAGAGAGCCCTAGCCCTTTCAGTAGCTTTCTGCCTTCGGAGTGACACCTTTTGGGCTCCCTCCCACTCAGTGCCCCATGACTGATGTGTGGGTATAAGGCACCATGTTTACTTTCTTTCCTCAATTTCCTCTGTGATGGAAGAATAAAGAATTCTTTGGTGTCTGGTAGCCCACACCCACCGGTCTCCCCCACAAACATGAAAGAGTGCAGGCAACCGCTTTCACTTCTAATTTGTCTCCAATGGAATAATCCAGAAGGTGGTTTCAGGGGTTTCCTGGAGACAGAAATGCTACCTGCCCTGTGGCCTAGGCCTGAAGGAAAACTTTCATGAAATACGGCCCAGATATTTGATGTCGCCTGGACAGAATAATGAAACACTTCTTACAGGCAATTTATGAGTCTGAAAAACAGGCAGCTGACTTTCAAAGGCAGACGCCAAAGTGTCAGCAGGCTTCTCTCAAGGTCAAGGCTTAGATGAAAATCTGCCCGAGGCTCAGTGAGGGGAGGTTGGAATTTGGGCCTGTGTGTGATGGATTTCATTCCAAGTTGTTGGCACACTTTGCCACACCCTTCTCCTGCATTATTAAAAAAAAAGACCATTGGATTCAAATTATAGTCCTGGGTATGAATCCTGATTCACACAAACACTTAATTTGTCCTGTGACCTTGGGAAGTCCTTTGACCTCTCTGAGCATCATTGTTCTCAGGATTAAAATGAAAATAATATCTTCACCTTCAATAACTAAAGCACAGATTAAATGTGAGTGTGCTAGGTAAATAATAGGAAGTCAAAACCTTTTCCCCCTCTTTTTTAGTTTTATTTTTATAAAACTATTTATTATAAGTCAGGGGACCTGGGGCCCAGCATTGGTCCTATTACAAAGTTTCGGTGGCCCTTGATCAATATTTTTTTTCTTTCTAGGCTTTATTTATTTATTTTTAATGTGTTTTATTGATTTCAGGGAGAATAAGGGAGAGGGAGATAGAGATAGAATCATTAATGATAAGAGAATCATTGTTTGGCTGTCTAGGCTTTATTTTTCATATCTAGTAAAAAAATTACTAGATGCTTATATGCTAAGAACTATGAAAAATGCTTCCTCCCTCCCTTCCTTCCTTCCTCTCCAACAAATATGCATCCAGCACCTATTATGTGCTAGGCACTATTCTAGGTACCAGAATATGACAATGAACAGAATGGAAAGAATTCTATGCCTCTATGGGAGGCGGGGGTTGGGGGGGCAGGAAATAAACAAAATAAGTAATGTGTACAGTACATTAGATGTTGAATGCTATAGAGAAAAATAAAGCGTGGAAGGGGATGGGGCCTGTAGTAGGATTTTAAATAAGGAGGTCAGGTAAGGCCTCATGAGAAGGTGACATTGAACATTGGTGTGAAGGAGGTGAGATGTGGGAATGTACCTGTTGGGTTCAAGGAGCAGCAGGGAGCCCCCGTGTCTGCAGCATGGGGAGCAGAGGGGAAGAGAATGGAATTGGAGTGCAGGCTCAGTGATGACATGGTGCCTGGATGGCCAATCCAAGAACTGCTTTTTCTCTGAGATGGAAAGCCAGTGATGGAGGTAGTTTTTGTTTGTTTTTACTTAGCCAGGTGTTTCATTTCACAAAAATGTTCTTACCTTTCTCAAGAAGTACCCTTGGTCCTCTCCCACAAGCTCTAACTATAAAACCTTGCCCTTGATTCAGTCCCTCACCCCAAAACCCTCTCCTTCCTCTCATTCCTCCATGCCTATCTTCCCATTTGAGGGTTTTGAGCTGAGACGGGATGAGATTGTTTCTTGCATTTTAAAAGAATCACTTTATCATGTCATTCAATTTTCCCACCATGCTATGATATGGGTGGTATAATCCCCGATTAAGTAGATTTTTATTTTTACATAAGAAAAGTACAGGAAAAGTAAAATAAAGCTGGCAATTTCTCCCAGGCCAGAAGGGCTTTGTATCCACAGTGGTGCTCATTCACTGGGATAGCACTGGCCGCACAACACATCCTATATTATTGTCAGTGACAATTCTTCAGAACCATGGCAGAGTGTCTCCAGATTTCCCTATTGTGCACTTTTCTTTACAAATCAGTGTAAAAGTTCCTTCCTCTAGGAACTCTTTTCTGATCCCTCTAATAGCCTGAACTCCTACATTATTTAATATGAGTATCTTTTTAAAAAATATTTTATTGATTTCAGAGAGGAAGGGAGAGGGAGACAGAGAAACATCAATGATGAGAGAGAATCATTGATCAGCTGTCTCCTGCAGGCCACCTGCTGGGGATCGAGCCCACAACCCAGGCATGTGCCCTCGGCTGGAATCAAACCCGGGACCCTTCAGTCTGAAGTCCAACGCTCTATCAGATTAGGCCAGTGTTAATCTTAGTATCTTTATGAAATTTACTACTAGTAAGCAGAAAGTTCTGTGTATTATAGTGAAGTGTCCTGGACATGGAAATAAGACATTTAGGTTTTTAAAATTTCTATCATCATCATCATCATCATCATCATCATCATCATCATCATCAATATTATTGGGATGCTTTTAAAAATTATTATTTTTTTTAAAATAAATTTTTATTGTTCAGATTATTATAATTGTTCCTCTTTTTTCCCCCCATAGCTCCCCTCCACCTGGTTTCCACCCCACCCTCTGCCCTTACCCTCCTCCCCCGCCACTGTCCTCATCCATAGGTGTACGATTTTTGTCCAGTCTCTTCCCACATCCCCATACCCCTTCCCCCACCGAGAATTGTCAGTCCACTCCCTTTCTATGTCCCTGATTCTATTATATTCACCAGTTTATTCTGTTCATCAGATTTTTTTATTCACTTGATTTTTAGATTCACTTGTTGATAGATATGTATTTGTTGTTCATAATTTTTATCTTTATCTTTTTCTTCTTCTTCTTCCTCTTCTTAAAGCATTTCATATAATACTGGTTTGGTGGTGATGAACTCCTTTAGCTTTTTCTTATCTGTGAAGCTCTTTATCTGCCCTTCAATTCTGAATGATAGCTTTGTTGCGTAGAGTAATCTTGGTTGTAGGTTCTTGCTATTCATCACTTTGTAGATTTCTTGCCACTCCCTTCTGGCCTGCATAGTTTCTGTTGAGAAATCAGCTGACAGTTGTATGGGTGCTCCCTTGTAGGTTATTAACTGTTTTTCTGTTGCTGCTTTTAATATTCTCTCTTTGTCTTTTGCTCTTGGCATTTTAATGATGATGTGTCTTGGTGTGGTCCTCGTTGGATTCCTTTTGTTTGGGGTTCTGTGTGCTTCCTGGACTTGTAAGTCTATTTCTTTCACCAGGTGGGGGAAGTTTTTGGTCATTATTTCTTCAGATAGGTTTTCAGTATCTTTCTCTCTCTCTTCTTCTGACACCCCAAAATTCTGATGTTGGTATGCTTGAGGTTGTCCCAGAGGCTTCTTACACTATCTTCAAATTTTTGGATTATTTTTTCTTTTCCAGTTGAGTGTTTCTTGCTTCTTTGTATTTCAATTCTTTGACTTGATTCTTGCTTTCCTCTAGTCTGCTGTTAGGTCTCTGTATAATAGTTTTTATTTCAGTCAGTGTATGTTTAATTTCTAGTTGGTCCTTTTTCGTATCCTTGAGGGTCTCGCTAAATTTATTGCCCTTTTCTAGGAAATTCTTGAAAAACCTTATAACCGTGGTTTTGAACTCTATACCAAGTCATTTGCTTTCCTCTATTTCTTTCATTTGTGATCTGTTTCTTGTCTCTGCATTTTTGCTGTTTCCCTGAGTTGGTAGAGTAGCTTTGTGTGCTAGGTGTCCTATAGGGCCCAGTAGCTCAGCCTCCCCAGTTACCCGAGATGGACACTCTTGGTGCACTCCTTTGTGGCAAGTCTTGTTGTAGTTAAGTCTTGATTGTTGTTGGTGTAACTGGGAGGAATTGACCGCCAGGCCAATTGGCTGTGAGGATCAGCTGTGTCTATGCTGGGAGAACTTCTGTGCTGGAGACACCCTTATGAGACAAGACTTGCAAAATTGCAAAAGCCCCTGTGCTCAGCTTGGATGTGGCGGAGTCTCGGGGCAGAGTCTCAGTGCGGAGCAGACAGCCTTGGCTTCCCGTCAACCCTGCCCTATGAGGCCTCTGGGTCTCAGTGTCCCTTGGTAATCTCTGCAAGCACCTCTGAAAGAAAACTGCCCTTGAGTTTCACCCGCTGCCAGACAGTCCAGTTTCTCCCAGAATGAGTCTGGGTTCCCAGAGTTTCACCCATAACTGGAGTTCAGTGCAGTCGGGTGCTTCCATCTCTCTCTAACTTGAGAAAACCAGCTGCGCATTCAGCAGTCAGTCCTCTCCGTGCACGCGTCTCTGTACCTCAGCCTTTCGCAGCTCCTCTGAGTCTCAGTGTGCTTTTCTCTTTTCCTGACAGTTCAGATTCCCCCCATATGAGTCTGGGTCCCCAGGGTCTCGCCCCAAACTGGAGTTCAGCACAGTTGGGAACTTCTGTCTCCCTCCCACTTGAGAAAGCCAGCCGTGCACTGAGCTGCCAGTCCTCTCTGTGCACATGTCTCTGTACCTCAGCTTTTTGCAGCTCCTCTGAGTGTGTGCTTTTCTCTTTCCTTCTAGTTGTAGAATTTCCACTCAGCCAGCTTTCCTGTGGTTCTGGATGATGTCTGTTTTGTCTTTAGTTGTAGTTTCAAAATTGTTTTGTGAGGCAGCAGTTTAGATGTTTACCTATGCTGTTCCCTCCCACTCCCCTCAAATATTAAACCCAGATATTATCTGGAGTCTTTACATCCTAAGATATAAAATCAAACTATTATTTCATGGCTTGTGGACATCGAATATCTTTCTTACGGTTCTAAACATTTTCAAAGGGGCTGAGATTTTCATGATGATCTGTGCTTTAGGAGATATTAGCAGATGCTCTCTCTATTCTGCACTGTCTAGACCTAGACAAGCACTTTTTTGATATCCTTAAAAGAAACCCACTTGCACAAAATTTTCTTAAAAATCTACTTTCAAAGTGATTAGTAACTTTACTAACGACTTGGTTGTCACTCAGTGGGATGATGCAGCACAAACAGCAAAGATCTTTATATCAATTTAACCATACCACCTTTCTCATGTATATATTTTTGTATAGTGTATTAGTCTGCTTGGACTGCTATAACAAAATACCTCAGACTGGGGGGCTTACACAACAAAAATTTATTTTCTCACAGTTCCAAAGGCTGGAAGTTCAAGACCAAGGTGTTTTCCGAAGGTTGATTTCCGAAGACTCCTTTCTCCTTGGCTTGTAGATAGCTGTCTTCTTGCTGTGTCCTCACATGACGTTTTCTCTATGCAGGTGTAGAGAAAGAGAGAGAGAGATTTCTGGTATAATTTCTTCTTCTTATAAGGACACTGGTCCTGTTAGATTAGGGTCCCACCCTGATGATCTCTAGCCTTAATTACGCCCCTAAAGGCACTATTTACAAATATAGTCACATTGAGCATTGGGGCTTCAACATATATATTTGGTGGAGGGAAAGCAATTTAATTCATAACATATAATATGTCTTTTTCCTTCTTTATGCTTTCAACATATTTGTGTTTTGAAATTTAAATACATTTCTTATAGACAGAATATTCTTGAATCTCGTGTTTCTATCCAGTTAGTCATTTTCTATTTTTTAAGTTGGAGAGTTTTAGTCCCTTTACATTTAATGAGATTATTAATATGTTTGGGTTTAAGTCTACCATCTTGCTATTTGTTTTCATTTGTTCTTTTTGATGTTGTTGTTGTTCCTCTAATGAGTCTTTTCTTTCCTAATTTTATATATATTCCACATATATATGGAATATATATGGGAATAAATATATATGTATATATATTTATCACTTCTTTTTATCACTTTTTAGTGTTTCTCTAGAGCTAACAACATGTATCTTTAACTTACCATAACAAATGTATTTATATTCAATGTTATATTACCTCTAACTGCACACTGGATTCTTTATATTCTTTTTAAAAAAAAATAATTTCTCACTTCTCATGTGAAAATTATTCACCACTTCACAAATGCAATAACAGTATAATTCTATTTACCCACATCTTGTATTTTGTGCTTTGTTGTCATATCTCTTATTTTTAAATATGTTACAAACCCCACCTTATGTTATTATTTTTTTCTTTACTGGTCAGTTGTTTATAAAAAAAAATTAGTAAAAAATTATCTTTTATGTTTAACTTATCTTTTTGTGTTGTCTTTTCCTGCCTATAGATCTGAGTTCCTATCTGCTATCAATGCCTTTCAGCCTAAAGAACATCCTTCAGCATTTCTTGTAGTACATGTCTATGGACTTCAAATTCTCTTAGCTTGCATTTATCAAAAACATCTTCATTTCATCTTAGTTTTTGAAGAATATTGTTGATGAACATAGAATACTGAGTTGATATTTTTTTATTTGTTTAGGACTTAAAATGTTCTTGTCTTCAGTCTTTCTGGTAAGTCATCAATAATTGATATAACTGTTTTCCTGTATACAAATTATCCTTGCTTTCTGATTGCTTTTGAGATTTTTATTTTCCTTTTGTTTTCATGTTTGACTCTAATATACTTAGGTGTGGTTTTCTTTGTATTTATCCTACTTGGTAATCTCTGAGTTTTTTGAATCTATACATTTATGCCTTTTAATAAATATAGAAAAGTTTCAGCCATTTTTTTTCAAATATTTTTCTCTCCCAATTTCACTTCCTTCTTCTTCTGGGACTCCTATTATATGCATTTTGATCATTTGATATTGCTCTGAGGATCCCTGAACTATTGATCCTTTTTCTTGAACCTTCATTTTCTTTTCTTCAGATAGGATAATTTCTATTGATTTGTCTTTGAGTTTATTACACTTCTGCCTCCACAATCTCTTGTTAAGTCTATCAATCCAGTCTATTAAAATTTGTTAGTAGCTATTGGTAGAGACATTGAATTCTGTTATCTTCCTTTGAAAAAGCGTAATTTTTATTCTAGAAAACAGGAAGAACCTTGATTACCAGCTCATTCCCTTGAAGTTTTATAGGTTTGTTTTTCTGTTTTGATATAGAGGGTCTTCAGAAAGCTCAATGTCTTTCTCAAGCTCCTCTAACTTGATGGGGCAAACATTCAAATTTGGGTTCCTCATGGACATAATGAGGGCTTGGCTTTAGGCTTTTTTATGGTGGAACTAAAGCTGCACTGTAAAATATGGTAGCCTCAGGTAGCTAATTACATATAAATTTATATGAAATAAAATAAATTAAAATAACCATTTAGTGCAACTAGCCATATTTTGAGTGTTTGACAGCTACTAAATGTATATAGCTGGTGATTATCATTTGTGACAGCACAAATAACTTTAATATTATTGTAGAAAGCTCTACTGCTCAGTAGTTATCAAGAGTGTGCCTTAGTGTGGTCCTTACTCTTATGTTGTCAACCTTTTGGTATCCCAGCTAGAGGCCCTGGTATTAAGAAAATTTTTCCTTTATGGCTGAACTGAATCTCTTCTGTTCTCTAGCACTGCTTCACTTCTAGCACTTCTGTTCTGTTCTCTACCCTGTTAAAGCTACTCTCTGGCAAGGCTGCATACTTTTCCCCTGAGCATGTAATAGCCGCACTTACAGCCAAGGACTCTATAGGGCACTCCCTACACAAGCTACTGGGGACCCCTGTCTGTGCAATTTACTCCTCTCTGGTGTAGTGCCTAATAATTACAGCCATTTCAGTGGCTCTGATTTTTGATGTCTACCTTCTCAGCTCATCAGAACCCTCATGTGTGCATGGACTCTAGCTCTCTGCTCTGCAGTGGGGAGACTATTTGCAAACAGAGAGCTGGGGCAATTGTGGGCTTACCTTGGAAACTCACTTTTTTTTCAGGCATCCCAGTCTTGTGCTACCTGTTTTCCAATGCCAGGAAACTGTTGTCTTATATATTTTGTTAGATTTTATGTTTGTTTTTTTCTTAATGGAGGCAGGCATACTTTATACCAGTGATTGCATCATATCCTGAAGTAGAAACCCATTAATTGGCAAGTGACTTGAAATCATGAATTACCTCCTGCTGTTTTTTTAAAAGTTCTTTGCTACTTGGTTGTTCTCACTGGCAATTCACTGTGTTCAGTAGCTACATCACATTGTTTTGCTGGTTCCACTTTCCTTGTTCCTATTATTTTTTTCCCATTGAGATTCTCAGGGAAACTCTAATTTTTTTCTTTCTATTGTGCAGAAAATTTAGCTCTGCACAGTTCCTTTCCTCAAAAATATGTAACTTCCAGAAATTAACCCAAGCCATTATGCTCAATTAATATTTGACAAAGGAGGCAAGAACATACAATGGAGTCAAGACAGTCTCTTCAATAAATGGTGAATGGTGTTGGGAAAATTGGACAAGTACATGCAAAAAAGAAAATAAAAAAAAATAAAGAAACTAGATCACCTACTTACACCATACACAAAAATAAACGCAAAATGAACAAAAGCCTTAAACATCAGATGGGAAACCATGAAAATCAATCTTAGAAGAATTCAGAGGCAGCAAAATAGCATCATATGTCATAGTAATATCTTTACTGATACATCTCCTAGGACAATGGGATCTAAGGAGAAAATAAACAAATGGGACTACATCAAAATAAAAAGCTTCTGCACAGCAAAAGAAACCATCAACAAAACAACAAGAGAGCCCATTGCATGGGAGAACATATTTACCAATGTTACATCCGATAAGGGTTTAGTCTCCATAATTTATAGGGAACTCATACATCTTAACAAAAGGAAGATAAACAACCCAATGAAAAAATGGGCAAAGGACCTAAATAGACACTTTTCGAAAGTGGACATACAGAAAGCCAAGGGACATATGAAAACATACTCAAAGTCTCTAATTATCTGAGAGATGCAAATCAAAACGACAATACGGTACTATCTCACATTTGTCAGAATGGCTATCATCAACAACTCAACCAACAACAAGTGCTGGTGAGGATGCGGAGAAAAAGGAACCCTTGTGCACTGTAGGAATGCAGACTGGTTCAGCCACTGTGAGAAACATATGAAGTTCCCTCAAAAAATTAAAAATGGAACTCCCATTTGACCTAGTAATTTTACTTCTAGGAAAATATCCCAAGAAGTCAGAAACACCAATCAGGAATAATATATGCACCTCTATGTTTATAGCAGCACAATTTACAATAGCTAAGATTTGGAAACAGTGTAAGTGCCCATCAGCAGATGGATGGATTATAAAACTGTGGTACATTTACACAGTGGAATACTACGCTGCTGTAAAAAAGAAAGAACTCTTATCATTTGCAACAGCATGGGTGGACCTGGAGAACATTATGCTAAATGAAATAAGCCAGTCAGAGAAAGATAAATATCACATGATCTCACTCATTTGTGGAATATAATGAATAACATAAACTGCTGAACAAAAATATATCTAAAGAAACAGAAGCATTGAACAGACCATCCAACCTCAGAGGGAAGGCAGGGGAGGGTTGGGGGTGGGTGGTAAGATCAACCAAAGGGAGGAGAATCCAAGATGGCGGCGTAGGTAAACACCTAAACTGCTGCCTCCTACAACAATTTAAAATGCAACTAAAAGACAAAACGTCTATCACTCAGAACCACGGGAAAGCTAGCTGAGTGGAAGTTCTACAACTAGAAGGAAAGAGAAAAGAGCATTGAGACGTGCACGAGCACTGAAAAGCTGAGGTACGGAGGCGCGTGATCCGGGCTGGCTGCGGGCGACTGGGTGCGTTGCTTTTTTCAACCCGAAGGGAGACAAGCCCCCGATTACTCTGAAATCCAGTCTCTGGGGAGACGCGGGGGACCCAAACTCCTATGGGGAGAAGCTGGACTGTCTGCCAGTGAGGGTGGCTTGCTTGCAGAGCTGCGCGCAGGAATAATTGTTTACTGCACTGGGGCACGGGACTCGCGGATGCCCTTGGGGACGCAGAGCCGGCTAACTAGCAGCCATTGCTGTTTGCCACGCCCTAACCTAGTGACACCCTGAGGCCCCGCCCTGCACAACCTACAAACCCACCCAAGCTCCAAGCAGTGGAGTTAGCATAAGAAAGGCCTGCCCTATCGCAGCTTAACCTAGCAAACTTGCAGCCTGGGTCAGACAGCTCCAAAACCTCCAAACCCCAAGCAAAGAGGAGAAACCTGCAGCTCTCACTGTAACTCCTGCTGAGTGGCCTCAGACAGTAGCTGACCTGCACCCCATTGGAGATCCAGAAGCCAGTGTACCTAGTGGTCAGTGTGAGACACCAGATTTCAACTCCTCACATCCATAAGTGACACATTCAAGAGGCAGACTCAGCGAGCACCAAAGCCCCACTGAAACAAGTCCTGCCCCATAAGCGTGTCTTCAGCGCAGCAATTCTTCCATTATAGACACAGGGAGTGCTCACACCTAATTGGCCTGGAGGTCAATTCCTCCCAGTGTACCAATAGCAATTAAGGCTTAACTACACCAAGACTTTGCACTCAGCCCACAAAGGGGTGTACCAAGAGTGTCCACATCAGGTGATTGGGGAAGCTGAGCTACTGCCCCCTATAGGTCACCTACCACACAAAGCCACTCCATCAACACAGGGAAGCAGCCAAAATGCAGAAACAAAGAAACATGTCACGAATGAAAGAAACGGAGGAAAGCAAACTACTGGATGACATAGAGTTCAGAACCACATGTATAAGGTTACTCAAGAATCTTCTAAAAACTGCTGAGAAACTTGATGACACTTCTGAGGAGCTTAGTGAGACCTTCAAGGACCTTAATGAGAATGCCAAAAAAATGGAAAAGGACCAGTCAGAAATGAAGCATACACTGTCTAAAATAAAGAATATACAGAAACTCAATTGTAGATCAATGTACCCCAAGAAGCAAACCAAAGATCTGAAATATGTGGAAACAAAAAACATCCAACCAGAAAAACAAAAAGAAAAAAGAATCCAAAAATATGAAGATAGTGTAAGGAGCCTCTGGGACAACTTCAAGCGAACCAACATCCGAATTTTTGGGGTGCCAGAAGAAGGGAGAGAGCAAAATATTGAAAACCTATTAGAAGAAATAATGACAGAAAACTTTCCCTACCTGGTGAAAGAAATAGACTTACAAGTTCAGGAAGCACACAGAACCCTATACAAGAGGAATCCAAAGAGGACCACACCAAGACACATCATAATTAAAATGCCAAGGGCAAAAGACAAAGAGAGAATCTTGAAAGCAGCAAGAGAAAAACAGTTAATTACCTACAAGGGAGTACCCATACGACTGTCAGCTGATTTCTCAACAGAAACTATGCAGGCCAGAAGGGAGTGGCAAGAAATATTCAAAGTGATGAACAGCAAGAACCTACAACCAAGATTACTCTACCCAGCAAAGCTATCATTCAGAGTTGAAGGTCAGATAAAGAGCTTCACAGACAAGAAAAAGCTAAAGGAGTTCATCACCACCAAACCAGGATTACATGAAGTGCTGAAGGGTATCCTTTAAGAAGAGGAGGAAGAAGAAAAAGGTAAAGATAAAAATTATGAACAACAAAATGACATCAAATACATACCTACCAACAAGTGAATCTAAAAATCAAGTGAATGCAAAATCTGAAGAACAGAATGGACTGGTGAATATAATAGAATCAGGGACATAGAAAGGGAGTGTACTGATGATTCTCAGGGGAAGCAGGTGTGAGGGATGCGGGAAGAGATTGGACAAAAATCTTACTCCTATGGATGAAGACAGTGGCGGGGGGTAAGGGCATGGGGTGGGGTGGGGAATCAGGTGGAGGGGAGCTATGGGGAAAAATAAAAGAGGAACACCTGTAATAATCTGAACAATAAAGATTTATTTAAAAATAAAAAAATAAAAAAAAAGATCAACCAAAGGACTTGTATCCATACATATGAGCGTGACCAATGGACACAGACAATAGGGGGTGGGGGTATGTGCTGGAAGGTGGGAGTGGGTGGGAAGAGGTCAGTGGGGGGAAAATTTATATGTAAAATTTTTAACAATAAAGAATTAAAACAACAACAACTATATAACCAAAGTCATAGACATTCTTAGCAAAAAAAAGACCCTATTTATTTATTTGCATTAAAGGGTATTTTATTGTATTTATTTATTTATAATATATTTTTTATTGTTTAAAGTATTACATATATTAGTACATATATCTCCTTTCTCACCCCCCCCCCCATTGACCTTCCCCCAGCCTCCCCTACTCCCTCTCACATGCCCTCATCCCACCCTGCCAGTGTCTTGTGTCCATTGGTGTGCTTATATGCATGCATACAAGTCCTTTGGTTGATCTATTTCCCTCCCTCCCCAACACTCCCCATACTTTCCGCTGTAATTTGACAGTCTGTTTGGCACTTTACTACCTCTGTATCTATCTTTTTATTCATCAGGTTATAATGTTATTTATTTTCCATAAATGAGTGAGATCATGTGGTATTTTTTTCATTGCCTGGCTTATTTCACTTAACATAATGCACTCCAGGTCTATTTATGCTGCTGCAAATGATAAGAATTCCTTCTTTTTTATAGCAGCATAGTATTCCAATGTGTAGATGTACCATTGTTTTCTAATCCACTCACTACTGATGGGCATTTAGGCTGTTCCCAAATCTTAGCTATGGTGAATTGTGCTGCTATGAGCATAGGGGTGCATATATCCTTTCTGATTGGTGTTTCTAGTTTCTTGGGATATGTTCCTAGAAGTGGGATTACTGAGTCAAATGGGAACTTCATTTTTAGATTTTTGAGGAAATTCCATACTATTCTCCACAGTGGCTGCACCAGTCTGCATTCCCACCAGCAGTGAACAAGGATTCCTTTTTCTCCGCATCCTCACCAGTACTTGTCGTTGGTTGATTTATTGATGATTGGCATTCTGACAGGTGTGAGATGGTACTGTTACTGTCGTTTTGATTTGCATCTCTTGGATAATTAGTGACTTTGAGCATGTTTTCATATGTCTCTTGGCCTTCCTTCTGTCTTCTTTAGGAAAGATTTTATTTAGGTCTGTTGCCCAATTTTTTTATTGGATCATTTATCTTCCTTTTATTAAGTTGTATAAGTTGCCTGTAGATGTTGGAGATTAAACCTTTACCAGTGATAACATTTGCAAATAATTTCTCCCATACAGTGGGCTTTCTTGTTGTTTTGTTGATAGTTTCTTTGGCTGTGCAAAAGCTTTTTATTTTGATGTAGTCCCATTTTTCTATTTTCTCTTTAGCGTCCATTGCCCTAGGAGCGGTATCAGTGAAGAAATTGCTTCGGCATATGTCTTAAATTTTTCTGCCTGTGGATTCCTCTAGTATTTTTATGGCTTCCTATCTTATGTTTAAGTCCTGTATCCATTTTGAGTTTATTTTTGTGTATGGTGGTAAGTTGGTGGTCTAGTTTCATTTTTTTGCATCTATCTGTCCAATTTTCCCAGCACCATTTATTGAAGAGACTGTATTGACTCCATTGTATGTTCATGCCTCCTTTGTCAAATATTAATTGAGCATAGTGGTTTGGGTCGATATCTGGATTCTCTATCCTATTCCATTGGTCTATATGTCTGTTCTTGTGCCAGTACCAGGCTGTTTTGAGAACCGTGGCTTTGTAATACAGCTTGAAATCTGGTATTGAGATTCCACCTACTTTGTTCTTCTTTCTCAGGATTGCTGTGGCTTTTCAGGGTCTTTTCTTATTCCCAATGAGTTTTTGAAGAGTTCTTTCTAGGTCTGTGAAATATGCCGTTGGTATTTTAATGGGGAGTGCATTGAATCTATAGATTGCTTTGGGTAGTATGGACATTTTAATGATGTTGATTCTCCGAATCCATGATCATGGTATGTTCTTCCATCTCTATACGGCTTCCTCTATCTCTTTTTTCAGTGTCCTGTAGTTTTCCACGTATAGGTCTCTTACCTTCTTAGTTAAGTTTATTCCTAGGTATCTTAATATTTTTGGTGCGATGGTAAATGGGATTGCTTTTTTAGTCTCTCTTTCTGTAGGTTCACTCTTGGTGTATAGAAATGCCATAGATTTCTTGGCGTTAATTTTGTATCCTGCTACATTGCCAAATTCATTTATTAAGTCTATTAGTTTTTTGATGGAGTCTTTCGTTTTTTTTATGTACAATATCAAGTCATCTGCAAATAAGGACAGCTTTACTTCTTCTCTTCCAATTTAGATGCCTTTTATTTCTTCTTCTTATCTAATTGCAATGGCTAATACTCCCAGCACTATGTTGAACAGGAGTGGTGAGAGTAGGCATCCCTGTCTTGTTCCTGTTCTTAGGGGAAATGGTTTTAGTTTTTGTCCCTTGAGTATGATGTTAGTGTGGGTTTATTATATATGGCTTTTATTATGTTGAGGTCTGATCCTTCTATTCCCACCTTGTTACGAGTTTTTATCAAGAAAGGGTGTTGGATTTTGTCAAATGATTTTTTCTGCATCAATTGATATGACTATGTGATTTTTATCTCTCAATTTGTTTATGTGATGTATCATATTTATTGATTTGCGGATATTGTACCATCCTTGTATTCCTGGGATAAATCCTACTTGGTCATGGTGTATGATCTTTCTGATGTACTGCTGGGTCTGATTTGCTAGAATTTTGTTGAGGATTTTGGCATCTATGTTCATGAGGGATTTTGGCCTGTAATTCTCTTTCATGGTGTTGTCTTTATCTGGTTTTGGTATTAGGGTGATGCTGGTTTCATAGAAGCAGCTTGGGGGAAGTGTTCCTCCCTCTTGAATTTTTTGAAATAGTCTGAGGAGGATAGGTTTTACTTCTTTTTTGAATGTTTGGTAAAACTCCCCTGTGAAGCCATCTGGCCCCAGGCTTTTGTTTGCTGGAAGCTTTTTGATGACTGCTTCAACTTCTTTCATAGTTATTGGCCTATTGAGATTTTTAGATTCTTCCTGATTGAGTCTTAGAAGGTTATATTTTTCTAGGAATATGTCAATTTCCTCCAGGTTGTCCAGTTTGTTGGAATAGAGTTGTTTATAGTATTTTTTTAAACAATCCTTTGTATTTCTGTGGGGTCTGTTGTTATTTCACCTCTTTCATTTCTGATTTTGTTTATTTGGGTCCTCTCTCTTTGCTTCTTAGTGAGCCTGGCTAGAGTCTGTTCATCAATCTTGCTTATTCTTTCAAAGAACCAGCTCTTGGTTTTGTTGATCTTTTGTATTGTTTCTTTGGTCTCTATGTCATTTATCTCCACTCTGATCTTTATTATTTCCTTCCTTCTGCTTACCCTGGGCTTTGGTTGTTGCTCTCTTTCTAACTCTTTGAGTTGTAGGGTTAGGTAATTTATTACCATTGTTTCTTGTTTTTTATAGTAGGCTTGTAGAGCTGTGAACTTCCCTCTCAAGACTGCTTTCGCTGTGTCCCATAGATTTTGGGTTGTTGTGTTTTCATTGTTGCCATGATGTTTTTTATTTCTCCCTTGATCTCTCTGTTAACCCAGTCATTGTTTAATAGCATGCTGTTTAGTCTCCATGTGTTTTATTTTTTTGGATTGTTTTTATTGTAGTTGATTTTCAGTTTTATGCCACTGTGATCTGAGAAGATGCTGGATATGATTTCTATCTTCTTGAATTTGAAGAGACTTTGCCTATGACCCAACATATATTCTATCTTTGAAAATGACCCATGTGCACTTGAGAAGAATGTATATTCTGTGACTTTGCGGTGGAATGTTCTGAAGTTGTCAATTAATTCCATCTGGTCTAGTGAGTCATTTAGGATTGATGTTTCTTTGCTGATTTTTTGTTTAGAGGATTTGTCCAATGGTGATAGTGGGTTATTAAAGTCTCCTACTATGATTGTATTGCTGTCAATCTCTCCCTTAATATCATCCAGGAGTTGTTATGTATTTGGGTGCTCCTGTATTGGGTGCATATATGTTTACCAGAGTTATTTTTTCTTGTTGTATTGCTTCCTTTAGTATTATGAAGTTGCCTTCCTTATCTCTTTCTATGTCCTTCATTTTGAGATCTAATTTGTCAGATATAAGTATTGCTACCCCAGCTTTTTTTTTCATTTCCATTCGCCTGAAAAACCTTTTTCCATCCCTTCACCCTCAGTCTGTGTGTGTCTTTTTTTCTGAGTTGGGTTTCTTGTAGACAGCAGATATATGGGTCATATTTTCTTATCCAATCTATTACTCTATGTCTTTTATTGGGGCATTTAATCCATTTACATTTAAAGTTATTATTGATAGGTGCTTATTTGTCACCATTTTTATTCTTTACCCCTGTGTTCCTTCTTCACTTCCTATTTCTTTCTTTCTTTTTTTTTTACAGCAGACCCTTTAGCATTTCTTGCAATGCTGATTTGGTGGTAATAAATTCCCTTAGTCCTTTTTTGTCTGTGAAGCTCCTAATTTCACCTTCAATTTTGATTGATAACCTTGCTGGGTATAGTATTCTTGGTTTAATACCCTTCCTTTGCATGATTTTGTATATTTCATTCCATTCCCTTCTGGCCTGATGAGTTTCTGTTGAGAAATCGGTCGCTAGTCTGATGGGATTCCTTTGTAGGTAACTTTCTGTCTCTCTCTGCCCACTTTCAAGATTCTTACTTTGTCATTGGTGTTTGCCAATTTAATTATAATGTGCCTTGGTGTCAGTCTTTTGGGGTCATTTTGCTGGGGACTCTGTGAGCTTCTTGGTTTTGTATCGGTTTTTCTTCCCTATATCAGGAATGTTTTCTGTCATTATTTCTTCAAACAGGTTTTCCATTCCTTGCTCAGTTTCCTCTCCTTCTGGAACCCCTATTATGCGGATGTTGTTTTGTTTTGTGGTGTCCCAAAGTTCCCTTAGGCCCGTGGTTGGCAAACTGCGTCTCACGAGCCACATGTGGCTCTTTAGCCTCTTGAGTGTGGGTCTTCCACAAAATACTATGGCCTGGGTGAGTCTATTTTGAAGAAGTCTTAGAAGAAGTTTAAGTTTAAAAAATTTGGCTCTCAAAAGAAATTTCAATCATTGTACTGTTGATATTTGGCTCTGTTGACTAATGAGTTTGGCGACCACTGCCTTAGGCTCTCCTCCTGCCTTTTTTTTTTTTTCCTAGAAGGTGCTCTACTTGGGTATTTTTTTCCTACCTTGTGTTCTAGCTCACTGATGTGGTACTCTGCTTCTTCTAGTCTACTCTTGATGCTTTCTATTGAGTTCTTTACAGCAGTGATGTCATTTTTCATTTCTTCTTGCTTCTTCTTCATTTCCTCTTGGTTCTTACACATATTGTCGAATTTGTCTTATATTCTTTTCAGCCATCTTATGACCGTTTCTCTGAATTCTTTCTCTGATAGGTTGCTTGCCTCCATTTTGTTTACTTCCTTTTCTGGTGATGTCTGTTTATCTTTCATATGTGGGCTGTTTCTTTGTCTCCCCATGGTCTGTCTTCTCCGGGTGTCTGGTTATGTATTTCTCTCTCTTTTTCTTTGATTTAAAGGCACAAAATTCAACTTAACCAGGTACAATGCACAAGGCATTGAACAGAAATGTATTCATGATATTAATAACCCCCAAATAAAGGTGAGAGAAAGGCAAATTAGTGGATAGGAGAGAAGGAAGAAGAGAAAAAAAAAAGAAAGGAGTGCAAAAATGAAATTGGGAAAAAGGAAAAAAATGTAAGAGAGAAAAGAAAGAGAATAAGAAAGTAGAGGGGAACAAACTATATATATGGGGAGAAAACTCCAATAGAACAGCCACTAATCCCAACAAATGCCAGCTACAACTACCTGGAGATGAATACAAACTACAAACAGCAATTAATAGCAAGCGAGGTGAGGGAAAACAGAAGCAACCAACAGACAAAAACAAAAAGCAAACAAAAAAAGAATAAGCAAAACAATCTCACATACAAGCAGAAAAAATCAATATAATCAACAATCAAGCAAACAACAACAAAAGGACAGAGAGAAAAATAATTTTTTGGATAGGGAAGACAGAGAAGAGAGAGGTGTGTATGGACTTGGAGTAGGGGATTGGAAATTAGATATATAAGTAGTGTGAAATTTTAACAGGGGGTAAAAAAAAAGAATAGGGAGAATCTAAAGCAGGAAAAGGGTAAGAGAAACAGGACAACAAAAGGGGAAAAGTTAGGAAGAGAGTGATAGCATAAAGGTAGAGTTGAGATAGAGTAAAATGATGCTAATGCAAAGATGAAAATAGAATGTAGAACACTAATCCCAAAGTAAAATAAAGAGGAAATAAAATGACACTTTAAAAAAAGGTAAAATAGCAGTAGTAATAATACTGATTGAAAAAAAAAGTAATAATTAAAAATATAAAATCAAGTGAAGACAAAAGAAAAAATATTAGTTTCTTAAGTAAAAGATGAAAAAAATAAAAATAAAAATGTGCAGTAGTGAAGGTCATTCACTTCCTCTACTGTTCTGTTTGGCATGCTTGTTTCCTAGTCAGGACAGTGTGGCAGTTCCCTTCATTCCACCGCTCCTCAGTGTTGTAAGCCAGTCCTGATATTTAAGCAGGCAGTACGTCTTAATTTCTTGTATTCCTTTATTTGTGTTTACAGAAGAGTCAGTGTGTGATTGAACCCCTGGGTGGCAGTCTTCCTGGATTGACCTCCTCTCTAGCCAGTGCTTAGATCCTGCTTTCCCTGTGGCACTCAATACCAGTTTGTGGGAGTGGGTTGCCCCAGAGCTGCTTCTCTGATGGTTATTCCCCACTCTGATCCCCAGGTTCCAGAAAAACAACTTTCCCCTGCAGTCTCCTAGGGTGTCCCCAATTGGGCGATCCTATGTATTTGGCTTAGTAGTCAGAAGCAAGGATTTTAAAAGAAAATAAAAGATATAAAAAAAGAACCAGTGTAAGTGTGCGAACTCTGGGGCCATGCACAAGTTTGTGTAGTCTTTTTTCCCCCCTTGGGTCTAAGCAGCCAGCACACTTTAAAAAATTTTAAGCTGTTCTTTTTCATCAGATCAAAATGGATTGCTTTTTAGAGTTCCCTTCTGTTAGCAGCTCTGAGGACCCCCTTCCACATTCAGAAATCATGCCAGCCCCAATAGCCACGGATTTTTCTAGGCGCAGACTTACCCCGGTTCCTCCAGTTCCCACAGTGCGCACGTTTCTCTCTCCTGCCTGGACCAGAGACCTCACCTATCCCACGTGAAATCTGACCTTTCTGTGGTGGAGTGTAGAGCTCTTCTGAATCTGTGTGTTTGCGCCAATTGGGGACCGTGTTCTGGGGTTTGCAGCTGTTTGGTGGGTGCTGTAGTTGTAGATTTTTAGGGTTTTGATAACATCCACTTTCCCCTTCAAGATGGTCTGGTTTCTGCGTCCAAGCCGGTGGCTCTGGGAGGGAACCCAGCAGCAGCGGTGGCTGCCCAGTCAGGGGAGCCCTGTCCAGCAGTCCCCCACAGTCTCCTGGAGTATTAGCTGTCCCTCAACTCACCAACAAACACTCCCCGTGTGACCCTCAGCTGTTCTTTCTATCTGCTTGAGGACAAGGCTCGGGACACATCTTTCTATTCTGCCGCCATTTTTTTCGATCAAAAAGACCCTCTTTAGAAGATTGTTGTAGTTATAAAAAGCAAGACAATATTTTTTGGTTCTATTTTCTATTGTTATTGTATTATTAGCTAACTCATCTTCATGCTTCTCATCCTGACCTCCCTCAAATCTATTCTTTACTCAGTCAGAGGATCTTTCTAAAACACAAATCTGACTTTGTCACTCTTCATCAGCTTTCCCAACATATAAGGTAAGATCCCATATGCTCAACTGACATAGGAACCTTTCATGAACTTTCTATGTCTCTAGCTTTATCTCTTGTTATTTTGCATCCATCCCTAAAACACACACACACACACACACACACACACACACACACACACACACACACACAGTTCCTGTAAATCTAGGATCTTCCTTTGTGAGTGTCAAAACATACCATGCTATTTCTTTCCTCTGTTCCTTTTCTCAGACTACTTCCTCTGTCTGAAATGCCCTTCTCTCATCCCCAACTTTTGTATTTTTATCTGGCTATCTCAGCTCATTGTTTAAGACAAAGCTTAGAAATGTTTTCCTTCAGAAAGGATTCCCTGGTTTTGACCTTCCATAGTTTGTTCAGGCTCCTCTGAAGGGCTCCCACTGAGCTCCCTGCTGCCTGCCTCCCCATACAGACTAGCAGGATAGAACTCTGTCTACTTGGTCTCACCAGTGCTTAGTGTTGTGCCTGGCACACAGTATGTCATTAGTTTGTGCATTCATTGATCCACCCATTAAATGTTTATTCAGTACATAGCATGTGCAGGGCACATTATTCCAAAATCTCTGTCCTATAGGAGTTTGTATTCTGGTGGGAAAGGCAGAAAACAAATAGATATATAATATAATTTAGGAAGTGATAAGTCTATGGAGAAAAAGCAAAATAGGGGTGAAGCAAGCAATAGTGCTATTTTGATAGAGTGCCTCTCTTCTCTCTGATCAGGTGACAATGGAGCAGAGATCTGAATGAAATGAGAGAAGGAGATATGTAGGAATACATTGTTCTAGGAGAGAGAATAAAGAACTTGAAGTGGGAGCTTTCTAGGTATGCTCAGGAGTAGCAAGCGGACAGCTGTGCTGGAGCAGAGTAAGTGAGGAAGGTAGTGAGACAGAAGAGGTCCCAGATCACATGACCTTCAAGGCCAATGTAAGAACTTTGGATTTCCCCCCTCTGTTTAGGGAAGCTGCTGGGAGGTTTTGAACAAGAGAATCATTCCATCAGACTGGTGTTTTAAAAGGCTCCTGCTGGCTGTTCTGTAGAGAATAGACTGTGGAGGAACTAGGGAGGGAACCAGAGACCAATTAGAAGGTAAAGTACAGTGGTAAAGGCAAGAGAACATGTGACCTACGCCAGGGTGTTAACACTGGAATTGGGTTAACTTGGGCTTATGTGTATTTGTGGTATAATGATTGAATTCAGTTTCATTATATCTAGCTCCCTGAGCATGTAAGCTTTTGGAAGACAGGGTCTGTGTTTGATTTCTCTTTGTAGCCTGAGTTCTTAGAATAAGGCTTGCTAAATAATAAACATACTACTTTTAGGATGTATTATTTTTATAATTTTATAAACAAATGTATTATTTTGAAATCTTTTTCTTTTCTAAATATGTGAGTTCCTGAGCATGACATAATGAGGGAAGGATGATATATAGTATCTCATTGTTGCTCCCATTTTCCAGATGAGGTTCAGAGAGCTTAAATCTTGATCAACTTCTCACAAGCCACAAAGCAATGGAGCCAGTCTTTAATCTCAAGTCTGTCTGACCCCATAGCCCTTACCTTTTCCATTCCATCAGCAGAGCTGGTACAGACCAGGGTACTGGGAGACACAGGGGACAGGCTGGACGCAAGCCCCAACAGTGAGCAGCAAACCCCAATCATGATGACAGACAGAGCTTCCTTCAGGAACAAAGTCCTGAGATACTTTCTGAGCAGAAATGACATGGGTTTGGGAAAGCCCCCTTTTCCCGGCAGAGTCAGCATGCTCCTGTGTGGCTAGTCTTTCTAATTCACACATGGGGGTTACATTGTATATTTCTATTTTTTGAAAATAAAAAGAAAATGTAAAGAAGAAAAGTGAAGTCCCAATTTCCAAGTCTGTTAATGACACCCATAATGTTGTGTTAACATGGGCGATTATCAAGCTGGACAGCACCCAGATTTCTGCCAAAACAAACCTTTCTGCTCAGCTGACCCAGGAATGATTCAGCCAGAACGGGACAGAGTGAGGAGGGTGGACTGCAGTCTTCCATGGTCTGGAAACAATTAATGCCACGGCTATTGGCACTGTTGACTTTGCTGTGAGCTCTGGTGGGAAGGACCGGACCCCAGGTCTCCTCTGACCCCTCCTCAAGACCCCAGGCAAGTCTCCACCTGTTTCAATCTCAGTTTCTCCTCAGGTGGATTGGATTAATAATAGAAGGTCCATTGGTTTTAACTTACTATGCTTCTGGGTGACCTTCAAGGAGCCGGTGGACTAACTGAGCCTTGGGCCCCTTGCATATGCAAGAAGGAGGGTCCTGTCTGCACAGCAGAACTGAGCTCTACCAGCTGTGAGACCTTGGGCATCACCTAAGTCTCCATTTTCTCACCTGTAAAATGGCAAATAGGCTTTCCTTAGTGAGCTGGAATGAGGAATAAACAAAATACAAGATGTAAGATACTTGGCACAGTGCCCGGCACATAGGAAATAACTAATACATGTTGGTTTCTTTCCTTCCCTTATTCCTCCTATGCCTTCATTTTTTCTTTCTTTCTTTTATCCCATTCCTTTATCCTTTCCCTGGTTCTTCCTATTCCCTTCCCAAAGAAAAATCTGTCTTGAATTATGATGCTGTGAGCCAGTTTATCTGCTTCATTCAATTGCAAATTACTTGGCTGCAGGGACCAGGTGTGGGTCATCTTTTTATCCTATCTGCAGAATAGGTGCTCAATAAATGCTTGATGAATCAACGATTGACTTGAAGGAGTCAGAGGCAAGCCTACCATCACTGTTTTATTTATTTATTTTTTATTTTTGCGGGGCTTCCTCATTTCTTTTCCTTCTGATGGAATCATAAAAAGCAATACTTGCTTGCATATTCCTTCGTTCCCCAGGCTATAAAAAACATTAGATTCTAAAATGAAACAAAGGTAATGGAAACCAGAAAGCCATGTTTTGTGTGATATTGAAAACATATGTTAAGAATGGGGATTCAAAATGATGAATCTGCACAAGGCTGTTGGCAATGGCCCCTCTCCCCTTGCTGTTCTGGTCAGAAGCAGGATTGTGCAGATCTGCTGCAGCCCCAAATTGAGCCAGCCTCATTGGCCAGGGCAGCAGGCCTGGCCTACCCATGGGCATGCTTTTCCTTCAAGCATCTCATGGATGGCACTAGGTTGTTTGGGGAGTGAGGATCTCACAATGTTTTTTCTGACCTTTGGAAAGATAGGAAAAGGATTTCTTTGGGTTCAGAAACAAAGAACCTCTTCTGTTTTGCCCTTAAGATAAAAATAGTCACTGTGACTTGTTAGTTCTCTCCTGTTAAAAGGTAAATTGAGGCATATTACATATTTTAGGAGTTTTTCTAAGCAAAACTCAATAGGAATCAGGCAGCGTGCAATCTAGCAGATAGAAAGGAGCTCTGAGGAACTGTACAAAATGAAAGACATTTACAGGCAGAAGAGAACAGGAACAGGCAATTTATACTAGACAAGAAAATGGATTGGTTATTGCAAGGTCACTTCCCTCTGGGGGATGGCAGTGGTTTATCAGGCTAGTTACCTAACTAGTGCTGATCAGGTTATTTTTGATTAACTGGTTTAAGAACTCACTTCTGGAAGGGCTAAAACTGTAAGTCTTGGTTCATTGATGTGGGGCTTAAAATAGGTTACTCCATTTGAGGTCTGAACATTCCTATGAGATGAGCCCTTTATCTACATTAGGTCAATAGCTATTTTGCAGGGTCATTTTGAGTATTCATTCTTCCTATTTTATAGATGAGCCAACAGAGTCATATAGCTAGTAAGTGGTAGGCAGAGAATGTAATGCTAATAACGCCCACCCAACATTGAGTTCCCACTTATTTATTTGATTATTTACACACTAGAGGCTCAGTGCATGGGAATCATGGGGGTTGGAGGGGATGGGGGGGATGGCCTGCAGGGATTGTCCTGCTGTGGGAGCACTGCTCATCCTGGTCTGCTGAATGGCTATGGACCCTCCCTCTGAGCAGCTGCTCCCTGGTTGTACATCTTCATTGGAGCTGGAGCACTCACCTCTCCAGGGAACCCAGTCAGGGCTGGGCCCAGGGACAATAGCACTGAGAGGCTGTGGAGTAGGCCTCAGTCCCGCAGCGGCCATGAACCCGCCTCTCAGCCTCCGGGGTCAGCTCAGCTGCACAGCCTGCAGGCGACCAGAGGAGTTGGCAGGGGGTAAAGAGAAGGAGCCTGGGGAGGAGGCGACATTGCAGCCCAGGTTCCTGCCTGTTGGCCTGGGGTTCGTAGTGGGAGCAGCTGCTTATCCTGATCAGCCAAGCGGTGCTCCCACTGTGGTAGTGCACTGACCATCAGGGGGAAGCTCCTGCATTGAGCATCTGCCCCCTGGTGGTCAGTGTGCATCATAGCGACTGGTCATTCTGGTCGTTCTGCTGTTCAGTCATGGAGCTTTTATTATGTAGGATTTATTCAATAGCTGTTCATTGAGCACCTGTTGTGGCGTGCCAGACAATGGGTTGGATGGAGATACAGCATTGAATAGAGAGATAAGATCTCTGCTCTTGCAGTTGACTGGCAAAGATGTCATGACCTGATCAATGTTTGGGTTCATTGAGTATGATATAAAAGAAATTCCAGGTACTGAGAGTCTGTGATACAAGGGATTTGAGTCTGAGGTGTCAGGGGAAGCTCTCCTGAGGAGTGACTGCAAGGGGACAACTGGAAGACAAGTAAGAGGTATCCAAGCAAAATGGGGTAGAACCTTCCAGCCAAGGGAAGACATGTAAGAAGTCAGAACAGAGCATGATGTGATCAAGGGAACAAAAGATGCCTGAAAGATGAGGTTTCCACCCTTTACTTCATTTCATCCCCTCAACAACCCATAGGAAGATGTTATTATTATTCTCCTTTAACAGATCAGAAAAATGAGGCCCAAGTGGCTTGCCCAAGGTTACATACCCAGAAATAGATTGAAACCCAGTGGGTTGACTCCCCTGCCTATGCTGATTCTACAATATGTGGTATATCTGACCTTTCAAAAAGCTAAAAGTGAGAACTGTGACCAGGAACTGGAGATCTTTGAATTCTGAGGCTCTGAGCTGTGAGGCCTGAGCTGTACCAGCAATAGGGGCAGCATAAGCCCAGGCCACTGTTGAAGAATTTTCTGCCTTAGGCCTCTCCTGACTCTAGGAAAGGCAGATTCTGGTGATTGTAGATGACAGCATCTTATCCCTGTTCTGACATTGCCCTGGTGATTCCCCAGACACCTCAGGGGTCTGGATTTGAAATTGTCTAAGGTCTTGTGTTTGCACATGCTTGAAACTATAGCTTAGGTATTGCCTCTTTCAGGAAGACTTCCTTGGACATACCAAGCTTGGTTTGATGTCCTTTCTTTGGTCCTACCATATGCACCTACCCTTCCCTGCACCCAGCCCTGGGAGTTCTTCTTTTTCACCCGGAAGCACACTGTATTATGCATGTTTATTTACTGATTTGCCAACCCCACCTGAAGGCAAGCTTCTTGGGGATAGAACTTGGATCCCATTCATCTCTGTGTTCCAACCTGACCCAAGGCTTTCTTATGCTGGCTGCTGATGAGTGAGTGCTACATATTCCATCTCTGTTGGAGGGAAGGCAGCTTCCAGCAATTCATGACCTGAATGGTTATCATTAATCCAACAGTGGTCAATGGTGGAAATCAGATCAGTGGTGGAAAACATGCCAAAGAGCTCAGAGAGCATGTTTTGGTTTCTAGGGGAAAGGCCACCACAACTGCTTTAAGATGGGCATTATTTCAGGAGAGACAATGGGGAGATGGAACCAAGGCTGGAGAAGGTAGGGGATGGAGAGGAAGAGCTGTATTTCCTTAATGGTTTCCATCTGCTCTGACAGTGGGATGAAGTCACATTTTAACTCACTCCTGCCCATGCATTTATGCTATAAACATGTACTGAGCACTCACTATGCCAGATACTCTACTCTATGCTGGGGAAATAGTAGAAATGAAGCAATTAGTGTATTGGGGGGAGGCAGGAATGGCAACGGATATGATGCAAAGTGCTTTACATAACAAGCAAGACCTTCAAAACCCCAGATCCAGGGTGAGTCACTGTGGGAGAACTGGGAGAGATGTATAGAGGAGATAACAGGATAAATAGGTATATGAAGGTGAAGCAAGGCATTTCTGGAAGAGCAAACAGCATGAGCAAAGACCCAGAGGATAGCAATAGTGTGCCCCATCTAGGGAACAGGATCAAATTGGTTCATTGTGATAAAAACATAGGACATTCTTGAGGGCTACGCTGTGGGAGTAGAAGGAAAGATGGCCACAATGACAGGCGTCCCAGCATCTGGCCTTAACCCCTGTAGAGACACAACCACAGTATCTGCTATAAAACAGCAGCCAGGAGTTTTGACCAGTGAAAGGGAGTTAGCACTTTTCACTTCTTCCTGTGCGTGGTCCCATCAACCAAGCATGAAGTGGTGGTGGAAGAAGCTGGATAGGTGTAAGTATGGAGGAGGTGGCTGGTGCACTGCCATATTCAAGATGAGAGGGGTCCCACATAGGTAGCCCGGCACATACTCCAATTAGAAAAACATCCAAGAGCCATGGCAGCAATGTCTCCCCTCGATGCTGCCCCTGCTTCCTCTAAGAGAGAACTGATCAAATGTTCTCTGAGGAGAGCAGACTCAGGAAAGAGGAAGAAGGGTACAAAGAAGAGCTCAGGCTCTATGCACCTGCAGTCCACTGTTCTGGCTCCAAGAAAGCATGGGGGCCACTATCAGCAGAGCCCATGGCAGCCTTGTTCTGAGAATGCCCTGTTGGCACCATCTAGGCTGCATCCAGACACCTATCCCAGCCTAGCACTCCCCCTACCTTGCAATGTTTTCCTCTTGAGTTGTGTGCCAGGAGGAGGGGTTCCCCTTGGACTTTGAACTCAGCCTATGTGTTTCTTAATTACCTCACCTGTATCTGGCCCCAAGTTGGGAAGCCTGAGGTCTCTGGTTCTCCCATCTTCCCTCATGGCCTCCCAAGCTCCAATTCATTTCCTTGCAGCTTATGTTGTGTGTTTGGGGCCTTCTCAGTAATGTGAGCTCATTTAGGATCTGCACTGTGTCTTACGTATGTCTGTATGCCTGGCTCCAGCATGGGGCCAGTGCTGGAGATGAGAAACAGACAAACATCTACCTAATTGTTTCTGAAAACAGACAAAACTGGTGATGACACACCTTAGTCTGTGAGGAGAAGAGTAGCTAGGAGCAGTGACCTATTCTTTTCCCAATGGATTTTTAATCCCTTCATTTCTTAGTGGACACTTTTCCCTTCAAACTTCTCCATGCTCCCACAGGCTGATGTGGATAGGTGGGGAGGAGTGAAAATGCTCCTTTCTTATCTAGCTGTCATGTACCTGTTTACATAATATGGACTTTTTAAAAAGAGCAGTTTTAGGTTTATAGAAAACTTGAGCAGGAAGTGCAGAGAGTTCCCATATACACCCCCTTACCACAGACACACTTTCCCATTATTTATATCTTGCATTAGTGTGGTACAATTGATAAACCGATATTGATACATCAGTATTAACTAAAGTCCATAGTTTACGTTAGGGCTTACTCTTTTAAAAAATTCTATGACTTTTGTAAGTTTTGGCAAAAACATATAAAACTTAATGGCTAAAATTTTTATAAATTTTAGTCATTTTAATAGGTGTGTATTAGTGTTCCTCTTCTTTTTACTCTTGTCTCCAATGTTCTGGGTTGGGTATCTGCTGTCAGGTACCCTTCATAGGGTATTTGTGTCTCCATTTCATACATGAGGAAATTAAAAACCACTTAGATAAGATGACTTGCCTAAAGTACCACTGCTAAGTGACTGCACCTTTGTTTAAACACAAATAGATCTGGTTCTAAATTTACTGCTCTTTTTCACTACCTTAGACTCCACTGAACATTAAACATACACATGAGACAACATGCAATAATGCCACCCCATTCCTGTACCATGTAACCCAAAGACAAGGACATCTTTTAGTTAAAACATATCTATAAAATTCATCCAACTTACTGGAGAAGGGATCCACTTTGATTGCCATGGATAAACCGTGACTTCAAATAGAATTTAAACTAGAAGCCCACCTGATCCAACACCCTCTTTTCCCAAGTGAAGAGTCTGAGGCTGCATTTTTTAACAAGACACTTTTATTGGGTCTATAGAGACATGGGCCTGACAAGTAGGCTCCTGGAATTGGAGACTACACCAAATGTAGGAGTTGCAAACTTTCAGAAGTGAGCTCAAATGCAGGAATTCAAGCAGTCTAATCCCACAGGGAAGAATGGTCTCTGGAGGGTGTGGTGATGGGCAATTGGTGATGTAAGAAAACTGGCCCCAGGGCAGGAAAAGCTGTCCTTGGTGCACTTGCTATAGGCCAGGTCCTGCTGAGTGCTGGAGGAAGAGGTGAATTAGACAATGGTGTTGCTGTTTATTCATCAAGAGTTCAGATTTCATGAGCTTGAATTTTAATTCTGTCATTTCATAGCTGTGTGATCATGGGCAAATTCTTCAAGTCTCACTCTGTCCATAGACTGGAGATAGTAACAGTCCTTTCCCCATAAGACTGTTATGAGTATTAAATGACACAATGCATGTAGCATAGCCCCGGTGTATAGAAAGTTCTCAGTATATTTTAGTCATCATTGTTATAAGAAGGAGATTCAGCCACATAGGGGGATACTTATGGATAGGAATTAGAAGGTAGGCTGATTTAATATGGAGTCTCCTGAGTTACAGTCCATGGATGAGGGACAGGGTAGGTCCTAGAGTCTAGGGTACAGCTGAATCTTTAAAGGTGAGTCATGTGGCTTCAGCAGTGATGTGCAAAGGACAGGAGACAGGAAGAGAACTTCAGTCAGAGAAGAAAAGTGGCCTCCAAGCCTTTGTCCTTGCAGCTCCCTTTCCTTGAAGTGAGTAACTTCCTTGTATTTTGTCATCTGCCTGGTGAACAGCTACCCACCACTCAAGACACAGCTCATGAACGTAACACACTGGCTAAGAACAAGGTTCTGGAGTCTGTCTGACTTGTGTTCAAACCCTGTTTTTTACCTTACTGGCTGTGACCTTAGTAAGTCATTTACCTTTTCAAGTCTCTGTTTCCTCATCTGTAATATAGAGCTAATGACAGTATCTGCCTCATAGGGTTGTTGTAAGAATTGAATCATATAATGTATGCAGGGGCTGAAACATGATGTACTATGTTAATTGTATCCTCCAAAAATACATGTTCAAACAAGTCCTAACCTCCCAGCACTATCAATTTCAATGTATTTGCAAATAAGATCTTGAGATGAATTCATACTGGATTAGGGGTGTGTCCTAAATTCAGTGACTGGTATCCTTATAGGAAGAGAAGATGCACAGAGACAGAGAGGCAGAGATTGGAGGGATGCAGGTAGACGCCTTCTCAGTAATGTGAGCTCCTTGAGGATCTGCACTGTGTCTTACGTGTGTCTGTATGTCTGGCTCCAGCATGGGACCAGTGCTGGAGATGAGGATAGCTGGGAGCCACCAGAAGCTAGGAGAGAGAAGTGGAACAGATTCTCCCTCAGAATCTTCAAAGGCACTAACCTTGCTGACACCTTGATTTCTGGCATCCTGAACTGTGAGAGAATAAATTTCTGTTGTTTTAAAAAACCCAGCTTGTGGCAATTTGTTAAGGCAGCCCCAGGAAACTAATACACATAACAAGCACTCAATGGATGGTGGGCATTTGCACCCTTATTATCTATGAAGCCTTTCTTTACACTCTGGGAAGAACTGACTCCTCCTCCTTGAGGTTTCAGTCTACCCTGCACATCCCTGACACTCTTTAGGGGAGTTATTTGCTTATATATTCATCTCTGACATTGCACTTTGAATCCTTTGAGGGAAACTGTCTGACTCATCTTTGTGTCTGTGGTGTCCAGCACAGGACATGGCACTTGGTGAAGACTGGACAAGAATCCAGGTTTTCTGGCTCCCTGTTGGCACCCAGGTCCCTGTCATCCTCCTGTCTCAATGGAGATGGAATACTATACTCCGTGATCAAATGCAGAGCCTCTGGTACCCCTCCCCCAACCCTTTCCCACGTCTGGCTGAATTAGGTGTGAATGAATGAAAAACATAAGGATCCCATTTGTTTTCCTCTGCTTTTTTAAAGCATGCACTTAGAATTAACCAGCCAAGCATGACTGAGAGTTTTGACAAACCCAAAATATTAGGGAAAGAGTTCAAGATGTTTTGATGATCCTCAGTGCAAAGATAGTTAAGCTGTTGTCCAATCATTTGTTCTACTTGAGGCCAGTGACTAAGCTTTGACTCACAGCAATCTGTATAGGGAGGTGGGAGATGCACGTGGGGACCCTGACAGGCTGTCTCTCCCAGGAGTACTTGGCCTAGGCCCGTGGCCGGTAAACTGCGGCTCGCGAGCCACATGCGGCTCTTTGTCCTCTTGAGTGTGGCTCTTCCACGAAATACCACGGCCTAGGCAAGTCTATTTTGAAGAAGTGGCATTAGAAGAAGTTTAAGTTTAAAAAATTTGGTTCTCAAAAGAAATTTCAATCGTTGTACTGTTGATATTTGGGTCTGTTGACTAATGAGTTTGCTGACCACTGGCCTAGGCTTCACACTTTCTGGGGCACAGCCAGAGCCAGATGTGCCAGAAAGATAGGGCATTAAGTGTCTGCCTAGTGTTGGAGCTGTCATCCTTGGCTCAGGCTGTTGTCCTAAATGCTGTAGTGCCAGACAAGTTTTATGCCACTCATTGATCTTTAGATTTTAGTTTTGGAAATCCATAATGTCAGGTGTGATGCAGGGACATGTACAGCTAGAACCTGCTGGAGTTGAGAGTTAAGAGGTCAGATGGCTTAAAAATCGATGCCCAGCCCCTCTCTCTTTAAGAAAACAAACGAGTCATGTTTTTCTCCTTATTACAAAAATAGTACCTGCTTTTTATGTGCGTGTGGAAAATAATCATATGGAGAACTATTTATAAGGGGAAAAACCCACTTATAATTCCACCTTACACGAATACCACCATTAACACATTATTATATATCCTTCCAGACATTTTCTATGTATACACATGTACATATTGCATATAAATTATCACATTGTACTCTGGTCAGTTCCCAGAATATAAATGATGTGCCCCAATAGAGTAGAGGGATACTCCACTTATACACATAAACATCTTATTTTAAAAATAAAGTTAGGACAAAATTGGGAGTCTGATGTTATGCTTTTCCACTCTATTGTTCAGCTATTTATCTTTCAGATTTTATGTCATTTCCTTGGAAGCTCTTTTGACTGGACCGGGGCAGATTCCCCTACTACATGCTCTCAGTACCCTGCATTCATATCACGATGCATAGTAATACGCTGAGACAGTAAACATTTCCATGTGTAATTTCCATGCCTCTCCTGCTGGACTGTAACTTGGGCAAGTGTGAAGCAGTGACTGGCTTGAGCCACAGAACCACCCACTACTTCTGTCCAATCCTGCACCTGACTCAGTCTTCAGTCCCTGAGCTTCTGGGATGGAGGGAGGTCTGGAACCCTTGACATTGGACCTTGCTCCATACACACCTAAGTGTCCCTGTGTATATCTTCTCAGTGTTCCCCAAAGGAACCTGCTGCTATTGAAACCCAGTAATTGTATCCCAAGGAAAGTGAAGTGGCTAATATTTTGGAATTCTATTTTATACTGGCTTTAAGCTATAGCTATGTCACCCGGGTTCTCCACTTAAAATGGAGGTGAGAGAGGAGTTTGGTAGATCTAGATAGAGATCTCACTTGAGTTTTTTTTTTTTTTTTAATAGAAGGACAATAGGGCACTCAATGACCTTGTCATTATTACCCCAGTGTGGGTGTGAAGCCAGAATGGATATCTTTAGAAGTTGACATAATTCCCACATACCTTCTTGACCTATGGTAAAGTCTATGGAGAAAGGATCACATAGAATTATTAACATTCACTTGTTACATTAAAAGAAAAAATCAAAAGCAGTAACATTTCTGAGGAGAGTTGAAGACATTATCACAATCATCAGACTTAGAAAACACAGTCAGGGTGTTTACAAGACACAGTAGCTCATCCCCACTTAATTTTTCATTTGCCAGGGTAAATGGATCTTTGAGGTGATAATAGTTGACCATAACTGTAATTAGGTGGAGGCTCCAACTGCAGCTGCTGTTTTGGATGCGTTCTTTTGCAGCTAAGCAATCCAGCCCCTGACATTGAATGTGTAGCTATTGAGACAGCAATGCATTTTCTCCCTTCTGAATCACAGTGAACATCAGAGCAATTTGCTCTTATCTGGCAGGTTGTACAGTATTACACTACTCGCCCGATTCAGGGGTTTGTCAGTTCTCCAGATCTGTGTTACAGTCTATTCTACAGGATCTCAATCAATGGCTTTACCTTTCAGGACATCATGCATGTCCACTAGCTTGATGTCATTATGTAATGATGGGGCTCAAAACATGTGACTCTAGACTATGGCACCTTGGCATGTTAAATATCTTAGGCTGAAGGAGTTTGGGAAAACGGCAGAAGCAGGAAGTCACTCTGACCTGTGTTCAAGCTGTCATTCTTGGCTCAGGCTGTTGTCCTAAATGCTGTAGTTTGGGAAAACCCCTCCTTGCCCTTCATCCCTGAAATAGGTTACAAAATTCCCATGTGAAAGGTACCCTCCCTGTATCCAAGGAAGGAAAGAAGATATGGGAACCACCAGAGATGGGGAATTTGGGGTTGAGAAACCTGTACAAACAAACCTTATTAAACTATCCCTTGTCTTCCTTGCTACCTCTTCACCATTGTCTACCCCAGTCAAAATTACTTTGTTTTGTCAATTCTTCACAGTTATTTATGTTTTCTAAAAGTTGTCAAACTTCCTGCTCTGGTCACTTCTTTAGGTCTTCATTCTCTTGTGAAGGCTCCTATGGATATGCAAAAATTCAATAAAATTTGTACGCTTTCTTCTATTAGCCTGTCTTGGTTAGTTTAAATTTTTGACCCAGAGACCCTAAGATGTTGAGAAAAACCTTTCTTCCCCCACAGTAGGTATAACCTAGAAATAGCGGATTACCTAGATGTTTGGCAAGATACATGTGTGCAGATGGTGAGCCATACATCTTTGAACTTGAATTCCTGTTCTGGGACAGATCTAGCATATTTTCTTGGTAAAGGGCCAAAGAGGAAATAATCTTCACTTTGGGTACAAGGGCTTCCTTGCAACTCCTTTAACTCTGCCATTGCAGAGAGAAAACAACCATAGGTAGTATGCACACCAATGAACATGACATTTCCAATAAACTTTTATTTACAAATACAGGCTGAGAGCTTAGTTTGGCCTACAGGCTTTAGTTTGCAGACCCCTGATGTAGAGCATGCCGACTATCTCAACACACACACACACAAAACAGAAAACCAAACCAAACCGAAACAAAACCAAATGGTCTCTCCTATTCTCTTTTCCACTACAGGAGGCATGATGCTAAGTAGGCTTCTTAGAAATTTGGATTCAGTTATGCCACATTTGGGTATATTGCTCTCACCCATTTGCCAGGTGACTTGAAAAACTGAAAGCTTTGGCAAATATGTTCTCCCATGCAGTGGGCTTTCTTTTTATTTTGTTGATGGTTTCTTCTGCTGTGCAGAAGCTTTTTATTTTGATGTAGTCCCATTTGTTTATTTTCTCTTTAGTTTCCATTGCCCTAGGAACTGTAACGGTGAAGATATTGCTTCGGCATATGTCTGAGATTTTGCTGCCTGTGGATTCCTCTAGTATTTTTATGGTTTCCCATCTTATGTTTAAGTCCTTTATCCATTTTGAATTTATTTTTGTGTATGGTGTAAGTTGGTGGTCTAGTTTCTTCTCCTCCTCCTCCTCCTCCTCCTTCTTCTTCTTCTGCATGTTTCTGTCCAATTTTCCCAACACCATTTATTGAAGAGACTGCCCTGACTCCATTGTATATTCTTGCCTCCTTTGTCAAATATTAATTGAGCATAGTGGTTTAGGTTGATTTCTGGGCTCTCTCTTCTATTCCATTGGTCTATATGTCTGTTCTTGTGCCAGTACCAGGCTGTTTTGAGAATAGTGGCTTTGTAATACAGCTTGATATCTGGTATTGAGATCCCTCCTACTTTGTCCTTCTTTCTCAGGATTGCTGAAGCTATTTGGGGTCACGTAGGCTGTTTCCAAGTATTAGCTATGATAAATTGTGCTGCTATGAATATAGGGGTGCATATATCCTTTCTGATTGGTGTTTTTAGTTTCTTGGGATATATTCCTAGAAGTGAGATCACTCGGTCAAATGGGAGTTCCATTTTTAGTTTTTGGAGGAAACTCCAAACTGTTCTCCACAGTGGCTACACCAGTCTGCATTCCCACCAGCAGTGCATGAGGGTTCCCTTTTCTCGGCATCCTCACCAGCACTTGTCATTAATTGATTTTTTTTTTTTCGATGATGATAGCCATTCTGACAGGTGTGAGATGGTACCTCTTTTTTTTTTTCTTCTTGTTGTTTTGATTTGCATCTCTCGGATGATTAGTGACTTTGAGCATGTTTTCATCTGTCTCTAAGCCTTCCTTATGTCCTCTTTCGAAAAGCATCTATTTAGGTCCATTGCCCATTTTTTGATTGGGTTGTTTATCTTCCTTTTGTTAAGTTGTATAAGTTCTGTGTGGATTAAAAAACAATGGAATACTACGCTGTGGTAAAAAAAAAAAAAGGAGTTCTTACCATTTGCAACAGCCTGGATGGAACTGAAGAGCATTATGCTAAGCAAAATAAGCCAGTCAGAGAAAGATAAATATCACATGATCTCACTTATTTGTGGAATATAATGAACAATATAAACTGATGAACAAAAATAGATCAGAGACAGAGAAGCATCGATCAGATGGTCAAACCTCAAAGGAAAGGTAGGGGAGGGTGGGGGTAAGAGGGAGAGATCAACCAAAGACTTGTATGCATGCATATAAGCCTAACCAATGGACACAGACAGCAGGTGGATGAGGGCATGAATGGGGAGGTGGTGGGGGAGGGAGCAGTCAATGGATAAGGACACATATGTAATACCTTAATCAATAAAGAAAAAGAAAACTGGAAGCTTTAAGAGAGGCCCAAAATAAAAGAAAAAGCTCAAGCTCTAGCTCTTTCAAAGCAGGCTCTTCCCTGAACTCTTTGGATATATAGATATAGTAAGGCTTGAAGTGTCTGCAGTAAACTGAGATGCTGAATGGCCTCGCATGAGAACACCATCCTAATGTTCCTACTTTCTTGAGCCTTCTGATCCTTTCCTCAGTACTCTGCCCAGTGGTTTGGTACCTCTTCCTCATTTACTATAGGCCAAATTCACATCTAAGCATCAAAGGGCCACTCCAACTGGAGGCCTCTTGACTTTTATAGGAAATCTTGAATAGACAGTTTGCTGAGCTTCCATTTTCCTTTTGTCAAGACTTCTAAAACTGTTAGCCACAGCTATCCAAATCTGCAATTTTTGTTATTACCACTGCCTTCATATCACTCAGTGTCACCATGCTTCAATCACTTCTGACCCATCTCTGTCTTAGCACTTAGTACTTCTGTTAGAGTAGGCAGTTAGTTAGATGATTAACAAAAGAGGAGGCAACAAAGGGAACAGTCACAAGGGGGAATTCCTTTTATGAAGTGCAAATGCAGTAGAAGCCACATGACGAAATGGAACTGTGAGGCGCCAAAATGGTGGCCATATAGGGGGAGGGCACAAGCCTGGGAAAGTCTGGGAAAATTATTGGATTGGGAAGAGCACAAAGCCTGAAGAATTCAGGAAAGGGGGAGGGCCCAACATAAACCCAGGAAAAGCCCAGAAAGAGATAAGATAGTTTGAAAGAAAGCCTGTTCTTCCCTGAACTCAGTGGAATCTATGGAAGCTATAAAAGAACAAGGGCTCATGTCTCCTTGGAGCATGCCTGTGTCCTTCCTCCTCTCAGCACATACTTTTTGCATTCTTTTCTCCTAAACTCTGAGGTCCCCATGAGACTTGCAACCAGGGAAGCAGTGAGGAGTGGCAGAGGACTCTCCCTTTGTCTTGGTAACTTCCTTTTCTGAGTCCACACAGCCCAGTTCTATAGTCTGCCAGCTCTCTGCCTCTCCGAGAGTGTACTATAACTTCTCACTCTAATAAATCTTGCCACTATCACTTAAAACTCCTCCCACAGGAGTGTCCCTGAAATTCTTTTCCTGGGACATCGCTGAAGGATCCAGTTCCTCTAGTAATGCTTCTAGGGGCTAGCACCACCCTACTCAGCACAGGCATTTGATTCCTTATCACTATCTGACCTGTGAGTATTACAGTTCCAGAATCCTACTTGGATTAAGTTATCCCCCAAAGTAGATCCAGCTTCCTTTGCCCAAATATGCCACTGACTTTTGCACTGTTTCTTAGAAGGTTTTTCCTTTTAGGCAGAACTAACAATCTTCAGGATCCAGCTCTGTGCCCTGTTCTGCAAAGCTTTGTCCCCTGAAGTCAAGGTACTAGTGAAGTGAACAGTTTTTATAGTACTTAACACCGATATGTCCCTATTTCCAGATGATTGCTTGTGACTCTTGGTCTGCATATTATTGTTTATGGGACTATTTTCTCTGTGAGGCTGTTAGAGATGAAGATAAATGTAAGCCCATGGCTGTTTCCCTTGCACCCAAGCATTCTGCTTCGCAAAGAATCTTAAGCATAGCTTAAGATAGTTTTTGCTGAATAATTGAATGAATGGATATGCACCATCGGGACCCTGGACTGTGCTGAAGACACCAAACCTCCAGAGCCGCTCTGCTGGTGGGGTTTCTAGTTCCACAAACAGCTGCCCCACTTATATTATTTGCTCTGTATTTTTTTCCTAAGCCCCTAAGACCTTGAGGCACAATAACCTCTTCGCTTGCATGAGATTTGCAAGTCATCAATTCCTGACCATGGGCCATTTCCTTTGTAGAGGGGAGAAAGTGATTCCCTGCAGTCTTCTGAATTTACAGAGAAAAACTGTCCAGATGTGGCTGGCCTACCTCTCTGGGCTCCCTCTCCCCGACAGCTCCCCTAATTTTGCCTCCAAATGAAATTCATTCCTGGCTGAGGGGAGAGGGAAAGGATTAGGAGTCCACATGCAGCTTCTTTCAAGCTTTGGGGGAGGGCAGATGGTTCCTGTCAATGTTTTCTTTACATGCAGATTGTGTTCCTTAAAGCAAAATGCAGGCTGTGAATACCCAGGCTGGCTTGACATCAACCCTAGGGGATGGAGAGGCCCTCCCAGGCTGGGTCAGGGTGGGGCAGGAAGAGACCTGGCTGTGGTTGGCTTCAGAATCAAGAAGTGCTCTGAGGTCCAGCATGGAAGAAGTGTGACTGAGAAGGCTAAAAGGATTAATTCCAATGTAACCCTGATATTTAGGGCTAGTGACCTGAATCCAAGCCAGCAAGCTCAGTGTACATTCTTGATAATCTATAATTAAGTCCCTCTCTCCTTCCCAGATACTGGTCTTGCAGAACCTGTTACTGTGAACAGTGCACTGCCCAGGAGGGAGGGTTATTAACGCTAGCTCTAGGCCAGACCATCAGATATGGCCTGGAGATCCCCCAACACCTGGGGGCCTTCTTGCAAGGCCCGTGAAAAGGACCAGAAGCATAATCCATGTTTGTGGGACAAAGATCACAGTGTCCCTCCTTTTTTTCTCAGAAGCGTTCTTGGTTTTCTGCAACATGACCAGCCTCCCATCTGGTCTGAGTTCATGTTTCTTATAGTGACTCATATTCTGAAATAATTCTAGGAGCTCAGTGAGCTCTGATGTAGCCAGATAGAACACTCTAGAAGAGTTGGGGCTTAAGTTTTGCTTTGAAAAAATGGGGGTGGTTTGTTTGAAAGGAGAAGATAGAGGCGGGCATTCTAAGCAAGCAAAATAATGTGATTATGGTAGCAACAATTTGGATTGAAATTAATTTCAGTCCAATAAGTTTTTGTTGAGAACCTAGTGTTAAAAAGCATTTAAAAGACAATTTTGGTGACACAGACATATTTAATATTTCATGAGGTAGACAGTCTCCATTTGGAGAACTGAAAAAGATGGGGCAGATGGTAAGATCTTTTATAGGATAGAGAATGAAAAACAAGGAATTGAAAATATCCGATTGACTGGGCCAAATAACCAACTTTGTTTGGAGAAGGAACAAGGATAATAAGCATTGAGACCAGAGTTGGCTTGACATTTGGTTGACTGTGTTTCTGGTCAAGCACAACATTTACAAAGATACAAAAGTTATCTAAGTTTTGGTTTACTGATGTACTACCCAGGCAGGAGTGTCTCCATCTTGGGCCTAGGCATTTATTTTAACTCTGATAGGTACCAGACATGCATGTTTTGGATCTGTCCCCCATCAGGCAGTAAGTCACTTGTAGACAGGGGCTGTCTGCATCACAGCTAGGTAACAAATTCAAAGACCTTAGCACTTTAATGACTGATCAGTTTCTCTGCACCAGGTCCAGTGCTAGATGGCAGGGACCAGAGTTGGATATGGTTTCTGAAGTTAAGCTCAAAGTCTAGCAGTTAATGTAGAAACGTGTGTACAGAGTTCAAAATAACACAGGGAAGAGAGTGATCAGTTCTGTTTAATGAGGTCAAGGACACCTTATGAAGAATATGAGCCTAAATAAATAGAATTTTGAAGGAAAAACAGGATTTCTTTGGCTGGATGGGGGGAGGGGGTTTAGGCTGAAGGACAGCATATGCTCAGATATATGAAACAGTATGTACTTTATGGGTGGAACTACAAGTAGTTTGTATTTCAGAATGTTCATTCAACAATTATTTGTTAAGCCCCTACTGTGTTCCAGGTGCTGGGGATACAAGAGTAATCAAGGCAGACATGTTTCTTTCTTGCTATATATGTCTGCTCAGGCCATAACAAAGTACCACAGACTGGGTGGCTTGAACAACAAAAAGTTATTTTCTCAAGTTGGAGATAAGGTGTTGGCGGAATTGGTTTCTTCTGAGGCCTTTCTTCTTGGCTTATGGATAGCCACCTGTGTGTGTCTGTGTTCTAATTACTCTTCTTATAAGGACACCAGCCATATGGGATTAGGAATCACCTAATGATCGCATTTTAACTTAATCCCCTCTTTTAGAATTCTATCTCCAAATACGGTCTCATTCAGAAGTACTGGGGTTTAGGACTTCAAAATATGAATTTTTGGGGATCATGACTCAGCTCATATACTTGCAGAAGGTTTACATTCTAACATATGTTGGGGTGAGGGGACAATAAATGACTATACCAAGAAAGACACTTGGTAAAGTTAGATCATAATGTGTTATGAAGAGAATAAAAATAAGAGAATGGCATAGATATTTACCATGCATTATTACATATTATGTATTACATACTGTAGCAAATATATACAATATTGGCAAATATTGTTGGAATACCTTTTATGAGTCAGGATTTGGGTTTGTTGTTGGGGATCAAAATGTCCATTAGACATTCTCTGCCCTTAAAATGTTTACATTGCAGAAACCTATGTACATATAAAAAATGTATGAGAAGACCCACAATGGGATTTAAATGGTTAATCAGGAACACTGGTGTTGTGCCAGCTGGGCGAAGGGAAATGGTAGACACAGAGGCTTGGATCAGAGATGGGTTAATTCATCATTAGCAATAGGCATTTACTCTGGGCACTATGGTGGATAAAGGCTTTCATTGACCCTTGAACAAATTCTGAAGCAGAGAATGAAAACATAGGCCCCCTAGTACGTGACTGTGTCAGCCCAGATCAGACGAGAGCAGTAAGGGGCTCCCAGAGGGGACTTCAGAAGCCAGGTGGTGCAAGGGAGAAATCTACCTTGGTCAAACTGGGACTAGCAAGGAACTGTCGCTGGTTCCTCAAGGAGGAACAGCAAAGCCTCTGTCAATGTGTAGAGCAGTGACTCTCAAAGCTTAACAGGCCCATGAATCTCTTGTAGAGACTGTTACACATGTAGATGACAGGTCCTCACTCAGCATCATTCAGTAGTGGAGGGGTGAGAGGAGTTTGTGGTGGGAACCTGAACCCCATATTTTGAACAAGCCACCCCTTCTCTTCCCATGTTTTGGATGTAGATGCACTTGTAGCTATAGATCTATGTCCATAGATGTAGGTAGGTGGATTGCTGATCACATTTTGAGGACTCTGTGTTATTTTAAAAAAATATTTTTTTATTGATTTTTGAGAGGAAGGGAGAGGGAGAGATAGAAACATCAATGAGAAAGAGAATCATTGATAGGTTTCCTCCTGCACACCCCACACTGGGGATCAAGCCCACAACCCAGGGCATGTGCCCTGACCTGGAATCGAACCGTGACCTTCTGGTTCATAGGTCAATGCTCAACCACTGAGCCACACCGGCTGGGGAAGGACTCTGTATTATTGAATAAAAATAGGACTTAAATGAACTGTATGACAAATTGTATATAGTATTCTAGTCTATGAGTAGTTTAATCATTCTCAACTAATTCTTTTGGGTCATAAGAATCCCTAGTTAAAGTAGCTGTGCAAATATCCTATATAATAAAACCCTAACATGCAAATAGACCGAATGGCAGAACAACTGGTCCCTATGACTCACACTAACCACCAAGAGGCAGGCACTCAATGCAGGAGCTGCCTCCTGGTGGTCAGTGCGCTCCCACAGGGGGAGCACCGCTAAGTTAGAAGCTGGACTAGGCTGGTGAGTGCAGCGGCAGTGGCGGGAGCTTCTCCCGCCTCCACAGCGGCACTAAGGACCCCTTGGGGGATGTCCGCCTGCCGGCCTAAACCTAACCCAGCAGGCAGACATCCCCCGAGGAGTTCTGGACTACAAGAAAGCACAGGCCGGGCTGAGGGACCCCCCCACCCCCCCAGTGCATGGATGTTGTGCACTGGGCCTCTAGTTGTTATATCTGCCTGAATCAGGTAAACCCCATCTACCCCACTTACCATTTGGCTGTGGAGAGTGGGCAAAACCAGATTCTGTTCAGGCCGCCTGAGGTTTCACATGACCACTTTGCTCAAGTTCTGTAGCAACTGAAATGAAGAGGGAGAGAACTTGGTTATGACATTTTACTATGATTGCTCATAACATTTCTTGAGAGCATACCATGTGCCAGGCATATGGTTTACCCCAGAAGCCGACCCCGAGATTAAGACTGAAAGTCAAGTAGTTTAACTGGGCGGTGATCCCAGGAAACACCCATCCGGAAGTGAGACAGGTAAGGGAAGGAAATCAGCAAGACGTGTGTTATCAAGTGAGTTACCCCGTGAGTAACATTGGAGTCCTCTGGGTTTGGTGACCAACTGACCCTGTTTACTTGGGACCAAGGGGTGTGATGAGATGAAGGATTTTCAGTGCAAAATCCAGGAAAGTCTCAGGCAAATCGGGATGCATTGGTCACCCAATCTGAGAGTCAGTGTAGCACATTTGCCAAAAGTTATCCCAGCTCGGGGTGAGGAAATTGGGTTCTATATCCACCAACTCACCATCTGGTTTGTCAGGGTGATGTAGTTTCTCCTTGCAGCTCTGGAGAGTTCCAGAGTGAGTTAACCAGGATGCCGATTGTTGCGTGGCTCTGGAAACAGGGGCAAGTGCAGAATGCTTCTCACACAGCTTCCCACCTTCCCTCACCCCACTTCCTCTTTTCTTCACTCTTACTTCCTGGGCAGCTCCCAAGTAAAGCATCAGCATCGTAATCCCTGCCTCAGGCTCTCCCTTTATTGGGGCTGGCCTAATTCAGCAGGAGCAGAAAACCCGAGTTCAAGTCTCAGTTCTTTGGCTGACCTGTGTCACTTCGAGAATTATTTTTTTTCTCAGGGCCTCAGTTTCCCCACCTCCAAATGAGGACATTGGAACCACAGTTGACGCTTGAATGACATGAGTTTGAACTGCAATGGCCCACTTATATGCAGATTTTTTTCCAATAAATATAGTCAGCCCTCATCCCCAGATTTTGCACACATGGATTTAACCAATTGTGAATTGAAAACAGTATTTTTGATTCGTGGTTAGGAATCCAAAGCTTTGGAGGGCCAACTGTATGCATTGTTTGTTTCATGTCATTTTATATAAGGAACTTGAGCTTCCATGGATTTTGGTATCTGCAGAGGGTCCTGGAACCAGTCCCTTGTGGATACTGAGGGATGACTGGGAAGTCAAAAGTTATATGCAGATTTTAGAGTGTGCCAGGCTAGGTGTCCTTAACCCTTGCATTGTTCAAGGGTCAAATGGGTATGATTTCTTAGTTCTTTCCTGGGCCTCATATTCTCTGATCCTTTAAGAGTCTCCTAAAAGACTCTTTTAAGTTCCCTGCAAAGCAGTAAGCCATAAACTCCTTTCAACTAGGCCATATTTCCCCCCCATCACTCTTAATGAATCTTGGTTTCCTGGGCAATTTTTATTTAACAGAAAAAAGGAGGGCACAAGAAAGCAAGTTTGGAAACTCAGGGCCTCTGCCCTGAGGAGATTTTCCTAAAACAATCTTTTTTGGGAGGTGGGGGCAGGGAGAGACTTTGCAAGGAAATTCAGTTGTTCAAAAATGGTCTTTGAAACCAAAGACTATGGAAAAGTTTAAAGAAAAGCACAAAATGATTGGGGATAAATAGTTCCATATGAGTTACTGGATATAATATTCCTCCTTGTGCTACTCACTGCTGGGTGAAAGCAGACATTGCATGCTTGGTGTGTGCTAACAGATGTATGTTTAGGTTTAATGGGATTTTAGAGGGGTCAAGAATTCCCCCAAAAGAGTACTTACTCCATTCTGCTCTCTGAGGGTCACAAGAAACCACTCAAAACCCAACCTCCTTTTTGTTGCCAGGCCTTAAAGGCTTTGTTTACTTCTCACTTTGGTAAATAATTTGGAAAAGTTGGAGGATGAAAAATAATAATGGCAATAATACTAACAATAACATAATCAATACTGTTTATCAAATGTGGAGTGCATTAACTTATTTGGGTTTCACAAAAATAGAAGTTCAGTAACTTGTTCAAAGTCATGTGGTGGTGGAAGCAAAAGTGAACCTGGATCCCTGAGTCTGTGCTTTGGTCAATTTGAGTGCCCAATAAATGTTTGCTCTTTTGGGTAGTCGAGAATTAAACAGCTGTTATAGGCCAGGCCTTGTGGTGGCAAACAAGAATCAAATATAGCTCTTGCCTTCTGGGAGTTGTTACTCTAAATAGGATGAGAAAGTATTTCACAGATGGATCACTGTATACTTTAAACACAGATAATTACCATCCAGCAGACAGGAGGGGATAAAAGGCCAGGGAAAATTAAAAAAAATATTGAGGGGCACGATGATGCATTGACAAGAGCCTTGGCTCTGGGGTTAGGTCACAGTTAAAAAGTCTGGCTCTCTTATTTCCTAGCTGTGTGATCTTGGGCAAGTTATTTATCCTCTCTGAGCCCCAGGTCCAAGGAAAGTAAATCATTTGAACACGACCTTTAAAGTTGTATAAGATTTGAGATTATAGAAATATAAAGGAAAGAAACACATTAAAATTAATGGAGTTGTAGGATTATAAATAGTTTCTTAAAACATTTTTTTTTAAATGTGAGGGGATGAAACATATATACAACAACCATACACGTATTTATGAATTCTACAGTTGGCAGCAGAATTGATTTTTTTGAGGGAGATTTCTTGATTGTTTAGGAAAAACTTTTAAATAGACTTTTGATCATGGGGAGGCATGGAAGCTAGTCTGGAAGGAGAGGTGGAAACAAAGTTGCTCTGCATAATTAACTAAAAGGTGCTATCTCCCTGGGTACAGAGAGCTCATGATGGTGCCTGCGGCAGAGAGTGACTAGTTGTTTGACAAATCTGCTTCCTTTTACTCTTGGGCACAAATTATCCTATGTTGCCCAGCTTTTCTTGACATGAGGCATGGCTATAGGTCCCAGCCAATGGAAACTGGGTGGGGATTTCACATGCCGCTTGCAGGTTTGGCCCACAAAAAAATTCTACATATGAATCCTTCTCTTTTCCTAACTGCAGACTAGATGTTGATGCCCAGGGCAAACTGGCAGCCACATGTAGATGATGGCAGGTTCTCTGTGAGCCTGGGTCCCTGAGTGACTCTGTGGAGAAGAGCTTCATGAACCACCTTCCCCTCCTCTCCATTAGACTTTGTAAAAGTAGACTAAAGCATTACTTTATGCCTCTAAAATATTTCAGGGTTTTGTTCATATGGAAAATAATACAATAATTAATAACTAATAATACAAGAATAAACTCTATTTCATGCACTCAAAACTGTAAACCAACTATTGTCCATATAATATCAAACTTTGGGTTTATTCAGCAGGGTCCAGAGCAAGAGGATTAGGGTCCTGAAACCTGGAGGAGGGGAGGTAAGAGGGATTCTCTTTTATGAGGTTACCCCAGATGGAGTAAAATAGTGCCCTCCTTTGGCTAAGGATGGAGGTTTTTTTGTGCAAAGGGACCCAATTTTTCATATTACTTTTCTGTGTTGCAGTGCCTTGTAGTCCTCTCAGGACTTGAGTTGGTTAAGCACTTAGGCCTAGCCTCACCTGTGCTTTGGGGAATTAAGGAAAGGCCAGGTCAACATGTGGGATGTCCAGGGAAAGGTGTAATGGCAGGTTGGGGATGCTTGACTGGGCAGAAATGAATGGCAGTAGCTTGGAGCAGAGGTCTGGAAGGAGAGGTGGCTACCAAGGGGACATAAGCTATCTTGGGATTCTCAGAAGTACCTGGTAGTGATGTGGGCAGAGTTTGCTTTTGCTCCTAAGATTATGCAAATTGAAGCTTCCATTGTGTGATAGCCCCTTAGATTCTGAAGGGGCTATTTAGATGACACTTTAGACTGAGAAACTTGGGGATACTTGAGTTGCTTGTATTTTTAAAGTTTTCTTCAGTGATGAAAGGGGGAAAACACACTGAAAGTGAAGACAATAAGAAATGAAAATGAAAGTACCTAGCATTCACCATTGGGCCTAGCAGATAGAAGGTACTCAGTGGTGGCTTCCTCTGTTCTAATATTCACCATCAGTCTGATTATAGCTTTCTGAAAAGAGGACACCCTGGCATTATTTTAATTGATTATTATTGCCCATTGATTATTAGATGGATTCCGAATTTAGAAACACGTGACAATTGTGTCTCTGGGACTTTAGAAAGGGCCACAGGCTGGTGATCCACTCTTGGGTGTCACAGACACTCTTCCTCCTGGGAGGGAGATGGTTGTGTGGTGACTGCTCTGAAACAGTTAATGTAGTGAGAATCCAAGTACTTAGATCAGATCACTGTCTTTCCTCTTTTACTCAGAGTAAACACCAACTTATTTACCACCAGTTCTTGAATTGTGACTTACCAGCACAGCTTGCCTGGGTTACTGGAAGTGGTATTACCGGGTCCTGTTCACACGCTCTCCTTCCTTACTTCCCCCCAGGAGGCAGGATCTGGGCTGGTAGGACAGATTACGATGTTCCCTGGAAATCAAAGGGGCTGAGGTTATTTTTAGTTCTAAATGTTATGTAATATGAATTGGGAAACTAACACACTGACATGAGTTCAGTTGAAATGGAAGAGGGAGAAAGTCAAAACCATCAGCAGCAGAATCTTTTAGTACCTACTGTGTGCCATGGTGTGAGGTGCTACACCTTTTATCTTATTTAATCTTTACAATAACTCGATGGGATGGTGCTGTGAGTATCCCCATGTCACACAGATAGGAAAACGAACATTCAGAGAGGTGGAGTCACTTGTGCACAAGGTGACATGTTAGAGACAATTCCTGGGCATTCTAATTCTAGAGCCTGTACTCTTGACCACTGAACTGTGAAAAACATTGAAAATAATGGTTAGCCTGGAGATGAGAAAGAAAAGACTCAGAGGAGAGATAATTGTTCTCTTCAAATCCCTGGGAGGCAGAGTGATGAACTGAAAAGACCACAGGGCCAGAGAGACTAGAAGTGTCCCTAAGACATACAGCTAATAAATAGTAGAGCCAGAATTGTAACCAGAGGCTATTGGAGAGTTATTTCTACATCCATAAAAAAGAAAAGAGTTGTTGGGAGGATTAAATGAAGCAATATTTGGAAACCACATAGGCCTGAAAATTACTAAGTGCTTAGTAAATGTTTAATTTCCATATCACCCCTTTCCATCCACCCTTTCCCTCCACCCTTCCCCAAAGACTTGATGTATAGAAGAATTTTACTATAAAGTTCCCACAGACTAAAAAGTAGAGTTTCAGAGAGACAAATTTTGGTTCATTACCGAGTGAATTTTCAGTGCTATCCAACAAATGCCTATTAGACAGGCATCTATCAAATAGTAGGCCTAGATTTGGGCATTGGAGATGCAGAAATAAGTAAGATGTGGGTTCTACCCTCAAGGGGTTTCCAACCCACAAGGGAAGCAGATAAGATGAGAAGCGCATTCATGTGCTTCATAGAATATTTCCCATTTTATTAGAGACCAGAGCTCAGCAGGCAGCTTGGGGAGATTGTCTCCTTGGTCCTGGAGGTGGTTATGAAGTGGCTGTCAAGGACTCTAATAGGACAGGGGCCTCAGACTTTTGAAGCTTCTGCCACAAAATGGTCCAGACTATGTACATCCTGGGATAGGTCACAGCATGATCTGCTGCTGTGTCTAGCAGGTCCCTAGAAGCTTTTTTGACAATATGTTTAAAGAGGCAGAAAGAATGGGTATGGGAGTAAATTCGAGTGCCAGTCCTGCTCCAGAATAAAACCCCAAGGAGGCTGCTTTGTGATGGCCCTGCTGAGAGCACTAATAAGTACCAGAGATGGAAATATGAATAGCAAGTGCCCTGGGCATTGATAGCTTTCCAGAGACTCAAAGGACTTATTCCCTCACTTCATTCAGGTCTCTGCTCAAGTGCCACCGCCTCTGAGAAGCCCTCCTTGACTACCCCTTTCTGCCACTCTCTGTCCCCGAGTCTCCTGCATACTTCTCCCTCCTCATACTTACCCCATCTAATTAGTGGTTGCCTGATGGATTGGTTATTTTCCTCCATAACTAGAATTGTTGGTTCCATGGGAAAGGGAGCTTATCTGTTTTATTCTTTGTGGAATCCCTGGCACATTTGTAAAAACCAGGATACCAAAACCCACTTCTCAAATTTGTTGGATATATGAGGTAACATTTGGAAAACATTGTTCCTGACATGTAGTAAATGCTCAATAAATGCTAATTCATTCCCTTTCCTCAGGCTCTTCTGTGCCTCGAGCAGGTATTTTATTAATAAATCAATAGGTGTGCCTATGTTTCCTGACTTGTAAAATAGGTTAACAGTAATATCTACCTCATGGTATGGTAAAGATGAACTAAAGATAAATAGTGGAAGGCTCTTAGTACAGGAAACCACCATGCCCAGTACACATCCAGGTGAGCAAGGGGAAGCACGGGGCTTGTGGACAGGGACAGGAAGCCATTAAACTGCTTCCAGGGAAGAAGAAAGTAGGGAACAACTCGAGACTGCACCTGCCTGTCCCTTGTGTCAACATGGGGCTTAAAGCACCATTGGCAAATGACTACATAGATGGATGAATTAATCCTATGTGGGAACAAACAGTAATTTGTACACAAGTCTCCTGGGCAGATACTGAGTTTTACAATTTTTTAAAAAATATATATATTTTTATTGATTTCAGAGAGGAGGGGAGAAGGAGAGAGATAGAAATATCAATGATGAGAGAGAATCATCGATAGGCTGCCTCCACTCCCCCCCCCCCCCCCCCCCCCCCACTGGGGATCGAGCCTGCAACCTGGGCAAGTGCCTGGACCAGGAATCAAACCATGGCCTCCTGGTTCATAGGTTGACGCTCAGCCACTGAGCCACATTGGCCAGGCAGTTCTAAAATTTTAATTGTCACTTCCTGCAGGTTCGTGAGCACTGACCAGCTTCTGGGACCAGCTGCTCTGTCCTTTCCCCTACTTTCCAGAAAGAAAGAGTCTGTCCACTCAGCTACAGATGCAGAAATGTAAACCCAGAGGCTTGGCACCCTGCGGTGTGACTGCGGAACCCAGGGTCTGTGGCCAGGCCTGCAGGACCACACACACCCACTTCCCTGGTGTGGTCTGAAATTAGGAGCAGAGCAGAGTGAATGAGCAATGACCCATGGGACAAGGAAACAAGAAATTAGAATTCAGTCTGATCAGGGCTGAGATGATGCGGAAAGCACAGAACAGGAAATAGCTAATTCCGCCTGTCAATCATTAGCACCGTCAATCTATGTTTTTAGAACAGGAACATAGAACAGGAATTATGTTTTCCAAATGATACCTCATATAATCCTCCCAACAATCTCTACATGGCTGAGAAAGAGAGACTTACTTGTCCTTCTCTGAAGGGAGCCCTCAGCCTCAACCCTGATGGTGGGGTACTGGGATTCTTGCCTCTCTCCTAGTCAAAGGGCTCTTTGGGGAGAGGCCCTGAATTCTCTCCTTGTTGTTCCTGAAGCAACAAGGCAGCAGGCCCCCCCCGCCCCCCCCCCTCCCCCTGCCACTTCCCTGTCCTCTGCTATCCAACGGAAGAGCCTGGGCTTTGGAGCCAGAGGCCCATTACTAAGCCTGTTTAGGCTTCATGTACAGAACTGGAAGGCTAGCCTGCAAGGTTGTTGTAGACGTTAGCAATGTCATGTTAACTGAATGCAGCATTCAATCAATCTTAGCAATTATTATTGTTTAATAATACAGGTTATAAAATATACATTTTAATTTAAGAGTAAAGTGAAATCTTCAGTATAATAAGCAAGGCATTCAACTTCAAAAAACACTGCAATTTCAACATGCAAACAGTTCCTGTTTGTACAAAACCAGAAATGCTCAGTATTCCACTATAGTGGTTGGGCACAATATTTTGTACTGAGAATAGCCTGTGAAAGTTCCGACATTGGGGTTGACACACAGGAACACACCAGATGTTGCTGACACTGCAGTTTGTCCCTCTCCGGGAGTCCCTTTTAGATGCCTTGGCTTATGCAAGGGGTTCAGGGATAACTCAGGCCAACAGTCTCAAAGCCCCCAAAGATGAAAGTGTGGGTTGGCTCAGCTCCCTCACCTTGGCCCTGTGGAAGCAAGTGGAGACGGGCTAGCTGGAAGCAGTGCCATTTTTGTTCCCTTCCCGGCCCAGCGCCACTGGATTTTTCACTGTGGGGGCTATTTTCAGCAATGCTTTCTTTAAGATATTCATCTGAGAGCCTGGATGGGATGTTAGGAATTCTTGTCCTTCTATTAGACATCATATTAAGACTGAATTGTAGAAATAACATTATCTGGCCCTTGATGGACACTGCATATCTCATGTGGCACTGCAGTACTGAGATACCATTTCTCTATAGTTCCAGGTAAAACTTGGAAGTTTGTTTGCTCAATTTATTCCATTATCAGAGTAAATAAAAAAAAAACTTATTAAGGTGACATTGGTTAATAACATTTTATAAGTTTAGGTGTACAATTCTGTAATGTATCATCTGTATGTTGCATTGTGTGTTCAGCATCCAATGTCCAGTCTCCCTCTGCCACCATATTTGACCCTCTTTACCCTCTTTGTCCTCCTCCCAACTCCCTTTCCCTTGGGTAATCACTCTTCTGTTGTCTTTTTTTTATTTGTTTATTTGTTGCCTTCTATTTTATATCTCACATATGAGTGAAATCATATGGTTTTTATCCTTTTCCATCTGACTTATTTCACTTAGCATGATATTCTCAAGATCCATCCATGCAAATGGCAGTATTTGATACTTTTTTTATGGCTGAGTAGTATTCCATTGTGTATATACACTGAGTGGTCAGATTATTATGATCTCTGAATGCATAATAATCTGGCCACTCAGTATATATATTAGAGGCCTGGTGCATGAATTCATGCATGGGTGGGGTCTGGCCAGCCTGACCAGGGGGAGGGGACATGGGCGGTTGGCTGGCCTGCTTGCTGGTTGAACTCCTGGTTGAGGGGACAATTTGCATATTAGCCTTTTATTATATAGGATATACACTGAGTGGATAGATTATTATGCGTTCAGAGATCATAATAATCTGGCCACTCAGTGTATACCACATATTCTTTATCCAGTCATCCGTCCAAGAACATTTAGATTGTTTCCATGTTGTGGCTACCATGTATAATGCTGTAATGAACATAGAGATACATGTATCTTTACAAATATATGCTTTCACATTTTTTGGATAGACACCTGGTAGTTCCATTCTTAATTTTTTAAGGAAACTCCATACTGTTTTCCTTAGTGGCTTTATCAGTTTATATTACTACCAGCAGTGAATGAGCATTCCTTTTCCTCTACATCCTCTCCAACACTTGTTAAATTAATTAGTTGAGAGAGTGTATTCCTCCTATTTCCTCATCTAACTGGGGTCCCCTGGGTTGGGGGATGCGGGCAGCCCAGAGACACTGGCCATTGGGCTGTAGTGGCTATGAAGGCTGTGGAACGGCATGGAGCAATGGGTATGGGCAGTGGCACTGTGTCACCCCATTTGTGTTGTGCTGAAGCAATGGCAGTTAAAAATCTACAGCTGGCCCTAGCCAATTTGGCTCAGTGGATAGAGCATCGGCCTATGGTCTGAAGAGTTCTGAGTTCGATTCTGGTCAAGGGCATGTACCTTGATTGCAGGTTTGATCCCTGGCCCTGGTTGGGGCTCATTCAGGAGGCAACCTGTCTCTGTCACATCGATGTTTCTCTCTCTCTGTCTCTTCCCCTCTTCCCACTCTCTCTAAAAATCAATGGAAAAATAGCCTCAGGTGAGAATTAACAACAACAAAAGCTACAGCTGAAAAAATTTTATTAACAGCCACTGGAAACCAGTAAGCTCCCCCTGTTCTACTCTGAGCCCCACCAATTACTGTTAATCTTAAGGTTTAGTATTTGACAAACATGATTTTTTATCTTCCAAAAGGTCAGCTCCTGTGCCAGGAATTGATTGCTGCGGGCTCTTCTGTGTCTTTTCTCTTACAATCTCCTTGGCCTTGAACTATCCATAGCTTTTCTGTACCTGTTGAAGTCCAACTCCTCCTTTTAGATGCAGGCCAGATGTCAACATGTCCTCTTGGCAGATGGATGGTTCCTTCTTGGGCTCCCTTTAGCATGCTATGTGCTTCTTGAGTGTGGGAGCATCCATATCAGACACATTTCTTTAAACCAGGGTCTAGTAATGAGTGTGGTATGTAGAGATTCTCTCTGACTCCAGTATTCTCATTCCTTTCATCCAATCCCCTTTCACCTGATTAGTTTTTGTCTCTGCTGAACTATCACAATCCAGGAGGCCTTTCTTGACCCCTTAGATTGGATAAGACCACCCTTCTCTGTGCTCCCATAGCACTCTGTACTTCCCAAATTATGGCACTGCTCATCATTTTCCATAATTGTATGTTGGTCTGTCCTCCCCTCTAGAAAACCAGCTCTGGGAAGATGAAAAACCGGCCCATTTTGTTTTGTTTACTCAGAATACGTTCTCAGTACTTAATCTCCTCACCAGGAGTATGTGCTCAATAAATATTGAATGAATGAATGAGAAAACCTGGGTTCAAGTCCCATTGCTGCCGCTTAGCTGTGTGACCTTGGAAAAGTCTGTCTTCTGCTATGAACCACATTTATTCATTGCTAGAGGGATAATCTCCCATATCCTTCCAGCTCTGACACTCTGCTATCTTGTGACCTATTTTACTCAACTATCTACAGCTCACATTCTGATCCATCCAGCATGAGTCATGCCTCTAGAACTTTAGGTGCTTGCTCACTTGAAGGATTGTACATTCTATGGGGAACTTTTCACTCTTCAAATATTATCTTTCTGATGTGGTCCTTGGCAGTGTCATGGATCCCTCCAGCTCATGCAGATTGCGTCGATTGATGGGAGCAGATGCCTAACCTACTCTCTCAGTTCCTGGCAGTCTTGGCCTTGTGCATTCCCATCAGGGCCCCAGAAGAGGGTGAGACCTGCCAAGCTTGGGAGGGAGCGTGCTGTGATTCCCATGTAGCCTAAGAGTAGGAGAAGCTGTGACTCAGTATTTGTGAAATGTTAGTTTGCGGGTGAGTAAGACCAGACTGAGGCTACGTGTCTTGGAAAGTGGTGAGTCTAATTAATTGGAATTAGGGGCAGAAGGCCAAGGCCAGTTCCCGCCATTGCCACTCCCACTTCCTAGCTGTGTCCTCATTCACACATAATCTATCTTTTTCTGAGCCCCAGCTTTTTAATCTGTAAAATGGCTGCATGAACAATCAGGTTATTCACCCCCAGCATGGGTTTAGAAGCGTGGAGGGACAGGATTTTCATTTTCATTAAGTACCTACTACATGACACTCACTTTACATTTGTTATTTTAATCTATCTTCAGAACAGTTCAGTGCGGTTGTGAGGTGAGATCAGATTCTGGCCTCAACTCTGGCTTTCTGTACAGCAGCATTCCCCCAACCATGTGCTGGAATACCCCTGTTCGCCTGAAACATTCTTCTGTCCACGGTTAGTAGATAAGCATTCAGCATTCAAACACAAGCATTTAATCCCACATATTCCCAAATTAAACAGGACTTCCAGAGTATTTCTCTATACCAACACTCATGCTTTGGGACTTAGTGGCATAAAGTAACAGGGATTTAAAGGGAAAGGCTCTAGCCATGCCAGAGCTCTAAATTTTATGCGCAGCAGCCTGAAATTGAGCTCCCTTATGTTAGAGTTGCTAGGGCAGCCTTCTCCCCAAATAGGACTTCCTGATGCAGCCATGCCTAGTGACCCCACTTGTGGAATTTTACTTTCCATCCCTGTGATTCTGGGTTCTGCTCATGTGGACCTAAGGAAGGCATTCTTTCACTAGTGTGCCAACAATGGTTCTCTGGGGTAGGAAGTTGAATTACCACCTGCCTATTTTCAGGCTCCTTTATGTCCTTGATAAATAGCAAAAAATGGTTACTGTGCTTTCTAGGGAGATTAATCCTGATAACCAAGGGGCATAGGGTTGCTGCTAACAACACTGGGCAGAGCAGGGAGGAGTGTATCTGCAATTGACAAGTTCCTCTGAAGGGTTTTCTACATTAAAAAGAAATGTTTAGGACTTAAAAGAAGGAAGACTACTATGTCTCTACTCTGATCATACCACCAAGGGCTCAGATCCCTCAGGAATAAAGATAGTTTGGGTCATCCCACAGAGATAAGATTTCTGATCAGCTGAAATGTTGGCCAAGAGCAGAAAAACCATGATATTTAAGTCTTTCTTTCTCCATCACTTTTTCTAACTGTGGTTTCATGATGTGTTACAGATGACATCTGTAAGATATCTTCTTTACTATGTTATAACAAATTTCCCTCCTCGCCTTGTTCCCTCACTTTTTGACTTGTGTGTAGGGGTGGTGGTGGACTTACAGTTTTGTCCATAGGCTATAACATATTAAGATAGAATTTTTATGGAATCAGAGGGGTAAACATCATCCAGATATCCTGGGCTCTGGCCTAGCACAATAACTGATGAGACTATGGGTTGGCCTCCCTTATGCAGAGGGCAAATACACTCCCATAGGTGGAGGGCCTGGTTATGTTATATTTTTATTGTTGTAACTAGAGGCCCAGTGCGCGAAATTTGTGCATGGGATGGGGGGATGTTCCTCAGCCCAGCCTGCACCCTCTCCAATCTGAGACTCCTTGAGGGATGTCTGACTGCCCGTTTAGGCCTGATGCTACTGGGACCAGGCCTAAACAGGCAGTCAGACATCCCTCTCACAATTTAGGACTGCTGGCTCCCAACTGCTCGCCTGCCTGCCTGCCTGATTGCCCCTAACTGCATCTTCCTGCCAGCCTGATCACCCCCTAACCACTCCCTTGCCAGCTTGATTGACACCTAATTGCTCCCCTGCTGGCCTGATTGCCCCTAAATGCCTTCCCTTGCTGGCCTGGTCACCCCTAACTGCCCTCCCCTGCTGGCCTGATTGCCCCTAACTGCCTTCCCTTGCTGGCCTGGTCACCCCTAACTGCCCTCCCCTGAAGGCCTGGTCCCCTCCAACTGCCCTCCCCTGCAGGCCTGGTCCCCCACAACTGCCCTCCCTTGCAGGCCTTGTCCCCCACAACTGCCCTCCCCTGCAGGCCTGGTCCCCCACAACTGCCCTCCCCTGTTGGCCATCTTGTGGTGGCCATCTTGTGTCCACATGGGGGTGGCGATCTTTGACCACATGGGGGCAGCCATCTTGTGTGTTGGAATGATCATCAATTTGCATATTAACTCCTTATTACATAGGATAATTGTTGTCACTGTCAAGTTTCAGTGTGGAAGAAAGGTCTATGTAAAAGCTGGATCGCTATGGAGTAGACTACACAGGACATTATTTGTTATTCTGCTGTTGTGGTTCTTGAACTCCTGTCTGGAGAGTTTCCAGCCTTATGGGTCTGACTCCTCAAGGTTTCCCATTGGTTAGTCACCCAACGAGCAGCTTTGAGGAAGCAGGGTCTACTCAGAAACACTTGGCTGATAAGTGTGGTGGCGGGGTGTCCAGCTCTGGTGCAGAAGGGATGCCATTAGGGTGATTGTGGGGAGAGCAGTTTCCACTTGCTCAGCAGGGCTGCAGCTGCCAGAGTTTTTTCCTGAGGCCAGGCTTCTGGGCATCATTCCTAAGCTTTCTTTGAACTTTCCTCCAGCCCTCCCAAAGTCTTTGAAATAAATGTTAGCCAGGATCAGCTTCTGATTCTTGCAGAAAGAAAGCCTGACATATAGAAACTGGAATAATAGCAATAATTAGTGTAATAATAATATAATTAAAGAAAACCTTTATTGAGCACCTACTGTGTACCAGGTGCTATATTATATGTTAGATACACATGATTTCATAGCCTCCTTTCAACAATCCTACAAGTTTGGTATATATTTACTTCATTTTTGTTTTGTGTTTTAGTAGAGGAGGTAACCAAAGCTTACAGAGATTTCAATATTTGTCTAATGTCACAAATTCAGAACTTATGTCCTTTCATGCCTCAGGAGTTAAGATTACAACATCATGTTTTAAATTTTTATTACGGGAAGTTTTCAAACATGCACAAAAAGAGAGAACAGTACAACACACCTCTGTGTACCCATCAGCCAGTTTTAGTAAATCATTAAACACAGCATAGTGCAGTATGCTCTATGCTATTAGTTTATGTCTGCAGGAGCTAGCACTACTGGGTTTTCTTGAATGTTTGAGGTTTAAGGGTTTGGAGCTTGAATTGGTTATAAATATTAGAGCAGTGTTAATTATAATTATATTAAGTTTTAAACTATGTAAAATTTAAAACTTGAATATAAAAATATCATTAAAATGAAAAGGAAAACAATAAACTGAGATTTCTTTGCCACAGATGTGATATTTCAAAAATATCTTTATTATATAAAGAGTTCATGCATAGTAAAAAGAAAATTAACAAATATAGTGGAAAAGTGAGTTCCTAGAAAAAGAAACAACAATAGTTATGAAGCTTACTAGTAATCAAAGCAATAAAAAAGGAAAATCCTATTTTCACTTATGAAATGAAACATTTCTAAAATAGGTGTTCACATTCTGCTGAAGGAGGGTGATATAGTATAAGCCTATTGGAAATTAATTTGATGAAATATATTATGGACTTAAAGAAATTTATGTCCTTCAATCCAAAAATTCCACCAAGATAATCTTCTCTCAAGGAATTATGAGAGGTGTGGAAAATATTTCTATACAAAGAATCTCATTATAGGGTAAATTATGGAGCAAAAATATTGGGAAAAAGCCCCAAAGCCTAACAATAAGAGAATGTGTAAATTATGATGCATACACAGGTATAGTATTATAGAACCATTTTCTCTATAAAATGGTCACATATATAAAGTATAATTTCATTTATGTAAAATTTATCTCTTTCTCACCACACTCACAGCAAAAAGCATTGGAAATAAATACAGTGAAATATTAACTGGGTTATCTTTGGATTGTGGGATTATGTATTTAAAATATTTTCTCTCTTTATTCTTTTCTGCATTTTCTCCTTTTATCATGAAGAATGTGTACTCCCCTTTAGAATCAGAGAAGAAACTTAATAGAAAGTTGGTTTAAAATAATGCTATCCAGCTAAAACCTTCATAACTTTGTTTTTAAATGTAAGTCAAGTTCAGTTATGTTTTCTCTCTGTTTATTTACTTTTTAAAATTGATTTCAGAGAGAGTGGAAAGGAGAAGGAGAGGGAGAGAGAGAAACATTGATTGGTTGCCTCCCGTATGCATCCCTACCAGGAATTGAACCTGCAACCTGGGTATGTGCCCTGACAGAAAATTGTACAGAATGACTCTCCAACCAACTGAGCCACACAGGCCAGGGCAACCTTCATAACTCTATCATTGTGAATTAATGAATAGTATAAATAGCTATTTATTATTATCAATGCTAATAATAATTGAGTACTTACTATATGTAACTAGAGGCCTGGTGCACGAAATTTGTGCATGGGAGGGGGTGTCCCTCAGCCTTGCCTGCACCCTCTCCAATCTGGGACCCCTTGGATATCCCTCTCACAATCGAGGATTGCTGGCTCCTAACCACTCATCTGCCTGCCTGCCTGATTGCCCCTAACTGCTCCCCTGCCAGCCTGATTGACGCCTAACTGCTCCCCTGCCAGCCTGATCGCACCCAACTGCCCTCCCCTAAAGGCCTGATCACATACAACTGCCCTCCCCTGCTGTGACCCACCTCCTCCACCGGGACTGGCATCCTCTGCACTGCGCAGAGCCTCAGGACCCCCAGGCCTCACTGCATGGAGGGGCCACCGGGCCCCGCCTCTGCTGTGCGCATGGCCATCTTGTGATGGCCATCTTGTGACGACGTGAGGTTGTGATGCCACCTAGGCTATTAGTATAGATAATAATGATAATAGGAAATATTGAGTACCTACTATATGGAAAGTATTCAAAGATTTTTATTCAAACCTCAATTGCTACATACAACAGATTTATAGTGAGAATTATAATCATTTCCATTATGTAGACGAGAAAACTAAGACTCCTAATGGGTAAGTGGCCTTCTCAAAGTCACAGAACTCTCATTGGTGGAGCCAGTGCTTGAACTAGGTTTGTTGGAGGCCAGGCTCCTGTTCTTCCCTCCTGGACAGCATGAGATATCTCATGGGACAGTCCTTCTGAAGTGAGCCTACCTCATACTCAACATGATCAAAGTCTAGGAGTGGCCCAATGCTGAGTCCAACCTCATTGGATTGTTAGAGTCAATTGGTCATCACAGGAACAATTTAATTAGAAAATCGAATTTTCCCTGAGGGCAAGGAAAACAGGCTTTTCTTCTTATTTCCTGCAATGAAACCAGGGAGAAAAACCACAGGAGAGCTGAGGTATTGCATGCTGACCTTTTTCCAAACAGAAGCCTCTCTTGTTCATGTTCTCTGCCTCCAAGCCTGACCCAAAACCCTGCAGATGGACATAGTCTTTTTTTTTTTTTTTTTTAGAAACACCAGTTTCTTCGATTAGGCTACAATGAAGGCCTCCAGGTCTGGGAACCTTTTCTACCTCCTTCCAGCACTGTGCATATCTCTGGGATGCTCCATGAAGTTGTTAATATTTAACTTGCTCAGGGAAATCTTCTTTTTTTTTTTCTTTTCTTTTTTTGCAGTTATTAAAAAGGAGCAGTGTCTGTCTAGGTCACTTTGGTCACTAAAACTTACCCACACCTTGCAGGGATATAGTAAGGATTAGCAATAATGATAGAAAGCCTACTATTCTGTAGACTCCATGAAGTAATGCCTGTCAGTCTGGTACCTATAGGTATGTCCGTTTTTTTGGAGTGCTTTCCTGTACATAGCAGGTACTCAGCAGATCTTCGATGAGTAGCAATATGAATGAATGAACCCTGCACACTACTACCTTGAGGAGTGCAGGCACTCAACAAACCCTAGCCAAGGCACATGGTTCCCCTGACCCCTTCTGGGGTCTGTGCCTCTGCATGACAGAGGGCTTGCACTGGGTGTTCTCAGGGGTCCCTTCCAGCTCTGAAATCTGTGCCTGCATCTGAATACTCCTGATGTGAGGTAGGGTTCAGGAAGGAAAGACGATCTTTCCAGCACATGCACAGTGTTCTTTGATGTAGTGCGAGGGAAAGAGCCTGTGTACCCTCCCAGGGCTCGCTCCACCCCTCCAGTCTCCATCTAGGCCTCTTGCATGGCAATCTGCAAGGTCTCTCAGAAGCACTTGGTGCCAGGATGACTCCTGCCTCAAGTATGTCCTCGGAAAGCCCTGGAGATAAGGGGCTTACGGAGTTTATGTAACATGATGAGTGGCCAGGAGAACGTGCACAAAGGGCTCTGATTCCATGGTGGGTCAGCCCTGTGACCACTCAGGGTGACTCAGCTGATATCCTCTCTCAGCTTGCAAATCCCACAGGATAGAGACCACATTGGGAGGAGGTAGGAAATTCTGCCTCTACTTTATAATTTTTTGGTGGTTACTCCCCTTTTTGTTGTGAAAAGGAAAAGTCTGAGATGTCTGAACCAAACACAAAGGGTATAAATATAAAAGAATGAAAAGTAAATGAGAAAATCAGGATGAAGGAAAAATAAAGTTTTCCAGGGGTCTTGCCTTTGCAGACCCAGTGTCCACCCTTTTCCACCCTTCTCCCTGCCCTGGGCACTGACCTTGTGGCCCCCATCTAGATCCCTGTTGGGCGATCCCCATGGGGATCAGAGTGAGAGGAGGTGTAGGTTATAAGGTCACTTTGGGCAAGCTCTGTCCTTCCATAGAGGATAGTAGTCCTCCCAAGGTGACCTTCTCAATAAGACTCTTTCTTTCTAGATAGGCAATTGCTCCATACTCTGAGATTAGGTGACAACACCAGTGTCCTGGTCACTGTGTATTTCCCCTACCTCCAGACTATCCCTCTATAAGTGGTCCCATTATAAATAAACCCTTCTTGAGTTACTCTAATTTGAACACAGCATCTGTTTACTGTTAAGACTTTGTCTGATACATAAGAATAGAAACGGAATGAGAGGCAGTCAGAAATAACACTCACAAATGAAATATAAATTGTAGTGCTCTGTGCATATGCCCCATCCCCTAAAGATGCACATGTGTATTGTTGCATATGACCCTGTGCTTCTTAGTGGCCAAAGCAACAGAATTGTAGGAAAAGATCTTTTGTTTTACTTCTTCCCACCAGAGCTTGAAAGATCTTTCTAAATAAAACTCTTACTCTCACTCTTATTACCTTATGTTGCAGGTTGACTTGTCCCCCTAAAATATATATTCAAGTCCTAACACCTAGTGACCTTATTTGGAAATAGGGTCTCTGCAGATGTAATGACATTGAAATGAAGTCATACTGGATTCAAATAGGCTATAATCCAATGACTGGTGTCCTTATAAGAGGAGGGAAGTTTGGACACAGACATGCACAGGGAGAACACCATGTGCTGATGGAGACAGAAGTGATATGCAACCACCTGCGGCTGGGAGACAGGAGTGGCCAAGATTATCCCCTGGAAGCTCCAGAAGGAATCAACCCTGCTGACACCTGATTTCATATTGGTCTAGCATCCAGAAGGATGAGAGAATACATTTCTGTTGCTTTAAGCCATTGAGTTTGTGGTAATTCATTATGGCAGCCCTAAGACAACTATTATTTCTTGACTTGGCACCAGAGCTCTCAGTGATCTGGCCTCGGCTACCTTCCCGGCTTCATCTCACACAGCTTACCAGTCTACCCTTCCGCTCTAGTTCTCACATATGCTGTGCGATTTCAGATTTCCCAGCCCTTGGCTATGCTCTTATTGCTGTCTGGAATACCTTTTCTACTTTCCTGGACTCAGCTAAACTTTTCTCACTTACAGATTCAGCGCAGGCATTACTGTCTCCAGGAGACTTCCCCTGGCTTTCCTAGCTGCTGGATCCACCTCCCTTGGACTCCCATGCCATCCATAACATAGAGCTGGAGCCTTTGTTCCCCTCCCTAGATGGTAACCTCCTCAAGGGCCAGGTTCTACTCACTTCTGCATCTCCAGGGTCTAGAACAGTGCCTGACACATGGTAGGTGCCCTGTTGGTGTCTATAGAACTGTAAGTCCCATCCTTGGCATTTGTAAGGTACCTGCCATAGCCCAGATGCTTTTCTAGACATTTCCCATCCTTTTCATCTGTGGATGAGGAAATTGAAGCTTGGGGAATATGATGGTTAATTTTATGTGTCAAATACCAAACTAGATGTAATAAAAGTATTAGATGTGATTAACATTTCAATCAGTCAGCTTTGAGTAAAGCAGATTACTCTTCATAATGCAGGTGGGCCTCTGCCATCAGCTGAAGGCCTTCAGAAAAAAGGCTGAGGCCCTCTAGGAAGAAAGAATTCTGCCTCCAAGCTGCTTTTGGACTCAACTGCAACATCAGCTCTTAACTGAATCTTCAGCTTGTGGTCCTACCCTACAGATTTTGGACTTGCCAGCTTCCACAATCATGGGGCCAGTTCCTAGGACAGCTAGATCTCTCCCTCTTTCTCCATATACATCCTACTGGCTCTGTTTCTCTGGAGAACCCTGATTAGTATAGACAGCATATTTTCTGAGTTTATGTGCCAATATGTGATCAAACTGGGATTGACATTAGATCTGATACCACAGTCTAGGCTCTTCCATTTCTAGCTGCAGCCTATTTGCCCTGGGCAGAAGGAGGGGGCCCAGTTACAAAGGGTCTGAAATCTGCATTTTTGTCCATAACAAATCTTGAGCAATCAGCTCAGAGTCTAGTATAGACTATGTTGATCAAATGAGTTGCATATTTATTAAATTTCTTTTTGCTTTTACTCAGCAAGCAGAGATGTTTATTCCTTTAAAAAACACAAGTGGGGCAATATGACTGGGACACTCAGTTCTTTGAAGAGGCTGAGATTTGGTTGGCAGCACATTAAAAATGAGCAATGTTGGTTTTAGGTCTCAACAGAGATGCCATTTTTCACGTCTGTGTCATATCGTGCCTTTGCAGCTCAGCAATGACGGCACCACCCAAACATCCCTTGCCGGCTGTATTCCAGCCCACCTCCCAGAGAATATGCACTCTGAGAGAGCACCCATGTGATGGCGAGGTGCTGAGAGAGGCAGTAGCTATTTTACCTTGAGCCTCACTACCCTTTAAACTAATTCTTATTCACCATTTTGCAAATGATATAGCTCAAAGAAGAAGAGTAGCTTGCTTTGTTTGAGATTTAAGAGATATTTTGTGAGCATCTACTAGGTGCCAGGCATGGGCTGAATGCTGGGAATTCAGTGGTGAGTAAGAATGAAAGACCACTCATGATTGTAGAAAGGAATTAAACATGAAAATCATACACATCCAAGCAGAGGGACTTGTGGTGTTACTGATGGTGCACGGCTTCAAATCCCAGACTCCTCTTGTGTTGCTTTTCTTTCCTTTAGGAATGTCCCTGGTTTGGAATGCTCATTCTGGTACCTTCTCAGGTAATTGTCACTGGAAAATTTCTGTTCAGTCCAGCAGGGCTTTGAAAGCTGTTTTGCTTCTTTTTAATCATAGGAGGTTCCAGGAAGGTTTGGAGTCCTAGTGGGTTGGAGTCGTAGCTCCAATTCTTACTAACTGTGTGACTTGGACAACTCCCAGGACCCCACTAAGTTTCATTTTCCTCATCTGTAATAGGAAGTCAATGTAAGGCTCAGCTGAGAGCACGAGTGGGAAAATGCTTTGTCAACATTAAGAAACTTCCAGATGCTGGAAGTTATTAAAAACAAACAATCACCTGCCTAACCGCCTCAATGAGAAGCTGGGAATTATTCTACATAGAGTGAGTGGCAGCCAGGGTGAGATTTTTCTTTGCATAATGTATGTAACAGAGGCTTTAAGCAAATGAATATTCAAATAACATTGGAAAGAATAAAAGTAAGGATTTACAGTCCATATAAGTCTAAGTTAGTTTTCTAGTATTTCAAACTTCTTTTAGCTATAGTGAGTATTTCCTTACAATGTGTTAACTATAAAAGTATTTTATTTACCAAGTAAAGGGAAAAAAAGGTTAGGTATCTCACCCACTAGACGGAAAGCAGGGAGCTCTGTGTTTCAAACTTTCCAACCCAAACTACTCTTTTCTTTTCTCTTAGATGAGGTAGTTGTTCCTTATAAACCGTTGCCCCCTGACCACAGCACCACCCTGAAAGATCTATTCTGTGCACTTAGTGATGAGCGAAAACTCCTGGGACATAGCAAGGCCTTTGTTTTCTGGAGGAGTAACACTTTGTTTAATTATTTCCTGACTTGTTTGGAGGTCACTATCTGACAGCCTACAATTTAGTCTCTAGCTTCAAAATATACAGCTAAACAATGTCCTTTTTCTCTGCTGTCTTGGGGCCTACAGATCACAGTGCCTGGCACAGAATAATTTTTCAATAAATTATAGCTATTTAAAAAATGATAATAATTATTACTATGACTATTATGATTGTATCATCATATAACTACTTTTTTGAATGAGTATGTGGAATTGGGAAATAGTCCAGAAAAGGTCTGTGAATGGAATACAAAGTTTAAAAAATTGTGTGTCCTTGTAGGCTCTCATTCATAGACTACTTTTCCTTTTGTTACACAGAGTTCTAGTAGGCTTAGCATTCAGGTTACACACAGAAGATTAGAAGTAGCAAAATCTTCATGTAATGAAAGGAAAAAGTGCGCCTATTTCTTCCCATCAGATACTGAAAGGTTATCAGTGATCTCTTGCTGCTGAGGGCAGAATCAGAACTGGGTTCTGAGTTTAAATCATGACTCTGCCATTTAGCAGAGTGTGTTTTGGGGCAGCATTTCACTAACCTCTTTTATTTTAAAAATAATGTTTAGAAAAAATAATATCACCAATTTTCTGGTGACAATAATATCCCATTCCTTAAAATTATTAGTAAGAAAAATAGCTCATGTTTGCACAAGCTCATTGTATTGCACATGGTCCCTTCATCTATCTGTTACTGTACATCCCCTAAGAGCCCTACCTTCTCAGTGTTTGAATTCCCCCTTGACCAGTGAGCAAAAGCAGGCTGGGAAGTAAGGTGATGCCTCTCTGGCTCCACCATTAGTGGCACAGCTGAGATTAGAGCCCAACTCACATTCCTTCCATCTACTCTGTTGTTCTTAAGTATAATTATAACCATCAAATATGGTATAGTATGACTTCAGAAGGGGGTTTCTGTCCTCCATATCCTAAGACTCTTCAATTTGCATGATGCATTTGAGTTAACAAGCTCTCTGCATTGCCTAACATATCAGGCCCCATGAGGGGATGGAGTGGTGAGTGGGGAAGAGGGGTAGAAGTATTAGACACATGCTATTCTGCAAAGTACCTATATCTAGTGGTGCATTAGGACATTGACAGGAGAAAAAGAAAAAATTCAAATGGTTTTTATAATGTAAAATTACAACAAAGTAAACATGAATAAGACTCATCTATTTCCCAAGAGGCAGGGCCACATTCTGGTGGGCAGGGTAGGGTTTTCTTTTGAAGAGAATCATTTATTCTGCTGTGAGTCATTCGGGGAATTGTTAATGCTAGGACAGAACGTGAGTGAAATTTTGAACTGCGTCAAGAAGATCTTGGCTCCAGACTTTGAGTTGAGGAAAGAAAACTGAAATAACTTAGATGGTGATGTGAAAAGCCTCAGTAACCCCCGGGATATTAACCTTAGGAGATGCTGGGTAAAGGATATACGGGAATTCTCTGTATATATTTTGCAGTCATTCGTTAAGTCTAAAATTATCTCAAAATAAAAAGTTAAAAATAAATGTCCCCACAGAACAACAAAAACAAAAAGATATTTTAATGTCCAGATCGTTTCACTGGTGAATTCTACCAAATATTTAGGACAGAAATAATAGCAAATTTACACAAACTTTTAAAGAGGAAGATGGAATACTCTCTAACCCATGTTGTGAGCCTAATGTTACTGATACTAAAACCAGGCATAGATATTATAAAAAATGAGAATCTAAGATTAATATCCCTAATGAATATAGATGTAAAATATTAGCAAAAATTAGCAAATCATGTTCACCAATATATTGTGTTTATCCCAGGAATACAAGTTTGGTTTAACATCTGAAATTCAGTTAATGTAGTATAAGATATTAATAGAATAAAGGAGAAAATAATATAATTATTTCAGTAGACACAAAAAAGCATCTGACAATAAAATTCATCAGCAACTAGAAATAGAAGGGAATTTTTCTTTTTAACCAATAAAGGTCATTTACAATAAAACCTACTTCTTGACTTCATACTTGAGGTTGAGAATGAAAACTTTTCCCCTATAGTCAAGGATGTCCATTTTCACTAGTTCTGTTAAATACTTTACTTGTAATCCTGGACAGCCAATAAAGTAATAGAAATAAAGGCACTTAGTTTGGAAAGGAAGGTGTAAAACTGTCTCTATTTGCAGATGACATGATTATATAATGTAGAAAATCCCAAGAAGACTACAAAAAAGCTACTGGGACTAAGTGAATTTAGCATGATCATTGGATACAAGTTCAATATACCAAAACCAACTGTACTTCTATATGGTTTATGGGGTGATGGTGGTGAGTAAGCTGGTAGGTGCATTTGTCACAACTCATCTGTGTACTTAAATTAGGTGCATTTAGGTTAAATTATATCCTGGTATAATTGATTTAAAAGCTACAATAAATTAAATCTAATTCCTTGAATGTATTTAGTTGGCATTCCTGTCTTTTGTTAGAGAGTTGGCAAGTCAAATATATATATTTCATCAGATCTTATAATTTTGAGCAGGTTTTGAAAATATTGAATATAATCTTTGAATTGCTCCAAAGAATGAGCACAATATCAGCATAGTTGAGGCTGAATCTTCTAGTAACAAACTAGATTGTGTAACATGCAAAGCTTAAAAATACTTTTGAGTTCTGGACCCACCATGTTATCATCTCTATTGTAGGCTGACTTTCAACAATCTTTGACATCAATACCTGAAGCTGAAGTTGAATTTCTCAGTTCTTTAACAAAGTCAAAGTATACACATTTTGGAGGAGCTGTGGCATGATTCTAATAGTAATTTCAGTTTGTTTTCTGGTTGTTTTACATGATGTTTATACTTGCCACAAAGTAGTTGAACTGATTAAAATTTTTTAATATTATAATATTGATATTATTTTAAATGTTTAAAATAAACTTTCTTCTCTTTTTGTTACTCATTAAATTCAAATTTTTATTTTGAATTCATCTTGCAGAGTAGTCATTTGTCTCATTATTTTAGAAATAAATTTTGCAAGTTCTGCAATTGTATCAAGTGTCAAAATCATTCTAACTTTAAACCTAAAAATTTTTCATTGTGTTATATAACTATTGTGCTTTTAGTCCCATGCAAAATATAATTCATTATGCTTGGCTAAATATTAGACATAAATTATTCTTTAAATTATCATGCCAATATCCAGTATCACTTGCCTTTTTGGATATTATAGAAATCTTGCCATCTAAAAGCTTTAATTTTAGGAATTGGCAAAATTTTCAGTTTCCAATTTTCTATTTCTATTGTGATTAAACTTGTGTTCATTCCTAGTGATCTTTTCTAAAGGACTGAAAATAAAATGTAATTGTATTCAAGCATATATAATTTGAATATTTTCATCAATAAGTACTAAAGTAAAAATTAATGTTCTTCATGTGTTTTAAAAAAGTTGTTTTTATAAAATATTTAAATCAAAAGGCAAAATACAAATTATATTCAATGAATATTGAAATTATGAAATATTTAAAGGTAAAATTTTTTACTTATTTCTTTGAAATTTTAATGAGAGATATTTAAATATTTTATGAAAATAACACAAAATTCTAAAACTCATCAGCCATCTAATTATGCTTTTATAAGGTTGTCATATTCACTCATGTTTCATCTAGACCTACACATACACATTTTCAAGTAATTGTTTAATATTGTTTCTAAGCTACTGTTAATATTGAGTTCATTTTAAATACCTTTGGAATTATGAATTGGAATGTTCAAAAAGGAGTGAGAAAATGGAAATCAGTACTTTGCTATGTAGGAATTGATTGTAATCGTGGTACCTGAGTGGAAGGATTTGACCAGTTAATATGTTTTTTCTTTTATCTAGGCAGTTTTGTCCTTTAATTCCCTCCACTTTCAGAAGCAGTGTCATCTCCAATATTGGTAGCACAAACTCTCACAGCACTTGGATCCAGTTGCTCTTTGATTCAAGGACAGGAGGTGAAAGAGGAAGTCTTTTCCTGGAGCGTGAACTGCTTTAGTATGGAGAACACTGTGTTATAGGTGGCACTGTGCCAATGCGGAGCCCTAGCCTTCAATGACAGGGTTGTGCATGTGTTCTTTAATGAGGTGTGTGTGTGTGTGTGTGTGTGTGTGTGTGTGTGTGTGTGTGTGTGTGTGTGTGAATGTGGACCCTCTAAAGCCCATGGGCCATGGCTGGGGCCCCTCTCACCCAAGACTAAGGGTGATTGTAGGCAAGCCAGACATTGAGGCCTCTTGAGCAGTAAACATGTGGGAGCTACAGAACAGAATCAATCATATGGAAAACCAGAGAATAGCAAGGCCCCATTCAAAACCTCCAAATTAAATGATTTCTGAGTTCCCTGGTACCTGGGTGCTCAGTGGAGCTGTCTTTGCTCTGTTGAGCTCTTGTCTAAATTGAACCAGAGAAATTCTATTTTTAATTTTTAATCAATTTGATACATTGAACTTTTGCCCATCATTTTGTTAGGAAAAAGACTATTTTACTAAAAAAGATGGAAAAAGTGATCTGGTCCAATTACCACTCATACCACCTTTGTAAATGGGAACACTGAAGCTCAGTGAAGGGCAGTGACCTATTCAAGTTGATTGTTCAGTTAGCTACAAGGCCTGGACACAAAGCCAGGTGCCCAGACTCCCTGCAGAGCATGTGTTTTCATGCTCTTAGAGTCAATCAAGGATGGAATAAATAACTTGTTTCTGTGTTAATTTAATGTTAATAATCTTTTTAGCTTCTTCCCATAAGCTAACATCTATCAGCTGCTTCCTGGCCTTTAGTATACTAAAAGACATTGTGTCACTGATGAACTCAAGATTTTGGAGGCCATTGCTGAAATTGGAGATCTCAGGCCCATATGCGCTCTTGGCCAAAACAACTGGCATCAAGTGTGAGTTCTATCCTATTCCCTCTCTGTTCATCTGTGTCTCCCTTCCTCTCCATCATTGTTCACATTATTCAAAAGCATTGACTGGTACTACTGTGGACCAGTTGTCACAGTATAGAAACTCAGGGACATAGTTGGCCTTTGCTGTCTGTATATCTTTCTTTAATCTGTTTCTCTGTCTTCCTTTCCTTGTTTCTTATTGTGTCTCTCATCTACTTGTACATATATATGTGCATATCTTTTTCATTTTTCTTGGTCAAGGTCTCTTTTCTCTCTCTTTTACTTCTCTTTCCTCTCCTTTTTTTAAAAAATATTTTTTATTGATTTTAGGGAGGAAGGGAGTGGGAGAGAGAAATAGAACCATCAATGATGAAAAAAGAATAATTGATTTGCTGCCTCCTACACATCCCACACTAGGGATTGAGCCCGAAACCGGGCATGTGCCCTGGTTTCAAACCGTGACCTCCTGGATCATAGGTTGATGCTCAACAACTGAGGCTACACCGGCTTACCACCTTCTTCTTCTTCTTCTTGTTTCCAATCTCTACTTCTTCCTCTATTTTCATCTTCCCTTATCTCTCACTGTATTTGCTCTTTCTTTTTACTTTTCCTGTTTAGTTTTTATATTGTCTTTTGTTTCTTTCTCTGTGTCTCCTTATATCTCTTCCTGCATCTTGTGTTGCCATGTCTGTCTCCCTCTGTCTATTCTCAAACTTTCTCTAAAGAATGTTTGTGCATTTGTATATAAAGTGGGGGGTTGCAAAGGCCTCTTGAATTTCTGCTCTTCACATAAGTCTGTGGAAAGACACCAAGGCTACCCTCGTTGTTAAGGCAGATTTCACAAGATTTTCCTCTTCTGATGATTTGATTGTGTAAACACATTTTGGTCCCACTGACAAGGAGAGCTGAATCTCAGTAGCCTTGTGTATTAAACAAGCAGGGGCCAGATTTTTTTTTTTTTCATGTTTGAAAGAGACCTGCACTACTTTAAAAAATATATATATTTTATTGATTTTTTTTTACAGAGAGGAAGAGAGAGGGATAGAGAGATAGAAACATCAATCAGCTGTTTCCTGCACACCTCCTACTGGGGATGTGCCCACAACCAAGGTACATGCCCTTGACTGGAATCAAACCTGGGACCTTTCAGTCCGCAGGCCGATGCTCTATCCACTGAGCCAAACCGGTTAGGGCCCTATTTTTAAAATACAAGTGAAATGGTTGCTTTGAGGTGAAGATTCTAAAGGAATTTTGATGGAGGTTGGAGCCCCAAATACCCAAGTTTGTGATTATATTCCTCAGGGTGGAAGCTAGATTGATTTTAAAAAGTCATTGAGAACTTCCTGGATACTAGGTTTTCTGGTAGAGACCAGAAAACAGATGTAGACCAGTCTTTTAAGAATAAAGTCTACTAGGGAGAGTTTCCTGGATAATAGAGAGGGTTGTTTACTTATCTAAATGTTTCACCAAAGGGAAGTACAAGTGGAGAATAATTTATTTAGGCCAGGAATAATCAAGGGAAGTTTTATAGAAATGTTGATATTTGATCTGGGCCTTGAAGCATGAATAGGAGTTTTCCAGGAAGAAAAAGGTGAAGGGTATTCTTTGAAAAGGAACTAGCACAGAAGGATAAAGCAGTTTGGGATATTGAGAAAATAGTGAATAGAGGATGAGGCTGGAGCATTATGTTGGGGTCCAAAACTGAAGGTTTGAATGCCAGGATAAGGAATTTGGCCTTTTTCCTGATTGTTATGTGTGGTCATGGAAGAGTTTTAAGTGAGTTAGGTTGGGGGATGGAAGGGAGGCCTGCAGACTAGGGAGGAGATTGAGGCAGTACTCCAGATAAGAGAGGATGGAGCCACGGTTTATAATATTCCTCCTCATTAATAACCCTCTACTATATACTAAGCTCTTGGGAGTTATTAGGGATAAGGGGATGAATATGACATGGTGGAGTTGGAGTCCCAAGGATCTTAAATTGAGAGGAGATATAAACACATTAACAGGTAATTTATTCTGTGCTAGACAGAGGGAATAACAGGGGGTGCGGAATCCAGAGAAAAAACTGAATACAATATGGAAGGAGCTATTCATGGTGGGCTTTCTGGAAGAAGTGAAGCTTTAGTTGAGATTAAAGAGCAGGCCAGAGTTATCTAGAGCCATAGTTCTCAAAGTGTGGTTCCTGGCTTAGAAGCACTAGCATTGCCTGAGAAATTGTGAGAAATAAAATTCTTTTGTTTTTGCCACATAAATATATATTTTTTCTTTCAGTATAGTAATTACATTTGTTTTGTGTTTTGCTAAAGCCAAGTCCTAGGAATAAATTAAAAAGGGTCAGGTCAGATCCTATCTCCCAAGAATACAGAATAGAAGGAGAAGCAATCATGTAAAAAGCTAACCTTAAAATGATGAGGTTTTTTTTTCTTTTTTTTTATTGTTTTAAGTATTACAAATAGTAGTACATATGTCTCCTTTTTTTCCCCCCATTGACCTCCCCCCGACCTCTCCTACCCCCCAGTACATGCCTTCACCTGCCCGCCCTCCCCCTCACCCCAGTGTCTTGTATCCATTGGTTGTACTTATATGCATGTATACAAGTCCTTCGGTTGGTCTCTTACATCTCCCCTCGCCCAACCTCCCCTGTCTTCCCAATGTAGTTTGACAGTCTGTTCAATGCTTCTTTGCCTCTGTATCTTTTTCCCACCATTTCTTTCCTTTAAAAAGTTTTGCCTTTGCAGACTAGAAATAAACATATAATAACAACAACAACAAAAATAGTAGTAAACAATGTTTGAGTCCCAATTTCAATGTCCAACAGTTCTGAGTCCCCGTTTCAATGTCTAACAGTTCCTTATGTGTACATATCAGCAATGATATCTGGATGGTGGGCACATGGTGGCAATGCAGGTCCGACCCTCTCTGGTTTGGTCCTAGGTACCCTGCAGCAGTGCACAGCTGCTGACTGCTCACGTGGCAAGGCATTGTCAGCGTCTTCCATCTCTGGACTGTTTTTTCCTCTTGTCTTCGTGGTTGGAGCACACCTGTCAATTCCTCTCTGTTGCAGGAATCCACCTGGTCTTGGGGTTGTTTTCTGAAAATATACAAATATATTCTCGACCACAAGTTAATAAAGGACTCTTTTCTACATAATTGATTTGGGATCCTTTTTATTTTTGTTCAAACGATTTTCCTTTGTCTTATCTAGACACCATGTGTGTTTTTAATGGCTGTCTTGCTGTTAGCATTACAAATGAAAATTAATTTGGTAAAGTAAAAATTGTCTAGATGTAATTTACTTACAGGATATTTTTGCTTACATGATATTGCCCTACTATTCCCCCCCCCTTTTTTTTATTAATGGAGGCTTTTGTAAATTTTTTATAATGCAGTCTTGATAACTTTAAATTTAATTTTTTTTTTTTGCCCAAAATATATGACTGCTTTAGGTTCATTGCATATTCAGGAATTTTACCATGAGATGAACTACCAATAGAAATTTTAGTTATTACTTTAAGAACAGCTTTTTGTCCAGTACAATTAAATTTACTTGAATATTCACTTATTTCAATTAGCCTATTTAAATTAATCTGAAAACTTGATTACTATTTTACTGTCAAATTTAATACTCCACCAACAATCTTAGTTTACCCTGTAAATATTAGTGGGAAGGATTATTTGCATTCTTGAGTGGGCCCTGAGCATTCCAGATGCTAGGCTGAATTTAGATATAGGGCAGCTGCTGTCGGCCAAGTCTCTTGTCTGTTACCTGGGTCCCGATCTGAGTTGGGCCAAGTCTCTGTCACCTGTATCTCGTTGTGAGCTGGGCCAAGTCTCTTTCTGTTGCCTGGGTCCCGATCTGAGCTGGGTGTGGGAAGCGCGAAGCAGCCATGGGGGCAGGAGACCTCCTTCAGAAGGGGTGAGGGTTTAAGCCCCTGCAATGTTGGGGGGGTGAGGGTCTGTGTCCCACTTCTGTTGCCCCCCTAAGTTCTCTCCTGATGGCCCCTCTGCGACTGTGCCTGTCTTAGGTTGTTCCTTCCTTGAGGAATCTTACCCATCTCTGGCTAACCAGCCATCCTCTGGGGCCAAGCAGGGTGGTGTGAGGTTCAGTTCTGTCTCCTTGGTAGCCTATGCCCCCGTGGCCTCCACACCCAGCACCTGCCTTGGGAACCCCTGGCCTGCTGGCAGGGTCCTGGTGCTGATGACATATCTCGGGGAACTCGGGTTTCTTCTCCAGTGAGGGCCCAGCTCACACAATTGGGTGTGAGACAGATCCATGGTACCAGCCCCCACGAGGCTTCAAGCTCAGCATGAACAGAAAGCTCAGGCAACAGATGAGGGCAATTGGATTGTGAGAAGAGGGTCCCTCTTGGCACAAAAGGCAAGAGGGGCCAGTATAGGATGCTCAAGTGCCTTCCCAGTGCCTTAATTCCTTCTGCAAGGGATTAAATCCTTTCATGTCCTTTTTTTTTTTTTTTTTAATTGCTGACAACCATTCAAAAATTAGTTTGTAAGTTTGTTTGGGATAATTGTAAAATATGCTGTTGTAAAATATCTAAAATTATAATGACATTGTAGAATAATATCATGTAAGGATATTCTTTGCCGTAGGCCCTGGCAATTCCATTTCAAACTAGCTGTCAATTTCTTTTTGTAGCTTTATATAAACGTTGTCAGGGAGGCAAAAACACAAATTACTTACTTTAGTTCAAGAGGCCAAATATATTGACTTTCAATTACAATCCTTATGACTTTTGAAGGAAACTTCTCTTTGTTTCATTCCAAAATAATTTTCAGTCTACAGAGAGTTTCATTTAAAAATTTTTGTCACATGAAACAATTTCTCTTAAAGTTATGGTGACCACTAGTATTGATTAGATTTAGTATTTTATTTTTATTTTATAATTTTTTAATTAATTTTTTAATATTTATTTTTTACATATGTGTCCTTATTTCCCCATAACCCCCCACTACCCACTTATGCCCCGCCCCCTTGTTGTCTGTGTCCATTGATTAGGTTCATATGCATGCATACAAGTCCCTTGGTTGATCTCTCCACCTTACCCCCACCCTCCCCTACCTTACCTGAGGTATGATGTTCTGATCGCCATTTCTCAGCCTCTGGATCTGTTCTTGTTCATCAGTCTATGCCGTTCATTATATTCCACAAATGAGCGAGATCATGTGATATTTATCTTTCTCTGCCTGGCTTATTTCACTCAACATAATATTCTCCATCTCCATCTATATTGTTGCAAATGGTAGGAACTCCTTTTTTACCGCAGCATAGTATTCCATTGTATAGATATACCACAGTTTTTTAATCCATTCATCTGCTGATGGGCATTTAGGTTGTTTCCAAATCTTGGCTATGGTGAATTGTGCTGCTATGAACATAGGGGTGCATATTTCCTTTCTGATGCGTGTTTCTAGATTTTTGGGATATATTCCTAGAAGTGGGATCACTGGGTCAAATGGGAGTTCCATTTTTAGTTCTTTGAGGAAGCTCCATACTGTTCTCCACAGTGGCTGCACCAGTCTGCATTCCCATCCGCAGTGCAAAAAGTTCCTTTCTCTCCAAATTCTCTCCAACACTTGTTGTTTGTTGATTTGTTGATAATAGCCATTCTGACAGGTGTGAGATGGTACCTCATTGTTGTTTTGATTTGCATGTCTCTGATGATTAGTGACTGTGAGCAGGTTTTCATATGTCTCTTGGCCTTCCTTCTGTCTTCTTTCGAAAAGTGTCTATTTAGATCAGTTGCCCATTTTTTTGATTGGGTTGTTTATCTTCTTTTTGTTAAGTTGTATGAGTTCTCTGTATATGTTGGAGATTAAACCCTTATCATTGATATCATTGGCAAATATGTTCTCCCATGCAGTGGGCTTTCTTGTTGTTTTATTGCTGGTTTTCTTTGCTGTGCAAAAGCTTTTTATTTTGATGTAGTCCCATTTGTTTATTTTCTCTTTAGCCTCCATTGCCCTAGGAGTAGTATCAGTGAAGAAGTTCTTTCGGCATATGTCCGAGATTTTGCTGCCTGTGGATTCCTCTAGTATTTTCATGGTTTGCCGTCTTATGTTTAAGTCCTTTATCCATTTTGAGTTTATTTTTGTGCATGGGGTAAGTTGGTGATCTAGCTTTATTTTTTTTGCATGTATCTGTCCAATTTTCCCAATACCATTTGTTGAAGAGACTGTCTTGACTCCATTGAAAATTCCATAGAATTTTGTTGAGGATTTTGGCATCTATGTTCTTGCCTCCTTTGTCAAATATTAATTGAGCATATTGATTTGGGTCAATTTCTGGGTTCTCTATTCTATTCCATTGATCTATATGTCTGTTCTTGAGCCAGTACCAGACTGTTTTAAGAACAGTGGCTTTGTAATACAGCTTGATATCTGGTATTGAGATCCCACCTACTTTGTTCTTCTTTCTCAGGATTGCTGTACCTATTTGGGTTCTTTTTTATTACAGATAAATTTTTGGAAAGTTCGTTCTAGGTCTGTGAAATATGTTGTTGGTATTTTAATGGGAAGTGCATTGAATTTATAGATTGCTTTGGGTAGTATGGACATTTTGATGATGTTGATTCTACCAACCCACAAACATGGTATGTTCTTCCATCTGTTTATGTCTTCCTCTATCTCTTTTTTCAGTGTCGTGTAGTTTTCTACGTATAGGTCTTTTACCTCTTTAGTTAAGTTTATTCCTAGGTATCCTAAATTTTTTGGTGCGAGGGTAAATCGGATTGCTTTTTCAGTCTTTCTTTCTGTAAGTTCATTATTGGTGTATAGAAATGCCATAGATTTCTTGGCATTAATTTTGTATCCTGCTACATTACCGAATTCAGTTATTAAGTCTAATAATTTTTTATGGAGTCTTTAGGGTTTTCTAGGTACAGTATCATGTCATCTGCGAATAAGGACAGTTTTACTTCTTCTTTTCCAATTTGGATGCATTTATTTCTTCTTCTTGTCTGATCACAATGGCTAGTACTTCCAGCACTATGTTGAACAGGAGTGGTGAGAGTGGGCATCCCTGTCTTGTTCCTATTCTTAGGGAAATTGTTTTAGTTTTTGCCCATTGAATATGATGTTGGCTGTGGGTTTGTCATATATGGCTTTTATTATCTTCAGGTATGATCCTTCTATTCCCACCTTGTTGAGAGTTTTTATCAAGAAAGGGTGTTGGATTTTGTCAAATGCTTTTTCTGCATGAATTGATATGACTATGTGATTTTTATCTCTCAATTTGTTTATGTGATGTATCACATTTATTGATTTGTGAATATTGTACCATCCTTGCATCCCTGGGATAAATCCTACTTGGTCATGGTGTGTGATCTTTCTGATGTACTGCTGGGTCCGATTTGCTAGAATTTTGTTGAGGATTTTGGCATCTATGTTCATGAGGGATATTGGCCTGTAATTCTCTTTCATTGTGTTGTCTTTATCTGGTTTTGGTATTAGAGTGATGCTGGCCTCATAGAAGGAGCTTGGAAGTGTTCCTTCTTCTTGAATTTTCTGGAATAGTCTGAGGAGGATAGGTTTTAGTTCTTTTTTGAATGTTTGGTAAAACTCCCCTGTGAAGCCATCAGGCCCTGGGCTTTTGTTTGCTGGAAGCTTTTTGATGACTGCTTCAATTTCTTCCATAGTTATCAGCCTATTGAGATTTTTAGAATCTTCCTGAGTGAGTTTTGGAAGGTTGTATTTTTCTAGGAATGTGTCCATTTCTTCCAGATTGTGTAGTTTGTTAGAATAGAGTTGTTCATAGTATTTTTTAACAATCCTTTGTATTTCTGTGGGGTCTGTTGTTATTTCACCTCTTTCATTTCTGATTTTGTTTATTTGGGTCCTCTCTCTTTGCTTCTTGGTGAGCCTGGCTAGAGGTTCATCAGTCTTGTTTATCCTTTCAAAGAACCAGCTCTTGGTTTTGTTGATCCTGTGTATTGTTTTTTTGGTCTCTATGTCATTCATTTCTGCTCTGATCTTTATTATGGCCTTCCCTCTGCTCATTGTGGGCTTTTCTTGTTGCTCTCTTTCTAATTCTTTGAGTTGTTGAGTTAGAATATTTATTACCATTTTTTCTTGTTTTTTGAGGTAGGCCTGTAGAGCTATAAACTTCCCTCTCAGGACTGCTTTCATTGTGTCGCATAGCATTTGCATTGTTGTGTTTTTATTGTCATTATTCTCCAGGATGCTTTTAATTTCTTCTTTGATCTCGTTGATCACCCAATCATTGTTTAATAGCATGCTATTCAGTTTCCACGTGTTTGTATTTTTTGGAATGTTTTTATTATAGTTTATTTCTAATATTATGCCATTGTGGTCTGAGAAAAAGGTTGATATGATTTCAATCTTTTTGAATTTAGGGAGGCTTTGTTTGTGACCCAATATGTGGTCTATTTTTGTAAATGTCCCATGGGCACTTGAGAAGACCGTATATTCCGAGGCTTTGGGGTGAAATGCTCTGAAGATGTCAATTAGGTCCATCTGATCTAGTGCGTCATTTAGAATTGCTCTTTCTTTGCTGATTTTTTGTCTAGAGGATTTATCCAGTGATGTCAGTGGTGTATTAAAGTCTCCTACTATGATTGTATTGTTGTCGATCTCTCCCTTGATATCTTCCAGGAGTTTTTTTATGTATTTGGGTGCTCCTGCATTGGGTGCATATATGTTTACCAGAGTTATATCTTCTTGTTGAATTGCTCCCTTTAGTATTATATAGTGGCCTTCCTTATCTCTTGTTATGGCCTTTACTTTGAGGTCTATTTTATCAGATATAAGTATTGCTATCCCAGCTTTTTTCTCATTTCCATTTGCCTGAAAAATATTTTTCCATCCCTTCACTCTCAGTCTGTGTGAATCCTTTGCTCTGAGGTGGGTCTCTTGTAGACAGCAAATATATGGGTCATGTTTTCTTACCCATTCAGCTACCCTATGTCTTTTGATTGGTGCATTTAATCCATTTACGTTTAATGTTATTATTGACAAGTACATGTTTGTTGTCATATTTTCCCCTTAGTCTTTGTGTTTCTTTTTGCCTTTCTCTTTCTTCTTTTTATAGCAGTCCCTTTAGCATTTCTTGCATTGCTGGCTTGGTAGTGATAAACTCTCTTAGCCCTTTTTTGTCTGTGAAGCTTCTGATTCCACCTTCAATTCTGAATGATAGTCTTGCTGGGTATAGTATTCTTGGATTCAGTCCCTTGCTTCGTATCACTTTGTATATTTCATTCCATTCCCTTCTGGCCTGGTGTGTTTCTGTTGAGAAATCAGTTGATATTCTAATAGGAGATCCCTTGTAGGAAACTTTCTGTCTCTCTCTGGCAGCCTTTAAGATTCTTACTTTGTCATTGGTATTCGCCAATTTAATTATGATGTGTCTTGGTGTCGGTCTTTTGGGGTTCAACTTGTTTGGGACTCTATGTACTTCTTGGACTTGCATAGTTTTTTTCTTGCCAATATCAGGAAAGTTTTCTGTCATTATTTCTTCAAACAGGTTTTCTATTCCTTGCTTCTCTTCCTCTCCTTCTGGTATCCCTATTATTCGAATATTGTTTCGGTTTGTGTTGTCCCAAAGCTCCCTTAGGCTCTCCTCTTGCTTTTTAAGTCTTCTTTACATTTGCTGCTGTGTTTGTGTGTGTTTTCCTACCTTGTCTTCTATTTCGCTGATGCGGTCCTCAGCCTCTTCTAATCTACTGTTTAAGCCTTCCAATGTGTTCTTTATTGCAGCTATGTCGTTCTTCATCTCCTCTTGGTTTCTTTTCATGTTGGTGACATTTTCATTGAGCTCCTTATAGTTCTCATTGAGTTGTGTGTATTTGTCATTGAGTTGTGTGTATTTGTCATCCATCTGTTTAAACATCTTTATAATCATTACTCTGAATTCTCTCTCTGTTAAGCTGCTAGCCTCAATTTCATTTAACTCCCTTTCTGGTGATTCCTCTTTTTATTTCCTTTGGGTATTGCTTTTTTGTCTCCCCATGTTTTCCTGAAATGTTTTAATTGTAGATCCAATTGCTTTGCTACCCAGGTTCTTTTGGTGATGGTGCTACTGGTGAAATCTCTCTGTTCTCCTGGGCTTGGTTATCTAGTGTAGCTCCCTACTTGAGCTATTTGGGTTCTCTTGATGTAGGCCTGTGAGCTTGAGAGGCACAACTACAGTGCCTAGAAGTCAGCTGCTATGGAGGGGAGTGTCCCAATTTTTGCTGTCTTGCACCCTTAATTGAAATCACGTGTGCCCAGTGGGGCCTCACAGTGGCACCAAGGAGCCGTCTGTCAGGGTGATGTGGCTCAGGGAGCTACACTTTGGAATGGGTAACTGTGTTGCCCAGAGTTCTGTATTTGTGGGGTGGGCAGACTCAACTTTCGCTGCTGTGTCTGTGGTGGGTAGGCGCTTTCTCCAGGTGGTGGCTCACAGGAGCACTGGCGGTAAGTTTGCCAGCGAGGTACACTGAAGCACTCTGGAGGGCCCTGGCAGTGTAGCCATATAACCAAGGTGCTTAGCTTCTAAAGATTTCTCTTTAGAGTAGATCCTATGGCCTCAGGAAGTATTCAGATTCCATGGTGTTAATCAGGGTGGAATCTGGGTGTGGCTATATTGGTTGCCTGGAGACTGGAGGAAGGGGCTATCTCTCAGGAGAAAATGGAATCTGTGGGCTTAGATATGACTCAGCACCAGACTCGCTACCACTTCTCCTGGACTGCCGGTTGCCCACTTTCCCCAGATTCCACAACTCCACCCCTTCTCCCACACTTCTGTCACAGGTAAGTGCCTGTCTCCAAAAGGTCCCACGAACTAGGTTCAGTGGGGAAAGGTGCAGGCCCCAGCGCGAGGAAGGACTGCGTCTCTGCCAGTTCCTCTCTTGCTGGCACTCCGCAGTCCGGCAGCTCTTAAAGGCTGCCTTTGAGCTCAGATCCCAAATCCAGACTCTAAGGTCTAAAATCCACTACCTCCCGCATTACCTTTGACCCTTTCCTTTTTTTTTTTTAAATTATTCAGACCTTGCCTGTCCTCAGGGATGCGGCTTGGCACTGTGTAGTTTCTCCTTGACCTTCTGGGCACAGAGGTCCGGGAGATTCTACTGCCTAGATCTTTGATTTTACCTTTATCCGGGGGATCCCTGCTCTTCCCAGCTGCAAACTGTCTCACCAGCTGTGCCTCCTTCACCAATTTGGGCTGTATTCCGCTCGTCTCAGCTACTCCCTCTATTTGCTCCGGGACAAGGCTCAGGACACGTCCTTCTATTCCGCCGCCATTTTGTCTCCTCCAAAATAAAATTCTTGTGACTCATCACAGACCTACTGAAGCAGAAACTAGGTATGAGGGTCCAGAAACCTGTGTTTTAACCTGTCCAGTGATTTATGATTAAGTTTCAGAACCACTGATCTAGGCAAGGCAGAGGAAGTTGCTCCAGGCCAAGGGAGCAGATATGCAAAGTCATGGAGATAGCAGATGGCAGAGTGGCAACATCGTTCAGAGGCTGGAGGGCAGGGTCACTGTGTGGATGTGCCAGTCAGAAGGCTGGCTGGGCCAGATGATGGAGGACCCTAAATAATAGCAGGGGAATATGAAGCCACAGAAGGTTTTATGGAGGAGAGCATGGACAGATTGCTCTTTGGAATCAGGAAAGAGGTGGGAACATGTAAAACAGGTACTCAATTAACATTTGTTAAACTGGCCTGGGAGGAATTGGAATAGGCCCCTTCATCTGATGATTGTGTTCCAAATCAGGAAAGGCAAAGATTGGTCTCTTGTGCCAACTCTGGTCCATTGGGAGCAGCTGCCTGAGTGCGGTGTTGAGATGAATCCTGAAGTTAAGTTTGGGATGTAGAGAAATGAGGTTTGTGATTATGTAGCCAAGTTTTCAGTGGATGTGAGCAGTAGGGAAGGGAGGATGTAGTGGTTCAGGTGCTACATGTTAAATTTGAGTTGCTCTTGCCAGATAATTAACCCATTGAAAACAAAAACACATGTTATCCAGAACTCATTTGTGATCAGGAAACCCAGCCTTGCTCCTACTCAATACCAGCTAGAATCAATTCTAAATTATGCGGAGTAGAGTCATTGAGGGACATGGGGTCTTCTCTTCTTTACACCCTCCACAGTGGAAACTCCTCTCATGTCTTGAAACAATGACTGGATTTCTACCACTATGCTTTTCTTTGGGGTCAGGCAGCTAAGGTCCCTATGGAATTGAAAATATTGGAAGAGAAATCAGGTCATCATGAACACATCATTGAGGCAATGACATCCATCAGTTATTGACTGCCACATGCAAGGCCCAACTCTTAGGATGCGGAGAACATACACTCTACAGCAAGAAAAGTAATATTAAAGAAAATGTTTCCATCCAAGTAGCCCTCATGCACAGGAGTCTGAATGGGGGCCAGCTGGAGAGGCCTGGAGCACAGCCCAAAGAGCCCCCCTCTGTTGCAAAATGGATTTGAAGACTTGCATTTCATCTTTAAAATTTATGCAATCTTAAAATTCCACTCCATAATATGCAACAGATGGGCTTGTTTTACTGTAGATATTCTTGACATCAAATAGTATTTAAATTACTTACCAGCAAATGGAAAGGATGCCCCAGGTAGAGGTGCAGTGTTTGTCCTGTAACTTTGCACAGGGACCCACCCCCCAGTACACTACTGTGTCCTGGAGTTGGGAAGAGTGACTGGGAGAATGAGCAAGAAAGCCTGTTTGACTAGCTGTGTAACATTGGCTAAATTACTTGACCTCTCTGAGTTTGGTTTTGTCATCTGTATACTAGTATAGGAGCAAGTAGAGGGCAGGAAGAAATAAATGAAAATGTGTAGCACAGACCTTACCATATATTAGGCCTGCAATACATTTGAGTTAAATTCCCATATTAAGGAGCCTGAGTCATGTTTATGACCATACAAATTATTAGTCTTAACACACAATTAGGCCTGGGGAGAGTGAAACTGTAAAAAGGTCAGTTTGGATTTTTGGGTAATGGCTGCCAGTACCCCTTGCTGTAAATTGCTGGGATATTAAGAACACAAAGGAAAGAGGGGTTCATTCCTATTGGGGAATCCTGGATATTTCCAAGGAGATAGCAACAGAGCTGGACCATGCAGGTTGGGTAGATGTTCAACAGGCTCATGACTCGATCCTAGATTGTGGAGAATTAAACTTAAGACTGGACACGCAAATATGAGTCTGAGCCTGGAGGCTTAGTCTGCATTAAGGAATCTAATTTTTATTCATTTGGCCATAGGGAGCCATTGAGGACGTTTGAGCATAGAAGAGTAATGTGAGAACTGCACATGAGAAGAATCATTGAATATAAGCTTCCTAAGGACAGATTTCTCCCCCTCCAGCTGCCTCATTCCCTGTGTGGGTCCTGCTGTATCCTATACTGTGCCTACAATATATTTGGTTCAATTAAGTGTGCAATACCTGAATGAATGAATGATTGAGTCACTCTTGTAGTATAGATTGGCATAGTTTGGAGAAGGAACTCCTGGAGGCAGGAGAACCAGTTCAGGGACCATGAGTGCTGGTCCTCAGGGGTTGGCAGTGGGATGGGGTGCAAGAACAGCTATGGGGAGACTCTGGGAACATGGCTCTTCCCCTGCTCTCTGCACCTCCTGGGGAGCACTGACCACTCTTTGAATTCAGGGAAAGTTTCAGGACAGCATAATTCATCGTGACAGCTTGGCCAAATGTTCTTCCAGAGCCCCTGTCCCCCATTCAGATGGGAACACAGTCCAGCACGCTCTAGAGAGGAAATAGTCATTTGCATCTGAACATGAAACAGCATTTTCTGAAACTCAGAGCAGGGCCCAGCTGGTGTGAGCTGGGCTCCCTCACAATTACAACCAGCTTGTTTCAATTTGGGATTGGGGGGTTAGGGGTAGGACTTCATATGCTGGCTTCCCAGCGAGAAGATATTCATATCCACACAAACACACACATAAATGCAACAAGCTTGCATTCTTGGACATCTTGACTGAGGAGAGGACTTCCTGGGGGTAGGGAGAGGAAGGAAGGGAAAGGGTTGTACAAATGCATTTTCCTCCAAAGCCCAGGGGAACAGCTACTTTTGGAAGTCCAATAAAATCCACTGGGAACTGTGGGGAGTGACTTGCTGGTCCTGGAGCCATCTTGCAATGCTGAACCCCAGCTATGCATGCAGCATTTTGCCAGATGCTTTACTTTATGGCTTTCTGTAGAAGGCAGGTGGGGTGGGATGCTGGAGAAAGAAGTAGGCTGTCTGCCAAGGCTTTATATTGTTTTGAAAAATGATAAATGAAAGTTGAAAAAGTCACTGGGGTGAGACTTCAAGGAGACTCATTAGGAAGTTGCTGCCCCAAGTGAGACTCAATTTTATCCTGCTGTATAAATCCCTGAAAATCAAGACTGGATACAAATGTATAAACAAACACCAGTAAATGCAAATGGAGCTGCGTTTTTCCCACTAGCAGCCCTTCCCCCACTCCCTTTTCTTGTGTCTACCCCTCTTTTAATCTCCTCTCTTGATAAAAGGCCAGATGCTGCCTGCAAAGATTTGCTTGTCACTGGGCCCTATCCCTGCAGTTCCCCATGGCCTGTGGTCTGCATTTGTCCACCAGCACAGAGGCAGGACACTGGGCCTTAATAGACCAGAGTCAAAGTCAAAACTTCTGAGGCTGTGAATGGACACAGTGATGAGGTGGACTTCTCACAGGGGAAGTGGGCAGCATGATATGCTGGATATATCTCAGGCTTTATCATTGCATTTCAGTACTAGCTCTACAATGTAATCTTATCTAATAAAGAGGAAATAGAATATGCAAATTGACCATCATGCCATAACAAGATGGCTGCACCCACAGCAGAGGCTAAGTTCCCGTAATGAGCCTTGATGAGCAATCAGCAGGGACCTGAGTCTGTGAGGTGCTGGGCCAGGGACCTGAGGCTGGACCCCCTGCCTGGTGGGGTTTGACAGGGGACCTCAGGCCATGCCCCCTGCCCTGGTGCCAGGCCGGGAGACCTCAGGCCATGCCCCCACCCCTGGTGCTGGGCCGGGGGACCTCAGGCCACATCCCCTGCCCAGCAGAGCTTGATGGGGGACCTCAGGCTGTGCCAGGATCCTGATGCCAGGCTGGGGGACCTCAGGCCATGTCCCCTGCCCAGCAGGACTTGATGGGGGACCTCAGGCTGTGCCCCCTGCCCTGGTGCCAGGCTGGGGGACCTCAGGCCACGTCCTCCACTCTGGCGCTGGGCCGGGGGACCTGAGACTGTGCCCCTCACCATGTGGGGCTTGACGAGGACCTCAGGCGTGCTCCCTGTGCTGGCCTGGGCTGGGGAACCTCAGGCTGCACCCCCAGCCCTGGCACCAGGCCAGGTGACCTGAGGCCATGCCCCCCACCCGGTGGGGCTTGATGGGGGTGGGACTGGCCGGGTCTGGATCTAGCCCAATGGGGGTGGAGCTGGCCAGGTCTGGGTCTCATGCAATTTTGAGGAGCATGTGGGTGTGCAGGGACTTGACTCTGGGTCCCATGGTCCACCCCAGACTCTGATAGGAGGAAGATTTTCATACACATTTTACTAATTTTCTTTCATCTCTGACACTTCTATTACAGAGAAAAGGCAAATAGCAATATTAAAATATTTCCTCTAGGAGAAACCAAGATGGCAGCATAGGTAAGCACCTAAACTGCTGCCTCGCACAACAATTTCAAAACTACAACTAAAAGACAGAATGGACACCATCCAGAACCACAGGAAAGCTGGCTGAGTGGAAATTCTACAACTAGAAGGAAAGAGAAAAGCTCACGGAGAATTGGAGGATCAGCAAATGGTTGAGGTATGGCAAAGGGTCTTTGTGTGCGCAGACAGGAAGGGTGGCTGAGAGCCTGGCTGACTTTCTCTGGCGGGAGGGGGAAGGAAGCCCCCGACTGCACTGAACCCCAGTTCCGAATGCACTGAACCCCAGTTCTGGGCGAAACTCTGTGGACCCAGGCTCATACAGGGGGAGTCTGGACTGTCAGGTCGAGAGAAAGGCACTTGGAGACTCGGACACCTAGGGGAGCCCCGCAGGCAGGGGTCTGGAGGCGTGCGTGCCAGTGCACACAAAGACTGCAGTGGTTGCCACAGGCTTTTCCTAGCGGAAGCGAGTCAGAAGCTCCTGACTGCACTGAGCCTCAGTTCTGACTGTAGTGAACCCCAGTTCCAGGCAAGCCCCTGGGGACCCACACTCTCGTGGGAGGAAATCTGGACTTTAGGGCGGAGGCTCGGGAGGCAGGGAAGGCAGAGGTCTGGAGGTGCATGCGCACAAGGGCAGGGCTGATGGGAAGCCAAGACTGTCTGCTCCGCCCTGAGACTCCACCCCATCCAAGCTGAGCACAGAGGCTTTTGCAATTTGGCAAGTCTAATCCTATAAGGCTGTCACCAGCACCGAACTTCTCCCAGGGAAGACACAGCTGATCCTCACAGCCAACTGGCTTGTAGGTCAATTCCTCCCAGTGATACCAACAACAATCAAGACTTAACTACAACAAGGCTGTACACACAGTCCACAAAGGGGTGCACCAAGAGTGTCCACCTCAAGTTAACTGGGGAAGCTGACCCACTGGGCCATATAGGAAACCTAGCACACAAAGCTACCCTACCAACTCAGGGAAGCAGTGAAAATACAGCAACAAAGAAACAGATCACAAACGAAAGAAATGGAGGAAAACAAACGACTGGATATAGAATCCAAAACCACGGTTATAAGGCTTTTCAAGAATATTCTAGAAAAGGCCGATAAATATAATGAGACCCTCGAAGATATGAAAAAGGACCAACTAGAAATTAAACATACACTGACTGATATAAAAAATATTATACAGAGACCCAACAACAGACTAGAGGAACGCAAGAATCAAGTCAAAGAATTGAAATACAAAGAAGAAAAAACACTCAACCGAAAAAGCAAAAAGAAAAAAAAATCCAAAAAGTTGAAGATAATGTAAGAAGCCTCTGGGACAACTTCAAGCGTACCAACATCAGAATTATAGGGGTGCCAGAAGAAGAGAGAGAGCAAGACACTGAAAACCTATTTGAAGAAATAATGACTGAAAACTTCCCCCACCTGGTGAAAGAAATAGACTTACAAGTCCAGGAAGCGCACAGATCCCCAAACAAAAGCAATCCAAAGAGGACCACACCAAGACACATCATAATTAAAATGCCAAGAGCAAAAGACAAAGAGAGAATATTAAAAGCAGCAACAGAAAAACAGTTAATTACCTACAAGAGAGCACCCATACGATTGTCAGCTGGTTTCTCAACAGAAACTATGCAGGTCAGACGGGAGTGGCAAGAAATTTTCAAAGCGATGAATAGCAAGAACCTACAACCAAGTTTACTCTACCCAGCAAAGCTATCATTCAGAATTGAAGGTCAGATAAAGAGCTTCATAGATAAGAAAAGCTAAAGGAGTTCATCACCACCAAACCAGTATTATATGAAATGCTGAAAGGTATTCTTTAAGAAGAGGAAGAAGAAAAAAGTAAAGATAAAAAGTATGAACAACAAATACGTATCTATCAACAAGTGAACCTAAAAATCAAGTGAATTAAAAACCTGAGGAACAGAATAAACTGGTGACTATAATAGAATCAGGGGCATAGAATGGGAATGGACTGATAATTCTCAGGGGTGTGTGTGTGTGTGGGGGGAGTGCAGGAAGAGACTGGACAAAAATCGTACACCTGTGGATGAGGACAGTGGGAGGGAGGTAAGGGCAGAGGGTGGGGTGAGAACCGGGTGGAGGGGAGCTATGGGGGGAAAAAGGAGAAACAATTGTAATAATCTGAATAAAGATTTATTAAAAAAAGAAAAAAAAAGAAAAAAGAGAGAAAAAATATTTCCTCTAATTAATTCCCTTTTAATGTGCACGAATTTCGTGCACCAGGTCACTAGTAACTACATAAGCTCAAAGAAGTAACTGCTTAACTTCCCTGCTCCTCAGTTTCACCACCTTTGAGTTGGGTGTAGTATTTCCTATCCCAGAGTTATTGTAGGAATAAATTATGATGTGTTTAATGGTGGACTCACCTCACATATAATAATAGTAGCTAATACTTATCTCCACTTACTAGGAAGAGTTTCTCAATCACTTTGATTAATTAACTCACTTGACTTTCACAATTACCTTAAGAAAGACAATAATTACTCTCATTTCATAGTCCCAGGGAGGTTATAGCACTTTTCATAGTAAGTGGCAAAGATAGGACTTGAACCCAGGCAGTCTGACTCCAAAGTCAATGCTCATAAGCATTGTTCAATGCTACCTCCAGCCACTATGGTGTGCACAATAGTAGGTACTCAGTGCTCCATGGGTCCCCTCCCTTAACTACTTTCTCCAAGGAGCCAAGAGTCTTGCAGAAAGTTCTCTGGCAACAGTGGAATGGTTCTCTCTGTTAATTAGGTGTTTCATTTTACTGCCAACCTTTTGTTTCCCCCCTGGAGATCTGGCAGTATTTCTAATAAATTGTGTTTCAAGGAAAGCAATAGAAAAAGACAGTGAGTGGCTCCCAGGTTGGGGACTGCAAGGTTTCTTTAGGCAGGGGAGAACAATTGGCCCATTGTCTGAATTAATAGGACTTCCTAGGGAGGCAGCTGTGGGCCTTGCTCCCCAGTTTTATTTTAGCAGTGACAAAATTCGGCTGCTTTTTCTTCCCCTTCCATTTGGTCAGTAGCGTATTTTATTCTCACACGAAGCACTCCTTATTTCCAAAAAGGAAATTAAAGTTTTGGTTTTGGACTTTGTATAGGGATATGACAAGGGTTTGCTTGAATCTAGAGTGGGACTGAATACTGTGCAATACTTGCTTTTGTGGAACTCAGAGTTCCCTTCTGGTGGGTACTCTAGGATATTCCTGCCTGCATCTCAGAGAAAAGCCTCAGGAGTCAACTCTGGATTGATCAGTACCACTTATTTGGGTTGATGATGATCCAGGCCCAGGATGTGCATTCCTTTGCCCTCTGGCTAGACATTTATCTCCTCACCAGCAAGAAGCAAGAGGGGTAGTTGAGTGGTGGAGACCTGTGGTGGTGAAACTGGACATGGCCTCAGAGTGACCAGTACTTGAGTTTCAGCCATACCACATATCAAGCTGTGTGATGTTGACCAAGTAGCTTAACTTTACTGTAGACAGTGATAGTCTTCCCCACCCACTCTCATGGCATGATTGGCACTCCCAAGACAGCTCCGAACCATTGCATATGCTGTTCTGTATGGAATGCCATTTCCTTTCTAGCTGTTTGCCTCATTCCTGCCTAATCTTTAAATCTCAGCTCAAATGTTCCTCTATTCATGGCAGGTGTTTACTATATTTCTTTGTAGGAGACATTTGTCATTTTTCTTGCTGCCCAGAATTTTAACCCTCTTCTTCCTTCTCAATCTTATGAATCTCATTAGAAGGCAGAGTCATCTCCAGTACTACTAGAGAAGCTGAAGAGCAAGATGATCCCTTTCCCAATGTTCCTTGCCCCTCCCTTTTACCAGCCAGATAAAATCACCTACACTTTATTCAGGTGCTAGGGAGGAATTAGAGATATGGAAGATGACTGATTGTATAGTTGCAGCCTTCCTCATTTCTGTAATTATAATTATAGTAAGAGCTTCCTTATTCCATTGCTAATTTCATGTTTCTTTCATCTCATTCAGTGCCTCAATTAGTCATGGTTCTTTACCCAACCTTCATTCCTAGAGGGCCTAAACCTGTAGTAGAGTTTAATGTATTGGGTTGCTATGGTCTTCTATTAACTTTTACCACCAGTCATGTTAGTTTATTTTGCAGGAGCATAAACCAGGCAGTTGGTAGTTTTGACTTCCAGTTAAATGAACCATTGTTGTGTCCCTAGGCAGATATATTCCTTCCTTGGAAAATAAGACCTCTAAGACAACAGAGCCCAAATTTGTAGCAATGGGAGTAAATTTTTTGTGTGAATGGGTCATTAGAGTTAATGGTGAAAGAAACTCCTCCTGCTTCTTGGTTCTCACACCCAAGTATTCTGGCCATGGAAAAGTGGCATCATCTATGAACTGGTAGTTCAGAAGATATACTGCACCTTGGGCACAGTACCCAAACCTGGCAAGTACTGCCATCTAGCAAGAATCATAACTGAGTTTTTAATAGGTCATTACTACATTCAATCTGTTAGACTGTCTGTTTTGAGTGATGAAGTTCATGATGAAACTCATGGTTATAAGTTCATTGTCCTACTTCTTGTTTGTAAAATGAATTTCTTGGTCAGAAGCAGTGTTGTGTGGGATTCTATGATAGAGAGTAAGGCATTCTTATGATTGTTGATGGTGATGTTGTCAGAAACATAGGGGCAGGGAAGTCACTTTCAGATATGGTATATATTGGTATCTGTTGCAGTGAGGATAAATTACTGTCTCCCTACATGATCAGACCAGGTGGCTAAATGCTCTCACTGGAAACAGTACCTTACCTGAGTCTCAGCAATGGTCTCTGTTGTTAATGGGTAGGACACTTATGCATAGGTTTAATAACATAGACTTCCAACCAAAGTCAATCTGGCTACAACATTGCTAACCTTCATCCTTGTGACTATGACCATTTTGTTCATAAGTCCATTGAGCAAGCATTAGGATAGCTTGGGAACAAGAAGCTACCTAACCACATAATAAGACATCCTGACCATCTGATTGTTGATTATTTCATTGCTGTTGCTTTTCTGTGAATATCTATATACATAAATAGCCTCATGCTCTGTATCCATTGAGAGGTCCAGCCCCAGAATGCTACCATTCTCTGATCTTGTTCTTTCCAAGACCTTGCCCATCTAGTCATTTTGATCACCCTAGGCCTCATTGGAAAGCTCCAAATAACTTGGTGTAAACTCTAAGTTTGGTGGTGCGGTGATCTATTTTGGCTATTTAAGTGCCACTTAGTTTAAGACCCAATTAATGGAGATCCAGGAGGTAAAGAACAAAAAGGATTGATTCTTTTCCTTCTCTTTACCAGCTGAGTTTCCCATGCTAGCACTTGAGTTTTCAGAAAGGGCAAAAGGCCAAGCACATGGAAAGCTCAGGCAGCCCAGCAGGAGGAGAGTGAGTCATTTACTTCTTGAGGAATTAGGTTCAGTAATGTCCCATTAATCTGGCTTCATCAGGAAATGAACGGTGTCACCTAAGTAAATTTTCCAATAACTGAAGCTTACCCTTTCATGTGCCAAAACTTGATTTAATCTTTTTAGATGTAAGTCTTTCTAAAACCAATTACATACTTCCTTGCCTATTTCTGTGGAGGATCCTGGCCATATTCTAATCTTTCCTTGATGACATGGTGACCATTCATTTACCAGGTTCTCATTTAAGAAAAATAAAGGGCTAGTACCTCACACCCTTGGGAATCAATAAAAAATCATCTTAAAAAAAAAGAGAAAAAAAAAGAGAAAAATAAATAAAATAAAGAGAAAAATAAATTCATTATTGGAGCAAATAGCTCCAATAATGAATTTCCCTATCCTTGTTGTGAATTTTGAGTTGTTTTGCCTATTGTAATAACTTTGTTTTCAGCCTAACTTTCTCATGGTATTTGGTGCAGAAGACAAGCCTGACAAGAAGGGGTTCTGGAGTCAGATCCAAATTTGAATTCTAATTCTGCTACTTATGGCCTCTGGAATCCAGTGTCCTCATACGCAACACAGGCATATGTTGCTTGTGTCTAAACATTTCCTCAGTATTATTGTGAGGACCACGTACACAATGAAAGGGAAGAAAGCTGCTTAATAATAAATACTACTTTTTAGTTAGTGGGTTTACTTCTTGCTCTGCAATTTTCTTTCCCTTCCAGCTTGCTATGTCTAGTCTACAGAGGACCATCTGTAACCTTTAAGGACACGGTTGCCACTCTCTTATTCACCCCATCATCAGCCACTTTGCACGCAGCACAAAACTGGGCAAAGGGTAGGGGTTGGGACATGTCTTTCTCATCATCATGCCAGCTCCTCAGAGGAAGTGAAGCTTCTCCTCGAGTAAGTTCTACAATCAGTTTTGCATGTGGGGGTCCTGGGATAGGTGGCACTTTTATAGACTTTGGATCTAAGTTTTTTGTAATGCAACAGTCAAGCTCTACCTCCAATATTCTTTAAGCTTTTCTGTTTAAAGAGAATTGAAATGCATCACTGCTCAATTTTTAGAGAAAGGGGAGAAGGTATTTTCTTACTAAACTATTCACAAACTCTCAGAGCTGTCAACAAAAACCATGGAACCTCCCCTACACACACACACACACACACACACACACACACACACACACACACACACTTTCCCTTTCCCTGAGAAGTACTCTGCCCTTCTTGTAATTGGTAAGGCATGAACAGCAAGTGGGAAATTAAAAGTGAGGGGCATGCTGGTTATATTTCTTTTAAAAGTTTTGAGTTCCTGGAGCCAAGACCAAAGCCACATATTGACATCGCAGGGCATGCCTCTGACAGCAGCCTCCTGCCAGGTTCCTAGAACACTGATTCATCTTGTGCAATGAAGACCTCTCCAGAGAGTAGGGCGGCAATGGGAAGGGAAACTCTTGCTATTTATTTTGCACTTAGTATGTGTCAGGCTGTATATTTGTTGTTTAATTTCATGCTGACCATAATTCTGTGGGGTAGATATTTTCATCCATTTCTTTCAGACTAGGTAAATAGTTCGAGAATTTGAATAATTTTTCCAAGTTAATACAGTTGATATTGAATAATTTTATTTGGCATATGATAGAATATAGGGTATCTACCTTGAGACACCCTCTACCAATATTTCTAGCCTATTCAATCCCACAGAGGTCTAGGAAAAATATATGAAAACTCTGACATAAGCTGTTTTCATTTTTTAAAAATGGAATCTCAAGCTAGGTATCACAGAGTATAGAAACGACAGTTGTCATTATCATATATACTTTGATATAATACTTTACAATTCAGAAATTTCTCCCCTTTCTTCCTTTGTCTATTTCTTTCCTTGTATACTAGCTCCATTGTTGGATCTATCACACGAGCTCCCTGGCTATAGTTTTACCTTGAAAATGGGCATAATTTATGTACTACTCATGAGAAGCATTTTAGGAAATCAAATAACATATTAGCTCTGGTCCCTTTGTAAAAATGCTCTTTTAGCACCTGGAACTTAGTAAAATTTCAATTAAATGATGATTTGTGCAATTTGTGTTTACTATCTTTATCTCCTATAGATATCTCATAGGTCTTCACCACTGTATCTCCAGCTTCTATATTATAGGGATGTTAGCAGCAGAATAGAACTTGAACCTGAGTCTAAGGATTGCTGCTAGGAGATGAGTGGAAACAATACATTTGAAACAAGAAAAAAGTGAGGGAAATATATTGTTTGCATTGTTCTGAATGATGCCAGTGAAGATCCATGAACCCAAGATGCAAAGCCAATTCAGGGCAGGCTGTCCACCTGCTCTAGTTTTGATGCTATCTCAGTCTTCAGTTTGGCTGGGTAGTACAGGGGAGTATAAAGAGCATTGTGCTTGGAGTTGGAGGTCACTTAGAAGAGTCCCTCAAGTTTTGTTTCTTCTGCAAATTTCATGGAATGCTTTCTATCTCCATCCATGTGACTAGCAACATTGAGAAATCTTGTTTTGAAGAAAACCATTGATGGTCAGAGAGTTCTGTCCTTTGCTCTTCCTATCAAGAGAACAGCATGGGTAAGGCCAGTTAGACATGATGGCCATAGCTCTCTATGATAAGCAGAGAAAATACCCACTGGACGATTTTGAAGAGGCTAGGTTGATGCTTAGCTAGATTTTGACAAGGAATCTGGAAAATTCTCTTCTGAGGTCTTTTTACAACATCTATGGAATGCTGTTGATCTGGTAATTTAGCATTTCAACTCTAGTAGGAAATGAGGCTAGTTTTGTTGTGATTCCCTTTGATTGAAGTTTCTTCTCTTTTTTATGTCCCAGATACTTGCTTGATAATCTCTTCTTCAATTATTCGGAGGATTGTTTTCAGATAATATAGTCACTAACATATAGTAAGCTTCTGATCAGAACCAGGCACTAGGTTGCCCTGTTATCTAATTCAGTTCTCTCAATGATCCTCCCTGGTGGGCAATGGTCTCATTCCTATTTTAGAGATGAGAAAATAGAAGCTTAGAAAGGTTATGAGATGTGACACAATCACATGGCACTTTCTAGAATACAATATTCATGTGGGAGATACAGAGATGAAGCCTGGAAGAGTGAGGGAAAGGAGACTAATATTCATTAGCAACCATGTGCTGGGCACCTGACTGCTTGACAAGCCTTGTCTTGGGTAAGATTCACTGCACAGCAAGGAGGAGGGCATTGTTAGTGTCTTCATTTAGAGAGGGCAAGAGCATGGAGAGCTCATTGTCATTGAGCTAGTGAGTGGGAGCAAGTTTAGAGCCCTGGTCAGATGCCACAAAACTTGTCCTTATAGAGCTGCCTCATAGGAAGTGTGCAGCCCATGCTGGGGAATTCAGCTGAGGACTAGGGAAGCTGGAGAACCCGGGAGGCTGCAGAGGAGCAAGAGGGTGTGGCAGCTCCTGGAGCCCTGGTGTCATGACCAGTCAGTGTCTGCAAGCTTCCTCCTATTGTCCCCCTGCTGTTGTGGAGCTTTCCCTTTTGTGTTCCTTCCCAGCTAAAAATACAATTTTGTTTGCACTCAGAGCAAAGGCCCTGGGACCCTCCTGAGAAAATCTGCAGAGGAAACAGGACACAGAGTGGACTGCAAAGGCAGAAATGTCAACTCCTCTGCCCTGAGAGTCTGGGAGCACGGAGCGGGAAATGGCACTTCCCCTGTGTTTTTATGTTTAGCTGGGGTTTAATTAATAACCGGCAAACAAGTCTATAATTAACTCGATTTCCCTTTTGGCCAGCCTAGGGAATAATAAGAAAGCTCCTTCTTAAGTCCGTGGTATTGCTGGAAGGATGGGAGGGAAGTCAAGCTTCAAGCACTGCCTGCACAATAATGAGGGCCCTGCATAGCATTCATTGCCCTCTTCCCCTGCAAACTGTGTTATCTATACCAGATGTTGCATTGAAAGAAGAATTACTATACTTCAGGGCTCAAATTATATGTGCCTGATTTATTGCCCTGCCTCAGTTTTAAGTGCTACCTCGCAGAAGACTGATAAATGATAGCTTATTATTTTGTGGCGTGCTCAGGTTGATGAAGATATCAAGGGTGGGAAGGGGTCCACTCTTTCTAGGCTGACCATTTGGCTGGGCATTTTGCTCTCCTTCTGAACATTTCAAGTCTCCCCACACCCACCTCACCAAACACTTACCTTTTGTTTGATTTTATTTTTAATCTCTGAAGTGACATATTCAGGACCTTGTCTTGGTTTGCAAGATACCTACACATCTTGTACGTCAAAGATGAGGTACCAAGCCTTGAGTGTGGCATTTAAGACCTGTCTCTGACTTCCCTTCCCATTGTTCCCCTCCCACAGGCTCTGAATGGTTTGGCCCATACCTCCCTCAGCAGTCTCATTTCTTGTCCCTCTGCTACATTGCCCTTCTTCTTGCTCCTTGAACAACTAGACTCCTTCCTGCCTCAGGAACTTTGCACGTTTTTTTCCTTCCCCTTGGAGATCTCTCCCTTCCATCCTTCGTTGGCTATAGCCACTTTTCTTGTCTCATCATGAGCATAATTTCCTGACCTCCAGTATTTGTTAGATACCCCTTTCTATTCAGTCTAATGGTACCCTGTATATTCCCCTTCTAACTCTTTTCATAATATATGCTCATTTATTTATCTGTGTGATTATTTGCCTAATTTCTCTACTGCACTGTGAACACCATTAGGCCAGGGACTGAATCTATTAGTTCACTACTATAATTCCAGAGCCTAACACAGAGCCAGGCACAGATGCACAACATTTTTTATTGAATAAATTGAGTAGGTAAGTGATCAAGCTGCCTGTCCGGCCCATTCTTCACACTCTTCCTCCTCTTGATTCTTTCTGCTTCTGAAAGAATCTCTTCTGCATCTAAAACTGGGGCCCACCTTGTCCTTCACAAAAGCTTTGTCACTTACTAGCTTTTTGACCTTGGGCAAGTTCTCCCTGTGATTCAGTTTCCCCCATTTGTAAAAGGGGATTAACAATAGACTAACCTCACCCTGTGGTTGTGCAGATTAAGTGAGTCAGTGTGTTAAGGCACTCAGAAGTGTGTGTCTCATGGAAGGTACTGCATAAAATGTTTAAAACATCTAGTGTGCAGCCTAATATTTATGGTTATACATTTCATCTAACTTAACTTTAATCTGGGCTTTTGCTCTGGCTATGCTTCCTTCAGCCACATCCCTTTGGCTTAGACTCTGCCTTTCTCAGCATATGTGGCCTCAAAGTGGGCACAGGTCAATCAAAAGGAGGGTTTAACTAGACAGGTATGACCCATTGAGCACAACAGCAACCATTTCAGATGTGAGTCAGGCAAACATGTCTATAGGAACAGTCAGGGGACTCTAGTGCCCTGGACTCTAGTGGTTCAGTTCAGTACAAGAGCCTTTATCGAGCACCAGATGAGTTTCAGGCCTGGGAGGGTGAAAGGATTCAGTGTTGGGCAAGAACTAGTTTCTGCTCTTGTTAAGCTCAAGGTCAAAGGGAGGTATGAAAAGGTAATCAGGAAATAAAAATGGAGTGCTGTGGTGGGGGCTATGGGAACACAAGGGAAGGGCAGCTGACCCAGAATTGGGGTAGCTGCTCAAAGGAATTGATGCTTGAGCTGGTTCTTAGAAAAATGGAGATGACTTTGCCAGTTACTGAACTGGAGACAGAATGTTCCAGGCAGAAGGAACAGTATGAAGAAGGCCCAGAGGAACTAGAAAATAAGACGCTTAAGTACCATGATTTATATAAGAACTCAGTGTAGTTAGAGAGTGCAAGTGGGTGTAGAGGGAGAGGAGGCCCAGGCATTTCTTGCTAAGGATTCAGGATTGTGTCCTTTAGTTTATGGGCAGCAATGGAAGGCTTTGGAAGAAGAGAATGCCACAGTCATCTCCAGTTGCTATAAAAAGGCAGTATGTGCCAACACTGGGGTCCACAATTCTGTTAGACTAAGAAGGGGAACAATAAAGGCTTCAGCTACATAAAGTCCCAACTTCGGGCTGCAGAGATGGGGTCCAAGTTCTAGGAATGCTTGCCTGGATGCCATGTTTATTCCCTGGGAGTCACCAACCTTTTAAAACCAAAGGTTTTAAAGATGTGTCAGCTCTCCAGGCATGGATGGAGCTGCCTTCCCTCATTTTAATTCAGCTTTAATAGGTTCCAGGGGCAATTGCAGATTCATGAGCAAGGGAGGCAGGTGGAGGGGAAAAAAGATAGCTTTTGTTGAGGGCCTACTCCATAGGAACTCAATACGTGCCTGGAATGAACATTTTTTCTTTTAATCCTCTGCAACAACCATGAGAAGTAGGTATTATGACCCACATTTTTATAGATTAGAAAACTGAGGGCTAGAGAGGCTAGAAAATTTGTTCGGCTAGTATTGACAGAACTTCAGTCTGTTTACTTCCAAACTCTTTATTGCTGCTTTTCCTGTCTATTTTCTTTACACAGCATCCAGAGTAGAGTGATTCTTTGGTACATGTGTTATTGCTCTACTAGACTGTTCACCTGTTCAGTGCCCAGCACGGGGTGTTTCACACATTAGTTCTCAGTACATGTTTACTAATTGGCCCAGTATCCTTCAAACCTACAATGAATCCATCAGTCACTAGAGGGCATTATGGATAAGCAATATGGAGTGAAATTAAGAGTTACATATGATTTCATTCGCCATAGCTATCCACCTTCCCTCCCTCCCTCCCTCCCTTCCTTCCTTCCTTCCTTCCTTCCTTCCTTCCTTCCTTCCTTCCTTCCTTCCTTCCTTCCATCACTTATTTATTCACAGAAAAATTATTAAATGACTCACATGTGCTAGGCACTAGGCTAGGGACACTGAAGTTAAAAGCTAAAGTTGCTCTGTTTTTGGCACACCATGGGGGCAAGGTCACAATGGGTTCAATTATAGTCAGCCCTTAACTTAGTCTGGGAGTTAAGGAAGACTTCTCTAAAAAGACAGTATCTGAGCTAGGTTTAACAAATGAGTTGAAGTTTGCTTAGTGTAGAAAGTTAGAGAGAAATATACTCTAGGCAGAGGGCCTGGCATAAGCAAAGGCCCAGAAAAAGAGAGATGAAGAGCTAGTGGTGGGGTTGGAGAGGTGAGGAGGGCCTTGAATGGCAGTCTGAGGACTGTAACTTTCCCTGAGGTCTTTAGAATTGTTCATGAAAGGTTTTAAGTGAGTTTAGGGTGTGAGAGAGAAGGGATTCTTTATGTATTCTGTTTTATCTTTTAGCAAGACCACTTTGGTACAAAGAAGAAAATGAAAAACTGGAGCCAAGAGCAGCTTAAAGGCTGTATTAATCGATGTAAGAAATAATAGTGGTCTGGATTATGGCAGCAGATATGGGGATGGAGAAAATTGGCTGGACTTTAAAATTTTTAAGATTTTAGGGAAGTAGAGTTGATAGGTCTTGGTAATTCATGAAGATGAAGGAGCTGACAATGATGCCCAGGTTTCTGGTTTAAGTGCCTAAATGGATGGAGGTGACATTCACTGGGTTGAAAATATAAAGGGGAGGAGCAGAGTTTGAAGGAACGTGACAAGTTCAGTTTTAAACATGCTGAGTTAGAACTGCCTTTAGCATATCCAGCGATAGTGTCCTGCACACAGCCACATGCATAGATTTGATGCTGAGGAAAAGGCTCTGGGTTGAAGAGACTCTGGTTGAAGAGGTTTTTGGAGGCACAAATAGGTGGGTCGTTTTTAAAGACATGGATTTGAGTAAGTTTAAGTAAGATTAGTCTTTGAGAAAAGAAGGTCTGAGAGTTGGACAGAGAACCTCCAGGAATAAGGATCAAGGCCTGAAAAGCTAAGTCTAAATGGGAGAGGGGTGCAGGGGGTAGGGGGGTGGGGGGTGGGAGGGGGAGTAAACTCTGAGAATAACATCATTGGATCTCAGGGGGGAAGATCTTGAAGGTTTGGTCAACAGAGGCAAAAGCTACAGAGATGAGGAAAAACAGAGACTGAGATGTATGTATTGGTTTCAGCAAATAATGTGGTTAAGTGCAATTTCTATGAAATGGTGGGTATGGACACCAAGATTTAGTAGCTTGAAGAGTAATTAATAGGTGAAGAAGTAAAAATTGTGAGTGAAGATGCTATAATTGGAATCTTGGGTTTGAAGGAAAAGAGGTTAGGAAGTAACTCTTTATGAATATGGAACAAATTGAGGGGGTTTAAACTTAAGGATAGAGAATTATAACCAGGTTTATGAAAACATAGTGAGTAAAGAAGAAGTTAAAGATACAAGATAAAGAGCAGATATTTATGGGTAGCAGGTAGATTCAGTAGATGGAGTTAACATTTGCCTGATGGAGGCAGTTTCATCCCAAGAAAATAAAAAAAAAAAAAGAGAGAGAATTTAAACCAGAACAGGGTGAGATAATTATCTCAGCTACACCTGTCTGAGGCTGAAAATTAGTCTTGGAATTCGGTTTCAAGTCTTTGCAGTTTGTTTTGTCTACTCATGTGTCCACTCATCTAGTTTTCAATTACCCAGGCACTAGAATCTACTCATTCACTGGTCTGTCTATGACCCATCCGTCTTGGCAGAGCCAGTGCTCATCCCCATGTGGGAGATCAGTCCTTCTTAGTTATTATCTTTTTAAAAATAAAATCCTCAGATAAATTTCCTTTCCAGATATTGTTAGATATTGAATAAATTAATGAATAAATGAATACATGCATTAATTTCAGATCTCTTTCATTTGACCATTTGACAATTATTTATTAAATAACTACTATGTGCAAGGCATTGTGCAGGTGTCAGGGGACACAATGATAAACTAAATGGAGTTCATAGAGCTTGCTGCCTGGTAATGGCTACAGATATGAAATACAAGATGCTACATGCTATAATTAGATCATAGGGAAGGGGGCAATCTAGACACATGGCCCTGGAGATGGTGTATTGAAGTGATGATTAACCAGAAACCTGAGGTCTCCATGTTATCCAAGTTGACTACTACAGTCTGGACTGTTGTTTTATGAATACAAAATCAGAACATTTCTACCAGAATCTGCTACTTATGAATGTATGAATGAATAAACAAATGAACGAATGAACAATTTCTTTCATCCTATTAACAAGTTTATAGTTATTTGTTTTGAACTTTTGCTTCCCAGAAAGTGTCAACCTTCAGTAAACAGCTTCCTAGTATCAAAAGAGTTTGTAAATAGTGAAATGTTCTAATTTCAGCTAGTTCTTTACCAGTGTTGGTATTTTTCTGGGAAGAAAAGTGTTGTGTGGCTTCACATTTGACTATAATAAGCATTTAAGACAAGGCACTTGAAGTTTGGATGCGGGGGGACCTATTTTCAGTTGAAGAAACTTGTTTATCCATGCCCAAGGTCATTTAATTGACTTGAAGGTTGTGTGAATACTATTAAAATGATTGTCTGTGGAGGATAGCTTTGCTTGGAAATGGTAAAAATGACTGGGAGAGATCAACAATTCTAGCTGCTTGACCCAGTCTTTTGGTCAGGCCACCCAGAAACCAATTCCCAGCAGAGAACATTCTTCTACTTTTGCAAATCTCTGGAGGAAAAGGACTTTAGCGTTGACACATCTCCATTATGGTGACTACAAAGGATAAAAATCAGAAAATTCTCTGTTATAGAAATGAGATGAAATGATGTCTGAGGAGCCAAAAGTGAAGGCATTACTAATAAAAATAAGGGTAATATTGTCTACTATGGTGTTAATTATGTGTCAGCCTGGTGAGGTGGCCGGCCATTCTAGGGAAGGGAAGGAAAAACAGGGGGCAGTGCTGAATGAGGGCTAGAGATGAACTGTCAGGCTCATGTTCCAAGCCTGGCCACAGGGCCCTGGAGCTGCAGGGGCCACTTTGAAATGCTCTGATAAGACTCCACCATTCATCATGGGCAGGGAGCAGAAACCTCTTTACTTGGCACACAGAAAAGACTCTGAACAAGCAACAATTATCAACCAAACAACAAAGGTCTCCAAAAGATTTACTGGGGGTTATTTGTCAAGGGTAGTTTAAGAGGATTAAAAACGAGAGAGAGAAAAGAATCATGAAGAAAATACCCTGCCTCAAGAGTCTGAAATGTTGCCTGGCTGGCATGGCTCAATGGTTGAGCATGACCTATGAACCAGGAGGTCAGGGTTGGATTCCTGGTGGGAGCATATGCTCGGGTTGGGGGCTCTATCCCCCAGTGTGGGGCCTGCAGGAAGCAGCTGATCAATGATTCTCTCTCATCACTGATGTTTCTAACTCTCTCTCCTTCTCCCTTCCCCTCTGAAATCAATAAAAATATATTTTAAAAAAGAGCCTAAAATCTTAAACATCACCCAACAGTGCCTCCTATCAAATCTTAATGGCTTTTATTCATCTCAGCTTGGCTTCAGGGATGCAAAGATGGATGTGCCTGGAATGCCTCAAACATTCATAACCTCATGTAAGAGTCTGTTCAGGAGTCAACTTTTCTGAAAAGCCTGTCTGACAACTCCTTACCCAGCCATTGTTTCATTCCTCAGCCATCTGCTTTCATAGAATGTAGTACTTGCCTCCTGAAACTTACTATGCTATTTACTTGCCTAGTAAAATAAACAGGTTTACTCCATCCAGGTGAATTTTAGAAAGTATAATATGATGTTTAGAAGATATTGATCAAATCTAACTCCTTTGCTTCACTTTCCTTATTTGAAAAATTGGGATAAGAGTATTTATGTGTGAGGTTATTTTTTGATTGCCACTAGATCCATTTTTGACTCTTTTTGCCTGGTTGCCTCCAACTGCCCTCCTCTGCTGGCCCACTCACCCCTAACTGCCTTCCCCTGCTGGCTTGATCGCCCCCAACTGCCCTCCCTTGCAGGCCTGGTCCCTCCCAACTGCCCTCCCCTGCTGGCCTGATCACCCACAACTGCCCTCCCCTGCAGGCCTGGTCCCTCCCAACTGCCCTCCCCTGCTGGCCTGATCACCCACAACTGCCCTCCCCTGCTGGCCATCTTGTGGTGGCCATCTTGTGTCCACATGGGGGTGGCCATCTTGTGTGTTGGAGTGATGGTCAATTTGCATACTAACTCTTTATTATATAGGATTTACTTCAGTTCAATTGTGAAATAAATATCTCTAAGTGAGGACTTTAAGTGCTGGGGATACATAGTTACTGCCCCTAAAGTAGCTTATGAATGTATAAAACAGTGATTTCATTGGAATTGATATTCTCATAAACCTAATTGTGATAGCAAGGTGTCCAGGCACCTAGAATCCCGTGGGGGGTGAGTCCACTTGATCAGGGGAGGGGTTGGGTCAGCACAGGCTTCACAAATTAGGGGCTCCAAGCTGAGCCTGAAGGCAAGGAGAGTAAACCAGGCAGGATGGGGGTGGGCTAAGGACTGCATGCAGGGGGAGTACATGGAGAAACAGTGAGTGATGGGGCAGGACAGTTAAGCAGGGGTCAGTTCCTAAGGATCTTCAGTGAAAATCTACATATCCTGGACTTCATTTAGAGGGCAATGGAAGGTAATAGAGAGCAAACCAGTGGCCCTCTCCTGGGGACAATTTGCCCCTTTCCTCCCTTTCCCCAGCTTGACATTTTGCAATATCTGGGAACTTCTTTGGTTATGAGATAGGAGTCACTACTGGCATCTTGTGTGTTGAGGCCTGTTATGCTGCTAAATATTCTATAATGTCCAGGACAGCTTCACCCAACAAAGAATTATCCAGCCAACATTGTCAATAATGCCAAGGTTGAAAAATTCTGTTTCAAACTAGAAAACAACACATTGATTTTTTTTTTCTGTTTTAGAAGGACAAACTGGAAATTGCTCTAAGAGCTTGGGAATCCTATCTAATAAAAGAGTAATATGCAAATTGACTGTCACTCCAACACACAAAGATGGCCTCCACAAGATGTCCAGCAGGGGAGGGCAGTTGTGGGCGATCAGACCATCAGGGGAGGGCAGTTGGGGGTGACCAGGCTGGCAGAGGGAGGGCAGTTGGGGGGGACCAGGCCTGCAGGGGAGGGCAGTTGGGGGCAACTAGGTCAGCAGGGGAGGACAGTTAGGGGTAACCAGGCCAGCAGTGGAGGGCAGTTGGAGGTGACCAGGCCTGCAAGGGAGGGCAGTTAGGGGCAACCAGGATGGCAGGGGAGGGCAGTTAGGGGCAACCGGGCCAGCAGGGGAGCAGTTAGGCATTGATCAGGCTGGCAGGGGAGTGGCTAGGTGGTGATCAGGCTGGCAGGCAGAAGCGGTTAGGGGCAATCAGGCAGGCAGGCAGGCAAGCAGTTGGGAGCCAGCAGTCCTGGATTGTTGAGGGTTCAGGCTGGGCTGAGGGACACACATACACACACACACACACACACACACACACACACACACACACACACACACACACCGTGCACGAATTTCGTGCACCAGGCCTCTAGTTGCTATATAACTGGGCTACCTTGTTTATTTGGAATGTTCTTCCTTCTAGATGAGACTGAATAAGTGGTATTTTCATTTGCTGTTTTATTTTTATCTTCTATTCCATGACTATCTACTAGAGAGCATTGATGGGATCATAATCCATGTGAATGGTGCCCCCTAGAGTTGTGCAGTACACAATATGCACCCTAACAGAAAACACTTTAAAATCAATCACCCAAGCAGTACTTCTCTTTAGGGCCTAGCACAAGCCTGGCATGAGAATTCAGAATTTGATGATTGAATGAACCAATGAATGAATGATTGGGCAATCCAAAGAATGGGAAGACTATCACCTAATGTGTTAGGTGATGCTGAAGGAGAAACTTGCCATTAAAAATTTCAGAAAGGTATTATACTGGATTTCTGGAGTGCACCGAAGTGGAAACCAACAGGTCTCTGCCAGGGTCCTCTTGGCTGACACTTTGGAGTTCTGGCCACTGAGGGACCCTCGGAGTGAGGCTGGGTTTGACTCTGGAAAATAACTAGGTTTTCTTGTCTCCTGGGTCCTCTGCAGCCTTATCAGTGCAGTTTTGTCAGGGTTTCTACTATAAACCCTGGGTGTGAGGCTAAATGGCCTATAAAATCTGACTTGGGGCTAAAGCTGGCAGCACAGAGCCTGCTAAGATGCAATTAGTTTGACTCCAGGAGTCTTCGGTTGGCTTCTTTGCTTAATTGGGAGAATGCAACCAAGAAGTAGGTTTGGTGCTCCTCTGTCTCTAAGGACAGGCACAGAAGGCTTCTGTTGCAGGGAAGAAAAATAGGCCCGTCACTATGCCGAGCTCTGGGAAGGAGGGTTTGGAAAGGTTGCCCAGCAAAAGTTGGGAAGTGTTGCTGGGCAGGTGCCAAAGGCAGCTCTATGACCTGGCCAGCCCCTTGCCTGCTTGAGAGGAGGGGTGTGGGGGGCTACATTTCCCTTTGGTTAAATTACGTGATGCTTATGGCTTGCTTTTGTCCCTGAGAGGAGGTGTTCTGGGATGGTTGCAGCAAAATTAAATTATTGTCTAAGGCCGTGTTTCACACTTAAGCCCTCTTCACTCACTGATCACATTCATTCATTATTTCAGTCATCACCTATTCTTATGTCTTTGTTCAGGGTGAGTAGTCTGGAAGTACAATGGAATCAGACTCTGTTTCAAACACAGGCACTGTCTACTGCCCGAGGTAAGGAAGATCCCCAATCTCATGGGGGTTTAGTTTCCTCATTTTTAAAGTTGAGAAAATAATACCTAGTTTATGGCTTAGGGATGAAATTTAAATGATATAACTAGTGAAAGGTCTGTAAGATTATGTCTGGACAAAAATACAAGGGTTCTTTAAATATGAGCTTTATACTACTAGTTCTATTACAATAAAAACACAACTTGACAAATGCTGTCCTTGGGGTTTATACAATGCTGTAAAAACGCAGAGGTGTGAGTGCCTGTGTCTGAGGGTGGATGGAGGTGGGAGGGAGTCAGGGAAGACTTCATGGAGGAGGTGATGTGACCTGAGAACTCAATTATGGATTATGACCTTTCTAGGAAGAGAAGAGAGGAAAGAACATTCGTGTTAGCAGCAGCAGCATGTGCACAACTATTGCATGTGCATGGTTGGCTTGGGGTAGAAGGATGCATATTTGTATCCTGATCACAGGGCCCAGGGTGAAGGGACCTGAGCTGTCCTAACCAATCCTTTCTTCCTTCTTCCCCTCCCTGTTCTCTTTCTTGTTTTCACTTTTAGAGCATGCAGTTTTCACTTTATCCATGCAGATTTTTAGTGCACTGATAAGCTTCATAAGGAAAGAAACTGGCCCTCAGTCTCATGGTGCATTATAGTCAGAGCCTCTGCCTTCAGGCCCCAGGCTCTGGGCTCAGGGCTCTCTTCTGGGGGATCTGATCTTTTCTGAGCAACTCTTCCTCCACCAGAGCTGACTTCCCACCTCTTGGGGCTGCTCAGCTCTCTACCCTGACCCTGTACCTCAGTGTTTGCCCTGCCGGAGGGCTTGCTCCCATAAAATTCTCTTAAAAATTGTTTATGACTCCTTAGTCCAGGCTCCCAGTCTACCCTGCACCATATGTGAGCTTGTTAATTCCTTAAAGGGCCCACTCAGAGCACAAGATGTGGACACAGATATACAGGGGGCAGCTGCCAATAGATGTCCCCTTTCCAGAGTGATGGACAGGGGTCAAGTGGAGAGCTGGAAGCAAGCAAAAAACATACTTTGAACACTTGCTGTTGCTGAAGACCATGCTGGCTATTTTTATATTTGAGACCTAGGTACATAGCCTGACTGTGTTACTAAACATCTTGAGCCATTTACTCATATATTCCAAGTCTCAGTTTTCTCATGTGTAAAATGGGAGAGCAATGCTAACTTACTCCACAGAGGGCAGAGCAATCCCTTGGCTGCTTTGAAAGTCTCAGTTCTGAATATTCCCGCATATCTGCTCAGGTTTGTAGATGTAACACATAATTCCTTTGTCCATTGGTTGAATGATCTCTCTGAAGCGGGCCATGGGAAATGAGCTCTGGACCTCAACCGAAAACTGGAAGCCAGAAGCTCTGTGTCGACTTGGGAAGGTTGTTTGGTCAGAAGAGAAATATTAATTCCAAGGAGAGCAGCCCCCTTTTGTGCCTGAGAAGGGATGGTCAGGGCATAGTGAGGGCCTGCGCAGGTTAAACAAAACCTGGGAAAGCTAGAGAGACGGAAAATATCCCTGAAGCCTGGCCAGTCCACATAGCCAGATCCTCTGGGACGAGTCACTTGTCCCTGGGAGGCATGTGCTGTCAGAAAAGAACACTGACTGGAGTTCTCCAGCTTCCGCCCTTAGCAGCTGGGTGTCCACGGGCAAGTCACTTAACCCTCAGCCTTCCTACATGTGGAGCAGCATTCCTGTTGGGGTAAATGGCCTGCTCCACAGGGGACCCTCCATAAAGGCTAGTTCCCTCCTCTATCCAGCCAGCAAAATCCACCCCCTCCCCCCTCAGGACTGCCACCTAGCCCCAGGGAATAGCTCAGTAAAGTCCCCATAAAATTCAGCCACTCTGAGCCCAGCTTCAGAAATTACAGCGAGTTGATTCATCACATTGTTTGAATTATGGCGATATGAAAATACAGCAAACCCACTGGGAGTCAGCCTTTTCCCATATATAAAACAGGGTTATGATCCCATATAAACTTTTAAAAGAGAATGCTTTAGTTTATATCTTCATACATCTGATTGAGGGGAAAAACAAAGAACAAGAAAAGAAATACGAACACACTGGCAAACAACATAATTCAAACCAACACCCTAGCTTATTAGTCCCTCAGGTCTCGTTTCTTTTTCTTCATTCTTCATCTTCATAACATCCCTGATCCAGTGCCCACAGCAATGGGCTGGGGCTCTCGGGAGTTTCAGAGTTCGCTCCCTTAGTTCATCCATCCTCTTTTCTCCATCTCCACGGCCACATCCTGCATCCCAGTCACCAGCAGCTCTGTCCTGGACCACTGACCACCTTTCAAAGACGGGCCCAAGTCTGTTCAGGCTGTAGCCAGGAGGATGGATGGGGGAGGGATAGAAAGGCAGGGAACACAAATGTGTGTCTATCTTTCCCCACGTAAGACCTTCAGAGGCTCCTCGGTGTCCTCAGGAGGAGGTCTGAGCTCCAGAAAGCCCTGCCACTGCCCACCACCCAGGCTTTTCTATTACTCTCCCCTTTGCCTTAAACATGCCCTCTCTGCTTCCTCTGTCTGGAAGGCTCTCTCCTCTAAACTTCCTCACCTCTTTGTTTACTCCTACTTATCCTTTAAGGCTCAATTTATATATAATTTCCTCGGGAAGAATTTACTGTGACCATCCTACCTCCTCTCACTCAGCCCAAACCAGGTTAAGCCCCCTCCCTAGCTGTGTGTTACCTTGGAAACATCTATTCCCCCTACATGGGTAAGAAGTGATTGTAAGTAAGATGAATCTGTTTTCACTTCGAAGCTGTGAGCCCCCAGAGCAATGATGAAACTTATTTTGTTCATTATCATACCCCGAAATGCAAGTGTTTGCTTACATGGTGGACACACACAAAAAATACTTGCTGAGTGGTGTTGACAGACCTTAGTCCCAGTCTGGGTTCTGTCATGGTCGGTGCTGAAGGTCACTTCAATGGTAACTTGACCAACATTCTCATCTGTAAAATGGGGATAAGGATACCTACTTTGAGTAGTGTCAGGAGAATCAGAGAAAAGTTTGTGAACTGTGGAGCACCTCATTATGGATTTCACTTATTGAGTGCCTACTCTTATTACACAGTCTTGGGGACAGAATAAAATTTCTTTCTGACACTGTGATCATCAGTTGTGATAAAATATTCAACACCAGCAAATGCCCACCAGAGGGGCACAAGAGTGAATTCCTGGATCAGGGTTCTGTTTATACCGGGTGGGAAGGAATATCAGTTGTTAGTTTTCAAACGAGACCTCCTCTTGGATGGCAGCACATGAAAGACTTGCCTAGGCGCGGGTCCAGGGCTTTGTATGCAACATACGTGGATATTCAAATATAATTGCATTTACTCGTGACCCCACCTGTCAAGAGCTCACATGTAATTTAAAAAGTACAAACGATTAGCCTTTATGACAAAGGCATAAAGAGAACGATAATTGTGTCATTTTCTAATTCTTTTGCAACTCCTCTCCCCTCTGTCCTTACATATTCACCCTTTCGTAGGGAACAGCAAAGATGACTGAGGGCCAACCTCTCCCAGAGGAGCATGGGAGATTTCCCTCGTTGCCAGTTTTCTCACTGAAGCCTCCTAGAGTTTTGGGTCTGGGCAAAGCCTTTTAGATGGTATCTGAAGGGATTCTTGGCACAGTGGGCTGGCAGGGGACCCAGAAGCGTGGAGATTGAAAACAGACCACAAGATGATGAAAAATTTCCTTCCCAATGGAACAAACACCATGTTGTAGTTTAAACTGTGTGTCCACCTAAGTAGTGACCTTGTGTGATCTTTGTGCAAAACTCTGATGCTGTAGAAGCTGGATTAGCCAACTCACTTTACAGGGGAGGAAAGGGTTTCAGACATTTTCCTATGACTGGCCAGCTAGTTAACAGCATTTCCAGGATTTAACATTGGTTGCCTACCTCAGAGCCCTCTTTGTTGTCCTTCTGGTAAACTGAGTCCCGAGTCCCTCTTATCTCTGCCTCCTCTCTCAGTGTGGCAGTCTAAGGAGGGAGGCATGCTTTATATACCCCCCCTTTCTCTCCCTGTTGGTCTCTACCCCTTGAAGCCTGCCCTGCCCATGTCCCCAAGCACAGCTCATCATGCCCCTCTCTGACTTGTTTCCGTGGCCCTGGTTCATCCACGTGCTTCTGTGTCAGAGCAGGTGGTGCCGTGCAATGTGATTGAGCCACAGGGAAATACGATCTATGTTGTGGGTTTCTGCTTAATTACATGGTGTCAAGGGAGAGGGCCGGATGGGGATGCACCCAGCAATAACTGAGTAGCTCCCACATATTTTACTTCCCATCCCTGCAAACAGTCTGTGTTTTATGGGTGATGCTTTGCATTATGGTAAAAAGATCTTGTCTGCCCAGGGAGAGGGAAATGCACTGAATCATTTTTTGAGTGACTAAGATGTGCTAGTATTCCACACATTTACAACTTGTTGAATCCTTACAACATCCTACAGAGGAAGGGGTGGGTGGCCCCATTTTACAGATGAGAAAACTGAGGTTTAGCAAAGTGAGGTTATATATTCACACAGGAAATGAGTGGTGGAGCCCAAACCCATGCTTTGATCCCTGCTGCAGTTTCAGGGAACTTCCTCAAACAGGATTGCGGCCCACAGGGCCCATGTGATGAGAAGATGTCAATCCAGGCCAGAACTTTCTGACAAGCAGGGGTAAAGGGAAATAGCCTGCAACTATATTAGACAAGGAAGAAGGAAGGGAATTATGAGGTGTAAAACAAATAGGAAACATTTGGGATGCAATTTAAAGGAACATACAGGAAAAATTTCAGGAAGCCAAACTCTTCCAGAGCTGTTTGCCGTGGAAGTGGTGGGAAAACCACCGTCTGGCTGGAGAACCATGTGTTCTGCAGAAAAATATTAGATTGAATCACAGAAACTCTTTGAAAAAAAGGGTCTTTTATTCTTTTCATCGCTCAGTTTATGCTCCTCCAGCTTCTTCCATGAGCCAATGCTGTCCTGGGCACAGTGGCTCAGAGTTGAATAAAACCCAATTCCTGCCCTTGGGCCGCTCATTATTGAAAGGTTATGAAGAGAAAGGATGTGTGTTACTTTGGGGTGCCATGTACATACTGACAAATGCTACAACGTTGGAAAGTGTAAAATCTGAGCGTTCATAAAGGTGAGAGCCACTCTGCCTGGGGAAATTAGAGAGGGCTCCATAGGGGAGATGATGTGAGCAGGACCTCAAAGGGAGAGTAGGCATTCTCCAAATGGAGGCAGAGCACATTACAAGCAGAAAAATAACATGGGGAAGGCACAAAAGCAGGAGAGTGCTTGGCAGATTCAGGGAAGAGTAGGCAGCCATACAGCAAATGGATGAAATAGTACATAACATGGCTCTTCAGGTTCTTGAATGCCTGTGTCTCCCAGCCTGTACTTGGAACACACAACATAGAACACAGACTACACCAATCAAGACTGCTAAACAAATGCAAATGGCCAAATATCTTAAGAATTAAGCACTTTGCCACCAATAGATTTCTTTTTTTTTAAAAAATAAATCTTTATTCAGATTATTCAGATTATTACAATTGTTTCTCCTTTTTCCCCCCATAGCTCCCCTCCACCCTGTTCCCCACCTTCTGCCCTTACCTCACCCCCGCACTGTCCTCATCCATAGGTGTACGATTTTTGTCCAGTCTCTTCCTGCAACCCCCGATACCCCTTTCCCCCTGAGAATTATCAGTTCACTCCCTTTCTATGCCCCTGATTCTATTATATTCACTAGTTTATTCTGTTCCTCAGGTTTTTAATTCACTTGATTTTTAGGTTCACTTGTTGATAGATACGTATTTGCTGTTCATACTTTTTATCTTTACTTTTTTCTTCTTCCTCTTCTTAAAGAATACCTTTCAGCATTTCATATAATACTGGTTTGGTGGTGATGAACTCCTTTAGCTTTTCTTATCTGTGAAGGTCTTTATCTGCCCTTCAATTCTGAATGATGGCTTTGCTGGGTAGAGTTATCTTGGTTGTAGGTTCTTGCTATTCATCACTTTGTAGATTTCTTGCCACTCCCTTCTGGCCTGCATAGTTTCTGTTGAGAAATCAGCTGACAGTTGTATGGGTGCTCCCTTGTAGGTAATTAACTCTTTTTCTGTTGTTGCTTTTAATATTCTCTCTTTGTCTTTTGCTCTTGGCATTTTAATTATGATGTGTCTTGGTGTGGTCCTCTTTGGATTGCTTTTGTTTGGAGTTCTGTGTGCTTCCTGGACTTGTAAGTCTATTTCTTTCACCAGGTGGGGGAAGTTTTCAGTCATTATTTCTTCAAATAGGTTTTCAGTATCTTGCTCTCTCTCTTCTTCTGGCACCTCCATAATTCTGATGTTGGTACGCTTAAAGTTGTCCCAGAGGCTTCTTACACTATCTTCAACTTTTTGGATTTTTTTTTTGCTTTTTGCTTTTTTGGTTGAGTGTTTTTTGCTTCTTTGTATTTCAATTCTTTGACTTGATTCTTGCGTTCCTCTAGTCTGTTGTTGGGTCTCTGTATAATATTTTTTATATCAGTCAGTGTATGTTTAATTTCTAGTTGGTCCTTTTTCATATCTTCGAGGGTCTCATTATATTTATCGGCCTTTTCTAGGATATTCTTGAAAAGCCTTATAACCGTGGTTTTGAATTCTATATCCAGTCATTTGTTTTCCTCCATTTCTTTCGTTTGTGATCTGTTTCTTTGTTGCTGTATTTTTACTGCTTCCCTGAGTTGGTAGGGTAGCTTTGTGTGCTAGGTTTCCTATATGGCCCAGTGGGTCGGCTTCCCCAGTTAACCTGAGGTGGACACTCTTGGTGCACCCCTTTGTGGGCTGTGTGTACAGCCTTGTTGTAGTTAAGTCTTAATTGTTGTTGGTATCACTGGGAGGAATTGACCTCCAGGCCAGCTGGCTGTGAGGATCAGCTGTGTCTACGCTGGGAGAAGTTCAGTGCTGGTGACAGCCTTATAGGATTAGACTTGCAAAATTGCAAAAGCCTCTGTGCTCATCTTGGATGGGGTGGAGTCTTAGGGCGGAGCAGACAGTCTTGGCTTCCCATCAGCCCTGCCCTTGTGTGCGCACACCTCCAGACCTCTGCCTTCCCAGGCTCCCAAGCCTCTGCCTGAGAGTCCAGATTCCCCCCGCAAGAGTGTGGGTCCCCAGGGACTCGCCTGGAACTGGGGTTCAGTGCAGTCAGAACTGGGGTTCAGTGCAGTCAGAACTGGGGTTCAGTGCAGTCAGGAGCTTCCGACTCCCTTCTGCTGGGGAAAGCCTATGGTAACCTCCACAGTCTTTGTGCGCACTGGTGCACGTGCCTCCAGACCCCCTCCCCTGTGTCTCCAAGTCTCCAAGTGCCTTTCTCTCGACCTGATAGTCCAGACTCCCCCTGTATGAGCCTGGGTCCATGGGGTTTTGCCCGGAACTGGGGTTCAGTGCAGTCGGGGGCTTCCTTCCCCCTCCTGCCAGAGAAAGTCAGCCAGGCTCTCAGCCGCCCTTCCTCTCTGCATGCACAAAGACCCTTAGCTGTACCTCAACCCTTTGCCAATCCTGCAATTCTCTGTGAGCTTTTTTCTTTCCTTCTAGTTGTAGAATTTCCACTCAGCCAGATTTCCTGTGGTTCTGGATGGTGTCCGTTCTGTCTTTTAGTTGTAGTTTTGAAATTGTTGTGCGAGGCAGCGGTTTAGGTGCTTACCTATGCCGCCATCTTGGTTTCTCCCACCAATAGATTTCTATCCAGCATTTCATCACACTCAACATTTCAATTGATGTCACACAGGAAAGCCATCTGTTAGGATGCAGTGTGGCCATTTGCACAGCAGACTGGAGCCCCAATGCCAGGCCTGAACCTGGTTCTGCAGCTTACCAGTAGTGTCAACTAATGGCCCCTGTGTGCCTCACTTTCCTCATCTGTAAAACATGGATAACAGCAGAACCAATCTCCTAAGAGGAGGATTAAATTGACCATTTGTGAGTGTATCAAGATAGGGTCATTATTTAAATTGTTGGAATCAACACATGACTGATTTTGCATATTTGTTTACAATTTATTCCCATAAGTGGAGGCACACAATTATGTGAATGGGACCTCAGAGATCTTCTAGTCCAACTTCTTGTGTCTGGAAAGTTGACCATATTAGTGTGTGATTTTGGGTAAGGCACTTACCTATAACACCTGTGCCCTGAAAGAGCTAACCTGTGAAGTCTGGCATCCAGTGATACTAATAGTCACACTGAGTTTTCACAAGGCACCAGGCCCTGTCATACTGTCCAAATGTCAACTCGTTCATCATTCCTAACAATTTCACAAGACAGCAACTAAGAGAATTTTTATTTTACTAATAAAGGCATAGGGAAGTTGAATGACCTTCCCAAAGTCACAGTTCATGCACAGTAGAGGCAGGACTGAAACCTAGGCAGTCTGACTCCTGAGCAGTGTGCTCCTCCACCACCACTCTATCACTCCCGTAGAATAATGGCAAGAATGTTAATACTATTCAGCTCTTAGGAATGTTAGATAAGGTCTGGGAGATAAAAATCTCTGGTATAACATATGCAATTAAAAATTACCAAGTGCTATTATGTCATGTTATTATAAAGTAAAAGATTCATAAGTGTATATATAATGTCAAGTTATTATGGAACCTAATGATGGATAAAAATATAAAATATATAATAATAAGCAGCCTGCAAAACAATCCTATCTCATAAAAGAGTAATATGCAAATTGACTGTCACTCTAACACACAAGATGGCTGCCCCCATGTGGACAAAAGATGGCCACCACAAGATGGCCAGCAGGGGAGGGCAGTTGGGAGCGACCAGGCCCACAAGGGAGGACAGTTGGGGACAATTAAGCCTGCAGGGGAGGGCAGTTAGGGGTGACCAGGCCAGCAGAGGAGTGAAGTTGGAGGCGACTGGGCCTGTAGGGAAGGGCAGTTGTGGGGGACCCAGGCCTGCAGGGGAGAGCAGTTGGGGGCAATCAGGCTGGCAGGGGAGCAGTTAGGCATCAATCAGGCTGGCAGGAGAGTGGTTAGGGGGTGATCTGGCTAGCAGGCAGAAGCTGGCAAGCTGGGCCAGCTTTGTGCTGGCTGGTGACTTTCGTGTAAATTGCTCTGCTCCTCTGTGTCTCAAATGCTTCATTTGCCCTGTGGGAAAGTGCAAACCCTCCTGGAGGGGCAGGTGTGGAGCCTGCAGGGAGTGGCAGCAGTGTGCAACTGGGAGCACTATCAAGCAAGCACTCAAGGGGGTGGTGGTGGCCTATATCTCCACGGGAAATGGGCTCCTGGGCAGCAGAGCTCATCTCAGCCTCCCAGTGCAGCTGCAGCACACCCCAGCCCAGAGCTGCAGTGGGAGGGGTGTCCCAGAGGGGCCTGGGCAGCCTCACAGGCTCCGTTTAGTTCTGACCTTTGCAGTATTTCCCAATAAAACTGTGACACGTTGCTTATGCTTTGGACTAACGCTAAAGTACAGAAAGGTCAGGTTGTCCAGACCTTAACAAGGAACAGATTGAGGAAAATTGGATCACTCCCTTGCATCTTTCCCAATCCTCCTGGAGAAAACCTGGCAGGCAGTATGCAGAACCATGGTGCCCCCTGGCCCTCCTGACTTCCCCAGGCCGACGAAAGGAAGCAGACACTCTGTGGCAGACTGTGCAGGATGCAGGCATTGCAGTCTGTGGTCCTGGCTTTGGACGCCAGGATGATCACATGTCCTGGTTTGCATAGGACGGTCCCAGTGCAGGCCTGTGTAATGATTGTTAGCACCTACTTCCCCTTTCAAAGGTGTCCCTATTTAGTGAGAAATTACAATGTGGCTTTTGCTTTAACTTGTTTGAAGTTCAATTTCTAAACCTGAAAAATGGAAATCATTCTTTATACCCCGCAGCATTATGGTTGATAATTATATGTGACTGAAATAATTGCAATGAAATCAGATATAAAGGCTGGTATTTTCATATTAGCAGTGCTCTGGCTTATGCTCCCACCTTCTCCAAAGTATTTAAATAAAATTCTAGCTGATCATGTGACCTCTGGGTCAAACTATTCTCAAACTGTAGGGAACATCCCCTGCAGGGCCTATTAAAACAGATTGCTGGGCGCATCCCCACAGTTTTGGATTCAGTGTATCTGAGGTGGGGCTGGTGGGCTGAGACATTGCATTTCTAACAAGCTCCCAGCTGATGCCGCTGGTCTGGGGACCATGCTCTGAGCACCACTGGTCTGGTTTCTCTGCTTCCACTCACTCTCCTGGTCTTGCCAGAATGATCTTTCCAAAACACTAACTGGTCCATGTTGCCCCCACTGCTTAAAACCCTACAATGGCTCCTTATTTTCCTCAAGACAAAGCCCACCTCTTTAGCCAGGCACTCAAAGCCTAGCTATTGCCTTGACCTCCAGTTGCAGTGCTTGGCCTTTCTCCGAGGGGCAGGCTGCCCTTGGGAAGATCTCACACGTCAGACAGGCCTGGGCTTGAATTCGAGCTCTGACATGTAATCTCTGTTGGCAAGTAATTTTCCTCCCTCAAGCATATGGAAACTGAGCGTGGCAAGGTTTAGAGTTCTTTCCTTCACGCGGAGTTGGGTAGGCCAAATGAACGACATGGAGAGCACGTAGCTTCGTGCCTGCTCCATGGCAAGTCCTCTAAGGACCTGTCTGCATAGGTTCCTCACCTGGCCTCTTTGACCTGCCTCCCTGGTCCCTGAGTTCTGACAGCTCTTGCTCACAGATCTGTTAAGTACCACCAGAAGGGTACACACAAGGCCAGATCTCTGTGAGTGAGATGGGTAGGGAGGGCTTCCTGGAGGAAGTGAAACTTGGATAAAATGTCCTTTCAATGTGGCCAGCAGCTTGCTATTTTCTATACCCAGTTGCATTTTTTTTCTTTAAAATTTTCGTTTACTCATTTTTGTATGCATACAACAAATATGAATAGAGTAGCTCCTGTGTCAGACTGTGCTGGGATACAGAGAATGAGGCTGGAAGCCTCGATGGCTATGCTGGGAGGCAGTGGAGCAGAGGGTGAGGTGCAAGGGCTATGGAGTAAGCAAACCTGAAATCATAGTCCCACTTGGCCTTGCCATAGGTGTGTGAGCTTGCACCAGTTACTGAACACGCCAGAGCTCTGTCTGTGAGATGGGCTAAAAAGTCTGCAGAGCAGAGGCATGCTGGGAAGAGGGATTGCAACAGTTTTCACAAAGTGCTGGACAGAGGGAGGGGCTTGAGGTATAAGCCCCTCTCCTTCCTGGCCCTGGGGAAAGGGACCTCTAAACCTTCTCACCCCCTCATCTGCCTGAAGGCAACAGCCCTGAGGCAACACTTTCCTCTGCCAGCCTCCACCTGTTTCTCACCTCCAAAGCTCAGTTCCAGAATTACTCTGGGTTTTCAGAGAGGATCATCATTCCCCATGCACTTAACTGAGACCCACACAGTGTTGGAACCACAGAGGACATGGAATCCTACCCTGTTTACAGCTGAAGGGACAGGAGCTGAGAGGAAGGAGGAGGAGACTGCCGTCGTGAGGGCCTTCTCTATGCCAAGTGCTGTGCGGGCACATGACGCAGGTGTCAACGCAACTCCATTCAGCAGAGAAAGCAGCAGGTGTGGGTGTGTATAATTTTGCTCAGTTGCCTTAATGAAGTACCATAGACAAGGTGGCTTAAACAACAGAACTGTTTCTCATAGTACTAGAGGCTAGAAGTCCAAGACCAAGGTGTTGGCAGGTTTGGTTTCTTCTGAAGCCTCTCTCCTTCGCGTGTAGAGGGCCATCTTCTCTCCGTGTCTTCACATCTTCCCTCTGTGTGTGTCTGTGTCCTAATCTCCTTAGTACAAGGACACCAGCCATATGGGATGAAGACCCACCCTAATGGCCTCACTTTACCTTAATTACCTCCTTAAAGGCCCTAATGCCAAATACAGTCACATTCTGAGTTGCTGGAAGTTAGGACTTAAGACACATGAATTTTGGGGGACACAATTCAGCTCCTCACAGATAACTAGGCTCCAAGATGGCCCTCAATAATCCTGCTTCCTGGTATTCAACAGGCTTGTATCATCCCTTTCCACACTGTCCCAGGGTTGGCCTCTGAGATCAATAGTATATGGCAGAGTGAAGGTCTCTTACTTCTGACAGGATGTTGTAAAAGACTACGGTTTCTGTGTTGGTTACTGTTGCTCTCTCGGATCACTTGCTCTGGGGGAAGCCTGCTGCCGTGCTGTGAGGTGGATGCGCCTAAGAACCGAGGTCCCCCTGCCAACAGCCACGCCAGTGAGCCTCTGTGAAAGCAGGTCCTTCAGCTGCAGTCAGACCTTTGGGTAACTGCACCCTCATGAGAGACCCTGAGCCAGAACGCCCCAGTTTGGCAGTTCCTGGATTTCAGGTGCTCAGAATCTGTGTGATATAATAAAAATTTGTTGTTTTAAGCTGCTAAATATTGGAGGAATTTGTAACTCAGTGTCGGGTGCAAGTTCCTTAGCCAGGTACTTGACCCCTCTTGGTACAGGAAATTGAAAGAACTCACGGGTAGGTAGATGGGACATGCTTTACTATGAACAAAGCAGTCGGCAGCTGGCTGGTCAGTGGCACCTTATATATACACTCAAACCAAAGAGGCCTTGAGCCAATTAGTGATCCCTGTGCTACATTAACATAAGCAAATTATATAAGGGTGCACTTGCAAAGTACGTATAGTGCTACTGCTGAGTCATTGCCCTTGTACATGGCGAGTGGGCTTTTAACCTCCGGCGTCCTCTGGTCAGGGCCCCCACACTCAGCCATTGAGCACTAATACACAAGGCTTGAGAAAGTTAAGGGCACACAGATTGCAAGTGGCAGAGACAGAATTAGGTTTCTACATTTCTGGCTCCCTGACCAGTACCCTTTTTAGCACACTATTATGTGAGCCAAGATTAGCTTTGCACATAGATGGTGCAGTGAGAGATTCAGGGAAAAACAAAGAAAGAGAGGAGGAGGAGAGAGAAGGCCCTTAATAAGCAGGTGGGAAGTGGCTGAAAGGTACAGCTGAAGCCATACATCTGACAGGGGGAAAGGAGAAAGCCAAAGTTGCGCCACACCTGCCTGTGGCCGCCACTGCTCCTGGGCTACAGCTGCTCCTGGGCTACAGCTGCTCCTGAGCTGCAGCTACTCCCGGGCTGCCTGGGTCCTATCTGTGATCAGAGATATGTGTACATATTTTACCATTGTCCCCCCATCCCCACCCCACTCCCATACATGCCCTCGCCCCCCAATGTTTTGCATCCGTTGGTTATTCTTTTTTGCATGCATATAAGTCCTTCGATTGATCTCTTATTTCCCCCACCTCTCCCTAATCTTCCCGTTGTAATTTGACAGTCTGTTTGATGCTTTACTGACTCTGTATCTATCTTTTTGTTCATCAGTTTATAATGTGTTTTTTTTATTATCCACAAATGAGTGAGATCATGTGGTATTTTTCTTTCATTGACTGGCTTATTTCACTTAGCATAATGTTCTACAGTTTCATCCAGGTTGCTACAAATGGTAAGAATTCCTTCCTTTTTATGGCAGCATAGTATTCCATTGTGTAGATGTACCATAGTTTTCTGATCCAGTCATCTGCTGATGGGCACCTAGGCTGTTTCCAAATTTTAGCTATTGTAAATTGTGCTGCTATGAACATAGGGGTACATATACCCTTTCTGATTGGTGTTTCTAGTTTCTTAGGATATATTCCTAGGAGTGGGATTACTGGGTCAAATGGGATTTCCATTTTCAGTTTTTTGAGGAAACTCCATACTGTTCTTCACAGTGACTGCACCAGTCTGCATTCCCACCAGCAGTGCACGAGGGTTCCTTTTTCTCCACATCCTCACCAGCACTTGTCGTTTGTTGATACTAGCCATTCTGACAGGTGTGAGATGGTACCGCATTGTCGTTTTGATTTGCATCTCTCTGATAGTGACTTTGAGCATGTTTTCATGTGTCTCTTGGCCTTTCTTCTGTCTTCTTTCAAAAATATTCTATTTAGGTCCGTAGCCCATTTTTTTATTGGATCATTTATCTTCCTTTTATTAAGTTGTATAAGACAAGTTGATCTTGATGACAGGAAGGAAAGGTACAAAGCTGGGCTTAGACCACAGGCTGTTGTCCTGTCGGTAGATCCAGGCAGAGGGGTGATAAGGAAATGGGGCTGGGCATCATAGGTTTTGAGCTGGTGTCCCTGGGTTTGCAGGGGAGTTTAAAGTGCATTGAAAGTAGGCTTTGCTACTTTCCTAACTTTGGATTCATAAGTGTCTGTATGCAATGACTATGGTGTAGCCAAGCCAAGCATGGGAGCAGTCAATATAGGACATAGGTGAGCACATTTTTAGGTAGGTCAAAGGGCTAAATGTAAGTTAGAAGCATCAGCCTGAGTGGTTGAGATTTTGCAACACACTTTTTTTTTTTAATTTATTTTATTTTATTTTATTTTTAATTAAATCTTTATTGTTCAGATTATTACAGGTGTTCCACTTTTTTTCCCCCCATAGCTCCCCTCCACCTGATTCCCCACCCCACCCCATGCCCTTACCCCCCGCCACTGTCTTCATCCATAGGAGTAAGATTTTTGTCCAATCTCTTCCCGCAACCCTCACCCTTGCTTCCCCTGAGAATCGTCAGTCCACTCCCTTTCTATGTCCCTGATTCTATTATATTCACCAGTCCATTCTGTTCTTCAGATTTTTTATTCACTTGATTTTTAGATTCACTTGTTGGTAGGTATGTATTTGATGTCATTTTGTTGTTCATAATTTTTATCTTTACCTTTTTCTTCTTCTTCTTCTTCTTAAAGAATACCCTTCAGCATTTCATGTAATCCTGGTTTGGTGGCGATGAACTCCTTTAGCTTTTTCTTGTCTGTGAAGCTCTTTATCTGACCTTCAACTCTGAATGATAGCTTTGCTGGGTAGAGTAATCTTGGTTGTAGGTTCTTGCTGTTCATCACTTTGAATATTTCTTGCCACTCCCTTCTGGCCTGCATAGTTTCTGCCGAGAAATCAGCTGACAGTCGTATGGGTACTCCCTTGTAGGTAATTAACTGTTTTTCTCTTGCTGCTTTTAATATTCTCTCTTTGTCTTTTGCCCTTGGCATTTTAATTATGATGTGTCTTGGTGTGGTCCTCTTTGGGTTCCTCTTGTATGGGGTTCTGTGCGCTTCCTGAACTTGTAGGTCTATTTCTTTCACCAGGTAGGGAAAGTTTTCTGTCATTATTTCTTCTAATAGGTTTTCAATATTTTGCTCTCTCCCTTCTTCTGGCACCCCAAAAATTCGGATGTTGTTTCGCTTAAAGTTGTCCCAGAGGCTCCTTACATTATCTTCATATTTTTGGATTCTTTTTTCTTTTTGTTTTTCTGGTTGGATGTTTTTTGTTTCCACATATTTCAGATCTTTGGTTTGATTCTTGGGGTATGTTGATCTACAGTTGAGTTTCTGTATATTCTTTATTTCAGACAGTGTATGCTTCATTTCTGACTGGTCCTTTTCCATTTTTTTGGCATTCTCATTAAGGTCCTTGAAGGTCTCACTAAGCTCCTCAGAAGTGTCATCAAGTTTCTCGGCAGTTTTTAGAAGATTCTTGAGTAACCTTATAAATGTGATTCTGAACTCTATGTCATCCAGTAGTTTGCTTTCCTCCGTTTCTTTCATTCGTGACATGTTTCTTTGTTTCTGCATTTTGGCTTCTTCCCTGTGTTGATGTAGTGGCTTTGTGTGGTAGGTGACCTATAGGGGGCAGTAGCTCAGCCTCCCCAATCACCTGATGTGGATGCTCTTGGTACACCCCTTTGTGGGCTGAGTGCAAAGTCTTGGTGTAGTTAAGCCTGAATTGCTGTTGGTACGCTGGGAGGAATTGACCTCCAGGCCAATTAGCTGTGAGCACTCCCTGTGTCTATAATGGAAGAACTGCTGCGCTGAAGACACTCTTATGGGGCAGGACTTGTTTCAGTGGGGCTTTGGTGCTCACTGAGTCTGCCTCTTGAATGTGTCACTTATGGATGTGAGGAGTTGAAATCTGGTGTCTCACACTGAACACTAGGTACACTGGCTTCTGGATCTCCAATGGGGTGCAGGTCAGCTACTGTCTGAGGCCACTCAGCAGGAGCTACAGTGAGAGCTGCAGTTTTCTCCTCTTTGCTTGGGGTTTGGAGGTTTTGGAGCTGTCTGACCCGGGCTGCAAGTTTTCTAGGTTAAGCTGCGATAGGGCGGGGCTTTCTTATGCTAATTGAGCTGCTTGGAGCTTGGGTGGGTTTGTAGGTTGTGTGGGGCGGGGTCTCAGGGCGTCACTAGGTTAGGGCGTGGCAAACAGCAATGGCTGCTAGTAAGCCCGCTCTGTGTCCCGACCGTGTCCTGGAATCCCGTGCCCCAGTGCCGTAAACAGTTATTCCTGCGCGCAGCTCTGCTAGCAAGCCACTCTCACTGGCAGACAGTCCAGCTTCTCCCCGTAGGAGTTTGGGTCCCCCGCGTCTCCCCAGAGACTGGATTTCAGAGTAGTCGGGGGCTTGTCTCCCTTCGGGTTGAAAAAAGCAACGCACCCAGTCGCCCGCCGCCAGCCCGGATCCCGCGCCTCCGTACCTCAGCTTTTCAGCGCTCGTGCACGTCTCAATGCTCTTTTCTCTTTCCTTCTAGTTGTAGAACTTCCACTCAGCCAGCTTTCCCGTGGTTCTGGGTGATAGACGTTTTATCTTTTAGTTGCAGTTTAAATTGTTGTCGGAGGCAGCAGTTTAGGTGTTTACCTATGCCGCCATCTTGGATTCCCCAAGCGCAACACACTTTTTATCTTAATTATTTATAATCTAGCCTAATCAATTAGCACTTTCTGTTCACCAGCCACCTTCAATCATCTGTGTTTGTTCTTACCTCTGGTCCTTTGCACATTCAGTCAGTCAGAGAAGAAGGCTGCACAACAGGGAGAAGGGCAGAGAGAGGCGAGTGTTGTTTTGGGGAAGTTCCCAGTGACTTCTCTGGTGCCAGGCTGGAAACTCTATGTAATGTCTAGAAGTTCTGTTACTCATCAGCTGTACAACCTTGGACAAACTACTGCATTTCTCTTTGTCTCATTTTAATCATTTGTAAGATAGGGATGATAATAACTCAAAAGGTTGGCATGATTAACAAATGTAAAGATAATAGGTTGCAGGAAGATAAAAGAAGACAGCACTGAATGCTTAGCACAGTGTCTTGCATCTAGTTAATATGCAATAATGATGAGCTCTTCTAGTATTAGTCTTCTTGAAGGCTTTCCTGGATACCCCCTGCCCCATCAACTCAGACAGTGTGATTAACGTGTTTTCACTGATTTCTCTAAGCACCTATTGAAATTCTGGTTCATGAGGTTGGGTGTGGGATTCAGATATGACAGTCCCTTTTTTGCAGGCATTCCAGGTGATTCCAACTGTTCACACTTACTTTAATTGTCTAAGTTGGGTTTCTTGATCCTTCCTCATAAGCTATAAGGCATTTATTCTAGACTGAATTCTGTGAAGATGGGAGCTGCATCTGTGTGGTTCGCTGATTTTCAGCACCTCAGCACAGGCCCTAGCACAGAGGAGGTTCTCGGTAATAATCTGAGGCATGGATAAGCTTGCATGCTTTGCCAGCGCTTGCCTCTGCAGCATTATGTGGTAGACAGAACTCAGAACTCAGAACTCAGGCCTACCTTTCCTGATAGCACTGTGACTATTAACGATTATTTCTGATCTGTCCCTGTTTAAACCAGGTTTCCGGCTCCTTGCTGGACACTGGCTGACATAGATGGCAGTATAGGATCGTGAGTGAGACCATGAATTCCGGAGCCAGCCAGCCTTAGTTTCCTTTTTCATAAGTGGAAATATTAGCAAACAGAGCTTTGTGAATTATGCAGGTCTGTGGGTTTGTGAGGCCAGCCCTTGGGCTCACCCTGAGTGGTTGGTTTCTGAGTAAACAGTAGAGAAATCTTGATGCACACTTACCTTTCTCCAGTGTCACCAAGCTGTCAAGATCTCCAGGGTGAAGTGCCATTTAGGGAAGAAGGGGCCAATCCAATCCTGCTTCTTTGGCAAAATCTTGCAGCAAGCCATCCTCTAAAACGACTCTGATGGGCACTTCTAGGGAGCCCCCCTGCTCCCTCCCCCTGGCTGGGATGGCAGAATTAGATATCAGGGCATGCAGAGCTGGGGGCTCAGACAGATGTGGTAGGATTACTGCACTTTGCAACTGCACTTCACCTTTCCCTGGCAGCCTCCCAAGGAAGTCACCTGTGTCCCACAGGATCTGAGCCAATAGAAATGCATGTCATCCAGGTGCCACCCTGGCAGTCTGGTGGCCTCTCAATTCCATCCCCACCCCCTCCTTCTGTGGCCTGGATTCCATTTACAGCTTCTCCTTCAAATTACAGGTATTAACTGTAATGAGGCTTCCGCTCTGAGCTGGCTGGGGAGCGGAAGGCCGGCTGATTACCCCTGAATTGGTACCATATATTTGAATGGCAGGAAGGCCCTAGGTAGGGGACCCGAATACTCACAGGAATTTTAGAGGTTTTCAAGTCCTAAGAAAGTCGCTAGAAACTCTAGAATGTGAGAGCCACCAGGGACTAGAGCTCTGCAAGAGGCCATGCTCTGGGAGAATTGTGAGGAACTTGTTTCTGAGTAAGTCCTAGGAAAACCCTGAAGCAGGAAACTGAGGCCGGAAGAGTAGAGTGACTTATTATGGTCACAGTGTGTCAGTCATGCCTGAGCTGGCACTTCAGCCAGGACTCCCTGTCCTGTCAGGGCTCTTTGCACGTCACCACAGTGGGTTCCTCTTTCTTGTTGGCATTGCATTGTCCTTATCTGTAAAAGGGGTTAGTCTGGAGGTTGCCTCTCACAGAGTGTGTGAGATTCTACCTGGCCGACTGCCATGCTGCCAAGCTCCCCTCACAGAACTGTCCGGAGGACTGGCTCAGTGACAGAAGCTGGGTTCCTTCTCTTCTTCTGGTTTATGTATTACCTTAATCATCTAGTTCTCTGTGTTTCCAAATGCAATAGGAAATGGGATTTCTGGTTTTGTAGAATCGAGAGCTCTGAGAGATGGGGCCAGAGGAACGCAGGGAAAGGTGACAGGTTTGTGGGACAGAACTGGTGAATGAGTTAGCTCCTTTGCTGTAGGACAGTGTGGCCTTGAAAAGATCACCTAGAGGCCAGGTACTTACATCTCAGTTTATTGCTTTGTAAAATGGAAATACAGAGCCTTTTCTTGAATTGAAAGGATCAAACAAGATAATGGATTTGTAAATGTTTTATAAAATAGAAATAATTCTGTAGGGTTGTGTATAAAATTATCATTGGCAAATCTATAATAATAAAAGCATAATATGCTAATTAGACTGACTGGACAGCCAAACGACCTTACAGAAGTCATTCCGGACATCCTTCTGGACGAAGCCTCAGCAGCGGGGGCCAAGGTAGAGGCAGTTAGGAGCAATCAGGCAGGCAGGCAAGCAGTTAGGGGTGATCAAGCAGGCAGGTGAGTGATTAGGGGCAGTCAGGCAGGCAGGCAGGCCAGCAGTTAGGAGCCAGCTGTCCCCGATTGCGAGAGGGATGTCTGACTGACAGTTTAGGCCCGATCCCCCTAAACTGGCAGTCGGACATCCCTCTAGGGGTTCTGGATTGCCAGAGGGTACAGGCTGGGTTGAGGGATACCACCCCCCCCCCATGAATTTCATGCACTGGGCCTCTAGTAGTAGTTAATTTCCCCACCCTCCCCCCATTTTTAGCAAGCATAACTTACTTTGTACCTACCATGCTCTAGGATTTTACTAGATATTTTATATTTATTTCTCACTAAACCATAGAATAATCCTGTGGCTCAAGGTGGTTAAGAGCTTTCTGAACATTAGTTCTTGAATCTTTAAAAGTATTATTTTTATTATATAGCTGAGAAAACTGAGGCTCAGAGAGATTGAGTGGTTTGCCCAAGGCCCATAAGGAAGTGGGTGAGCTGGGATTCAACTCCAAGTGACTACACGCTGACATTTTCCATTGCTCTGCGTCCCCTCCTGAAGAACTTGGTTGGTGGTTAGATTCCACCCTCCTGGGTGTGAATGTAAGTTTCCAGATAGAAGCTTGAGAGCAGATATTTTGGTTCTGACAGCTGCATACTCCAGAGCCTAATAAATGCTGAATCCAATCCATTTCAATTCAGCCAGCAAAACTTTTCTGCCTTGAAGAGTTTTCTAGTTGAGTGTGCAAGATGGGGGCTGGACTTGTGCAGTATAGACCTTCAGGGTGCATTCCAGCAGGTCATATCCTGTGCCTCTCCCTCACCAGGGATGGCTTTACAGAGTTTATGCTGAGAGGCTCATAGCGGCCAACGCAGGTCTCAGTGGCTGGAGGAGAGACTTGAAACAAAGGTAGCAGGCCAGGGTTTGAGATGGAACCAAACAGGGAAGGCTAGAGACAGTCAGGTATGGGATATTCAGAAGTTCAAGGTGAAGACAGGCATAGTATAAGGTCATGTTCAGAAACATGAAACTGGGAGGAGGCTTGTCTTGAGCCCTTCATTCATAGCCCTTCTGTGTACACAGTCAGTGCATAGTTGCTGGGTGTCTCTGTCTGCTGGCATGGTCAGCCCTGGACATATGTGTGGGGATTGGAAGAGCTACTCTCCCCCCATTGTGTCTTCAGACACACCACCATCCTTGGAGCATTCATCACACTGGCTGGAAACTCATGCAGAGGATAGAGGCTGTGTCTCTGCCACAGAACACAATGGCCCTTGGACTCTGTAGGGTGGCAGCTTCAATCACTCCCAAGACTGCCCACTGAGTCGCACTCCCTGGCCCCTGCGTGATCCTGCTGATGTCAGGGAGTCTGTGTGTCAGGAGCCCTCTGTAACAAAGCACACTGCACGTGCCTTAGACTCCACTCTGGACAGAAGTGCGCTGCCTGGAGGCCATCTTTCCTTTCTCTTCCATGGAGCAGATGGTGTGTGACTGGACAGCACCATCCTCCTGGGATATTTGTCATCTTTTGTCCCCAGGAACCCAAGTCCTGTCCATCCCATGTGATTCTGCCTCCTCACTATCTTCCTGCATGGTAGACCTTTGAATGAAGGTCTGTATTGTGGACGAAAGGGGCCACATGCTAATCTGACAAACTCAGGGAAGGCCTGCATAGTGATCTTGCAAACTCAAAGACCTAAAGTAACCACAAAGGATGGTCTGAAAGTAAAACTTTAATTAAAAGCAGTAATGGTGGGTAGTCATGTCCTAGGCCAGTATCTTCCTGGATAAAGGTCAATCTTTACCTTAACTGAGCCTATTGTCTTTTTGTATCTACGGTAATATATCACTGGAATGTCAAAATAATTTTCTTTTTTCCGGACCCCTCAAAGCACAGACACCACTCTGTAGAGAACACAAATCCCCTCATTGTTATTGAGTTAATTGTTGACTGTTAAGTAAACCTAAGTAAAAGAACCATGTGTCTATAATTTTATCCAATCCCAGAGGTCTCCCTGCTTTGCCTTTTCCAGCCTCCCTAATCTATCACCAATGCAGTTCATGTAACCCACTTACATCTACTCTTTTGATTGTAATGTATAAAACAAGGTAAAAGAACTGCCATTTTCTGGAGCATTATCCCAATACATTGAGTTCTTGCTTCCCAGAAATTGTTGACAGTTTGGCTCAAATAAATTCACAAAAATTCTTTACAGGTTTGAACGTTTTGTTTGTTTTTTTATGTTAACAGTATGAAATCACTCTCAGCCCCGAGGCTTACTGGCTGTGTATAGTTAGGCAACTTTCTTTTTAGGCCTCAGTTTTGCAGTCAGTGATACAACAAGTATAATGATACAGTGGCATCCATGGAGGGGTGAAAGCCCCCAGGTGTAGTCCTTCCATGTTCTGCCTCAGCCTCTGACCCGAGGCCACACTCCTCTTGGACAGCTCCAGGCAATGGCTGAGCATGCAGGGGTTTTTATGGCCTGGTCATTTCTGCCCAATGTGGGCCTCCTTTCATGAGGTGTCTTTGCTGAGAGCTCTCCACTGGGTTGGCGCAGCCTATGGTCAGTTCTGCATTGCTTTTGTGGGCACTTTCTGCCAATCCAGCTTCCTCTCTGCTTTTCTTTCCAAGTATCAGATCCCTATCCCAGCCTGAAGGTTCTCCCTTTCCAATTCTGCCTTTTCCCCCTTCTTAATGGACATTGTTGTACAAGGTGTATCCCTAACACATCTCAGTGTCTGCTTCCCAGGGGACCTAAATACCCACATGGTAAAGGTGCAATAAATGATGGACATAGTTGTAACAGCAGTCATAACTGTTATTATTACTATTTTTCCCAATTAAGGGGAACCTAAAGTGAAAATACACAGGATGCCATTTCTCAGTCTGACCAGCAATGATCAGAAGAACAAATATTCTGCATAGTTGGCTGCGTGCTGTAGACCATGGCCCTGGGGCCAGATCATGAAGGTCTTTATTTTACAAATGCTCACATCAGTTGCAATTGCTCTCCTCACAAAGAGCACTTACTCACTTGTAGCTGCAAGGCAGCTCAGGTTTCCTGAGGAAACAAATGAATTTTCAAAAGAGGAACATTTCATACTAGACGTGCTCAACACTTCCTCCCTGATGCCCGGTGGAGGGCGTATTGGACAATTCATTATACTTGTCAGGACTCGAAGACAATCAAACACCAGCCATGCTGCTCTGAGATTTAAGACCCTTCAGGATATTTTGCATACTTGTTATATTGCCACCTTTGGTGTGTTAACATTTATTGTCCCCCAGGGCCATAAAAATGTCCTGCCTTTTATAGAATGCACAGATTCAGAGACTTCCTCCTCCCCACCCCCAACCAACCCACCGGTAGTTGGAAGAGATCTTACCATTCTTGATTTGTAACTGAAATGCTACCCTGCTATTAGGTTGTTTAGTGAGGACATCAGCATGTTACAATAAGAAGGAGGACCCCTGCTCCCCACCCACAACCCAAAAAAGTTCACTGAGAGACACTGACACTGGGGAGCCCACTAGTTCCCAAGATAACTCACACTGTTCCCTTGTGTGTGTTATTCCCAGTTGATCATATGGCTTGATTTGCTTCTCACAGTCCTTGTTTATGCCTCTTGCCCCAGTGCAAATATGAATAGCCCTCCTTTCCTCTTAGATAGGGAGTAGAATCTTCAGCAAACACACACACACATATACACCCAGCCCTCCACCATCTACAGATAAAATGGTGAGAGTTTGGCGTCATGAACCAGATATAAATTTATAGGAGTGGGGCTGCTTCATTTATTCATAATTATTTATTGCATGGTTCTGTGATTGCTGTAGAGAGCTCCCCAGGGACTCTCATGAAAAGTCAAATGAGCCACTACTCTCCATTGGATGAAGTACAATCTTGCTTGGAGTCAAGGATATGGCAGGAAGACCACTTACAGTGCTTTCTAGTTCTGTCAATGCTTAAAATAGATCAGTGTGTGCCATATATATATATATATATATATATATATATATATATATGAACTGATTTGATTTTTATAAAAGTCTTATAAGGTAGATACTATTATCCCGATTTTACAGATATAGAAATAAAGGTACTACAAGGTGAAATAGCTTGCTTGCAAAGCTTAAAAGTTATAGTGGAGCAGGAATCCTTCCCTTGTATCCTATACTGGTAGGAAGATGCAGAAGGGATGTGGGGTCCTCTGGCCTTGACCTTTCCCTCTAGTTATTTGATTGGCCATTCAAGTTCCCTTTTATCTGAGTACCATATAATTTATTATGCAATCTAGGACACTTGAGAATGAAGGAATGTTATGAATAGCTATGCTGGCACAATTGGCATAAATAGAATGACAATGTGAGACAAACCAGGTCATATGGTCATTGCCATACAGTTTAAACCAGTCCCTAGAAGCTTAAACTTAAAATCTTCTCTAACAACAACCAAGAACACAACAACAAAAATTAATAAAAAATAAGAGAGGCCCCAGGGAGCTTCAGTTTGATCTATAATGTTTCACATTTTCAGCCAAGAAGTGGGTTCATACATATTATTTATACCAGGTGTACTCTTTATCTGCCTGAAATATTTTTTAATTAAAAAGTGCATGAGGAGGGAGTACCAAGGACACTGTACTTATTGACTGTCTCCCGATATCCCGCAATAGGTGGGGAAGGAGACAGCGTCCTCCAGGGTGGCAGGAACAGGGGGGCTCTGAACCAGTCCTCTGGGTCATTCGAGACTTCAAGAAGGTACTATTTTCCAGAAAGAAATCAAAACTGTGTTCATGAATTGGGGTCTTTATTTTCCATAGGCGTTTGATGGTTTTCCCAGAGAGAAAGAAAACACGTGGGAAAAAGTGGGAAAATCCCTCCCCCGTTCTGCCGCCGCCCGCCCTGCGCGCGCACACACACAGCCACGGCAAGGGAGAAAGCCCTGCTCACTGCCCAGCTTCTAACTGAATGGCAGAGGAAGGTCCTAATTGTCTCCCAGGCCCCAGGCCCCCTTCTAATTTACTGAGGGAAGGCCCAGGAGGTAAATCTAGATGTCATTCTCTAAGCCACTTAAAATGAGCCCATTAAACTACTGCCCATGAAGGGAGGTGTTTTCCCCAGGGTTGTGTGCCCCACCCTCACCCCACACCCAGCATCACCCAGGGCACCACCACTGTGAGAGCCCCAGTGGCACCTCTGACAATGCAGCATTCAAGAAGGCCTTTGGGGACTGGACAGGGTCGGAAGCCTGTTTTATGCCCCGTTAATTACTGCAACAATTTATAAAATTCATGACAAACATAAAGCCCTTACAGAGATTGTATTTCAAATGGTATTTACCTGTAACAGAATCCTCTTTGTTTGTAATTCCTGGATTTATGAGCTGTTGCACAACAAAATGGAACAACCCCTTCTCCCCAGTGGGGGGCACTGGCTGAGTGACCTCAAATATGCCAGGGAGACAGAAACCTACACAGGCTTGGACTCTATCCCAGACCACCTCAGTCCATGACACTTCTCAGTTTCATAGCCTGTGCACTTGGGGGAGTAAAGGTTGGACAGGGACAGGGACGTTTCCTCCCAGTGAATCTTAGTGTCTCAGAGCTAGAAAGGACCTCAGGTGTGAGCTAGTCCAACTATGTGTCCATCTTCCCCACAGTTTCTCTCTCTCTGCTTGCATACCCCAGTGACAGGGAGCTCCTTACCTGACAAACAGCCCAGATTGCCCTTTTTCTCCAATCTTGACCCCCTTTCTCCACCTCAACCTTCCCCCAACCACAGAGTGATTTTTCTAAAACCCAGACCTGATCTTATGTTGCTCCTTGCTTAATATCACTCAGTGGCTTCCATTTGCTTTTGCGATAAGTTCAAACTCCTTAACAAGGCCTGTGAGTTTCTGCATGGGGTGGCCCCTGCCCTCTTGTCTACCCTTACCTGCGTGGCCCTCACCCATTCTTGTCTTAGGAGTGTCAAACTACTTTCAGTTACCCTCTCACATTAAATTCCTGCAGTAAGACTCATATAACAAAAGGGCCCAAAACTTAATGTTAGGGGCAGCAAGTAAGACTGCATTCTGAAGCTTAAAGATGGTATGTGGAGATGAGGTGATTGGAGCCCCACAGAGGAAAGAGAGGATGCTGACAGCTCCAGAGAAGAGAGGGAAGCAGGACCTTGGCAAGAAAGGATGGAATCTGAGGAGAATCAGAGTCCTGAGAGCAAGACAAAGGCCTGGCAGTTCTCTGGTGAATCTGAGCTTGGAAGGGGCCGGTCTCCTCTGTCTCACTCCAGAAGAGCAGGGGAGGAACCCAAGCTCAGCTCAGCTCTTTTCTCTGCCCAGCACATCTAGCATTCAGTGAGTTTCCACCGCCAAGAGAAAGTGTACATCCATGCAAAGGTGCTAACTTTATGAGTTTTGGACCGAAGTTGCTTTTATTTTCTCCTTGGTGTCAGCATGTGTGTCCTCTGTGAGATCTGAGGGAGACATTCCAATTTGCATCCTCTGAAGCAGAGAACTGTTTATAAGGCAGTTAAAACTGGGAGGGACTGTGTACTCTGACTTTCCAAAGTGCTTATTTTAAAGCTTTTGTGCTAAGTTTCTTTTAAGGAAATGATTGTTTTGTGCAGGGATCTAGAGAAAAGAGCATGAACTTTTAGTCTATCTGATTTTAACTGTTGTACTTACTGGTTGTGTGACCACAAGCAAAACACTTCCTCTCTCTGGGTCTTTAGTTTCTGCAAAAATACAGATTGTTGCTTGGAAGATCACTTTGAGATGTTTGCATCCTCAGGATGTAGAGATTGCAAGTTAACACTAATATCTCCCTCTCAGAGTTGCTCTGTATAAGAGTTAAAGTAACCTATGTTATTATGCATATTATAAGGGTGAGGCTTCTGCATATCTCATCAGACTCCATTGTAAGGAGAAGCCACGAAGATCAGTTCCAACCTATATAGCTGAGGTGTGGGAAAGAGGGAGTTGGCTGCAAGTAACAGAACACCTAACTAAATCAGATGGCAGAAATGATAAGAAAATTTGTCATTTCTTATTTTTTGGATGTTAGAACACTGGGAGGTTCTGGGGTTAGTCAGTTCAATTGTTTGATGACATTATCAAAGGCCCCAAAATGAGTCTCAACAGCCCCAGTAGCATACTTTTGCTTTCCATTGCCTTCTCCCCTAAGCAAGAAACCACCAGATACCTGATCAGAAAGTGTATGAGGGCAAAGAAAAAGGGGCCCTGGCTGTTGGTTGGAGAACCAGCTGTGTCTGCCCCAGAAAGGCACTAATACATACCACACACCCAGCAGGAAGGTATGGTTGGTTTAAGGTCAACGACTAGTTCAGTCCTTGGATATAGACACTGCCTGGTATAGAGGGAGGCAACGTGATAAGGAGAAACATAGTATTGTTAGAATCAAACTTGGGTTTAAATTTGGTTCCCCCATGACCAGACATGAGAGCTTAAGCAGATATTTGATGGTTGTGTATTTAGTCAGTCAAGGGAATGCAAATCAAAACCATAATGAAATGCCACTAAATACCCACCCGCAAGAATGGTTAAAATTAAAGAGACTTTAATGTTAAGAGTTGAAACAACTGAAACTCTTCTAGCAATGCTGGTGGGAGTGTAATTTGATATATACTCTATGACTGATCCAGCCATTCTGTTCCTGGTTATATGTCTAATAGAAACAAGAGGTTATGTCCATCAAAGGACATCTATAAGCATGTTCATAGCAACATTATTTATAATAATGCAAATTGGAATCCACCCAAATGGCCATCAGCAGGAGAATGGAGAAATAAATATATTGAAACATGGTAGACATGGTCATATGTTGCCCAGATTCCCACCCAAGGTCAGACTTGCAGCCCCAGCTTTTGGAAATGCTGCTGGCAGACACCTGCTTGGCCCTTCAGAATTGCCTTGGCTGCACTGCATGGGGCAGCCCAAACCCACACAGCATGGCTAAGAAAGACCATTTTAGCGTTAGAGCTCTCTGAGGGTTGGCTGAGGCAGTCCGTGGGTCTACACTGAGCTCTGGACTTCTCCCTGTTCCCTCTCCTGGTTCCCATCCCTTCTTCCATAGGTGTCATTCCAAGGCCACTTCCTAGTATCGACACTGCTTGCTAATCTCTGACTCAGAGGAGGCTTCCCAGAGAACAAATCTGCAGTGTGTGGTGTAGTCATACAATAGAATACAGTACAGCAATAGAAAGAACAAACCGTGGCACAGGCAGCATGGATGAATGTCATGAGGAAAGCAAGATATGAAAGAGTACCCACCATAGAATTCCAATTAAATAAAGGTGAAAAACAGCAAAAGCAATTCATGGTGAAATAAGTCAGAATAATAATGACCCTTGGCATTAGTGAGCCTTGTGTGGTACTGGAAATAGTCTATACTGTATTTTGATTCAAAAGGTAGTTATACACACATTTATACATATATATGTATGTATGTATGTAACATTTATTGAGGTGTATAACATATTTTTCCATGTATAAGATGCTATTTTTTCTAAAATCATTAGAATGAAAATCGAGGGGTGTCTTATACATGGAAGTCAGCTGAGGAGGGAGCCGCCTCGGTGCCTAGCTGCCCATACCTTGTCAAACAGGCTTCCTCTAATCATGAGCATTATTGTTAGTGACATCAGCTGATGCTGTAATTGGAGGTGGAGGTGGAGAGTGCGCAGATGCAATAGGGGCCGGAGCATTCTGAGCCCATAAAGATGTCAAAACAAAAAGATAAATACAGGTGAGTGATTGTCTTACTCTGCAAAATTCAAAGTGAATGTAATCAGCTATGCAAAAGAGCATGGAAATAGAGCTGCAGAGAGACAATTTGGACCTCCTCCCACTGAGTGTATGATCAGACAGTGGAGAAAACAGGAAGAATAACTCCTTAAGATGCTAAAAAGAAGAAGGCCTTAAGGAGAAAAACAGCAAAATGGGCAAGTTGGGGCAGAGGCTTAAGACTTGGATTATGGAGCAGATCCAGAGTGGCTTATGTGTGTCAACCACGCTTATTCAATGTCAGGCAAGAATGTTTGCAAGCAAAATGAGCATTGTTGATTTTACAGGAAAGGCAAAATGGTGCTTCAATTTCATGAGGAGAGAAGGGTTGGCCACAAGAACACGAACAAAGTTAGCTCAGAAAATGCCACCAGTTTATGAGGATGATCTCACATATATATAGACAGTGACTCAGAAGACAGCAGTGATACAATAGAAGTTGAAGAAATTGATATGTCTGGAACTAAGTGATGAAGAAGAGAGCAGTGATGCAACAGAGGCTGAATAAAGTTATATGCTGCATAATATCACAGTACTGGTATGTAAACATTATCTGCAATAATTACTAAATAAAAATGTGTTCTGTTTCAAATATTGATTTCTTAATTTTGGGTTGGTTGGAAAAGTGTGGGGGGTGTCTTATACGAGGAAAAATATGGTACTTTGAATTGTGCACTTTACTGCATTAAGTTCCACCTCAATAACAATGATAAAATCCTATATAATAAAAGCCTAAAATGCAAATTGACCAAACACCAGAACGGCCAGTTGCTATGACACGCACTGACCACCAGGGGGCATGCTCATTGCAGGAGCTGCCCCCTGGTGGTCAGTTCACTCCCACAGGGGGAGCACCACTCAGCCAGCAGCCAGGCTCATGGCTGCTGAGCACAGAAGCAGTGGCAGGAGCCTCTCCCATCTCTGCAGCAGCACTAAGGAGCAGTGAGCCAAGCAGTAAGGAGCAGTGAGCAGGCGGGTGGTAAGGAGTGAGGAGTCTTAGACTGTGAGAGAGATGTCCGTCTGGCTGCTAAGCTGGCAGGTGGACATCCCCCGACGGGTCCCGGACTGCAGGAGGGCTCAAGCCGAGCTGAGGGACCTCCCCGAGTGCACGAATTTCATGCATTGGGCCTCTAGTAAAATAATAAAAAGGTCAGATTGTATTGGAATTGCTATGTCCCCTAGTAGTCTGTAGTTCCCTGAGAGGTCAGACTCAGCTTGACTCATAGCGGGTGTTCAATGAACATTGTTTGAATGAATTGATAAGTATGTCCCTAGACATGTGAGTTGACCATTGATTTGATGGGTGGACTTGGATAAGTCTCTCCACTCTGAATTTCATTCTACAAGGAAAGAAACCAAGGAAATAGATTCCAATTCATAGGCAGGCAGTGCACATTGATTAAGATACTTGGTGGAAGCACACTTCATGGACTGTAAACTTCTTTGTGAGTTAATATACAGGTTCTGAAGCTGGGCTGCCAAAGGCAAGAAATAGGCTCCATAACTATTGACTGTGTAACCTTAGGCAAGTTACTTGATACCTCTGTGCCTCAGCTTCTTTGTCTGTAAAATGGGGTAAAAACATATCTACCTTATTGGGTGACTGTGATAACTGAGATAATCTGAGTCACTTAGAATAGGGACTGAACCTCAGTAAATTCTCAAATGCTAGTTAGTATTATCCCATAAAGAATTTTCCCTGGGCTAAGCTTCCTCTGGCAAAGCATTCCTCTCCTTTCCCTCCCTCCCCTGGCTTTCTTCTCTGTATCTCTGGAGCTCACCAGCATCTTTGGACAGGGCATTAATAGAGCCTCAAAGAAACGAGTTTTCCCAAAGGGTAACTGGCCTATAAAGGAGATTATCTCACTGGGAAGCCCATGCTCCTGATCAGAAAGTCTGAGCATCATTTTTTCCACCAGTGGAGGAAAAAAGGTGTTAATTGACTGCTGTGAAATATCTGTGCTTGTGAAGGGGGCAGAATGGGGCTCACCTGTGGAAACCTCTAGAGCTGTTGAGGCCTTGAGGGCAGAACATGATCTCAGAGTAGGCTTTTTCTCCATCACATGTTAGTCTGGGAGGAGCAGCCAAAGAGGAAGTGGGATTCTAAGTGACAGCCAGACTCAGCTGGGGTGGGGTGGGGTGGCAGAAGGAGCTGGAGCCTCAGCTCTCTCAATAACTAGTTGTGTGACTTCAGCTTGTCACTTCATCTCTGGATTTCAGTAAAACAAGGGATGGGGGCTAGATAATCTGTAAGGGCTCATTCAACTCTGAATGTGGGGATTCTAAGAGTTGGAGCTTGGTACAGGAGCCTCATATGACTTGAAACTGAAATCCAGCTCTGTTGCTTGGCAGACCTGTGTTCTTGGGCAAATGATGTCACTATCTGTTCCTTTGGGTTCTTTCTGTAATAAGAAAGGTTTGGGGACAAGAAAGGTTTGCTGTACACAAGAGCTCAGTAAGTAACAGTCCTGTGGTGGTTAACGCTATGTGTCAACTTTACCAGGCTACAGGATGCCCAGAGATTCCATCAAACATGATCCTGTCTGTGAGGGTGTTTTGAATGAGATGAACCTTTCAATTGGTGGACTTAGAAAAGCAGATCTGGGGGCTCATCCAGTCAAAAGGCATGAGTGGAACAACAAGACTGGGTAAGAGGAACTTTTGCCTGACTGCCTTTGAGCGGGGACCTTGATTTGTTCCTGCCTTTGGAATTGAACTGAAACATTGGCTCTTCCTGGGTCTTAAGTCTGCACTCTGGGACTGGACCTACACCGTCAGTTCTTTTGGGTCTCTAGCTTGTTGACAGCAGATCTGGGTACTTGTCAGCCTCCATACTTGTGTGAGCTGACTTCTAATAATAAATCACACACACACACACACACACACACACACACCACACACACACACACACACAAATGTTGGTTCTGTTTCTCTGGAGAACCCTGACTAATACAGTCCCTTTCCCACCTGCCTTGTCAGTTTCCCCAGAAAAATATTCACATTTTTCTTTCATGTATCTTTCAGCTCCTACTATCTATTCCCAAATAAGACAGTGGCTTACAGAGAGAGCAAAAAGTCACCAGCAATAGAATACATTACATTTGTCTTATGTTGTGCCCATTTTTATTGCTTTAAGTGTTTATATAATTATTATTTAATCCTAGGGACAAAACAATCCTATGAAATAAATAAAGCAGAATTTGTCCCTTTCCTTTTTTATTTTAGCAGCACTATTAAGGTATCATTGTATGTCAATTATTTACGTGTAGAATTTGATGAAGTTTGGAGCTATGTACACACCTGTGAGACCCCCCACCCTGACACAAACACAATATAAAGAACATTCCCATCACCCCATAAAGTTTCTTGATGCTTCACTGATTCCCTTCCTATCCCTCACCTTCATCCCCAGAAGACCACTACTAATCTGTTTTCTTTTTTATAATCACCGAGAAAACTGAGGGCCAGAAGGTGACATGGCCTGCTTCTGTAGAGCTAATACCCAGTCTCCTGAGACTCGGCCCAGTATTCATCCCAGGAGACCATCTTCAATCATTCCCAGAAGAGAAGGAGAGGGACCCATTTACTGAGCACCTGCCATGTCCTCAGTCCCAGACGAGATGCTTTATTTATGGGGACTGTGAATACAGTAACCTGAGTACTCCTTTGGCTTTAGATGGCTTCTCTCTGATGAATGTTCGCCTCCATCCCTGAATTCTCACTGAGCTCACGGATCCAAGTGTGTATTTGCACCTGTGTCTCCTGTGGATGTCTAATAAGCATCTCAAACTGAACTTGCCTAACATCACTCTGTTTACTACCTACCTGTCTCTCAGCCCCCAGGTGTTGTCCTCAAGTTTTCTACTCAAGTGTTCAAGCCAGAAATTTTAATCAGCTTTGATTCTTCCCTTCCTCTCACCTGGGACATCTAACCCACTGGCAAGTTCTGATAGCTCTATCTATGAAAGAATCCCACACTGGTCTCTATTTTCTGTGCCCAATGCCTCTGCCTGATCTTGAGAATGACAGTAAGAACCCTGACTGTTTTATTTGCTGATGCATTTACTGACATAGAAAAATATGTCAACACCTAGAAAAATATCTGGCATATACTAGATGCTCAATAACTATTGATTGAATAAATGATCAAATTATAGGCATCTAAACTGCAGTAATTGTTAACCATTCTTACCATCAAATACTTCTCCATTGCTATATAAAAATTCAATAACTCTTCCTAATTCTTTCTTCCCCCCATTGTTTTCCTTGGCCATGTGCTCTCCACAGTGATGAAATCTTTAAATGTTTTTACTTCTTCATTTTCCTACTCCCTTGTGGAATCTCCCCCTTCCCCCACCTTCTGGGTTTTGCTGAGTAAATTCAGAACTTTCATTCTATTATCCCATATTTTTTTCATAATATGCCTCTTCTGTTTCAATAATCCTTCATTAACTCATATTACAATTCCCAGTCAAGCATTCATCATTCCTTTAGATTTAATTATAAAACATTATAAAATTTATTTCCTACCACTTTTTCTTATACTTTCGTCTTCCCTATTTTGAGACTTCTGTTTTCATTTAATTTTCATTTGGTTAGAATGTTTCTCAAATGATTTCCTCAGCTAGGGACATGGACACAGGCTCTTTGATGCTTGAAAATTTCTTTCAATAACAACCACAGCAACCACCACCACAACAAAAATATATTGGGTAGTAGTTCATGCCATTCCTGGACAAAGGGGCATGACAGCAAATACATAGTCAAAGGGCCTTGTCCTCATGGAACTTACATCTCTCTCTGGCCTTTGTACTAGTGGGATAGACCTGCCTATGTGGCAGGAATCATCCAACCTCAATCTCAAAGGCTTTAAAAATGTCTCATTTTCACCCATGCTAAGTTTTCTGCATGGCAACTCACTAGGAAGGTTGTCCGCCACATGAGAACTGAGAGTTGCATCTCTAGGCACAAGCTTCCCAGACCACAGCAGCAAGAGGGAGAGAGCTGGAAAGCTCATGCCACTATTAAATGCTTCTGCTAAGAAGTCACACACTCATTTTCATTGGCCAGAGAATGTCACCATGCCAAACTGCTAATGGGGCAGAGCAATGCTAAGCTCTCTGAGGGCCTAGAAGGCAGAGAACTGAAAATATTTGTGAGCCTCACTAAAATCTAATTCAGCCTCCACCTAAAATTGATGTCTTGGCAGAATATAAGATGCTTGAAATGCATTTATTTTATCTCTGTGATCAAAACATTATGATTCACTGTCTTCTATTGCTAATGTTGCAGATAGTCAGATTTTTTGTTTTGTCTATTATCTATCTATCTATCTATCTATCTATCTATCTATCTATCTATCTATCTAATTTTCCTCCCTCCCATCCTTTCTCCCTTCCTCTTTTCCTCCCTCCTTTCTACTTCCCTTTCTCCCTCCCTTCTTCTCTTCCTTCCCTTCTATCTCTATCTGTATATTTTTATCTATATACATACCTACCCATCTGTTTATCTGTGTTATTTGAGGTCTGCCAAGATGATACAAAGATAGGATTAGATATGTAAGACTATGTAAGAGATTTACTGGGACAGGAGCAGGTGAAGTCCAGGAACCCATCAGACTATGATGGAGGTCTGAAATATATGAAGGAGAGTGGAAAAGAAGAAAGATTAAGGTCAGGTTGTCTCTGACTGCAGCACATCTCCAAGAAAGGTTTGGCCTGGCCTAAGGGGAGTCCTTGAGCCAAAGATGTCTATTGCAGGAGTCCCACACCTCTCAGGAACTGGCCTGCCCTAGGACCCTCTACGTGCTTAGCTGTTAGGTGGGAGTAGTCTAGAGGAGGCATGGCCTCAGCATGACCTTCCTGGCAGGTTGAGAGGGGCTGAGGATGGGTTCATTGGTTAATTAGGCTCGCCGCAGTAGGATATCTGAGAGGCACATCTTCATGGCTGCCATACGAAACTTATAAATATGTTTTTCTTTCTTTTTCTTTTTTTTTTTTACTTTGGTAATTTTGCCAGGGTATGACCAGGTGCATGTTACTTTAAAATTACTCCTATTCAAGACTACTTCCATATGAAGTTTCATGTCTTTCCTCACTTGAGTGAAATTTTAACTCTATCTCCCATTATTATTCTCCTCCATCTGTTTCTTGTTTCCCTCTGGAACTCTGTTACTTAACACAATATATTTCTTGCATATGTCTTTCATGTCTCTTACCTTTTCACACATGATTTTCAATGTATGTAATTTTTGTTCTGTGCTGTGGGTTGTATTTTTCTTATATCTAATTTTCCAAAAATGCTATAGTTTTTGGAAATTTAGTTTTCAAATGTTTCTATTGAATTTTGAAATTCAGATATCATGTGTAAAGGACCAAAGGCTATTTTTTGGTGTGTGCTTTCTCAATATCTCCTTGAGAATTCTACATCTCGCCTCCTTAAAGCAACCTGTTCTAATTGTTGGGACTGGTGTCCCTCCATCACTGGCTTCTGATCCCTTAATAATATCTGCTCTGTGAATGCTTGTTCCAGAGGTTATGCACACCAGTCACTGGGGTCTTTTGGGTCGGGGAGATTGATAGGCAATGGAAGATCAGGAGAAGTTTCTTTTCCAGAAGTTTGCTGATGATAGATTTGTTAAAATCAGGTGAGAAAGGGAGGCCTCTTTGATCTAACATCCCAGTGGAAATGGGATATCCTCAGCCTTTCATTGCCACTCCTCCTGACACAGTACCTATAAGAATAGCTGACCTCTCCTGGAGCTACACATAGCTAGTTGGAGGGATGGTTCCCTCCTTATCTCAGAGGGTTCATCAGGCTTTCTTCTCATGACCTTATGATGAGGTCTTCACTGCAGATTCATCTAGAAAGGCAATCTTCTCTTCAGGTGAGGGTTTGGGTCCTGCCCTTGGTATCACCATAAATTGGTCCCTCATCCTATGTCTTTCCTAGTGTTTGAGGTGTCAATCGTATATGGCTTCTCTAGGCTGATAAACCAGCCCAGCCAAGTTTATTTTGGTGATTGATTCATCTTGGGGTGTTGAAACAGTGAGAGGATCCTGAGCACACATTCAGGCCATTATTTTTTAGAATCCTTCAAGAATTTTCCCCTAAATCTTGATACAGTGCTCCTCCTATCTTATCTTCTCTCGTTCCCCTTTTCCCCTTCTTAATTCATGTTGGCATATCAGCTTGTTCACTAAGCAAGCCTTACAAAAGAGGCAACAATAGTTTGAATTTGTCATGGTACTTTTACTTCTATGCAAGTCAGATACCCTATCTGGTATTGACAATTGTCTGCCATAAGTCTCAGGTCAGCAGTCTAGGACTGGCTCTGGGAGTCAGAGTGTCCCCTAAATAAAGATTGGCAGGTAGGCTTAGGCACAGTGGGAGAATGCTTCTCTGGTTGGGGGAGTGGATTGGGACATATAATAGTTGTTTGTGATAGTGGGGATCTCATCATGAGAGGATACTGTTCAAATGCCTTTGTTGTTTAAGATTTTTCTTGATGGCTGGCAATATTGATGGTGTTTCCAATCAAGAGGTATAAGAGGTAAGTAGTAGGTGCCAAGCTCTGTGCAAAGCATTTTATATATGTTAACTCATTCACTCCTTACCACACCTCTGTTATCATCATTGTACAAATGGGCCACTGGCTTAAAGAGAAGTAAACTCAAGAACATAATTGGTGTGTGAATATGGTCTGGGTTCGTGGTCGGCAAACTGTGGCTCGCAAGCCACATGGGCCTCTTTGGCCCCTTGAGTGTGGCTCTTTCACAAAATACCACAGCCTGGGCAAGTCTATTTTGAAGAAGTGGCATTAGAAGAAGTTTAACTTTAAAAAATTTGGCTCTCAAAAGAAATTTCAATCGTTGTACTGTTGATATTTGGCTCTGTTGACTAATGAGTTTGCCGACCACTGGTCTGGGTGATTCCAGTGTCCTTGTGCCTGCTCTATGACACCAACTCATGTTATGTTCAATATTGAGTTGATTTTTGAAAGGTGAGCCAAGACGTCAATACACAGAAAGAAAGGGAGGGTGTCAGTTTGAGACACCAGCACATGAACAGGCAGGGAGTCAGGTGTAAATGTAAACGTAAATGTGAAATGTGAAGAGGTCCCCTGTGATTAGATTATAACTATGCAAAGGGTTGTTAAAGGGAGAAGAGATGAGATTTCAAAGATAGGTTAATGCCAGATGGTGAAAGAGCCCATCACTTCCAACCTGGGATGTCTCAGGCAAGTTACCTCATCTCTCTGAGCCTTGGTCTTCTGATCTGGAAAATGGAGAAGAAATGCCCTTCATGACTGTCTGCATGTGTGTGTTCATGCACTCACACGCATGGGTGTGTGTATAGAGCATGTAAGTGCTTAATGCCAGTTAATCTTCCTCCCTGTTTTTCAGGAGCTGGCAGCTGGCTGGAGGGGGCGGCGGCGAGGGGGGAGGGATGGGAGTAATGGAGGGCTGGCAACATTTTAGCAGCTCCAGAGGCCCCTGGCTTCTTCCAATCCCAACAACCTCTTCATCATTTGAAAGATCAGCTTCAGGTCCATTTGGTGTTAATTACAGCAACCCAGGCTTCTCTGTGTGAGGAAACAGGCCCTCATTTCTCTCATTAAAGTAAAATATGACCCATTTTTATGCCTGCGTATTTTGTTGCCGAGATTACGAGAATCATCCTCTCTGTTTATACGGAACGAAGAAACGTTACACCAGGAGAGCGGCCTGGGCCCTTGAGTCTAGGGAATAGAAAGCAGATGTTGTTCTAGCTCTTATTTTCTCATCCAACCCCAGCTCCCACTCTCTTCCTCTCTGCTTCTCCCTCTTAGCAGCATAATCCTCATTTCAGATCAACACAAGGTTGGTGCACTGTAAGAGAATAAGCTCACATTTATTGAGCTCTTTATCAGGTGCCAAGCCCTATAAACAAGTTTCCCCTTTAACTCTCCCCAGAAGTTTCAGGAATGGTTGGTATTAATCCTTTTTTCAGCCCCAGTTCTCTCAAAGTCTTCCTATCACCCCAACATGTGGGGTAAACAAATCCTGCTGATCACAGAGGCAACCTCAGACCTCCAGGCACTGCCTGGAGAGTCCACAGAGCTTTCCCACACATTGTCCTCGCACAGCCCGCAGCACAGGTCAAGGTGAATGGGGGCCTGAGGGGTTCAGGGATTCAAACTAGGTCAATGTAACTAGCAAGTGGTAGGGACTTGGAACAATTTTAGGCAGAAAATAGACAATGTAGGATGTGTGATTTTGAAGGATTTCCATGGTAACAGTTTGGAGAATGGGTGGGAGGGAAGTGAGAGTGGAAGAGATGTAAGAAAAATTATTCTCAGCATGGATGTAAGGCAGAGTTCGGCAGGCCCTCTCAGTGTGACACCAGAACAGAGTGTCTAACAGGCCCACCCAAGGGTTATTTAGTTCTCTATGGCATGCTTGACAACTTTTTCTGTGAAGAGCCAGATAGTAAATATTTTCGTCTTTGTGGTCCATATAGTCTCCATTGCAGTTACTCAATAATACCATTTTGGCATGGACAAATGAGCATGAATGGCGTAAATAAAACTTTATTTACAAAAGCAGAAGGCAGCTGCTGACTCTTGCTCTGTAGAAATGTACTTTTGTCGGACATATTGTTTACTATTGATTAGAGCCCAGGCTCTGTGAAATTACACGTTGATTTGTGAAGCTTTGTCTGAGAGAGATGCAAGTCATTTTTGTCTGATAGAAAAACATAATTCCAACAGTTTTGTTAGATACTCATTTTGTATCTACCAAAAAATATATTCCATATTCCTTCTGCAGTGCTTATATAATTTCAATATTCAGTCCTTCAAATACCTTCTGGACCAGCTTTACCATCAGGCTGGCTCTCTCATTAATGAGTTAAATATCTCTTTAACACCCAGTAACTTTATATTAGTGGGGGAGTCCTTTTTATTTTAGCTTGTCTGAAAATGACACAGTGCTTTAATGGAGAAGAGATGCAGGATAAGGCCGTTGGAGTAGTCCAGAAAAGACATAGATGCCATGGAGATGAAGCAACTAAGATATGCTAGAGATTAAGAGGATGTAATCATTAGGACTTGATGATTGATGATATGGAGGAGTGAAAAACAGTAGAGAGAGTGAATGGTTTCCCGGTCTAGCTTGATATGGTGACTAATGGATGTCTCTATTCTTCACAAAGTCAGGGTACCATCACAGCATATGTGCTCAGCCTTGGAAAGTTGTGTGGTTGAGAATGGAGCTGGAAGGGAGAAGCCAAATGATAAAGAACAAGACCAACTGCTAAGGCCCCTCATCCTCACTGGCTTGTTGGAAATTTAATGCATCTTGATAGGTTAATATTTGGCAAGCTGACATGAGTGTTCAAATAAATAATTTCTTGGAGTTTTGAGGTGTCTAAAAATTTTAGGCAGAAAATTGACAATGTAGGATGTGAGATTTTGAAGGATTTCCAGGGTAATGTGAGTTAAACACCATTATCTCCATTTTCCAGGTGAGAAACAGAAGCTCTGAGAGTTTAGGCAACTTTTTCTAAACTTTCTGTCATGCACCCACAGAGGGACAGATGGCAATTCAGGTCGCCTGCTCCTGTTTTGTCTTCTGTAAAATGAAGATACCAACCTCATAGATGAACTGGAAGAACCCAGCTCAGTTGCTGACACATGACAGGGACATGCCTGGTCTCATCTACTACAAATTGGTGTCTCCCCAAATTCGGGCAGATTATTGTAACCACTGATACAGTCTGCTGAAAGGCCTGAGTCTGAAAGAAAATAGAACTCAGTAGCTAATATTCTTTACTAAAGAATTTTACTAAGAGCAAAAACAATTATTTTACAGAGAGGGGGCAGGGAGAACCATGTTAAATCCAGATCTCCTAAATATAAGATTCTCAACCCCCTCTTCTTTCACAGCCAGAGAAGGCCATTTAATGAGGGTGACACTGAGCAGATTTGCCATGAGCCCTGGCACCCCACCAAGCACTCTGCAGGCTGTCATCCCTACGTAGTCTCATAGTCTTGGTTACTCCTTGCTGCAGCTCCTGGAGCTATGCATTGTTGTTCCCACTTTATACACAAGGAAACAGAGGCTACAGGAGGCTGACTCACTTGCTTAAGGTCATGCAGGTAGTAAGCATTGAACTAGGACTTGAATACTGGTCTCTGATAAATGACTGAGCTTCTTGCATTCTAACAGGTACCAGGTGATTAGGACACAGTATAAAGAGAGCTATGATTTCAATCTAAGTCTAACACTTAGTGATCTTGCAGAGGAGAGGCCCGGAACCTTCTAGAAGAATGATGAAGGAACCTTTGTTTGGAGTCCTAAAGGACAAAAAGCTGGCCAGAGGGAGTGGAGAAGGAAGAGTGCTCAGGTAGAAGGGCCAGCATGGACAAAGGTTTGGAGGGCTGGGGTCTGTGGCTCATTTAGAAAGTAAGTGGCCTGGGGTGGTAGCAGGAGAGAATGGGAGGGAGGTGGGGGAAGCCTTAGCAATTAATGACTTAATACATGAAACAAACTTTATCTTTTTGCTTAGCAAATCCATTCCCTCTCTCTAATCTGAAAATGAGAGGAGAGAGGCCACTGAAAAGTGTTTTCCCATTTGAAGCAGGTTTGCAATGAGAAGACCCAGCTGGCTGGTGGCTCAGGGAGGATCATGTATCAGGTCTGGAAGGCGTCCAAAGAGGGTCTTCTGAGGAGGCCGCAGAGCAAGGCCAGTGCCTTCCATGCCTCTGTTTAATCACCCTGCCCCATTTGCTCTCTCATTTGTTCCTCGTCCAGTTGCTGCTCCCACACCTCATCAATCACCCTGGGCTCACAGAGGAAGACCCACCACACTGCTGTGGAGACCCCCAGTGCCTGGTGCTGACAACAGAGAGCTGGACTCCATCTGTCCTGATGATCTGGGAGCAGATAAGGGCCATTAACACCTTTGTTAATTACGGAACCCCAGAGCAACCCCAAAGCAGGCCTGCTCATCCCCGGCAGGCAGAGCTGGGATGAGACATGGAGATCTGGCTTCATCCTATTTTATTTAAATGAGTTAATCTATGAAAGTCCTTGGAACAGTGCCCAGCACAGATCAAGTGCTATAGAAGTCTTCACTTTGTTGATATTGGTGCTGTCATATTTATAGGTGGAGCGGGAGGGGGGGGGGGAGGGGGAACTTGCCAAGTCACACAGAAAGTGACAGGACAGGACCAGGCATGGGCTCTTTCCAAGGCATCTTGCTGCCCTGGAGGGGGCTCACAGGCTTTTTTATTATACCCAGTGACTGAAACTTTGCTTTTAATTTAGGGTCAGTTCTAAGAAAAGGTACAATAGGAAGCTTATTATTTCAGGGAATGAGTGACAGACTGTCCTTTCTCATCAAAATGACTATTTGCTCTCATCCCCAAACAGCACTGTATAGTAGGCATCTCCATTTAAAGGATAAGAAAATCAAGTATATACATAGCATACCCAGAGGCCTGCTCTCAGAAGATGCTCAATAAATTGTAACTTCCTTGGTCTTCTGGGTGGGTGCGTGTCTCTGACTAATGGAGATGTCTGCCTTGAAATTTATCTCCCGCCAACATTGACCTTTCTCCCCTCCCAGAGTGATAAATGAGAAAAGATGAGCAGGAGAGTGAGAGAATAACCAGCTTGGTGGGGGCAGGACTAGATAGGTGGCCGGTGGGTGGCCAGGTGCTGAGTGGCACTAGAGTATCTTGAGGGGCACCCATTTGTCTTGTCCTTTGACATTTGGGATAATCTCAAACCTGCTTCTCACTCTGCACACTATCTGTGGCTGGAAAGAATGTCTAAATAGATTTCAGAGGGTTTTAGTACCAGGCTGGGAAGGTGGGTGGTAGGCCCAGTGCACCAGGATGTCTTCAGCTTGGAGAGTTGAGGCTGGGAAGGGAAAATCAAGAAGACACTGGCTTAGCCCTGGCCGGATGGCTCAGTTGGTTGGAGCATCATCCCCTATACCAGTCAGGGTACGTACAGGAGGCAACCGATTGATATTTCTCTCTTGCATTGTTGTTACTCTCTCTCAAATCAATAACCGCTCCCCCCAAAAACAAGCAAACAAAACTAAACAAACCCCAACATATCCTCAACTGAGGATTAGAAACAATAAAAAAGACCCTGGCTTAAGGAGTGGCCAAGAAAGCACATGGTGCTAGGCCCAGGATACTTTTTGAAACTTGCTAAAGTTGGTTTCAGAGGAAGTAAGATGCAGTTAGTTCTACTGCAGCTTACAAAACAAGATAATACAGTACAATGACTTAAGGTCCTGCCTTTAGAGCTGGGGTTCAAATCCTAGCCACCCCAATCTCAGCAACTTTTAAAATCTGTTTCTGTGCTTTAGTTTTCTTATCTGTCAACAGGGAGATTATTGCCATTACTTGCCTCATAGAGTTGATATGAGGATTAAGCATTGTTATACTGAAGTGCTTGGAACAGTGTTGGGCACATAGTCAGCCCTATATGAATTTTGCTATTACTATTTTAGTGCCAACTTAAAACACACACACACACTTTTTATTGATTTCAGAGAGGAATGGAGAGGGAGAGAGAAATAGAAACATCAATGATGAGAAAGAATCATTGATCGGCTGCCTCCTGTACACGGGGATCAAGCCTGCAACCTGGGCATGTGCTCTGACCGGGGATCGAACCAGTGATCTCCTGGTTCACAGGTCGATGCTCAACCACTGAGCCATGCTGGCTGGGCATTGCTATTTTTCAATATCTATTACCTATCAAGTGCTTTTGTGCATCGGTCTCTTATTCAATCCTCACAACTGATTCTCCCCACAGAGTACGTGGGCTGAGGTGTTGGACACTGATTCCCTAACTCCAAAGACTGCATTTTTTCCTCTGGGCCAGGAAGACTCTAAAATTCGATCAGTCCCCATATGAAATATTGCTCTTCCTTGAAATGTCCCCTACATTCCCCCATTGGGTGAGAGCATGAAGCGATTAATGAGAAGGTTACTTGGTGGGCAGCCACTTAGCTTTGAGTGCTAAGACAAAGCTGGAAGTCATCGCCTCACCTCTGAGGCTACCGTTCATTGCTGGATAAAATGGCTCCCTGCACATAGCTTGCTGTCAGACATCCTTGTTTGCCTCCTGTCTTATTCATGGGAGCAGTGTGGCCGTAGGCAGGTCATGCCAGTTCTGCCAGCCGCATTTCCCTTTGCCTTTTCTATTTTCACAGCATCGTGGCTGGGTGGGAAGCTCATGAAGGGACTCTGACCACAGGGAGCTGCTTGTACATGGAATTTTACAGAGCTCGCTAAAGACCTACACTATTGCTATTCGTGGAGATACTTCCATAATAAAAATTAATTTCAAAAAGGCAAATAGCATTATAAAATAAGATGTGTGTGAATTCAGACCATGACCATGCCCTTCCTCTAATGCTGCCGGTGCATGTCTGGGGCTGTACATAGCACCTCCTCTGGAGTCTACATGGCACATCTGATAAGGCCCTCCAGGGCTATGGGTTGGGGCCAAGGACCCTGCTAACCGCTCTGAGATAGGTTGTGTGTACCAGCCCTGCTGCCCCTCCCAGACCTAGACTGAGCTCCTTGGGTGGTGCCATGACTCTATTCCTCAGAGTGCCTGGCATAGCACTGCTGGAGAATCTGTCTTACAAAGAGAAATTGAACTTCCCTCCCTTCTCCTAGGATGCCTGGAGCCTCCTCTCTCCCTGCTTTTCCTCATCAATTGGCTGCAGGCTCTCTGACACCTGCCCAGCTTATTCTATTCCTGGTTCAGGCTCAGGATAAAGGCCACTGTGTCTGTGAGCAATCACTCCCTCCTTTGTGAACCCTTGGCTTTTGGTATAAAGCTCTACTTAGAGAGGTATGGAGCTAGAAATGCCTAGAGCTGAGAGGCCTAGAGCTGAGAGGATTTAGAACTCAGAAGTATAGAGCTGTAGAGCCATGGAAGTGCAGAGCTATACTTCTGCGGTAGTGCTGTGTCCTGCACTTAGAGCCCAGTGATCTGAGCTGTGAGCAGCTCAAACCTTGATACCAGATCTGATGATGACCCAGTGAGCCAGTGCCTAGTCCAGAGCCTGGCACATAGCAGGTGCTTATGAATAGAGGAACCTGTGAGTAAATCAGACCTAGACCCTGGCTTCCAGGCCTCCAGGCCTCCCTTGCTATACCCTAGGCACCTGTTTTCTCCTTCAGTTACAACACTGACCCCATTTCATAATTGGTTTCTCTCTTTTGATTGTGAGCACTGGGTTCAGTCTTGTGTTGTGTCTCAGTCTTGCTCGCACCCCACCCAGCACAGTGTCTGGCACACAGCAGGTGCTTAGTACCTACTGAAGGGATGAATGAATTATGGGGTCCTACATTTTATTCCCCTATGACTGCAAACTGGCAGAGCCATGCCAGGTCCTGGAACCCACTATTGTGATCTCTGCCTTAGTCACACTCCTCCATGCTGCTCGGGGTCCATTTTATATCTCCAGGCAGCAGGAGGAAAGTGTTATGGGAAGAACAAATTGGGAGTCATTGGCGATTACTTCAGGAAGATAAGAGCCTGCAGTAGATGGGCCAACTCTTTGGGAGACAGAACAAGAACACATTGACCTGGAATTATCATTGTTTTTTATTCAACTTATTCTTTGCCCAGAATCGGTTCATTTCTTAAATGGCCAATGACTTCCCTCTGCACTGGAGGGGGAGCATGCTAACAGGGGCCCATTCAAGGTTAAGTGGAACAAAATATTTAATAAAACAATTGAAGGTTCCTTACTTTATGGAAGAGGACATGAAGTCTAAGAGTTAAGTCACTTTCTCGAGGCTACAAGACTAACCAGTGATTGTACTTCTAGCTCTGATGTGTTGAGCACTTCCTGTATATTGGTCACTAATAGAAATGCTTTGCATATATTATAATACTTAAGCCTGATTAAAACAACCTTATGGATTGGGTTTAATTATTCCTGTTTGACAGAAAGTAGAAACTGAGGCTCAGAGAGATTCAGTAACTTGTCCAATGCTACCTTGTTAGACATTGGCAGAGCCGGGACTCCTGGTCGAATCTGGCAGACTCAGAGCCTGTACTGCGGAGGTTTTCAGTCAGCAGAATGTATACATTGGCACTGCCTCTGACATTTTTAAGAAACACTCATGCCAGAGCCCCTCCTCAGACCTGCCGAATCAGAACCTTTGAATTCTGAATAAGCTCCCTAAGTGATTCCAGTGTGCTTGCTGTTTGAGAACCTTGGCATAAACAACTCACCTCTTTGTGCCTCAGTTCTCTTATCTGAAAAACGGGGCCCCTAGGGCCCAGGGTGCTTTGCAGGGATCCAAAAGAGCTTATGCTCGTGAAAGGGTCCAACATAATGCGAGGTGCTTAGTAATTATTGACTTCCTTGTCCCAGCAACCAAGGAGTGCCTGGAGGGCTTAGGGTCTCCTGTGTGTGTACATGATCCCACTTTGCCAGAGACCCAGAACATTGTTTTCTGGGCTTTGGGGTTCAGTTTCCTGATTGTTTGTTATTATTCTTAATAGAATTCAGGAGAAGGCCACGAGTGGGCCAGACATCTGTGATAAATCTGCTGGGTTTTTACAGGAAAGACTTCCCAAGTTCACTGTATTCTATATTCCTTGCTTTTCTTTCCAGCTACAACACAGTCAGGAAAATATCTTGCTTGAACTGAAAGAAAATAGCCCGTTAGCCTCTGGTGAAAGTTGATTTAGGGGCTATGAGTGTTGTATTAAATGGCAAATGAGTGCAAGGATTTTTGGAGCCTTCTTTCTGAAATGCCCATCTGAAAGGGGAAAGGAATATTTATTGCAAACCTTCCTTGTTTCAGTCCTTGTACCAAGAGCTTCATCTCATGGGGGACCTCCCTCAGGTGGATGTGAGGAGTGGCATTACCCCTATTTGACAGATGAGGAAACTGACACTCAAGAGAGTGTACATGACATGACTAAAATCCTCCAGATAGTGTGTAAGTTCAAACCTGGTCTGTCTGGCTTTGGAGCCTAGGATCTTCTCTGTACCACAACTGTCTGCTCAGGTCTTCTGTTTTCTTCCAATATTTTATAATAGCTTCAAATTAATTTTATGACAAAAGCAATCAAAATTTAAAAGCTTGTTCTAAAAAAATTAGAGATCTTTGTAAAATGTAGCATTCTTGCTATGCTTAGTATATTTAGTGCTGGATTCTAGTAGGTGTGCAATAAATGATTGGTGATTGAATGCACAAATGGGTGAATCTTCTGCCTACCTCCCAGAGCACTTCTTTCTTCTCATGGGACCTTCCTGTGCCCATTCTTGCCTCCATGTCAGGCTTTCTCCCACTGTGTCTAGATCTCCCTGGGAGCTCCTTTGCTTTGTGGCAAGTCTGGAGTCCAAGGCTCCCCCTCCCTCATCATATTTGGCCTGTTTTAGAAATAACGAGTTTCTTGGTTCCCCTTCTAATACTTAGGGACAAGTCAGTTTCCTCTCTAGCTCTCCATTCTAAAATGTTAAGTCATCAAATATATGCCCAGTTTTACTATTTTTTGCCTTTTTAAAAATTTCTTTATCTATTAAGGTATTATCTGTGTCATTATTCCCCCATTACCCCCCACCTCCCATTCATGCCCCCACCCCCCTGTTGTCTGTGTCCATTGATTAAGCTTACATGCATGCATGTAAGTCCTTTGGTTGATCTCTCCTCCTTACCCCCACCTTCTCCTATCTTCCCTGAGGTTTGACCCAGTTTTACTTTTAATACAGTAAATTATCATCATCATCATCATCATCATCATCATCATCATTGATATAATTTTTAGGACTTCTTATGTCCCAGGTACTTTGTTGAGCACTTCATCTACAATGTCTTGAATACTCATAACAGCCCTGTTGTAGTAGACTGAACAGTGTCTTCCCCCAAAGAAGTGTCCAAATTCTAACCTCTGATAACTTTAGGTATGTGACCTTATTTGGGAATACAGTCTTTGCAGATGTGATTTAGTTAAAGATCTTGGAATGAGATTATCTGGATTTAGAGTGGGTCCCAAATCCAAAGACTGATGTTTTTATAAGAGAAGGGAGTGGCACTTTAACAAGGAGACACAGAGAAGACCATGTGAAGATGGGGGTGGAGGTTAGAGTGAGCTGCTACAGGCAAAGAAGAGCCAAGGATTGCCAATAGTCAGCAGGAGGTCTGAAAGAAGCATGGAATGATTCTCCTTAGAGTCTCCAGAGGGAGCTAACCCTATCAACACTTCAATTTTGAATTTTTGGTCTTCAGAATGGTGAGAGGATGACTTTCTATTGTGTTAAGCCAGCAAGTTTTTGGTAATTTGTTACACCCATAGTACAGAAGTTATTTTCTATTTTGCAGGTGAGAAAACTGAGGCTGAGGAAGAGTTTATGACTTTGTCCAAAGTCACAGAGTTAGCAAGTGTACTGGACTGGATTCTAACCCAGCTCGAGGTCTGGCTGCATGGTACACAGTCTGAGCCTCAGAAGGGCCCATGCTTGTTCAAATGCTCTGCTTTTTGCCTTTTTGAAATTTTGAATACTTCTTGAACAACTGCATGTTGGGGCCCTACACCTTTATTTTGACCAGGTCTCTCAGGTCTCCAAATATCTGCTCTTTCCTTCATTACCTGCAGTATCACTACCTACACACATCCTCGATCTCCATCCATGCCACCGAACCAGAACTAGTCTCCCCATTGTGGTAGGCTGAATAATGGCCCCCAAAGATGCTCATGTTCTAATCCCTGGAAACTGACATGGTAATAGGGACTTTGCAGATGTGATTGAATTAATCCTGAAATGGGGAGATTATGGTGGGAGATACAGTCACAATGCTCCTTATGAGAGGGATACATGGGGAATTAAAGATAAAGAGGAAGTCCATGATGACTGAACAGAGATGGGAGGAGGTGTTTTGAAAATGGAGAAAGGGGCTGCCTTTATTATTACAAGTGGCGTCTAAAAGCTTTAAAGGGCAAGGAGATGGATTCTTCCCTTAGAGTCTCTGGAAGGAGCCAGCCCTGCCTACATCTTCACGTTAGTTCTGTGAAACTGAGTTTGGAGTTCTGACTTCCTGAGTTGAAAAAGAATAAATCTGTGTTTTAAGCCACTGACTTTGTGGTAATCTGTTATAGCAGCAACAGGAAACAAATATGCCCTCTTTCCAGGCCTCCCTCTTGGTCTCACCTTTAAATCTGAAGAAGAAAAATAAATCATTCTGGTGGTATTGGGGAAGATAAATAGAACTCTAGTTCCACAGAAAAACATTGAAAACATTTACATAAAATTTACATATAATTGTAGAAATCACAGGTTTTCAAAGGCAAGATTCCTTTTTTGAGGTGGAAAATATTCCAATATTTACAGTTAAATCATCAAATTTATCAATGTGATACAATAAATACTAGTTTAGAAAACCAAAGAATATTTAAAAAGTATATCTTTTTAAAAACTCTCCATGCTTATTTTAATCTTTCATTATTCTGAAAGAGAACATAATTTTAATGTTTGTGTTTTTATAATAGTTACATTTCTGCCTAATACATACAAAGTTAGACATTAAAGGATAGTTTTAAACATAAATGTAATCTAAGCCCCCTTTAGAAACAAAGAAAATCAAGCATCAAAATTCTACAACAGCCAGCAGAGAGAGAGAGAGAGAGACCAAAGTGCATTTTTAAAAGTCTGACTTTCAAGGTTACTCATAGCTTAGTATTTGCCCAGTGTTCCTTCCACATCTGCCACTGTCCCCTCTATTCCGCACAAAGGCGTGCAGCTGAAAAAGCATGAACTTGAGAACAAGTTCTGTTCCATAACCTCCTACCCGTGTGAGTTTGGGCAAGTCACTTCATTGGTGTGGGCTACATATATCCATTTCATAAATGAGGAAATTAATTGTCAGGGCTGGGTTGCAGAGGAAATGAACCATGCCAAACATGACACTGCGTCATAAGTTTTGGAGATGATGTTGTCAAGTATTAAGTGTGGTTCCCTCTTCCTTTCCATAGCAGTAGACATGTTCTAGATCCACTGCTCGTGGGACATGGCTGTGAGGGCAGAAACACTAATTTTTAAAAGGCAGCTTTAGAATGTCTAAGTAGGCATGTGAAGCTCCTAGCAGCAGTTTGTACAGAAGACCAAACCTGGACCAACTGACAGCAAGAAGTTCATGCCTTAAACAACCGAGGGCCCAGGGATGATGCTTATTCTCTTGCTTAAGAAGAGCTCAAATCTTTCTGAGTGAGGAAAATGGAAGAGTTGGGGAGGAGGGCAATAGATTGAGTCTCTGATGCAAGTGTCACCCCTTGGAGATATGACGAAGAAGGTGAAGGAATCCCCAGATAGGCTTGATGACTTCCAAAGAAGAGGGACTGGGGAGCCTCTAGCCAGCATCTGGAATGCTGTCAGTCCCTTGTTCAGGGATGTCATGAGCCTCAAAAGTATCTTACCCTACCCAGTCCTGGATGAGTAAGGTGACAATGCTACATGGGAAGAGTACTCAGATTCTTTAACCAAGCCCAAAGTAACAAATGACTTTAAATAAGATAGAAGGTGATTTCTGTAGGCAGCTCTGCTCCACAAGTCCTCTGGGGCTGTGGTTTCTTTGTTTCTCTACTATCCCTAGTTGGTTTGATGTCCCAGCTGCAGTTAGATCTCATCTACCACATCTGCATTTTAGGGAGCTGGAAGGGGGGAAGACAGGGTACAAAGGATGCAAACTGCTTCCTTTTCAGGGCATGACCAGGCATTTCACACATCGCTTCTTTTCACATCCTGTTGCCCAGAAGTTTGTCCCATAGTAATCCCCAGCTGCAAGAAGGCTTGGAAATAGAATGTCTAGCTGCATGGCCATGAGATCAGATGAAACTTAAAGGAGTATAAACTTAAACTTTATACTTAATAGGCATCAGGATAGAATGAATATTTGTGGATAAGTAGTAACCCTGCTATTGAGAACCAACATAGAACAAGTATTTCCCAACTGGATCAGGCAGAGTTCAATTAAGGAAGCAGAACCATTGTGACTATTATGGAATAAAGAATTTATTATAGAAATAAGACTGTACACAGTGGGTGAGAAGTTGGAAAAAGAATAGTTCAAATGGAGCATTTGTGGGTCAGAGAAAAGTCTCTAACCAGTGCTTCTGAGGCTAGTACAGGTAGACAAGTGTGGGAGAAGGAGAACAGGCTAGATGGCTGGTGCGTCTCATCTGTTGCTTACCTCATTTAAATAAAACAGCCTTCAGAAAACAATGGCTGCTGCTTCACTTCTGCTTCTAAATTTTGCATATGTTTCTCTTTGATCAGCTGCAATCTGGAATTGTATAGGAAAGGAATTCTGGGAAATGTAGTTCTAGCTTAGCCCAGTTATTACAGTTACAAACCACCATATTCATGTTGTTGAGAGCAGTGAAGGTTGCCATAACATTGAGATGGAGCACATCTGGGTTGCAGGGCTGGGTGAGGGGATAAGAGCAGCAGATTCTGCATGGTCCCTTGGACAACTCTGTGTCTCAGTGGATGCTGCTGCTGAGGCTGAGATGTCTCTGCCTCCCCACCTCTCTTTCCAGCTCCTTGACACCATGCACCAGCCCCTCTGTTACCGTCAGGACTAAGGTGAAATCTTGGGAACTGAAATGCAACTTAAGAGTTGGTCCATGATGATGAAAACTCTAACTTGAGAAAACCCTGGCTTGTTTAAGAAAAACTTCAAATTGATTACATTAGGATTTCTACCTAAGTCCTCTAAGCAGAATATGGACTTAGAACAGAGAAAAATAATTTATCATACATTGGAGTATGTACAGTGAGAAATTCACATATACTAAATAGGTAATCAATAAATTTTATCTGCCTCTTTCCTTTTTTCCAGGTCCAGCCAAATCAAAGGACACCTTTGGTCCCTCCATGGACCAGACTCTGGGTTTTGCATGTGTGCTTCCTTCTTTCATGAATGCTTTCACATTTGTCACATGGATGGCATTTAGGCAGCCCCTGGTGCACTTTATTTTCTTTTATTGTTTAAAGTATTACATGCAGTAGTACATATATCTCCTTTTCCCCCCGCATTGACCTTCCCCCAGCCTCCCCTAGCCCCTGTCACATGCCCTCATTCACCGCCTCCCCCAAACCGCAGTGTCTTCTGTTCATTTGTTGTGCTTATATGCATTCATACAAGTCCTTTGGTTGATCTATTTCCCCCCACCCCAACACTCCCCTGATTTCCCGCTGTAAATTGACAGTCTGTTTGGTGCTTTACTGCCTCTGTATCTATCTTTTTGTTCATCAGGTTATAATGTTCTTTATTTTCCATAAATGAGTGAGATTATGTGGTATTTTTCTTTCATTGCCTGGCTTATTTCACTTAACATAATGCTCTCCAGGTCCATCCATGCTACTGCAAATGGTAAGAATTCTTTCTTTTTTATAGCAGTGTAGTATTCTATGGTGTAGATGTACCATAGTTTTCTAGTCCACTCACTGCTGATGGGCATTTGGGCTGTTTCCAAATCTTAGCTATGGAGAATTGTGCTGCTATGAACATAGGGGTACGTATACCCTTTCTGATTGGTGTTTCTAGTTACTTGGGATATATTCCTAGAAGTGGAATTACTGGGTCAAATGGGAGCTCCATTTTTAGTTTTTTGAGGAAATTCCATACTGTTCTCTAGAGTGGCTGCACCAGTCTGCATTCCCACCAGCAGTGCATGAGGATTCCTTTTTCTCTGCATCCTTGCCAGCACTTGTTGTTTCTTGATTTGTTGACGATTGCCATTCTGACAGGTGTGAGATGGTACCCCATTGTCGTTTTGATTTGTATCTCTCAGATAATTAGTGACTTTGAGCATGTTTTCATGTGTCTCTTGGCCTTCCTTCTGTCTTCTTTTGAAAAGATTCTATTTAGGTCCGTTGCCCATTTTTTTTATTGGATCATTTATCTTCCTTTTATTAAGTTGTATAAGTTGCCTATAGTTGTTGGAGATTAAACCTTTATCAGTGATAACATTTGCAAATATGTTCTCCCATACAGTGGGCTTTCTTGTTGATTTTTGGTGGTTTCTTTTGCTGTACAAAAGCTTTTTATTTCGATGTAGTCCCATTTGTTTATTTTCTCTTTAGCTTCCATTGCCTTAGGAGCGGCATTGGTGAAGAAATTGCTTTGGCATATGTCTGAGATTTCTCTGCCTGTGGGTTCCTCTAGTATTTTTGTGGTTCCCTGTCTTATGTTTAAGTCCTTTATCCATTTTGAGTTTATTTTTGTGTATGGTGTAAGTTGGTGGTCTAGTTTCATTTTTTTTTTGCATGTATCTGTCCAATTTTCCCAACACCATTTATTGAAGAGACTGTCTTGACTCCATTGTATGTTCATGCCTCCTTTGTCAAATATTAATTGAGCATAGTGGTTTGGGTCGATATCTGGATCCTCTATTCTATTCCATTGGTCTATATGTCTGTTCTTGTGCCAGTACCAGGCTGTGTTGAGAACAGTGGCTTTGTAATACAGATTGAAATCTGGTATTGAGATCCCACCTACTTTGTTCTTCTTTCTCAGGATTTCTGTGGCTCTTCGGGGTCTTTTTTCATTCCAGATGAATTTTTGGAGAGTTCTTCCTAGATCTGTGAAATATGCTGTTGGTATTTTAATGGGGAGTGCATTGAATCTATAGGTTGCTTTGGGTAGTATGGACATTTTAATGATGTTGATTCTCCCAATCCGTGAACATGGTATGTTCTTCCATCTGTTTAAATCTTCTATCTCTTTTTTTCAGTGTCCTGTACTTTTCTGCGTATAGGTCTCTTACCTCCTTAGTTAAGTTTATTCCTAGGTATTTTAATTTTTTTGGTGTGATGGTAATTGAGATTGCTTTTTAAGTCTCTCTTTCTGTAAGTTCACTATTGGTGTATAGAAATGCCATAGATTTCTTGGCGTTAATTTTGTATCCTGCTACATTGCCAAATTCATTTATTAAGTCTAATAGTTTTTTGATGGAGTCTTTCAGGTTTTTTATGTACAATATCATGTCATCTGTAAATAAGGACAGCTTTACTTCTTCTTTTCCAATTTGGATGCCTTTTATTTCTTCTTCTTGTCTAATTGCAATGGCTAATACTTCCAGTACAATGTCGCACAGGAGTGGTGAGAGTGGGCATCCCTGTCTTGTTCCTGTTCTTAGGGGAAATGGTTTTAGTTTTTGCCCATTGAGTATGATGTTAGTGTGGGTTTATTATATATAACGTTTATTATGTTGAGGTATGATCCTTCTATTCCCACCTTGTTAAGAGTTTTTATCAAGAAAGGGTGTTGGATTTTGTCAAATGCTTTTTATGCATGAATTGATATGACTATGTGATTTTTATCTCTCAATTTGTTTATGTGATGTATCACATTTCTTGATTTGTGGATATTGTACCATTCTTGCATTCCTGGGATAAATCCTACTTGGTCATGGTGTGTGATCTTTCTGATGTACTGCTGGGTCCGATTTGCTAGAATTTTGTTGAGGATTTTGGCATCTATGTTCATGAGGGATATTGGCCTGTAATTCTCTTTCATTGTGTTGTCTTTATCTGGTTTTGGTATTAGGGTGATGCTGGCTTCATAGAATGAGCTTGGAAGTGTTCCTTCCTCTTGAATTTTTTGAAATAGTCTGAGGAGGATAGGTTTTAGTTCTTTTTTGAATGTTTGGTAAAACTCCCCTGTGAAGCTGTCTGACCCCATGCTTTTGTTTGCTGGAAGCTTTTTGATGACTGCTTCAATTTCTTCCATAGTCATTGGCCTATTAAGATTTTTAGATTCTTCCTGATTGAGTTTTGGAAGGTTGTATTTTTCTAGAAATAGGTCCATTTCCTCCAGGTTTTCCAGTTTGTTGGAATAAAGTTGTTTGTAGTGTTTTTTAATAATCCTTTGTATTTCTGTGGGTTCTGTTGTTATTTCTCCTCTTTCATTTCTGATTTTGTTTATTTGGGTCCTCTCTCTTTGCTTCTTGGTGAGCCTGGTTAGAGGTTCATCAATTTTGTTTATCCTTTCAAAGAACCAGCTCTTGGTTTTGTTGATCTTTTGTATTTTTTTTTTTTTTTTTGGTCTCTATGTCGTTCCTTCCTTCTGCTTACACTGGGCTTTTCTTGTTGCTCTTTCTAACTCTTTGAGTTGTAGGTTTAGGTAATTTATTACCATTGTTTCTTGTTTTTTTACAGTAGGTTTGTAGAGCTATGAACTTCCCTCTCAAGACTGTTTTTGCTGTGTCCCATAGATTTTGGGTTGTTGTGTTTTCATTGTGGTTTGTTGCCATGATGTTTTTTATTTCTTCCTTGATCTCTCTGGTAACCCAGTCATTGTTTAATAGCATGCTGTTTAGTCTCCATGTGTTTGATTTTTTGAATTGTTTTTATTGTAGTTGATTTTCAGTTTTATGCCACTGTGATCTGAGCAGAACCTTGATATGATTTCTATCTTCTCGAATTTGAAGAGACTTTGCCTATGTCCCAACATATGGTCTATCTTTGAAAATGACCCATGTGCACTTGAGAAGAATGTATATTCTGTGGCTTTGGGGTGAAATGTTCTGAAGATGTCAATTAATTCCATCTGATCTAGTGAGTCATTTAGGATTGATGCTTCCTTGCTGATTTTTTTGTTTAGAGTATTTGTCCAATGGTGATAGTGGGGTATTAAAGTCTCCTACTATGATTGTATTGCTGTCAATCTCTCCCTTGATATCCTCCAGGAGTTTTTTTTATGTATTTGGGTGCTCCTGTATTGGGTGTATATACGTTTACCAGAGTTATTTCTTTCTTTTTTTTTTTTTTTAATTTACAAGGCTTCTTTTTTTTAAAAATAAATCTTTATCGTCCAGATTACAGGTGTTCCTCTTTTTTCCCCCCCATAGCTCCCCTCCACCTGATTCCCCACCCCACCCCATGCCCTTACCCCCTGCCACTGTCTTCATCCATAGGAGTAAGATTTTTGTCCAATCTTTTCCTGCACTCCTCACACCTGCTTCTCCTGAGAATCGTCAGTCCACTCCCTTTCTATGTCCCTGATTCTATTATTTTCACCAGTCCATTCTGTTCTTCAGATTTTTTATTTACTTGATTTTTAGATTCACTTGTTGGTAGGTATGTATTTGATGTCATTTTGTTGTTCATAATTTTTATCTTTACCGTTTTCTTCTTCTTCCTCTTCTTAAAGAATACCCTTCAGCATTTCATGTAATCCTGGTTTGGTGGTAATGAACTCCTTTAGCTTTCTTTTTCTTGTCTGTGAAGCTCTTTATCTGACCTTCAACTCTGAATGATAGCTTTGCTGGGTGGAGTAATCTTGGTTGTAGGTTCTTGCTGTTCATCACTTTGAATATTTCTTGCCACTCCCTTCTGGCCTGCATAGTTTCTGTTGAGAAATCAGCTGACAGTCGTATGGGTACTCCCTTGTAGGTAATTAACTGTTTTTCTCTTGCTGCTTTTAATATTCTCTCTTTGTCTTTTGCCCTTGGCATTTTAATTATGATGTGTCTTGGTGTGGTCCTCTTTGGATTCCTCTTGTATGGGCTTCTGTGCACTTCCTGAACTTGTAAGTCTATTTCTTTCACCAGGTAGGGAAAGTTTTCTGTCATTATTTCTTCTAATACGTTTTCAATATTTTGCTCTCTCCCTTCTTCTGGCACCCCAAAAATTCGGATGTTGGTTCGCTTGAAGTTGTCCCAGAGGCTCCTTACACTATCTTCATATTTTTGGATTCTTTTTTCTTTTTGTTTTTCTGGTTGGATGTTTTTTGTTTCCACATATTTCAGATCTTTGGTTTGATTCATGGGGTACGTTGATCTACAGTTGAGTTTCTGTATATTCTTTATTTCAGACAGTGTATGCTTCATTTCTGACTGATCCTTTTCCATTTTTTTGGCATTCTCATTAATATCCTTAAAGGTCTCATCAAGTTTCTCAGCAGTTTTAAGAAGATTCTTGAGTAACCTTATACATGTGGTTCTGAACTCTATGTCATCCAGTAGTTTGCTTTCCTCCATTTCTCTCATTCGTGACATGTTTCTTTGTCTCCACATTTTGGCTGCTTCCCTGTGTTGATGGAGTAATTTTGTGTGGTAGGTGATCTATAGGGGGCAGTAGCTCAGCCTCCTCAATCACATGAGGTGGATGCTTGTGGTACACCCCTTTGTGGGCTGAGTGCAAAGTCTTGGTGTAGTTAAGCCTTAATTGCTGTTGGTACACTGGGAGGAATTGACCTCCACGCCAATTAGCTGTGAGCACTCTCTGTGTCTATAATGGAAGAACTGCTGCACTGAAGACACGCTTATGGAACAGGATTTGTTTCAGTGGGGCTTTGGTGCTCACTGAGTCTGCCTCTTGAATGTGTCACTTATGGATATGAGGAGTTGAAATCTGATGTCTCACACTGACCACTAGGTACACTGGCTTCTGGGTCTCCAATGGGGTGCAGGTCAGCTACTGTCTGAGGCCACCCAGCAGGAGCTACAGTGAGAGCTACAGTTTTCTCCTCTTTGCTTGTGGTTTGGAGGTTTTGGAGCTGTCTGACCCGGGCTGCAAGTTTGCTAGGTTAAGCTGCAATAGGTCAGGCCTTTCTTATGCTAAGTCCGCTGCTTGGAGCTTGGGTGGGTTTGTAGGTTGTGCAGGGCGGGGTCTCAGGGTGTCACTAGGCTAGGGCGTAGCAAACAGCAATGGCTGCTAGTTAGCCGGCTCTGCGTCCCGACGGCATCCGCACAGAGTTATTTCTTCTTGTTGGATTGCTCCCTTTAGTATTATGAAGTGGCCTTCCTTATCTCTTTTTATGTCCTTCACTTTGAGATTTAATTTGTCAGATGTAAGTATTGCTACCCCAGCTTTTTTTTTTCATTTCCATTCGTCTGAAAAACCTTTTTCCATCCCTTCATCCTCAGCCTGTGTGCGTCTTTTTTTCTGAGGTGGGTTTCTTTTAGACAGCAGATATATGGGTCATGTTTTCTTATCCAATCTGTTACCCTATGTCTTTTGTTTGGGGCATTTAGTCCATTTACATTTAAAGTTATTATTGATAGGTTACTTATTTGTTGTCATTTTTATTCTTTACCCCTGTGTTCCTTCTTTGCTTCCATTTTTTTTTTTTTTTTTTTTTTACAGTAGACCCTTTAGCATTTCTTGAATTGATGATTTGGTGGTAATAAACTCCCTTAATCCTTTTTTGTCTATGAAGCTCCTGATTTCACCTTCAATTTCGATTGATAGCCTTGCTGGGTACAGTATTCTTGGATTCAGACCCTTTCTTTGCATGACTTCGTATATTTCATTCCATTCCTTTCTGGCCTGATGAGTTTCTGTTGAGAAATGTCGCTAGTCTGATGGGGTTCATTTGGCAATTTATTTAAAAAACACACACATATTTTAACTTACTTCAGAGGAAGGGGGAGGGAGTGAGAGATAGAAACACCAATGATGAGGGAGAATCACTGATTGGGTGACTTCTGCATGTCCAACACTGGGGATTGAGCCCATAACCCGGGAATGTGCCCTGACCAGGAATCAAACTGTGACCTCCTGATTCATAGATTGATACTCAACCACTGAGCCATGCTGGCTGGGCCCCCTGGTGCACTTTAGCTCAGTGGCTTAGCTCAAATGAACACCTCCTCTGTCAATCCTTCCTGCCCGCCTCCTCTGTGTGCCCCTGGCGTTCTGTCAAGTGCTTGTATGTGTGCCTGACTCAATATAATCTCTCCCAGGCTCAACTGTGAGCCCTTTGGGCAGGGACCTCACATATCTTGCATCTCTGTACATCAGTATCATGTAGCGGGTCTCAGTGAACATTTGTGACTGATTGACTGGACGGACCTTTCTACAAATTGTGAACAAACAGGTCAGTTGATGGTCCTAGTTTGAAGAGAACACTATTTCCTAATTGTGTAAATGTCAATTACACACACACACACACACACACACACACACACACACACGGACACACACACATGCACACAGGGTTCTCTGCTGATAGCATTTGATTGTGTTGGTAAAAGTGTGAACTTTCTAAATGGAAAGTATGTAACGGAATCTTTGGGTATTCAAGGGTTAACTATGACTTATGAGTCCATCTTTTATTTCCTGCCCTGACCCTCTTCCCACCTGCTTTCTTCTTGCCTGCCCTGCAGAGAAGCATGTCTTACTTCATTCAGGCTCTGTTGCTGCCTTCACTTGTCATGGTGCTCTCACAAAGTATCAGAAATTTGAGTGGCTTAAAACAACAGAAATGTATTTTCTTGCAGTTCTGTAGGCTAGAGGTCTGAAATCAAAGTGTTAACAGGGCTATTCTCCCTCTGAAGGCTCTAGAGAAATATCCTAGAGAAATATCTATAGAGGCCTAGAGCTGCGAGGCCTAGAGCTAGGGAGGTACAAAGCTTGAGCAGTACTCGAACTACAGAGGTACAGAGCTGAGAGCTATAGGAGTACAGGCAGTGCTCTGTCCTGTGCACAGATGGATGAGCCCCAGTGACCTGAGCTGTGAGCAACTCAGACCCAGAGACCAGATCTGATGATAACCCAGAGAGCCAGTGCCTAGCCCAGAGCCCGGCACACAACAGGTGCTCATGAATGAAGAAGCCCGTGAATAAAACAGATACCCTCTGGATGAGGAAGGCCACCAAGTGTGCTGGCCAGGAGGTTGGGACCTGAACTCAGATCTGTAGGGAGTGGAAGAAGGAGTCCTGAAGAGCAGCTTCTCCATGGGGCTTTAAGGTCTGGCTCCTATAGCTGCCAATGCATGTTACTTGCTTGTCTCTTGTGACTATAGTCACCTTCTTCCTCACTGTGACATCATTTCTAAAACCTGGAGAGAGGGTTTGTGGACCAAAGCCAGGCCAGTTACAAGAGCACTTTTTCTTCTCTCTAAAATGACCTATCTGGCAATGTATGATGTTTTCTCCACATGGCCATAATGGGAGGATTCCTCACTTTAAAGAAAAACTGAAGCAATGCCCAGATGAATTGTGATTACCAGTATATGATCCTCTTTTTCCATCATCATGACAGCCTGGAGATGAGTAAAGCAGAGGAATGGGGCTCTCCACCACCTTCTCCCAGGCGCTTTTCCCCTCCAGAGCAGCAGGCTTGGGGCTGGGAGGCTGCTGCTCCTGCTATGCTGCCAGGAGAGAACTAGGTCCCTTGCTTCATTCCTACTGATGTGCTCAGCAAACCCACCAGAGCAGCTCCTCAGAGCCAGACCTGGGCTGGGTGCTGAGGGGCCAGAGATGAGGAACTGTGCCCCTGTCCTCCAAGATGTCCCCATCTGCTGGTCTTACAGGAAAGGCAGGCCTTCTGTCCAAGGTTGGAAAGAGGGGGGACCCTCCCTAAGTGGAGAAAGGGAAGGCATTTCAGCCAGAGGCCACAGCAAGGGCAAAGGTGTGGCAATTTAGGACAGTCCCCAGAGGGACTGTGGCTGGAAAGGGAGGCAGGAGCCACTTAGGGTTTGAATAGGGATAATGAGTGGATTTCTCCTTTAGGGGGTGGAAAGATACTGAAATATTAGAATTCATGATCTCTGTTTCATTCAGGGGCCATATGGGAAAATGTATTGCATCTTAAAAACCATGGGTACAGCCAGGCATCATTTTAGGGCAGACAGTACAATGTTTCCTTCCTTCCTTCCTTCTTCCCTCCCTCCCTCCCTCCCCCCACTCCTTCCTTTTCTCCTTCCTTCCTTCTTATACTTCTATTTTTCTTTTTACAACAAAAATTTAGTCTACTTATTCTCAAAACTAAGAGAGAGAGAGATGTCTCATTGATCCCATGCCAGGTACCTGGGATGCAGAGCAAGATAAACTCTGAAGGAATTAGAAATACCAGACTCACTGTCCAAGCTATACCTCTTCAAAATTAATAGCTCCTGTGTTTGGGCAGCATTTTTATAAACATTGCTTCTGATCTTCACAGTCTTACAGTGCAGATTCAAGTCTCAACAATAGCAACAATACAAAGGTGTCATTTGCTCACTGACCAATTATTATGTTTTAAGCACTGTGAGAGAATTTTAACTTGTTGTAGTTGGTAATGTTATTATGCCCATTATACAGATGAGGGAATTGAGGTTGAGAGAGCCTAAGAAACCCACTCAGGCCAACATGTAGCAAAAACCAGATCCTAGCCTGGGCTTGTCCAGTTTCAAAGCCACACCTGTCCATACTACCATCCTCCTCCCAGCTCTGCAGTTCCTTCCTGTGCAAAGGGGTGATGACCTTGCCCTGTGGCTGGATACAGGTGGTGTAAAGGTTAAGCTTGTTGTTTTGCAAACTGCAAAATACATATAATTACACCCTGGTATGATTATTACCATAAAAAAGCATAATTCCAGATAGAACCACATTGTCAATAGATGAATTCTGCTTCATTTTGAATACAAAAATTTAGAGTTATTTGTTTCACTTACTTAAATGCCTAAGCCACAGATTTTTTTATATTTATACTAGAGGCCTGGTGCACAAAAATTTATGCACTGGGGAAGGAGTTGTCCCTCAGCCTGGCTTGCCCCCTCTCACAGTCTGGGAGCTCTCAGGGGATGTCCTACTGATGGCTTAGGCCCACTACCCATGGCCAATCAGGGGAAGGCATCACCCCCATTACCCCCTCACTGCTGCTGCCTTTGGCCTCCCTCTGTGGGAGGCGACCAGGGTGATCAGGGGAAGGTGACATCCCCATCACACCTCTGCTGCTGCTACTGCCAGCTGTGTGGCTGCTTCAGCTTGGCCCTCACAGCCACCGCGGTTTGCCTGAGCCTTGGCCTGGCCCTTGTTGCCTGAGCCTTGGGCTCTGGGCAATGGCAGCCACCATCGGCGGCTTTCCTGAGCCTCGGGCAGCCGCTGCAGCTTTGTCTGGAAGGACACAGTGTCAAGTCCCTGCCCACCTGTGCATGCCTGCCACACACACAGCCTCTGCTGATCGGTCATTATGGCATAATGGTGTGATGGCCATTAGCATATTAGCTCTTTATTATATAGGCTAACATTAAACACCAAAATCAATTTGGAAATGAAGCAAAAACTTAGCAGTTGATTAAAAAAACACACTATTATTACTGTGTTTGTTGCTGAAAGATTTCTTATGTGATTGCTTGATTTCTGGAGAAGACACACAATGATATGTACAGTTACTCTTGGGGACACCATTTTCATTTAAAAAGAAAGATGCTCAGATGGCAGTGCCATCTGGGTATTTCTAGAAGTACTTAAAATGCACCATATACTCATGTCTCCCTTCTCCAGAGCACTTCACAAAGCACGTGCGTGGAGCCACGCCGGGCCTGCTGGCAGGGAGGAGGCCAAGGTTGGGGAGGCTCGCTCTGTTCCTTCTTAGAGCGCCTTTCCTAAACATCAGGAGGGTGGAAAATGGCCCTTTCTGGTAAACACAGATGGCTTGGGTACAACCCTGAGTTTTTACTTTAAAAGGATAGAAAGTGAGCCAGACCTTCAATTGGAGACATGTGGGAAGTCTCCTGTGCTCAGGGAGCTGGCTGCCTTCCTGTGGGGCTGTCTGGTTGCTCTCCCTTTCCTCAGGTTCTGCCCTGGCTCCTCCTCACTCTCCTTAAGGTTTCCCATGCCACTTCCTGCCCTGAAAAGGCTGTGTCCTCCAGGTTCTCCCCTCTTCTCTCATCTCTGTCTCTGCATCAAATTATTGAACAAATGGCTATCAGCCTTGGTTTCTCTCTGGGAAAAACTGGGTAATGCAACAATCCTGCAAGAGAGATCCTGGAGTCCAATGAGATGTTCTGCATAAGGCACTCCCCAGTGCCCGACCCGGGCAATGTTCCCTGTGGGCTAGGTCTTGGAGCATCTGCTCTTTACCTCCTAGGTGATGAGGAGATGGCGGCTCAGATCACCTGAACCTGAGTCTATCTCTTTCTCCTCTATACTTTCTAGTCATGGTCTTCTATGGGAAAGAACACAGACTCTGAGTTCAGGAAGTCATGGGATCAAATCCTGGCTCTGCCCCTTATTAATCATAGGAAATTAACTAATTCCAGAGCTTCTCTTAGCCTTAGTTTTCTCCCTTCTAAAATGGGGATCCATCTTGGGCAGGCACACTGTGAGCATTAAGTGAGGTTCTGTCTGGAAGACTGCCCACATGCACATGGCAGAACCTTTTCATTCCCTGCCCCTCTGCCAACCTTAGACGTTAGTCTTTTGCCTGGTACTCAAGAGAATGTATGAGATAGATGTACGAGTGAATTTTTCCTAGAGCTGAGCATAGCAGTTTCTTGTCCTACAATTTTCATGATACCTTCACAAAATGACAGATAATGAAGGGAAAAATAGAGGTTAGCTGCTAAGAGGCCTGTTCTCTCAAATGTAATGTCGCAATGTAAGTCAAGTACCATCTTTAGTCCCTGATTTTCTTGGAGAAGAAAAACACGGAAGCCTTATTTATGGTTTTATTCTCATTCCAGAGAGGAACAGTGGGTTCTTTCTCTAGTTGTCCCAGTCTGTAATCGGTAAGGAGCCCAGGAACATATTTCACAGTTAAGAGCTTTCCTCCAAGTTTAGACTTAAGCTTTCAGCAAACTGAACTATTGACTACCTTGCTCAGTTAAGATCATCATCTGCTTTCCCAGTGAAACTTTACTTCAAAGAAAAACTTGCTCATCCATCAAATATTTACTTATCACCTACTACATGCCCGATGGCAGTTTGGCAATTTGGAGAGACTAGGACAGTGTGGTGTAGTGGAATGAACCCCAATTCTGTTGCTAAGAAACCTGGGTTCATCTTCCTACCATTTGAATTTAATTTTTGTGCAAACTTGGGCAAATCAATCAACCCTTTGAATCTGAGCTATAATAAATCCCTGCTTCATTAGATTGTTTTGAGGCATGTGGTATGCTGGCTAGTCATCCTAGGTTCAGACAGACCTAGGATAGAATTCCACGTGTGCCACTTACTGTCATGTGGTCTTCAATAAATCACTTCATTTCTTTGAGCCTCAGTTTCCTCATCTGAATAATGGAAATAGTAAGGCATCTCTTAAAAGACTATTGGAATGGTTCAGAGCTAAGAATAGCAAAAGAAAGCAACTGATGCAGTTCAAGGCAGGGAGAAGATCTTTCCAGGCCAAATTAGAATACATTCTGAATTTCCTAGCTTTTCTTGAGGTTAATTCTTTCATTTCTGACTTGACTGGACCTGCTGGAAGCAGTTTGCAGGAGGGCTCAAATCTTTGAACTTGTGCTTTTCCACTTTCTATAAAATAAATCCTTGGTTGCTAAACCCCATGAAATAGTGATGTATCAAGTTAACTGTGCAGCTTGCTTTGCCTTGTCATAGCTCTACCCTCCTCTGGGTGGTGGCCCTGGCTGCTTTTCCTGTACATATATGACTGTGCATTGTATTACACAGGAGATTACCATCTCTTCTCCCCCAGCTCTTACCCTTCCCAACTTTTGCTATCAAGTTATTTCATGGAAAGCAGGACTCTTATGAATGTTCCCACTTGATGGGCCAGAGTTTACATTCTTTGACTCATCCTGCATATGCAAACACACTTTACTAAATGCTGGCATTCTAAACTGTGATAGTCTGGGGCCCCATGACCTTTCTGGGCAGGGCACTGTGAGTTAAGAGTGGAAAATTAGAGTAGCTGGTGTCCTGGATCTAAGCGTCGCCATCCTTCTACCCTGAGAGGGTGGAGGTCACTGCTAAGATTTTCCTTAAGGCCCCATATAGCAGGGGTGCTTCAGCAGAGCCTGTGGCATGGTGATCCTCCTAGGGCTCTCTTTGCTGGAGCTAATATGCGTGGGCTTTTTGAGGAGGAATGGAAGGAGGAAGGAGTTAATATGTGTCCAGTGGTGGAAGGGATGGGGATTTGATCATAAAGGGGGAAAAAGAGTGGATATTGGTGGGAATTGTTACCTTCAGTTTAAAGTTGAGGAAACTAGGCGTGAGGAACTGAGGTGACTTGCCCCAGAGTCCCAGAACTTGTCAAGACTGACTCCCCGGAATGCTTAACTTGAAGAGTTTCTATTATCCTACAGGTCCTCTCAATAAATAGCATGGGTATGACCAGTAATAAAAGCTATAACTAAGAGAAAGATTACTATGAGTCCACACTATCTGGTCAGATTTCACAGAAAAAGAAGGGTTCAAAAGGAGGAAAGGGGGAGAACTGGTTAGGTGGAGAAGGGGAGAAAGAAAGGAAAATGTGATTATATCTTCCTTGTAGGTGCGTCTAAAAGCCATCTTTAGGTGTGTCACTTCAGTTCAAATCAACAAACGCTTCTGGAGTGCCACTCTTGTGAAAGGTCGAGTTTGGAGGAAGATACATTGGTAAATATGAGAAGAACCGTACTTGAAACACTTCAGTGTCTGAATCACCTATAACGGAAGTACCTCACTCGGCCTTGACCTTGAGCCTTCTTTCTTCCTATGGCTTCACTTGCACTGATTTGTCTTGGCTGGGCCTCTCACCCCCACCCTGGAATGGTCCGTTCTTCCTGGATAGCAGGTATTTGAACTTCCTGATGGTTGGGGAGACCCATTTTTAGGAGGAGTTCCCTGAACCCGTCTCTCCCATGATTCCTCTGTGTCCTTGGGCATTGCTTTCTCCTATCACAGTACTGAAATTACTACACATCAAACATAAGCTTGGCTCCTCCACTGGAATATACTGCAAGCTTCTTGAGAGTTGGCTGATTGTGTGTGTGTGTATGTGTGTGTGTGTGTGTGTGTGTGTGTGTGTGGTTTTTTTTTTTTTTTTGTAATATTGTTTCTTTAATTCAGTAAACACAAATGACTCATCATCTGCAGCTCAGTCAATGTTTTAGCTGGCTCTATTAGTTCACTAGGGCTGCCATAACAAGGTAGCACAGGCCTGGTGTCTCAAACAACAGAAATGAATGTTCTTACAATTACGTAAACTAGAAGTCCAAGATCAAAGTGTGGCAGGGTTCTTTCTTCCTAGGCCTTCACCCTGGCTTGTGGATGGCTCCCCATGCATTTACATAATCTTCCTTCTGTGTGTGTCTATGTCCTAATCTCATTTTATAAAGATACTAGTCACATTGGATTAAGGCCCACCTAAGTGACTTCACTTTACCGTATTTATCTATGTGAGGCCTGTACAGTCACATTCTGAGGAACAGGGTGTTAGGAATTCCCCATGAATAGTTGTGGAGCAGAGAAGACGGAAGAATAAATTCTTACCAGGAAGGGCAGGGGACCATTCCTGGGGGATGTTAGCGGAAGTCCTCAGGACTGTGGGCTCCTTGGGAGAAAGACTATGGCTATTCCTCCCTGTATTCTGCATGCCTAAAGCAGCGAAATATGCCCCAAATTTGCAAAATATTCTCCAAAGACAGCTTTGAATAAACAAATGAACAAGCAGATGAATGAATTGGCATTGATCTAATAATGCTGCTGTTTGGACAGCATAGCTACTCTCAGGATAACTGCTCTTTGTGGTGTCCGGGCCATTGTCCCCTGAGCAGGGTCAGTAGAGCAAGGATCCATGTTTCTCATGTGCTTGCAACAATGGCCATCGGGATTAAACCTTTCCAACCCAATTAAACATTTGGGTGGTTGGGGCCCACCCAAGGAAAACAAGAGTGTGCTCAATCAAACCTTTTATTTGGAAAACGTTTTTCAGTGGAGAGCCCTGGGTGCCTTGTCATTGCCTGGCTCTAGGATCCTGTTGCTAAAAGCCAGAGTGGAAATTTCAGAAAATACAACAATTTAGACTTAAAAATGATAATCCCTCCAATTTGTTAAATTCTTTACAGTTTTTTACAGAGGGCTTTTACCCTCATAACTACCCTGAGAAATGGGTGACAGAATGAGAATGGGCTTTCAAGTCCAGATGTAGATTCCAACCACAGTTCTACCACTTCTTGGTGGTGAGAACTTGGGAAAGTTGAAATATTTCTTAAAGATCTGATTTTTTAAATTTGTGCGATGAAGATGATAATACCTATTTCTTAGGATTGCTTTGAGGAGTGATTGATATGAGGTATTTGAAAGAGCCTGGCACCTTTTGGCTACTCAAAAAACACAACAAGCCTGGCAGTGGTTGAGTGTCAACCTATGAACCAGGAGGTCAGGGTTCGATTCCAGTCAGGGCACATGCCCTGGTTGTGGGCTCAATCCCCAGTAGTGGGTGTGCAGGAGACAACCTATCAATGATTCTCCTTCATCATTGATATTTCTATCTCTCCCTCTACCTTCCTCTCTAAAACCAATAAACATATATTTTAAACAACCCCACAACAATAGTTTGATCCAGAATTTGAATCTTTTCTCTTCCTCTTCTTCTTCTTCTTTTTTTTTTTAAATAGAGAAACTACAATAAATATTTCATAGAATTGTCAGGGTGATTAAATGAATAATGCATGTGCACAGTGAGTGCTCAGTAAAGGTATTTATGTCTATTTTAAAAAAATATGATGTCTTAAATAAGTGAGATCAGGTGTTAGCTTCCTTCTGAAAGTTTCAAACTAAATTACCTTTGACTTTGAAAAAAAATCTTACAACTTTCAATGACAAGAAAAATTGGCAGATGTGTGGAAACAGCAGCAGATTGGATGCTTCCTTGCTGTGAAGCCTTAGGAAAGTCACTTTCCTTCTCTGGGCCTCAGACTCCTCATCTCTGCAATGAGCCATTGGACCAGGTGAATGCTCTTACAGCCCCCAAGAATCTGTGTTTTGTCTATAAATCTATGTTTTGCCCAAGTCCAGCAAAACCCTTAGTACTTAAAAGGGAAAATTTAATCAGAATTTTTTTCTGATTCATGTGCACTTAGCCAAACAGAACCCTATTTTCTAAGAGCACTTTGATGTTTAAACTGCCTTAAGGAGACATTTTTTTTTTCTTTTAAAGGGGTATTTTAAAGGTTTTTTTCTTAGAAACAGGAAATCAGGTTTTGGCAAGAGGGAAAGAAATTCAAACACACCAAGACTTGGGGGTGGGGGTGGTTGGTTTGTTTTCAGTGGGCAGGATTTGAGAGGGTTCCTGAGATGGGCAAGCATTGGCCTAGGCCACCCTAGCATAGCCTCCTGAGGGCCTGCCAACTAGAAAGGCTGTGTGACCATCTGAGGCGGTGGTGAGGGAGACGTGCCTGAAGCATTTCCCAAGACTTTCAGGACTGGTTGAATGTTTACTTTTCCCCCTCAGTTCCACATCTTACTTCTTTCTCTGTTGCGATATTTGGCAATCCAAATTGCCAAAAACCTTAAGTGATCTCTAAGGAAAATATTTTTCACTAGATGATAAGTTTTCCCTTTCAGAAAAAAAGAAAAAGGAAAGAAAAAAAATCAGATGAACACAGAAATGAGAGTGTGTGTGGCAGAAAGGGAGAGTTCCAGTTACCTCGGAAAAGCTCCTAAAATCTCTATTAACCATGTCAGGAGTCTGGAATGGTGGGTGTAGAGCTCAGGTTGGCCTCCTCTCAGCCACAGGACTTAAACAGATACCTTCACCCTCTGAGCTTCAGCTCCATCATCTGCAAGATGGAGAAATGACGACTGTTTCCCAGTGTTGCAGATGAGATCGTGTGAAATAATGTATACATACTTGGAGCTTCCCAAATAGATGCTCAATGAATGGCCCCCTTTCCTGACTTACTGGTTCCAATGATGGGCAGTGCTCTTCTCAAGTGACCAGCCTATCCTTGTCCTTTTACAAAGCAATGGGGTGGATGCGGTAGGCAGTGAGAAGTGGCATGCTGTAGAAAAAGTGAGTGCTGGGCCTGGAGCCAGATGACCTAGCCTCTGGCCCCTTTTTCTTTTTAATTGTGGTTTAAAAACCACATAATATAAAGTTTATCCTCTCAGTTTGTAGGCGTACAGTGTAGTAGTGTTAACTATGTTCACATTATTGTGTAAAGGGTCTCTAAAATGTTTTCACCTTGAAAACTTAAACTCTATACCCATCGAACAACTCCCCACGACCCCCCTCCCCCCCCCACAGTCCCTGGAAACCACCATTCTGCTTTCTGTTTCTATGATTTTCACTACTCCCAATAGCTCATAGTGGAATCAGACAGGATTTGTCTTTTGGTGACTGGCTGATTTCACTCAGCATAATGTCCGCAAGGCTCATCTATGTGGTAGCGTGTGACAGATTTCCTTCTTCTTTAAGGCCGAATAATATTCCATTGTATGTATATTCCACATTTTCTTTACCCATCCATCTATGGATTGGCCTTGAACTGCTTCCACCTCTTGGCTATTGTGAATAATGCTACAATGAACAAGGATGTGCAAATATCTCTTCAAGTTCCTTCTTCCAATTCTTTTGGATATATACCCAGAAGTGGGATTGTTGGATTGCATGGCAATTCTATTTTTAGTTTTCTTTTTTTTTAGGTGCCTTGTTAGCACAGTAGGTAGTGTGTTAGTCTCCTATTTTTAGTTTTCTGAGGAACCTCCACATTCTCACCAACACTTGTTATTTATGAGGCCTGGTGCACGAAATTCATGCACGGGGGAGGGGGTGTGTGTCCCTCGGCCCAGCTTGCACCCTCTCCAATCTAGGACCCCTCGAGGGATGTCCGATCCCACCAGGATTGGGTCTAAACAGGCAATTGGACATCCTTTTCACAATCCAGGACTGCTGGCTCCCAACCACTCACCTGCCTGCCTGTTTGCCCCTAACCACTTCTGCCTGCCAGCCTGATCACTCCCTTACCACTCCCCTGCCAGCCTGATCGATGCCTAATTGCTCTTCTGCCAGCCTGATTACCCCTAACTGCCCTCCCCTGCCGGCCCAGTAACCCCTAAGTGCCCTCTCTTGCCAAACTGGTCACTCCTAACTGCCCTCCCTGCTGGCCTGGTCACCCCTAACTGCTCTCCCCTGCAGGCCTGGTCCCCCCAAACTGCCCTACCCTGCTGGTTTGATGCCCCCCCACCCTCAACTGCCTTCCCCTGCAAACCTGGTTCCCCCTCAACTGCCCTCCCCTGCTGTCCTGGTTCCCCCAAACTGCCCTCCCCTCCTGGCCTGGTTCTCCCCAACTGCCCTCCCCTGCAAGCCTGGTTCCTCCCCAACTGCCCTCCCCTTCAGGCTTGGTTGCCCCCAACTGCGCTCGCCTGCAGGGCTGTTACCCCCCAACATCCCTCCTCTGCAGGCCTGGTCCCCCCACAACTGCCCTCCCTGCTTGTTCCCCGTGACCCCTGGCTGGGCCGACAGGCCCAAGCACTCCAGCCTCGCTGCTCAGCCCCAGACACTCCAGAGGCGGCAGAGCAGCGAGGCTTGATCCATTATTGGAGTGGGAGGATCCCGCCTCACTGCTTGGTCCCCATGACCCCTGGCCAGGCTGACAGGCCCAAGTACTCCAGCGGTGGGGCTGAGGATACTAGGCGCCGCCATCTTGTGGCTATGGGAGCTGCCATCTTTGTTGATGGAGTGACAGTTAATTTGCATATTACTCTTTTATTAGAGAAGATTTGTTGACTAGAGGCCCAGTGCATGAAATTCACTGGGCCTCTAGTCAACAGGATTTGTCTTTTGGTGACTGGGCAGTGCTCTTCTCAAGTGACCAGCCTGTCATTGTCCTTCTAACCTGATCCCAGATTAGAGAGGCTGGGTCCCCTCAGCCCAGCCTCTCTAATCTGGAATCCCTTGGGGGATGTCTGACTGCCAGTTTAGGCCGTGGGGATTGGGCCTAAATCAGCAGTTGGACATCCCTCTCACAATCTGGGACCACTGGCTCCTAACTGCTCACTTGCTTGCCTGCCTGCCTGATTGCCCCTAACTTCCCCCACTGCTGGACTGGTTTTCCCTCACTAACCCCCCTGCCAGCCTGGTCACCCCACACAGCCTGCTGCTCAGTTGTTTGGTCATCCCTCACTAACCACCCCCTTGCTGGCCTGGTTGCCCCACGCAGCCTGTTCGGACATCTGTTCGGTTGTTTCAGTTGCGAAGGTCGCTTAGGCTTTTATATATATATATCTATATATATATATATATAGATATATATATATAGATATAGATATAGATATAGATATAGATAGATAGATAGATAGATAGATAGATAGATAGATAGATAGTAGTCAGCCTAGTGGGTGTGAGCTGATACAGGCATACTTCAGAGGTACTGCAAGTTTGGTTTTAGATCACTGCCTATGAAGGATCTTGCCTTCAATTTGTGAAAAATACAACATCTGTGAAGAGCAATAAAGCCAAGTGCAATAAAATGAGGTATGTCTGTATTTCATTGTGGTTTTGATTTGCAGATGACACAGTTTCTAATGTCCTATTATTATCTTTCATTTAATGGCTTTGTGACCATGATATAATGTCTAGTTCCTTGCTTTAAGGAGGCCTATGGTAGGCCTAGGTAGTGTGATGACTAGGATGTGGGCTATGAATGGACCAGGTTCCCAGGTGTACTAGTTTCCTAGGGCTGCCATAACCAAGCACCCCACACTAGATGGCTTAAATAATAGAAATTTATTGTCACATGGTTCTGGAGGCTGGAAGTTCAAGATCAAGGTATCAGTAGGGTCTGTGAGAGGGAGAATACATTCCATGCCTTGCCCCTACCTTCCGATGGCTTGTTGGCAATCTTTGGTGCTATTTGGTTTACAGATACTTTACTCCAATCTCTGCTTTCAAATTTACATGGCATTTTCCTTGTTTGGGTGACTATGTCCAAGTTTCCCCTTTTCATAAAGACATCAGTGTATATTGGATTATTGACCTCATTTTAACTTAATTGCCTCTATAAAGACACTATTTCTATGTAAATTTACATTCTAGGTACTGGAAGGTTACAACTTCATATCATTGGGGGGGGGGGTATGATTAACCCCCCAACACCAAGCATCTCCTAGCTTGCATCTAGAGGTTACCTGAAACATCCAGCAGCTGAAGAGTCAGAGGCTGATGGAAAACTGGAAGCACAGAGAATGAGGAACCCAGCTGGGAAATCACATTCCTTCAGCTCTTCCCAGGACAGCAGGATGAAAGAAATCTCTAAGCCAGGCAATGCTTGGATGTGGGAAGGAGAATAAGATCTTGAGCAAAGTAAAAGGAGCTTGTGTACCTGCTATCCTCCATGTGGGTGACTTGGTTTGATTTAAAGACATAGGATGGTCTATAGCATTAGGCTCTTTCTTGGCCAATATCAGCCTTTCAGGAATGGAACTGTAAGTAAGTGGTGGTGGTGGGTGGTGGTGGTGGTGGTGGGGAGGGGGGTGGTTGTGGTGAGACACATCTATTCCCAGCTTCCCCTTACAGGCTGATGCAACCTGGGAATTTGTCATGGACTGTGTTCTATGGGTTTAGGGAAGTATCAGATACCCCATGAGCTTGACTGGAGGCCTGGTCTTTACTGGGGTGCAGAGCTCATGTGATTGCCTGAGTTACTTAGTTCTGCTTGACTAAAAGTCACCAAGATTTTAAAGGCTGATCTAGGTCTAGTGCTCATTGGGTCTAGTGGGCCATTACACTGCCTAACTTGAATTTCAACTGTGGATATAAAATATGTGGTCGATGCTGTAATTTTCCATCTTGATCCTTCTTTCTCCTTAGTGGCTAAAAATGCTTCTGACCTTCTCTAGAAATTACCCTGGACTGGAGAGCGTTGCCTTACCCAAATCTGGGCCTACTTTCTGGGGTAGCCTGAATCCCATGTGTGCTCAATGCAGAAATCCTGCTGCTTTTGCTGTAAAGTGGCTCATTATGAAGGGCCTCTCTGGCTTCTGAGCTGCCTGTAGGGTCAGCCAAAGCCTTTTTTTTTTTTGCAGCCTGGCTTTTCCTTCTGCCTCCTCCTGTATTCTTCCCTTCCCTTCCACAGTTATAGATTTCTCTAATAAACTTCTTCATGCTACTTTTCATCTCAGAGCCCACTTCCCAGGGAATCCAACATGCACATATCTTCCAAGTAGAAGAGGACTGAACTTGAAGACACATATTCCAACTCTACAGAGAAAGGACCTGGAAAAAGAAATGACTATATCTGGCATGTGATTGTATTCAGAACATGTTCCTCTCATAAATTAAATAGGAAATGGACAGACCAAAGCTCCAACTTTTAGACAGATGGCTAAAGAACATCTTTTTGGCTTTGGTTCAAGATCACGAGCATGTGAAGGGAAGGACATTAGTGTGTGTGTGTGTGTGGGGGGGGGTGGGGTAGGGAGTATAACTGTATATTTAAAAATATTTTTTTTATTGGGCAAGTCTTCTTCACCAGAAAGCAGGCACATACAGAGTTGTTATATCTGACAGGTGTGAAAAATAGGGCATTCAGATGATGCTTTCTCTCCAGCCTGTGGCCATGCACAAAGAGATGGGTATTCTTTGGCCCTGCTTATGTGTAAATGTATCCCATCTGGTGTGAACTTCTCAGCATTTGGCCAGATCCACTTTCTAAGAAAAGAGGAATTTAAGAGATGCTTTTGCAAAGTCAGCAAGTAGAAGTTCCAGCTATTTAGATGATTTGTCAGGGCTGAGGGTGTGGGGCACTAATAACTGACAAGAGATGGGGATATGATTAGAAAGCTCCCACCTGCAGTGTTGCACAAATAGACATGAGCTAATCCATAGTTACATCAAGATGAGATGGGTCCTAAGTGCCCTTTACCTTAGATGCAAATGTTTAGACATACAGGCCTATGTGCTTGCAGGCATAAACAAGATTAACATTTCTAAGTGTTTATAGGTTGAAATCAAACCTCAGGGGATGACATGAGGTCTTAAAGAAGCAGTAATTCTGACACTACCATTCAATGTTTAAAAACTTTCATGGTTGTACACTGGCTAACTATAAGTCTACTCTCTTCAGTTGAAGCTCAAGGTCTTCCATGATTGAAAACTGAGGAAGACCTTTATGCCATTCACTAGTATATCTGATCTCCTCCTTCCAGGCACATAGAGTGATTGTCCTTTCGTTCTCTTAACATTAGCCAAAGTCATTAGATTTGATTTGGCCATTAAAAATGTGAGTAGAATTGACACAGGTCAGTTCTTCATGGTTCTTCTCCCCTTGCTTCAATATCATGGAACTATGTATTGTTCTTCATAAAATGGAAGAATCTTGAATACTGAACCAACATGGAGGAAAGCTGCTCTAGATAGGTACTTGGACTGACAAAGGATTTTCTGTCAGCTAGAAATAAACTTGTTTTGTGCTTGATCACTGAGATCTTGGGCTGTTATTACAGCATAATTTAGCTTATCATGACTGGTAACACTATTCTTTCTTTTATTCTAGCTTTACTTGTAGGTACTTTCCTTATTGGAAAGAACATGGATTTTTGACATTAGAGGATTTACTGGGGTAAATCTTTAATCTTTAGAGAAAGGAGATAAATAATATTTGGCATATCCAGTGGTTCTGCTTGGCTCATAGTAGGTCAACATATTTTTTTTTCATTTCTTCCCTCCACCCCAACACTTAAACAACATTGGAATACTTGCTTTTTCCTCCTATACTCTGAATTTTTGAGACAAGGAGTCTGTCCTAAATTCTTTATTTTATGCTTGAATTTTTGATAAATTATAATACCAGAAGGGGCATTATTAGAACCCAGTTAGAAAGCAGCCTGGAGTTTATATATGTCAAAGAAGCTGATCTTGGCTTATAAACAGAGAAAAGTAATCATTCCTGAAAGTCAGAAAGATGAATGGATTAAGAATATGAATTAGGAAGGTAAATGCTTTAAAACCAAGCTTTCGCACATGTATAGGATGTTAACATTTAATGAAAAGTGAACACTTCAGTGGCTTTTACTTTCAAGACTTCAACAGTTTACTGCATTTAGCCATTCATTAAAAAATATTTACTAAGTTTCTACCATGTGCCAGGGGGTGCTCTAGACACTGGGGACAAAGTAATGAATAAGATAGAGAAGTCTCTTCCCTTAAAGCGTTTGCTTTTTAGGAAGGAGAGATATGTAAACAAGTAGGTGATAAATGTTATGAAGGGAGGAAACACTGAATGGCAGAGAGGAACAGTGTACAGTGTTCTTCATAAAAGATGACCTTTGGTCCAGGTCATCTAGAAGACCTTTCTCAGGGGTGATGGGTGTGCTGAGCACTGAAGCCAAGAGCCAGCCAAGGGAATGTCTTGGAGAAGAAGAAAAATCAAGTGAAAGACTTTGATGTGTAAAGGGCTTGGAGGGAGAAGAAGGAAGGCCATTGTGGGGCAGTAGAGGAGAGGAGAGAACCTATTAGATAAGAAAGAGAGGCAGACAGGGCCAAAAGCTTATCTAATAAAAGAGCAATATGCAAATTAACCATCACTCCGCTACACCCGCAAGCCATGACCACAAGCCAATCACGAGTGAGTATGCAAATTAACCCTACCAAAATGGCTGTGGCCACTGAGAGAGCAGGAGGGAGGCTTGGGTTTCCTTGGCGATGGAGGAAGCCAAGCTTTCTGCACACTCTGGCCAGCCCAGGGCTCTGCTTAAGGCTACAAAGTTTCAGTTATAGAAGATACATAAATCCCAGATACCAGGGCCTCTGCTTGGGTTGCAAGGGGGCGGGGGGGAGGGGGGGCGGTGGCCTGCCTGCAAACCATGACAGGCCCCTTGCCCAGGCCGCCCCATGCCCCAAGGGAACCCCCACCCTGATCCAGGACACCCTTCAGGGCAAACCAGCTGACCCCCACCCATGCACCAGGCCTCTATCCTATCTAATAAAAGATAAAAGATGCATATTGACCATCACTCCAACACACAAGATGGCTGCCCCCATGTGGTCAAAGTTGGCTGCCCCCATGTGTACACATGATGGCCACCACAAGATGGCCAGCAGGGGAGGGCAGTTGGGGGTGATCAAGCCTGCAGGGGAGGGCAGTTAGGGGTGACCAGGCTAGCAGAGGGGGGAAGTTGGGGGCAAACAGGCTGGCAGGGGAGCAGTTAGGCAACAATCAAGCTGGCAGGGGAGTGGCTAGGGGGTGATCAGGCTGGCAGGCAGAAGTGGTTAGGGTCAATCAGGAAGGCAGGAAGGTGAGCAGTTGGGAGCCAGTAGTCCTGGATTGTGAGAGGGATGTCCAACTGCCCATCGGGATCGGGCCTAAACAGGCAGTCAGACATCCCTTGAGGGGTCCCAGATTGGAGAGGGTGCAGGCTGAGCTGAGGGACACACCCCCACCCCTGTGCATGAATTTCATGCACCAGGCCTCTAGTAAACACAATAAAGGTTTAGAATAAGGTTCGAATGACAATGTGATGATGTGAAACCACTGGAGAATTTTTTTGGTGTTTTTTTTAATTTTTTTTATTGAGATATAGCTGACATAGAATAAACTGCATGCATTTAAAAAATAAATTTTGTAAGCTTTGACATACACATGCACCTATAGACCCATTTCCATATCAAGATAGTGGGTGTATCATCACCACCTAAATTTCCCTCATACTCTTGCTCCTGGACCTTCTCATCTTGACTCCCCACCATCACAGACTACCACTAACCTGTCACTCCCTGTCACTATACATTTGTTTACTTTACATAAAGGCAATCAGATAGTGTATGTTATTTTAAAAATAATCTGGCTTATTTTTACCCAGCATAATTACTTTAGGATTCACTCATGTTATGTGTTCCTTTTTATCAGTATTCTACTGTCTGGACATACCACATTTTTTATACCCATTGACCTGTTTGTTGATGGACATTTGTATTATTTTTCCTTCTGTTTTTTGTTTTGTTTTGTTTTTGGTTATTATAGAGAAAACTGCTAAGAACATTCAGGTATATGACTTTGAATGGATTTATGCTTTATTTTCTCTTGAGGAAAAACCAAGGATTGAAATGGTTGGATCATATGACAGCTGTGTGTTTAACATTTTAAGAAACTGCCAAACTGTTGTCCACAGTGATCATAGCATTTTACATTCCCACCATTATGAGAATTTCAAATCTTTTCTGTACTTGGTATAGTCAGTCTTTTTTATTTTAGCCATTCTAATCAATGTGTAGTGGTATCTTATTGGGTTTTAATTTGTATTTCCCTATGACTATGATGTTGAGAAACTTTTTATGAGCTTATTTAACATACACATATTTTCTTTTGTGCAATATGTGTTCAAATCTCTAGATTTCTGCAAAAATGCTGCTGGAATGTATTGAATCAATGAGACAAAATGAGAGAATTAACATCTAAAAATTTTTGAGTCTTTTGAACCCTCAATAGGGTATATGTTTCCCCTTATTTAGTTCTTCTTCAACCTCTGCAATATTTTATAGTTTTAAGTATACTGGTTCTTCACAAATTTCATCAGACTTATTCATGTGTTTCATATTTATTATGTCATTACAAGTTACATTTAAAAAATATTCTACTTCTGGTTGTCCATTGCTAATATATAGAAATTCAATTGATTTTTGAATATTCATAATGTATTCTTCCACTTTGCTAAACTCAGTAGTTCCAGTAGTATTTTTGTAGAGTATATAGATGTTCTACTTAGATGATTATGTTATCTGTGAACAAAGACAGTTTTATTTTCTCTTTTCCAATATGGATGCCTTTCATTTTATTTTCTTGCTTTATTTTACTTCCAAGAACTTCCAGTACAATGTTGAATGGAAGCGGTAAGAGTAGATGTCATTGTCTTGTTTCTGATCTTAGGAGGGAAAACATTCAGTCTTTTATCATTAAGTATAATCTTAGCTGCGGGTTTTTCATAGATACCCTTTATCAGATTGAGGGAAGTTCCATTCTTTTCCTAGTTGGCTAAGAGTGTTTATCAGAAGTGGATGTTAAATTTTGTCAAATGTTTTTTTCCTTCGCATCTATTGAGATGAGTATATATATATTTTAGTTTATTCATATAGTAAATTACATTGATTGATTTTTAAAAAAATTATAAATGTCTTTGAATTCCTGGGATCAACCCAACTTGGTCATGATACATTGACCGTTTAAAAAGATATTGTTTAATTCAATTTGCTAAAATTTTGTTTATAATTTTGCATCTATGTTTATATAGCTGTTTACATTTAATATGATCATCAAATGTAAGTCTATAATGCTTGGGCTTATGTCTATAATCTTGCTATTTGTTTTATATTTGTCCCATCTGTTCTTCATTCCCCTTTCCCTTATTGTCTGCCTTCTTTTGGATTGAGTATTTTTTTATGATTTCATTTTATCTCCTTTTTGACTCAATAGCTGTATCTCTTTGTCTTGTTATTTTAATGGCTGCTTTAGGGTTTAAAGTATACAGAAGAGCTTACTACTCCCCTTGGGCAACTTGGACAAGAAGTAGAGAAGGACAGTCTTGATCTCTTCCCTGAGCCCCTAGAGGGTTTGGGTTCTAATACTTCAAATCTGTGTAATATGCTCACTGTAAGTTTTGTATTTAGTGTGTCTGTCTGTTTACCCTGTTTGTAAAACTTTGCTCAGTTTTGCTGTGACTGTTATTTAAGGAGAGGGAGGTTATGGGAGAAGCCACACACCAAGAGGCAGTGCCTGGAAATCTACCAGGAAGGCCGATGGAGCACCCTGGACATAAAAGGTAACAGCAGGCGAGGGTGCCAGCAACCTGGCTCCGACCTGCCCTGAGCTCCTTCCATGTGGAGGGTCATAGCTACACCCTGGCTCAAAAGGGGACTTGCTTCTCAGGTGAAACCTCCTGCCCATCTGCCCAACCATGCATGAGGCATGTGCTGGCATTGTTGGACAAAACATAACAGATTGAAAGTGCTGGTGGTGTGAAATGTTGAGAACCTTCCAGACTGAGTATCTGTAAGTTCCTCAAGACTTTCAAGTTCTTCATCTGTGGGCCTTTGCCCATGTGGTCAGCTTGGAGTACTCTCTCTATTCTTGCCAACTCCATTTACCTAGGTTCTAGAGATCCCAACTTAGGATAAAAAATTTTCCAGTCAGTTCTCCCCCAACACACCTTCAAGTACTGGGTTGCCCTTCCATGTGCTTCCAATGCATGCCCCCTCCCATCTCAGATGATCCCCATCCCTTTACAGAGTGAAAGGTCTAGTGGGGAGAGGGGAAAGGAAATGGGCTGTTAGAGCACTGCACATCTTCTTTACATCTGTTATTCTTTTTTTAAATTTCTTTATTGATTACAGTGTTACATATGTGTCCTTATTCCCCCATTACCACTGCCCCCCCCCCTGCCCCTCCCATGCCTCCCTCATGCCCTCATGCCCCTGTTTTCTGTGTCCATTGGTTAGGCTTATATGCATGCATACAAGTCCTTTGGTTGATTTCTCCCCCTTACCCCACCCTTCCCTACCTTCCCTCTGAGGTTTAATGGTCTGATCGATGTTTCCTGTCTCTGGATCTATTTTTGTTCATCATTTTATGTTGTTCATTATATTCCATAAATGAGTGAGATCATGTGATATTTATCTTTCTCTGCCTGGCTTATTTCACTTAACATAATGCTCTCTAGTTCCATCCATGCTGTTGCAAATGGTAAGAACTCCTTCTTTTTTACTGCAGCATAGTATTCCATATTGTAGGTTTACATCTGTTATTTACTTCCATGTCTGAACGCCAGACATTGATCAAAGTACTGCAGACAGCTAATAATATTGTGAGATGGATGAATGAATGGGATTCCAAATAAGTTAGGTGTATTGTTTGCACAGAGGGAATTATGACCCTGGGAAGGCTAACCTACACATTTTGGAGTATTCAGAGGTTTGAGGGATCAGGAGAGTGAACCATCCTTAATAGCATAGGGAGAGTTAAGGCCATTCCCCTCCAGCTGCCTTTCGAAGGCATCCAGTGACCATCTGTAATAGGAATTGTCCCTCAACCCCCAACCAGCGTAATCATTACCTTGACCCAACAGCATATATTAATCCTGCCTGTTTTTGTAAATTATGTAATATGTAAATATATTTTCTGTTTGATGAGGTTCGCTTTTAAAATATGACCTCATATGTCATTATAAGAGCACATTTAGAAGATAAAAAAAATTTAAGGGAGAGATAAATGAAAAGCAAATTAAGTAGGAAAAGAGATAATTTAAAATGTGTCTGATAATGATCTAGTTTTTAAATGAAAGAACATCCATGAGAAGTAAAAACAGAGTATTAAAAATCTAGTAAAACGAAAGGCTAAGAGTTGAAATATAATAATGAGAGTCTGAATTAGAATAAAATTAGGGTAAAAGGCTAAAAACAATGAATAAAAATATGAAAATAAGAGAGGTAAAGGATGATGAGTTACGCCATAACCTAGGAGGTGAAAAATTAAAATGTAAAATATTATTTTTTGAAAAGTAAAAATAAAAATTAAAAAAGCTAAAAACATAAAAGTAAAAAGTAAAACTATACCTATATTTATATGGGTAAATAATTAAGAAAAATATTTTCAAAAGAAAATAAATATTATGTGAGAGAAGGGGAGAAAGAGATCAAAAGTAAAGCGTATGAATCTTTAAAACCAAATTGGAGATGCTGGGCATCATCTGGTTGCCTGTTAAAGCAGCAGAAACTCTGATGGACAGAAGTCCAAATGGTGGCCATAACCCTGCCAGACTTCCATGAGCCAGAGGCAGCACTTCTGTTAACCAGTCGGTGGTGCCAGGAACCTTGGGCAGAGGATTCGAGCTATGGTCATCCTGGTCTTAGCATTCTTCCCAGGCACACATCCGATGGCATGTAGTGAATATTTGCTCAGTGTCCTAAAGGATTAGATGACAGGTGGAGAGAAGCAAGAGGAGAGACAGCATAGCCACAGTGTCAAACTCTACTTCCTGGGCAAGTGCAGAGGACTCAGATGATATTTTTATAATGATAATAAAGATGATGGTCATAAATATATATAAGTCTCTACACTGCACTAGGTAGGCATTTCCCCCCCCCCGATGGTCTCATTTTTAGAGGTATAATAACCTTGCAAGTGTCCTACTTCATAAATTCTTAGACTGCACATTTATACACATTAGCATCTCTAATTAGATCTCTAAGATCAAGATGCATGTTGTCATTTATAAGAGAGCCTTATAGATTGGTTTAATTGTTAGTATTTTTTAAATAGACATAAAACAGTGGTGGATATTATAATTCATGGTATGTTAGATTTGATGGAATATGGTAGATGCTACTCTCCACGCTTTCCAGATGAGAAAAGAGACTCTAAGAGGCCAAACAAGCTGCCTGGCCTAATACACTGGTGAATGTAGAGCCTGGTGTAGAGCACAGGCTCCAAGATTCCAAAACTTGTTTGGTGTTTACCCCGCTGGAAATATTAAGGGCTGAACACCATGTGACCCACACTGGGGAGGGTAAGCCCCAGAATGCGTGAGCTGAGAAGTTCCCAGGAGACAAACTGGCCCTGTGCACCAGGACAGAGGTGGCCAGGAACCTGACCATCCACTCCTCCCAGTTCACTGCACCATACTGCCTCTTCCCATGACATGGGCTCTGCTTTTCACATCTTCCTGTTTCCCTATTTTTGTTGGAGTTTGCTTATTTGGATTTTTGCTTTTGTCTTTCCAGCTGCTGGTTTCATCAAAGAGTCAAGGAGATACCGAGTAGGAAGGAAATATCAGGCTCCATCCACTCCTATTCAGTTACCTGATAGCTGGCTAACTCTGGAAATGTATTGTGGCCTCTGAGATTGGCCAACTGGAGCAGAATCAGCAGAAGCATCACATCCATGGTGTTGCCAGGCCAGAGAAACAACATTATCTTCTTGTGGGAACAGTGTCTTCCCATTGTGCTTTGATTTAAACTTATAAGGAGAAATGGCCAGTTACAGAGTCATTTCCCTGAATGTCTGTTTCCCTGAATGTTAGCTGCCTGGCAGTGCATAGTGCTAACTGGCAATGGCCCACAGCTGGAGGAGCCTGGTGGGGTCTCCCTGGATACCTTGGCTCTCTGGTTTCAATCAAAGTGCCTTATCAGTCTCTCACAAGTGCTTGCAAATGTAAACATGAATTTGGGAAAAGCAGATGAAAATGCAGAGCTGAAAGAACCTTTGATCCAAACCCTTATTACATAGATAAGGAAAGGGAGGCCCAGAGAGAAGTGGCTTGCCACAGTCACGTAGTAGATTATGGCTTGGACTGCAATCTGCATCACTGACTCAAGGTCATCCAGGGGTTTCCTTGGGATGAGTTATAGAAAATGTACAATATTTGAAGGGACTCTTTTTCATGTAACATCCTTGAGCTTGAGCAGGCTACCTGTCTGCACTATGCATTAGCCTTCTAACTTACCTCTTTGCCTCATCTGCCGAGAACCAATTCCAGCATGTAATAATTACAAGAGTTTTACCAAAAGGTTGGTGAAGCTTGGTGGGCTCAACAGGGTTGAGTCACATGTAGTTTACCTGTTGGAAATGGCTACAAAGCATTTCTCCCAAACCTGAATAGGATTGTTAACTGCCAGACAGCTCAAAGCATTTTATTGCCTCCTGTTGGCCAAACATCTGAACAGCTGTAGGCTATTCCCCAAACTGACAATGTTTCTGTGTACCCTTTGATACCGTACCCTTTGAAGTGTATATTTCCCCCTTGCCTTAGGACAGGTTGTGTTGAATAAAAGCATGGGTCCTTGGTCAAGGTAGAGTCTTCTAGCTCCTTCAACTGGAAGCTCCTCTGACCCCCAATGCCTTTCAAAAATATCTTTCCTCCACGGACTCCTTCTTAATCATCTATACGCAGCCCTTTCTCTAGAATGCTAAACCCTTTGTAAGGCTGGGACAAAGAACCCCGGCACTCATCTCTCCCTTCTCTAACATGTGTATGTTGTAAGAATAATCTCCTTGGTTGAGTTTCTAATCACATGTCTTCCTGTTAAAAACCCCATAGCTCCTAAAGACTAAAGCCCAATCTCCAAGCTGCAGAGTCTGGGTGCACACTTACTCCAGCCTTCTTTGTGGAAGAACAGGGCTTCTTCTTTACATGACTACTACCTGTCATGTATCAGACAGAATCTTAATTGCTTTACATATGGTAGTTAATTTTAAATCTCACTATAACTTTGTGCAGTAGCAATTCCTCTATTGTAGTTGGAGAAGGCAAGGATTAGACAGGACAAAAATTTTCTGTAAGATCACCCAGCTGTGGTAGAAAAAGGCATTCAACCTAGATCTGTCTGACTTAAAATCTGTGTTCCCTCTAGTGGGACAGGCTGCCTCTCTACTACCATTTGTCTAAAAACCACCAAGAACCTCTTTTTTTCCTTCTTCAAGGGAAGGAGGAAAAATGAGATAAGGTCTATGTTGATAGTAAAATAGAGAGACACTAAAAATAATTTAAATTCTAAGAGTCACCTTTGATTTCTCTTTATTACTTATTCCTCATATCCAGCTAGATTGCCAACACATATTCTAAAACTACCCTCCTCCCTCCATCTCTCCTGTTAAACCTGATGTTTAAGCCATCATTCCTAGGATTTTTGTTTGAGCTTATGCATGGATAATGGTGCCATTTAGTGAAATGGGGAGGACCAAGGGAGGGTCAAGTTGAAGGGTGAAATTGTTATAAATCAGAAGTTTTGGATTGTTCATGGTAAATGTGTATGTTTATTAGACAGCTTAGGGGAGATGTCAAGTAGGCAGTTAGATATTATAATCAAGAATCTGATTTGTTTGATAGCTAATAGCTTTCAGGCTCAGCCTCTCCCATCTTCCCCTCTCATGCCACATGTAGCAAACTGATAAAAAGCCAGGGCCAGTTTCCTGCTTTCCTTTTCTGTTTCCCTCCAACTTAGGCTCGTTTAGAGCTAAGGGGACTCTTGCTCTCTGTGTCACAGCCAAGGCCAGCCACTCAAGAAGCTCTGAGCTGAGCTTTTCTATGTGGTTGGCCTGAGTTATAGGTCTGGGGCTCTGCCTTGGCCCTTCCTCCTGGATCAAGATCTGCAGCCCCACCCAGCATCCCAGTCTTGAACCAGGACAGGGTTCAACCTTCACCCCCAGCCCAAGATTGGGGCCCTGATGATCCAAGGCCCTTCGTATTTCAGGCTGTCTCCTTCCCAAGGCCTGATCTTGTCCCTAAACCCCCAGTCAGCAAGCCTGTCACATATGAACATCAACTTCTTGTCTGATTGCCAGGTCCTAACCTCCTACTTCTTCTTGGATGCAAAGAGCAAGAAGTAAAAGCACTTGGTGTTCTCACTTTTGTATGCATCTGTCTCTCCAACTGGGGTGTTGTCTTAGCCATTTTAGTAGCCCCAAAGGGAGCAACACACATACCCCAACAGGCACAGAGCTGGCTGTCAGGAACTGTTAGTTGAATAGATTAAGAAAGTTCTGGAAAGGCACACTCACTGACAGGTTGGGGAGGGTTGATAGAATAGCCACAGAAGAATTAGCTTTAGTTTGACAAAGAAAGAGAAGGTACATGGTGATGGAGAGACTAGATTATATTTTCTCCAACGGCAACACAGTTTGAAAACTTCCAGGAATGGTACAGATTCCCTCCTAGAGTCAAGTTTCCCATTTTAAAATGTTTGGTTCCCCCTCTTCTTAAACAAAAAATAAACAAACAAAATATTATAATCTCTTACAGGGCTACTGAAATAATCACTGCACTGATCTTCATCTTTCATTCTTCCTCTTTTATAATGAAGAATCCATACAGTGAACCAAAGTGAGCTTTGGAAACATAAACCAAACCAGGAGGGTTTTCCTTTCAAAACCCTTCCTCTCAATGGTTCCTTGACACACTGTGAATAAATTCAGTCACTTATTGTGGTCTGCACAACTCTCTAGGACCTGTCCCTGCCTACTTCTCTGAGGTCATTTGCTACCACTGTTCCTCATTTTGCTCCAGCCCCATTGGCTTTCTTTCTGTGTTTTGACTAGATAAAACTTATTCCTGCCTCAGGGCCTAGGTACTTGATTTTTTCTCTGTTGTAAATACCCTTATACCTGACTATTTATGGTTGACTTCTTCAAATTCATCTCAATTGTCATTCCTTCAGAGACATCTTCTACAACTACACTATGTAATGTTCTACCTCCCATCCACTGATTTCCATGTTCTATTTTTCCTTTAGTTATAATTATCTGAAACTATTTTTACTCATATCTTTATTTGTGTCGGATGCTGGTTTACCTACTTGTTTAGTGTCTTCCCTCTCCCAGTGCCTTCTATTCTCCACTCACCAAAATGCCAGCTTTGTGAGAGCAGGAACTCACTCTTGTTCACTCTTCCCTTCTATTTCCAGTATATGAAACAGCACCTGGCACACAGTAGAGGATCAATAAATGTTTTTAATAAAAAAAATCTTTTAAAAAAACCTTTGTTTCTGTGTCTTCATTACTAGCTCTCATTGGATCAGATGATGGTTGGGAGATGTATGGTAACTGAGCAATGTAGATTGAATGGATTGGGTATACCACTGGCTTCAGTCATTTATAAAAAAGACCAGAACATTTATCTACAACATATGTTGAGGAGCTTTCCTGCCTCCTAATAATTCCCAATGGTTTAACATATAAGAGATCTTTGTAGATAAATGCTAAGCCAGGAAAAGAGTGGGCCAGAGCTTCTAATTTTACCCTGGAATTCAAGTTAAGAAGAATATTTATGCCTGCTAAGATGATATGAATTTATCTTGAGTTAATGACACTTAAGCTTTAGAGATCCTCACTTGTCCAGGTGTCTTCCAATACTCTAAGAAGGGCTCTAACAATGAGCTTGTGTGGTCAGATAAATCTGCATAATGTTCAAATGATTTTACTTAAATCAGTCCAGACCACTGCCTCTTTGCTCCAATTTTCAATATGTCACACCTCTCCTTGTCTTGGCTGGTGTTGGCTGATGTTGAGGGCTGGAGTCATTGTTGAGATTTGTTTGAGGGGAAGTTGGGTTGGGAATGCGTTAGGTTTGGGTTTAGTGAGATGTATGGATGTGAATCACTGTCCTCTCTGTATCGTTAAGTTGTGATAAGTCATCCTGGAATATTTCTACCAGGGCCAAAGGCAGGATTCCAATATAAGCACATATTCTTCCATGGCAGCAGAAGTATGTGAATAGTGGAGGAGAAATAATATTTGAAATATATGGGTCCAGAAGCTAGTCTGGAAAATATTTACAATAATCAGATATTTAAGATTATACTTGGCAGATTTGGTTCTTCTTATCATTTAGTCAAAATGGAAATTTTCTCCTATTGGGAATATACTCAGCAAGCCAGTATGCACAGTTATAAAAGTCCCTTATATTAACTTAATGAAATAGAGTTTCTGAGCTTCTCAAAATTCACCGATACAGAGCTGCATCAGTACCACCAGCAGTGAGTATGTTGGACTGAAGGCTCATGTCTTTTGTATCCCAAAGTGTCAGATCCTGACTTAATGTATCTGACACACCTGGTTCTCACATTCTTGTTCCAGAAGAAATGGTACCTAAAATGATCACTAATGCTGCAAAATAGGCAGTATATAAACATTCATGGAGCTTTTATTGTACACAAATTGTTGTGCAGAGTGTGATGGAGGACAGAGAGAGCCTTTAGACACAGTCTTGACCTCATGGAACCTACAAGCAGGCAGACAGAGCAAGCACAGATGAAAAAGATGGCTGCTTACAGAGGAGAAAAAGCAGAGCATGGATCCAGTCCACATTTCCCACAGGACTTCCTGTGGTGGCCCTTTAAATGACAGGTTAAAGAACCATGAGTGGTATGGGACTGAGCCAACAGTAAACTGGAGAAGGGTTTGGGTGCAGAGAGAAAGAAAAAGAGTGAGGAAAAGAGAAAGAGATGGCCTTTCAGTATTTTCCATGAGGATAAAACTTTAAGGATAAATATTTAAAGGTCAGTTTTCAGAAGGATTTCTGGGTGGGATGCTGTGTAAATTGTCCAGTGTTGTGCCTTTGAAATCAACAATACAACTCTCCATTATTACTCAAAACTTTCAGAGTAAGACCAATGTTTCTTTGATGTGGTATCTTATAGATCAGGTTCATGAGACCTTCTGGATTTATTTGGACACAAATATTCATAATAGACGGAGTGGGATGTGAGCTGGGCAGGAGAGGAGCTGCAACAAAGCAGCAGATGAGACTGGAGAAGATAAAGACACATTCTATTTGGGAGATACTCTGTGTCACTCTGGGGTTCCCCACACCCTAGGGCTCCCCACAATTCAAGTTTATCCCCAAAGGCAACTTGTTGTAGAAATATCAATCATCTCTATGGATTGATTGGGACTATTGGCACTAACATTGATCCTCTCCCCACTCCCATCTCATTAGACATAAGAAATAGTCCAAACCCATTGGCTTTAGAACATGCTCTAAAACTCCTTTCAGCATTCATAGAAATCCTGTTTCTCTCTCCATTCATATGTAAACTCAGAGAGTCCTCTGCAAACTCTTCCTCCTCATTACCACCCCGCCCCCACCTACCTGAGAGTGCATTTGCCATTAGATCTGAATACATCCTTAGTTGCTAACATGGTATGCGATTTCTAAGACTTATATTTTCCAAAGTACATCATGAAATTCAATCCCAGGACCCAGGTGATTTCAAATGTTTTCCTTAGTTGAAAGCAAGAGGGATTAATCTTTTAAAAAATCCCTTTACATCTTGGCCAAGTCCCTTATGTACAGTTGGACCACATCATAAAAGACTCTCAAATGGTTATGGTCAATGTCATTGGAATCGTCTCCCTATCCAGATGATGAATCTGTGAGATCAGGGCTGTTCCCAAACCCAAAGAACTTTAAGCTGAATATAGGTACCTGGGGACTTGGATGGAGCCACCTGCTTTCTTGGAAACTAAAGAGAAAAAGGCATCTGTCAATTGTGTTCCCTTGATATTAGCCCCCACTAACTGAACATTCAGTTGAAAGTAAGCTCCCAAATGATGTTAGAGTTGGGAAGAAATTGCATTCTGAGCATCATTCATGGCCAGCAGTCAGTTAGTAATTTCTTTTCTTTTTTTTTTTTTTTTGTCTCTTGTCTTTCCCAGGAAGCATATTCTCTTCTGATCATGGCTCTAAACCTACAGAAGCTGCATTTTCCACCTCAGCAGGAACTTAATGAACTCTGGGTGCTTTTACTATAAGGTAAGGAACTGAAGGAGGTTTAGGTCTGGCTTTGTTTTTTGATGGCTAAGTGAACCTGGATGGGTCATTCCTCTAGGTCAGTGGTCGGCAAACTCATTAGTCAACAGAGCCAAATATCAACAGTACAATGATTGAAATTTCTTTTGAGAGCCGAAAACCGACTTCTGGACCACGAAGTTTCAATTGCACTGTACGTGTGTGCCTGCACGTGGTATTTTGTGGAAGAGCCACACTCAAGGGCACAGAGAGCCACATGTGGCTCTCGAGCCACAGTTTGCCAACCACTGCTCTAGGTCTTCATTTTCCCCACATGTGGAGTGAAGGTAGAAAGTCCCAATCATGGATCTTCCACATTCTGATGGAAAAGAGGTTGCTTTCTCCCAGACAACCAGTGATTCTGATTTTCTACTATGTACTACCTCGTACTCTATAGACGTCACTGGCAAACTTAGCAGTGTAGCATGATTTCAAATGTCCTGTATCTTCTATATAAGCCAAACTAAATAATTGAAGGGCTCTGCAAAGTCACCACATTGAATAGCTCTTGGGCGTGTGGATCACACTATAATCTATACATAAATGATGCCCCAGAGTTATACAAGTTGGCAAGTACTGAATATGTGGTGGGAATCACTGTTTCTGTATCTTCCATTTCTTTAATGAAGACTCTAATCACGGTGAATCCTGCCTCCAGGGATATGCGTATTTTTTGCTAGGGAAGGGGAACTGCAGGGGGTTGCCCTTGACCTTTCCTACTTGGCCCCTTCTTCATGGATTAGGAAGCCAGTGTATGAATTCTGTGTTTCTGAGAATTTGTTTCCAACACTATATTCAGAAATTCCAGCACTGATGTAGAGTTCCAACTGAGCTTACCATAAAATAGAGTCAAAATTTTATTTATCACTTGATTTTTATAAGTCCTCACTCTGCCTGCTGGGCTGTGGTGGGTTCTGGGTGCCAGGATTTCGTGTTTAATTAAGTCTAGTAATTCCTCAGAGGTATATTTACTCTGTTAAAAGAAACAGGTCCCTCTGGGGAAAGCTTGGAGAAATAGGTATAGTCCATACTTCCAATATTTTTTACATGGCTCTTGGTTTCTTCTTCAAGGGTACTTGGCCATCCTTCCCTCTATTCAAGGAGCTTTGGGTTTGTTAAGGTATGAAAAGTGCCTTAGGAACTACAAGGATATTAGTGACATCATATCTTGGTACTATAAAACTTAGAGCTATACAAATCAAGTAGATCTTTGATGGGTTTCCAGTCCACTGAGGGCCTAGGGTACCCCAAGGTCAGTTGTACTCTCCACTCTTGTCCACGCAGGTGAAACACTACAATGTTGCTGCCCATTATGGTGCACATAGTTTACAACTGCAGGTGAAAGGCTTCTAATTGGCCTTGGACTCACTGGAGTTTGCTCTTACCAGTGAAATTAGTGATTCCATTTCACTTGCAACTTTTCCTATCAGCATCCCCCACTCATAGAGAAATGCTGGCTCTCTTTACATCAGGGTCAACCAGTGTTAAGTTCTTGGTAAGAGTGTGCACAGATCAATCAATGGTGGGTGGTGAGTGGTCAACAATGATGAATCCACTCTAGCATTCTTGTGCAGATCAATCAATGGTAGGGGTGAGTGGTCACACATGATGAATCCACTCTAGCATTCCTGACCCCCAGAGACTTTGGCTTTCTTCCTCTACTAATACCAGAGGATTTCAACTTCCTTTATTTATGTTGTTGCTATGTCCCTGTTTCTATCAACAACTCTTATGTGCTCAAGCTAGACATTGACTCCAGAATCATTGGAAGGACACCCTATTGGTAACTTTAGCCAGATGTATTATGTTCTTCTCCTTTTGGCTGAAGCTCTCTCAAAATTCATTTCTACACCTGCTTTTCATACCTTCTCTCCTTAGGTTTGACTTTGAAATAGCCTCCTTTCAGATTCACATTTGTGTACTGAGTTTGGTGATCTTGGGCAAGTTTTTTTAACCTCTCTGAGCTTTAGGAGGGTTATCACCCATCAAATAGGGTGACTGTGTCTATCTTCTAGTATTATTAAAGAACTAATGAGATAATGCTGCACAAACCCTAGTACAGCATGGGGATCTCAGTAGATATTCAATAAACAGAATGTTTTGAAGTGGATATTAGTATGTGTATTATTATTAATTTGGATTTTTGTAAGAAGTAAAAGAGATGATATATATTTGTTATTTTGGTATGTAATAGGCTCTTAATAAATACTTGCATCTGTCCTCTCCTCCCCTCCCCCGCCCCCACATTGGGCTGTTTAACCTTTTCCCTGGGGTTGGTGCTGTTGGCAGCAACAGGCTAGGCTTACAAAGGCCAACACACTCCATCTCTAGCTCACAGTGCAATGACAAACTGAGTTTTCTTGGCTCTTTGGTACTACATTGCCCAGGACCAAAGGTTCCCACAGACTTGCCAGTAGCACTGCCTCTTATCCTCAGTGATTTGCATATGAGCAGCTGTAGTTTTTCACGGACACAGGCTCTATGTGGCCTCACCTGGACATGCCACCCCTGGCCATTTCCCCGGTCCATCTCAGGATTGTTGAGACAGGCCCTGTTCTGTTGAAAATTATTTGCCAAAGCTATGAACAACTGCCCATAGCTTAGTCTGTCATTAGGCTTTGAGACTAAAGTAGATTTTCTATACAAAAGCAAGTACTAGTTTTAGTGTAGGAACTCTTAACTTCTGAGTATGGCTTTATATTTTTAAAAGTTCCTTCCCATCACTCATCATCTTATAAGCAGATCTATTTATCTACAGTTGCTAAATAATACCCAGTATTGGAACATACAGTTATGTGTTAAAATGCCTGGTCCTTGAAAAAAGGATCTTGCCAATATATCCACCAGATTTAAATTCAGGAATTAATTGAAATCATGGAAGGACCAAGAGCACAAGCAACCAGAGAGGTTAGTACAAGAAGGATAAGTGCTCAGAGTATGAGACATATCAGCTCTTAAAGGAACAGGTTTGCTACTTTAGTCTTCCATTTGGCAAATATTTATTGAGCAACTATTACATGGCAAGCATTCTTCTAGGCACTAAAAGTAAAATAAGAAACAAATAGACAAAAATTCTTGCCCTTATGGAGCTAGAGAGGGAGGCAGAAATTAAAGAAAATAATAATTGCTAGATAGTAGTAAGCATTAAGAAAAAATTAAGCAGGTGGGGGTTATAAATTGCTGGAGCTGGTATTGTGGGCATTGGGATGGCCATGATGGTGGTGAGATGATTGGAATTTACCAAGCGCTCTACTGACACTTTGATGTAGAGATGAATGAGGCAGCCACTGCCCTCATGGAGTGTGGTGGGAGTTGTGGATTGCCCACCAAAATGTATTCTTTCCTTTTTCTATGGTAATAAGATCATATTTGGGACGGATGTGGCTTTCAAGGCAAGCTCTACGTTTCCCAGTCTCATCTTGGAATTAGGTGTGGCCCTGGGGCTAATCTTTCTCCACTGAAGTGTGAAAAAGGTGGCATGAGTCACACCAGGGTGGCATGGGTCACACACAGCCTTCTACTGGAGCTCTTACACCACACCTTTTCTTGGGCTGGAATGAGAAATACCAGAGCCACCTTGGAAGGCAGGTGTTGTAGGTACCAGATCCACAGTACCTCTGAGTCCTTGAATGACCACTGACCTGAAATACCCGTCTGGAATATTAATTGAGAAATAAAGATAGAAACTATCTTTTTTAGGGCTATTCTATTTTTTTTTTGGGGGGGTGTCTAGTTGCTATAGCAGTTACCTAATTTATGGAGCACTCATGGAATGTATCTTTAAAACTAAATAATATTTATTTAAGTACATGGCTGATTGCTGTATTTTAGTCACATGAAAGAGAGTTATGGTAGCAGAGAAAGGAATGTTTAATTCTTTCAGCAGTGGGTGGGTTAGGGGTCAAGTTGGGAAAGGTATGATAAAGGAGATGATGATAGTTGAGCTGTGTTTAGAGGAATGAACAAGAATTCACTTTGGGGAAGAGAGGGGAAAGGGAACTCCAAACTGAGGTCACAGATTGAATAAAAGCCCAGAGGCGTGAAAATGGCTATTTTGTGTTGTTGTTGTTGTTATTGTTGTTGTTGTGTGTGTGAGTGTGTATGTTTGAATTCCCTGTAATCATGAAGACATGAGAGTGGTGTAGTCTTAAACCATTATTCTAATGATTTCAATCTGATTTTGTATTTTTGAATGTGGGAAATATGGTATAGTAAAAAAAAAAAAAGCAATGTACAGGTTTGAAACTAAACATAGCTGTTATTACCAGTTCTGAAGATTTCAAAGATGACATCCACAAGGTTTGATTCTTTTAAAAATGCCTGAATGTTCTTAATTAAGGGGCTCTGAGTAGTAGATTGAACAGTAAACCTGCTTCTCTGAAACCTGAATTTAATCATAGCTAGAATGGTTTCTAAAACATAGATGCCTGAAGTTGCAAAAATACAATTAAAATGGTTAAAAAGATTACATTTTTTTTAGCATAGACACAAAGGAATATGTCTTCTCTCTAATTACCAGACAGTATACATTATATTAGTCCATGTCAGAGAATATGAATCTAACATGTTTAACTCAGTCTGACCATTTCTTTTTTGTTTGAAGCTACCACTTGCTGCATTGTTATTGAACTATGTGTCCAGTCCCATATACTGGTAAGCCAGGTATTATGTATCCTTGTTTTACAGATGAGGAAATTCAGGCACAGAGGTTGAGTACTTGTTTAAGGTTATGTGCTTAAATACCATAGCAGAAATCTGAGGAGTCTACTTGATGCCAAAGCTCATTTTATTAACAGCAACATTCCTTCTTTGTTTCTATTTAACATTTATTTTTTTTTATTTTTAAGGCCTGTGTTTTTATTTTCTGAAGCTATCCGCCTATTATTTTTTGGATTATGTGTTTAATCATCATGCTTTTAAAACATTCCTCAACAACAAGTATTCTTTTTCAACCTGCCCTCTGGGGCCATGCTGACCTTTCATTGAGCCATGACTTCAATACAACAGTGGTCTCAAGTGTTTTGCAATAAAGGGCAATTTCCTCTGGCTGAGAATTACCTTATTGTGTCACAGGACACCTAGATTATGCAGTACTTCAAGGCATCCATATATCAGCATAAATCATCCTTAAATCTCTGGGTAAAACAAGGTCAGCTTAGTCTTAATTCTTTCTCTAATTTTTGGATTCAGTAGTTAAGCTGTGATATTCATTGTCAGGAAATTGGTGGGTTTCATAGGAAAAAATGTTTTAACTGTTTGTGTTGACTGTCAGGGCTAAAGAAGTGATAAGGAGGGGTTAACAGTGATTCAATATCAGCCATGTGTCAGGTGTCAGATGCTGCTCTTTTATTTTATCATCACCAAAGGCCTATGAGACAAATACTATTATTTTAGGTTTTACAGATGAGGAATCTGAGACTGAGACTGCTCCAAGGTCACCCAGTTCCTAGATGGTAATTCTGGAATTCAAACCGAAGCCCATAAGATTTCATAGTCAGGTATCTTTTCACAACATGATGTTTGAGTGATTAGAGTGAATCATTCAATTCAAGTAATTTCTCTAGCCTATTGTTTTTTAAACTCTGAAGCGATGAAAGGGATTTTGTGAATTGCTACTGGCATTAAAAATAACAGAATCAAGTAAAAATATTAGAGTACATTTCACATAATAAGAACAATCATTGTTCTTTGAAACTTGTGTTTCAGTTCTCCGTACACACATGTTTCAGCGGTGCCCGAGAATGTGTGACCTGGCTTGCCTTGTAAAAGTGTTTTATCACAGGTAGCAGTCAAGAGCCTCTATCCCTGCTCTCTCTCTCTTGTGCTTTGGTCCAGACACTGGATGTCCTGTAGACTTCTCAAGTTTTCAGGTTTGAAACTGACCTTTTTCTCCACATTTAGCCAACTTTTACAATTGTCTTTCTTTTCATTTTTGCCAGTCTGCGAGTAGAAAATATTATCTTATTGTGGTTTAAGTTAGCATATTTTTCTGTTCACTAATGAGGTTGAGCATTTTTATATGTTTATAGATCATTTGTATTCCTGTTTACTTTTATGTGAAATGTCTGCTTATATCTTTTGCCCATTTCTTTTTATTAGGTTATTATTTCTTTATTGGCTAAGAGGGAATTCTTTAATATATTTGGATAATAATGCTTTGTTAGCTATTATATGCCAAATTTCTCTACTGGTTTATGGCTTTTTAAAAACAGTTTTACAAGCTCTTTTGGTAAACAGAAGCTTTTATTTTTAATGGAATTACATTTATCAATTGTGTGTGTGTGTGTGTGTGTGTGTGTGTGTGTGTGTGTGTGTGTGAGATTAGTGCCTTCTGGCTTGTTATGGAGCCTTTCCTTATGCCAAAATTATAAAGACCTTCTTGTATATTTCTAAAGTTTTAGTTTTTCCATTGAAGTACTTAATCCTCTAGAATAGAGTGTTATGTATGGTGTGAGGCAGTATATTTTATATTTTCCCCCACAATGGACACCCAATATTCCTAGCACCACTTATTAAATAACCCATCTTTTCCCCATCTCTGCAATGCTGCACCAGCCATGAACCAAGTTTCCATATATTCAGGAAGGTATCTTGATTTTCAATTCTGTCATAATGATCTGTTTGTCTATTCTTGTGCCATTAATACTATAGTTTATAAGGCACCTGGTAGGGCAAAAATTCATTTATGATAGGTGTAAATCTTTCCAAGTTTCACAAAACAGTTCTTGTTGAAATTTTGGTTGGAATATTTTAACTATAGATTATTTTGGAGAGAATTACATCATTATGATATCAAGTTTTCCTATTCATGAACACAGTAACATTTTTATTTATTTGGTTCTCTTTTAAGAAGTTACTTATTCCAAATGTTACTTTAATCTAAATATGCAATTGGACTTTGAATATTGATGTTCTATCCAATCATCTTGCTCTCTAATTAGTGATAATAATTTTTCATTTTTTTGGTACAGACAATTACAGCATCTACGAGTATTTCCTATTCTTATTCTTTTTATTTGTTTTTCTTGACTTATGTTGGCTAGGGTCAATACTGAGTAAGGAAGCATCTTGTTCCTTCGTCAAAGAAAATTCTTCTAACACTTTACCTTTAAGTATGTTTTTACTATAGGTTTTTGTTTTAATAGCGATTTTTTACATCACCATTAACCTTCCCTATATCCTCCTACACTTCCATCACCACTCTGCCACAATCACCACACTGTTGTACATGTTCATGAGTTCTTTCTCTTTTTTTTATTTTTTGCTCAATCCCTCCACCCACCCTCACCCAGACCCCAACCCACCCCAACAGCTGTCAGCCTGCTCTCTATCTATGAGTCTGTCTCAATTTTGCTTGCTTCATTTTGTTCATTATATTCCACATATGAGTGAAATTATATGGTACTTGTCATTCTCTGACTGGCTTATTTCGTTTAGCATAATGTTCTCCAGGTCCATCTTCTTACACCACACACAGGAACAAACTAAAAAATGGATTAAAGACTTAAATGTTAGACTCAAAACCATAAAAATCCCAGAAGTAAACATAGGCAGTAAAATCTTGGACAATTCTCATATTAATTTTTTTTCTGATCTATCTTCTCAGGCAAGGAAACAAAAGAAAAAATAAACAAAAAAATAAACTACATCAAACTAAAAAGTTTTTGCACAGCAAAGGAAGTCATCAACAAAATGAAAAGGGAACCCACAGAATAGGAGAACATATTTACCAATTATCCAAAATATATAAAGAACTTATAAACACAACATAAAAAAAAACCCACAAATATTCTAATTTAAAAATGGGCAAAAGACCTAAATAGACACTTCTCTAGAGAGGATATACATATGGCCAATAGGCATATGAAAAGATGCTCAATGTCACTAGTCATCAGAGAAATGCAAAAACCACAATGAGATATCATCTCACATCTGTAAGAATGTCTACCATCAAATAAAAATCAACAAACAAGAGTTGGCCAGGATGTGGAGGAAAGGGAACACTGGTTCTCTGCTGGAGGGAATGAAGATTGGTATAGCCACTGGGGAAAGCAGTATGGAGTTACCTCAAAAAATTAAAAATGACCCAGTGATTCCACTTCTGGAAATTTATCCAAAAAAATCTTGAAATACTAATTTGAAAGAATATATGTATCCCTATGTTCATTGCAGCATTATTTACAATAACCAAGATTTGGAAGCAACCCAAATGTCCATCAGTTGATGAGTAAATAAAAAAGCCATGGTACATTTACACAATGGAATACTACTTGGCCATGAAAATGAAGGAACTTCTACTACAAGCTTTTGAAACATACTATTTATCAGTTCCCTTCTACTCCTAGTTTAATAAGAATTTTAAATTTTATAATTTTAAATGTTTATCGAACATTTAAAAATAACAATAAGTGTTAGGATTTTTATTATTAAGTAGGTGAATTATGCCATGAATTTTTAAAATGCTAAACCAAACTTGTATTCATGGAATTAAGAAAACTTTATTAAGTTTTATTATATTTTTCATTCATTGATGGAACCAATTTGAAAATGTGGCATTAGTGAATGACAAGAGGTGGTAATTTTTATTTTTTATTCTATTTCTATCTGGATTTGTCACCAAGATTATAACTTCATAAACTAGTTGGGGTGTATTCCTTTTTCTGTTCTCTAGAAGAGTGTTTGAGTAATATTGGAATTATCTGTTCCTTGAGTGTTTGGTAGAATTCACTTGTAAACTATCCATTGGAGCCTGAAATTTTCTTTGTGGGAAGATTTAAAACCAGTCTTCAATTTCTTTAATGGTTATGATAGTGTTTAGGCTTTTTATTTCATTCTGAGTCAGACAAAATGAATGAGTACCTAAGAAATATAATATAACAATAAGAGGAGGTCAATTTTTAGCATTGCATAATTCAATTAAGGGGAAGAAATCTATGAGTATTATCAAATAGAAAAGGAAATCCTGCTATTCTAAGATACTTCTGAAAATTATGCTGTCAATTATAAAGCTACAAGTAAAGTTAAGATGTGGGATGTGTCACAAAAAGTTGAGAGTCGCTCTCACCCTATGTATAACTTATAAATGTATAAAAACGAGTCAGAAGAATCTTTGGATGTAGAATCTATAGAGACAGGGAAACTGATTATAATATATAATAAGTGGTTAATAAGGGTGCGGGCACATGTAGGCTATTATGCATAGATGATTTTTATGTATTTATTTAACGTAATATGTCTTTCTTTTTTTCCCCCTCAAGAAGGTATAATTAATCAGTGGTATGCCTCAGCACCAGTGACCTCTTAGAACTAAGGAAATATGGTCTTTGTTATTCATGACAGTGCCTTATTTTTTCTCATCTCTATCCTTTTGAGTAAATAGTTTCCTCTCTTTCTTCATTGCCTGATGAACTTCTACTTCTTTTTAAGACCCAGTTCAAATCAGTGTCTTCTGTGACAACTCTCTGAATGTCCTCCATGTACTCATAAAACCCATACTATCAAGTAAGAAAAATAAATCCTTACAGAAATATCTGTTCTGAGTTTTTGAGTTATTCATCACTACTAGATTGTGAGCTGCTTGCAAAGGGGCCATGTCATAATCACTTCCAGGCACCCCGGAGATAGTGCAATGTCTTACACATAGCAGGCAATTATTTTTCAATAATATTTATTAGGAGAATAAGATGTACTTTTGGTCATCTCCCACTTCCTTGATTCTTTCATAACTTATCTATATATCATCAGAGATCCACATCACAAATGAAACTGAGTGTAAGATCTTAGCAGATCATTTCTCTTCCTCCTCTGAAACCCCTCATTATCTGGCTATTCAAATTGGTAGCTGGAGGATGAGTAGGGGTTGGTGGAAGGCTTTTATATCTTTCCTGTTTTCCTTTTGAGCAAGGTTTCACTTATTCTTGTCTGGTCTGATGCTGTTGGATTTGATCCCTGTGGGCCTCCCAGTAACCAGACCTGTGGTGTAATCTTACACCTAATTAGACAATCATGCAGCAAGCCCTGGCCCCTGCCATTTGAGAGATGATTTATTTTTCTTTGTTGTGCTCAGGAAAGTAGAGACTGGAAAGTTATTTGAGAGGTCAAGCAACTCTTTCCCCTGCCCCCCAATCATGTCTTCCCAGCCCCCGGCCTCCTTTGGCACCTCTCTCTGGAGACCCTGAAGTAGATGTGGGTGGGTGGAGGGGTCTCCCACTGTGGCATTCCAAGGGAGCCAGGATTATATCTATCCTCATTGGAGCTTCCTTCACATGGTTCTGATCATAGTACTCTCCTACTGAAAATCAACAGACAGCTCCATAAAACTTTCCAGTTTGTGGAGTCAGTCCTCAGGGTGCTGTTCCTTTTTGTTCTCTAATCTCACTTCTCAGACTACAGATTCATGGAGAAAAATGCCACACAACTGGAAAGTTGTGTAATTCTTCACACACGACACTTCGTTTCTAGTCCTCCACTTTGAGCATCAGGTTCTTTTGTCTGGAATATTCTATCCCTGCATTCTTCTCCCTCCTCATGCTTCCTCAGGGAGTCAGCTCAGTATTGACTCTTCAAAATTCTGCTTGTGTCTCTTCCTCCTGGAAGCCTTCCATGACTCTCCCAGACTGAGATAAGTTCCAATATTTCTTATTCTCACTGTGTTCTCTTGCCCCATTATCCAAGTACTTGTTTCACATTTTATTGTAATTGTTGATTTACAGATCTTGTCTTCCTTGTAGAGTATAAACTCTTGGAAACTAAAGTAAAAATGCTGTTCATTGTGCCTAATAGAGTGCCCGACACAGGTTCTGGGTAAATATTCTTATTAAATAAATAAATTAGTTGAAGAGAAGCGAAGGGAGCCTGGATGACATGTAAAATGCGGGAAAGGAGCTGGGGAGAGATAGGGTGGGTAATGTTGAACAAATGAAGAGGCACACTGACCAGGGTCAGCAAGGGTGCTATTTATAAGATATCCTAGTGTTCCTTTTAGGAGAAACAATGACTGACGCCATTTGGTCTAATGGCTGATCCAGGAACAAGGTCCCTTTTAGTGAGAAATATGAATAATAATGACTTCATATCCTGCAGGGAAGTGTGAAAACTGGATAGAAAAAAAACTTGCTTCAAGGGAAGCAAGTTGGTGCAAAAAGCTGGTCTTCAACATAGGTTGTGGTCAGTGGGGACTGATGGACTGAGCAAAGTTCAGCACAGGATCTTTGAAATTACCTTCTGGTGTGAGTTAAGGGAATTGTTTGACGTTCCAAAGGAGATGGGCAGTGTGGGGAACTGAAAGATGAAATCAGGTTAAAGAGTAGAGTCACTAGAGATGCTATTGTGTCCCAGTAAAATCTGGTGTTTAATACACGTGGGAAGAAGGTACTTTCCCCACACTAGGATGAGAACAGGAGCCGTGTAAGTAGTAACTGTCGGAGTGAAATGGATAACCTACTCCAAACACTGACATACCCACACTGGCAAGACAATCAAATTCTTCCTAAGATTCAGCCACATGTGCCATTCCCTGTCTTAGACCAGTTCCTTGACTACTAGTTGTACCTGGTTTCAAGCTGCTTCTAATCCTCCTGGTCTGGCCTTGATGAAGTTCTTCTACTTGTTCTGCCTACCTCACTTGGCTGGTTTGACACTGGACCCCACTTTCTTGGTTCTGATCCCAAGGCCTCTAGAGAGTAATTCTGGTTATCTTTTGATGAGCATCTGGTTTAAGGGCAGTTTGCATGCAGAAGGAGAGCTGAGACAACCAGATTGTTCCTTGAAAGAGACTCAAAGGATGTAGTCAAGTAGTGATGAGCGGTTGAATTTTAGGCTAGTTACATGTGGTGACCAAGCATGGAAATCTGGAGGGCAGAGAGGCTGGGAGACTCTAACAGGCTCACATAGAGGTAAAGGCTATATTGGTCCTTGTTGATGTTCTATAGGTTCATATCCTCCAATCTAACTTTTATGTTTTGTTTGCATGCAATGTCCACATACCCCCTTTACTACCACTCTGGTTTTGTTTTCTTTTGTTTATTGTGAGGACCTATTGTCCTCACAAGCAGAGCTCTAACTTGGAGTGAGGATTTGGGGTGGGGTGGAAGTCTATTCATCAAGGGGCTGGAGCACCAGAAATGAAGTTTGATGAACACTTGACATGCACAGGGTGCGTTTTGGGAGGAGCAGTTTGGCAGAGAGCAGATGCCATGAGTAGTTGAGGAGGAAGGCTGCTGTTGTCTTTTGAGACCAGGAGAGCCACCATCAGGACCCCCTTCCCCTGCTATTAAAGAGGAAGCGCTGGATGGAATTTCTATTCTAGGGCTTGAATCATTTTCTTGATGATATTCCCCAGACTGGCATGGCCTAGGTAAACTCCCAATAAATGCCAGTATTAATGTGCCAGGCACTGGGGTAAATGTTTTATATGCATTAATTTGTGAAATATCACAATATTTTGAAGTATAATTTCCATTTTACAGATGATGAAACTGTAATTTAGGAAGGCCAAGCTACCTGCCCAAAATCACATGGCAAAAGTGGTGGAGCCAAATCCTTAAAGCAGGTCTCCACATGCCAAAGTCCGCTTGTTAGCATGACTTTATGTCTCCTTTGTACACGTGCATAACATCATGCTATTTGCAGCCTGTCTGATGGCTCTGCTGCTTTCAAAAGACTGCTCTGAAAAGGCACATAGTTTCCCATGCCTCGCTCCTCTCTCCACAGCCAGGTTCTGCTGGATCCTGGAGGTGCTTGTTGACTGCTCCCTACGAGTGCTGCCAAGAGGCATTACCAAAATGTGAAATGATTTTCTTCTGGAGGAAAAAAACATGAGTAATAAGAACTGGATTCCAAAAGCAACAAGATTTTGGACTATTTTTTGTTCTTCAAGAAATGTTTTACTTGAAAGGGCAAAGCTCTGAAGTTGCTGTTTGAAGTTCAGACTAGTTTTTAGACTTATGAACTTTAAAGGATGCGATTAAAATGCAAATTTGTGGGATGCATACAGTCCCTGTCACCCTGGGAAGAAGGGATGATTGATATGAGCTGCAATATAAAGGGGAGCTGAGATGCATTGTCTTGGTTGCCCTGATGCCCTAGTTTCCCCAGTCATCAAAGTAGCTTCAAGTTTCTCAAGGGAGACAATTTCTTACAATTTACTACAATTTATTTCATGTAATTTCAAAAGCTGTGGTTAGTCATGGAGGTAGCCTGGGTGCATTGGAGCTACTTGCATGGACAAGGAACTTGGCCAAGATCCTTATTTTTGCTGAGCCTCAGTTTTTTCTGCAAAATGAAGACCAATTGTACCCACACTATAGGGCCACATAGAAAGGTAAATAAAATAAGGGATGTAAAGGCTCTTGAAATTGTAAAGGGCTCTTTAAATGTAGGAGATTATTATCATACATTCTTCTAGGCCATGTTTTTTATTAAGGAAGTGGTTTTGGCATGCAGAGATGGCAGCAAAGGACATTCATTCATTCAAGAAATATCTATTGTCATCTACTATATATTGCTCATCACTGTATCTGAAAAGCCAACTACAGTGACTAAGATCAATGCAGAGCCTTCCTTACTGGGCTGGAGTCTGGCTGGAGACACAATTCATTGTTGCTGGAGAAGTACTTCATAACTTCAGGTCCTGACAGAATTGGAGATATATAGGAGAACATACAAGTGTCTTCTCATCCAGGTTTGGGGAGTAGGAAATACTTTATATTCTAGTGCTTTTATGTGTTGGATTGTCTCCCTCTAATTTATGTGTTGAAGTCCTAACTCCCAATAACTCAGAATGTGACTGTATTTGAAGATAGAGTTTTTAAAAGGTAATTAAAGTAAACTTAGGTCACATGGGTGGGCTCTAATCCATTATAAATTCTATCATTGTAAGAAGAGGATATCAGGACCCAGAGATGCATAAGAACAGATAAAGTACAATGTGAAATCAGGGGGTAGAGATAGCCATCTGCATGCTAAGGAGAGAGGCCTAAGAAGAAACAGACCTGTCAACACCGTGATTGTGGATTTTAGCCTCCAGACCTGTGCGAAAATGAATATCTGTTAAGCTACCCAGTCTATGGTACTTTGTTATGGCAGCCCTACCAAACTAATACAGTAGTCCTCCCTCATCCATGGGGAATACGTTCCAGGATCCCCCATTGAATGCCTGAAACCACAGATAGTACCAAACTCTATCTATACTATGTTTTTTTCCTATAGATACTTATGATAAACTTTAATTTGTATGCTAGGCACAGTAAGAGATTAGAATAACTAAAAATAAAGTCAAACAATTACAATAATATACTATAATAAAAGTTATGTGAATGTGGTCTCTCTCTCAAAATATCTTATTGTGCTGTACTCATCCTTCTTAGGATGATGTGAATGATAAAATGCCTTATGAAGTTGAGAATGTTCACCTTTTCACTTAAAAGAAGCACTTTATGACTTCTCTTGGGCGTATCCCATTCTTGTGCTTTGGAGCCATTCTTAAGATAAGGGTTTCTTGCACACAAGCTTCTAAGATACTGTGACAGTTGATGCAATAACTGAGGTGACAAATGGCAGGGTGGAAAGAAGTGGGACAACTTGAGATTTCATCATGCTACTCAGAATGGCATGCAATTTAAAAGTAATGCATTATTTATTTCTGGAATTTTTCATTTAATATTTTCAGGCCACAGTTGACTGCAGGTAACTGAAACCATGAAAACAAAACCACAGATAAGGTGGGACTATTGTATAGGCACTGAGTAGACACTGAAAAATATTTGTTGAATAAATAAGTTAATGAAAATGATACTTCCATGGATAGCATGGCTAAGGGTGAGTGTAAGTGGGGAAGAAGGATGGCTAGAGTAGTCCTGGTAAAGGGAACAATCTATGAAAGGCATGGAGACTTGTGAGAGTGAAATGTGTTCAGCACAACTATAGCACAAAAACACGGAGTGTTGGCATATGAAGGCAGAGGGGTAGTCAGGGACCAGGTCAACTTTGGCCATGGAAGCCAGGCTGAGTGATTAGAATATCCCCTGGGGCCCTACTATCCCAGATAAGAGGCAGTTACACATTTTTTGCATGTGTTGTTATGCAACATACAATTCAATGAAGACTAGTAACCTAACTACAAGGAGCTGTGCAGTTGAATTATTTCATTCAAGCTTCACAACGAACTTATGGAGTTCTGTTACCCCATTTTATAGATGAGGAAATGGAGGCTCAAACAGATTGAATACTTTCCCTAAGGGCAAATGACTAGGAGGTAACAGAGCAGAATTCACACTCATGTAGTTGAGAGAATGGGTCTCTCAGGATAGCTGTTAAACCTCTTCAGGATGTTGGCCAGGTAGCCTCTCATGGGTTCCTCAGAATTTGAGTTAGGAAGTTGTCACTAGTGAAGGCCTATTTCCTGCATGGGATGTATCTGTGTGGGTGTGTAGGTGTGTGAGTATGTGCCCATGGGCATCTGTGGCTAGATTATATGAGAGGAGTCTTTCTTTCGTGGACAGCAGGATTGGAAGGGAATCTTCCTGCTGAGGTGCATGGTTGTTGTCAGGGAGATGGGAAGATGCCATCATTCCAGGCAAACCAGCAGCAACATCACTGGGAAGTCCACTGTGACCCGGGGCAAGGGAATATTGCCAGGATGTCAGTGGGAACATTTTTCCTTGCCCCTTACCTTTCCACATGGAGGGCCTGCAGCAAGACCATGGCCCTGGCCTCTTCTCACTCCTTCCTTCTCTTCCTGGGCGAGAAGAGTGCCCTCTAATGGTAGGTGTGGATCCTATCAGCCTGCCTCCAGGGAGCAGATATTCTGGTCTGTCCTGAGCCAGGCCTAGGCAGTTTGTCCTTCTGGGAGCCTGCAGCGTCCAGTGTCCCTGTGCCAGGTGGGTGAGTTTTATTTTAGGATAAAGTGTGGTTGACTAGCCCTTTTGACCACATCTCAAGCCCAAACCTTCAATCTAGCTTTTATCAGCATGAAAGCTGATGTTTTTCTCTACATATGTCTGGCTCCCATGTTTCTCTTAGTTGGCTCTGACTTACAAGAAGAAAGGCACATTATAGTATTTGCTGGTCTCCTAAAGTTCTAATGCATCAGATCAATGACAAAAAGATGCTGAATATGGGCACAGTGTGTTCAGGCAATGGAGGGCAGAGAGGCTCTAGTTAAGTCCCTACCTGTGCATTTCCTGCTACCTGTATGTTTTCCAGAAGTTTTTTGGAGCGTGGTGATTTTGAGACTTTAGCTTGTAAGCCACCTGAAGATTTATTTTTAGGTATTTTCCCCATTAAATATTTTTTATTCCTTTGTATAAAAAATGTTGGTAAGAGAGTTGGATGATACAAGGAGTGTTTTGTAAAACAATTATGGATATGAGTGCTTTGAAAAGCAGGGGTTGGAGAGAGGGTGTATCTGTTATCTATTACCATAATCAGAGTGTGTAACAACCAACCAATGCAAAGGACATCAATGCATTTGATGATAAGCATTTCTGTCAGGAGCTAGCTGGGAATCAGTTGGGTAGTTTTGCTGATCTTATCTGGGCTTGATCACCTCTCTGAGGTTGGCTGGCAGTTGGCTGATACAGCACAGCCTCAGTGGGATGACTGTTTTGCTCTGAGTGTTTCTCATTCTTTCTCAGACTAGCCTGGGCATGGCCTTTTGACAATGGCAGAGGTGCAAGTGAGCAAGAAGAAACATGTAGGCCTCTGGGTGCTAGCCGCAGAATGGTGCACCATCCCTTCTACCTGGTCATATTGGTTAAGGTGAGTCATGTGTTGTATGGAATGAACTCTGCTTTTATGAGAAAAACTCCAATTCTGAAATGACAGGGAGGAGTGAAAATGGGAGGCCATCAATGTAATCAATCTAGCACAGCAGGGGAGACAAGAAATTCTGGTGAAAAGAACATACTTCACCCTGGTGCCCTCACCTGTGGATTGACCTGGTTGGAAGAACATTTATAAACAACTGGGATGCATGAGGTGGCTGTGTCAGTTGTGTTTGGCTGATGTCCATTCTAATTGGCCAGTGCCTGTGCTGTATTTGAACCTTTTGAATATCATCCTTGAGTCCACTGTCCCTTATCCCCAGGTGGAATGAGGCTTGTTCTATGTTGTCATTGTAGCTACCCTGGCTTCCCTTTAGGTCAGCTCCACCACGCTGCATTATATTTCCCTCTCTACTATCTACCTCATGAACTTCTGGGGGGAGAGATTCAATCTTATTTGGGTTGGCATCCACAGCACCTTTGTCAGAGCCTAACACATGACAGATCTTCACTAATTTTTTTAAAAATGAAAATCGGTATGCACACAATTGTATATGATAAAGTACAAAATATCCATGCATTCTCTGATGCATTTGTGTGTGCCTGTAGGCACCCTCCTTCCCCCTCCCAGACCCTAATTGTCTCTCTGATGCATATCACATACCCAAAGGGTTCATGGAGGGTGCTAAGTAAAGTAATTGAAAGCTTCTGCTTTGATGTTTATTTTATTTTATTTTTTTTTAATTTCAGGAAGCTACTTGAACAGAGGGTAATTATTGCTGTTAATAGCAATAATTTCCCCATAATCTGGTTACATGTCTTATTTCATTTTAACGATCACAGCAACTGTCTTTAAACAAGTCTGGACAGGCCTCTGGGGACAGAACTTCCTGAGGCATATCCACCTCGGTCTAATTACTCCACTGCTGGGACATGCCTGAGAAGGAAGCTGAGGGTGGGGGGCAATATCACCCCCCCCCCCACACACACACACACACATCACCACCACGACCACCACCCTGGAGTCTTCTAGAACATAGAACTTTCTGGTGCTTTCCATAGCAACTGCACCGTGTCAAAGGAGAGGGAGATAGTGTCTCTGATCTCACCGTCTCCTTGCTCTTATGAGCCATGAGATTTTATCTGGTGGTAGGGCCACAACTCCAAGGGAGCAAGCTTTCTTTTAGCTTCTCTTAATTGGCAGCCAGTAATAAGGAAAACCACCATATCAATGCCTTGTGCCCACTCAGACCTTTTTTTTTCTTCCTAAAACTTGCTTTATGGAAGAAAATGAGGTCGCTTCAGATGGTTTCACCTTAAAACAGGATTTTATGCCCTGATCATTTGCTAAACATTTTCTAAGTCTATAGCTTCCACCTCACTAGTTCTGTAATATCTGTGCATGCTCCCTTTGGCTTCCAATGGTCTGGAGCAGGGGTCCTCAAACTACGGCCCGCGGGCCACATGCGGCCCACCGAGGACATTTATCCGGCCAGGTGCCGCTGCCTGTCTTGCTTAGCAGCCGACTCGTCCCGGGCCTGCAGTGCGCATAGTAATTTGTTCATAGTTTTTTGTTTTTTTAACTATAGTCCGGCCCTCCAACGGTCTGAGGGACAGTGAACTGGCCCCCTGTTTAAAAAGTTTGAGGACCCCTGGGAGTTTCCTCTGGAACCATGTCATTTCAGTTGATAATCCTAGCTTTGGAGTCAGCTGGATCAAGATTTCATTTTCTTCTCAGCCACCCACTAGGTTCCGTGACCCCGGAAAGGCCCTGTATCTTTTGGTATCTCAGAATTTTTGTTCCTTATTTGTAAAATGAGAATAAAACACCTATTTTGTGTGGATGAACCAAAAACTAGGCAAGGTGACTTAGGCAGATAGGCAGTAAATGACTGCTTCTGGTCCTTATTTAACTGGTGGTCTTGAGAGAGAGACTTAACGACCTGGTTAAATGCATCTGGGCAGAAAATTAAGCTTTCAGAAATCCAATGAGGCAGGAAGAATGGTCTTTTATGAAACAATGGATTTCCACTGAATTTCATCTTTCCCATATCACAAAGGAACAGAGATGACCTGCTGGTCAATGGAAAGACTCATGTGGGAGAGAAAAAGATACTATCGGCATTTTCCTTTTAGCTTTTTGCCCCTAACAGCTGTTTTCAATATGTTAACGATTTAGCAAAACAGTAAAAATGATACCTTGGAAATTTTAGTCCCCCTGTTATGAAAAGACCTGCAGGAAGACAAGGGTTGTCTTTTCTTGGGTCATTTCATTTGATCCATGGTGGATTTAATTTTTATTTTTAAGTGAAATAAACCTTAAGAAAAATTATTTTCTATACATATTTTTTTTAAATGCACAGTTTCTGGCTTTAAAGGGGCTGATTCCATAATTGAAGCAAATATAAAGTATATAAAACAACAAATGGAAACACTTATGGTGAGTTCTTTCTTGACCAAAAGTATTTCCAGGAAATATTATAAAATTTTCAAGCCACGTGAGGTAGTTTGGAGACCATTGTTTTTCTCTGATATAATATTATTAATGTTCTGATCTACAAATGGAAAAAAAACAACTTACTTGTAAATGCACTTTTTCCCTAAGTCTTTGCCTCAGTGTTATTAGACCTAATGGAAAAATAGAAGGAAAAGATGCTTTGGAATCATAGTTAAAAGCAATGCCTTATGGATAAGGGTTGAAGAATGATAATAATCTCCATTCTCCCTGCAAGTTCTAAACTGATTGAGAAATAAACACAGAAACAGAAGGATGAAGGTAAAAGTTCTGGCTTTATTGTTGGTTGTGTTGTATTGCATGGCAGAGCTTGGACCTGAGGACATGTAGATTTTCTATTATTTTCTCCAAGAACAGGACTTTGAATGACATATTCAGGAGAGTATGAATCTACAGAATGGACAAACATTGACACAGCCTGTGCAAGAAGAATCTCTGCCCCTCAAACATGCAATTCCATCCAAATATAAGAAATACATACATATTCTAATATATAAAAACCCAGGGTCCATAACATCCAAAATGACCGAAGACCGAGTGGAAGTCAGTGCTGGGTAGCTGTGGTGTCCCAGCACTGACTGCCACCTCTTCGGGCACTCTGACTCAGCACTGACTGCCAAGGGGGCTGCGGATCAGACCTGAAGAGAGGCCTGGACAGAGAAGCAGGGTCTGATCCATAGCCTCCATGGCAGCTGTTGATCAGCCCCGCCTCTCTGATCAGGCCCATTTATAGGCCCAGAGATGCTGACTGGCATAGAAACTGACTAATCAGAACCAAATTGGTAGGCAGGGGAGGTAAGTTGGGGGCGAGATCAGGCCGGGAGGAGAGGGCAGTTAGGGGCAATCAGGCAGGCAGAGGCAGTTAGGGGTGATCAGGCTGGCAGGGGAGAACAGTTAGGGGTGAGATCAGGCTGGTGGGGGAGGGCCTTTGAGGGCGAGAGCAAGCCAGCAGGGGAGGGCAGTTGGGGGCGAGATCAGGCCAGCAAGGGAGGGCCATTGGGGGCAAGATCAGGCTGGCAGGGGAGGGCAGTTAGGGACAACCAGGCCGGCAGGGGAGGGTAGTTGGGGGTGAGATCAGGCTGGCAGGTGAGGGCAGTTGGGGGCGAGATCAGGCTGGCAGGTGAGGGCAGTTGGGGGTGAGATCAGCTGGCAGAGAAGGGCAGTTAGGGGTGATCAGGCAGGCAGGCAGAGGGGTTAGTGGCAATAAAGCAGGCAGGCAGGTGAGTGGTTAGGAGCCTAAATCGGCAGTCAGACATCCCTCAAGGGGTCCCTGATTGGAGAGGGTGCAGGCTGGGCTGAAGGAACCCCTTCTGTGCATGAATTTCATGCACCCGGCCACTAGTTGTATTATAAAAGACACAACTCAGGAACAGCCAAATGGAAGAGATGCATAGGGCAAAGTTGGGGGTGAGAGTAGCATAGAATTTCTATGACTTCTTTAGCTGCACCATCCTCCTGGCATATCAAAGTATTCATCAACCCAGAAGCTCCCCAAATTTCATTGTTCAAGAGTTTCTATTTTGGCTTCATTGTATAGGCATGACAGATTAAATCATTAGCCATTGGTGACTGAACTCAATCTGCACTCTGCCTCCTTTCCCTGGAGATTGGGAGGTGGGACTGAAAGTTCCAACCCTCAGAGTGTGGCCAGCTCTCCCCTGAAATCATCTAAGGATGATTTGAATCACCTCATTTGCATAAACTTAGGTATGATGTAAAGGGACTCAAGAATATCAAAAAAGCCCTAACCGGTTTGGCTCAGTGGATAGAGTGCCGGCCTATGGACTCAAGGCTCCCAGGTTCGATTCCGGTCAAGGGCAGGTGCCTTGGTTGTAGGCACATACCCAGTAGGGATTGGCAGGAGGCAGCTGATTGATGTTTCTCTCTCATCGATGTTTCTAACTCTATCCCTCTCCCTTTCTCTCTGTAAAAAATCAATAAAATATATTAAAAAAAAAGAATATCAAAAGACAATTCTACCACTCAGGAAAATTCAAGAGATTTTAAAGCTCTGTGCCAGGAACTGGGGCAAAGACCAAACATATATATTTTCTATCTATTCTAATCCCAGAACGGAGCTTATGTTTTGAAAGATTTTGCTTCTCAAACTGATAAATTAAAAATGAAGGGAAACTTGACATATTATTTATAGCTTAAAAAATAATGGAAAGATACACAAAACAGATTATCTTATGTCCTGCAGTATGATCCCATCAAACTGATAGACTTCCAGCTGAAATGGAAGAAAAGGCTAATCTGTGTGGCTCTGCCTCTGTCAAAAATGTGTCTAAAATATCTCTGAATGGAAAGAAAGAAGATGGATAATATTAGAAATCTCTAGGTGATGGAATGAGTGATTTGTTGACTCAGAAAATATGAAAAAAAAAAAGAATGAATGCATGTCCTCTTGGAAAACTTGTAAATCAGAAAGTGATTTTTTAAATATACAAAAATAAATAAATGAACTAAAATGGCTAATATCTTGGGTAGAACTCTAAGGACCTGATTAAGAGAAGATCACCTTTGAACAAATATAAACATATTTAATATTTATTATTCACTTATTTACTAACTGATAGATCGTCCCTCCCCCCAACTGGTGGGCAGACTTATGATGTCACCGGCGTCTGTGCTGGGACATCCCTGAGACATTCAACCACCAATCAGCCCATGCCAAGTGCCCTGGCCCACTCCCCTTCCCATTCTGCCCTGGGCCCAACTCCTTCCTGTTCCTCTCCTTAAAAGGCATGTTCACTGCTGCACGTGTTGCTGTCTCTCCCAGGCTGCAAGGCAGTCTGGCTGAGGTCCTCCTTCTTCTCTTCCCTCTCCTCTAATCCTGGTCTTTCTACCCTCCTCTGTAATGAATCTCACTTGTTAGTGTGGATAAACCTCCTCTTTAACATGCCTTAGTCCCCGACTCCTGTTTCCTGTGCCTCGAATCTTACATTTGGTGCCGAAAACCCGGGTGGGTGCGTGCATCCCATTTGACCTTTCACGGTCCAGGGTGCACCCCCTTCTTCTCTCCTCGTGGCTCAGGACCCTCAGTCTCCTCCCCCCGGCTCAGCAGCGTCAGTGCTAAGTCCCAGTCCATGCTAATTCCTGGTGGTTTTTCCAGCGTCTCTGTCTGTAAACCGCGGCCCGCTTCAGAGATTGCCTTCTGGGCCCCTCTAGGAGGAGTTCCGAACCTGGGGAGGCAGCGAAGATGTTTCTGCCCCCCTTGGTTCTCCAGCCTTTTGGTCTCCGACTGGATCCCAGGAAGTAGAGGAGATGTCCTCTACTGTCCCTCGGGTTCCCCGTTTGTAGCCTTGGCTCAAAGACTGGGACGCTGGTCCTTGGCCTTTGCTACACGACCCCATGAATTGGAATGGGCAATCAAAAATCTAAACCTGATCCAAAGACACCTCTAGGGTGTCTCCTCACCAATCTGGCTACTTCTGTAATGTGGCATGGCCTCAGTATGAATTGGAATGGGTCCAGATGACCCAAAAGCGAGACTTAACATCCTCACTGACCTCAGTAATTTCTGCTGGAATGCCGGGAGTGACCCAAGGTCCCATATGTCCAGGTTTTTTTTCTATCTGCTCTCCCGTCCCTCCCTCTGCTTCTTCTGTTCCACAGCCCAGGTTCTCCTAGCTAGCAAGAAGCCCCCTCAAACCAGTCCTCAGCCCCTCTCTCTGTCTCTGACTCTTTTGACGCAGCCGCTCTTTCATTTCCACCCCTCCTGCTCCCGCTGCCCCACTTTTTGCTCCCTCTCTTTCTCCTCCTTCTTCACCATGGCTGCCCCTTTCCCGGCCAGTGGCCACTGCTGTGGGAGCTGCTGTCACCACCTCAGGCTGTGAGCCGACCAGAGGCCGCCACGCAGCGCGAGAGCTGCCCATCCGCCGTCCCACCAGCTGCTCCAAACAGCTAAGTGACATTTCTGTTTTGGGTTGCTCTTCCCTTGTGTATTGTGAGTAGCCGCCATGTTGGCGGCATGACTTGCCGTTCCCATGGAGGCCGCCATCTTGAAATGGCAAGTCCCGCCCCTCTCTGGCCACATGGCCTACCGTTCCCAGGGGGGCCACCATCTTGAAATGGCAAGTCCCGCCCCTCTCTGGCCACATGGCCTGCCGTTCCCATGGGGTCTGCCATCTTGAAATAGCAAGTGCAACCCCTCTCTTTAAATAGTTACTGAGACGTCCCACAACCAGCCTCCACAGGCCCGGCTTGGTGTGGCCACCCGCTGCCGCACTCCTCCTCCTCCTCCAGCCCACGGCCCGCCACCTGCTCTGCTACCCCCTCCCCTAACACCTTCTCAAACCCAGGTCCGAGATCCGAATACAGCATTTAAGATTTTAATGCCCATGAGGAGCAGGCAGAGTAAGCCCGCCTTCTACAAAAGGTGAATCTGCAAACTTAAGCCTTGGTAGCAGCTCTGAGGCCGACGGCAGCCATGCATGGTCCAAAGGGGACTGTGTGTGGTGGGAGTGTAACGAGAGGATGAACGCCACCTGAGAGGCTTCAAGTGAGGAAAAGAAGGCCACTGGGCAAAGCAGTGCCCCGGCCCCTGGCTCCAACCAAGCCCTGCCCATCGTGTGGTCAAAACGGCCGCTGAAAAAGTGACTGCCCCTGGAAAAGTGACGGGCCCTATGCATCTCAGTGTAGAGGGGCCACCCTTCTAGATCATGACCCGCTGCTGGCCATGACTGAAGACTGGCTGAAGACTGAAGATGCCTGGACTCAATGACCCCCATCACCCTTGTTGAGCCCAGGGTAATGCTCAAGGTAGCGGGTAAGCTGGTCTCCTTTCTGGTCGATATGAGGGCTGCCTTCTCTGTCCTGCCCTCCTTTTTCCAGGCCACTCTTCCGCTCCACGACCTCAGTCATGGGTATTGACAATGGCAAATCACCCTTTAATGCTCTGAAAACTGCTCTGGCCTCAGCGCCTTCTCACCTGCCTTCTCTCCCACTCCACCCTTCCTAGAGGACAACTTTCATGCTGGCACAGGCTTATGAGAAACTTAGACCTTTATCTCTAGGAAAAAAGTGGCAGTTTTAAAAATTCAAGTGGTTAGAGGCCTGGAAACAGGCTTCAGGGCCTGTTCCCTCTTCCCCCTGCCTTTTCTAAATATTTTAAATAGCATACAATATTGGAACATTAATTGCTAGACATGTTTAGAAATATTTAATGGAAGGTATGTTGAAAGAAAGAAAAAAGTTCTAAAGTTAACTGTTGACAAGAATTGTAAAAGGACCCACTCACCTGGATGGTCTTGCCCCAGGGGTTCAGAGACAGTCCTCATCTGTTTGGCCAGGCCTTACCCAGAGTCCTCCAACAATGCTCGTTAGAAGCCAGCACTCTTCTCCAGCAACCCTTACAGGTCTTCTCCACCCATAGACTACAGGATATTCTGTCCCACCAATCCTTATCTCTCCTTGCCCCCTCTTGCATGCAGGAACTCCATCTCCTGTTCCTCGAAAATCCTGACATCTCCCTGACTCAGTCCCCAGCCCTGAACCTGGCCACTCTCCTTCCTGCTGCCTCCATCTAACCTACAGCAACGCACTCCTGCCCAGAGGTTGTCAGAGGCCCTCACTCAACCTCGGGCAGGACTCTCAGAGTTTCCTCTCTCTAATCCTGATTTAACTAAACTGCACATACCCTACCACCCATAATCACTGGGTAAGATTGAGAGGATCAACGCGTTCCTTAAAGACCATCTAACTAACCTCTCTAGAAATTCCAGCTCCTGGCCGGACCTCCTGCTCATGGCCCTGACCGGAATCTGGGCTACACCAAGGAGCCCCACCTTATTAAGCCCTTTTGAACTCCTATATGGGAAACCCTTCTTGCTCAACCATCATCTCCCTACTGATCCTCCTCTCCTGGCTACTTATCTTCCATACCTGCCCTTACTCAGGCAACTGTTCCGGGAACACGTTGACAGGTTTCTGCCCAGACCAGAACCAGCTGACCAAGACTTCCGAGGACCAGCCCTCCAGCTGCGGGGCTCAGTCCTCCTCAAGAACCTTACCCCCAGTTTGTATTTCAGCTCCAGGCCCAGAAAAGCAGCAAAACCAGACAAGTGATGCCGGAGCAGCCTCAGGACCAGCTTTTACCTCCCAAGTGACTCAACAGGATCGCTCTCAAGACTTCACCAACCGAAAAACACTCCCTGTTTTTTGCTCACTTACCCCATGGCTCCTCCCATCATTAGGCCCACTGGTATCTATTCCTTTAATTTTGCTCTTTGGCCCCTGTCTCATGCATTGTTTCACTAGTTTTTTTGCAGAACAGAATGCAGGTGTTCACCAACCAGAAGGTGGGAGAGATCCATCTGGCCTTGAATTCAGAACCTAGCACCAGAATCCTTGAAACCCTGGGTAGATGGCACTAATGATGCCCCCTCTTAGCAGGAAGTAGCTACAGAAAGTGGACCTTCACCTCCTGACCTTGCCCGGACTCTCAATTTTTTTTTTTAATATCACCAAAAGCCTGGAATCATAGATTGTCCCTTCCCCCAACTTGTGGGTGGAGTTATGACATAAGTGGCATCTGCACTGGGACATCCCTGAGACATTCAACCACCAATCAGCGTGTGCCAAGTGCCCTGGGCCCCACCCCTTCCTGTTCCTCCCCTCAAAAGGCATGTTCACTGCTGCACGTGTTGCTGTCTCTCCCAGTCTGTGAGGCAGTCTGGCTGAGGTCCTCCTTCCTCCCCTCCCCCTCCTCTAACCCTAGTCTTTCTACCCTCCTCTGTAATGAATCTTGCTCATTAGTGTGGAATAAACCTCCTCTTTAATATGCCTTGGTCCCCGACTCCTGTTTCCTGTGCCTCGAATCTTACACTACCGAATATTGAGTACCTTGTCTGAGCCAAAGATTGTTCCAGGCAATGGAGATAAGAAAGTAAAAAGACACTTGATGTTCTTGCTTTCATGGGGCTTATGCTCTGTGGCTCAAATTGATTATCATATCATATCATATCATATCATATCATATCATATCATATCATATCATATCTTATCATATCATACTAGAAGCCTGGTGCACAAAATTCATGCATGGGTAGGGTCCCTAGGCCTGGCCGGCGATCAGGGCTGATCTGTGGGGCAAATGGTGGGGTGATTGGGGGGCCCACTCACTGGCCCTGCCCCCTGCCACCACTGCTGGTTGCCTCCCTCTGCAGGGCGACCAGTGGGGCCATCAGGGGGGCCCCAACTGACACCACCTTGGTTGGCCTAGGGCCTGCTGGGGGCAGCTCTTGTGTTGAGCATCTGCCCCCTGGTGGTCAGTGTGAATCATAGTGACTGGTCATCCTCCAGTCATTCCTCCGGTCGGTCATATTAGGCTTTTATTATATAGGATCATATATCATATTCATAATCATATTAATACTTACAAAAGTATGCAATAAATATTTGATATGCTTGGGCTATGCTAAGTCTTTTACATGGATAATTTTAGTTATTCTTCTGAGTGCTACATGAGATTGAGGCACTTTTATTATCAAAATTTGAGACCCAAAGGGGTTTGGTTGACTGGTCAAGGGCACATAACTACTAAGTAGCAGAAATGGGATTAATCCCCAAGTCTGGCTGATCCATGTTTTTAACCCCTACTTCTTCTAAGACAGGATTCTACTTGCACTTTTAAAGCATAAAAATGTGTGTGTGTGTGTGTGTGTGTGTAAAATCAATTTTTAAATTAGCACAATAATGATTACTGAATTTGGTCAGCTGTTCAGAAAATCCGGGTGCTTCTGGCACTCTCTGTTGGCAAGGCATCAAAGCTTCTGTCTAATGGGGGTTATCCCTGAGACACCGGGGCAAACTGTTTAGGGAGGAAGCAACCGGAAATTTCAGGTGCAAATTTGTTGGCAAAGATGGTAATGGAGGAACTTGCAATATTCAGGTTTGGGCAAAGGAAACTCTCAAATACTTGATTGAAGGGAGGAAAACCTGATGTTGGGATAGGGAACAAAATACAACCTACCTGCCTGGTTTTACATAACAGCCCTGCTCGCCAAACTCAACTGCGGCACCCCATGGTCCTGAAAGATGGCCTGTGAATCTGGGGCAGCCATCACCCTTGGCTGCACTTAACTTAAAAAACACTAGCAAAGGTTTTCTCTTTCAAGTAGACTTGTATTTGATTTGCGCTGTAGGACAAGATGAGAAATGGTTGGGCAGGGGTGGGCCAGCAGGGAGGGAGGGAGGTGAGTGGGTGTATTTTCCTTCTGCCAGTCTTTTTGAACTTTGTGCCACATGCTTCATGAATTCCTTCCCTCAGGGCAATGGAAATAAAATTACCTGCCTGAGGAATTTCAGAGTGAAAAATGAACTCACAGCCAGATGCTAGGATTGCTCCTGGCACAAATACTTAATGAGAGAAAGAGAGGGCTCAGGACAGGGAGCTATAAAGGAGTAGGGGAAAGGGAACCTGTATTTGAGAGTCAAGAGACCTGGGTCCCCCATCCTGGGGCCTCAATTTCTCCATATTTAAAATGAAAGCATTAGAGATACGGATCTGAAATGTTCTCAGTTCCTCCAGTAGGAAATTGGATGATTCCAAACCCTGGTAGGGCTAAGAAGGGCTTTTTAGTCCTTGCTGGGGAAACATGAGCTTGAGGGACAGCATCTGGAGAGGAGCAACTGCAGCAGCTCTGTCACACTAACTGGGCGGAGGCTGGGCTGGGGCAGGACCCAGTTCAGGACATGGCGTCACAGGCAGCTGTGGACCCTCCTGGGCACTGGGAGAAGCTGGGTCATGCCCCTTGACTATTAGCACTTTCCAGAAGGGAGCTGAGACTTCATCTTCTTTATTTGTAGTGTGTGACTTTCTTTAAAGTGAGGGAAAATAATTGCCTTCTGCCTTTTCCAGTCTTCTTCACAAAATAATGAAGATAATAAAAAGGGAATTGTGTATGATTTTGATTTTATTTCTCCTTCCTACCTCTCTCTTCCCCTGCCTGCCTTTTCCCCTTCCCTCCATCACCACCCCTCCCACATACACCAAATGGTGATTTGATTTTTAACATGAAGCATCCTCTGATGTGCTTTTAGGGCAAGTTGTAAAAGGCCCAGGGAGGCTCATTGTCCTCCTAAGTTCCCTTGGGGAAAGGGGGATTGTTTGGAGGGAAGGGGTGGAGGGAGAGGGTGGTCACTGGCTGTGCTGACAAAGACTAGGTCCAATTTCAAATCCAGGACTTTCTGCCATAACCATGCTTCTCACCATCTCAAAACTGGTTTTTAAAGTTTTCAGTCTATCATGGACCAACAGTTTTATAAAATTCAATAAAAATGAATTAATGGAGAAATAAAGTAAGGGGAAAAGAAGACATACAACCACAAACCCCAGTTTTTTTGTTGCTAAATTCAACAGACATATAAAAAGTATTCTGTTAAGCTGCTCTAAACTACATACAGTTTCCTCACTAAGTTAATTCCTACAGCTCTTCATTCATTCTCGGTGTTCTGCTGAAGGTGGTAAGGGAGCAGGAACAAGGGGGGAGGGGCTGACTTGGGGGAGTTAGAGCAAGTGAAAGCCATTTTACATGGTTTGCTTTCGGAGCCCATTTATCAATGTGCTCTTTCTTTTTACATTTGTTCTTTAAGTTTCAAGGCTTGTTAAATGTACATTTCCATTTATCTTACAAGAAACCTTTTGCACTAGGCAGGAAGGAATATGAAGTAAGAGAAAAAGCACTGGGCTAGGAGCCCAAGACCTGGGTTCTACGACTTTTTTTTCACTACTTTGTTACATGACTTTGGGCAATGACCTACCTTTACAATATTTCCAGTATATTCCCAGGTGGCCTGTGTGGCCAAACTCTCAAATCCTGTTCCTCTGGACAGTTGTGATAATCTTTCTCCTGGTTTTTCCACTTTCATTTAACCCATTCTAGCCCACCCTCCAGCTTCTAAAGGCTGCCTTTAAGGATGTCCATCCCTTCCTCAAAAGTTATCCTTGGGTCTTCATTTTACGTGTTTCAATCCCTCTGAGACCCAGTTTCTAATAAAAAGTGGGTTAACAACAATAAGCTACCACTGGAAGCTCTGATGAGACCTATAATACACTGTTCTAAATGCAAGAGATTACCACCATCACCACCACCATGTGGAATGGACCCCAAGAACCCTGCCCCCTGGAAACTTGGGCGAGAAATCCCATTCTTTGTGAAACTCAAATGCTAGAAGCACTTTTAAAAATCTTTCTTTTTCTCCATCCAAACTTCTGCCTACTGGCCTGGCCTGGTGCAAATGCTTTCACAGGCAGCTGGGATTCTAGTCGGTGCCAAGAGGCTGTGTGTCCAAGGTTGCTTGGCAAAATACTTAATCCTCTGCGTCCTCCACCTCCCACGCATCTACTCTTTCAACCTTCAGTTTTTCAAGGGAAATCTACAAATAGACTCTTGTTTTATCTTCACATGAGCCTCAGAAATAGGTCTGGCATATATTATTTCTCTATGACTAAAAAAGGGACTAAGGCCCAGAAAGTGAAATGAACACTTCAAGGTCACACAGCCATTTTGCAACTCAGGTGAGAGAAAGACTCAGATTTTTGAACTCCTTGTCCTGTGCTTTTTCCTCCTGTATACAAATATTTTTTTAAATGACATTTTGTCTTAAAATTCCCTGCACCTGGTCCTAACTCCAAGGAAAATTTCTGTGTATAAAGTCAGTATTGTGGAGCTGAGAGGAAAATTGGAAGGGAAAAAATTTTATGTTAATGGGCTTTGATGCTAAACAGAAATCTTTAAACTGAAAGAAAAAAACAAGCTGCAGATGAAATCTCTGCAGACAAAAAGAAAACATTTTGCTTACATATAACAAAGAGAAACTAGACCATGCTACCAAGATGCTCAACTCTCTTGTATTAATTTTGAGACGTACAAAGACTGTTGATATAAGAACTTCTGCATGGATATGAAAAAATATACTTCACTAAAATGTGAAAGCCTTGAGATTACTTCTTCTCCTATTCCTTTCCTTTCCCCCGTCCCCCCCCCCCCCCCCTTTTTGGTTTCTGTTTCTTCTTCCATAAAATGAGATGGTGGGTGTATCACTTAGCCTTGGCTAAGCCTGGCTGCTGAAATAATAAACCTCAAACGTTAAGGGCTTGCTATGACAATGATTTATTTCTTGGTCTCTTGGATCGGCTGTGGCTCTGCTCCAGGTCTTCTTTGACCCTGGTTCATTTTCCTGGATCATGTCTCTCTGGGTCATGCCCATCTCATAGCAGAGAGGAAAGAACTAAGGCAAAACCACTGTTTGGCTATTAAACTTTTTGCTTAGAAACAACACATATTATTTCTTTCACATTTTGTTGGCCAAAGAGAGTCACATGGACAAATCCAATGTCAATGGGGTAAAAATTATGATTCTCCTCAAGGACAGGCCCAATAGGGAGAAACAGCACATATTTTGACAATAATACAGTCTACCAAAATGTGGTTAAACTTATTCTCTTAAATTATTTCGATGTCTCATCTTAAATTCAACATGCCCCAAACTGAACTCATCACCATTGCTCCCCAAATATACCTGCTTCCTATATCTCTTCTCCACAAAAAAATGGCACCACCATCTATGTACCCCAAGACCTAAACCAGAACTGAGGAATAAAGCTAGACTGCATTTCCTTGGTCTTACCTCCCAATTGTTAACTAAGGTCTGTGGATTCTGTTTCTGAGTTACCTCTCATTCATTTCCTTCTTCATATTTCCTTCATCACTGTCATAATCCAAGCCAGGGGTGATGAAGGTCTGATCTACTACAATAGTTTCCTCATCAATCTCCCCATCTCCAGTCTCTGGCATCAGTGTGGGGTGTGAATTTGAGGGGAAGGACATTGTGAAATCCAGGAAATTATTGCAGGATCAGTACATTATTCCTAAATAAATGGTCAGTAAAATGTGCACTAAGAATTTATCCTGCTTTTTCTCCAAGTGAGAAGGAATAGAAGATAAATGCATTTAAGACGAGTTGACATTGTCCTCCCATTAAATGTCAGAAAATTCTATAGCCCTTCCTTTTAAAGATACAAAAATGGTGGGAAATGGAAGCCCTTCAAAAGAGCAGGACCTGTCATTATGTGAGGCAATGCATTTGAGTAGTCTTTTCACCCTGGGAACCTGCTCACTTGATATGAAGAATTTGGGTCATTCTTGTTCACTGCCGCTTCCTTCCACACCTTTCTTCAGCCTCCCAGGTTCTAGGATTTCCAAAGGGGAAGGTAGAGCAGAAGGATGTATGGTGGGTAGGGCTCAGTCAGGAATGGTGGACCTGGGAACAATGAACGTCCACTATTTCTCCAGACATTTATGACATAAAATTAGAGAGACATACAGCAGGAAGGGATCTCAGTGACCAGCGAGTCCAGCCCCCCACATTGAAAGGTGAAGCACTGAAGTCTCAAAGTAGGGAAGTAGCTTTCCCAAGGTCACCTAGCAAGTTAGAAGCAGGATGAGGACAGAACCTAGGGCGCCTGTGTAATAATACAGTCTCTTTGTACTGTGACAGTCTGTGATATGGCGCTAGAGTGTGCATAAGAAGAACCATCACTGCCTTAGGCATCTGACACTTCTCGTGCATTTATTTTTCATAGATTTTATTATTATTATTATTTTTTTACCATCATTGACCTTAACATCATTTGGGCTATTTTTTAGACACAATGGCTACTTCTGCAACTCTCCACTGGTATTGTTGGCATTTGACTTGGTGGGACTTGAGAGTCATGAGGTTGTTGGAAGTGGGCTGGCTTCTGTGTGAGAAGACCTGAGACCAAATCTTGGTTCCTCTGTGTGACTTTAGGCTGCTGCATTGTTTCTCAGAGCCTTGATTTCCTCACTTAGAAGATGGGAGTGATAACAATATACAGCTCCCAAGCCGCTTCTTGTAAAAATTAAATAATAAGTAAGTGCAATTAGGTAGCATTGCATTTGATTATTTAGTTTGTCACACTTCCACTGAAGTGCTTGCTGGGAGCAAGGCAGGAGGACAATAAAGATTGTCAATGTCACCCAGCAAGCACTGGCCACAAAGAGCTCACCAATAACATGCTGGTCTTCTCCACTCACTAATCAGTAAGCACAAAGTGACAGAAATTCAGGGAAACAAGGTACACAAGGCAAAGAAGTAAGGCAGGGAGGGAGTGATCAATTCTTTCAAGGGAGTGTCATAGGAGGCCCTGCAGAGTTGGCAATACTGAAGAATAAGTTTCAAAAGATGAAAAAGAACTCTCTTGATGAAGAATTGGGGTAATTTCAGGGAAATGTGATACCATGAGCATATGCATGGAGGTGTGAACATGTATTGTTTTTGGAAAACTATAGCAGGTAATTTAATATAGGTAGAGCATAGAATAGAAGTGGGGGTGGGGAGTAATCAGGTCGAGAAATGAGACTAGAGATTTTGGTCTGGGCCAGTTCATGAGGCAGCTTGAGTGAGAGGCTCAGAGGCGGAACCTGAGTTAGAACTCACAGACTGGTGGCCTGGGGTTCAGCCAAAAGTTATGTTTTGCCTGATTGACATGAGACCTTAATTTTGATGGAACCTGCACTCTCCTATTCTCCTTTCTGCTATCTGACCTTACCCTGCTACTTCATTTTTATATTCATTTTTGGACCTTGAAGGCATTTGAGCTTGAGAGGTTTTGGAGCAGAACACTGATGAAATCAGATTTGAGTTTTGGACTGAGGCTATGGCTGGACCCTGGGTGGAATATAGGGAGTAACACAGGCAGTCACGCATTCTGTTAAGAGACAGTTGCACTAATTTGGTTGGAAGATGACAAGATTCTGTTTTAAGGCAGGGGTAGAGGGTACAGAGAGAGGGGAGTGAATCTGAGAATTATTTGGGAGGAAGAATCCACAGAACCTGGTAAAAAATTAAGATGAGGATAAGAGAGAGGAGAGCTAGACTGAAGGGTTTTGAAGGCAGATTGTTTTATGATTAGTATCTCTGGTGTCCAGCCCAGTGCATGGTGCAACATAGAACTTCAATAAATAATTCTTAAATACATAAATAAATGGATAAAGTATTTCAGATGGGTCTCAAGTTTCTAATTGCAAAATGAACACATAGTAGGTTTGCAATACCACTCAGTTAAATGTTACCTCTCAATTAAAATGTGAGCAACATATTTTGAGTAACAGTGAAGTTTTGGCTCCTATTTTAAACTGAACGACAATTCCTCTAGCCTCCTATAGCCCATGGAAGCCCACTGAAGGAACTTGGCTGGCTTCTGCAAAGCATAAATTAGAGGCACTTGTCAAGGGGGATGGTGTCTGACATTTCCTGTAGGAGACCTGGGCCAAAGGAGTTGAAACACTGAGTTCCTTCTCTTTAGGAGATAAAAGTTAGAGGATGTCCAAATCTGGGATCGCCAGGAGGCTGGGTGCCTTCTCCTTGCTTAGCCCTCTCACTATTGAAGCAACAACAAAGATCTAACCAACAACATAAATAAGTGCTCTGTGGATTGAAGAGATAATACTTCCACTGGCCAAATATTAAAATATCAAAGGCCCAGGAAAGGATATAGTTGTGGACCTTTGATGTACCATAAAGGCCCATTTCATGCACCAGTCAGGGGTATTTCAGGGCAAAAATGGAATGATATTTTATGTCACCTCTAAGGCATAAAGGGCACTTTATGAGTCAAAGGAAGCCAAGTTCTCAAATGCCCGGAGACTGGCAGGTTACTAGTTTGAAATCTAAACACCAACTCAGATTCCAAAACAAAATTATTCCCAGAACCCTTTGCCCAACAGACATTTCCTCAGGTTGTCAGAGGCAATGGAGTGGGAGGTGGACCCCAAGGCCAGGCAGATGGAGTCCTGTCACCAAGGGGACCAGGGCCCAAAGTGCCAGTATTAGCTAATGGGCCCATAGTTACCAGACCCAGGGCCATGGAAGATTGGGAAAAAAATAAATGGGTGTACTAGTTTCTCAAGAAATGCTTACTGGGTCAATGTTTCTTCCTTAGGAACCCATTATACTCTGTCCTCTTTCATTTTTCTTCATTGATAATAGCAATACTAGAGGCCCAGTGCACAAAATTTGTGCATTGGGGGGTGTCCCTCAGCACAACCTGGACCCTCTTCAATCTGGGACCCTTCCAGGGATGTCCATTTAAATGGGCAGTCGGACATCCCTCTCACAATCTAGGACTGCTGGCTCCCAACTGCTCGCCTGCCTGCCTTCCTGATTGCCCCTAACCACTTCTGCCAGCCTGATCACCCCCTAACTACTTCCCTACCAGCCTGATTGGTGTTTAACTGCTCCCCTAAATGAGATTGCCCCTAAATGCCCTCCCTTGCCAACCTGGCTGCCCCTACTGTTCTCCCCTGCAGGCCTGGTTGCCCTCAACTGCCCTCCCCTGCAGGCCTGGGTCCTCCCAAACTGCCCTCCTCTGCCAGCCCAGTCACCCCTAACTGCCTTTCCCTGCAGGCCTGATCACCCCCAACTGCCCTCCCCTGCTGGCCATCTTGTGGTGGCCATCTTTGACCACATGGGGGTGGCCATCTTGTGTGTTGGAATGATGGTCAATTTGCATATTACTCTTTCATTAGATAGGATAATTTCAAGAAGTGACACATGCTGTTTATATTTTTATTGCCTCGTTCACCTTCAGATAAGCTCCATGTAACAAGGGCTGTGCATTTTTCTATGCAACAGAACATTGCCTGATACAAAGAAAGAACTTGTAAACAACAAGTTGAGTGAATGAATGAATGAATGAAGGCCCCTTTAATGAGCTAAGGCCTGTGCTAGATGCTTCAGACCTGGTCCCTCCCTTTTTAGTGCTCATAGTTTAGTGGGAGAGACTCTCACCATGTTGTATTGCAATTATTAGCATCAACCTAGAGCAGGATGCTATGGGGTACTAAGGAAACACCCAGGCAAACTCATGGAGGACAGGAAAAGCCACCCTGGAGAAAGTGATGCTGCAGCTGAGATCTGAGGATGTGTAGGAGTTATCCAGAAGCGACGTAGAGAAAGTTTTCACAGCAGGAGAAATGGCTTGTGCCAAGTTACAACACACCCCATGACATGGCTGAGTAGAGATGTGTTGAATCAATAAACATAAATGAATGCTTTAAAATTTACAACAGTTTATTTTTTCTAATCATTAACTTAAAGAGCCAGTCAAAAAAATGCCTTCCCATTAGTGTGTCATTTTACTGAGTCATCATTGGCCTATTTTGTTTTTCCCAAAGAAAATATAAACACTCCCAGGAGCATGTGTTGGTTGACATAGGAACTTGAAAAAAATCAAAAAGCACAAAAATGTAAAAAAGCACAAATAGTAAATAATATATAATTGCAAACACTCATATAGTCTTTTAGAAAAGAAAAGGTCTTCAAGTATCACTTAGTGAGATGTTCCAAAAGGGCCCAGAATCTGAAGTTGGAAGAATGGGAGTCAAGCTCTGCATCAACATTTATTTAGTGGGCAAGTCGTCTTGTGTCTGTCAGTGTGGTTTCTGAGCTGTGAGAATCCAATGAAAGTACTTAGAAACCAAAAAATGAGGGACACATAAGAGAAATTTAGTACTATTCTCTCACTCAATTTACTATTTTACTTTTTTAATGACAAAGTAAAAGGCCTTCTTCTTTGTGTATAGTTCTAAGAAGGTTGACACAGGTATAGACTTATGTAATTACTAGAGGCCTGGTGCACGAATTCATGCATGGGTGGGCCAATCAGGGCTGATCAGGGCAGGCCAGCTGACGGGGGAGGGCTGCGGGAGGTTGGCCGGCTGCGCCCCCACTCCCCATCAGGCCGGTTGGCCCACAGCAGTGCATGTCATAGTGACTGATCATTCCGGTTGTTCCAGTCATTCTGGTCACTTGGCTTTTATATATATAGATCACCACAGTCAGAATAAAAATAGTTCTATTGCCCTGTGAAACTCCCTTATGCTGCCTCTTTTAAAAAAAATATGTTTTATTGATTTCAGATAGAGGAAGGGAGAGGGAGAGAGAGATAGAAACATCAATGATGAGAGAGAATCATCAATAGGCTGCCTTCTGCACACCCCATACTGGAAATTGAGCCTGAAATCCCAGCATGTGCCCTGATCAGGAATCAAACCATGATCTCCTGGTCATGGGTCAACACTCAACCACTGAGCCATGCTGGCCTGGTTATGCTGCCTCTTTATAGTCACATCTTCCCTGCATCCCTCACCCGTAGCAACCACTGTATATTCTCTGTCACTATAGTTCTGTCTTTTTGTAAATGGAGAATGACAGATAAATGGACTCATACAGTATGTAACCTTTTGAGATACAGTTTTTTCACTCAGCATAATTAGCCTTTGAAATTCATGCAAGTTGTTGAATTCCTTTTATTGCTAAGTAGTATTGCGTGTTATGAATCTACCCCAGTTTGTTTACCCATTCAGCCATTGAAGGACATACAGGTTGTTTCCACTTTGTGTTGATGATGAAAAAATCTACTGTTCATATTTGTTTACAGGTATTTGTATGAACATAAACCCTCATTTCGGTAGACTAAATATCCAGCACTGGGACTGGTGAGTCACAAGTTAAATACATGATTAAATTTATTTAAAATGATAAACTGTTTTCCAGAGTGGCTGGTTTGCTTACTTATTTGCCCTAGTTTACAGGTGAAGAGACAGGGGGAAGGGTAGGTGTAAGAAGGTAAGTGATCTGCCCAAGGTCACATACTCATATGTAGTGCATTGAGTTTGACTCCAGGCTCATGCTCCACTCACTAAGCACATTTTCCCTCAGTTACAGAAAGTTAAAGACAGAGGTTCATTTTCAGTGAATCAACATTTCCACCTTTATGGCTCTGGTGCATTACAAAGGAAAAATTTCCATGCTTTCATAATGTTAACTGAATATTTATTAATAACCCTTCCTCAATTGCTTCAATTTTCACATTATTAAAAAGCTCAAGCTTGGCTCACTTGTCATTTTCTTCTCTCTGCCTGGAATGGATTTCTTTTAACTGGGGCTGGGACTGAGAAATGAAAGGAAGGATTTAGGTTTGGTTTCCACTGTGCCCACCAGGTGATTCCATGCCCCCTGGCCTCCCTCCTCTTGGCATTTCAACAAGGAGTGGTCCACAACCTTGGTTTGGGTCAGACGGTTTGAGAGGACAGGAGGCCCATCCAGATCCAGTGTCCATGGATATCCCATATCTGATTTCATGGCTAAAGGTGTGGAGGTGGTTTTAATTCAAGGTTATTTGTGTCAGGAGGGAAAAACTGATGGATCCCTTTCAGAATTCAGCTTTTATAAGAGGCCTTAAGCCTTTCCCTGGCTAAGGTTTCCTGCTTGAGACCTGAGGGCAAATAGAAAAAAGGAAGGAAACAAGTTAGGGAAGGAAAGAGCAAAATAAAATAATGAAAGAAGGATAAGGAGAAGGGAAAAAAAGGAGAAATAATAAAGAGGGAAAACCTAGAGAGAGAAAGAAAGAAGGAAAGATGAGAAACACAACGAGGGGAAATGAAAAAAAAAAAAAAAGACTTGAAACCAGGTGGTTTATTTTGCTTCCCTGGTGTTTGTTATAGATTATCCTAGACTAGCTGGAAGGGAACAGAGTAATTGGACCAAGGTAATTATCTTCATTTGATTTTGTGTTTGTTTGTTTGACTACTTAGTTTATAACTTGGCAGGGAGTTTTATCATACATGCTCTGCTAACTGGTTTATCTAAACTGAGATTGAGCATGAACAAAATTGACATTGGATTTGCTGCTTCAGACCACACAGAAGAGGGGAGAAAATCCTTTCAAGTAAACATTGATGTCTAGGTGCAGTAGCAGACCTGACAGGCGATCTCAGGGCCCCTTGGAGTCCCGGGCAAACAGATGCTAAGTAGTGGCTGGGCTGAGCAAACATAGACTGAGATCCCAGGAGCTGTGTGGAACTCTCCTAAGAATTTTGAATTTGCAGTCAGACAGATCTGAGTTTAATTCCCAGCTGAGCTACTTAATACCCATTTTGTCCTCTCTGAGCCTCAGTCTTCCCACTTGTGAAATGGGAAATAATACTGACCTTACAGGCCAGAGGAGATTAAATGAAAAGATGCTTAACAACAATATGGCTTTAAAGAAGGTCTTGGTTCTCCCATTTCTCCTTGCCTGGGGAACAATATCTGGGAAAGTCAGCCAGAACACTCATGTGGTTGAGGAGGACTGACACCCAAGTTGTAGGCTATCCCCCATCTATTTATTCACCTCAGTTCCCATTAGAATCACATTCTGGGACTTCAGGAAGGAATCTTTTCAGTTTCCCTATTGGTAAGTTATATTGGATTTCAACTTCCCTATTGGGGAATTATATTTGAGTAATAACTTTCAATGTTGCACATTTGTAGTCCTCACATTTTTGGGTTCCCCTTTGGGCTCCTTGCTCTATTGGCCTATCTGACCACTCTCATGGAGCCTCTACCAGATATCACCTTCTCTGGGTTTCTTTTCCTCCAGTCACTGGGGCTTTGTGCCTCTCCCTATGGCTCATTTGGCAATCTCTCCAATTATACTGGAGTCTATAGCGTGCTGTAATGTTTGCTTTGGTTTATTTGCTTGTTGGAATGCAAGGTCCTTGAGTTCAGGAACTTGCTTCCATCTCCAAGTTTCCAGTGCCTAACACAACACATAGTTGTGTGATTGTGCAAGTTACTTCACCTCTTGTAGTTTCACTTTCCTTATCTGTAATATGGGGATAATAACAGTACCTAAGGGTTAATTGACTTAATACAGGTGAAAATCCTTCAGTACTATTCCTGGTACATAGTAAGTGGTCAATGTGTATTAGCTATTATAAATGCCATTTTGGATGATTGAATGAATGAACAAATATGAATAAGACATATTCCCTGCTATTAAAGAAGTTGGTCTAGTGGGGGAAATGTATGTAAACAGCTTTTAATGAAACAATGTGATATCAAGGCAGAAGTCCATAAAAAATGTATTAACAATGGGAAAGAAAGATTCATTTAAAATTTGATCATTAAAATAAAGACGAAAAGTCATAAAGCACAAAATTGGTGTGTGTGTGTGTGTGTATTAAAAATGGAAATAATAGGTAGGAAGTATTATAATACCAAGGACTTAGGTTACAAGGAGCTGTGAATGAGAATTTTCCAATCTGCTCTGAGTTTTCTAGCTGCCAAAGCAGAAAGTTAGGCCAATTTTACATTAAAAATCTTTAACCCCAGCAGTAAGAAATTGTCCAGTGATTTTTAACAAGGACACCATTGGTATTATGTGAGGGACAATTCTTCATTGGGTGAGACTGTCCCATATATGGTAGAACATGGAGCTTCCCTGGTCTCTGGCTGCTAAATGTAAGATACTGGGACAATTAAAAAAAAAAAAATGCCTCTACACTTCTAACCATGGCACTTACTGGGTGGAACTACCCCAGCTGAGAACCACTGAACTTAACCCATTTGGTTTCAACAGAGGAGGATGTCAAGATTCAGAGAATTGACCTGATGGTCTAGGACAGTGGTTGGCAAACCGCGGCTCCCTAGCCACATGCGGCTCACAAGCTGCAGTTTGCCGCTCTGTTGGCTAATGATTTTGCCAACCACTGGATTAGACTAAATGTTACCGTGTAGTTGGAAGCTGTGAGGATTAGGCAATTGTGGCATATTGTGTGCAAAGAGGTAAAGGGTAGTATAGGAGCCCACAGATCAATAGTGTCAAAGCCAGGCCCCAAACACACATTTCTTGACTCTAGTTTGGTTTTCAGTAATGTTCTATTTCCCAGTGTTTTTAAAATTCTGTTGATTTTATTATTTCAACCATATACTGAAGCACACCCACCTTTGCATTTGCAGATTATACTTTGAGCTTTTTCAGTCTGAAACAACTATCTTGTATGGGGAAACATTGAGGAAAATGATCGATTATCTCATGGGCAGAAACCAGAGGGCCTCAGTGCTCTTCAATGCTTAGAGTTCCGAGTGAGAAGTCAGAATGCCTGGTTTCTTCCACCGAACTGGCGCCTGCATAGTTTCCTGAGATTTACCAGGCCAGACAGTTTGTCTCAATGATTCTGAGAATTCAGATGGAAAAGCCCAAGTTCTTCCTCCTTTGGCTGTATTATCTGGCGATTCTGATGGAGGCAAATAGAAGAGTGGAGGAGTGCCTCAATTTGTGATTATTCTCATAGTTGAGTGTTGAGAAACTCCTTGCAGTTGCCTGTTAGGTAAGAAAGGCCCATATGTGATTTGGATCCCTTTGTCAGCCTGAAGAGCTGCTGGGACCTACAGCAACTTGGAGGGAAGACGTCTGGACTGACAGCTAGAATCTGACCTGAGGTTTCCTGCCTCTGCAGCTTAAAACTATGTGACCTTGATCAAATGCAATTCTCCACCTGGACCCTCTCCCTGAGAGTCCTGAATGCACATGGTTATTGGGGGCGGTTTCATCAGACAATAATGAGAGAGGTCTTTGCCTTTTTGAGGCAGCATGCCATGCAGAGAACACTGGGGCTCACCAGCAGTCTGTTTTCTTTTCTTTTTTCTGTATACATAGCTAAACTTCATCCCAGCTATCTTGCTCTTAAGGTAGAGCCCAGGGGAGGTGGATAGAAGTGATTTATTTTTCTTTGCATGGAACTCTTTCCCCTGCTGTGGCAGCTTTGGAGGTCACATGTTGGAGATGTCAGTGTCACGGATGAGAGGAAGTTGGGCCCTGAATCAGCATGAAGAAGGCTGCCCTCTGAACACTTGATTAGATTGGAAAGTGAACAAGAAGTAAGTCTCAAATTTACATTGCTTAACGATAAAGCTGTGCTTGTTATAGATATAGATGCCAACTACCCTGACTAATATAACTGCCAATACAACTCAGCAGACTATGAGAAGAACAAATGAATGAACACTGCTCTTTTCCTCTCCCAGCCTCTCATCCCTATCCATCTGCTCTCAACAGAGTCCAAAGAGAATACTCAACAATTATTGAGAATTTTCATTTTTGTGCTTCTTTATTCAATATGATCTGATTCCAAAATCTATCACTTCCCCTCCCACCCCCCAATCCATTAGATGACCATTGCTATTTGAGAAGCAAATAAACCTATGGTTGAACCCAATTTTTTGAACTTACTCTATGTGACTTTGATCAAATGCTTGGGAAGGACATATTATAGCTGAAGAAACTGACACTCTGAGAGGGAAAGTGGAACTAAGAACCTATGTAATTGGATTATTGTAAAGATAAAATGAAATCCTGCATGTGGAGCACCTAGCACAGAGCCTGTTACACATAAAGTAATCAATGTCAGTTCCAACATTCCTCATTCTATCTGAAGAGTGAAGATCTTTGATTCTTGTCAAAGGAATTACTGAGCACAGGGAATCATAAAAGGATTGGGGAGAGGTATGTAGACATTTCCTGTTCCCTTCATCCTAATGCAGTCCATTAAAAACCTCATTTTTTGAGGTACCTCAGACTGGAAGCAGGGCTGTTTTTTCTAGACTTGGTTCTTTGGATACATAGTTGCTCTTCTTTGGGTTTCAGTTTCTCTTCAGAATGGCAGGGTTTTACTAAATGACCTCCCAGAGCCCTCCAGCTCTGCCAGTGTGGAATTCCAAGTTAATGTGAGAAGACTGAAAGACTGCGGCCGAGAGGCGTCAAGGATGGGGAATGGGCTGGAACGGAGGCTTAGCTGTATCATATAACGTGTCCCAGAGGACATAATCCATGCTCCAAGGTCATACAGAGAAGATTTACAGTCTTGGAGTCCATAAATAATCACTGGATGGTAGAGTCCTTTAAATATCCAATGACTTTGGATGCCCCAATAATGGAGAAAACCCATCCTTAGAAACTTGAATGTTAGTGTGGAGTTTTGTAGGATTGGATTCAGGCTTGCTTTCTTTTCCTTTTCTTGTCTTTTCTTCTTCCCCTTCCTCCTCTTCCCCTTCTGGTTCTTTCTTTTCTTTTCCTCTCCCCTACCCCCTTTCTCTTCAAGCTCTTTTCCTCCCCCTCCTCCACCAGTCCTGGTTTACTACTCACAAAGACTTTCCCATTTTTCAAGAACTTTGCTTCTTTCACTTCTCTTTTTGATGCATGCATTTTATTATTTGAGCTTCCAAACCAACTTGTATAACTTGTGTATATTTCTTCCATCTTCTATTTAGCATTAGCCATCTCTTCAGAAAGTACAAGGAGATAATTGGGTCACTTTTTGATTAAACAATTTTGGTGACTTAATAATAACACTGATAACAGAGTGATGTGTTTATAAATTCAAGAGAGATTGTCAGGCGCCATAATTTTAACTACTACTGCAGGCAGTTAAAGTTATTGTAGAAAGTGGTTATAGGGACGGGCAATTCTGAGAAATTCTGGGGAAAAATAAGTTGAAGACAAATAGGCTCTTTTCAATGCTGTTTATAGTTTTTAGGATAATTATGACTTCCAAGTTTTCGGGGACAAAATCATTAACTCTGACATTCTAATCAACCTTGAAATTAACTCCAATCTGAAACTTTAGCCACTGAACAGACATTTTTTTTTGATGTGCAATCATTTGCTTTTTTCCTTTGGAGTAGAAAATTAAGAGCACAATTTAGATCATACAGAGAGTGTTACCATAGCATTTGATTCCCAAGGTAGCCTTAATTACAATTACAGGGACACAATTACAGGAAAATAGAGATTTCACCTCTTTAAGCCTACTTCTTTTGCTTCTGCTTAATATATACAGGTTCAATATTTTGACTAGAAACCACAACACTCCAAATTCTTAGCACAGTGCCCAGAACAGATTTTGTACTAAAAAAGTCAAATGACTTTATTTTCTTAGCCACCCTGCAGCCTAAGTATCACTATGGCCATTTAGAGATGAGATTGCAGTAGCTTTGAACTTCAAAGTGATTCTTGGTTTGTCTGATACCAAACTTCTCTTTTCACACTTGCACCTAGAATTTTTTTTTTACTTACTATTGCTTTGGTCACCAATGTCTTTCTTTTCTTGTGGAACACAAAAATTTAAAGGGAATAAAACTTTGAATAAAGGAAATAAAATTATGTAAATTTTCATTTTTCACTGATAAAACATGTTATGGTTTCATTCAGTCATTTCCAATAAATTGCTATCCTCATTCTTGCATTATCACAATTTTAGCCTATTTTATTTTATTTTATTTTATTTTATTTTATTTTATTTTACATTCTAAATCTCCTACTCTGTGACTGTAAGCTCTTCCAGGAAAGACAGCATCTCTATTTTGTTTGCTATTTTCTATCCAGTGAGGAACCCAATGACTGACATCTGGTGGGTGCTCACATACCTACTATGTGATTATCCTTAACTGATATTTAACTGGTGCTATCTATACATAATCATACAATACAGCAAGACCTGAGAGCACTGATGTAGATGGGGAGAGAAGATTAGAACTGGGAACAAATAGTTAGTGATAGAAGACACTGAAGGCCAAGGGACCAGTGGGTGGGTATTTGGGCTCATCTGTTATGGCCTCAAAACCTTCCTCATTATGGTGGAAAATGATGAAGAGGACTGTGCTAGATATTCCCTGCTTATCCCTACAGATCTACTCTTTGATTCTTTCTGTGCCCTGGAGTCTGACTTCTATGTAATGTATCATGGAGGCTCTTTGTCCTTTGCTTTCCAGTTGAGTGTAGCCAATAAGTGCTGGCAGGATATTGGAGGGCAGAAAAGAGAGAGGGGTGAGTCTGCTCTATGATAGCCACACCTGTTGCTATCAGCCTCACTAAGCTCTGGTAATGCTGGTCTCTCTCCTGGCCCCGTTAGCTATTTGGGTAGCAACAGCTTTTTGCAATGTTAGTCTCTGGGTATATTACTGTCCCTCATTGGTCCCCTCAGTGCTGTCCACACCTCTGTAAACAATCGCTTCATTAAATTTTCTTCAGTTAAATGCATGGAAAGTTCTGTTTCTTACCAGGACACTGACCAATAAAAGGAACCTTGGCCTGTATAATTGCAGTAACATGGGCTGGCCAAGCATGTTAAAAAGCCTCTCTTTTGCTATTTGCTTAAGTGAGGACACATTTGCTGAAGTGAGGGAAAGTGAGCAGAGGCTAATGGTCTGGCATCATAGCTCTGAAGCCCTCCTTCTATTATTTACTCATTCACTTATTCATTCAGCTATTCAATTATTCAATGAATATTTCCTGGATGGTCACTATATGTCAGGCAGTCTTCCAAGCTCTGAAGTTCTGTTGTGAATAAAACTGACAACATTAGCCGGGTGACTGGATTTTATATTCTAACTATAGAAGGCAGGCATTTACTTATTTATTTATTTATATCTCAGGTGGGGATATAATCTATGAAGCAAAGAGGTTAAAGAGCAGTACTGGAAGGCCCCACATTTGCTTTAAAAATTAGCCCCCAGAACAAATACTTCTGGCTAGTATTTAGGTCACTTAAGTCACAACTCTTCAGAGGGTGAAGTCCTGTGGTTCCCTTTCTTGCTATTGAAAAGGCTGTTGGTGTCCATCTTAGATTGCTAATACTAATCCCAACAAATTTAATCTGGGTCACAGCCTAATGATGTATATGCTTTTTTCCATGAGCAAAGTCAAGTTTTCCTATAATCCTGGAATTTTACATGGGTCAGTGGTCAGCTGAAGAAGAGGATCTCACATTATATACTCAAATGTCAGAGCCAGAAAACAAACATAATGGATGGGAAGTGGCTGACAGAACACCTAGCACAGAATACATATTGAGGGATATTATTATTTAATCCTCATATCTACCTACAAGGTAGGTGAGAATTACTGTACCTTTCTTATGGGTGACAAAAATAAGGCTCAAGAAGATTCAGAAGAAAGGATATAAAAAAGAAAAAATTTGAAATAAGATACAAGTGACAGATGATGCTAATATAAGTACACATCATGGACACATTCATAACTGTGTTCAGTTCCCTATAAACTTCACAAAACACCACTTTTTTTTTGTTCCCACACAAGTTAGCATCTTAGTATTTAAAGCAGTAAAAATACCACATGGGGGTGGCCATCTTGTGTGTTGGAGTGTCAATTTGCATACTATCTCTTTATTATATAAGATAATAACTGAATCATGCTGTTTTTATTCACCTGCATTGATCTTCCTTTGCTTGTTATTTATGCAAGTGAGATTGATTCATGTCACGTGTGACAGTAGTTTCCTTTTACCTTGCTTTACAGTTTTCCACTGTGTGTCTGTTGACATTGGGTCATTTCCAGCTTTTGGCTATTATGATAATGTTGCTGTGATTGTTCCTGGACATGCTGTTCATTGCACAAATTGACAGAAATTTTGTTAGGTGTATTTCTGAGTATTGACTCACTCTATCATGGACTGTGAAGTTTTTCAGTCTTAAAAAATCCTGCCAGTTTTCAAAGTTGTTGAGCCAGTTTATACCATTACCAACAGTGTCTAAAAGTTCCAGTTGCTCCACACTCTTGGGAATGTTTGGTATTGTCAGGGTTTTTATTTTTAACATTAAAATAATTTAATATTTCTTGTGGATACCTGATGGTATCTCATTGTGGTTTTGATTTACATTTTCCTGATGGAGAATAATGTTAAACATGTGCTAATTGGCCATTTGGATATTCTCTTCCATGAAATGCTTCTTCAAGTCTTTTTAAAAATATATATATTTTTATTGATTTGAGAGGAAGGGAGAGGGAGAGATAGAAACATCAATATTGAGAGAGAATCATTGATCACTGCCTCCTGCCTTGATCCCACAACCTGGGCATGTGCCCTGTCTGGGAATCAAACTGTGACCTTCTGGTTCATAGGTTGATGCTCAACCACTAAACCACACCTGCCGGGCCAATCTTTTGACTATTAAAAATTTGTCTTATGTGTCTAATTCTTATGAATTTATAGGAGTTCTTTAAAATTTTTTTGTAATGAATTTTTTTGGGGGTATATATAGTTACAACATCTTTTCCTACACTTGCCTTTTCATTGTTCCAGTGGTATCTTTGGATGGAACAGAAGTTTTTAACATTAATTAAATCAAATATATGAAACTTTTCCTAATTAGTTAGTGTGTTTTGTGTTCTACTTAGGAAATGCTTGCCTACCCAAGCCATGAAGATATGCTATTATGTTACCTTCTAGAGGTTTTATTTTATTTTATTTTTGCCTGTCACACTTACATCTATAATTCATCTGGAATTGAATTTTGTGGGTGTTGGGGTTCAAGGTTCATTTTTCTCTGTATTAGTACTCAATTAATTTAGCACCAATTACTGAAAACACCATTCTTTCTCACCTGCACTGCAGGCATTTTATTTTTTTTATATATAAGTCAGTTGACTGTATGTGTGCATCTATTTCTGAAACTTTATTTTGTTCCATTGGTTGTTTATTTCTGCAACAATATTACACTTGTTTAAATTAATCTAGATTTATAGTAAGTCTTGAAATCTAGTAGTATAAGCACTTCAGTTTCATTCTCTTTTCCCACACTATGTTTGTTGGGTTTGGCTTTTTGCATTTCCATATAAACTTTAGAATTAGCTTATAGAATTCCAAGAGGTGAGTTTTGTTTGCACTCTACCCAAATCCCCTTAGATTCCTTTTACTCTTTTGTGTCTGCCCTCCCCTCTTAGCTTCTGTGTGTTTTACTTCCTACAGCCTACACCTGTGATTCCCTTTGAAGAACCCTCTAAAAGCTACTGGAGCCACTTGGCCCAAATGTATGGAGAGCTGGAAATGCCTGGGAGTTTATGTTCTCCTGGGGCAGATCTTAGCAATGACTCAATGGTACATGGTATGAAAACCCAGATTATTTGCCTAGAAGAGGGAAAACTTTGAGGTGTAAGTTACTCTCCTGAACTTCCTTTTAGGATCCTTAAATCAAACCTTTACTTTCTTTCCTCTCTTTCCAAGTTTTACTTATCCATTTCCTGATCAATTTCTTCTGAGACCATTTCTTTAATAAAGCACTTGTACACAAATCCTCATCTCAGGATCTACTTCTGGGTGATCCAAGCTAAGATATTACAGAAAAATGTTGCTGCAATTTTGATTGGGATTGCACTGAATGTATAGATCAGTCTGGGAACAACTGACAAAATTACAGTATTGAGTCTTCCATGGCATGTCCTTCAATTTAAGCAGGTCTTATTTGATTTCTCTCAAGAATTTTTGTTTGTTTTGTTTTCTACATGCAAGTTTTGCAAATCTTTTTTTAAATTAATTCCTATGTTTTTATTGTTTCTTGAAGCAATTGTAAATAATATTTTAAAAATTTTAAATGATATTGACCTTCTGAATTTAGTGGTCTTATTAAATTATAATAATTTGTCCATAGATTCTTTTAGATTTTCTACATATACCATTAATGTCATCTGTGTATAATAGCAGTCTTTTTTATTCTTTTCCCATTCTTGTGTTTTCTCCTCCCCTCTTAACCTATTGCACTGGCTAAGGCCTCCAGGATAACATTCATAGAAATATCAATAGTGCAAACTGTCAATTGCACTCCAATGGATTCTATGGTCACGTGATTTCCTCAGCTTAACTTTTTAGTTGAGAAGTATTACAGGAATAAAATATAATCTCATGTATAACAAACATAAATTTTATACATTCATAAAAATTTGGCATGCTACCTATGAAAGGTATGTAACATATCTATTGTCACTTGAGAACCACTGACTTAGTGTTTTTATCAATTAGTGTATTTACCATCATATTTAACAATCAGTATAATGTGCAGAGATTAGAGGTGAGGCTAAGTTTAGTTGTTCAATTTTGATAATATTAAATTCAGCATTCAACATTCTTATCTGGCCAACCTTCTCCACAATTTCCCAAGAGAACTGCATAAATTATGTATGATGTTGTAGAATGAAGAGCAAGGAATTTTATATCCCCAGGGTTCTATTCCCTGATGTAGGACCTCTTCCAAAAAGAGTACTTCATTGACATGCTCAAATGAACTCAGCTGAGTGACCTGTAAGTTCACTTTCATATCACTTATTACAGTTGTGTTTTATCATTATTTGTTCAGCAACTTCCCCAGGAGCTGTTATACCATGGGTCATGCTTGTTTTATTTGTTCAGTGCCCAATCCTAAGGTCCTAGGAAGTACCTCGTGTCAATCTACTACTTATTGACTCGTAACTAGGATGGCAGAGTTGGATGTCTAAAATGATACTCCATCTATGTGACACAAAGCCCTGATTCACTCATTTATTGTTCAATCATTCAATATTTATTTGAGGATATGCTACCTACCAGGACCTGTGTTTTTTATCCAATATTTCATTTAGTTCTCCCAACATTCCTACAGTAGATATTATTATCCCTATAGATGGGTAAATTTGGACTAAGGTGTCGCGAAGCTCATATCCATCCAAATCTGTTTGAATCCAAAATGTTGTTTTATCAGAAAACTAATTCAGGCTAAAAGAAAGAATATGATAGAGAGAAAGCCTATGGGGGCATGGTCACTGCTTTGGAAGATTTGAATGGCTGGGATGTGGCACTAGGAGCAACTGTTATCTATGGCTTTAAAAAGCAAAACTGGTACCTGTCAGTTAGAAGCTCCATATTTCCAGAAAAAAAATAGGAAAAAATTTCCGGTGAGAATAACTGTCCAAAGGAGAAAGGTCAGCTTTAGTGCTATGAGCTACTTGTTATTCTGGGACAGACCCAGTCTTAAGGTATAAATACCATGGTTACTGTGAAGCCACCTTGACTTTTAGGAGCTCATTGTCTTGAAATGAAACAGCACATTGTGCCCTAATTAGTCATTTACTTGTTTACTGCTTGACAGTGAAGCCAAAGGTACTACGGAGGCATAGAAATGGGAACTCCAGACAAATCCTTCTCTGCAGAGCCTTCCTGGAGAAATCTGGATGTGGTTATAGAAAAAGTAGGAGAGTTCTAGGTGGAGAAGAACAGAATGGAATGGCATGAAGAAGTCCATATGCCTAAAGAGCCTGTAGAATGTATCTGGACAAAATGCTAGTAACTTGGGTTGAAAAGTTAGCATGAAATGCTGGGCAATGACCTGGACGAGCAGGCATCAGATAATAAATGACCTCAAAAGACCTCTGAGGAGCTGGGATTTCTTTTTGTGATTCAGAGTGAAGTTTTAAGCTGAGGCTTGTCCATTAGCTGCCCACCCATCTCCTCTATGCCTCCCTGTGTCTCTTACATTGTCCTCCTTCTGGCCCCAGTGTGGAAAACCTGTTAATTAATGATGAAAACCATTCTGCTCTCCAGGCCTGTAAAGGCTTCCTGGGAGCAATTTGCAAAAGAACGCCTGACTGTTGCTGTCAACAGTTCCTTGACCCCTGAGTAACAGGAATCCTGGTCCTCAGGCAGTTCCCCCATCTCCTGAGTGTGTCTGCCTCAGCCACACTCAGAGAATCTCCTCACCAGGGCCTGGTGCTCAGTGTCCCAGATCCATCCAGGACTGGAAGCCGTCAGAGACACAGGGAATTAGATGTGTCAGGCAGAGAGGGGCAGGACCTTGAGGGCTGGGACAGTTTCCACATAACTATTTGGCTCCCAGCACTGTTTGTGGAAAAAAAAATGTTTTTGCAGAGGAGGCACCCCACACACTCCCACTTTTTATTATTATTATTTTTGCACATGTCATTTTTGTATTGATCTCTGTTTATAATTTTGAAAATATGTCATAGGCCAGTTTGTTTCTTAGCTGTAGTACCAATGAATTATACCAATATGGTGCAAATCCCCTTCTGGCTATCTTTTCTAAGCATTCAGTAATAGGCTACCTCTGTGTGAAGAAAGGGGAAGAAGGTTCAGGTGTTTGGGACAAATATTGGAGGGCACATGAGAACTCAAATGTATTACTTGGATAGTCCTTTCAAGTTTGTGGATATTTATTTAATTGGGTAAATCTCCTTAGCAAGAAACCTCAGGAGTTAGGAAGAATTTCTTTTCCTTCCCACCCTCCCCCAAGCCATTCTCCACTCCCACCTAATTGGTAACTGTGATAGTTATTCTTCATGTATACACCCCACCCCCAGACCCATTTTTCATCCTTCTCTGACTGGCTGTTGACCCAAAAAGGATGACAGCTATAGACCCCAGGATCCAAGCTCTCCTAACCTCTGGCTTCCAGTTGGGTTCGGCCAGTGATAGGCACTGGCATGAGATTAGAGTGGAAGGGAAGATAGGCTGGGTATGTTATTTCCTTGCCTCTCCCCCCAGCCTGGCCATGGTCTGTAGAATCTATGTTCCTGACTATAGCTATAGCTCCTGTTGGGTTGACCGTCTTCTTTGGCTTCTGATTTCTCTGGGCTCTGGTAATACTATTCTTTTTCCTTGTCCCCTCAGATCTGCAGGTGGCAATGCCTTTTTTCTATTGAGTGTGCTGGTTCCCTTAACCTTGTCCATACCTCCTAAGAAGGCCTTTTATTAAGCTCTCTTGGATTAAATCCTTGTAAGTGTGCCTCTTGTGTCCTGCCAGAACTAGAGTGAAAAAGTGGCCAAGATATTTAATTTTATTTCCCCAGGATCTTTCTCTCCCCTCCCCCTCCCGCCTCCACCTCCACTGATGACTGTCCTCATTTCTGGATTGGATTTGTGTGATAGCCACCTTCCTCCTTGCCTCCAATCTGGCCAGTTTCCTTCGATCTCATACTACAGTCAGACAATTTCCTAAAAGCATACTCAAGCATGCTACTTTCCAACTTACAATCCTTTTATGACTCTACTTCTCTTCAGATCAAAGCCAAACTCTCTGCCTGCTTACAAAGCACTCCATGGTGTGGCCTCAGCCAGCTTCTCCCACATGCCACTCCCTCTCATGGGCTCTATGCTCCAGCTATGAGGAAACACTAGTCTTATTCTGGATCCATCTAGCATTCTTCTGCTTGTTCAAGAAAATAGTTGTACAAGTAATATATTTATTGAGCATATACTATATACCAGGTACCAAGCTAAGAGTTTTTTTAAATGGATAATTCAACTTAACTCTCACAGAAACCCTATATAACATATACTATTATAGTCTCTATTTTATAGTTGGAGAACCCAGGGAATAGATCTATGAAGGCATATGCCATGCTCATCAGCTAGGAGGTGGTGGAGACAGGTTTCAAATCCAGGCAGCCCAGCTCCAGAGGGCACACTGTAGTCAATAAGCACTTGAACACCAAATCTTCTTTCAGATCCTAGTCCACTGGCCACCTCTCCTGAGAAGTTGCTCCTCATGTCCTCCAGTGAACTCATTCCCTCCTCCGGTTTTCTACAACATTTTGTTCCTCAACTCAACCCAATGTACTGTACTGCAGCTGTTGGTTTCCATATCTGTGGATGGTGCCCCCATGGACTGTGAGAAGGCTTCTTAAGGAAGATTATCTGCTTCCTGTCAATGGCAGGTTCTGGGCACACTGTTTGTATTTAATAATTGGGGAATGAGTGGGTGAATGAATACTTTCAAAGTATGGCCATAAAGCTCAAGCCCCAGGTCCGTGTATCAGAAAAGAGAAGGTCAAATACAGAGATCTCAGAGATTGTTCAAATGTTGAAATTAATTGAAATGCATTGAGAACCTACCATAGTGTAAACATAAGTCTCAGTGTATAGCATTTTCTTTACCATCATATGGAGGTATCAAAGCAGAAGGACTGCTGACATTTATGTGAAAAATAACTAGTTTGCTTAATTTTCTTAATGCTATTAGAGTGATGTTGACACAATTATCTCTGAGAGCATTTTCATGTTATAAATCTGGATATTGAAGCTTAGAGAGGTGGGGTAGTTGAATGAAGCATCGGGCAACTTGTAGGAATCATGAAGCAGGGTTGGAACCCAGTTGTCTGACTCTGGAGCCCATGTGCTCTCCTCTAAACCAGTGTTAGTGTTGTCGAGGAGATGTCCCGCAATGATGGAAATGTTGAGCACTGCAATAGAAATGAGCCCCCTGTGGCTAGTGAGCATTTAAAATGTGGCCAGTACAACAAAGGAACTGAATTTTTAATTCTATGTCACTTTAATTTAAATAATCACACGTGGCTAGTAGTTACCATAGTAGATAGCTTACCTTACACCATTTAAATTAACTAAGACAAGGACTCAATTACATATATCCTCATCTCTCTTTGTTTCTCTCCCATCCCTCTCCTTTTTTTCTCACTTTTTTTTTTTCAGAGAGGAAGGGAGAGGGAGAGAGAGATGGAAATATCAATGATGAGAGAGAATCACTAATTGGCTGCTTCCTGCACACCCCACACGGTGGATTGAGCCTGCAACCCAGGGATGTGCCCTTGACTGGAATCAATCCCAGGACCCTTCAGTCCATAGGCAGATGCTCTGAGCCAAACTGGCTGGGGCCTTTTTTCTAACTTTCATTGGTGACTGAGAACCAACCATGTAGAAGGCCATGAGTTGATGTGGGGCGAGTGGGACAAGCATGATCTGACCCTGTGCCTGCTCTGGCTTCTGTTCAAGGTAGGGAGATTAGACTTGTGCACAAATAACTAAAACACAAAGTTGAAAGCTTAATGTTCTAAGTGTCTTATGAGAGGAGCATATAAGAGGTGAAGGGATAAGAAAACTCACCCTGTCTCCTTATAAGGCTGACAGCAGTGGGTGGGTGGGTGTGCAATAACTGATGTGAATGTCTGTTAACAGTAATGGGCATCATGCATGCTGGTGATACAAGCCATAAAAACCAACACTGTCATAGTCTTGTGAGTTGATAATATTCCAAGGACCTGCCTCTATGATCTCACTGGATCTTCACAAGGCCACTTAGGCAGGTTCCCATCCCTGTCCTGAGGTGTAGAAAGGGGTGCTCAGAAAGGGTAAGCACCTGCCTAAGTACAGACAGCTGATTGAAACAGAGGCTGGGGTCAGCCCCAGGTTTCCTGACTGAAATCAGGGAGCTTTGCAATCTCCTATCTGCCCTTGGCAGATTTTGGGAGTCTTTAGTATCCATCCATCCTCATTACTGGCAGAGGCGAGGACCTGGGGAAATAACTGCCGAGGCTTAGGCAATTCAGCTGAAGCTAGCTGGGAGGTGCTACAGCTACACCCCTGACCCAGGCCAGGCCTGTTGGACACACCAAGGCCTTTGTCATAAGCGAGGGTGTGCCAGAGAATGAGATCAGTGGTGAGGCCCATTGTAATGTGGCCACAAACAGACCCAAATTCCACAGCCCTGCAGGTTGTCCAAATGGGCAGCTTCTGAGGGACTCATCAGCATTCCTGGCATTTATTTTGGAAGGATCTGAGCCTAGGAGGAGAATCATAAAAAGTTGGTGATGGGAAAGGCTCAGAGGTACTTTCTAATCTTTCACCCAGCTCCCTTTTTAGGCAGATGGGAAGATCAGATCCAGGAAAGGGAAGAGAATTTGCACAGCAAAGAGTCAGTAAACTCCCACTTCTGTTCTGTTAACCATTCCTTGATTTCCAATCCATGTCTCCAATGAAACCACTTTAGGCCTTTCTTCAGGGTTTCTTTTGAAAATTCAATACAAAAGAACACTATGGGCAAATGATTGCATAACTGCATGTCTTTACAAAACGGCTGCCTGATGTCTCTCCACATAGTCCAGAGCATCAGAACACTAGTGGGGCCCTTGGGGATCATCCATGTAACCCTCTATCTTACAGATAAGGAGACAGAAATCCAGATGGCTTAGTGATGTGCTCAGGTCATGTATCAAGCTGAAGTCTTAGCTGTGAGGTCTGTGTTCGTTTCTGCTGCCAGGAGCACACAATATAAAAAGCTTTGAGGGGAGGGCACATCCCAGTAGCATAAGAATCTTCCCTGAAGTTTCAGTTCAGATGGGGAGCCTGGCCATACAGGTAACCAAAGTTCCTACCTCATTATGAACTTGGAGTCCATCTCAAAGGTTCTGATGCAAACATAGTGCAGCTTCCAGCTTCAAGGCCCAGTTTCAGGTCTGCTTCCTCCAGGAAGTTGACCCTAAGTTTTCCAACATGCACCAGTTCTTCTCTTCATTCACTTCTTTACATTTTTTATTGTCTATCCCACTCCACTTTGATCTTCTGGACATACACCTCCAAGAAAAGGGAATTAGCATGCTTCGCACACCTGCTTCAGGCCAGAATTTGCATGATTCTCTTATTTAAGCCTCTCAACAACCATGAAAAGGATGCTATCATCCTTCCTCGGAAGGCAAGGCGCTAAGTCTCAGAGAGGAGAGGAGGCTTGCTCAAGTCCACACAGTACACACCTCATTAGTTTAGTCAGCAAAATCTTATGGCACATCTTCCAGGTACCAGGCTCTCTAGGTGGATTGAAGCCCTTTATTGCATGGAAAAGCTTAGGCACCAAGGGAAAAGGCAGAAAATAAACAAGTAAACAAATGTACTTAACGCTCTATCAGCCAGGATTGCTCATTGTTTCTGAAAACACCTTACAATTCCACTAATTTGGTTTCTACTTCTTCACCAGGAAACATCTCTTTCTAACTTTAAGTATTGAAAGATCAGTGTTCAGGCTCACCTCCACCAGGAAGCCTCTTCTTGGCTCTCAAACTGCATCATAAGAATTAATATTTATTGAACCCCTATGTTGTGTCAGATAGTATTATAAGCTTGTAACATGGTTTATCAGTTCTTATCCTCACAACAAGCCAGTGAGGTCAGTACTATTATATAAAATTTTACAGATAAGGAGACAGAGGCTCGGAAAGACTAAACTTGTTCCTTATTGCCCCCTTACTAGCTGTGTCTAGTAAGTGGTAGAGCTAGGATTAAAACCTGAGCAGACTATCTTCAGAGCCCAATGCACTTAAGTATTATTCTATCCTGAGTCAGACAGAGCTCCTTCCACTTGTGAGCCATACTGAAAGATGCTGTACGAGGTGGCCTGTTGTGAGGGGGGGGTCATAACAATGATAGACACTGGTTCAGGTTTGAGCTGAAACTCAAGCAATTATGTTCTCTCTCTGGAGTTATTATGTGTGAGGCATAGTGGGAGATTAAAATATTCACCAAGTGGGATCATCTGTAGACATAAATATGCTCTGGCCTAGCCCTGAGACTCAGAGTAGATGTTCAATAAATGGTTGCTCAACTGAATCTGGATAGAGTAAACATGACAGTCCTTTTCTCCCTGGCTATGCCTTTGACTCTCCAACAAATTAGGTTCCCTCGGTAATCTCTAGCACTGCAACATGCTACCTCGGGAAATGAATGTATTTTTGCCTTGTTCAGTGCTTGAGTCCTCTACATATAAACTTCTTGCCAGCTGGATCACATCTTATTCACCAGTAGCTTATGCAGCATATAACTTGTTCAAGACATGTGATAATTACTTAATGAATAAAAAGATCCCAAATGAAAAAGCTTTTTACATTGGAAAACCTGACTTCCTGGCCACATGGCCACAGCTGGCCTAATCTGTGTCAGGTCTTCACCTATGTTACCATCAATTTCTCTGTCTAAGGAATTTGGAATTGGTACTTAGAGATGGAGTCAGTTGGCCATGGGAGACAGGTCAGAGTCCTGTGAACTTTAGGGCTGTTTCAGTTACTGTGGGTATAAAACAAATTATCTTAGTGGTGTATAATGACCATTTATTATGCTCATAGATTCTAAGGGTCTGAAATTCAGAGAGAGCACAACAGGAACAAGTTGTGTCTGTTTTGTCATGTCTGGGGTCTAAGTTAGAAGATTCAATGGTTGGGGCATGGAATTACTTCAAGCTTCATTCATTCACATGGCTGACGGACGGCTGATGCTGGCTGTCAGCTGAGGGCCTTCATTCCTTTCTATGTGGTCTCGCCACATGGGCTATTTGGGGCTCCCTCACAGCATGGTGATTAGGTTTAGAGAGTGAGTGTCTTCAGAGAGAAAAAACCAGGTAGAAGCCATAATGCCTTTTATGACTTAGCCTCAGATGTCATGCAATGTCATCCTATTCATCAAGGCAGTCACAAAGTCCAACTTCAATAGGAGAAGAAATAGATTCTGCCTATTTAAAAAAATTTTATTAATTTTTAGAGGGAGTGGAATGGAGAGGGAGAAAGAAACATTAATGTGAGAGTGAAACATTAATTAGCTGCTTTCTGCATGCGCCCTATCTGGGATTGAGCCTATAACCTGGGCATGTGCCTTGAATTGGAATTGAACAAGCAACCTTTCAGTGCACCGGATGATGCCCAACCAACTGAACCACACTGGCCAGGGCATATTCTGCCTATCTTTTTTTTAAAAATAGTTTTATTGATTTCAAAGAGGAAGGAAGAGGGAGAGAGAGATAGAAACATTCATGATGAGAGAGAATCATGGGTTGGCTGCCTCCTGCAAGTCCCCCACTGGGGATCAAGCCCACAACCCAGGCATGTGCCCTTGACCGGAATTGAACCTGGGACCTTTTAGTTCGCAGGCCAACGCTCTATCCACTGAGCCAAATCGGCTAGGGCTATTCTGTCTATTTTTTAAAAATATATGTTTTTATTGACTTCAGAGAGGAAGGGAGAGGGAGAGAAAGATAGAAACATCAATGATAAGAGATAATCATTGATTGGCTGCCTCCTGCATGCCCCCTACCTGGAATTGGGAATTGAGCCTGCAACCCAGGAATGTGCCCTGACTGGGAATCTGACCATGACCTCTAGGTCCATAGGTTGACACTCAACCACCGAGCAACACTGGCCAGGCAGATTATCTCTCTTGATGGGGAGTGGCCAATTTTTGAAAGAACATGTAGACTTTAAAATAAAATGTAAATTAAAAAAAATGTTGCAGTAGTCAACCTGGAAAATAGTGTCTGCCACAGGTGCTGAGGCCACCATTTGCGAGGCAACCATGATGAATTATGTTCAAGATGAAACGTTACAGATGGATTATGGAAAAGGAACTATTGAGCAGAGCAGACATACCAAGGAATGCAGAAAGAAAATTCAGCCAGAGAGGTCAGGGTATTACAGGTTGGGTTCTCCAAAGAAGATACCTAGAGGTTAGGGTACAAGGTGTTTATTGTACCTTGGGGGGGTCAAAACTTGTGAAAGAAAGTGGGAAGAAGCAATACTAGGTAGAGGGAGAATATGAACTGGGATAGAGCTCCAACAAAGCTTCAGGAAACAGAATGTGTGTTCTGGAGAAAATTGTGTTCATCCAAGTTGTCCCTTGTCAGGTTGAAATGACAACTGGGCCTTTGTTTACTGCCTTGCTTAATCATGAAATGTGAGCTACTCCAGCAAGGGCATGACCTTGGATGAAGCTGGCCTCTATAGATAGCTAAGGCAGAGCTTGATGGAGCTGATAGCTGGAAGCTGTGTGCTGATGCTCCTCTCAGCCCGACAGTTAGTTTTTCCTGGAAGGAGATCTGTTTGCACACCTCTGTGTGTACCACAAGGGGGAGGACTTTCCAGTTCTCATGTGTTCTGGTTGTTGTACAAGTAGGTTCTATAATACACTTTTCAATAGTTACAACATATAACTCTGCATCAAGTTGAACGGATTTCCATTTTATGACCCAGTATTCCAGTCTAAGGCTCCAAGTCTCAGTTTCTCTACATACAAAGCAAAGAGGTTGGACGGGCCTTCCAGTTTTGAAATTAGGTGATTCTTATCCATTTGGCTGCTGCCTTTTGCGCAGCCAGCTCTGCAGAAAGTGGAACACAGCTCACTTGTTGTTGAGAGCGTCTTATCAGATACAGACCCAGACAGACACAGTCTGGCTTAGCTGTTCATGTGATTTATTGACCCTATTCAGAAGAAAGCACCAGGTGATAGCTGAGCTGTGGCAGTAGCCATCTGGCTTCTAACACATTCCAGGTATAAAAAAAGAACTCATTAAGAACGCCAATCTTGAATAATTTTGACTTCAGATGCTAGGAACCCTCAATGGCCTGAAAAGTGTTAGCAAACTCAATTCCTACCTCTGAGCCCCTAGGTTCTCTCTTTGCAAGGTGCAGCAATGCTCATGGCAGCAGATTGCTGAGGGCACTAAGGATGTGGGTGCTGGGCAGTTCCAGCAATCAGATTTTTAGCCATGACATTCTTCTTCCAAATAAATAATAAATTTGGACAACACACAATATTGGAGTTATATGAACCTAGATTAATTTCTGCATCCATCATGTACTAATTATATAAATTTAGTCACTCTCAGTACATTTCCTCACCTTAAATATGTATCTAAAAACTATCTCACAGGCTTATTTCAAATACTGAAATAATAATGTGTTATAAAGCATTTAGCACAATGCTAGGCACATTCATAATGAATATTATTAGAGTTCAACAGAAACAGAACCTTTCAATTATCAAGACTATACTCTGTTTCAGGCACCATGATAAGTGCTAGGAGAACAAAGCTACCAAAGATGCGTCTGGCCTCAAGGAAGTTCGGTACAGTAGGAAAGACAAAATATCAGTCTAATGCAAACTCTCCCACATCCCAGCAAAGTGACTATGGACAAGTCATTTCACTTCTGTGAGTCTTAGTTTCTTGTAAAATTCAGATAATTCTACTCCATCCATAGCATTATGTTGATGAGGATAGGAGATAATCTGCATATATAAAAGCCTAATATGCAAAGTGTCCCCTCGGGAGTTTGACTGGGAGTTCGATCGCTTGCTATGACATGTGCTGACCACCAGGGGGCGGTGCGGAGTGAAGGAAGGCCTTGGCCAGTGGTTGGCAGCCGGCAGCCGGCAGCCGGCAGCCAGCAGCCAGGGAAGAGAGGCCCCAGCCAAGGCCTTCCTTCACTCTGCACCGCCCCTGGTGGTCAGCTCATGTCATAGTAAGCGATCGAACTCCCGGTCTCCCAGTCAAACTCCCAAGGGGACACTCTGAATATTAGGCTTTTATATATACAGAATATCTTCTATCCTCAGAAGGCCCTGTTTGCCGGCCAGGCCTAGGGACTCTACCGGGTCTCTAGAGTGTGATAAGATGCCTGCACCTGGCTGTCATTTGTTGAGCATCTCTTATTACACTATGAGCTCTGATCTGGCCTATTGGCTTTTTCAGGGGCTACTCAGAAGAGGAAACTCATAAACATATAAAACTTGTGGGAATTTGCCCAATCTCTTTGGCTATTTGGCCTGCTTCATAATTTCTGGGACATGTTAAAGCGGAAGCTTGAAATAATAGTGGGAGCCAGGAAATGCCAGGCTCAAGTTCAGGATTTGGCACTTTGAGGTTCAGAAAAATTAAAGTGCCATACAGTTATAGTGTCCTCATTTATTGGGGGAGTCAGGCAGCCAGGGCTTACAGTACTAATGCCACTCTGACTGTGAAACGTGACAGATGAGCCTCAGTTGGAGGCTCAGCTTTAACTTCCTCATTTGTGCAATGGCTCTGGGCTATATTTCCTTCAAGGATGGTGTTGTATTCAAGCAGGTAATGTTTGTGACAAATGTAGTACAGTGCCTGACTCAACTCAAAACAATTTAGAAGAAATTTAATAAAAATGAAGCTATGAGGTAAAGAACTTAGTGCTTGGAGAGTTATTACTTTACTAGAGGCCCGGTGCACAAAATTTGTGCAAGAGTAGGCCTTCCTTCCCCCGGCTGCTGGCACTGGCTTCCCTCCGGCACCTGGGATCCGGGACCCGGGCTTCCCTCTCCTCTGGCTGCTGGCAGGAATCCAGGACCTGGGCTTTCCTCTCAGCCCTGGCTTGGCTTAGTTCGGAAGGATGTCCAGTCTCATTAGCATATTACACTTTCATTATTATAGACTGTGACTCTTTGTATTTGTGTCCTCAGTGACTGACACATAGGAAGCGCTCAATATATATTTGTCCTATGCCCCTCCAGAGAAATGTCTTCAATTTCAAATTTCAATCCAGTTATCACTTTTAAAAAAAATGTTTTTTTAACTGATTTTAGAGAGGAAGAGAGAGGGGGAGAGAGAGAGAAACATCAATGATGAGACAGAATCATTGATTGGTTGCTTCCTGCACTCCCCTTGGGTATATTCCCTGACTGGGAATTGAACTGTGATCTCCTGGTTCATAGGTCAATGTTCAACCACTGAGCCACACTGGCTGGGCCAGGTATCACTTTTGAAGATCATTTCTTTTGTGACATTTTTATTGACTTTGTTTTTCTCCCAAGGACCTTGAATCCTCTTCCTCTGGATGTAGATTATTTTTCCTGACTAGGAAACTTCAGGCAATGTGTCCCCTTGGGAAAGTCATAAGGGAAGTGAGAATCATACTTGTTTGCAGAGATGGTGGTTGGTTTTGAGTCAGGCCTGGGCTCCTAGGACCCATTCTTACTTGGCTCCATCACTCCAGGCTGCTTATGGCTCTGTGATTGCCTTTGGTGATTAGCGGAGAAGGAACGAGTGAGTTCCTTGTGCTGACACACACACACACATGCACATGTGTAAGTTCCTAATGACTCACATCCTCTCCTAATGACAGCCGATTACAGTGGAACGCTGGATGGCTCTAGGGAGGGGCTCCAGATCAGTGCCTCTCTCAGATCCCAAACTGACCATATGGACTCAGTGACTCACTGCTCAAATGCAGCTAGAGAGAATGCCACGATCAGTTTGGCTACCACAGACTATCTTGGAAGCTATGGGGCCTGAAGACAAATCACATTTCTGGGCTTTTGAGAAAGCAATGAAACCCTCTAAATTTAGATTGGGCTCTCTTCTGGGATCAGTCATCTCAGTGAGATGTCATTTTGTTATGAAAACCTGAACTGAAATCATAATGGCCCATCTCGCTGAGCATTCATATGCTCCTGGCCCACAGAGATCATCTGGCAGCAGCCTCGAGTTCAGTTGCAGAATTATTTCCCAGCCCAGGCTCCTTCCAGTCCACAAGTAAGGGTTTAATCATCCCAACCTGCTTAAAAAGGCGCTAATCACTTCCAAGTGCCTCACAGGTCCTTGCTGGGCGTTTCCTACATTTTCTCAGTTAACCCCCTCTCCTCCTCCATAGGATAGACATGTTAGTCCTCACTTCGCAGAGTTTATGGATTCTGGTTGAAATGATTCATCCAAGCCCTCACTATGGCAGAGCCAGGAATGGAACCCTGGTTTGTCTGATTCCAGACTCTATGCTCTTCCCGCTACACCACACAGGCCAGAGCTGTGGTCCTCCTCCCCCCAACACTTTCTGCAGTCCTGTGTGTCAGACACAGTCAGGCCCACCACTAATGTTGCTGTCTTATAACAGAGCCCAGTTCCTGACACACCGTGAACACCTAAACACAACTTACTGAAATGAAAGGGAAATGTGGTGAAGGGTGTGTGACATTGGGCAGGACTCTGGTTTTTTTATTCATAAAATGAGGAGTTTGGTTAGATAATCTCTTGGCTTTGCTCCTACTTGAATGGTTTAGAGCAGTGGTTCTCACACAGGCTATACACTGGAATCCCCTAGGGAGCTTTTCAAGAACACCAGTGTCCGGGATTCTTTCTAGAACTTTTGAGTTAATTGGTCTGGAGAGGGGCCCAGATTTAAGTATTTTCTAAAAGCTTTCCAGTGATTGTAATGGGCAGTCAGGGTTAAGAATGACTAGTCTAGTTCCCTGACCCTCCTGCTCTCATACCTTATTGGTGACAATCATTGACTCATTGCACAAGCCAAGAACTTGAGGATCACTTTGTTCTTTCTACCTTATTACTATAACATCCAATCTAACTAGTCCTTCTAACTCAAACATTTGCCCTGTTCTTTCTCTCCTGCTCTCTCCTAACTAGGATGTCACCATTATTCTTCAACTGTGAGATTGCAGTAGCCACTGTGGTGGGCTGGGAGTTGCCCAGTCATCATTCCTGTCCCTCTCCTTGTTTTTATTTGAAACTTGACTTTGTGCAAGCATTCATCTATCTCCTACAAGGTTCAGAGGATGCTGCCCCCACCCCAGTTTAGGGTGAGTCCTATTATAGCCTGTCTGGGTATGGCACACTCCTGGCAAACAGTGTTAGTCTGAACCTAGGTTTGTGATTTAAGCGGCCTAATTAGACTGATGGGAAGGAAAGGAAGGACTTACAATTCTTGCTGTGGGGAGTAGATTCTTTCTCTTCCTTGCTTGATATAAACAAGGAAACACACAGACCAGATGGGCCCTGGCAGCCATCCTGTGACCATGAAGGGAAACAGCCTTAGGATGTTGTGGATTGGAAATATTTGTATTTCCAGATATCTATCTATCTATCTATCTATCTATCTATCTATCTATCTATCATCTATCTTCACTTTATCCTAAGGCTGTTTCCTTTCATCGTATAAATTGCTATGTTATATTACATAGTACCTATTACTATATTATATATATGTTTATATATGTAGTGTCTGGAACATATGAGACATGTAATAAATATGGGGTGAATAATGAATGAGTGACCTCATTATCTGAGTGGAAGAGTGGAATTGGGTCAATCTGGGTCCCAGTGTACTCTGGAATAGGGTTGGTAAATTTTTTTATAAAGGGACCATTTGTGTGTGTGTGTGTGTATATATCTATATCTATATCTATATCTATATCTATCTATCTATCTATCTATCTATCTATCTATCTATCTATCTATATGGCTTTGTGGACCGTGTTGTCTATATTGTGATTGCTAAATTCTATGGTTGTAGAGCAAAAGTAGCCATAGAATATACACAAATGAATGAGCAGAGTTGTGTTTCAATAAAACTTTATTTAAAAAAAATAAACAGGGGGCCTCATTTAGCCCACAAACTATATTTTGCTGACCTGTGATATAACCTGATAGGAATGACAAAAATTTGGCTTGCCTGCAGATCTTCTGTCTCATGACAGATGTCACTAATCCATCAAGCCCTCTTTCATGCTGAACCTGTATTCGCTCTCACACACCTCAACCCAGCAACATCAATCAGTTGGACCTGGTGTGTTGAATGCAATCTATTTGACATGTCTGCCTAGATAATACTCTTAGTTCTTTACAAAGCCCAGTGGTTGGGAGCTCACAGACCTCGTGTTACTTGTGACATTATCCCAGGCATTTTTCTCTCTGGGTCTCGGGTATCTCTAATGTTGAGAGTTTCGCTGACAGGAACTTGAGAGATTTCCTAGGCAAAGATTTCTTAAAAAAAAAAGTTTGTATGGTTTTACTCTCTCTGTTCTTGCTATGTGGTCAATTAAGCAAAGGAAAATAATTTAAGCCAGTTGTGATAATAGAGCATTAGAACTTGGGCTCATATTTTTTCCTTTCCACCTTGCTGAGTTATTGAAGGCAGATCGTGGCTTTAGTGGTAGAGAATGGCTGACATCCCATTCTAGAATGCCACCTTTACTTCCATTGTGCCACTTGTCAAGCTTTCCAAATATGCCCCTTTCACCTTTTATTTCAACGTTATTTTCATTCTGAGACTCCTGACATGTTTAATTCCTTGGCTAAGCCCTCTCCCCGTCCAAATGTCGCCACCCTTGTCATACAATTTATTTTCCACACACATATAAAATCAAGCTTGAACATTTTTCTCTACTAGGAACTCTTGAGAAATAGCTTTTGGAGCAGTCATCCATCATGGTGGCAATAATACTCAGAGAATATTCTCTTTTATTTGTTTAGTGCTTCTCATTCTAGATCAGATTTCATTGAGGGCAGCTTGTGTCAGCAGAAAAATGCCCTTCATTAGGTATGTATTTATCCTATCAATCAATCAAGGAGAGGGAAAAAATTATCTGAAGGACCTAATATGTGCAAGCCCAAAGGAGGGTGAGTAGTCTCCATTATCCTGATGAGACAATAGGCTCAGAGAAGTTAAATGATAGAGGAGATTGGAGTGGGCTTTCTGAGTGAATCCTAGTTGTATCAATCAAGGTTCTACAAAGATAGAGAACCAATTTTGTGTGTGTGTGTGTGTGTGTGTACATTTTCTGTCTATCTGTCCGTCTATTTATCATCTATCTATGTATTTATCTACCTATCTATCTGTTTAACATCAATTGAGAATTAATTTTAAGGAATTGGCTGACAGTAGTTTAATGTCTTGCATGTCAGAAGTCTTCAGGGCAGTCAGGGCCGGCTGGCAGGCTGTGAGAAATGCAGGCAAGACTTGCTATTACAACCTTGAGTCTCAAATCCTTAGGACAGGTCAGCAGATTGGAAACTTGGGCAGGGTTTCCATATTACAGTCTTGAGGCAGAATGCTTCTCTTGAGAAACCTAGATTTCCCACGTAAGGCCTTTCACTGATTGGATGAAGCTCACTCATATTCTGGAGGATAATCTGCTTTCCTTAAAGTCCACTGATTACAAATGTTAATTTGCAGGCTGGGGGGAAAGGAGGTTTACAGTTCTTCATATGGAGAATAATACAATAGTTAATAAATGATAATACAAGAATAAGCTCTGTGCTTCACATACTCACAACTGTAAACCCACTTTTGCTCTACCCTGTACAAAAGATGGTCATAGCAACATCTGGACTACCATTTGATCAAATAACTGGATACCTTAGCCTAGCCAATTGACACATAACATTAACCATCACACTAATCCACTATTCTTTCTACTTCTCATACTTCCTTAGTCTTAGGTGAGCTCTAAAAGAAAGCTTTTTTAAGTCCTCTTAGATCAAGTTGACAATTTAGAGTGCACAAGGCATAGGATCTTTAACTTGGGGCACTCCCACTGGATGAGTGTGGCCAATGTGTTACTGCCACAGATTAATTTGGTTAGGTTTTGTGGTTAGGATCTTGCTTGAAGGGTTTTACTGGCTCTTTTGTGCTCTTAGGAAAAGCCATGTCCCAATGGGGCTTCTAGGCTCTTCATTGTAGGGTCTTTGCCTACTTCTGCAGCCTCCTCATGATCACTTCTCTGCACAATCTGTGCTCCTGCTACAGGGACTGGATTTGTCATTTTCAATGACCAATGCTCCTTTTTATTTTATTTTATTTTTTTACCTCTGAGCTTTCTCACACACCATTTACTCTGACAAGAACACACTATTTTCTCCTCTACTACTGTCCATTCTCATATGAGTAACTTTGAGATGATCCCTTAGGTCTCAGCCTAATTACCATTTTCTTGGGAGCCTTGCCAAATCTGCAGTGGGGCTCTGATCTGCATGTGTACTTACTGACCAGTGTGCTTCTCACACAACCTGCTTGGTTCTCTGTGAGTTTCATGTGGCCAGGGTCGATGGCTCATTTCCTGGGGCTTCCAACGCACAGAGTAATGTCTAGCACATGATGGACACTTAATAAATATTTGTTCAATATCAAGTTAAAGAGAAGAATGCAACCTTTGATATTCTTTTGTCTTTTTCCCCCCAGTGTTTGTGTGGAGTGACCATCTCTTCTCGGTGGAATTCATATCAGCCATCTGATTGGCTCTCTTCTTAGAAGCAGGATCTGGTCAGCTGGCTTGAGGCCCAGGTTACAAAGGATGATTTAGTGGTCAGATGGCAACATGGAGTCCTTGCCCTTGTGGACTTTCCCTGAGGCTGCTCCAGGAAGACTGCTAGAAAGATGACAGGTATACACATCCAAAATAACTCCAGGTTGGTCTCGGTGTTGTTTACTGCCCCCAGGATCCCTCCCTGGAGTTTGATGCTAACACATTAGAAACACACATGATGCATTTATGTTTAGTCTGAATTTGTCCAGTATGGCTATATCACTGTGGAGAAGCAAGGTTCATCATGGCAGGCCAGTCCTTCCTCTCTCAGCCTGTCCACAAGGCTACAGGGCTGGCAACCATCTCATGGGATTTCATTGTATTCTTCTCAAAAAATGACATAGATGAAACGTCTGTCTTGGAAAACCTTAAGGAATTGAAGTCCATTTTTTTCAACATTTCTATAATGCTTTTAATTTATTTAAAAATATTTATTTAAAAGGAAGAAACTCTTACCATTTTCAACAGCATGGATGGACCTGGAGAGCATTATGCTAAGCGAAATAAGTCAGTCAGAAAAAGATAAATATCACATGATCTCACTGATTTGTGGAATATAATGAACAACATACAACATAAACTGATGAACAAAAATAGATCTAGAAACAGAGAAGCATCAATCAGATGCTCAAACCTCAGAGAGAAGGTAGGGGAGGGTGCAGGAATGATCAACCATAGGACTTGTATGCACGCATATAAGCATAAGCAATGGACACGGACACCAGGGGGTGAGGGGGTAATGGGGGGGGGATAAAGACACATATGTAATAACTTAATCAATAAAGAAAGAAAAAAATGACACTGAAAAAAATAAAATAGAAAAAATAATATTGAGGCACTGAGCTATGCATTAGGAATGGCTCAAGTAAAATGAGCTGTTGGGGTCATGAGGTGGAGGGGTGGAAGGAGGGGCAGGGAATGAGGCTGCCAAGGGAGAATGAGACCTGATTGTTTCTTTAGGGTATGGAAGCCTTGGTTGTGTTTAAGCAATAGAGTGATAAATTCAGAAGTGAGAGTCAGAAAGAACTATAGAAGCAATATACAGAATTTGCCAGTAGGGGATAATGGAGCATGCAAATCTGGGAGATGACTAGGAAGCCATTGTAAATAGTCTTGCAAAACACATCTTTGTGTTGTGGACCCATGGGTTGGTCAGTCTGACGGTCACTGTGCATTTCCATTTGAGAAGCTGCTAATCAGTGTTTACTTACTGGTTGGTTAAGTAGAAATAATTTTTCCACATTTGTCTTCTAATTACAGACTCTTTGGCAAATATCAGATTTTTTCAGCCATATGAGGAAATAAAATAAATCATTATATTTATGTAATAATAATGATGAAGTAGGGGATATTGGATGCATGGCCCAGACTTCATCTCTGTACTTAAGGAATTATTTCTCCAGCTGCTGGGAGGGCTGCCAGAAGACAGCCCTCAATTCTTAGTCCCCTTTGAGGATTGCATCAGCTGAAGAGAGCTACCTCTCCTGAGATCCTACTGCCTTTTTGGGGCTGCCCACATCTCATGACTGAACTCGTGGGGGGGTGGGGGGCGATATAAATGCCTGGCCTCCCAGCCCCAATTTAGGGTAACTCTGAAAGGCCATTCCCACTTCAGAGTTCTCTATAGTGTTGGCTGAGACCTCTGTTGAGGCTGCACCACAGCTCACTACTTTCTCTGCCTGACCCTGCCACCTTCTCTTCCCTTTCATATGTGGGGGTCCTGAGAGAAGTCCCTGATACCATTTCTGCATGCACACTTCCATCTCAGCCTGCTGCTTGGGGGACCTAGCCAGCAGTAAATGATAATTGTAGCTTATGTTTACTTGTTCCTGACAACATGTTAGTGAGTTTATACACATGGTCTCATTTGATTCTTACAATAACCATTTGGAGTAGGTAGCTCATAATTGCATGGGCACTGAAGAATTTCTTAGTGATGATCTTAGGCATACTTTTGTCCTTCCTGGGAGAGGGTAGGACAGGGATTCCTAACTGCTTTAGACATATTAGAAACTGAGATATACAGAGTAACAACTTTCCCAAGATTACAAATCTAGGAGCGTTGCAGAGTTGTCTACTTTCTGGTCAATTCCATTGCATATAGAGATTCCCATTTCCACTCATGCTTTTTGATATACTTATATCCCAGGTAGGCTGGGCCCAGGATTTTCATGCCCTGGTGGTAAAGCTGGGCCTTTATCAGTTAAAGTCCACTTTGTGAACTTCCACTCAAAATGTGTAGTCTAGGACATAATGGAAATGAGTAGTTCTTATCCAATATCAGTGCCAAGGAGGCTGTTAGCTTCTAACTTGGGGATTCAAACATTTTCCACAGAGCTTCTTCAGGGCTCTCAAGAGGAAAGGATAGGGAAGGACAAAGAAAAGAAGGGAAAACAAGAGGAAGGGGGCCAGGGCCTGAAATGGAAAGGAAAGGGGAGAAGAATAGAGGCTAGGGGGAGGGAGAGGGAGACAGAGGAAAGTAGAAGGGCAGAGAGGAGAGCAGGAGGCTGGTAGACTGTTCCATGAAATAAATAACATAGCTTTCCTGCCTATGAGGCAACGGTGTTAGTGGGGGCTTTGAACTCCTCAGGACGGTATGCTTTATCATCTGGAATAATAAATGCAGACCTGGTGGCCCAAGGAGCAGGCAGAGCAGAGGTGGGCTGGGGGTGCAGCTCCATGCTGTCAACAAGGGGCAGCCTTCTGTCTGTGTCTGCACAGAGGGGCCCTAGGAGGCATCCACCTGGAGGCACTGGGGCCAAGAGGGCTCTCAGCTGGTATTGAGTGAGTTCTTCAGAGTAAACAGGGGCCCCAGGGCCTGCGGACCCTTCTGTTGGTGATAACTTGGACACGATGTGGGCCCTGGAAGGAGCTTGGTATTTTTAGCTCTCCAATTGCTTTGAAAGAAAGAAAGAGAGGAAGAAGCAGAACCGCAGTGTGCAATTTATTATTTTTTAGGACATAATAGCTAACAGCTCCAAAAACATTCTGGATGTGCTCCATGGCTCATCAATGAGCACATCACCACAAAATGAGGAAAAAGGGTAAAGACCACATGGACCGGAACATCGCCTGGTGTGGCGTGGGGCTAGGGAACCGCTCTGCATGGGCCTCACCTGGGACTAGGACAGGCACTCACCTGTGGGCTCCTTAGAGCATCAATACCTTCCTTGTTCCAATAATGGAAAGCATTATGGTTTGATCAGACCCAAATTGAAGTCCTATTTTCCTAGGCCACTACAAGGTCATGAAAGTGCCAGAGGCTTGGGAGTCAGTTTAGGAACCTGACCTGCCAACTTGCTGGCTGTGGCCATGAATGAGTCATATGGTAACCCTGAGCCTAGGTGAATTCAAAAGTTTCTTTGAGCTTTAATGTTAAACAAGCCTTCAGAAATATAGGTGAGGAGAGGGCCTGAGAAGCCAGGTAGGTCCCAGTGCACCTCAGTAAGGGTGATGGCCCACCTTCTCCCTTGAGGGTAGAGGAACTTGTACATTTTCCCATTACTTGCAGCTGTGTAACCTCTAAGCCTCCCCCAGGGGTAAAGAGTTTAATTTTGAGATAGTAAACAGAGATGGGCAGCTTGCAGGCCAGGAGCAGGTGGATGAGCAGAGAGGGTCAATGGTTGCAGGCTCAGAGTTGCAGGATGTCTTCAGGGAGCCAGACCAGAATACACAGAATGAAGGCAGCACTGGTCCTGTGTGTGGGGAAGAATTCTGAACTAGGACAGGGAAGACCAAGGTTTGCCATCTTCTCAAATGGGCGAATCATTGCCCTCCCCAGAAGCACAGGCATTCTGGCATGGACTCTGCCCAAGTCTCCCCATGTGTTTTGCTGAAGTGCCACCCACTGTCTGGTCTTTCTGCAGTCTCTCTTCATCTCTCTCCAGGATGATCCTCCCAGCCTCCTATCTTTTCTCACTGCCTTTTAGCTTTGTCCTGCTCTGCTCCACCCTCAACACTGCCTCCTCCAAAGTGATCTTCTAATGCCAGAAGGTCAGATGGGGCCACTCTGTGGCACACAACTGTCAATAGTCCCTCTGCCTCAGGCTGAAGTCCAAGCATTGAAGGACTTCTCAAGGTCAGGTCCCTGCTCACTGTTCAGCTTCCAGTACCCGAGTCTGCTCTTCAGCATGCACCTTAGGTTCCAGCCTCAGAGTTTCTGAAAGGCACCACACTTTTCAAGCATACGTGCCTTTGCATGTGCTGTTCCTTTTGCCTGTGCTCTTCCAAAACTCATCTCAAGCATCTGCTCTGTCTGGATGACAGCCCAGGAGAGCTTCAGGGAGCAAATCTCCTCCCCCTGTGCAGAGGCCCACTACAGCCCTCTCACATTGCTTGCAATACTCCACATGGAGAGACAGGTGAAAATAGGACTTCACACAAACCAGGTTGTGGTCATCATGGTCCTAAGACCATCACAGTTATCAGTACTTAGCAGCTCTCAGGAGCTGATTGGTTTATAAATGGAGCTATAAAATAGTGATAAAATCCCTTCTTTTTCTACTTTCTGTTGGGAGTATCCAAAGAATGCAAAAACATTTTATAAAAGGTAAAGACTGTGCACATTTGAGTTTGTCATGAAGATCTGATTTTAGAGCAGAAAATAGAGGTGCTGGAGCAAAAGCAGAACTCATCCTTTCCTCCCACACCTCCCTCTATTCCTCTCATTTCTTCCTACCTTTCCTTCCTTCTTGGGTATTTGGCATTGTCAAAGGCATAAAGAGATACCAAAGAATAAGACAGACAAGACCTCATGCCCCCATGTAGCATATTTTCGTACTACAAACATAAATAAACATGATTTTTATTAATTAGTGAGTGAGATAAGCCAGAGGCAGGTGCAGCAGGTGCAGTGGGGTGGGAAGGTCTTCAGAAGCCAGGCAGCCCTGCCTCCCATCAGGGCAGGATAGCTTTGAGCTGTGTGACTTGGAGCATCAGGGTCTTGGCACCTTCACAGTTTCTTTGTCTGCCAGTGTGAGATGATAATACCACCTCTATACATAATTGTGAGGACTAGATAAATAGATCTGCCTATGGCTTCCCAAGAACTGATCTCTGAGACAAAGAATTTATTAAGTGAAAGGTCAAGTGCCTAAGCCATGTGCAAAAGAGCAATCTTCTTTCCAGTGAAGGACCCAGACATGCCAGGGAAACCATTTTTTTTGAAGCTCTCTGCCTGGGTCTGTAGACCTTTCCCAGGCCCTGCATCATGGTTTGCTATGGTCACTGTGCTCTAACCGGAAATTGGCTATGTGGCTTGTTTGAGGCTAGTCACTTTCACTTTCTGGGACTATTTTTCCATTTGTAAAAAAAAGGGGCATTGAACTAAGTCACCCCCATATGTTACAATACAGACATTCTCTGATTTGAGTTTGGGAATCATTTTACTACAAGCATGCTTTCCTCTCTAACTAATGACTCCAATTAGTTTTACTGATCTCTATTAAGGAAGGTTCCAAGAAAAAACACTGTGGCCTTGTCTGTTTTATTTCCCTCCAGAGAAGATAGTGCACTTGGTATCTTCAAGGTCATGAAAACAAGGTGTTCTTGCCATAAAGACTTGGTTGAGGCCAGATGGAGGCAGACAACTGATTCAGACATACTCAGAAGTTGGAATAGGTTGTGTTCTATCCAGAAGCAGTGAGACTGATTGAAGGTAATGTGTATATGAGGACATGTGGGTGTGTGCATGTTTTTACCCCAGAAATCAGATGAAAGTTCGAAGTATTTAACACATTCTTTACCACACAAGGCATATCCCATCATTCGACTCCATGCCCTTCAGGGTTGGAAGTTTTCTTTATTTTTTTGCTCACTCTCTTTCATAGGACATTTTACTAAGTACTTCTTCCAGTTTTACATATTGAAGAAACTCCTGTTCAAAAAGTTTAAGTGCCCAGCTTAAGGTTGCACAGCTGGGGAATGGCTGAGCTGTGATCCTAACTCAGATGGGTTTAATGCCAAGGCCCATAAGCCTTTTTGGGCAACCTCCTCATGCAAAATTGGACTCTCAGTTGAGAGTACAGGAGTAAACTCATGACTTCAGAACAAGCTTTATCAATCTACAAGATCCATCTGTGAAGTTCACAGGAGATTTATTCAGAAAATTGCTAGGACATGGCTCTCAAATTCTAAAAGTATATAGGAGTCCTGAGATGCCTCTTTAATTTATATTCTTTTATTCTATACTTAGAGATTCTGAATTTTTAGGATATAGATAGTCTAGAACCATAGGCCAAGAAGCAAAACACTTTTAGGGGTTTGGGTAGAGTTTGATGCTCAATCATCCTGCCCCCAGGAACAAATTCATAGTACAACAGAAAATAAGATACCAGTTTTATTAATGGCTGAGAAAGCATAGAATACCCCACTGTAAAACATTGCTAAAACTGTTGGAGAAAGTGGCCTAGACCTCAGCATGCCCTACTTACATCCTGGATTTAGATTTGAGTTTACAACCTTAGGTCTGCAAACCGAGATGTCTGGGTTGATGAAGCCAATCTCACATTCACTTATCAAAACAACCACGCAAATAAGGATGTGATTGCCTGATCCTCTCAACCCATCACAAGTCACACAGAAGAACAGTTTATGGATGCCTCCTCAGAAGAAACTTATTGCAGGCAGACAGAAGTGGGCAAACTGGTCTGAAAGAGGGAGAAAGAGACTCAAAAGAGGGAGCAGAAGAATACTGTTCTTCAGGCCTCAAGAAGCAGAATAGGGTGTATACATAGCTACATGGTTCCTTTCCATGGAGTGTCCTTGCACCCTCACAATTCATGGTTTAGGACTATCGGGGTCTATCCAACCATATGGACAATTCCTCCTCTTCTGCAGAGAAACTTGCAAGGAGTGGAGAACTTGAGTACAAGGATGGGAGTAGACAGTCTCTCTTTTGTCAGTCAAGGCTGAAGTGTGAGGTAAGGATAGGAGACATGTTCCTTTAGTTAACCCAATCCTTGGCTAAGCACCAACTCTGCTAAAAGAGGAGTCTTCTCTCTCTTGCAGGAGGTATCCTCCACTCCATCAATATTTGATAACTGACTTCACTGAGCCTGGGGTGGATAAACAAAACAGACCTGGCCCCTGTCCTTATGAGGCTGGCATTCCAGTTGGGGAGATAGCTAGAAACTCTATCAAGAAGGATGAGATTATAAAGGAAAGAATGACAAATTGTGATAAGTGTTATGAAAGTAAATAACTAGGGACAGACAGAGACAGAGAATATGATGGGAGAAGCCATTCTACATGGAAGAGTCAAGGGAGAAACAATAGATATCATACAATCTAAATGACGGCATGCTATTGAAAAGACTCTGGGAGCAGAGGGGAGGAAATGATGAACACTCTGCCTGGGAAACTTAAGACAGTTGAAGCGATCTGCCCATGACCATGAGATGCCACAGGCAAGACCACACTAGAATCAGGGGCCAGAATGTTTCTTTTACTTAAAGCCTTTATCTTATTCCTTTTATTCTTCTGTCTTGAATAATATCCTCTAGATTAGATTGCCTGGTAGGGGGAGAGTTATCTTCAAAGAGTTAGTCTTTATGTCTTGGAAGAAGAATCAAAGGTCATTGAAAAGAAAACATTTGTCATACTAAAAGTCTCTTAAAAAGAGACAATGAAAATTTTAAATTATACTGTGAGTAGAAGCTTCAAGCACTTCTCACTCTTTAGTGGGTTCATCTACCCCATAGGCTTGTTTAGAGACTAGGGGAACAGATGGCAAACACTTTATAGATTGCAAATAATGTAGACATGCTAGGAATTATCAGATATATACCTAACACACAGAGCGAGTAAAGATTTTTCCTGTTTTACTTTAGAAAATCACTACTATTCCTTCTTTATTCTGAGAATTAGAAACAAAAGTGGCTTGGTTCCGAAGTGGAGAGAGCTCCTACAAAATACTCTCTTCTCATCCTTCCTTTTATCTTTTTCAGGGACATCAGCTGCCAGAAATGTGTCCCCTCAAGCAGTCCTCCACATCTTATTTGGATAAAACTTAAATTATTACCACACCAGTTGGTGCTTACTTTTTCCCTTTTCTCTTTTCCAAGAATAGCTGTAACCAAGCTTGACAAACTACTGATTTCTACCAAAGTGCTTTCAACACCTTTTAGACATCAGAGACCAAAGGGATGAGAAGAACTAAAGGCAAGGAGGAAATTCAGAAGTTTCTCATGATTCCAGACCCACGGCTTCCTCCAGGAAGTCTTTCCAGGTTTTCTAGCAGCAAATAAAGATTTACTCAATACCTGCTATTGGGGCATGGGACTCATATTGCTCTTTTTCCCCTCTGTTTTTGCAAGACTCTGTTCTGGGCATTAGTGTCCCAATAATGAGTCCCATGGCCCAACAAGCTTTCAAAGTTCTGCCTGAGAAACTTATACATTATTATGTATATAAACAAGTAAACACATAATAACAGCATATGGTACAAAGTAGGATGAAATGAAATGCTGTAAGAACACAGAGGGAGTAAAGGAAATGACTTCTTCCTTCTGGAGAAATAAGAAAAGAGTAGACCTTAATTCTGGATCTTGGAAGGGGGGGCATTTGAGCTGGTACTTTAAAGATGGCAGGGGTCTTATAGGTAGAGAGCTAGGGTAGCAGATGCAGATGAGGTAGGAGAAATCTAAAATAAAAAAGTGGTTGTTGGTACATTCCAGGTGGAGGGAAAGTAGGAGCTCAAGAATAAAGAAGAATCTTTTGAGGAGAAAAATAATCCACTATGCCTGCTGCATACAATGCATGCCAAGGGAATTGAGTAGTCATATATACTGTCTAATCAATAAGATATATATATATATATATATATATATATATATATATATATTATTGATTTCAGAGATGAAGGGGGAGAGAGAGAGAGAGAGAGAGAGAGAGAGAGAGAGAGAGAGAGAGAGAGAGAGAGAGAGAAGAGAGAGAGAGAGAGATGGAAACATCAATGATGAGAGAGAATCATTGATCAGCTGCTTCCTGCACACCACACACTGGGGATAGAGCCCACAACAACCTGGTCATGTGCCCTGACTGGGAATCGGACCATGACCTTCTCGTTCATAGGTAGACACTCAACCACTGAGCAATGCCAGCTGGACTGAAATAGTCATTTTTAACATAAAGAACATTTGGACTTAGTGACAGGATTGATTTAAATTTAGGTCCATGTTACCCCACTTACTAACTGCATAATGTTGAATACATCTCATTGCCTCTCTGGATTTAGTGTTTCTCATTCATTTTGAGAATAATAATGCTTGTCACTCAGATTTTATCCATTTTTCATAGGAAGATTGGCAAAGATTTTATGCACTTTTCATAAGAAGGAGCGTAGAAAAGTGCTTGGACCAAAATACCTGCTCAATGTATCTGAGAGCCTTGTTTGACTTTCTCAGCAAAGGGCTAGAAGCTATTAAGGATGGAAACCCAAAGAAGGCTATCTTAGCTGACTTTGGCATCACAACTTGGGCAGCATGCCTAATCGGGTCTCCTCTGTGTTCTTGGCCAGGTATCCTAATCTCTCTGAGCCTCCATGTCCTTGCCTGGATTTAAGGATTGTTTATTGAAAAGGGGACTTCTCTTCTATTCTTCTCACAATCCTACCTTATCCCATAGAGGAGAGAACATGCATTCTGATTCCCTCTCAGTTAGTGGAACAGACTCTCTTTCCACTCCCTTATATACCTCTCTCTGAAAAGAAGTGTCTAATGTGCTCAGTACCAATGGAGGTCAAACTCTAATCCCTTGCTAGTGAGTGAGATCACTATCTTGGACAACAATCTCCATCCTCTCTTCTGTGTTCCAGCTACTCCACTTATAGCTATGCATGTCACAGGGAGAATGTAGGTCATACCTCTTCTAGATGGAATCCTAAGCAATGTTCTCTAACCAAGTTCACCCACAACTCTGTAATTTTTGTTATTGTTGTTGTTACACAGTATGGCAATGTAGAAAAATGGCCACAATTTTTTTTTTTACGTTTTCTCTTTAAGAGGTAAAGTTGATTTCTCTATGCCTATAATCTGGATTGGCCTTTTGACTTGCTTTGGCTAAAACAAAGCAACAGAAGTGATATATAAGGTCTGAGCTTGGGCCTTAAGAAGTTTTACCTTAAGGTAAAGTTTTACCTGCTCCCTTGGCTCTCTTGAAACCCTGTGGCCTCCAAGCATAGTTAGCCCAGGCCAACTTTCTGAATGAAGGAGGACCAATGGAGAGAGGTCCCAGTCATCTCAGCCACCCTAGCCAAGGCTGTTGAAGACTAGCCATCTTCTAGTTGACCCATCAGTTGACGCACATATATCGATGAGCATTAACCAAGATCAGCTGGGCTCAGCCCAGATAAGCAGAACTGCTTGCCTGACCTGTACATTTTTGAACAATAACAAATGGTTATTTTAAGCCCCTAAGTTTTAGGGTAATCTGTTATGTAGCAAAAGCTAACAGATACACATGGTGATTATACACATTTAAAAAAAGCGATGCTTGTTTCCCATTTGGCTGGTAACCTTTGTGTGATGAGTTAGACATACTTGGGAAGGAAAGAGTTATGCAGTATCCTGATCCACTATAGGGATGACAGTTTTCTCCTAAAGATGTCATCAGTCTTAAGAAAGCCACCAGGTAGGGCTACACAAGTTTTGAATAGCACTATTCTGGAGACCCACGACTATCCTGGCAATGCAACATGTACTCCGTGAAACTGATGGTGGCCCCAAATTTGTGCAATGCAGTGGCCCGTAGAATTAATCAAGATGATATGTAAAGTCTCTGGCTTTAGTTGATGCAAAATAAACATCTATTTTTCATAGTAATTTCTTGGTATTGAAATATTTTACTGTGTTGAATTTTATGATTATTCATACTTAATGATCCAATAAGCTTTCATTTACCCATCAGAAAAGTGTGTTGGGAGTGGTGATGGTGGAGGAGGTAGATTAGATGATCTTTAAGGGTCTCTCCAGCACGGTTACTCTGTGATTCATGGGCTAACACAAATCTCATATAAAGAAGCCAAAACACATGCCCTGAGTGGGCTTCTTTGGTGAAATTGGGGACATGACCCAGTGTGGCAGGCCATCTGTCAGGCGGCTGTGTCAGCAGCCAGAGAGCAGCCCATAAAGCTGCCAGAGCTGCCCTTTGTTTTGCCCCAGTCAAAGAGAAAGCAGAGCAAGTCCTCTGTACCAGGAAGGCCTGCTTGCAGAAAACAGGCTGGGCTGTGTTTGGACCAGAATGAGCCCGAGGAACCCAAACAGTTAATGCACCATCGAAGCCACAAATAAATCCTGTGGTTTGAGATCAAAAGCAAGCAGCATAGAAAAATGAAAACATTGATGAGATGCCTTTCCCCCCGCTTCTGCTGCCTACCCAGCTCATGACTGTTTACACCAGACTTAAAGCTCCCAGGGACAGTTCTGGAGCAGAATTTTACTTATTGACAATGGAGCTTCAGAAAGGACACTGAGGCTGTGTGGAGGAGGTTGAGTACCAGTCCTGGGTTTTCTACTAGTCAGCCATGAGACCTTGGACCCTGAGGCCTGAGTCTCACCTGGGATACTGATTGGAGGGACCCAGGCTGGGGCCTGGAGGTGGGATCACTTAGCTCTTGGAGTGACTCTCCACCGCAGCCAGGGTTGAGATGTAACTGCTTTAGGCTTTGGGTCCCTCATCTGTCAAACAAGGACAGTAGAACCTACTTAGCAGTGTTGTGAGATTCAACAGATGATAAACAATAGATGTAAAGGGCAATGGTTATCATCTGGCAGTTTCTTGTCTGGAAGGATTCTGTGCCTAGGACCTGGAGCCAGATACATACAAGTCTTGAGGAACCAGCTGTATCTATCCTTCAACTAGCCCCTTCAGTATCAGGAATCTGTCTAGGTTCCATAGGGTATAGGCCTGTGTGGGTAAAACCAAGGGGAATTTGGAGAATGGTGTGGGATGCATTTATGGTGTCCTGATCACAGAAAATAGCACATCCCACAAGTCATCCAGCCAACTGGTTACATTTGCCCCCTTATTTCCTGTTTGAGTGGTATCCAGGTGGCACTTAAAAGTTATTAATAATACTACCAATGAATGAATAAAGGAAAAACTGTCTTATTTACCCAGCCAGTGTCAGGACCTGGGGTCAGTGGTGGGGGGTGGGGGGGGTGGGTGGGGAGGGGTGAGTAGGTTAAGGGAAAGAGACTATGTGCGTGGGCACCCAGCCGCATCTATTCCCATTCATTCATTGACTTATTCTGGTATGCCAGCCTGCATTCTTTCAACAAATATTGTCTTGGAGGCTGATTGTGCTGGGTGGCCAGGATAGAGAAATTATTGAGACCTCATTGCCTTCAGGCTGTTCATTGCACAAGGGAGGCAAATCTACACTTAGTGGTATTGTTAAAGGTCCAATGACCAGGACTCACATTAGTGGCAAGGTGTTCAGAGAAGGGCGATGTTGGTGCAGGTGGGAAAACTTGGGGAAAGGTTCTCAATAGAATTGGATCTAGATCACTAATAAGGCCCTAGTTTGTGTCCTTTCAGTTTCTCACCTGGGCACATGCCTTTACTCATCTATTTTAAACCTCTAATTTTCCAATCCATTTTCCCAAAAGCACAGCTCTAATGATGTTACTCCTCTGCTCAGACACTTTTAATGCCATCTCCCCTCTCCCCCCCCCCCCCCCAACCGCCTCCATTGCTACCTGCAGAGTAAAAGCCAGATTCCTTAGATAGGTACTCACAGCCCTCCTTGGCCTGAGTTGTCCCACATTCTAGTCTTGTCTCATCTATCTCTACATTCTTCTTGGTACTTGGGTCCATCCCACATGGAACTATTTGACATTGTCCTGACACTCCAGGCTCTCTCACGTTTAAATGCCCTTACTAAAATGCTTTTCTTTCTCCACACCCTCAAGCTCCGCATTTCTTGCCACACTGAGCTGTTTGCTTCCACCCAATAGTTTCTTTTATATCTGTGCACAGATTATTTCCTGTTGGAATAACGTTCCTCTTGTCTTTTGTCTGTCTGGAGAAGTACCTTTCACTCTTACAAAAATAATAAAATGTTTCCTGGTGAGCCTTCTGGTTCCCTGAATAGCAATGGATTCCTCCTTTGGGCTCCACTTACACTGTTGAATCTCTCCTTCACTGATAGCACCCGAGTGTAACAAAACAGACAGAAATAAGCAATGGGTCTTTGCTACCTTAGGAAACCCAGGGATTAGAAATTGTGTTTTACTGCTCTGTTTAGGCCCCTCTTAAGGGAAAGGGAATGTGTCAGCCAGAGGCTGGTAAATTGATTGGGTTTATCTTATTGATCTTGCCTTTCCTGGAATTGAGTGTCCAGCTCTTGCCTGGAATCAGATTCTATGTCTAGGCTACGTCAGTAAAAACAAAATCTCTTGTAAGTATTTGCCTGGTTTTGCAATGTTTGATGCAACTTATGGATTAAAAGTCTTGCAAGACCAAGGGATCAAATTCATATTAGGCCAACCTGTAGAAATTGGGGAAAAGAGCCAAGGGCTACCCATGGTCAAGTCCTTGAATTCTGTGAATTTAGGTTAAAAAAAATTGGCTTTGAGTTTTATTTTTCAGCCCCACTCCCTGGACACCATTTTCTGATTTTCCCCCATTTTTTTTTAATAACCAGCAATGCCACAACTTGGAGAACTATGGTTTTTCTATTAACCTTGCAATCTCAAAGTACAGTTGGCTGAAAAGATCACTGGCTTCCAGTTCCTCACAGATCACTGTGAGGTACCATTCTCCAGCTTATCTCCCCAGCTATAAACAGAAATATAAGAGTCTCCAAGATCTCTTCTAGCTCAATAGGTTAATTAATTTCTTCCCTGTGTATGCCATCCTATAGCAGTGGTCAATGCAAAACCCCCCTTTTTTTCCCCTACTAAGCACCAACCATGGTGTCTTCTCTATTATCCACCAATTAGCATCAGTGACTTATTGACTATATTCAGGCTCTTTAGTTTCAAAGGTCCTCTGTAACCTGCCCACAGTTACCATGTTGTAAGTATTATTTCCCTCAATCCCAGGCTCAATAAACTATTTTCTATTTCCACCAAGTGCCATGTATATTCAGCATTTATCTTTTTGCCACATGTCTCTAATATTCTTTCTTTATGTCAGCATTTAGTAAAATCCTACACATTCTTCCCCAGTCACAGGACCATAAAAGTCCTTGTTTGGTTAGGATTCTGCAATAAGTCACCTGTTCTGCTCCTTCTTCCTCATTAATCACTGGTTTTGGATATTTGGAATTTTCTCATGTTCCCATAATTAGCCTTGGGTATGTACTTGAAACCATGTTTTGGTAACTTTTTGGGGACTCTAGTGAAATCTAAGCCTGGAAGTTATTGCTTGCTTCTTCCTCCAATCTTAGAATAGTAATCTTAAGCCCTCCCCATCTCCAACCATTTAACTGATTTCCTTACAACTCATTGAAAGACTTAGCTAAAGCCAACTACTGGTCTATCTGGGCTCCCTTTTCCAACAGCTGGGCCATCAGAGGTGCTTCCCTCCTACTTGGTCTTTCTCCTATTGTCACTTACTGCATCCACCCTCTGTCACCTGCCTTTTGCTTTCAGCTCTGGAAATGACTGGATCCTAGGAAGACCATGTCTGAATGCTGCTATCACACCTGGCTGAGGCCAGTGGCCATCTTACTTAAGGACATGCAATAATAAAGAAACTTCTGAGTGCTTTAGATTTTAGGAGGCCATGCCTTATAAAAGCAGTCTTATATGAAGAATTAGTCTTAAAATGTAAAGTTCCTACTGTTTTTTTGAGCCATCTCCTTTTAAAAGCTTTACAATAACATTAGATCTTTGGTCAGAAGCTTAGCTCTTTTATGGCATACATGTTCTTTAAAAATAAGCTTTGTGGTCAGATATATTTGACTCCAAATAGTAGTGCTGCAGGTTTATTTCTGTATTACCTTGTGTCAGGTACTTAATCTCTCTGAGCACCAGTGTCCTCACCTATGAAATGGTATTGGTCTTACCTCCATAACTGGACATTGTGGGGAATATATGAGTCGGTTATATTTGAAAGTCTAATCCAAGGGCTACACACAGCCACTGCCCCACACATGTTGGCTCCTTTACATTCTTTCAATAACAGTCTTTTCCTGGAACTAAAACACATTCTGGGAAAGGGCCTCTCAAGTTTGAAGACTGCCTGTTGGTTAGTAGTTAACTTGGAGACCCATAGCTAAGCATTCAACATTTACTAAGGACCAGTAGTAATGGTATAGGGATGGACAGAACAATGTAAAAGGAGGCAAGAATGACCTCCTGAGGCAAAAGTGAAACCAAGGGTTCTTATGACTTTGAATAAATTTAGTTTTAAATCCTAGCTCTAGAAATCCTCTCTCTCTCTCCCCCTCAGAGACCTAGCCTTTTCTCAGGATAATCAGCAACCCTGGAGGCAGCAGAAGACAGTAGCCCACATGTGACCAATGGTCACATGGTCAGGACCTCTGGCAGGCTACAATAGCATCTTGACCTAAGTTATGTTTCAGTTCCTGAGCCCTAAGGTGGACCAATCCCCTCGCTACTTTCCCATGAGACCCAACAGAAGATGCAGAAACAGACCTCAGAGCTGTTTTCAAGATTTGAAGAAATGATTTATTATCCTTACCTTTCTTTAGACCAATCAGCTTCCAGCACAACCCAGAGCCCTTAACCCAAGGTGTCTGGTGATTTTGCCCTATACAATCTATAACCTACATGCCTTCGGTATTTCAGGCTATTGGAGCATTAGCTTCCTGTTTTCCTGGATGGTGCCATTCTTGATAAAATATTTCTCCACTGCAATTCCCAGTGTCTAGTGTTTAGCTCTGTCAGTGCCTGGTGGATAAACTTTTTCTATTCTATAACAGAAGTAACCCAACATGCCATTTGTCTAAGATAGACAATACCCAAAGGGATGGGGCAAAACCAGGGTATACAATCTTTGGGAAGTTACAAGATACACTTTGCCTTTTTCTTTTTTTGTGTTTAATTAAAACATGCTGGGTGTGAAATGGGTACTAGAGATAGTATGTTAGGAGTTCAGAGAAGGGAATGGTAGCTATGGGCTAGATGTGGTGGAGAGGTGGGGAACAGAGAATCTTCTAAAGGAGATCGCACTTGGCCTGAACCTCAAAGACTTGGTAGGACTTTAGGGAAATGGAAGAACATTCCAGACAGGAAAAAGGCATTGAGCCTGAAGTCCTTAAAATAATACAACTTGGCTCCTGACTTTGATTCATGGGGGAGGAATTCACTCAAGGCCATCAACCAAGTGGAAGAGCTCTAAGGTCAAGGATTGTACATTTTTGTAGCATTTCTCATTTGTTTGAGCTTAAATAAAGCTGAACCTTCAGGAAAATGAGCACATGTTACACATCCCAAAGCCAGGAGGCTTCATGGCCAGGAAACTATGCTGATGGGATAGATGCAAATGACTAATGCACCCTCCTAGGTGTCCTTGGTTTGAGACCCCAGGAATCTGGGGCAGGCAGGAGACAAACAGGCTGTGACTCCAAGTGAGGTGATGAAGCAAGAGGAAGCCCAGATCAGTGAAGAGTGTTGTGGAAATTACAAGAGGGGTTCTTATCCAGGGGCCCTGAAGAAGTCAGGTTACTTCTCTGGGCTTCAGTTTCCTCATTCAGGTCTTGATTTGATACCCTAGAGCGCCATGAATTACCAGCAAGTGTATGCACCATTAGCCAGGTCTGTGTCTTAATGATGGATGCTAAAACCACATACAGGCCCAGACTTGGGACAAGTCATTTCACTCATGTTCCTGCTCATCCTTTAAGATCCAGTGGGCTCTCTTCTTCACTGGGAAGCTCTGACTCTCACACACAGAACTCATCACTATCACTACTGTCTTGTGTTCCTATAGCACTTAAGAATGCATAATTGTCACAATGGGGACCTTGCAAGGAAATGTCAAAAGGGCCATCTCCTCTTTTTCCCCTATGGGCATTTCAAAGGTAGGCAGATATTTGAACTAGGTTCTTCAGAGCAGAATTCTCTGCCTCTAACACTGGGCCTGTCCAACAAAGGGGTGAATGGAAGATACAGTGGCCATGAGAGATAGGAAATTGCTCCTAATAAAGTTGGAGAGACTTATCTGTTACATGGCCTGTGTGAGTGGGCAACCTTTTCATCTGCTTGAGAGTCAACGTATGTTTATCATGAGGTTGGGAATCTAGATATTCTGGAAAACAACATCCTGATTTACGTTTCTCCCCTAGCCCTCTACATTACAGTTACAACATCAGAAAGAAAACAGGACACAGAATTAGAAAGTCCTGGGTTCAAACCCAAGGACCACCACTTGCTTTCCATGTTTTCTTAGAAAATTCACTTAACCTGTCTAAGCCTTCATTTCTTCATCTACAAAATTCAATAATAATAATGATTCCAAAGGGTTACTATGAAGATTAAGTGAAGCAATATATGTAAAATAGCACAGTCAAAGTTATACAAGTATAAACTCAATGCCTACTATGTGTCAGTCTGACACCCATACACAAGTGGGCTTCCCCTCAAGTTATTTGGAAAGTCAGGGAAAATGAAGTTTTCTCCAAGGCTGAGGGGCTGGAGGTAAACTTACTTTCTCTCTAATCATATTATAGCAGAAAATGATTGCAGGTGGGTAGGTAAGGCCAGGCTTGCTGTATGCCTGGCAGGCATGCAGCTGAGCTTTGCTGTGTCCATTCTGGTGCCAAAAATAGCTCATCCACAAAGCAGGGCTTCATCCCCAGAAAACCACACGAGCAACTGTCCCCAGCTGTGCTTCCCCAATGTGACTTTGCTCTGCTGAGACAAACACTGTGTGTGACCTACTGTCCAGCCATATCCCCTTCTCCTTTGGCCAACAGGGGCTCTTCTCAGAGCATCCCTCTCCAACAATGCGAGTCAGGTGATAGTCACTGAACTATTCAGTGTCAGGCTGTTTGGTCAATCTGTGTTTGCTCATTGAATTTTCACCAGCGATGTAGGAATGTGAGGGATAAATATGTCACATGAGCTTCTTAAGGAAGGAGACTGACTTAAAGCCTTTTTAGCTCATGCATCACAGGTTTCCATTTATGGCTGTATGTTCATGGTCCACGATGCACACAGGATCCCATTTAGGTGATCCAAAATCACATGCTAATTGGTTTTCTAGACTGTAGGTTTTTTTTACTGTTTTATTCTTTGATGTTTAAGCTTCTTAAGTTAACAGTTAGCACTTGATTTGCTAACCCCTTCTTAGTTTTCATTTACATTGTTATTGTCTCAGCCAAAGGAAGACTCCCTGGTGTCTCTTACACGTGAGCCCTTTATGTTCTGTATTTAAATTCCCATGATTCTTTGCTAATAGAGCTTGGAGGGCCTTGGAAACTATTTGATAAAACCCAAACTTTTTATGAATGTGGTAATTTTGGTTTAGAAGAAAAGGAAATGACTTTGTATTATAATAATCACAATCATAATAAGCAAGCATTATGATTATGACTAATATTTCTGCATTGTGCATAAAACTTTAAAATTTATAAATTATTTTTATTTAACTGATCTTGTTTGAACACCATAGCAACATCAGGAAAACAGGAAAGAGAATCTTCTTCTCATGTTTCAGGTGAGAAATAATCTCAAATGAAGTGAATTGCTCACTAGTTTTGTTTATTGCTTTGAAGGGCAGTATAAAGCCAAGTTCAAGGAATCAGATCAGAGTTCAAGGTCTGTTTCTACTCCTAGTAGAAGTGTGACTCTGGATAAATTACTTAACTTGTCTGAACCTCAGTATCTCTATCTGAAAAACAGACTTTTGTATAATTATTGATCATCTATTAGTACTTATTTTTTTAAAAAATGGTGGTTATTAAAATAGATTACTCTGACTTTTTTTTTACCTCAACTTACCACCAGTGAGATCACTATATGGTTGCCTGCTGATCTCAGAGACATAAGGTATCATTCCAGTTTAGAGTTCATTCCTTTGCCAAATAAAGACCCATCCCTCTCCCTTAATGGGTGACCTCTTAGTCATGGGCAAGGAAAAATAAAGCATAAGTTATGAAGAGTTACTACAGCCAGAGACATCCTTCATGATTAAAGGCTAAACAAACAAATCTTTAGAGCAAAGCAGAATGTTTCTTTACAATAATAAAAACAACCTTCTGCAGTAACATACACTGGCTGTTTTAAAGCTCTTTTTCTACTCCAAGGTCAGACAGAGGCTGAGACTTCCTTATTCTTTCATCTCCAGAATTTACTCCATTTGTAGCTCTGTAAGAACCAGCTCTGCTCTGTGGCCACCAAAAAAGCTTATTGCATTCCTGCCCGCTTTACTGGTGTGCAGCTTCCAATAGCATCTCTCTCAGAGTCACAGTCCCTTGCCTCTGCAGGTTCCTTCAATCTCATTGAAAACTGAACTTACCATCTTATGCTCCCTAAACTCCCTCTGAATTTCAGTCTCAGTGAATGACACCAGCATCTCTTTTGTCAATCAAAACAGAAATCTGGCAGTTATCTTTGAATGGCAGAGGTAAGAGATAACCATGTTTTTTTGAGTTTACCTTTGAGATGCCTACCAAGTTCAGCCCCCATTTTTAAATTCTAATCCCACATCCTCATAACCACTCTCATTATCCACATTAGCTGTTAAAAGACTCTCCCAGCCTGCCTTCAAAAGGTCAATATCACTGAAGAGCAATTGTGAGACTCTTCACAGGTCCTATCATGGATGTCTTCATCTGCTATGCTAAGGAGTTAAGAATTTATTTGATAAGTAACAGGGAACCAAGTGATGGTGTCAGATTTGCATCTTAGAAAATTTACTTTAGCTGCAATTATAGATGCTAAATTAAATGGTATAAGCATAGAGGTCACAGGTCAGGCTAAAGAGATTATTCAGTAACAATGTAGCTGAATCTTAGGTAGAGTGGTGGTGGTAGAGATGGAGCAGAGGAGATTGTTTGAAAACTAGTGATGTGTAGAACTTAAAGGATTGGTACTTAATAGAGTTTAGGGGATATGGGAGATCCAGATCTTGGATGACAAGATTTTTGTCTTGGAATGGATGAAAACATTTACATTGAAAAACAAAAAAAAAACCTCAATAAAATGAGATTTCTTCAAATACTTCAAAAGCTGTCATAAAAACAAAACAAACCATGTATTGATCCACATTCTGAATCCCTTTTGAAAGTAAAACAAAAAAGGGTGAGGTTAGGAGAGGTAGATTTGAGTATGATATAAGTAGAGCTTTCTAAAATGTTGCTCCCAAATGGCTCCAGTGGGATGTTCATTGGTTCACAGATAGGTCCAGTTCCTAGTTGTATAATATGAGGTGAATCATTGATGAACACGAAGATTCCTTCAAACATGGTGATTCTGGGATTCTCCAAGTTCCAGAGGGTCAACCTTATGAAGAGGCACAAAGATGCCCTGAAGACAGTGCTTGGCTGGCATTTTGGTGGCCAATATTCTGGTTCTAGTTCTGTGCTTGTCTAACTTACAGGGTGACATTAAGTTGTTTCCCCTCTGGACTCCAATACCCACCTACCTAAAAGATGAGGAGTTGAGGTAAATAATAATGAAAAGAAAACTAAAATAGTAATCACCCAGTGAATGATAGCTGCTGTTATTGTGGCCAAGAATCACGTCCCGTGTTTCATACATATCATGTTCTTTAAGCCTTGAAAATGGCACTGTATTATTAATTTCTCCACTTTCCAAATGAGAAGCCTGGGGCTCACAGAGATTATATCTTTTATCATTTTTACACTGCGTGATTCAATAGTCTTAATGCCAATGAGATTGGAGCGGAGTCTTGATATTGTAGATTCTAGAGAAAAGGCTCATAGACTGCTTCAAAAGTTCCCATCTTTCTGTGGTTTGACTATTCCATCTTCCCTGGATTCTCTAAGAGACCCCAAGACCCCTTGTTCAAACTATGCTGTATTTCAAATCAAGAACCATAACAATATACTAATTGTCAAGGAACTTAAAGTTGGGTAGAGAGGATCTGATTATAAATACAAAAGGCACAAATGATGTGTTTGTCTCTCCTGTGAGGTCAGGTACCAAGTCTGATTACTTTTGTTTACTCATTGCCTAGCTCAGGCCAGGCACCTCAGGCACTCTGCTAGTAGTTGTTGAATGAAATACTTCATAGTGGTTATGGAAAAATATATTCATAATATTTAGTACAGTACATTTCACATTTATGAGTATAGAACTGAGCTCAGAAAATAGAAAAAATGACAGATTTGTGGGAAAAATTTTATATTTAGGACATACTATTATATTTGACATGCTCACTGCATCCAACTGGAGCTCTCCAACAGGCATCTGGATACTAATGCACAGTGTGTTAGAGGAGGAATGGAGCTGGATTTAGAAAAATGTCAGTGTCTAGATAGGTGGCATTTAAGTTCATGGGGCCAGATGAAATCATCTAAGTAGTAAAAGTAAATAGAAAATAGGAAATAATCAAAGAAAGGGTCCTGAATCCCTCCAATATAGAAAATGGGAAGACACGGAGGTCCCAACAAAGGGGGCTGAAAAACTGTAGCAAATGACATCAGAGAAAAACCAGGAGCAAAGAGAAGTGTCCCAAAAGCCAACTGAAGAAAATACTTTAAGAAGGAAGTGATCAGCTAGTTCAAATGCTGCTAATAGTTGAAGATAAGAAATGAGATTCTTCTACAGTATTTGGCAATGTGAAGGTCATTGGTAATATTGATGAGAACAGTTCAGAGGTGTTCTGGGTGAACACCTGCATGGAATGGTGAGCGATCATTTGCTTGCTTGATCTTCCACCAATCTCATGCCTTTTTCTCTCACTCTTCTACTTTGCAGAGAAATACAGTTTCTAATGTCCTTTACCAAATGGCTTCAGACCAGGTTGAATTTATAGGAGGCAATGGCAGGAGTTTGGAGGGCAAAAGAAGATGAGCCAGAGTATTCTTCTTCCATTCTTCCTGCTTCTCCTCCATGGATCTGGCTACCACTAAACAATTTTCTCTCTGTGGCCCACATTCCCACTGGGTAGGCTCACTGAGGCCCCACTTCCATGGAGCTCTGAAAGCAGTATCTCCTCCCTCTGTCTCTGAAGTCCTATCAATATAAGTAACTTTCTATTGTGGCTAATATTGGAGTTTCCTCACCTTCTCTTGGCCAATCTTATCTCTATTCCCTTTGCAGAGCCCACTCCCATACAAGTCTGATTGTATTCAACCATTTTTGGTCAGCAGAATCCTGGGTCTACGTTCCACACATTCTGGGCCATCATCCAGGCATCCTTGTGGTTTCCAAGCACATTTTTGAGAAGGACATGGGGACCCAAGCCCCAAGAACAACAGTTCCTTGGGTGTTTCTGGAATGGCTCATGGTATGAGCCTCTTTCTTTTTAGCTGGGGTAGAAATACTCCTCTCAAGTCATAAACTCCTCCTCAGATGTGGTGGGCAGGCTTGTCCACAGGAAAGGTTTAAGCAAATAGACCTGCCACCACCAGTTTCCAAGTGTCCCATCCTAGGAAAGCTAAAAGAAGGCAACACACATAAATTAACTCAGCATGCTTTGCATAAATGAGTGGGAGGCAAATTTAGTGGGCCACAGAAATGAGAAGGGACCTTAACTTCACCCAAATATATGTTTTTCCAGATTAACCATGAGTTTCTATATTTTAAAATTCTAAGATTCTGAGCTTCTTAGATTTTGAGGGTTTTTGGGGTGTGATTCTTGTGTCTCTAAGGCCTCCCCAGTCTATAAACATAAACTGTGACTTCTTAATAGTAATTACCCACATTTTTCTATCTGCATTCTCCATTTGCTTCTGTAGGCTAATTGACCATCCTGAATGTCTTACTGCTGGCCTGGCTCTTCTGTCCCCTCACACTCCCTTACAGATTGGGCCTCTTTCATGGCTCTGGTTGACAAGGCTCCAATGACACTGCTTTCTCCACTTCTCCCTTTAGACTAAGCAGTAGAAAAAGCCTCTCCATCCTGCAGGTGCCTCCCATTCTTTGTTGGTTCACATAACCCTCACTGTGTTTCTGTAAAAAGCCTTTTTATTAAAGTCTTATTCATTTTAAGCCTTGTTGAGTCTGTCATCTCTTTCATTCCAGGGCCATGACAGCATTTCTTGGCATTCCAGAAAGAACTTGAGTACATTAAAGCAAATGTTTAGCATTGATTGCATACCCACTCTGGGTCAGGCACAAAGCTTCCTCTCTTGTTTTCACTGCCCTCACTGAGGTGTGTGGCTGGGAAGCCACTAGAAGACCTACCCCTCAAAGCTGGGTTCCACTTGGCTGTGTCATGTGCTACCCTTCTCCTGATGTTCCCAAGGCTGCAATCTCATACTGGGCCAATGTGCAGTCATGTTTCTTAGAATCTTCACTGTACTGAGGGCTCTCCAGTTATGCTCTGAATTGAAGAGAACATTCCCTCTCTCCTACTCTATCTCACTAAGCACAGCTGGCCCAGTGTCTTACAGAGTATCCTAATTCCCCAGGACACTAGGACCCTTTAGTTTTCCCTGGAATCCTCCTCCATGGTCTCTGACACAGCTTTGAGCAACTGGGCCAGGAGCTGTAAGAGAATTGGTATAAAAAGTATCCTATGACTAAGTCTAGGCAACACTGGATTAAAAAAAAAAAAGATAAAAAGAGAGTATTTTGAACTACTCAGAACGTTTCAGTGGACTGAGAATTTCTAAAGGGGGCCTATTGGGAACAGTATCTGTCCATGTTATTTGGTTATGGAAAACTTCCTTCAAGGAGTGTTGCATGGGCCACCCCACCTCCTGCTCTGCTGTTGCTGCCACCACCCCACATTCTTGGTGCCCAAGCCTGGGCACCATGTCACAATAAGAGTGACTTGTTCTGTTTCACAATAGAGGTCCCTGGAAAGACTTTCAGCTCTGAAGAGGAAGAAGCTGATTATTGGAAAGATCCGACTATGACCTACAAGTAAAGGGCAGAGAAAACATCAGAGGAGCTCTGAGAATTCCAGGAGGGAAGCTGAGAATATGAAGCTGAATTGGAGATACAGCTGCAACAAATTGAAACCAGGAACAGGGACCTCCTATCAGAAAATAACCACCTTCACATGGAGCTAGAAACCACCAAGGAGGAGTTGGAGACACAGCATTCTGAAGGCTACTGGCAGATCTCTGCCTTAGAGAATGATCTTGCCCAGGCAAAGGCAATTAAAGATCAGCTGCAGAAATATATCCAAGAGCTGGAACAAGCAAATTGTATCTTGGAAAGAGTGAAATGGGCCACTATCCTGTCTCTGGAAGAACTGGAGCAGCACTTGAATCAAACCATTGAAAGAAATGCCTCCCTGGAGAGCGAGCTTGACAAGAAGAATCTCCTAGAATCTGTTCAGCAACTGAAGAGGGAAGCCAGAGATCTGCAGCAGGAATTAGCTGTGCAGCAAAAGTAGGAGAAACCCAGAACCCCCTAGCCTGGCTCCATAAAAGCTGTAAGGACAGACAGCTATGCAGGCCATTGGCTTGGTGCTGTACACTCCCAGGGTTCATCGGGGACCCAGCTCTAACTCATGGGGATATTCAGACGTGGTCTGGATAATAGCATGGGTGGGACCCCCTCACGCCTGTGACCTGGATCTCACCCCTCCACATCATAGCAGACCTGCTGTGGAAAGTAGGGGCATTGGAATCCAAAGTCACATTTTGCTGGAACTTCATGTATAAGCAGTCCCCAAACTAAACAAGTGGCCATACCTCAGGTGGGGTAGCAAGAACAGAGATGGCCCTGACAGACAACCCAGCAGCACCAGCATGCCTCTGGGCAACAAAGCCTTGGCAAAATGCCTGGAATATGGGAAGGTGCTTTCAAATCTGTCTTCACCATTGCTGACGTCAGCTAAGGGTGTAGTCAAGATGTTGCTTTAGGAAATTCACAGAAGCAAAGCCACTGGCATCTGTGTGGGAGTTGTTACCTTTCTTCCTTTATTTAAAAAAATACATTTTATTGATATCAGAGAAAGGAAGGGAGAGGGAGAGAGAGATAGAAATGTCAATGATGAGAGAGAATCATTGATTGGCTGTCTTATCCACACCCCCTACTGGGGATCCAGCCCACAACCCGGGCATGTATCATGACTAGGAATCTAACCCTGCCCTGCTGGTTCATAGGTCAGTGCTCAACCACTGGGCCACACTGGCCAAGCCCTTCCACTATTCACATTAGGTTTTTGTTTTCTTAAGTTAGTTTGAGAAATACAGGTAAGCAGGCACACTAGCCAGTGACAGAGGCCATCACCTGTGGCCCCTGGTGGTTGATCCAGTGAAATGTTGTCTCCTAATCCCCAGCTTCCTTGTTGGTGAGCTGCAGATGGATAGGGACAAACTGGCCCCTCTGGAAAGGGCTCTGAGATTTGGTACTCAGGCTACCCCATCATTTTGAGCTGACCTGAGTTCTGCTTGGTCTTAGGAGGTGTTTTTAATGTCTGGAGACACTTGACAAGTGGCATCTGAGACCACCTCAGGCTCATCTCAGCCCCACTCAGCAGGATCCCTCTTCCAGAACAAAGTCTCCCAAAGCTTCATGGTACAACAAGAATCTGTATGCTGAAATCATGTCTAGGAACAAAGAATAGACTAGGTATGTGCTTTAAAAATACACACACAAAAGCCTGTAGTGTAGTGTATCTCCCACACTTTTTAATCTGCCTCTTGAGGCTTTTAGAGGTGTGCTTGAATTTCAGAGTATATTTTGTGTGGACCATGCCAGAGGAAAATTTGTGTCCTTTTTAGATCTGTTCCGACTGACCGTTAGTTGTCCTGAGCCCCACCCCTGGCATGGGGGTGACCTCCACTTTAGGACCCTTGAGGGTTATTGGGGGTGGGTTAGGCTTGGAAATACAGCCTTTAAGAAGAGGACTTCAGGCTCTCTCCCTCCTGGGAGCACTCCCTTATGTCCCTCTGCCTCTTTCCCACCAGGCCTGTTAACTTTATCTCTCTCCTAAATTCCAAGGGTCCCCAGGAGACTTGCAACCAGGGGAGGAGTGGGCAGTGACAGCTTGTCCTGGGCTAACCCCAACCCCCTGAACCTGTCTCCAAGGAATCCTTTTTTTCTGACTCTCCAGTGAGCTGACAGCAGCCCCGCCTTGGCTCTCCTGTTGCTTCTTCTATCCCAGTGGTCAGCGAACTGTGGCTGGTGAGCCACATGTGGCTCACGAGCTGCAGTTTGCCGCTCTGTTGACTAATGAATTTGCCGACCACTGACCTAGACTCTCAATTCCAATAATTATAGGCTGTTGTTGTTCCTTGTGATTAAGCCCCTATCCCAGTGGTCGGCAAACTCATTAGTCAACAGAGTGGCACACTGTGGCTCGTGAGCCGCATGTGGCTCACAAGCCGCAGTTTGCCGACCACTGTTCTATCCTAAGCCTTTCCTTGTTCACTATACCCAGCTTTAAGAAATGTACAAATGAACAAACAGGACTTCACTCAAGGCCATAATAAAATAATCAGGTGAACTTCAAATAAGATTAAACCACCAGGATTGTTTTTGGAAGCTTCCTTGTAAAGGAAGACATGAACACAGGATTTCCAATGCAGGCTATGTATATGCTTATCTGCTTGTTGTGAGCTGCTGTCTTACAAGACTGCTTCAGTCACAAGTAAGAAGAAACATGAATTCAGGAGCATGTGTGCAGCTTAACCACCTTCCTTTTGTTATTAAGTTATTTTTCCAAAAGAACAGGAAAAATGTCCTTGATTTGAAAATAGAACTTTTCAAGTGTTATTGAAATTCAACAGAGAATTAAATTTCAGTGCCTGGTCCATTCCCTAGAAACATTTTGACTTGCACTGGTAAAAGATGTACTTTTAAAAATATTTATTTACTAGAGGCCCGGTGCACGAAATTTGTGCACGGTGTGTGTGGGTGTGTGTGTGTGTGTGTCCCTCAGCCTAGCCTGCACCCTCTCCAATCTGGGACCCCTCGAGGGATGTCTGACTGCTCATGTAGGCCCAATCCTGGTGGGATCAGGCCAAAACGGGCAGTTAAACATCCCTCTCACAATCCAGGACTGCTGGCTCCCAACTGCTCGCCTGCCTGCCTTCCTGATTGCCCCTAACCGCTTCTGCCTGCCAGCATGATCACCCCCTAACCACTCCCCTGCCAGCCTGATCGACACCTAACTGCTCCCCTGCCAGCCCAATTGTCCCTAACTGCCCTTCCCTGCAGGCTTGGTCACCCCTAACTGCCCTCCCCTGCTGGCCTTGTCATCCTTAACTGCCCTTCCCTGCAGGCCTAGTCCCCCCAGCTGCCCTTCCCTGCAGGCCTGGGTCCCCTGCAACTGCCCTCCTCTGCCAGTCTGGTCACCCCTAACTGTCCTCCCCTGCAGGCCATCTGTGGCAACCATCTTGTGTTCACATGGGGACGGCCATCTTTGACCACATGGGGGCAGCCATCTTGTGTGTTGGAGTGATGGTCAATGTGCATATTACCTCTTTATTATATAGGATTGATTTTAAGGAGAGAGATAAAGGGAGAGAGACAAAGAAACATTGCTTTATTGTTCCACTTATTCATGTATTCATTGGTGTTTCTTGTATGTGCCCTGACTGGGATCGAACCCAAAACCTTGGCATATCAGAACAATGCTCTAACAAACTGAGCTACCTGGCCAGGGTGAATAAAAGATGTACTTTTATTTTAAAAACAAATAAAACAAGAGAAACTAAATTTCAAAAAAACAAAAGGAAGCATTGCATGAACTACACTTTTAGGAAATGCTGACCTTTACTTAGTACTTCCACTAATTTATAATAGTGAAGTTTTTTATGTTTTTAAAATTTTTATTTCAGGCAGACAGAATGGATTTGCCAATGAGAGGCCACCTAGAGGAGAGGCAACATATTGTCATGGGGGAAATAGCTGGGGATTTGGGTTCAGGCAGACTTGATTCTGAATTCTGACTCAGTTGTAGAGTGGCATTTGGCAAATTACTTCACCTTTCTGGGCCTCAGCTTCCACATTAGTAAGTGGAACCAGTAGAATCTATTAAATGTGATAATGATTTAAAGTTTCCATCCCTGTTTCTGGAACATATAAGGTGCTCAACAAGTGTGATTTCTCCTTCTTTAGGAATGAATGCTCTCTCACGTGACCCAGCCATTCCTCATCTCTTATCAGAAGCTTCCTTGACTATTTCTTTTTATTCTGAACTTCTCTGGCATTTAAAGCATGGACAGGGGAGAGTAGGTCTTAGTGAATCAGAGAAAGTTAAAGCAAGAGAGAAACTGTCTTTGCAGTCCTCTTTCGTTAATGATGCCAAGAACTGAAATTGGTTCTTGGAACTGAATTTTGAGGCAAAATCCGCAAGGATTTCTTCATTTCTCATTCCAAATCTGGAAAGAAGTACATTCTCCTCTAGTTTCTATTTATTGTTAATGTTGACACAAACCCTTATTATAAAAATAATTCACACAAAATCCTGCCATCCAAACACATCAGATATTTTCATTTTTGCTGGTGACTTTTTTTTGCAATAACAAAATATTTTTGCATACAAAGATTACTAAACATAATATTAAATGTTAAATATTATTCCAGATTGATGCCTTGTCTTTGCAATTATTTCTAATGATTATATGATACTTGATCAAAGATTTTTATGGGTACTAAATTCAGGTAATCTTTGGGGAAAAGGTTGCTCTGGTGATTGGTTATATATGATCATGTCCCCATTGTTGACTATTTTTTTGTTCCTAATTCTTTCACTATTTTTTAAAATTTTATAGCAATCTTCATGCATGTATGTTAGGATAATTTTTTAAGATTTTTTTTCTCTGTATCTATGAGTCCCTAGCTAAATACAGATAGACTGTTCTTATTCCAGCCTAGAAGAGGCTTGGGGTCGAGCTAAATGCACAGCCTTCTATAAAATTCTTCTCTTCTTGACTTTTGTTTTCAAAGGTAGAAGTGAGGGTGTTGGTGAGAGGAAAGGAGAGGGCAGCCAAAGGACCTGGAGAGAAGCAGAGTGTCTTGGAAAATATAGTAAAAGCATAATTCCTTTTTCTCTCTTCTGTTTATTTGGGGGTTGGGAGTAATCTCTCCCAGAAATACCCCAAAAACTGAAATTAAACTTTCCAAGACCACCAAAGAAATGGGTTTCAATGTCATAAATTGAGTTGTTTTACAAAAATACTGAGTATGTGAGCTAAAATTCATACCTATCTTTAGGTTATTATTATTTAAAGATAATTTTCCTGAAGAAGAATTTATGGGTTAAGATATATAAACATTTTTACATCTCTTGGTTTCATGGTTCCAAATCATTGTCCAGAAAAAATGCCATAATTTACCTAATACCAAGAATAACTGAAGGTACTATTTCCACCCTATACTCACTAACTTTAGTTACCATACTTAAAAAAGATTATTGCTAATTAACTAATGAAAATGTTACTTCAATTTAATGAGCATTTCTTAAGTTACTAGAGAGTTTGAATGTGTTTCATGTATTTATTTGTGAAATGAATTTCTCAAGTATATTAAGTTTTAGTGTATAACAATTAACTTTGAAAAAGAAATCATTTATCTTTAATAATTTGCCTTTCCCTGTGGATTGTGCCCCTCACAGAATATTCTTCATCTGGTCTGCTTGCCAATTTGGACCCAGCCCCCAACCTGTCACCATGGAAAAATGTGTCTTTCATCTGTGAGTTCAGACCTGGCCACCTAAAGGCCAACTTCTCCTTTTCAGCTGAGATAGGAGGGTTCTAATTAGGCAGCATTATGATTATAAGGAAATTATTCATTAATGAAATACATAATGTGATCATGAGTAAGGCAACCCATTGCTTTATATAAATAGTTGTAGGCACTTGGGAGTTAAGATTCACTACCACTGGCTGCACATTTTCTAAAGGAAATAGCCCAGATGAGAAATATACCTTGTGTAGGGACACACAATATAAGCCCTGTATAAGAAAACCCACATTTTATTTATAAAAATGAGTTTAGAAAATTAGTTTCATACATTGTTATTCAAGAGCACTCCCCTCCTGCCCCACTCAATCCAGGCAAGTTTTAAACACCCCAGTAGTGACACTGAAGTAAGTACTGGATGAGAAATACCCTCTTTTTTTTTAACTACTCTTGCCTGGACAAATTATTTAAATAGCTTGACTCGAGTGTTATCTTCTGGAAGCCTCCCTTAACCATGGGATGGGATAGGTGACTCTGATCTGTGCTTTGGTAAACGTGTTCTTTGGTTTTCTTAAAAATTTCAGGCTTCTTTCCTCTGTGTCTTTAACTTCTCCTTCTGGACTGGACCCCTTCTATCAATAATCAAGCATGCCCCAGTTTTTCCAATTCATTGAAGTACTCTCAGCAGCTCTCTCAGGTATTTCTGTCTCCTTCCCTTTAATGCTGAATTTCTTGAAAAAATTATCTATGCTTTGTCCCTACCTCATTTTTCATTTTCTCTCCAATCCATTCCAATCTGGTCTGCCTATAATTGCATCCAAATGGGTCTCATAGAATTATCTTCATGTTGCTAAGTCCAGTGTACCACTTTCAATAGGTCTTATTGTGACTTATCGGTAGCATTTATCACTGCTGACCATTGGCCCTCTGCCTTGATTTACTCTTCCCTTGGCTCTGTATATCACATTCACTTGATTTTCTTACCACCTTTCTGGCTGTCCCCTTGAGTCTCCTTTGCTGGATACTCATCTTTGTCCAGATCTCTAAATGCTGGTACTCCTCCCCTTCACTCATCATCTCTACTCCCAGGGTTACAATCCATCTATATGTAAATAACTGTCATATTTGTATCTGAGCTCTACTCACCACTTTTGCATTTTAGCTTTGCATACCCAAATTCCACATGGCCTCTCTAAAAAGGACGTTAAAATCAATATGTTCCAAAGTGATTTCATCATACTCTCCCCATCCTGCTCCTTCTCCAGTGTCCTTTACTTAGGAATGTTCTCCTTAAAGTTTTGGGTTATTTTTTTTTCTTTCTAGTTTATGTTTGTTTGCTCATAGATTTATTGATTTAGTAACTGAATGTATCTAAGTTATATTTTTCCAACAGTCAAGGAGAAAGCTTTACACTTCATTATCAGCCTAGAAAAACTTCCTGTTTAAGCCAAATTGTTTCCTCCATTCTCCTTTCGCATGTGATTTATCAGTACTGCCAGTGATACATGAATTCTTTGCAAATCCTGATTAAAAAAAAATAACAGGATATGTATATTTTATTTTAAATATTAAATTTGGAACCATATGTTTACAGTGCTTCTTTTTCTGAACTAGATTTAATTGAACTAGATTTAATGCAAATAAAACAGAGTTCACTTAAAAAAATCTGATGCTCTGAAATACTTCCAACTATGTACAAAACAATCACAAAAGACCTATTCTACCCCCTTTGTGGCTATTGGATGAAGCTAGAGTGGAAGGAGCTACTCAGCTGGGACATATCTTGATCATGTTTCTAGCCAAACTCTTGCAAAAACACATCAGCTAGGAAGATCCTGAATACTAATGACAATCCCTTACTTTTGCATAAGCAAACACATACATGAGGGATTGCTTCACAATCTGCAAAACATTTACAATCATCTTGACTCCTGGAGCTATCCTTAGGTAAGCAGGGCTCACTTTATATTTTACAAATAAGGAAACTGAGGTCCAGAGAGAGGTAAGGTCTTTCAGTTTTGTAAAATAGTGTAGTTTGCAAGCCTCATTACAGGAGATTGAATTTAGGTCTATATTATGAGCATTATAACCCTCAAGCTGCTCCTTGAACCTCAGACAATAGAATCCCAGCAGAATGTTGCATCATCTCTTCCAGGAAAGAGGATAGGCTGGTTTTAGCAGAAGAGGAAAAGCATAGGAGAGGGGGAATTCACGGAGAAGCACAACATTAGACTGGCCTGAAAATTAGGGTTCAAAGGAAGAAAATAGCAGGAGATAAGACTAGTGTCAGAGCAAAAACCCTCAACTGTTAGGCTGAGTATTCTCCCAGAGCATCCTCCTGCCAGTGGGAGAGCTGCTATAGGATTAATTCTGTCCACATTGCAAATGCATATTCAAAAGTGGCTTTCCAAGGCAGCCTGTTTGGACTCCCATACTTAAGAGACAACCTTTCTGGACCTGTAACTGGAATAAAATTCCAAAATGGTTCCAACTCCAGTCTGGAACCTGGAGAGTTAACTTATAGTTGTTTGTGCTTGCATTGAGCACACCAACTCCCCACCATCTCCTTGCACCCCAACTTTATTTTCCATTCATAATTTTAAAAAATTATCTGTGTTTGGAAATATCTACCTTGCTGTATTTCAAGTTGCTTTGTAGGCAGAGACTGCATAATATTCATATGTAATTGCTATGCAATAGTAGGTGCTCAATATTAAGTGAGTAGACAAGTAGACAAAAGAAACCTGGAACCCAAAGAAATTCAGTGATTAGATGATGGAGGTGAGGGAGACAAGTGGGGAAAACAAAAATGAGTTTTGTAAGAAGGATTACATTTTAACTCCAAATGGAACCCTCAGTAATTGTTACTTGGACAAGTGCCTTTATTATTCTCTCTTTTTGCTAATATTTGCCCTTCAAGCCAGCAAAGCCATAAGTTTTATCAAGTTAATTAATGCCCAGGAAACAGCTCTCAAGCAATGAGGAACTGGGAGTTGGTGGATAAATACCCTGGGTTTTTTTTGTTCCTTGGTAGAGGGCAACTGTAGGTTTTTTCTGCTGTCTCCAGGAGTTTCACAGCAGGATTAAGTTCCAGTTTTCCATAATTGTAACTGATTCAATAATACAACATTTATTTGCTCCCTTTTCTCCACTTGCCTATAAGTATTTCCTGACATTACTTCCCAAGTAAACTACTTGCACTCAAATCCTTGTCTTAGAGTCAGCGTCTGGGGAAACCCAAAGACAAACAACTTGCACTCAAATCCTGTCTTAGGGTCTGTTTCTGGAGAAGCCCAAAGACAAAGCTGGGTCTTGCATTGATAAAATCCTCACCCTGGTATAACAAAATGTTAAAACAGAATGGTGTCAAGTTTTTGGATGAAACTTTCAACAGAGTGTACAAAACAGATGGCCAAAACTTTGTGCAGGGCTTGCACAGGTGTAGTGCAATGAGTCCTCCAACGTCACTAATGAGGTGTAGTGACTCCCAGCATGTTCAACATCACTGTTTCTTTAACTTTGAGGTGCTTATTGGGCTGAGAAGATGTTTTATTAACACTGTGGCATTTTCCCTGCTCTGTCTCCTCTGTTGATATTCTCCACCTCAAGACTAGTGAGGGATTGTCATTATATTCAGGATCGTCCTAGCTGATGTGTTTTTGCAAGAGTTTGGCTAGAAACAGGACTACAGCGAGTTCATTGAGAGACATGTATGTGTTCCTAGATCTGTGTGACTCATATCAGAGAAGTTCCAGGGGCAAGAGGTTTTACTATTTTCATAGCTGTGGAACAGAGAGAAGTGGCTGCTTTGGGAGCAAGCTGCACTGCCCTGGGTGTCAAACCAGGCCAGCCTTTTGGAGTGACCACGTTGAGGATTGTTCTAAAAGGGACCTCACCTAAGATGATATTGTGCTGGGGTTGGAGGAGGGTGTCGTAAGAGACATGCTGCCATGTCTCTTACACTGGAGCAGCTTAAGGGGAGATTCTCATAGATAGGAACGCAGACCTCATGCAAACAGTCATTTGAATTAAACAATTTTGGAAACATCTTTCAATCCAAGAGGGCACCAGTGGAAGATCACAGCAGTCCCAATCTAGGAAGACCTTTTCTTCTCCATCCTCCCTCCATCTGCCCACACCTCCCTACGCTTTGAGCTAGGAAGCTGGGGGGTGGTTAGGGTGGAGGGGGGAGTAGGGAATTAGGAGACCAGACATAGAAAAGATACTAACCCCTGAAATCTGTGGGGAAAAAGATGTTTTAACTTTCAATTAAATTTGGAATTTTAGGTATTACATAGGGTTGTTGTGTTTTTAATTAGTAAGGTGAAAAAAGTAAGCAGAGGGGTCAAAGGGAACTGCCCTAGATTTCACCCAAAGGCAGAAAAGTAGTCAATCAGAGTGAGTTTGAACAGTCTTTTGGGGAAAAGATTGAAATTCTGTGTCCTGAGACATTATCTTCATTCAATTCCATCTTTACACTGGCATTCAAAGTCCTCCACAGCTTTGGTGCTACCTGTCTTTTCAGCATTAGCTCTTCTTTTGCTTGTGGGAGCCCTAGTCTTCGTAGTTAGTATTCAATAATACATCACCTGTTCTAAGCAAAGTCTCTTAGACCCAATGTGAGAATTAACTTCCTAGTGCATAATATTCTGGATACTTGTATCTTGACTGTCCCTTCCACTTTCCCTTTGTACACAATTCCTCTGTGGTATTTTTTATGTAGTTCCTTAAGATAAGTTGACTTATGTTGCTCTCATAGAAGATTGTGAGCTAACTGAAGTTTGATCCTCTATAATCCTATATAATAAAGAGCTAATATGCAAATGGCATCACCCCCTCATGCCATCACTCCCGAACAGCTCAAACACTCAACATTGAGGAGAGAGGAATGGGGACCAGCCAGGCACAAATGAGCTCATGAGAGAGGAATGGGGACCAGCAAGGCTATCGCCCTGGAGAGGGACAAGCCACCTGCTCCACAGTCCCGGGCACCAGCAGCTGCACCTGCGTCTGTGGCTGGGAGAGGGATAAGCCACCCGCCCTGAGGTCCCAGGTGCCTGTGGCTGTGGCCTGGGCAAAGCCGCTCGCCCATAGTCTCCTGTGGCTGCGGCTGGCCTGGGCGAAGCCAGCCCGGGTCCTGGGTGCCTGCGACTGGCCAGAGGAGGGAATCCTGGGTCCCAGATGTGGGGCAAGGCAGAGGTGGTTAGGGGTAATCAGGCTGGTAGGGAGCAGTTAGGAGTGACCAGGTAGGCAGGCAAAGGTGGTTAGGGGTGATCAGGCAGGCAGAGGTGGTTAGGGGTGATCAGGCAGGCAGGCAGGCAGGCGGTTAGGAGCCAGTGGTCCCAGATTGAGAGAGGCAGTCCAACATCCCCCGAGGGTCCTGGGTTGGAGAAGGTGCAGGCTGGGCTGAGGGACTCCCTGCCCCCTCTGCATGAATTTCGTGCACTGGGCCTCTAGTAAGTACTATAATAGATGTCTGGTGACTGATGATTTAGAGATTAACAAGGCAATCCACTTTGTATTTGAGTTATTACTGATAAAGTATGGCATTCCTTCCAGAGGCTATTAACTGACCGAGGATAAAAGATTCATAAACAAAGATCCACTGAGCTGCCAGAGCCTGCTCAAAGATGGAAATAGGGTTTGTATTACAGGTCAAATGCTGGGGTCATTGGCAGGTCACCAGTGAGCATGCAGTGAACCACTGAGTGGACAAACTGTGGTCAGGAGTGAAATTGACAGAAGGAGACAGGAAGTCCAAGAAGGGACACAATAGACTGTCAGTGTCTGAGAGGCAAATCCAAATTGGATTGACAGAGACTCAGATTTACTCTGTGGTTTTCCATGAAGTGGCATGCGACATCCTGTGATGGTTACAAAAGCCCAAAGCATCATACCCCTGGTGCTCATTACCTTAATTTAAAGGCTTGGTATCCCGCATTTGGCATAACTATGGCATTTATAAGTAGGCAGAATTGGGGAGCGCTGTCTGGATCAAAAGAGGACACAAAGTATATTTGAAGAGCTTTTTATAAAAGATTAAGACTATGTAAATCATTGAAATTAAAAAGTTAGTGTAGAGTGAGTTATTGATGGAGGGCCAAGGATTTACTGCCATAGGCATTGCTTATTTTACTGTCCTCAAAACCTTTTTTTTGGGAGGGGGAAGGGAGGGGGGAGAGAGAGAGAGAGAGAAAGGGAGAAAATGAACCTGAGTTAAGCTGAATGAACTCAATTTAGTCAACAGGCAAACTCAACTCAGAAGCAATCTCACAGTCTATCTGGACCGTAATATGAAGTAGTCAGTTACCTGTCTTTCATTTAATACACCCCGTGGAGGAGTGCCAAATCTTAGCAAGACACTTGGAAGGGACTCCTCCCTCAGGTCATCTAAATAGGAAATCAATCATTGTATAAGGCTATTTCCTCTGAATTGAGCCTTCCAAAATAGTAGAGAAGCAAGACCATTTCTGTTGTGTTGACTTCATTTTGGTTGATAAACTTCCCCATCACTTTCAACATGAGATTGTAGTGCTTTGGCCTTGACTAGGCTTCTCAGCTGCCCCTTTTCCCAGCCTTCCATCCTCTCCCCTCCCAAAGTGGGGTGGGACTATTTGCCTTGAAAGCTTCCAAACCTGGCTGGTTAGCAGCCAGCTGCAACCCATCAAGCCTGCTGATTAGGGGGTTTGAAAGGGTGGAGCGTTTTTAACACAATGATTGACAATGGCTTCTATCTCACACACCTGCTGCTTTAAAATCCCCATAAAATGTCAGCAGGGAGTGTAAGTGATATACAGCAGTAATGCTGCCCAGGGTAGGAATGTTAAGTGCTAGGAGAGGGGAGTGTCTGAACTTTAGCTACTGGAAAGAAAACAAAACAAGCGCCCAATGTAATCCACATCTAAAGAGTGGGCCACCATGGAGTAGTACACCATGCCCAGCTTTGCTAGAGTAGTACAGGGCTTCAGCACTGCCAATTACCCTTAAGCCTTGACTTGCAGTTACTGTGTGACTACCCCAGACTGTTCCTGCCCAGTACAGGGCCAGCTCCTGGGGACCAGATCAGGTGGCCTCAGAGTTACCTCTGGCCACCAAGCAGTTCCCACGTGGGTCAGAAACTGGCCATTTAGGATTGACTCAGGTTTGATGGATTCTGAGCTCTTTTTCAGTGCCCTAAAAGTAGGACCTGCTTAGTCAAGTGACTCTGTGATAGTTTCCTGATAGGCAGGCTGCCAATTGCAGTGGCCCAATACTAAAATCAACCCAAGCACAAACTTACCCTTAAGTCAAATTACAGTGCCTAGGTGGCCAAGGGCAAGAGGAAGATCAAAAGATTCCAGGTGGATCTGACAGCAAGGGCTGAGGTGTTAGGTACAGAGCCAGGTCACCAAAGTCAGAGGATAACCTGACTACAACCAGTTTGCAAAAGTGGTCCTCAGTCAGGTAGAATTTAGTGAGAGAGAGAGAGCAGGGGAGGAGCAGACCTGAAATATCACTCTAGGAGGAAATATTTGAGGAGGCGAGGGATGCCCAGTTCATGTTTCATCTCTGGTATGGTGGGAATTATTAATCCTGGATAGTTACCAGTAGTGAAGAATGAATATTGGGACCTTTATGGCATGGGGTTATTAATGAATTCAGTTCTTTTAGTTAATGTGTCAGACATTGTGCTGTCACCTGGGGATATCAGGGCCCATAGGTACTCTTCTTGTCCTCTCAGAGCTACGTAGGTATTACCTGAACACTGCCGGTCCTGTCTAATGAGTGCTGGTGGAATGGGAAAGTGCAGGGAGCTTTGGGAGCCCTGTGTCTGAGGGAAAACACAGGAAATCCTGGAAACTGCAGAAATCTAGTATTTCAATTCAATAAGCATACATTGAGCATCTGCTATATACCAGGTACCACGGAGGTCTGAGAAACTTTGCCCACTACTGTGAACAACTTAAGGAGTGCGTTTTCGTTTCTTCTCATCTCCACATTCACAGAAGCAGAATATAAGAAGAGAATTTGCCCACATGCAGGGTTGCAAAGAGGGAGGAGTGATTACTATAGACTTAGGAGTTTTTTTTTTTTTTTTAAATATGAAATGTCCCAAATATACAAAAATGAGAACAATTATAGGATACCCAGTTATATCCAACATTCCAAAATAACAGTCTTTATGTTACAAAAATTGCTGCATCTCTCTCTTTAAATGACGGCATCTAAAATGAATGCCTCTTTGCTCCAGCCAGCCCCCTCAAAGGTCTGAACTCTCCTGAAGTTGGTATCATTCCAAACATTTTAAAAACTGTTACTCCACCTGCAGGACAAATGTCCTTTCCCTATCTATCACTCGTCTTGCCACTTTAAGCATGCTGGTGTTCATTGAATACGTCTTAATTTTTAATGTATTCAATTTTATTAATTTCTTCCTTTAAATGTACTCACTTTTGTTTTTTGATTAAAAAACAGGATATCTGTACTACTTTAAACAATAAAGAAATTAAAAAAAAAGATTTTCCTGTCTTGAAGTCATGAGATATTTTTCTCTGTTGCTTTCTGATAGTTTAAGAGTTTTGCTTTTACTTTCACGGCTTCAGACCTGTGAAATTTATTTTTCATAAATTTTGAAGAAAAGGTCTAATTTTATCTTCAACCCCCTGCCTCACAAATATAGCCAATTACTCAGCATCATTTAGTGATTAGTCCTTTTCCCTATGGAATTCTAATGCCCTTTCTCATACTCATGATCCTCCTGTATATGCAGATCCATTTCTAAACACTCTGCTTTTTTTTTTTTTTTTTACTGTTTGTTGATCCCTACATAAATACAGTACTGTTTTAGTTATTATATCTTTTCGATAAATATTTACATCTGGTAAACTAAATCTCCTTCCATCCCTCCATTGGATTATAAATTCCTGACCTTTTGCTCTTTCTTATACAGTTTTGGAATTAACATTATTTGCATAAAAATCCATCGTAGAGATTTAAATTATACACTTTTTTTAATTTAGGGGAAATGTTATCAGCATGATTGTATTCCTAAATATGAATGTAATTTAAATCTTCATTTATTTAGATTGATTTTTTACATTCTTCAATAAAGTTTTATAATTTCCTCAATAAATATGTTAACAGATGCCTACATATGTTTTAAATGACTTATATCTAAGTGCCTTGTGTTTTTGTTGTTATTGTAAATGGTGTTTACAGTTTTTAAATTGTTGTAGTCTACAGGTTTATAGTGACAACTGAATTTTATTTATTGATACAGCAACCTGAAACTTAATGAACTTTTTAAAAAGTTTTTCTATAGATTCTCTTGAAATTTTCAGTAGATAATTTTATCTCTGCATATGATGCAGCTTTAGTTATCATTTTCTCCAATCTTGATATTTTATATTTATTTTTATTGACTTATGTTGTGCCAGGACCTATGGTACAATATCTCTGTGCTGCATAAGAAATAATTTGTCAGATTTATTTCTAGTTTACTAATTTTTAGTTTGTACTTTATTTCTATTTTGTTAATTGTATTTATAATATCCTATTTCTTCTTTGATTTGTTTTTTATTCTTTCACATTGACCTCACCTTCTATAACCTCGATTATGCTAGGTCATACTGCAGTAACAAACAATTCTAAACTCTTGATGGTTTAAAACAACAGGATCTTATTGTTGTGTTCTGAAAAAATTAGTGTGATGCTCTGCTCCACACAACTCCTTATAATCAATCCAGGCTCATTGAAACACCAACACTTTGGTTTTGCATATTCTGAAAGATGAGGGTTCTCAGTCACCCTGACAGGAAGAGAGAATATGTGTTATCGACTGTAGGTTTGTTTCCTCCAAATTCATATGCCAAAACTGTAACTCCCAGTGTAATGGTATTTAGAGATGGGACCTTTGGGAGGTAGTTAAAATTACATGAGGTGTTGAGGGTGAGGCCTTCAAGATGGGGTTAGTGGCCTTTATAGGAAGCAACACCAAAAAGCGCTCTCGCTCTCGCTCTCGCTCATATCTGAGAACACAGCAAGAAGACAGCCCTCTGCAAGCTAGGAAGCAGGCTCTCATCTGGAATTGAAATGGCTGGCACCTTGATCTTGGATTTTCCAGTTTCCAGGACTGTGAGAAAATAAATTCCTGCTGTTTAAACCACTCACCCAGTCTATGGTACTTTATTATGGCTGTCCAAGGTGACTAGTGCTGCATGGAAAGCCATGCACCAGCTTTTAAGAATGTACTTTGGCTCAGAAGTGACACATTGCTTCCCATAGCAGACTATTGGCCAGAACAAGTCACATTTTCCACTTCCTTATCATGTGACTAGGACAGTGGTCGGCAACTCATTAGTCAACAGAGTCAATTATCAACAGTACAACGATGGAAATTTCTTTTGAGAGCCAAATTTTTTAAACTTAAACTTATTCTAACGCCACTTCTTCAAAATAGACTCGCCCAGGCCATGGTATTTTGTGGAAGAGCCACACTCAAGGGCCCAAAGAGCCGCATGTGGCTCGCGAGCCACAGTTTGCTGACCACTGGACTAGGAAATATATTCTTTCTGGGGATTAAAAAGGGAAAGAGAACCAGATAGTGTTATAAAATGCCAAATTATACTGCATGTTTTATTCTTTTTACTTGTGATTTCTGTGTTTTTTTTTAACATACTATTTTTAGTCTTTTAAATTATCTCATCTCTAATTCGAGGGGAGTTTTTTGATCTTTCCCTTTTTTGCCTCATTTTTTAATGATTTTTTTTGTTTGTTTTTAAACTTTTTATTGTCAGCTGATCTTTAGCTGTTTTTGTCATTACTTGAGGGAATTCTGCTTTTTTTCAGAGTACATTCCCAGAATATTTGTTTTGTTTTTATTTGCTTCCTTTTTTCATACACTCCATGAACATTACTGGCCAAGGACCATTTTTATGTTACTTGATTGTGTAGGAATTCCTGAACCCCATGACAAATTAAAATTCAGGCTCCAAATACAAAAGATAGACAGGCCTGGTATTTTATCATTTTCAGGAAGAATTTGTTTCCCATTCAGAGTCCAGGTAGAGGCATGCAAGCTTCCATGCCATCTCCCTGTTCTGATGGGCAGGCTACTTTTTATAGCACCCTTTCATTGATTTTGCAGACTTTTGAGTGTCTCCGCTTTATGTAGTTGTCTTGATCCCAATTCTTTTTTATCTTTTTTCCCCCCTGTAGCAATTAAACCCAAGCCCTTGGTGTTGAATGTCTTGCACTGTATAATTGGTGCTGATTTTTATAACTTATTTAATTTCTGACATATGGGTTTCCCATTTATTTCTTATGAAACAGTAAAATTAGCTGTTATTTAATTCCACAGTTTCTAAGTATTTTAGTGAGAGTTTGTATGTGTATGTGCTATTGTTGTTCATAATGTTGTCAAAAGTAATTATAGTGCTTTTAAAAGAAGGAATAAGTTGAATAATCACTTAAACATTTATGAATTATCAAGCATCTCTTCTATATCAGGTTCTGTAGAAGGTTCTATAAATTAATATATTCATGGAATGATCTCTATTCTTCAATTGTTCCTAGTCTAGTGAGAAAAAAAAAAGACAAATGATAACTATAATACAGGACAAATGCCACAATAGAAAAAAGAAGTACAATGAGAGAAAGGAAGTATTCTCACAAAGGTAGATAGAAGCCAAGATCCTAGGTCTTAGAATATAATTTTACCCCAACCAGTAATGTTTTTTTTTTTTTGGGGGGGGGGTTGGTCTTATATAAATTATGTTGTGTTAATTTTGCTTCTGAGAAAATGAATTCTGAAGAAATGGAACTAACATATGCATTAGACACCCCCTCCCCCCCATTAAGTGCAAAGCTCATAGAAGCAGCCTTTGCTTTCAATGTTTCTATATTTGAACTTCTTTCTGCAATTCAAGGATGCTACCATAACTTTATAGCGATACCAACACTTTGGTCCTATGATTGAAACTGACCAAGCTGGTTGGCAAAGACAGGATTTTTATTTCTATTTAATTATACTCTAACTTAAAAAATGTGAATAATAACTTTATCAGTTAATTTTGCTATAAAACATAAACCTTTCAATGATAAATTCATTCATTGCTTTTGCATCTATCAATGAATCCTTCCAATCATTACCTTTCAATTTTACTGTCATTCAAAATCTAGTATTTTATTTAAAAACTAGAGGCCCGGTACACAATATTTGGGAGCAGGCCTAAGCACTAAGGATGTCAGTCGGACATCCTTAGTGCTGCTGTGGAGGTAGGAGAGGCTCCCGCCACTGCCGCTGTGCTCGCCAGCTGTAGGCCTGGCTTCTGGCTTCTGGCTGAGCAGTGCTCTCCCTGTGGGAGCACACTGACCACCAGGGGGCAGCTCCTACATTGAGCATCTGCCCCCTGCTGGTCATTGCGTGTCATAGCAACTGGTTGTTCTGCTGTTGGGCCGAAACCAGTTCTCCAACATCCCCCAAGGGGTCCTAGATTGCCAAAGGGAGCAGGCCAGGCCAAGGGACCCCACCGGTGCATGATTGAGGCCAGGGAGGGATGTAGAAGGTTGTCCAGCTTGGGAGGGACTACAGTAGGGCTCCAGGGCAGGTACAGCCCATCTCAGTCCCGATTGGCCCGACCCCAGCAGCAAGCTAACCTATGGTCAGAGCATCTGCCCCCTGGTAGTCAATGCATGTCATAGCAACTGATTGACTGTCTGCCCCCTGGTAGTCAGTGCACAGTCATAGCAAGCAGTTGAGCATCCTTAGCATATCATTAGCATATTATACTTTGATTGGTTGAATGGTCAACTGGATGGCCAGACACTTAGCATATTAGGTTTTATTGTATAGGATTTTACCTAACCATACATCATAGACATTTCCATTAAAAATATAATGATTTAGAACAATTTTGATCTATTTTGTTCAATTTTTATTTACATAATGTCTGTTTAGCTAGTAAACAAGTTGAAATTTTCATCTTAAAATATTTTTTTTGCAAAATATAAAATAGATATAGCCATGCATCATTCACATTGTTAAATTTTCTGTGATCAAGTTTTTCTAAAACTTCAGAAGAACATTTTCTTTATATTCACTTAGAAATGTTTTCATAGCCATATATTCACTCACTGATACTGAACAATAGATTCTCGCATTCAATGTTTAGTGAAGTTTGGTATTCAATTGCTCCTAGTCTAGTGGGAAAAAAATCTTTATAGGTGACTTCTCTATAATCTTCTTTCTTTTATAGAAACCATCTTTGAATAGATTTGTTAACTTGTCAGCAAGAAGACATACAATTTTTCCTTTTATATCTGAGTATTATGTCTTCATCCTAAGTGTAGAAAGTCAGAGTACTCATGAAATACTACATCATTGGTGTACGTGATCTCATTTCATACTCAGAAACCTGGGCTCGGTGTTACCATTGCACATTCAAAGAGAAGAAAAGAGAGGAGGACTTTCAACAATGATGACCGAAGAAGTTGGTGATGCTTTTGTATAACAAGCAAGTATACAAATGGACAAATTGTCAAAAGCAACCATTTCAGGGCAAAAAGAATTGATTAATGGCAGACAAAAAAAAAGAGAAGCATTTATTTTTGAAAAGCTGCTTTAGTTTTGGGTAAGGATAAACCTCTGGCCCTCTTGCCTATATATGTTCCTTTCCTTCCTTCACCAGATTAGTAGGAAGAACTTTGTCAGCCTGGGATTGACTGCAAAAACCAGCAGTTTTACTGCCAGTAGCAATTAATTCAAATGGGTACAGGAAGCAAAAACTTTTGGCTTTGCCAGCTAAAATGGCAGGCTAAATTGGAAATAGATGGGGAAAACCCACAGTCATGCAAGAACAAGGTTGCCTTCCAATTTGGGATGAGTGACAGGCCATTCAGAAACTTCATGAAGAGATTGTGGAAAGGAGACAGTATGGAAAGCCTGAGCTTTCCACACTTTTCTGTTGTATGGTAAACTACATATGCATAGGGGAAACCCAAGAGAGCTTGGCAAAAACTAAAAGCCAAAGTGCATTTCAGAATTTCTGAAGCTTTAAATGCATTCCCCAACCCACACAGAACAACCAAGAGTGGGTGAGAGAATCCAGATCCTAGATTTACCATGAAAAAACTCCAAAGTAGCCATTATAAATGTGTATAAAGATTTCAAATGTTATGTTCAATAAATTGAAGAAAAATACCCTAACAATAAATAAGAAAACAAGGAGTCTAGTAAATGAAAAATATATTTTGAAAAGAAAAACAAATGCAGCCTAGTCGGTGTGACTCAATGGGTGAGTGTCGACCTATGAAACAGAAAATCAGGGTTCAATTCCCAGTCAGGGCACATGCCCAGGTTGTGGGTTTGATCCCTGGTAGGGGACATGCAGGAGGCACCCAATCAATGATTCTCTCTCATCATTGATGTTTCTACCTCTCTCTCCCTCTAGCTTCCTCTCTGAAATCAATAAAAATATATTTAAAAAGGAATAAAAATAAAAAGAATCCAACACAAATTCTAAAAAGTAAAGTAAAATAACTGAAATAAAATAGATGTATCAGATGTGCTCAACAGAATAGTTGAGGCAAATGAAACAATCAGTGAACATAAAGATGAAAAGAAATTTTCAAAAGGAATTACAGGACAAAAATTGAAGAAAATTTATCATAGTGTAAGACACTTGTAGGACAATGTTAGGTGTTGTAATATACGTATATGGAAACTCATAAGGAGGGTAAATATAGAAAGAGACAGAAGAAGATATTTAGAAATATAATGGCCCAAGCTTCCCAAATTCAATGAAAACCTTTAATTTACAGATTCAAGAAGTTTTATGCGCCCCAAATTAAAAACAACTAAACAAATAAAATACAAGGATAACCACACCTAAATAACAACATAGTCAGATTGCTGAAAGCCAAAGCAAAGAAATTTTGAAAGCAGAAAGAAAATTCATCACATACAGGGAAAGGACAATACAATTTATGGCAACAAAGGAGTCCAGATGGCAGTGAAATGATATATACAAAATGTTGAAAGAAAAAAAATCTGTCAATCAAGAATTCTATGTCTAGGAAAATTATCTTTCAAAATAAAAGTGAAATAAAGATGTTTACAAGATAAAATCTGAGGGAATTTATTGCCAGTTACTTTCTGTACAAGAAATACTAAAGAAAAGTCCTTCAGGTTGAAAGGAAATGACACTATGTGAAAACTTGGAACCATAGGAAAAAATGAAGAGCACCAGAATATACATAGTTTGCTTTTTTCATTTCTTAATTTCTGTAAAAAAATAAGCAATAATTCTAATTCAATACTATTGGGTCTATAACCAATATAATTTTAATATAAATGATATAGCACAAAGAAGGGGAAGGAAATGGAGCTATACTGGTACAAAGAAGCTATCTTTTGTAGGAATAAAGTCAACAATAAGTTGAGGTAGGTTGTGATGTTATAGATATATATTAATATTTCTAGAGCAACACCTAAATATACCTCAAAATACAGTTAAATTATCAGAGTAACTAAAATGGTACAATAAAAATATTTGTATAATACAAGAGAAAGCAATAAAAGAGATAAAAGGGAACAGAGTGTCATAAGACATAAATAAAACAAATAGCAAAGTGGTAGACATGAATCTATTCATATTAATAAGTGCAAAAATGGGAATAAATTAAATACCCAAATCAAAAGGCATACATTGTCAGACTGAATATAAAAGCAAGCTCCATCTTTAAATCTTGGATTTAGAAATAAAGAAGTTGGAAAAAAAATTTTTTTAGAGGAAAGACAAAATAGTCATATGGTAATTATAAGTGTTGGAGTTGATTTATTATTATCAGGGGGAAAAAGACTTTAAGATAAAAAATTGTAGAGACAAAAAGGGTAATTTCATAATGATGAAAGCATCAGCATGTCAGGAAGATATAATTGCTACAAATATATATGCACCTAAACCAGAACCCAAAATTACATTGTATTTATTTTTTTATAAATCTTTATTGTTGAAAGTATTACATATGTCCCTTCCCCCCGCCATTCCCCTCCCCCCAACCAAATTACATGTTAAAACTGATCAAATAGAAAGGAGAAAGAGGCAATTGAAAAAATTTAGAGATTATAATAATTATGGTTCTCCAGAGAAAAAGAATAGGGTGTGTGTGTGCGTGCATGTGTGTGTGTGTGTGTGTGTGTGTGTGTGTGTGTGTGTGTGTGTGTATGTGTATTCTTAGAATAACGAGATTTATTATAAGAAATTGGCTCATATAATTATGGAGGCTGAGAAGTCCCAAGATCTATGGTTGGCAGACTCAGGAAAGCTGATGGTATAGTTCTAGTCCAAGTTTGAAGGCCTGAGAATCTGGAGAGCTGACACTGCAAGTCGCAGTCCAAGGGCAGGAATGATATCCCCGTTATAGTAGACAGGCAGGCAAAGTTTACTCTTAGTCTTTTTGTTTTATTTGAGTCTTCAATTGATTAGGTAAGCCCTACTCACATTAGGGAGAGCAATCTGCTTTATTTAGGCTACTGATTCAAATGTTAACCTCATCCAGAAACACCCTCAGGACACACCTATAATGTTTGACCCAAAGTTGGGGCTCCATGGCTTAGTCAAGGTGACACATAAAAGTAACTATCACAGACATTTCATTATTCATCTCTAAATAACTGATGTAACAACTAAACAAAATCAGCAAAGAATAGATGATTTGAACAATTTTTGATCAATCAAATTGACATTTTCTTTTATTAGCTGCCCCATGTGTAACATATGAGAGAGTCAGGCTAGCCTAAACGCACATGGCAGCAGTAAACAGGGCTACCAGGTATGTTATCTTGCCAATAACTTAGAGTGCAGGTATGTTATCTTGCCAGACACAGTAATAGAAACAGTAGAAAGGAGGGTTGGGAACAAGGCCAAGAAAAGTGGCTTATTTTAGTGGTCAAGATTGCATCTTGTGTACCAGCTCTGAGTGGCATCAACAGCTGGATGACTTGATACCGATGACCTCAATCACTTATGGTAGACAGTTATTCACTCCCATCTTTGCAAAGGATTATACACATCTGCCTCAAAGGTTATATAGATCTCCCTCCTGTCATGGACTTGCAACCCCTCTCTACAGAAGAGGTATAATTCCCTGCGATATAGACATCATGCTTGACCATGTGATATCATTCAGCCAATGGAAATGAGAGAAAGGGGCATATTCACATCATTGAAGAAACTTTAAGAACCATTTTGCGGTTCACCTTTCAAGAATGGAATAACCCATATAGGGCTTGCTTCTTCTGCTTGGATTTCAGAATAAAAAAGATACTCAGAGCAAAGCTTCAGCTGACCCCTAACACAGAATGGAGCCACAGCCTATATGAAGCCAGCAGGTAATGAGAGTGGAAAATGAGTTTTGTTATGATTTCAATGCTGCTTGTTGTCACAGGATACCCTAGAGAAAGGTGACTGATGAACCTTGATACTGAACACTCCAATTAAAGCCACTGCTCCTGTGTGGTAGACATTTATTTGACTGTCTGTCTAGCCACTTTTCTCTGTTGCAGGATAGGGTTCTGATCATAGGTTAAGGGCATGGAAGCTATATTGATATTATATTTCCTTATCACCTTTTGACCCATAGCTGGTCAAAAGGGGCCAAATTCTCTCCATTGAGAATTTCACCCAAGACCTGGAGCCTAGAATTTGGGAGCTAATTCCCACCCATTGAAAAGTTTCCAGGAAAAAAAAATCTATCAACTCTTCTTAGTCCCTGGAGAAATCCTGCTCCTTTATTAATTCTATTGGATTCCATATGATATCCCAGTAATCTTAAAAAATTATAAATAAATAACCCAGCTGCCTTTAAATCTAAGCCAATGCTAGTTGGTTTGCAACCAAAGGAACCTTAACTAATATATCAAGCACCTAAAACTATCATGATATTATTCAAATTAATTCTTTAAATCTTGGCTCAGCTAAGGCCAGCCCCTGCCAGGAGCTGCTCCTGCAGGGACAGAGGATGTGGGAGGGGTATAGGCTAAGGGAGTTGGCCACTTCTTTTAAGTCTGACCAGGAACAAAGCAGAGCCTGGAGTCTCCAAATTCCATCCCTGTCTTCCAATCTCCACATGATGTATCTTTTTTACTTCCTCACCCCCCCTAAATAGGAACCAGATTTTTAGTAATCCTGGTGCATCCTCCTCTTAAAACTGGCACAATGAATGGGGCAGAATATGTACAACACAGAGCTCTCTTGCTGTGTAAATGGGTGGTCCCAGCAGGGTTGTTTTTGGCCAAGTGGGTGCTGGGTATTTTCAGTTACAGTTGCACATCGTTGCCTGTATAAACCTCTTGGCAGTATTCCAACATAATGTATTAAAATATAATTGGCTTTATGAAGAGAAAGAACAGTCATGCACTAACACAAGGTTTTGCAAAGTTAGGGACAGCTAATGAAATGAAATTTTGTTACAACAAGGATAGAGCTTCTTTTACTGGCATTTTCATTTTCATGTTGTCTTTTCTTTTGTGCGTTAAAGAGAATATCCGTCCAGCTACCAACTTTTCTCAAAGATATCTGTGCGATTTCTAGACAAAAAGCTTTTAAGTTTTATAAGCGGATAGAACAGAGAAGGTGTTCCTTCTTCCTGCATGATTCGAGCCAAAGTGTCCTGATCACATCTATGAGGTTTACATCCATGTGCCTAAATATCTGCTAGACATTTCCAATCTAAAGGGTAGTCCACCAGGTCTAAACTCAGTTTAGTACAAACAAAACTCAATTCAACATATTTCCCTCCCCCTAGAACCCATATCTCTTTTCCTTTTATATAATCAATTTATGTTGTCATTATCCACCCACACAAACCAATTAGAAGTCTTTCCATCATCCATGACTGGACCTTTTCCATGACATCCATATCCAGTTACTCACTATCTTTTATTGATTTCCCAAATAGTTTGAGTTTGTTACTACACTGACTTAACAGAGATGAACAATGCCAAATCATTACAATAGCTTTTCAATTGGTTTTATTGGTTTTCTGATTAAACACTTACTGCAATGCCTCCTCTCTAATCAGTTATTCATATGGCCATCAAGGTGATCCTCCTAAAAGGATAAGCTGGATAATGCAACTCTGAATAAGTTTTTGAATTTGATGCTGTAGGCAATATGAAAACATCAAACTCTTTAGAAGGATATTTAAGACCTTCCCTGTGTGAGGCACTTTCTTCTTTGCCTTTTCTCCCACCCAGTTCTAAGCACCCTGTCTCTGTTATGGAAACCCCACAAGCCCCAGTACAATGTCACCACAGCTGATCCCCCAGCCAGAATTAACCTCTGCCTCCTTTTGCTTATACTGCATTTGACATAGTGCTCTAGTTGGCATTATTTCATTCTCGGTGGCATTATAAACAAAACACCCATTCCCAGGTGAGGTTGTTGTGTAAGTTTTTGTTTTGATTTATGAGCTCTCTTTTGAAAGGGAATTTAAACACGGGTGTCCTGGCCCATTACCTTACAGGGATTGAGAGGAAAGGTGTTATTTCTGGCCTGTCAGAATTTGCAGAGTTGTCTCCATCAGAAATGCTTTTTTGAGAGAGGGTCATTCTTATAGTATGACATTTTTTAAACTTCGGGGACAACAGAACTAATTTTGGGAGGCTGCATTGTTCACAGAATGGGCCAAATAATTTCATCTGATATTTATAGAGTGACACAATTTATTATCTGAACTGGGATAATTTTGAATGAACTAAAATAATTAAACTTACACACTTTTTTGAAGTATTTATTAATTGGCTAACAAAATTGTCAACCTATAAATAATTCTATTCACACACTGTTTGCAAAAAAATTATTTTTAAAAACAGACTAACATCTCTAGTAATTAAAAATCTCAATTTTGCTTACATGACCATTAGAAAGTAACAAAATGATTATACATACCCACATTCGTTAATAAATTTATTCAAAGTATCACTTTGTGGTGCCATATCATTGGTATTTTTCTGCAGTTATTTTCTCAGTATACTCTTATTATTTTAATTTTTTCCATATAATTGCCTGACACTTTAATTTGTATTTTTTGGTTGACAAATTCAATTGAACTTTGGTTTAAGACCATGATGTTTTTTGAGAAAACTCTGTAGTATCGAGCTATGTGGTAAGCGCAATGGAAATCTTGTTAAATGAAGGTATCACTTTCTATATTTTTGTGTATTAAAATATATGCAGCCCAAATATTTTCATGGATATGATCACTTGCCCCATTTAGAAAATCTTTAATAAAAATTTTAGAAAATAAAATTTACCAAATAAGTTATGTCCATTTATTATTATTTTTCATCACATTTGCATGTTTTTTTAAAAAATGTAGGTTTTCTCAATGTCATTTGGTGCCAGCGCAGAATACACATTTATCCAACTAGAAAGAGGAGCTTTATCAAAATATTATTTTCTCAAGTCAAGACATTTCAAAGTGCAATCACAGAATTTCAAAGTTAACTGCTGCATACTACTTTAGCTGTCATTGTCTAATTTGTTCAGTTTCTCCCTTGTTTATACAGAAATACATTTCAGTCTCTTTCTGTTTGCAAGCTTTATTTTCTATCATTGCCATTTTCTAAATGTTTCAAAAGCTGAATTTTTGTTACTCTTAATTGTGAATACATGTAATCAAAATTTACAGTACTCATTTACAAATGACACTTAAGTTGATTTACATAGTTTTTCTAAAATTCAATTAATAGGCATCAAAAAGAGAACATGCCCACACAAACATGTTACAGATTTTTTGCTATTAAACATTAACCTTGTCACAGAATTTCTCTATATTAAAACAATAAATTTTGATAACTACAAATTCTATTTTAATTATAGAACTTGACAGTGAATTATGATATAAATATAAAATGTGTGTATTACTACCAATTCCAAGTATATTTGCACACTACTACAGATTTCTTAATTTAGTAAAAATACTGTTTTCACCACAATGCTGTGTTCAGAAAAATTTTATTCACATTACCACCACAAAAATATTTTCATGCTCAATATTTAACTTTTTTTTTACTGCAAAATGGTAATATTAGAGATTTTATCAGAATAGATGTCCAAAATTTTTACTTTGATTCTAGAAATTTGGTGAAAAAATGGTTATTGTTGAAAATAAACACATTTCTATTTGAAACAACTTATCACATTGATAAGTTGATAAAACTGGCATTAACTATTTGCAACATTTTTTTTATGCAAATGGAACCAATTTATTAACATTTACCATTCCCTTTTTCATAAAGCATAAGAAAATCTTGAATTGAAAATGAGCAAAATTAAGTTTTCAGAATAAAATTCATAGTTCACAACATGATATATGAAAGTACTTTCTAGATATAGTTGTCATGTCAACTTCAGACAAAGCTTCTTAAATATTTTCTTAAAAATAACTAATTTTTGAAATAAAGTACTATGATCATTCTGCATATTTGTGTCTGGTCTTCATATAGTTGGTGATATTACTATGGCCCCTATAGCAGATGAGAAATTTTGCAAAACCTTTTATGAAAGCTACATGTTCATCATCAGCTTTCTTGATAAGTAAAAATGTAATACTATATATTTTATTATACATGTATTTTTACTTTTTTATTGCTGCTTAAATGATTATTGAAAAATATAACAAGTTACAAGACCATTGCAACAAGGGTGTTTAGACTGCTATCTGTACATTCTACCATAGGAACTGCTCAGCCTTTTTTTTTTTTTTTTCTTGCACATATTTCACTTCAACTTAATGTATAGTTTTACACACTTCCTGCTGGCATCACTGACTGGCACATAGCTTCATGCTTCATGAAGTCCAAGGCAAGGGCCATAGCACAACTGACTGTACACCAAATGGGTGGCAGGGGAAGAAGAATTGATTTCTTCTGCCACCACTACCTGAGACTGAAAGGAGTTAGATGTTCCTATCTAATGACATCTGAGTGTACTCTATTTTATCAGTGTGTACCAGGCAAACTATTCTTGAAGAACTTTATAATTATCTTTCATCTCAAAAGTGTTAGGGAAAAATATTATCATATGGGTCATTGTGACTATCTGTTATTTTTCACTGTGAGTTAAAGTGAGAACTTATCTCATACATACTTGACAAGATCATGGCAGGAATTTGAAGAAGAGATTGGTTTTCTACCAGATCACCACAGGGTATTTTAATGCAACACTCTGTAATAATAAAAGCATAATATGCTAATTAGACCAGATGACCTTCTGCAAGAAGCTGGGGATGCAAGGAAAGTTCAGGTGCCAGAGGGAAGCTGGTGCTGGCAGCCCTGGGGGAAGGAAGGCCTACTTTGGCATGAATTTTGTGCATTGGGCCTCTAGTTAATAAAATCATTTAAAAATAAATTCAGGACAAATCTTACACTGGATAGGTTTCTGAGATGATAGGAATATACCAGAACTTTTTCAGGCAAAGTAAGATATATGGTCATACTTTTTATAGAAATGTAAAAAACTTAAGATGTCTCATCATCAAGTAAGAGAGTCGTTTTACAGAGGATATCTGCTTTATTAAAATTCTACTGATAATTTCCCAAATATCAGCCATGTAACTTTGAGTTTGCCTTTTCCCTTTCCTTTTATTCCCAGTAAAAATCAAATTTGAAAAAGCCATCAGTTACAGCAAACTGAGGAAAAAAAGGGAATCTTCTCAATCTGATAAAAAGTATAAGAAATTTAGAGATAATATATTTAATGATGAAATTTAAACACTTTTTCCATTATCAGAACCTAGGTAAGAATACCACTCTCACCAAATCTATTCAGTGTTATAGTGGAGGTCCTAGCCATAGTGATAAGGCAAGAAAAAACATGTCAGCAGAGGAAAAGAACACAGTCTATTTGTGGTTGACATGTAGAAAATCCAATCTCAGAAAACCAGAAAGCTGTGTACTTGTGAGGTATGTGGTCCTTTGTTTCAGACTTGGTTATTGACTATGATGTATAAGTACTTTACTCAAACTTTACCAGGAAATGACAGAAGGAGGAGTGAGAGCTAGGATCTGGAAGTTCAGTCCCCATCCTAAAACCTTAAAAATCAAATATTGTCTCAGCTTATTAAAATTTTTAAAGCACTTTTATATTCATGACTAGAGGCCTAGTGCATGAAATTCTTGCACGGGGTGCGTGGGGGGGTGTCCCTCAGCCCAGCCTGCACCCTCTCCAATCTGGGACCCCTCGAGGGATGTCCAACTGGATAAGGCCTAAACGGGTAGTCAGACATCGCTCTCACAATCCAAGAGTCCTGGCTCCCAACTGCTTGCCTGCCTGCCTTCCTGATTGCCTCTAACCGCTTCTGCCTGCCAGCCTGATCACCCCCTAACCACTCCCCTCCTAGCCTGATTAATGCCTAATTGCTCCCCTGCCAGCCTGATTGCCCCTAACTGCCCTCCCCTGCAGGCCTGGTCATGACCAACTGTTCTCCCCTGCAGGCCTGGGTCCTCCCAGCTGCCCTTCCCTGCAGGCCCCATCACCCCCAACTTCCCTACTGTGCTGGCCTGGCCCTGCCCAACTGCCCTCTCCTGCTGGCCTGATCCCTCCCAACTGCCCTCCCCTGCTGGCCATCTTGTGGTGGCCATCTTGTGTCCACATGGGGGTAGCCATCTTTGACCACATGGGGGCAGCCATCTTGTGTGTTGGAGTGACATATTACTTTTTATTAGATAGGACAGAGGCCTGCTGCATGGGTGGGGGCCAGTTGGTTTGCTCTGAAGGGTGTCCTGGATCAGGGTGGGGGTTCCCTTGGGGTGTGGGGTGGCCTGGGCGAGGGGCCTGTGGTGGTTTGCAGGTTGGCCATGCCCCCAGTGACCCAAGTGGAGGCCCTGATATCTGGGATTTATTTATCCTCTGTAATTGAAACTTTGTAGCCTTGAGGGGAGGCCTGGGCCAGCCAGGGTGTTCAGGAAGCTTGGCTTCCTCCATTGCCAGGGAAACCCAAGCCTCCTGTTCACTCTGTGGCCACAGCCATCTTGGTTGGGTTAATTTGCATACTTGCTCCTGATTGACTGGTGAGCATGGCTTGTGGGTATAGCGGAGGTATGGTCAATTTGCATATTACTCTTTTATTAGATAGGATTTATAACCCTCTGTGAAATCAGCAGAGCATGTAAGTTATAAGTGTGGGAATTCATTATTCCCACATTATAGGAGAGGCATCTGAGGTTCAACAAAGTGACATGATTTGTTTATTTTGAAGGAGCTAATAAGTTTGCAGGAGTAATTACTTTGGACTGGAAGGAAGTCATGAGCTAGTGATGGAGAAGAGACCAGAGATAGACATTTGGAGTTGTATTTTGACATTCCTTTTAAACCAAACTATTTAATAGGTACCTATGCCTAAGATTTAGCTATGGCTCTCATTTTTTAATTAATTAATATTTTATTTGAGGACCTATTGTTCAAGTTGGGGAGGTAGAGTGGGAAACTGAATCTAGACTAATGTTCTTGGATTTGTGAGGGAAGACCCCAACTTGTCATTACTAAGTCAAAACCCTAAGCCTGGAAGACAAAGCAGCTCAGTGTATTCTGACCTGAGAGGTCATATTTGCATTTAATCAAAATACATTACTTCTCTTGCAAACTTAAATTCAGAGTCTGAAGATTGATTTTTACCTTAGAGACAAGTTATTCTAACTAAGCATATGGGAAAAAGAGAGTTGGGAATAAGTCCAGGAATTCTGGACTTAAATTCTGAATCTGCTACACTATGTAGTATGAATTTATATGCAGGTCCTTTCTAATCCTTGCACCTCCAACTCCTTGTCCCATCAAAGAGGTGAGGTAGATACGTGCAGATACTTCTAACCATTATGGTCTAAAGTTTTCATATAGGTTCCCCTTTAGGTAATCTGCTTTGATAACTAAACCAAGTTAGTGCAGCAGAAATAGGAGGCTTGCAGCCAGACTGGAGTTAAAATTCTTTATAGCTGTGTGACTTTGTACAAGTTACTTCATTATTTTACAATTAAAAATCTAAGGCCCAGTGAGGAGGAGTATCTCCCTTGTAGAACTCATATAAATAAAATTTCTGAAATATAGTAGATTCTAATAAGGTGGCTACTACTGTTTGAATATTTGTATTTACCAACACCCCCCCCCCCCCCAAATTTATGTCTTGAAGTCCTAACTCCAAATGTAGTGATGACATTTGGAGGTGGTGTCTTTGGGAGGTAACTATGTTTAGATGAGGAGATGAGGGTGGGATTCATATCCTTATAAAAAGAAGAGGAAATTAGAGGTATCTCCCTCTCCCTTCCCAATACAGTGAGAAGGCTGGCTGTCTTCTGTGGTATTTGTTATAGCAGCCTGAGCAGACTAAGATGGTGGTAATTATAAAGCAGATGAGAAAACAGAGGGACAGAGATCATCCAGCAAATGGAGTCACAGCCAAGACTAGAACTTAGATTACTTGACCTCCAAACCTCAGGTTCAACACACCAGGCTCCACCTCCTTTTGCCCACCAGTATCTGAAAGGCAATTCTGTTTTATCACTGGGTTATCTAGGAAAAAATGAAGCATCTCTATGTGTAGCCATTTTTTCCTTCCACGATGTGGAAATTTAAACCCTCTAGGCAGAAAGCCTGCCTGCATACTCTCAGGAGACACAAAGATCCTGGCAAGCTCTGTGCTCCAAATCACCCTTCTCCAATTACCCTCCCCAGGTTCCTCAGTTAGCAGGACCAGCAGCTCCTCTCCACTGCGCCAGTTCTGGGGCTGGATCCTAATGCATCACAGGTGGGTCCCGCTCCAAACTCATTCCAGATGGCCTCACAGTCTAAGCCTCCCAGCCTCATTATATTTTGGCTATCCTGGGGTCGTTAATGATGCTGAAGGTCCATGAGTCCTGAGGATGGCAGCGACATGCTCTGAAACTAGGACCTTTGAGAGACCTTCTATATTGGCGTACACACAATAATATATGCATTCACAGGAAGCAAGCATATGTTGACCTTGGCACTCAAAGGTCACTGTGAGAGGGCCCATGAATTTGACATTGTGAATGGTCTGTCTGCTTGGGTCATAGAATAAGCATAAAGGAATCATCTGTGCTCTTATAGAAAATAGCTCCATTGCTGCTGGGCTCTAGAGAGAGTAAAGATATATCCTTGAACCCTAGTAATTGCTGCACCAGTTATTCCTTGGGGAAGGGAGACATGCTGGGGCAATTGTTTAGGGGCAAAGGGTGAACTTTAGAGTTTTTAACCCTTTAACAGCTTAATCTCTTTGGGAAGAGTATAACATTCTGTTAATTTCATCTTTATGTTACTCAATAGCTTTATTCTACAAAATAATTTCAACTTCCTTTCTAGTTGAAAAGCTTCCCAAGGCAGATATTGGAAGTTGAGCAAATATCAGATTATTAAAGGGGCTTTTAATTTATAATATGCTTTTTTTTTTTTAAAAAAAAGTACATTTTGGAGTTATCCATGTTTTGGGGTCTTAAGAGCTCAGCAGAAAAAAAAATACTTAAGTAAAGAACATGACATTTATTTATTTATTTTTTTCCTGTTTCCTTTTTGTTTAAGTGTATAACATTTAAACTCAGTCATTCTTGGATTTAAATTTCAACCTCATCACTTACAAGCTTGAAGAATTTGTTGAAGAAATATTTTACTTCTCTGATGGCCATTATCTGTGAAATTAGCATAATCCCAACATGAAAGAGTGTTTTTTGCTTTTGTTTACTTCCTCTCTCATGTATTTTTTCACTCTCATTCACTCTTGCATTCACATATTAACTTGTTTATTCCCCGAGTCCTTGCTCTATCCCAGGCACCAGGCTAGATGATACAAGAAACCGCTTTGAGACAAGACTAATGTTTAACTCAGTTAGAAAAGTATTTGTTGAGCATTCACTATGTGCCAGTTAATATGTTAGACAATGGGCAGAGAGCAGTGTACGGCATAATGTCTGTCTTCAAAGGGATTAGGGCTCAGTAGACACTGAACTAAGTACACTGTGGCATGCTTATTGCTGCAGTGTATGTTCTTGTACACTAGAATATGATTAGGTGTAGTCTACTTTGCTTGACTGGCTCACTAAGGCTCTCCAAAGGGAAGACAGTCAACCTGAGTTCTGAGGAGACATTTGCTGGAAAGAACTGGGCAGGTGGAAGTTGAATCTGTGGTCATTCCACAGACAAATTTATAAAGTTCTCAAAAATATATATTTTTTACTTTATGATACCATTTACATGCTTACTACCATAAATAGCAATTTTAACACTCCATATTTTACCCCTGAAAAATTACAACAAAATAAAAAGTATTGCTGATGAAGTAGAAATTCCTTTCAATCACCATGGTAGAAAGTGCTAGTTGCTTATCCCAGTCCATTTTTCTTTCTGTCCTATACGCAGATCACTGGTTTAGTACTAGCTAAAAGACTGCTTTTGTTGGCTTCTCTTTGGCTGAACTATATGATTGGCAATAAAATGGTTACTTAATTTATTATTATTATTAAATATTTTTATTGATTTCAGAGAGGAAGGGAGAGGGAGAGATAGAAACATCAATGATGAGAGAGAATCATTAATTGGCTGCCTTCTGCATGCCCCCTGCTGGGGATCTAGCCCGCAACCCAAGCATGTGCCCTTGACCAGAATCCAACCTAGGACCCTTTAGTCTGCAGGCCAATGCTCTATCCACTGAACCAAACTAGCTAGGGCAGTAATTTTATTTTTAAGTTGGGAGTTTGACATGGGTTAAGAAATAGTGTTTTTGTTTGTTTGTTTGTTTTTTGGGAGGACGTATGCAGGAGATTTTAAAAGGCTATAATTCTATAACATTGGACTAGATTTAAATAAATACAATGTGATTCTATCATGAGCATGCATCTGCAATAAGAATGTATGTATCAACTCTATATATGTTTTACATTTACACCTTCAAGCAAGCTTCCTGTTTCTACCACTCACATAGGGCCACACAGTGCATTAGTAAGAGGACTAAGATGCAAATTTCAGTTCATGCCAATACAAACTGGGACTTGCAAGAGTAATATTGGGGTTTGAGACAATATAGGCAAAGCACCCAGCATCGGTCTTAGAATATAGTTCATGGTGAATGACAAGCTACTTTTCTTCCTCTCTCCTCACCCTGTTTACTTCTGCTATGCTGGACTCCAGCAAGATCAAAACAAACTTGTTGACAATCAGTTTGAGTCCCTTCTGACTGTGTGTTTTGTGGTATGTACTAACGCAGGAATGAGCAAGGGGAGGGGTTGTTTAGAGAACACTGAGCAGGTATCACAAAGATGCAGTGCAGCCTCTCATGTTTATTTGGACTGCAACAGAGCACATGACAACATCTCATCGCCTGGCCTGGAGACTGGACCCCTTGATTGGGACCTGGTTTCAGTACCCATTAAGAAACCCATTTTGGCCCAAGAGCCAAGCGTATCTTTTCCCCATGTTCCTCTTTGCAATTTCTATAGCATACCGCCCGGATGTCTGGGCTGATGTACAATGTAAAAATCATGATCAGACAGAGGCCTGAGGGTCAGCTACTTCAACAAGACTAAAACAAGCCACATATGTGTGTGGTTCCCATACATACATGCACATATTCAATATGAAATTGTTTCTAATAGCAGCTAAAGAAAAATCAACTATTAGCTGAAGACATAGGGATCAGTGTTGTGAGAACAAGTCACTTGGCAGCTGCTGGGTGCAGACCCTGCCTGACCACACTTCTATGCATGTCTACACCTATAGATCCTGCCACTGCCTGCCTCCTAATTTCACTCCAGCACTCATACTGGCCTTTCCGCCTTCTTGCTCTTCTTCCTGCTGCTCCTTCCTCCTGGATGTCATCCATTTGTATCTGTTAGAGCAGGCAGCTAGGAAGCTCTGAGCTGGGGAAGGCAATTGGGGCTTGGAGGGAGTGTGTGTGAGATGCAACAAATTGGAAATAGACAATGGAGGTGGCAGACCCCTATGTGAGCAGGAAAGACTGAGACCCTTCAGGATGTGGTCTAACTGGTGGCATTAACACCTAGGTGAAAGATACATATAATTTAAAGATACTTTTTTTTGAGACACGAGGGAAAGGGTGACTGCTCCTTGCCTAGCGTCATTCCAGCCTAGGGGTATAAACCATCTAAACTCCCAAATATCTTAGCCAGCTGAGTTGCCCACTCAGGTCCTTTCTGAGTGTATTTCTTTCTGATAAATAAATCCTCACCTACTTTTGATGCCATTTTTTGTCTCTTGTTTGAATTCATTCCTACAAGCAAGACAAGAATTAGGGGTGCAGAGTACTGTCTCTGGCCAGAGGTTATCTCTGGGCAGATCCCCTTGACCACCACTGGCATATCCTACATCTTAAAAAACTCAGTTAAAGCTAAATGATTTCTGACACAGACCTTCTATCTCTGCCAACTCACAGACTCCTGAATACCAGTAAAAGATTGTGTGCTTTAGTAATTGCAATTCCAAATTATATATGCATGTATTGTGTGTGTGTGTGTGTGTGTGTATATATATATATATATATATATATATATATGTATATCATATGTATATTTAAGGATTTTATTTTGATGTAATGAAATGCTGGTATTAACAGTGTTTTTTAAGAATGTTCACAATATAAAATTTAAAAACCAATTGAATATTTGACACCTTTTAATACTTATATTTATAAGCTTAGGAAAAATTAATTTAAATTATAAAAGTATGAATGTTAAACATATACTGTTCAAATACACTGATGAAAATAATGAACATTACACACAAGAAAATTTATTCTAAAGTAATTGAAAATGAAATCTTAATTATATAAAGTATACCCTTAAAAACATCAATTTTATACTGGTTGGGAAGGCAGTGTTTAATGAGGATTAGTTAGTTTTATCTATTTTTATAGTTTCAGATGCAGAAAAAAAAATTATATCAAAGCAAATAGCTGGATAATTTGAAGATGAAGGAGCTAGCTTATAACTACAAAGGACCAAAAATGCTCTTTCTGGAATATAAAGGTTTAAGGAGGGTGGGGAAGGTAGAAGAGGGTACAAGGAGGATAAAAAGTGATAGAAGGAGAATTGACTTGGGTGGTGAACACACAATACAATCTATATTAATAAAAGGGTAATATGCTAATTAGATCGGGTTGACTGTACATCTTCTGGTCATCTGGTCCTCCTTCCCGACAAAGCCTTGGTGACGGGGCCAAGGCAGAGGTGGTTAGGGGTGATCAGGCCAGGAGGCAGAGGGGTTAGGGGCAATCAGGTGGGCAGGCAGAGGGGTTAGGGGTCATCAGGTGGGCAGGCAGAGTGGTTAGAGGTGATCAGGCAGGCAGGCAGGTGAGCAGTTAGGAGCCAGAGCCAGCAGTCCTGGATTGCAAGAGGAATGTTCTACTGCCAGTCAGATATCCCTTGAGGGGTTTCAAATTGGAGCCGGTGCAGGCCAGGCTGAGGGACTCCCTCCATGCACAAATTTTGTGCACTGGGCCTCTAGTCCTATATAATAAAAGCTTAATATGCTAAGTGTCCAGTCGTCCATTCAACCAATCAAAATATAATATGCTAATGATATGCTAAGGCTGCTCAACTTCTCGCTATGATGTGCACTGACCACGAGGGGGCAGACACTCTGACTGGTAGGTTAGCTTGCTGCTGGGGTTCGGCCTATCGGGACTGAGCAAGATGGGCTGGACACAGCCTGAAGCCCTCCCATGGCCCCTCCCCAGCTAGCCAACCTTCTGTGTCCCTCCCCAGCCCCGATCATGCACCAGTGGGGTCCCTTGGCCTGGCATGCCCCCTTTTGCAATCTGGGACCCCTTGGGGGATGTCAGAGAGCCGGTTTTGGCCCAACAGTGGAACGACCTGTCACCATGATGCACACTGACTACCAGGGGGAAGATGCTCAATGCAGGAGCTGCCCCCTGGTGGTTAGTGCGCTCCCACAGGGGTAGTGCCACTCAGCCAGAAGCCGGGCTCACAGCTAGCAAGTGCAGCAGTGGTGGTGGGAGCCTCTCTTGCCTCCGCAGCAGCACTAAGGATGTCTGTCAGTTGGACATCCCCGAGGGCTCCTGGACTGCGAGACGGCATAGGCTGGGCTGAGGGACCAACCCACTGAGAGCATGAATTTCATGCACCAGGTCTCTAGTCTATTATAAAATTGTACACCTGAAACCTACACTTTTCTTAACCAATGTTACCTCGATAAATTCAATTACAAATTTTTAAAAAGAAAAAAGTTTCAATACTCAAAAAACTTGTTCAAATAAGTTCTTAATTTTTCAGTTTCATTCTGTTACTTTTGTATTTCTTGTTTGGCAATGTTTCACCTACAGTAAGAATCATGCCTGAACTAGAAGCATCCTTTACTAATTGTCATTTTCTTCTTCCTCATAATCTCTTGCAGATTAAGAAGCTAGAGTACATGTTATAAATCATCATGATTTTGTTTGATTTGAAATTCAAATGTCATATATAACTATCTGCTTATATCCAAGATATAAATGATTGGGGTTTCAGCATTTGTAACACTCTGCAATAATAGTATCACATAAAAAAATGATAGTATTCCCACATACACAAATCAATATTTATTTATATAAAATAGCCTGATGTTATTCTTCAATAATTGAAAATGAAATTTATTTTCATTCAGGGCCAAGTGGATTGATTTCTTTTGAGTATTTACTGCATGCCTCTTAGGGCCCAGGGCTGTGTTGGATGTGGCTGGCTTTGCAGTAGAACCAGAGCCAAGTCCCTTTGTTCTCATACAGCTTTTACTTTTTGGTGGGGGAGCAGGCACCACATAAACACACAAAAGTGCATCATTGATTGTGACAATTGCTTACAATTGCAGTGGCCACAGAGGAGTGTGGTAGGAAACCTAGTTTAGATCAAAGAATTGGTGAAAGCTCTATAAACAGAAACATGAAAGATAAGTGGGAATTAGATGAAAATTTAGGAGGTGGGAGGAAATAAAGGTTCTGTGCTGAAGTCTTGAGGCAGGAAGAACTCAAGGTTATTTTGCTCATTTTGGGAACTGAAATTAGGTCCTCCCCACCACCAGCAAAGATGCGCTGTGAGAATAGTGTGAAAGGAAGAGAAGAGGCAGAGGAGACTTGAAGGACAGTACCCTCCCATTAAGGCTACAGCTAGTCTCTATGTAGCCTCTGTGAAAATTAGAAAAGACTCCTCCTCTGTGCAGATGAAACTCCACCCCCAGGACTTGGTAAACAGAGCACAGGGATGGGTTTTACTCTGTTACCCCAGTGGCCTTTGTGCAGTGTGTAATAATAGGTGATAGATTCAAGTGCTGTTACTTAACTTGTTCCAAAAATGAGACTTGTTTATCAGTTTCCTATTTCTGCAGAGAAAATTACCTCAGTACTTAGTGGCATGAAACAAGAATAACTACCTTCTCTCAATTTTTGAGTGTCAGAAATTCAGAAGCATCTTGGCTAGGCTGTGTTGGCTTAGGGTTTCTTAGGAGGTTTAGTCAGATGTCCCCAAAGGCTGCAGGATCTACTTTGAATGTGACTTACTCTTAGGGTGAGCAACCGTTCTGCTTTACATGAGATGGAGGGGTTTCCAAGGATGTAGAACTTTCAGTTCTAAATCCAGGAGAGGTAGTATCAGGCAACTTGGGATGACTACTTACCCTACTCACTCAACTCATGGCTGGCTAGTTGGTGGTGGCTGTTGATGGGATGCCTTGGTTCCTTTCCATGTGAGAGTAACCACCATTCTGCTCCAATAACCATGCAGCAGGGCAGATGCTTTGTGACAAGAATGTACATGATTAAAGAGATCAAGGTAGCCATTATCACCAAGCATGGGAGTCACACATTGTCACTTTCATCATGGTCTCTTGGTGGCACAAACTAGCCCTATAAATTGAAACTATACAAGAGCATCAATAGCAGGACACAGGATCATTAGGGGTCATTTTGGAGACTTGTTTGGAAGAGGGCAAGAGTAGAACAAAGACTTGCAGGAGACTCTTAAAATGGACTAGTTGAGAAACATTCATTTATACTACAACACTGGCAGAAGTGATGAAGGAAAGTAAACAGATGTTATATAATAGTTGGATTTGTAATCAGTAGGGGCTTTTATATACCTAACAATACATTTCCATACTTTTGTATTCTTAGACCCAGATGTTGGAATGGTTAGATCACTGAGTTCTTGGAATAAGCTACCTGATTCAGTTCACTTATAGTAAACACCTACTATGTGCCATGTACACAGTATGAACTCTTGAGATTTAATACATTTTTAGATCTCATTTGAACTTCCCATTTTTCAGATTGTTTAGCAGTTACGTAACTTGCTAATATCAACAGCGAATGAGTGCTGAAACTGGATCCAAACTCTGGATTTATAACAGGCAAGTTCATGATATTTATATATTTTCTTAAATAACTACTAGTAAATATCCCATGCATTTTTAAAGATATGGGTTTTTATTATTTCTAATGAGGAAATGGGTTTATTTTCATTTTAAAATAAAGTAGCATAATTCTTTTCACAGAATTCTTTTCACAATTCTTGTCTCTAAACTTATTTAATAATTTGATATGACAAACTTGTGACTTACTCATAGGTTTACCATATATGGTATATGAGTCAATCCATAAATCCATATCTCATTTACAGATGAAAGAGTTGAGGATTCAAGAGGTTACAGCTATGACCTCAGAGATATTTGTAGTGCTCTTTCCACTGTGCTACAATGCCTTCCTAGGTCAGTGGGACAAAGGACTGGGATGAAAAGGAACCACTCCTCTTCCCTCATAGGTAGGGGACAAAAGTTAAGACCCGATAGACCCAAGTTCAAATTCCTGTTCTATCAGTTTCTAGCTGTATGTCCTTGGGAAAATAATTTTAGCTCTTGGAGCCTAAGTTTCTTCTTTAGTAAAATAAGGATAATTACAATTACCGTCAAGCTGTACAAGGTTTAGATGAGTTAGGATATGTTTAGAAAAACAAATACAGATGCCATGACCATTGTGAAAATTAATTCAATTTTTCTCCTCTTCTCCCCTTGAACTCTCAACATTAGGTTCCCCTTAATGGAGATGTGCCTCATTTCAGAGTTTCAGACACTTGTTGAGACTAGAGAAAAGACAAATTTTCTCTTGGTCTGTGAGCCAGAGCTCTGGCTAAAAGCCTAAGTGGTTTTGGAGAAGGACTCTTCTTCCCTGGAGCACACCACCCAGAGGTTCTAGGGCAGATCTCTCAGGCTCCAAGATGTTATCACATGACTCTCGGTCAAGAGCCTGGCTGTATTAGAGGGGTCTTCGCATGGTTTTGGACCACATTTTCCTAATACACTTATTTCAAGTTTTGGATATATTGTTTTCTTCCTTGTAAAAATTTTTTAAAAAACTTGGAATAGATAAATACATTCTAAAACTATGAAATTTAATATATACTAAATTACTTTTGTAGCACTTTCCAATTTATAAGGCCTTTTCACACATGTTCTCTTGTTTTGTCTTGAAATCTCATGGGAAAGAGGAAGAACATAGTTCCATCTTCCAGATGAGCCTGGACCCAGAGAGGAATGAATAGGACTGGAAAGTGACTCACAGGTGGGTGAGAAGGTAGGGGTGGGGATTGAGGACTACAGAGAAATGGTGTCAGGGTTTTCCACCAGTTTTTAGAAGACAATTTTGAAAATGTTTGAAGATTAGCACACAGCTGCTGTCTGGGTGTGTGTGTATGTGTGTTGGACTGTGGAAAAATGTGTAGATAAGCTGACTAGTTGGAGAACAAATTTTATTTTTGATGATTTGTTGTGTGCTGTGAATGGGATCTTGGCATTATTCAGGAGACTACAGTGAAGATTTAAACTGCCCTTTAAGTTATTTGTGGGTGTTAATCTGATAGTGATGCTGTACTGAAGAGGATTAAAGATTTGTACAAGCTCTGTAAATAAAAATTACTTGAGGCACACATCAAAAACTAATTGTTACACACTAGCGTGTTTCTCTGCAGTTAAGAATCCCAGGTGTCTTCTAGGTCTAATGTTCCAAGAATCAGCAATCTTTGAAATCCAGCCAGAATGTCTACTTTCTATGCCAAGTAGAATATAGAATAATTCAAGTAAAATCCTAGCAATTTGTGAATACTGAATAGACATTACAGCGCATAGTGAATGATATAGGTAAAAATCTTATCATATAAGTCTTTATTAAATGGTAACCTCCTTTTCTATTAAAATTAAGTGTTTGTATTTGAAAAACAAATATGTCTCCATGTGTGACAGAGAATTAACTCTGCTTGTTATAGTGTTTTCCTCCAGCCCAACTCAACTCGATTCACAATTCCTCAACAGTCTTATACATCTGCTGAAACCCTGCATTCAGTATCACTGCTGGAGAATATGACTTTTGTCTCATTTCCGCCTTCCAAATCTCACATAATGCACCTCATTGACGCAGAATGCTGGAGGCAAGGAAGTTTGGGAAGTGTGATTCTCAGGCTTCCAGCCCCAATGATAAAGTGGAAAGCAAAGGAGCAGGTAGTAAAGAATGCTAGAACACAAACCAAAGCCCCACATCACTTAACATCACTAAAGTATCTCTTCCTGATGTTTGGACCCCAATATCCTCTTCAGCCTCTCCTACCTGACTCTCTATGCTTCAGTCTCACTCAATATGTGGCAGTTCCGGTGATGCATCCTGGCTCATGCTCTTCTCTCTCCTTAGAGGGCCCTCTCTTTCTGCCATTGGCCTAACTCCCTTCCCTTCTTCCTTTAAGTATTCATTAACAAATTCCCTTCTTGTGGAAGCTGCTCTGCCCACCTTGTCTGATTGGATGCACTTTGCCCATACTTTCTTGTCACCATACACTCATGTCTTATACTCCTCTGTTTACTTATCTGTCCTCCTCCTAGAGTCTGGAACTTCTAGAATTTAATGATGGCATCTCTGTGTGTGTCTGTAACCCAGTGCTTTTACATAGTTACCCACAGAAAAGAAAAAGACATTCAGCATATATGTACTTGGCACTTAATATGAGCCAGACACTATGATGGTCTTATTCAAAAAGTGGAGAAGACAAAAACAACCATGGTATAAAGTTCTCATCTATTTTTAAAAATGGTCATACTAATTTCTGCCACACCCTGTCTCTCCTTTCCCATTAGAGAGTGAAAGAGTCAGCTCGGGAGCCAGGACTCTATCCTACTTTGCTGCAGCACAATCCTCCCCTTCTTCAACCAGAAACAGGATGGTTATTAGAGACCTCAAACTTTTCTTCTGTTTTCTTATAAAGAGAAATGCATCTACACATTGCTTCCACCCCCAGCCATGAGCAAGGCCAGTAAACACAGGACACAACTCCCCTAGCATGGCCAACCCCTCAGGACACCCGTGTTTGCCCTAGGGCCTTGGGGTTTCTGGCCCTGTCAAGTGTAATCAGGGCCACCGGGACAAATGAAGCCTGCAGTCCATCAAACGTGCAGACAGATGTGGTTGGCGGCGAGTGAGGCCATGGCTTAGAAACTACTGGAGTCTCATTATGGAGACACATGATACTTGTGAGCTTTGCTTAGGAGAAAGCCAGACCTTCCTTTCCTTTTTTTTCTTCTTATGCTTCAAATCAGTCTGTAGCCCTGGGATTTCTCATTAGGAGAGAAATGAGAAAGTGCATAAAATCTGATCTTTTTAGATATGGAATTTTGTGTTTTACTTGATGTTTAAAACCCCAAGGCTTTGGTCTCAGTGCCCTAGGCTGGGAGCCAGAGATGTTTATTCAGGTCCTCTCGACATAAGCCTGTTTCAGCTCATTTTTCTGCTCTATAAAGGAAAAAGGCTGATTCTTAACCCTTCTCTCTTGTCACAGACTTGGAAATCTGACAGAAGTTATGGATCCTCAGAAAGTAAGTATAACTCATGTATTAGTCACATTAGAACTTTTTAGTTTTTATCTCTCACTGTCCTTTTACAATGAGACCAGTGGGGGCATTTGCCTCCTCCTTTACCTAGATGCATATTTCAACAGACTCATGGCTTTTCTGTTCACGCTTAAATAACGTTTTTCCAATAGTCAATGCAGGTTAATTCAGAAGTCAGAATAGCCAAGATAAGATATTAATTCAAACTCCAAACTTAATTGAGAGAATCTTTCCCTTTCCTTCGTTTTGGCCTGGCTACGGTGGCAGTTCCTGACCTAAAATTCAGTGCTCAGGGAGGAGAAAGTGAGGGGATAGCACAGTTCTTACTGAAACCTGCCTCACTCTCTGGTTGTGGCTGATGTTTGGAGAGGACTCCTTTCCTCCTAGGCTCTTTCATGGGGCCGTAGAGTTACCTACCTGATATTATAACTCCTGTGATGTAGGCAAGGGACATTTTAGCTGGCTGCCTCGGAGGGCTAACAATGTAAGGAAAATGAAGGGGAGCCTCTCCTGCCACCTGTCCTTCAGGTTCGTTCTCTTGAGTTCTCTAAACCTCTAGCAGCAGTGCTCTTGTGCAGGTTTCAAAACACCTCCAGGCAGCTGTTCCACTTCTTGTCCCAGGAAACACTCCTGTACCTCTAGTTCCAACAAGGTCTAAGGTGCAGGCTGACCTTGGTATAGCCACTCAATCCCAGACAGTTTTAGCGTTTTCAGGTATGAGCCCTGCCTCATTTTGTGTCTCCCAAACCCAGGGAAGGCTTATCAAACTCTTTAATGGCCCTGGAAGTCTCCTTGATATTAGGCTGGAAGTAAAAACAGGAACATCTCCTTTAACCCCATTCCCCTCATGGGTGGAGGTAGATTCTCCCAGACAGTAGTAGCTCCCTTGCCCCTCCCCCACATAAATCCTTCATTTTCCTTACATTGTTAGCCCTTCTTAGGCCCTAGACCTGCCTGAGGGTCCCAGTTTCCTAGAACTGCTTCTCTGCATTTCTTTTGGAATATGTTATTTGAGAATATGGAGTTACAAAGGGTGTGAGAGAGACCATGATATTGATGATTCAATAAAAATGGAGGCAGGAAAATCCCTACATCCTAAACAATATATACAAACCTTTTTGTTGCATTATGGCTTCAAAGATTTGAGCCAATAAGCAGACACTAGAACAAGAGTGCTTGGGTTAGATTCCTTGATCTAGTTTTTACTAAGTTCTAGTTATAGGTTGGGCATAAACTAAAGTAATAAAGATATAGGAATAAATATGTAGGGCCCATGTCTTTTAAAATATGTAAAACAGTTCTTAGAGTGCTCTGTGACAGATGCTACAATGGAGCAGGGAGGTGTGTCCAAGGGAAACATCTGGCTCCATTCAGGGATGCAATAAAGGTCTCAGAAGAAATAACACTTAAAAGGAGACCCAAAGTGGACAAAATGAGAATGGGATCCAGGTAGTTGAAAGGATCCTAGGCAAAGGTATAGAGTCATGGCACATGTCTCATGTAGGGCTCATGGAGCCACTTGATGGAAGGTGAGAAGAGGATTAGGCATGGACATGGGGTCTTGACTGCCTTGATCAACATTCTTCCAATTCCCCACTTTGCTTATTTGGGTAAACCCCAGATCAGTGACATAGACAGGAAATCATTTGGAGCATCTTGAGTAATTTAGGCATGAGATTATAATAGCCTAGATGAAAGTACTGGCAAGGGCAATGAGGGAAAAGGTAGTATTGTTAAAATTTGAATATAGTTGGGGATAAGGGAGAGGGAAAATCTAATATGACTCTAAGGCTTTGGGCTCAGGAAATACAGTGGTGTTTTTCAGGGAAAGAGAACATAAGAAAAGAAGCCAATTAAGGAAGAAATAGCAAACACTGGAGATAAAGACCCATTAGTTGGGGCCCAGCTTATGTAGCTCAATGGTTGAGCATTGATCTATCAACCAAGAGGCCATGGTTCGATTCCCTATCAGGGCATATGCCCAGGTTGCAGGCTCGATCCCTAGTGGGGGAGGCAGCCCATTGATGATTCTCTTTCATCATTGATGTTTCTATCCCTCTCTCCCTCTCCCTTCCTCTCATTAGTTGGGGAGCATATTGACTTTGATGCAGAGGTGTCTGGAGGACCGGCACATGTGACTATGGTAGAGGACATATAGACTTGCAGGGCTCCAATCACTGCCCAACTCCAGCCTCTGATCTCAGCTCATTTTCCCACAGGGCTCAGAATCACAGAGGCAGGTGCAGTTGAGATACTTTTTAAGGCCAGGTTGAGACACTTGTAAATCAGTGTAAGGTAAGCTTTTATTTCCAGTTTGCCTTCATTCTCAGAAGAAAAGGGTGCTGAAATTCCCCATAAACAACTCAAAAAATAATTCAAAGGTCAGTTCTTTGGATGGTAAGTTAAAATGCCTGAGTTCAGTGCAGGTTGGACCCGGCAGCTCTACTTCATGGTCAATAGGGCATTGGGCTAAATCAGTGGTCGGCAAACTCATTAGTCAACAGAGCCAAATATCAACAGTACAACGATTGAAATTTCTTTTGAGAGCCAAATTTTTTAAACTTAAAATATATAGGTAGGTACATTGTTATTAACTTAATTAGGGTACTCCTAAGCTGGCCTTTGCTAAAATCGTGGTATTTTGTGGAAGAGCCACACTCAAGGGGCCAAAGATCCGCATGTGGCTCTCGAGCCGTGGTTTGTCGACCACTGGGCTAAATGATCAGATTGGGCCGGGTAAAAGCAGCTGACAAGCCAGTCACAGAAATTCCAGGACTCCCACTATACCAGGAAATGATTTATATTCAGGTGCTAACCACTTAATTGAAGGGGATTGCATAGTATAGATTCTTAACAGGGGTCCTCAAACATTTTAAACAGGGGGCCAGTTCACTGTCCCTCAGACTGTTGGAGGGTCGGACTATAGTTTAAAAAAAAACATTCCACACATGCGCACTGTGGGCCCGGGACAGTCGGCTGCTAAGCAGGACAGGCAGCCGTGGCAAAAACACCCGGCGGGCCAGATAAATGTCCTTAGCAGGCCGCATGTGGCCCCCGGGCCATAGTTTGAGGACCCCTGGTATAGAACATTGGTTAGAGGAGCCATAACAAGCTTTAGCTTCAGAAGATAAGAACAAGAATTCAAGGACAAGGTTAGGGGTGGGAAAAGGCTTTCCTTGCTCATCCTAAGGCAGGTCTCATTATCCAATTTTGTTTTAGCTCCTTGTTTTTTCTCTTGTGGCACTTATCACAAAGTATTCTATTTCCACATCTGTTCATTGTGACTTCTCCAATAAACCTGAGGGCAACAACTCTCTATTTTTTCTACTTTATCTCCAATGACTAGAACATGATTGGCACACAGTAGACACTCATATTTGTTGAGCAAATGAAGTAGAATACAAGGTGAGATCATTAACAAGGTGAAGCAGGAAACCACCTGTTCTTATTAGGGGCTCATTATAATGAGGTGGGTTGACGTGTCAGCATGAGGACCCAGGCCAGACCGGTTACTGCATGGTTTCTATATCAATCAAGTTTCTTCTAAGAGTGGCCTTTATATACTAGAACCAAGGACTATCATTTGGTTTCTATCTGCCACCTCTACTCCTGCCCAAATATAATGCTTGAGTCATTTCTAAAATACCCCTGCTTCAATTGTCTATCCTGTTTGTATAACTATTTCCAAATTTAGGGAACCCCCTGCCTCTGGAATAAGCCCTCTGTTCCACACATAGCTTTGACTACTATGTTTTGCTACAATATTGGAAATATCTGATGTTTATCTATTTTACCACTCATAGTACAATACTTTACTGAAGAAGCCTTGTGTATGCTTGTTTTTTTGTATGCAGAAATGAGGAAAAGATAAACATCTGTAGCTGAGTCTTTAAACAAAGTTTCAAGAGATATTCTTTGGTTACTATTCATTTATTGGGACTGTGGAAAGCAATAAAATACTTGGCTTTTTTCAGTCTTTACAAGAGGCTGTCTGTCACCCAGTCACTGCATGATGAAAACCAAGCAGTGCAACAACTTCAGGGTATAGAGGTAAGGTCAGGCCAGGAATCAGTGTCAGGTAAGAGGTGAGTGAAATTCAGATATTATCTGGGAGGCAAAAAGAATAACCAAAGAGGCGAATCCAAGGTCAATCACTAAGGGTCAGTGGTTGAGGGTCATATTCTAGTCAGGAGGCATTAGGTCATAGTTGAAGGATGGAACTCAAGGCAATTAGTCAGGTCTTGATTGATATTTGTCACCTTGGCACTCTGTGACCCTAAGGGTTATACCAGGGACAGAAGTCAACTTAGGAAGGTTAATTGTGGGGCACTTTAGAATAGTGGTCAAGAAGAAGACTTGGTTTTCTGACAAATGTCTCTTTCAAGTTCCAGAATCGTATGTACAACCACTGAATGACTTTTGATTTTCTCCAACTTGATTTGGCCAAAGCATGGTCATAGGCATGATTGAGGGAAGAATGCTGGTGCATCAGTGGTGGGTTTGAACTAACTGCTCATTAGCTTGCTTGGACCTTTTGGTTTGCCTATGTTTGATATTTAATGTGCCATTTCCATCTTTTGATGGAATGTTGCTGGGCCCATTTGATCTTATGACCTGGTATATGTGACAGGATTCAACTCATAACTGGCATCTATGGGCACATAGGCAGTTGGTGTTAGCATTTCATCTCTACAAGGGCCTGGAACACAAAGGTTATTTTTTAAAATAATGACAGACAAAATTTTGGAATAAGCTTATTTCCAGAAATTACTTATTGAAAATTATTCTAATCAGCAATTGATAAACAAGGAATATTATACCATATTTACCATTTGGAGGGGAGGAGTTTAAAATACTTTAATAACAGAGTAAAAAGAGCAAAACTATCTAACATGCATCTTACTTTTACTTTCTCTATCAAAGAGAACAGTTTTTAAAATATTAATGATAGCATAAACATAAAGTTAAGTAAAAAGACAATAAAATAAACTATATTAAAAGCTATAATAAATGGAGTTATTTTAATTTTACAGGCTTAAAGACCACATCTTAATTAGGAAATAAGACTTATAGATTTGATATGGAAATACTTTTAGTAATTGTAGAGAAATAGAAAAAGAAAATAATAGATTGCCTGAGTTGAAAATGTACCTTAACATTCAAGAAAGGAGAAGAAATGTAGAGCTTTGGAAGCTTTAGGCCAATGAACTTAATGTCCACCCCCAAGAAATTCGACAAGGCATTACTAACCAGGTTATTGAGAAGTAATAAAGAAGAAATAAATTACCAGGAGGGACTATTATGTTTAATAACTTACTATGTAAATTCCTTTTAAAATAAAAGGCCTGAATTGGTAAAATAAGTAAAAGGATGTATAATTATCCATGAAAGATGAATTGGCCTTCCTTGCTAAAAAGCCCTCAGAGACCTGTGCTGTGATTGTTCCCTGAGACTTACCACAAATTCCACATGACCTGGTGGGTGTGAGAGGGTGTCAACCTTTTCCAGTACTGATACTTCCCACATCAGAGGTTCTGCTAGACTGGATGGCCCAAGCAATTGGATTGCTTGCAACACACACAAATCTGGCCCTTTAAAAACACAAAGAGCTTCACTCGGTGAGCTTGCTTGGAACTGAGAAAGTCAGCAGAGGTGACTTGAATACATGTGTGAAACAAAGATGAGGAGAAAGGAAATTCTTGTCTTGGTCCTATAAAGAAAACCACCGGGCAAGTGCTGACCCAGCTTCTCTCCCAGAACATCCAAGCCGACTGATTTCTGCCTAATGGGGTTGGATTCATGGGATCAAATGGGTTTTGTAGTGGGTTGTGTAGTTGCCTCCATGGGCTGAATGGAGCTGAACCACATGAAATCACCAACACCCTGACAATTTTCACTTTGATTCACTTTATCAGATTTCCTCTTACGTTACAGGTTACCAGCCATACCATCAGAGTTAACACAGTGAGAGTATGAGATAGCAAGGGTAAAATGAAAGGGGTTACTTTTTGTTGCCTATTGTTTATGTCAGGAAATATGCTGGACACTTTTTACATTAAACACTCAACCCTTATTATGTACAACCTTCTCATTCAGTCTTGAAGCTCTGTTAAATCCATTTGACACAAAGTAACTCAGAGGGTTAAGTGATTTGCTTAAAGTCACATACAGAGTCTAAATGATGTATGGGTAGGATTTTGACCCAGTTCCCCTGGAAAAGATGCCGGAGTCTGAGATTTTTGGGTTAACAGTTTGCTGGGGGGTAAAGTTCCAGGGAAGTAGAAGTGAGGAAAAAGGAGAGAGGAGGGGAGAAAAAATGTAACAGTGCATTCTGAGTTGCCACAGCATGGTGATGAACCGATTTCCTGGTCTTCTGGCATCTTCAAGAGAGGCTATATGAAATGACTGGCCCATCAGCTCCCACCCACCCCACACTCACCAGTCAAGGGTGGCCTCATGGAGTGTTCACTCTCTGGCATGTCTAGGCTGTTCAACTGCAGATGTTAAGAAACTGGTCCTGTGGTGGCTCAGTTGTGACACTAAAGCCCCAGAGGAGAAGGCAATACACAAGAACATGGGTTTGGGGCCGGCACCTGCAGGGCAAGCTCTCAAGGGACCCGAGGGGTTAGGAGAAATTGCCTCTGCTTCTGATGGTCTCTGCCATCTTCTCTGTCTGTAGCATTAGCAGAGGCTGCAGAAGCCTGAGTCCAAGATCATGGGAATCAAGCAAGTCTTCCCTAGGCCTGCATTGGTCAGGAGCAAGGTAAGGGGGCAGATCCTGGTTAGGACATAAATCTGAATCCCCTATAGTTAGGGTACATGGAACTGTTTTCCTTTTTTTACCTTTGAACAATTCCTAACATGTTTAAACTAAAATCAACATTGAAAGGAAGCATTAATTGAAACACTGTAAACCTCTTTAGGTTCTGAAGATCAGGGGCTATTTCTTAAGACCTACTGTTTTCCTTTGGATGATTTCAAAACTGTAAAGGCTGATTGCTATTCATATTGTAGAAGCACTGGAGAAAGGTTGGGAAGTATCTAAAAGTGTAAGAAAAAAAATACAATCCCTCTTATCAACAATACCTGGAAGTAAATATTTGTCGTATTATGTGTGTGTTACAAGAAATAAAGGCAGCTGTTATATAAATGTTAAGTAAAACATGAACTAAAACTGCATGCAAACAGTGTGTTGGATATGTATTCTTTTTAAGAAATATTTGATTGTAGTTAAGTGTATATAACATGAAATATGGCATTTTAGCCATTTTTAAGCATATAATTCAATGGCATTCACACCCCTTTTCCTCTTTCCTATTATCACTGATGTAAGATACAACTGCGCATGTCTCTTAGAGATTCCATACCTGTGACAACTGCAAAAGGTCAACTTCAGCAACCACGGCCTGATAACAGTGACCTGATGAGGGCTCATTCTGCCGAGGTGTACAGTGAGGTTCAAGTGATGTGGGAGGGACACCGAGAGCACCTGCTATCTCTCTGGGTGGTCCCCAAAGAATAGAGAAAAGAAATATCTTGCTTTAAATCACAGTCCAGAAGTATATAAGACTCCAGTTTAGTGCCCACCACGTAAGGGTGGGTCTACTGTGTCAAAATTATCTGCCCCAGGCTGAAACCCACAGTATCCAGAAGAGACACTGATTCCCTTCTGAAAAGGGTCTGAGACTTTCAGTGATGAGCATCTGGATCACTCTATTAGATAAGCACCTTAGGCCTGGCAAAGTGAAGATCAAGTGTGGGAGAGACCCAGAAGGGACAATGGTGGAGGGAGCTGAGATTCAGTTACAACCTGGGCACCACCTGCAATAGTGGAGGCTTGAGCTTGTTCCACGAACCCACCTGCAGTAAGTCTCAAGGAGAATGCACTGAACAAGGCTCAGGGAAGGAGATTGCCCTGAGAAATCTTGAGATGGAGCAGTCATGGTGATAGGCCTGTGTCAGATGCCCTTTATGTCCTGTAGTATGTGTCTTTCAGCTCTCTCTTCACTCCACCCATTGCTGCAGGATCAGCTTCCCACAGGTGTAACTTTTCAATACCTCCTGTTTCTTGCTTTCTGCCCCTGGGCATCCCTGACACCTCAGAGTGGGAGGTCCAGGGGAACTCTCTCAATACTCATGTTTGTGCTGCCCTGTATATATAGAGGGAGGCAACACCCATGGGTAAGCCTTGGCCAATGGGGAATGGAGTCAGTGGACATATCCTCCTTTCCCCCATCCATTCAGTGGATGATTCTGAGGTGCATTCTACACAGCTCTTCAGAGGATCACAGTGGGACTGAGCCCCCTTGCACACAGTGGTGACAAGCTCATCCTTGCCCTGGCTTTCCCACTTTTCCTGTCTTTCTTTCTGTCCCGCCATTCCTCTTCCCTGAAATATCTTCCCCAAAGAAATTACATGCTAGCAAGCTCTTACCCGAGGCTGTGCTTTCTAGGAGAACCCAGGATAAGATTAGTCGTGTGTATCCAACTCAACATAAATGTCATAAGCCTGTCTCCCCTATCATTATAATGGATATGAACATTTTTAATAGTTGTAACTTAAGGCAGCCTCTAGGGCCACACTGCCTGTCAAATAACTGCCTGTTAAATAACCTTGGACAAGTTATTTAACATTTTGGTGCTAATAGTAATGATACCCTCATAGGGTTTTTGAGAGAAATTAATATGTTAATTTAGATTAAGTGCTTTGAACTTTGCCTGGCACAGAATAGCTGACACACTGTGCTCTCTATTTTTATTCTAACAAGAAAGTGGCTAATTACAATTTCCCTATCGTTTCCATAATTTTCCACAGTTGACTAAGGTGCTGTGTGAACCATAGTGGCATGAACGGTTCTGCCATAACCATGCTCACTGTGGGAACAACCTCCATGTGAGCCATTTCCACATTCCAGGTTATTTCCTAAGGATAGATTTCTGGAAGTAGAATTTCTGTGTCCAAATAGCCCTTTGCCATGGCAGCACTTAGCACACACCATTGTAACAGGATTACATGTGACCCCTGATATGTAAGTCCTTGAGGGTAGGAGCCAGGACTTTTGATCCTCATTGTATCTTCAGCACTTGAAAACAAAAGACTCAGCCCTAGTGTCAAATAAACACAACCATGGTGTTGATAAATATATTTCTGAAGTGTTTTCCAGAGTAAGTAACATATTCTTAACATATTTTATAGTGAGCTTAGAGGATATGAATATCTAAAATGGATCAGGACACACACAAGACAGACAACTTGCACAGACAGATATATGATCAGAGTTTACAAGAGCTGGTGGGCAGAATATATTACTGTAATATAAACTTGCCCACCCACCCCCCATTACAAAAAAGTAAACACGTTTCATATTCCAACTTTGTCAATAACCAAGGGGCAGAAATGTATCCCATAAGAAAATAAATATTTGGCCTTCATAATTAAAAGTCAATATAAGATGAGGACCCCAAACAGTCCAGGCAATTACCTGCCTCCTCTTAGCTTAGGCCTTGGTGAGTCCTCCCTACATACTGTGGGAGGAACAGCTGCTCTGCCAAGGCTCACCTGGTTAGAATTTTTCATGGAGCGTGACTTTTAGAAAAAAATCCCAGTCAAGCAAAACTGTGCAAATTAATTTGGGTTTACGTTACTGAATAGGTATCCCAACTGAGTGTCTGCAAAGGGGTATGAAACATAAAATGTCATATAAACAGAATAAGAATTGACCACTTTGGAAGCAATAAAATTAGTGCCTTCTGGGAAATTAAACTCAGTTACAACAAGATACTAAGTGTAAACAGAAATGATGGAAACAGACACAATATACATAACTATTAGTTTGGAAATAGTTGGACTTTAAAACATCTTAAACTATTATTGTGCCTCTCCCTGCCCAGTGCTGTTGTGTACCAGGGTGGGTTTGAGGATGCGCTAGCTCTCCCCTGCCCAGATTATAGAGTCAGTACAGCCTGTGTTATAATAAAGTGCAGTGGGAACACAGATGCTGGAGCAATTCGTTTGGATTGCCACCAGTGGGGGTGGTTATGGAGACTTTAAATTAGATTGTATAGATTTTCAGGTATAATGAAGATACAAGATGAGTCACCCTCCTCCTTGAGGTTCAGAATTCTTTCACGTGACTTACCATCACACCAGATGAGAAACTCCCTTCTAATCTCCTTGAGACTCTCAAGGGGGAGAGTGCTTGGGGGAGGTTTCTGTTTCTCCTGATTATAATGGCTGTGGCTGTGAGCCCCTGATTCTAACGAATTAGACCATTTTATCAGTCACCTGGCTGTCCACACTGGCAGTTTCTTTTCCACATGACATTAGCCCACCATGAATACCAGCTCATCCTTTAATTCCCCAAACACTGCTGATATCATCTGGGCAGCACCAGACTTCTACTGAGTGGTGGGACGATAGAGGGATTCTCACATTCTAGCATCTACCACAACCTCAACATGGGTATTCAAGTATTCTTATTCTTAAGTCATTTATCCACTTGGCCACTAGGAGTTTCTGACTGTCTAGTTTATTTCTTACCCCACTCTCCCTTCAACTCTGCTTCTCAATACTCTTTACCCCAAACTCCCAATTCTTGTAGCTAACTGATTCTGTGTTAAAATGTCTTTAATAGATTTCTTGTTCAGGTCTATCATGCTAGTTTCTTAAACTAATGGGGGGTGCATTATTGGGTATTTCAGGGGATAATCATATAATAAGAAAAAGAACAATAACACTGGGATCAGAAAGAACTCTTCAAACCCTATGCATTTTCTCTGTGAATTGCTTCACCACGGACAAATCTGCAATCTCTAAGCCTCTGTGCCCTCAAATTGAAAATGGGGACACTACCAGCTATTTCAAAGGTTATGGGAGGACTCGATGAAGCAGTATATGGGGGACATCCATGGATGGACAGAGATAAGATGTGGAGAGCTCAGGGAAGACTGAAATAATCTGGCAAACTTTGGCCCAACGAGCCTGCAGACAACTGGGTATTTGTTGTTTTTTGTTTGTTTTGTTTTGGATTTCCCAGCATACTCATACTTTTTCAAGTCAAGTGTGTTGTGAACATTTTTTGAAAAATAAGATGTTCCACATGAAAATCTGGTGTTCTGCATTTGAAAAGGTCAAAAGATCTAAAACTCCAGGCCTGCCCTCTCCCTGGCAACAACTGGCTGGCCTTTAGCCGTGACTGCCCCGTGACAGTGGGTCAGCGTCACTCATTTCTGCAGGCTGCTGGCTTCCATCAGCTCCAGGGTTTGCAACTCCCATCCGACGTGTGAGTCCAGGGGCTGCTCGGCTGAAGGCAGAAATAGAACATCTGGTGTGACGAGAACGCGGGCAGTCTATGAGACCAAACCACTGAAACTGGGATTCTCCTGGAACTTCTGAAATACACGATTTCTAGAAAAATAGAACGGTGAGGGAGAAAGGGTTGGAGGAGTTAGGACTGGGATGGAGACTATATATTTAGATTGGGGCCAGGCTCAGCAATCCTGCAACAGTCCCTCAGGGACTAGCTGACTTACTCAAGGACTAGCTGACCTGTTCTGAGCAGTTTTTATGGCAACAAGAGCTTCAGTTTTCAGTTTCTAGGAGCTTCCAAGTTCCCTCTTGCCCTGTTTCCTCTTATCTTACCAAAACACGATTTTAACAGCTAGAGAATGCAGGTAGGTAGGGGCCCCTCTGTCTGCTGATTCCTTCCATATGTGGGTTATTTCATTTTCCAAGGGGCCCTGGGTTTGGGAAAACTACTTGTCCAGTGTAATCACCTGTGAGCTAGTATAAACTCAAGCTTTACTGCAATTTATTAGTCACTGACATACCAAAAGGAAATGAGGTTTAAAGAAACTAAGAAAATAGCCAATGGAGATTTTAATCTAAGGTATATTTGAGCATATATATATATATATATATATATATGTATATATATATGTATATATTTTAAAGAAAAAACAGATCTATTGCTATCAGTGTCCATGCAACATCCTGCACAGATATGTTGCAGCTGATGTGGCTTGCAAGCCCACATGTTCAAAACAGCCCAAGAATTGGTTTCAGCAGCCCTTCCCTGGTCCCCAGGAAGACTGGTGTTGGCAGCTCATGAGAGATCAAAGCCTTGGGTCTGTAATAGTCTTGCTTTGTAAATTTCAGATTGCCCAAAACATCGTTTAAACTTTATTTATTTATTTATTTATTTATTTATTTATTTATTTATTTATTTATTTTATGGGGAGAAACTGGACTGTGGTGGCGGGCGAAACTCGAGGGCAGCTTTCTCTCAGAGGTGCTTGCAGCGATTACCGAGGGACACTGAGACCCAGGGGCCTCTTAGGGCAGGGCTGACGGGAAGCCATTGCTGTTTGCTCCCCCCTGAGACTTGACTCGTTTAAACTTTAAGGGGAAAGATGTTATATACCCTAGTGCAGATGAATTTCTTATAACCCAAAGAGCTATCACGTTCTTGCTGCGTAGGCCCTTAAGAATCTCCAACTCCCTCTTTTTAAAGGTAGGAAAATGTAGGCCCAAAGAAATTAATTCAGCAAGCCACCCAGCCCTCAGTCAGTGTGGCACTGTGACATGGTGGGGAGAGGACCCTTGTCTTCACAGAGCTTAAATGTTGACAGCTGAGACAGACACATAATACACAAATATGAAACTATAACTGATACAGGTACAGAGAAGAAGATGCATAGACAGGCTTAACCTGGGCTGGTGGGGCTCTCTGAGGAAGTGAGACTAAGTAAGGATCTTAAGAATAAAGAGGAATTAACTAGGCAGACCAAGTCAAGTTATGGGGTAGGAGATATCCTGCCAAGAACATAAAAATTAGGAGATTTGGATGATGGGCAGTGGGAGAGGGAAAGCTCTGTGCAGTGTTCTTTATTCACCTCCCCAAGATATTCCTTCAAATAAGTGTTAGAATGTTGCCACTCCTGCTTCTAACTAACTTTAAACATTTCTGCATGGTGCTCAATCCTAGGCACCATCATGCTTATTTTTATTCTGAAACACAGCGCCTATTACAGAACCTACGATTGCTGAGATTTCTGCTTTGTCTCCCTTGTTTCCTTACTTTCTGCTGGAAGTGCTAATCGACAGAAAATCTTTCCAAGTCTTCTCAACCTGAAGAGAGGAAAAATGAGGAACTCCCTGACTAATTGGACTTTAAGTCAAACCCCCCCCTCCCCCCAAATTGTCAGTGGAAGCCAGTGACCAATGAAATGACTTGCAGATTGCTCATGCATCCAAGCTCCTCCCGCCTGTGTTGTTATATGGGGTTAGAGTAACTGGAAAATATTAACCACCAGACCTGTGAGGAGAGGCACCTGGAGACTTGGCTCCATTCTGTAGAAATGATCATTGGATGGCTCATTAGTGAGAACGTTAACAAGATTAAGCAAATGTTTCTGCTGAATCAGCTCCAGTCAAAATTATGTAGCTTTTGGCCAAAAAACATCATGAGACACACTGAACAAAGGGTAGTTACAATGTACTTTAATAACATATTGCGACAGTCACATTCACAAAGTCATACTAACCTTGTTTAGAGAATTAGGTCCATGAGAAGAAACAGATCTGTATGTCATGTTCTTATTTTAAATATAATGCTAAAAATCGCCTTAGCTCTGATGTTACAAGAATCGATTTAAAGAATGTACGTAAATATCTACATATCAATATCTGATAATATGTTACTTTTCCTGAGATGGTAGTGAAGTACTATTTAAAATCACCTCAAAAACCCCATGGTCATAGTTCCAAGTTCCCTGGATAGGATTAAAAGCAACATAATATAACCTAAATAAAATTGAGATGTCTGGTGGTACAACCTTAAATGATGTCACATGAAAAAAAAAAGAATGAATTATTTTTCTCATTTTAAAAAGTATTCCAAAAATGCAAAGGGAGAGATTTCATATATCACATATTGACAATATGTATAGCAGTTGTCTGGCAGTGCCCTTTCCAAACTGTCCACATTTTCTCTCAGCCTAGAGGCCAGTGGCTCACATTTTTGTAAATCACTCTGAGTATATTAATTTATCTTCTGCCACAAAATACCTGCCCTCTCCAGTGTCCTTAATGTATAGGTCATACAGCATATCTTAATTCTCTCCATCACTCTGCAAGATAAGTGGTAAAGACAATTTCCCAGGAAAGTATGTCTGTGTGAGGGAGGAAGAGGGAGTGACTGATGGGGGAAAAGTTAATATACAAATGTTCACAGCCCCTTTGCTTTAGTATTAAAAGTCCATCCCTCTGAGTATATTGCAAATCCCTTTAGGAAAAAGAATGAGCCTGACTGTACATACAGGGTAGGGCAAAAGGAGGTATACAGTTCTTCATATGGTAAATTAATAAATAATAATACAAGAATAAACTGTTTTGCTCACAATTGTAAACCTACTTTTGTCCCACCATGTATAATGGTCCCTGAGCAATTTAATAAAGCATTCTACGAGGACTTGGATATACAAATAAGCCTGTTGAGATAGTTTTTAAATGCAATGGAGTCTCTTGGTGGTCATTAGCTCAAGAAATAGTCATGAAGCATCAAACCTGTGGGTCTTGGAGATTCTGAGGTCAGATAGCTCTTGCCCTGTGGACCTTTCATTTCATTATGGCCCATTAAGACATCCCTTTCTTTGGAGCAATGAATGTTAAGAGCCCCTGCTTAGCCTCATGCAGCAAAGACAGCACTCCAAAGTAAGGACAGGGTTGAATGGGAAGCGTTGTTCTGTCACCGTATGAGGGCAGCGTTAATCTCTATATAATCACATACAATGCCTCCCTAGTAATCCCCCTTGGCTGGTGATCTGGGCCACCTGATCATTCTCACCTCAGAATCCATTTGGTCTCTCTTGCATATGAACTAGCTGCCCTACTTACATAAAACTATTCCTGCTCCCTTCTATGGCTAACTGAGTTCCCAGTTAGTGAGAAGACTGACTTTGGTAATATTCTTTTCATGTTTGCCTCCTACTCATTCTATAAATATTTCTTGAGTACCTGAGCTATGAAAATCACTGTGGTTGGTGCTAGCAAAACCAGAAAAACATTGAACTTGACAGTATTGAGCTTCTTATGACTACGGATGGCCTGATGGGGTGAATGGGGTTAGTCAGAAGGTGGAAGGTTTCACACCTTTTTAGATACCGAAGCCAATAAATGTAAGGGCTAGGAAACAGGGAAACCCAAAGTTCTATAATTATATAGAAGGGCGTTTGACTCAGTAGGCTGGGAAGGGGGTGGGTCATTGTCAGAGAAGTCTTCATGGAAGAGACTCTGGAAATGAGTTATGAAGAATTCACCAAACCCAGAGCAGGTAGCATATACTTAGAAGTAAGCAAGACCGTGTGCCTTAAAAAGCAGAGCCTAAGCAAGGATTACAGTTGATTTATTGAATGGGTGCAAAGTTAAGGCCCATGTATTTTAATAGTGGGAACTCAGCAACATATAGTGGCTCTTGGTCCAGGAAGATAATGCCCCTTGCTTGCATGAACCATCTTGAGTTGGCACGCCAGCTACACTTTGGAGAGGGTTTTTCACTAGTCTCTCAGGCCAGCAGCTCTGGGTGGTATGTTATGTGGTATGTCCAGTGGGTCCAATGGATACATTTGCATATAGATATGACCTTTCACTCCTGATGCCTAATACCTTAGGTCAGGTTCCCTAAGGACAGGGATTTTTATGCAAATGATTTGTGAGGGAATACTTACAAGATAAATCTAAAAGGAGATGAGGGAGCAGGTTAGGGCAGGGCAGGAGATGTGGTTTTAGCTGAGTCTACTGCAGCTTGATCTCTAAGGGAGCTCTGGAACATGAAAGGCACCAGAGCTCCCTGAGGCAAGGAACTGTGCTTTTGCATCTCAACATTGGTCAGTGATTGGTCTTGGGACACCCGAGGACAGCATTTCTAGAAAAGGCAGTTCTTATTGGTTGAGAGCAACTTTCTGAAGAAATGTACACCGATCGAGCTGTTAACCTCCCACACTCACATCAGCTAGGTAATGGGTGTGCTGATCCAAGAAAGATCTGCTTGAGGCCCCAACAGTTGATTTCATCATACCTTGTAACCTTCCCTTGAAAGTTTTGGATTACCTTGACAGTATTGTCACAGCCACTAAGCTGGAAGGTGCCCCATCCCGGTTTGCAAATCTGGGAAGTCTAGCCAGCTGTCAGATTAGAATATTTCTATTCCTTTACTGCATCTTCTGTTCATCTACTCAACCTATTTGTTAAATCCTAACTGTGGCACATATGATATGCTTTGGGGATATGGAAATAAATCTAACAATATTGCTCTTATAAGCACTCTAGTGCTGGCATTTTATAGATAGCATTTACTGAGATTTTATATAGCAACTCAAGCCTCAGTCTACTATAATCACAGAACCATTCATCAGGATGAGGCATTGAATCACTTACAGGCACCATATATTTTCATGTCACTGGCTATGATGTCTGCCTCTATCAACTCCTGATCTGTTTATTCTGGATGATCTGATGTCTCTGTGGGATTTGCTTCTGTTGACAAAGTCAGCACAAGTAGTCATGATAACAGCTTACATTTGGGGGCACTTAAAGCATGTTGGGTACTTAAAATGATAAACAGTTTTCATCAGTTCTAGAAACTACCCTATAATGAAGTGTTTCAAAGTATGACCCACCATATTCTCATCAGATACCCCTCCTCTAAGAGAAGACAGTCTGCTGTCTATGCCAAGACTGCTTCAAGGCAAGTCCTTTTGGTCCCACTCCCCTATAAACTAGGTTTTACTGCCCATATGACCCTTACAAATATAAGATTGATCCAGTATGGGTAGAATTAATAGTTCGTCTTAAATAAAATGGAAAGAGTGTGAGGCAGACATTTGTCAGTGCCACCTTTATCCCTGAGAATGTATTGTTTTATTATGCTCCAGGCAGCTTCCAGCTTCTAGAATCTGCATCTCTGCTGCCCCATGAATAGCGGGCTGGCCATGCTAGGGACTGACCACCACCCACATTGAGGCCTTAACCGAGGACAACTGAGGCGGATAGCAGTACCCAGGTCCCTTGCCTCTCTCAGTTGGGACAATCCTGAGGGATGCGTGCTACACGATTTCTGAGGTTAAGCTCCAGCCACCCACAGGGTAACTAGCCTAATACATCTGGTATTGATGATATTCCCCTTATTACTTCTTCATTACCATCCAGTGTTCCCTGAACCTCCAAAATAAATCAATGGCATCTAATATTTGTTTCAGGGCCTGCATCTGGGGGAACCCAAACCAAAACATCAAGTCTTAAAAACAAAAATTCACACATTTTAAAGCATCTTATTCATTGCCTTTCAGCTCACTGCCGTAGAAAACCTCTCACAGGAAAAAGGCTATTCAACTAAGATGCCTTGAGTCTCTCTCAGATGCATACCAGATTTAGCTGAAAGGCAAGAATGGCAGCTAAGGGAAGAGATTATGCCTTTGAACACCTTGCATTTCAAGTGCATAAGACATGCTTTAGTGTCAGTTCATAGTGAGCAAGTAGTCTTGATTCAGGAAGGCAGCTGAGCCTAGACTATGTTGCTATCTCCATCCCAAAGAGCCCAGCAACCTCTGGAAGCTTTTCACCAGTCATCCCATTGCACAGCCTAGAAGGAACGTGACATGCTCCCAAAATCAAGATCCATAGATTTTGTTCAGTCTTCAGCAACTGTTTTATATTTTATCAGCCTAAATACAGAAAAGCCTTTTCAACAGATGGATTGCATCAGATTCTGTAAACATTGTAATTGTTTGGCAGGATTAGTGCTTGTGCTGAAAAATGTAATTTGCAAAGATACACACAGACGGCACATATTCCCCCAATACACACAGCAACGCAGTTTAGGCTGCAAATGAGGCCCCATCATATGCCTTCTGTACAGTGCTCCTTAACTCATCAAATCCAGAATTAAATAGCAATTATCTCCAACATTTCAGACTGCTGTTTCTGCCATTTGCTGTTTCATATGAGCTCAAGAAATGAAATAAAGCACATCCCCCATCCATTTCTTCCCAGCATATTCACAGAGACCCTGGAGGGCAGCCAAGTGACACAGTGCTAAATAAAATCAGCCCTTTTAAATTAGGTGTGGGCAGAGCAGATATTTTACTTTACTAAAAAGATAAGCATCCTGTAGTTTGGGTGGTTTCACAGTCATTGCCCAAGGAAATTTACAAAGATGCTGGTCTAGCTTACAAGGAACTCCCTCAGATAACTGTTCTGGGAATGATTCAGAGGTCTTGGGGAAAGAATCCTCTTGATTTATATAATTTCATCAGCCGCCCATTTTAATAGAGTATTTTATTGCTAAAATCAAGGAGGAAAGAAATTGCAAGTAAGTCAATCTCAGGCATGCTGCCAGGGAGACCTAGGTCCACGGAAAGTTCAAGGCTGATGGAAGAATCCTCCACTGGAGACTTGTGAGAGCAATCGTGGGCTTATCATGTTAATCATTGAAGGCCTCCTCTGTACCAGGCACTGACTAAGTATGTCACTCCTTAGGTTGAGGCTTAAATGGTTTAAAAATGAGAGGATTAAAGCTCCGGAGTCTTTAATTACTTGCCCAAGGAGGTTGCTGTCAGACCTGATTCAAACTTAGTTTTGCCAAAGTTCCCGACTCTGAAGCTCCTTTTGTCAAATCTTCAAAGAGATCCCTGATGTTTCTAAAACTTATGTAGCCCACTCAGAAGTAATTGTTTTCTTTTCCCTGATTTCTACTCAAAATTGACGAGTGGAGAAGAGGCCAGCTCCTAAATGAAGGGGGTTGGGAGAAAAAAAAGAACATGATGGTTATGAGTAAAGTCAGCTTTTTAAAGTTCATTTCTCTCTCAATTCTGAAAGAGTTCACAGCCAAATTTTGTGGCAGAAGATGTATTCTGTTCATCCAAATTGCAATAATTACACGCAATACTGCTTCAGTGTTTTCTGATTACAAATGAACAAAAACAAAAAAACAAACAAGTAAAAGAATAAAGATAGAAAAGCACAAAGAAAAAAAATGGAGGTTATAGGTTCAATTCCTGGTTAGGGCACATGCCTGGGTTGTGGGCTTGACCCCCCAGTAGGGGACATGCAGGAGGCAGCCAATGGATGTTTCTCTCATTGATGTTTCTCTTTCTCTCTCCCTCTCCATTCCTCTCAATCTAAAAAAATAATAAAAATTTCAATCCAAAGTGATTATAATGTATACAGTAAAGTATAAAAATTGTAAATACCTAGTGAATTAAAGCAACATGAAAATTTTTCTGTAACTTCATCTCCCAGAGTTTAAGAGACATTTATCACTACTCCACAAGATCCCTTCATGCCCCCTAAACATCACTGCCTTTTATTTTCCCCACCTTGTAATCACTGTGCGTATTTCTCTAAACTATTTTGAGTTTTGCCCGAGTTTGAGTTTTATGTAAAGACAACATGGCTTGATGTATTCATGTTGTTTCATGTAACTATAGCTCAGTCATTTTTATTGTTGTATAATATTCTATTATAAGTTAGTTTAGCAGACTTAGCAAATAAAAATTCAAGATACCCAACTGAATTTGAATTTCAGGTAAGTATTTTTAGTATAAATATGTCCCATGCACTATTTGTGATATGCCTATATTCTAAAATTAATATTTCCCTACAATTTAAATGTAGGGCATCTTGGATATTATTTGACAATCCTAATTTTACAATCTTTAAAAATTATCTAATACTCTACTTTTGGAAAGTTTCAACTTTTGACAAGTTTCAACTTTTGGCTATTGCAAATATGCTGCTAAGGACATTCTTATACAGGTCTTTTCATCGTTAAGGTTTTAAAACAAATTCTTTCTTCTTTGTGCAATATGTGAATATATGCTTTCAATTAAAATGTGATCAAATTATAGTTTCAACATTTTGCATGTTCCAGACATTATAATTTTGGGAGTGTGTAGTATTCCTTTGGGTGACTTAGAATTCTCAAATTATAGTTAAATTGGGGCACATTTTATTAACAATTTAGATACTCAGTCACAGTTCTAGAGAATTACTCTGGAGAGTTTGAAGAACACGAGAGAAGAAAAACCAAGAGGTGGTTGCAGAATAAGCAAGATAGAACTCTTGAGATTTGCCTCAGTCTCTTTTCTAGACAACACAAGTGAAGACATGATTGAAGATACAATCCCAAGGGAGTATGAGTGGAGAGGAGATGTGGGAAAGACCATAAGGAAAGCAGTTAAAGGTGGGATACTACTGAGCTGGCTATGGCTTCAAGAAAACTTTATAGCAGGTTGCTTAATCACAGAAGAGAGCCCTAGAGAGGCCTGTGGATCCATTGAATCTGATTGACAGCTGTAGAAGAATACCACAGCTGTCAATTCATCTTTAAAGTGTGCCTCTGGGGGTGGTAACACTCCCACTCTTTCAGGTTTGGATAATCTAGCTTTGCTGATAGGACATTGGGAGGCCAAATTCTCTCTGGCCACAGCCCAGTTAGACCCAGAGCTGCCTTGGAACTGCCATGGAGCTGCTTTTTAGCCACTACTAGAAGATGATGGAGGTCCTGCAAAATCCTATTCCCTGCCTGAGGAAGCTGTGGGACAACGAGAAATCTCTCTCTATAAAAGCCTAATATGCAAATTGTCCCTGCGGAACTTCGACCAGGAGACCAATTGCTTGCTATGACATGTGCTGACCACCAGGGGGTGGCACAGAACAAAGGAAGGCCCTGGCAGCAGGCAGCAGTCGGGGAAGGGAGGCTCTGTATAAGCAGGAGTGAAAGCTCCAGTAAAGTGGTAAATGGCCTGCCAGAGCATTGAAGGCATGTCTCAAAGCACACACAGTCCCTAGCAGAGTTTGGGAGCTGTATTGGCTCAAAGTGAGGGGGTGGGAAAGGGGGTTCTAAGGAAAGTAACCTCACAGGGTGATCTAGTCACAAATTCCCAACTTGGCAGGTCTTGGTGGCAGTCATGCCCCAGGCCTATATCTGTAGGAAAATATTTATCTTTGCTTTAAGCAAGCTCCATTCATTGTTGTGCATCTTTGTTAACACACCTTTGAAATGCCAGAGTAATCCTCTTTTTTCAGACACCTTGGAAGCAACCATGCTTAAAAAAGCACATAATCTTTTTTTTTTTTTTTTTTTTTTTTTAAGTACAGTAGGTCCTGGGGTTATGTCGGAGATCCGTTCCTACAGGGTGGCATAACTTGATTTTCCCCATAAGTCGGAACCTGCCACATAAGCACCTACATCCCTCACATGGAGCACATTCATAGCAGTAATGAAGAGAAACAGCAAAAAAAAAAAAAAAAAAAAAATTAAAAGAAAGATAACAATTCCTGACCTTTACTTGTGGTAAATAAATAATAAAAAACATAAAGCACATATGTACATACATTGAAATGATGGAACTTTTTTTTAATCAATAAATGGGAGATGGCAACGTAACCATGAAATGACGTACATTGAGTCCGACATAACCCGAGGACTGTATATCTTTATTGATTTTAGAGAGGAAGGGAGAGGGAAAGAGAGATAGAAATATCAATGATGAGAGAGAGTCACTGATCAGCTGCCTCCTGCACACCCCCTACTGGGGATTGAGCCCACAACCCAGGCATGTGCCCTGACCAGAATCCAGCCATGACCTCCTGGCTCATAGCTCCATGCTCAATCACTGAGCCATGGGGGCCGGGCAGGAAGCACATAATCTTATAATCCAATCCTGTCTTGTTTTCTCCCACCTTCATGTAATCTTCTTTACATACCCTCCTTAATTTCAAATGTAGAAAAGAAACTGCAGCGTGGGTGCATGGCATAGGCAGTGGTGGGGCCCAGTGAGGTGAGGAGGTAGTGGAGGTGGAAGCAGAGGAGCAGCACTCAGTGAGACAGAGGGCACAGCTAGAGGGGGCGAGGAGGCTGTTGTAAGCATCCTGGGGGTAAATGGGGGTATCCCTGGTGATGGCAGAGGTGGTGAGAGGGCGGAAGATCACAGACCTGCTCAGTGTCCTGCAACAGTAGAACATCCAGAAGAAGGCGATCTTGGTGAAGGGGACTGAAAAGGAGGGCCAACCCAGGGAGTACTACACATTGTATTCTATTTTATTTCTACTTAGTAACGTGCACCTTTCTCATCCTGTTTATGTCTGAAGCGCAGCGCAGTCACTGACAATATTTCTGTGTTTAGAAGACCTGACGGAAAAGATCTGCTTGGGGAGCTGACAAAATGGTGGTGATGGTGTGACTCTGGCTGCAGGAGCAGCTAGACCTTGTCTTTGATGAAGAAGACCTCCCTTATGAGGAGGAAATTATGTGGAACCAGTTCTTTGTCAAACGCTGGCTCTGCTACATTGAGTTCAATCAGGCCCCCCCCCCCCCCCCCCGCCCCAGACCCTCCACCCAAGCCCTGGCTCAATCAGCTGTACAAGCGAGAGAGCACTGAAGCTGCTGCCCTGCAGCTACAAACTCTGGTACCGTTACCTGAAGGTGAGCAGGGCACAGGTGAAGCATCGCTGTGTGACTCATCCTGCCCATGAAGATGTCAACAACTGCCATGAGCGGGCCTTGGTGTTCATGCACAAGATGCCATGTCTATGGCTAGACTATCGTCAGTTCTTGGTGAAGCAGGTCCCTATCACTCACACCCGCCACACTTTCAACCCTGTCCTCCAGGCACTGCCCATCACACGCACTCTCGTATTTGGCCTCTGTACCTGCACTTCCTGCGTTCACACCCACTGCCTGAAATGGCCACGTGTGGCTACCAAGCTGAGCCCTGAGAGCGCAGAGGAGTACATCTAGTACCTCAAGTCAAGGGACCGGCTGGACGAGGCTGCACAGTGCTTGGCCACTGTGGTGAATGATGAGCACTTCATGTCCAAGGCTGGCAAGTCCAACTACCAGCTGTAGGCACGAGCTCTGTGAGCTCATTTCCCAGAAGCCGGACAAGGTGCAGTTGCTCAACATGGACACCCTCACCCAAGGGGGCCTTACCCGCTTCACAGACCAGCTGGGCAAGCTCTGGTGCTCACTGGCCAACCAGTACATGCTCAATGGCCATTTTGAGAAGGCCCGGGACATGTACAAGGAGGCCATCCGAACTGTGATGACTGTGCGGAATTCCACCCAGGTGTTTGACAGCTATGCCTAGTTCCAGGACAGCATGATTGTAGCGAAGATGGAGACCACCTCAGAGCTGGGGCGGGAAGAAGAGGATATCATGGACTTGGAACTGCACCTGGCCTGCTTTGAGCAGCTGATCAGTCAGCTGCCCCTTCTCCTCAACAGCATCTTGCTGCCCCAGAACCCGCACCATGTACATGAGTGGCACAAGCAAGTGGCCCTGCATCAGGGCTGCCCCTGGGAGAACATCAACACATACTCGGAGGTGTTGTAGACAGTGGATCCCTGCAAGGCTATGGGCAAACTCCACATGCTGTGGGTTGTATTTGCCAAGTTTTACGAGGACAAAGGGCAGCTGGATGATGCCTGCCTGCATCATCCTGGAGAGTGCCACCAAGATGAGCTTCAAGCAAGTGGATGACCTGGCAAGTGTGTGGTACGAGTGTGGTGAGCTGGAGCTCTGACTCGAGAATTAGGACCAGGCCTTGCGGCTGCTGCGGAAAACAACAGCACTGCCTGCCCTCCGGGCTGAGTATTTTGATGGCTCAGAGCCCGTGCAGAATCGTGTGCATAAATCATTAAAGGTGTGGTCCTTGCTTGCTGACCTGGAGGAAAGCCATGGCACCTTTCAGACTACCAAGGCTGTGTATGACAGTATTCTGGACCTGCGCATTGCTATTCCCCAGATTGTCATCAACTACGCCATGTTCCTGGAGGAACACAAGTACTTCAAGGAGAGCTTAAGGCATACGAGCATGGCATCTTGCTGTTTAAGTGGCCCAGTGTGTCTGACAGGAGCACCTATCTGACCAAATTCATCACCCACTATGGGGGCTGCAAGCTGGAGTGGGCGCAGGACCTCTTTGAGCAGGCGCTGGATGGCTGTCCCCACCCAAATATGCAAAGACCCTGTACCTGCTGTATGCACAGCTGGAGGAGGAGTGGGGCCTAGTCCAGCATGCAATGGCTGTGTACGAGCGTGCCACCCAGGCTGTAGAGCCTGCTCATCAATACATCTTCAAATCTACATCAAGCAGCCAACGGAGATCTATGAGTCACCCACACCCGTGGCATCTACCACTGCTCGCAATAAAACCTGTTTTTTTGTGTGTGTGTGTATGTGTGTGTGTGCATAAAGATCTGCTTGCATATCTCAGTGGTGAAGCATCAACATCAGCAAGTATTGACCGAAGCGCCCCTGTAGAAATAGAGCTTCAGCAATCTACTCAAGTCAGACAAGCTGCAGAGGAAGTGTCAGCAGGAGCCAAGAAGCCACGCATTGAGGATGAAGAGCGTGTGTGCCTCGATAAAGAGAGATGGGCTGCCGGCTTGCAGGGTCACAAAGAAGGGATAGTACAGCCTGGACAGATTAGGCCTTTGTCTGAAACTATGTCAGTGGAAACAATTGCTGCCATCAAAGTCAAAATTATGGCGAAGGAAAGATCTACCATCAAGACTGACTTAGGTGATCACTTAACCGCACTCAAAGGGAGGAGTTTTGTGGACGTGGAGGTAGATGTGACCCAGGATACTGTCAGCAGAGAGAGAGTGGGGAGGACACGGACAACTATCCTACAGAGCACGGGAAAGACCTTTGCTGAGGACATTTTTGCAATTCTTAGTCTGTGGAAGCCAGAGAAGAAGGGCGAGCGCCTGAACAGCGACTGGCCCCAAAGGCAGCACCTGTGGCTCCCACATTGCCTACCAAACAGCCGACCCCAGTTGCCTACAACAGATATGTCCAGGAACGATTCAAAGTAAAATAAGAAATGGAAGGCTTCAAAATTGACACAATGGGCACCTATCATGGGATGACGCTAGAGTCCTTGATGGAGGGTGCGGCGGCCCATGAGACTCAGACCCCCGCGGCACAGCCAGTACCAAGACCCATTTCTCAAGCAAGGACCACCGCCCCCATCAGAAGAAAGGCTCTTGGACCCTTGTTATCATAACCCCTGCCGCCGCCACCTCCTTAATAACCATGCTGAACGCAAAGGACCTTCTGCAGGACCTGACCTTTGTCCCATCAGATGAGAAGAAGAAACAGGGCTGCAGACGAGAAAATGAAACTCTGATACGGAGAAGAAAAGACCAGATGCAGCCGAGGGCACCGAGTTCAGCCTCACGGTGCCCTACAAAGTCGTAGACCAGCCTCTGAAACTCACGCCTCAGGACTGGGACCGGGTCGTGGCCGTCTTCATGCACGGTCCTGCCTGGCATTTCAAAGGGTGGCCAGGGCTTTTGCCTGATGGCTCTCCAGTTGACATGTTTGCTAAAATTAAAGCCTTCCATCTCAAATATGATCAAGTTCCTCTAGACCCCAACGTGCAGAAGTGGGACATAAGAGTGTTAGAGCTCAGCTATTACAAACACCACTGGGACAGACAGCTTTTCTTAAGCTTCTGGGAAACGCTGGATAGGTACATGGTAAGGCATAAATCCCACTTGAGATTCTGAACTACGTGGTTTCCCCATCTGGAAATCTGGATTAAGAAGCATAGATATATCTTCATCTAAAGACTGACTGAGTGTCAAGCTCTGAATTTATCAAAATCTCACAAATGACTAAGGTCAAGCAAAAGATCTCATATGATGCTTTTGTGCTTCAAAGAGATCATATGATAACTGTCATTCATGTAGGTAAACTTTTTGGCCTACAACTATCTATAATAATAAAAGTGTATTATGCTAATTAGACTGGACATCCTTCCAGAGGAAGCTGGGGCTGTGAGGGAAGCCCAGGTCCCAGGTGCCTGCCAGGGGCCACAGGGTGGTGGAGGGAAGCTGGTGCCGGCAGCCTGGGGAAGGAAGGCCTACTCTTGCATGAAGTTCATGCATTGGGCCTCTAGTTTTTTTTTTTTTGTTTGTTTTTTTTGGTATTTAAAGAGAGATTTATCCAAGCACAAACACTGTACAGATGGGTTTTGTTTCCATGGCAAAAAATAGTTTACCAAGTCATCTGGCAATTTTGTAGAATTTTTCATGCAAATCTCTCTGCACCAAACCAAACCCTCCCCTTTCTAATTTTGATGCTAATGTTGTCCTAACATTTCGGCAGTTCTCTCTCCAGTGGGCATGCCTTTGGATGAGCTCATTTCCTGGGGAAAGCAGAGCCTTTGACTGGCACCTCGCCCTCTCTGACCTCTCCCTGACTCTTCTGCCTCCTTGCTCCTTGTCCTTATCACCTACAGGTCATTCATTCCCTTTAGTCCTGGTTTCGGGAAAGCTCAGAGCAGTGGTCCCTGTTTGAGACTGGCAGTTGTATCTCAGCTTTAACCTCGGTCACCTGGCAGCCAGAGCCACCTCCAGGGCCCGATTGCCCTTTGGCAGGACAGGGTACTATCCTTGCCAGTGTGACATCCACAGCTGCCCAAGAGCCTGGGACTTCTAACATACTTTCATGAATATACTTCAAATTGCTCCAGTTACTGTCCTTTGTACATGAACAGAAGTCCTAGTAATCGTTGCTTTTATGTAGGGACTGCCTGCTGTGGGCCAGGCACCCAGCTAGGTGTTCAGCTGCTTCCTCCCAGCTCACCCTGACAGCTGTACTGAGCAGACATTCCCCAACAATCATCATAGAGAGAGTGATCTCTATTTAGGGATTGCTCCAAATCTCAGGTTTGACCCACCGAACCACACCTCTTTTCTTTTTCTTTTTTAATAAATCTTTATTCAGATTATTACAATTGTTTCTTCTTTTTCCCCCCATAGCTCCCCTCCACACGGTTCCCACCCCACCTTCTGCCCTTAACTCCCCCACCACTGTCCTCATCCATAGGTGTACGATTTTTGTCCAGTCTCTTCCTGCACCCCCCATACTCCTTTCTCCCTGAGAATTATCAGTCCACTCCCTTTCTATACCCCTGATTCTATTATATTCACCAGTTTATTCTGTTCCTCAGGTTTTTAATTCACTTGATTTTTAGGTTCACTTGTTGATAGATATGTATTTGTTGTTCATAATTTTTATCTTTACTTTTTTCTTCTTTCTCTTCTTAAAGAATACCTTTCAGCATTTCATATAATACTGGTTTGGTGGTGATGAACTCCTTTAGCTTTTTCTTATCTGTGAAGCTCTTTATCTGCACTTCAATTCTGAATGATAGCTTTGCTGGGTAGAGTAATCTTGGTTGTAGGTTCTTGCTATTCATCACTTGGAATATTTCTTGCCACGCCCTTCTGGCCTGCATAGTTTCTGTTGAGAAATCAGCTGACAGTCGTATGGGTGCTCCCTTGTAGGTAACTAACTGTTTTTCTCTTGCTGCTTTTAATATTCTCTCTTTGTCTTTTGCTCTTGGCATTTTAATTATGATGTGTCTTGGTGTGGTCCTCTTTGGATTCCTTTTGTTTGAGGTTCTGTGTGCTTCTTGGACTTGTAAGTCTATTTCTTTCACCAGGTGGGGGAAGTTTTCAGTCATTATTTCTTCGAATAGGTTTTCAGTATCTTGCTCTCTCTCTCTTCTTCTGGCACCCCATAATTCTCATGTTCGTACGCTTGAAGTTGTCCCAGAGGCTTCTTACACTATCTTCAACTTTTTGGATTTTTTTTTCTTTTTGCTTTTTCGGTTGAGTGTTTTCTGCTTCTTTGTATTTCAATTCTTTGACTTGATTCTTACATTCCTCTAGTCTGTTGTTGGGTCTCTATATAATATTTTTTATTTCAGTCAGTGTATATTTAATTTCTAGTTGGTCCTTTTTCATATCTTCGAGGGTCTCATTATATTTATCAGCCTTTTCTAGGATATTCTTGAAAAGCCTTATAACTGTGGTTTTGAATTCTATATCCAGTCGTTTGTTTTCCTCCATTTTTTCCGTTTGTGATCTGTTTCTTTGTCGCCGCATTTTCACTGCTTCCCTGAGTTGGTGGGGTAGCTTTGTGTGCTAGGTTTCCTATATGGCCCAGTGGGTCGGCCTCCCCAGTTCACCTGAGGTGAACACTCTTGGTGCACCCCTTTGTGGACTGTGTGTACAGCCTTGTTGTAGTTAAGTCTTGATTGTTGTTGGTATCACTGGGAGGAATTGACCTCCAGGCCAGTTGGCTGTGGGGATCAGCTGAGTCTATGCTGGGAGAAGTTTGGTGCTGGAGACAGCCTTATAGGATTAGACTTGCCAAATTGCAAAAGCCCCTGTGCTCAGCTTGGATGGGGTGGAGTCTCAGGGTGGAGCAGACAGTCTTGGCTTCCCATCAGCCCTGCCCTTGAGGACGCGTGCCTCCAGACCTCTGCTTTCCCTGCCTCCCGAGCCTCTGCCCGAGAGTCCAGATTCCCCCCACAAGAGCGTGGGTCCCCAGGAGCTCGCCTGGAACTGGGGTTCAGTGCAGTCAGAGCTGGGGCTCAGTGCAGTCAGGAGCTTCTGACTCCCTTCTTCTAGGGAAAGCCTGTGGCAACCTCTGCACACAGTCTTTGTTCACACTCGAGTGTGCGCCTCCAGACTCCTGCCTGCCGGGGCTCCCCTTGGTGTCCGAGTCTCCGAGTGCCTTTCTCTCTACCTGACAGTCCAGACTCCCCCTGTATGAGCCTGGGTCCACGGGGTTTCGCCCAGAACTGGGGTTCAATGCAGTCGGAACTGGGGTTCAGTGCAGTTGGGGCTTCCTTTCCCCTCCCACCAGAGAAAGTCAGCCAGGCTCTCAGCCGCCTTTCCTCTCTGAGCGCACAAAGACCCTTTGTCGTACCTCAACACTTTGCCATTCCTCCAATTCTCCATGAGCTTTTCTCTTTCCTTCTAGTTGTAGAATTTCGACTCAGCCAGCTTTCCTGTGGTTCAGGATGGTGTCCATTCTGTCTTTTAGTTGTAGTTTTGAAATTGTTGTGCAAGGCAGCAGTTTAGGTGTTTACCTATGCCACCATCTTGGTTCTCTCCCTGGGCCTCTAGTTTTTCTTTAATATTAGCCCCCTAGTCTGTAATAGAAATTGTATATTTTGATAGAAGTTTTTTCTCCATTGGTTAAACTAGCATTATTTAAAATGTGTTTCTTTAGAAAAATAAAAGAAACTGCAGAACTTTTATTTGCTGAAGTATTTGAGATCTTGTTTTGGCTCAAATAAACTCAAAAATTCTCTACAGATTTGGACATTTCTTATGTTGATGAAAGCATTTAAGAAGTCTCTGTTCGCCATGGCTGTTTTGGCTCATTGGATAGAGCCTTGGCCTGTGGAATCAAGGGTCCCAGGTTCGATTCCAGGCAAGGGCATATGCCTGTGTTGCTGATTCAATCCCCAGAGGGGGGGTGTGCAGGAGGCAAACAATCAATGATTCTCCCTCATCATTGATGTTTCTATCTCTCTTTCCTTCTCCCTTCCTCTCTGAAATCAATCAATCAATATATATATATATATATATATATATATATATATATATATATATATTTAAGTCTCTGTTCAATCATTAGTTGACTACTAAGCAAGCCAAGCAGAGACTTGAGTGGTCACACATCAAAAGTGATTGTGCCCTAGCTGGTTCAGCTCAGCCGATAGAGCTCTGCCTCTGGAAGGAAGGTCCCGAGTTCAATTCTGGTCAAGGGCACATGTTCAGGTCTCAGGCTCGGTCCCCAGTGGGGGAGTGCAGAAGGCAGGCAATCCATGATTCTCTCTCATCATTGATGTTTCCATCTCTCTCTCCCTCTCCCTTCCTCTCTAAAATCAATAGAAAAATATATATTTTTAAAAAGTGATTGTCCCTACCCAGCTTGGCTCAGTGGATAGAGCACCTGCCTGTGGACTGAAGAGTCCCGGGTTTGATTCTGGTCAAGGGCATATGCCTGGGTTGTGGGCTCGATCCCCAGTGGGCATGCAGGAGGCAGCTGATTAATGGGGATTTTCTCTCATCATTTATGTTTCTATCTCTCTCTTCCTCTCTGAAATCAATAAAAATATATATAAAAAATAAAAAAGTGGTTGCTCTTTTATTTAATGTTCTGGGGAAAATAGGAACTGAAAATAAACATTTGGATGTGAAATAACATCTAGAAGTCATGTGGGGTGGTAAAATGGCTGAAACTGGGTTGATTTGGGGTGTTCTAAGTCCAGTGCAAATCTCAAAATCTAGGTGGAAACCACAGACAAACAAGTCATTGAGCAAACATGGAAACAAGCAACTGGTGCTAGGCGTGTCCACCTGATAGCAGCCCCACATGAGGCTACTTCCACCGATATTAAGCAGAGCTTGAGCACATGTTTTTCAACTTGCCTGACATTAGGCCACTCCTTTATCCTCTGTCTCATATCTTAAAAGCTCAGATACCTCAATTGTGTTCTGTTGTATAATCAAGCACCTGAAGTTGGAACACTGGAGTTATAGCTCAGTTGAAGTCACTAACAAGACCTTTGCCTCCAGCAAGGTGGTGCAGCACCCCAGCTACTCCTGCAGTGGGAGGGCCTTAAGTGAATTCACCTTCAGCTGGAACTCCAGGCAAGTGCAGAAACCTAATTAGAACATCCTGAGTCAAGCTATGCACAGTCTGTAATCTTGTGGGAAACGTTTCTCTGACCTGCCAGAGAAATGGACATTTAGGAATCTAAAATTAACACAAATGAGCATAAGTTAAAGGATAAAGCCTCCCAGTAGTCTCGCTACCTAGTGTCAGAAAGCTCTCAGGAAAAGGCTGACTTCCCCACTCTGATCTTGCCTCCCCAATCTGCACAGACTCAAGTTTCCACAGCCCGTGGCCAAGGGCGCTTCCAATCCAGTGATTCTTTCTCCAGCAGAGTGAGGGCGACCAGCTGGTGAAACCATTTCAGACATACTGAATTGATTCTCATGACATGAGGTGTTGTAAGACTTGTAACAAGTTTATAGACCTCCGTGGAAATCTGACTCATTTTTCTTATCATCCATATAAAGGTTTTAAGGTGAACAGATGACTGTGTGGAGGTGATTATTTGGCAAAGAAGGGACATCTGGGCTATGGTCACAGCAAGTGAACCTCTTTAGCTGGTGGAGGAGGAGAGGAGACAAACTTACCAGGATTTTGGTGGGAAAAGAGCATTTTGAGTTAATTTGTCTCAACAGGAGTTTCATTAACTAAATATTCAAGTAGCAATGTTTGAGAGCTGTGATTCTAGACTCTCAAAAATTGCCTGGATAAATCTGTTATCCTCTAGAACGGCTATGTACTATAGCAGCCATAGTACATAGAGAGTGCCATGCTGTTCTTTGCTAGATCTAGATAGGGAAAGAAAAACATGTGGGGGGACCTGAGGGAAAGACATAGCCTTCATTACTTATATCTGGGGAAGACCTGATGGCCGCCAGTTGGGTTTCCACATTGGACCTGGATAGGCTAGGGGCCTAACTAGCAGAGGGGAGAATAGAGAGGGAAGAGGAGAGAGAGGGGAAGGGAAGAGGGGGGAGCTGAGCTGGGAAAGGCCTGCAGTCAGACCAATGACAGAGAGCCTGGTAAAGCTTGTTAGCCATCAAGGACGAGGGAAACACTTGGGTCTGTGCTGCCCTGCTCCTTGTGGACACTGGCCAGGCGGACACCATTCCACTGACTGGGAGGTGGAACTGGGTTATATCCTCACTTGACCCTACAGGCTACACACTTCAAATACCCAGCACTGAGAATAGTGCCAGGCTACTTCCCACAAGCATGCCAAGGAGAAATCAGTCTGACTGAACTTTTAAAAACATCAATGTTTATTAGAAACCTAACCAAGAACAAAACCCTGGGATGCTGGGAAATCAGTGTTTCTTCTGTAAGTCAGCAGCAATCACTGGTGTTGGCACACCTGAGAAGTTACAGGTGCCTCAGTCCAAACGTCAGGTCTCAGATATTCTTCTCAAATGATAGTGGTCAAAACCAGTCTTCAACAATTGCTCATGTGTGTGGGCCCTGATTATTAGCATAGACAACTGTTACAGCTGGACAGCTGGCTGCCCTATGTCCACTACCACAACCCTCAGCCACTCCCATAGTCTCAGAGAAGTCACACACCCTCAACACTCCACTTGTGGGCCAGTCTCTCCATCGCCTTCCTGCTGTCAAGCCTGGCAAAGGGCTTCTGCTCAGATCCACTGGATCTGTACACCCAACCCTGTGATATCCAGGACAGATGATGAATTTGTTGGGAGGATGTGCTGGGCCACTGTAGTGATGTCTCACTTTCTTATTGTTGTTCTCCTTAGTATTATTCTTCTTGATAAAGTTGGCCATGGGGTCCCCTTCTCTTTCTTGTTCTCTTAGCATCTGATCCGCATCTTTATCATGAAGACAGCAGGCTAGAGGCTTTTCATTTTCTTTATTTCGTCCTTCCACATTTTGTTGCAGCTGCTGGCTCTGGACAAGCCCCTTTCCCCACTGGGCATATAGAGCCTGTCTCTGAGTCCTTCTCTGCTTCTCTTCTTTGCTCTAAACATTCTGGTTTCAAATTCCTCTTATGACCAGACTAATCTTGATATATGGTTTCAGCATATTGGAATTCAGCTTCACATGCCATGGTTTCTTGAATTTCTGCTGCTCTCGCTATATGTCAGTTAACACCAACCCAGTGCTAGCCCCAGAATACACCTGTGCAGCCTTCTTTCCCAGAGGCTGAGTGCTTCAAGGTGTAGACAGGTCAGAATCAGAAGAGTTGGCCCTCTTGTTTTCTCCTTGGTGGAGAGGGGTCAGAAACCGAGCTCTAATCTTCTAGTCTCTTTCATGGAGGTAACATGTATGAATCAGATCCTGGTGCCCTGAACTTTGTTTCTTCCATGGAGGAGAATGATCTGAATTGGAGCCTTTCTGACTGTCACTTGGGAAGGAAGAAAAGCCCAACGTGTGACTCTGCTAGGTGAAGCACTTGTATGAAATTTCCTATGGCTAGTGAAGAGCCTTTAGAATCATGCTGTGTATTTCCAAAATGGAATTTTGCTTGCTTTTTTTGTGGAGCAGCATTGCCCGAGTTTTATTCATATTTGCTGTTCTTCAGGTGTGAGGGATGAGAGCATCCTGGCCCCTTCCAATGTGGAGAAGTTTTGCTAGAGGCTCTTTCTGGGGCTTTACACTTTTGGTTCTGGGCAGTGAATGAGGAACATTAGGAACCAAATTGGGGAAGTTATGACTGGCCCTCCTAAGTTGCGATGTGTCCAAAGATTCAAGTCTTTCTAGGTTGAGATGAGTCAGGGGAGTTGTTCAGGCACTTCTTTTGGGAGAGATATCTGAGGAACTGTTATCGGTCCTCCTAAGAGGAGAGGATCTGGGGTGTCATATGGACCCTTTTAAGAGAAGAGGATCTGGGGTATCATATGGACCCCGTACCTAGGAGAAGGATCTGGGGAGTCATGACAGAAATGTTTTTGTGAAAGTAGATCCTCAATGTAGCCTCCCAGAAGCTTCTATTTGGCACTGAATGAAAAGATATTCCCCTGCTCAGCCTCTTCTGGCTGCTTATCTATATATTCAGCCACTTAAGGCAACTCTCCATCATCTTTCTTTTCCTCCTTTTCTGGTTTAGTGGTGGAGAAAGATGTACAGCTCACATCATTCACAATCCACCTTCCCCTCCCACCCACATGACCAGATTAAATCACTTTTTGTGACACTTGAGAATGGAGTCTGAGCTCCTGTGGCAGCAGGCATCTTCCCCTGACAAGTAACTTCAGATACTTGGCCTTGGAGGACAAAGGAGCTGTCTGCCACCACTGCACTGGAGAAGGCAAGGGAAGGGCTCTGAATGAACTTGATATAAAGATATTAGTTCTTGACAGTCTGTTCGGTGCTTTACTGACTCTGTATCTATCTTTTTGTTCATCAGGTTATAATGTTCTTTATTTTCCATAAATGAGTGAGATCATGTGGTATTTTTCTTTCATTGCCTGGCTTATTTCACTTAACATAATGCTCAAATTACAGCGGGAAGGCAGGAGAGTGTTGGGTAGGGGGGAAAAGAGACCAACCAAAGGACTTGTATGCATGCATATAAGCACAACAAATGGACACAAGACACTGAGGGGGTGGGATGAGGGTACGTGACAGGAGGTAGGGGAGGCTGGGGGAAGGTCAATGGGGAAAAAAAGGAGATATATGTACTACTACATGTAATACTTTAAACAAAATATATATAAAACACACACACACACACACACACACACACACACACACACATATATATGTAAAAGATATTAGTTTTTGATTGGATGAAAGGATTTGAGAAGAAAACTGGTTAAAGCAGCTTAGGGAAGCAGTGAGCTGTCAAGTGGGTTTTGGAGTTTGGATAGAATTTACCTGGGCACAGGTCAGGTGGGAAATGGAATAGGGTTTATAGAAATGAGGTTAGTGTATGGAGAACAGTTTGACATCTTTCTTAGAAGGAAAGCCTTGCACAAGCTGAACAACGAGAGTATTGGCACCATTTGAAGAGCTGTCTTTGCCTTTAGGTAGCAAAATGCTTTAATCTCTTCTGAGAACCTTGGGTTCACTCTATTTTCATTGCAGTTGGCTTCAGCCTAGGAGCCAGCCATGTTGCCTTGAACATTCCATAAAACAAATCCCGTGCCTCAGGTTTAGAGACCTAGAACATTTAGGGGGTGAGGAGGCAGGCTTCACATGTAACTAAACCAAAAATAAATCACACCAATTCAATTTTGATCTGGAATCAAACCAGAGAATGACTTGAGACTTAGTTATTTCATTCATGATACTAACATTAACAGTGATTGCTAGCAAAAGAAAAATGGGTTATAGATTAAGTTGAAAAGACTATGGCTCAGCACTATTTATGAGCAAGTAGCCATCAATACTCAAGTCTGAATCAGTCTGGCTGAGATGATCACACCTAGCAGAGAAGGAAAAAGGTTATCTTTTATAATTCTAAATGAGAACCAAAAGAAACTTGATTACTAGCAAGGGACAAAGAAAAAGGCAGAAATTAATGAGGATTGTGGATTTTTAAATGCTTTTATAGCTAAGAACTTTGTCAGTAAACACTAAAATTCTTCCTGCTCAATGTAATAACTATGCCTGATAACATTACTTGATTTGGGAAGCTGTCATATTTATGGATACTGACATCACCACTGAGAATTCATTTTTACTTGCTAGAATAAGACCAGTCCTAAGAAGAGGTAGGCTACTACATATCTGAGGTTGTTAATTCTAAAAATCCCTCAAGAGGGAAATCTCCAATGGAAGAGATGAAACACTTCACTGTGCAACATCACTAAAATGAACATGCTATCTTTTGATAACTTACTAAGAAGCTTTGTTTTTACAGTAGAATTTTCCATCTTAGTTTGCTTTAGAGGAATCTTGTTAATTCTAACAGTTTTCTACATAGAATAAGGAATTCCACTGTAGAGACAGAGGCATAGTATCCATACAGCTTATAACTAGAACTCACCTAAGCACAAACACCAACACAAGAATGAGGTCATCATTTGAGTAAAAAAAGTTGGTTTCATGGACTAGTAGAAGAAAGGCTACTAGATCCAGCTTCTCTTTTCATGTGCAGTGTTGGTCCAGGACAATGTAGCTATTTGGAGTAGGACCCCTTCTTCCACAGATGTGGACTCAGTTCATCTACTTACCACCTGCCTCTGGACTAGTCAACTACCCACTTGTCCCAATTATGCCCCAATTAATGAATTATCTGCCTAAATCTAGATTTAGTGGGACATATGCAGGTGACCAGGGGTCAGCAATAACAGCCTATCCCCTGGTACTTCAGTGTCTAGACAGTTGAGCCGAACCGGAACACATGAACACACAAGACAGAATTAGTATGCAATCACACAAGGTTTATTTACCTATTCCTAGTGGGTCCTAGGCTCCAGCAAAGGCCACCCGGCGATGCACACTCAAAGACGGACGACGAAGACGAAGACAGACAGGTGGCCACAGTTGGTTCAGGCTTGCACAGCAGAGCAGTCAGTCAGGGGCTCGTCTCATGGAGCGACTTTGAGTCCTCCTCTTATCAGGCAGGAGGCATCGACTGAAGAAGTTCTGATGCTTATATAGCCAGTAGTAAACAACTTGTGTCTTATCGGTGTGGGCCAGACGGTGTGCCTTATGCTTTGAGCAGGGCATTTACACTTTAAGGGCTTAGGGCATTTATATCAAGATAGTGGGGCATTCACCATGTTTATAGCATTTTGGAAGATACAGAGTATTGGGGTCTCCACACAGCAAACATTTCACACAATAATCATTTTACACATTAGAGGGGTTTCTTTATGACCATAACATTATAACACCACTCAAGTCTGGATGGATGAGAGAAGGTTAGTATTTGCTAGCAATAATCAAAGCAAAGGTATATGATACATGTATGACACAGATCTGCTTAATGTGCCAGGTGACTGAGCTTTTGGTGGGTGATAGCTTAACTATATTCCTGCCCTGACTGTATTCAGCTCTGACACACCTAGGGTAGCATTCCCTCTCATTGATAGAGGAATTGAGGAGGTGAAGTGACTTTGACAAAGCCATGTGAATGGTTAAGTGTGAGGGTCAGGTTTCAAGTCCTTGGACTTGAAAATTATTCATGTGAAAATCATTCAGCTAGTGAGGACGAAAAAATCCGTTTATTTTTTATTTAAGAATAATAACAGTTTGTATGGTCTTTTACCTTGAAGATGGAACAGATTTTTTAATGTACCTTAAAAATGTTTTTGCTACATCCTCAGACATTTCTCACTTTTGAGACTCACTACTCAGGTTCCTATTGTTGACTTGAAAGTATTTTTACTCAAAGATTAAAAAATGAGTCGCACACAAGTCATTTTAGCTATTTCCCAAGACAGTCATTCTTTGTGCTCACATTTAAATGCATTGTGCTTTATGGCCATCATCTTCCTTACTTTTCCTGAGCATTTAGCTCCTCCTGGGTCTGACTTTTCTCCTGGCACTGTTCAAAGATCTTAATTCTGTGTCCAGTACTGGGCACTTAATTCTGTGTCCAGTATTGCTGATGTTATACAAACATACTTAATGAAACCATTAGATGATATGCTGGTTTATAGGTGTTTTAACTGTGTCATCATAAAAATCCTTGGTGGATTGTTATATACATGTTTATGGCTATTTTAATGATATTGCACAAGTTGATTGAGACTTTGGATAGTCTGAGAATGCTTTTGTTTTCCCATTTAAAATATTTTGATTCCTGCTATCTAATATGTTTTTTAGGAGAAGATTAATATTTGATAAAAGATTAAAGTAAATATGCATTATTTCTCAGGTACAAGTATACTAGAGGACATGTGAGTAGTCAGATGCTTGTACTTGTATGTAGAAACTCCAGGAGGTGACGACGACAAAAGGAGCCCAACACAATTGCACTGAAGTGGCCACGAATACCCCTAATGGTATAGTCTTTAATAAGATGATTTTTTCTGAAATATATGTACTTTCCCCCTGCCCCTAAATTTTATACTAATAGCTAATCTTGCTCCTAGATGTTTTCTTTGAAAACTCAGTAAGTATTAACTAGTACAATAGTTAAGTTCCCAGTTTAAGTTATAAACAGTTTTTACCTGCATGTAACTTGTGCACTGTGTTGGGCTGTTCTTTACTAGAGCCTAAAATCTACCATTCTGGAGCTCTGGAGCCCTGCCCTCTAAATGCCAGTATTGACAGCCTCCAAAATTGCCCCCATAAGTTTTCAAGATGAACTAGGGGGAGTGTGACACTGTACTTCTTGGAAGCTGCTGAATTGTCCCTCTTGGAAGTTGCTGAATTATACTATCTACTACCATTGAGATCTTAATTTCACAGCATACAATGAGAAAAAACAACAACACAAAATTCTAGAGTCACAGCTGACTAACAGCACTATTAGCTAATAGTGCTGCTTCTGTCTGCCCTCACTATCATCCTGGGGTCAAGATACATAGGGAATAATTGCATAGTTACATAACTCATTAAGGAACTCAAGAGCTTTCAGAGGCAGTTATGCCTCTGACATAAAGGTATAGAGAAGCTGGGGGGTGGGGTGGCTAGGGAGAGGTCAATGGGGGGAAAAGGAGACATATGTAATACTATATGTAACACTTTAAACAATAAAGATTTTTTTTAAAGAGTATAGAGTAGCAAAGAGAAATGGCTTTGGAGTCAGACTATATATGTTTAACTCTCAGCAATCTAAGAATAGACCATTTCCTTACTCTGTTCCTCAACTTACTCATGTGTCAAGTGGGTATGTTAACAGAATCTAACATGCGTTTGTGAAGATACCTTACAATGTTTTACATAAAGAACATGAATGTGCCCTGACCCATTTGGCTCAGTGGATAGAGTGTCAGCCTGCGGACTCAAGAGTCCCAGGTTCGATTCTGGTCAAGGGCATGTACATTGGTTGTGGGCACATCCCCAGTAGGGAGTGTGCAGGAGGCAGCTGATGGATGTTTCTCTCTCATTGATGTTTCTAACTCTCTATCCCTCTCCCTTCCTCTCTGTAAAAAAATCAATAAAATATATTTTAAAAAAAGAACATGAATGTTATCTACTATTAAATTATTTGCCTTTTTTCAGGCTGGTGCTACCAAGTTAGGTAATTTGTATATTAGAAAGAATGTTAGCCAATAACTCATACAGGGAATTCAAGAAGTTCCCCTAAAAAGAGGATTCATTTCTTAAGAACTAGGTTTGTAGAATTCTTTCCAGAGCCCAGAATTGCATTTATCTAAAGTGAGACATGTAGGTATATGCTCATTGCTTTAAGCATATTTTTTAGGTTATTAGTTTCCTTAGTTTGTGTTCCTATTTCTAAACATTTATTTTCCTATGGCTAGATAATACTGTAGGTGTTTTTTTTTTTTTTTGTTTGTGTGTTTGTGTTTTTAATTCTTGGTAGTCAAAGAAAAACCTGAGCATTTGCATGTCTTTTCCATTAGGTTTAAGATAAGCTCATCTCTGATCAAAACCAAATTGAACTTCCAAAAGGTAAAGACATCTGTTTTACATTATCTTTTATGACTTGCAATATTTGACTGGTATTTCTATTGTGGCATAAATGTTTGAGGAGAAATGATCATGGTCTTCTTCTCAGACCTATAAGAACTCCAACCTGAGTCCTGGGGGACTATCTGCAAGTGAACAACTGATTAGTCAGCTGCTCTGTTCAGTTTCACGTGAATAGCATGTCAGATGATGCCTCAAATCCTAGCAGGGGCCTTCCATTTCCATTTGGGGAGTTTCAAGAACTTGGAATCCTGAAATAATCAGCTTTTTTTTAAAATCGTGAAAACAATAGGTAATATTTTCCATCTTTTTGGTGGAGGAGCCAAAAAGAAATTAAGGTGCAAATGGGATTAGACCTTTAAGAGTCTTTCTGTTGCATTTCACATAACTATTCCCTCTCCTGGCCCCCAAAGGGAAGAATTTGAACCATAACAAAAGGAAACAAGGCTCTTGGTATTCAAGTCTCTCCAGCTTTTCAACCATCAATAGACTATTTATTATTCCCAGCATCCTTTATCATGCATCTTCATAAATTACCTCTTAATTCTGGCTTGTTAGTAGCATTCATCCAAAACTATGTCAAATGGCAGCCTCTATGAGGCATGCTCTCCACTCAGCCAAAACAAAACAAAACAAAACAAAACAAAACTCCAGTTAGAACTAATCTTCACTTCTGTGCAGTGACTCTCATAAAACTGAATTCTACCCTGTCTAAACACAAGTGACAGGCTTGGCCTTTCCCTGACAAACCACTTTAAGCTACCTCTTTTATGGAGCCTTGTGCTTTAGAGTAAATATATATAAAACATCTCTAGAAGAGGTATTTGAACCTATCATTCCATGTAAAAACTGAACAAGCAGTAGCCAACATGATTAGATGGAATACAAAACATGTTAGAAGTTTAACTCTGTGGCTTGCCATATGTTTGTTGAAATAACATTGGCTATATTTATAAGGTGAGAAAAATACCCATTGGAAAAATTAGTTATTTGGCTTTCAACTGGAAGAGCTGCCAGTGATGTAAAGAAAGTTTTCTGGGGAATTCCACCGTAGTGAAAACAAGCAAAAGAAATCAACCGTTCCCATACTTAATTATCCAACATTCCCTAATTAATTCTTGTGACTATGGAAGCATGCCACTGATATTTCCATTAAGAGTACCTGCTGCAGGAAACACAGCCAGTTGACAGTCTTCAGTGATCTACCATGACATTCACAATGAGGCTGTGCATTACCTGCTGCCCTCGGTCAGAGGCCAAGCAGTGTAGGCTGCTAGAGCCAGCCTGCTTCTGTCTGACAAAGCTCCTCAAATGGGCCAGCACTGTTCTAGGACTCCTCAGTGAAAGGTTTGGCTTTTTCATGACCACTTTAGACTAGCCTAGACTTTCTCAGGACTGAGCTGTAGTCAGCTTCTTCTTAACCAATCCTGCTTCCATCTCTCCTTTCACAGGAGTCAGAAGTACATCGGTGAGTGCTATCATCAGTGTCTAGTATTTGTTTCACAGGTGCTTTCCGTAATAAGTCTCTACTTCTATCTTGGCTTCTGTTTCTGAGGATCTGAACTGATAAGGGAGAGAGGTACTGGGATTGGTTTGAGAAGGCAAGTAGTAGAATGCCTTGAGGACTCACTTACTGCTTGGGCAGCAATGACAACCCCACCCAGAGTGGAGCTGAGGACAAAGATAATAATTTTATAAGTTGGTCAAACAATTAAATAGCTGATCAGTTGTGACCTGGGAAAATAACCCAGTAAAGGGAAAGCCCCTAGCCAGTGACATGTTTCAGACACTTAAATATTGGGAGGAGACAAACCACAGAATGAGAGAAAATATTTGCAAATCATAAATAAGAAGTTAGTATGCAGAATAAACTAAAACATGAAATTCTAATAAAAAGTGGGTAAATTACTTGAATAGATATTTCGCCAAAGAATATGTACAATGGCTAATAAGCACATGAAGATGCTCGCTATCATTAGTCACTAGGGAAATGCACATTCAAACCACAATGAGATGGCCATTTTAATGGGGATAAAGTGGTATTAAAACTTTTTTTGGCAAAGATGTGGATAAATTGGAACCCTTGTGCATTGTGTGTGGGAGAATAAAATGGTGCAGTCACTATGGAAGAGTTTGATGATTCCCTGAAAAACTATATGGATTACTAGATGATCCATAAATTCACTCAAAGGAATTGAAAGCAGGGATTCAAACAGATACTTGTAAGCCACTGTTCACTGCATCAGTATTCACAATAGCCAAGAAGTAGAGACAGTCCATGTGTCCATTTACAGATGACTGAGTAAACAAATGGGGTACATTTACAAAGTAGATTATTCAGAGGAGTAAAGTTCTGATACATGCACAACATAGATGAACCTCCAGGACTTTGTGCTAAATGAAATAAGCCAGGCACAAAAAGACAAATATTGTATGACTGCACTTATTAGATACCTAAATTAGGCAGATTCATAAAGACAAAGTAGATTACAGGTGACCAGAGCTAGGAAGAAAGGGGATGGGGAGTTATTGCTTAATAGTTACAGAGTTTTCAAAATAGATAGTGGTGATGGTTGCATAATGTTTTGAATATAAAATAGCACTGAATTGTTCAGTTAGTTAAAATAAGTTTTATTATTTTTAAAATGATTAAAATTTTCCTCTGGAGAGAGGAAAGGCAATAAGAACATCTGTCTACACAAATACTTGAAAGATTTGTACACCAATTTCTATAAAAGCCCTTACTCATAATTGTCAAAAAGGAGAAACAAATGTCTGTTGGCTGGTGAATGAATAAGGTGTGTTGGATTATTTAGCAATCGAAAGAAATGAACTACTGATGAATGTTACTATATGGATGAGCTTCTGATACATATGAAGTGAAAAGAAGCCAGAAGCAAAATACCATGCATTTTTCGATCCCACTTTTATGAAATGCCCAGGCAAATCTAGAGATAGAAATTAGATTAATAGTTGGCTGGGACAGGAGATGGGAACGGGAATTAATTACAAATTGGCATGAGGGATATTTTGGGTGATAATCTAAAACTGGGTTGTGGTGATAGATGCAGTCCTGAATTTACTAAGCTGAGTTGTATCCTTAAAAGGGATGAGTTTCATGGTATAAGTTATAGCACAATAAAAATTTTAAAGGCCATGTGGGGTAAGAGCAAATTGCAGCAGGGAAATCTGACCTTTCTCCACCACAGAAAGGTCAGATTTTGCCTGGGATAAGGTGAGGTCTCTGGTCCAGGCAGGAGAGAGAAATGCATGCACTGTGGGAGCTGGAGGACCGGGGGAAGTCTGCACCTAGAAAAATCCATGGCTGTTGGGGCTGGTGTGATCCATGAATGTGGAAGGGGGTCCTCAGAGCTGTTAACAGAAAGGAAATCTAAAAAACAACCCATTTTGATCTGACGCAAAAGGACAGCCTAAAAATTTTAAAAGTGTGCTGGCTGCTTAGACCCAATGGGGAAAAAAAGACTGCACAGACTTGTGTGCAGCCCTGCAGTTTGCACACTTACACTGGCTCTTTTGGTTTGTTTGTTTGTTTTTGTTTTTGTTTTTTCTTTTTCCTTTAAATCCTTGCTTCTGATTTCTAAGCCCAATACATAGGATCACCCAATTGGGGACACCCTAAGAGACTGCAGGGGAAAATTGTTTTTCTGGAACCAGGGGATCAAAGCAGGGAATAATCATCAGAGAACCAGCTCTGGGGCAACCCACTCCCACAAACTGGGATTGAATGCCACAGGGAAAGCAGAATCTAAGCACTGGCTAGAGAGGACCTATAGACCCAGAGGTCAATCCAGAAACACTGCCACCCAGGGGTTGAATCACAAATTGACTCTTGTGTAAACACAAATAAAGGAATATAAGAAATTAAGACACACTGCCTGCTTAAAAATCAGGACTGGCTTACAACACTGAGGAGCAGTGGAATGCAGGGAACTGCAATATTGTCCTGACTAGGAAACAGGCATGTCAAGCAGAACAGTAGAGGAAGTGAATGACCTTCACTACTGCACATTTTTATTTTTTTAATCTTTTACTTAAGAAACTAATTTTTTTTCTTTTTTCCTCACTTGATTTTACCTTTTTAATTATTACATTTTTATTTTCAATCAGTATTACTACTACTACTATTTTACCCTTTTTTAAAAAAGTATCATTTTATTTCCTCCTTATTTTACTTTGGGATTGGTGTTCTACATTCTATTTTCATCTTTCCTTTAGCATCATTTTACTCTTTCTAAACTTTACCTTTATGCCATCACTCTCTTGCTAACTTTCCCCCCTTTTCTTGTCCTGTTTCTCTTACCCTTTTCCTGCTTTAGATTTTCCCTATTCTTTCTTTTTACTCCCTGTTAAAATTTTACCCTACTTATATATCTAATTTCCAATCCCCTGCTCCAAGTCCATACACACCTCTCTCTTCTCTGTCTTCATTATCCAAAAAATTGTTTTTCTCTCTGTCCTTTTGTTTTTGTTTGCTTGATTGTTGATTATATGGATTTTTATGCTTGTTTGTGAGATTGTTTTGCTTATTCTTTTTGTTTGTTTGTTTTTTGTTTCTGTTTTCCCTCACCTTGCTTGATATTAATTAGTTGTTGTTTGTAGTTTGTATTTATTTCCAGGTACTTGTTGCTGGCATTTGTTGTGGCTGTTCTACTGGAGTTTTCTCCCCATATATGTAGTTTTTTCCTCCTTTTCTTTTGTATTCTCTTTCTTTTATCTATTACTTTTTTTCCTTTTTCAAATTTCACTTTTGCACTCCTTTCTTTCTCTTTTATTCCTCTTCTTCTTTCTCTCCTATCCTCTAATTTGCCTTTCTCTGGTGGTCATTTTTATTTTGTACCTGGTTGTGTTGTATTTTGTGCCTTTAAATCAATGTATGAGAGAGAGAACTACATAACCAGACACTCAGAGAAGAGAGAATATGGGGAGACAAAGAAACAGCCCGCATATGAAAGAAAAGCAGGCATCACCAGAAAAGGAAGTAAACGAAATGGAGGCAAGCAACCTGTCAGAGAAAGAATTCAGAGAAGTGGTCATAAGGTGGCTGAAAAGAATGGAAGACAAATACGACAATATGTGTAAGAACCAAGAGGAAATGAAGAAGAACCAAGAAGAAATGAAAAATGACATTGCTGCTGTAAAGAACTCAATAGAAAGTATCAAGAGTAGACTAGAAGAAGCAGAGGACCGCATCAGTGAGCTAGAAGACAAGGTAGGAAAAAATACCCAAGTAGAGCAGCTTCTAGAAAAAAAAATTGAAAAGCAGGAGGAGAGACTAAGGGGACTTTGGGACAACACCAAACAAAACAACATCCACATAATAGGGGTCCCAGAAGGAGAGGAAACTGAGCAAGGAATAGAAAACCTGTTTGAAGAAATAATGACAAAAAACTTCCCTGATATAGGGAAGAAAAACCCACACAAATCCAAGAAGCTCACAGAGTCCCCAGCAAAATGAACCCCAAAAGACTGACGCCAAGGCACATTATAATTAAATTGGCAAACACCAGTGAAAAAGTAAGAATCTTAAAAGCAGTCAGAGAGAGACAGAAAGTTACCTACAAAGGAACCCCCATCAGACTAGCAACTGATTTCTCAACAGAAACTCATCAGGCCAGAAGGAAATGGAAAGAAATATACAAAGTTATGCAAAAGAAGGGTCTGAATCCAAGAATACTGTACCCAGCAAGGCTATCAATCAAAATTGAAGGTGAAATTAGGAGCTTCACAGACAAAAAAGGACTAAGTGAATTTATTACCACCAAACCAGCAATGCAAGAAATGCTAAAGGGTCTACTGTGAAAAAAAGAAATAGGAAGCAAAGAAGGAACACAGGGGTAAAGAATAAATATGGCAACAAATAAGCACCTATCAATAATAACTTTAAATGTAAATGGATTAAATGCCCCAATCAAAGGACATAGAGTAACGGATTGGATAAGAAAACACGACCCATATATCTGCTGTCTAGAAGAAACCCCCCTCAGAAAAGAAGACACACACAGACTGAGGGTGAAGGGATGGAAAAAGGTTTTTCAGGCGAATGGAAATGAATAAAAAGCTGGGGTAGCAATACTTATATCTGACAAATTAGATCTCATAGTGAAGGACATAACAAGAGATAAGGGAGGCCACTTCATAATACTAAAGGGAGCAATCCAACAAGAAGAAATAACTCTGGTAAACATATACGCACCCAATACAGGAGCACCCAAATACATTAAAAAAACAAAAAACAAAACTCCTGGAGGATATCAAGAGAGAAATTGAGAGCAATACAATCATAGTAGGAGACTTTAATACCCAACTATCACCATTGAACAAATCCTCTAAACAAAAAATCAGCAAAGAAACATCAATTCTAAATGACTCACTAGACCAGATGGAATTAATTGACATCTTCAGAACATTTCACCCCAAAGCCACAGAATATACATTCTTCTCAAGTGCACATGGGTCATTTTCAAAGGTAGACCATATGTTGGGTCATAGGCAAAGTCTCTTCATTCAAATTCAAGAAGATAGAAATCATATCAAGCATCTGCTCAGATCACAGTGGCATAAAATTGGAAATCAACTACAATAAACACAATCTAAAAAATCAAACACATGGAGACTAAACAGCATGCTATTAAACAATGACTGGGTTACCAGAGAGATCAAGGAAGAAATAAAAAACATCATGGCAACAAGTGATAATGAAAACACAACAATCCAAAATCTATGGGACACAGCAAAAGCAGTCTTGAGAGGGAAGTTCATAGCTGTACAATCCTACTGCAAAAATACAAGAAACAATGGTAATAAATTACCTAACCCCACAACTCAAAGAGTTAGGAAGAGAGCAACAAGAAAAGCCCAATGTAAGCAGAAGGAAGGAAATAATAAAGATCAGAGCCAGAGATAAATGACATTGAGACCTAAAAAAAAACCCAATACAAAAGATCAACAAAACCAAGAGCTGGTTCTTTGAAAGTATAAACAAGATTGATGAACCTCTAGCCAGGCTCACCAAGAAGCAAAGAGAGAGAACCCAAATAAACAAAATCAGAAATGATAGAGGTGAAATAACAACAGAACTCACCGAAATACAAAGGATTGTTAAAAAATACTATGAACAACTCTATTCCAACAAACTGGACAACCTGGAGGAAATGGACATATTCCTAGAAAAATATAACTTTCCAAAACTCAATCAGGAAGAATCTAAAAATCTCAATACGCCAACAACTATGGAAGAAATTGAAGCAATCATCAAAAAGCTTCCAGCAAACAAAAGCCCGGGTCAGACGGCTTCACAGGGGACATTTACCAAACATTCAATGGAGAACTAAAACCTATCCTCCTCAGACTATTTCAAAAAATTCAGGAGGAAGGACCACTTCCAAGCTCATTCTATGAAGCCAGCATCACCCTAATATCAAAACCAGATAAAGACAACACAATGAAAGAGAATTATTGGCCAATATCCCTCATGAACATAGATGCCAAAATCTTCAACAAAATTCTAGCAAATCAGATCCAGCAGTATATCAGAAAGATCATACAGCATGACCAAGTAGGATTTATCCCAGGAATGCAAGGATGGTACAAAATCCGCAAATCAATAAACATGATACATCACATAAACAAATTGAGAGATAAAAACCACATAGTCATATCAATTGACACAGAAAAAGCATTTGACAAAATCCAGCACCCTTTCTTGATAAAAACTCTTAACAAGGTGGGAATAGAAGGATCATACCTCAACATAATAAAAGCCATATATGATAAACCCATAGCTAACATCATAATCAATGGGCAAAAACTGAAACCATTTTCCCTAAGAATAGGAACAAGACAGGGATGCCCACTCTCACCATTCCTGTTCGACATAGTACTGGAAGTATTAGCCATTGCAATTAGACAAGAAGAAGAAATAAAAGGCATCCAAACTGGAAAAGAAGAAGTAAAGCTGTCCTTATTTGCAGATGACATGATATTCTACGTAAAAAATCCGAAAGACTCCATCAAAAAACTATTAGACTTAATAAATGAATTTGGCAATGTAGCAGGATACAAAATTAACACCAAGAAATCTATGGCATTTCTATACACCAAGAGTGAACTTACAGAAAGGGAGACTAAAAAAGCAATCCCATTTACCATCACATCAAAAAATTAAGATACCTAGGAATAAACTTAACTAAGGAGGTAAAAGACCTTTACAGGACACTGAAAAAAGAGATAGAGGAAGACATAAACAAATGGAAGAACATACCATGTTCATGGATTGGTAGAATCAACATAATTAAAATGTCCATACTACCCAAAGCAATCTATAGATTCAATGTACTCCCCATTAAAATACCAATGGCATATTTCACAGACCTAGAAAGAACTCTCCAAAAATTCATCTGGAAAAAAAAATACCCTGAATAGCCACAGCAATCCTGAGAAAGAAGAACAAAGTAGGTGGAATCTCAATACCAGATTTCAAGCTGTATTACAAAGCCACGGTTCTCAACACAACCTGGCACTGGCACAAGAACAGACATATAGACCAATGGAATAGAATATAGAATCCAGATATCGACCCAAACCACTATGCTCAATTAATATTTGACAAAAGAGGCATGAACATACAATGGAGTCAAGATAGTCTCTTCAATAAATGGTGCTGGGAAAATTGGACAGATACATGCAAAAAAATGAAACTGACCACCAACTTACACCATACACAAAAATTAACTCAAAATGGATACTGGACTTAAACATAAGATGGGAAACCATAAAAATACTAGAGGAATCCACAGGCAGTGAAATCTCAGACATATGACGAAGCTATTTCTTCACCGATACCCTCCTAGGGCAATGGAAGCTAAAGAGAAAATAAACAAATGGGACTACATAAAAATAAAAAGCTTTTGCACAGCAAAAGAAACCATCAACAAAACAACAAGAAAGCCCACTGTATGGGAGAACATATTTGCAAGTGTTATCACTGATAAAGTTTTAATCTCCAACATCTATAGGCAACTTATACAACTTAATAAAAAGAAGATAAATGATCCAATAAAAAAATGGGCAACGGACCTAAATAGAATCTTTTCGAAAGAAGACATAAGAAAGGCCAAGAGACATATGAAAACATGCTCAAAGTCACTAATTATCAGAGAGATGCAAATCAAAACAACAATGCAGTACTATCTCACACCTGTCAGAATGACTATCATCAACAAATCAACAAATGTCAAGTGCTGGTGAGGATGCAGATAAAAAGGAACTCTTGTGCACTGCTGGTGGGAATGCAGACTGGTGCAGCCACTGTGGAGAACAATATGGAGTTTCCTCAAAAAAACTAAAAGTGGAGCGCCATTTCACCCAGTAATCCCACTTCTAGGAATATACCCCAAGAAACTAGAAACACCAGTCAGAAAGGATATATACACCCCTATGTTCATAGCAGCACAATTCACCATAGCTAAGATTTGGAAACAGCCTAAATGCCCATCAGCAGATGGGTGGATTAGAAAACTATGGCACATCTACACAATGGAATACTATGCTGCTATAAAAAAGAAGGAATTCTTACCATTTGCAGCAGCACAGCTGGACCTGGAGACCATTATGTTAAGTGAAATAAGGCAGGCAATGAAAGAAAAATACCACATGATCTCACTCATTTATGAAAAGTAAAGAACATTATGACCTGATGAATAAAAAGATAGATACAGAGGCAGTAAAGCACCAAACAGACTGTCAAATTATAGCGGGAAGGCTGGGGAGTGTTGGGGAGGGAGGGAAATAGATCAACCAAAGAACTTGTATGCATGCATATAAGCACACCAATGGACACAAGACACTGGGGCGAGTGGGATGAAGGCATGCGACAGGGGTTAAGGGAGACTGGGGGAAGGTCAATGGGGAAAAATATGTAATATTTTAAACAATAAAAAAATATTTAAAAAAACAAAACAGGTAGCTCAAACACTCAGGACACCTATAAGAGATGCACAATGCTTCTCCCTCACAGTACACGCGAGAGTGTTGTGTGGGTGAGTTTCTTGTACAGATCAGCTGGAGGAAAATTCTGCCCTTGGTTTACAGATGGGTATAAGTCAAAATTGGAGAGCTGCTACTCCTGCTCCCTCCTTCTATACCTTTCAAAGGAATTTTCCTTAATAAGTCACACTTAATCCATCTTTGTCTCTGCTTCCTAGCAGGTCCAAATGGACAGTATCCTAAATCTGTGGTCGGCAAACTGTGACTCGCGAGCCACCTGTGGCTCTTTGGCCCCTTGAGTGTGGCTCTTCCACAAAATACCACAGCCTGAGCGAGTCTATTTTGAAGAAGTGGCGTTAGAAGTTTAAGTTTAAAAAATTTAGCTCTCAAAAGAAATTTCATTCGTTGTACTGTTGATATTTGGCTCTGTTGACTAATGAGTTTGCCGACCACTGTCCTAAATCAATACATTTAAAGTCCAATATTGGCAACTGACCTAATTTATTGTCATATAAGTTAATAGGTGTTTTATATGCACTGCTTAGCAAAAATAAGTTATCTTTAAAGGCAAAATGGGAGCCTGGATTGATTTTCAACCTTTTATAATATGCATAGAGTGCTATAAATTGTCCTCTAAGCACCACTTTTCCTGTATCCCACAAATTTTGGTAAGTCATATTATTATTCTAATTTAGTTCAAATTAAAAAAAAATATCTCTTGAGATTTCTTTGATCCATGTGTTATTTAGAAGTGTGTAGTTTAAACTCCACATATTTTTAATGTTTTACAGCTATCTTTCTAGTATTCTTTCTGTTATTGATTTCTAGTTTAATTCCATTGTGCTTTGAGAGTACACTTTCATATTTTCTAGTCTTTCAAATTTGTTAAGGTGTGTTTTACAAGCTGGAATGTGTTCTTAATGAATGTTCTGTGTGAGCTTTGAGAAGAATGTGTATTTTGCTATTGCTGGATTATGCCATAGGTATTAGATTCAATTGATTTATGTTGCTGGTCAGTTATACTAATTTACTGCCTGCTGGATGTGTCAATTACCTACAGAGGGATATTGAGCTTTCCAAATATAGTAGTGATTTATCCATCTCTCCTTGCAGTTCTATTGGCTTTTGTTAGGCATACACACATTAAGAATTATTATGTATTCTTGGAAAATTGACCTTTTTATTATATAAACCCCCCCTCATATTTTTGTTATAGAGTTGGATTTGTATAAAATGAATACAGATACTCTAGTTCTTTTGATTATTGTTAGCATGATATTATCTTTCTCCATGCCTTTTTAAAAAACTGTATATTTAAGTCAGGCTTCTTATAGAATATATATAGTTGAGTCTTGTTTTTTGATCCACTTAAATAGCCTGTTTTTTATTTGGTGTATTTAGACCCTTGATGTTAAAGTGATTGATAGATTTGGATTAATATTTATTACAGTTTTCTATTAGTTACTTTTGTTCTTTCATTTTTGTATTCCACTCTCTCTGGTAGTAGTTGAATATTATTTATTATTGCATTTTTCCTTCTTAGCATGTGAATAATTCTTATTTTAGTGGTTGCTTTTAAGATTGCAGTATATATTTACAAGTAGTCTTCTCTTTTAATTGTACTTCTCACTTTATGGGTAGTACAATTACCTTGTAATAGTGCATTCCTAATTCATCCCTCTTATAATTTTTTGTCATTCATTTCATTTATCCATAAACTAGAGTTGCCAAATGCATTACTTTGAACAATCTGTTACCTATTAAATCAATTAACAGACTCTTACCTTAATTCATTTCTTCTCTAGTGCTCTTTTCTAATATGTAGCCGAGTTTCTGCCCTGTATAATTTACCCTTCTTTCTGAAGATTTAACATTTCTTGAAAGGCAGGTCTACTGGCTACAAATTCTCTGTTTTGTCTAAGAAAGTCTTTGTCTGCCCCCCTCTTGAAATCTTGAAGGATAATTTTCACTGGATAAAGAATTCTAGCCTGTTTCTTCCCCCCAGATCCCCTAAAATGTTTCACTCACTTGTCAGCATGGTTTCTGAAAAGAAGTCTAATGTAATTTTTATTCTTGCTCCTCTCTTGTCAAGGTGTATGTTTTCCCCCTGGCCTCTTTCTGGTCCAACATTTTTCTACAGTATGAATATATACATAAATGTTTTTTTGTTTTGTTTTTTGATGTTCTAAGATTCCTGGATATATGCTTTGGTGTCTATCATTAATTCTCATTGTTCCTTCAAATATGTTGTTTCTTTCTCTTTTATGATATTCCTACTACAAGTAACACTCTTTGTAACTGTCCTGAAGTTTAGATATGCTGTTCTATCCTTTCCATTTTTTTCTCTTTGCATTTCAGTGTTAGAAGTTCCTATTGGCATTTCAAGCTTACCAGTTCTTTTGTCACCTCTAGCCTATTGAGTAGCTCAAAGGCACTCTGCTTTTGTTGGTTTGATCCTAGCATTTCTTTTTGAATCTTAAAGTTTCCATCTCTATCTACATTCCAAGTTTTTCTTGTATCTAATTAGAGCCATTAGCTTATGGCTATTTTAAATTTACCAGTCATTTTTTTAGTATGCCTTGACATTTTTTGTTGAAAACTGGACATTGTGAACTGGGTAAAGGAACGGAGGTAAATGGGCCTTTAGTGTGAGGTTGTGTGTTTATCTGACTAAGGGTTAGGCTATGTTTACTGTAATGGTATGTTTCAGAGGCTAAACCTTCCGGATATTTTCCTTGATTTTGTCTCCCCTGTTGTCTTTGAGGTTCCCTATAAACTTCAATAAAACCTGAGAGATGTTTTTTTTCAGTTGTGTCCCCTGCTATTACATCAGGAAAACTAGGATGTGGTGCTTAGATGCGAGGGAAGGAAAAGCTTTCTCAAGTGTTAGTCCAGTCATGAGGTCCTGGGCTTTCAGTGAGCCCATGCACTTGGGCAGTGATCATCACAAGTGCTTCTTTGTGTATTTTTCCACTCTTCCTCATGTGAGACAGAACCGGTAAGGAGGAACTGGAGTTAGGTACTTCCCTTCCAACCACATGAAAAGCTAGAGGAGGTTGAAGTTGAGTCTTCCCTTTCCCATTTGTTGGCTAGGTAACTCTGATAAAATAGTTTCTCTTGAGGGCAGGCCTAAGAACAGAATGCTTTGGAGTGTTTCAAAATGGTTCCTTTTCCTCTCCTTCTGCTGAGCAGGAAGGGATTTTTCTCCTGTCTTCCCTGGGAGAGCTTGGTAGGGCTCCTGGAAGGTAAAACTCAAGTGTGGGGCCAAAACCAGCCCCCTCGAGTTTTTAAACTCTCCAACTAGTCCACACTGAGCCTCTGGCAGCCATCAGATATTTTGGTTTCCTACTTAGATACTGGGTCCTGTGAAGTTTTCTGTTACTGAGTTTCTGCTCTGCTAAGTTGTTAGGAACTATAAAATGAGAAAAGTGGGAAAACCACCAATTTGCCCAATGGCCTTAATTTTCTGATTAATAGAAGTAGAGTTAGACTTTCCATATGTTTAGTTTTATTCTTAGTTGTGTGCAGAGGAGTGACTATTTCTACACTCATTACATGACAAGACCCCAAATTAGAAGATCCCACTACCCAAACCTTTACACACATCTCTATCCAGAAGAAAGTGTGACTTATCCACAAGAGTCAGAACTTATTATAGCTAGCTAGGGTTTTATTTTGTATTTTAATTCATTTCATTGAGATGGTGGGTTATGTTACTAAGTCCCTAGTGCAAGAATAGCTTGTTTTAATGCTTGGAACCAGATGGACTTGGAGTTCAACAATACATTTCTGGGAACCTTGAACACTGACTTTTGCTTTTAGGCAGCCACCTTCCTTCTTAGAAGAGGATACCCTTTTTTATTGTTAAAAACATATCTTCTTTTATACCGAAAAGACTAAGTTATAACAGAAAAAACTAGTCCAGTAACACTGGCCATATCTGTGGCTTTTCAAGGAGAACACAACAATTACATGGCATTTGATAATAAGTTACCAAATACATTTTGTGCATGACTCTTAGCAAGGTCTTGCTTTAGCATAGGTAAATTGTGTTCAATCATCTGTGCAGAAATGGTTCTCCCGAGATTCTTAGAAGCATAGAACCATGGATCAGACAGCATCCAATGGTAGGAGGAAGAAACAGGAGAAATAGGTCACTTATTTGGCCTGGGCTTCAAGTTTAGACTCATTGGAACCGCCTCACCGTATTTGGTATCAGGTGAAGCATTGAATTAAAACATTTTTCTTTAGAATATTTCAAACAAAGAGGCTCCAGACCATGTGAGAAATGTTGGGGGAATATCCTGTTACAATCTTTCATTACTATAAGCAAGGAGAACAGCTAAAGCTAGAATAATCTTTTCCTCAAAAGTTTAATGGGCCAGCCACTCAACTATTAGGGCAATAGAAAGAAGGGTTTATTGAGTTGCTTTCCCAGATTCAGCTCTGTAGAAAAGCTTAGACTATTATGCAGGAACTGTGGTAGCCAACAAGCTACTTATGGGTTCTGGAATATGGAGACACTTTGCCTATTTTGTTTGAGGCAGTTACTAGGCTCCTTATTCACATTGATGTAACACCAGTAGTTATCACATTGCCTTATAGATCTGTTCTGCACATTTGGGCCACATAGGCCCTCTTTAAGCATCAATATTACAATAAAAGCTCTAGGGGAAACCCTTAAATATTTGGGTATCTTTCTATACTATATCCATCTTTTAATGTTGGAAGTTCAAAGTCACTAACATGAGCAGAAATACCTATTTTGAGTGTCTGCAAAAAAGGCAAGAAATTCCTTTCCATCATAGAATTCAACTTTAGTAGATACCATCACATGTAGTAGATGTATCTGACATAAATAGGTGATCTACCAACATTCAAGACACTTCCAGAAGTGATCATTTTCTCATTTTACAGATGAAACTGAGATTAACCCACCAGACTCACATAGCATTTGGAGTTGCACTAAGATCCAAACTTCTAATCCCTCGCTTTATCATACCCCTGGCTTCAGTGACCATAGGAAGGCTGAGGAAGTAGCCAATTGGAAATAGATGCCAAAATACAAGAATGCCAGGAAGAAGGGACAGAAAGAGCATTACAAGCAGAGGCAGCAGCTTAACCCAAGGCACAGGATTTGGTTTATGGCTCATTCAGGGCAACAGGGTTAGCTCCTAGGCTGAAGCAAAATGCAATGGAAATAGAGTGAACCCAAGCTTCTCAGAAGAGATGAAAGCATTTTACTACCTAAAGTCAAAAACAGCTCTTTAAATGGTGCCAAAATTCTGGTTTGTTCAGCTTGTGTAAGTCTTTCCTTCTAAGAAAGATGTCAAACTGTTCTCCATACACTAGCCTCATTCCTATAAACCATATTCCAACTTACTTCCCACCTGACCTGTGCCCAGGTACATTCTATCCAAATTCCAAAGCCCAATTGATAGCTCACAGCTTCTCTATGCTGCTTTAACCAGTTTTCTTCTCAAATCCTTTTACCCTTCCTCCGACTGGCTTATTTCACTTAGCATAATGCTTTCGGGTTCCATCCATGCTGTTGTGAATGGTAAAAGTTATGGATGAACAAAAATAGATCCAGAGACAAATGGCAGGGGAAGTGGGGGGGAGGGGTGGTTAGAGAGCAACCAAAGGACTTGTATGCATGCATAATAGCATAACCAATGGACACAGACACTGGGGTATTGGGGGCTTGCCCAGGGTGGGAATGGCTGGGGGAGGGAATGTCAATTAGGGAAAAAGGAGACATATGTACAACTTTAGACAATCAATGAATGAATGAATCAATCAATCAATAAAAATAAATCCTTCCACCCAATTAAGAGCTAATGTCTTTACATCAAGTTCAGTCAGAGTCCCACCCTTGCAGCCACCCTGAGGGCAGGCAACTCTTCTCAGCTACTGGCCTTGGAGAGCAGGTTGCTTGTGGGGGCAGTTGCCGAAATCCACAGAGAATGGGACTCCATTCTCAAGCATAGCAAAAACGGCCTAAGCCTAGAGATATCTATCTGTGGGGAGGGAATGCGGGTTGTGGATAACAATGTGAGCTGCTCATCTGTCTCTTTTAGCATTTGAGAATACTTGAGACCTAACTTTGGACTGAGGCACCTGTAACTTCTCAGGAGCACCAACACTGGCGGTTGCTGCGACTTCCAGAAGAAACACTGATTTCTCAGTGTCCCAGGGTTTGTTCTTCTTTGTGTTTATTTAAAAAAAACAAAAACCTAAGTTGTTTTTTTTTAAATAAAAGTTCAGTCAGATTGATTTCTCCTTGTCATGCTTGTTGGAAGTAGCCTTGCACTTTTCTCAGTGCTGGGTATTTGAACTACGTTGTCATTCCAGAGGATGACAAGTTTCTCCAGACAGACAAATTTTGAGAGTCTAAAATCATAGATCTCAAATACTGCTATTTGAATATTTAGTTAATGTGACTCCTGTTGAGATAAAATAGCCAAAAATGCTTTTTTTCACTGCCAAAATCATTGTTTGTCTCCTCTCCCCCTCCCACCAGCTAAAGAGATTGACTGGCTGTGCCTTGCCCAGATGTCCCTTCTTTGCCAAATAATCACCTCCACACAGTCATCTGTTCACCTTAAAACCTTTATATGGGTGATAAGAAAAATGAGTCAGATTTCCATGGAGGTCTATAAACTTGTTACAAGCCTTACAACACCTCAGGTCATGAGAATCAATTTAGTTAGTCTGAAATGGTTTCACCAGCTGGTCGCCCTCACTCTGCTAGGCAGAAAGAATCACTGGATTGGAAGCACCCTTGACCATGGGCTGTGGAAACTTAAGTCTATGCAGAGTGGGGAGGCAGGATCAGAGAGGGGAAGTCAGCCTCTTCCTGAGCGCTTTCTGACACTAGGTAGCGAGACTACTGCGAAGCTTTATCCTTTTAACTTATGCTCATTTGTGTTAATTGTAGATTCCTAAACGTTCCCCACAAGATTACATACTGTGCATAGCTTGACTCAGGATATTCTAGTTAGGTTTCTGCACTTGCCTGGAGTCCCAGCTGAAGGTGAATTCACTTAAGGCCCTCCCACTGCAAGAGTAGCTGGGGTGCTGCACCACCTTGCTGGAGGCAAAGGTCTTGTTAGTGACTTCAACTGAGCCACAACTTCAGTGTATCAACTTCAGGTGCTTTATTATAAAACAGAAAACGATTGAGGTGCCTGAGCTTTTAAGATCTGACACAGGATAAAGGAGGAGCCTAATGTCAGGCAAGTTGAACATGTGCTCAAGCTCTGCTAACATCGGTGGAAGCAGCCTCATGTGGGGCTGCTATTAGGTGGACATGCCTAGCACCAGATGCTTATTTTCATGTTTGCTCAATGACTTGTTCAGCGGTCTCCACCTAGATGTTAAGGCTTGCACTCAGGACACCCAAAATCAACCCTGCTTCAGCCATTTTACCACCCCACATGGTATCTAGATGTTATTTCACATTCAACTGTTCATATCTTCACTGGTGGAGTCTGATGGGATTAAGTGATAAATAGCAGGGCACCTGTCACAAAGGTGCTCAGCCCTTTCTCTTTCCCCTCCCTGAAAGTCATCAAGTGCAGCTTATTCTGCTTCTCTCTCCTCAGCTGGCACAGGACTGTTAATGACTACTGAGCACAAATAGATTCTAGTAGCTTGCTAGCATCAGTCCAGCATTTACTCTAGTCCAGGTTTCAATACAAACATTTGAGCCCCCAAAAGTAGAATAGTTACTCACAATCCAACTTGAGCTCTTGGCTTGCTTTGTTATTTGGAAAACCCTTCCCAGGGAAATACAATGCTCCCCAAAGTCATGATTGGCTCTACATGAACCCCCCTAGCTTTGAGAAACCCCAGTACAGGACAGCAGAGCCCTATGGAGAGGTAGATACTGTAGTTAGAAAACCTTCCTATGGAAAGGAGCATCCTTACCCCAGTTCTTCCAACTTGGGGCAGGCACTGCCAACAAACTTCTGTACTCACTTTTTATTATTATTATTATTTTGTTAATCCTCATCTGAGGATATTTTTCCCATTGATTTTTAGAGAGAAGGGACGGGGAGAGACAGAGAGAAAAACATGGACAGTGAGAAAGACACATCAATTGGTTGCTCCCCACCCCCACCTACCCGTGCCCTGACCAGGGCTGGAGATCAAGCCTGCAATTGAGGTATGTGCCTTGTCTGGAATCAAACATGGGACTCTTTAGTTCATGGGCCAATGCTCTATCCACTGAGCCAAACCGACGAGAGCTCTGTACTCAGGTTTTAGAAGAAGGAACCTGACCTTTCCTGCCATTGTGGGAGTACCAGCAGAGCTGCCATGCTAGTTAGGGAGTGTCTCCTCTCCAGTGAGTCCCTTTTCAGGGGACTGGGAAGGAGCTCTGCAGGCAAGCATCTGCCCTACTTTAACAGGTTAGGCAGAGCCTGAACCAAAAGGAGGAAGAAGCATTTCAAAGCTGTGCAGCCCACCAACAACTAGAGAACTGCATTCTTCGGAACTGGTAAAGGGATAAGGTGAAGACACAAGGCTTTGTAAGAGAAGCCACAGAAAAAGAGAACAGTCTCTTCAGTAAGACAGTGTTCCAGTTCCTGGAAGTAGGCCTGAGACAGAAAGTTCTTGCAGAAAGAAAGGGAAAGAATAGATACTATTTCTTCACTTCTTGCCAGCTCTCCCACTTCCCCAGTCTCCATCTCATTACAAACCCGCTAATGTACACAAATAGTAAGATGCCTTGCTGCCCAGAGCAGAAGCCCTCCACAATGCCACATGTGACTGTCTTGGCTTTTAAAGGCAGGTGTCCTGGGTGCATGCTCAGCAAGAAATGGAGCTGCATCAGGGAGGGGAAAACACCTGCCTCCCCAACCCTCTTTTGCTCTCTACTGCAAAGGCTCCACCTCATCTCGGTAGAGAAGGGGCAGCTGAGAGTAACTGAGACAGCAACTTTACCTGGTGAGTTAATCACCCAGAGCTGTGCCTCCTCCTCTCTTTTTTCACCTTTTCCTCAAGCTCTGCCTCAAGGTTTATGCTGCGAAGTGTCCAGGGAGGAGCAGTTCTCAAAGCCTAGCCCTGAGAAGCTTTGCATTATTTTGCCAAATGAGTGAGAATTCTCCTGTAGGTGTCTCCACTCATGGATAGGGTTGCCAGGTTTAACCAATAAAAGGACAGGATACCCAGGTGACATTTGAATTTCAGATAATAAACACATCGTTTTGTAGTATAGTTATGCTGCATTTTAGCTCCACTGTCCTATTTGGGATATATCTGTCATGCAAAATTATTTGTTGTTTATTTGTTGTTTTCATTGTCACTGGGCATAATAAACTTTATCTGGCAACTCCCATGAGGCCCCAGACTACTCAGATGATTCCTCCTCTCAAATGCTGGTTGAGTTCTTTGTGATACTAATGAGAGAAACACAAGAAGATACATTGCTATTTCTCCATTGTACCTGAAACTGAACCACCAACCTGTCTAGCTCTGTCCTGCCCTGAAGAGAGTGACCCTCATATAGAACAGACTCTAGAGAGTACATAGTTGAAAGACAGAAGCTACCCCTTGAGGAAGAATTCTGTTAAACTTTCTGTGTGACTTGGAATAGATTCCATCTTCCTGTGGTCATTAATTTCCCCACCTGTGGGATGACTTGAACTCAATAATAACAGTGATTATTCACGGAGCCAGGCATGCCCTTCAGGCTCATTATTTCTAATTGGTTCAATAATGCTGCTAGATCTGTATTTTACAGCTTTACATTTCACAGAACTCAGAGAAACAAAGGGTCCGCAGGTAAGGGCTAGGATTGAAGCCTAGACCCAGTTGATTTTCAGTCCTGGGATCTTTTCTGTTCTTCATTCCACTTCTCTAAGTGTTTCTGGATTGTTCGTTCATTATTCATTCATGTTTGTTTGATTGCTTGTTTGTTTGTTTGTTTGTTGGTTGGCTGGTTGTTTATAATTAGGTAATGGAGACACATGTTATACACACACACACAACAGGTACAAAATGGTGAAAAGTAAGACTTCCTCCCTTGTTTTTCTTCTAGTCACTAATTCTTCTCTCAGCCAATTAATAGTTTTCAGATACATCTTGTTCATTTTTTTTTCCACAGAAGGTGGCCTCCTGTACAAATTTTTCTGCACTTCTTCTTTTCCCACTTAATATAAGTTCGAGATCTTTTCATTTCAGTAAATGTAAAAGCGTCTTTTTAAATGGCTGCCATTATATGGATATGCTCAATTTTTCTTACCAATGGTTTATAGAAGTACACATTTAGATTTATTTCCCATATTTTGCTCCCCCTTTTTAACGAAAAAATGCTTTAACAAATATCTCTCTATAAGCTTATATTTGTACATGTGCTATCCATGGGATGCACAGTTAGGTATTTAAATATTTAGGAATGAAATCACTCACTCAAAGGATATGTACATTATAAACTTTAAGAGATCCTGGCAGATGGAGCGGAAGTTGAGATAATGACAGACATTCCTTTCAACAATATATAATTACCTGTTGGCCAACAAAGCTCCTTACCCAAGTCTCTGCCAATCTGATAGGTGAAAAAATAGTGTCTTATGATGGTTTTAATTTACATTTACCTTATTATAAATGTGACTGGGGATCTTTTCCTGTGTTTGAGACTTTTTCTCCTCTTGGGAATGTCCATCTGGATTATCGGGGACCCAAGGAATGAAGACAACACATGGGTAAACCTTGTATTCAGTTGGTAAAATAATGCCAAGTTGTTATACCTTTTCTTATTAACTTGTAGAGGAATATCAGATTCTCAAAAAAAAAAAAAGCCACTTTACCTGTGATTTGAATTTCAAATATCTGTAGGTTGTCTTTTAACTTTGTATATTGCCATTTTTTCTAATTCACTGTGTTTAATTTTTATCTAGTAAGATTTATGGCTTCAGAATTTAATATCAAATTTAGATAGACTTTCTCTGCTCTAAGGTTCTAAAAAAATCTTTCTTTTCTTTTCTCTTTTTTCTTTTGTTTCACAATTCCATTTTTTAAAGTACTGAAATATTTTGACCCAACAAAAATGTGTTTATCTGTCATCAGCATCTCAAATGTTTTCTTTCAGTCTATAATTTTGTACTGACTTTTTATGGTTGAGTATATTTGTCCCAGGTTATTTTCTCCCTACTGCTCCATAAGATAAGTTTGTAGCTTTTCTTGTTGACCTGCGGTGCCTCTCACTCAGGGAAGAAGTAGTCTATATTCCTTACCACTGATGTGTAATTGACAAATGGTCACCAATGTTTTTATAATATGAGATCATGTTACACACTTATTCTCTGCTTGAAGGGAAATTGTGAGTTTCTACCAGCTCTCTTGTTCTTTTCTCTTTACCACAAGAATGGCATATCCCAAATAAGGGCTATTCCTTCAGACTAGGTCCAGCAGATCCACAGCCACTAAGAAGGAATGTGAATGAGAAATACATGTTTACTGTTATAAACTACATAGACTTTAGGGTTGTTTGTTACCTAAGCAAACCTGACATTTACCTTAATTGTATCTATGTTTAACCCTTGTATCATTAAGTATAACGTACATCCAAAATAAGGAAACAAAACAAATGTTCCCTGTCATAAATTACCACTAAGTTAATTCCCATGTGACCATCAACAACCAGGTCAAGAGGCAAAATATTTCCAGCCCTGGTAAACAAGACTATACCCTCTCTTCAATGTGATAGGCTGAATTGTGTCCCCTAAAATTCATAAGTTGAAGTCCTAAACCCACATACTTCAGAATGTGACTATATTTAGAGAGTCTTTGAGGAGGTAATTAAGTTAAAAAGAGGCCTTTAGGGTGGACCCTACTCCAGTGTGACAGGTATTGTTATAAGAAGAGGAAATTAGGACACAAATATGCACAGAAGAAAGACCAGGTGAAGACATGGGGGGAAGAGAGCTCTCTATAGGCCAAGGAGAGAGGTCTCAGAGAAAGCCAACCCTGGTTTCTTGGACTTCTTGATCTTGGACTTCTGCCTCCAGAGATCTAAATAAATTTTTGTTATTTAAGCCTGTGTTGTTTTGTTATGGCAGCTCTAGGAAATTAATTTACTCATAATAGTGGATTCTTCAATATCCGTTAGCAATAATGTCTGCACTTACTTCCATTGGTATAGTTTGTTGCTTGCTTTGTTTTTTAATTTTTATAGAAATATAATCATGCACTGTTTGTGTGTGTGTGTGTGTGTGTGTGAGATGGTTACTTGTGCTCAAAATTATAATTGTGAGGTTCATCACTCTCTTTGCTATAAAATATTCTACCATGTATTAACTCATTCTACTGTTTATGAACTTATGTGCTGTTTCTGATCTGGAACTATTATGAATAATAATGATATATAATTCCTGAACACATCTCTGTGCTTATGTGCATCAAAGAGTAAAATTCCTATATTATAGGGTATGTGTATATTTAAGTTTAATAGATAATGCCAAATAATTTAAAAATTATTTTAATAATTCATGTTTTCACCAGCAGTTCAGGAGAGTCTCTGATGTTCTACATTCTTGCCAACACTTGCTATTGCCAATTTTTAAAATTATTTTGTCATTTAAGAATATAAAATGGTTTCTTATTATGGTTTGAATTTGTATTTCTGTGATTACAAATGAGGTTAAGTAACTTTTAAAAACATTGATTGGTCATTAGAATATCCTTATCTGCAATCTTTTTTCAACATTCTTGCATGTTTTTGTTAGATAGTATTTTTCTTATTGATTTGTTTATTTTCTTTATATATTATGAAAGTGAGCCCTTCATTGGTTATTATGCTATTAATATATTCTTTCATTCAGAAAATGTAAATTTGTTCTGTAACCTACACCATATTAAAAATCAATTAAATTGTGGTTCTAAAAATAAAAAGACAAAATGATACAATTCTTAGAAGATAATATGGCAGACTATTTCATGACCTTGACATAGAGAAAGTCTTAAGCAGGGCACAAAAATGAGATTGATAAATTTGATCACAACAATTAAAATATTATTACTCCCAAAATACCATTAAAATGATTAGAAGGCAAACCCACAGAGGGGAAGTGATATTTCTAAGGGTGTCTAAGTGAGGTAAATCCTCAGTTTCCTGGGTGGAAGTTAATGGATAATGTTTTAAGTTGATCCAAGAAACAACAAAACAAAAATAAATACAGAAGCACATAATAGGTCACTGTTTCTGGGACTAGGACTGAAACTGAAGATAGGTGGGAAAAAGATGAAAAACTATTGATTTTCACTATAACCCCTCTATATTATTTTATTTGTTAACTAGAGGCCCGGTGCATGGAATTTGTGCATGGGGGGGTCCCCCCTCAGCCCAGCCTGCGCCCTCTCCAATCTGGGACTCCTTGGGGAATGTCTGACTGCCGGTTTAGGCTCGATCCCGGGGATTGAGACTAAACTGGCAGTCAGACATCTCTCTCACAATCCTGGACTGCTGGCTCCTAATTGCTCACCTGCCTGCCTACCTGGTCGCCCCTAACTGCCCCCCCTGCTGGCCTGGTCACCCCTAACTGTCCCCTGCTGCTGGCCAGGTCACCCCCAACTGCCCCCCCTCCTGGCCTGGTTGCCTCTTACTGGCCCCCCCCCACTTGCCTGGTTGCCCCCAACTGCCCCCCCCCATGCTGGCATGGTCACCCCATGCAGCCTGCTTGTTCAGTTGTTTGGTTGTCCCTCACTAACCCCCCACTGACCTGGTTGCCCCACTCAGCCTGCTTGTTCAGTTCCTCACTAACACCCCTGCCGGCCTGGTCATGACAGCCATCTTGTGAGGGTATGAGAGTCAATTTGCATATTACCTCTTTATTATATAGGATTATGTGCATGTATTACTTTGTGTGTGTGTGTTTTTTTTTTTTAAGGTACTCTTTTTTAGAAAGATGTAGTAATTCTTCAACTCTTATTGAATTGAAGTACCTCTGGAGTGAAGAATGGAGACACCTTCTTAGACCTCCACCCATGCCCTAAGACTGTAATGACAAATTAAAAAAAAAAAATGCTTTCAGGTCTGGTATTTTACAATAAAAATCACAAGAATTTTATATTCTTAGTCATCATATATTTGTGTTAGTTTAATGTGAAATGTTTTATTTAAATTACTTACATATTTACTCAAATTTCCTAGCAAATTTCATGTACCAGGAGATACAGCAGGTTTATTCTTTGGCTTCAAGTAGCCCCAGGACACCCCTGAGGATCCCCTGGGCTGTAAGTAACCCAGTTTAAGAAGGATATTTCTAACTTGTTAATGCTGCCATAATGGCTAAATATGTTATGGCTTCCAGATGTATCTACTTCAGATGTCAGATAGGGAGCACAAGGCAGTGTAATTGTGCAGTACCCATTTTACAATCAGAAGATCTGTTTGCGTTCTGACTGGGACCTTACTTTGAGCAAGTTACTTAAAGTCCCAAGACTTTCACATTCTCAACTATAAAAGAAGCCTAATAAATACTGATTTTGCCTATTACCCCACAAAGTTGTTCTGTGGCTTATGTGAGAAATTATTTTGTAAACCATGTAACATTTGTCTTCCAGAGTACTAGCAGAAATTTTGTATGTCAAATTTTAATGCCAGGATTTTCAACGTAAGTTGAAAATGTGATATTTTTTAATATCTATATAGTTTCTCCAAGGCGTTTTCATTGACCAGTGAGTTCCATTGGATGAAAATTTATAGCTCCCACTCCATATCAGGCGAGGTACTAGGAATTACCAATATACAAAGAGGACTCCCTATCTTCAAGTCACATACAATCTAGAGAATCTGCATTATAGATTTGGTAGAAAAGCCTTTTACATGAGCACACATGCCACATATTTTCCTGACTGTATTGCCTTGGGAAGTCATTTTTGCTTCCTGGGCTTTAGTTTCTTTATTTATAAAAGGAAGATGTTGTAATTTTATACATACTTAAGATTCATTGATTTCCAATATTATATATTTACCAGGACCTTTTAGTGCCTTTTTAAGAAATCTGCAGCAATGCTTGATTGAGTACCTTCTTTATGATCAATATACAAGTCAGGGTTCACCAGTAAGTACTCAAAATTGAGCATAGAAGAAACTAAGTACACTGGTGAAAGAGGAGTTGCAAGGCCTCCTATCCCCCCTCCTGCACCCCGCCTCTCTCTCCACAAACACACACACCCTGAGATTAGCAGCAGCAGAAACTTGCTATCACTCCCTGGGCTAGAAGGACAAAGGGAGAAATTGATACTTCCAAAGACCACGGTCAAGGTCACCTGGAAGGAGATGGAACTAGGCAGGCTTGCCTAGTATTCATAGAGGAGACACAACCAGAGCCAGAGATACTGAGTCAAAGAATAGAGCAAGTATAACATGGATTTTTTTTCTCCTTTGCCCATTATCTCCAACTGTGCCTCCCAAGGCCCAACCCACTAGAGCTTTCTAAGCAGGTGCTGGGGAAATGCAGCCTTCTTGGGTCATCTCCAGTGACACAGAGCAAAGCAGGGGAAGGGTGAGGAATGGATTTGAGCACAAATAGTACACAGACTGGCCCCATCACTGTGGTGCTTGGTACTCCTTCAAGGAGCTTATGATGCATCAGAGGAAACCAAGCTCATATTATGAAGCAACAAAAATTAAAAATTATTCCATTAACATATGTTACCCGAAACCTCCAAAATATTGGCTTTATTTTTTTTCAGATGAGAAAACGGGCTCAGAGAGCTAACTTGCCCAAACTCACAGAGAAAGTAGAAGTGAAGTTGTAACCTATACCCACCTGCCTCCTAAGGATGTGATCTTTCTTCCATACACATTAGATGTTGCAAATTCTCAGTAAGAGGGGTGTTAAGAAAAAGGGAGATCTCTATTTCCTCATCTAAAATCCCACAAATGGGATTTGAAAAGCTCCAATAGGAATCCTCTATCAGTGGAGGCTGGCATCCTTTAGGAGGGCTTCATAGAAAACCAGCTGTGGTGGCTCAGTGGTTGAGCATCCACCTATGAACCAGGTGTCATGGTTCGATTCCACATCAGGGCACATGACTAGACTGTGGGCTTGATCCATTAGAGTGTGTAGCCTGCAGGAGGCAGCCAATCAATGATTCTCTCTCATTATTGATGTTTCTATCTCTCTCTCTTCCTCTCTGAAATCAATAAAAAAGGAAAAAAATAGAAAAGGTAGGGCTCTTTGGGGTCTTCAAAGATGTGTAGGACTCACAGAGAAAGGGTCTGAGTAAAGTTCTTCTTGTTTTTCTCTCTCTGAGAAATCTCTCTCAGCAGACTTGATTTGAATTTTGAGTACTGAAACATAATATTGCTTCCAGGAACCTTGATGGGCTTTCCTAAGTTTTTGCTTAGGGTATGAAAAGCAGTTGTCATATCACACAGCTCTGTGGCCTCAGAGGCATCTGAGAGAGTGTCTGGAGTCCACCCTCCATCCCTAGGGCCTTGCACCCTGACTCAGGGGTACCTGCATGTTTGACATTAGTTTTCCTGGGCAACTGGATCTCTATTGGCCATACATCTGAGAATTCTCAAGAACACTGTTTATTCCTTGAGAAATCTGGAATGAATTAGGCTGAATAAATTGGCTCTCAACTCGGCTGTTTCAGATGGCAGCAAAGAAATAACATATGCTGCTTTCCCCCCTTTTTCTTTTTGTTATTTATTGAAGGGGAAATGAAAACACACCCATATCCACACAAAAAAATAGATTTTGTCAAATTATGCTTCATTTCTCCAGAAAGTGGAAACCTTTGATCAGAATATTTAGGTGTCTCAGAAGAGTGTTAGGATAGCAAGAAGCCTGGGGAATTCATTCTAAGCATGTCTGCAACCTGTGCCACATAAATCTAAGTTGAACTGCGGTGTCCACAGAGCCAACCTGCAGCTGAGTTGCTAGGGCTACTGATGCAGTAAGCAAACACAACAAAGAATGTTCCCCTCTTAATCCTCCACTGATCCTACCTTTCTAACCTCAGCGCCAGACATTCATCAAAAGAAAGCCACATGGAGACTTGGAAATATTATTCAGAAAGAAATTAGAAAGAAAAACAAAAGAAAAAATAATTGGGGCATAATTCATCAGGATTAAACCTAACACATGCATTGTTTTAACTGCTCAATCTCAGTTTACAGATAATTAATGATAACAATGATAGGTGACATGCTTGAGCACTGTGCTAAGTTCTTAGCTTATATTACCTTATTTACACGTAAGAGTAACCTCATAAATGAAGTACTATTATTTTCCCTACCTTATAATGATAAAAATGAGCTTTAAGAATTTAAGTATATTTCCTGAGCTAATACATTTAGAAAGTAAATGAACCAGATTTCAACATTAAGTCTACCTAACTGCATTATCCAGCTCTAAACCATTATACCAAACCCTATAGAATAGACATGGAGATAGGCTGCCCAGATTTTTCTTCAAGAAATAATTTGTTGCTCCAGCTGCTTTGGATGCTATCAGTAGGCAGTCTTCAGGTATCAGCCCCTTTGGAATCATCTCAGCTGCAGAACACTATCTCACCCAAGGTCAAATCTTTCCCAGGGCTGCTCATATACAATGACTCATGATGGGAAGTTCCAGACACATAGTCACTTGGTATACTATGGTCAAGCTGGCAGCCTTTTCTGTCACCTGGTATCTGGCCAGAGCATTATTCCTAGGTGTGGAATGTGATCCTTTAAAACCTGAAAAATTCTGCCAAGTGGTTTGCTTCCTTCTTTATGGTAACCAAAGCAAGATCCAGGAATTTGTTTTTTACTTTGGAAGGCATATCCTACCATGCCCTTAACTACTGGACTGCCAAAAGCTTTACTGAAGTGGCAGATCTCAGAATCTTTGTAGGTTTTTGTTTCCCATCTTCTGGAGCACTTGTGCCTTCCCAAGGCTTCCTGTGTACTAGAGACTTGTTCATTCTACTCGATCAGCATGATATCATCAATGTCCTGCATCAATATGATGTTCCAGGATTGTCCTAGAGCAGTGGTTCTCAACCTTTTTAATGCCGCGACCCTTTAATACAGTTCCTCATATTGTGGTGACCCCCAACCATAAAATTATTTTTGTTGCTACTTCATAGCTGTAATTTTGCTACTGTTAATGAATCATAATGTAAATATCTGTGTTTTCTGATGGTCTTAGACTCTACAGCAGCGGTTCATTAACAGTAGCAAAATTACAGTTATGAAGTAGCAATGAAAATAATTTTATGGTTGGGGGTCACCACAACATGAGGAACTGTATTAAAGGGTCGCGGCATTAAAAAGGTTGAGAACCACTCTCCTAGAGGTTCAGATCTCTTTGGGTTACATTATAATAGACAATGTACAAATTAACATGGACTTTGAGAAAATTGTACATGAATATTTTGTCTTTTCCAGGTGGATGCTAGCTTTTGAAAATCTGATCAGAATAGGGAAGAAGCATTCAACCAGTAAAGCTTCCTGAGGCCTTGTTAGTCTTCTCTATCAAAGATAACACATCAAATACAGCAGCAGCATTAGGGCTACTTCCTGTTTAACTTGAAGTAACCTACAATCCTTCTCCAGGATTTGTTATTTTTTTTTTATTTATTATCTTGGAAAGGGTAAGAAGAACATGGTTAAAGGCTTCTCCTTGGTTTCTCTATTGTAATAACTCTTAACCAACAGACACAATGTAGAGGTTACTCCAACTGCCAAATACATTAATTCTATTTATAAATTCAGAGAGTGGGAAAATGGCCACCAGGTGGACTGATTGTTTGCCAATTTTTGGCCAGGATTTTATTTACAGGCATCTTATATGCCACTACTCTAATAGGGGGTGTGTGATAATTCTCCATGTCTTTCACAGTTCCCTTTTTCTCAATCAACCAAATAAATGGCCGAAGTTCCCTTTGGGGCAGAAAGAAGGGGATTAATGCAGTATATATTAGTTGTGGTTTGACAGGGTCCTTCCTCATGGGAATTGAGCCACACCTTCACTCAAAAAGTTTTTGATCTGAAAACTGATTCAAGTATAAAAACTAGGTAAGGGATTGGGACATTTTATGGTGACAACCTCCTTCAGTCTCTTGCTCCTCCAAGCTTGCTCTCTTTGGATTATAGCATTAAGCAGTATCCTCATTGACAGCCCATCTATGTTGCCCCTAGAGATAGGGTCTTCTATTAACTCTCTCCACAACTTTCAAGGTCTTCTGTTAACTCTCTCCACAACTTTCAAGCCCTGCAGCTGCCATTCCAACTTTACCAGTCATTATAAAGGCAAAATCCGGGCTTCTGGGAGTTAAGCACCACCATCTGACCTCCATTGCTCCACTGTGGGAAGGAGGGTAGCATTATCCACATTGTTATCAACAAATCAATGTCTGTAACAACTCTACCTTTGTCACAAGTCTATGGGCATTCAACAAAACAGAGACTTTCCTGCCTACTCAGAGAAGAAAGAGCCCTTTGTTCTATAGGTCCTAGAGTAGAAAAACAGCATTATAGACTGGATGTGTTTCTTTTTTGCTTCTAATTGTCTCTAAGAGATGGACATTGGGTCCACGCTCTTATGGATCCAGTTAGAAATGTCCTGACTTTTGTCTGATTAGCAAAGTAACAAGATCCAAGTAGAATACTATATCAAATTGAAGATGGCTGATATTCAGGGGAAGACTTAAATCTTCCCAACAAAAAACAATGCACATAAAAGAAAATTGTAGAGCAACATATCTAATGAACATAGATGCAAAAATCCTCAATAAAATATTAGCAAAACAAATTCAACAGCACACAATGATCAAGTGGGATTTGATCCAGGAATGCAAGAATTATTTAATATCCACAAATCAATCAATGTGACATACCACATTAACAAAGTAAAGGTTAAAAAATATGATTATTTCAATAAAGGAAGAAAAAAGCCTTTGACAAAATTCAACATCCATTCATGATTAAAAAAAAAACTTTCAACAAACTGGATATAAAGGAAATATACCTCAAGATAGTAAAGGCCAGGCCATTTCTGATAAGTCCACAGAAAATATCATACTTGATGGTAAAAAGCTGTAATGTAAGCTTTTCCTCTGAGATCAGGAACAAGAAAAGGATGCCCACTCTTACCACTTTTATTCAATACTAGGGGGCCAGTGCATGAATTCATGCACCTTGAAAGGAAATCTGGGTCATGAGGCCACAGTGGGCACAGAGGCGGGTCTTAGCCCATCCTCTGAGCCCCTGCCTGGCCCCTCCTGCTACAGTCCCTGATCCCCTGTCTGCTGGCAACCCAGCTCCCACCACCAAATGCCAGCTCCACTTGCACCTGCTGACAGCATGGAGCAACTGGGGCCAGTGCCAGCAGCCAGTGTGAGTGGGGCCAACACTGTCAGCAGGTGCAGATGGCAGCTGCTGCCCTGATCGCCCCTCAGGATCAGGGGGAGGTGGAAAAGCCCTGAGGGGTGATCAGGGCCTGCAGCCGCCGCTCGGACCCGCTGATGGCACCAAGTGATCGGGACCAGCGCCGGTCGCCAGAAGCAGGTGTGAGCGGCAGCTCCAGCGCTGGCTGTGGGTGCAAGAGGGGCCAGCACTAGCTCTAGCATATAGAAATGTCCATACTATTCAAACCAATCTACAGATTTAATGTGTCCCTATCATATTTTCAATTGCATTTTAGGTGTGAGTGCCAAGCGAGACTGTGGTGTGCAGGAACAATGAATTTTCAGTAACCACCAGAGGCTTGCCCTGATGACAGCAATTGGCGCCCTGCCTTAGTGTGGTACCCCTGCTCACCTGATCCACCATCCTGTGATGACTGAAGCCCACCATGTTCTGCACTCTGCCGCCTGCTGCTGATGCCTGCCAGGTTCTGCACATGCCCCCTGGTGGTCAGCACACATCATAGCAACTGGTTGTTCAGTTGTTCCACAGTTTGGTCTATTTGCATATTAGAGTTTTATATATATACTAGAGGCCCAGTGCATGAAATTCGTTCATGGGGGCGGGTGTCCCTCAGCCCAGCCTGCACCCTCTCCAATTTGGGACCCCTTGAGGGATGTCCGACTGCCCGTTTAATGGGCAATCGGACATCCCTCTCACAATCCAGGACTGCTAGCTCCCAACTGCTCACCTGCCTGCTTTCCTGATTGCCCCTAACCACTTCTGCCTTCTAGCCTGATCACCTCCTAGCCACTCCCATGCCAGCCTGATTGATGCTTAACTGCTCCCCTGCCAGCTTGTTTGCCCCTAACTTCCCTCCTCTGCCAGCCTGGTCACCACTAACTGCCCGCCCCTGCTGGCCTGATCACCCACAACTGCCCTCCCTTGCAGGCTTGGTCCTTCCCAACTGCCCTCCCCTGCTGGCCATCTTGTCGTGGCCATCTTGTGTCAACATGGGGGCAGCCATCTTTGACCACATGGGGACAGCCATCTTGTGTGTTAGAGTGATCGTCAATTTGCATATTACTCTTTTATTAGATAAGATAGAGGCCTGGTGCATAGATGGGGGCCAGCTAGTTCGCCCTGAAGGGTGTCCCATATCAGGGTGGGGATTCCCTTGGGGTGTGGGGCAGCCTGGGTGAGGGGCCTGTGGTGGTTTGCAGGCTGGTCACACCCCTCATTGACCCAAGCAGAAGCCCTGGTATCTGGGATTTATTTATCTTCTATAATTGAAACTTTGTAGCCTTGAGCGGAGCCAAGCCTCCTGCTTGCTCGGTGGCCGCAGACATTTTTGTTGGGATTTATTTATCTTCTATAATTGAAACTTTGTAGCCTTGAGTGGAGCCCTGGGCCAGCCAGGGTGTGCAGAAAGCTTGGCTTTCTATATTGCCGGGGAAACCCACGCTTCCTGCTTGCTCTGTGGCTGCAGCCATCTTGGTTGGTTTAATTTGCATACTCACTCCTAATTGGCTGGTGGGCATGGCTTGTGGGTGTAGCAGAGTGATGGTTAATTTGCATGTTACTCTTTTATTAGATAGGATAGACTAGGGGCCTGGTGCAAGAAATTTGTGCATGGAGGGGTGTCCCTCAGCCTGGCCTGCATCCTCTCCAATCTGGGACCCCTTGGGGGATGTCCAACTGTTGGTAAACCAGCTTTTAGACATCCATCTCTCAATCCGGGACTGCTGGCTCCTAACTACTTGCCTACCTGCCTGCCTTATTGCCCCTAACTGCCTCTGCCTGCCAGCCTGATAGCCCCTAACAGTTACCCTGCTGGCCCAATTGCCACCTAACTGAGCCTTGAGCCGCTGGACAGCCACCATTGGTGGCTTGCCTGAGCCTCAGACCAACCCTGGGTGACTGGGCAGCTGCCATCCTCAGCTTCCCTGAGCCTCGGGCTGGCCTTGAGTGGCTGGGCAACCACCATCAGTGGCTTTCCTGAGCTCTCAGCTGCCATCCCTGGCTTCCCTGAGCCTCGGGCCGGCCCTGGGTGGCTGGGCAGCTGCCATCCCTGGCTTCCCTGAGCCTCAGGAAGCCGCTGCGGCTGTTTCCGGAAGGACATAAGGAAGGACGTCTGGAAGGTTGTCCAGAAGGTCTCCTAGTCTAATTAGTATATTACCCTTTTATTAGTATAAATAGTACTGGAAGTCCTAGTCAGAGCAATTAGGCAAGAAAATAGCAATTAGAAAGAATGAATATTGTTGAAATGTCCATACTATTCAAACCAATCTATAGATTTAATGTGTCCCTATCAAATTTTCAATTGCATTTTTTTACAGAAAGAGAAAAAACAATTCTAAATTTGTATTAAACCATAAAAGATCAGAATAGCTAAAGCAATCTTGAGAAATAACAAAACTCCATGCATCATACTCCTTTATTTTAGACTACATGACAAAGCCATGATAATCAAAACATACAGTATTGGTATAAAAACAAATACATAGGTCAATGGAACAGAATGCAGAGACCAGAAATAAGCCTAATTAACTTATGTCAAAGGAGCCAATAATACAGAATGGGGAAATAATATCTTCAATAAATGGTATTGGGAAAACTATGCAAAAGAGTAAAACTATAACTCTATTTTGCACCATACAAATTTAATTCAAAGTTGGTTAAAAATTTAAATTTAAGATTTGAAAGTGTAAAAATCCTAGAGGAAAATGTAACTAGTGAGACTAGATTAAACTAAAAGTGTTCTGCATTACAAAGGAAACCACTAACAAAATGAAAAAGCATCCTATGGAAAGGGAGAAAATACTTGCAAATTATATATTTGCAAAGGGACCAATACCCCAAATATAAAGAACTAACACAACTCAACAGCAAAAGAACCCCAAAAATCTGATTAAAAATTGGACTGAGGAACTGAATAGACTTTTTTCCAGAGAAGACATATAATTGGCCAACAGATATATGACAGGGGCTCAATATCACAAATAATCAAGGAAATTAAAAGCAAAACCACAATGAGATTTGTCCTGCTTGTTAGAATTACCATTTTCAAAAAGACTGTAGATAACAAGTGTTAGTGAGGATATGGAGAAAAGGGAAAGTTTGTACAGCCACTGTGGAAAATAGTATGGAAGTTCCTAAAAATAAAAATAAAAATAGAGCTACTATATGACTCAGTAATTCCACTTCTGGGTATATATCCAAAAAAAAGGAAAGCAGAATCTCAAAGAGATAACTGCACTCCCATGTTCACTGGCATTATTCACAATAGCTAAGTTAAGGAAACAAACTAAGTGTCTCTCAATGAATGAATATATATATATATATATATATATATATATATATATATATATATATATAAAACATCTTTATTATTCAGCCATGAGAAAGAAGGAAATATTGCTGTTGACAACATGGATGGGCCCTGAAAACATGCTAAGTGCTATAAGCCAGACAGAAAAAGACAAATACTGTTGATATCACTTATATGTAGAATCTAAAAAGGAAAAGAAAAAAAGCCAAGCTCATAGAAACAGATAGTAGAAAAGTTACTAGGGACTAAAGGGGGAGAAATAGGGAAAGATTGGTCAAAAAGTACAAACTTTGAGTTATAAGATGAATAATGTCTATAGATATAGTGTATAACATGGTGACTACGGTTGATAACACAATGATATAATTGACAGTTGCTAAGAGAGTAGAAATTAAATGTTTTCATTAGTCAAAAAAGAGATGAATATATGAGGTGATGGATGTGTTAATTAACCTTTGGGAGGAATCCTTTAAGAATACATATGTATAACAAATCATCACAATGTACACTTTAAATATTTTACTATTTTGGTCTTTTTAAAGACCAAATCTTTTTTTTTTTAAAAATATAGAAACTAACTACTTTTCAAATTTTAGATTTTTCCAAAATTTTAACATTTTCATTAAAATAAAATTGCTTTATTGCTACATTTCTACTTTAGTAGAAGATTACAAGGGGGAAAAAAAACCTCTTTTACTGGGTGGCCCTGAGTCTCATTGAGGAGCAGGTATTTCCCCAGAGTCACCTCAATAAGATGGGAACTTATCATACTTGCTTTTGTTTAATACCTATGTTCTCTTATTATTCTCAAGCTCCCTTAGATAAAGCCATGACTCTTTATCACCAGGCCTAGCATAGTGCATCATAGCTGGACTAGAATAGTGCCTGGCCATACTTATTGTTTCATAAATTCATTCATTAATTATGTAATAAATATTGGACAAGTGAGCAATAGATGCACAAATTATTATAGAGATTCAAATCAAATTTAGATTCTTAGTCATCCATTGCCTCGTGGATATCTGCTCTCTCATTCACAAATAGATTTTATTCAGCCCAGTAAGTGGAAAAAATCCAGCAGGATGTAGCCTTTTCCTCAGAGAGTCAAAAGAGGAAGGAATACATTGGATGTGAGCAATTGGGAATCCTGCCCACCTGAGGACATTGGTAGCATCTTAATGATATAGTCCCCTATCTATTTTCTTTGCTCCATCCACCTCCCTCCTATATTATATGTCCCCATTGAATTCTCATTTTCAGTAGCATCTAGTGCTAGCTCTAACATATCAGCAGAAACAGAGTGGCATTTCCGAACTTCTTAGGTTCAGCACTGCCCATATAGTGTCTTTTGTTAATTGGTTTCGGCCCCTAGAGACACTGAGTCACTATTTCCTTTATGGGCAACTTCTAAGTCTTGTCTTCTCAGGAAACTTACAGCTCTTCATCTTATCATCTCATTTGATCCTCCCAAAGGTCCTATGACGTAAATGACCAGATGTCATGCAAGGAAAGGTCACTGAATGAGGAAATCAGAAGACAATGATTTTTAGTTTTACTATTTATTAGTTGTGTGATCTTAGGCAAATCTCATATAGTCATAAAAAAGAAACGGTTGTGTTTTTTTGGGGATCCAACACCCAACGAATATTTGGTGAAATGCTAAAGGTACAATGGGACATAAGACAGGTAAGTTCTCTTTCCTCATAGTGCTTTCATTCCAGTGAGGTATAGACAAATGAAAAGGCAGCAAATAGATAAGAAAAAATTAGATATTAATAAATGCTAATTTACTGGATTAATAAATATTATGGAAAAAATAGAAAAAGGGTGATGTATTAAATAGTGACCAGTGGAAGCTGTTCTAATTAGGAGGTCAGAGAATGCCCCCTGCAGAGAAGTGAAACTTTCCCATATCTGACAAAGAGGAGTCAGCCCAAGAAGAGGGAGATGAAGAGCTTTCCATGCAGAGGGAACAGATATTTAGAAGTTCCAAGTTACAGAAGTTCCAAGATGGCACAGGCTTGGTTGTCCTTGGCAGTTTTTATTATTGGTGTTTTCCATTTTACAGATGATGCTCCTAAGGCCTAGAGCAGTGAAGCAACTTGCTCAGGAGTAAATGTTGACTTATAAGAGTGTGGATTCAGACCCATAACTTCTGACTCTTAAAGAGAATGTTCTTCATTTAAATTCTTAGCCACCTTAGTTCAGACCCTCACAATCCCACCTCTGGTTATTTTCAGTTGATTCCTAATTGGTAGCTCAGCATCTACATCTACCTCCTCCCACTTCCAGCCCACTTCATCTTTGGTATTGAAGATGGCCAGTTTTATTTCTAATATGGAGTTCTAATCATGTTCTCTCTCTCTCTCTCTCTCTCTCTCTCTCTCTCTCTATCTCTCTCTCTCTGTCTCTCGTCTCTCTCGTGCTTTAAATGCCTCCTATGGCTTCTAGAAGCCTAAAGATAAAGTCCAAGGTCTCCAACTTATTATTTAATGGATTCTCAACATTTCAGCCTTATCTCTTAACACCATCTTTCCCAATCCTTTTATTAGCCTCACTGAATGAAATGTCAGGCCATTTCATGCCGCTGTGTAGTAAATCCCAATCATCTTGCAATTACTCATGCAAATGACATTTACTGTGTAAATTACATCACTCCCTTATCTATGCCAGCATAACACTTTTGCTCTATTATAGTACTTAGTTTCCAAATCTATTGCAATTGTTCATTTACTTGCCCTATTGGATTGTGAGATCCTAAAGGGCAGAAAACAATGTTTTTTGTGTGCTGGAGAATTTTAGTAATTAGTTTATGTGTGCCGTGAGATAAAAAAAGGTTGAAAATTGCTGCCTTAGTATATCAATCATAGCGGTCTTTTAAATTCTTGGTCTGATCATTCCAATATCCCTGCCCTGTCTGGTTTCAATGTTTGCTCTGACTCTTCACATTGTGTTTCTTTCTTGCTTTTTTACAATGCCTTGTAATTTTCTCTTGATTTTCGACCTGATGTATCACATAAAAGGAGCTGCTGTAAATATGCCTTTAATAATGTGATGATGAGAGGTGGGGGAAGGGAAAGCATTCTATAGTTCAATGACTAGGTCTCAGTGTTTCAGTAAGTCTTACGTGTGGACTGTGAACTTTACTACTGTTTCTCACCCCCATGGGCTGGAGTTGGGTATTTCCCTTCCCCTAGCTCAGGTTGGCTCTGTTTAAGGAGTTCTCCCTGAGGGCAGGCTTTGCTAAGAAGAACAGAGTTCTCTGGTATATTTAAAAATGGTTCCTTTCCCCTCTCCTTGCCAGAACCCTGAGGGGATTTTTCTCTGATATTTACTGTTGGAATCTAGTCAAGCTCCTGGAGGTAAATGTCACAATATTATGAGGGGCCTCCTAAAATTCCCCTGGAGTTCTTAACTCTCAGACTTGTCCACACAGAGCCCGCATCAGTTCCTCAATTGCAGTGCAGGTCTCTGCCCAGTCCATGTTTCCTGAGGAGGTTTCCACATGTCATCTATGCTCTCGGAGCTGTGACTCTTTGTATTCCCTTTTCTGTCTCTCCAATCTTGGGGGCAGTGTTTGCCCTGTGTCCTCCCCTCTCTTATAGATCTGAGAAGACTTCTTGATTTTTCTGTTTGTTCAGCTTTTTATTTGTTAGGAAGGTGTGGAACTTCCAATCTCATCTCATATGGAACTGGCAAACGGAGTCTCTGCAGTAATTTTTGGTTGGCTGTTGGATATTGTGAATGTCACATTCTGAGTGCCTGGATTTGTTGCTTTCCTTTAAAGAATGTTAGCATTTATTCTGCAAGTGGTTCATGCTACTTTCAGAGCAACTTCATTTTTTCCCCAGCTTTATTTTTTAAACTTTTTTTAAAGGATAGGTTTAAAGTACTCCTTTTCTTCAGTATAACCTTATTCTCCAACTAAGGTGTGCCTCTTCTTGGGTCTCAAGCAAATGACTCAGGTATTGCATTACATCTCTCCATTCTGGCTATTTGGTACATGAAGAGAGCTATATGTGAGTTTTGAGAATTTCTCAGCTTACACATTCCCAGTCGCTCTTTGCCCTTATTCATAGGATTTTACCTTTCACATCAGTAAGTTCATATTGAGGATACAATAAATGTAAGTCAGTGCAATTTTCTCTGCATTTCTGGAGCTTCCCCTTCTTTCTCCCTTGTCGTGCGTGGCTCTCTCCTCTTTGGGACTCTTCGGTGTAGCTCTCTCCTCTCTGAGACTCTTCTTTGCAATTTCCAGCACTTTCTATTGGAAGTTATTTTACAGTTGCTAAATATTAAACACTTTAAAAAATTACTTTGTTCACTTTTCTAGTTGTTTGCTATGAGAAAGTGTGTTTTCTGTTACTCCATCATAGCCAGAAGCAGATATTCAGAAATGCCAAGCCTTTAAATAATAGGTAATCTGGCTGTAAAATACTAGATCAGTGTGACTTCATTTTGCATTTCTCTGATTATTAATCAAATTAGAAATCTTTTTTCCATGTTTATTAGACATTTGTGCTGCTGCTTCTACTCATATGTTCGGCCTGTTTTAAAAATATTGAATTGTCTTGTTCTTATTGATTAAATGAATTCTTTGAAAATTCTGGTACTAATTCCTTGCTTATTACATTATTAAACTAGAGGCCAGTTGCAGGAAGATTCCTGCAAGAATAGGGCTTCCTGTGGCCAGAGCGAAGCAGAGAAGGGAGCGGAGCCCACCTTGGCTGGCTCCGCTCCCTTCTCTGCTGCCTCAGCTCCCTCCCTTTTTCACTGTTTTACGCCCTTCTGCAGTGCTTGGCTTCCTTCTACACTGTCTTCAGTCTTCACTCCACGCCTCCACATACAAATTAACCTCCATCTTGGTTGGGTTAATTTGCACACTTGCTCTGATTGGCTGGTGGGCATAGTGGAGGAATGGTCAATTTGCATGTTTCTCTTTTATTAGTGTAGATATATTGGCTCCAAATATCTTGTTAGTCTTCTTATTTTACAATGCATTTTGTTTAATAAAATTTTTGTTTTGTTTTAAATGTGGATAACTATTAATTTTTATGTTTTTTCTTATTTAATAATTCTTTGGTTTATTCAAAAATATTAGTTTTATTTCTCATATTCATGGCTTTAATTCACTTATAATAATTTACTTTCTTTTTTTCTTTGTATTGTTAATGTTCACCTGAGGATATTTCTCTATTGATTCTTAGAGAGAGTGGAAGGGAGGGGGAGAGACAGAGAGAGAAACATCGATGTGAGAGAGACACATCAATTGGTTCCCTCCTGCATGTGCCCCAGGATCGAGCCTGCAACCGAGGTATGTGCCCTTGACTGGAATGGAACCCAAGACTCTTCAGTCTGTGGGTCAGTGCTCTATCCACTGAGCCAAACCGGGTAAGTCAATAATTGATTTTTGTGCATGATGTTCAACAGGAAACTAATTTAATTTTTTCCCTGTAAGTATATCCAGTAACATTTCTTCCATTTATTGAGTTAATCCTTTTTATTCTGTTGATCCACAGTGCTACACTTGTAGTTTATCAAGTTTTCACATGTACATGATTCTGTTTCTGAGCTCTGTATTTCTCTCATTAATCTGATTGTCCATGTGAGCTTGTCCTAATTCTGTTTAGTGTTCATTTCTAGAGCTTAATAATAAAGCTTGATATTTGATAGAGTAAGATCAAGCACTCTTATTTTTTCAAATGTTTCTTAGCTCTTTCTCTCTTGGCTAAGTTCAGTAACAGGTACTACTAAGATTAAGTTTTGAATTTATAAATTAATTATGGAAATTCAATATCTTTGTTGAGTCTTTCCAATAATGAACATGTTAATATATCTTCATTTACTCAGATTTTTAAAAATATTATCCAATAAGTCTTTATAATTTTCCTAATAGAGGACATGAATATTTTTCATTACACTATTTCTATATGTTAAAGTTTTTAAAATGTTATCTTTATTGTTGAAAGTATTACAGATGTCCTCTTTCTCTCCCCCACATTGACCTCCTTCACCCCATTCCCACCCCTCTAAAGTTTTTCATTACTATTTGAATGTGACCTGTATTTTTATTAAATTTTACTAATTGTTGTACTTATATAAAAGTGTGTTTGATATTTATATATTTCTTATATCTGCTAATTTTGCTTAATTATTTAATTATATAAAATATAGTGCCTATGGATCTCTTAAGTATTTTATATGAGAATTATAGTTCTACAAATAAGGATGTTATCATCTTTTTAAATTTCTATTCCTATATTAAAATTTTCTCTTTAATTGTATTATGTAGGACTTACTGCAATATTGATTAGAAGTAGATTAGTTCTATTATTTCATTTTCAAACATGATGTTCTGTAGGTTTTGATAAATTATTGAGGGTGCTACTTTCTAATCAATCAAAGTTGATTAGGATATTTTTCCATGTTTAATGTGTGCTAAATATTTTAAATATTTATTCTACATCTATTGAGATGGTTGTTTATTTTTTCTCCTATAATGTATCAGTGAAATATACTGTCTAATACATTTCCAGATTAACTGTTCCTGCTTTCTTAGTGAACATTAGTTGCTCATTACTTTCAACAAGCAAACAAAACAAAAACTCCTCAGCTTTAATCTACATGTAACTATTTTATTAAATACTAGAAGCCCATTGCATAAATTTGTGCACGGGTGGGGTCCAGCAGCCTGCCTCTATCAGGGCCAATTGGGCCAGGCTGGCTGGAGGGAGGGGCCACAGGCGGTTGGCTGGCTGGCCCTGCCCCCTGGTCGAACTTCTGGTCAAACTCTCTGTCAAACTCCCGGCCAAGGGGACAATTTGCATATTAGGCTTTTATTATATAAGATTTTTGTACTTGTCCTGTTTCTACTTTATATGAGGATCAGTTTGATCACAATCCAACTTTATTTAATGGCTATTGGTTTGTTTTAAACTTCTGTTTTGTTTCTTGAGTCAATTTTGGCAATTTATTTTTTTTCCTGGAAATGTAACCATTTCAACTAAGTTTGAAAATGTACTCACATAAAATCATTCTTTGTAATCACTTCATTCTTTATGCTAAATTATGTTTGTAAGAGGTATTGGGTATTTTTTAAGTGGTTCAAAGATCTCTACATTTGTTTCAGGAAAGTGGTGTTAGAGAGAATTCGCCACCACCCTTCCTCTACAACATAGCTGCCAAACACGTGACATCGTTACTCAGACTGTCACTAAAGTTTCCATCCCATGGAAATGTGGCCTGATGATCTAGTAGTGTGGAGATAAGCATCATTGTCTCCTTTTTATTTATTTTTTATTTATTTATTTATTTATGGTTAATCCCCACCTGAGGATATTTTTTCCATTGATTTTTAGAGAGAGTGGAAGGAAAAGAGGAAGGGAGGGAGAGAAAGAGAAGCATTGATGTGAGAGAGGCACATCAATTGATTGTCTCCCACATGCGCTCTGACTGGGGTGGGGATTGAATCTGCAACCCAGGTACATGCCCTTGCCTGAGAATCAAATCCGTGACTCTTTGGTGCATGGGAAGACACTCCAACCACTGAACCATAACGGCCAAGGTGGTTTCCTTTCAACAAATAAAGAATTGGAGGCTCAAGGACTTTGAGAAAACTGCCCAAGTTTAAAAGCTATTTAGTGTAGAGTTAGTTTTTAAAAAAATCTATAAGTCAAGCTCTTTCCATCACAGTGTCTTTTCTCAGTGTGTGGTCTGACAGCCCCCTAGAGCAGAATCACTGCAGGGATTTGATTAAAAATTCTTATCGCTGAGCCCTACTCCAGATATACTGATCTGAATCTCCATGGGGCACATGGCCTAGGAATCTGCATTGTAAACACATTTTATAGATGCTTTTTACCCACTACATTTTAAGAATGCCTATATCTATAGCAGCTTTCATATTAAGTCACTCAACAAAGTAGAATACTTAACAAGTAAGTCATTTACTACTGAATTTCCATCCCTGGTGGCTGGCTTTCCTGGTTCAGGAAATTATAACCAAACTTCTCATGTACTTACTCCATTTAAAAGAAAAAAAAAAAAAAGGTAATGCTGACTTCAGTGTAAATATTCGAAATAGGGCATTCCTGCAACTGGCTGAGAGCCCCACAGGCACACACCGCACCAGGAAAGGAGCTGCACAAACTCGGGGTCATGGAAATATTAGCAAAGGAAATTAAGTAAGAAAACGGATGTGAGAATGGGACTGTTGCAGAGCTCCATATTACAATAAGAAATATGACACCAAAGCCCCAATAAAGAAGTCTTTAAAAGTCTTTCTAGGTTCTTTATCAGCTAAGAGATTTTTCTCTTTTATCTGTGGTTTGGTTTTGGTCTCTCTTTTGCATTTGCTTTTTTTCCTGGATTCTTTGAAGTTCCTGTATGTTGATTTTCTTGAAAAGGATTAAAGAAAAACAATCTCCTTTTCTACCTTTATTGACAATTGCTACCTTCTGTGTGCCTTCATTTAGTACTGATTCAATATCTCATTCACACATTCCCTCAGCAAACAGATAATTGAGCATTGGACACTGTATTAGGCGCTACAGGCCTTGCCCTGGCACAATTTATGGGGAGAGTGGAATCCTATATAATAAAAGCCTAATATGCAAATTGTCCCCTTGGGCAGTCGTTCCACCAGGATTTTGACCACTCGCTATGATATGCTCTGACCAGCAGGGGACGGCGCAGACCATGGTGGGCATTGGTGACGTGGCACCGGCAGCAGGTGCTCAGGTGTCAGGCACCAGCCCTACACCTGTGTGGCCTCTTCTGGGTTAGTTGGGCCACAGCTGCAGAGACCGCAGGGCCGGTCAGCTCCCCGTGGGTTCACACAGGAGCCGGTCTGCAAGGCTGGCCAGGAGAGAGCATGCTGCCTGCCTGGTTTCTGTGTGGCACCGCTGGGTGGCCCAGAGGCCAATGCTACACCCCAGCCTGCAGTGTCTGGTCACGCTCACCACATCTTCATAGGGGGACTTGGGCACTGTGACTCAGGTGGTGGGGGATGCACAGGGGCCTGGAGGCCCAGGTGCTTCCCAGGGCCCAGAGGTCAGCTGGTACTTACCCTTCCACTGTCCTCATGCTTCAATCGCCAGCCAGGCCTAGGGACTGTACCCATGCACAAATTTTGTGCACTGGGCCTCTAGTAATAAATAATCACAAATAATCAAAAGTTGAAAATGGTAAAATAAAAATGTCTTATCTCTCTGGTTGAGAGAATTGACATTTTATAAAGAACTGGCTAAAAGAATAAAGGTGAATAATTTAGAGTACTAGGCTTCCTAGGTAAGAATCTTGTCTCTTATTAGATGTGTGCCCTTAATCTCTCCGTGCCTCAAATTCTTCATCTGTAAGATGGAAACAGAGTGTCTACCTCACAGGGCTGTGAAATTAAAGCAGCTGATATTTGTGAAGTGCTTAAAATAGTTCAAGGTGCATAGTTATATATAAATGTTAGTTGTTACTGTTGTTATCAAGAAAGGGTTCAAGGGAGACCTATTCCATTCCTTACCCAAAGGCTCATGTGAACAATAGCCCAGAGGCATGTGAAGGAGTATGATGACCACACAGTGACAAGAACTTCTGTAAATGAAGTGTACAGCTCACGTGTGCACTTAGCATTTTAATGGTAGCCAAGCTATTCTTCTACTTTTCATACAATGTATTTATGATTGCAAACAAAAGCCATAACAAATTAGCATTGTTGTTTTTGTTGTTTACTGAATGAATTATTTTCTAGACAATTTTTTATTGAGTGCCTCCCTATGCAGATTCTATTGTAAACAATACAGATAATAATCCCTGCCTGTGGAGAGTTTATATTGTAGTGGGAAGGTAAAAAGAAAGAGAATAAACAATAATTAAGTAGACTATAGAGGATGATTATAATGTACCAAAGAACAAAATAAAGTAGGGAAGGAAATAGGAAGCATCAGGACCAACGTGGGAACAGGAGAGTGCCATTTTTAATAGGGAGGTCAGGAAAGGCCTTGCTAGGAAATAAAATGTGAAATAAAAATCTGGAAGTATAGGAGTCAGAGCAAGTCACTTCATAGTTGGGAGTAGAATAAGCATTTTAGGCAGATGAAATAGCAAGTGCAAAGGCCCTGAGGTAAGCTTACTATGCTTGATCAAGAATAACAAGGAAGCCAATGTGGCTGAACTCTAGAAGTCCCTCCATATCCACAGGGGATACCTTGCAAGACCCCCGGTAGATGCCTGAACATACATATATACCTATGGTAAAGTTTAATGTATAAATTAGCATAGTAAGAGATTAATAGCAACTAATAATAAAATAGAATCATAACACGATACTGCTTTAAAAGTTATGTGAATGTGGTCTCTCTCTTTGAATATTTTATTGTGCTGTGCTCACCTTTGCACTTAAAGGAAGCATGTAATGGCTTCTTTTTGGCATATCTAAATTGCTGGCATCAACCTTCTTGCGCTTTGGGGCCATTACTAAGTAAAACAAGGTTACTTGAACCCAACACTGTGATACCATGACAGTTGGCCTGAAAATGGAGACAGCTACTAAGTAACTAACAGATGGGGAGCGTGCAGAGCATGGACAGGACACAGGGGTGATTCTACTCAGAGTGGCGCCCAATTTAACACTTATGAATTATTTCTGGAATTTTCTATTTAATATTTTCAGACTGCAGTTGACCTTGAGTAACTAAAATCTTTGAAAGTGAAACAGACAAGGGGGGACTATTATAGATTCCAAAGCCAGAGGGGTCATAAGGTCTTGAGAGTACAGAAACTTAAGAGGTTATAGGAGGATTATGAGGATAAAAAGGAGTCACTGAAGGATCTTGAGTAGTGGAGGATATGTTGACTTACATTTTTATTTTTTAATAGATTTTTATTGATTTCAGAGAGGAAGGGAAAGGGGGGAGAGAGAGTTAGAAACATCAATGATGAGAGAGAACCAACGATCAGTTGCCTCCCGCACAACTCCTACTGGGGACTGAGCCTGCAACCCAAGCATGTGCCCCAGACTGGAATAGAACAGAAAAGACTCTTTGATCCACAGGCCAACACTCTCTATCCACTAAGCCAAACCAGCTAGGGCATGACTTACATTTTTAAAAGGATAAACCCACAGCAAAGGTCATACTCAATGGCCAGAAACTAAAAGTGTTTCCACTAAGTTTAGGAACAAGACAGAAATGTCTGCTTTCACCTCTCTTATTCAACAGAGTACTGGAAGTTCTTACCATAGCAATTAGATAAGAAGAAGAAATAAAAAGCATGTAGATTGGAAAAGAGGAAGTAAAACTGCCATTATTCACAAATGACATGATAATAGAAATGACATGTGCATAGAAAACCCTAAAAGCAGGGGTGGGGGACCTTTTTTCTGCCAAGGGCCACTTGGATATTTATAAAATCATTCACAGGCCATACAAAATTATCAATTTAAAAATTAGCCTACTATATTTGATCAAACATTTAATTAACTCACCCCTAATGCTTTGGCAGGGCCAGATCAAATGATTTTGCAGGCCTTATGTGGCCTGTGAGCTGGACGTTCCCCCGCCTGCCCTTAAGCCTCTACCAAGAAACTACTAGAACTGATAAATGAATTTGGTAAAGTAGCAGGATACAAAATTAATATTCAGAAATTGGTGGCCTTTTTATAAACAATAATGAACTATCAGAAAGAGAAATGCAGAAAGCAATCCCATTTACTATTGCATTAAAGAAAAAAAAGTACCTAAGAATAAATTTAACCAAGGAGGTAAAAGATCTGGAAAACTTAGGATACTGAAGAAAAAAATTGAGAAATTATTTTTTTGTAAACTAAAATCATGAGTCATTAAAAAAAAAAAAAAGGACCAATCTGTCATCAATGTGGAGAATATGGCTGAAAGCTTATATATATTATGCATTTATCCAGCAGTTACTAAGTTCAAGCCCCAAGTTACCTACCAGGACCACCCTTCCATTTATATGGTGGTGTTACTTTGTTTTAAACAAGTTTACTGAGTATAATTGACATAAAATAAACTGCATTGCATTTAACGTGTACAAATGGATAAGATTTGATATGTGCATAACGTGTACAAATGGATAAGATTTGATATGTGCATGAGCTAGTGATTGATATTCATTACCCCTACAGTTTCTCATATGGTATGGTTTTATTTTACTAATTGCATCACCCAGTTGCTGTTTTAAAAGTGGAGTGGAGTAAGTGGTGTGTGGAGTAAAGGCAGTGGCCATTTGTTCTATATTCTTGGCAACGACCTGGACACCATTGCATATACCTGACATGGTGGGTTTCCTTCCTCTTTTGCTTACTTTAGGAATACCTAGAAGGGTATTTGCAGGGCCAATTTCAACTATTCCAGACCTTTCATTGCATTTGGAAAGGTGTGGCCTACGGTTCTGAGCAGAAAGAGAGAGGAGCCTGTGTTTTATGTGGCAAATATTTCTTGCCAAGATTGTGTGATGGAAGCCCATCCAGCCGTTTGCAGCTATTTCGGTCCTGTTATAAGGAAAGTAAGCTATTTGGTTTGGAATTGCCTAGGTTTCTGACAGACACTTATAAGCCAATTAAAATGGATGAAAGATGTGGCAGAAGGAGAATTTCGCCCCCTAAGGAATAAAGACATTCCAACATCTGCATCATTACACTTGGCAATAATTCCCCCCTTGGAGCTAATTAAGAAATGTGGGTGGGTTGTTTTTAACTTCCTTAATTCTACCTTTGATTCTCCTTCCACCTCACCCCTCATCCCTGAGTAGCAATATATTTTCTTACTAGGTGAGGGGAAACTCCTAAATAGCTTAATAATGTACCTTGCCAATATTATCCACAGCACCTTGGAATTTCCTTCCACCAAATGTGCTGCCTCTCCAAGTTCTTTCTCAGTCCCAGCCAGACAATGGCTCCTTCTTCCCTTACTCTGCACTGACTCTGAGTCTCTCGTGACATTTATTTTTATCCAAATAACTAAACAAGATTTATTTTCTCAAGTTCATATCCATCCATCCATCTGTCTATATATTCACATGTAAGATTTTTGTTCAATGATTATTTATTGAACATCTACTATATCAGTCAGGGTCCTAGTAGGAAACACATGGCACATATAAATGGGGTGATTTTAAAAGAAATCCGTATGGGGAGGATGTACAACACATGAGTGAATGAGTATTGGAAACCCAAGAGGTATTAGTGTAGAATCTTGGATATAGTAACAATAGGAAGCATTACCACTCCTAATCCTAAAGAGGCAAGAAGGAAGAATTACTAGAACAAGAGAGAGACAGAGAAGGAGAGACTGGACTAACTTGAAACCTTGCCTCTGGCCAAGGGATGAAGCCAACCCACAGCATCCTGCCAGGAAGAAGCCTGGAGAATAAATGCACTGACCTTACTCTCTTTCTTCTTTCCTCCTTATCTCTTGCCATGTTGCTCCTTGACAAAATTCCTAAAGAAACAGGACAAAAGGAAACCTATTAATGTCAGTGATGCAGATCAGATTCCCTGGAGACAGAGCCTGAGAGAGTGGATCAAAAGGGCAAACAACTGCTTTGTGACAAACAAAATATATTGAACTGCTCTCTGAGTGAATATTTAGGTATCCTATAGGAATGTCAAACTCAACTGATAGAGACTGAACTATTTTATTTTCACAATATTGCTCTTTTCCCTCTATTACCAATCTTGGTATCACCATCTGCCAAGTCACTCAAATCAGAAATACTGGGGACTTGAGTTTTATTCTATAATTTATTTTGTCTTTTAGCTCCTGCCCTTCTACCCTTGGTTATGTCACTAAGCAGTGCTCTTGTATCCCTAAGATGTTCCCAACATCTGTATCTCTTCTATACCCCTATTATCATTGCCTAATACAGACTTTTGCATCTATCTATTTATTGCACCAGCAACCTACCACTCTCTAATTCATCCTCCACATTGCCACCAGAGTGACTTTTCTTAAAACATAATTCTTCTTACTTGTTTATTGTGTCTCTTCACTAGAATATAATCTCCATCTTTTGTTTACTACTCTATTCTCAGTACATATTTATGGTATTGAGTGGGTACTAAAGGACATTTTGGCTGCTTCCAAGTTTTGGCAGTTATGAATAAAACAGCTGTATGCAGATTTTTGTGTGAACGTAAGTTTTTAAACTCCTTTGAGTAAAATTCCAAGGAGCATGATTATTGAATTATATAGTAACAGTATGTTTAGTTTGGTAAGAAATTGCCAAACTGTCCTCCAAGATGTCTGTACCTTTTACATTCCCACCAGGATTGAATGAGAGGACCTACTGCTTCACATCCTTGTCAGCATTTAATGTTGTTAGTGTTCCAGATTTTGGCCATTCTAGTACGTGTTAGTGGTATTTCATTGTTGTTCTAATATGCATTTCCCTGATGAAGTGTCTTTTGTATGCTTATTTGCCATCTGTATATATTCATGGAAATAAGCATACAAAAAGACACCTTATCATATGTCATCAAGGACATGCAGTCTTTTTAAGTCTTTGGTCCTTTTTTAATTGACTTGTTTATTTTATTATTGTTGAATATTAAGAGTTCTTAGTATGTTTTGGATAACAGTTCTTTTCCAGATGTGTCTTTTGCAAATATTTTCTCTGTCTGTGGCATATCTCCTCATTCTCTTGACATTGTTTGCAGCGTTTTTAATTTTAATAAAGTCTAGCTTGTTAGTTATTTTTGTGAAAAAATGAAATCCAACTATGTAATTTTAAAGATCTTATTGACTATATTCAATGATTCAGGCAGCATCCAATCTAGCAGATAGAAAGGAGCTCCGAGTTGCTATACAAAATATAAGACTTTCATAGGCAGAGGGAGTAGAAAGAAAGAAGTTCTACTAGAAAAAAAGTGGATTGTGTATTGCAAGATTACTTTTTTTAAAGGATAGCAAGGGTCTATCAAGCAGGTTGCCTAGTTGGTGTTAATTAGGGGATTCCTGATGGATTGGTTTAAGATTTCTTTTCTTGGAGAGCTCAAATTCTAATTAAGTCTCAGTTTGGTGATGTGGGCTTAGCATAAGCAATTCCATTTTGGGCCTGTTGTCTTGTTTCTTTCCTGGTTCATGCCTTTGGAGTTGCTAAAATGTCTTTTTAAATCCTCAATAGATGGGTAAAACTCTTTGGACAACATTGAATATAGCAATAACAAATTAACCAAGAATATCATTCAGAATATATATAAAACTTAGAAAACCATTTGATGTATTGGGAAGTCTTTGACATATCCTATATATGTCCTATAGAAGTATATAATAAGAGTCACAAAAGACAACACTAAAACAAATGATGCAGAAAGAATATTTGAAATATGTTGGATAATAAATTTCCACCAAGATATGTCTTATATTTAAAGTGAGCTTCAATGCTAATAATATAAATACAAATAAGTTCATGCCAAAATATATCAATGATAAAGATCTTTAAAGCAAACAGATTAAAAATATAGAAAGATTATGTAGAAAAATAATCATTTAGATAACAGACGTCTCATCAATAGCAACAAGACAATGGAGTAATAGTAACATGCTGAGGAAAAACAAGTTTTAAAAATAAGGTATATGTAAGATAAAAAAACATTATCTATACTAATAAAAGGGTAATATGCAAATTGGTTAGGATGGCCTCACAGTAACAACTGAACAGCAGGCTGCGTGGGGCAACAAGACTGGCAGGGGGGTTAGTGAGGGATGACCAAATGACTGAACAGCAGGCTGCGTGGGGTGACCAGGCCAGCAGGGGGGGGGGGGCAGTTGGTGGCAACCAGACTGGCAGGGGAGTAGTGTGGGACAACCAGGCCAGTGGGGGGGGGGGGGGCAGTTGGGAGCAACCAGGCCAGCAAAGGGGGCAGTTAGGGGTGACCAGGCTGGCGGGGGGGGGGGGAGTTGGGGGCAAAGAAGCCAGCCCGGCGGGGAGGGCAGTAAGGGGTGACCAGGCTGGCAGGGGGGGGGAAGTTGGGGGTGATCAGGCCGGCAGGCAGGTGAGCAGTTAGGAGCCAGCAGTCCCAGTTTATGAGAGGTATGGCCCAGATTGGAGAAGGTGCAGGCTAGACTGAGGGAACCCCGGCCCCATGCACAAATTTCATGCACCAGGCCTCTAGTCCTATATAATAAAGAGGTAATATGCAAATCAACCAGCACGCCATCACAAGATAGCGGCACCCATAGCAGGGGCAGGGCTGGCCGCTCTGTGTGCCTGCCACTCGAGTCCTCTCAACCCCATGCACCTGCCGCCGGAGTCCCCTCAGCCCTGCTGGGGGTCTCGGGTCCTCCTGCACACCCCACTGACTGAGGCTCAGGCAAACAGGTCTGGTTGAGGTGCAGGCAAGCCACTGATGGTGACTGCCGAGCCACCCATGGCTAGCCTGAGGTGCAGGCAAGCCTCAAAAGGTGGCTGCCCAGCCACCCAGGGCTGGCCCGAGGTTCAGGTAACCAGGACTGGCCGAGGCTTGTGCTACCGGCTGTGGCAGCAGCAGAGGTGTGATGGAGGTGTTGCCTTTCACTGATTGCCTGGGTTGCTTCCTGCCCCTGAGGGATCTTAGACTGTGAGAGGGGGCAGGCCAGGCTGAGGGACTCCCCTTCCAGGGCATGCATTTTCATGCACCGGGCCTCTAGTTTAAAAATAAGCAGGAAAAACATAATTCCAGGCCTATAAAGACTAAAATCCTGCTTGACCACTGTGTCTCAGTGATTGAGTGTCAACCTATGAGCCAGGAGGTCATGTTTTGGTTCCAGTTAGGGCACATGTCCAGGTTGCAGGCTAGATCCCCAGTGTGAGGCATGCAGAGGGCAGCTGATCAATGATTCTTTCTCATTACGGATGTTTCTATCTCCCTCTCCCTCTTTCTTTCTCTCAAAAATTAATAAAAATTAAAGAAGACTAAGATCCTTACTTTAAAAAGTAGTAAAGAATTTAGTTCTGCAAGAAGAAATAATTTATCCAAGGAATACAAGAACAATATAACAAAAGATTGGCAAGACATTTTTTGGGGAAAAAATGTGGACACAAACGAAGTCCTAAATTATTGGAGAAATACCATAAAGTGGGCATTTCTCTCAAAATTAATCCATAAATATATTTTAATGCTGATTAAAAATTTCATAACTTAAAAAAATGAAACTTGGTAAGATGACAATGAAATCCATATGGAAGAATCAGAACAGAGGACAGCCAAGATAGTTTGAAGAAGAATGTGATTGCATTTGTCTTACCAGCTATTAAGACATATTTTAAAGCTGTAGCCATTTAAACAGTGTGGAATATGCCCAGAAGTAATACAAGCATAGCAATGGAACAAATCAGAAAGCTCAAAAGCAGACCCAATAATTGATGGGAACTACATTTGTAGCACAGATGTAAAAAGAATGCTAGTAATATGAATATTTAAAAAATCTTCATAGTGTATATTTACCTCTTATGGTATTCTATGTATTTAAATTTGAACTTGGAGGAAGATAGTAGGAAGTCTGAATCTTGTCATAGGTGAAGCTATTCTTTCTTATCAATATTTAATAACCTGATAATATATTTTATATAATGTCTGATATATCCATGAATTGGTTACAAAGATACATAAAGCATAGTCTTTGACCTAGATTGTCACAAAAGCCTAGTGAGAGACCAAAAAAATTAGAAATATGTTCAAGATATATATTTAGTACAGAGTAGAAAGTAATTTAGTTTTCAGGCGACATCAGATAAGACTTGACAGAGAACTTGGGATGATAACAGGGTTTGAAAGGTGCAATAGAAGTTTAAGTAGACTGAATCTGAAATGACATGTTCAAAATATTAATTTGGAAGTAATATATTGTTTCTGAAAATCAAAAGACTGTTCACATACTTACTATACTAACCATAAATGCATAGATGTATATCTAATATACAAATATTTCCTATATACCCTGTGCTGGTTAACTTACTGCATAAAAAATTATCCCAAAACTTATTAGCTTAAAATAGCAGTCATTTATCATTGCTCTTGTGTCTGCAAGTCCAAGGGAAGTCTGCTCACAGCCATCTGGGCTGGGTTCTGACAGAGCAACCTGCTCTATGTGTTTCTCATTCTCCTCTTCTGACCAGTGGGCTGCCTGCACATGTCCTTCTCATGGTGATGGTGGATGTGTAAGGGGGCAAGTGGAAACACTGAGCTTCTTAAAACCTAGGCTCTGCACTGACACACTATCATTTCCACCACCTGTCACTGTCCCAGTAAGTTACATGGCCAAATCTCAAGTCAAGGGTGGGGAAGTACACTGCACCCTTAGTGAGGCCATGGCAAGGATGTGCATGTTCAGATGAGTCAACAATCAAGACAACTGACAGATTCTACTTCATATCTTCAGGTACTTGCCACAGTTTACAACAAAAGACATGGAGGGAGATATACTACTAAATGACCCTTCTAAAAGAGACCATGTCCAATAGAAACCCCAGACCCAGAGGAACTGCTCTTAATCAGGCATGGACACAAGTTCTGAGATTCCTGACAGTCAAAAGCAAAAAGAAAAATGAAGGAAAAATGTTTCTTTGCAAAAGGGCAAATCAAATGTCTGAGGAAAGGAAGAGCACCAGTTTGTGAAAGCTAAATACACATATATCTAACTTATCAACGTATTAATCTATGTGTATGGTCTCCCATACATTCTGTGTGGTTAGAAGATGGACGATATGTATCACAAGATAAATTCTTAATATAAATGTTATCATATGTGTCTATCATTCACTCTCATTCATGGTCATTATTTCTATTCTCTCTCTCTCTCTCTCTCTCTCTCTCTCTCTCGCTCTCTCTCATTTATGTCCACTGTTAACTATAAAGAACAGGCCATCCCTCTTGCCTCCAAATAATTCTATTTTCAGTCAAGAGAGAGCAGACTAAGATAACCAGGCAGATTTTTCCTATCTCTAGTGTCTGACTAGATGACAAAGAAGTCTGCTGCTTTAGCCAAGTGGTCTGCCAACATTTTACTTTCTTCATTTGCTATTAGTTTTCTGGTTGCAGGGAAAAAGCAAAACAAAACAGTCTTCACAAAATCTGGACCTTTTATCTGCCACTTAATAAATAGTTCCTGCTATCCGTTGCCTCACATCCTGTGCGAGTTGGTATGAGAACCAGTTTGGCGATTTTATATGGAAACAAAACTTCATGATGTGCCTTTGGGTTAATATCGGAAACAATGGTGATGCTTTAAGTGTGGACTGTTTTTCACTTTCTCCAACAAGTGGCAACATGGTGACACTGATAGCGTTGGGCCTATGACATCCTCTGGTTGTATCCTAGTTACTTTGTGTGAACTGAAAACATCAGTTCATATACTTCAATCTCAATTTCTTAATTTGTAAAAGTAATGACAGTAATATCTATCTCAAAGCATGGTTATAAGGATTAACATTGAGTGTGTGTGTGTGTGTGTCTGCCAGGACCAGAGCGGTAGCACTGTACGTTTAAGTAAATAAAAGAGACTTACCCTCAACAAGCTTATAGTCTAGAGGGGTACAAAGAGAGAACAACAATTATGTTAGCTTGTATATTTGTAACAACTTAATTTTAATAATTATAGTTAAGAAATTATATTACCTTGTATATTTGTATAATTGTAACAACGCTTATAACAGAGAATTTGTATAATTGTAACAACGCTTATTTTGAGAGAATTACTGTTTCCATGGTTCCCATTCTGAGAACTCCTGTGACCATCTATCTCTGTTGGGACCTGTCTTAATAAAAATCACACCTTTCAAAAGGGCCAAATTTACAATTGTCTGAAAGGGAACTGTGTATGTGAAATCTATAGAAATAAATTTAAGCCATCATTGTTTTTAGAGGTTGTTTAGAATGGATGAAAGATTAAAAATTTGATATTTCCTATTAACAGGAATTTTTGATAAGAAGAAAAAACATATTGTCATGGCACATCTGCAAACACTTTGTCCCATCTGCCCTAATTGCTCTCCGCTCTCCCTCAAACCCACTCTCCTTTCCACCGACTTCTGCCCATTCATCCTTGACACCTAAATTTAGGTGTTACCTCTTACAGGTAACCTCTTCCAGCCCTTGTGGACTTTTAATTATTCATTTGGCTAGCTTAGAGTTATTATGCATTAATTTTCAAATGAGGAATTGCAGAGAACTAGGTAATAGCAAATGAAAATCCTTATGCCACAGGAAGATGTATGAAAGAAGCAAGAGAGAAACTATGAGGAAAAAAATCCTGAAGAAAAAAGCCTCATGCTTCTTTATGGTCTTTATGATGATAATATAACACATTTCTAAAGGGTGATAACAGAAAACAGTATTTATGGGTTAATAGGTAAGGAAATTATAATTTTTGATCACTTGACAGCACAAATAAAATAATATACCAAACCTTGTATAGGTTAAGAACGATAAATGATACATACACACAGACATCCTGAAGTCCATACCAGCCTTAAAATTCTTTGTGCTAAGTACTATTTCACTGCTCCAGCAAGGCCCTGATCTGTTGTGCATATCGTACGTTAAGTGAACAGCATATCTTGGCTACTTTGGGAGGGACACATCCTGAGGATTTCAAGAATCACCTGTTGAATACCTTGGTGTATATAATATTCCTAATAAAACTAAAGTTGAAATTTGAAAAGAGGGGGAATTCTTTAGACACTTGATGAGTCTATAAATGAATCTATAAATAAATGAGTATATAAACACAAAAGATTATAATCAAAGCTACCATGTACAGTTGTTTAGGCTTCGTGCTATACATTGCAATCTATGTGAATGGTGCCTCCCATGTTGTGAAATGTACAACCTACACAGTTATATATATGAGGTGTCTTTGAATTAAATCAAGAAGAGAAATGTCCTCTTTCCTCAAGTGCCTCTCTAATTTCATTTAAATCTTTTAAGAAGGTAATTATGGGAAGGATGCTCAATGCCACTAATCATCAGAGTGATGCAACTTAAAGCCACAATGACATATCACCTCACACCTGTCAGAATGGCTACCAGCAATAAATCAACAAATGATAAGTGTTGATGAGGATGTGGAGAAAAAGAAACCCTCATGCACTGTTGATGGAAATGCAGACTGGTACAGCCACTGTGGAAAACAGTATGGAGTTCCCTCAAAAAATCAAATGTGGAAGTGCCAGATGACCCAGTGATTTCACTTCTGAGAATTTATCCAAAGAAACTGAAACACTGATTCAAAAGAATGTATGCACCCCTATGTTCATTGCAGCATTATTACAATAGCCAAGATTTGGAAACAGCCCAAGTGCCCATCAGTAGATGAATGGATAAAACAGCTGTGGTATATATAGACAAAGGAATACTCTTTGGCCGTAAAAAGAAGAAAAAAATCTTACCTTTTGCAATAGCATTGATGGACCTGGAGAGTATTATGCCAAGTGAAATAAGCCAGTCAGAGAAAGACAAATACCATATTATTTCACTTATATGTGGAATCTATTGAACTAACAAACAAAATAGAAACAAACCAATATATACAGAGAACAGACTGACAGCTGTCAGAGGAAAGGGGGCTTGAGGGGGCTGGGTGAACAGGTGAAGGGATTAAGCAAAGAAACCCAACACCTCATAGATAAGACAACAGTATGGTGATTACCAGAGGGAAAGATGAGTGGTAGTAAATAGAAGAGGGTAAAGGGGGGTAAATGGTGACAGAAGGAGACTTGACTTTGGATGGTGAACACACAATACAATGTACAGATGATTTATTATTGAATTGTACAACTGAAACCTATATAATTTTGGTAACCAATGTCGCCCCATAACATGGGTAACATGAATCTCAACCACTGAGCGATACCAGCTGGGTTCTCTATATGATTTTACAGAAAATTTGTAATCTTTGCTCATGCTGTTTCTTAGTGTTTGCTTCAAACATTGAGGCTTCTATACAGAATTGATAAGGAGGTTTTGCTAGTTTCCAAAATGCCAACAGGTGATAACAGAAAGTTACTACGTAACTAGTGAGTTCTGATCCTGCTTATTGGATCCAATAGCCATTGTAGTCTGTGCACTCAGGCCTGCTGTCTCATTATTTTTCTTTTAGGGTTTAGTAGGTGGTTTCCCTGTCTTTAAAAAAATTATTATTTATTTTTTTGTATGACAAGAGGAATTACTTAGCATTCGTTGAGTTAAGAAGGGTAAATTTCTGACTGAGGCCCAAGATTAAAACAGACTCTCCATTGGGGAGATACCTGGACAATATTAATTTTCCATATAGCATCATGAACCATCCTTCTTGTTGCCCTAGTTCACGGCTTTATTGTTTAACCAGTCCATGCTGACAGTCTTGTGGGTTACAGCTCTGTGTGACTGCCAAGAGTACATTATTTCCACTATTGCACATTCTATTATGTTCTCTAGGAGGAAATGTTTGAAGTGAGGCCAAGTGAAAAATTTCCAATTATGTTTCTCCCTGAATCTGCCATTTCTTCAAGAATTGATTCCCATCCCTCCAATTAGCAAGCTGTCATTAGTTGTGGCCTTCACTTTGGTATCTCACATTTTCTACCTTTCCAAATCTTACAGAATTTCCAAGACCAGTTCCCTTTTTGCAACTAGTAGGGACTGCTTGCTGTTTTGAAATTTATAGCTTTTGGAATTTGTCCATTTTTATGTCACTTTGTTCAGAAGAGGAGTGAATGTCACTTAATAACAAATGAATAATTGTCTACTTTCTTAGATGGTTCTTTTGTTTCAGGGCTTTCAATAGTTTCTTTTAAATTGTTAACAACTTTACAGAATAATGATTTCCTTGAGGGCAGGAACTGAACCTTTTCTTCTGTTGGATACTCAGGACATATCCAAAAACCTAGGCACAGAGTTGGTATTTGATAAATATGTGTTGCCCATTCTCACTTCCAGGGGAAAATATCCATCAAATCATAGTCCTATAATATGCAGTGATAAAAGTTGAAAGGAGGCAGAGTAGTTTGTGGTAAGCAGTATAATATATGAAACATGTAGAGGGTTAACAATATGGATTTTAGAGCCATCCAGACCTGATTGTAAATACTGGCCATGCTGCTGGGTAACCATGTGTCTGGTTAAGTTCATGACATCTCTAAGCCTTTGTCTTCTCCTCTATAAATGTCTAAAATGACACCCATCTTATAAAGATGTTAAGAAACCGAATGAGATAATGCATGCAAGTCTAAGCATAATACCTAGCTCATAGTAAACACTTAAACTATGGTATATTATGTTTCCATTATTAGTATCAATATTAGTACTTTTAGTAGTATCAAGGTCAGTATTCAAAGAGTGATACCTGTGCAGTAGCCTCTAATTTCATAGCTATTAGTTCTGTGGCCTGTGTCAGATAAGGTCCTTTGAGAAGCAGATGACAACACAGGATGTGCAAGAGACTTATTGGGGGGAATGATTATGAAGGATAACTATGGAAGGAGTGCGAGTGGTAGGTGATGCAGTTCTGACACCTTTGAAAGGAGAGTGGGAATGAAGGTGCATCAGATAGGAGGAATCATTGACTGGGTATAGTTCTGAGGAAGTTTTGGCCAGGACAATACAGAGTCTCAGAGCAAACGTTGGAGGACTCCCACATTGGGCAAGAGTGGACTGGCTCCAGTGTCACTGCTATGCTCAATCATTGCCTTGGAGCAGCCTGGGTGAAGTGTAGCCTTGGCACAAATGTCAACAAAGAACTGAAGATATGGCAGCATTGTCATCTATGCTGGGTGCAGTAGATTTTCTTGGATGGAGATCTGAGCAATGCACCTCCTTGCCAACAACTTGGTCTTAACTCATTATTCCACCTGTTAGAGTCTCAGTCTATCATCCATCACATGAGGAATATAATAATACTAAATGGAAAGAGTGCAAGGTTTCACTTAGATGATGTATAGGGGGTGTTTAAAGCATAGTAGAGTGTTCAGAAAATGTCCGCTCCTTTCCTTCCCCCCTAGTTTTATCTTCTGTCTTTAACTCCCTTCCCTTAAGGAGAGACTCCCAATCTTTTCTGAGTAATTCCAGTGTGAAGGCTCTAGAGAATAGCTCAACATTGAAAATCCCCACTTTTGCCTTGGTCATCCAGTCTTTGGCCAAATATACTAGAAGTTAATTATCCAGATAATGACTCTGGCCACCTTGTTCCTCTATCTGGATAGAAACAGTCTCAGACAATAAAAAGAACAGAGAAATGAAAAGAAATTCATATTTGGCATTAAGTTTATTTTTCCTTGTGGGAATAAAGCTTGCTTCTCTTTGAGATTAAACATTTTATGAGAACACTATGTCTTGAATGCTTCATCCTATTCAAGTCATTGGGGGCACATTCTAGAAACAGAACTCTTTAAATGGAAGGATATGAGCTGAGTGGGGCAGATCACTGTCTTGAGCCTATGGAATTCTCAGAAAGAAATCCTTCTGAATTGTAGCCCACCAATAGACCACACAAACAGGCAGAGGCTGAAATAATTACACATTGCACAGAAAAATACAAAACATCAACAATGCAATTGGAATTCTAAAGAAGAATATTTTAATAAGCTGAATAAGCAGAAATATAAATACACACAGTTTTAGAATGATTCTTCCTATATGCAATCTTTTAAAAATTAAACTTCAGCAAAACCCATGTTGCTTTTGCTTCTGCTTGATTATAACATATCCCAAAGGTGTTGTGTAGCCTCCAAATCTTTTCATGGAGAAGCTTTCCCTTTCCCAGGTCCAAACACACCAGTTTAAATTGGTTATCTTCCAAAGGTTTCACAATGTTTGTCTTTGGGTGCCTTGACACATAAACAAAATTAAAAGTTTCATATTCTTCTCTTCAGACAGTTTCTCTATAAAGCATCTTTGTTCCATGGCTGGCTTAGCAAGACCAATCTTAACTGTACCTGTTCATTTTGGATACTTATTTGAACCAAGTGGTGTTGAGATCTAGTCTTTGAAATGGAAGAGAGAGTACCCAAGTTTCTCGGATGGCCTGTTGAAGCTCTACGTGACCAGATTTCCTGTAAAAGTTCTTCACTGCTCACAGAAAAAAAGCCAGATTATTTGGCCTCAGTGTCTTTTCTCAATAAGGACATGTTTTAATATACTAAAAAATACAATGAGTCATACAGGGTATCTAAAAAAGTATACACTACTAAAAGCTGATAGCTCAATTGATGTTTCCCTCTTTTCAGATTTAACCCATTGGAATTAATCATTATTCAGTATGTGTTCATTTTCTGGGGACACATTATATAGTAAGCATCCATGTATCCACAACCTAGCCTTGCCAACTCTTAACATTTTGCTACATGTGTACCAGATCTTTTTAAAAATGACACTGAAAATGAAAGCTAGATTAGCAGGCCCCTGAGACAACTGCCTTCTTCTGAATCCCTTACTGCCCTTCCAGAAGGAACCAATGCCTTGATATGATGCACATCTTTTCTGCAACTGCTTTTGTCTTTCTAGTATATATGAAATAACTCAAAAACAATCCATGATTTTCTCTAGGTTTTAAAATGTATATATGTTATATTCAAAATATTCAATTGAAATTTTTTGTGTTTGCATATGGTGTGAGAGAGATATACCTTTCTTTTCTTTTCTAAATGAATAACTAATTTTCCCATCCTTTCTGTATATATAATTCGTCCTATCACCTTTTATTGATTTTTTCAGTTTTTTAAAAAATTTCCTCTTGGGTCAGTTGTGGTAAGTTATATTCATCTAGAATACGATCCATTTCTTCTAAGTTTTTGAATGTATTAACATAAAACTTTAATATTTTTCATTCTCTTTTATTCTATGATTATATCCACTTTCTCATTATTAATGACTTATTATTAATATTGCCTACTCCCTTTGTTTCATGACCAACTTCTCTAGAGGTTTTCTTTTAAATGCATATTTTAAAAGGTGAATAACAGTTCTAATTTTAATTATCTTTAATATAGCTTTGTTTTCTATTTATTTAACTTCTGTTCTTATACTTTTTATTTCTTCTTTTGGGCTTTATAATTTTTAAAATATTTGAAATGTCAAGTTTAAGTTTAGCAGTCTACTTTTCAGACTTCTTTTACAGTATAGCATTTTAAGGTAATAAATTTTTCTATAATTACTGCTTTAGCCTATTTTCACTAGCTTTGACATTATCATCCACAAAACTTTTATTCTTAGGTGACGTTGAAGAAAGTGGTGATATAAATAAATTAATTAAAAGTATTTTATGAGTGATAGTGCTATGGTAAAAAAAAATGAGTATGGAAAAGGAATAAAGGGTGTTGGGTAAGGATGGGGCTCTGTGGTTTTAAATAGGATTATAAAGCAAGGTCTCACACACAGGTTGTGTTTGTGCAAAGACCTGAAAGAGGTAAAGAAAGGACCAATATGAATATATTGGGGGAAAGCATCCAACCAGAGGAATCCATAAGATCAGAAGTTCTGCGATGGAAACATGATTAGAGTGTTTGTGGAACAGCAGGTTTTGTGTTCATGTCTGGAGCAGAGTGAACAAGGCAGAGAGCAGAAGGGGAAATGTTCAGAGTTAACAGGGCATGTCATCTAGAGTTGTGTCGGCCATTGTAAGTTGTTTTACCATAATGGGATAGGAAGCTTTTGGAAGGATTTAAGCAGAGAATCAACAACATGTAACCTGACTTTTACTTTTTAAGATTCAGATGTTGAGAGCAAACACTAAAGGCAAGGGCAGAAGCAGGGAAGTCAGGTTAGAGGTCATTGAAATAATCCTGATGAATGACGATCGTGGGTAGAATTTAATCATTGTAGTGAATGAAGTTAGTAAGAAAAATTTTCAAATGGTATTTCCCCTGCCATTCCTTTTTATGTTGTTTTGAATTCCAGCTTCCATATCTCTTAAATTTAAAAAAAATGTTTATCTCTCTATACTATATTCTTAGTAATTTATTCAGATCTATATTGCAGTTCATTAATGTTTCTTTCATTTATTCTAGGCTACTGTTTATATTATACATGGCTTTTAGTTTCAATAACTATATTTTTTATTTATATATTCTCTCTCAGAAATATATTTTTAATGATATCTTATCCTTTGTGGTTTCTTTTTGTCTTTAATGATTTTCACTATACTTATTTCATACTTTCTATTATCTGAAGTTCTTGGAGGTCTATTTCTGCTGTTTCTTCTATCTCTCCCTCATGATTGTTTCTTTATGAATTATGAAATTTTTATTTGCAAGCTAATCTGCAGTGGGGCTTTCACTTGGAAACATTTTGTGACCTTGTTTGATGATATGTGCTCCCAGAATGGTTTTGTGTTTGCTTCTTTCTGGAGCTACCAAAATAATAACTGTCTGGAAATTCTTCTGTTAATTTCTCAGCTTGCAGTTTTCCAGATCACTCATGTAGTATTTATTAAATGCAAAATTCAAGGGTGACAGGTCTTTGGCAACAAATCATCAGAGATGACAATTTTGTTTTTATGTTTAGGCTGATAAATACATTTTATTTGTGAATTCTTATAATAGTAGATAGATTTCTTTAAGCCCAATACTTTATTTTTGGAGTCATGGGAAGGCTATTACTTTGTGGGTAGATATCAGATAGGTAGCCATCTATCCCTAACACCCCAGGCCTAATGTCTCATTCATCGTCCACTTAAGAACAAAGAAGTCAAGATCTTTGTTAGTAACAAATTCAGTTTATGAGTTTACTGGTTAATTTTGCAGAATTTTGGGGTTCCTACAGACTTTCCTTTCTAATTGACAGCTGTGCATTTGATTGATGTTTGTTGTGTTTTATGGAACTACCTAATGTGACATGTTTACAAACATGGATAGTGAACTGTCTGGCATTTCATATTCTGCTACAATTTATCTTTCTACTTCCATATCCAATTTATCACCCACAGTAGCTTCATAAATTGGACAAAATGACAAATGATTACTTTGCTTTTTTTTGTTTTCTTCTCCTATATTTCTTCCTTTGCTACTCCTACGTCCACGTGTGAGTCATACATTAAAGCCCTGCTTAAATGTCACTTCTTCCAGGAAGTTTGCCCTCATCTACCAAAGGGAAGTGTCTTATATATATCTCTTATTTAATGCCTATTGACTTCTGACATCTATTGTGCTTGTTGTTATGCTCTTACATTTAAACTCCACCCCACTCCTAGAATTACCCTGGAAACGTTTGGTCTAGGACAAGATTTGTGGTTAGTTCATTTTGTATATATCCCAGATGTAGCACTATGTCTTTCAGAGTCTGAGAGCTTATTAAACAATTGAATTTCAGCAGAGTTTCAAACAGAAGCTGTGATATAAATATATTATAGAATGGGATTAATATATATCCAGATGAGAATCCAAGATGGTGGCGTAGGTAAACATCTAAACTTGCCTCGCATAACAATTTCAAAACTACAGCTAAAAGACAAAACGTCTATCACCCAGAACCACGGGAAAGCTGGCTGAGTGGAAGTTCTACAACTAGAAGGAAAGAGAAAAGAGCATTGAGATGTGCACAAGCGCTGAAAAGCTGAGGTACAGAGGCACGGGATCTGGGCTGGCAGCAGGCATTGCTTTTTTTCAACCCAAAGGGGAGACAAGCCCCCGATTACTCTGAAATACATCTTCTGGGGAGACACGGGGGACCCAAACTACTACGTGGAGAAGCTGGATTGTCTGCCATCTGGACGGAAAGTGAGGGGGGCCTGCTTGCAGAGCTGTGTGCAAGAATAATTGTTTACTGCGCTGGGGCACGGGACGCAGTCGGAGACACAGAGCTGGCTAACTAGCAGCCATCGCTGTTTGCCACGCCCTAGCCTAGTGACGCCCTGAGACCCCGCCCTACACAACCTACAAACCCACCCAAGCTCCAAGCAACAGCTTTAGCATAAAAAAGGCCTGCCCTATCGCAGCTTAACCTAGCAAACTTGCAGCCCGGATCAGACAGCTCCAAAACCTCCAAACCCCAAGCAAAGAGGAGAAAACTGTAGCTCTCGCTGTAGCTCCTGCTGGGTGGACTCAGACAATAGCTGACCTGCACCCCATTGGAGATCCAGAAGCCAGTATACCTAGTGGGCAGTGTGAGACACCAGATTTCAACTCCTCACATCCATAAGTGACACATTCAAGAGGCAGACTCAGCGAGCACCAAAGCCCCACTGAAACAAGGCCTGCACCATAAGCGTGTCTCCAGCACAGCAGTTCTTCCATTATAGACACAGCGAGTCCTCACAGACAATTGGCCTGGAGGTCAATTCCTCCCAGCATACCAATAGCAATTAAGGCTTAACAACACCAAGACTTTGCACTCAGCCCACAAAGGGGTGTACCAAGAGCGTCCACATCAGGTGATTGGGGAGGCTGAGCTACTGCCCCCTATAGGTCACCTACCACACAAAGCCACTCCATCAACACAGGGAAGCAGCCAAAATGTGGAGACAAAGAAACATGTCACGAATGAAAGAAACGGAGGAAAGCAAACTACTGGACGACATAGAGTTCAGAACCACATTTATAAGGTTACTCAAGAATCTTCTAAAAACCGCCAAGAAACTTGATGACACTTCTGAGGAGCTTAGTGAGACCTTCAAGGACCTTAATGAGAATGCCAAAAAAATGGAAAAGGACCAGTCAGAAATGAAGCATACACTGTCTGAAATAAAGAATATACAGAAACTCAACTGTAGATCAACGTACCCCAAGAATCAAACCAAAGATCTGAAATATGAGGAAACAAAAAACACCCAACTAGAAAAACAAAAAGAAAAAAGAATCCAAAAATATGAAGATAGTGTAAGGAGCCTCTGGGACAACTTCAAGCGAACCAACATCCGAATTTTTGGGGTGCCAGAAGAAGAGAGAGAGCAAAATATTGAAAACCTATTAGAAGAAATAATGACAGAAAACTTTCCCTACCTGGTGAAAGAAATAGACTTACAAGTCCAGGAAGCGCACAGAAGCCCATACAAGAGGAATCCAAAGAGGACCACACCAAGACACATCATAATTAAAATGCCAAGGGCAAAAGACAAAGAGAGAATCTTGAAAGCAGCAAGAGAAAAACAGTTAGTTACCTACAAGGAAGTACCCATACGACTGTCAGCTGATTTCTCAGCAGAAACTATGCAGGCCAGAAGGGAGTGGCAAGAAATATTCAAAGTGATGAACAGCAAGAACCTACAACCAAGATTACTCTACCCAGCAAAGCTATCATTCAGAGTTGAAGGTCAGATAAAGAGCTTCACAGACAAGAAAAAGCTAAAGGAGTCCATTGCCACCAAACCAGGATTACATGAAATGCTGAAGGGTGTTCTTTAAGAAGAGGAAGATGGAGAAAAAGGTAAAGATAAAAATTATGAACAACAAAATGACATCAAATACATACCTACCAACAAGTGAATCTAAAAATCAAGTAAATAAAAAATCTGAAGAACAGAATGGACTGGTGAATATAATAGAATCAGGGACATAGAAAGGGAGTGGACTGACAATTCTCAGGGGGAAGCGGGTGTGAGTGGTGCGTGAAGAGATTGGACAAAAATCTTACTCCTATTGATGAAGACAGTGGCAGGGGATAAGGGCATGGGGTAGGGTGGGGTGGGGAATCAGGTGGAGGGGAGCTATAGGGGGAAAACAAAAAGAGGAACACCTGTAATCTGAACAATAAAGATTTATTTAAAAAAAAATATATATATATCCAGTGAATGCTTAGATTAGATTCTGTAAATCGATTCAAATTTTAAGACTAACAAGAATAATAATACTCTAAATAGTCGAACCTATTTTGTTTCAGGCACTTTTCTAGTGCTTTACTTATATGATGTCTAATTCTGATGACATTTCTGAAAAACAGATGAGGTGAAGGTAGTTGCTCAAGATGACAGAGGTAGTAAGAGGAAGAAAGCTGAGATTTGGATCTGGACCTGTCTAGCTTATAAAAAAGCCAAGTGTACACTGATACCAAAATAAAAAACTGATGCTTTATTGGAGATAAAATACTGCTTATTCCATGTGGCTAATCAGAAATGGTGGACCGAGGTAAAAGGGATTGCAATGATGCCACTCATTTGTGAGGGTTCAGCTCCAGGGCCACCTCCTCCCAGAATTCTCTACCTACCTGATTAGTTTTCTCCTAGAAGACTTCCATAGTCCTCTGTCTTTATCTCAATTTTACACCTTATTCACTTGATTTTAATTGTCTGTTTATAGGATTGTCTCCCCATTAGACAATGAGTGACTTGAAGACAGGAACTTTATTTTTCACTCTGTCTTCCCATTTTAGTCCCATAGATAATGAGTAGTGTTTTTATCAAAATATTTACATGCTGTGTCTTAGTCTTGGGGGTCCACAATGCAAATTAATAAATATTCTATGAAGTTCTGCAGAAAAGAGATGTGTTTAGCCTTAACTAAAGTAGCATTTCCCAATCATACTTGACCATGAAATCTTTTTCCTCAGAATACTTATTAATTACTTGTGCAACTAGTGTTTCAGAAAATAGACCTCGGGAAATAGAGTTCTTATGTGGCTTTATTGGATGTTTCTTTTCTCCTTGTTTTGGGGGTGATAGGTAGATACTGAACCAACAAATTTTATACTCCAAAAGGGATCTTTTTCATCCAATTACTAAAAAGAAAGTATGCTTTGTAGCAGGAGGCAAACTCAGAATTGCTAAAGGAAACTGCTCTCTTGGCAAGAGAATGTGCTTGGCATTTCTGTTTTTAAGGTAACCACACCTGTTTTAGGGATGTGGGAGGGGGAATCCTTGAAACAAATTTATGCTTTGCTTTGATTCTCCTTTAGAACATGATTCTGTTTCTCCCAAAGTATGCACATATTCATTCACTCTTTTGGTTAAAATACATACATCCAAGTGGCAGTTGCAGTATTTAGAAATACAAAATACAGGGAAAGGAGTTTAATAATTTCTCAGTGCTAACGGCAGCCAAGGGCTAAGCCCTGTGTGTCGTAAATGACAGGGCTGTCCAGAGGCAAAAATCCTTTGTAGGCAGTTTTTATCCCCTTTTAAATTTTTTGGTTTTAAAGAGTGGAATCTTTCAGTAGCAGAAGCAGTTGCAATCAAACCTCACCTGTTTTTTATATTTCACAGCTCCTTAGGGAAAGAAAGAAAAAAAAAAGATAACCTGAGAAAGGAGATGGGTAGGAATGCCAAGTTCTGAGTAGCACTGTTTTCCAAAAGATAGACGATGCAGAGGCACTTTTCTTTTTATAACCATTTTGGTGTCTCTTGCCCTGTGAAATGACTCTTGAAAAGTCTCTTTTTCTGCAATCATAAATGCCTCTACTATGATCCTTGGGAAAACTCTCGTAAAACACACTCATGTGAGGAATTCAATGTTATTTGTCTCATGGGCTCCAGGTATATTACATACATAGGCACAGGCCTATATTTAATACCAAGGCATTTGAAAGGAGTGTACCCCAGGATTCTCAGTGCTCAGAGTAATTATAAAACACTTGCTGAAGCAGAGTTACAAAGATGTTTTTATTCCTCAAAGTTGTTGTTTTTGTCTTTTTTGCTATGCTTGGTGAGTAGGTAGACTGCTAAGTAAAAAATAAAAGTCAATTAAAACCCATTGCAGGTAACATTTTGATAAAGGAAAGTTACCATGACTGAGGCTCTATCAAAGATCAGCATTCCATATTTTATTCCTCTAAATTCTCAAAATATCCATATAAGGTAATTATTATTCCCATTTTACATATGAAGAAAGTAGATCTCAGAGATTAAGAGGTTACAGAGCTACAAAATAGTGGAGCCAACCTTGGAAACCAGGTCTGCAAGGTCTCCAAAGGTGAAATAGGAGGTGTTGGAGAGGTGAGGCAATTTTAGGTCAAGTTACCTAAAAGGTAACATCTTCCTAAAAATGTGAAGGACATGAGCTCAGAGTCTGTGTGGGAAGCCATTACAAAAGGATATGGGTACAGAGAAGCATGAAAAGGTGAGGCCATTAATATAATCCATCTACCACACTGGGCATAGTAAGCAAGAGGTGGAATGACTCAAAGAGACTAGGGAAGAGGCATGGTCCAGACAACACAGGACCTTGTGGGGTGTGCTAATGAGGTTTGTTTTCATTTTAAGGCCAAGAAGGGAGCCCTGGTAGTGGCTTGGACTAGCTATTACCAGTGGAAGCAGAAACCAGTGGGCAAAGTGTGATATATTGTGTTTGTTCAATGGATAAAATTTGGTGACATTTTAGATGTGAGTGCTAAAGGGAAAGCAGGACTCAAGGATAACAGTGGAGTCTCTGGCTCTCTGACTTGAATGATGGCACCAATCCCTGAGATAGAGAAGAATGAAGAAGCATCGGAGGTTTGGGGGCAGGAATCAAGAGTTCTGTTTGGGACATTGACTTAGCCAATGTCAGATAAGAAAAGCAGAAATTACTAGATATTTTAGGAATCTGTTGCTGGGAAATGGTCACAGAGGTTAGGGTTGCATTATGCATGTCATGGCCTGAGACACTTTTGTTTTCATAGGCCCCTTCCTCTATTCATTTTCCCCCTTCTGATTATGAAAAAAAAACACACAATTAAAAATTTCTAGGGCCCTAAAACTATTGTGGGCCCGGCCACAGGCTTTGTGCCTGCTATGACTAATGGATAAGCCAGCCCCGATAAAGGCGTTGAAAGGATTGGAAAGCAAAAGGGAAACTGGATATTACATAGAGATCAGGAAGCTTCTGCCACCAGTGGGCTGGGGCTCATGAGCCACACTTAACCACTGATGGTGCTGGAACCACTGACTCCTGCTGCTAAGCAGGAGCCTCTCTAAAGCTGCCAAAACTCTATTACTGGTGCTGCTTAAACTGCCATCCCAGAAAATGCTGGAATCATGACAGCTAACGCTGAGCAGAAAACATCAGGGTTGCCATTGCCAGAGGAGCTGTGAGGAGCTCAGGGATCTTTAGTTTATTCCCCTTTCTCATCTCCCTGTGATACCTTTTACTGGAAGAACCTGAAGCAAAGTCTGCAAGTCTGGGAGGATGGGAGCTGTTGTTTTCACGCTTCCCATTCTAACCCTATGGGGAGAACCTAAGAGTACAAATGCAGGGGTAATAATCAACCAATAAACATCTGGCATATGCATGCTACGTTTGAGCTGTCTGTAAAACAGGCTAATGGAAATGTAGAGGGAGGTCTCTTTGAAGGGGGTGTGAAGAAAGAAGAGTTGGTCAACTAAGACTAAGAACTAAGATATCCAACATATTCATCAAATAAAGGAAGAGGAACTGGCAAAGGAGACTGAGAAGTCAGAGAAGAAAAGCAGCCAACTGTGGAACCCAAGAAGGTAGAGTGTTTTGAGAAAGAGTGAATGACCACCTGTGTTAGATACCACTGAAAGGGTAAGCAAGATGAAAACATAAAAGGTGCCTTTGGATTTCACATCATGGATGTCATTGGTAACCTTGACAGAGTTTATTTCAATCAAAGTGCTATGCATGCAAGCCAAAATGGCTTCATGTTTTCTGATTCATTTTATGAAAAACCCTGTTATATGTGGATTATTATTGCCCCACATACATACTGAGTGGTGGAATAAAATTCCAAACGCAGGATTCTGACAAGTCCAGTTGTCTTTCTACTATCCTCCAAATTTATAAAAACAATCACTGTTCTTCCTTTATAAGAAATGATAGAGCAAAACAGAAGTTTCTAATCCTTCCTTGCAGAAATTCTGGCCACGTGCAACTTGGTCCACATGGAATCTCAAGTTAAAAAAAAATAGTTAGATACAAAATTCCATGGCCTCTAGGATTTCTCATCAAGAGACACTTTGAGTGCATACAGATGGAAACCAGGAGTAGGTATGGTCTTCCCATTACCACCTCCCCCAACACTTATTTTATCATTCCCCCCTTAAAGAGCAGGGAAGATTTTGCATTCTGATCTTTTTATTTTAAGGCAATGGCAGGGAACTTTAGATCACATCTGTCAGCTAAACATTCCAAGGAAGCTGTCTGCATACTAGTCAGGCTCAGAAGATGAAAGGTCAAGTAATAACTGGTGAGGTGAGAGGAGCTGCAAAAGAGAAAAATGAAAATCTATTGAAAAACGGGGAGTTGCTGTGGAAGGCTAAATAGCTAAGAAGGGCCTCAAGAGAATATTCCCAGCTGATTCTAAAGAGGCCGTGAAATCACTGCCTGGAATGAATGGCACCAGCAGGAATATTAAGATAGAGAGAGGAAGATTCCAAGGAAGAATGATGTTTTGACAGCTCTGAGGTTTAAATTGTCTGGGGAAAACCAGGTACGTTCCTCTTGCCAATTCCTAAGTTCATCTCTTGCCTGGATTGTTGCAACAGCCTCCTAATTTGTCTCTCATCTTTGGGATAGCCTGCAGTGTGACTCTCTACACAACAGCTAAGGTGATCTTCCAAAAGTACAAATATAACCTCCTCTTTAAGCTCTGCAATTCTTCCCTTTACACTCAGGATATAAGTGAAAATTCCCTAACATTGTTCACTTACTTCTCCTGCTTTCTCCACCCCTTTCCCAACACACACACACACACACACACACACACACACACACACCTCTAATATGTATATACTAGAGGCCCAGTGCATGAAATGCATGCACTGGGGGGAGGGGGAGGGTTCCCTCAGCCTGGCCTGGCCATCTCACAGTCCAGCAGCCCTCAGGGGATGTCCAACTTCCACAAAGGTGGAAAGGCTCCCGCCACCGCCACTGTGCTCGCCAGCTGTGAGCCTGGCTCCGGGCTTCTGGCTGAACAGAGCTGCCCCTGTGGGAGTGCACTGACCACCAGGGGGCAGCTCCTGGGTTTAGTGTCTGCCCCCTGGTGGTCAGTGAACATATTAGCATTTTACAGATGCTAATAACTTATGGGAGAAAAGCTACATTTATTTTTTAAAAATAGCATAAAAGAGCATTCTAGCCGTCTAGCAGTCATTCCGCTGCTTGGTCGATTTGCATATCATCCTTTTATTATATAGGATAGCTATATTAGCTGTATTTCTCTAAAGAACAGGGCCCTTTTAAGTTGTAATAACCAGATTCTTTGAAAGTGAGAAGAGCTTGAAGGGGCCCATCCTGCTAATTACAGCACTGAACAGATTCCATGTTCCATTGCTAAGTCACCAAATATATGGAGGCCAAGAGCAGTTATAATGACAGTAATGGGAGCTTCTTCATCTGGCTTCCTGGACCTTGGATTACAGCTATTGAGGTATGTTTTTAATTCAGTAGTTTCAGTAGCTATCCCTAAATGCCTAACTTTTTAACTGCAGCAAAAATAGCAGCTCTGGGGTAGAAGGAGGGGTCATTCTTGTGACGTTTTAGTACATTCCTAGATATATAACTATTGTTCACACTTGCAGCCTTTAAAAAAAAATACTTTAGAAGCCCTAAATCCCCTATTAAAGATTTTTAAAGTCTGAGTAATATCATTATATTTTACAGATGCTAATAACTTATGGGAGAAAAGCTACATTTATTTTTTAAAAATAGCATAAAAGAGCATTCTAGCCGTCATGGCCTATGTGTTTAGACTACTGAGAATTAAATTCATAAACACCTAGAAAAGACATAGAATTACATTCTATATAAAGCCCAGTGGCTATAAAAGAACATTGCTAGCAAATTAATGAACTACTTTTCATTTATGCTTGTAGGATTCATTAAACAGTTTAAAGGAACAATTTCAAAATAAAAATTTCCATATTCATACCACTAGATTTATTTCTTGGGAAACATACACACACACACACACCCCTAGATGATAGACTATGTAATTGAAACTGATCTTATTTTGCCAAGAACGCAAGGAAAGAAAGAAGTTCCATTTTAATACAAATAACATAGATTATCAAAAAAAGCAAATTCCTCCTGATAACATAAACTTAGAGACTCCCCAAGCTTCTATATAGTCCTGAGTTTGGGAAGTTGTCTTTCCTAAAGGACTAGTCCCACCAAAATAATTAGGTACCATCTCCCAAGACTAAAGCTCTAGTAACATCCCTCTCTCCTGCTCATCCAGTGCTGAGAGGCGGGAGTGGAAACTTAACCACCTCTAGGTTCTGAATGGGCATGGAAGAGAGGTGTGCCTGGCAGAGCTGTAGCAGGTGACTGTTGTTAGTCTCTGAGACTTTCACCACCCCACATTGGTTCCCTTAACCCTGACCTTAACTGTAGATAGGTCTTTCATTAAATCCTCTTCTATTACTCCTTTGAGTGTGCCTTCCATTTCCCCGCCAGGGCCTTGACTGATATCAGTAAATGCTCTCATCAAAGAATGGGGCAGTTCTGTTTAATATCTGATCTTAATGTCATTCAGACCCAAGTTTGCCTTTTAAATCAGAGTAAGGCTGCAGAGATGTTTTCTGCCCTGGGGTCAGCAATATCAGTCAGGGCCCTGCCTGGAAATGGAAGGCACACTCAAAAGGATAAATGAAGAGGATTTAATGAAAGGCCTATCTACAGTTAAGGTCAAGGTTAAAGGAACCAACATGGGGTGGTGAAAGTCTCAGAGACTAACAACAGTCACCTGCTACAGCTCTGCCAGGCACACCTCTCTTCCATGCCCATTCAGAACCTAGAGGTGGTAAGTTTCCACTCCCTCCTCTCAGTGCTGGATGGGCAGGGAAGAGTGCTGTTACTAGAGCTTTAGTCTTGGTAGAGGGTCTGCCTGGAAGGAGCTGCAGCCATTGGTAGAGAAAGGCAGCTACTGGTGTACCAGCATGGCCACAGAACTGCAAAGATACATAAGAATAAGTGTCCCCAAAGTGCATCCTCTATGGGGAAAGTTTCAGATTTGATAGTTAAAAAGCCTGGATTCAATATGATATACTGAGCAAATGTTTTTGAACATATTATTTAAATGTTCTGAAATTGCCTTCTTAGTTTTAAAACAGGAATACTCATACCAATGATGTCATAGGGATCAAAGGGAAGACTAGATCTAAGAGTCATTTGAAAACTACAAAATACCACTTACTTTTATCATTATTTTTATTGTGATGATCATTTTCCTCTTTGTTATCATTATTACCTTTAGAGACACTCATTCATTTCAAAAGAATATTTGAACAAACAACCTTATGACTAAGATATGCTTTTTCTACATGCCAGAATATTTTATAGCGTAGTCACCTCTGGCTATCAATATTTAAATACTAGGGATCCATGGGACTAAGTACAGTAAATAAGTTTTCAGACAGTAATAGAATATAGAACGTAAGAAAACACAATGCAAAACTCCTTAGCTTTTGTTCCATGTGAAAACTCAGAGAGATGTTTATTCAGTGGCTCCCTAAATCTCAGGTATCAGATATGGCAAAACTACTGCCCCTCCCCTTCATGCACCCATGGCAGACATTACAGAGCCCAGGGACACATTAGAACCCAGGAAACATTAGAGCTAGAGATAACATTAGAATCTTCCTCAATATAAGCTTTCCAGGCAGTCACTACCAAGTCCAGAAAAAAGGGTAATCAATTTAGTCGAAGAACCTGGTCATGTTTTCCTGAAAGTGAGAAGACTTAGGAAGGATAACAGCAAACTCTTTAAATATCGGCAAGGCTGTGTGCTAAACAGAGGGCAGTGAGGTTCAGTGTGGCCTCAGAGGAATGTATGAGAGCCAGTGGGTAGAAGTGTGTGAGAGGCATCTATCAGCTGTTTAGCATTTAGAGCTAACCAGTGTGCTATCATTTTTAAATGTACTACATTCAGTTGAACCTGCATAAACCTCTCTATCATGGGTGTTTTTAAATAAAATAATTCTTGATTTAGGAGAGTGGGTAAGCTAAATAATGACTAATGCCCATTCCAGGTGTAGATTTCCACAGTTTTAGGTCTTTCTAGGAGTTCAGTGGTGTGCACCAATTCTCAGAAGGCAGCTGTAAAGAAAAGCCTTACTGGTTCACTTGGGAATCTTTAGATGGGTATAGAATTGGCAAAGTCCCATACAATCCATTTGCCAGCTTTATTTTATAATGTGTCAGCCAGAACTCCCCTAGCCAATATTTTGTGCCCCGGAAAGGAAAGCCCACGACATGGTAAATTATTGATGATGCTGCCAAAAAGGAATTTCACTCTCGGATCAAATTTGGATTAAATATAGTAAATCCAGGCATTAGTTTTTAATAATCAAAAAGTTCTGTCGATGTGCTTTAAGAGAATAAAGCCCCCCCCCCCCCCTTTTAAAGGTCTGTTTGATGTAACACTTGAAAGTTGAGATGTAATCAATCATTAACAATATTTAATATTCTCTACCTTCTAGAAATACAATACGGTCAAGGTGCTGAGGTGTGAAAACTGGCCACAGTTCAGTTCTTATATTAGATGAAACCACTTTTGAAGTATCATTTTCTTACCCACATTCAATTTAGCATTTCTTCAGCATATTACTTTTATCCATCACTACTTATTTTAATTAAATGAATTTACCTGATACTTAGGCCTCTGGGTACATGTAGGGGGAAAGAGGACATAGTATAATATACATAAGCAAAGCAAATATTGGAGTTCCCAATTCTGTGTAAAATGATCCAGCAGCAAAATGGGATTTAGATGTCTCCATATGGAATTACTAGGCATTTGTTTAAATAGGAACAAATTTCTGCCGCCTTTATGGAGAACATTGAGAGCATGAATTCTGTCTTACATTATCTGTTTCCTCAACTCTTAGCATAGTGCTCAGAACATAGTGGAGATCAATAGGTATGGAGTGAATTTAAAAAAAGAACTACCAAGTTCTCCCTACTCTGTGCTCCTCAGAGTATTTAACACATGGAATTATATTTTTGTGTTTTTTATTTTTTATTTGTCTGTCTCCCACATTAATCTGTGAGCTCCTTGACAGCACCCATCTCACCGATTCCCAGTGTCTAATTTAGTGCCTAGTAGGTACTCCTTTAATGTATGTTAAATGAGTACTTTCCTCAGTGAGATTACATGCACACACTCAAATAGGCTTTACTGAGGAACAGCATTGGTTAGTAAAGAGCAATGGCTTTCAGAGTGTTTGAATTCCTAAATTAAATTCCTAAATTTTTATTAACCACATAACCTATGGCAGGGATTTTCAACTGGTGTGCCACAGGAATTTTAAAATCATGCAATACCTGACTATTTAATCTGGGGCACTGACTTTTTTTTCCTTAGAATGTCAAATAAAAATGTGACCATAGCCCTAGCTGGTTTTGCTCAGTGGTTAGAGCATATGCCCTTGTACTAAAGGGTTCTGGGTTTGATTTTGGTCAAAGGTCATGTACCTCGGTTGCAGCCGGGCTTGTGTGAGAGGCAAGCAATCGATGTGTCTCTCTCATGTCCATGTTTCTCTCTGTCTCTCCCCTCCCTGCCACTCTCTCTAAAAATCAACAAAAAAATATCCTCATATGAGAATTAACAAAAAATGACCACAACCAATACAACAATAGCCATCTGGTGTAAATGCTGTCTTGAACCATAAATATAGGTCATAGAATAGTTGCAATTTATTGGTCACATAGCACAGTAAGGTTGTATCTGATTGGTTCATTCATGGTAGCAGAAATCCTTCAATACAAGTATAGGCACCTGATTTTTTAAAAAAAAAATCACTTTGGAGCAAAAAGGGTAAGTGACTACTGCTATTATTATTAGTTTTGTAAATCAATTTAAATTATACCTATTTTTTGGTCAGATAAGCAAAAAGTACATATTTTTTGGTATGCTGCAGAATTTTAGTAATTAGTTTATGTGTGCCATGATTTGAAAAAGGCTCGATGACCTATGGGAATATATTTATCTTCTGTTATCCTCATTTGTAAAATAGGAAGAGTAGTTATCTAATTATATGATGCTTATCACTTATAATCTCTTTCATATATATATACATATATATATATTAATTGTATTTAGTATTCACCTTCCCAATTATATATGATGTACTCTAGGCAAGACAGTCACATAACAATTAAGAGCAAAGGCTTTGGAATTAGGTTACCTGGTTTGAAATGCAGATTTGATTCACTAAATATGGGACTTTGGGAAACTTATTCCCAAATCTGTGCCTCAACTTCCTCTTCTATAACATGGGGGATACTAATAGTACATACTTCATAGATTGTTGCATGTACAGCACGTAAAATAGTGTCTGGTGCATAATGCACAGAAAATTTAGCTATTATTACTATTAATATATTTATGCAGCTCTCCCTTTCTTTAAATAACATCTGGAAGTTTTCATGTATTATATCACCCAGCATTTAGCAGCTCAAACCAGTAAACTTCTTATTCTGTTCTAATGACATTTTCTTGATTAAATTATATTGTCTCATCTTATCTTCTCTATTAGTTTGCTGAGCTCCCCAGCTAAATTTCCAGCTCCTCTGGCACTAGAACACTTCTCAAAGTCACTCAGGACCAATGTTAGCCCTAAAATCAAATTCTGCAGTGAGATCCCTCTTGATTAATTTCTCTTCTACCTTTTTAATCACTCTGATTAAATATTTCACAATCATCTTTGTCCCTTTCCTGTAACCCCCTAACCAATGTTTATCTCAACATCTTATTCTTTCTCATTAGTGTTTCCTAAATCCATCCCCACTGCTCTATCCCAATACTGGCACCCCAGTTCAGATCACATCATCTTTTACCTGGGAGTTGGCATCAGCCTCCCAACTGACCCTTTAGCTTGCAGTTCCTCTATTTCATCCTCTACCCAATGGCCCGATCAATTTTTCCAAAGCATTGTTGAAATATTCTGAGCCCCTCCTCAACACATTCATATTGTTGACCAGGTAAAGGTGAAACTCTTGAGGTTGACAACCATGGTTTCCTTCATCTGGATCTCTTTATCTTTCTAGGTCTAGGTTTTAACTTCCTATAAAGGATGGGAGGGAAAAGTACTCATATTTATTTTAGAGACTATTTAAGCTAGGATGAAGGTAGACACTCTCACATTTAAAATATTTAATACTTTCTGCTTCATCCTGATTCCCATATATTTTCCATCTCACTTCTTCCTGCAGATGAGGGAACTGCTGTGGGCCAATTTCCTTTTAGAATATAAATGATGCTAGACATTACCCACCATCACCCTTTGTGGCTCTCCTCTTTCACTACTTGTAATTTTTATCTGTTGTACCTGACTTCACACCTTCCTCTGTTTCTTTGCCATGACGCATTGGATCAGTGATGAAATTTCAGAATGCTCAGATGGGCTATGATCTAGCATTCCCTTCAGGTACTTCTTTCATGAACTGCTTATGAACTCCAAACATAAAAGTTACTAGTAAGAGGTGGCTCTTCAAGCTTCTGGGACATTGCTAAAGGTAGATGCCCAATGAGATTTCTACAAAAGCACTGTGAGGTGGGCATTATTACTCCATTCTTCAAATGAGAAGATTGAGGCATAAGACAGTAAAAGTACTGTGTTCAAAGACACATAGCTAGCAAGTGGCAGATCCTAATTGGAGCCTAAGTGTTTTGAGATCAAATCCTATGCTATTTTTCAAGAACATGTTGTTTCCTCATATAACCAGGTTACTTTGTTGTTAGTACTTATGTACTTCAGCAGTAAAAACAATCCTATCTACTAAAAGAGTAATATGCAAATTGACCATACCTCCGCTACACCCCAACTACACCCACCAGCCAATCAGGGGTGAGTATGCAAATTAACCCATCAAGATGGCTGCAGCCATGGAGAGAGCAGGAGGCTTGGGTTTCCCTGGTGATGGAGGAAGCCAAACTTCCTGCACATCCTGGCTGGCCCAGGCCTCCACTGAAGGCTACAAAGTTTCAATTATAGAAGATAAATAAATCACAGATACCAGGGCTTCCACTTGGGTAGCTGGGGGGCGTGGCCGGCCTGCAAACCACCACAGGTCCCTTTTATTATATATCTAATCCTATATAATAAAAGAGTAATATGCAAATTGACCATCACTCAAACACACAAGATGGCTGCCCCCATGTGGTCAAAGATGGCTGCCCCCATGTGGAGACAAGATGGCCACCACTAGATGGCCAGCAGGGGAGGGAAGTTGGGAGGGACCAGGCCTGCAAGGGAGGGCAGTTGTGGGCAATCAGGCTAGCAGGGGAAGGCAGTTAGGGGTGACTAGGCCTGCAGGGGAGGGAAGTTAGGGGCAAACAGGCTGGCAGGGGAGTAGTTATGGGGTGATCAGGCTGGCAGGCAGAAGTGGTTAGGGGCAATCAGGAAGGCAGGCAGGCGAGCAGTTGGGAGTCAGCAGTCCTGGATTGTGAGAGGGATGTCTGACTGCCTGTTTAGGCCCGATCCTACTGGATCCTACTGCCCTAAATGGGCAGTCGGACATCCCTCGAGGGGTCCCAGATTGGAGAGGGTGCAGGCTGGGCTGAGGGACATACCCCCATGCACGAATTTCGTGCACCAGGCCTCTAGTATATCATATTAAGTGTGGTGGTAAAAATTCATGTCAGTACTATGATTGTCATTTCTAAACCCTCCAGAATGAAGCAAACTCTCTGAATTATGAGAGAACACAGCACAAATTATCTCCCTGTACTATAGAGGCAGTGTGACATATAGAAATAGAAAAGGCTTAAGAACCAGACCAGACAAATAAAAATGAACTAGCTTGATGACCTTAAGCAAGTGATTACTTCCCTGGAGGCATTTTCTCATTGTAGAAAATGAGAATAATATGTCTTAGATAAGTGGGTGGTAAGAAATGAAAACCATACTTTAAATACCTAATCAAATCAACAAATGTTAACTCACCATCTCTTCTATTTCTTAAATGACTATCTTCTTGTGGATATTTTAAAGAAATAACTTGATCTGCCCATAAAATTCTAAATCTTTCCCTTATAATCTTTCAAAGGAGACCAAATTCCGCTTTGTTTGGGGGTTAACACCTTTATATAAGATGGCATCTATTGGTAAGCACTGCATGATCAGATGAAAGACCAATCTAATTTTTTGTGTGAATTCATTATTTAAGGAAGGGTAGAACCCACTAGCTGCCAAAGCCTTGAGTAGAAGCATAATTTCAAAATTAAACCGTCTTGCCACATAAAAAGCAATACAATTCTAACCTCAGAGTTACTCAGCCTCAGATGGAGAGAAATGAAGTAGAAATATGAGTTATAAAGCTGAGGAGCCCCAAGCCAGTTTGCAATATTTTCCAAGAATGTCTTTATAACATTCATGGAAAATACATTGAACAGCTAATTTGGCCTTGACAGTGTGTGTGGCAGAGCACCTCCCAATAACTTTTTATTAGTTTTTATTACTATTTTATTGTAAAATCTGCATTTTATCAATTTTTCATAGTCAATTAGATTGAGGCAGGCCCTTAGAAATGATCTCAGGCAATATCCCACTCAGTGCAGGGATCTCATCCTCAGTCTCCCAGGGCTGAATATTTATTCCCTGTTCCAGGGAAGAGAAAGAGTAGAAGGGGAGAACATAAATGACAATAAATGGTTATAAAATAGTCTACCTCACAGGGCGTTACTAGCATTTTTTCACTACTCTTTATTCATCTAAATGTTAGTTTTTGGTATTTATTTTTCTTTTGAAAAAAACTGACATTGAATTTAATTCCAATTTTCCAGGTTACATTTCTTGTAACATCTTTTTCCTCTGCCTTTCTGCTAGTCAGTGCTCCTAAATAGGATACCACCTTGCATCCTCTTCTATGATTCTTCTATACAAGCTATTTATATTTAGTTTCAGCCTTCAGCTCTCCATTGGTAATTCTTTTTCCCCCCATTAGTCATTCTTAAATCTCTTTCTGTGGTTCAAAACTTTCTTGAGCACCAGAAGTCATAGACCCAACTGATCTCTGAACATCTTCATCTGACATCAAACAAAACACTTCAAAAACAAGTCCAAAACTGAACTCTTTAGACTTACCATCAAACCTCTTTTTCTCTTGACAATTAGTGAAGTAAAAATATAACGTCAGTAAGGACTACTTACAGATTTTTTAAACATACCTAAGTTCTAGAATCAAAGTGGATATCTAAATCACAATTAAAGGGGATAAGAATTCTCAAAAAAGTATCTGCCACTAGCAAACACCCATAATCTGATTAATTAATAGCAAAATTATTTTCCTTTTTTAAAATAAAAAAAAATTAAAGTAGAGAGAATGCAAGATGGCGGCGTAGGTAAACACCTAAACTGCTGCCTCCCACAACAATTTAAACTGCAACTAAAAGACAAAACGTCTATCACCCAGAACCACGGGAAAGCTGGCTGAGTGGAAGTTCTACAACTAGGAGGAAAGAGAAAAGAGCATTGAGATGTGCACGAGCGCTGAAAAGCTGAGGTACGGAAGCTCGTGATCCGGGCTGGCTGCGGGTGACTGGGTGCGTTGCTTTCTTCAACCCAAAGGGAGACAAGCCCCTGATTACTCTGAAATCCAGTCTCTGGGGAGACGCAGGGGACCCAAACTTCTACGGTGAGAAGCTGGACTGTCTGCCAGTGAGGGTGGCTTGCTTGCAGAGCTGAGCCCAGGAATAATTGTTTACTGCACTGGGGCATGGGACTCGCGGATGCCGTTGGGGATGCAGAGCCGGCTAACTAGCAGGCATTGCTGTTTGCCACGCCCTAACCTAGTGACACCCTGAGGCCCTGCACTGCACAACCTACAAACCCACCCAAGCTCCAAGCAGCGAAGTTAGCATAAGAAAGGCCTGCCCTATCGCAGCTTAACCTAGCAAACTTGCAGCCTGGGTCAGACAGCTCCAAAACCTCCAAACCCCAAGCAAAGAGGAGAAAACTGCAGCTCTCAGTGTAGCTCCTGCTGAGTGGCCTCAGACAGTAGCTGACCTGCACCCCATTGGAGATCCAGAAGCCAGTGTACCTAGTGGTCAGTGTGAGACACCAGATTTCAACTCCTCACATCCATAAGTGACACATTCAAGAGGCAGACTCAGCGAGCACCAAAGCCCCACTGAAACAAGTCCTGACCCAGAAGCGTGTCTTCAGCGCAGCAGTTCTTCCATTATAGACACAGAGAGTGCTCACAGCTAATTGGCCTGGAGGTCAATTCCTCCCAGCATACCAATAGCAATTAAGGCTTAACTACACCAAGACTTTGCACTCAGCCCACAAAGGGGTGTACCAAGAGAGTCCACGTCAGGTGATTGGAGAGGCTGAGCTACTGCCCCCTATAGGTCACCTACCACACAAAGCCACTCCATCAACACAGGGAAGCAGCCAAAATGCGGAGACAAAGAAACATGTCACGAATGAAAGAAATGGAGGAAAGCAAACTACTGGATGACATAGAGTTCAGAACCACATTTATAAGGTTATTCAAGAATCTTCTAAAAACTGCCAAGAAACTTGATGACACTTCTGAGGAGCTTAGTGAGACCTTCAAGGACCTTAATGAGAATGCCAAAAAAATGGAAAAGGACCAGTCAGAAATGAAGCATACACTGTCTGAAATAAAGAATATACAGAAACTCAACTGTAGATCAAAGGACCCCAAGAATCAAACCAAAGATCTGAAATATGTGGAAACAAAAAACATCCAACCAGAAAAACAAAAAGAAAAAAGAATCCAAAAATATGAAGATAGTGTAAGGAGCCTCTGGGACAACTTCAAGCGAACCAACATCCGAATTTTTGGGGTGCCAGAAGAAGGGAGAGAGCAAAATATTGAAAACCTATTAGAAGAAATAATGACAGAAAACTTTCCCTACCTGGTGAAAGAAATAGACTTACAAGTTTAGGAAGTGCACAGAACCCCATACAAGAGGAATCCAAAGAGGACCACACCAAGACACATCATAATTAAAATGCCAAGGGCAAAACACAAAGAGAGAATATTAAAAGCAGCAAGAGAAAAACAGTTAATTACCTACAAGGGAGTACCTATACGACTGTCAGCTGATTTCTCAACAGAAACTATGCAGGCCAGAAGGGAGTGGCAAGAAATATTCAAAGTGATGAACAGCAGGAACCTACAACAAAGATTACTCTACCCAGCAAAGCTATCATTCAGAGTTGAAGGTCAGATAAAGAGCTTCACAGACAAGAAAAAGCTAAAGGAGTTCATCACCACCAAACCAGGATTACACAAAATGCTGAAGGGTATCCTTTAAGAAGAGGAAGAAGAAGAAAAAGGTAAAGATAAAAATTATGAACAACAAAATGACATCAAATACATACCTACCAACAAGTGAATCTAAAAATCAAGTGAATGAAAAATCTGAAGAACAGAATGGACTGGTGAATATAATAGAATCAGGGACATAGAAAGGGAGTGGACTGACGATTCTCAGGGGAAGCATGTGTGAGGGGTGCGGGAAGAAATTGGACAAAAATCTTACTCCTATGGATGAAGACAGTGGCGGGGGGTAAGGGCATGGGGTGGGGTGGGGAATCAGGTGGAGGGGAGCTATGCGGAAAAATAAAAGAGGAACCCTGTAATAATCTGAACAATAAAGATTTATTTAAAAAAAAATTAAAGTATAGTTGATATATAAATGGCCTCCTTTTCCAGAACATAATAGAACAATAAAAAACATATTTATTCTCTTCCTTTAACAACTTGAAATCCTGGAAAAACTGAATATGAAAAAATGAAATGGTTCTCAGACATTGGACCATAGGCAGCAGGGAACTAGAGAAGGGAAAAAAAAAGGTGAGTCCTCATTATCTGGCCTACTGTAGAGTTACAGAGCAGGCAGGGAAAACTAAAATAGATCAGGGGTTGGCAGGCAAAGACAGCTAGAATATGAGTGATATAACACTAGAGTGGAGGGAAGTATGCAGAGAGAGCTCTAGAGATCTATAGAGGAATCCTTCAAATTCTTGGCTGAGTACTATTCTATCCATTCATGAAAAGAAATTACCCAATGCCAGGAAAAACCATACAGAGGGGCTGAAATAGTGTGTGTGCCAACCAATCAGAGTGGAAAGATATTGTAATAGTTAGGACACCAGGTAAACTTCTAAAAAAAAAAAAAAAGAGTATCACCTTAATGGTGGGGCTAAACTAGCTCTAGCCATAAAGCTATTCTGGACATGCCTTAAAGCTTAAAAGAAAACACTAAAAGGATTCAATTAATTCCAAATAATTTAACAGCATGCCAGAACAAAATTCAACACTATGTAAAAGAATATAACAAAACTCTGCACCTAAAGATGTAAAATCACAATGTCTAGCATTCTATATAAAATTTACAGGAAAATTTATAGGAGCAGAGTAATAAAGAACATTATCAGGGGAAAAATTAGTCAATAGAAATAGACCCTTAAATGACAGATGATGAAACTAACAGACAAAAATATTAAAACATATGTTCCACACATTCAAGAAGACAGCAAAAAACTTAAACAGGATGGGAATAAAAATTCAAGATATAAAACTAAGACCTAAATGGAACTTACCTGGAATATCTTACAATTAAAATTGTTCAAATGAAAAACATAGAGAAAAACAAATGAATAGAACATCAGAACCGAACAAAGAAAATACCCTTCAAAATAAAGGATATTATATAAAAACTTCAGACCAACAAAGCAATATGACATTAATTTTCAGCAGACCTATACTGTAAGTTATGTTAAAAAAATTCTTTAGGCAAAAGGAAAATGTTAGCAGATGGAGATTCAGATCTAAACAAAGGAATGAATTCCAGAAATAGTAAATGCATAAGACATTTTTTCTCTTTGTTAAATTTTTCAATTAACTTTATAAAACAAAAATAAAACATTAAATTGTGGAGTTTAGAGCATAGATAGAAATAAATATATATGACAATACTATCACACAGTATAGGAGGGGGAAATTGAGGTATACTCTTATATGGTTCTTATGCAGTACACTAGTCACATAATATAATTTGAAGGTATACTGTAATAAGTTAGATAAGTATATTATAAATCCTAAAACAACCACTAAAACAAAAAATAACAAAGAGACTAAGCCAATAGTGTAGAAGAATAAAATACTAAAAGTATTCAATCCAAAAGAAGATAAAAAATGGGACATGAAGGAATAAAGAACAGAAAGGAAAAATTACAACAAATAAGATGACCACTTAGGCCCACTGCATTGATAATTACATTACATTTAAATGGTCTAATATTCCAATTAAAATGAGTTTATTTTTACATAATAAAAAAGAAAAAGCTAAATCTTTGCTGTTTACAAGAAACCAACATTTTAGTACAAATACAGAGATATTCTAAAAGTAAAAGGGTAAAATATATCTGCCATGCTTACACCAAACAAAGGAATATTAGAGCGATCATATTAATATCTGGCCAACTAAATTTCAAAAGGAGTATTACTAGGGTTAAAGTGGAATCTTATATAATAAAAGGCTAATATGCAAATTGTCCCCTTGACCGGGAGTTCGACCAGGGGGTGGGCCAGCCGGTCAACCTTACACATCCCCTCCCCGCAGTCGGCCTGGCTGGATTGGCCTGATAGGGGCAGGAGAGCTGGACCCCACCTGTGCACAAATTCATGCACTGGGCCTCTAGAATTTTGTAATGATAAAGGGATTGATTTATCAAGAAGAAATACCAATTCAAAAAAGGCATGCATGTGAAAGCAGAGCTTCAAAATATATGAAACAAAAACTGACAGAATTGAAGTAGGAACAGAAAATCCACCATTACAGTTGGGAGTTTCAAAAATCCTCTCAGTAATTGATAGAACAAATAGATAGAAAATCACAGATGTGGAAAACTTGAACAACACTTTTAATCCATTTGACTTGAATAAAATTTATTGGGTTCTAACTCCACAGCAGAACATACATTTTTCAACAAGGTAAATCATATTCTGGGCTATATATCAAGTCTCAAAAAATTTAATCATACATATGTTATCTCACTTCAAGGAATTTAAACTAGAAATGGATGTAAAGAAAATACCTAAAAAAGCTCCAAATATTTGGAAATTGGACAACGCACTTCTACTTTGTGAAATTACAAACTATTTTGAACTGAATGAAAATGAGAAGCAACACATAAAAATTTATGGAACACAGATAAAGCAGTTCTAAGTGGGAAATTTATAGCACTAAGTGTTTATATTATGAAATAACTGTCTCAAAATGAATTCAGTTTCTATTTAAGAAATTAGGAAAAACACCAAATAAATTTATACACAATTAAATACACTGATTTTAAATGCACAGTTCAGTAAGTTATGATAAATGTATATAACCATATATATATCACCATTATCATCCCACGAGTATCCTTGTGTTCTTTGCAGTTAATCTACCACTACCACCACAATCACCAATACCAGTCCAAGGTGACAGCTGATCTGCTCTTGGTCACTATAGATTACTATTGCCTATTGTAGAATTCCATATAAGTGGATATTAATATGGTATGCAACCCCTGTTTGTCTTCTTTTTCTCGGCATGTTTTTGAGATTCACATGCTTTGTATGTATTAGTAATTTTTTTATCTTTATTGCTAAGCAATATCCCATTATATGAGTATATTACAATTTGTTTACTCACCTATTAATTGGCATTTATATTATTTCCAGACTATGATTTCTTTTTTAAAAATATATTTGTATTGATTTCAGAAAGGAAGGGAGAGGGAGAGATAGAAACATTAACGATGAGAGAGAATCATTCATTGGCTGTTCCTACACGCCCTCTACTGGGGATCGAGCCTGCAACCCAGGCATCAAACCTGGGACCTTTCAGTCCACAGGCCAATGCTCTATCCACTGAGCCAAACCAGCTAGGGCCAGACTCTGATTTCTATGAGTAAAACTGCTATGGACATCTGTGAACAAATGAGACTGGGACTTGAACTGAAATTGCACATTTGCTTGGCTTCTCCTCCTTCCCTATCCAACTTGTCTCTTTCCTTTATGGGTGTCTTCAGGGATACTTTTTAATAACTTGCACCAAAATCCTTGGCTCCAGATCTTCTTCTAGAAGAGCCCAAGTTAAGATATCACCTGAGGCAAATGCCTCTCAATATGATGATTGTCCTTAAGGTCCCACCCCATCATTGCCTCCAGACTGATAACCAAAGTCAAGTCTCAGTATAGCCCACACAGAGAATTACAGTCTCTGTACAGAAAATAGCTGCTTGCTACTAACATTCTTGGGAAACGCAGAGCATTTATGCAAGTGAATCTTGAGGTGTGGAGTCTAAGGAGGTAGGATATAAGACTAGATAGTTGATAATTTATTGACTCAAGATTGAACATTCTTGCAAGAATATCTGGAACTGGTCCTAAATCTCTAGGTTGGACGTAAAAAGGACTCTAGTGAATGAGATGGAGATGCAGGAATTCCTTTGGAATGGTATAGAGAAAATGGTCAGAATATAAGAGAATTGAGAATATTAAAATGAATTTATTAGGTGAGAACAGAAATTTCATCACCTAATTGTTCCCAAGAAGGTCCCTGAGGATACTCCCCTTACAAAGTCAATATACACTAGTGAAAAGGTGATTGGCATCTTTGAGAAATTGTGTCAATTAGCATAGGCCAGTGGTTGGCAAACTGCAGCTCGCAAGCTGCGGTTTGCTGCTCTGTTGACTATGAGTTTGCCAACCACTGGCATAGGCCATGGTGGACAGGGAGATTATGCTGGAAACTAACTATAAACAATATTCATCCATCAGAGACAAGGTACATAATAATCAAAATGATAATTAAGTCCAGAGTGGCAATTAGGATACTTTGACTTACAGGGATCTATGGCAAGTGCTAAGACCTCATGGAATTTCTAAAGGTGAAATAGGTAGACAACAGACTAGAGTGATGCTCAACTTGAACAATAAGAAAAAAAAAGGAACATAAATATTTGATTCTAGCTGTTGCCATGGAAACTTATGGTCCCTCACCTAGTTTGCAGATCTAAGACTGTTCACAGAATCGGTCCTCACTGATAGAAGAGAATATGGAGTATCTACCAGTTCTCCTCACCCATTTCTCAAGGGTAATCTCATCACTGTCTGTACCCTCCCACTTCCTTGTTTGTTCCTCACAGCAGAATGGCTGAGAGAGAATTCCAAAAGGCAGGTCAGAGAATTCCCTGGGCAGAAAATGAGAGATACTCCATGCAGCTGTAGCCACTGGGACTAGCCCTTGTTTCATTAACCATCTTATAAAGCCTTGCATAGATTATGGTTGGCTACCTCTTTGAAAGTGACTCTATAAAGGATTGGACTTGCTTTTCCCCTCTGTCAGAGATGGGGTGAGAGCATTATTCAGCTCTGTGTTTCAGTATGAGAGCCAGATATGATGGAATACATGAGGGGACCTTAGGTGCAAGAAATCAGACATCTCTTATACACTACTTCAGACCGCCTTGGCCTCATTTATGTCTCATTCCAGCAAGCGCTGTTCTGTGTAGTCTCCAATTGACTATTGTTGGTGTAATCTGTCATCTCACACCTGTACTATGAGCCAGTTCTTCCCTGGAGCTTCCTCTTGATTGTAAGGCATGGAATATGCTGGGACTACACTCAGTGCCCACCCATGTAAAATCCAGAAGTGAGGCAAAGTAAAAACCCCTTTGGGGTGAAACTAACTAACAAAAGGTAGATAGAGGGAAATGGAAAAATTCTTCTCCATATCTCTCCTTGTCATGGATAATGACCCTCAATCAGTCCTGTGAAACCAGACAACTAGGAACTTCTGTTGACCACTCAACCCCATGATATATTTCTCTGTGCTGCTCCCCAGTGTGAAAAAACTGTTACATGACGCGTACTCTTGAACTTCCTATCAAAGCACTCATATATAAGGCATCATCTCCAACTCTGAATTTTGGGAAATCCAAGTTAAGCACGGAGGTAACAAAATTCCCAATATTTCACAATGATGATGGTCTATCTGGAAAACCAAAGAGACACAGCAATAACAACAACAAAGTCCTAATAATAGGACTCAGTACACTGGCTTATGATAAAAAATACATAAAAGTGACTAGTTGGTTTATATGTGAGAAATAACTTCATAAAAAGTTGAGTTAATAGGAAATGTACTAAACCTAAGGAGGACAAAATGACTACATCTGGGCCATAAAAGAAATGAATTACTGGAATACTTGTCATGTTCCAAGATGCAAAGGCTTAATGTTATAAATATGTCAAATATCCATAAATTAATCTGTAAATTTAATGAAATTTCAATTAAAATTCTAATTCTTTAACCTAGAAAATTAATTCCAAAAGATATCTGAGAGAATAAACTCATGAAAATAGCCAGGGACATTTTGAAAAAGAGTAATAAGAGATGACTAACCCTAATAAATAGGCAAGTTTGTTATAAAAGCTATAATTTAAAAATTGTGTGCTACAGCTATAGATAGTCTAGGAACCTGGCCCAAGTAGAGACAGATGTAATATCTGTTAAAAGTGGCATAAAATATCAGTGGGGAATTAGTGTATAGTTTTTAATAATGTAGCACAATTGGCTAGTCACTTGGGAAAAAATATATCCACCTCCCACCCCGACCCTTTATGGAGAAATAAGTTCCAGATGGAATAACAGCATCTTAGTTTGCTGCGTGCTCTTCCATAATTCTATTTTGGCATTTAATTTTTCTTTTTATTTGAAGGATTGCTGTATATAATATTCTGCCATTTGCTTTCTTCATTTACTATTATTTACATCTGGGGAGTGGGGGTGGGGCTGAATTTGAGAGTGATAATAAAAGAGAGTTTAACATAAATTAATCAATTCATTCACCAACTCATTGCTGAGTGCCTGCCATGTGCTAGTCACTATTCTTGGTGCTGGGGACACGGCAATGAACAGCAACACTACCTGCCCTCTTGAAGCTTACATTCTAGTTGGGAGGAGAGAGAGACCATAAACAAGTAAAATATGTCATATGCTAAATGGTGAAAAATGCTACCTAGGAAAATAAAGCAGAAAAAAAAAAAAAAAGGATAAGGAAGGCAGACTTCACTGCAAAAGTGACATTTGAACAAAGACATGAAAGAGATGAAGGAGAAAGGCCTGTGGAGGGTGGGTGCTGTATTCCCAGGCAGAGGGAACCTGAGCACTGAGGCTGGAGGAGGGAGTGAGCCTGGCATGTTCACCACCTTGGCTTGGGCACTGCTCCTTGGACTTGTCTAGAGAGAAAGTAGTAGAAAAGGAGATCAGGAATATAAGGCATACTTCACAGGGCCTGACAGGCCTTTTGAGGTCTGGTGTATCCTCTGAATGAAGGAGTAAGCTGTTGGAAGGCATTAAGCCAAGGACAGACATGATCTGATTTAGTTTTTGTTAACAGGATTACCATGGGGATACTATATGGAGAATAACATCCAGGGAAATCAATAGGAGGCTACTGCAAATGTAGAGAAGAGAGGTGGCAGTGGTTGGGACCAGGTTGGTGGCCAGGAAGTTGGTTTCTGGATGTATTTTGAAAGTATAGCTGGCAGGATTTTTTACTAGTTGGGTGAGGAGGGATAAGGTCTCTAAGAGAGTCAGCAAGGTTCTGAACTTTATTATGAGCAAGGAACAAGGTAGATTTGCCGGTAACTGAGATGGAGGGATGGTGGGAGGGGCTGGTTGTAACAGGGATGTCAGAACTTAGTTTTGGGTTGGCTACATTTGAGATACATATTAGATATCCAGGTAGAGGTATCAAGTAGTTGGGTGGATATATGGCTCTGAAATTTAAGGACAGTTCAGGAATAATATATAAATCTGAGAGTTATCAAGTCGCAATTTAGCCAGACACTGAATGAAATAACCAAGGGCACAAAGGGCATAAGAATTACATTTCAGTGATTCTTATCATAAATGTTTATAATATAATTTATGTGTATTTTTGTACAATTTTTAGAACTAGTAGAGCACTGGAAGAAAATATATGCAAAATATTATATAATTTTCTGTGGAGTAAAATATTCTAGGCTTGATACCAAAAATATAGTCATAAAAGAAATCACTAACAGACATGACTACATGATAATTAAACATTCTGTATATCACATATGGCATATATAAAAATAAGAAACCAATAGATTATTGGAAAAAATTAGTGCCATGTGCATGACTTACAAATTTCTAACCTTAATATGTAAACGTTTCTTGCAAATCAGTAACTATAAGATAAATGCCCTAATGGTAAAAATAAATAAACAAATATAGAACTGAACACAAAATTCATAAATAGAAACCATCAGTAAATATATAGGACATGTACAAACTAAAATTACATTTTCATTTAAACTGGCAAAAAGCATCTTTATGTGATACCACCTAGTTTGGGCAAGGGTGCTGAGAAATGTGTGCTCTTTATATGTTTACTGTAAATTAATATTAAATTTCCTGAGTTTAAAGAGGCATCTAATGGAGCCTTAAACTGCACATATTCTTTGACTAGAAAGTTCAGCTCTTATAATTTATGTGAAAGAAATTCTTTTGTTTATGGGTCATGACTCATTTAAAAGGAAGTAAATTAAAATATTTTAAAACAGCTCAGCTGGAGTGGCTCAGTGGTTGAGTATCAACCTATGAACCAGGAGGTCACAGTTCAATTCCTGGTCAGGGCATATTCCTGGGTTGCAGGCCCAGTAGGGGGCATGCATGAAGCAGCCAGTCAATGATCCTCTCTCATCATTGAAGTTTCTATCTCTTTCTCCCTCTGCCTTCCTCTCTGAAATCAATAAAAATATATTTTTAAATATTTTAAAACAGTATAATAGTAGATATTAACTCAATAGGGAAAAAGTTAATAACTAATATTAGAGAATTTACGAAGTAAATTTTACGACATCCATATGACATGGTATCATAGGCATGTTGTAGAACAATAATTATTTATAAAAATATTTGTGTGAGTATATGTGTTATTTGTTATAGAAACAGAGTTGATAACAAAACAAAAGGTAGAGTAGCTTTCCATCTTAAAAAATGCCTATAATCTGCATAGAAAAATCTGAAAGAATTTGAAAATATCCAATTTGTTTTTCTGTGGATAGCAAAATCACACGTGATTTTATTTTTTGCTTTCTGCTTAATTATATTTTCTCAGTCTTTTAGAAAACAAAAATGTTTTTCTAACTTGGTGTGGTTGAAAAATGAAATCAATATAATAAAGAATAAAAGAAGAAGGTCCAACAGCCCTGGTTGCTATCCAATATTATATAATCCTGGAATGTTTCAAAACCACCCACTTATGTGCTGACAGTTTGTCCAGATGTCTGGGATGACAGTCATAGAGCATCTTTGTCCCAGTGAATTGAATGGCTGGGCACATAAACAACCTGCCCTTTATTTTATTTATTTGCATTTAGACAAGGCAATTTTCCCCATCTTCATCATTTTGCTTTTTTGTTATGAATTCAAGGCACTTTACTGTGTTCTTAACTTACTTGATAGTATCCATATAGATATCCTCCAAGTTGAAAGTTAATATTTCATTTCATCAAAGAGGAAACTGAGGTACAAATACATTGAATAATTTGTTAAATTTAATTGGTAACTAAAGAATATAGCTAAACTAGAGGCCTGGTGTACAGAATTCTGGGACTCCTCAGGGGATGTCCAACTGCCGGATCATCTATGGGATTGGGCCTAAACCAGCAGTCGGACATCCCTCTTGGAATCCAGTGGTCCTTGGCTCCTAACCGCTCGCCTGCCTGCCTGCCTGATTGCCCCTAACCCCTCTGCCTACCTGCCTGATTGCCCCTAACTGCCTCTGCCTGCCAGCCTGATTGCCTCTACCTTGCCCCCCTGCTGGCCTGATCGACCCTAACTTGCTCTCCTGCTGGCCTGATCACCCTTAACTTGCTCTCCTGCCAGCCTGATCGCCCCTAACTGTCTCTGCCTTGGCCCCTGGCCTAAGCTGCAGTCTGGCCTCCCTCTGTGGGAGGCGACCTGGTGGATCAGGAAAGGTGCTACCCTTATTACCCCACTGCTGCTGCCACTGCCGGCCTGAGCCTCAGCCCTTGCAGCTGCTGCAGCTTTGCCCAGAAGACATCTGCCCTAATTAGCATATTACCCTTTTATTAGTATAGATTTTAAATGCTGGTCTCTCTACCCTAAACCTTTGCTCCTTCCACCATAATTTTTTCCTACTGAGTAAGTGGGATGAAAGATGATTTAAACAAGGGACATCAATTAAATGACAGTAAATCTTATTGTGAGACAGTTTGTACTTTTTCAATTATATTTCAAACCTGCTTTCATTAAGGAAAATTCCAAGTTTTATAAGATCCTGTCTATAAATCTCTTTAACACTTAGTGATTCTCATTTTTTAATAATAAGAACATAAATCTAATGCTTATAGCCTATTTAATTTAACATATTGCTTTGTCTTACTGAATTTAGTTTTATCTTCTATTTAGAGAGATATTGATTCTTCCATTTATAGTCACACTACAGACTTTTTAAAATAAATTTAAAATTTTCATAAGTAGATTTAAAAATATTCCATCATTAATATTTTTACAACATACAAATAGAACATTAATATTTTTAAAACTTGTAAAGGTTAAATGCAAATGCTTGGAGCTTGTAAAATAACTGAACTACTATGTGTTGCCTCTTTTTACCATTTTAGGAATTGGAAAAGGTACACAGTTAATTTTTGTTAAGCCTTTACTGTGTCTTGGTAGTTTCTCTGTGTGATCCCACTTAATTCTCACAGTTGTTCTGTGAGATTGGTATTAATACACTGAGTTTACAAATTTAGAAAATGAGGCAATGCATGATGATATAGCCTAAGGGCACCCAGTTACTAAATGGTGAACTGGGATTGAAACTCAAAGTCCTGGTTCTCCAAGGACTCAATTTTAAACCAGGCTATTCAAAGAAAGATAGGCTATTCAAAGCTCATTGGCTTGCTTTTTTGCAATTCTATACAAGTGTTAGATCCTGAACGTGCAGTAAATCCAAGTGAAGTTCAATGTAGGGGTGACTATTGTGGGCTAGGGTTGACAGTGAAGGCTTTGTAGAGTGGGTGTAGCTGATCTGAGATTCTTTGAAGGACAGGTTAACCCTGGGAGGAGATGCTCTTGGAACCATTAAGGTGACATCGATATCACTAAGGCTGGTTTCTGAAATGCAGCAACTTACAGCTCTATGGTTTTATCTCTGCAAATGGCTAAAGGGGCAACATTTTAAGCTTCTATCAATACTTTATACCTTACTATGAATTAATTTTTAGTACTTTGCTGAAAGTAGGTTGGAATAATGGAAAGTATTTCAAGATTCTGGAGGTCATCAGACCATAAACAATGGCAATGAGGAAGCCATGAAGCTAATTCCCAAGTTTACCCATGTGCAGTTATTAAGAACTTTTTACCATAGTTGCCCAAATATCAATGGTAATCTCGGCAAAAGATCAGGACAATTGTCTCACATGTATAAATTTCCTAGTGGGATAATATAAAAAATGAATCTGAAGACTCGTAGTACCTTACGATTAAAATGTCTAGCCAAGTTTTCCAGCCTGTGTGCCTATGAAATTCTAGTCAGGGAAACAGCAATCATTGTGGGCCTCTGCTGGCCAAGGCTCCATGTTTATTATTGGGAAGATCACTTACAGCCCCAGGGAGGTCACAGTGTTGACCTGACTTGCTTCCCATCATCTCTGCTCTTCCCATCCTCTCTGCTCTTTAGCTGATCATTGAAGACATTTAAACCTGATACCTCAGATCCTTTGGACCTGAAAACCAGATGTGCTCAGCTAGAGAGAAGAAAGGGCTCCAACAGAATACAAACTCTTTGCAGTAAAGAGCCACATTGACAAGTAAGCCAAGGGTTTGTCTTTTCTGCCCCCTCTTTGAACTCTGACTCCCTTTTCCATATGAGCTTCAGCCTTCCATCTAGAAAGTGGACATGTTTTATCAAATCCCCAGGTCTTAAAGGCCCACAAGACCCATTTGTTTGATCTCTAAAGTTTATTTACTGTCTATCACTATGCCCTCTGACCTTGTCCAACATGTCATCATTACTGCTCTAGATTACGAAATATTCTTCTAATTGACCTCCCACCTCTCCTCCTCAAAGACAATATTCAGCATTTTAATGAATATCAAAATGATATCATGAAGATAGTGGCTACCATTGCCTGAGAGGCTCTGTCAGTGTGCTTCATATAAGCATTTTATACACACCATTTCTCCAGTTTTTTTGTTCCTCACTTCCATAATGCTCCCACTATCATAATTACCATGAGATGCTTTCAGTTCCTCTGGATACTTTATACAGTCTACCTCTGTTACCTGAAGCAAGTTACTGTCCTCACTTGGGATCCAATTCTTCAACTGTAAAATGAGATTCTATCATGTCTAATGTAATTAAGTCCTGCAGGTTTAAAACCGCTGAAAGGGTTTTCTCCTTCTCTTCCTTGTAGTGCTTTGTGTGCTCCTGAGGTGAGAGAGGGGAAAAGTGAGTCAGTTATTTTCCCTGTTAACTACTTTAGCTAGCTCCTTGTACATCCTCTTTTCTAATCTGACTTGTCAGATTCCAACCTTTCACTCTAAAATCTCCAGCTCTCATTGCATTTAGACTAAAAGCTGTGAAATAACATTGGGCTCCATATGGTTTTATATTTGTCCCAGGGGCCTCGTGCAGCTCAATTGTGTGTTCCCGTGCTCTTCAAGGATCATATGCTTTATGCTTTTTTAAATATATATTCATAGCATTTATCAGAGATAGGGGAAGGCAAATGGGAAGTCACATTTATAATATCACAGTTAAGAGAATGAATTCTGCATCCTGGCAGCACGGGTTCAATAAGATTCTGACACTGCCATTTACTGACTGTATAACCTTGGGCAAGTTATTTAATCTCTGATCTCAATTTTTTTTCTGTATAATAGCAAAATGGTAGCTACTTTATAGGTTATTATGAGGCTTTTTAGTTAATATAAGTACTTAAAATAGTGCCTAAAACATGGTTGTGTTATAGTTTTTCCTATTATTTATTAAGACTTTTTTCACTCCAAAGACTATGCTAGAACACCAGTAACAATGATAATAAAATAATAATATATACTAATTACTGATCACTTGCGAGATACTATCATTTTTTTATGATTTTCAATTCTTGACAGCAATGTGACTCATTTTACAGATGATAAAACGGAATTTGAGAGTGTTTCAGTACCTTGTTCAAATATGAGAATTAATACTTTTTGAAGCCTAGATTGAGACCAGGTCATTCAGAGTCCAAAACTCAAATTGTTTCTATCATATGAACCATACCATGATTGCTCCTCATCTCATTGGTGTTAGGTTTTTGTTGTTGAGCCATGCATAGGGAATGAAGCTCACTGTTTGGCATTCTCTCCTGTGCTGAGCAGCCATACAGATAATGTCATCTGTGTGTTATGCTCAATTTTCCATCCCCCCACCTCATGTACTATAGCTATAAAGACATATTTTTTCCTCCCACTCAATAAAGCATTCTGTAAGTTGGGTGGTATTTTACAGGGTTAACCTTGACTCTACCTGATACACTGTTACCTAAGTGATAATCTTCCAGCCTTCTCCCACTTCAAGAGTCACATTCTTCAGAGTATGTTGGAAAACAGTGATTTGCTTTAGCACACCACCTTGTTTGCAATTTATGGTTCTCTTGTACTCATGCACCACTGAAAGCCCCTGCCCATTTTGAATTGGTTTCCACCTGAAACTCCTGGACCACACTCCCTTCTGAGAAGGTTCTATCCTCCTTTCATAGGCAGCATTGAATGAAGGTTGGAAAGACATGCTTCCCCATACAGACCTTTATCTCCGTTCTCCATTATACCATAGCCTCACTAAAAGTTGAGCATAACCAAATGAATTGTAATGTTGAAGAAAAAACCTGCTTTATAAATTGTCCATTATAAACCAAGACAAAATTACAAACAAAGGTAAATCCTTCACAGGAAGTCTTTATCAGACACACCTGATTTCTCACGTTGTGCTGCCATCTACAAGTCTTCACTCCTCTCCATGGTAACCTCCTTTCACATATCTTTGCAGCATTCCTTTATTTTTGAGGAATGCATTTTGACCTCAATCATTAATCGGTGGCTTGAGGCCCATTTCCAACATCTCCAAAGTTAATCTCTAGACACAGTAGTCACTCAGCAATACAATTACCAAGTTATTTGCTGTGGAAGGCTTCGCCAAGAAAGGCAAATGTGGGGTTTGATCCTCAGCATTTAGAATTAATGCTGATGCTTCAAGCCATCTCCACATAGATCTCACCAACCATTCCTCAATGTAGATGAAGATCCTGAGAATACATACACACTCAATCCTCCAAAAGATTTGCTTGTTCTCAGAAACCTGACAGTAAATCCATATTGATGAAGAAAAATAATTTCTTAATTGCAATAAAATCAACACTACTAGAGTCCTCTACAATAACAGGTAGCACATCATATTGCCAAACAGAGCACGGCCAGTTCTTCTATATTTACTTCCTGTTACTATCAGTTAAAGTAAGAGAAAACCCAAATCCAATTCTCAAACAAGTAAGGCAGTTTCTATAATCAAAACCTTAAAAGATACAAAGACTTCAAATGGAGTTTGATATAGTACTTCAACACCACCAACAAAGCACCAGAAAACCTGCTTCTATCTTTTTCTTTTCCACTAGAGGCCTAGCGCATGAAATTTGTGCACGGGTGGCGGGCGGGAGCGGGCGGGGGGGGGGGAGGGTGGTGTGAAGGGTGCGGGGGGGGGGGGGGAGGGAGCACGGTGTCCCTCAGCCTGGCCTGTACCCTCTCCAATCTGGGACCCCTTGAGGGATGTTTGACTGCTGGTTTAGGGGCATTAACTCCAGACATTAGGAAAATCACACAGAATGTCCTTGACATACAAACAGTGTGGTTTTATGAGTTGTTTTAATAATAGTGGCCATTCTTTTAAATAATATCTGCTTACATACAATACAGCTGGTACTATGTGAATTCAGAATATTAATATCACAAAATCATAGAAGGTTGTAGTGGAAATAACCTTGAATTGTCTAGTCCAAACTTTTATAAATATTGGAATTCCCTTTTCAAAGATTTTGAATGCCTTTTGTCCTAAGAAGTTTAACAAACTTTTGAGGCAACCCATTTTCTATGAAAGGACTGGGGGACTCTGGCAGTGCTGAGGGAACTGGGCGCCATCATCTTGTGGCTATGGGTGCTGCCATCTTTGTGACAGTGTGATGGTCAGTTTACATATTCCCTCTTTATTTGATAGGATGGCTGCTGTAACATTCTACCACAAACTTAAAAAGAGAGAAATTTATTATCTTACAGTCTGTAGGTCAGAAATCCTACAATCAAGGTCTCAGCAGGGCTGGCTTCTTCCTGGCGGCTCTAGAGGAGCATCTCCTTCCTTGTCTTTTCTAATTTCTCAAGACTGCCCTCTAAGCAAGCAACATAGCATCCTCCAATCTTTCTCTCCCCTTCCATTGCCACTTCACCTTTTTTTCCTCTTTAATATTCTTCTCTTTCTCTTTATAAGGACCCTTGAGCTTACATTAAATCCAACTCAATAATTTAAGAAAATCTACTCATTTCAAGATCTTTAACTTAATCATACTTTCAAAATTCCCTGTTACCATGTAAGGTAACATTTAAAGGTTGTGGGGAAGGGAGCATTATTCTGTCTACAATATCTGCTTTCCATTGTGTCAATGCCATTTGAAAACAGCACTTCTTGTGTTTATAAAAGGACAGTCAGCAGCTCCATGGGCTACATGCTTCTCAATTCCTTCAGCAGGAAGAACAGAGATTCGAACAAACCTCTTCTCTTCTCTTGCTTGCCAGCATTTGGCCACATGCTCTCCCCTGAACCAATCATAATAGCCTTGGAGTTAGACTTTGCAGATTAATTTAAACCAGGAAATGAAGCTGAGGATGGGATCAACTGCCATGGATAGAAATGTAGGAGAGACAGTTTTCTGAAGGAGAATCAGAGTGTGGTAGCATGAAGCAGGGGATAGTTAATGGGCAACAGCAACTATAAAAGCAAAAACCAACAGTATGATCAAAATATGCTAAATAGATCCCTGATAACTGAAATAATTCCACATTTCATTGGTCCTTTCATGGACCCTGCTTACCCTTAAAAAGACCTGCCAGAAACTTTTATTTTAGGTCTAATTCTAAATCTCAGATAGGACTGTAAGGATATGGTAAAAATATAAAATCCTTATGCTCAACTAACACTACTTATTGGTTGTTTTCCCAGCACTTTTACTTTAAACATAAACTATTTACACTCTTTTGCACTTAGACATCAGTAACAAATCCCTTGTGGTGGACCTCTGAGATAACTGACTATATCAGGGTGTTGTGACATTGCTGTTGAGGTATGATTTCTCACAGCAACAGGATTCAGGCATGGCTTTCTTCTTTAGCACTTGTTGGCTCTGTTTGCATAGACATGTTTTTTTCCCTAGAAGGATGAAAAAAATTATTTCTTGTCTTTCTCACTTAAGTTTTATTCTAGAGCATTTTGGGAAATTTGGCGCTTTTCTTGTAGTTTCACATTCTCTCCATGAGAATAATGATAAGGGCACCATGGAATTTTACCTGAACAAGTTTCCTTAATCATAGGCTTCCTAATCAAAGAATTGGAGACATTTACTCTTTGGTTTATCTTTGTAACTCTAAGGAATATAGTCATCTTCATGATATTTCCTTGGATCTATATTTTGAAGACCTGATAACTGAAAATAATGTCTCATTCAGATTTGCCTTGAAAATTTTTAAAACAAATGTTTCCTTTGCTTCTCTCCTATGTAGCAAGCCCTAAGTTCCTCTGTATCAACCGTTACTTTTCTGGGCTTCTTGGGCAGACTTCTGGACTTTTTGCCCTTGTTGTTGCTATCTATAATGAGAGAATTCCTGAGTTTGCAAAAGGCATAAGAATGGCCTAATCTAGTCTTCATCTGACACATCAGCAACATCCTCTAGTGTTAGAGAGCTTAGTACTTTGCTGTCAATATATTCTATTGTACTTAAAACTTCAATAGTTCTTACTTGTTAGTGGTAAGAACACTGTTTTCCTAGAACTTATAATCCTGGATCCTATTTCTGACCTTGAGGCAACATCATAGAAATTTATGTAATAAAACCATATTGGTTTATTTCTAAAAGTGTGAGATACTGCTTTTATTTGTCTCATTAGAATAACTTATAGTTATGTAAAGCCATCATATACATGAACTCATATAATTCTCAAAGTATGATAAGGTAAATAGGGTTGTTCCCACTTTACAGATGAGTAAATAAGCTCAGATATGTTTAGTTATTCTATTAACATATTTAATGTGAAGGCATTGTGGTAGACAGAGTATAGAGTGTTATGTGAACAAACGTGGTCTCTTATCTGCATGAATTTTAAAATCTAGTAAAACCTTTAAAAATATATGTCTACATATATATATACAGGTGCTATGCCAAAAAAAAGAACAAGATGCTCTAAGAGAATTTCTAAGGTGTAGGGGTAATGGCTACATACTGAGTGTTTAGGCAAAGGCCTCTCTGAAATTAAATTTAAATGTGACATGGAAAACTTGAGAAGAATGAGTCAAAGACTGACCTGGAGAGATGGACCAGCACGTAGGAAGACTGAAGGTGCTAAAGAGTTTGGCATGGTGAAGGTACTTCAGAAAGGCCAAAGAGATGGAGCCTAGGGACCAAAGGGGAGAGTTGGACAAAAAATGACTAGAGACATAGTTGTGCAGGAAGTCATCAGATAGTGAAAAGATGTCACTTATTTTAAGACCAAAAGAAAGCAGGGTTTTAAGCAGGGGAATGAAAAGATCTAACTTACCTTTTGAAGAGCTCACTCTTGATGCCCAGTGAAGAATGGACAGTGGGCAGAGTGGTTGACAGGAGACCAGTTAGGAGGCTGGTACAGCAATTCAGAAAAGAGGTAAGGGTTGATTAAACTACACTGGAAGTGGAGGTGGAGAAAAGTTCATTAATTAAAAAGCTATTTGCAATGTCAATTTTATCAATTTCGATAGTGAATTGAAAAAGAGTAAATGAGGAATCAATGGTAAATCCTAAATTTCTGGCTTAACCTGCTTCTTCAGCAGCTGAGTCATTTACTGCAATGGGGAAAGATAGGAGGAGAAACAAGTGTTAAGGATGAAGAATAAGATTTTAGTTTTTCAGAATGAATAGCTCTTAAGTGGAATCCATACTACCTGAATTCAAACCTAAGTAGTTCATTAATTTGTTCATTTTGACAAATATTTTGAGCATCTTCTTTGTTCCAAAAACTATGCTAGCCAATGGGAACAGTATGTAAGACACAACCCTTGTATGTAAGAAGTCCACCATCCAATCTAAAGAAAAGATGGTAAATCAATGATTATAGTGTGTTAAATGTTATGATAAAGGTATATAGAAGATGCTATGAACTGAAAAGGTAGGTGAACTAACAGGTAGATGTCATAAAAATACATATTTGTCATCAATGTGACAACTCATCTTGGGGTTCTCACAAATGGCTTCATAGAAGAGGCCTATGAATAGGAGCTTACAAAAAAGACAATGGGTGTAGGAGGATTCCAGAAAAAAAAAACATGCAAGAAGGCACAAAGGGTTTGTTCAGGAAACTAACTGGTTCAGTATGTTGGAATATAAGCAGCAATGAGAAAAATGGAAAGACAAAAAGGTAAAATGGGATCAGATCTTGATGGAATTTTGCATATTATGTGGTTTGGACTTTATATTTTAGGCAATAGGGAACCATGAAAGGATTTTTAAGATGACAAGAGACATCATCAGGTTTTAAAAAATATTATCAACCTCAGTGCATATGGAATATGTATAAGAATAGGGAGACATTGGAGGTTACTGCAGAGGAGAAAATGATAAAAAAATAAACTAGGAATCAGTGGCAGTGAAAAAGGAGAGAATTAAATTAGAAGGTTTTAAATTCTAAAACATTTGTTAATCACTGAGCTATAATGTTAAATGCTACACATGGTAGTTGTAGAGGGGGTCATAATATAAGGATTCATGACCACAGACTCAAACTATTGAGTTTTAATGGCATTCTAACAACTTTGACCCTTTCCTCTTTATTTCTGATCTAGTCTCCTGTGGTTATTGCTTGATAGATTACTGGCTGAACCTATTTCAGCTGGGCCCAATGGCTCTGCAGGAATCTTTTCATAAAGATTCTTAGGTTATATAAATATCTTGTCTGTCTGAAGATATCCATGACACTGTGAGAAGTTTGAGGACCGAGACCATGTCACCTTTATTTCTTTGTTCCATTTCTTTGTGCTCATTGGATGAAAGCATTACTGAACTAAGGTATGCTAGTAGATAACTTGATTACCTATAAATTTGTTTGAATTCATGATAACAAAGAAAACTGAATTCTGAATTTCTACTTTGAAGAAGACTCAGTCCCCCAAATAGCAATTTGATCTTTAAAAAATATTCAGAATAGAGAGAAACCAAGATGGTGGCATAGGTAAGCACCTAAACTGCTGCCTCACACAACAATTTCAAAACTACAACTAAAAGACAGAACGGACACCATCCAGAACCACAGGAAAGCTGGCTGAGTGGAAATTCTACAACTAGAAGGAAAGAGAAAAGCTCACAGAGAATTGGAGGAATGGCAAAGGGTAGAGGTATGCAAAGGGTCTTTGTGCATGCAGAGAGGAAGGGTGGCTAAGAGCCTGGCTGACTTTCTCTGGCGGGAGGGGGAAGGAAGCCCCCAACTGCACTGAACCCCAGTTCCGGGCGAAACACCATGGACCCAGGTTCATACAGGGGGAGTCTGGACTGTCAGGTAGAGAGAAAGGCACTTGGAGACTCGGAGACCTGGGGGAGAGCGGGGGAGCCCCGGCGGGCAGGGGTCTGGAAGCGCGCGCGCATGAGTGTGCACAAAGACTGCCTGCGGAGGTTGCCACAGGCTTTCCTAGCAGAAGGGAGTCGGAAGCTCCTGACTGCACTGAACCCCAGTTCTGACTGCACTGAACCCCAGTTCCAGGCGATCCCCTGGGGACCCACACTCTTGCGAGGGGAATCTGGACTCTCGGGCGGAGGCTCAGGAGGCGGGGAAGGCAGAGGTCTGGATGTGCAGGCATGCAAGGGCAGGGCTGATGGGAAGCCAAGACTGTCTGCTCCGCCCTGAGACTCCACCCCATCCAAGCTGAACACAGAGGCTTTTGCAATTTGGCAAGTCTAACCCTATAAGGTTTTCTCCAGCACTGAACTTCTCCCAGTGTAGACACAGCTGATCCTCACAGCCAACTGGCTTGGAGGTCAATTCCTCCCAGTGATACCAACAACTATCAAGACTTAACTTACAACAAGGCTGTACACACAGTCCACAAAGGGGTGCACCAAGAGTGTCTACCTCAGGTAACTGGGAGGCCAACCCACTGGGCCATATAGGAAACCTAGCACACAAAGCTACCCTACCAACTCAGGGAAGCAGTGAAAATGCAGTGACAAAGAAACAGATCACAAACGAAAGAAACAGAGGAAAACAAACGACTGGATATAGAATTCAAAACCACGGTTATAAGGCTTTTCAAGAATATCCTAGAAAAGGCCAATAAATATAATGAGACCCTCAGAGATATGAAAAAGGACCAAATAGAAATTAAACATACACTGACTGAAATAAAAAAATATTATACAGAGACCCAACAACAGACTAGAGAAATGCAAGAATCAAGTCAAAGAATTGAAATACAAAGAAGCAAAAAATACTCAACCAAAAAAACAAAAAGAAAAACAAATCCAAAAAGTTGAAGATAGTGTAAGAAGCCTCTGGGACAACTTCAAGCGTACCAACATCATAATTATGGGGGTGCCAGAAGCAAAGAGAGACAGCAAGATACTGAAAACCTATTTGAAGAAATAATGACTGAAAACTTCCCCCACCTGGTGAAAGAAATAGACTTACAAGTCCAGAAAGTGCACAGATCCCCAAACAAAAGCAATCCAAAGAGGACCACTCCAAGACACATCATAATTAAAATCCCAAGAGCAAAAGACAAAGAGAGAATATTAAAAGCAGCAAGAGAAAAACAGTTATTTACCTACAAGGGAGCACACATACGATTGTCAGCTGATTTCTCAACAGAAACTATGCAGGCCAGATGGGAGTGGCAAGAAATCTACAAAGTGATGAATAGCAAGAACCTACAACCAAGATTACTCTACCCAGCAAAGCTATCATTCAGAATTGAAGGGCAGATAAAGAGCTTCACAGATAAGAAAAAGCTAAAGGAGTTCATCACCATCAAACCAGTATTATATGAAATGCTGAAAGGTATTCTTTAAGAAGAGAAAGAAGAAAAAAGTAAAGATAAAAATTATGAACAACAAATACATATCTACCAACAAGTGAACCTAAAAATCAAGCGAATTAAAAATCTGATGAACAGAATAAACTGGTGAATATAATAGAATCAGGGGCATAGAAAGGGAGTGGACTGATAATTCTCAGGGGGAAAGTGGTATGGGGGGCGTGCAGGAAGAGACTGGACAAAAATCGTACACCTTTGGATGAGGACAGTGAGGGGGATGTAAAGGCAAAAGGTGGGGTGGGAACTGGGTGGAGGGGAGCTATGGAGGGAAAAAGGAGAAACAATTGTAATAAGCTGAATAAAGATTTATTAAAATAAAAATAAAAAATATTCAGAATATTTTTCCAAGCCATTTTTTCTCTCTTGGCCATTCATAGCCAAAAGTTACTGTAACTGGAAAACACCAAATGAGATGTGAAATAAAGAACTAGAATTATCACTTGTTAATTATATCATCTAGGGCAAGACATGTAATTTTTGTCATCTGTAAAGTAGGTAGGACCATTGTTACTGCCCATAGAATTTTGCAATCTCCTAACCATGGTTGTCAAAATCACTATTGTTCCTTCCCCACACAGTTGTTTTGTGAATCCATAATATTTTAAATGTAATATAAATAGTAAATGCACCATTTCAATTGAGCTGTTGTAAGTAGTTAGAGAAGGCTTGGAGGTTTGCTTGAAAGAGGTATGTCTTTAGATTCAGGCAGGTTTTAAGTCCTGATTCCAACATCTTCAGCTGAGTGTCTTCAGAGAAGTTATCTAAATGCTCTAGTCTCATTTCCATCATATGTATAAAAATACCTATGTTACTGGGTTATGAAGTTTAAAAAGGCAGTTCATATATTTTTTATGTGGCCTTAGACCTGGTTTCCTTCTAACTCTCTTTCTTGACCATCTCCTCCTGATCAATATCTCTTTTCCAACCTAATAAAGAGATCTAGGGAGTGTGTTTTCAGCAATTTTTATGAAAGACATTTATTAGGCCATAAAAACACAATGTTAACATTTTTACTCACTTGTTGGGACATGAAGTTCTACGATTTCTTTTTATGGGTAAGCTTTGTTTTTCTTCATTTTTTTCCCTCTCCTGCACTCAAAGTTGGCCCAAATATGGTAACAGTAAATCATTCAGACTGGGTTAATACTTGCCATTATAGGTTTAGATGCCTCTCAGCTCCCTTGCTCATCTCTGAGACAGAGAGGGAATTAGCCAGACCTTCATTAGAATCATTGCTTGGCATATTAAAGCGTTGAGTACCTTGTAATGTGATCTCTGTTTTCCTTACCTTTCAAATCTCTGGCTCCAAAGAAACCATAGCTTTGCTGGTTTTTGTGCAACAACCACAATGATGTTTTTCAACTTTGCTTAATTTTCCTTCCTTCTGTTCTTTCCCCACAAAGGCATTTGCCTCCCCTTCGCCCTTCATTGAATGCCAAGTACTGTAGGTTTGTTTCTTCCTTTCTTCAATCAGGTCAAAGTGCCTCCTCTTGCTTGGAGCTTTGACCTGTCTTTGTGGACTCATCCTCCTGGACTCAGGGCCGTGATTGTCTCAGGAGTTCTGAAGGCATATGATTTCATTTGTAGTCATGTGGTGAATGCTTACTTTTTAAAATCAGCTTTGAAAATATTCCATTTTAAGGTAAATTTCATAAAAAGCTGGAATGACAGGTTTCACTGTCCTAATTATTTCTCTTGTATGTTTGCATGGCCAGTGGGTGGCTGTATTAGATCCTATTCAGAAATTCCTTTTAAAAGGTTATTTTATCTGCTCTATGCTCTCTGGACACCATGATCTTGAACATAAATGTTAGTTGGACCCATATCAAGAATAATTCCTGCCCTAACTGATTTGGCTCAGTGGATAGAGCGCCGGCTTGCAAGGGTCCCAGGTTTGATTCCGGTCAAGGGCATGGACCTTGGTTGCAGGCACATCCCCAGTAGGAGGTGTGCAGGAGGCAGCTGATCGATGCTTCTCTCTCATCGATGTTTCTAACTCTGTATCCCTCTCCCTTCTTCTCTGTAAAAAATCAATAAAATATTTTTTTTAAAAAAAAGAGCAATTCCTGCCCTGGCTGGTTTGGCTCAGTGGATAGAGCATCAGCCTGCGGACTGAAGGGTCCCAGGTTCAATTCCGTTCAAGGGCATGCACCTGGGTTGTGGGCACATCCCCAGTGGGAGGTGTGCAGGAGGCAGCTGATTGATGTTTCTCTCTCATCGATGTTTCTGGCTCTCTATCTCTCTTCTTTGCTCTCTCTGTAAAAAAAATCAATAAAATATATATATTTTTAAAAAAGAGTAATTCCAAAAAAATAGATATCTTGATTAATAGAAGTAGCGGAGTATAGCACAGTGGCTCCCCAACTTTAGGACATTTGATGCCTGTAGAACACAAAATGGCTGAAGGTGGTTCACAGCAGCTAATAACATTGACTCGCACACTGTGAAAGTTATTTCCTTTTCTAGTATTTGTAATAATTATCATGGATAATTAATATACATTTATATTAATTATCATGGATAATTAATATATATTTTAATTATTACAAAAATATGTAGATGCCATTACAGCCTGGACTATTAATGAGTTACAAAAATATATAGCTGTCATTGCAACCTGGACTATAAATTACAACTTTAAAGAGCATAGGAAATGTTCTTTGGCAAGAATCATTGAGGAAAGGCTATGTTAGGATTACCATTTGAGTCTATGTGACTCACTTCTACTGTCAAGTGCTCTTTTCTACATCATCTTTTATCTCCAAAAGGTGCCTTTGGAGTGTTTTCTGTCTCAGAGTGGCACTGCCCATCACCCAGATCTGCACATCAGAAAGTTTAGGGACAGACAGGTTCTCTCTCTCTCTCTCTCTCCTCTCTCTCTCTCTCTCTCTCTCTCCTCTCTCTCTCTCTCTCAACCCCTCTATCTCTCTCTCTCTCCACTTCTCTTCCTCTCTCCTTCCCTATAATCCTAGGTGCAATCCATTACCAAGTTCTGTTTCATTAATCTTCAAACTTTCTTTACACTGTCTCTACATTCACCACATGCTCTATATTATTTGGTCCCTACTTTTTCCTCAACACTTATCTCAAACCACTTTCTTTTTATTCTTTCCCATCCATCCTTTGCACATGCTAATTCCCCTTACTGGGCAGCTCTAGTCCTTCCCAGCCCTCCATCCCTGTTCCCTTCTAGGTTCTGTTCATCCTGCAAAGCTCAGATCAATGGTTCCTTCATTTGGGCAATCTTCCCTGACTCTTGCCCAAAACCTTTGATTAGACCAACTTTCTTGGCTTTACATTTTCTTTCCTCCATAGAATTTATCTGTGGTTAACATTTTAAAAAACTATTTGTTAATTTTTTGTCTTCCTACCAAACTTAGTCCATGAGAGAATAATTTCTGTTTTTGCATAGCATTTTGTCCCCAGTACCTAATCAGAAACTGACACATAGTAAGTGGTCAATAAATATTGTTTTTTTTAAATAAATGAGTGAATAAGTTCTCCTCACTAGCATTTACAATGTTGTGCAACCATCACCACTATTTAGTTCAAGAAAATTTTATCACCCCAAAAGGAAACTCCCTACCCATTAAGCAGTCACTCCCTATTCCCTCTCTCCTCAACTCCTGGCAATTTGCTTTCTGTCCCTATGGATTTGCTGATTCTGGATATTGCATACTAGTATAAATGGAATCACTACTATGTTGTCTATTTCCTAATCTAGACTTGCCTTTATCAATTCTTAACCCATCATTTAGCACAGTGCATTGCATGAAGAAGGTATGGAATAAATGCTTATTAAAATATTTTTTTCTTTTATACTTATCATATTAAATATATGCACAAAATATAGTTTTAGTTATGAGGGTAAGGATTTTCTTACATTTTCCTAGTAGGAAATTCAACTGAAGAAGTACATAGCATATAATGTATTGATTTTGGTTATTGTACTATATACCCAATTTACCTCCAAAAATAGTTTGAAACTAAAAGACAATATGATTAAAAAATATTAAGATATAAAAACAGAAACAGAATATCAAAAGGCATAAAGGCAAAGGGGAAAATTACACTAATAGATAATTGTCACAATTAAGAACATCTCTGAACTTTCTACAAACCAAAGAAAAAAAATCTATTATATAATCTTGAAAAAAATCATATCTATTTTAAACAGTGAGTAATTTCCTTGAATGTTCTAAAAGAAATGTTTAATTTATCTATTTATTCTTAACTGTTTATAAGTAATGACCTTATATTAGATACAACTTTGTAGAATGGATATAAAGATAAAATGTTTTTACCAAATTTCTCAGGGGTTAAAATTAGTATGTCTTATATAAGGACACTTATAATGATGTAACCACTAGTATTCAAAAAAAAAAAAAAAAAAGCCAAGCTTTAGAGCTCATGCATGAAACTGGTGGACCTATTTATTTACTCTGATATCAAATCCCCGTTCTAAAGCTTGTCAGTCAAGCCACAATTCAAAGTAATTCCAGAGCAGCAAGTTTGCCGAGCCAAGCAATTTTGAAAATACCCACCTTCAATCACAGCAGTGGGTGTAGTTTGGAAATGGGTCAAGCAGAGTGACCCGTGATCATTTATATATAGGCATTATGATCATTTGTCATTATTTTGCACCACCTGGCAAAGATTGAGTCCAAAATAGCCCACCTGGTAGACATTATATTTTGATCAAAAATCAGATCACATAGACTGGTGCTTGATTGGAAAATTTACCCATGAGTCTGCAAAAGTGGAGTACAGTTAAAGTTATTTTCTATATTTGTAAAACACAAACTTTCCTTTTCTGTAACTCGGCAGAAAGCAAACTTAATGGAAGGTTCTCGTGGGAAACTATCAGATTTGTTAAGCATTTGATGTTAGCTAAAAGCACTCTGAGTCAATTGAGAGGAGCCGAAACAGCCCAAATTAGAGTTTTGGTGTACTTAGGAACAATTGCAAGGTTATTTTAGGGAAGCTGGTCTGTAAGGTTTCCTGATTTTTTTGTCAGCACATCACTCTGGCCTAAGGGTTAGATTAATTAAGGCTCTCCATGCACACTTCCCCTCCCATCTGAGAATGATGGTAAAGGTCATAGCCACTAAAACCACAGAGGCCTCAATGACATCCTATTTTCATGTTAGAAATCCAAGAAGGTTTTTACTAAAATAAACACCAGGAGATTTTAAATAAACTAAACTGATTATTAGCTGACATGCTTTTCTTTTTTCTCCCTTGAATGTAATCCACTGAAATTCAATTCATATATATCCATTCATTCAATAAGCATTTACTAAGCACCTACTAAGTGGCAGGCACTATATTTAGGACTAGAGATTCAATGGTGAAATCTGACAAGTTTAGGACACTTAGCAGTTTATTTCTTAGAGTAGTTACACATTCATTTAGTTATTCAAAACATATTTGTTAAGCATCTACTATGTTCCAGGCACTGTTCAGTCAATTAGAATATATTACTCAGAACAAGTCTTGCATTCTAATAGAAAGAATAATGCAATAAATAATAAACATCATTAATAATTAAACTGTATTAGCCACTTATGGTAATAGAGTATGTTAAAAAAAATAAATGTTATAGAATCAAGACAAAACAACAATTGGGACAACAATATTGATTAAGGAAGTCAAGATTGGGTTCATTGAAAAGGTGCCATTTGAGCAAAGACTTGAAAAGGCTGTGAGGAGTGGGCCATGCTGACAAGGAGTGAAGAATATTCCAGGCAGTGGAAATTGTCAATGAAAAGGCACCAAGACAATAGCAAGCCTGGTATATTTGAATAACAGCAAGGAGGCCAAGGTGGTTGGAGTGGAGTGAGCAAGGTGAACAGTGGTAGGAAATGAAATTAGAAAGTAAGAAGGTGGTAGGAGACTGAAAAGGAAGGTGATAGATGATATAACTCTTTGTAAGCTGCTGAAAGGACTAGGGCTTTCATTCTGCATGAAATGGAAGCCAAAGGAGGGTTTTGATCTGATTTATATTTTTAAAGGATAAGTCTAGCTTCCATGTTAGAAATAGACTTTAGAGACCACCAAGGATCAAAGCACCAAGAAGCATTAAGAAGCTAGTAGAGAAATCTTGGCCAGGGGCCAGGGTGGCTTAGACCAAATTGGTAGCAGTGAAAGTGGTGAGAAATAATCAGGTTCTGGAAATATTTTAAAGGTAAAGCCAACAAATTTCCTGATGGATTGAATGTGAGATGGGAAATAAAGACACATGACTTCATTCATCCAACCAGTCTTTCATTTCTTGACTCATTCCTTCACTCACCTATTAATTTACTCAACAAAAAGCAGCTAAACCCTTTCATGCCAGGCACTGACATCATAGAAAGGATGCAGACTCAGTCTCAGCTCTCAAGATGCTCAGTCTAATGAAGAAGACAAGCTTATGAACAAAATATGCTATCCTAGACATATGGAACCAAACAGGATTTAGGCACAGAGGAAGAAATATTTGGGTTAGGTCTTAAAGGAAGAGTATGAATTTGTCAGCTGATTAAAGCTGGGGAGGGCTTCCCAGGCAGAGGGTACTACAAAGAAGCAAGAGACAGTTTTGCAATTTGATAAACCAAAGGTAGTTTAGAGTGGCTTTTACAGAGGGTGCAAAGGTGAGGATATTGATCGCAAAGGCTGGTGAGGAATGAGCTCTTTCAAATGCCATTAGACCTCAGGCTAAGTGTGGTGGTCATTTTTCTTTTAGTGGTGAGAAGTTATAGTAGAGGTTTAAATAGTGGAATGACATGACCATATTTGTGTTTTAGAAAAATCACAATTGAGTAGGACAAGTGAATTAGAAATGTTTGTAGAAAGTTATTGACAGCATAGAAGGGGGAATAGTAATTTTGTGAAATCCAGTTTGTAAAAAATACAGACTCATAAAATTTTTTCACTCTGTGTATTAGTCAGGCTTCTCCAGAGAAACAGAACCAATAGGATATATCCTAGATGTCCTATATAGGATATACAGTACATATTCATATATATCCATATCTCTTCTTCTATATCTACATATCATAAGGAGATTTATTATATAGAATCGATTCAGCCTGGCCAGTGTTGCTCAGTGGTTGAACATTGAATTATAAAGGAGGAGGTCGTGGTTTGATTCCCAGTCAGGGCACATGCACCCATTGTGGCTCAATCCCCAATGTGGGGTGTGCAGGAGGCAGCCGATCAATAATTCTCTCTCATCATTGATGTTTATATCTCTCTCTCCCATACTATTATGAAGGCTCAGAAATCACATGACCTATTGTCTGCAAGTTATAGAGACAGGGCTGAGAACCATAAGCACTGATGATGAAAGTTTCAGGCTGAAAGTTCTGAAAATTTCAGGCTAAGAACAGGAAAAGACAGATGTCCCAGCTGAGTATGAGAGAGAGAGAGAGAGAGAGAGAGAGAGAGAGAGAGAGAGAGAGAGAGAGAGAGAGAGAGAGAGAGAGGATTATTTTCTCTGTGTTCTTATTCTATTTAGGTCCTCAAAGGATTGGATGATGCCCAAGCACATTGGAGAGGACAATCTGTTCTATTTAATCTACCAATTCAAATGCTAATCTCAGCTGGAAACATCCTCACAGACACACCCAGAAATAGTGTTTAACTAAGTAGCTGGGCACCCTGTGGCCCAGTCAAGTTGACACATACAATTAATCATAAAACTCTGTTATTAACATAAATATGAATTAGCAAGAAGTAAATAAAGCGGCCTTCTTTTTAAAAGCTGGGAATCTCCACTTTAATCCCAGCAGTGAGCCAAACTACTTTTGACATTTAGGACATGCAAGGCTCCATTATCAATTGACTTTGTAAGACATAACAGTAAGTAATGTGTTGCTCCCCTTCAAGGCCAGGCAAGTCTAGACACAGGTTCTGAATGCTGAAAGGTGTGGGTAAAAGTCCCAGATCCTTTCCTTCTGAGTTCAGTGTACCTCCAAGTATGGTTCCCAAACCCTTGATTTGACAAAATATAGGAGTCCCAGTTGAAAACTACCACATCAAAATCTCTGCATGCAGCCCTAGCTGGTTTGGCTCAGTGGATGGAGCTCCAGCCTGTGGATTGAAGAGTCCCAGGTTCAATTCTGGTCAAGGGCACATGGCTGGGTTGTGGGCTCAGTCCAGCATGTAGGCGGCAGCCAATCAATGATTCCCTTTTGTCATTGATGTTTCTATCTCTCTCTTCCTCTCCTTTCCTCTCTGAAATAAATAAAAATATATTTTTAAAAAAATCTCTGCATGCAGAACCCTAAAAACTATCAAGCACTCCAATTAATAGATACAAACAGTAAAATAACTATGCAAACTCAGGTAGTTTATCTTCCGAGCTCTTGTGTATGATGATGGTGGTATCCCGTAAGGTTGTAGAGAAAATTAAACGAGACAGCTTTTGGCATAATTTTGAACAGGGTGTGGAACTTAGTGGGCACTTGATGAATGATAATTACAATCAAGTAACTGAAATATAAGGCTGAATACCATTAGTATTGTACTGGTGCAACACCAATGACCAAAAAATATATAATTATGGAACTGAAAAGAAAGAGTTAAGTTCTGAAATGAGGGGAAGTTGAAGAGGTATTATAGAAGATTCCAACCTTTCCTCTTGTTCCTCTTGCCTATTTCCATTTTTGCTCCAAACTTCCAGAATCTTTTCAAAAGAAATCTTTGATTATGCAACCCTTTGTCTTCCCCACTTTCTGTACTACAATGGACTTGAACATGACATCAAACCCAGATCCTTTCTTCCAGCAACCATTTCATTCAGGCTTAGCAAGCCTCTTCTGAGCCACCACAACCCCTTGCCATTGCATCACCCTGTAGTGGGGATTGAGAGGGGTAGTGTCAGGATGGCTCTGCCCATGTCTGTCTCTCAATCTAGACTGAGCTCAAGAAAAGGAAGTGATCCTATCCTTTCATCTTTACATCTTCAGACCTATTATACTTTGATTCAAGTTTGATTAAAGTCTAGGCACTCCTTAACTATCTGTTGACCTGAACTGATATCAAACTTCATTATGGGCCTGATGATTAGTTATGACATCTGAGATGGGTGGCAGGACATTTCATGCAGGCTATGGCAATGAACAAAGGCATGGGAGAGGAATGGGGTATATGTGGAAGAAGTATTGCAGAAAGATAATGTCTAGTCATATGTGGTCAAAGTACAGTATGCATAATGAGGCAGACTATGAGATAAGGGTGGGTGGAGGTGATGGTTAATAAGTTATACCCTATAGCCCTGGCCAGTGTGGCTCAGTTGGTTGGGCATCGTTTGGTGAACTAAAAGGCTGCTAATTTGATTTCCAGTCAGGGCACATGCCCTGGTTACAGGCTTGATCCCTGTTAGGGGCATGCAGGAGGCAACTAATCAATGTCTCTCTCCTTCTCTCTCTCTCTCTGAAAAAAAAAATAAATAAAAAAGAAGTTATGGCCTATAGATAATGATTATCTATCAATGGGTTTGACAAAGGGTGGCATGATCAAAGCTTTCTTTCAAGAAGGTTTGGAGCGAGAATGGAATTAGGCAGATGAGTTACAGAAAAACTACTCAAGCAGAAATAAGAGCACCTGTTAAAGCTTGTCAACAGACATTAGATCTGGTACAAATTAGCTGGCCCTTACTCAAAGCTGTTTCAATAGCAAAAAATGAAGACTGAGAATGTTTCTTGGAGCCTAATTTATTTTGTTCCATCAAGTTTTGCAATTATCACTGTTTATTATTCTCTTATAAAAAACAGCCAATTCAGGATGGATGAGACCATCACATTTTTCTAATTCTGTTAAATAATGTGTGCCATGTAATCTTGAGACTACATCTGAGAAGCTGCAAATAACTCAGGTGTTTTTATTCTTATTCTTTTTTAAAACAACAAAGCAAATACTCTGTTTTTATTCATTAGAGAAAGCCCTGCTGCTATTAGTCTGTGTATACAATTTACTGAAGCTTGAAATTCAGCACTCAGGGAATTGTTTAAATTATCTTTGGGCATCACATCCTCCCCTGGTGTCTTGCCAAAGAAAATAATTCAAGAAATATTTGTTAAAAGAATAGTTAATAATTTATTGCAACATTCCTTGCAATAGTTTCTGCTTAGATTTTGACTTCAGATCTTATTTTCCACAGCTTCTAATTAACATGTTGGGGTACATCTTTTGGACCCTGTAGCTGCTTGTCCAGTATTGACCTTGAACCTGTATTTTTATAGCTTTCTGTGCTGAGCCAGAAAGGAGGGGTCTGGCCCAGGCTCAGGCAGGACTACATGTGCAAGCAATGCACAGGAAGTGAAGATGGGTGTTAGGGCTGGCAAGGCTGCTATTTGTGGTTGGTGCCAGGAAGACTATGTGAATATATGGGAGCCATTGCTGGGTCAACATTCCTGTATTTGATAGAGCTGTCAGTTTTTGATAGATCAAAGTAATAAAAATCAGTAAGAATAGAGAATATGAAAACAAAATTAACAGGCTGATATTTATATATAGTGGATCCAACAATTTTAAAAGTTTACATTCTGTCCACAAGGAGCATTTAGAAAACATAGCAAACATATAGTTATTTTATAACCTAGTAATTCCACTCTTATTTATTTACCCATGAAAAAATGAACATATCTACTAGAAAGATTTATATATAATCATTCCTGGAAGCTTTATTCTTAATCACCCTAAATCTGGAAACAACAAAAAAGTTCATGGAGAGGCAAATAGATAAATAAATTATGGTATATCCATAAAATAGAATACCATGTACTTAGCAATAAAAAGTAATAAATTGTGACTTAGGTAACAACATAGATGAATCTCAAAAACATTTGGTCAGTGTGGCTCAGTGGTTGAGCATTGGCCCAAGAACCAGGGGTCATGGTTCAATTCCCAGTCAGAGGACATGCCCGAGTTGCAGGCTCCATCCCCAGTGAGGCGCATGCAGGAGGCAGTCTATCAATGTTTCTCTTTCATCGATGTTTCTATCTCTCTATCCCTCTCCCTTCCTCTCTCTAAAACCAATAAAATTATTTAGAAAAATATTATGCTGAGCAGAAGAAACCAGACACAAGAGTATATACTATGATTTCATTTATATAAAGCTCTAGAAAAGTAAATCTATTTTATAGTGACATAAAGATCAGTGATTGCCTAGGGTCAGATGAAGGTGGGGAATATAAGGAAAAGGGGCACATGGGTTGATGGAAATATTTCATCTCAATTGTTTTGGTAGTTACATGAGTATATATATTGTCAAAGTTCATCAAATTGTACCTTTTAAGTGGGTGAATTTTTGTATGTAAATTATTCTGCAATAAAGCTAGTTAAAATTAAAAAAAAGTTATGTTGTTACATATATATATATATATATATATAAAATGTATACAATATAGCCAACTTTGTTAATGGTCAAGATTATAATCTTACATGTAACTGATGAAGGGCTTATAGGCATAATAAATATAGGTAATCAATAGAAAAATAGGCAGGAGACTTGAAGAGGTACTTCACAAAAAAGGATATTCAAATGCTCCTCTCCTATGAAAAGTAATCAGTGAAATGCTAATTAGTACCTCAATGAGATTCCATCTCACACCATCAATTTGACTCAAATTGAAAAAAACCGATACCACCAAAATTTGCCCAAGTTGTGAAATAAGTAGAACTCTCATACACTGTCTGTGACTCCATAAATTAATGCAAGTATTTTGAAAACCTGGCATTACCTATTCAAACTGAATATAAATATACAATACTAGAGGCCTGGTGCACAAAATTCATGCACCTGTAGGGTCTCTAGGCCTGGCCGGCTATCAGGGCTGATTGGGGCCTTCCTCCCCCATCTGCCAGCTGTGGGCCTGGGCCTTACTTCATTCTGTGCCACCCCCTGGTAGTCAGCACATGTCATAGCAAGTGATTGAACTCCAGATCAGTCAAACTCCTGAGGGGACAATTTGCGTATTAGCCTTTTATGATATAGGATGACCCATCAATTCTATTACTAATCCTATATCATAAAAGGCTAATATGCAAATAAACCAAATGGTGGAACGACCGGTTGCTGTGATGCGCACTGACCACCAGGGGGCAAACGCTCAACACAGGAGCTGTCCTCTGGTGTTCAGTGTGCTCCCACAGGGGGAGGGCCGCTCAGCCAGAAGCCAGGCTCATGGCTGGTGAGCACAGCAACAGTAACGGAGCCTCTCCCACCTCCGCTGCAGGTGGCTAGTAAGGAACAAGGGATCCTGGACTGTGAGAGCCCCAGACTGTAATAGGGGTGTCTGACTGCCTGCTAAGGGGGATTGTGCCTAAGCCGACAGCCAGACATCCCCTGAGGGGTCCCAGACTGCGAGAGGGCACAGACCAGGCTGAGGAATCTCCCGCCTCCCCAGTGCACAAATGTCATGCACCAGGCCTCTAGTCATATATAAATCTGAAATGCATAGGCACTTTAAAATATCAGTGTGAGAATGTTTATAGAAACACTATTCATAATTGCCCCTAATAAAGAGTACAATGGGTAAATTAATTGTAGCTTATATGCCTAGTGGGATTATTTACTCAGTAATGGCATAGGAAGCCAGGTAGTAAATACCTTCAGAAAGGAGGGAGGAGCCCTTATACAGCCCAGTAATTCCACCAGGGCATGTGGGGACTTCTGGAGTAGAGATAACATTTTACTTTATAACTTGGGATGTATTAACATGAGTATGTTCAGCTCATGATAATTAGTTGAGCATTACACTTAAGTTCATGTACCCTCACACATATTTTTTGCTCAGATCAAAAATTAGAAGTGAAAGGATGGCAGATAAACACCAATACCATTTATTTCTATCGAACTGAGTTTTGTTTACTATCAGCCTCTGTCCTTCTAGATCATATAATAAGGAACAAGAGTAATTATTTTCAGAAAATCTCTATCAGTATCAGTTTCTGACATGAGTCTGTTTACCTGGAACAACCTTTCTGATAAAGACAAGTCAAAAGTTGAATTAAATATGAATAAAATATTAATAAATATATTTTAAATGCATTTTTGATACTTCTACACCGACATAGAATTGAATTGCTTGTAGCAGACAAATATTTTCACTAAGAATAATTTTAAAAGCTAAATAAATACAAAAACTGGCTCTTAAAAAGGCATCAGAAAACCACTGAAGTAATAAGGTCTTGAGGGGAAGGTCAAAATTATGGAAAGGGAAAACCACAGAGAGGTGGGATGGTATTATGCATTTACTTCTTCTCCTTTTTTTTTTCAAATCTGGGATATTCCCCAATTCTGGTTTAACAATAGAGGCTAAGAATAAGAGTAAAAAGCCATTGATGAGAGTCAGAGAGACCAACAGAACTTTCATGGGGAAACACATAGCCAGCTTTCCTCTTAAAACATTTGCCAAATTCTGAGACTAAGCAGAAAGCTCCTGAAAAGTGAACTGGAATTTGGGGCAGTCTTTCCATGCTGCAAAGACCAAGATCAGAATTTAGAATCCACTAAGAGAAGTGACATTGGTGAACACATTGGGGTTTTCCCTAAAAGTCCTAAGGAGATATGCCCTAGGAACATAGGCATATCTCCTTACACAAGCCAACCAGAGGTAGGTTTGTGTTTTCCAAAACAGCAATTCAGTTTTAAGCTATTATTTAGGTGATCATTCCCTACTTTCTTTGCCCAGTACACAAAACGGTGAACTACTTCTGAAAAAAAAAATCATTATTTGGATATTTTATAATTTCTTATATACAATATCTGGCATTCCTTGAAAACATGGTAGACATGAAATAGGACATTATGCTTGAAAACCAAGAGAAAAGTGGGAAAAGAAAAACTCAGATGCATAGGTGATACAAATATTGAAGTTAATTAGGCATAGACATTCACTACAGTCAACATCTCCAAAAATTAAAAAAAAAAGATAGGTAAATGGCATAATGTAATAAAGAATTTCATAAAAAATCAAACTCTTTAAATGGATCGCTGGGCTGCCAAAAATGCAGAAATTCGAAGGAGCCAAACATGTAGGAAAAGTGGAAATTGTGAAGCACATTTTATACTGAATACAGTTTTCATCATGGATAAAGGTCCATTTTGATAATTATGCAATGTATATGAATCAGGATATTAAAGTTCAGGGTGTTCTATGGACTGAATTGTGTCCCCCTAACATTCTTATGTTGAAGCCCTATCCTCAATGTGACTATATTTGGAGATAGGACTTTCAGAAGGTAAGTAAGCTTACATGAGCTCATGAGGGTGGAGCCCTAATCCAATGGGTTTGGTAGCCTTATCAGAAGAGGAAAAAGGAGAAGGACCTGTTTCTCTCCAGGATGTGAGGATGCAGTGAGAAGGTACCATCTGCAAGCCAGGAATAGTTCTCCTTATAAACCAACCATATTGATGCCCTTATCTCAGACTTCCAGTCTCCAGGACTATGAGGAAATAAATTTCTGTTGCTTAAGACACCTAGTCTATGGTATTTTGTTGTGGTAGTCTGAGAAAACTAATACAGGCTGGAGGCAAGTTTATAAATTTCATTGGAGGTCCACACATAAATCTAAACTATCAAAGGACTATATCTTCTGTGGAAGGGAAAATGAAAAGTTGATACACTTCCTAATAAAGAAGAGCAAGGAAACTTGTCTACTGATTTAATTCATAGACCTAAGAAAATAAGAAAATCTTTTCAGAGAATACTAATAAAGCCAATCCTCACATGAATTTTTCAGTCCAAATTTTTGCTACTCTGTAGTACAAAACACCTCATGTAGATAATTTAATTTGAGTTTATTCTGAGTTGTAGAGAACTAAAACAAATTAGAAAAACCATATGCAAATCCTCTCAGAAAATATAAAGCTACAATCCATGCCACTAATTACTCCCCCAGATAAAATTTTAAGGAAAACTTTCTCTAAGGAAAATATAAGGAGCACAAAAAGGAAATGATGTACTAACGATGAAAGTAAACACTAAAAAAAAAAAAAAAGAAAAAGAAAAATCAGAGCTATACCAATTTTGTTGCTACCTAAAATGGATTCTTATAGTACCAGCAAAAATGAAATTTCCAACGGCACACACTTGGGAGAAGTTCAAGCGTAGTGGCAAGATTTATTGGGGTAGAAAAAAAATAATATGCCCTGGGGATCTAGTAGCAATTGCTTCTCTCCTCCCTGTGATCCCTGTTTAATCCTATGTTTCCTTGGTTTTGCGCACAAGCCGGTTACCTTTGAAGCTATCCAACCTGGTTCTTATTCTTCCTGGGCTTGTGCTGCCCCCCACAAGCAATCTCTTTTCTGGATTTTCTGGGTCCTGGCCCCATCATCCAATCCAATCCTTTTTCTAGGCTAGACTCCTCCCTTTTATGATTGATATTATGGCTCCTACTGCACATGTCCCTAAATTCCTCCCTGCAATATCTTTGCTTTTACTGCACATGCCTCAGCAAAGAAATTTTCCCCTCAGGTAGCCCAGTGGAAGGGCCCATCCCGGGAAGTTTGGACATCCATCCTTCCTACCTGCCAGGAGATTAAGTCCACAGATGATGTGGCTGTCTGTCCCCTGGTGTCTGAGAAGCTGTAGCTTCCAGGCTTAAACCTGATTAAGTGAAACTTCCAGACGCAGTCAGGCATAGGCATTTTAGCTCCCTTTCTCTTTTGTTTTATCTATCTAGCTGCCTGTGTATGGTAATACTTCCATATACAGTGTTGGAATTATTCAATGTATATATATAAAAGCCTAAGCAACCTTTATGACCGGTCGACTGAATGATGGGTTGACCATTCACTGTGATGTGCACTGACTACCAGGGGGCAGACTCTCAATGCAGCCCTGGTGGTCAGTGTACTCCCATAGCCAACCTTCTGTGGCTGGCCAACCTCCTGTGGTCCCTCTCCCCGGCTGGCCGGCCCAAGGCCCCGATCATCAGCCAGGCCAAGGGACCCCACCCATACATGAATTCGTGCACTGGGCCTCTAGTGTTTATATAAAATAAGAATGCTTAATTTTTTTCAAAAAATTTAAAGAGGCTTAAATATGAGCAAGCAATAAGAAACTTGGGGGAAAAACGACCAAGCATATTTGTAAAAAATACCAAAAATAATTTATAGAAATGGAAAATGTAATTACTAAAATTAAACCTTCAATGAATGGTTAAAACTCAGATTATATTAAGTAGAGTAAATAATTACTGGATGAGATGATAAAACTAAGAACATTACCCAAAATGTGGCCCAGTGAGACAAAATAAGAAGAAGAAAAAGAAAAATATAAAAAAGAGATTAAAATACATAGAAGGTGTATGGAAAGGTCTAACATAGTGATCAGAGTTCCAGAGAGAAACAATAGAAAGAAAAGAAATAATATTCAATTATTTAATGACAGCATTTTTCAGAACTGTGGAAATATACTTATATAGTATAAGTATAATTTATTATAGAAGTTGTGATTTTTTGTATACATTTTGCTATAACCTAATAAAGTGAAACATGATTTTTCCTTACAATTCATCAATATCAATGTACTTCAGTGGTATATACCTTTGACAAACTCTTTCACATAAGAAGACATGTGCAATACTGTTCATGGGGGTGCTGTCCTCAATAATATGTATAGTATACTCATTCATACAATAAAATACCATACAGCAGTAAAAATTAATAGATCAACATTGGTTAATTTTGAAAAAATAAAAAAGCAACTAAAAAGAAAATATACCATATTATTATTATTTTTTTTAAATTCTTACCCAAGGATATTTTTCCATTGATTTTAGAGAGAATGGAAGGGAGGAGGAAAGACAGAGAGAGAGAAACATTGATGTGAGAGAGAGACATCAATTGGTTGCCTCCTGACCAGGGCCAGGGATCAAGCCTGTAGCCGAGATACATGCCCTTGACTGGAATCAAATCTGGGACCCTTCAGTCTGCAGTCAGATGCTTTATGCACTGAGCCAAACTGACTAGGGCAAATTTCTTATTGTTATTTATTTATTGTTGACACTATTACAGATGTCCTCCATTTACCCTCCATTTACCCACCTCCACACAGCCCCTGCCCCCCTCCTCCCTTTGGCCATCACCACACGGTGATCTGTGTCCATGTGCTATGCATATATGTTCCTTAAAATGCAAAACAATAATCTTTTTTTTTAATTATTGATTTTAGAGAGGAAGGTAAAGGGAGAGAGAGAGATGGAAACATCAATGATGAGATAGAATTCATTGATCTGCTGCCTCCACCATGACCCCTACTGGGTATCAAACCCTGGACCCTTTTTTTCCCAGGCTGACGTTCTATCCACTGAGCCAAACCAGCCTGGGCAAAACAATAATCTTTGTAGTTATCTATTTATAAGATGGCCTCACACACAGAGAACACTGATGTGAATTATTAGTACATGTCCACCCCATCTTTGTTTCATAAATATATCTGCACATTCACTACACACCATGTACTACATACCCACACACATATATTTTTATAACCTGCTTGTTTCACTTAGAATAAATTACAAACAGTTTCTCTTGTAAAAAAATATGAATGATATTATTGGCCACATAGAATTCTAGCAGATTAATGTACCATACTTAACCAATCCTTTACTATTGAACCTTTAATTAATTCAAACATTTTTCATAATAAATGGTATTGCAATAATGCATTAGCCTTACACATAGTTTTTTGTTATATCACTGTTTGTTTCAGTAGAATAAATTTCCCTTGGTAGAACGGCTTCTTACAATGTTATGGCACTATACACTGCCACCAGTGATGTGAGAGTAATCAGGCCCCCAGTAGCCTTTGTAGATTCCAATGTTCTATTTAATTTTTATCAATTTGATAGGTTAAAAAAAATATCACTAAGGTTTTCTAATGTACTCTCATTTCTAATGTTTGGAATCTTTCATATATGTATGGGTTTTTTCTATTTATCCTATCTAATAAAAGCAAAACATGCAAATTGACCATACCTACGCCACACCCACAAGCCACACCCACCAGCCAATCAGGAGTGAGTATGCAAATCAACCCAACTAAGATGGAAGCAGCCACAGAGCTGGAGCAAGCAGGAGGCTTGGGTTGCCCCCAGTGATGGAGGAAGCCAAGCTTCCCCCTCCCTGGCCTACCCTGGCCTCCACTCAAGGCTACAAAGTTTTAATTATAGAAGATAAATAAATCCCAGATACCTGCTTTCAGCCTATGCTTGGGTTGCCAGGGTGGGGCAATGCCGGCCTGCAAACCACCACAGGCCCCTCACACAGGCCACACCATGCCCCAAGGGAACCCTCACCCTGATCCGGGACACCCTTCAGGGCAAACCAGCCAGTCCCCACCCATGCACCAGGCCTCTATCCTATCTAATAAAAGAGTAATATGCAAATTGACTGTCACTCCAACACACAAGATGGTTGCTCCCATGTGGACACAAGATGGCTGCCACAAGATGGCCAGCAGGGGAGGGCTGTTGGGAGGGACCAGGCCTGCAAGGGAGGGCAGTTGTGAGTGATCAAGCCTGCAGGATAGGGCAGTTTGGGGGGACCCAGGCCTGTAGGGGAGGGCTGTTGTGGGGGGACCAGACCAGCAAAGGAAAGCAGTTAGGGGCAATGAGGCTGGCAGGGGAGGGCAGTTAGGGGTGACCAGGTTGGCAGGGAGGGCATTTGGGAGGGAACAAAGCCTGCAGGGGAGGGCAGTTGGGGGCAACTAGGCTGGCAGGGGAGGACAGTTAGGGGCAACTGGGCTGGCAGGGGAGCAGTTAGGCATCAATCAGGCTGGCAGGGGAGTGGTTAGGGGGTGATTAGGCTGGCAGGCAGAAGCAGTTAGGGGCAATCAGGAAGGCAGGCAGGCAAGCAGTTGGGAGCCAGTAGTCCTGGACTGTGATTGGGTGGCATTGGGCCTAAACAGGCAGTCAGACATCCCTCGAGGGGTCCCAGATTGGAGAGGGTGCAGGCTGGGCTGAGGGACACACACTCCCGTGCATGAATTTTGTGCACCGGGCCTCTAGTTCTTTTATAAACAGCTTGTACACTTAAATTGGTATATAACTTGCATATTTGTCTTCTCTATTTTTCTTTTTGATAGACTGTTTTTCAAAATAATTTGTAAAATCTATGTGTGTGAGTATCTGCATTTGAGGAACTATTGTGAAGTAGACTATTTTTTCCAACATTGCGTTTGGCCAGGCCTCCATGCCAAGGAAACTATGGAATTGTCCCTGGTCTTACTCTTAGTGCTGCTGCTTGCCATGTCCTTCTCAGTGCTTGTTGAACTATTCCAAACACCAGGAAGAAGAACTTCTTTCTCATGCTATAGGACAGAGGTTGGAAAACTATAAAAGGTGACCTGAGAGAACATTTTAAATGGTTGGAACATAATTTTTAAATGACATTAACATTGTATGAATTTCAAATCTCAATATCTATAATAAAATTCTATTGGAACACAGCTTTACTTTTTCATTTACAGATCATTTCTGGCAGCTTTCATGCTACAATGGCAGAGGTGAGGGGTTGCTAGAGACCATATGGTCAGCAAAGCCTGAAATATTTACTAGCTGGCCCTTTATAGAAGTTTGCTGGTCCTTGCTGTAGATTTGTAGTTTTAAAAGGGATAACAATAACATATTTTATCTCTAATATGTTTCTTCCCCACTGTTAGCTTTCACCCATGTTAGGTCTATTAATCAGATTTTGCCAGAATTTCTTACTTATTGCTATAATGCTGGACATTTTTTATCAGGAAGGATAGATTTGAGCCATACCTTCCTTTAATCCACCTCCAAAAATTCCTTGAGGTATCGAGAATATGAATGGCATTCTTCTTTAATTGGGCTTTACTGTACATTCTACCTATTTTTAAAAATTCCATTTTAATAGTGATTTGGAAGTAAGGAGAAATAGATCTTTACTCAAATTACCTTCTTAAGCTAACTTATGGCTATTTGTATTGTAATTTAAATAACAATCCAATGATAATCACTATTGTTTGAGAATGTGCTTGGAAATGGAAACAATTTAGGAAGTAATGATCTAAAGTTTAATGCTCTAATGACTATTGATGGTTTCCATTCTGGCAGGTGTGAGGTGGTACCTCATTGTCATTTTCATTTGCATCTCTCTGATGATTAATGATGTTGAAAGGATATATGTACCCCTATGTTCATAGCATTGTGATTTATAATAGCTAAAATCTGGAAATAGACCAAGTGCCCAACAGTCAATGAGTGGATAAAAAAGCTGTAGTATTTTACACAATGGAATATTATGCAGTTGTAAAAAAAAAAAATAGAAGGCTCTATTACCCTTTGAGATAACATGGAGGGACCTGTAGAGTATTATGTTAAGTGAAATAAGCCAGCCAGAGAAAGACAAATATCACATGATCTCACTTATATGTAGAATCTAATGAATAAAATAAACTGACAAAATGGATGGAGACATGGAAGCATGGAACAGACGGGTGATTTTCAGAGGGAAGGGGGCAGGAAGAGATTAATCAAAGAACTTATATGCATATGTGCATTGCACATGGACACAGACAATAGGGTGGTGAGGCCTGGGGTAGGGTGGAAACAGGGTGAAGGAGGGCAATGGGGATAAAAAGAAGAGGAGGAACATCTGTAATACTCTCAACAATAAACATAAAAAAATAAAGTTTCAGTGAAAGAGAAATATAGTTGATACCTGATTCTTTCCCCAAGTTTATCTCACTAATATTTTTCAAGGGAGAAAGAAAAGCATTTTTAAATCACTGACTAGCAATTGTTTTTATGTCATTTTTAAATCCAATAATTAGCCCGTGGAGTAAGAAATACATACTATATCCTTAATTTGTGGCACTGACTTCTTCACTGTTTAGTAAAATGCAAGTCCCATAGATGTAATTGGTATAAGCAGAACCAGGTCAAGGATCATGCTATACTGATGTTACATGGCTTCCCAATCTGTAAGGAACACTAAAACATCAATAAGGAAGAAATGAGATTGAGAAAATATTACCTACAAGAGTTCATCTCAAAGAAAGTACTAAATGTGGCTAAATGGAATAACCTGAGTCATTTTTAAATAAGAAAAGAGGATTACTGAACTTCCCCCTAAGGCTGGTGGGTCCAGTTTGCAGGATGACTATTATTTTGTTTTGTTTTGTTTTTTCTCTAAAAACTAAACTTTATTTATTTATTTATTTATTTATTTATTTATTTATTTATTTATTTTAATAAATCTTTATTATTCAGATTATTACAGGTGTTCCTCTATTTTTTCCGCCATAGCTCCCCTCCACCTGATTCCCCACCCCACCCCATGCCCTTACCCCCGCCACTGTCTTCATCCATAGGAGTAAGATTTTTGTCCAATCTCTTCCCGCACCCCTCACACCTGCTTCCCCTGAGAGTCGTCAGTCCACTCCCTTTCTATGTCCCTGATTCTATTATATTCACCAGTCCATTCTGTTCTTCAGATTTTTTATTCACTTGATTTTTAGATTCACTTGTTGGTAGGTATGTATTTGATGTCATTTTGTTGTTCATAATTTTTATCTTTACCTTTTTCTTCTTCTTCCTCTTCTTAAAGGATACCCTTCAGCATTTCATGTAATCCTGGTTTGGTGGTGATGAACTCCTTTAGCTTTTTCTTGTCTGTGAAGCTCTTTATCTGACCTTCAACTCTGAATGATAGCTTTGCTGGGTAGAGTAATCTTGGTTGTAGGTTCTTGCTGTTCATCACTTTGAATATTTCTTGCCACTCCTTTCTGGCCTGCATAGTTTCTGTTGAGAAATCAGCTGACAGTCGTATGGGTACTCCCTTGTAGGTAACTAACCGTTTTTCTCTTGCTGCTTTTAATATTCTCTCTTTGTGTTTTGCCCTTGGCATTTTAATTATGATGTGTCTTGGTGTGGTCCTCTTTGGATTCCTCTTGTATGGGGTTCTGTGTGCTTCCTGAACTTGTACGTCTATTTATTTCACCAGGTAGGGAAAGTTTTCTGTCATTATTTCTTCTAATAGGTTTTCAATATTTTGCTCTCTCCCTTCCTCTGGCACCCCAAAAATTCGGATGTTGGTTCGCTTAAAGTTGTCCCAGAGGCTCCTTACACTATCTTCATATTTTTGGATTCTTTTTCTTTTTGTTTTTCAGGTTGGATGTTTTTTGTTTCCACATATTTCAGATCTTTGGTTTGATTCTTGGGGTACGTTGATCTACAGTTGAGTTTCTGTATATTCTTTATTTCAGACAGTGTATGCTTCATTTTGACTGATCCTTTTCCATTTTTTGGGCATTCTCATTAAGCTCCTTGAAGGTCTCATCAAGTTTCTCAGCAGTTTTAAGAAGATTCTTGAGTAACCTTATAAATGTGGTTCTGAACTCTATGTCATCCAGTAGTTTGCTTTCCTCCGTTTCTTTCATTCATGACATGTTTCTTTGTCTCCACATTTTGGCTGCTTCCCTGTGTTGATGGAGTATCTTTGTGTGGTAGGTGACCTATAGGGGGCAGTAGCTCAGCCTCCCCAATCACCTGATGTGGACGCTCTTGGTACACCCCTTTGTGGGCTGAGTGCAAAGAATTGGTGTAGTTAAGCCTTAATTGCTGTTGGTATACTGGGAGGAATTGACCTCCAGGCCAATTAGCTGTGAGCACTCACTGTGTCTATAATGGAAGAACTGCTGCGTTGAAGACACGCTTATGGGGCAGGACTTGTTTCAGTGGGGCTTTGGTGCTCACTGAGTCTGCCTCTTGAATGTGTCACTTATGGATGTGAGGAGTTGAAATCTGGTGTCTCACTCTGACCACTAGGTACACTGGCTTCTGGATCTCCAATGGGGTGCAGGTCAGCTACAGTCTGAGGCCACCCAGCAGGAGCTACAGTGAGAGGTACAGTTTTCTCCTCTTTGCTTGTGGTTTGGAGGTTTTGGAGCTGTCTGATCCGGGCTGCAAGTTTGCTAGGTTAAGCTGCGATAGGGCAGGGCTTTCTTATGCTAAATACACTGCTTGGAGCTTGGGTGGGTTTGTAGGTTGTGCAGGGCGGGGTCTCAGGGTGTCACTAGGCTAGGGCATGGCAAACAGCAATGGCTGCTAGTTAGCCGACTCTGTGTCCCCAAGGGCGTCCCGGAGTGCCCTGCCCCAGTGCCGTAAACAATTATTCCTGCGCACAACTCTGCAAGCAAGCCACCCTCACTGGCAGACAGTCCAGCTTCTCCCCGTAGGAGTTTGGGTCCCCTGCGTCTCCCCAGAAACTGCATTTCAGAGTAGTCGGGGGCTTGTCTCCCTTTGGGTTGAAAAAAGCAACACCCGCCGCCAGCCCGGATCCTGCGCCTCCATACCTCAGCTTTTCAGCGCTCGTGCACGTCTCAATGCTCTTTTCTCTTTCCTTCTAGTTGTAGAACTTCCACTCAGCCAGCTTTCCCGTGGTTCTGGGTGATAGACGTTTTGTCTTTCAGTTGAATTTTTGAAATTGTTGCGCGAGGCAGCAGTTTAGGTGTTTACCTACGCTGCCATCTTGGATTCTCCTGACTATTGTTTTTGTTAAAGGAGTTCTGTGAATGGATAGCTGTGATCCTCCTTCTCACCTTTCTCTCTTGAACTTTAAAGAGATGTCCTTAAAATAGACATTGATATCCATTTAAATGGGCACCAACTTTTCAGCCTTCGGGTTATCCTCATATTATTCCAGTCCCAGTGGGGGAAAATCTCCACACAGATCTATTGAAATATTCATCCTGGGGTTTTACCATCAGGAAAAGGGGCTCCATGTGGTATTGTGTAGGCATAGGATCACAGCATAAAATATTTTTAAAAAACAACATTGGTCTCATGGGATATTTAATGGTGTTACATGAGGAGAATCATGCCATGGCCCAATGGGAAATCAATTTACCGTTTCTGCAAAATCAATATCTTTAATAGCAAGGAGATCATTAGTAGGAAGGAAGAGTAAGCCAGACAGATATACATTTAGAGACAGACAAAAAATGGATTCTGGAGTTAATGTGTAAATCATGCAGCTAACATTTTATGAAGCGTGTTGAAGAGAAATTAAAGACTGTGTTTAGAAACCCACACAAAAGAGGATCCAAATTGAACAAGGGATATTTTTTTTTTTAGTCATATTGGTTAACGGCAAACAATTAAGCAGGAGGAAAAACAGAAATTGATTTCAGAATTCCACGGAAAAGAAACAGGTCTGGAGGAAAAGAATGAGAGAAATTTAGAGAACACTGTCTTCAGCTTGAATTATTAATGGTTTATATTTTTAAAGGTTTCAGTCAAGTTTGCTCAGTTATTTCTAAGAAATATTTCATCATACTCACTATGTCCCAACTTAAAAGATTTTGTTCAAACCAACTTAATGTGAATTAAAGGGAATTGTTTAAACAAAATTTGGTACATCAAGAGCCTAGCTTTTAGATTTTAGGTAATGGAATACTAATCCTTCTTAAGAATCTAGTCTTGGAGGAATCCAAGATGGTGGCGTAGGTAAACACCTAAACTGCTGCCTTGCACAACAATTTAAAATGCAACTAAAAGACAAAACGGCTATCACCCAGAACCACGGGAAAGCTGGCTGAGTGGAAGTTCTACAACTAGAAGGAAAGAGAAAAGAGCACTGAGACTTGCACAAGCGCTGAAAAGCTGAGGTACGGAGGCGCGAGAGCTGGGCTGGTGGCAGGCGTTGCTTTTTTCAACCCAAAGGGAGACAAGCCCCGGATTACTCTGAAATACAGTTTCTAGGGAGACGCAGGGGACCCAAACTCCTATGGGGAGAAGCTGGATTGTCTGCTACTGGGTCGGAAAGTGAGGGGGGCCTGCTTGCAGAGCTGCACACAGGAATAATTGTTTATCTGCGCTGGGGCACTGGACTGGATGCAGTTGGAGACACAGAGCCGGCTAACTAGCAGCCATTGCTGTTTGCCACGCCCTAGCCTAGTGATGCCCTGAGACCCCGCCCTGCACAACCTACAAACCCACCCAAGTTCCAAGCGGCGGCTTTTGCATATGAATGGACTGCCCTATTGATAGCAGCTTAACCTAACAAACTTGCAGCCCGGATCAGACAGCTCCAAAACCTCCAAACCACAAGCAAAGAGGAGAAAACTGTAGCTCTCGCTGTAGCTCCTGCTGGGTGGACTCAGACAATAGCTGACCTGCACCCCATTGGAGATCCAGAAGCCAGTATACCTAGTGGTCAGTGTGAGAAACCAGATTTCAACTCCTCACATCCATAAGTGACACAGTCAAGAGGCAGACTCAACGAGCACCAAAGCCCCACTGAAACAAGTCCTGCACCATAAGCGTGTCTCCAGCACAGCAGTTCTTATAGACACAGCGAGTCCTCACAGCCGATTGGCCTGGAGGTCAATTCCTCCCAGCGTACCAACAGCAATTAAGGCTTAACCACACCAAGACTTTGCACTCAGCCCACAAAGGGGTGTACCAAGAGCATCCACATTAGGTGATTGGGGAGGCTGAGCTACTGCCCCTATAGGTCACCTACCACACAAAGCCACTCCATCAACACAGGGAAGCAGCCAAAATGTGGAAACAAAGAAACATGTCATGAATGAAAGAAACGGAGGAAAGCAAACTACTGGATGACATAGAGTTCAGAACCACATTTATAAGGTTATTCAAGAATCTTCTAAAAACAGTTGAGAAACTTGATGACACTTCTGAGGAGCTTAGTGAGACCTTCAAGGACCTTAATGAGAATGCCAAAAAAATGGAAAAGGACCAGTCAGAAATGAAGCATACACTGTCTGAAATAAAGAATATACAGAAACTCAACTGTAGATCAAAGGACCCCAAGAATCAAACCAAAGATCTGAAATATGAGGAAACAAAAAACACCCAACCAGAAAAACAAAAAGAAAAAAGATTCCAAAAATATGAAGATAGTGTAAGGAGCCTCTGGGACAACTTCAAGCATACCAACATCCGAATTTTCGGGGTGCCAGAAGAAGAGAGAGAGCAAAATACTGAAAACCTATTAGAAGAAATAATGACAGAAAACTTTCCCTACCTGGTGAAAGAAATAGACTTACAAGTCCAGGAAGCGCACAGAACCCTATACAAGAGGAATCCAAAGAGGACCACACCAAGACACATCATAATGAAAATGCCAAGGGCAATAGACAAAGAGAGAATCTTGAAAGCAGCAAGAGAAAAACCGTTAGTTACCTACAAGGGAGTACCCATACGACTGTCAGCTGATTTCTCAGCAGAAACTATGCAGGCCAGAAGGGAGTGGCAAGAAATATTCAAAGTGATGAACAGCAAGAACCTACACCCAAGATTACTCTACCCAGCAAAGCTATCATTCAGAGTTGAAGGTCAGATAAAGAGCTTCACAGACAAGAAAAAGCTAAAGGAGTTCATCACCACCAAACCAGGATTACATGAAATGGTGAAGGGTATTCTTTAAGAAGAGGAAGAAGAAGAAAAAGGTAAAGATAAAAATTATGAACAACAAAATGACATCAAATACATACCTACCAACAAGTGAATCTAAAAATCAAGTGAATAAAAATCTGAAGAACAGAATGGACTGGTGAATATAATAGAATCAGGGACATAGAAAGGGAGTGGACTGACGACTCTCAGGGGAAGCAGGTGTGAGTGGTGCGGGAAGAGATTGGACAAAAATCTTACTCCTATGGATGAAGACAGTGGCGGGGGGTAATGGCTTGGGGTGGGGTGGGGAATCAGGTGGAGGGGAGCTATGGGGAAAAAAAAAAGAGGAACACCTATAATAAGAACAATAAAGATTTATTTTAAAAAAAGAATCTAGTCTTAATGTGATTTCTGGCTGGCTGTGCTACATATTTTACTATGATACTCCTGAGATTTACATGATGGGGTAAAAGTAGGTTTATATTTGTGACTACAGAGTTTATTCTTGTATTATTTCATTAATTATTATATTTTTTCCATATGAACAACTGTAAATTTATTTTTCCCCTACCCTATATTATCATATGTTCAGTGTAATTACTATATACTTAGGGGGAAAACAGATTTTAAAAAATTATTTTTGTCTTATGACTTACACTTTGGCTGAACTTAATTTTTTATATACTTGTCTACCTGCCTCCACCTTTGCTCCAAAATCAAGTTCCAACTTCCCACAGGTTCCCATGAGCTGGCACCTTTGTGAGCAACAATATCTTTACATAAACTAACTGCACTGTGAAATGTGGGTCCTCCTGATTGTGAAACTGGGCAATCAGTGGGTCAGGGCTTCCTGTCACTAGTTGAGCCAATTCAGCAGAGACAGGGTTGAATTACATATGAGCATGTATTCCAATGCTGCCGGCAGTATGGGAGAGCAGCAGGTCATCCATAAAAATCTGCTCTGCACCCCACCAGCTGCTTATATTGAGTAGAAAGACAAAGAGTACATGGGGGAATAGGAATTACAGATGTGGGAAAGTAGGCTCAGGATAATCATTACAGGTTACAAATCATGTGGGCTGGGGTCAGGGGTGGCAAGAGGGTAGGTGCCTCCAGGCACCACAGGACCAGATTACAGGGGCTGGGGGTTGTAAAGAGTAAGTGCCTCCCAGGCTAGATTGTTTCAGCCAGGAGGTTGTAAATATTTCCATAATGATAGGTAGTTCTTAGGACAGGAGGATAGACTGCATTCAGATATTAGCTCCTATGTCCCAGGACATACAACTCCAAGCCAGGTTAAAATGTGCTTTCTCTAATCAGAAAAGAACAATCATGGTTAACAGAGCATGATTAATATTACTTATAATTATAATTAGTTTCCAATATTCTATTTCTGCCCCTAATAATTGCATGCATCTGGATCTTATTTTGTATCTGTAAAACATTCTGACTTGCTGACATTTAGAGTGCTTATCATGACATCATGAAGACCAAAGTCTATGAAGACACCAGATTCTGATATCTCCAAGTTGTGGAACCTTGGGAAAGTTATTAGACATCTTAAACTTTCATTTCCCCACCTGGAAAGTACTTAGCTCAAAGGATGGGTGAGTGGATTAAACCAGATCTGTGTGTGAGACCAACCACAGTGCCCATCTAATAGCTGATCTCTTTTTGCTAATTCACTCTTTAACAAGACTGCTTCTTCAAATCCCTGAAACTGGGGTCCTGACATGAAAGAATGAATTGTTTGACAAAGTCAATTTCCTTCTGACTTTCAGTACTACCTGCCTCCTGAAATCCCATGTGGAGTCCTCAGAATTTACTCAAATGAAAAAGTATTACTTACTATTGAGGAATAACAGGAAAAAGCTGATCATACATCTTTTCCTTTCTTCTAGCTTGTGGTCTCCAAAATAGAGGCTAGCTCAAAGGATGGGTGTGTGGATTAAATAAGATCTATCTGTTCTTTTCTTTATACCTAGCAAGTGGCTACTGCACATTAGTAAATATTTGCTGAAGACTAAATGCCATTTTCAACTTATCAGTGGAAGTTCCATGACTATTGATACTAACTTACATTCTCTATGGCCCTCTAAATATTGACCATTACATCACTGACCATCATCTCAAAAATTAGCCTAGAAGGTGATCACTTTTCCAAAATTCACCCAAATCTTTCTGTACCCAGTTCTACCTTCTTTCCTCTTCTCACTAACTCCATGTTGCTAAGACCCTAGTATATCTTTAAACTGAGTTTATTTTAATGGCATCTCTTATGATCTTCCCCATCCTCTACTATGTACTAGAATATTTCTATATGTATTTGAATCACATATTAGGTAGAAACATCCTTGAGATTATAAGTGGGCCCTCATTTAAAGCAGTTTTTCCATATAATGATTGGATTTTGATATTTTGGCTTGGGGCTTTGCCAGAGATATTAGTCTCCCAGAAGCCATCAATAGATAGGCTATAAAGTTAGAATTCATTAGTGAGATGTTGGCCATATGTAGAAAGATGGGAAAGAGGAAAATGTTTTAAGTAAAAATTCACAAGCAAAAGAAGAGTATTTGCACAGGATGTTAAAAAAGGAAAAAGGAAACAGGCTTTTAAGATCAAATAAAACAGTGAGTTACACAAAATTAAATAATTTTTTTTACAGGACACCTCAAACCCTTTCAAATTTCAGATCTTATGCTGTCATAGATTGTGAAATATACAGAGCTTCCTAACATAATTTGGTCATGAAAGCTCTCTATTTCCTCGGAGAATCTAAAGGTATCCATGGATGATGTTGCTCTGTGTATCTAACCTACTCATCCTGGCTTCCTATTGTCTGCTGAGGAAAGGGTTCTAAAGATTAATCAATGTCTTCTGAAAAAAAAAAATCTTATAATATTGCCCTTGACCCTGTGTCTCAATTCATCAAGTGATCTTTATAGCTAACTGAACTCTAACTAAAGTCACTGCGGTCATTATTTTTCCTTCAAGTTATCTGGGTCAAATCCTTGTCCTAGCTTCAAGGTCTAATTAGATGGAAACAAACAATATTATTAAAAACAACATAGCCACCATTATTCCCTTACTTCATCCATGTGCTTCTTAGTTTTGACTTCCAACTTTAACCATAACAGTATAATAAACTTCTAGCATATTACCTGAAGGACCCTGAGATGTTTTCTCTATTCCTATTCATCTGTTCAACAGGCATTTATTGAAGGTGTACTATACTCCAAGCACTATTTAGGTTTTTGAGATACATCAATGAATAATGAGTAACCACTTTCGAAGCATGATTGTATGCAGAGTTGTTTTAAATGTGACACCTCTTGCTCAGCAGTGTGAAAAAAATCCTAATCATTTACTGCCTCAGAGCTTCAATGTTTCCCATCTGATAACCAGAATGAAGAAAAGCAAAGTAAAGGCATTCCCTCACTTTTCACAATTCACTTAACACCACTTCACTTTTATGAAAGACATACATTAGGGCCTGTCTGGTGAAAAGAGAAAATTCGGCATTTGTTTTGTAGTGGATCTGTTAGAGAGACAGGATGCACTTGAAGCAGCCAGAGTGGCCTAGCCCATCTCATGCCGCAGAAAGGACACTCAGCATCTTAGCATCAACCCGGCATCGCTTTGAATTGTGTCTGTGAGCATCAGTGCTTCATGGCTGTTTCTTTGTACATCCTTTAGTAAGATATGTCAGAGAAGCTGAAGAGAGTTCATTAGGGTGCTCTGCTTATCCAAAAACTGGGCACAATTAAGTGTGGTTGGGATGATCTAGTAGATTATTTTTGGGTCTGGGAATGCTAAAAAAACTTTCCATATAAATGAAGGGCTTCTTCATTTTATACCCTTTCAGTTTACCTAAGGTTTCATAGGAATGCTCTGTTTTCAGATAGCAGGATAAACCTGTATTTGAAGGTGCTTAAAAATGATAATAGAAAAATTCTAGGAGCCTAGATCTTGTAGGTTGGTTGAAAAGGTGATCAGGAAGCAACATTTTAATGTGTGGATCTGGTATTTTTCATGCTGTTTTTGTCCAGTTGAAGGAAATGGAGAGGGACCCAGAAGTGGACTTTCAGTCAGGTATCCCTGCAAAAGCCTAGCGAAGGAGGAAGCGGGTGTTTAGTTTTCCATGTAGGTGGCCCATTCATTGGCCTCAGCCTGTTACCAGCCATGAGGCTGAAGCTAAATGCTTTGTCAGTGTCTGCCCCTCATGTGAGAACTGCCACGCTCACCACAGTGCCCACAGGCTTTGCTGAAAGGCTTTTGGGTTTCAGTGGAAAGAAAGCGCTGTGTCAAACCAAATCTAGCCCAGCAGATGCTGATCCCTCTCCTCCAAGTGCGGTATCTGTCTAAACCTGGGAGCTCCGCTTTGCAGTCTGGAGGCTCCTCTTGTCCTGAAAGCCTAACCTTCAATTTGAAAATGTTCTCAAAGCGTTCCTCAACATGAAAATATTTGTTCAAATCCTCAGAATGCAATAAGAAAATATCCTTCTAGCAAAAGCAATGACTTAGCATTTTGGGATTGGCACAAAAGTAGGAAAACGTCGCACAGGGACTCACAGCCTTTCTGGTTATTGGCTGGGTCTTGCTTCTAAGGATTACATCTCATTATGAACTTGGCTTACCTTCTCTCTTGATGGCTCTGGATAGTATTCCCAGGATCTCATATTTTTATGTGTCCTAATTTACTTGGAGAATCTTAGAGATACAATATTATACCACAGAGACTAACTTCCACAATCTCTTATGTTTGAGATGGGGAAACTGAGGTTCAGAAGGGTTTTTATGATTTATCTCCAAGGCTAAATAATTAGTTAGTGCCAGAGCTGGTAATAAAACTCTGACTCTTTCAATGACCCCATATTACCTTCTTTTCTCAGAAATTAATTTTCTATTACTCTTTTTAGTCCTTGGTCACATGATAAAGTTTGCATTAATGTTAATAAGGTTCTTGGAGCAAACACCAGAGAAAGTATTCTCCAGTATGTATTCTTTAGGGAAATATAATACATGACTAAGAAACTAGGTGGTCTGAAAGAGGAACTGCAAATGACGATACTTGTTCCAAGTTCTCAGGCTTCCAGAGTTATAGGGGCCAGCTTGCTTAACCTCTCTGTTCCCATATTTGCAAAATAAGGATGATCTGTTTCCATTTTGTGGTTTCTCTGTGAACTATTTGAAATCTGTGATAGGGGTGAGTAGTGCTTGGGTCAAAAGAGGAGTGTCTTCATGCTGTTTTGCTTTTATTATCTGTAATTGTGCTATAAACTTCCAGACCCTTCCCTACATTAAAATTTCACTCTCCTCCCTTCCTTGTGGTTAGATCTACCCCTGCCTATACAAAATGAAGAACCCATCTTATTATATTTGCTAACAAGTTCCCCGCATTGTGCAATATTTTGTATACTTAATCCAGTCATTCAACAAATATTTGTGAACTAGAACATTGTGTTAGTGCTGAGGTCACAATGATTTCTTAATATTCATTCAACAAAAAATGCATTTAGTCAAGTGTCTACTCCATAGCAATTCCTGTGCTGGGTATAGAAAATACCATGAGAGTAAGATTAAAACTTGACCTTGAGGACCATATCTCCAAATAACACTAAAATTAAATTTATGTTAAACATATTTCATATTTTTCTACTAAAATGATGTAAATGTTAATGTTTCCACTGAGTATACAAGCACAAGATGCTATATTTCCAAACTGAAGATAAGGAACCCATGATATTAGCCTGGATGGTGTTGTCCTCATTCTTTTTCTGTAATTACTACATGCTGTTGGACATTCAGGGACCTCATTTCTACTGTCTTCAGATGCAAATGAGGAACCACTGCTTCTATCAAGCCAGGACTCAAGCCTCGTTGCTAGCCCTACAGTCCTCCTGGCATCAGAGATTTAGTGATGCCATTACTACTTTATCTACATTAGCTATAATTGCTAGTTCACCCTCTTTTTTTAAAAATATATTTTATTGATTTTTTTTTTACAGAGAGGAAGGGAGAGAGAGAGAGAGTTAGAAACATCGGTGAGAGAGAAACATCGATCAGCTGCCTCCTGCACGCCCCCCACTGGGGATGTGCCTGCAACCCAGGTACATGCCCCTGACCGGAATCAAACCTGGGACCTTTCAGTCTGCAGGCCAATGCTCTATCCACTGAGCCAAACCAGTTTCGGCATAGTTCACCCTCTTTAGTGTCCTCTGAAACATCCCACTAGCTTGGATGAACATAGTATCTGTCACCATGGCTTATGGATACCATGTTCTACCTGGCAAGCAAGGTCCCTTTTAACTTCCTCCATGCTCTTTGCAGTTAATGAGGCTGTGCAGAACTGGATTCTAGGATATGATGTAGCCTGCAAAGGCAAAGGAATGTGGACATGGGGATGGTATCATAAGAATGTACTTCAGGAACATCAACTGACAGTTCCCTTTAAGATTCAAAAGTTTTTCTTCCCCATGGAAACATTAAGCTGAGCAATAATAGGACAGGAAGAATTTGCAAGATATAGGTGACTACATCTGGTGTTGTGCATCTCATAATTGTGCATTAAGAAACTTCTAATCCTATAGACTTGCTTTTAATAGAAACCAGATACTTTTGAGGTTTTTATCTCCCATGACATCTCCCAGCATCATAAGAAAATCTGTTACATAACAAGAAAAAGTGAGGCATCAGAGTTGAGCAATGGGACTGGTGTCAGCAACAGTAAAATGGATTTAAGGCTCAGAAGTCTGAATTTTTCAAAACCAAGTGGGGGTATTTATGAAGGCATTAGAGGGATAAAAGCAGGAGACAAGAACATTCAGAACGAATGTGTGGAAATGTCTTCAGAGCCAGATTGTGCAATAATACAGAGCCAGAGATCACATAGTCGCAAGAACCTAACCCTCACTGTTTTGTTAAGGGAGTGAGATTCCCTGGGCAGAGACACCACAGGGCAGCTATGTTGTTGGTTGTTGTTGTTTTACAGGCTATGTGAATGTGACCCTAGGACCAAAGCAATTGCTTTACTTTGAGTGAAGTTTAGACACATCCTCATAGAACAAAAGTCAAACAAACAACCATAACTCCAAATGTTAGTTTTGTTTCTCCTAAAAGCACACCCTGAGACAGGGACTCAAGTACAGAATGTTTATTTTAGGCCAAGCAGACAATAATGGCAGATAAATGGAAAGAGTAACAGAGGAGGGAAGGTATATTATTAAGTCACCTACCCCAACAAGGAAATGAAGCTTCATTCCCTGGGACTTCCAGCCTGGTATGATGGACAGGGTGGTCTTCTGTCCTTCCAGAAAGGAAGGGATGCAGAACTGGCACGCACAACCTGGGAGTCTGCCAGTGTGTGTCAAATGATACAAGTAATTTGTGGGGGGAGCAGGGGCACTGGCAGTATCTTCTGTACTTTCAGCCTAGAGCTCTAGAGGGCTAGGTCAGTGCCCACAGTGAAAGGGAGGGTTTTCTCTTAAGTCATAATTCAGCATCCAGGACAGACTCTAATTCCCTTCTCAGACAGATTCAGGTCCTTAAGTCAATGAACTCTTCCCTTCAGACTCAAAAACCAATAATTATAAACATGAACAGGCACACATCAAAACTATTGTGGGTTTGGATCCATACCACTGCAATAAAACAAGTACCACAATACAGAGATTACCACAATATAGCAAGTATTGCAACATGGCAAGTCATAATCCTTTTGCTGGTGGAGAGTCTTGCCTTCAATTTGTTAAAAGATATAACATCTTTAAAGGACAATAAAGCAAGGTATGCCTGTATTAGGGAAGTTAATACATTAGGACTATCAAGATTTCTCTTGCAGACTTAGGAACTTCTACCCAAGGGTTTGGGCTGATCTGATAACCCACACCATAACCCACATAGTAGACAGAATGGACTTTCAATTCAGATAAACCTGGGAGGCATGTCGATGTATCCACTGCCTCACCCTTCACCTAGTTGAGGTTAGAGTTGGTAATTTCATTCCTGATACTAATTCCATAAATGATTCTGGCTCTCTGAGCCTTAATTTACTAACCTATCAAGTTATATTGCAGAGTTCTTGGGAGAATTCTGAACGTCTGCATCTGTGAAGTATGTACTATGGCTTGTGACACCTTGTACAAATGCCACAAGTGTAAATCAAAGAACAAAAGTGCCCCTCACCCTAGAGCCCCTTGGATATCTCACAGGTTCTGAAACCTGTCCTGTTTTGGTCTCTGTACACACTGTGCTTATACCCTACACAAACTTTACTGACCCAGGCTGGTATGAACCAAAGCACAGCCTAAAACACTCTGAAATCACACAGGGAGCTTCTCTCATGGCCTCTGACAGAGCTCACAGGAAATTGCTTCAAAAGCAACATCCTGTAAAGGAAAAAGGAAAATAGCTTTGGATTTGGTCAAACCTGGTTTTGTTACTCCCTATTCTACTATTTAAGAAATGTTTATTTATAAATAGGTATATTTTATCCAAGTCACTAAATTAAGTGCTGCATGACCTCAGGAAAATCCAGGAAAGTTTGCCAGAGACAAGACATTTGGGATGCAGAGGAGCAAACACAGGGCCTGTCCCTTTTTGGAATATATGAAAGGCTGTTGTCCCCCAATGCCTGAGCCAAGCCCAATTATCCAAGAGACTGGCAAAAAGGGGTGCAGAAAGGCATGATCTCCCTCAAAGGATTTGCAGAGTTGGAAAAAAACGAAACTCGCCTGTGGTCACCCTGAAATCTCAGCTGTCTGAGATTTAAAACAGCGGAAACACCAATTCTAAACCCCACTGGGTGAGGGGTGAGGCAGTCGATATATCGACATGCCTCCCTTCCATTGATTCCTGAAGAAATGTCTCCAGGCAATATATCTGACATCTGCAGTTCAGTGGATGGGAACTACAAAGAGTTGGGATGTGGGCAGAATGGTGCCCAAGAATAATAGTTTTATACTAGCCTCAATAAGGCAGTCTGCATGGCTGAGGGAAAAGTTGGGGGCATGATGATTATTCTTCCTTTACCCTTCTAGAGCCACACACATTCCTTTTCTACCCTGCCCTGGAAAGTTGACCTGAATAAGTAACAACCACAATTTCTATGGGATGGTTATGTCCTCCACCAAAAGCCATCCTTCTGTCAGGGTACCTTTTCCACATATCCAGACCCCTGTTTTCCTCCTGACCCTTTGGGCTCCATGGTGATCACAGTTCCCAGCTGATAAAATAGCCTATAGCATTCCTCCATCCTTTCTTTGTTTCCATAAATCCTGAACACATCTTTATAAACAATCCCTTTACTAAATTTCCATCAATTGACCAGTTGGGATGTACACCACCTGCTCCCTGCTGGAGTTCTGATGTAACTGGATAATCATTGGGTCCATGCTGCCTGTCACTACTTGAGCCAATTAAGCAGAGACAAGGTTGAATTATATATGAGCATTTATTCCAATACTGCCAGCAGTATGGGAGAGCAGCAGGTCATCCACAAAATTCTGCTCTGAGCCCCACCATAAGCCAGCTGCTTATATTAGGTAGAAAGACAAGGATTACATGGGGAAGTAGGCAAAATGGTATGCCAAATGGGCAGTTAACAGGTAATGCAGGCTGGAGATTTGCAAAGGCCTGTGGGTATGCAAAGGCTGAGGGTCTTCAAAGGGCTGGCGGCTCTGGTTTCTGCAACAAGGTTGTTAATCTTTCCGTGATAAAAAGTAGCTCCGTAATAGGGAGGATAGGCTGCATTTTCAGCTGAGTTCCCAGGTCCCACATGCAACTCCCAGCCAGGTTAGATTGTGCCTTCTTTAATCAGAACAAAACAATCATGGTTAACAGAGCATGATTAATATTTCTTACAATTATAATTGATCCCCAATATTTTATTTCTGCCCCTATTACTGATTGATAGAAACCTATGCACTGAGCAACAGGAATCATGTGATGACCTTTTCCTTTTGTTAAGCCATGGTCAGTGGAACCACTTCAGTGAGATGTATCCATGTGTTGAAGGACAAATATAAATCAGTTTTATTCTTAGTCTACCATTTACCAACTACATTGTGTTAAATCCCCCTTTCAGGAAAGGATGCACATCCCTTAGATCAGACTCAATAAGACTCCAGAGCTTTCAGTTACTCTCAGTTTGCTAATAAAATCTCATCCTAGTTTTTAAGATAGTGCATTCATTTTGGAACTTCAGTCTCATGCTTGTTACAATTCTTCCTTCTCACCCCATGCAGGTTTGGGTAGTGGCTCTAGTCCTGAGGGCAGGAGCCATGGTCAAGTTGCCTCTTCACTCTCATTTTTCCCTGTGCTTCCCACAGAATATTGCGAGTGAGGTGCAGGAAGCAGGAAAAATACACTGTCCCCTCTAAAGTGACTGTCTTGGGGAAGACACTGGATTATCTAGGCTAGCATATGGTGCTTCTCTATGATGACTCTCATCTCACCTCATTAGGTAAAAAAGCATTCCTAAATAAGCATCTGCTCTTGAAATTACTGGTTTGCACTTTACCTCTTCTCCTACCAGTCAGTATTGCATCAAGGTCATCCCAGCCACACTCTCACTTTTGGGGTATTCCACTTACTAAATATTCTGCTTCAAGGTTGCCAGCAAATTAGCTCAAAAACAGCCCCTACGTGATGAAGAAAAATTCACAAACCTTTGCTGATTGCCCTTTGATAATCAGCTCCACCATCTTTTCCTATCTTCCTTCCATCCCGACAGCATTGGGTTTAGACTAGTTAAATTCCTTTTCCAGAGTCACACAGCTAGAAAATAAGTGTCATATTTAGAACTCAGGACTGTATGATTCCAGAGCCTGAGGTTTTGCACATGACACCTCTCAACATGATCCCTCATTTGCGGTCTGACCAAGACAGCATACATTGGAGACATCGATCCTGTCATTCCAGAATATTGCACTTAAGGCTGCAGACTCCATGTAGGAAAATATTCTCATTTATAATGAAAAACAGATTCTTTCTTTGCTGTACTGTCCTGAAAATACAACTTTGTGGCATTCTCCATTTCATGTATGTTTCTTGCAGGTACTCCCATTCCATGGAGTTGTTGGTTTTAAGAAACAAATATACGTATCTTTCACCATAGAGACCTGACAAGGAAAATGACACGTGAGCCCATCAGGCAATCAGCAAGTCACTGCTGTCAGTAAAGAAAGGCTGCTTCTGAGAAGATGATTCATGTTGTTTTGAATGAGGCAGAAATAGGAGATTTCTCTGTTGATTTCCCATCTCCCACAACCCTACGTCCAGGAGACATTTCTCCAGAGGGTGCTATGACATTGGGAGACACTCTGAGACCTGTAGGCATACAGACTGTAATGTTGTTAACATATTAAATGGGCAGAAGCTTTATAAATCATTCAGACTGACTTCCTCACCAAATGGAGTAAAACACTGACACACTTGAGTTCTCTGGTGGCCCCAGCAGCAAACCCAGTGCCTGGCACATGGGAAATATCCAGTTAATACTCACTCGTTGTCACAGAGCAATTGACTAATATGCATAGATAACTCTAGATTTCTGGTCCTCAGGTTTGAATTCTTGTGAATTGATAGATACGATTGATTAGCCAGAGGATAGGTGAGAAATCTCACTTATTGAGCACCTAGTCTATGATAGTCATTGTGTATTTAATCTTCATTAAACATTATAACTACATTGTAGACTGGTATTCATTTTTCAGGTGAGGAAATTAAGGATCAGACATATTAATTAACTTGTCTATATGCACAGAGCAGGGACATGGCAAAACTTACATTTAAAATTAGGTCTCTTCAATTCCAAAGCTTGTGTCTCTACTAGTAATGTAATTTCCATAGCTGAAGCTCCTACTTTCTCCTCTGCTCTCTTCTTCTCTCTTTTTTCTCTATCTCTTTCTGTTCCTCTGGGTTTGCTATCTCTGTAGGTGCCTTCCTCAGTAAAGAAAACCACAAATGTGTTTCAAACCCTATGTCTAATCAAGCCTCAGTTCTGTACATGCTACTTCCTTAAAACCTACTTACTTCTTTCCCTCCTCATTGTCACTATCCTTGACTGTGACTTCACCAGCTACTACCTGAATCACTGTAGAAGACTCCTAATTTACTTTCCTATCTCCATTCTCCACACTGGAGGTAGAGGGACCTTTTAATCTGATGGTACCTTTTCTCTACCTAGAACTCATTGGTGGTTTCCCATTGCCATTGGGACAAAGCTTCAAATCCCTAATAGAGTTCATGAGATCTTCTCAGAGCTGGTGTCTCTGCGCCCCTTTTAGGCCTGCTTTACCCCTTGCTTTTCGGTTGCCTACTTCCCAGGCCTCCCCTGTGCTTGGGGACAGCTTTGCTTGGCTAAGACAAAGACCTTAGGTCTCAGCCTGAACTTTACTTGTATAAATTTACTTTCTAGACCAGTTGAGCTCCCCCTTTTATACACTCCCATGGCACCCTTTACTCAATGTTTAGTGTCACTCAACCTTGCAACACATGTCCCATGTCTATCTTCCCCTTGGACCATATGCTTTGTTAGAGTGAAACTGTGACTTCCTTGAGTTCTCTGATGGCCCCAGCAGCAAACCCAGTGCCTAGCACATGGGGAATGTCCAGTTAATATATGATGAATGAATGAATTAAAGAACTCTCCAACAAAGAATGAGTAATGTGTGCAATCAGAATATTTCTGTTACAGATAGCCTCTACTTACAGGCTGCTGCACATGGGAAACAGAATCCAGGTATCAAGTGTGGTTTGTCTTGTGCTATTTAATACTTCTGTGCTTTACTAATATGAATGGCACTACAGTAAACAATAGATGATGCAGAAATGGGTTTTTGGATGCACTTGCATTGATGAATTTAGTCATTTCATGCAAAATATTGGCCATATATTTTTCCTTTTCTGTTGCCAAATATTAAATGTGTGCTGGCTTAAACTTCTACTAATAGTCTTTTTTTAATGATAAATAACCACTGGGGCCAGCACTTGTGATTGAGTGTTGGCAGCAATATTTATATATAAACACAAGGTACCTAGATATAGAAACTTAGAACACCAGAGTGCTTGAAGGGATGCTGATAAACATTAAACACAACCCTCTTACTTCCTAGATGTGAACATTGGACTTCCAGATCAAGAGGGTAGATTAAGTACATGCTAAAATTATCCCTTTCACAGTTCAAACTCATAGAATCTCTGGATAAAACATTTTTAAAATACATAAACAAACTAAAAAGCAAGGAAGGGAAATCTATGTGAGAAATTTAGAAGGAACCCCAGTGGTGAGTACATGCTAAAGCTGAATTGCTCCTGAGGGGATTAGGTCTAAAAGACGTTTCAGGAACTGAAGTTTCAATGCTCATGTTGGAAAAAGATTGGTTTCCAACACACAGATCACTATAGGGATCTGGATCTAGGATTTCTGTATAAGCCTAAGAGTTAGAATAGGCTTTCTGTCCATAAAAGAGAATCTGAAATCTCTAACAAGTAGCAGTAGGCCATAGCCAAAGTACGACTAGGTACCCTGGATGAGGGTAGAACCACAGCATAAAATGGGAATTTTGAAATTGTGCCTTATCAGGAGCAGATCTGACTTGTTTTATCACCAAAATGGTAGAATCTAACATGAAAACCAATTAAGAGAAAGTGAATTCTATAGTGTCTGGTCAAAAACAACCATTAAAGTACCTTGTAGGCTTTGAGCAGGAATCCAGAAGCCATTTAGGGAATTTAGAATCTTTACAGCCTTTGGAAAGACTTGGGAAACAAAATTGGAATGGCCACTGCTGGCTTTCATGTTCTAGAGGTGCAGGAATAGCAGGCAGACTGCCACCAGTGAGCTCAGATGCCTAAAGAGGAAGAATCTGCAGAACAGAAGACAGAAAACTATAAACTGTGGGCCAAACCTGGATTATAAACTACTATTGTACTGCTGGCTACCTAAGAATGTCTTTTATATTTATAAAGCAAAGTAAAAGAGAAGAAGGAGGCCTTATGTGACTTGCAAAGGCTAAATATTTATACTTCGCTCTTTGTAGAAAAAGTGTGCTTGGCCCCCACTTGGGAGGCGATCTGCAAGGCACTGACAAAACCCCACCTTTGCTGTCTGTCAATGCTCTTACATCTTGCAGCAGCTGTGGCTGGATAACAGGTTTTCCACTTTTCAACTCTTCTGTGAGTGCTTCTCATTGTCAAAAACTACCCAAAGGATTCTGGGAATATAAACTTAACACATTACTCTTAGATGCAGCAGAGAACGTAGAAAGGGCAAGGATTATGCTGAGGTGACAATTAGATGGGAAGCTCACAGCTCAGTGCAAATGTGGGAGAAAACTCTGCATATATAATTATAAACCCATTTCTGCATCATATAACATGTTAATGCATTTAAGAAGAGTCACAAATCCTCCAAAACAGAAAATTTTAAATATGAGCACTAGAGCTAATATTATGACGTGAGAAGGAATTTAACAAACATACTTAAAATGTTCAAAGAATTAAAGGAAAATGACAACAATAAGAAAAAGGCAGATTTTAAAAAGTGAAAAAGGAAAAAGTAACTAACAATTTACTATTTCACACCCACTTTATTGTCTATGATGCTTTGCTAAAAGAAAAATATATTAAATAGGATAAGATATAAGAAGTATGAGAAAAAATAGCTAATAAATGAGCTTCTGATAAATTTAGTTGCATCCTCATTTTTGTCTTTTATTTTTGTGAAGAAATTCATTGTGATATTTTATTTAAAATGTACTACCTTTTCTGATTCTTGTTTTCCTAAATGTTATTACCATGAGTTGGAGATGTAACAAATGCATAGTCTGATAACATTTATGTAGCATTGCTGTAGTATCATCCTATATAATAAAAACATAATATGAAAATTGTCCCCTTGACTGAGAGTTGTCCAGGAGTTCCAGGAGTTTGACCAAGGGACGGGACGGGCTGGGGAAAGAGAGGGAGGCCCTGGTCACTGGCGGTGGTGGCAGGCGACTGACCAGGGGAAGGGAAGGAGGCCCTGGCTGGCAGCCAGCAGCCGCTAGGGACCCTACCAGTAAATGAATTTCATGCACTGGGCCTCTAGTTGCTAAATAACAAAATATATTTTGCCACCTAAATTGATAAAGAAAAATTCACACCAGTGTACCACAATTGCAATATTCAAACTCCACTTTTTTGCTTTTATTATTTTGACATGACATGCAACAATGATAAAACAAATGTTATTGTATAGTGCTATGCATGGCACCAGAAATGTTGTAGAATTATAACTGTCACTGTGATTTGTAGTGAACCAAGCAGCAGTGTGAAGCATGAGACTGTCTGGAACACATGCTCTGTGTTCAAATGCTCAGCTCTGCTATCGAAGCGTGAAAGCAGCCATAGACAGTGTGTAAACAAATGAGTACAGCTGTGTTCTAATAAAACTTTAATTATGGACACACACAAAAAGAAGTATGAGAAAAATAGAAAATTGGCAAATCATTGGTAAATCTAAACAAGTATTGAATATAATGTGACAAAAATAAGAATGGTAATATTCATACAGGTGTTTAAAATAAACTGGAACTATAAAATTAGATAACAATATCATGTGGTTGGGGTAAGATGTTGTCTGAGAGGTGATACAACATACTCAGCTCCACATCTCTTTTGAGAACAGGACATAAACACTGATTAGTTTTAGACTTTATTAGAAAATTTGCCTTTTAGGCACAAAAAGCACCTGGTTTAATTCTGGATGCATAGTACAAGTGTAACAAATGTACCTGGAGTTAACGGTGGAGGAATTTGAAACATAGGAATTTGAAACATGCTGGAGGGGCAGTGTTGAACATCGGCTCTAAGGAATGTGACAAAACCATTAACAACAACAAAAAGTTAATTGAAGGTGAGGTAAAAAGTGAAGATCAGGAGACCAGGATCAGGTTGGGAAGCATGGTGCAAAACACATAAAGGCAAGGCCTCAGGATTAAGTCTGAGGGTGAGGTAAGACTGCCAGAGGCTTATATATATATATGTCTGCTATGAGGCATGAAGACAGGTCTGACGGCCCACAGGTCAACACCTGATTTTGTGGATGTAATTTTAATGGGAGCCATATGCATCCCTTTGTTTATGTATTGTCTATGCCTACTTTTGCAATTGTAGGCTTGACTAGTTGTTTCAGAGACCATGCTTCCAGCAAAGCATACAACATTTACTGTCTGGTCCTTTTAAAAAAAGTTGGCCAACTCCTGGCTTAAAGAAATATGCATGCTCAAACAATCTCCACCACCCCATAAATGATGACACTAATCCTTTGCCTTTAAAACAGACCAACTGACCATGTAGCTGGGTTAGTAAAAATGAGCTCAAACTACTTCCAGCATACTTGTTAAAAGTGTCTTCAATTCCTTTGCTTTGGCGATCTTTTTACCTCTAGCCTTATCTCTATAATTTCTGATCTATGTTTACCTCTTGAAACTGATAGTTAAACCTGACTTTCCTACTTTAACCTTTGAAACACCCTCAAGACTGGAGTTGCTTTCCCCTCTGTCTCTTTTTTTTCTGTGTGCTTTGTGTAAATGTCCTATCTTACCCAGACCTAGCTCTCCACGAGGAACAACGATAACAGAATCACTCTGAGAGCCAGGATCACATCTTAAGTTCTGTTTTTCTCACAAATTCTCACACATGAGAGAACCTGAGAAAAAGTCTACTGAATAGATAAACACTGTATAAAGAGGGAAAAATTCACAGAGAACAAGGTGGCCAAAGGAAAGGAGGCAAAAAGAAGAAAAAAAAGGACATGCCTTGGTTTTATAAGAGATGGTTGATATTAAGGAATTGGTGAACGATGAGATAGGAACAGCAGGAAGAATCCAGATCAGAGAGGGCTGAATGTGCATGGTAAGACATTTGGATTTGATTTTGAAGGCAGCTGGATGATTTACAGTTAGAGCTGGGATAGACTTTGGTACCCTATCATGCTGTTTTGATGTCTCATGATTTGAGGTAGAGGCATAGAAGAAATAAAGAAAAGAGAAAGGGGAAGTTTGGAGATTGTACTATCCACTCCCTGACCTGGGCTTTGTAATGCAGGGCACTGACCCCTGTAAAACTCTGCTTCCCAGGCTATCATGCCACCTGGCTTCAGTTTAGTTTGGTAATAGGAGGCACTAGTGGAAGGTTGGGGAGGGGGAAGAAAGGGAAATGCCAAGGCATTTCCGTCCCTCTCTTTCTGTTCCCAAGGTCAAGGTGTCTGCCTCTCCTTTACTGTCATAGCCCCCATCTATTCACACATTCTCTTCAGTGTTCTGTTGTCCTAGGTTCTGGTAACTCTGTCATTCCCCCTGTTCCTTACAGCCCTAGGGGGTGGAAGCAGCTTTCTCCTAGGTTCCTAATCTCTAGGTGTCCTCACTGTGCCCATTGAACCTGTTGGCTCTTCTAACAAGTTTATCACCAGTTTATTATGTTGAATCATCCCCATTAAATGTCCTGTGTGGATTTTGTTTTTCTGACTGAACTCTGATTGAAACAGGGATAAAAGAAGACAAAAGAACTTACACTTAGTTATCTCTGCTTCCCTAATCATTGGCATTGGCTTGATATAAAGCCAACACTCAGTAAATATCCATTTAATGAAACTTCTGAGTGGAATAAAAAATTTTTTCCTTCATTTTTCCAATTCCCAGTAGCAATGAATCCAACAAGCAAGGGTGAACGCAATAGCAAAGATAAAGTGTTCTGATGGTTCTTGTAAGTGAAATAATAACAGTGAGGCAGGCTCATGGGTTGCATGCTGCCACTCATGCTGGGGCCAGGGGAAGAAACCCTCCCATAAGACTTAGTCTAGACAAGGTGGCTGAAATACAGAAGCCACTCCAATTTGCCTGGAAAGATCATATTTAAATAAAATGCTGGAACTCTGAAAGCCTTGTGGTTCAAGTCAGAAGATGGGATAGCAGTTAATGGCTGTGGAGGGCTCAGCGGGAGGTCAGGAAGATCTAAGAACAGCAAATATGGGCTTATGCTTTCCAATGTGGTATCCAGTTCCTAACCTCTAACCAACTCCTGGAAGATTTTATTTTCAGTCTTTCCAGGACTCCAAGTTCTGATGAATCTTTCCCTAAGTGGCAGCAGGACACGCTGAAAAGAGCACAGAACTTGGAATCTGAAAATAAGATACTGATATTCACTTAGCTGCTTAACAATCTTGTGAGCTAGTCAAGATAGTTAACTCTATAAACTGCAGATATTTTTCATGTATAAGACAGAAATTATAATACCTACATCCTAAGGAGATTGTAATACCTAAATAAATTTATCTAATATACTAGTTAATTAATAGAGTACAGTGGTTAAAGACATGTTATAAAGTGAGATTTTGGTTGGAGCTTCTGTTCTGCCCTTTGTTAATCTCCCTATACCACAGATTTTCCACCTATAATATGAGGATAATAATAATGTCTACTTGGTAGTGCTGGTAATTTTGTCAAATAACCACTATGCTTCACACCTGAAACTGATATAAAATAATATTGAATATCAACTGTAATTGAAAAATTAAATTAAAAAAAAAACTTGTAACTTGCTCAGCAAGGCACCTGGTAATTTATAAGCACTCCATACTATCAAATTCAGTATGTTCTGCTTTGCACAGAGCAATGGCTTAAATGTAAATGGTTTAAATGCCCCAATCAAAAGACATAAAGTAGCTGAATGGATAAGAAAACAAGACCCATATATATACTATCTACAAGAGACCCACATCAGAATGAAAGATTTACACAAGCTAAAAGTAAAGGGATGGAACAAGGTATGTCATGCAAATGCAAATGAAAAAAATAAAAAAGCTGGGGTAACAATACTTATATTGGACAAAATAGACTTTAAAACAAGAAACAAAGAAGGTCACTATATTATGATAAAGGGAGCAGTCTAACAAAAGGATATAACTTTTATAAACATTTATGCACCCAACGTAGGAGCACCTAAACATATAAAGCAAATATTTGTGGACGTAAAAGGAGAGATAAATAGTAATATAGTCAGAGTAGGAGATTTAACAAACCATTGACATCAAATTGATAGATTTTCCAGATAGAAAATTAACAAGGAAATAGCAGCCTTAAATGACACACTAGCTCAGAATGGATTTAATTGATATCTTCAGAACATTTCACCCCAAAGCAGCAGAATATACATTAGTTTTAAGTGCAAATGGAACATTTTCTAAGAAAAAAATCACATGTTAAGACACAAAGCAAGTCTCAAAATTAAGAAGACTGAATTCATATCAAGCATTTTCTGTGACTGTAATGGTATGAAACTAGAAATCATTCCAAAGACAAAAAAAACTAAAAATCACACAAAGTCATGGAAGCTAAATAACATGTTACTAAACAATGAAAGGGTTAACAATGAGATCAAGAAAGAAATCAAAAGATACTTTGAAACAAGTGAAAATAAAGACAAAACCCCAAATCTATGGACACAATGAAAGTAATCCTAAGAAAAAAATGTCTAGCATTACAAAAAACAACACCAAAAAAAAAAACAAGAAAAAATATCAAATAAACAATCTAACTTTATACTTAAAAAGGAAAAAAAATAAACAAAGCTCAAAGTGGGCGGGAAAAAATAATAAAGATCAGAGCAGAAATAAATGAAATAGAGTCTAAAAGAAAATACAAAAAAATCAATTAAACTAAAAGCTGGTTCTTTGAAAAGATAAACAAGATTGATGAGAGAGAGTGAGAGAGAGAGAGGACCCAAGTAAATAAAATCAGAAATGAAAGAGAAGTAACAACTGACCCACCACAGAAATACAAAGGACTGTAAGAAAATGTTATGAACAGTCCTGGACAGTGTGGTTCAGTTGAATGGGCATGGTCCTATGCACCAAAAGGTTGGGATTTTAGGCTCAATCTCCAATGGGGGTCATGCAGGAGGTGGTTAGTCAAGTTTCTCTGTCACATTGATGTTTCTCTCTCTCCTTCTCCTTACTCTCTCTCTCTAAAAATCAATTTAAAATCTTTTTTAAAAAAGAGAATATTATGAACAACTATATGCCAACAAATTGGACAATCTGGATGAATAGGATACATCCCTAAAAATATACAATCTTCCAAAACTCAATCAGGAAGAATCAGAAAATCTGGATAAACTGATTACAACTAATTATTTTGAAGCAGTAATAAAAAACTCCCAACAACCAAAAGCCCTAGACTGGCTGGCTAACCAGGAGAATGTTATCAAACATTCAAAGAAGAACTAATGCCTATCCTTATCAAACTATTCCAAAAAATTTAAGAGGAGGGAAGACTCCCTTGCTCATTTTACAAGGTAGCATTATCCAAAAGCAGATAAAGACACTACAAGGAAAAAAAATTATAGACCAATATACTTGATACTAAAATCCTCAACAAAATATTAACAAACTAGCCAACAGTACACTAAAAGGATCATACACCATGATCAAGTGGGATTTATTCTGGGGATGCAAGGTTGGTACAACATCTGCAAGTCAGTAAATATAATATATTACATAAACAAATGGAAGGATAAAAGTCACATGATCATATCAATAGATGCAAAAAAAAAAAAGCATTTGATAAAATCCAGCACCCATTTATGATAAAAACACTCAGCAAATTAGGAATATAGGAGTATACCTCGACATAATAAAGGCCATATAGGACAAACCCACAACCAACATCATACTCAATGGGAAAATACTACAAGCATTTCCCTTATGATCAAGAACAAGACAGGAGAGAGACAAAATGGCGGCGGAATAGAAGGATGTGTCCTGAGCCTTGTCCTGGAGCAAATAGAGGAGGCAGCTGAGACGAGCAGAATCCAGCCCGAACTGGTGAAGGAGGCACAGCTGGTGAGACAGTTTGCAGCTGGGAAGAGCAGGGATCCCCCGCATAAAGGTAAAATCAAAGATCTAGGCAGTAGAATCTCCCGGACCTCTGTGCCCAGAAGGTCAGGGAGAAACTACACAGTGCCAAGCCGCGTCCCTGAGGACAGGCAAGGTCTGAAGGATTTTAGACCATAGAGTCTGGATTTGGGATCTGAGCTCAAAGGCAGCCTTTAAGAGCTGCCTGACCGCGGAGTGCTGGCAAGAGAGGAACTGGCAGAGACGCGGTCCTTCCTCACGCTGGGGCCTGCGCCTTTCCCCACTGAACCTAGTTCGTGGGACCTTTTGGAGACAGGCACTTACCTGTCACAGAAGTGCGGGAGAAGGGGTATAGTTGTGGAATCTGGGCAGAGTGGGCAACGGACTGTCCAGGAGAAGTGGTAGCAAGTCTGGTGCTGAGGCATATCTAAGCCCACAGAATCCATTTTCTCCTGAGAGATAGCCCCTCAATTACTCAGCTACACTGCCAGGGCCCTCCAGAGTGCTTCAGTGTACCTCACTGGCAAACTTACTGCCAGTGCTCCTGTGAGCTGCCACCTGGAGAAAGCGCCTACCCACCACAGACACAGCAGCAAAAGTTGAGTCTGCCCACCTCACAACTACAGAACTCTGGGCAACACAGTTACCCCTTTCCAAAGTGTAACCCCCTGAGCCACATCACCCGGACAGATGGTTCCTTGGTGCCACTGTGAAGCCCCACGGGGCACACGTGATTTAAATTAAGGGTGCAAGTCAGCAAAAATTGGGACACTCCCCTCCATAGCAGCTGACTTCTAGGCACTGCAGTTGTGCCTCTCAAGCTTACAGGCCTACATCAAGAGAACCCAAATAGCTCAAGTAGGGAGCTACACTAGATAAACAAGCCCAGGAGAACAGAGAGATTTCACCAGTAGCACCATCACCAAAAGAACCTGGGTAGCAAAGCAATTGGATCTACAATTAAAACATTTCAGGAAAACATGGGGAGACAAAAAAGCAATACCCAAAGGAAAGAAAACGAGGAATCACCAGAAAGGGAGTTAAATGAAATTGAGGCTAGCAGCTTAACAGAGAGAGAATTCAGAGTAATGGTTCTAAGGATGTTTAAACGGATGGATGACAAATACACACAACTCAATGACAAATACACACAACTCAATGAGAACTACAAGGAGCAAATGCAAAATTCACCTCTTGCCCATGAAAATTTGTGTATTACTCCTGATATCAATTTTACAGTTTTCCCCCACATCACTAATAGCTTGATGATTGCAATTTTCAGACCCTATGTGAATTACAGGTGTGTGAAAATGGTCTCCTACTTATTGAAGCAGAAATAAAATCAGGGTTCATTCATCTGACCTCTTTCTTCATAGAGAGCAGGGTTGTAATAGATTTTTTAGATTTCACTGTTGGTATATATTTTAAGAAGAGGAATGTATCCATACCTGAAATTTTAATTACGTGCAGAAAATTGGCCAGGGTCAGGAGAAAGTGGGCAGGAAAACAATCATATTTTATTTTAAACCCTCCAGTATAACTCTTTTTAGTGGATTACCCTTGCATATGAGTAGAATTAGTTGGACAACTGGTAGAACCATAACCTATTTGCAGTTTGAGTACAATTTTACTACCTTTGCAAGGCTAGGGCAGAGTTTCTCCATATTGGCACTATTGCCATTGGGGGCTAGATATTTCTTTGTGATAGGGGCTGTCCTTTGCCTTGGGGGATGTTTAGCAGCATCCCTGACCTCTCTCTCTAGCTGCCAGAAGTACCCTCCCGGTTGTGATAGTCAAACATGTCTTCAGACATTACCAAATTTCCCTGTGGAAGCAAAATTGCCCCCAGTGATTTATAATCATGGCTATAATGAAGGAAGTAGGATAGAGGGAAAGTGAGAACCAGGTATGAAATGCAAAGGTCTAAGATCCAGATACTACTACATATGAGCTCTGGGACTTTAACCAAATCACTTGAGTCCTTGGAGCTTCAGTTTCCTAATCTCTTCAATGGGGAGAATCATGGCCTTGCCTAGGGTTCATTGTGTTGAAGAGATGAGATCATTTAGAGCAGGGGCAGCAAACTATAGTTACAGCTCAGAATGACAATCCACATATGACCTTTGAGCTATGAATGGGATTTATATTCTTAGAAGGTTGTAAAAAAAACAAGAAGAAATAAAACTTGTACAACAGAAACTGGATATGGCCCACAAAGCTTAAAATATTTACTATCTGCTCCTTTATAGGAAAGTGTGACTACTCCTATTTAGCAGAAGTGTTTTTTAAGTCTTATATGTATAAATGCAAATTATTTTTTTTTAATGTCACCTAATCCTGAAGAAATTCTGGGGTGACTGGTGTAAAACTAGGCACTGACCAGGTATAACACATCTGGCCCTGCTCTCCTGTGGCCTGGGTCTAGTCACATACTCCCTAGAGTCAGGTGTGGGGAGACCACTGGTTCAGTGTGCCGTTAACATTTAATCTTGCTCTTTGATGAGCTCATAATAAGAAATACGAAATGATCTGGTCTGTTTCACTTTCATTTCTCACGGACACAGAGTTTCTTCAACTGCAAAAGTACTTACCTCAAAATCAATAACAGCAGGATTATACTTTAACGACTGCCCCCAGGAACGGTACGAAATGAAGCTCATGTTGTGTGCCAAGCCAGTACCCCAGCCAGAATTGCCACCTCGCACCTGAACAATGATGTCTTCCACAGCCTTGTTATCTTTTTCAGTATCTATCAAGAGGATAACTGCGTTAGCTCATTTCCAAAAAAAACAAAGGACAGGTTCACAGGGCCCCTAATGAGGTTTGGGACAAAGTTTATGTGCTGTCCTTAGAGCTGTTGTCCATTCTTCTATTTTACTTGGTTAACTAGCAGGACAAAGCAGAAGAGAAGGACCAAGACTTAGCAATAGATCCTTCCTCTGAGGTAGAGCTGGCAATGGGAGGACAGCCCAATCCAACATGGAGGAGCGAGAGGGTGGGAAATGGATGGTTATTCATTCATTTATTCATGCACATGTCAAATGCTTACTCAGTGCCTGCTATATGCCAAGTAGGTTCAATTAAACAGTGAATGTCTCTGTGGGGCTCAGTAGGGATGCAGGGAAAAATATGGTCAGATCTACAGGAGGGTGGGGAGACTGAACAAGAAGAAAACTGAGTTTTCTAGAAAAGTGAATGAATCTTTGCAGGGAAATGAAGAAGGGAGGGAAGGGCATCAGAGAGAAGGAACAGTTTGACCTAAGGCCCTGAGGCATGAGTAGGCTAACACCATGGGAGTAACTTGAACCTGTCTCATGTCTAACTCCTCCACTGCACTGTAAATTGTTTCATCATCCCTGCATTCTCTGTTGTCTCCCACCTGAAAAAAAATGTTCAATGCATGTTTGATGGATGAATGAATGAATACATGAACACTCATATTGACTTTTTCAGGAAATGCCACAAATATTCCTATACAATCTTCCCTTAATAATATTCTTTGACTTGGACTTAGTAACCAAAGGCACCTCTCTCGGGGACTTCTTTTTTCCCTTTGGACTGTATCCCATTGGCCTTTATTTCAACAGTTGTTTTCCAGGTTCTTTCTATACATTTCTTTCATCCTGGGTCTCACTTAGATCTTTATCTAGTGCTTGAAATTTAGGAGCATGCACCATACAAAGTTAAGTATTTCTAAGGTGATCTCACTCTACGGTGGATTCAAAAATGGAGCCAGTCCAGTCATTGGCTTGGGGTATTTAACAGTGATGCAGTTTGACCATTGACTGGAATGGAACCAATTGGGGATTGAGGGACATGTGCCCTGATTGTGTACAAAGAAAAGTCGGGCTTTGCTTTTTAGGAGACTCTTTACTAAATACTTACCACCGTCGCCACCTCCAACTTTTTTACAGTCTTCTCTTGATAAACCTCCTCCAATTGTTATGCTCTCCGAAAAGGTATGAGATAAGCCCAAAGACGCTCCAAAGCACTTCTTGATATCTTCATAGGTAACATCTGCAGCAGGGAGACAGAAATGAAGAGCACTGTGATGTTGTATGACTGCTACTATGGTACAACCTCTCACAATAGTAAAAGCTGCCATTGGTTTTGGAGTCTAAGAGATCTGGGTTGAAATCCAATTCTGTTGCCCAATTTCCATGTTCTCTTCCAAGTGGTTCCAAGTCCAAATAATTCTTGAAATGAGGAAGAATATGTATTGCACATATAGTTTCTCAACAATGCTAGTTCCCTTTCCTTTGCACATTCTCCCCTGTGCCTCTGTGGGGCAGTGATTCTCATCCATCTCCATATACGTCTGTGCCCAGAACAGTGCCTGGCCAATTTTCACTCTGTAATTCTGCACATGTTGTCCCTTTCTCTCTCCTTTTCACCATCTTTCCAAAGTCTACTCGAGCCCCAATTCAAACATCATTTACTCCAGAAAGCATTTTTGGATCAGAATGCTTGTACCTTTCTTCAGATCAACCAGTGTGCTTTGTTTGCACCTGGACAATCATAGTTGTCATGATTCTTTTTGCCCAGGTTCTCTTTGCACCCCAGAGAGGCCAGAGTGCTAGAAGATGGAGATGTCTCCAAAGAGAGTGTGCCTGCCTTCTAACCCCAAGAGAACTGTGAGTCCCACATTAGCAATCTCTGTATTTGCCTACATCTCTGTATTTGTCCCCTGAGGAACCTGCACTTTGCAGATGAGGAACATATTTCTCAATACAGTGAGGTCATGTTCCCTGATCTCACAGCCTGTAAATGGACAGAGCTGGGTTGCCATCCCTTGGTCGGCCTGGCAAGATGAGGCTAGAAAAGCAGATCAGAGCAGAACAAGACATGGACCATTGCTGTAGAACTCAACTCTTTCTGCAACAAAAGTCTTCTGATGGTTGTGAATTGGAGTTTGTAGTTTTTGAATGTCATTACTTTTAATTAATTGCAACTGTATAATAATTATTACCAGTTATTATGTTATCCTGACAACCACAAAGGAAAAATCATTTAGGGCTATAATTCAATTGAGCTGAGGATTAGACTGAATATTTCCTTCAAAGAATTGTTCAGCAACCAATTTTACCTGCCAGCATCCCCATTACACTGCAAACTTCTATGAGTTCAAGGACTTTTATCTTATTCACCACACTCTTGTCAGCATAGCAGTGCAATGTCTGCCATGGAGGAGGAGTTCAGAAACTATTTTCAGAATGATTGAGGAATAAAAAAAAATGAGTGAGTTAAGGGTGTCTGATGAAAAGTATCTTGGAAGTCAGAAATCCTGAATTCAAATCTGTCACTCAGATGAATGGATTTTTAAAAAGGATATATATATATATATATATATATATATATATATATATATATATATATATTTGTATAGTGTGTGTATATTCACTAGTGTGTGTATAATACACTAGTATATTCCAGGCTCTGCTTCTGACAAGGTGTCCCTAAAAAAATGTATACATACTTTAACTGCTGATAGCTCAATTTTGAAAATGAAATGTATTTTAATAAACACTGCCTTTATAATTATTCAGAGTGTGCATATACATTTTAGGGGGACACCCTATATATAGAAGCAGAGCGTAGGACAGGGGGCACCAGGAACCAGGAGGTGGAGATGGGTGATGCTGGTCCAAGGGAACAAGGTTGCAGCTATGTAGACTGAGAAAGCACAGAGACCCAATGCACAGCCTGAGGACCACAGTAATAATATTCTATTCAATACTGGAAATTTTCAAAGGGAATAGTCTTCAGGTGCTTCCTCATACACACAATAAAGGTAACTGTGTGAGAAAATATGTAAATTAGCTTGACTGTAGTAATCATTTCCCTTTTATATCAAACGAGAGGTCCGGTGCATGAAATGCGTGTACGGGTACAGTCCCTAGGCCTGGCCAGCGATCGAAGTGCGAGTGTCTGGTGTGGAAGGGCAGGTCCCAGCTGACCCCTGGGCAGCATCTGGGCCCCCAGGCCCCCATGTGCCCCCCTCCTCCTGAGTCATCAGGCCCCCATCTGCTCCCTCAGTGCCTGGGAGCTGGGCAGCAGCCCCCAAACCCACCACCACCACTGGTCACTGTCTGTGGGGTGATCAGAGGACCCCGCTCAACTCGCCTTGGCCTGGCACTGCCACTCACCTGCTCCACCATCCCACTGCAGTCTTGCTCTCGTTGGGGCCTATCAGGGCCAGCAGTGCTTTCACTGCCGCCCGATGCCAGTGCTGCATCGCTGACACCCACCATGTTCCACACCGCTCCCTGGTGGTCAGCACACATCATAGCGAGTGGTTGAACTCCCAGTCAAAGGGACAATTTGCATATTAGGCTTTTATTATATAGGATATGTATATCAAATCATCATGTTGTATACCTTAAATATATACAAATTTTTTTTTTTTTAAAGCCAAAGCAAAATCCCTGTCACTGACACCCTGTATGAGCTTAGAAAGGGCCCATGATCTCACTGGTCTCAGTTTCCCATTTATGGAGTCAGGTGGACTGGCCCCTTTCACCGCAGCCCTCCGTGACTGGGCACGGCAGTTTCTGAATAACCCCGAGCCACGTGTGCCTGGAGAAGCGATGCTCTTAGCACCAGCACTCAGAACCAGGCAAAGGGCTTCTTCTACCATCTCTGTTCAAGCACTTTTCGTGTTTAATGCATTACTAATTGGGGAAGATTTAGCATATTTAATTGTTTTGATTAAAAAATGCTTCAACAGTAGTAAACAAAAGTGGATGAAAGGAATTCATGGGCAGAAGCCAGATTAATTACTTAGGTGAGTGGTGGAGTGCTGCCGAGTTAAAGTGACGGGACTGGCTGATTAGTGGGGGCTGGAGGAAGCATATGGAGTGATTATGCTCAGGAGGGTCTGCCACAGCCTGCCACGTGCTGCTGGGAGAAGAGAATTCCAGCAGCTTGATTTGAAAGGCATGCCTTTACTGCTAAGAATTACTTTCTGAGGACCCCGAAGTCAGATATCACTGTGGAAGGGCCGGTCTGTGATTTCATCATACAATATGAGAGCTGGTGCCCTCGGGCTCCCAACCCACACTTCTCATTTTTAGTTGTGATGCCCTACATTCATGAGGGTTAATCATCTTGTATAAGGTTGTACAGCTGAAAAATGCTAGGGCTGAGATTCAAACTCAAGTCTGTCTTGTTCAGAAGTCCGTGGTATTTTCACTAATTCCAGTGATTGCATCAGACTAAAGAATTGTGCTGTCAGACAGAACAATTCAGCAAGCACCTACTATGTACCAACCCCAGCACATTGTGTGTTGGGAAATGTAGACATGGTGAGAACAAAACTAATAGGAATATGATGCAAATCTGAATAAATAAGGGCCTTGAGCAGCCAGCAGGTGAGGACAATCTATTAAATGAAGACTAATTTCTATCTGAGAGTCACTTGTGTCAGTTTAGTACCAGGGCTAGAAGGGGAATCTTCCAAGAGCTGTGGGAAGGCCAACACAGAGCTGTCTACAGCTCGCCCATGGTAAGCTGGGGTGGGGGCAGAGGAGTTCAAATGTGGTCCCAAAATCCAAGACACAGAACCAGAGGGAGGGAAGCTGAGAGCAGGGGAGGCAGCGGGGGAAGGAGCGGAGAAAGGCCTGGAGGAACTATGCACGCTTACCCAGATGGGTGTGTGGCACGTGTGGATTATGTTTATAGAACCAGGCAGTGCTGTCATGGCTCTGCCCCCATCTCATCAGGCTGGACACCTGAGATGTCAGCTTTGGACCAGATCACACTGGCGCTGGTTTTGGCTTTTGAAGGCAGTGAACTCTGGCATTGATGGTTCCCAAGCCTGGCTACACATTAAGATCATCTGAGTGCTAATTAAAAATACAGGTTCCTGGGCCCCACCTCGATCAATGGTGATTCTGTATTTCTGAGTCATTGGTGATCTGTATTTTAAAGATGATTTGGCATCTTTAAAGGTGATTCCTATGCAGTGCATCTTGGACCAGATTTTGAGCCCCACAGTGCTACAGAGAACCTTTGATGGCCTGCTGGCCTCTGCCCTGCCTAAGCCAAAGCCTTTGTCGATGCCTTGGATATGGGCTCAGCAGCCAGGCTTAGTATATCTCACCCGGAAGAAGAAACCAGGAAAAGCCAAGGATAACTCAGATAAAGAATCAGGATCCCAAAAGCCCTCAGAAGGATGGATTGATAGGCAGACCAAACATAGCAAAATGAGATCTGGGTGGAAAGCTATAACATCCTATCCTGGGAACAAAATACCAGTCTAGAAGCTCAGTGAGGAATGGGCACAGCTTAACAGGAGAACAAGAGAAAAGGCCATAGCTTTAGATGACTTCCAGTTCAGTAGGGTAATGAAGCCAGGTGAAAATTATAATCAGTGAAGTAAAGGAGGGGATAATCTCACTCTTTATGCAGGTTAGAGAAACTCAGAGCCTGGTGACCAGTTCTGAGAGCCACACTTTTAAAAGGAAATAAGAAAAAGGACACTCATTGGACATTATTCAGCCTTAAAAAAAAAAAAAGAAGGAAATGCTGCCATGTGCAACAACATGGCTGAACCTTGAGGACATTACATTAAGCAAAATAAGCCAGTCACAGAAGGACAAATACTGCATGATTCCACTTAGAAGAGCTATGTAAAATATTCAAATGCATGGAATCAGAGAGTAGAATGGTCATTGCCAAAGAGGTTGTGGGGAGGTAGAATGCGGGATCGCTAATCAATAGGCATAAAGTTTAAATTATGGAAGATTAGTAAACGCTAGAGATGTGTGCAATATTGTCCTTGTAATTAGCAATAATGTAGTGGGAGTTTCAATTTTTGTTAATAAATAGAAGTGGAGAATAATTGGAGAAGAATGAGCATAAGGATGATGAGAGTGAAGAAATTCAAAGCCATTTCTTTTGGGTAATATTTGAGGGGATGGGAGTTGTTGACCTGAACAAGGGAGGAAAGACCTCCCTTTAAGAGAGATCCAAAGACCTGATCCAACTCTCCAGAGAGCTGTCTTGAAGACGAGGAATTAGGCTTGTTTGTGTGGTCACAAGGGGAAGAAGAAGGACCAAAAGTGCAGAAGCTACGGGAAGATGGGTTTAGCCTCGACACGAGAAATTGTCATGATGGGCAGAGGCCAAGGAGACATTGTTTGAAGAATTGACCAATGGTTTTTTAAGGTCTTCTCTAATGTCATTATTCTACAACTTAAAGAATACCTGAAGGACATTTGAGACCACTTTGCTAAGTACTTAATGATTTCTTTCTGTGTGCCAGGCATCTGGAAAAGAGAACTAAGGTGCTCAGTGAGCTCACAGCCAGGTATGGAGCAGGAGACAAGTAAACAGGCAATTACTGCTCTGTGTGATGAGGATTTTCAAAGGAGGCAGCAGGGTCAGGAGGTCTTCCTTGGGGAAGGATACCAGAGGCAAATCTGAAAGGATGGGTAGGGATTGGCCAGACAAATCGAGGAGGACATTGAGAGTGTAGGGAAACCATGAGAAGGCTTTGTGTCCCCAGCAGCAAGGTTCTGCTCAGAGAGGCAAGTATGACCTAAACTCAAGAGTGAAAAGGAGATGCAGATCAGTCAAGGGAGTACTAGGAGACCCTGGGTCACTTCCCACTCCCATTGGGTCCCAAGAAGAGCTGTTGTGCTGGCCTGGCAGACGAGGAGCCCAGAGGACTGTTGCCAGCCACCACGTCTACCGCTTATTTCCCACCTGGTCTGGGCTGGGGTGCAAGTGTGGGGGTCGTCCTCCTGCCTGTGTGGAGATGCTGCATTAGTGAGGCTCAGAGGCAGAACCAGGTAGCCTGGCTTCTGAGGTGGCAGAATGCAGCAAGTTTCTGTGGTTCCTCAGATTGAAAGCATCAGGTTGGAAAACAGCAGGTGTAATGCATTATTTATTGCTTTGCAACAAACAAATGCCACTCTGCATGCTGTGATTTATCTATGTTACTTTGCTACATTGGTTGAGCCCAAAGACAACCACAGAATGGAAAAGAAGAATCATATTGTCTATTTTATGTCATAACATTGGGAAAGATGACTGTTTAGTCTGTGTTTGGATGGGCTGGGAAGTGTGAGCTAATTTACCTGCTTGCTCTGTGTTTCTGTTTATGCATAAAAAGGCACACTTCTTCCCAACCAACTGGAAATAATAGGACAAGCACCTCTATACCTTTGCATGTGCTGTTCCCTCTGACTACAAAGTTCCCATACCTCTCTCATTGAGTTGCTTCACTTAGCTCTAGAAAACATTCCCTCACTCCTGAGGGCCCTATCTGTGCCCCCAGAATATTCCTGTGTGTCCCCATGGTATCTGAAACTTCCCTCCAACATAGTAGTCAGCATATCCTAGTAATTGTCAGTTTCTTGATCTATTCCTCCAATTATACTTCAAACTTATAAAGTCATCTCTTGGACTTACAAGACTCAGCACAGAGCCTGGCATGTGACAAGCCTGCAGATGTGCTCAGGGATGGGCTGAGTCCCACCTGTCCCAACAAGGCCTCTCAGATGTTTGGGAGCCACGGGTCTTCTTTTGGCTGACAATACAAATCACTTCTTTGTAACATCTCATGCTTGATTAAGAGTTGGTATTTTATAAGAGTTGGTATTTCATTTGCATTGTCTCATTGGAAGCTCACAACAATCTTATAGGGCTGGGAGGATTTACCCATTTTACAGGCTTATGGATTGCAAAAGGCAGTGGTTATGGGAGTTAAGAGTGAGAACTCTGGATTCAGAGTTGGACTTGGGGTAAGTGACTAAAAGTTTTTGGGTCTCATTTTCTCCATTTGTAAGATAAGGGTGATAAGAGTTTCTACACATGAGTCCCTAAGAACAGTGTCTGGCACAGTGAAGTGTCAACAAATGTTAGCTATATTATTAGATAACCTACTCAAGGTTCCATGACTAAAAGTCTGAGAGTAGGGGTTTGATGTCAGGTAGGCAACACCCAACGCGGTGCACGTTCCATTTCATCACATTAGTGTGAGCATTCTGCAGAGGAATGCTCATCACATGGCATGAATAGCCATAGGCTTACCAAGCCCCTCATCCATGACCACTTCATTTTACAAAGCAGTTCAGAGATATGGATCATGCTACCAATGGGCAGTGTTTAGACTGCAATCTCAGGTCTCCCTCCTGCCTGACCAGGGGCCACCTTCATGGACTCTGGCCCTCCTACATGCTTTTGGTTATGACAAGAGGCAGTATAACTGGGGGCCAGACTCTCAGTTGGAGATGGCCTGAGCTGGAATTCACCATGCTCACTTATAATCTGGGCAAAATGTTTAACCTCTCTGTGCCACAGGTTTCTCATCTGTAAGATGGGCATTTTAATAGTGTCTACCTCATAGGGTTCTTATAGGAATTAAAAGAGTTAAGCTTCCCTGGTCAGTGTTGCTACATGGTTAGAGTATCAGCCTGTGGACCAAAGAGTCATGGCTTCAATTCCCAGTCAAGGGCACATACCTGGGTTGCATGTTCAATTCCCAGCCCTGGTTGGGGAGTATGCAGGAGGCAACCAATCATGTGTCTCTCTCACATCAATGTTTCTCTCTCTCTTTCTCTCTCTTTCTTCCTTCTCCCTTCCCCCACTCTCCCTTCTACTCTCTCTAAAAATCAATGGAAAAAAATTATCCTCAGGTGAGGATTAACAAGAAATTATTAAATAAATAAAAGACTTAAGCCATGCTGGGGATAGTTCCTGGCTCAGAACTAGCAATATGGTCAGTTCTTACTATTATTACTGTTGCTAGAAATGCTACAGCATGTATAGATTGGACCCTTCATTCCTGATCCTGAATCTGGAAAATTAGAGAACAAGGGAGGCTGAGGAGTTTGTAAAAACTAATTTTCTTAACGTTTCTGCAGTATAAACTCGTAAGCCATGAGGGAGTGAAGATGGTCCAGGGAACACTCACATTCAATGAGTCTCATGTGCTAGGTAAAGCTTTTCCATGTGTTATCTGATTTAGTAGTTACATGTCACTCCACAAACAGGGACACATTTCCCATTTTAGAGATGAGTAAATAGAGGCTTAGATAGTTTTTGCCCAAATAATTATACAAGGAAATAGTAGAACTTGGATTGAACCAAAGTCTGTGTCCAAAGCCCATTTTCTCCATAACACATTGTGTCACCTATGGGAGAGAGAGCTAAGGGTAGCACTGGGAGTAATTCTGATATCATCTCACCTTCTCTCCTTTAAGGCTGAGGTTTTCAGTGATCAAGATGGGACTTCAAAATCAAGACAAAAGCAGAGGTATGGTACTGAGTATCTCTCCATTCCATGTATATGCAAATGACTTAAGGGGAGTGGGGACAGCGCCAAGACACCTGGACCCTGTCAATCAATACCATCCATCACTGTGAAGCCTGGTTGTCATGGTAACTGGGGATAAAGCCTGGAGCCTGTTAGAATCTAGTGCCTGTCTGTTCAGGGTGGTTGGTTGGTTAGCACAGCAAAAGCCCTTCTGGGCCAGCTCAGACTGTGTAGTCATAAATATAAGACCCTTCACCATCAGGGTTCTGCTCACCCCACTCTCCAGTCTAGATCAGACTCTTTAAGAATCCAGCCCTGACTCTGCAGAAAAGCTCCAGAGGATGCCCAGCATATATGGGCTTGGTTCTGAAGCATTCCTGCTAGAAAGACACTGAGCCTTTCCTGTGGGCAGCCTCCACCTCTGGGCAAAAACTCTGGGGACATACCATTAACAAAATGCGTGATGGAAACAGTCAGTGCAATGGTGTGATACAAAGAGCTGAATCCCAGTTCACTGTTTCCCAACTGGGGAGGCAGAAAGACTGCCTGGAAGAGTCCCATCTATGTAGAAAGCAAGGATAGGAGACAAAATGGCGGCAGAATAGAAGGATGTGTCCTGAGCCTTCTCCCAGAGCAAATAGAGGAGGCACCTGAGACGAGCGGAATCCAGCCCGAATTGGCGAAGGAGGCACAGCTGGTGAGACAGTTTGCAGCTGGGAAGAGCAGGGATCCCCCGCATAAAGGTAAAATCAAAGATCTAGGCAGTAGAATCTCCCGGACCTCTGTGCCCAGAAGGTCAGGGAGAAACTACACAGTGCCAAGCCGCGTCCCTGAGGACAGGCAAGGTCTGAAGGATTTTAGACCATAGAGTCTGGATTTGGGATCTGAGCTCAAAGGCAGCCTTTAAAAGCTGCGGGACCTCAGAGTGCCAGCAAGAGAGGAACTGGCAGAGACGCAGTCCTTCCTTGCGCTGGGGCCTGTGCCTTTCCCCACTGAACCTAGTTCGTGGGACCTTTTGGAGACAGGCGCTTACCTGTGACAAAAGTGCGGGAGAAGGGGTAGAGTTGTGGAACCTGGGCAGAGTGGGCAACGGACGGTCCAGGAGAAGTGGTAGCAAGTCTGGTGCTGAGTCATATCTAAGCCCACAGAATCCATTTTCTCCTGAGAGATAGCCCCTCCCCCCAGTCTCCAGGCAACCAATATAGCCACACCCAGATTCCACCCTGATTAACACCAAGGAATCTGAATACTCCCTGAGGCCATAGGATCTACTCTAAAGAGAAATCTTTAGAAGCTAAGCACCTCAATTACATTAGATAACCAAGCCCAGGAGAACAGAAAGATTTCACCAGTAGCACCATCGCCAAAAGAACCTGGGTAGCAAAGCAATTGGATCTACAATTAAAACATTTCAGGAAAACATGGGGAGACAAAAAAGCAATACCCAAAGGAAAGAAAAAGAGGAATCACCAGAAAGGGAGTTAAATGAAATTGAGGCTAGCAGCTTAACAGAGAGAGAATTCAGAGTAATGGTTCTAAGGATGTTTAAACGGATGGATGACAAATACACACAACTCAATGACAAATACACACAACTCAATGAGAACTACAAGGAGCTGAATGAAAATGTCACCAACATGAAAAGAAACCAAGAGGAGATGAAGAACGACATAGCTGCAATAAAGAACACATTGGAAGGCTTAAACAGTAGACTAGAAGAGGCTGAGGACCGCATCAGTGAATTAGAAGACAAGGTAGGAAAACACACACAAACAGAGCAGCAAATGGAAAGAAGACTTAAAAAGCAAGAGGAAAGCCTAAGGGAGCTTTGGGACAACACAAAACAAAACAATTTTAGAATAATAGGGATACCAGAAGGAGAGGAAGAGAAGCAATGAATAGAAAACCTGTTTGAAGAAATAATGACAGAAAACTTCCCTGATATTGGCAAGAAAAAAACTATGCAAGTCCAAGAAGTACATAGAGTCCCAAACAAGTTGAACCCCAAAAGACTGACACCAAGACACATCATAATTAAATTGGCAAATACCAATGACAAAGTAAGAATCTTAAAGGCTGCCAGAGAGAGACAGAAAGTTACCTACAAGGAATCTCCTATTAGAATATCAACTGATTTCTCAACAGAAACACACCAGGCCAGAAGGGAATGGAATGAAATATACAAAGTGATGCAAAGCAAGGGACTGAATCCAAGAATACTATACCCAGCAAGGTTATCATTTAAAATTGAAGGTGGAATCAGGAGCTTCACAGACAAAAAAGGGCTAAGAGAGTTTATCACTACCAAGCCAGCAATGCAAGAAATGCTAAAGGGACTGCTGTAAAAAGAAGAAAGAGAAAGGCAAAAAGAAACACAAACACTAAGGGGAAAAATATGACAACAAACATGTACTTGTCAATAATAACATTAAATGTAAATGGATTAAATGCACCAATCAAAAGACATAGGGTAGCTGAATGGATAAGAAAACATGACCCATATATTTGCTGTCTACAAGAGACCCACCACAGAGCAAAGGATTCATACAGACTGAGAGTGAAGGGATGGAAAAATATTTTTCAAGCAAATGGAAATGAGAAAAAAGCTGGGGTAGCAATACTTATATCTGATAAAATAGACCTCAAAGTAAAGGCCATAACAAGAGATAAGGAAGGCCACTACATAATACTAAAGGGAGCAATTCAACAAGAAGATATAACTCTGGTAAACATATATGCACCCAACACAGGAGCACCCAAATACATAAAAAAACTCCTGGAAGAGATCAAGGGAGAGATCGACAACAATACAATCATAGTAGGAGACTTTAATACACCACTGACATCACTGGATAAATCCTCTAGACAAAAAATCAGCAAAGAAACAGCAATTCTAAATGACACACTAGATCAGATGGACCTAATTGACATCTTCAGAGCATTTCACCCCAAAGCCTCGGAATATACGTTCTTCTCAAGTGCCCATGGGACATTTACAAAAATAGACCACATATTGGGTCACAAACAAAGCCTCCCTAAATTCAAAAAGATTGAAATCCTATCAAGCATTTTCTCAGACCACAATGGCATAATATTAGAAATAAACTATAATAAAAACATTCCAAAAAATTCAAACATGTGGAAACTGAATAGCATGCTATTAAACAATGACTGGGTGATCAACGAGATCAAAGAAGAAATTAAAAACATCCTGGAGAATAATGACAATAAAAACACAACAATGCAAATGCTATGGGACACAATGAAAGCACTCTTGAGAGGGAAGTTTATAGCTCTACAGGCCTACCTCAAAAAAACAAGAAAAAAATGGTAATAAATCTTCTAACTCAACAACTCAAAGAATTAGAAAGAGAGCAACAAGAAAAGCCCACAGTGAGCAGAAGGAAGGACATAATAAAGATCAGAGCAGAAATGAATGACATAAAGACCAAAAAAACAATACACAGGATCAACAAAACCAAGAGCTGGTTCTTTGAAAGGATAAACAAGATTGATGAACCTCTAGCCAGGCTCACTAAGAAGCAAAGAGAGAGGACCCAAATAAACAAAATCAGAAATGAAAGAGGTGAAATAACAACAGACCCCACAGAAATACAAAGGATTGTTAAAAAAAATACTATGAACAACTCTATTCTAACAAACTACACAATCTGGAGGAAATGGATACATTCCTAGAAAAATACAACCTTCCAAAACTCACTCAGGAAGATTCTAAGAATCTCAATAGGCTGATAACTATGGAATAAATTGAAGCAGTCATCAAAAAGCTTCCAGCAAACAAAAGCCCAGGGCCTGATGGCTTCACAGGGGAGTTTTACCAAACATTCAAGGAAGAACTAAAACCTATCCTCCTCAGACTATTCCAGAAAATTCAATTAGAAGGAACACTTCCAAGCTCCTTCTATGAGGCCAGCATCACCCTAATACCAAAACCAGATAAAGACAACACAATGAAAGAGAATTACAGGCCAATATCCCTCATGAACATAGATGCCAAAATCCTCAACAAAATTCTAGCAAATTGAATCCAGCAGTACATCAGAAAGATTATACACCATGACCAAGTAGGATTTATCCCAGGGATGCAAGGATGGTACAATATTCGCAAATCAATAAACATGATACATCACATAAACAAATTGAGAGATAAAAATCACATAGTCATATCAATTGATGCAGAAAAAGCATTTGATAAAATCCAACACCCTTTCTTGATAAAAACTCTCAGCAAGGTGGGAATAGAAAGATCATACCTGAACATAATAAAAGCCATATACGACAAACCCACAGCCAACATCATACTCAATGGGCAAAAACTAAAACCATTTCCCCTAAGAACAGGAACAAGACAGGGATGCCCACTCTCACCACTCCTGATTAATATAGTGCTGGAAGTACTAGCCATTGCGATCAGACAAAAAGAAGAAATAAAAGGCATCCAAATTGGAAAAGAAGAAGTAAAACTGTCCTTATTCGCAGATGACATGATACTGTACATAGAAAACCCTAAAGACTCCATAAAAAAATTATTAGACTTAATAACTGAATTCGGTAATGTAGCAGGATACAAAATTAATGCCAAGAAATCTATGGCATTTCTATACACCAATAATGAACTTACAGAAAGAGAGACTAAAAAAGCAATCCCATTTACCATCACACCAAAAAAATTAAGATACTTAGGAATAAACTTAACTATAGAGGTAAAAGACCTATACGTAGAAAACTACAGGACACTGAAAAAAAGGATAGAGGAAGACATAAACAGATGGAAAAACATACCATGTTCATGGATTGGTAGAATCAACATCATCAAAATGTCCATACTACCCAAAGCAATCTATAAATTCAATGCACTTCCCATTAAAATACCAACAACATATTTCACAGACCTAGAATGAACTTTCCAAAAATTTATCTGGAATAAAAAAAGAACCCGAATAGCTACAGCAATCCTGAGAAAGAAGAACAAAGTAGGTGGGATCTCAATACCAGATATCAAGCTGTATTACAAAGCCACTGTTCTTAAAACAGTCTGGTACTGGCTCAAGAACAGACATATAGATCAATGGAATAGAATAGAGAACCCAGAAATTGACCCAAATCAATATGCTCAATTAATATTTGACAAAGGAGGCACGAACATTCAATGGAGTCAAGACAGTCTCTTCAACAAATGGTGTTGGGAAAATTGGACAGATACATGCAAAAAAATGAAGCTAGATCACCAACTTAAACCATACACAAAAATAAACTCAAAATGGATAAAGGACTTAAACATAAGACGGGAAACCATGAAAATACTAGAGGAATCCACAGGCAGCAAAATCTCAGACATATGCCGAAAGAACTTCTTCACTGATAAGCTAAAGAGAAAATAAACAAATGGGACTACATCAAAATAAAAAGCTTTTGCGCAGCAAAGAAAACCATCAATAAAACAACAAGAAAGCCCACTGCATGGGAGAACATATTTGCCAATGATATCAATGATAAGGGTTTAATCTCCAACATATACAGAGAACTCATACAACTTAACAAAAAGAAGATAAACAACCCAATCAAAAAATGGGCAACTGATCTAAATAGACACTTTTCAAAAGAAGACAGAAGGCAGGCCAAGAGACATATGAAAACCTGCTGACAGTCACTAATCATCAGAGAGATGCAAATCAAAACAACAATGAGGTACCATCTCACACCTGTCAGAATGGCTTTTATCAACAAACCAACAAACAAGTGTTGGCGAGGATGCAGAGAAAAAGGAACTCTTTTGCACTGGTGGTGGGAATGCAGACTGGTGCAGCCACTGTGGAGAACAGTATGGAGCTTCCTCAAAAAAATAAAAATGGAACTCCCATTTGACCCAGTGATCCCACTTCTAGGAATATATCCCAAGAATCTAGAAACACGCATCAGAAAGGAAATATGCACCCCTATGTTCATAGCAGCACAATTCACCATAGCCAAGATTTGGAAACAACCTAAATGCCCATCAGCAGATGAATGGATTAAAAAACTGTGGTATATCTATACAATGGAATACTACGCTGCGGTAAAAAAGAAGGAGTTCCTACCATTTGCAACAATATGGATGGAGATGGAGAATATTATGTTGAGTGAAATGAGCCAGGCAGAGAAAGATAAATATCACATGATCTCGCTCATTTGTGGAATATAATGAACGGCATAGACTGATGAACAAGAACAGATGCAGAGGCTGAGAAACGTCGATCAGAACATCATACCTCAGGTAAGGTAGGGGAGGGAGGGGGTAAGGTGGAGAGATCAACCAAGGGATCATGCATGCATATAAACCTAATCAATGGACACAGACAACAAGGGGGCGGGGCATTAAGAGAAATTGTCTCATGTGACAAAAATTTTGCATGCATATAAACCTAATCAATGGACACAGACAACAAGGGGGCGGGGCATTAAGAGAAATTGTCTCATGTGACAAAAATTTTTAAATGAAATTCTCTGTAGACTGAAAATTATTTTGGAAGGAAACAAAGAGAAGTTTCCTTCAAAAGTCATAAGGATTGTAATTGAAAGTCAATATATTTGGCCTCTTGAACTAAAGTAAGTAATTTGTGTTTTTGCCTCCCTGACAAAGTTTATATAAAGCTACAAAAAGAAATTGACAGCCAGTTTGAAATGGAATTGCCAGGGCCTAGGGCAAAGAATATCCTTACATGATATTATTCTACAATGTCATTATAATTTTAGATATTTTACAACAGCATATTTTCCAATTATCCCAAACAAACTTACAAACTAATTCTTTGAATGGTTGGCAGCAATTAAAAAAAAAAAAAGGACATGAAAGGATTTAATCCCTTTCAGAAGGAATTAAGGCACTGGGAAGGCACTTGAGCATCCTATATTGGCCCCTCTTGCCCTTTGTGCCAAGAGGGACCCTCTTCTCACAATCCAATTGCCCTCAGCTGTTACCTGAGCTTTCTGTTCATGCTGAGCTTGAAGCCTCGTGGAGGTTGGTACCATGGATCTGTCTCACACCCAATTGTGTGAGCTGGGCCCTCACTGGAGAAGAAACCCGAGTTCCCCGAGATATGTGATCAGCACTGGGACCCTGCCAGTAGGCCAGGGGTTCCCAAAGCAGGTGCTGGGTGTGGAGGCCATGGGGGCATAGGCTACCAAGGAGACAGAACTGAACCTCACACCACCCTGCTTGGCCCCAGAGGATGGCTGGTTAGCCAGAGATGGGTAAGATTCCTCAAGGAAGGAACAACCTAAGACAGGCACAGTCGCAGAGGGGCCATCAGGAGAGAACTTGGGGGGACAACAGAAGTGGGGCACAGACCCTCACCCCCCCCCAACATTGCAGGGGCTTGAACCCTCACCCCTTCTGAAGGAGGTCTCCTGCCCCCATGGCTGCTTCGTGCTCCCACACCCAGCTCAGAATGGGACCCAGGCAACAGAAAGAGACCTGGCCCAGCTCACATTGAGATACAGGTGACGGACAGAGACTTGGCCCAGCTCAGATCGGGACCCAGGTAACAGACAAGAGACTTGGCCGACAGCAGTTGCCCTATATCTAAAGTCAGCCAAGCATCTGGAATGCTCAGGGCCCACTCAAGAATGCAAATAATCCTTCCCACTAATATTTACAGGGTAAACTAAGATTGTTGGTAGAGTATTAAATTTGACAGTAAAATAGTAATCGAGTTTTCAGATTAATTTAAATAGGCTAATTGAAATAAGTGAATATTCAAGTAAAGTTAATTGTACTGGACAAAAAGCTGTTCTTAAAGTAATAACTGAAATTTCTCTTGGTAGTTCATCTCATGGTAAAATTCCTGAATATGCAATGAACCTAAAGCAGTCATATGTGTGGGGAAAATAAAAATTTTAAATTTAAAGTTATCAAGACTGCATTATAAAATTTACAAAAACCTCCATTAATAAAAAAAAAAGGGGGGGGGAGAATCCAATATGGTGGTGTAGGTAAACACCTAAACTGCTGCCTCGCACAACAATTTAAACTGCAACTAAAAGACAAAACGTCTATCACCCAGAACCACGGGAAAGCTGGCTGAGTGGAAGTTCTACAACTAGAAGGAAAGAGAAAAGAGCACTGAGACTTGCACAAGCACTGAAAAGATGAGGTACGGATGTGCGGGATCTGGGCTGGTGGCAGGCGTTGCTTTTTTCAACCCAAAGGGGAGACAAGCTCCCGATTACTCTGTAATACAGTTTCTGGGGAGACGCAGGGGACCCAAATTCCTACGGGGAGAAGCTGGATTGTCTGCTACTGGGTCGGAAAGTGAGGGGGGCCTGCTTGTAGAGCTGTGCACAGGAATAATTGTTTATCTGAGCTGGGGCACGGGACTAGGCACAGTCGGAGACACAGAGCCGGCTAACTAGCAGCCATTGCTGTTTGCCACGCCCTAGCCTAGTGACACCCTGAGACCCCTTCCCACACAACCTACAAACCCACCCAAGCTCCAAGCAGCGGCTTTTGCATATGAATAGACTGCAGCTTAACCTAACAAACTTGAAGCCCAGATCAGACAGCTCCAAAACCTCCAAACCCCAAGCAAAGAGGAGAAAACTGTAGCTCTCGCTGTAGCTCCTGCTGGGTGGACTCAGACAATAGCTGACCTGCACCCCATTGGAGATCCAGAAGCCAGTATACCTAGTGGTCAGTGTGAGAAACCAGATTTCAACTCCTCACACCCATAAGTGACACATTCAAGAGGCAGACTCAGTGAGCACCAAAGGCCCACTGAAACAAGTCCGCACCATAAGCGTGTCTCCAGCACAGCTGTTCTTATAGACACAGCGAGTCCTCACAGCTGATTGGCCTGGAGGTCAATTCCTCCCAGCGTACCAACAGCAATTAAGGCTTAACCACACCAAGACTTTGCACACAGCCCACAAAGGGGTGTACCAAGAGCATCCACATCAGGTGATTGGGGAGGCTGAGCTACTGCCCCCTATAGGTCACCTACCACACAAAGCCACTCCATCAACACAGGGAAGCAGCCAAAATGTGGAAACAAAGAAACATGTCACGAATGAAAGAAACGGAGGAAAGCAAACTACTGGATGACATAGAGTTCAGAACCACATTTATAAGGTTATTCAAGAATCTTCTAAAAACAGTTGAGAAACTTGATGACACTTCTGAGGAGCTTAGTGAGACCTTCAAGGACCTTAATGAGAATGCCAAAAAAATGGAAAAGGACCAGTCAGAAATGAAGCATACACTGTCTGAAATAAAGAATATACAGAAACTCAACTGTAGATCAAAGGACCCCAAGAATCAAACCAAAGATCTGAAATATGAGGAAACAAAAAACACCCAACCAGAAAAACAAAAAGAAAAAAGAATCCAAAAATATGAAGATAGTGTAAGGAGCCTCTGGGACAACTTCAAGCGTACCAACATCCGAATTTTTGGGGTGCCAGAAGAAGAGAGAGAGCAAAATACTGAAAACCTATTAGAAGAAATAATGACAGAAAACTTTCCCTCCCTGGTGAAAGAAATAGACTTACAAGTCCAGGAAGCGCTCAGAACCGCAAACAAAAGGAATCCAAAGAGGACCACACCAAGACACATCATAATTAAAATGCCAAGGGCAAAAGACAAAGAGAGAATCTTGAAAGCAGCAAGAGAAAAACCGTTAGTTACCTACAAGGGAGTACCCATACGACTGTCAGCTGATTTCTCAGCAGAAACTATGCAGGCCAGAAGGGAGTGGCAAGAAATATTCAAAGTGATGAACAGCAAGAACCTACAACCAAGATTACTCTACCCTGCAAAGCTGTCATTCAGAGTTGAAAGTCAGATAAAGAGCTTCACAGACAAGAAAAAACTAAAGGAGTTCATCGCCACCAAACCAGGATTACATGAAATGCTGAAGGGTATTCTTTAAGAAGAGGAAGAAGAAGAAAAAGGTAAAGATAAAAATTATGAAAAACAAAATGACATCAAATACATACCTACCAACAAGTGAATCTAAAAATCAAGTGAATAAAAATCTGAAGAACAGAATGGACTGGTGAATATAATAGAATCAGGGACATAGAAAGGGAGTGGACTGACGACTCTCAGGGGAAGCAGGTGTGAGGGGTGCGGGAAGAGATTGGACAAAAATCTTACTCCTATGGATTAAGACAGTGGCGGGGGGTAAGGGCATGGGGTGGGGTGGGGAATCAGTTGGAGGGGAGCTATGGGGGGAAAAAAAAGAGGAACACCTGTAATAATCTGAACAATAAAGATTTATTTAAAAAAAAGGGGGGGGATAGTAGGGCAATATCATGTAAGGAAAATATCCTATAAGTAAATTACATCTAGAAAAATTTTACTTTACCAAATAAGTTTCATTTGCAATGCTAACAGCAAGACGGCCATTAAAAACACACATGGTGTCTAAATAAGACAAAGGAAAATCGTTTGAACAAAAATAAAAAGAATCCCAAATCAATTATATAGAAAAGATTCCTTTATTAACTTGTGGTCGAGAATATATTTGTATATTTTCAGAAAACAACCCCAAGACCAGATGGATTCCTGCAACAGAGAGGAATTGACAGGAGTGCTCCAACCACGAAGACAAGAGGAAAAAACAGTCCAGAGATGGAAGATGCTGACAACGCCTTGCCACGCGAGCAGTCAGCAGCTGTGCACCACTGCAGGTTACCTAGGACCAAACCAGAGAGGGTCGGACCTGCATTGCTACCATGTGCCCACCATCCAGATATCACTGCTGACATGTACACATAAGGAACTGTTGGACATTGAAATTGGGACTCAAACATTTTTTTGTTTTGTCTTGTTTTGTTATTATATGTTTATTTCCAGTCTGCAAAGGCAAAACTTTTTAAAGGAAAGAAATGGTGGGAAAAAGATACAGAGGCAAAGAAGCATTGAACAGACTGTCAAACTACATTGGGAAGACAGGGGAGGTTGGGCGAGGGTGGCTGTAAGAGACCAAATAAGGACTTGTACGCATGCATATAAGCACAACCAATGGATATAAGACATTGGGGCGGGGGGGAGGGTGGGCAGTTGAAGGCATGTCCTGGGGGTTAGGGGAGGTCAGGGGGAGATCAATGGGGAAAAAAATGGAGAGATATGTACTACTATTTGTAATACTTAAAACAATAAAAAAAAAATAACAAGACAGGGATATTAACATTCACCATACTTATTCAAGATAGCACTGGAAGTCCTAGCCACAACAATCAAGACAAGAAGAAGAAATAAAAGGCAGCCAAATTGGAAAGGAAGAAGTAAAATTGTCTGTCATTACTTGTAGATGACATAATACTTTATATAGAGAACCCTAAAGATTCCACCAAAAATCTACTGGAACTGATAAATACATTTAGTAATGTAGCAGGATACAAATAAATATGCATAAATTAGTTGAAATTTTATACACCAATAATGAACTGTCAGAAAGGGGAACTAAAAAAAAAATCCCATTTATAATTGCATCAAACAATAAACCTAGGAATAAATTTAACCAAATTTGTAAAAGACTTGTACTTGGAAAATTATAAGACACTGAGGAAAGAAACTGAATAAGATACAAATAAGTGGAAGCATGTACTTGTTCATGGATATGAAGAATTTACATCATTAAAATGTCCATACTACCCAAAGCAATCTATACTAAGCTAGATTCAACACAATTCCTATCAAGATACCAATGGTGTATTTCACAGAACTAGAACCAATATTCCAACATTTTTTAGGAAACTACAAAAGACCCTGAATAGGCACAGCAATCTTGAGAAAGAAGAACATAGTGGGAGAAATCACACTACCTGATATAAGACTATAATAAGGACATAATAATCCAAACAGCAGGGTATTGGCATAAAAACAGACATGTAGATCAATAGAACAGAATATAGAACCCAGAAATAAACTTACACCAATATGGTAAATTAAAATTTGACAAAGGAGGCTAGAATATATAATGTCTACTCAATATGCAGTGGTGAGAAAATTGGACGTGCAAAAAAAAAAAAAAAGAATCAAAATTATGAAGATAGTGTAAGGAGCCTCTGGGACAACTTCAAGCGTACAAATATCCGAATTTTTGGGGTGCCAGAAGAAGAGAGAGAGCAAAATACTGAAAACCTATTAGAAGAAATAATGACAGAAAACTTTCCCTCCCTGGTGAAAGAAATAGACTTACAAGTCCAGGAAGTGCACAGAACCCCAAACAAAAGGAATCCAAAGAGGACCACACCAAGACACATCATAATTAAAATGCCAAGGGCAAAAGACAAAGAGAGAATCTTGAAAGCAGCAAGAGAAAAACGGTTAGTTACCTACAAGGGAGTACCCATACGAATGTCAGCTGATTTCTCAGCAGAAACTATGCAGGCCAGAAGGGAGTGGCAAGAAATATTCAAAGTGATGAACAGCAAGAACCTACAACCAAGATTACTCTACCCAGCAAAGCTATCATTCAGAGTTGAAGGTCAGATAAAGAGCTTCACAGACAAGAAAAAGCTAAAGGAGTTCATTGCCACCAAACCAGGATTACATGAAATGCTGAAGGGTATTCTTTAAGAAGAGGAAGAAGAAGAAAAAGGTAAAGATAAAAATTATGAAAAACAAAATGACATCAAATACATACCTACCAACAAGTGAATCTAAAAATCAAGTAAATAAAAAATCTGAAGAACAGAATGGACTGGTAAATATAATAGAATCAGGGACATAGAAAGGGAGTGGACTGACGATTCTCTGGGGAAGCAGGTGTGAGGGGTGCAGGAAGAGATTGGACAAAAATCTTACTCCTATGGATGAAGACAGTGGCGGGGGATAAGGGCATGGGGTGGGGTGGGGAATCAGGTGGAGGGGAGCTATGGGGAAAAATAAAAGAGGAACACCTGTAATAATCTGAACAATAAAGATTTATTTAAAAAACATAAAAAAAATAAAGAATAAAAAAAAAATGGAACTACCTTTTGACCTGGTTATTCCACTTCTAGTTATATATACAAACAAACCCAAAAAACTAATTCAAAAGAATACATTGCAGTGTTTTGTATAATAGCCAAGATCTGAAAACAGCCAGTGTCCATCAGTCCATGAATAGATAAAAAGTGCTGTGGTATTATAGAACTGTATACTTGAAATCTATACAGTTTTATTATATAATGTCACCCAAATAAATTCAATAAAAATTTTAAAAAGATATTTCTAATGAGGCTTAACTTGCTTAGGATAACATAGTTCATTCTTGCTTAGGATTACATAGTTACTAGTAATTACATAGTCAGAACATGCATATTATCTCTTAATTACTGATGATTAACATTATTATTATTACTAGAGGCCCAGTGCACGAATTTGTGCATCCTGAAAGGAACTGTGGGCCACGAGGCTGCTGTGGGCACAGGGGTGGGTCCCATCCTCTGAACCCCTGCCTGGCCCCTCCCACCATGGCACCTGGTCCACCCTCTCCCCACAGCCCTGCTCCCTCCACCACTGCTCCCATGCGCTGATGGCGCAGGCCTCACTTGCATCCGTTGATGGCACAGAGCAATTGGGGCCTGCACCAGCAGCAGGTGTAAGTGGGGTCAGCGCCATCCATGGGTGCAAGCAGTGGCTGCTGCCCCAATCACCCCTCAGAAGCAGGGGGAGGTGGAGAAGCCCTCAGGGGCTATCAGGGCTGGCAGCTTCCACTCGCGCCCACTTATGGTGCCAAGCGATTGGGACCAGTGCCAGGCACCATCAGCAGGTGCGAGTAGCAGCTCAGGCACCAGTTGTGGGTGTGAATGGGGCTGTCTCTGAAAGTAGGTGTGAGCAGAGGCTCTGGTGCGGCAGCATGTGCGAGTGGGGCCGGTGCTGGCAGCAGGTGTGAGTGCCAGGTGCGACTGTGGCACACAGGAACAAAGAATTTTCAGTAACCACCAGAGGCTCGCCCCGAAGACCGCGACTGGCACCCTGCCTTGGTCTGGCGTCCCTGCTCACTTGCTCCACCACTGAGAACAACAGCTGCCATGTTCTGCGCATGCACCCCTGGTGGTCAGTGAAGGTCATAGCAACCAGTTGTTTGGTTTTTTTGTTTGTTCAGTTGTTCTGGTTTTTCTGCTGTTTGGTCTATTTGCATATTATCCTTTTATTATATAGAATTGAAACCTATATAAGGTGAATGACACAGATTGGCTATTTTTATTTTTTAATTTTCTACTTTTTTCTATAAGGAAACATTTACTACCATTTGGTTGAGGTAAGAGTCATTTTCGCAAGTGAATCAGGGTCATTTTTTATGCTAATGTACAGTAGGTCCTCTCCTCTCCCCCCAGATACAAGAAATACTATTTATTTTTAAAAAATGTTAGTGGGCCCTAGCTGGGTTTGCTAGTAGATAGATAGTCGGCCTGCGGACTGAAGGGTTCTGGGTTTGATTCCAGTCAAGGGCACATGCTGTGGGCTTGATCCCCAGTAGGGGCCATGCAGGAGGTAGCCAATCAATGATTCTCTCATCATTGAGGTATCTCTCGCTCTCTCTCCTCCACTTCCTCTCTGAAATCAATAAAATATATTTAAAAAAAATAAAAATCTTAGTGGAACATCAGAATTAAAAATGGTATATATTTTGGAGAGATTTCTAGTAAAGGTAATATAATGTCATATCATATGCATTTTTTTATAGTTAACCAAGGAAAAGAGCAATGAACTTGGAGTCCAGGACCCAGGAGGTTAGGTACAGCTCTGTGACCCGAGCACACACCCAGATCTTGCTGGGCCTCAGTTTTCTTGTCCATAAACTGAGAGCATTGAGTGATATGATTTCTGACAACTATCCCAATCCTAAAATATGAATGTTATTTTACCCACAATGTCAATATCTTTTATGATGATGGCCATAGAAGAAATGTACTTAACTGGGCACCTAAAAACCTTCATCAGATAGCACTAATGTGGGCTCATATCCTCTCATACTTGGCTTGCAGCAAAGTGTTAGTCTAAAATTACAGCTCCCTCAAATCACATGATTTCTATGTATTAAGCTAAACCCTAATACTTGAAGTTTGAAATTTTTATGATTTTGGCCAGAGTAGACATCCTGTTTTCTAGGGGAAAGGGGAGTTTTAAAATTCACATCTCTGCAATTCTACTCTCTCAAAAATCATATTTTGATGAGTTAAGGGCAAATGAATCAAAAACATACGGATTTCATTTTCCTTGAAATTCACATGGGCTAAAAGTGGGGAAAGGGAAGTGAAGATGAGGAGAAAGAGAGAGGAAGTGCTGCATTATAGAATAGAGGGGTTTCACTGAATGAAGCATTTGACAGCTGCCAAGTAAGAGTTGTACCAGATTCATTACTACTCTCTGTTAACTAAAGGGACTCGTGTGTCCCTAAGGTTGGACTATACATGCAGCATGATTAGAGGAAAGAGACAATGGCTTTGGAACCAGATCACAGTTTGGACCATTTTGCTAGTAGTATGGTTATATGCAAATCAGTTATCTTAGGAGATCCATTTCTACAAATAGGAATAATAATACCTAGGACATTTGGTTATTAGAGGCTTATTAATAGCATTTATAAAATTCTTAATAATGTTTCTGGAACACAGTAGTATCTAGTAACTGGTCTTACTTCTACATATTTGGCACCTAACCTAATTACCAGTGAAGAAGGGACTTCTGGTGGACCCATTTCAATATGGTCATCTGTGAATGCACTTTATCAGTTCTTCCTTCCTTTCACCCTTTAGTTCTAAGTCCTGTGAAATGTCAGCAACCTGGAAAAATAATTGTATGTGTGTTTTATAATGACTGTCACTGCAAAACAATATGCACACAAATATGTTACATCTGGTACTAGGGAAAACAAGGACATAGGGAAGTTTCCATGTTCTTTTCAGTTTGTGGTTAGGACAAGTCCCACATTTGGTTCTTTCTGGGAAGTTCTTGGCCACCTCACCCTTAGGCTTGCTCCCTGTCTCCACTCAGTTCCCACAGCTAGTGTCCTTCCAGCTGTTTCCAGGGTTACCTTCTATTATTGCTTCTCTCCCAGGCCTCTGGGACTGGTTGGAAGGAAGACATTAATTAAGGCCAAGTCTTCTTTTCTCTCAGACCTGAGACCTGCTCTGTCCTTTTCATGTTAACCCTCAATCTGACCCCCTCCTCCACCTCTTCTACTCTGCTTCCCCACTGGAGAATGGGAGGAAGGAAGGAGTACCCTCACATTGTTATTGGTGCTGACAGGTAGAAGTTTGAACTTACTCCTAAGAACATTCTAAACCCTGGACCAAATTGCCCTCCAGGGACCAATCTTGATCAAGTTCTAGGTTCTATCCACACCCATGCATTCCATGGCTTGGTTTTCTTATCTTTAAAATGCTTATAATAGTCAAGCTTACCTAAGCGCTAGGTCTCCCACATCTGACACCATGTGTTAAAGAGATGGGGTACATAACTAGTAGATCCCCAGATATCTGATCTTTATGGAGGTTCTAAGGATCCAGTGAAACTAGCAAATGATCCAATGGAAGACCAAAGAACACATAGATTACTATTTTCTCCTTACAGCTCCAAAAGAACAAACCTATACCCATTTTTCCCAACTAGGAGAGAAGCTATCAAAGAAATATATAATAAAAAAAAATCCTATCTAATAAAAGAGTAATATGTAAATTGACCATAGAGTAATATGTAAATTGACCATACCTCCACTACACCCACAAGTCACACCCACCAGCTAATTAGAAGATAATATGCAAATTAACCCAACCAAGATGGCTGCAGCCACGGAGCGAGCAGGAGGCTTGGGTTTCCCTGGCAGTGGAAGAAGCCAAGCTTCCCGCCTGCCCTGGCCTGCTATGCCTCCTCTCAAGGCTACAAAGTTTCAATTATAGAAGATAAATAAATCCCAACAAAAATGGCTGCAGCCATGGAGCAAGCAGGAGGCTTGGTTTCCCTGGCAATGGAGGTAGCAAAACTTCCTGGCCTGCCCTGGCCTGTGCTCAAGGCTACAAAGTTTCAATTATAGAAGATAAATAAATCCCAGATACCAGGGCCTCCACTTGGGTTGCCGGGGGGCATGGCCGGCCTGAAAACCACCACAGACCCCTTGCCCAGGCTGCCCCATGCCCCAAGGGAACCCCCACCCTGATCCGGGACAACCTTCAGGGCAAACCAGCCAGTCCCCACCCATGCATGAGGCTTCTATCCTATCTAATCCTATCTAATAAAAGAGTAATATGCAAATTGACTGTCACTCCAACACACAAGGTGGCTGCCCTCATGTGGTCAAAGATGGCTGCCCCCATGTGGACACAAGATGGCCACCACAAAATGGCAAGTAGGGGAGGGTAGTTGGAAGGGACCAGGCCTGCAAGGGAGGGCAGTTGGGGGTGATCAAGCCTGCAGGGGAGGGCAGTTAGGGGTGACCAGGCCAGCAGAGGACTGAAGTTGAGGGCGACCAGGCCTGCAGGGGAGGGCAGTTGGGGGTGACCAGGCCTGCAGGGGAGCAGTTAGGCATCAATCAGGCTGGCAGGGGCATGGTTAGGGGGTGATCAGGCTGGCAGGCAGAAGGGGTTAGGGGCAATCAGAAAGGCGGGCAGGAGAGCAGTTGGGAGCCAGCAGTCCTGGATTGTGAGAGGGATGTCCAACTGCCCATTTAGGCCCGATCCCACTGGGATCGGGCCTAAATGGGCAGTCAGCCATCCCTCAAGGGGTCCCAGATTGGAGAGGGTGCAGGCTGGGCTGAGGGACACATACCCCCATGTATGAATTTCATGCACCAGGCCTCTAGTAAAAAATAATATCACTGCTCTAGATGGTTTGTCTCAGTGGATAGAGCATTGGCCTTCAGACTGAAGGGTCCTGGGTTTGATTCCAGTCAAGGGCACATGTCTGGATTGTGAGCTTGATGCCCAGTAGTGGGTGTGCAAGAGGCAGCTGATCAATGATTCTCTCTCATCATTGATATTTATATATCTCTCTCCCTCTCCCTTCCTCTCTGAAATAAGTAAAAATATATTTAAAAAATAATATCACTCACCCATTTTCAGAGCATGTACTATGTACCAATACTGTATAAAATACCTTACATGCATCATCTCTTTGAATCTCAGCAATTCTTAAAATGTGTATTTCATACACACCCTACAATTAAGGAATAAAACTTTGGAGGGGTGATATAACTTATCCAAGGCCATACTCTTTGTTCACAGCCAAGACTGGATACTAGGTTTTTCAGACTTCAAAGTATGTACTCTTTCCACTGATAGAGGAAGGTGGGGTCCATATTAGCTATTTATGGGTAGGTGATGGATTAGGTGAGGGAGGCAGGGGGTGAGAGCTCTTGCAAGAGACACCTAGGACCTGAACACCAGAAGCCAGGGAGGAAGGATCAACATTGAGGAGTGCTGCCAGCAACTGGGAGCCTGAGGGTGGGCTTGAATGCAGGGCAGTACCAAGATTTTTGCCAAAGAATATCTTCACCTGAAGCTGCCAAAATGAGCCATTCCCATGTAAAGATGACTTTCAAGCTCAGTTCCAAAACTAAAAGGAAACTCAATGGCCAGGTTAGATCAACAACTCAATGACTTCTGACTAAGGCCAACCCCACCACATAAATGAGCCTCCCCTCCTCACCTGTGCAGTGTGACAGACAACAGAAAATTATAATTTAAACATGTATTGTTAATGCCTTTAATAATACAGCAATCATTGTGACAGTATGTATTGAGCTTCTATTATGTGACAGGCACTAAACTAGGTACACACAAATTACTTAACTCTTATAATAAATAAGCCAATACCATGATCCTTCAGAGGTTTGAGTCACTTTGTCCAGTTAGTAAGTAGCAGAATAAGGATTTGAACACAAAGTTCTGAGGAAAACAGTGTACATTTTGTAAGTATGAGGAACTAGATATCTGGAATAACTGAAAACAAATAACAACAAAAAGCTATGGAAACCTTTGCTTTACTTCCCTCTGAAAGGGGAAAATAATCCATTCAGCAATGATAAAGAAGAGTAAGGACTTATACCTAGTGAAGAGTCTTTAGCATAGCAGTTAAAATTCTATGATTCTCTGATTTTTCTGAATCCAAAGCAATTAGGTCTAGTTCCTGGTATATAATAATCCAAACTCCTTTTATTCCTTCATACTCATAACTGGGCAGAGCATGAGAGCTGCAGGGAGGAAAAGAATGTAATCTTAATAGTCTCACCTTTACTAGAATGGATTTCAAAACCCATTACCATTAATTATTTAAACATTACCACCACTGTCCACCTTTGCCTCCCTGTATGGACTGGCCAACTTCTGTTCATCTTTAAAACACACCTTAAATGTCTAGTTCTCAAAGAAGTCATTTCCTCGGGGACATCACCCATTTCATTCAACACTTCAGTCTCCAAACATTAGCAAAGTAACAGTAGCACCTAGGGCTCACCTGCCATAGTATCCGCCTATTGTTTTCATTGCTTGTTTTCTTCTGTAGACCCTTTTCTCCTAGAGGAAGGAACTGCCTTTTCATCTCTGAGCCTCAGTACCTAGTAGAGGTCTCACTAATCAATGAATAAAGGAATGAGTTAATAAATTCTTTATTAGGGCTTAGAATTGGTTTCCCTGTTAATCCAGAACTCTGTCCAAACAAATCCACCTCTATGTTTTTAAACAGTCTGTAATTCACCTACCATAAATAATGTAAAATTATGTGTGCATTTCATAGGCCAAAACAAAAACCCAGAGGCCTCCACAAGCATTCTAATCAAGAATATATACTGCAGCCTGGCCAGTGTGGCACAGTGGTTGAGCTTCAACCTATGAACCAGGAGGTCACAGTTTTATTCCCAGTCAGGGCACATGCCTGGGTTGCGGGTTCCATCTCCAGTGCGGGGGCAAGCAGGAGGCAGCTGATCAATGATTCTCTCTCATCATTAATGTTTCTATCTCTCTCTCCCTCTCCCTTCCTCTCTGAAATCAATGAAAACATTTTAAAAAAAGAATATATATATACTGCAAAGGTGAGCTTCTGGCATCACCCCAGAAAGGTAATAATCCAGGATCAGCCATGACAGCAACAGCTAGAATCAATTTCAAGACTTTATTCAGCAACATGAATGCCATAAAAGTTTCAATTGATGAAACTGGTGGTTGGATGATTAGCAAGATATATGTTAAGAATGGGCTTCTGATGGCTAAATGCATAAGAATTGGCTAAAATATTTTAGAGATTCCTCCACACTCTTTCATTTGTACTCTCCCCACTCCTGCATAAATAGGATGTAAAACCCAGCAGGGACTATATACACTGTGCCTCCATGTTTTGCCCTGGATGGCTGGTGTTTACTGTAAGGGTCACAGGACCCTGCCTCTTGGAAGTTGCTACATTCACCTTGGGGACCACATTTTATTCAAAATTCAGACAAAGAGCTGAAACTTCATCAACTTTAGAACATGCATCTATGAACTCTTCAGTGTCAGCTTGATAGTGATATATATATATATATATATATATATATATATATATATATATATATGTTTATATGATGTAAGAATTTGGTCTAAGATTAGCTTTGAGAATAACCCAGTAGCAAGCTTATGAGGGAGCAGCTAAAGGTCTCTTATACCAAACTTTTGAACCTATTTTCTATCAAAAAGAATCCAAGATGTGTATTCAACCCAATTTGCTTAGGTCAGGTTCTAACACATGACCTCAGCATCTTGTTCTAACTAACCATGACAATGTGCACATATGAAGTAAGGGTTCTGAATGGAGAAATAAATGTTTATGCAGAATGCATAGAAACAAATTAGTGCCTGCACTAAAACTTTCCAGATTGTTTTCAACACAGTGCAGTTCCGTCAGTGAAGGATTTTTACATTTGCTAATGCAAAGCTCCTTTTGGCTTTATGAGCAACAGATTCAAGAGAATGAAAGTGGACTTCCACCTAAAATCAGGTCCCATGTTACTCAAATGGTCTTTTACTCCCTGTTGTTTTACACAAGTGTTTTCAGAAGTGTCACATGAGAAAGCCCCCAAAAAGGCTTCTGCGATTATACAGTCAGACTTTTTTGTTGCAGATAATAGGATCCATACTAGCTAATATAAGCAGAAGGAGTTTTGCAGGAATGGTGTTACATACTGAATGCTAAATGCTGAAATGTGGCCAGTGAGGATGTCCAGCCCCATTCTAAGTATGTCCCATGGGGTTCTGGGGAGTGTTTCTCACACTTTCACATGCACATGAATCTCCTGCGGTTCAGTTAACACAGACATAGATTCCAGAGGCCTAGGAGGTGACCTGACCTGCTTTTCTAACAAGCTCTCTGATGGTGCCAGTGTTGGTGAGTGAACCCCACTCTGAGTAGTGGGACTCTAGTAGAATCCCCATTACCACACTGCTGCCACCTGCCAAAGGGCACTCAGGATGCTAAGACTGATGCTAAGCTTCTGCCTCAAGTTCCCACAAGAAGCAAACACCTCCCTACTTTCCCTTCCAGAAGATTCAGTCACCCTGTTGGGCTGCTTCTTTTCATTGTTTCTTTTTCCTTCTAAAACTTGTTTAATGAGATCAAATACTGCACCTTAGCTCAAGGATTTCTATCAAATACAGATTTTAGATTTCCAGCCAATGTAGGAAAACACCCTAGAAAGGGCCTGACATGAGTGTTGAGTGGGCCAATCTGCAGTATATTCTAAAAAATGATAATATTATGGATAATTATAATGTATAACATCTATTGAAAGGTAGCTATATATCAGACATTATAGTAACTGTTTTACTTACACTATCTTATTTAATCTCCACAAAAACTCCAGGAAGTAGGAATTGTTATTATCCACTTACAGATTAGGAAACTGAGAGACAGAGCTATTAGTAGACTTGTCCAAAGTTACAAAATAGTCAGTGATAAAGAATTGGAATACAAGTGGTCAAACACCAATGCCCACACTCAATACTATGCTCTACTGCCTCACATAAGACTAGAAAATTATATTTTCTTTTTAGGGGTGCATGATATAATGAATTTTAAAGTAATAGAAACTCTACAGTAAAGAATTCTGTTTAACCTTGGTTAACCTAGTATTTCTCAAACATACTTGAACATAAAATTTTAATTCTGTCAACATCAGGCAGAAAATGTTTTGCAAAACAAACTTTAAATGATTCTTTGGCTGTAGACAGACAATAGTTTAGAATTTTAAGCCTGACAGATCTTGCCCTGACACTTATGACCCTGGATAGGTAAGTCTCAAACTTTGGCATGAAAGAGCCACCTGGATTTCTGATATGCAGGTATGAAGAATTTTTCTTCTTAATAAGTTCCCAAGGATGATGATGGTATGGTCCAGGGACCACACTCTGGCCTGGGCATTGGGCAAACCACTGTTTGTTATATACCATCTCTAAGCTTTGGTTTCCCTATTTGTAAAATGGGAACATGGTATCTATTTTGTAGGTTCATTTATTCTTTCATTAACAAATCTTTGTGCATGTCTACTATGTGCAAAATAAAGTGCTCCGTGTGGGGAACATTGATGAATCAAAGAGAAAAGTTCCTTGTCCTCATGAACTTACATCCTGGCTATTGGAAGGACATGAGATAACCGTGTGTCATGCATGGCCCATGGAAGTCCTTTAATCCATAACCCCACTGAAGTCTTAACTACCTCATCCCATGACTACATTTCACTGTGTTAGACTTCTATAACATCTATAATCTACTTTCTGTATAGGACTTCAAATACAATCATTATTTTCCATTACATATATAAATATATACACATAATAGACACTCTTTTTATAATCAGATATTTAAGCAGATTATTAAAAATCCAGATGGCTTCATGCTTCATTTATGTTTCCAAATACTTATATAGTACCTACTATGTGCAAAACATCATAGTACATATTTTGCTTTCCCCCAGAATGCATTGTTCATCATAAATACTAAGAAAATTAGCATTGTATACTTGAATCATTTAATGAAATTTATTGAGCCCCTACTACTTGTTGCAAGGTTCTGGCAATTCAGAGAGAAATATAGTATAGTACCTTTTTCACTAGGTTGTGAGCTCTTTGAGGACTGGGATAATGTTGATTGCACATTTGAGTCCTTAACAATAACACAGTATCTGGCACATTGGAGGAATTTAATACATTGAAAATAAATAAATACACAAGTAAACAAACAAACAAATGAATGAATGTTCTAAACCGTTTATAGACAAGTGGCTGTAACACATAATGGCAAGAAAAATAATAGGAATCCACCCTGAATTTCATTAGATCCTAGAACAGAGAGTCTTGCTCTCTCTATGAAGTGTTCATAGGAAAGAGATAAAACATGTGAACCTGATGTTGAAATACAAGATAATTTCTTCTATTAAAGAATGATAGAAAAGCCCATAAAAGGAAAAGTAGATGCAATAGTCTTTCAGAGTATAAGCATTAAATATTATCAAGGAATGATAGGAATTGACAATGATTATTGAGAGTAGGTAAAAATAAACGAGAATATAGGCAGGCAGGTACCAGTTTGGAAAAAGCATGAGTTTTATGCAAAGGAATGTGTATTTTATCTTCCCAAAGGGTTGCACATCTGGAAGCCTATGTGATATTTTCCAGACCAGATTTTAAATGGCTTGTCAATGTTAAAAATTGTGAATTTTTTCATTAAAGATCAGGTATTCATTTCTTTTCTTGAAAAATTGGAAGATCTGGCAATACTAGGCCCCCATTTTTCATAGTGTCCATGGCTAGTGCTAAGTTGAGGTTGACACTTTAATTTGGATAAGTAATGAAGTAATCATGCTTCAGTTTTTCACACATAATAATGTTCTTTATTGTGGATTCATTCATTTATTCTTCATTCATCAAACATTCCTGAGTAACTACCAGGTGCCAAACACTTTTCTAGGTGTTAGGGAATAAGACACATATGTGTGTAAGAAGTTCACAGTTTAGTGAGGAAGATGGTATAAAATAAATAAGTTTATCAGAGTTACCAGACCTTTGCTAGAACTCTCCATTGAGAGGGTTAGGGGAAGTCAGTAGACCTTGCAAAGTTCTTGAAAGACTTCACAGAAGAAATGAGATAGGAGCAGATTTTTAAAAAATTGAACAAATGAGCAGTTCCTAAAAGAACTAATGAGAGAATGGGTTTCCCAAAGAGAGATCATGGAGAGGCAACTGAAGAAATTTTTCTTGGTTTGACATAGGGTGAATAATGATAAAGATTAGGGGGTGGGATGAGGAGGAGTGAGTCTGAATTGATAGGCAAGAGTTAAATCATACCAGAGTTGGATCATCTGTGCTAAGAAATGTAGACTTTACTTGCCAAGAATACTGTGGCTGTAAGTATAGACATTCAATGCACATTAATGGTGACTCAAAAATCTCTAAAAAGTCTAAAATTCTAAAAACTCTAAAAAACAAATTTTTAGTCTCAGCAAGATTTTCTTAGAAACAAACTAGGCATCAAAACATACTTTAATGTACTTTTCTGATAAACTACTGGATACAGATAGAGTATTATTAGATTTTACCTTTCTAGGGTTCTAGAATGCTAAGGCTGAGTTACCTTATAGGATATCCAACCACTCATTTCCCATTTAAAAAATGGAAGCACAGAGAGGGAGGAACTTGCCCAAGGTCACACAGGGGATGCATATAAAGCTGAGTCTAGCTCCTTAATTTCTTCCCCTCCCTAGTCCAGGGCTTAGCCATAGTCACTCCACTCAAAGACTTCCTTCAGCATGGCCAACCTGCATTGCTGAGTCCTATTTTCCCTAACTGCCTTTCTCAAACTGCTTTTTATAAAAATTCCAGTTTCTAACCAATTTCATTAAAAATTTGGAATCTTCTTGCCCAGGGAGGAAAAATTCTGGTTAAAGACAATATAAAATTGCTCTTTCATTAAAATCCCTCAGTTAGAGGTATTATACTCTTTGGGACAAATCACAAGTCAGGAAAGAAACATCGTTAATGATCTTGGATCATATTCATGGGGAAGGGGAGTTTGGGAGTTGGAGGTGAGGTGGGACAAGGGATTAATTACACTGGAAAAGAGTCACCAATTATCCATGCACAGTGGCTAGGATTGGGTTCCAAAATGTAAAGGTCTACAGGAAACACAAGCAGGCTGCCAGCCTGAACAAAACTCCTGGATGGAAAGTTTCTCTGCTTCTGTGTCTGGCTTTTCTCACTCTTTCCTTTTTCCCACTCAGTAGGAATAGAGTAAATTTAGAGAAAAGTCTTATATCACAGCATGTTAGGGAGACAGTTTAGAATAAGCACAGAATTTAAACCACTAAGGAACACTGAGCAGGAGTTAGAAAACCCATGGGTATCCATCAGACTTCTAGAAATCCTCATCCATTTCCCAGCAAGCTAACTATGGTCCTACAGTCGGTCCACATTGTTTACAGAGTCTACATTTGCAAATTCGCCTACTTGCTAAAATTGATTTGTAAGCCCCAAAACCAATGTGTGGAATGCTCTTACAGTTATTCACAGACAAGCACAAGGTGTTGAAAATTTGAGATGCTCATTGCACGTGCCCCAGTGTGAACAAGGTGATACTCTGCCTTCTTATTTTTAGTTCTTATGCTGTACACAAGTGTCCTTTTTATAACCTATTAGTGGCACTCTTTTCCACATTTTTGTGCTTTCTGTTGGTGATTTCACCATTTAAAATGGCCCTCAAATGTAGCACTGAAGTGCTGTGTTGTGTTTTGAAGCATGCAAATTTATATACGCTTTCTAGTCCAAAGTTGTCGTTTCTTAAATTGAGATCCCAAACTATAAATGGGGTGCTATGAACCATGTGAAAATACAGGTAAAATGCTGTGCATAAATCAGAAAATTCTTTTTTTCCAAATAAGTAAAGTATCCATAGCTTTTCTCATAAGGACTGTCCCCATCTGCTCCTGAAGCTATAGAGAACTTTTATGTCACACCTCTACCACCTTCTGTCACCCCAAGAAAATCAGTATTCTGCCCCCATAGTGACCAAGAATTGCTTGGTTTTCTTCTTTCCTCTCCTAACATTCATTTAGCATACAATTAAATGCCTGGACTCTATCAAATACCTTCACATATATTGTCTTATTTATCAGCCCCTTGTTACAGATGAAGAAGTTGAGGCTCAAAAATGTAATGTGTCCAAGGCCACTCATTCAGTAATTGGTAGAGCCAGCACAAGAATTCATTAATTCCAACTTCAAATCCATTGTCTTTTCCCCTGTACTGTGTTGCTGTTGCCTGGGCATGCCTATCTTTAATTGTAGTTGGATGCACTTTGAAAGGATATATTGGAAGGTGCAGAGATAAGAATATAGACTGAAGGAATTTGAAAAGAAGTGATGGACATGCATCAGTATGTTATACCAATCAGAGATAACAAGATTATACACCAATGAGAATGGACACGGAGTTTACACCATGCTGCACCAACAGTACAACATCCACACCTCATCTAAACATCTCATCAGATGTTTAATTATGATATCATTAAGGAATATAAATATTATCTTTGTTTTATAGATGTGGAGACAGGGGCTGAGAGACAAATTATTTGAGCTCGTCTGGTTAGACAGAAAAAGACCAACCAGCCCTTTCCTACCATATAACACTGCCTTTCTGATTTGATCACGGTCTTTGTTGTAAAGAAAACTCTCCAAATGAGCATTCCATTCTGTTCATAGGAAAGTCTTGTGGGTTTAGGCTGAGTCATTGATTGCAAATGATTCTTTTGAGTCAATGTCTCCACAACTCCCAATTTTCAACGTGTTTTATAGACATCTTTTGGTTCCACACATCTTCCCCCTGTTTTTATATGAGGACATCTGGCTTTTCAACAGGAATTCCTTTTCTACAAGTCAGTGAACCTTGATTGGATAGGAAATTAAGTTTCTTCTCTCTAGTTTGCATGCTTGCCAGCTGTCCCTCTACCTTCCTCCCCCACATTCCAGCCCAGAGAATATGCAAACAGAGGACTTCTCTGACCTAGTCAGTGAGAATCAACTCTGCAAACTGTTGGGTAAACCTGAGGAATGGTTCCACAGAAATCTGTACAATTACCATCTTCCACACATCCTACTCTCTAGTTTCAGTCAACTAATTAGTATTTCCACATCCGGGCACCAATATGCCTCATCTTGGTGCCTCTGCTCACTTTATTCCAGTTCATCAGTGACTCCCTAAAACCAAGTTCTCTTGCCCAAAGCTTTCTCACATATATAAAACACACATACACACACACACACACACACACACACACACACACACACACACAAACAAAACCCTCAAATGTCACTTTCTCTCTGAAGTCCTCACTAAGCTGTTCCAATAGATATTAGTATCATACTCTTATATCACCCTCAGCTGTGTACCTCTTATTGGTACTTTACACTATATTATCACAATTACCTGACTCTCTAATTTCTTATGGTAGGAACGATGTGGGATTAATTTTGATTCTCACAACATAGTGCCTTGAATGTATTAGTTAAATGCCTCTCCAAAAATTATCATTGTCATCCTAATGTCTTGGTTTATTTTAAACCAAGTATTTTTTATTTCTGTTTCTTATAATAACCTTTCAGGGTATTTTTCATCATACTCATTGTTCCAATGAGGAAACCAGGACTCAGTCAGCCAATAGAACAGGAGCAAGAATTCAAACTTGAGCTATGCTTCCAATGTCCTCTGATCTTGGCATTATAGTTTGGTGCTTCTGGAAAATAAACTCAATAAGTGGGACATTGCATGCATTCACTGAATCATCTAAACAGAAACACTTCACAGCTGTATCATCCAAAACAAAGTTCAGATCAGAAGAAAGGTCTCTGAGTACCTCAATAATTGGCCAGGAGTCCTTGTACAAAAGCTCTTCATTTTGAGAAACAGCATAGTATAATGTTTCTGAATACAAATTCTGGAGCCAGGTTGCCTTGTATTGAATGCTGACTCTGCCATTTGCTAGCTGAGGGTTCGTGGGAAACTATTTAACTTGTCTATGTTTCATTTCATCATTTGTAAAATGGGTATCAGCATCATCATCACCATCATGCCCATTCCTGCTTCCAAAGGTTTGTCATGAGAGTGAAATGAGTTGTATGAAAAAAGACTCTTAGGAATGTGCTCAGTAAGTTTAGTTTAGTTATTATTATTGGGCCAGCAGTTGCTTGCAGGTAGGACCTAATATTTTTTATTATTTTTAACTATAATTGCTCCACTTAGTATACTTATATTTTGCAATAGTGATTTATTGCCCACAATTAATTTCTTTTTAGATTATACATAAAAAATGCAGATTCCTAGCCTCTCTTGGAAAGTTAGGAGATCTAGGAACTGTGAGCAGCTATTTCTACCTGGCCATAATCCATTGGTGCTAAGTAACAGCTTGTCCCACTTAACAAAGGCATGCACTCCCCAGTGTATCACTGGGGCCCAGATTCCCTGTTGTGTTATGCTAAGACACTTCTCTCATTTGTGTTTTGTACTCTTGAACTAGTCATCCCTGTGTTACACCCTTGCTAAGAATGTTTTGAACTGTTATCTAATCTACCATATGCTTCAGTGAGTTGAGTTATCAAATTTTCCAGTCTAAACACAATTTTAAGCAGCAACCTAGGTAAGTGTTCATATGAGCTGCTGGATAGAAAAATGGGCATAGGAATAGATATAGTTGATAATCAGGAGAAAGAAAAACCATCAGCAGACACAGCACTCTATCACAATGAAGCATCACATTCAAAATCACACTCAAAGTATAGCATCACAATGTAATGTGGTACATGAATGCTTGCTTATAAGGACACTTCTTCCCCCTGCCTCCACCTTTAAAGCCTTATTCAAAGATTATATCTCCTTATTAATAAGGTCTATTCAAATCTCTCAATCATACTTTCTATACCAAATGAGAAGGAATTTCTGGTTCCCCTATCTCACAGAGCACAATTTAAGAAATTCAATTTTCCTTGTAGTCACTGCCTTCTCCACCAGACTATGAGTCCTTGGAGCACAGAGGTATTGGAGAATCTGTTTGTGTGCCCCTTAGGGCTTAGCAAAGTACCTTGGAGTCATTTGATAAGTGTGTATTTGAGAAAATTTTATTAAGAAAAATTTAAAACATCAATTTCAAGCCTACTTAAGCAGAAGGCAGAACATATAATTTTACACAAATATTTCAAAGTTAAAAAAATATTTTGAAAGTGTTGGGTATATAAATGGGTTTGTTCCCACTAGAAACATTTATTTGTATTACTTGGTCCTTTGAATTGGCTTCCACTTTGGTTTTGGTATGGCATGGTAGGTTACTTCAATACCCTAAATCAGTTTTCTCATTTTTAAAATGAAGATTTCTATTCTTCCATCAGATATTATCTTGGACCTTACTTCCTAAGAGAAGTGTTCCAGAACATCAAAGAGTAGGTTCAGATGCCCTCCTGTGAGCACCCTTGGCCTGTATACTCTATCACAACATTGAATCTCCCAATACTCTCACTTCCATAAAGGCAGAGGTTGTTCCCCATTCACCACAGTATCCCTTGAACAGTCTAAGTGCTCAGAAAATATTTATTGACTGAAAAAAATGCTTGAATGAATCAACAACTAAGTATATACTTCCAAGGTAGTTTTAAGAATCCAGTCTAAGTTGTCATCGACAATGTTAAACTTGGGGGAGCTGAGCTGAGAAATCTGCTTTGGACAAAACTGCTGTCCCTTGCTCTCATCTGTTGCTGTCCTGGGCCACAGCCATCTCCCATTACACTCCCATTGAGCTTTCTTGAAGCTGACCCCATGCAGGCAGTGCTGGTGGGGTGTTTTCCAGCCTCACCAACCTAATTGTTCCTCATTTCCTGCCCATAAATGGTACAAGGTGTGGAGTTGCACCTCCCAATGTCCTAATTTCAATCATTTGTCTATATTAATCGACACTAATGGCTTTTACAAATGTAAGTCTTTAAGCTCCAGTAAGTTACATGTGTTTGAGGAGGCCACTGAAAGAAAGCAAACTCCCTGCTTCTTTAGCTTCTTGGGAAATGTTCTCCAAATATCCTGAAAGCAGGGGCAGAGCCCAACATTCCAAAGCCCTGTGCCTTTGCTCAGCACTCCCTCAAGAGACTGGGTTGTTATTATTAATAAAGTGTGACTTTCTCCAAATGAAAGAACAAAGCCCTGTGTGTTACCAACTGCATGCAAAAGACAGGCACAATGAGATCTGAATCACATCAGTTTATTTGACACTGATAAGTGTGTGTGTTTACCTTTCGTTTATTTTAAAATTTATTTTTTAAGGACTATAACAACATTAGATAAGATATTTTAAAATATTTTTGTCCTTGAGCCCAAGACTAGAATACTATAGCTGTTACCAACTTGGAAGAGTCACTGAAAGTCCAATACAATAAGTTTTTTATCCTCTTTGTTTTCATTTAGGGCTATAACAAATATATATTTTCTGGTTATAATTATAGTTTTAAGAGCTAATATTATTTAATACATATCATTTAATCTTCCTTACCATTGCCTATTATAATTTAAATTTATAATTTAAAATATAAAACCAATATTAAAAACCCACTAATTTAGAAAGTAAGCAACAAACTAGGAAAAAATACACAGCAAATATGAAAGATTATAAAAGATTCCTCATCCACCTGGACATTAGCTATCTGACCAGCATTCCTTTTAAGAATTCCCAAATATCATCAGAGGAAGGCAAAAGTTCAATATTAACAATAGAATAAAAACTTGTTTGAAAACCGTAAGTGCAATAATAAATGGGAATATTTCAAAATCCCATAATTAAAGGCAGACTGTCTCCAATTCACCAAAACATAGAAATAAAAATCTAATATATTATTTACCTAATATGGCTACCTGATGCAACTAAAGGACAATTTCAAAACTATATTGCCTTAGCCTGTACATTCTCCCAAAACTACATTCCCCCAAAGCATCTACTAAGACAAAGGCTAGCTGCAGACAGTTCATTTGGGGAAGCAATTCCTGATAGTATGAATGAGAAACAAAAGAAATACACAGAAAGAGAAAAAACCAACACAAGGACAAATGATTATTGATCTGGGCTCCACTATGAGAGGGTGATGCTTGATCCTGTCCGGATTCCTAAGGAGCCTTCTAGAATGCATATCAGAGCTATTCTCACAGGGGTGTGAGTAGAGGATGAATTTATTTATTGTCTCTCAATTGCATTGGTCAAGCATAACCCTACAGGAATTAACTCTCAAACATAAACCTTTCCTGGCTTTGTCAGTTAAAATTATACTGCTCTCTATTGATTGAACTGGTTGTCCCAGCATCAGTTGAAGTAAGAAGTGGTGCCGAGAGAGATTTAAATGGCTCATTGGAGACATCTACTACAGTCCATCTGTAGCATCACTGAGATTTGCTCATACCTTCCATTAAGTTCATCTCTTTCGAGAGGTGACCAACTACTATTCTGCCAGTGAAACAAGCTAGATTCTCGCTGCCACAGCTGTCCCAAGCCTTAATTAGTATTCATCATCTCCCTCCTGCAACACCCTTTACATATTTCCCTCACTTCTAGCTGGTCTGGGCTGCTCTCCTCATGAATTTACCCAGGACATCATCCTTACAGGGTCTAAGCCCTTGGCTGCTCCTATGCATGCATATTTGAGTTGTGAGCTCATCGTTATCACCACACATGGAAAATGAATCCCCTGAGTTCCTGGCATACTCAATCCTACCTTAATTTTGTGGCAGTTCCTTTTGGTAATGAGGGTCCATTACCCCTACTAGCACCTGCCTTCTTTGCCTGATGATTCAATGATAGAGGAGACCAAAATGGCTGGGTGAAAACAGAGTTTAAAGTTTAGTAGAGCTTCTATTGTGTCTCCTATTAGAAGTGCCTTCCCCCAACTTGGGAATTAGAGCCCTTAATCTTGCAGATCCTAGTGATCAAGTGATCAAACCTCATCTGGGGGTCTAAATTCTAGGACTTCCTATAACTCTCTTAGACTGGGTTCCTTCAAAAGCAGAACCTGGGACAGTAGTTCTAGGAAGAAAGGATGAGGGCCAGAGGAAAACAAAGGAGAGAGAAAAAGGAAGGCGAGAAAGCCAATACAAGGATGCATTGTTGATTTGGCCAGTGCTATAGTAAACGTGTACTTAATAAATGCTTCTTGAAACTGCTCACCCAGAAGTCAAAGAGAAAAAAAAAATTCTATCAATATGTGGTTAATATTTTCTTTTGTGTAGAGCTAAGTCACTAATATTTGCCAAAATCCCCTTTCTTTAAAACTCTGCATTCCCAACATGCAGTGCAGGCTAATTTTATTTTATTGTCTAGGTCAGAGACATTTTCCTGTATCAGATGTCATTTTCTATTTTTCTTGCCCAGAACTTCTAAATTATTCTGCCTTGAAGCTCCAGTATTGGATTTCTCTCAAGTTCCAGGACTTCAACAGTCCTTCTCTCTGTTTAATGTAACTTCCAATTGTTCACGTGATGTCCCTGTTTCCAAGAGGGTTTTGTTCACCCCTCCTCTCACTCTCCCCTCGCTGCTCCCCATGCATTACGGATGGATGTCATGCTTCACCATCCCCTTCACCCATTAGTAGACCAGAACATATTGTGATGATAAAAATCTTTGCCAAAAATTCCTGGCTATGATCACATTGAGCTCTGAAAAAACACACATTTTATTTCTCAGAAAAATTGAAACAAGCAATAACCCCAGCAAGTGAGTTTTAACTTTTTCCCAGAGGGGAAGTATTTCTGGTTGAAGGGAACACCGAGTTTGAGATGTGTCCTGGCACTTACCTGATAAGAGAACTTCATGAAACCGAAACTCTAAAGGCGTGAGACCATTTTTCAATCTGTGCTGTGAAGTGAGTGTGATAGCCATAGCTTTATGCCAGAGTTTCTGTGAAGATCAAATGCAAAAACATTTTCATAACTTATTATTATCACACTAGAGGCCCAGTGCATGAAATTTGTGCAACGGGGGGGTGTGTCCCTCAGCCCAGCCTGCACCCTCTCCAATCTGGGATTCCTCTCACAATCCAGGACTGCTGGCTCCCAACTGTTCACCTGCCTGCCTTCCTGATTGCCCCTAACCACTTCTGCCTGCCAGCCTGATCACCCCCTAACCACTCCTTACCAGCCTGATTGATGCCTAACTGCTCCCCTGCCAGCCTGATTGCTTGCTCTCCCCTGCAGGCCTGGTCACCCCTAACTGCCCTCCCCTGCAGGTCTGGTCTCCCCCAACTGCTCTCCCCTGCAGGCTTGTTCGCCCCCAACTGCCCTCCCTTGCAGGCCTGGTCCCTCCCAAGTGCCCTCCCCTGCTGGCCATCTTGTGGTGGCCATCTTGTGTCCACATGGGGGCAGCCATCTTGTGTGTTGGAGTAACAGTCAATTTGCATATTACTCTTTTATTAGATAGGATACGTTATTAATGTGGCTGCCATTACATTATTACATTATCATTAGCTTAGTGTAAACTGATAAAAACACCTCCGTTTTGGTCTTTTTCAATACATTTATTGAGACTAATATTTACCAAGTCGGGGTATAAATTTCAATCTCTATAAATAAAGTTATTTCCATATCCCAATTAAATTTATTACTTATGTATTTGTCTTCTAGGGCTGCCATAACAAAATACCACAGACTGAAGGGCTTAAACAACAGAATTTACTTTTCACAGTACTAGAGGCTGGAAGTGCCAGATCCAGGTGCCAGCAGATTCAATTTCCAATGAAAGCTCTCTTCCTGGCTTTGCAGATGGCATTTCTAATATAGAGAGTAGGGGTAGTAGGACAGAGATTGATTTATTTCTGGTGTTTCTTCCTTTTCTTACAAAGACACCCAGCTCTACTGAATTAGGACCCTACTTATATGATCTCATTTAACCTAATTATCTCCTTCAGGCCCTATCTGCAAATACATTGGGGGTTGGGCTTCAAAATATAAATTTGGAGGATCACAACTCAGTACCTAACATCTCCTAAGCTTGAATTATAAATAATCAAGTTAGAAAAAAAGAAATCCCCCCCCATCTTTTCTGCAGATTCATATATTGGAAAGACCCTCTCTACCTCGTTCTTTAAAAGAGAAAAAAACCTGGAGGAGAATCCAAGATGGCGACGTAGGTAAACACCTAAACTGCTGCCTCGCGCAACAATTTCAAAAATTCAACTAAAAGACAAAACGTCTATCATCCAGGGAAAGCTGGCTGAGTGGAAGTTATACAACTAGAAGGAAAGAGAAAAGAGCATCGAATGTGCACGAGCACTGAAAAGCTGAGGTACGGAGGCCCGTGATCCGGGCTGGCGGCGGGCGTTGCTTTTTTCAACCCAAAGGGAGACAAGCCCCTGACTACTCTGAAATCCAGTTTCTGGGGAGATGCGGGGGACCCAAACTCCTACGGGGAAAAGCTGGACTGTCTGCCAGTGAGGGTGGCTTACTTGCAGAGCTGTGCCCAGGAATAATTGTTTACGGCACTGGGGCACGGGACTCCGGGACGCCCTTGGGGACACAGAGCCGGCTAACTAGCAGCCATTGCTGTTTGCCATGCCCTAGCCTAGTGACACCCTGAGACCCCGCCCTGCACAACCTACAAACCCACCCAAGCTCCAAGCAGCAGCGTTAGCAGAAGAAAGCCCCGCCCTATCGCAGCTTAACCTAGCAAACTTGCAGCCTGGGTCAGACAGCTCCAAAACCTCCAAACCCCAAGCAAAGAGGAGAAAACTGTAGCTCTCACTGTAGCTCCTGCTGGATGGCCTCAGACAGTAGCTGACCTGCACCCCATTGGAGATCCAGAAGCCAGTGTACCTAGTGGTCAGAGAGAGACACCAGATTTCAACTCCTCACATCCATAAGTGACACATTCAAAGGCAGACTCAGTGAGCACCAAAGCCCCACTGAAACAAGTCCTGCCCCATAAGCGTGTCTTCAGCGCAGCAGTTCTTCCATTATAGACACAGTGAGTGCTCACAGCTAATTGGCCTGGAGGTCAATTCCTCCCAGTATACCAACAGTAATTAAGGCTTTAACTGCACCAAGTCTTTGCACTCAGCCCACAAAGGGGTGTACCAAGAGTGTCCACATCAGGTGATTGGGGAGGCTGAGCTACTGCCCCCTATAGGTCACCTACCACACAAAGCTACTCCATCAACACAGGGAAGCAGCCAAAATGAGGAGACAAAGAAACATGTCACGAATGAAAGAAATGGAGGAAAGCAAACTACTGGATGACATAGAGTTCAGAACCACATTTATAAGGTTACTCAAGAATCTTCTTAAAACCGCTGAGAAACTTGATGAGACCTTCAAGGAGCTTAATGAGAATGCCCAAAAAATGGAAAAGGATCAGTCAGAAATGAAGCATACACTGTCTGAAATAAAGAATATACAGAAACTCAACTGTAGATCAACGTACCCCAAGAATCAAACCAAAGATCTGAAATATGTGGAAACAAAAAACATCCAACCAGAAAAACAAAAAGAAAAAAGAATCCAAAAATATGAAGATAGTGTAAGGAGCCTCTGGGACAACTTTAAGCGAACCAACATCCGAATTTTTGGGGTGCCAGAAGAAGGGAGAGAGCAAAATATTGAAAACCTATTAGAAGAAATAATGACAGAAAACTTTCCCTGCCTGGTGAAAGAAATAGATGTACAAGTCCAGGAAGCGCACAGAACCCCATACAAGAGGAATCCAAAGAGGACCACACCAAGACACATCATAATTAAAATGCCAAGGGCAAAAGACAAAGAGAAAATATTAAAAGCAGCAAGAGAAAAACAGTTAATTACCTACAAGGGAGTACCCATACGACTGTCAGCTGATTTCTCAACAGAAACTATGCAGGCCAGAAGGGAGTGGCAAGAAATATTCAAAGTGATGAACAGCAAGAACCTACAGCCAAGATTACTCTACCCAGCAAAGCTATCATTCAGAGTTGAAGGTCAGATAAAGAGCTTCACAGACAAGAAAAAGCTAAAGGAGTTCATCACCACCAAACCAGGATTACATGAAATGCTGAAGGGTATTCTTTAAGGAGAGGAAGAAGAAGAAAAAGGTAAAGATAAAAATTATGAACAACAAAATGACATCAAATACATACCTACCAACAAGTGAATCTAAAAATCAAGTGAATAAAAAATCTGAAGAACAGAATGGACTGGTGAATATAATAGAATCAGGGACATAGAAAGGGAGTGAACTGACGATTCTCAGAGGAAGCAGGTGTGAGGGGTGCGGGAAGAGATTGGACAAAAATCTTACTCCTATGGATGAAGACAGTGGCGGGGGTAAGGGCATGGGGTGGGGTGGGGAATCAGGTGGAGGGGAGCTATGGGGGAAAAAATAGAGGAACACCTGTAATAATCTGAACAATAAAGATTTATTTAAAAAAAAAAAAAAGAGAAAAAAACCTTCCAGTGCTAACTCCATCTTCACTCAACACCCCTCACCCAGGAAAGCCATATGGTCATTGCTTGTCCCATCCCAGGCCTCCTTTGTTCTTCACTGCTGAGGACATGTGGCCTAGCTTTACTATATGCTCCAGTCCTAGCACATAAGCAGGCTCTTTTGCTCTCTTTGTAATAGACTATATTTCTAGAAAACAGATTTCTTTTGTCTCAGTTTCTGACTCTGTCTCTCCACAGTTTGTTTCTAGTTCTTGGTTGTCCTCTGCCTGCCTCCCCTCCTCTCCACTCTTCTCTCTTTCCAAGGTGCCAATATGCTACAAAAAGTTTAAAAAGACAAGGAAAATAGTATGTTTATTTGAACTTCTTATATTACCAATTGGACCTAATGCTTTAAATATGGAGGTACTTCATCTGCAAAGGTGTAAGAAAAATATATTAAACATATTATTTGAAAAAGTACCACTTAAAAATAAGCTTATTATATGTCTTCTAACTTTTGGAAATTCTACTTCTGTCTCTGCCTTCATCTTCCCTTCTCTCTTTTTCCATTTTCTTCTCTTCTTTGCCTCTATATCTTCCCTATGTTAAAGTTTCTCTCTAATCTCTCGCTGGCTCTTCCACCATCTCTGTCTTTTTGTTTCTCCACTGTGATGACTGTATTCCCCTTTCTCTTTCTCCCTCTTGCTACAGCAGGTCCTATGGTTTTGCCACCGTGATGACTGTATTCACCTTTCTCTTTCTCCCTCTTGCTACAGCAGGTCCTGGAATACTCTGGTTTACTTCTTAATTTACTATAGCTCCCCCGTTTTATTGCTCCCTCCCAACTGAATTACTCTGTATGCCTCACCAGGGTTATATGGGAAATTGAGTCACCTGATCATTCCACACAGGAAAGACAGGTGGCTCGGAAAAGCCAATTTCTGCTTCTCCCTCTACATCTCTCCTCTGTACTGACAATTTTGCTTTGTACCTCCTTTCAGAGTCCTAAATATAAAGTCAAGAGGAACGCCTCTGTCCCCCACACCACTCACCCAACACCTCCTCCTCTTCCTTATTCTGCGATGAGATGCAGAGCAAGGTCAGGGCACAATCTGCCTGCCTCTCCCATTTCTGTCTTGTCTCATCTGCTCAGAATCCCTCCAGCTGGAAGGCTTAGGCTTCAGGGTTTTCATTTCCTGCACATGTGCTCTTCCACCTAAGGCAGCGAGTCTCAGTGCCTAGTTGCCACAGGTGAAAGGAATGACTCTCTACAAGCATAGAAGGAACGCCATGATCTGGGATACTTTGGTTTATTTCTTCATATGCTTAAGGTATTTAGAAACTCCTCTGTAGTCACAAACTAATATCCATTCACCTGTTCTTCTTTACTATAGCTCCCCGTTTTATTGAGGATAACAGTGTGCCTGGTTGAAAGCAGTCTCCTTCCCAGATCCAGAGGCTGCTGGAGCTGCCCATGTGGCCAAGTCCTCACCAATGAGCTGTGAGTGGGGGGGGACCATTATAAAAGGAACAGCTTTCACTGAAGTTTGTTTTCAGTTTCTGCCCTTTTCCTTTTCTCCTTCCTGCCAGGACTACAGACAGGGTGCCTAGCAGTTCAGTAGTCAGCTTGCAAGGACTGAGGACAGGCACAGAAAAGTAGCAGGAGTCTGGTTCTGTATCAGGCATGATTGCTACTAGAGAAGTGGAACCAGTGGGAGAAAGTGAGAAAAATGCATTGAAAAGGATGGGCTTATGTAAATGTGGGGCTGTCTAGGCAAGTCTGGCCAGCGTCGTTCAGTGGTTGAGCATCAACCTATAAACCAGGAGGTCACGGTTAGATTGCTGGGTCAGTGCACTGGGTTGTGGGCTTCATCCCCAGTGAGGGGAATGCACAAGGTAGCCTATCAATGACTCTCTCTCTCATCATTGATGTTTCTCTCTCTCCCTCTCCCTTCCTCTCTGAAATCAATTTTTTTAAAAAGACTGAAACTTATAGGATAGGCTGGAACTCAGGACACAGAATGATCCTATGGTGTATAGGGGGAATTTCTTTCTCTTTAGGGAAGCCTCAGTTCTGTGATTAAGGTCTCTCAATGGATTGAATCAGATCCACTAAGATTATCTAAGAGAAGTCTTACTTAAATTGACTATTGACCTTAATCACATCTACAAGATATGTTAACCTTGACACATAAAACCATCACAGGCTCCTAAACAGCACTGTGCTGCCACAACACTAGCTCTGAACTACCTGCCTCTGGATTTGTTGTTAAGTAAAAAATTTAAAAAATTAAAAATCCTATCAGTTAATTCTTAGTAGCCAGGTTTCTGTTATGCAACCAAAAGCAAATCCTAACTGATATGTATTTCCTCTACAACACTCAATTTTAAGCTTTTTACTTGCTATGGGCTCAAACATATACTTAATTTTTAAGTCAAAACTGCACAATAGCTCTGTTGTTTTAGGAAAGTATTATGCTTCTCCCCAAAGCTCTGAAATTTATTGTTTCAAAGACTAAGAAAGCCCACAGGCACCAAGATTGATAAGATATGAAACTACAACTGAATTTTTTTTACTAAGAAAGTATCCCTGTTATAATACATGTGTAGAAAATAAGTAATCTGATTATGGATGGAACCCAGAACTGCCTGAAGCTAAAACCAATCCCCTTTCCACTATGCCAAGATATGAGCAAAAAGTTCTGCTTGGGCTCTCTGTGGGAAAAAGAACCATCAACAAAGCTGTTAGTGAATTTTTTTAAAGTTCATACTCATAGGAATGGGCATCAAAAAATTACTGCCAGTAATATTAATTAAGAGACATTTATCAATATTAAGCTGCTCTCATCATTGCTATTAAATTTGAAATTTCAGCCTTTATATCTTATTCAGATATTTTATTCAGAATGACAAATGTAGGCTAATCTATGGCTGAATATATAAAAAAAAAATTAAAGCTTATTACTTTTTCAATGAAAGCTGTCAAAAACCACAAAGATGCACTTTGAGTAGACAGGATGGGCAGGGGTGAATGGGTCAGCCAGTACTTTCATGGCTGTATTTGTTCTTGTCCAATCTATTGAAAGACCTTAATTGCAGAACTGAGGCTTCCCTAGTCAAGATGGCACTAGTAATGTGTGTATGTCAACTTGATTTTGAAAATGGTGGTGCTAATTTTTGAATACAACATTACCCTCTCCTACCTCCAAAAATCCTTGCTTATAAAGACTCTATATTTTCACAGAGTTTAATGAGATCTTCCCTCTCTTTGCTCATTCCGTTCCATAGACAACTTTAAGAGGTTGTCTGGGTAAAGATTTTGATCCCCATTTTATATGTAAGGGAAATAGCTTCAGAGAAACAAATGACTCACTTTCCTAGCAGTTCAGTAGTCAGCTTGCAAGGACTGAGGACAGGCACAGAAAGGCAGCAGGAGTCTGGTTCTGTATTCAGCTGTCTACTGAACTGCTAGGCATTTGTTCTGAGTCCACATGGCCAGCAAACCATGCAACCCTCCCTGATCCTAAGAAAGACAGTTACAATCAGCATCTTAAAGTATTTAGAAAAATCTTTTGAAAATTGAATAAAACTTTGACCAGAATGTCTTGTTTATGACAAGAGACCAAAGAATGTAGAAGAGCATGACCCTCTGTTTCCCTCTTAACTGGCAAACTAAGATTTACAAAATCTGCCCAGGCCAATGCACTTCCCACTATTGCAAGTATTAATTTCTTGTAAGGCCATTGAGAGACAGTTTCAGGGAGGCCAGGCATGTTTGCCTAGTTACTCTTTAAATGCTATTAAATTTATGTCTAAATTGTTTCAAGGTTGTGTGTATTTTCAGGCCCCATCATTTCTTGGGCCAAGATGGGGGAGTGGCAAGTACAAATTTATTCACTAATGAGGTCCCCTGTGATTGGCCATGAATGGTGAGAAAAAGAATAAAAATTCATCCTCTTTCATAGGCTAAAAGGAAATTAGACCTTCCCCAAAGAGACCTAACCCAAAGATAAGTGAAAGTATATCTTCCCATTTTATTTCCTTCTGATGATGTCTTAGAAGTAGATAATAATTATGAACATTTTAATGGCACTTTACAACTTATAGGGACTTTCAGAGCCACCGTTGTAAGGAATACACTTCTCATAGGTAGTAGAAAACCTGACCTTGTGTGGCAGTCAGGAAAGACTTACCTGAAGCAGTCACCTTTGAATTTGGCTCTGAAGCAAAAACCCAGCTTCTTCTTACTATAATGAAATATTAGCAAAAATCTCTACTTGGTTGCTTATGGGAGAAGAATCATCAACAGCACTCTCAAGTGAACTTGTTTAGAATGCATATTCAGAAGACTGATCATTAGAAAAACTGCCAGTAAGATTTACTTAAAATTAAATTTATTCACTATTTATTGGCTCACCTATCTCTACTGAAGTTAAAACCCCAGACTAGATAGCTTCTTCAGAATGACAGGTGCAGGTTAATCTATGGCATGCAAAAAATAAGATAAAATAGAAAAGCTTAAATAAGTAAGCAAAAAATATTAAAAAGCATGAGTTTTGGGGAAACAAGGATAGGGTATTATGGTATTTAGGATGATGAATGGAGACTCCAGAGAGAGGGTAGCTCAATTTTGAGGGTATAGTAGACAGAATAGAAGTTTTGAGAATATATATGTTCAATTGGATACATAGACATCAATTCATTTTGGATTTCATTAAATACATAGTCATATGTATTTATTCATCTATATATATAAAAGCCTAAATGACCGTTACCACTGAACAACCAGAACAACTGGAATGACTGGAAAACCAGCTGTTAGCTATGATGTGCACTGACCCAGACCTTGCTGCTGGGGTCCTGGCATCCCCGAATCTGGTTCACCTGCACCCTGGACCCAGGCAGGAGGGAGGACAGAGCCCAACTCCTCTTGGAATCAGCCATGCCTTAACTTGCTGCTGGGGCCAACCTCCTGTGGTCCCTTCCCCAGCAGGTTGCCTCCCTCCCCCAATTGGCCCCAATTGCCGGCCAGGCTGAGGGACCCCACCTGTGCACGAATTCGTGCACCAGGACTCTAGTAATTATATAATGATATGTTACTCCAATATACTGTATATTGAACTGAATCAATATATAGCTCTATCATCTATTTTACTCTGATGCCCCTTTGTTTCCAATGCCCACTACAGTGCTTGATGCTATTGTACTTGTAAATATTTATTAAAATATGTCTCCCTCATTCTCTGCTTTACATGATCTACTTCTTTTGCCACCTCAGTACTGAACACAGATGTCAGCACACAGTAAGTAGTTCGATAAGAACTTGATCAACTGAACTGAATTGACCCCTTCAAACTTTGTTTTCTGAGTTCAAAGGCCTTCACTGTCAACACCAGTTAGACAACCCAGGAGTTCACCTTTTCATTGCCAAAAAGTAGAAGGTAACATAATGCAGAAAAGTCCCCATTCTGACAAGTCTGTGGGAGGGTCTGGTTTCATGGTCAGAGACCTAGCAATCAATTAGAGAAAGGGAAACGGTTGCCAGTGGAAACCTTGAGGCCCTGCAGCTGTCAGAGGGAGTGAAAGGCTGGAAGCTAATCAGGCATAATGAGCTTACAGTACCATAGATCATGTCAGCCAGCATTCTTATTAATTTCCTGCCCAACGGCCACGCACAGAGAACTGATTCATCCATCAGTCCTTCCCCAGCCTGTGATGCTAAATCACTTGTCAAATCAGGAATGTAGTGATGAAAATTCAGGAGTGACATAGTGGCAGGAATATCATCCATCACCCCCCTACACCCTACCTTTGGAGAGCATCTCACCTGCACTTCACTCTAAATGGGAGGGACTACACACTGAGAATGTAAAACAGCCAAGGACCATAAAGAATGTCTAGCTCAAGGATGGCAATAAGATTCATTGTTAAAAGAAAAGGTTGTACTAGATCAGGAATGGTACAAATATGGCACACACACTGCCGCTTCCCCTTTCCTGTGTCCTTGATGGACATTGCATATCCATTATTCCATTCCATTCTGGGCACAACTCCATAATTCTTCTCACGTAGCATTATCATGTCTCAACTAACAATGAATCTCCAAAGGGTAGTATGGGGGGATAAGTATTTCCTTATAGATATGGGCAACCAACGGAAAATTTTGTGTGCCCCATTGGCTCTTTTTTATATTCCTGATTAAAACATTTGCTACCCTTTTATTTTAATACAAATTTTCTGGCCTCTACAGTCTATCTTACCATCTACAACCATTTATTTTTCTTCCTAAATCTAGGGGAAATCCATTGAGCTAGGAGGAGCCAGACATGAGTGTCTCACAAGCCCAAGTGTGATGATTAGGGTATGGGTTATCCTGAAACGGGGGACTTCAAAGCACCAGAGATCACTTTCCAGTCACAGAGATGAAGATTTAAATGAGGAGCATTACTATGCAAAATAGTAAATGCCAGAACAGGGGAGAGAAACAAGAGAAGCATCCAGATGAGTTTCAGGGGGAACCATTCAGTGCATAGCTCATGAACAGGAAGTATATATCCCAATGCACACTTTTGGTTGTATCCAGATAAAACAGAGCTCTGAGGGATACAATATGTCACTCAAGGGGGTCACATGCAAAGGGGTGACTCAGAAACAAAGTCCTGAGATATAAGGAGGGATTTGCCAATAAAGAGATAGCAGAAACCAGGAAAGGCATCTCAGACCAATAGAAGGCCAAGTGCAAAGGTTCAGAAACTCCAAAGCATTTCAAATGGATCTCACTTAGGTTCCTGCATTTTAAGCCCCAGATATTTTTGCATCACAGGTGTTATAATCCCTCTTTCAGAGTAAAGGGGATGAAGGCCCAATAAGTAACTTATCCAGAGGCACATATCTAACTGCACAGGTAGGTAACTAACCTAGGTTCCTTGATCACGAGCCCAGGTTTCTTTCACCAGATTCACCACCTCCAATGGAAGGGGGATAACACCCCTTTATTTCAACTTAAGCAGAGAGGTTCTTAATGAATGAAGAACCAATAGAGAAACCATCATATACCAAGCCAGCATGTAAGCTAATGGTAAAGAAATAGTGAGGATATGAGATCAGAGTTGGCAAGCAGGCTCTGAAATGGGGAAAGCATTTTAGTTCAAACATGTCAACAATTTAATTCGTGTTGAATGGTCTTGCTATTGTAAGACCCACAGTAGCCTGCTATGAATGTTAATAGATAATTTCCTTTTTGCTAGTTGAAGCTAGTGCCCCAAAAAAGGATTGAGGCAAATTGGTAAAAAATTCAGCATTATTTTTCTTTCGTTCATTCATTCATGCTTTTAACAAAGATGAACTGAGTTTCCCCCTTGCACCAGTCACTGCACTAAGCATTGAGGATGTAGAGATGAATCAGGCACTTTCCTTATACTTAAGAGGTCACAATGTAATGTGAAAATAGAAACCAACATACAACCCTACAAGAAACATGTGTAAGGAGAGGAGAGTACATAATCTAGTGGCAACCAAAGGGAGCAAGCTACCAACTCTGTCTGAGTGAACTGGACCAGGATTCTGAAAGATGAGATTTTTTAAATGAAGTTGAAAAATGACTAGAGGTGACTAGTGATGCAATATAAGCATCAAAACAAATGAATACAATACAGATTATAATGTATTTAATAAAAAAAGAAGACATACATGAGTCCATATGGATCTAATCAATGGTGGGAAGAAAAAACTCTTCCTTATCACAGAAAGAAAGTAGAAAGCTATTGGATTTAGAAAAGTCATCTTTGGCAACCATAATCTTAATAATGGATTCAAGAAAGAATGATCAATGGGTGCTAAAACTAGTAGGTAAAGCCCTAACCAGTTTGGCTCAGTAAATAGAGCGTCAGGAGGCAGCTGATCGATATTTCTCTCTCATCGATGTTTCTTACTCTCTATCCCTCTCCCTTCCTCTCTGTGAAAAATCAATAAAATGAAAACAACAACAACAACAACAACAAAAACTAGTAGGTAAAAGTTGGAGGAGTAACAGGATATTTGCGTAGTTTCAAAGTATCTCCCCTAACATAATTACAAAGAGAAAAATAAAAACTTTACAGTAGAAAAAACTAGCAAACACCACTTTAAACCAAGAGAACAAAGTTAACATCATCATTAATGGGACAATTTGACACCATGTATCTCCAGACATGAAGCGCGGAGAAGAGCACATTATTCTGGGATGTTTTGCCAGAAATACATAATCTGAATAGAATCATGAGGAAACATTGATAAAAACCAAATTGGGGAACATTCCACAAAGCAACTGACGTGGAAACTTCAAAAATGTCAATGCCATAAAAGACATAGATGGTCTGAACAAAATTGCTTCAGATTAAATAAAATGGAAGAGACATAACAATTGAATGTAATGTATAAGCCATGATGTTCTTTTGTTATAACGGACATTATTGGGACAGTTGGTGAAATTAGAATAAGGTCTGTAGATTATATAATAGTACTGTGTCAATGCTTATTTCCTGATTTTGCTAATTGCACTGTGTCTGTGGAAGAATGTCCTTGTTTTTAGGGGGAAAAACAAAACAAAACATTGAAGCATTTAAGGATAAAGGAGCATATGCCTGCAACTTATTCCCAAATGTTTCAGAAAATATTGGAGAAAGACAAAAACAAAACAAAACAAATGTAGTAAGATATTAACATTTGAGGAATGTGCAAAAAAGATATAAAGAATGTTATGGCCCTAGCCGGTTTGGCTCAGTGGATAGAAGCATTGGCCTGTGGACCAAAGGATCCTGGGTTTGATTCCTGTCAGGGGCACATATCTGGGTTGCAGGCTCAATCCCCAGTGAGGGGTGTGGAGGAGTCAGCCAATCAGTGGTTCTTTCTCATCATTGATGTTTCTATCTTTCTCTCCCTCTCCCTTCCTCTCTGAAATCAATATATCTCTATCTCTATCTCTATCTCTATCTCTATCTCTATCTCTATCTCTATCTCTATCTCTATCTCTATCTCTATATCTATATCTATAATGTTATGGACTGAATTTTATCCCCCCTAAAATTCATATGTTGTTGGAAACTCTACCCTCCAATGGATGGCATTAGGAGGTGGGGTCTTTGGGAGGTAATTATGATATTAAATGAGGTCTCCAGGGTGGAACTCTCATGAATGGGGTTAGTGCCCTTATGACAGTCATGACATCCCTTGCTTGTTCTCTCTTTCAGGTAAGCGAGGAGAAGTCAGCAGTTTGAAACTCAGAAGAGGGCCCACACTAGAATGCAGTCATTCTGGCACTGTGATCTCCAACTTCCCAGCATCCAGAAATGCATGAGACAATTTTTTATTGTTTACTAGTATAAGCCCCCGATCTATGGTACTTGTTGTTGCAGTCTCAACTAAGACCAGCATTCTTTACACTATTTTTGCAACTTTTCTGTAAATCTGAAATCATGTCAAAATCCAAAGTTAAAAGAAAAGAACACCTTAATGTAATGATTTTAGTTAGGTAAAGTTTGTGAGTATGAATTGTCAAAAATGGCAAGAAAACTTGGGGAAAAGCGAGCAGACAATGTGGATAATGGGGTTATAAGTTATTTCCCCTTCTTTGTATTGCTATGTAATGCTGTTTGTATAATAAATAAAAAGCATCCTGGTAGATTGAAACAATGACCAGAATTCCACTAGGTAGAGAAAGCAGAGAAAGATCTTAGATAAAAAATAAGCAGCACATGTAATAATTTTTTTTTAATCTGGCATTACACAGCATTTACTATATGCTATACACTGTCTTAAGTATTTCATTCGTATTAGCTCATCGACCATCACAACTGCCATATGTGGTATTTATATAACCATCCCCATTTCATAGATAAGAAAATTTGGGCACAGATAAATTAAGGAACTTAAGTCAAATGACTGAGAATTGACAGAGAGTATTTGAACCCAGGCAGTGTGGATGTAGAAGCCTGTACCCATAATCATTATCCCATTATTAACTTTTGGGTGCTTTATGAGAGGGAATGGTCAGATTCTCCTCAGCCACTTCCTGTCCCACTTTTACAATAAAAGTAACCAATCATAAAAAATGTGCAGAGAGATCCAGAGGTTGGAAAATATACTCCTAGGGAACAGAGACTACTTGGACATTTGTGTATCATAGTGTCTTACAAAGTAGCAGCGCCCATAGCTGGAATCATGGGGTAGATTGACCATGAAGTAGAAGGAAAGCAACTTTTTCTGAGAACTCACTATGTTCCATGAGTCCTCTGAGCACTCTGTATGCTTTAACTCACTGAACTCTCCCAACAACTTCAGGAAGCAAAATATTATTATTACAGGTGAAAAGTATCTACCATGAAGCCGAGCTGGGCCTTGAACCCTGCAACCTCATCTCAGAGACTCAACTAGAAAGCTAGCATGTCAGGAATATGATGTGGGGAGACATTAGAGCTTATCTTCAGCTAATATGGTGTGACCTAAGACAAACCACTTTCCTCCTATAGCCTATTTCCCCAGGGAAAATGAAGGTGTTGAACTGTATGGTCTTTGGGTCCTTCCAGCCCTCTGCTTCTATGCCCCTTACACAGGTGGAGGCCCACTATCACATTAATGTGAAAACTTCAGGATAAATCATGTCTGTCTTGAATACCTTACAAGAGAGAATAGTTACTGAATAACCATAGGAATCGCCAGAGAAGACAGAGCTGTATAGACCCTGAAGTTTGTTGTATTTGAGACCATACAATCACAGACACTTAGAACTATAGTGATCATGCAATCAAGTGATCTCAAAACAGGACTAGTTGTGAATGAAAATGAGCATTAATCTAATTATGTGAAAGCAAGCAGCAGTATTAGGGCCATTCATGGAAAACAAACACATGGTCATCATACTTAAAGCTGAAAGGTGCCCAACAAACTCAAGGTGTCAACCACACATGTGCCACACTCTGCTTGAAGCTCAGCAGACATAACATTTTATTTGATCTTTTCAACACCTCTGTTGGGTAGTATTCTTTATTCCGGTCTTATTAGTAAGGAAACTGAGGCTCAGGGAGGTCAGAGAACCTATTATCTGCTTCCAAAGAGCATGGCAGGGCCTCAAGGATACATGCATAAAAACAAAAGCCCACAGAGCAATAACAAGTACCTAAGTCACATACAACCTTCAGAAGCCCGACAGAAATTATATTCTCAATTGGAATAAAACTAGCCCACTGACACTATTTGCTATTGAAATGATTACATTGCTTTGGTTTGGGTAGAGATGTTATCAGTTCAATGTAATCACATCACTTTGTTCATTCTTGTTTGAAACTCTGAATAGAAGAAATGTTTGTGGTTATGAAACACTAGAGGCCCCTTGGCCTGGCCTATGGGGATCAAGCCAAAACTGGCTCTCCGACATCCCTCAGGGGTCCCGGATTGCGAGAGGGCGGTTCTCAGGTGACACAACCCAGAATCAGGCTTCCTCTTGTCTTGTTCCGGGTACACCAACTGAGAACTGCAGCTGCCAAGTCACTGTAACTAGGCAGCTCCTGTGTTGAGTATCTTCCCCCTGGTGGTCAGTGCATATAATAGCTACTGGTTGGATGGTCACTTAGGCTTTTATATAGAGAGATGGGAAAGCTAATTGGTTATGATGTAATTTATTGAATCAGTTGGAACAGGCTAGATGATGCTGTGATAACAAACAACTACATAATCTCAGTGCTTTAAAATAGCAAAGGTGCATGACTTTGGCTTAGGCTATGTGTCCACTGAGTCAACCATGGACTCTGCTCTGCATTCTTGTTCTCACTCCAGGATGCAGGCTGACCAAGCAGCCTCTATCCAGAACATTGCCTTCTTCCCATGAAGGGAAGTGAGAACACTTGATCTTGCATTTGAGATGCAATATTTAGCCTTCCCCTCATAGCTCATTGGCCAGAACAAGTCTGATGACCCAGCATAGCCATGGGGCCCTTGGCAATGCCATCCTACCATGTGCCTAGAATGGAGAGCATTTGAAATATTTGATAAAAAGCACTAATGACTACCAGGCTTATAAAGTTTTGTAATTTTAATCCCTTTAGCAAATAACTAGCAAACACCAGATTTGTGCCAGGCATTGTATTAGGCACTGAAGACAAGGTATGATCCTTTAGTTTCAAAACACTCAAGGATGCTTGAGATCAATGATTATACCAAACGGTGTCTTTGGTAATAAAAAGTTAAAAAATCCAAGCTCTTGACCAGCTTCTTCTTTTGCAGAGGGGGGATCTGAAGCCGAGGGATGTGCCCAGGGGGCCCCAGCTGGAAGAAGACTGATTTCCAAATCCCAGCATTTCATGAAAGCAAGTGGGAGAAGGGAGGCTTACAGACCTCTCTGTGTTTAGAAAGCCCTCTTGAAAGTTGTGTAAGTGGGCTGGGGTGTCCTGTTTATATGAAAAGACCAAGGAATGTAGACAAGACAGCCACTTTGAATGGTATGATGGAGGCCACGAAGGCCATGAACTCTGAAAAGGGCCAGGAAAGCTGTGGTCAGCTGCTCTGACCTGGCACTAGGCCACACGCCAGGCTCTCTTTATAGTCACATTTTAATACTTACCATATAAGATGGATGATCCTCCCATCTATAGGAGTGAGGACTTTGTATGAAATAGTCTCAAGTGTATGTGGTTAAAAAAAAAATGTCTGTTCACTTGAATTGTCTGGAAACAAGACTAACATACATCAACTTATGTGATGCTTGATGCTTTCTTTGCTTCCACTAAATTCTGTGAAATAGAGCAATCGACTGGCCATCTCTCATGAACAGCATGGAGTAGGGAAAAGAGCTTTGGACTTCATTAGGCTTGCTTTTGAACCTTCTCTCTCTCTATCTCACTTACTTGCTATGCAATTCACATCACTTTTCTCTGTTTCAGATGCCTCATCTGTCAAGCAGGCATCATAATATCTAGCATCATGAGCTTCCAAGATAAATTATATTGGAGGAATCAAGCAACACACCTGATACTTGCCAAGTATTAGTTCTGGTACTTAGTGAGCACAAAAGGAATGTTGGTTTTCATTACTTCTCAGTGAGGTAGTTTAGCTAAACCAGTGATCATATTTTTCTGGATTCAATTTGTTTGTATGTCCATCATTGTATTATGCTAGGCTGTGGTAACAAATAGACAAAAGTTCAGTGACTCAACACAATTGAAATGTATTTCTTGTTCACCAGACAGTCCTGGGTAGATGTTGGCAGGGCCACTATCCTTCATACTGGTGGAGGCTTGACATATTTATTTTGTAGCGTCCAAGGTTTTCCTAGGCATCTACATCTCAGTGGTCTAGAAGAGAAAATGAGCAAGGACAAGAAGAAAATGTGTGTGGTTGATGTGGGCCAGGCCTAGAGATGGAGCCCTAGCTGATGCTCACACTCCCTGGGAGAGAGATTAGTTACATGGTTACACTCAATGTGAGGGACATTGGGAAATCTCCTCTAGCTGTATGCTAAAGGGGAGCATGGATTTTTGTGGACAGTCATCAATCTTGATTATTAATCAAGAGCAAAGTATGTTCCTCTTACAGCTTTTTTTCAGTTACATAGGGAAAGGTGAGAAAAAATTGCTCTGGGAGAATCTAGGAAGGCTTCTAATAAGCCCAAGGGAGATTTGACCTAAGCCTTGAAGTTAAAAGACAGTATTACACATTGATTCTAATGATTCTTTTAACCAACATTCATTTAACTTTTATTAGGTATCAAATGCTGGGGATACCAAGATGGAAAGATAAATAAACAATGTGAGCTGGAAGGATCAGAAAATAACTATAGGTCAGCTAAAAGAGCATGATGAAATGCAATATTTTATTAAATCATGGTTAGCAACTAATAAAAACAGATTATCTAATAAATTTTCCATCAACAAATATTATGGGCAAAAAGTGTTGCCCAAGTTGTTTTTTCACACCTCTGCATTTATTACAACTGCCTAAAGGATTATGTATATATGATTTTAAATCTAAATTAGTTTTTTTTTTTTACTCTTGAAAGGAGTCTTAGTAGCAGCAGTTCTTAAAGTTTTGTTTTCAACCAGCTAAAAATGTTTTATATAGTACTCTAAACTGCTGTCCTCCACATTCTGTTGTCCCAATTGTATTGTTTTCTGATTTGTATTTATGACTTGAGACAATAACATTTTGAATAAAACACACACACACACACACACACACACACACACAACCCTACAGTTGAAAGGAAGCAAAGAAGGAAGAAAGGAAGTGAGAGAAAGAAGGCGCTAGCTATTTGAGCTTGGCTGAGAGCATGAATAAAGAAAAGGAACTACTTTACCTAAAACAACTCTATGAAATAAGATTATCATCACCTATTTTACATATTAAAAATTAATGATTATTATAATGTTAGCAGACTCTTACTTAGAATAATCAGTCATAGTTAATGCTAAGTGCTACATGTGTGTATGTTTATATACTGGTAAATATAAAAGTATATATAATAAAATGATAAATGTAAATATATATGAATGTTTATTGCATGTATACACTTATATAAGTATACATGTGTGTATGTGTGTATATATTTGTACTTATATATTTAATGTATTTATGTATGTATATATATATTTACTTACTAGTGGCCTGGTGCACAAATTCATGCACATTGAAAGGAAATTAATTAGAAGAAATATTTTAATATTGCCATTTGCCCTTTCTCTATAATAGAAGTGCCACTCAAATTCAGGATGGACAATGATAGATGGAAACACATGCATGCAATTGGCACCAGGGAGAGCTTTATGTGTATTGTTCATGCATGAGTCAACTTAGCCATTTATATATATATATATATATATATATATATATATATATATATATATAGAATCAACTTGCTTAATTAGACCTGCTTTCTGATTTAGCTAAACTTTCTCCAGCCCAGTGAAGCATCCCAATTTTTTTTTCAGGTAATTGTCAGCAATACAGCAGTAAATATCAACATGAAGCAGATTATTACTGTAGATCACGCAGGGAGAACAAAAGGTGCAGCAATGTTTGACTATATTCTGTGCAGTGAGAAAACCTGAAGTCATTTTCAAGGTCCATCATTTCTTACTTCTTTTCAGTCAGGTCAAGTTTCTAAACTTTCTAAATCTCCATTTTTGGCTAATGAAAAGAAAATAGGATTCCACCAAGTCTCCTATCTACTTATTCCAGGGCTTCTGTGAGGATCAAATGAGATGAAGCACAGGAAAATGCTTCACAGAAATTTGGTTAAAGTGTGAAATGTTTCCACCTGGCTATAAAGCAAGTCATGTTTCTGGGCTGAAGAAACTGCAAGGAGGCTAATAGTCACTAGGGGAAGGAAGCCGGGCATTGCTACATGACGTCATTACCCAGATGGGCACTTAGCATATTAGTCTTTTATAAATATATAGACTAGAGGCCCGATGCACGAAATTCATGCACAGGCCAGGGTATCCCTTGGCTCAGCCTGCACCCGCTCCAATCTAGGACCCCTCAAAGGATGTCCTACTGCCAGTTTACAGGGATCGGGCTTAAACCAGCAGTTGGACATCTCTCTTGCAGTCTGGGACTGCTGGCTCCTAACCGCTCACCTGCTTGTCTGCCTGCCTGCCTGATTGTCCCTAACCACTCTGCCTTCCAGTCTGCTTGCCCCCAACTGCCCCCTGCTGCCAACCTGTTCACCCCCAAATGTCCCCCCACCAGCCTGATCACCCCCAATTGCCCTCCAAGCCAGTGTGCTCACCCCCACTGCCTCCCCTTCCGGCCTGCTCACCCCCAACTGTCCCCCCTGCTGGCCTGCTTGCCCACACCTTCCCTCCCCACTGGCCACCTCATCCCCAACTGCCCCCCTGCTGGCATGCTCACTCCAAACTGCCCCTCCCCCACTATCCTGATAACCCCCAACTGACCCCACTGATGGCCTGCTTGCCCTCAACTGGACCCCCTGCTGGTCTGCTCACCCTCAACTGCCCCCTCCCGTTTGCCTGATCACCCTCAAAACCCCCCCTACCAGCTTGATCACCCACAACTGCCCTCCCCTCTTGGCCTCTAACTGCCTCTTCCTCAGCCCCACAACCATGGCTTTGTCCAGAAGGTCTCCAGGAAGGTCTCCCAGTCTAATTAGTATATTACCCTTTTATTAGTATAGATAGAGGCCTGGTGCACGGGTGGGGGCTAGCTGGTTTGCCTTGAAGGGTGTCCCGGATCAGGGTGGGGGTTCCCTTGGGGCATGGGGTAGCCTGGGTGAGGGGCCTGTGGTGGTTTTCAGGCTGGCCAAGCCCCCCAGTGGGGACCCTCAACCCATGGGGGCATGTCCAGCCTAGGTAAGGGGCTAAGGGCAGTTTTCAGGCTGGCCACACCCCCTTCAGGGTGGGTGTTCCCACTGGGGTGCCTGGCCAGCCTGGGTGAGGGACTTACGGCTGTTGGCAGGCTGGCCAGGCCCCCCAGCGGGGACCCTCACCCCATGGGGGTGTGGCCAGCCTGGGTAAGGGTTTTTTTTTCTTTTTTTTTCCTTGAGTGGAGGCCAGTTCTGGCTGGAAACAGGTATCTGGGATTTATTTATCTTCTATAATTGAAACTTTGTAACCTTGAGCGGAGGCCAGGGCCAGCGAGGGCAGGTGGGAAGCTTGGCTTCCTTCATCACCGGGGGCAACCCAAGCCTCCTGCTCGCTTCAGCTCTGTGGCTGCTGCCATCTTTGTTGGGTTAATTTGCATACTCGCTCCTGATTGGCTGGCGGGTGTAGCAGAGTGATAGTTAATTTGCATGTTTCTCTTTTTTTAGTGTAGATTATCATTTATTTAATCCTTATAACAAGCAATGGAAGAGGTGCTATATTATTTGCATTCTAATTATGAGGAAACTGAAACAGAGCAAAGTCAGTAACATGTTCAAGGTCAAAGTTAATAAGCAGTAGAATTGGGATTTGGAGCAAAACACTATGGTTCCATCATTCATGCTCTAGCCATCATGCTTACTGTTTCAAAGAAGTCAAAATACTTAAATGCATGCCCAAGGTCACACTGTAAGACAGTAGCAGAAATAGGATTGAATCCAAGTCTGTCTGACTCAAGCACCTCTTTCTCTTGTGGTCCAAACTGTCTCTCAGTAGGATTGCTGTATACAGTGAAGAGGGGAAAGGGCATTATCATAGATGAATTTCATGAGCAAGTACCAAGAGAAGACAGAAAAAGCACCTAAAACATGCACCCTTGCTTTTCTGACCTCCAGTACCCAAATGCCACTAGCTAACTTCATGGCTCAGTTGAAATTCTTCCTTGGTTACACAGGTCATTACTCCTGCTCCAGGACACATACATACCACCACCATGTTTATTCACATGGAGAGAGCCTTCCCTCAAGTTGATGCCTGCATTGTCACAGCAACACAAAGAGACAAGAAAAGCCTTGGGAGGCATCCAGAGACCAAGAAAAGAAGGCAGCCCATAGCAATCCTGGTACCACTGTGGATCCCAAAATTCAGAAAGTTTCATAGCTCACCTGCAGATGAAGTAACTGAGCTTGGGGAAAGTGCCAGGTGCTGTGCTAAATGCTTGATATCATTAATTTCTAACAAGAGCCAAATTTCTAGATGAGGAAACTGAGGCTCAGAGATAGGATGTGACTTGCTCAAGGTGAAACTATGATTCAAACCTAGAACCAATTTCAGGGCTCATGTTGTTAGCTGCAAAGCCATATTCCCTAAGGACTGTGACTTGCCCAACAACCACACAGCTATCTGAGTGACCAAGCCAGATCCCAGGTCCTGTCCTTTCTGTCCTCTAAGGACCTCAGATTTTCCTGACTCTCAAATAGTGAGACTATCACCCATGTAGAGATAAGCTATGCACTTCACCAGAGTCTCTTAACATTCTGCCCTTCATTGCCCTGGAATGGGTTTCGTTCAAACTTCCCTTACACAGCTCAACAAATAAGCAAACAAAAATAAAAAGCTTAGCTTTCCACGACTGTAAACATCTGGCAGTTTTCCTGGGTCTCAGCTTCCTCTGGCAGGTCTAAATGCACAACATGAGGGTATTTGGGTTTCAACAGAGGAGCTCTTGCTAGAGATTAGTCAACCCCCGCCCCCCACCCCACCACCACCACCCTCTGCAAAAGAAAACCAGTCTAAAAACTTAGCAATGGAAATATAAGTGCTCTTGTTTGTTGACAAAAAACTAAACAAATCAATTGAGGTTTGGGGTTCAAAAATCTTTCAAAAATGCAATTTCTACATATTCAGTTGGGATATGTGTGAGTATGTGTGTATGTTTGCTTAAATCTTGTCTGGAATAAGATGGAGTATAAATATAAATATGTGCAAATAACTTAACATAAATAAATTCAAAGAGAAAACAGTCCTTTGTTTCAGTTTTATAAAATGAAATGGGCCAAAATGGATATCAAAATGGAACCAACCTTTGATAAAACTATTGAGTGGGTCAAGCATCTGGGTAACTGGGAGTCACTTAAAATTCCTGGGCTATAACTCCTCATCTGTAAAATAGGGGTAGTATTAGGATAGTGTAAAATTGGCTGTGGTAAGGATGGATTTAGGAAATGGCCTTAGAAACAATAGAGTCCTCCACAAAGGGAAGAGGTTGTGTTCATTGGTATTTTCTCTAGTAGGCACAGGTCCCATTTTGGTGCTTTTTCCATGACTCACCACTGTAGCTGGTTTCATGCTGATCTTTGGCTGCCCAAGCACCCCAGGAAGACCCCCTCTCTATGAGCCACCCCTCTCCCACAAACCAGAGATTTTGCAAATTATAGGTGACAGGTGAATTTAGTTGTGTATGGAAGGTAAAACTGAGGTTACCAAATTCAAGAAAACGTAAGTTAATTAGACATTGAGAGTGCTAACCAGGTTAATTCCTCTCCCTGAGAGAGGAGGCAGGAGAGGACGTCCTTTCTAAGTAGCAGAGCAAAAATTCATCTTTCTGGATGTCATGGTAAGAGGACATCTGTAGCAGACAGGTCAGGTAGCACAGGGAAGAGGGAGTAGCAGTATTAGTAAGACTGAGGATTGACCAGTGCTGGATTTTCTAATATCAGCATCAAGGAGCAATAACTAATTTCATGAATGAATTATTTTAGATAAAACAACATAAGAAAGGTTTAGCTCTGGTAATCTTATCCAGGATGTTCTAATCCAAAAATGAAGGAGTGATTTTACATTTCAGTTAACCTATCACTTTTGTGTTGTATGGCTTAATTTTATTTTATTTTGAATTACATATGAAGAAGAGACACCATATCATTTCAGTGCTTTGGATATCCAATGATCCAGGAGGAACTTGGGTCCTGAGTGTCAACAAAAGCTCCTAAGAGAAGACCAGGTCTTATCTCTACAGTTCAACCATCTGACACGCCAACACCAGAGAGGCATTGAGTATAAGAAATGGCATGCTTCAGTGGGAACATGGAGCAAATAAAAGTGGCACCTCTGTAGAAAAAACCCATGTTCAAATTACAAGTCTAGGCAGGGCTGGCAGATGAAGCATAGTTCTGGGGTAGGCTGAGTATCAAGAGGAACAAGAGCTTGATCTCAAGAGTCCAAGTTTGAGAAGGTAGCAGCTCCAGAAAGAACAGAATCAACCATAAAATTTGACCAAAACACAGAAAGGAAGCTCAGGGAGATATTCTGGACACTGGACTGGCAAGAAACAGGACAGGAAGTGTCAAGTTTGATGGGTATTACAGGTGGCATCTCCCCTGTGCCACATTATGCCCTAAGTGGATGGAGAAATACTGGCTATCCATATCTCAGAGTCCTATAATCAGGGAAACCAGGGCACTGTTCCAACATATGGGCATCTTTATGTTATGGAACTTGAGGAAAAGAGAAAAATGGCAGTTAAACAGAGGGAACTGGAATGGGAAAGATCAGGTGAATACAATGCCAATTTTAAAACCAGTGGCAGAGTATGAAAGAGTAGGAAACAAGGCCAAATGATCTAGAACTATAGAGGTGTTGGGATGGGTAGGATAACAAAGCCAAAGGTATAGGCAAAGTAAGAGGCTTTACAATACTTTTTCATGGACATGTGCTAGTTGGTGTGAATCAGACTAGTTTAAATAGCCAGGTCAGTATGACTATCAAGCATAAATGTGGCCTAAACAAGCCCAAACCACTCAAGCTGACCTGCCACCTGACATCATTGCTAAATTCTCCAAGAATTAGCCAAAAAGCTCCTGCACAGCAAAAGAAACCATCAACAAAACAACAAGAAAGCCCACTGCATGGGAGAATATATTTGCCAATGTTATCTCCAATAAGAGTTTAATATCCAAAATTTATAGGGAACTCATACAACTTAACAAAAAGAAGATAAACAATCCAATCAAAAAATGGGCAAGGGACTTAAATAGACACGTTTATAAAGAGGACATACAGAAGGCCAGGATACATATAAAAACATGTTCAAAGTCACTAATCACCTGAGAGATGAAAATCAAAATAATAATGAGGTACCGTCTCACACCTGTCAGAATGGCTATCATCAACAAATCAACAAACAACAAGTGCTGGAGAGGATGCGGAGAAAAAGGAACCCTCCTGCACTGCTGGTGGGAATGCAGACTGGGGCAGCCACTGTGGAAAACAGTATAGTGTTTCCTCAAATAACTAAAAATGGAACTGCCATTTGACCCAGTAATACCACTTCTAGGAATATATACCAAGAAAACAGAAACACCAATCAGAAAGGATATATGCACCTCTGTGTTCACAGCAGCACAATTTACAATAGCTCAGATTTGGAAACAGCCTAAATGCCCATCAACAGATGAGTGGTTTAGAAAACTGTGGTACATCTACACAATGAAATACTACGCTGCTATAAAAAAAGAAGTAATTCTTACCATTTGCAACAACATGGATGGAACCGGCGAGTACTATGCTAAGTGAAATAAGCCAGTCAGAGAAAGAGAAATATCACATGATCTCACTCATTTATGGAAAATAATGAACATCATAAACTGATGAACAGAAATAGATACAGAGACAAAGAAGCATCCAACAGACTGTCAAACTATAGCAGAAAGACAGGGGAGGGTTGTGGCTGGGGGCACTAAAAGATCAACCGAAGGACTTGTATGCATGTATATAAGGATGACCAATGGACACAGACACTAGGGGGAGGCGGTGAGGGCATGTGCCCAGAGGGATAGGGGAGGCTGAGAGGGAGGTCAATGGGGGGAAAAGGAGACAAATGTACTACTATTTGTAATAATTTAGACAATAAAAAATAAAATAAGATAAAAAAGAAGTAGCCAAATGAGAGTCTGAGATCTGGGATGGGGAACAGAAGATGGATGAGAAAAAATATGTTATTGTTTTTAACAGGTGGAGCCCAAATTCCTCCTAGGGAGAATCTCTCTTTGTTGATTAAAATTCCTTAAAATAGCTTAAAATGAAAGTACCATTTTGAGAAATGTGTAGGCAGGAGATAAGGCATAAAAAGAGTGAAATAATGTACAATGCATCCAAAATCAATAGGAGTTTGGAGGTACAGAAAATAGAGATTAGTGAGAAGGAGGGGGAATAAAGACCAGTGAGTTGAAATGGCATATGACTAGGCCACTGCATAAAAAGGACAGTGGAAACTTCCCCGAGCCAAGATTGCCAAAAGACATTTTAAAACTATGAGGCCTTGTATCAGTCAAATATTGCTGCATAACAAATGACCACAATATGTGAAACAACAATAAACAATTATATCTTGCTCACACATCTGCGAATTAGCTGAAAGTCTAGGCTGAGTGTAGTTCATGTATTTGTTACAGGTCTAGACACATGGTATCATTCTTCTGGAACCAGCAGAATAACCAGTGCACATTTTTCTCTTTGCAGTAGCAGAATTATAAGAACCAGATTCCTCTTCACAGGCATATTTCAAGCCTTTTCTTGCTATGTTGGCTGAAGCAAGTCAGGTGACCAAGCCAACTATCAATGAGATGGGGAGATAAACTCCTCTGATGGAGGAGGGGGAGGCAGTAGGAAATAGAGATTTGCTGAACCATGATTTAGTCTACCAAAAACCTCATACTAAATTTGAAATTATTTGCACTGCTGAATATACTAGTAACTTCCTTCTTGGACCCCTCCATCAATCTTCAATAAATGTACTACCGATACAAATTGTTTGAGCTAGTTTTTGTAAAGAATCATGGAACAGGAGCAAAATGATGCAGAGCAGAAAGTAGATATAAATTGTGAGGTGATCCCTAAAAGAGAAAGCAGAGTTGAAGGTAACCAAGAGCAAATAATCCTGAAAGTAATAGGTACCTTGGGAAAGGCAGGGAAGTAAGGATTGGAACCAAGCACTTTAGATCTCAAGGAGGGCTCAACTGTCAACTGTGTTACCTAAGACTTTACTAATAGATATTGGTGAATGAGGCCAGACTGCCATCTCCTTGTCTGCCAGGAAGCTCTGTCTGGACCAGTCAAGCCAAAGAAGCCTCAAGTCTCATTCTGAACAGCTGGGAAGGAGGCACTAACTAGGTCAAGATCAGAAAAAAGAGGGTTCTTATTTGAGTACAAGGTAAGGGTCTTTTTTTATTAATGAGATCATAAGACAAAGTCATGAGAAATAAAATGTCATTGTAGAATTATCAGGAAGGTTAACTTGAAGCTTAGTCACCATATGCACTTAACTAAGGCACTTCACCCCTGAAGTGGACAATATTGAGCATTGCACTTTTGGGCAAGAGAGGTAGAAAGGCAAGACTTACTGGGTTACAAACTTGCTCAAAATCAGGAACTAGATATACTACTTTATTATCTGATTTAATCCTCACAAGCCCTCTTCTCCCCAAAGTAGGATTAATTATTCCTACTTTATGAACAAGGAAATAGGATCAGAATGGCTGACCTTTTTCTAATGTAAAAGGCAAGATTGTAGGGAGCGGTTATAGGGTTAAGCCTTGGACTGACCTGTAGGCAAAGCCACAAACAAGTCCCAGCTTAGACAGCAAAGCCCTCTTAGCATAATTAAGCTTGATCTTGTGACTGCTCCCTAGATCTTTCCTGGGTAGCTAATGGGCTGTGGGAGGTGCAGCAAGTGCTGCCAAAACAAGTGAAACTCACAAGAATATTGTAACTGTGGTGACCACTACCTTGTTTACCTCTGACTATAAAGCAAAGCATCAGCTTGCAGTCTGGATCTGTTCTGTGGCCTCAGCCAGGTACAGAAGATCCACCTAGACCCAGCTTATTCTCTTTGTCTGTCTTTTCTTCATCCTTCACCAGCCCTCCCTCAGGCTCGCCGAACCCTTGGCTGTGCTGGTGCAGCACACAAGATTATACATGTAGGGAGGTAATGAAGCCACTCAGCTCTTGTGAGAAGAGGAACAGGCAAGCAAAGGACTCAGCAGAACACCACATACAATCCTGGTTGGGTGACTTTATGAGGATTCTTGTCATACTAGTAGAGCTTGAAAGGAAAGAAAAATCCTAAATGAGCTTTTATAGCTATAATTCAGGTGATGCCCTAAGACCTTAAAGCCTTTACAATTGCAAATCAGATAAATTCTGATCCATTTGGCCAGTATGCATTAATCTCACCCTATATTTATCTTTACAGATTCCTCACACTATCTCCATAGCCAGAAAAAGAAAAAGGAGGTGGGGCAGGAGAGATCACTGACATTTAATACATGCTATTTTGTGCCACTGTGTATAAGTCAATAGATTTAAAAATGCCTAATAAATATTATATAAGTACCTCTATAATATGACACTACTGTGGGCTGGTAAATTTAGGAAGAAAGGTAAAGTCAGGAGAAAATTATATTGTTGTCTTTAACACACTTACCTGTGCTTAGGGCCCCTAAATTACCATCTTCCATAGGTTAAATGAACATTGTTGACACCAACAATCCAAATTAAAACAAAATAAAATGAACAACAACAAACCCCCACCCAAATAACCCAAATGGTCTTAATGTGACTGCTTGATTACTTGGTCTTGGTTTGTCTTTAGTATGACATAAATAATGCAGTTGATGATGGCATGTAGATATATATATATATATATAGATATATATATATATATATATATATAAACAACCTTCTCAATACTACTACGAGCATCTTTTTCTGCATATAGATAAATCTTAGGCTTCATACCCTTTCTCATAAGATTACTTCAAAATTGCCCGGAGAAAGCCAGTAAGAGAAAATTTTTAGAGAAGGTGGGGTGTGCAATTTTCTTTTGTGTTCACTACACAGAAACCGTTTACTTTTTGGAATCTTTCAGATATGCATCCAAATTTCTGTGGCAAATCTTTCTAATCTCAGTGTTTAGAGCACTAGCTTGAAATAGATTCAGTACTCAGTAACATGGAGACTTTGTCAGATGCCCTAAACTGTTCAGTTCAAACAGACAAACAAACAAAAACAACTAATTGAATTATTAAGAGAAGGATAAATCTCTCTCAAAAGGCAAAACATACCATTTTTCTTGATTATGCTTTTCTTTTACTTACTGTCTGCTCTTGAGAACACATTTGATGTGAACTTCATCAAAATAACAAGAAAGGCTCAGAGGGAGATCACATTCAGGTTTTTTGGAGATTAAATGCATTCATTTCTACCACAATGCCTCCATCGTTTTCCCCTGGATCCGTTTTGGTTGCTCAGGCACCAATAGAGCTGGTAGCAGCTACTTGTATGTACCAGAGTCTAATGGAAACTGTTTTTATGGCAGTATTCTGGCCTTACTCTGATTTGTTACTTGCCAAGAGCTATTCCCCCAGACTTATCAAGCTTATTTAAGAAAAATGCCTGCCTAGTAAAAGAATATTATTGGAGATATTATCAAGGCAAAGTTGTAAGAATGTCTCATTCCACTTTATTATGCACTCATTAATACTCATATTAAATAAGTAAAGAAAAAATTCTAGATATCCAGTGTTTTCATCCTTTAGATAAATACTTTGACCCTTTAGTAATCTTAAATATCTTAATGGATAAATACTGTGTCCAATTTTAAATATATGTGTTTAGCTTCCTTTTTTGAGAGCTTCTTGGAGTTTGCCCCCTCAGGAATATAAAACCTTCCTTCCTCTCCTCTAATAATGTCTGATTTCTCCCCCTTCCTACATGCCACTAGACCCCACTCCCACTCAGAGCACATGGAGATCTCAGGTCTCCTTGATAGAACCGAAAGCCAGTGGTTTCTGTCTCAGAAAAAACTGGGTGAGAATATCTGGGCTATTCCCCTTCCTTCCTTTCTGCATGTAGTTTTTGAAACAGGAAAGTCATGTGACATTGTGTGTCTGTATCAGAATTTCTACCACACAAGTCCTCTGACAAGCAGAAAGTAGGTGCTCCTGATGCCTTCCTTCATCCCTCCCATAAACTCTGCATCCACTTGTTATTGGTTTGACAAACCTAACACAGAATCACCAAATGAGCTAAAATATGGGAAAGCAAAACGTACATAGAAAAGTTTCCACCAAACCATGTTCAGTTGAATCACCCCCAAATCATCTGGACAGCAGACCACAGTATGAGAAGTTTGATTTGCTTTCATTTATTTGTTTGTGTCTTTGTTTCTCTCTCAAGAAGCCTACATGATCTTTTTCTAGTCTGAGTTCTCAGTGCCCTAAATTGCCCTTACTTTAACTCTCAATTTCATTTTCAAAAGGAAACACTCCTGCAGCTCCACAGGGCTTTGACACTTTGCAATGCATTTGAGGGCAGAGGACCCCAAGGGCTGAGACCATGTTTTCGAAGCAGGATGGAGGATGGTGATGGGATTGGGTAATGGAAGCTATTTATTTACCACCAGCTGCCTCCAGCTGTGACACCCTGCTAGGTTATGGAATAAAGCACAGTAAATAAACACCGGGAGGAGACATGCTGAAGCATAGCATACATGGAAATCCATCTCCTCACAAATCCTGGAAAAATATGTACTCAGTGATGAGCATGTCCAAAATAAACCATCCCACGCCAACAATTTGGAATGATTTCCATGTTGCTGCCCCAGGAGCAATTCAGAGCGATAAAGCAGAGTTGCTAGGGTCATTGCTCAGAGCAGGTGTACTGCCCTTCACCTCCCCTTACAAAGCTGACTCCTGTCCATCCTACAAGACTTAGCAGAGGCATCACCTCCTTGGGGACATCTTCCCTGACATCTGCCATCCGGTTGCTTCCTCAGAGCTTCCACAGTCCCTGAACTTACCTTGTCACAGCACTCCTCACATTTTATTGAAGTTACTTACATCATTTCTTTCTCCCCCACTAGACATAGGAGTCAATGGAATCATGGACCACATTCTTGCCATCTTCATATCCCCAGCACTTAGTACAATTGCTGCTGGTAGCTACTCAGTAAATGTTTGCTTAGCTAAGTACATTCTTCTTGAAAGCTTCATTATTTTTGGTCCTTAGTTTTTGTTTTTAAAGAATAAAAAAATGTTAGAAGGGACCTTAAGTCTTACCTGGAGTCCATAAAACAAAGACACCGAATATAAGGACCTGTATTCTGCCCCTTCCTGCTCCTGAGCATGGTGATTTCTCAGTTTCTCTCTTCTGAATTCTCCTTTCATTCCTCTCTCCTGAGATCCTGCAAAGAAAATAAAAGCAATTTGGTGGTCCATAATTAGGTAACACTAATCTCATCCCACCTCTTTATTTTTCAAATTAAGAAACTGAGTCTTAGGACATCCTTCCCCTATTTCCACCTTTATTTCTCATCCTCTCAGCCCATTTTATCCTGTCTTTATGAGAGCTTACTTTTAATCCTCACTCCACCCCATCCACAATGAGGAATATGGATCTAGATACTGACATTCTATGACACTGTATTGGCCCACCTTCATAATGAATAAAGCTTTCAAAAAGGTTAAAATGTTAAGTGAATATGACTCTAATACCTCCTGGATTATATCCCTTCTCCCTTGTGGCTTGTCAATCAGGTCTAAAGGGACTGCCTCACCTACCCCAGTCTGAGGTGATCCAAGACAATTTATAGGAAATACATACTTTCCAATAATAATAAAAGATCAGCAATAGAATTACCTTTATTGAACACTTGTTAAACACTCTGCATTCTGCTGGTTGATTTGCATCCGTGATCCCATGTTATTACCATAAAAACTCATCAAGGCAGATAATATCCCCATTTGACAAATGAGAAAGCTGAATCTCAAGGAGGTTAAGTAGCATGCCCAAAATCATATAGCCAGTAGGTAGATAAGCCAAGATTCAAAACTAGTTCTCTTGTTCCAAAGTACACATGTGTTCTGTCACTCAACAGGGAAAACATTTAAGTAAAGGAAAAGTCCTGTTTAAATACAGCATCTAATTTCTGTACCCCTTTCTGGTGGGCTTCCATACAGCCCTTCAGCTCTTGCCCAGCAGCATCTTAAAAGCACCACTAAACACCTGTCACTAGGCTCTTAACTGGCCTTGAAGGATTGCCCTGTGGATTTTGCAATTGTTATTAAAACTATGGAAACTCAGTAACTTCCTGGAAATTGCAGATTTAGCCATAATGAAGTGACCATTTTAGCCAAATCAAATTAACTTCCCAAACAGTGCTCTCACTAAGTCCAAACAATACTCCTGCTAACCAGAAACTCTACAGATTTTAAAGCAGAGAATAAAGACCCTGCAAGGCTACTTTGTTCCTCCTCAAACATTTTCTTTTACTGACATCCAAATTTATGGTCAACTTTTATTCTTTGATTTTACTTTTTCAAATCAATAAGTTACAATCAAAGTGGTTGTTGATTTTGAATCCAGAAGTAAAGTTCAACAGTGATTCAGCAAATAGGGTTATTCTAAGAAGTTAGTGCGAGGAATACATCCATTCCTTCTTGCACCTTCAAACAGTCCTTTTGGGTACAATTTTACCCCCACACGATAGATGAGAGATTAAGTACATTGCCTAATGTCACACAACTGAGAAGATGTTGAGAAGAATTCAAACCCAGGATTTGGGTTTTCTTTAGTTTGTTTGTGTTAAAAAAAAAATCTCCCAACCTGAAGAATCAGAGCTACACAATAATGAGTCATTTAGGAAATGGTAAGATGCCCATCATGAGCAGTTTAACAAGAAACAACAGAGGATGTGTGATTTAGTGCACTTTAAATAAGAAATTTGTGGTGGGATAAACCAAGATGGCGGCATAGGTAAGCACCTAAACTGCTGCCTTGCACAACAATTTCAAAAAACTAAAAGATAGAATGGACACGATAAAGAACCACAGGAAAGCTGGCTGAATGGAAGTTCTACAACTAGAAGGAAAGAGAAAAGCTCACGGAAAATTGGAGGAACGGCAAAGGGTCTTTGTGCATGCAGAGAGGAAGGGCGGCTCAGAGCCTGGCTGACTTTCTCTGGCAGGAGGGGGAAGGAAGCCTCGGACTGCACTGAATCCCAGTTCTGACTGCACTGAACCCCAGTTCCGGGCGAAACCCTGTGAACCCAGGCTCATACAGGTGGAGTCTGGACTGTCAGGTAGAGAGAAAGGCACTCGGAGTTTCAGAGACCCGGGGGAGCCCCGGCGGGCAGGCATCTGGAGGCACGAGTGCGCACAAAGACTGCAGAGGTTGCCACAGGCTTTCCCTAGCAGAAGGGAGTCAGAAGCTCCTGACTGCACTGAGCCCCAGTTCTGATTGCACTGAACCCCAGTTCCAGGCAAGCCCCTGGGGACCCACGCTCTTATGGGGGAATCTGGACTCTCGGGCAAAGGCTTGGGAGCCAGGAAAGGCAGAGGTCTGGAGATGCAGGCATGCAAGGGCAGGTCTGGAGATGCAGGCACGCAAGGGCAGGGCTGACGGGAAGCCAAGACTGTCTGCTCCACCCTGAGACTCCACCCCATTCCAAGCTGAACATAGAGGCTTTTGCAATTTGGCAAGTCTAATCCATAAGGCTGTCTCCAGCACCAAACGTCTCCCAGCATAGACACAGCCGATCCTCACAGCCAACTGGCCTGGAGGTCAATTCCTCTCAGTGATACCAACAACTATCAAGACTTAACTACAACAAGGCTGTACACACAGTCCACAAAGGGGTGCACCAAGAGTGTCCACCTCAGGTTAACTGTGGAGGCTGACCCACTGGGCCATATAGGAAACCTAGCACACAAAGCTACCCTACCAACTCAGGGAAGCAGTGAAAATGTGGTGACAAAGAAACAGATCACAAACGAAAGAAATGGAGGAAAACAAACAACTGGATATAGAATTCAAAACCACAGTTATAAGGCTTTTCAAGAATATCCTGGAAAAGGCTGATAAATATAATGAGACCCTCGAAGATATGAAAAAGGACCAACTAGAAATTAAACATACACTGACTGAAATAAAAAATATTATACAGAGACCCAACAACAGAGTAGAGGAATGCAAGAATCAAGTCAAAGAATTAAAATACAAAGAAGCAAAAAACACTCAACCGAAAAAGCAAAAAGAAAAAAAAATCCAAAAAGTTGAAGATAGTGTAAGGAGCCTCTGGGACAACTTCAAGCGTACCAACATCAGAATTATGGGTGTGCCAGAAGAAGAGAGAGAACAAGATACTGAAAACCTATTTGAAGAAATAATGACTGAAAACTTCCCCCACCTGGTGAAAGAAATAGACTTACAAGTCCAGGAAGCACACAGAACCCCAAACAAAAGGAATCCAAAGAGGACCACACCAAGACACATCATAATTAAAATGCCAAGAGCAAAAGACAAAGAGAGAATATTAAAAGCAGCAAGAGAAAAACAGTTAGTTACCTACAAGGGAGCACCCATATGATTGTCAGCTGATTTCTCAACAGAAACTATGCAGGCCAGATGGGAGTGGCAAGAAATTTTCAAAGTGATGAATAGCAAGAACCTACAACCAAGATTACTCTACCCAGCAAAGTTATCATTCAGAATTGAAGGGCATTCAGATAAAGAGCTTCACAGAAAAGAAAAAGCTAAAGGAGTTCATCACCACCAAACCAGTATTATATGAAATGCTGAAAGGTATTCTTTAAGAAGAGGAAGAAGAAAAAAGTAAAGATAAAAATTATGAACAACAAATACATATCTATCAACAAGTGAACCTAAAAATCAAGTGAATTAAAAACCTGAGAATAATCTGGTGAATACAATAGAATCAGGGGCATAGAAAGGGAGTGGACTGATAATTCACAGGAGGAAAGGGGTATGGAGGGGTGCAGGAAGAGACTGGACAAAATCGTACACCTATGGATGAGGACAGTGGGGGGGAGGTAAGGGCAGAAGGTGGTGTGGGAACCGGGTGGAGGGGAGCAATGGGGAGAAAAAGGAGAAACAATTGTAATAATCTGAATAAAGATTTATTAAAAAAAAGAAAAGAAAAGAAATTTGTGGAGAGTAACAGGATTGGGGTCTAGACAGGAATTCAGGGGAAGATCATTGAAAGCTATATGAAGGCACTTGGGCACTAGGCAGAGTGGAAAGTATAAATAGACATAGGTAATTAATTCATCATTCTTTCAAGAAATACTTTATGTAGTACCAACTATGTGTTAAGTCCTGGGGACAGAACTGTAAACAGAACAGATGTTTCCTGTCTTCATTGGACCTACAGTTCAACAGAGATTATGGATCATTTCCATATAGAGTGGAAAGTGCTCTAATAGAGAATGAATAGGGTGCAGGAGAAGTATTGCGAGAACCAGTGAAGAAAAGGCTTCCTAGGGGAAATGATGCCTACACCAAAGCTTGATGAAGAAGAAGTGTGGGAAAAGGTAGTTAAGGAGATTGTTAGAGTCAGTGGAAAAAGTATAAGCATGGCTAGAGGTGAGAGATGATGAAAAGATGGCAGAATGGCTGATGAGCATGGATAAATTTGAAGCTGGGGATGTAGATAAGGGGGGCAAGATCAAGAAGCTAGAGAGTATTATAAGTAATTTTTGCTTTAGAAAACCACCCTGATTGTGGTGGCAACTATAGACATAGATTCAAGAATTTCTGTCTTTAATATACATACCATGAGAATGTGGTTGGAAAAGTTGATGGTACCTCAGGAAGCAAATTTTGCCTTCTTTACCAATCTAGATGGTTTTAGCTATAAGCAATAGAAATTCAAGCTGATTTAAATAATGAAATAATAAAAATAATAATAATACAATCAGAGGCTCAATGATATCATCAAGCCAACTTTGTTTTTGTTTGTTTCTATCTCCATTCAGCTATCCTGAACATGAACTCATCCTAAACTTAATCACCCTTGAGACTGTAAAATGAATGCCAATAGCAATTGAGGCTATGTGTCTCTGTTATCATCCACCAGGAGAGAGAGGAAAAGCCCTTTTTTTCAAGCACAGAACCTAAATCCCTTCTGGTTATACTCACAAGTCACTTCTGTATCACTGATCATGGGGGAAATGCTATGTGTTTATTGGCTTAGGTAAAATTGAGATCTACTTTTGAAACAGGGATGGTGTCAACTTTCCCCATGTCTCACAGTGGAGGATATTGGCACTTGAAAAAAAATTTGGTTGTGTTAGAAAGGAATAAGTTGGGGAATGGGGGCAGAGCTTACTACACTCCACTGTTACAAATTGGGTACCTTTACTTTTGAACAAATGACTACCACAGCCCTGATCAAGCTTGCTGGAACAGACCAGCCTCAAGTCAACCCCTCATCAATTATTCATTCAACACCAACAATGTCAAAATGATAACATCTTATCTCCTGACTTAGTAAATTTAATTATATGGAAGTAATCGTGTGCCTAAACAACACACACATTGAACCTAAGCAATTCTGGATAAAATCAAAATTTATTAAACTTGTCTTCATATTCACATAAATTTTTAAAAAAATGATACTATCTAGGCCAAGACCTTTTTTTTTCTTTTTCCTTCACAGAATAATGTTGAGGATCAATTTCTCCAGCTTAACATCACCAGCCTTGGCAGCAGCTCATATTTGGAATATAAATGATGTCATCTGGTTGGCCTTTTCCCATCACAAACAGTAAATCTCTGAATCTGGAGAGCTCTTTTATTTGGTTACACATATTGTACAGCATCAAGGGGTTAGAACACATGTGCTGGAGATTATTAAAATCATCTGGAGGAGAATGGCTTATTATTGGAAAGTCCAGAACTTACGACCCTTTCATGCCTGGTATCTCTATCAACTCTTCTTTTGCTTCTACCTTTTCAAAGCAACACTTGTGGCCTATTGGCTCATGAGCATTTGCAGACTAAAGTTTTGCTGGTGCGCTTTGTTTAATCTCTAGAAAAAGATATCCCCAACATAGTATAGAGCAAGGAGGACAGGATTAGGATTCAGAAAGGCAGCCTCAGCTCCAACAACATGCCAATATATATGGCTTTGGACAAGTCTTTTAAACGCTTAGGTTAAGTTCTTCATCTGTAAAATGGAGATAGATGATTACTTATCTCAGAGAATTGTTTCAGAAAAAAAATAGTAAACAGTTACTGCCTATTTGTTTATTGCTTTATAATTTGCTAAGATATTTCAATTACACTAGCATTAGATTTGTACAGAGAAGACACTCGGTTGATGTCTGTTGAATAATATGACACTAGGTGGTAATTTGGCTTGATGGATGCTGAGTCATCAAGTTATCCCACATCTTGAACTTCGTTTTCTTCATTTATAATATGCATTCAATTTTATCTTCTTTTTAGAGTTGCTGTGAAAAATAAACAAAATAACACAAGTAAAGCATTAGCACTGTGCCTTGCACATCAGTGTGCTCAAGATATAGAGGTTCCCTTTCCTCCAATCCTTTCTTCTATAAGAGTCTCATGTTTCTCATCCTACAGAATCAGTAAAAATACTGACAATCTAGCTATTAAAGGACACAGCTGTGGAGCAGACAGAACAGCAAGCCCAGGCTGCGGTCCTAGCTTTCCAACTTTGCAGTTGTGTGAACTTTGGCAGTTTTCTCAGGGTCTCTGTTCCCCTGTCTGAAAATGAAGGCGCTAATCTAGATCTGAAGTTCTCAAACTTTTGAACTTCATAGATGAAACAAGCAAGCACAACAACCGCAAACCAGAAGCCTCACATAGAAGGGCCAACTGTTAGACTTGACAAATAGATATTTTTCAGATAACTGCCACTTACCATTACAATCATTTCAAACAAAAGAAAAAGAACCCCCCCTCCAAAAAAAGAGCAAAATTTCAGAATACAAGGCATCTCTTTAAATAAAATACATTAACTTGAAAAGACTGACTATGGAAAAAGTGCTGAATTGTCTTATTGTCCTCATATTTCCCCTCATTTTCCCACAGACTGGTGAAAATGGGTCAGGACCAAACATGGGTCTTTAGAGTAGCATATGGGAACCACAAGGCTGAAGACCTGGAAGGTTTCTTCTTGCATGAATGTCCTGTGATTCTATCATGATTCCACTATGGTGGGAAACTATACAGCTAAAACAGGGTTATTTGGGTAAGATTAATAAGATCTTACAGCAAGCCAATTTAGAGAAGAAATCAATCCAATAACTAATTTCCTTGAACTGAATGATTCTCAGTGGAAATGGGGAGTTTAATTTAGTCAGAACAGTCTAAGATATCACATATTGATCCACATATAGGAATGCCCCACAGGTTCTCAAGACACTTCCTTGTCCCTAACATTAATCCTTCTGACTCATGCTCTGTTTTCTGCTGACTGTCAAATGATGATCATCACAGTTGCACCTACCCACATCAAAATGTGAAAGACATGTGAGCAGATCCAAAGTATTTCTAACTCAGGTATCACATGTCCACCCTTGAGGTCAATTTTTCCAACACCTTCCACTCTCTAATCTCAGGCCAAAAAAAGACCTTTGAGTTTTGCCATGGTGCTCTCAAAGCCCCTGCATGAATACCACATTTTTTTTTTATCACAGAGGTTCTAAATACAGACTCTGATTATTGTTATCACTCTTTTCTAAAAAACTATTTATCTGATTTTTGACCAAATTAGATATGGACAAGCAGAATAGAGGTAAGAGAAGCTATTAATACAAATCAGTGGAGGCTATGCTTGACCTCTCAGAAGGAGATAAAATAAAAAATAAATACAAACAAATAACACACTTGCTACTTAGAAAAATAGCTGGGGTTCATAACTTTGATTCTAAGTCATCAAGAAAAGTTTAAACCATACTCTATAACCTTTTAAAGGAAGTGAATGGTTATAGATGTTAGCCAAATTGGCTAAAAAGATGCTCAGAGGGTTATGCCTCAGTTCTCAGGAAAGTCACCCAAGGTAGGTGGATGTTAGTTCTCCTATGATCTGTGACATTCTCCTAGTTGAAGTAGTAAAAACAACTGGAACAGCAACCTTAATGACTGACCATTGCACTAGTATTATACTTTGCCTCTTCTGAAGTACTCCTCACATACATTTTCTCATTAATATTCAGATCAATCCTGTGAGGGGGAAATAATAATAATTATTACCCATTTATTTCTCCAAATGAGGAAACCAAAACTCAAGAGTGAATTAATAGCTTGCCCAAGACAGCAGAGTAAGTGGGTATGCAAACCCAAGGCTTCTGACACTACACCCAGTGCTTTTCCCACCGTCTGCTCCTTGTTCATCCTTATAAATACTATAAGACTAAGAGGCTCAAAGGCACTTCCTTCTGGTTCTCGGGCCCATTATAAATGCCACTTGCCCTGGGGGGGAAAACAAAGTCCATGCTCTTTACTGGCCTATGTGCTAAGGCATTGGCGCCCAGAAATAACCTCCTGGAGACTAGGGCCTTGTATTTACCACAAAGCAGTGGGTAAATAGCTAGTTGGTATTTAAGTGTTTTGTGGTCACTTAATCTGTTGTGTTCCTTCTCAAGACTTCGAAGGTTTCCTTTTTCAGTTAATTTTTATTTACGTTTCTGAGGTCTGTGTTGTTTGGGGTTTGGTTCATTGGATGTTTTTCTTGGAATGTGTTGCCATTGGCTTCAGGATGTCCTGCTCTGCTATTTCATGGAATTTTCCCTGAGTGTGGATTGCTATGTATTCCTTCAGGGCAGTGAGCCAAGGTAGTGCTGGTATGTAATCTGTTTCTCTGGCCAGAGGACTTCTTGTCACCCATCCACATGGTACTTGATTGTATTTCTCCACTGATAATTCCCCTCCCATCTGTTAATATGCAGCGACCTTGGAGGTTAGCCATCTTGTGTGTTGTGCATTGTTGGCTCTGGATAAGACGAGCTCAGTGGCTTCTGATAGAGATTGTGTCAACTGATTCTACCAGTTTGTCCTATCAGCTGAGGGTTGGGGAAAGAGATACATGCCAAATGTTATGGAAAGTGTGGAGAAGGCTCATAGGGTTAATGCTACAGACAAAGCAAGTGTGTGACTGAAAACATCCAGCCCTCCACACAGCCCTGTGCCCCAGTAGGAGACAGATCCGGGATGCCAGGTGCATTGCAAGCACCACAGGCTCCCATGACCCTCAGCAAGCCTTTCTTCCTTTGTCTTTGATAAGCCCATAAATGATGTGCCAGAGAAAAATAAAAATTTGTTCCATATTAGAAAGTTTTGTCCTTTGGATATTGTTTTTTGTGTGTAGAAAAAAAAGAGAAAAAGGTCAAGTAGCATTTGGTCATTTAAATGGTATGTTTTTCTCAAGGTTTTCAGCCTAATGAAGATGCAAAGCACACACTGAGGCAAAACTTGTCCTGGATAAATCATTTCTTTGGATGTTTTACTTATTGTACTTCATCTTATTGTTTTGCTTACATCCTTACTCTTTTCATAAAGAATTTAGGATAGCTTACAAAAATATGTCAGTACAAAATTAAATTGCTCTATATCATTGGAAGAAGCAGGGTGAATGGATAATATCAAAGATGTGCATACGATTAGTGGGTAGCATTTTATAACAAATACCCTTGTAAAATTGTTAAAAGTTATTTTCAAAATTGCCTCGAAAAGCTTACTGTTTATCATTAAAGTGTGCTGTGGCTTTGTAATCTATAGTCTAAACTTAATTTTAATTTGGAGGTGGAGGAAGCCAACTTCAACCTCAAGCTGACATTACATGCTTTGGCACACCTCTAAAGGCTAACAGTTTTCTTCTTTGCAAGGAAATAAAAGGAGAACTAATATTTACTAGGTACCTAATATATACTAGGCATTATATCAATGACTTGACATTTAGTAATCCATTGAGTACTCACAACCAGTCTATGAGATAGGAATTACTTCCACTGGACAGATTACATAACCAAAGCTGAGTAATTTACCCAATTTCGCCAACTAGCAGGGACAAAAACCAAAATCAATACAGGAATGTTTGACCTCAAAGCCAATGTTCTCATTTGATTAAACTGTCTGCCTGAGACACAAATAAGAATTTGTTGAATGTGTTTGCCCCAGTTGGTATGTATGAAAATTTTCAAATAAAGATGGTTCATTTAAAGATTGTGCTCAAGCTACAGGCTGACCAGAAAATAACCAGAAGTTAAAAGAAGATCACAGTGTCTAGTAGTTAAGGTCAGCAGAAAGGAATACCTGTGGTTATTTGTAGATAGTGGGCACTGGAATACAAATGTCTTCCAATGAGCCCAGACAGACCAGATCCTAAACTCTTCTAAATTAGAGGCCATAAAACAAAGAGTGGGAAATTACAATCCTGATACAGAGAGAACAGTCCCATTCCTCAGAGAAAGAATGGCCACTGGTTGTAGAATTGGAAAAGTACTTCTAAGAGTTCCAGAGAGACAAGAAAAATAATACTGTCATTTGAAATAATAGTTGCCACTTACAAGTTACCTAATTAGGTGACAGTCACACTCTGTGTTTTTTTGCTAATCTTCATAATGAATCTCTCTGCACACTATTGATTCTTACCCTCCTATTTTCAAATGAAAAAACAGACTCAGAAATTGTATAGATGGCTATGGCAAGACTACTAATAAGGTGCAAAAATAAGGTCTCAGATGTAAGCCTGTCTAATATGAACAACCACACATTTTCTACCATGCTTTGCTGCTGCTCTTATACCAGTCAGGTCAACCTGAAAGGCTCAGGCCAATGGAGTAACACTGATGCCAAAGACCAAATTTGGAAGGAACAGCAGCATCTACTGCTGGAATCTTCTAGGCAGCAGAGAGCTGTCTACAACAGCAGTAAACTGATGGCCTCTGGGTAGGACTTGACCTTCAGCCCACTGCCAGGGAAAAGAAAGGGAGAAAACTGGAACCTTTAAGACTCTCAAAAAGGGAGGGGCAGGTGTTTCCTACTCCTTTGATGCAATGGCTCTTTCTTAGGCTGATGAGACTTGGGGATGCAAATAATTTCACCAAGCTATTTATAATGTAAAGGAAAAAATTACAAATAAAGTAAGTCTCTCCTTCTATTAGCCAGCTAGGACTGACAAACAAAATACCACAGATCGGGTGGCTTAAACAACAATATTTATTTTTGTCTAGTTCTGGAGGCTGGTAGCTGGAGGTCTGAGATCAAGGTGCCAGGTAGTTGAGTTTCTGGTGAGAGCTCTCTTCATGGCGTGTAGACAGACCACGCCTTCTTACTGTACTCTAGTTGCCTTTTCTCTGTGCTTGCATGGAGAGTGTGCTCTCTGGTGTCTCTTCTTATAAGGACACTAATCCTATTGGATCAGAATCCTGCCTTTATGATATCATTTAACCTCTATTGCCTCCTTTTAGGTCCAATCTACAAATGCAGCTGATTGAGGGTTAGGATGTAGGCATAGGAACTTTGCGGGGGACACAAACATTCATTCCATAACATTCTTCCACTCCAGACCATTTGTCAGCCTATTCCTCTCTCCAAAGGCAATCACTATGATCATTTTTTTAGCTTTTTGCCAAAAACCTTCCATGTATTTCATGTGTCTATAAAAATGAAGGGACACTAGATACTGTATTCTATATCTTCCTTGCTTTCTCCAGTTAAGTACAAGGTAAAGGCTGTCTCACATGTGTGCATATACCTTCCTTTTCCATTCTTTCTCAACTGCACAGTAGTCCATTAAATTACCATCATTCAATGTAGTCAATCCAATAATTATGCATGTCAAGTTTATGTTTAGTCACTAGATTTTACAAACAATGTTTTAGGGAACATTCATATTCAAATAAGTGTGTCTACATATCCAGAAAAAAAATGGGGGTTAAAGTGTACATGCTTTTCAAAATAGCCAAATCACACTCCAAAAGGTTGCTGCAACTTACAATCCTATATAACAAAGAGGTAATATGCAAATTGACCATCATACCCTTGCACAAGATGGCCGCCTCCATGTGGTCACAAGATGGCTGGCAGGGGAGGGCAGTTAGGGGTAAGTGGGCCATCAGGAGAGGGCAGTTGGGGGCAACCAGGCCTGCAGGGGAGGGAGAGCAGTTGGGGGGGACCAGGCCCACAGGGGAAGGCAGTTGTGGGCAATTGGACCAGCAGGGGAGGGCAGTTAAGGGTGATTGGGCCAGCAGGAGAGGGCAGTTGGGGACAATTGGGCTGGCAGGGAAGCAGTTAGGCATCGATCAGGCTGGCAGTGGAGTTGTTAGGGGGTGATCAGGCTGGCAGGCAGAAGCGATTAGCGGCAATCAGGCAGGTAGGTGAGCAGTTGGGAGCCAGCAGTCCTGGATTGTGAGAGGGATGTCCGACTGCCAGTTTAGGCCTAATACTTGTGGCAGGGATCATCCTGGCAGTCAGACATCTCCTGAGGGGTCCCAGATTGGAGAGGGTGCAGGCTGGGCTGAGGACACACACCCCCCTCCAGTGCACAAATTTCGTGCACCAGGCCTGAAGTTTTAACATAAAAATGTAATTAACAGTGTGAATAAGAGCTCCAAAATTACTTCCTAAATATGAATTCAATTAGCCAATATTATTAGACATCTAAGAGAAAGAAGAGAAGGTTTGAGAATGTCTTTCTCAGCCTCCAGATTCCCCACCTTTAATTAATTTCTTCCAAGATGCTGGAATGTAAATCTGATCTTGTCACTCTCTGCTCCTCAGCACCCACTGGATGAAATCCCAGCTGGCTAATTTCTACTCACTTCTCCATGTCATCTCTGACCACCCATTCCCTCCTATAGGTTGTAGCTTTCAGAGAAAATCAATAACATTAGAAATCCTAATGGACTGCAAACCTCTCACACCTCTGAGCTTTCTCATGTTCCAACATCTCTTTCCATGTTTGTCTTCCCTAGCAAAGTCCTACTTATTCTACAATCTCTCAAGTGTCACTTTGTCTACAAGACTTCACCCTTTCTCCCACATGGCCTGAAGAACTATGTCTGCTGTACAAACTAATAAGTTATGTATATCACATCAGAAAACCTTATTACTATAATTTGTGTGTACTTCTCTGGCTTCCTATTGGATTGTAGCCATTATGTGAGGGGGAAAAAATTTTCATCTTCTTATTTCTAATTAACTCATTCAGAATGACACTTTGAAGTAGATGCTTTTATTATTATTTTATGGATGAGGGAAATGAAATATCGAGGTATAAAGTAACTTGCTCAATTATAGAGAAAGTAAGTGGCAGAACTGGGACTTGAACTCAAGCACAGTGGTGCCAGAATTCTTACTATATAAAAATTATCATAAGATGTGTGTGAACCCCCAAGCCTCCTCTTCTTACTCTTCTTCCAGAGGAGGTTCTTCTTGTTTTCTTCTTTACCAGTCTTCCTATCTCTTCTCTCCTTACAACTTGGTTTCTTCCTCCCACAAACTATATTGATGCCCTCCTAATTATGGACATCAGTTTAGCCTTCTCCTGGCTCCAGCTTCAAAACCTTCTTCTTTCAACCATCTAGGTACTCAGCATACAAAGCTCCTATCCCAACTACCAGGGCCCACCCATCATAGGGAGAAGTGGAGAATTATAGATAATAATTATAATATGAATGAAGCATATGCTTCAGGCTTAGTTCACCAGAAACTAGACTTTTAATTGAGACTTAGCATTCAGGACTTTATTCAGGAGTACTTTGGGGAGGATAGTTGTGGAAAGGAAGAGGAAAGACCTAGAGTTAAGCAGAATGAGAAACTGAGCTGTGTTATGCTCCCAACAAGGCCTCAGCTGATCCTAGGAGTTCTGGTGTTGAGATGGCCTTTCAGAGCAATAGTAGGTTGCAATGAGATAGCCCAGCCATTGATCAGTCATTGGAAGCAAGCTCCTCCTTAAAAGAATGTGTGACATTGGGCTAAGCAGTTTCCTTCTTTTTCCAAGGAGGGTTGACATGGAGGGCCATCTTCAGCAGCACTCCCTGCAGCTGCGAAAGTAGGTCCATTCCTGAAGAGGAGTCTCTAAGGCTCATCAGAGCATCCACTCAGCATTTCATCCTTTAAATGCATACCATCATAATATTGTAAGCACTGTGGCTTCATTTTTCACATGGGACAATTAAGGCTTAGCAAGGTAAAATAACTTGGAAAAGACCACGTAGATATACAATGGCAACTGAGCTGGTATTAGAACCCAAGCCTGGCTGAGTGTAAAACTCATGTCTCTTCTCTACATTAAGCTAACTCCCTCAGGCACATTATAAATTGTATGACAGCATGTATGTGGTAATCTTTTGAAGACCAGAAATACACACTCATAGAACTGAATTTCTTCCAGAACTGCACTCTCCCATCATCCTCCAAACAAGCAACTCCCTCTGAGCCCACACACCCACTTGCTCTCATTTTCCACATGTTTATTTGAATGTAGTCATCAATTACACACTAGACAGATGTCATCTGGAAAGGAAGCCATGGTCATTGTCAAAGAAAAGTGAGAAATGCTTTCAAATTATGCCTGATCTTAGTCCACAGTTGAGGCTAGTTCATCTCTTAAAACAAAAAATATTAGAAATGTTTTCTAAAATGTGGTCTATGAACTCAGGAATACCTGAGATTCTCTCAGGGAGTCTGTGAGGTAAAAACTATTTTCAATAATAATAGAAAAAGTAATTGCTTTTTCACTGTGTTGACATTTGTGCTGACACTGTGTTGACTGATGGTGCAAAAGCCCTGGAGAGTAACACTGTTGATGCTTTAGCATGAATCAAGGCAGTGCCACCAAACTGGATGAGTAGTTATATTTCATTAACAATATGCATGCACAGTTAAAAAAACAAAAGTAAAATGCAATTTTAATTTTAAATGTTTTTGATGAAGCAGTAAAGATTATATTTATTACTTATAAGAATGACTGAAAGATAAATTACGGTTATTCAGACTTGGGAATTTATCATACATTTTCTCAATAATGAATCAAAAGAGCCTATCACTTCAAAAAGAACAACTCATGACATTTGTTGCCAATGATTAAATTTAGATTTTCAAGCAAAAATTTACATTTTGGAAAACTTGTATCTGCCATTATGAGCTTGACAACATCCTAAGAGAGATTTTCTGATAAAATTTGTGGTGATAAATAAGGAATGTGATTTTTTAATATTGCATAATGAAATGAGCCAACATTTTGAAGATGTGCATAATAATTCAGTGTATTGATATTTTCCACATGACCAATGAGTAATATTACAAAATTAAGCATGGGCTTCAAAAACCATTCAAGAGGAAAGATAGAGCAGTAGATTTCAGTGTAGTAGAATGTGACAAGCTCATTGATGTGTTTTCAGATTTCACATTGCAAGTAAAAAATTACCACTTTAGGAAATTACCACTTGTGCCCAGCTGACATAGCTCAGTGGTTGAGCATTGACCTATGGACCAGAAGGTCACGGTTCGATTCCCAGTCAGGGAACATGCTCAGGTTGTGGGCTCCATCCCCAATCAGGGGCATGCAGGAAGCAGCCAATCAATGATTCTCTCTCATCATTGATGTTTCTATCTCTCTCTCCCTCTCCCTTCCTCTCTGAAATCAATAAAAATATTTTTTTAAAAAAATAAATTACCACTTGTCAAGTTTTGGTGTAATATCAAAGAACAATATCCACAATTGTCTGAAAAGTTTCTTTAAATGAATCTTGTACCCTACTACCTATCTAGATTTTCTTCATAGACATCAACAAAACAAATATTGCACAGATTCTGACTGCAGAGCAGATATGAGAATCCAGTTATCTTCTATTTAATGAGATATTAAAAAGATTTGAAAATATAAAACAATGCCTCACTTTTCCACTAATTATTTTTATTTTAGAAAACATAGTTATTTCTCAAAAAAGTCATTTCTATAAACATGCAATGAATTTACTAATGTTATTTTAAAATAAATTAATACATATTCCTATAATTCCTCAGTTTTAATTTCTAATATTAATTGATATATGACAGATAAACAAAAATGCTTTGAGTTCCTGGATGATTTTCAACAGCATAACGGGTTCTTGAGACTAAAAGTTTTGAGGACCACGAGTCCCAAACTGAGAGAACAGAGGTAGAATTTTTCCAAATGAATTCTTTAGTTTAAAATACTGAGTGAATAAATAGAATAAATATTTTTAAATGAATAAATGAGGAAAGGGAAAGGAATGAAGTATTTAAATAACTATATGAGGAGAGTCAAAGACAGTGTTGAGTATGAGTAAGTGTGGGAGGATATAAATCTAGAATATGAAAATAGGACAACTGAAATATTCCATAAGGTAGAGAGGCAGAATATAATTTGTCCAGTTTCTACCAGATAGCAGATGCCTTTTACATTTGCTACACATTTTTACAATAGCTTGAAGAGCCAGGTATCATCTTTCCCTCTCACCCAGGAGCATTGATACTCAGGGAAGTTAACATGACAAAGAGGACATGTAGCTAGGACTTAATCCCAGAAATATCTGATTCCACACTGTCCCAGTCTGTCTCCCCACACTATCCTACTTCCCACGTGGTTCACAACCTCCTCTTACCCCCCTTATTTTATAGAGGAAGTAAGACTCAGAGAGGGTAAATAACATAGAAACAATAGAAAATAACTTAGTGGAAGAGTCAGATCTCTTTACTATATAAAAATCTTCATCAGACATATCTGAACCCCCTCTTATGACTCCCAGTCTAGTGCTCCATTGTCCCATGCAGTGTCAGGTCAAGTCCCCCTAGAATGGAAGTGAATTATGTGGTCCCCCAGCTCTGAGAACTGAGTGTCCCAAGACAAAATTCAAGCAGACATCTGTTCTGGGAAAGAAAGTTTGCACATCCATTGAGTGAGTTGGCTGACGCTTTTAAAACAGCTGAAAGAAAAAGAATAGAAGAAAAAAGACAGAAATAAAATATTTAGTCATAATGAAGCACTCTTGCTCTCTTTCTGACTTTTTAACTTTATTAAACAAATGTTTATAAAGCACCTCATGTGAGCTGGGTATTATGTTAGATGGGACATCCTGGTGGATGCTGGAACTTCAGGGATGAATCACAGATAGTTCCGATGCTGGAGGGTCTCACAGTCCTGTGGGGAACACCAATGAAAACAGAGTTTAATGCAGTGTGAGTGATCAAGGTTTTGAAAGTACAAGGCGGTGTGGGAATCTGGAAGGGAAACTTGACCTAGAGTGGGACTGATAATGTGGCACCTGCAGCAAGTCTTAAAAGACTTATTAGAATCAACCAGAGAGGACTGAGAGGAAGCAGAAGGAACATAATGAGTGTCACACACACAGATTGTGAATTCTTAGAGAAATAAAAATACTTTAGTATGACCAGTAAGGAAATGGCCCCTTACAAGTTAGATGATAGCAAGTCTCACTTTTCACTCCATACTCTGTCATATTGAAACTCTTGCAGTTCAGGTTTAAATATTTAAAATATTCCATGGCTCCATCATTATAACCATCTTGGGACTTTAAAGGTCTAAGGATCTTAGGCTGGGAATTAGTGGGCCAGGTACTGTGTGATTTTTCTGAGTTTGCACAGGGGCACATCACCCTCCCACACCTCACTGCTGAAGGTCTTTCCAACTAATGCTTATCCCATAGTAGGCACCCTATAAATATTTAATGACGTTAATAGTGCTTCTTACTCCTGCTTTTTCCTTTCTTTTAGCTTCTGTTGAAGAATTAGTCACCTCACTCTACTCATACCCAAACTTCCTTCCCCCAAACAAAATTCTCTTTTAATTTGGCCTGGGGAACACATAATACACCTGCAAATTTGCCTCCATTCCAGGGAATCTTCGTCCTTGGTTCTTGGTTCATGCTTTTCACATTCCTGTCTGACTATACCAACAATTTCTTGAGGGCGGGTAACTTTACTCTTTCATCTCTGAATTTTCGCATTAGAAAAAGAAAGTTTCTTAATGAGGAAAGAAAAGGAAAAGTAATACTTGGTCTTGAGGAAGCCCTTTTGCTGTAACTATTACCCAGATGCCCCAGTAAAACTGCAGGGGCATCTTTTCTTTCTTATGTGGACAAGTTTGTCATGACTCCTAGGTTTATATTTCCCAACCCACCCTGATTTAGGGGAGAAAAATGAAGAGGACTCCATAGGAAAGTGTAAAACCCGAGCACAAGAAGTTGGGTGTGGGGAAGATGCAAGCAGGTGTTAGAGCCCTCTTGCCACACTCTCCCACAATTTCCCTTCTTCTCCACTCCAGCCTGGATACATCCTGCACTTCAGCAACTGATGGGAACTGGGTACAGAACCAGAAACTGAAAAAAATATTAAAGTACAGGATAAATCTTGAGCCAGGTTTCTCCAAAATCCAAAATGAAGGTGACTGTGAGGGGACTTTGAGCTGCCACTAAACTGATGAAGTTACAGCCATTTCCTCCACTGTCTGGTCAATCTTCTCTGAAATCTTACTCCATCTATCATCTCTTTGAGATATCAACTTTCCCTTCCTCTTGCATCATTTAACCCTGATCAAACTTCTTGCATCCTAAAGAAATAATATTCTTTTTAAAAGACTAGGCCCAAGAACAAAAATGATGAAAAATTAAAATCTGCTCCTGACTCTTTTATTTCTTTTCTTTCTCATCTAATTTTTCTTAAAAGAGTTGTCTACCCTTTCTAGCTTCATTTCCTCATTTCCCATTCACTTTTAAATCCACTGAAATCTAGCTCACAGTCTTCCTCTCTCTCCTAATTACTGGCCTTTATCTTATTTAATGTCTTGGCAGCATTTGACTGTCTTGGCCATTCTTTTCTTCCCACTACTCTCCTTCAACTTGACTTTTACAACACTATTCCTTATTTATTTAGTTATTTCTCTCTGGTCCCTCTTTCTCAGAGCTCCTTGTGCCTTCCCTTATTTCTCCTTAAATATTTCTGTTTCCTCTATTTCATTCATTTCACCTTATTTCTTTTCCACTCCTCATTTAAGATATATTTGTGAGTATTTTCTACACCAAGCATTGTTCTATAAGTTCCCTGTCCTATGAAGCTTCAAGTATAAAAGGACACAAGGATTTCTTACTGTTACTAAAATAGTTCCTCATCCATCATTTTTCTGCCACTAACATGCTCCTAACTTTATAATCTATGGTTTCAACTCAAAAATTTCATGTTTCAGACTCACACCTCAAAGTCCTTTAAAAAAAATACTAACCCAAACTACATAAGACATTATTTCCATGACATTTAGGAATTGAATCAGTTTTCTTTATTTAAACAAATTAAATTTCTTTTCCTCACAAAGCCTATTTCTTCTCTTGTACCGTATTCCCTATCTCTGTAAATAGCAGCATTACCCAACCAGCCATTTAAGCCCTAACCTTATGAGATATTTCACAGTCTGCCCTTTTTCATTCATCCTTCATCCAATCAGTTTCCAAGTCATAAATATATTATCTTCTAAATGTATCTTGCTTTGGTACCTCCCTTTTTCAACATCCTTGTAAATACCCTACTTAGGTTACCATCATTGCTTCTCCCTTTAGATTAAGCTCCTATTAGCCCTATATCAATTCATCCCTCTACAGAATGTGCTTTCTAACACACAATATTGGTAATGTTCCTGCTTAAAACCCTTTATATGGTTTTCACATCTGAGAAAAGGCAAAACTACTTATCAGCTTGCAGGCTTCCCATGAACTAGGCTTTTAATCATCACACTCTTCCTCACTCCTTCCAGCATAACCATATATTTCAATGTCATAACCAAACTGAAATATTTAGTTACTAAAAAGGGAGGTATCTCATGCTTATGCCTCAGTAATATTGCAAAAGCTCATCCTTCTTCCTGAAATACCATATTTTTCCTTATCTTCTTCTAGACTACCTTGTCATTCTTCAATATTCACAGTCTTAACTAAAGTCCTCTCTGACTTCACCAGGAATGATCGATTTCTTTCTTATAACACTTTGCACACGTCCCATTTATAATTACTATCACATTTTTAGAAATTGATTTGATACTTTAGGTCCCAGAAAATAGAAATTATACTTTTCATTTTTGTATCCCAAGTCTTCAAATAGCACCTAGCATATAGTTAATACTAAGAAAATATGTGTTGAAATAATAAGCCAAGAAAACCCAGCTGTTCTTAACCTGAATTAATTTCAATTTGCTATTATTTTAATTCCACAGCATCATTTTAATTATTTTCACATGGAGAACAATATTTCTGGAGTGTGTATCATCTCTAGATACAAAGCATTTTGACTAATATCTAATCTATCACTGGTGAGTGCCCAACCTGCAAACAGCAGAGGCCATTGCTGGGCTCCTGATATGACACTATTTCTAGTGGGTCTGCTGGTCATCCAGTAGCAAGTTAATTAGCTTGAGTTCATCTCATCATGCAGGGAGTCGTATTTGATCTACCAAGGATAAACACAATTCTAAATAAAGATTTTTCTTCCCTGTCTGCATAGTTAACATAGCTCTATCCCTTGTGGCTTAACAGAATGCCTATCCATTGCTTTAATGTTCTATATTAGTTTGCTCCCAATTAGTGAAAGGATTTTATAATTAAGGAAGTATGACAGTGGGTTCATACCCACAGAATTCACTAGTCTTACCATCTGCCCATTACTCATATACTGTTGGCTTGACAGAATGATTGAATGGTCTTATAAAGGCTCACTTTTGGCACTAAATGGAAGAAAACAACCTATGCATAAATTATTGCATGCCAAATCTTTACCTTGGGCTCAATAGGTTTGAAGTTACTGGGAGAAATACTTTCACCAGAGAATAAGTTATATTTTGAATGAGATACTAAGATTACTAAATATGGGGACTTCTCATGTTGCTGTCCAATGGAAAACTAGGGTAACCCATAACAGGATTTTCAAGGACTTAGATCTCCTAAGGATAAAGATATGAATTACTTCAATAGGTAAAGAATGTCATTGAGCTGACTGGCAGGGAGTAATGGAAATACAAATGAGTAGTAGAAAGAGGCAGCTATAATTGTCCACATAGGCCTCAGGATCATATGGGAGCTGAGGTTATATCTGCATGTTTTATTTAATTCTGTTTTTCTTATTCACCCGCCATTTCTAACCACAACATTTTAATAAGAACCTGGTGATAGCTAGGGTTCTTTTATGTCTCAGGTGGGAATATAACCAAATTGAGATCCCCAAGTGATGGTCTGGTATCTGATGATACTTTTGTGTCATCTATGTTGAGGACATCAGTCTATTATCTGGAGAAATACAAGAGTATTGCTGATGGATAAAGGTGGTGGACAGTGCCAAATATCTCCCCGTTGGATCCTCCTATCTACTCCTCACCATTCTCCAACCTGCTCTGTGCTCCTGGACACTGACCTTTATAAACCATATCAACAGACTGCCATGATCACTGGCTTCCAGGGGAAACAGGAGATCGGAGGACAGAGGAAAGTGGGATTGGGTATTTACTTTCTTCAGGGAAGATCACCTCAGGTTGGCTGTGCCTATTATTTGAAGACCACAGATCCTGGCAAGTGTCCTCTCCAAAGATGATTCTCTCATGGTAGAAAGCTCTTCACCTTGAGCTTCCTACCATAAGCCTGTATGTAATCACTTCTTATTTTACTAGCCACAGTGTACTTCACCATCCCTTGTTTCATGATTATACCATTGTGAATAGTCCTCTTTTAAAACTATCATCAAGGCACCAAGTTTGAGAGTGTCATCTGGTTCTAGCTGGTGTCCCTTGCCTCATGGAAGGGCGGTTTTGATTGCCTAGGGGTCCTAAAATTATTGCTGTTACAAATTTACACTCCCATAAAGGTCCCAGATTTCTGGATGAAATGGCTCTTGGGAGACTATTAAAAAAGTGGGTTTTTTTGTTATTGTAGCTGTTAATAGGGCTTTCTCCCACCACCTCCCCCTAAAAGCAAGAGATATGCCAGGACATACTAAGTGAAGGTTTGAATTTATTTAAATTTGCTCTCACAGTGCATTTCATAACTGGGCTTTGGACCTGGGTGGCTGTCATATAGCTGAGGCCTGGCAGCGACTGTTCTTTGCTGCTCAAAAGGCATAGATGAACAGTTGGCCACAGGATCAGGATGCACTGTAGCAAAAGGAGGAAGATGCGCTCTTCTCTCAAACTGTTAAGTGCAGTTCCACTAAAATTATTTTTCTCTATATATTGACAGGGAGAATTGAATCATCTGTGAACTAGACCATGAAGGAGAAATGGGTCTCAACTTGAAAGGAATACATCAAGGATCAAATTCATTGACTTCAACCTCTCCACAGACTTTTTATGACCTTCTCCATCCTGTTAACAATGTTTCAGTGCACTCTATAGTTTAAATTAATTTTCAGGGACATTCATTGTCTCTTCCTCTACTCACTGCAAGTTCTGAATGCTAGGGCATATTGGAACCAGCCAGACAGACTGGGTTCAAATTGCAGCTGCAATACTTTAGAGAGCTGTGACTTTCAACATATGTCCCCATCACTTCATTTTAATTTCTCCATCTGGAAATAGAAATGATGATATCTAATAGCCCTTGATTAGAGACAATCTGAGAGCAATTAATATGTTGAGTAAAGATGATTTGTAGAATATGTAAAACATAATATGGTTTTTTATCATCTCTTTAAAATATTCTAAATATAGGTAGCCTTATCATTTTTTCTGGATAAAAAAGAAATGTGCAAATTTCACAATTTTTCTCTTAGTCTCAGGTACTAGACAGCCCACAGTTCTCTAAGAAACAGAAGAGCATGGTTCCTTAGGGACATCAGAAAAGGGAAAGAAACAAAAATAATTAGGTCTTGGAAGAAAAAGGAAAAACTATCATATTTGAAACTTATATAAGCTAAAAAGAATCTATGAACCAATTATTAGAAATAATAAGATAATTTTAAAATGTGGCTGCTTATAACCTCAATATATAAAAATTAATTTCACTCCTATAAACCTCAAGAATATATAAAGAACTTCTATAAAACAATAAGGAAAGGCTAAATATTTAGAAATATAATTTAAATGAAGACTTAAATTAATGAAGTGATATACCATATTCATAAAAAGAGGGACTACTGTAAATATGTTATCTCCAAATTGATCTATAGATATGTTATAATTACAATTAAAATCCCATTAGGGTGTTCTAAGAAAACTGACTCCCTGATTTTAAAGTATATATGGAAGCACAAAGGCCAGATAATAGCCAATATACTTCGAAAAAGAGGATATACTCTATCAAATATTAAGGCTTATTATAAAGCTTGTTACTTAAGATAGCATGGTATTAGAGCAGGTACAGGCAAATCAACCATAGGATTCAAATAGAAATTCCTGAAATAGACTTTCACATATATGAAAAACTCATCTGAAGAGGATATTGGACTATTTGAAAAAAAGAAGATTTATTCATTAAATGATGCTAAGACAATTGGATACCAAAATGGAAAATCCTCTAATAAATATTGATTTGTTGTTGTTTTAGCCCATATTTAATGTTAGCATCCGACAAGTTCCATATCACCTTCCCTGGAGGATGGATCCAATTTCAGTTCTGTTTTCAAAGACTTGGCTGTGTTTTATTAGGTATGTCCCATGCATTTCAAGGGTGAAATGTACATTTCAGGGGTGAGTTAGAGACTTCTGTCAGTTTATACAAAGACTTAGGTGATCCCCTTTTCCAGAACTCTTCTCTTGCACTCTGGTACCCATGGAAACCGTAGGACTCCTTTTCTGAGTGGTCTAATTAGAAAATCAGGGTTCCTCTCAGAATTTTATCCCCTGTGTTATTGATAAATTCCACAGAAATATACCTACCCTGGCGACAAACTGCTTTGAAAAATGAGAGAGGAAAAAATACATTTCCCCTGTACCTTTTGGACCAGAGGGGTCGTTTTCCCAGTTGATTTGGCCAGAAAGTCAGGTTATCTCTATAAGACTTAGATGTCCACACCATGACCACCACCTCGGCCATGCAGCTTCCTAAGTGGGGCTGGCCTCAGGGAAGGACTGGAGAAATAAAAACAGGGATTTCCCTCTATACTTGCCAGCTCATGAGTATGGGTAAGGTGTGGGGGCTCTTCCCCATCCTCTGGTTATAAAACAGGGGAATATTTTTCAGAATTTTCTTATATGTACCCTCTCTGTAGTCTGGGACTCTCTCTACCTTAAGTCAAAACTGAGAGAAACAAGAAGTAAACAAACAAACAAACAAAAACACCTGAAACTCACCCCCCATTATTGGCCATTATTTAAGAATGGACTTCCTTCCCAATCTGCCTGCTGTTGTTAACTTTCAGTCTTTAAGTTATTATTATTATTTTGTTAGAAGTTTTTAGTCATAATCAGTGGGAGAAAGAAGCTAGAGTAACTATTCCATCTTTGCTGGTGCCAAAGTCCACACATTATTTTTTATGTAACAAATATTATGTACTACAATTGAAGAAAACAAAAAGTTCTACCCTCAGGGGATCTCATTGTATAGAGGACTCTAAACACATGCTTTTAGGGAATTTGACTCTGACAAGGAGAAAAAAAAATAAAGTCAGAGGTAAAGGGACAAAGGATAAGATTGAGACTTGGTGGTGTCATTTTTGTTACTAAGGGTTAGCTAAGTGGGTTCATTGCTTCTCCTACCCAACACTTGAAACATTTTAATTATTTTATACTAGAGGCTCAATGCATGAAATTCGTGCAAGAGTAGGCCTCCTTCCCCCAGCTGCCAGTACCGGCTTCCCTCTGGTACCCAGGACCTGGGCTTCCCTCCAGCCGCCAGCAGGCTCTCAGGTCCTGGGCTTCCCTTGCAGCCCCGGCTTCACCTGGAAGGACGTCCAGAAGGACTTCTGGTCTAATTAGCATATTACACTTTTATTATTATAGATTTATTTTCAAAGTACTCCCTGCCCTACTCCCTGGGTAATAAACCACATGAAACTGGTCTGTGTCTGTGTGGCTCACGTTTGTGCTATCCCGCACATTAAGTGATTGTTGATAGATTACATAGTGTTTGGCATTTTTCTAGACTGGGTGCTGTCCAGCTCTGCCCTTACTCTCTTGCCCTTTACTTCAGTGCATACCAACCCGACCCTCAACTGCCAACTTCTGAATTTCTCTACCTGAGGTCTTTCTCAAGCTTCTGAAACCTGTTTTGTCCACCTGTATAGTAGGTAGTTAGTACCAGAAAAATTAGTATCTGCTAGAAGAAGACCTCAACCAATGATTGACAGAGTTGGTTAATAAGTAGCCCAGCCCTGCCCTAGCTGGCTTGGATCAGTGGATAGTGCATCGACCTGCGGACTGAAGGGTCCCAGGTTTGATTCTGGTCAGGGTACATGTTCTGGTTGTGGGATCACTTCCCAGTAGGGATCATGCAGGAGGCAACTGATCAATGATTCTTTCTCCTCATTGATGTTTCTATCTCTCTCTCCCTTTCCCTTCCTCTCTGAAATCAATAAAAATATTTTTTTAAATAATAATAATTAAAAAAATAAACCAGCCCCTTCCCCCTCAGGTGGGTTAACTCTGCCTTCTGTCCTCCTACACTGGCTCTCGGAATTTTCTCAGCTACGTTTAGCTCCAGCTGCCCACAGTGGTAACTAGTTCGATAATAAACAATTTATTGACTACCTTCCCTTCTCTGACTCACTTTACCATCCTCTTTTGGTGTTTCCCTGTCCTCTTAAATAAACTACTTTCACTTAAATCCTTGTTTTACGGTTTGTTACTGGAGCAACCCAAACTAAAATAGTTGCACTTTCCGGCCCAGCTCACATCGAGATACAGGTGACAGACAGAGACTTGGCCCAGCTCAGATCGGGACCCAGGTAACAGACAAGAGACTTGGCCGACAGCAGTTGCCCTATATCTAAATTCAGCTGAGCATTTGGAATGCTCAGGGCCCACTCAAGAATGCAAATAATCCTTCCCACTAATATTTACAGGGTAAACTAAGATTGTTGGTAGAGTATTAAATTTGACAGTAAAATAGTAATCGAGTTTTCAGATTAATTTAAATAGGCTAATTGAAATAAGTGAATATTCAAGTACTGGACAAAAAGCTATTCTTAAAGTAATAACTAAAATTTTTATTGGTAGTTCATCTCATGGTAAAATTCCTGAATAAGCAATGAACCTAAAGCAGTCATATGTGTGGTGGGAAAAAAAAATTTTTTTTAATTTGAAGCTATCAAGACTACATTATAAAATTTACAAAAACCTCCATTAAAAAAAAAAGGGGGGGGGATAGTAGGGCAATATCATGTAAGGAAAAATATCCTATAAGTAAATTACATCTAGAAAATTTTTACTTTACCAAATTAAGGTTCATTTGCAATGCTAACAGCAAGGCCATTAAAAACACACATGGTGTCTAAATAAGACAAAGGAAAATCATTTGAACAAAAATAAAAAGGATCCCAAATCAATTATATAGAAAAGATTCCTTTATTAACTTGTGGTCGAGAATATATTTGTATATTTTCAGAAAACAACCCCAAGACCAGATGGATTCCTGCAACAGAGAGGAATTGACAGGAGTGCTCCAACCACGAAGACAAGAGGAAAAAACAGTCCAGAGATGGAAGACACTGACAACGCCTTGCCATGGGAGCAGTCAGCAGCTGTGCACCGCTGCAGGTTACCTAGGACCAAACCAGAGAGGGTCGGACCTGCATTGCCACCATGTGCCCACCATCCAGATATCACTGCTGACATGTACACATAAGGAACTGTTGGACATTGAAATTGGGACTCAAACATTTTTTTGTTTTGTCTTGTTTTGTTATTATATGTTTATTTCCAGTCTGCAAAGGCAAAACTTTTTAAAGGAAAGAAATGGTGGGAAAAAGATACAGAGGCAAAGAAGCATTGAACAGACTGTCAAACTACATTGGGAAGACAGGGGTGGTTGGGCGAGGAGGGCTGTAAGAGACCAACCGAAGGACTTGTACGCATGCATATAAGCACAACCAATGGATATAAGACACTGGGGCGGGGGGGGGAGGGGAGGGTGGGCAGGTGAAGGCATGTCCTGGGAGGTAGGGGAGGTCGGGGGGAGATCAAAGGGGGAAAAAAAAAGGAGACATATGTACTACTATTTGTAATACTTAAAACAATAAAAATAAAATAAAATTAAAAAAAAATAGTTGCACTTCTACACACACAGGCATGGGACTTTTGCTAAGAGTTTCCCCCATAGCTTGAGGAGTGGGAAGAGCACTGGGCTTTAACTCAGCAGGTTATAGTTCATCCACTTACCAGCTAGCTGACCTTGAACAAGTCCCTTGATTACTCCAGACTCAGATTTCCTCATTTGGAATATGGAGTTAATAAAATCTGCTTCATAATATTCTCGTGGGTATTAAATTAAATAGGTTCTTTTACATATACTATTCTCTCATGGAGACCAGCACCTAGTGAGTACTTAGTGAGTTAATGTGTGCTGGTACAGTGTCAGTACAAAGAATTACTTCTTGTATTGTGAGCAATCATGCCTGCTTTATTTTTCTCCTGATGGAGAGTGGGGGTTGCATTAACATCTCCACTCAACATCAGGAATTGCTAATGATGGGGAAATGTTGGAGAGCATGTACTGTTTCATCTTGAGGAACATGCTTCTAATTAACAAGAGCCTGTTTTATTTCAACATAAATGGGCAATGGCTCAGCAGATGGTCCTGCTATTCGTGAGTCCTAGTGTGCTCCAGAGGAAATGTACAACAAACACTTCAGAGAGAGTGCATTGTCTTTTAATTTATATGGATTTCTCTTTTATAGGAGAATAGTTACATGAAATTTTCATGGCTTTGTAGACTTTTAGGTCATAAAGAGAACATAGTGATCAAGAATATTCAGAACCCTTTGTTTTACAGTTGGGGATTCAGAAGCTTCAATAATCTCCCCTCCCCAGTAGTATTTCTGGAACAATAACAACTATCTTCAAATATGTAAAAGATTAATAAGTGAGGGAGCAGGATATCTTATTAAAGTGACCTCAAAAATGAAAAGCTGGTAGGAGCATTTCGAATTCAACTTAACAGGAAAGATTCTATGAATTAGAGCTGTCCAATAACCAAAGAGATGGCTGAAGTAATAAGGTTGTCACCACTGCAGGTATGTAAGATGATCTTAAATCTATGTGGGGTTTTCTACAAAAGATTTCTGTTCATAGGAGGGAAACTCAATTGGCATTCTAATTTTTTCCAATTTTATGATTTGACTACCAAACTACTCTGAATCCCCTAAGGTTGCATTAGAAATAATTAATTCTATCTCACTTCTATGAGTCCCTTTTTTCTTCATATAGACACTCCACCTGTTTCCAAGCAAGGTGAAAGCTCAGGTATTTGAAACAAGTGGAGGATTCAGGAGGCCAGGCCCAGCTGTAGAAATGAAGATGGCTATAGCAGTCATGGAAGTGTGTCACTTGCACCTCCCTTCAAGAAAGAACCTGCAGGTCAGCTGTGAGGAGCTGTGATTTGACAGCCTCCAGCCATCATCACCTTTAGGATCCATCTTGGCCTTTAAGCCAAGGCCCCATAATTTCAGGGAGTCCTTACTAATGCCTGAGCATGGCAGATGTTCTAGGATGTGCCCTTTTCGGCCTGAGTTGGGACTCCTCTTTACTCTGCAGCTTGCTGTTGGATCAGTGACATTGTCAGACCTGCATGTGATCTGAGGCTATCCTGACCCAGCCTTGCTTTTTCCCTTCTTTCCTTTCCTAGATGTCACATCCTTTTCACAGTCTGAGGCTTTCCCTGACCAGTCCTGCTTCTCTTCCTACTCCTGTCTTAGACACTACCCTCAATAAAGCTCTTATATTCCTAACTCCATCTCAACCTCTGCTTCTAGAAAAGCCAGTTGACTCAATGACTGACCTGCAATTCTGCAGCCCATGGTAAAAGGGAACAAAAGTCCACATCCCAAAGAAAGAGAATCTGAATCACCAACATGGATGATCATCCAAGGAGCGTGAGAAAGCAAGAAAGAGACCTAAAGAATAAAATGATCAGCAAGGACCAGAGGGCAACAGCAAGGCTTTGAGAAGCAGAGCCTGGAGAGATCCCTTGAGGAAAGTGTGCGAGAGGCAGAGAGTGTTTCCATAGTGACTCCGAACCACACTGTCAGTGCTCTTCATACAGAAGTCACCTGGTTATATCTTGTCCTTATGGGGTTGGGGAAAGGAAGAAAAGCTGCCCATGCTTGATCCATTGACACTGACTATTCCATAGCACAATATGGCAACAAGGGCAATGGGCTTTGCATATGTGGAAGTGCCAGCATTTAGGGGGCAGATGGTAAAGACAGCTACTATTTGTTGCATGCTTATTGTGCATCAGGCACTGTTCATTATTTTAAGGTTATCGATTGCCAAGCACTTTGCAATCGATAACCTTAAAAGGGGTTCAGGAATCTGGGAACAGCTTGCTAGATTGGTTTGGCTCAGGGTTTTTTATGAGGTTGCAGACAAGCTGAGAGGGTTGCAGTCATTTTAAAACTTATCTGGAGCTGGAAGATCCACATCCAAAATCATTCCTGTGGTTTTGGCAGGCCTCAGTTTCTCACCATGCAAGCCTCTCTATAGGGCTGCTTGGCATAGCAGCCAGCTTCCCCTGAAGTTAGTGATCCAAGACAGAAGGATCACTTAAGGTGAAAGCCATAGTCTTGCATTACTTAGCCTCAGAAGTGAAATGTCTTCATTTATGCCATAACCTATTGTCTCCCAGAACAACCCTCAAACAGTATGGGACAGCAGTACACAAGGGATCTCTAGGACCATCTTGAAGGCTGGATACCACAACTTCTAGAAGACAATATGCAGTAGATATTTTACCAATGAGGAAACTGAGGCACAAAGAAGCTACAGGACAAATGGCAGGGTCAAGATTTGAACTGTGAATCTATGTTCCTAATCATTATACTACACTATCCCTTCAAGTGGAGGAATAGAAGGCAGAGAGAAAATAAGACAGGTGTGTTTAAATGTCATCATTGTGGGTGGTTATGTAAAGAATGGCATAGGTGGCCATCATTTGTATAGAGCTTAGCAGAACAACTCCTCTTATCAAGGGTAAACTTTATATCAGATGTATAATTAAAATATTATTTTCTCATTTTCCAGACAACAAAAGAAAATTCAGAAAAGCTACATACTTTGCCCATTGTTGCACAATAAATACACAGAGGAGTTAAACTCAGTTCTTCATTTCTAAGCACAGGTTTTGAGTGTGCACCACAGCTGCTCTTTCCATTACACCAAAGAACAAACTGGTGTTTCCAATTCTCTGGAATAGTAAGTAAGGTAAATACAGTGGGTAAGAGTAAGAGCACAGCCTGTTAACCGGTTACATGCAAAGTAGAGAAGGCCTGCTCTACAGAAAGAGAGTTGCTGTTTGTCAGTGTTTCTTAAAGTATAATATACACATAGAGAAGTGCGCATATTTAAAGGTATAGCTTGCTGAATTTTTTTAAAGTTTTATTGATCTTAGAAAGAGGAAGGGAGAGGGAGAGAGATATAGAAACATCAATGAGAGAGAGTCATCGAATTAGCTGCCTCCTGCAGTCTGCACCGAGGATCGAACCCACAACCCAGGCGTGTACCTTGACGGGGAATCGAACAGGCGACCTCTTGGTGCATGAGAGGATGCTCAACCAAATGAGCCACACAGGCAGGGCTAGCTTGTTGAATTTTATAAATGAAACAAACTAAATGAAAAAGCAGACATTATCATCCACCCCAAAATCCCCTTTGTTCTGCTTTTCTGTCAGGACCCCCCAGGCAGTCACCACTATGTTGACTTATGGAAGCATAGATTCGTTTTGCCTGCTTTTGTAGTTTACATAAATGTAATCTTGTACTTTTTCATAATTTATTTATTCACTATACCAGGGGTTGGCAAACTATATCCAAATTTGGCCCACTTCCTATTTCTGTACAGCCTGCAAGCCAAGAATGATTTGTACATATTTAAATGCTTTAAAAAATCAAAAGAATAATATTTCATGGCAAACAAAAATTATATGAAATTTAAATATGTGTTCATATATGACATTTTATTGGAACACACCATGCTCATTCTTTTTCATATTATATGTGGCTGCTTTCACGTTCCAATGGCAGTTAAGCAGTTGCAACAGAGACATTATGTAGCATTCTATTGCTTTGCACTGTTGCCTGGCTCCAGAAATAGAAGTGATGCAATCATAACTTGAGTTTGCTTCTTGGCCTGCAGAGTCTAAATATTTATTATCTGGCCTGTTACCGAAAATTTTTGCTGAGTTCTGGACTATAGTATTGATGAGTATTTGAGTAGTTTCCAATTGGATGTTATGAAGAGTGCTGTTTTGAACTGGTTCATGTTTTTAGTGAACATATGTAAGCATTTATTTTGGGTACATACCTAGGAGTGGAATTGCTGAGTACTGGGTTGTGTTAAGCTTAGTAGGTACTGTCAAAGTAGGTTGTAGTAATTTTAGACTCTAACCAGCAGTGTATGAGAACTCTACTTGCTCCATATTCTCACCAATAGTCAGTATTTCCTATCTATTTTACTTAACCATCTAGTGAATATGTCGTAGTAACAAGAGAACGTTTTTGAAATGATAATCACAGTAACCTTTTTTTTAGGCCATGCCAAATGCTGTGCTAATAATTGTACCTACATTATCACTTAATAGACAAGTTCATTTTACTGATGTGGAAATAGTGTTGAGCAAAGCTAAGAAATGTTAAGGTCACATAGCTATTAAGTGGGAAAACTATTCAGGTCTGATTGACTTCATAGCCTATACCCTTTCTACTGTACCACATTCTCTCTCCATGTGACAGTTTAATAAGACATTACAACCTTGAAGGATATCAGCAATGTGAGTGTCTTTAGTATTCAAACATTTGTACGAAAAAGGGATGCAACACAGCTATGAAGAGTAGGCCTGGGGGAAGTATGGGCAGATACACTCTCATTCCTGCTTCCTCCACTACAGTGGTTAACTGCACGCTTCCAGCCCCCTGGCTGGTTATGTTGTTGTTACATGTTCTGACAGTTGAGACCCATGGTGAAAAATGATAACAGATTTGTAATCTCAAGATCATCTCCAGATGCTGGTCAGAAGCACCTCTGGATTCATAAAATATTTGTCTTTAGTATTTCTTGAAGATGGATGATTGGGGGGAAAAAAGTTCCAGGAACATTTCAGTATAAATCATGGGGAATTTTTTCCTTTGGCAATCTGGAATGCATTTCTCCATTTCTTTAAGAAGAATAATGTGTGTATTAATAACTTGGTTGGAATGGGGTGCAAGCCAAGATGAGATGACCATGGAAATCATTATTGATGGTTTCTTGTAGTCAAACAATCTGTTCCCCCAAACCTGGAGTTTGTCATCTGTAGGTGAGTGACTGCTAAAAAGCCACATCTGAGTCACTTGCATGAGTCCCTTCCTCTCCATCTCAACTGCTAATTCTCTACCCAATGTTTTTGGTTATCTGAATTTAAAAATGCTCATATCAACTTTCTCTCCACACAAATAAGCATTCACATTGACATTGAGGTTGTCCCATTAATCTGATTATGCGATTGCTTTGATAAAATACTTCTGAGGACTCTGTTGCTTGTAGCAGTGCTCTCCAATTTTTTATAGGTATATAACTGACTCTCCAATCTTTTTTTTCTTTATTCTGCACTACTGCCTACCCATGAAAATTGTATTTATTTATGAATATATTATTTTTTCATACTTATATATGAGATGTTTTCTTAGGAATTTATATACTTTCTATATAAACTTTTAAGATATACATTTTTTAAAAGAATGAGATAATATATACCAGGGGTCAGCAAACTTTTTCAGAAGAGCACCAGATAGTAAATATTTTAGGTTTTACAGTCTAGAAGGTCTCTGTTGCAACTACTACTCAACTCGGACACTGTAGTACAAAAACAGCCATATGTAAACATATGGGTTTGACTGTGTTCCAATAAAACTTTATTCTCAAAAACAGTCAGCAAGCCAAACTGGGCTTATGGTCCATAGTTTGAGAATGCCTGATATACACATTTGGCTACTTCAGATGTGATCAAGGTAAAATGGGATACAGGAATTCAAATGCTTCTGACTCACTTCTTCTGTCTCCACTGTTCATCTATTTTGTTCTGCCTACAACTGCAGCAAATTGCTTTGCAGACTGCTGCTAGCAATAATAATACCAAGGTGAATACCTGCCAGCAACCTGGCCCAAGTTTGACATGTTACTATTCAGGCACTCACACAGAGAGCCCTATTCATCTCTTATTCCTCAAGGAATTCCCTGGAAGGCATTCACTGGCCCAACTTTGTGTGTCCCTCACCCCCTGTTTCAGCAATGTTGTAATATTGCATGGCAACTTCTAATCACAGAAATGGAGAGAAGAGGGGAAGTTCCCTCAAAAGGCATAATAGACTAACAACCTTCTCAGGTATCTTCTACCATAAAGAGAAGCACAAAGAAGGAAGTGATTATCACAAAAGGATCATTTTCAGAGAGGAGAACAGCTGTCTTAAAAAAAAAAAAGAATGTGAGAGATTAACTGCTAAGCACCTATTGTGCACATCACAGTTTTATTTTTAAGGCAATTGTTTTCACATCTCTTTTAGGATCTTTGTCAGAATGAATGAGTTATGGTACCAAATAACTCTACAATCTCAGTGACTTAAGGAATCAAAGATTAATTTCTTGCTCACATTGCACATCTCTCATGAGTTGGCCCAAAGCACTGCTCCACCCTTTCCATCAGAAACACAGGTATACTGAGCATTCCCTAACTTTCTCCCGTCGCAGGGAGAAAGGAAAGTGATGAATTACACAGTGGTCTTTAAAGTTTCTTACTGGAAGTATAAAACGTAACATTTACTCACATTTAACTTGCCTAAGCACTTAACTTCAAAGGGAGTTAAGTTGTGCAATTAAGCTGTGTATTTGGATTATATTGTTGATATTATTTCCATGCTGCCCTCCTGTAGGGAAATTATACATATGTCCCCACTCACTATTTTATTAATATCAGACTTGGGCAATTAAATACACATAAGCAGAAGTGATGTGTTACATTTGAGCAGAAAATTTAGAGCTATCCAAATGATATGTTGTTGTTGTTTTCCCTTTGTCATAAGAAGATGTCCCAAATAAGAGCTATTTCTGCAGCCTAAGTTTTAGAATGAGGAAAATACATGGAGTGGAGCTATATTCTACTTATAGACAATCATAACAGCCCTGATAAATAATCTTGTGTTGTTGTAAACCACTGATAGTTTGAAGTTAATATTTGTTATAACAGCATAACCTAGAAAAATATGAGCAGTACAGAGAACCAAAAATATCAATAAATAGCCCTCATGACTAATAAGACCAATCCTTCTACTGAACTTTTTTTCTTTACTCTCTTTTGTGCCCATATCCTACACCCCTCTTGAAGGAAATTCTCCAAAAATATGTCTAACCACTGCAGGAAACACAAAGTGCAAGATATCCGGGTGTGTTTATTTACTTGAGTTACCATAACAAATACCAAGAATTATATTTGTTGGTTTGAACAGCAGATATCTATTTTTGCACAGTTCTGGAGGCTAGAAGTCCAACATCAAGGTGTCAGCAGGGTTGATGTCTTCCAAGGCCTCTCTCTTCAGCTTGTAGATGGTAATCTTTTCATTATGTCTTCATGTGGTCTTTTCTCTTGCTTGTCTGTATCCTAATCTCTTCTTATGAGGCCAGTTGTCATACTAGATTAGGGCCCACTTATATTAACTCATTTTACCTTAATTACCTCTTTAAAGACCCTACCTTCATATACAGATGCATTCTAAAGTACCAGGGGTTAGGATATTAACATGAATTTTAAAGGGACACAGTTCATAACACTGGATAATATGCAGCAATCTCTTCCTCAGAGCACTCAGTAAGATGGTCTCTTTATTAGGTCCAGATGTGGCTTCTCTTGATGTGGATACCTCTGTACTAAAAAGACAAATTATCTATCCTCCACACACCCAATATATAACAGAATAGAAAAACCACAACAAAAAATCCCATTTGGAAAATAAAACTATGGAAGACACATAGCAGACACTGTCCCATAGTAAATCTGAAATCCTTCTGGGCAGAAACCTTGAAGGTCCCTACTTAGGAGTGGAGAATGTGTCTAAGTTATGCCCTGAACTTACACTCAGAAAGCAACTCCCTTGTACTTTGTTCTCCATTGTCCTTGGCTCTAACCTCAGGAGATTATTATTTTTCCTTTTTCTTTTTCTTTTCAGCCATATCTGAAGTAGGTGTTGGGCAATAGGTTCTGAGGTTGGGGGTACTAAGATGTTTTATCTGTCCACTGTCTGCCCATAGAATTTAGTGGTTTCAGAGATTCTTTTAAAACTCAATCAAAACCTCTTTTAATAAACTCAAAAAATGTTTGTTGTTATTGTTTTGTTTTGTTGGCAGTACAACTAACCCCAAAGTTTGCCAGTTTCCTATTTCTCCAATGACAGTCAGTTTTATGTGCAGATGAGCCAGTCATCACACTTTCAGATAATTTATTTTGTATTCAATAAGGACATGGATTGTAGGGGTCAGAGAGAGGAGTGTTATAAGATGAATTATGTCCTCCCAAAATTCATATGTTGAATTCCTAAACTCCTTAGAAGAAAAGGAGATTAGGACACAGAGGGCCAAACAAATGAAGACACTGAAAGAAGATGGCCATCAACCAGGTATGGGAGGCAAATGCCATGAATACTTCATTTTCCATTAGCTGGGCAAGGTCAACCATTTTTTCAACTTTTATTGTGTATCCCATGAATTACAACAGGACAAGGCAGCAAACCTGTCCCAGCAGACAGGTCACTGAAGTTGATACATATGGATTTAGTATTTGTTTTCTGTTTGTCCCCTCTGAGTTTTGTTCTTCTATATCCCCTTTCTTTCCTTTTTAAAAATTATTTTTCTAATTCAATTTTAATTTGTTGTTTTGCCACTTAGTACTTTGCTTTATATTTTCTTAGTGGGTTTTCTAGTGATTACACTATACATAATCAACATTCACTCTACCTGGCTTGACATTGTATTATTTCATGTATAATATAGAAATCTTGCAATTATTTAAGTCCATTTAACTCCTCACCATCCTTTATGTTTTAGCTGCCACATATACTGTCCTATCTAATAAAGAGGGAATATGCTAATTGACCCTCACACCAACACAAACATGGCGGGGCCCACAGCCAATAAGGAGGAAATATGCTAATTGACTGCCCCACCCTCAAAGATGGCAGCGCCTACAGCCACAAGATGGTGGCGCTCAGTCCCATCAGCCCTGCCAGGGCAGCAGGCACGTGGGGGACCAGCATCCCCCAGTCCCCTCAGCCTCCCAGCCCCCCAGGGCTGGCCCGAGGCACAGGCAAGCCTCAGATGGTGGCTGCCCAGCCACCCAGGGCTGGCTGAGGCTTGCGCTGTTGGCAGTGGCAGCAGCAGAGGTGTGATAGGGCATTGCCTTCCCCTGATTGCCAGGTTGCATCCTGCCCCTGAGAGCTCCTGGACTGTGAGAGGGGGCAGGTCGGGCTGAGGGAACCCCCCTTCCAGTGCATGAATTTTCATGTACCAGGCCTCTAATCCTATATAATCTTATATAATAAAGAGGTAATATGCAAATTGACCCTCACTCCCTTGCACAAGATAGCCACCTCCATGTGGTCAAAGATGGCCACCACAAGATGGCCAGCAGGGGAGGGCAGTTAGGGGTGACCAGGCCAGCAGTGGAGGGCAGTTAGGGGTGATCAGGACAGCAGGGGAAGGTAGTTGGGGGGGACCAGGCCTGCAGGGAAGGGCAGTTGGGGGCAATAGGGCCGGCAGGGGAGCAGTTAGCCATCGATCAGGTTCACAGGGGAATGGTTAGGGGGTGATCAGGCTGGCAGGCAGGCGAGCGGTTGGGAGCCAGCAGTCCTGGATTGTGAGAGGAATGTCCGACTGCCAGTTTAGGCCCAATCCCTGTCCGGCAGTCGGACTTCCCTCGAGGAGTCCCAGATTAGAGAGGGTGCAGGCTGGGCTGAGGGTCACCCCCCACCCCCCAGGGCATGAATTTCATGCACCGGGCCCCTAGTATTCATTATAAACCCATCAGACAACAATATAAGTTTTGTTTTATATATTGACATGTATTTTAAGGATTGTAAGAAGGAAAAATAGCTTTTATATCTACCTATATATCTACCGTGCTATTTACTTATTTTTAAGGATTTGAGTTCATCTGGTTCTACTAGTATTTCTCTTTATTCTGAAGAACTTTTATTACAATGTCAGTAGTGCAGTTAAGGAAGCAACATACTCCCTTAGTTTTGTTTTGTGGTTTTTTTTTAATCTGAAAAATGACTTTGTTTAGCCTTCATGCTTTAAAAGAATATTTTCATTGGTTATAAAATTCTGACTTAACTTTTTTTTTTTCCTTCCATCACTTCAAGATATTTTTCCATGGTCTTCAGAACTCCTTTGATTATGATGAAAAGTCCACAATTATTCAAACCTTTGCTCTCCTTTCTATAGTGTATTATTTCTCCTCTGGATATTTTCAAGACTTTTTCTTTATTTTTGTTTTTTAGTAACTTCACTATAACATACTTAATTGTCATTATTAACAAATTTATGTATATCATTTGAAATTCAGACCTTCTTGAATTGGTTTATTTCCTTCACACACTATGAGAAGTTTTTAGCCATTATTTCTATAGTTTTAGGATCCCATTCTATCTCTCTTGTTTCCTTTTGGAACTCCAAATACACAAATGTTAGATCTTTTGAAATGCTGTACTTGTCCTGGTGGCTCTATTAATTCAAAAATAATTTTTTTTCTTCTTCAGAATGCATAATTTCTAGTAATCTATCTCCAGGGTCTTTCTATTTCCTTTATTATTTCCATTCTGCCAGAAAGTTATTCCAGTGAATTTTAAATTTCAGATATTGTATTCTTTTTCACTTTTAAAATTTCCATTTGGCTCTTTCTTTACATTTTATATTTCTTTGCCAAGAATTCCTATTCTTTAATTCATTAAGACATGCTAACTTTATCTCACTCAGTTAAATACATGTCAAATTATGAGACAAAAATTTTAAAGAAGATTATCTTCTTAAAAATCCTTGTCTCATAATTTGAGTATCAGGTTATCTCAGGGTTTGGTATCTATTGACCATCTTTTCCCTTCAAGATAGGTTTATTATTTTTTTGACTCTTAATATGTTGAGTAATGTTGAATTGTATTTTGATCATTGTAAATGTTCTGTTTTGTAGATTTTGTATTTTGTTATATTGCTCCAAAGAGTTGGTGTTTGATTTTGTTTTGTTTTAGCAGAATTTTAGCTCAGTTATACTGAAACTACATACTGCTATACCAGTGATAGGTGGAGGCTCATATCTCAGTCAGTCATATAAGCTGCTTTCAGTTGCCTCATCCATGCATGGTTCTAGGGTTATCTAGAAACTTGGGCTGAGCTTAAACACTGAAATAGGGATTCCCTGTCTTTTGACTATCTCCTTTTAAGGGTTTCCTCCTAACTCTCTGATGGCTCTAGTTGCCCCAGGGTTCCTTCATCTGATTTATTTGGCCAAAACAATGGCAGAGATTTCAATGAAAATTTTAGTCACAGTTTTGCCATCTACATCACGATTGTGGGTATCTTTAAAGGAAAGCCACTAAAAACAAAGAACTCAATCCATTCAATTCCCTCATCTCAAGTTTCAATTTCCCTTTAAAATCTATTGCCATTGTTCAGTTTCCAAAGCCTCCAGTTTTTGTTTTTTTTTTAATGTATATTCACACATTTTAGAGTCCTGTTGTTTGCAGCAGTTCACTACTCCATATTGAAGGTAAAATTTTAATTCCATTTTTTAAATTTAAGAATTTTTATATTTTTCCTGTTTAAATTCGTAACTTTAAACTTTCATAAAGTCATTAAGTGAGACAAATGAGAATGTTTTTGTTAAACATAAAAAGTCTGAAATTACATTCTATGGTTCCCAAGTTTCTATCTTATTTCATCCTCAACTTTCAATTGAATTTCCTATTTTGTTTTGGTTGCATAGAATTGAGAAATCCTGATTTATATGGCTACATAATTGCAAAAAAAGTTTTAAGTTTATCTTAAGATATCAACCAATAAAATGGAAGCTTTATTTTGAGGTCTGCATAAAAAGGAATTAAATTGTTAACATGATCCTCTAATCCAAGATTTTATAAAAACTGTATGAGAAGTAGACATCTGCTGTCAAATATATTTGGGAAAATTTAGCTGGTATATTTTTTGCTAGAGAAGCATAGCAGATTCAAGATTCTGAGGAGAAGTCATTCAAATTTAACTTAACCCCCTGTGTTTCCCAAAATTAGTTACGGCAGAATTCTTATTTCAAACATACCTATTAACCAACTGTAGAATCAGTATTCCAAATTTTGGGAAACAGACTTATATGTATTCCCAAAGGAAAGAAGAAAAGGAATTAGCTTTTATTAGGTACCTACTATGTGGTAGACACCATATTGAATGTGCGTCATATTATTTAATCCTTACAAAAGCCAACTGTGGAGGATTCCATTTTCATATACAGATGAGGAAAGTGAATCACAAAAAGGTTTTTATTCAGTTTTATTGAGGTACTAGAGGTCCAGTGCACAAAATTTGTGCATGCGGGGGTTGGGGAGAGGAGGCTCAGCCTGGCCTGCACCCTCTCGCAATCTGGGACCCCTCAGGGAATGTCCAACTGCCCCAACTGCTGGTTTAGGCCCGATCCTGCAGGATCGGGCCTAAACCGGCAGTTGGACATCCCTCTCGCAATCCTGAACACTCACCTGGCTGCCTGCCTGACCACCCTTAACCACCTCTGCCTCAGCCCCCACTGCCGTGGCTTTGTCTGGAAGGACATCCAGAATTATGTCCAGAGGTCGTTTGGCTTTCTAATCTAATTAGCATATTATGCTTTTATTATTATAGATAACTGATATATAACATTGTATTAGTTTAAGGTATACAACATAATAATTTGATATCTGTATATATTGTAAAATGATTACCACAATGTTTGGTTAATATTCATCACCTCACAGGTTACAATTCTTTTCCTTATAATAACTTTTAAGATCTACTCTTTTAGCAACTTTCAAGTGTACAATACAGTATTATTAACTATATTCACCGTGCTGTACATTAAATCCCAGACTTTATTTATGTTATATCTGGAACTTGACAGCGTTTAACTACCTTCACCCATTTCCCCACCTTCCTGCCTCTGGCAATCACCAATTTGTTCTGTTTCTATGAATTCAGTTTGTTGTTTTTTTAGACTCTACATATAAGTGAGATCATGCAATATTTGTCTTTCTCCGTATGACTTATTTCACTTAGCATAATGTTCTCAAGGTCCATCCATGTTTTCAGAAATGGCAAGATTTTCTTCTTTTTATGGCTTAATAATATTTCATTGTACAGTTTACCACATTTTCTTTATCCATTCATCTATCATATGTTGTTTCCACATCTTGGGTATTGTAAATAATGCCACAATAAATATTGAAAGGCAGATATCTTTTTTATATCTGGTGTGATATATCCAAGTATCTTTGCTTAGCCAAGGCTTATAGCTTTAGTTCCAACGAAGTGTCAAAGTGGACTCAGTGGGGCCTTGCCAGTGTAACTATTGAATGTAGACCTATGAACCAGGAGGTCACAGTTCAATTCCTGGCCAAGGCACGTACACAGGCTGTGGTCTTGATCTCCTGTGTGGAGCATGCAGGAGGCAGCCGACCCATGATTCGTTCTCACCATTAATGTTTCTATCTCTCCCTTTCCTTTCCTCTCTGAAATCAATAAAAATATATATTTTAAAAGAAAAAAGTGGACTCAGTGGGAATTGAGCTGAACAAGGGTCAGAAGTCCAAGAATTCTCAGACTAGTAGCCAGGGAAGTCAACCAACACTGTTATGGAGAATAGGCAAAGTAGTGGCCAGGAAAATGGTGCTAGGAAATAGAAATAAAAGAGTTGAGAAAATAAAGAGGGAAATTCAGCAGTAACATGAGTATTTGGGGAGGTCAGTAATAAGATCAACAGGAAGGAAAAAAGTGAGAATAAAAGAAATCCAAAATTATGGTCTTTTTACAAGGGGATTAGCATTTGTATAGTAATGAGTATAATCATTTTAAAGAATTGTTTAAGAAATAGATGGATTAATAAAAGAGAAATTTTCAAATGAGTGCTAGAAAAGGAAATTCTAATGGATGTCACAAGAGAAAGTGAAGATTACAGACTGATCACAGAGGCTTCCTTCAATTGGCAGGAGATGAGTCATCTTGAGGTCAAAGAGGATTCAAATGGCCAAAAGGAAGAGGGGAAAATATTTATATAACTAGAGGCCCAGTGCACAAAATTCTTGCATGGGGGAGGTGTTCCTCAGCCCAGCCTGCACACTCTCCAATCTGGGACCCCTCGAGGGATGTCCGACTGCCCGTTTAGGCCCGGTCCTACTAGGATCGGGCCTAAATGGGCAGTCAGACATCTCTCTCACAATCTAGGACTGCTAGCTCTCAACTGCTCACCTGCCTGACTTCCTGATTGCCCCTAACTGCTTCTGCCTGCCAGCCTGATCACCCCCTAACCACTCCCCTGCCAGCCTGATTGATGCCTAACTGCTCCCCTGCCAGCCTGTTTGCCCCTAACTGCCCTTCCCTGAAGGCCTGGTCACCCCTAACTACCCTCCCCTGCAGGCCTGGTCCCCCCCAACTGCCCTTCCCTGCAGGCCTGGTTACCCCCAACTTCCCTCCTCTGCCAGCCTGGTCACCCCTAACTGCCTTCCCCTGTAGGCTTGATTGCCCCCAACTGCCCTCCCTTGCAGGCATGGTCCCTCCCAACTGCCCTCCCATGCTGGCCATCTTGTGTCCACATGGGGGCAGCCATCTTGTGTGTTGGAGTGATGGTCAATTTGCATATTACTCTTTTATTAGATAGGATAATTGTCAATAATTTTACCCTTACCTATCAGGTGGCACATTTATATCCTTCCCACTATAAAATTGCCAGGACAATAATTTATGAACTTCAAATTTGATTAAGGCCCTTGTTTGTCAAAAGAATTTTAATTGATTTTTTTTAATTTTAAAGTATAATAATTGATTTTACTTTTATAATTCAAGTAATTTTAGTAAATATTTTTTCCATTGTTCAACTCCTTATTAGACTTTGCAAGGTGGAGAAGTAATTAGACACTTGGTATAGCCCTATGTACAAGTTTCTGGCTTTAGAATCACTTTTCACTCTAAAATTATCTTTGCAAGACAAGTGACAATTTATCCCACTATAATTTTTTAAAGTGGAAACTTGATTTTTCCAAAGTATTTTGACTTCTAGTGAAATGTTTTTCCAGCCTGGACTTCTATAAGACCATGATCTACTTTCAACCATCAACTCTGTGCTAGGCATCTGCAAGCTTCACAAGGGCAAATATGATGACCCATGTATATTTATTTCCTTTTAAAGTAAAGATCATCTCCACAATGAAACTGAATAAATTAAAAAATATAGAGAAAATGCCACATAGTCTTTTTTTTTCTACTATATTGTCTACATTTTTTGTCTTTGAATATTTACAGCAACAAAAATATGTGTTGTTTCTTTTTCATTTTTCCCATTTTTATTAAAGCACTAGAGGCCTAGTGCATGAAATTTGTGCACGGGGTTGGGGGGTTAGCTCAGCCCAGCCTGCACCCTCTCCAATCTGGGACATCCCTCTCACAATACAGGACTGCTGGCTCCTAACTGCTCACCTGCCTGCCAGTCTGATCACCCCCTAACCACTCCCCTTCCAGCCTGATCAATGCTTAACTGCTCCCCTGCTGGCCCAATTGCTCCTAACTGCCCTCCCCTGCTGGCCTGGTCACCCCCAACTGTCCTCCCCTGCAGGCCTGGTCTCCCCCAACTGTGCTCCTTTGCCAGCCCAGTCACCACTAACTGCCCTCCCTCCCCTGCTGGCCTGATCGCCCCCTAATTGCCCTCCTCAGCTGGCCTGATCTCCCCCAACTGCCCTCCTCTGCCAGCCTGGTCACCCCTAACTGCCCTCCCCTGCTGGCCTGATCATCCACAACTGCCCTCCCCTGCAGGCCATCTTGTGGCGGCCATCTTGTGTCCACATGGGGGCAGCCACTTTTGACCACATGGGAGCCGTCATCTTGTGTGTTGGAGTGATGGTCAATTTGCATATTACTCTTTTAATAGTTATGATAACTTATATACAGTGACATGACAGACCTTAAGTATACAGTTCAATGAGTTTCAACAGTTGCATACATCTGTGTAATTCGTACTTCATCATGATACAGAATACTGCCATAACCCCCAAAATATTTCCTGAGTCCCATCCCAGTCAATCTCCACCTGCCCCCACCTCCACAGGCAACCACTGTCCTGATTTCTTTTGCCATAGATTGATTTTGGCGATTTCAAAACTCCTTAATACCCAGGGATAACCTTTTTAAGAGTTTGCTATATTCTCTTTCTAGTCTGTGTCTGTAGCATATATATTTTTACATAACTGTGATCAAATATTAAATACCAAATATAATATGCAGACTTTAAATATTATGCTTATATTTTCTGATTATAATATGAATATTGACTAATTTTAGACAAAGCATAAATGAATATGAAATCCATTTACTCCAAAATATTATGTGTATTTTATATTGTCAACAATTTTACCCTTATCTGTCAGATCACACATTTATATCCTTTCCACTATAACACTTCCAGGATAATAATTTGTGAACTTCAAATTTTATTAAGGTCTATTATGTAAAAAATTATAATTAATATTGCTTTATTTAAGGTATAATGATTAATTTTACTTTTATAATTCAAATAATTTTAGCAAACATTTTTATATATGTATAAACATATACTATATATATACCCTCCTTCTCCTAGGGGTTTTAGCACAGTGTCTGGGCCAGTGTATCTTGAATTAGTGTTACTTAATCAATTACTTAATAAGGGGCAGGCTCTTCTGAAATAGAAATTTTTCATCTGCCCCAATACTTATTTGCAATATTACTTAGACTTCACATCTGTGGGTTCTAAGTAAAAGTGAAACAGGAAAGCAAACCAAACAACAAACCAGTACATTTACCTAGAGAGCTCTCATCATTGAAACAAAATATCCACCTATGGCTGCAGTCTGGGGTACTGGGGAAGCACAGGGTGAGCTGACAGAGGTAAATTGAGATGGGAAGACTGAAGCAAAATAGTTGAGAGGGTTGACCCTGGCACCCACCCCAGTAGTCTAAACCCATCTAGTCCTTAGCCCTGTGACCTTGGACAGGTCATTTTAGCTCTCCGTATTTTGGCTTCCTCATCAATAATATAGGAGTAATAATAATATCACCTATCTCGAGTTTAGGATTAAATGGAGCTAATATACATCAAGTAGTTGACTTCCTACAGACCCAAATTTAGCTACACATGTTTGTTTCAAGAGTAATTTCCTAATGGTATCATGCAATCTCACCCAAGGTGCCATTCATGTCTCCAACCCATGAATTTAAACTCTGGGTTAAAAATAAGCAATGATAGCATAATAATTGTGAAAACAAAACCACAAAATTTGAGTTAATCCAATTCTATCATTCTAGGTGATGAGTTTTTATTTGTATTTATAATTTAAAACAGTGAAACAGGCTCTATACTGAAAGGTCTAATATTTTTGTTTACACTATACTTTCATTATTAGATTTTACTGGCAAGATAATGTATACCAAACTTAATTTTCCATTTGTCTTTGTCTACATGTTTTTTTCTTATCACTTTTGTGTTTTGTTTCACATCTATAACTAAAAATAATTTTGACATTTTGGGGTGAGGAGTAACAAATGCTCTGCTTCAGGTATCAAATACACTAGGTTTGTCACTCTTAGTAACTTCTGAAGTGCTTTTATGACCCTGATATGAATCATCAAACCCACAACACTTTCTGTTTCCCTTTGAATCTTGACTCTCTACAGTCAGGAGTGTGGCCCTGAGCAAGTGGCTTTCTCCTTCTAGTTGTAGTTTCTCACCTGGAAAATAGGAGAAGCAATACCTGTATGAGAACCGTATCCAGGATTAAATAGACTAGCATAGCACTGTGGGTGCCCATAGTTAGGTACTCCTTACAAGCACTTTGGCTGCCTTCCCCACCTGTGGAAGAATGGACTACACTTGCCCATCTTTAAAGCCCCTCCCAGCTGGGGCTATCTAGGATCTCATGATCATAACATGCAGACATCCAGGGCTGGATCTTACATCCTAAGTAGCCACTTTCTCCACCACCTTGGAAAACCCCTCTGTCCTGAAGGTTCAGGTGTTCTCAGGAGGTTCCTCACGCCTGTTCCTGGTTCCTGACATCCTTTATGTGCATTCAATGTTAAATACCGTATCTGTTCAACCAAATATGTTATTGTTACATATTGATTTTGTGGCTCACATAAAACAGGAGAGCATTGCATGGCAATTAAAACTATGGTATTTCCAAAGTATGGTCAGGTTTTTGGGGGGAGGGGCACAGCTGTGCATGAAGTGAGGCATCTGTTGTATTACCAAGTTGATAATTCTATTGGCCCAATTTCTCATACTATGTTCCTTATTTTAGAAGCCTCCAGAGCCTTCTGCACAACACCAGAGCTCCCTTTCTAGTCCTTAAATTTAAGGATCTTTGCCTTTCAAAATTGAAGCAAAAAAAAAAAAATTGTTTCATGTAATTATTTTTTTAAAAAATGAATAAATTTCCCTTTGTGTTCTGACAGTTTTTATAAAAGATCATTATTTCCCTTTTTCTGACTGTGGTTCCATGAAAGATAAATACATCCTATCTAATAAAAGAGTAATATGCAAATTAACCATCATTCCACTACACCACAACCCAAACCCACCAGACAATCAGGAGCAAGTATGCAAATTAACCCAACCAAGATGGCTGTGGCCATGGAGCAAACAGGAGGCTTGAGTTTCCCCAGCAATGGAAGAAGCCAAGCTTTCCGCACACCCTGGCGGGCCCAGGCCTTCACTCAAGGCTACAAAGTTTAAATTATAGAAGATAAATAAATCCCAACAAAAATGCCTGCGGTCACAGAGCAAGCAGGAGGTTTGGCTCTGCTCAAGGTTACAAAGTTTCAATTATAGAAGATAAATAAGTCCCAGATCCCAGGAGATCCCAGGGTCTCTGCTTAGGTCGCCAGGGGGCGTGACCGGCCTGCAAACCACCACAGGCCCCTTGCCCAGGCCACCCCATGCCCCAAGGGAACCCCCACCCTGATCCGGGACACCCTTCAGGGCAAACCAGCCAGCTCCCACACATGCACCTGGCCTCTATCCTATCTAATAAGAGTAATATGCAAATTGACCATCAATCCAACACCCAAGATGGCTGCCCCTATGTGGTCAAAGATCCTGCCCTCATGTGGACACAAGATGGCCGCCACAAGATGTCCAGCAGGGGAGGGCATTTGGGAGGGACCAGGCCTGCAAGGGAGGGCAGTTGTGGGCAATAAGGCCAGCAGGAGAGGGCAGTTGGGAGGGACCAGGCTTGCAAGGGAGGGCAGTTGGGAGTGATCAAGCCTGTAGGGGAGGGCAGTTAGGGGTGACCAGGCTTGCAGAGGAGGGAAGTGGGGGGGGGGGGACCAGGCCTGCAGGGGAGGGCAATTAGGGGCAAACAGTCTGGCTGGGAGCAGTTAGGTATCAATCAGGCTGGCAGGGGAGTGTTTAGGGGGTGTTAAGACTGGCAGGCAGAAGCGGTTAGGGGCAATCAGGAAGGCAGGCAGGCGAACAGTTGGGAGCCAGCAGTCCTGTATTGTGAGAGGGTCTCAGATTGGAGAGGGTGCAGGCTGGGCTGAGGGACAACCCCCTATCCCCCGTGCATGAATTTCGTGCAGCGGGCCTCTAGTTTATTATAATTAGTATCCTAGTTACAATTTCTGCATGATTCCTTTCTCATTAGTGACAAAATACCTTTACTTGCATTTCATTTCATCTTCATGTGCACCAGCACACACAGAGCACACCATTATTAAGTTGCTGGTATTATTCCTAATCCATATGAGGCCACAGAGCCTCTGAGAGCTGGAGCAACAGGACCAAGTCATGCAGGCTCTCAGGGTGGTGCTCAATTTCCCACAATCCCCTCAGCTTCTCTCCTCAGTTTGTAGGTCACTCACCACCACCACCATACCACACTACACCCAGGCCCACAAGAAAGGTGAGGATGTAGCTGGTGTCCTTTATCCCCAGAGTTGGTACACATAGTAATTTCTCAAAAAAAAAATATCTTCCAAAGAATGGAAGAAGGGTCTGCTTTTACCAATAACATTTCTTTTGGTCAATATGTCAGGCCATTCTTCAGTATTGCTATAGAATTCTCTTGGTAGAGATTAAAAAAAAAGAACTGCAGGGAGCTGAGCAATCACTTCAAAAGCTCCAGAGCTAGTAGGAGGCAATGAAAGCATTTGAATACAGTTCTGGAACTCACTTCTGAGTTCTTTCCAATAAGCCATATTGAATTTTACTTTTTGAGCATAGCTGTACCTTAGAGATTAACAAGTACCCTGACCACACTGCAGACAGGATTCCAGAAGTTTCCTTTATGCAGTTGAAGAAACATGGGGGTTCTGAGAGGGCTGAGAGAGCTGTGGGACCCCAGGGAAAGGACAGAGACTGCAGAGAGCTTGGCCTTAGCAACCAGAGGAAAACGGCCAGGACAATGCACTCTACAGTGGTGTCTGAATGATGCCCCAAAGAGCCAGACTGAACAAGTTGACCTTAGTGACCACCATTCCAGAGGCGAGGTCAGGCCAGCCACTAAACCACAGGGACCAGAGAGGGGTCCTTGCCTGGCCACAAGGAATCATATAGCCACCTCTCTACCTAGAGTGGAGGAGGGCAGAAGGGTTTCCAGAAAACGAAACATTTATGAAAAAAAAGAGAACAAGATACTCAAAGGAGCTGAAACTGAAATAACTGTGACTAAGTTCTTCACTGTTGAGCAGAGGGCCAGGTTCATGAGCAGGATTAGAGTCATTGTAAAAAATAAAGCAGCTGCATTTTCTTATCATAGTTGAGCCTAATTGCACTTCAGTCCTCTTGCACACTTAGCATTTACTGGTTAATCTCTCCCCACTGAAAAGGTAAAAACAAAATAATTTCTGTAGATCTATAGACTTGTCTATTACAAATCATTGCATTTTTGTTCAAAAAATATGTTTGACTGTTAGGTGTTGGAAATAGAATACTGAACAAAACATAAAAAGTAGTGAATTCACTACATAAAGTGAAGCTGGGGTTGGGGGGTGGTAACTGGTCCAAAATAAAAATAAAAAAGTTAATGAACTGTAGAGCCAAGATTTAAACTCAGGATTATCGGATTCCAAAGCTCAGGCTCTTCTGTCTCACCATATTAGTTCAATATGAACTATGAAAACAGAATTTCATGCTTATAGTTTGACTGCACTTTAAAAAAAAACACACATATTTTATATGTGTATTATTTAAGAATCTCTAACCTCCTTTAGCCTCCCTTAAAGAATTTGGGGCCCTATATCTGTGCATTTGTATCAACTAGCTATGAGGAAGCTTGCATTGTTACAAGAAAACCAAGCTGTAAGGCATTAAATGCTACAACCGTGGTTTTAAATTATGGTCCCTGGATCAACAGCATCAGCTTCATCTGGAATTTTCCAGAAATGCAAATTCTTGGATCACGACTCAGACCCACTGAATCAGAAACTCTGGGTATGGATCCAGCACTCTGTTTTAACAAGCTGCCTATGTACACACCACAATTTGAGAACCACTGTCTTATGAGAAAGGGTGTTGATAGTTCTCTCAAACCTTAGAACATCACAGAATTCTCCTCAACACAGAGGCCCAGGAAGTTGCTACAAGTTGTCCTTACATGGGTACTTATAAAGAGGCCTATTTGCTGTTGTGGGTAGTTCAACCAAGTAACACCATAGAGGAGAAAATAAGGTCTGGAGAGAGAAGGTAATGTATACAAGGTCACAGAGCAAAATAGTGGCAGCAGTAAAGTAGAATCCAGTTTGGTCCTCCCATACACCACAATGGTTTGGCTGAAGTAACATTTCAGACAAACAGAACTTGAAAAGGTGGGATGAGGTGGGGTTTAGGGGGTAGTTAATAAGTTTTATAGGCCAAGATGTGGGATCTGGTTAAGGAACCAGCACACAATCAGGGTTTGAAAAGGAATCTGATACCCAGTTGGGGACTGGAATAGGCCAGCATGAAAGAAAGGCAAAGCAGAAATCCTAGCTGAAAATGGAAGGGCACCTCTCCCCCTTACCCTGTTTGGGTGGCTTCCAGCTCCCCCAGATCCCGCCTCTTTTGCCATTTGGATGAATGACCCTGCTCAGCGCCTGCTTCCTGGACTCTCCTCCACCCACAACTGCTGGATCTGAACCCCATCCATCTCCGCCTAGGCTGAGAGCTGCAAGGAGCTCAGGGAGGCTCCGGTCCACAGTAGGAATGAGAAGCAGGTCTTCCGGGAGCACTGCTGTAGATACGTAGGATCAGGGAACATGATCACCTAATCCTTGCGAAATTACCAGGTGTGACTGAGCAGGTAAAGAATATTTTGTTTAGGGAGGAAAAATCCCCATGATTCTGAGTCCACCAATTTTTCCTAAGGAGAATTTGTGGCTGTGTTGTTTTTTGTCAAATCAACCCCATCTAGAATAATAATTTAGTGCATGTATAACACTGAAGTTTCTAAATTGTGAAAATAACTGGATCTTTTTTTTCCCCACCTTTGATCAGATGCTATTGATTTTATCCCAGTTAGAATTTCCATCACTTAACTAGACTGGTAAGGTATTTAGTATCTTCAAGCCTCAATTGTTTAATGTATAAGATAATAATTGGAAATAATTCCTGCCCTATCCATCTTGTAGGATGAGGTCAAGTGAGATAATGGTTGTGTAACTATTTTTGCAATCTGTAAATTATCACACAGATATGAACTACATAGTATTGTTATCACTTCAAATTTCCTTGACCAACTTCGATAGCCCCAATTTATAATGTACTTTAAGGCCTACATCCTGGAGTTTATCATTAAAAAGAAATGTTCCACCCTGATATATTAAACTCTAATATACAAATCTCTGACTTGTACTTCCTATCAGTCCAGTTTTCCTTCCTCATGCTTACCACACATATTTTTTGACCTTACCATGACCCTTTGACCTTTTTTTCTCACTATCAGCCTCCTCCTGCTTCTACTTCCTTCCCTATGCACTAGAACTATGTGGTCCGGCCCTGCAATCATTTTGTTTTAAGTGCCCTCATCCTCCCAATTTCTTGTTCTTATACCATACTCCCACTCAAATCTCAGGCTTGTATCAGTATAACCATTTGCCTTCTCTTCTCCCCTTCTTGTTGCTGAGCACTGTGGAAATGACACAATTCGATGGATCAGTGCCACTCCAAGTTCATCAGTCCTTACTGCCAAGGCACATATTTCACATTTTATTTTGCTCAAGCCAATTTCCTAATTGCTACACCCCTACTCTCAGCAGATAAACTGATTGAGTTTTCAAAGAGAAAATTAAGGCTTTTAGATAAGCACTTGAGGACTCCCCTTCCAAACCACAGACTTAAACATGTACATCTAAAACCAACCCTATCTCCTGGGAGCCTATGCCAGACCAATAGACATCCTTCTGTTCAAGGCAAACTCCTCCATCTCTTCTCCTAGTTGATCCTCACCTAACTAGCTCCTCTGGAGGTTCCTCTTTTCTAGATAGTTAATCTCTAAAAGGTTAAAGGAATCCCACCTTTATGTCTTTTATTTTATTTTTTTTTGGGGGGGGGACTTAATTTGCAATATTTTTCTCTCTTCTTTTTTTAAATTTTTCTTTATTGTTGAAAGTATTACAGATGCCCTTTCTCCCCCCCACCCCACCCCCCACCATTGACCCTCTCCATCCAGTATCTGCCTCTTCCAGGCCTTCACCGTACTATTGTCTGTGTCCATGGGCTATGCATATATGCCTAAAAGTTCCCTGGTTAACCTCTCCCCACCGACCACCCCAAACCCCACCTTTCCTCTGAAATTCGTCAGTTTTTCATGCTTCTATGTCTCTGGATCTATTTTGTTCACCAATTTCTTTTGTTCATTAGATTCCACATATGAGTGTGATCATGTGAAACTTGTCTTTCTCTGACTAGCTTATTTCACTTAGCACAATGCTCTCCAGGTCCCTACATGCTATTGCAAATGGTAAGAGTTCCTTCTTCTTATAGCACCTGCCTTTCTCCTCACAATCAAGTTCTCCCAAATAATAATCCATAATCACTGCATTCACTTCCCAATTCCCATTCATTCTTCAATCCATGACAATCTAGTGCCCTCCACTGCTCTACTGAATCCATCTCAGATGAAGTTACCAATCACTTCTTAATTGCTAATTGCCTAGTTGCTGGTGATTCTCAGTTATCAACTTGGCTGCTCACATTGCAACATCTCACTGATACTCTGTCTTCTTCTTTCTCTAACCCCATTTTTCATCAGCTTCTGAAATGCGACTTCCGATTGAGTCCCTTGACATATTCTGACATTCCCTTCTTGGGGAAAAAAAATATAAATAAATACTAGATGCCCGGTGCATGAAATTCATGCATGGAGGGGGGGTGTCCCTCAGCCCGGCCTGTACCCTCTCCAATCTGGGACCCCTCGGGGGAAGTCTGACTCTCGGTTTAGGCCCAATCCCTGTGGGACCCTTGTGGGATCAGGCCTAAACCAGCAGTCGGACATCCCTCTCACAATCTGGGACTGCTGGCTCCTAACCGCTCACCTGCCTGCCTGATTGCCCCTAACTGCTTCTGCCTGCCAGCCTGATCACCCCCTAACTGCTCCCCTGCTGGCCCAATCTCCCCCAACTGCACTCCCCTGCTGACCTGATGACCCCCAACTGTCCTCCCCTGCCAACCTGATAACCCCCAATTGCCCTCCCCTGACAGCCTGGTTGCCCCCAACTGCCCTCCCCTGCAGACCTGGTTGCCCCCAACTGCCCTCTCCTGCTGGCCTGGTCTTCCCCAACTGCCATCCCCTGCTGGCCTGGTTGCCCCTAAGTGCCCTCCCCTGCAAGCCTGATCAGCTACAATTGCCCTCCCCTGCTGGTCATCTTGTGATGACGTGAGGGCATCGAGCGAGGGTGCAAGGACCACCTAGGCTTTTATTAGTATAGATTCAAATCTGCCTGTCCTTGAATTGTTAGGTTTTCCAAAGCTAATCTGATTTTTTTTTTTTAGCTTTTAATACTTAATACTCCAGGAGTTGCATGCTGATGATTGTTTTACTAATGATAATTTCCATTTAAGAAACTCCAGCCTAAACTGTGCAGTAAACTGGCTGCTGGACCTTTCCACTAATTAATATATTGAAGTAGGAATATAATATCTTCACCCCAAATCTGGCTTTCCTCCTGTGCTCCTTCAATAGTATCACTAGATGCCTAAAATTCTGGAGGTAATTTTGAACCCTCTCTGTGTCTCACTGTAACATAAAATTAACCTCAAGCTTTGTCTACACATCTTTTTTTCCACCTTTTCTGCCTCTGCCTGAGTTCAGGTTTTCCCTGTCTCTCCCACAGATTGCTGCTATTGTTTCCTAGCTTGTTTCCCTGCCTCCAAAATAAAAGTCTATCAGTATCATCCTACCCTTTTTTAAGCATGCACTGTGTGTCAGGGTCATGCTAAATTGTTTACAGTCACTGTCTTATTTGAGCCTCACAACAACCCTCTGGAGGAAATATTGATAGTCATTTTCAGGAGAAAAAGTACTACAAAACTACTAAATGGGTGAATCATCGATTAAGCTAAAATTGTGTGCTTCATGTCTACATACTAATATGGTTGTCCATGGCCCAAGGGATAAATCCAACTTCTTAGCATGCCACATCCCCAGAAACCCACCTTATATCCTGGTTTCTCACTGTCTCTACCCAACTCCTTTACCCCTTCCCCCCCTACGCCATCCCCATCTCCACACCTGATGAATTATCTGTTCTTTCTTCTGCACCTTCACTAAACTCTGTAGAAACTTCTGGCAGAGAGCCAACCCAATTTCATCATATTTATTAATTTCCTTTCCAAAGATTGTGTATGAGCTTCTGGAGATTATCTTTATGTCTCCAGAACCTAACATCATCTTTTCCATATAGCCCATGGACCAAATCTGACTTGCCAACTATTTTTGCAAATAAAGTTTTATTGGAACTATGCCATTCCTTATCATTTACATATCACTTCATATAATGATGTCAGAGTTGAGTAGTTGCAACCAAGACTGTATGGCCCATGATCCTAACATATTTACTCCCTGGCCCTTCACATTAAATGTTTATCAGCCTCTGACATGGTAGGTGCACAATTAATGTTGGGGAAATAAAATAATGCCTTTAGATTGGCTAAATGGATCTATGATTGTTTGAATCATTACTAAGTATTCCTTTTGGCAATGGGAAATGAGAAATAAAAAATTTTGGATTTAAGCAAGCATTTACTAGCAATTAGCCATGATCATGTTTTAGCCACAGTCCCTACGATGAACAGAATTAAGTGGTAATCACCCTTCCCCCCTTTTTTTTTCTTCTTAGAATGAAGTAGAAGCCTGTGGAAGTAAAGCCATGAGCCTCTGGTCAAATGTCTAGCATAGGCTGGAGCCAGGATTTGAACTCTATCATTGTGAGAAGCTGAGAGATATGGGAGCCCATTAAGCCCTAAAGATCAGTTTTCTGGCACACAGGGTGAGTTGGAAAAGGGTGAGGGTAAATGCAGAGGGACAAGGGAAAATATCTGACATTAATAATAACGACTCTGCCTACCCTCTCAGAGTTGTTGTGAATGTCCTTTATATAAAATCTTAGACAACATAAAGCATTGAGTGTTCCAGAGATGACAAAGGACTTTTCTTATCTTGCTCATTTTACATTCCATCAGTATAAGTCAAAATTGTTCAATAAAGAAATATGTCATTAAATTTAGAAAGGTTAAGTTTTACACAGCTGATTGGCATATAAACTCTAATCTCTCCAGCTCCAAAATTATTGCTTTTTTACCCTTCTGGGCCACCTCTTTACATGTGTACACATCAGTTGTAGCTTGAAGGGAGACCTTACTTACAAAGATTTTTAGGACTTGCTCTCCATCCCTTTGTAATCTGCTATCCTGGCAGCTCAATGTAATAAGCAGGCAAGTTTTACCAAGCACTTTTGAGGACCTTTGATTGTTATATTTACCCCTGCATACCTCCCAGGGACAAACGCTGAATTTGTTTTTTCAAGCACTCCCAATGGCTAGTGGTAGCGAGCCAGTCTATTTGGATAGAGGGTGTGGAGGCTTCCCTTGCCTAGATAAGGAGACCAGATGCCACATGACCTTCCAACATTTGCCAAAGAACAGGCTAGCTGGGGATCAAGAGAAGGTGGGTGTGCCTAGTTAATGGAGCAAAGCAGACTAAACAAGCCTACACATTCTGATGGTTTCCTTCCTCTGAGTTGTTAATGAAAGTTCTTTCTACCCAAGAACAAAAACAGTCAGTTTGTTCATTCATTTCACATTCACTGAGAACATACCCCAGGACAGGCTTTGCACTAGATGAAAGAAATGAAGAGATAAATAAAACATAATTCTTCCTCGCAAGCAGCCTGTAGTCTGGTGGGTGAGACAAATAGGTAAAAAGACAATAAGACTACCAGTCGGCGAGCACTGTGAGAATTGGAAGACAGCTCTAAGGAAAGACAATCTTTTTTGTCTGAACTTGGAGAAGCCTCACGAGGGAGGTAGCACTGGATCTGGGTTTCAAAGGGTAAATAATTCACCAAAAAGAGCATAATCATTATTATAATTCTAGGAATGTCTTGACTACCTATGATAAAGCCAAAACTAGGCTAGAAGCATCATATCCTTCATCAATAATTCTTACTTGGATCACACTTTAGAAACAACAAAACTAGAACTCAGAGAAGGAATAGGTGTCCAAGTTCACAAAACAGCAAATGGCATTGCTAGGTCTAGACCCAGGTTTCTTTGGCTCTACAAATGGTATTATTTTGGTACTTCTATTTCAAATTAGGGTAAAAGAGGCAAATGATACATGTGTGGAAAAGTAAGGTGCTTAGACTAGCTGAAATATACAGCTACAGAGGGAAGTTGTGGGAACGGAGGTTAAAAGATGACAATGAGCTCAGATTTTTACAAGGCCTCAGATGTATCATCCATTTAGATTTTTTCTTTGTGATTACTGGGGAGCCATAATCAGATTTCCAACTTAGAAATGTCATTTTGGCAGAAGTGAAGAGAAAAATTGGAGGCAGATGAAGGCAGGGAGACCAATCAAAATGCAGTTGCCTTCATCTAGGCCAGAGACATTTGAGATCTGAATGAAGAATGTATTTAATGAGGATAGAGATTGCAAAATCATTGTGAACTGGAGTGACATTCTGGAATGGGTCCTCTAATAAAACGTGACTGTACTTTCATAAAAGAGCCCTTGGAGATGATCTGCATTTTGCAGATGTAAAGTTGAGGCCCAGAGAGGGGATGAGGAAGGGCACAGAGCATGTCAACTCCAGAGTTCAAGCCATCTCCTGACCTTTGGGGTCTGAAGCTCTTTCCTTGTTTACTGACAACTTCTCCTGGGTACTATAACCCAGGCCCTCACCACCACATCACCGAGCATTTCCTCCTGTGGGCTGCAGCTGATTTCTCTTCTCCCCCAAGTCATCCTGGAGTACCTCCCAGCACATGGACAAGATCCAGCTAACTAGAAGGCTGGTGGGAGGAAGCCTAACAATGAACAAATGTTCAGGGGAAACCCCTAGTGATTCCCCAAATGAGCAGAGGCAAAGCAAACCTTCCCGGAGCTCATGCTTCACTGAGCAGGCAGATTGAACAGGATCAGATGATGAGGAAAAGCAGGATGGCGGGGCCTGTAATTCCTGCAACAGGCTTTGAAGCAGAAGCCCAAGGGCAGTCATTATTAGGAATATCACTTGCTGCCTCTGCATGCCAGCAGCGGTGAAGGGAAATAAGGAACACTATGCAAACACTCCCTTACTGGAGAATGTGGCTTGTTCAAGATCCTGCTCTGTGTGAAACATTGACCACACCAGTTCCAACATCCTGCACAGAATCCTATGGACCTCCTGGAGCCACCTGTTCAGCATCCCGGTGGGCTCTCTTGGCTACCTTGAGCCAACCCATGAACTCTGACCCTCAGCAGACAGAGGAATGATGTCATCCCTACCTCCTATTTAGTCCCACTTCTCTGAAGGGAGAAGACAGCATCAGGGAGAGCACAGTCTAGGAGCCAATAATGGGATGTCCCTCTAGCAAAGAGCTTTGTTCTCACAGGAGGGGAAGTGAGTCTATACAGATGGCCAAGTGAGTGAGCCTGGTGAAGAATAGAAGAAAAAGTATGATGCTACAATAAAAGGGGTCAGCTGCTTTGAAGACACACAAAGGAGAGTCTGGAGGACTTTCAGACATGGCATAAAAGCTTCTATAATGCTTTACCTGTGTTCTCAGTGCCAGCTTATTCAGGTGAGGCAGTTTCTCCTTAAAAGGCCAAGAAAGAGCCCTCACTGGTTTGGCTCAGTGGATAGAGCATTGGCCTATGGACTGAAGGGTCCCAGGTTCAATTCTGGTCAAGGGCACATGCCTGGGTTGTAGATTTGATCCCCAGTAGGGTGCATGCAAGAGGCAGCCAATCAATGATTCTCTCTCATCATTGATGTTTCTATCTCTCCCTCTCTCTTACTCTCTGAAATAAATAAAAATATTTTTTTTAAAAAAGAGGCCAAGAAAGAAAGCAAGGCTCCCTTTTGGGTGTTCTCCATCATAGCTTACCATCAAGAACCTTCCAGGAGAGCCAGCAGAAATGTTCTAGTCAGCTCTACCTCCCTGCCCTTGGTAATTTTCTTACCTGCCTGGCATTCTCCCCAAGCATTCCCTTAACTCCTACCCAGTCAATGTTCCAGTCATTGCACGCCTTCTCCTCCATGATGCTTTCTGACTTGGTTTAACTTCCCCAGAAAACAAGAAGCCAAGACAAAGACCTGGATACTAGTAGTTGTTTTAAGATGAATCCTAGAAAGCAAAAGCAAAGAGTGTAATGAGTGAAATGGTGGAATATAAACCAACATAAGGTCCATTGTCAAGGTCACCATTGCCAGGAGCTCCTGAGAAGTATACAATATGCCAATATGCTTCCCAGAATTACCCATCTGGTGGATGGCAGAGTGGGGTGCTTATCCACTGCTTCCCTCTACCTCACTGTCCTTCTCTCCCTGCCACTAGTCCCCATACTTAGGTGAGAGTTATTCCCTCAGCATTGTCTTAGTTTATTTAAGTTCCCCTAGAAGCAGATGCTGAGACAAGGACTCAGTTAAAAGTCATGTGAGAGGTGATTCAAGGAAGCCCTGAAGGAGAGTGGGAAATTGGTACTGGGAGGGAAGGAAGCCAATGAAGGTGTGTTAGCAAGTACGTTACCACTGTGGGCACCTGGAGCTTAGTGCTGCTGGGTAATTATGGGAGCCAGTGTGGAAACATGCCTTAGACTTATCCCTACAGGGAGGAGAGGGCACTGGAGAGTCTTCCTCTACCCCTTACTTCAGGCATTTTTGAGGTTTGAAGCCTGCCCATTAGGTTAGGGGTGAGAATTTAATGCCCTGGAATTCCCAGCATGCAGGTAGAGTGGGGTCTGCCTGGTTAGAAAAATCCCACAGGCAAAGAATTATAGCTCCTGGCTATTGGAATTGGGCCCTTGGGTATGGCATCGCCCCTAGGCTATGCTTGTCAGTAGCAAGACAAACTTCCAAAGTCTAGCAGGTCCTGAGGTAAGAAGCTGAAACACAGAAACTCTGCCAGAGGGAGGTGAGTCTGAGCTACTCACCACAACTATGATTGAAGCTGGAGGTGGGTCAAGGGCCAGTGGAGCAATAGTGGTATGTCTAACAGTGTCGCTTACTATGGCCAGCCACCCTGACTTTTTTCCCTTCTTTGAACACCTAGTAAGTAATCATAAGATGTGTATAGGCAGCTCTGTACTTATGTGTAAGTTGAATACTTGAAAGGACATTGCAAATTTTTTTGGGGGGGGGGAGGGGGGGCAGGGTTTACAACTTAGTTTCTTTATCTTCTTTAGTATTTAGCACAAAGTTTGGTACCAAATTATGCTTTTGCTCTAAAAAAATGTTAAAGGCTTCATGCTTGAGCTCTTTCCCTTCCTGATCTATAGCGTTAACTTCTTGTATACATACTAGGTCTGCTATTTCTGTCTTGGAGATAACAAAAATGAGATTCTTTCTCTGATTAAAATAAGCTCACCTGCCCGTGCTTTTGATCGTGTTCACTTTTACCTCTCTTCTGGAATCTTCACTCCTTTAGTCATCCCTTCTCTCAAAGTGTTTGTGTAGAGGATATTTAAGCTACATCAGGCTCCTGAAATCTGGACCATCCTCCTCCACTTAGCTTGAAGACCCAGAGGAGGTCCCCTAGGAAGCCCTTGGGATAACGAGCAGGATCTGGAATGAGCCATCAGTTATGGCTCACATGGGATAGCCCAGAGTGAGCATCCCATCTGGCTTGGCAAGACACTCCATTCTGCATGATCGATTGTGTAACATGAGTCTGGGAAATTGGGGCACCTGCTTTCTCCTTCCTCCACTTCTGCCAGGGTGAGGACAAACAGGAGAATATTACAGGACTGGAATGAGGCGTGGAAATGCTCGAGTCACGCCCAACACACGTACTGTCCTCAGCTTCTCTCTCTAATTCCAAGGTCTGCCATTTCCTAAAACTCAGCTTCGCCTTCAGAAAATGAATTGCTCCTTGTTGCAATTATTTAGATTCCTTCATAATATAGAACACTCCTGTTGACCTCCTTGGAATCCAGATAAGAAAGTGGCTCAAAATGTGGAATGTGGATCTGCGAAGAACAACAGTCATTCTGCCTCCTCAAATCCTCTTGGCAATAAGGTTGTGAGTGAATGAACAACCCTGAATAACTTCACAAAATTAATTCATCCATGATGCTGTTCTTGCCCCACTGCATCTTTATCCCCAATCAAATTCTTATCCCCCTTCTTGCCACAGGTTTCCATGTGAATGCGTTTGAAATGTGTTCTTAAATATTTGTATATACTTATAAACTATGCAGTGTTGATTTGAATGCATATATGTCTTTCATTTGTATAAATCATATGGTATCAAAATCTCATTCTGTTTTTTATTTTTGTCACTCAACAATGGGACTGGCGGGGTGGGAGGACATGGTGTTTGCTCTGTTTCATTTAGCCTTATTTTCTTTTGAGGCATATCACACATACAAAAGAGTGCATGGACTTTGACAGCCTGCTATGTGGCCCTCCCTGATATACCTCCTTCTTCTCACTGCAGGAATCCTGGAGACTAAACTTTGTGTTAATCCCTTTGTTGTTGTTGTTGTTGCTTCATCCCTGCACAATATTGTTTATTTGCCTAGTTTTGCCCTTTATATAAATGAATCATGTAGAATGTATTCCTCTGTGACTTGCTTTTTTAGCTCAACATTATTTTTTTTAGATTTATCCATGTTGATGTGTAGCTGTAGTTTATTTCTTTTCATTGTAGAATATATTGCTGTATGAGTATATAATAATTTGTTTATCTATCGATCAAGGTGGTCAATTGAATTTATTGTTGTCATTGTCATTGCTATCCTGAATAATGCTGCTGTGAACATTTTAACCATGTTTTTATGTACACCTGGGCAGTAGTTCATGTGTGGACTATATCAAAGATTGGAATTGCTGAATCACAAGGAGAGACACACTCCTGTTCTAAGCAATGCCAAATGGCTTTCCAAGGTTATCATACTAACTCGCAGTCTCTCATAGGTATAGAAGTTCCCTTTCTCCATTTTGTAGACAACACTTACATTGTCAGACTTCTTAATGTTGGCAATCTGGGGTTTTATTTTGGCTTGATGTATATTCTTTAATTGTCAATGAGCTTGAGCATCTTTTCAGAATGTTATGGAACATGAATGTTGTCTCTTCTATAAAATTACTATTTGTGTTTCTGCCCACTTGCCCCTTAAGTTGTTCATCTTTTCCTTATGAATTTACAGGACTATATATATGTATACATATACATTCTTGTCACTAATTCTTTCTCATGTGTATTCCAAATATCTTCTTCCAGTTTGGGACTTTAATTTTAGCTCTGTTTATGACTATTTTGGTAAATAAAATATCTAATTTTAATGAGGTAGAATTTATCAGTTGTGTGTGTCCTGTGTCTTGAATAAAGATTCTTCTTTTCCTTGTGGTTATTAAAATACCATCATGGCCTTAACGTCTCTGAAACTTGACTCAAAAAAATACGTGTGCCCTGAGTATTTTATGAAGGTTAATGTGATCAATGTTTATGAAAGAGCCTAGCAAAGCACTTCACACATAATTGGGACTCAATATGTGTAGTTTATCCATTGGAGTGTAGTCTTAGCCCTGTATTTCACAGATGTTAGGTATTTCCAAGTAATTTCATTTTTAAACAGCAAATATTTAGTATGTTAGTTATTCTGGACATTTTGTTAATGTTTTATTGTTCACTAAAACCCTGTAAAATAACAATATTATCAACACCATTGTACAGAGGAGGTCACTGAGGCTCAGAAAATAAGTGACTTGCCTTGGGCAGATCCATTATTATATTTCCTATCTGCCTTTCTACCTAGACCGTGAAATACTGGATGAGAGGATTTGTGTTCAGAGAATAGCAAGAGCCCTGTAGTGTGGGAAAATAAGTCATATCTCTAAGTGTGTATTGGGGGATATGGCAAAGGGAAGAACATAAACGTGGTCTATATACCTTATTGCTTTTCACTTTGCAGAACACATGATATGATTTGCCCCGTCTGTGTCTCTCATTCCCTTAGACCTGACTCAGAGTCTCTTGGAACCACCCATTCCCCTAAGTGACAGCCTTGAGCCTGCAGCCCTCTTGACTTGCATCATAAAGATGGTGCCCATAATTTAACCAACCACATTGCTCCTCTCTGAGGAATTCCACATCAAATGAAGCATTACTCCCGTCATAATGTAACTGGACTCCAGTGATTATCTTCCTGTCAGAATCTTGAGTCACCCAGGATACACATGTCAACAGGGTTTAAAGCTCTGTTTGTTTGCCTCCCCAGACAGATGTTGAAACAGGATCTCCCACCGCCAGTCAAACTGCCCAGACAACCAAGCAACTCAGTAACCACTTGCTAAAGCTAACACTCTTTTGGCATTCAGTTTCCCACCAAATAAATTATAGCATGGCACACATTGGGTTCATTCAAGTAAATGAATGTTAGATCTGGAAGAACCTTAGCAATTATCCAGTCAACTTCCATACCATAGCAGGATGGGAACAAGAGTCAAAGACTGAATGCATGGGAGTAAATCCCTTATGTTAAATGTACATCCTTAGTTGAAGGACCTTGTATGACTAGCCCTCATCTATAAAATTAAGATTAAGAAACAATACCCACACTTCCTACATCATAGGGTTGTTGGGAGAAACAAATCAAATAATATACATACGTCTGCCATGATGTTCTTTAATCCAAATATGTGTATATAAGAAAAGAAAAAAAAATACCATTTGTTGAGTTAATTTTTTTTTTAATCCTCACCTAAGGATATTTTTTCATTTATTTTTAGAGAGAGTGGAAATGGGGGGAGAGAGAGAGGGAGAGAGACACATCAATTGGTTGCCTCCCAATGCACCCTGACCTGGGCTGGGGATCATGCCTGCTACCAAGGTACCTGCCCTTGACCGGGAATTGAACCCAAGACCCTTGGATCTGAAGGCTGATGCTCTAACCACTGAACAAAACCCGCTAGGGCAGTTAGGTTTTTTTAAATTCAACTTTAGTAATTTGTCCTATAAAATGCATAACTAAATATTAGAGATCTTCAATTTTTTTCTTTGTGTCCAAAAGAACACACTAAAGCAAGTACACAAAGCATGCAGCAGATTCCACAAAGAAAAGGTCAGTAACTCTTATTTCTAAATTGTGTTCACACAGAGCATAGATGGCATTTTTCTGCTCTACCCATGCCTAGGAAAGGCACTGCTAATTAATAATGGTTCTCTTTCAAATGAGCTTCTACATGAATTTAGAATTTTCCTCAACACAGCATTCCAGGAAGTCACCAACAATTATTTCTTGAAATTAAGCGTTTGATATTGTTGAGAAACAATGAATTAAAAGTATAGTCTATAGCCCTGACCAGTATGGCTCAGATGGTTGGAGCATTGTCCTATGCACCGAAGGGTCATGAGTTCAACTCTCGGTCAGTGCACATACCCAGGTTGCAGGTTCAATCCCTGATCAGGGCGTGTACAGGAGGTAACTGATCAATGTTTCTTACATTGATGTTACTCTCTCTCCCTCTCCCTCTGTCTCTCTAAAATCAATATAAAAAAACATATCCTAGAATGAGGATTAAAAAGTCTACTCTATAATAAATTCCTGTAATGAAGTTTGTTGCATTTACTAGTATCTTTTGCTGCTTAACCTACAACCCCCAAACAATGCCAACTAATTTTATAGCTTGGCTTGAAGGTTCCTCAGATGGATTTGCCTAGGCTTGCTGGAGCAGCTGCATTTACTATAGATCTGGCTTGTCTGGAAGGCCCAAGGTAGCCTCACTTAAAAGGCTAGAAGCTGGTGTTTACTCTGGATGGGGGTGCCTCAGTTCTCCCTCCATGTGGTCTCTTGTCTCTAGGAGAAGAGGCTGACTTTCCCTAAATGATATCTCAGGGCAGCATTCTACAGGGGCAAAGGCAGAAGCTACAAGGTCTTGTATGGCTTAGTTCAGAAGTCACATAACTTCACTTCTACCATATTCTATTGGTAAAAGCAAGTCAGTAGGATACCAATATTCAAGAATAAGATATATTCCACCCCTAGACAGGCAGAGCAACAATGCTGTATTGAAAAGGGGGCACCGATTAGGAGAAATCTGTGGCCATTAGACACTCTATTAGAGTCTTCTTCCCTCTTGCCATACATTATTCCTATTTCTTCTACATGAAAAATGTAGTCACTTTCAAAAATTTCATCCTAATTGTTTTAGGCATCTATTGCTACATAAAACAAATAAGGGCTTGTTATCTCATACAATTCTGTTGGTCAAAAATTTGGGAGGTTAGCTGGATACTTCCATCTCTGATTTCTCATGGGGTTTCAGTCAAAATGTCAGGCAGAGTTGCAAACAACTGAAGGCTTGACTGGGACTGGAATATCCTCTTTCAAAATGACTCATTCACATGCCTGTGGACAAGAGCCTTCAGTTTCTCACCACAGAGACCTTCCCATATGGCTGCTTAAGAGTTCACACAATATGGAAGTTGGTTTTCCTAGAGTGAATGTCTTAAGAGAGAGTGTGGGGAAAACGGAAGTGTTAGTTATGATCTTTCCTTGAAAGGCATGCATAGTTATTTCTATAATATCTCATTCATTACTCAGGCAGTCCCATTCAGTATGGGAAGGGACTACACAAGATCATTGGGGGCCATTTTGGAGGCTTGCTACCACACCAATTATGGTATCAAATCCAGAATTTCCTGATCTTCTTCAGTCTGGATGTGAATGACTCTCCTTAAATGTGGTTGTCAGGCAGCAACTCTTGAACAGCAAGCACTCCAGAGACCTGTGAACTAAAAGGAAATCCTTCTTCCCCAGACACATCCAACATACAACCCTGAGATATGGAGAGGGGAAGGGGAAGGGAATTTACAATAAACCATCTCATTTATAATGGGATAACAGTAGATATATAGAAATCCATAATCAACAGCAATTTTGAAATCAAGATGTCACATGTAATTAAGCTCCTTACCCTGGAGGTGAGATGTGTTCCTTAATTAGGGACAGGTTCTTCTCCCTAGGAGTTGTCTCATTTTTCTCCTCAGCTATTCACTCTATATTATGAACTCTTGGTCCTAAAGGCACTTCTTTTTACAAAACAAATGGTTTATGCTGGCATCTGAATAGTTTTCTCTAGGACTTTGTGCCTCCTGCCTCCCACAAGCCTCTTTTCATTTTAACTATCCCCACCTATCTCAGTTACTGTTACCAAAGTTTAAGTTACTAATGCTATTGGCAATATAATTATCTTAAAATCTGTGTGAGTTTCTCATTAATATTCATAACATTCACTCTCTGTCCCCAAAAGTCAAATTCATAATTCTTTTTAAGATGCACCTCTTTATAACTTAGAAAATTTAGGCTTCTTTGAGACAATGCCATTGAGATTATTAAAAGCCCTCCTCCTTTCCTCCTGCCCCTTCCCCCCCGCCCCCACACACACTTTTTAGCTAGTAGAACTAACTGGGTACCTTAAATCTTATGAGATATAAACTAAAGGTATTACAGTCATACCCTCAATTTAATATTTCCCCTGAAGCCATTATTTATTTCAGTAATATTTCTTCAGCTACAAAGACAGAAAATACAAAGTAGTTTTATTTTCTAACCCAGCAAGTCCCTGTTCTTTCATATTTTCTCCAAATTTTGCTTGCAAAAACTACAATTCTCTCATTAGATCATCTTTCTTCCCATACTTTATGATATGCAGTCAAAAACACTATTCAGTATTTTTATTCTTCTGCCTTAATATCTCCTAAGCCAGATCCAACAAGTTCACTAGGTGCATTTCTATCTTACAAGTTGCTATGGTTCTGCCACCAAAGTGGCAGATTGCCCCTTCTCTCTTGGTCTTTAATAACCATTTCCTTTCTGCTCCTCTAGGCTCTTTTCCCTCTTCTCTTTCCAGCCTCTACCCACCACTGAGTTCCAAAGCCAACGCCACATAATTGAGGTTCTTGGTATGGCAGCATCATATTTCTAGTTACCAATTTGTTTCAGTCTTTTATTGCCGCATAACAAATCATCCAAGATTTAGTGGCTTAAAACGACAGTGATTTATAATTTCTCACAATTTTGTTTTGACTGGGTGGGGCCTCTGGGGATTTTTGGAACTCACTTTTTGTTTGTTTTCAATTTTCACATTTTTTATTGTCACAATTGGGTGGGCTTTACTTACATTTAGAGGTTAGAGGCCATGGATATTGGTAAACGTGCAGAAGACACCCTACCCCCCACACACACACACACATAATAAATTATCTAGCCCAAAACGTCTCTAGTGCTGAGTATTTCCTATGTAGATTATCTTTTTTAATTTTCATAATAGCCCTATTAGGTAGGTATGATCCTCATTATTTATAGAAAAGAAAAATGAGGCTCAGAAGAGTAATGTAACTTTGAACAAGATCACACAATTAGTAAAGGGCATAGTTAAGGCTTAAACACATCTATGTCTGAGCTTTTAACCATTATACTATATCATGTGCATTCCTCCTGGACTGGTAATATTCATAAAAGATCATATTTTCTAAATATTAAAACCACACCATTTCTTCTTTGGCTTTTTCCTTAATGTCTCAGCTGCTTTTCTTAGAAACAGACCCGAGGCAAGGATTAAGTTCTAGTGCTTTATTTAGGAAGTACAATACTGTGGCTGTGAAAGCTAGCAAAAAGGGAAGTGAGGCAGAGAAATATGGGGAAATAATGCAAGGTGATGTGTTCCAGCAAGGCATCTTTATGATGCAACTACATAAGATGTCTCCAAATGGGCTATTCACGGGGGAATGTGCTCCTTGGTTCAGTCTATAGAAGGGAGGATGGGAAAGGAAATTTATTTACCAGATCCCTCACATTTCCCAAGTTCCATTGCTCTAAGTTTGCCTTCCAGGGATTTCATTCCTCCATTCTCCCAGGTTGCATTACTCAACCCTTGCAGCAGCTGCTCGGGAAGTCAGATCTCATGCCTTCAGCATGGTCTTCGTCTAAGTCCAGAAGTGCTATGAGACACAAATGCTTTCCAGCATGTTGTTGTTCAACCTCAGGTAGTTTAACTGGATCAGCAGAGTCAGACAGCTGCAGAGCTGAGGTGGAGCAGGTAATCAGAGGTTTCAGAGTAGGTGAAGCCAAGAGAATTGAGGTTGAACATAAGGTGTGTCTGATATACACTTCAACATGGTACCCCCACCACTGGAAGGAAAACTTTTTGGCTTGAATGAGCTAATGTATCAGTTGGGATTCATTAAGCTTAAGAAGCAGACAGCCCAAGTCGAACTGGCTAAAGCACGAAGGAAAAAAATGAAAGTTATTGGCTCACATACCTAAAAATATAGAAGGTCAGCAAGTTTCTGTGGCTCCAGGTCCACAGCCCCAAAGCTCTCTTGACTCAGTCTTCCTCCTTGAGCCAACTTTATATTCAGGTTACTAGTGAAATGATTGTAGTAACTCTAGGTCTCTCATCCATGACCAAATATCCAGAGGAAGAAATAAACTGTCTCCCCATTTGGTTCTCTCTTATAAAGAAACATTTCCTAAAGGGCCCTCAGCAAACACCCTCTTGCAGTCCTCAATGCCCAAGTTGGATGATGTGCTCATTCCTTAACAAGCTCCATGTCAGGGGCCTTATGCACATTGATTGGTTGAGGTAGAGTTTCCAGGCCAATCACTGTCAAGAAGGGATAACCACAACTGCTTAAACCATCCAGAGCCCACCTCCAGCATTGGAATGTCCTCAAACTGCATGATTACTACAAAATGAGATTCAGTGAAGAGGCACTAGATATTAAAGAGAAAACTACAATGTCTTCAAGAAACAGCCTTCAAAAGTTGGTAAAGAAACAAAGACCAGACTGCCACCTGCATTTCTTACTAGATAATTGTCATGTGGTCCCAACTCACTTCAGACAAAGTATGTTTCAGACAAACTGTACAGTTATCCATGATTCCTGCTATTCTATCCACCTGGGCCCTCTCTCCCCCATTCCTGCCTTTGATGGCTCATCTCAGCCTCAAGCTAATTTCAAAAGCTTTCCCTGATGCTTCAAGACCAGGAAACATAGGCTACAGCAACTGAAGGCTTAAGTGTTAGTAGAAATCTTAGAAATCTAGATCACACTGCATGCCATGTGGTCCCAAAAGGTCTGAAAAAGCAGCCTTAGAGGCTGAAGGGAAGAGCTAAGCAACTGGGGTTCTGGAACTGCACTCATCCAACCAAAGCATTGATTTAACTTATTTTATTTGACTTGAATATTCAAATCAAATTTGAATTGATTTATTTTACATAGTTACATTGTTTGTTTTAAGATTAAGTTTCCTTTGTAGAAAGAATATCCTGAGGAAGGGAGGGAAGTTTACAAATAAAACCCACTTATCATAAAAATGAGAGAACTGAAGGTCAGAGAGGGGTTTGAGGCATGTGTTGAAGGTCACGATGCTGACCTGCCGCTCTGCCTCAGCACAACTGTGCCATATTTTAAAAGATCCATCCTGTGCTCCTGAGTCCTCTCTTCTCTGTAATCAGTGGTCTGAGCTCTTGCAAATCTCACTCACAGAAAGATATTTCAAGTCACCTCACTAATCCTTTGTTCAATTCCTTGTTAAAATCACACAGAGCACAGTGCCAAAAACTGAACGTGATAATTCAGATATATCTGAGCAGCAGAGGGAAGAGCAGGACTACCTCATCCCCTGTAAGAAGGCTGCACTTCTGATAATGCAGCCAGGGATCATGTTAGTTAGTTGGCAGGCACAAAATACCATTGCCTCATACTGTCCAATAAAACTCTTAAGACCTTTCTATAAGCTGCTGCAAAGACTCTTCTTAGAGCCAATTGCAGTACTTAACATTTATTTCATTTATTTTAAGAATCCACAATTCCAAATGGCCAGCTTTGTGCATTTGGGGACATTCCATGAGTAGATTGACAATTCTAGGACAGGAGTAGCAAACTCAACTACCCTTAGGGACCAGGCAGGTAGGGCAGGGAGGTAATGTAAACCAATGAAGGTGGCCAGGTATAATCCAAAACTTTGAGGTGGGGACTCTGGTGAATTGAAGAACTCAGCCCCAACTAAAGAGACAGATTCTACTCACTTCAGCTCACTATGACTATGCAAAAATCAAGCCCAGTGTTGCTTAGCCTTCTGATGTTTTAAGAGAATCCAAAAATGTAGATCTTTGCTGGAAATATCCAGGCTTTTAAATGTTGGCCACTAATTTGCAAAGTTCTAATATACTCTCCAGGCCAAGCAAAACATATCTGCAGGCTGGGCTTAGCCCAGGCACTGCAAGTTTGCAGCCTTTGCCCTGTGCAGATGAGGGAGTTGGGCAGCACTGGCTATTGAGACAAGAAATATGAAGTGATTTCTATGATCTTGGATTTACTAGCATAACATTTATTTTAATGTTCCCCTGTTAATCATAGACTTGAGTATTTAAAAGCTGGAAGGAATCTCAGAGATTATATGGTTTAATTCTATTGTTTTATGAAAGAAGAATCTGTGATCCAGACAGAATTGACTGGATTCTCAGAAATGCAAGGAGCTGTACTGGTCCCATAGCCCAGGGTTTCTCAACATTGGCACTATTGACATTTTGAATCAGATAATTGTTTATCATGGAGGCAATCCTGTGCATTGCAGGTTGTTTAGTAGCGTCCCTGGCCTCTACCCATTAGATGCCAGGAGCACCCCTCCACCCCACTCATGTAGGGCAAAATAGAGGCAAAAATGCATTCAGATATTACCTGATGTCTTTGGGGACAAAATCACCAGTGCCCTTGAAAACCACTGTCATTCTCCAACCCTTTTGCCTTACAGATGAAGAAACTAAGACTAAAAACTTAAGAGTTTCCCCCAAGTTATATGAGGAGTTATTTGCATGGCTCATACCCAAATTCAAGTGTAATTCCCACTAGAGTGCTCTCTCCACCAAAGCCTGCGGATCTGAACCACAAATTTGTTATTAAAGGAGCTATCTAAAGCTGCATATTTTATTTTATTTTTAAAAAACATATTTTATTGATTTTTTACAGAAAGGAAGGGAGAGATATAGTTAGAAACATCGATGAGAGAGAAACATTGATCAGCTGCTCCTGCACATCCCCTACTGGGGATGTGCCCGCAACCCAGGTACATGCCCTTGACTGGAACCGAACCTGGGACCCCTCAGTCCGCAGGCTGACGCTCCATCCACTGAGCCAAACTGGTTTCAGCAAAGTTCATTTTAAAACGAACAGCAGTGGAATGTCTGTTTGCTTTGACTATTTTTCATTCGTTCATCATTGAGTACCTACTGTGTGCTAGATCTTAGACTAGGTTGTTGAGGACACAGAGATGAAACTGACAAAATCTCTAGCCAGATGGAGCTTATATTTTACTGGGGAAGATATATAGTACAATCCCAGGTCATGGTAAATAAACTGAAACAAAACAAAACATAAAAAGACTGGAAGACACAGAGATAGAAAATAACTAAGATCCCTAACCTGGTTTGGTTCATAGGATAGAGCGTCAGCCTGCAGACTGAAAGGTCCTGGGCTCAATTCCCCTCAAGGACACATGCCTTGGTTGTAGACTCCTCCCCTGCCCAGGCCCTGGTCTGGGTGCATGCAGGAGGCAACCAATAAGTGTGTTTCCTTTTTTTTTTTTTATTGTTTGAAGTATTACAAATACTAGTACATATGTCTCCTTTTTTTTCCCCATTGACCTCCCCGCAGCTTCCCCTATTCCCCACCCCCCAGTACATGCCATCACCTGCCCGCCCTCTCCCTCCCCCCGCACTCCAGTGTCTTGTATCCATTGGTTATGCTTATATGCATGCGTACAAGTCCTTTGGTTGATCTCTTACAGCCCCCCTCGCCCAACCTCCCCTGCCTTCCCAATGTAGTTTGACAGTCTGTTCAATACTTCTTTGCCTCTGTATCTATTCCCCCCCCCCATTTCTTTCCTTTAAAAAATTTTGCCTCTGCAGACTAGAAATGAACATATAATAACAAAAAAATAATAATAATAGTAAAAAATTTTTGAGTCCCAATTTCAATGTCCAACAGTTCTGAGTCCCCGTTTCAATGTCTAACAGTTCCTTATGTGTACATGTCAGCAATGATATCTGGAAGGTGGGCACATGGTGGCAATGCAGGTCTGACCCTCTCTGGTTTGGTCCTAGGCAACCTACAGCAGTGCACAGCTGCTGACTGCTCGCGTGGCAAGGCGTTGTCAGCGTCTTCCATCTCTGGACTGTTTTTCCTCTTGTCTTCGTGGTTGGAGCAGACCTGTCAATTCCTCTCTGTTGCAGGAATCCACGTGGTCTTGGAGTTGTTTTCTGAAGATATATAAACATATCCTTGACCACAAGTTAATAAAGGAATACTTTCTATATAGTGGTTTTGGAATCCTTTTTATTTTTGCCCAAATGATTTTTCTTTGTCTTATTTAGACACCATGTGTGTTTTTCATGGGTGTCTTGCTGTTAGCATTACAAATGTAAATTAATTTTGTAAAGTAACAATTTTCTAGATGTAATTTACTTATAGGATATTTTTCCTTAAATGATATTACCCTACTATCCCCCCCTTTTTTTTGATTAATGGAGGTTTTTGTAAATTTTATAATGCAGTCTTGATAACTTTAAATTTTATTTTTTATTTTATTTTTTTGCCCAAAAATATGACTACTTTAGGTTCATTGCATTTTCAGGAATTTTACCATGAGATGAACTACCAATAGAAATTTTAGTTATTACTTTCAGAACAGCTTTTTGTCCAGTACAATTAAATTTACTTGAATATTCACTTATTTCAATTAGCCTGTTTTAAATTAATCTGAAAACTTGATTACTATTTTACTGTCAAATTTAATACTCTACCAACAATCTTAGTTTACCCAGTAAATATTAGTGGGAAGGATTATTTGCATTCTTGAGTAGGCCCTGAGCGTTCTTGATGCTAGGCTGAATTTAGATATAGGGCAGCTGCTGTCGGCCAAGTCTCTTTCTGTTGCCTGGGTCCCGATCTGAGCTGGGTGTGAGAAGCACGAAGCAGCCATGGGGGCAGGAGACCTCCCTCAGAAGGGGTGAGGGTTTAAGCCCCTGCAATGTTGGGGGGTGAGGGTCTGTGCCCCACTTCTGTTGCCCCCCAAGTTCTCTCCTGATGGCCCCTCTGTTACTGTGCCTGTCTTAGGTTGTTCCTTCCCTGAGGAATCTTACCCATCTCTGGCTAACCAGCCATCTTCCGGGGCCAAGCAGGGTGATGTGAGGTTCAGTTCTGTCTCCTTGGTAGCCTATGCCCCCGTGGCCTCCACGCCCAGCTCCTGCCTTGGGAACCCCTGTCCTGCTGGCAGGGTTCCAGTGCTGATCACATATCTCGGGGAACTCAGGTTTCTTCTCCAGTGAGGGCCCAGCTCACACGATTGGGCATGAGATAGATCCATGGTACCAGCCACCACGAGGCTTCAAGCTCAGCATGAACAGAAAGCTCAGGCAACAGCTGAGGACAATTGGATTGTGAGAAGAGGGTCCCTTTTGGCACAAAAGGCAGGAGGGGCCAATATAGGATGCTCAAGTGACTTCCCAGTGCCTTAATTCCTTCTGAAAGGGATTAAATCCTTTCATGTCCTTTTTTTTTTTTTAAATTACTGCCAACCATTCAAAGAATTTGTTTGTAAGTTTGTTTGGGATAATTGTACAATATGCTGTTGTAAAATATCTAAAATTATAATGACATTGTAGAATAATATCATGTAAGGATATTCTTTGCTCTAGGCCTTGGCAATTCCATTTCAAACTGGCTGTCAATTTCTTTTTGTAACTTTATATAAACTTTGTCAGGGAGGCAAAAACACAAATTACTTATTTTAGTTCAAGAGGCCAAGTATATTGACTTTCAATTACAATCCTTATGACTTTTGCAGGAAACTTCTCTTTGTTTCCTTCCAAAATAATTTTCAGGCTACAGAGAGTTTCATTTAAAAATCTTTGTCACATGTAACAATTTCTCTTAAGGTTATGGTGACCACTAGTATGGTTTAGATTTAGTATTTTATTTTTATTTTATAGTTTTTTAATTAATTTTTTTTAATTTTTATTTTTTACATATGTGTCCTTATTCCCCCATAACACTCCCCTCCCCACTTATGCCCCGCCCCCTTGTTGTCTGTGTCCATTGATTAGGTACATATGCATGCATACAAGTCCCTTGGTTGATCTCTCCACCTTACCCCCACCCTCCCCTACCTTACCTGAGGTATGATGTTCTGATCGCAGTTTCTCAGTCTCTGGATCTGTTCTTGTTCATCAGTCTATGCCATTCATTATATTCCACAAATGAGCGAGATCATGTGATATTTATCTTTCCCTGCCTGGCTTATTTCACTTAACATAATATTCTCCATCTCCATCCATATTGTTGTGAATGGTAGGAACTTCTTTTTTGCTGCAGTGTAGTATTCCATTGTGTAGATGTACCACAGTTTTTTAATCCACTCATCTGTTGATGGGCATTTAAGCTGTTTCCAAATCTTGGCTATGGTGAATTGTTAAAGCTGCATATTTTAAATTAAGGGGTAACATGGCATAATGGCAAGGAGCACAGTTTTTAAGACTAACAGAGCTGGGCTTCATTCTTAGCTCTTCTGCTTACTAACTTTGTGACACTAATTGAGTTAACCTCTCTGAGTATTTGTTCCTCAGTTGAATAATGGATGGTTCTAAAAAATAGTTTATTTTTTAAAATGGGTGGTAAAATACATATAATGCTTGCTACATAATAGAGATTCAATAAATTGAAGTTGTTATTTTTTATTATTATTATTATTATTATTATTATTATTATTATTATTATTATTAACTGGGCCTGGGGTTGACAAACACCCCCCCCAACCAAATCAGGCCTGCCTATTTTTATACAATCCATGGGATAGGAATGTTTTTTGCATTCTTAAAGTGCAAAAAACAATACTGCCTTGCAGTTTATGAAAATCATGTGAACTCAAATGTCAGTGTCCATAAATAAAGTTTTGTTGGGACAGAGCCATGCTTATTCATTTATATATAGTCTATGACTGCTTTCACACTACAACAAAAGAATTGAGTAGTTGCAATATAGATCATGGGTCTGGCAAAGTCTAAAATATAAAATATACTAGCTCTTTAAAGAAAGATTGCCAATCTCTTAACTAGACCTTTTATCTGCAGGAGAAAACAGGCAGCCATAATTTGCACACAGCCCCCTGGCATGCACTTCTAGCACCTCTATTTGTATTTAATCCTGTTTACTGGAGACATTTCTCAACATCTGTGTGTACCTAGCATTTTTAGAAATAGTCATTCAGGGGACATGAAGAACCTTTACTTTTTATAGATGTCTTCTCTTACTAGTAAATAAATCTTATTGTAGACTGGTACTTGGAGGTGTTTTCAAAATCTGGAATATTTATCAAAAAGAAAGGAAATAGTTTGCTCAGTGTTAAGCCAACCACATATTTTAAGTGTTGCATGATTTGAACAGGACAATAAAGAGGGATATCCGGTAATCCGGTAAAAAGGAAAAATAGATAAGAACTATCTGCCAAGACTAAAATTTAAGAGATGTTGTCATGTCACCTTTTTTTTTTCTCTCAGTAATACTTAGAGCATCTCGGTTATGATTTATCTGACTATAGGCCAAGGGTTTAAAAGCCAGAATACCTGTTTACAGCCTTCATCTTATACTCAACAGGATTTGTAGTCTCAAGAATTCTTTTTCAACTCAAGACAATACATATATTGATTGTCTAGTATGTGCCAGACATAGTGTTGGACATCAGAAGTGCAAAGATAAACCAGACATGGTCTTTGCCCTACAAGATTTCACTGAGGGGATGGTTAAGTCACTAAACTTCTTTGAGGTCAGTTTTCTCATCATAAGAGTAGAGCATTGAACTAAATATTAGTATTTCATACACTCAAGAAACTTTTATTGAGCTCCTTTGTCTCGCCATATCCTCTAGTAGATAATAAGGAATGATAATAGTACTGTGTCACTTTCATCATTTAATGAGGAAGTATGCAGAATTGCTGTACTGTGAAGTAGTTCATAGGTAATTACAATACAATAAATGCAAAGTGGGTATATGAAGCATGTAAAAGGAACCCACTAATTTTTCCTGAATGGAGAAAGACAACCTTCCCAGGACAAGTAACATTATGAGTTCATTCATGACATAGTATGTTGGGAGCTTCCATCTCTGAGAGGGAATAAAGCCAGACCAAAACAAAGTTGGGAGCTGGGGAAGAGGAATGTGGCCAGTAGAGTCTGCCTCTCCTTCATTCAAGCTGGCAATTCAAAGCCAAGTCCCAGGGAGATGTGCAAGCTTCAGTCTAATCTAGTCCAAGACCAGAGAGAATATGATACAAAGGAATGGGGCAAGCCATGTCATACAGGCTTCAGGACATTTACTGTTGTTGGTGCCACTTTAAAGAAGATGATAGGCACAAGGTTCCCTAGGGGAAGGGATGATGAGTACCAGGAGGGAGTCAGGCCAACCTCAAAGTGCTTAGTTTTAGGATTTCACTCTGCACCAGTAGGGCAGAAATAAACCCCCAGGCTAAGAATTAAGAGACAGCAACACCATGTTCATGGTTGTCTGCAATAAGAGATGCACATGTAAACTACATGTTATTCCCAGACTTCATGTACATGTGGTGGGGAGATTTATAGGGCTTGACAGTCCTAGGATATCATGACCTTGATAGTATGGGCACTGTGGCAGGAACTTGGACATTGCATGGGCAGGCAGTATTGGTCGCAAAGACAGAGAAGGATGAGAGGGTTTTATAAATAGAAGCACAACATATACAAAAGTACTAAGATGCACTTCTAACTCTCAAACAATCCAAACTTTCTCTTTCTTCCCCTCCAAGTTACCATCTGCAAATGTATCTGCAATGCCAATGAGAGTGGCCCCATTACAACTCTCCATTTAATGAGTCCTGACTAATTTGGCAAGAGATGTAGGATTCTACACATTATTTAAGCTGTTCTAATTAAACTTAATTAAATTCCAAACTTCCAATCCCATTGCACAAGGCACAGGATGGAGCCTTCTCAGGAAAGATTTCTCAACATTCAGACCCTTGAAGGCTCTCCAACAATTTTGGATGCCTCGTGGTGACCACATCTTCCCCCTGCTTCCCATTATAACATCACTCCACCTTCTCCAGCATTGCCAAGAGTTCCCTGTAAACCTGTAAAGGCCTGTCTGACTATAGTCGATTCAGAGTGCACCTGGCTAGTTCTTGACCCCCTGCCCCTATCCCATCATTTCTTAGGGGACCCAGGTTTCACTAAATTTCCCAATGTGCTGAGCCAAAGTTTTCCTTCTACCCACCCCCACACCAGCCTCCAATCCATTCCTAGGCCACGGTGCACTTGGGGAAAATTCAATCCATATGTTTCCTTTGCTGCCTACAGAACTCATCCAGCCATTGTTTAAAGAGGGAGGCAACAGCCAAGAAGAGCCATGTGAGGCCTCTCTTGGCCTTCCAACCCATCATTAGAGAGCAGGGAAAGAAGGGCTTTGCCAAGAGCAAACCTGAAACATTCCTTTGGGCTTGGTTCAAAGCCTGCAAGTCATGTTTCCACACAAACGTGATCTTTGGACCAAGGATTCAAGGCACTTTTCATGGGCTCCTTTGGACATGAAGAGATGGTAACAGCTACCACCACCACTGACCTGGCTCTGGGACAAGTGTGAAGGAAATCCATCTGCAGGAGGTTGTTTTACATTATTACCTCCCAAAGCTGACATAGGTCCTCTCTGAGAGTATAAACTCTCCCTAATTATTGGCACACCCTACCACAGAATCAATGCCTTTAGAGTTCATAGGGACACGTGATATCTACTAGGTGTCTCAATCACCTCATCCTATATAATAAAAGCCCAGCGACTGAAATGGTGGAACAACCAGAATGACCAGAGACCAGAATGACTGTGGACCCTCACCCCGGCCAGCCTCGCCCCTCAGCGAGGACCCCCACCCCAATTGGGGTGTGGCCGGCTGACAAACTGCCCAGGGCCCCTTGCCCTCATAAGACCTTCCTCACAGCAGGGACCCCACCCTGATCCAGGGCCCCCATCAGGGAAGGCCAGCTGGCTCCCACCCATGCATTGGGCCTCTATCCTATATAACAAAAGGGTAATATGCAAATTAACCCTAACAGCGGAGCGACCAGAATGACTACTCGACCAGTCACTATGAGGTGCACTGACCACTTCTAGGTCCCTTTCCCCAGCCAGCAGGCTCTGATCGCCCGATGGCAAGCAGGGAGCCAGGGGTAGGTGGTGGCAGGGGGTGTGGCCAGCTGTGGGCAGCCAGGGAAGATGGCCCTGATCACAGGCCAGGCCTAGGGACCATACCCATGCATGAATTTCATGCACTGGGCCTCTAGTCCTATATAATAAAAGGCTAATATGCAAATCAACCAAATGGTGGAATGACCAGTCGCTATGATATGCACTGACTTGGTCTCCCTTGGACATGGGCTCCCTTAGGTGTAGGAAGCAGGCCTAAGCTGTCATTCAGACATCCTCCAAAGGCTCCTGGACTGCGATAGGGTGCAGGCAAGGCTTAGGGAATCCCTGAGTGCACAAATTTCATGCATTGTGCCTCTAGTTTTAAAATAAGAGAAAACTTAAGCTCAGAGAGAGCAAGGGACTTGTCCAAGGACAAATAGCTGATCCAGTGTTTCAGGAAGAAACCGGAACTTCTGATTCCAAGTTCAGAGCTTGGGATTCAGGCAGCATGCCCTGACCACATACAGATCTAAACGCCCATATAAAGAAGATAAATTTCCATGTTTTAACCTGCCTGACTTATTCTGGACCAATCTTTTTTTAAGGTGTATTTAGTTACCTTATCTACTTTTCTTGTAGTTAACATCCAAAACAGTTACAATTACTTTTTCTTGTGATGAGATGTTTAAGAGTTACTCTTGCCCTTGTCCTTCACCCGGATACCAGGTTCTCACCTTCACCTGGGCCGGGAATTCACCAACTTGAAGGATGCTTGTAGGCAGTAGCCCCATTGCAGAGCCGCTCCCGGTGCCCTCTCCTTTGGCCATGACCAGTGGGCCACACCACTTGGTATTGGGACGCTGGGATGCTCTTCTGTTCCACCAGCCTCAGCTCTGTCCAGGCTTAGGTAGTAACCACCACTGCCCTCACAGTCGCTGTGCAAGAGTAAACCCAGCAGGCTGGCAGCAGATGCAAGTGCACACTTCCTTACACTCCCCCTCACACCTCTTAAAGGTTGGCCCTGCCCTCTCAGATCCAGCCAATCCCAGAGCCCTGCCGCCCTACCTCCAGCCAATCTGCCTGCCACACACACACACACACACACACACACACACACACACCACCACCACCACCACCTTCCCAACCAACTTGGCGGCTGTCAGTCTTTTGAGCCATGTTCTGAAGCCCGAACCTCACAACCAGGTGAAAGTGGGGTGAGCCACCTGACACTCATCAGGAAACTGAAGTCCAAGGCTGAGTGTGACCTGCCCATGGTCTCCCAGAATAAGTTTTCCCTGAGTTCAGCCTGCACTCCATGAACCCCAAGTCTGAGAAAGGTAGGGACTCAGAAGCCTCTTTATATTTTTTTCAGAACCCCCTTTAAAATCTGGAATCACTCTCCTCCAAACCTGGAGGATGTAGCACTGGCATTTCCTTACTGATGTGACCAGCTTCGCTCATACCTCCACTCTGCATTCTCTCCCATGAAGCCTGTCCTATTCCCTCTATGCCAAGTGCTCAGATCCTGCCCCTCCCTGACATCAAGGACCTATTCTGCCTCATCATTGGCTGCCTCCTGGTGATGGATTGTGACGGTATAAAGGCATCACTGCGTGATGGCATGACGACCACCAAGGCTTTTATTTATAGGATAGTCACCATACTGTACATCACATGTACATAAATTATTTACTTTATAACTGGAAATTTGTACATTTAGATCACCTTCACCCATTTCACCCAGTCTGGTAACTACCAATCTGTTCTCCATGTCTATGAGCTCAGTATTTTTGTTTGTTTGCCTATTTGTTGGGGCTTTTTTAGATTCCACATATAATTGAGATCATATGATATTTTTCTCTCTCTGACTTATTTCATTTAGCATAATGCAATCAAGGTCCTTCCACGTTGTAGCAAATTGCAGAATTTCCTTCTTTTTAATAACAAATTGCAGGATTTTCTTCTTTTGAATAATATTACATTATATGTATTAAATGAATTATTACATTGATTATTCATTAAGTATATATAATTATATATATATACTAGTTTACTAGAGGCCCAGTGCATGAAATTCATATACTTGGGGGGTCCCTCAGCCCGGTAAACTGGTGCACGATCAGGGATGGACATGAGAAGTTGGCCAGCTGGGGACGAACTGCGGGAGAGCTCCAGGGCATGTCCAGCCATCTCGCTCAGTCCCAATCAGCCAAATTCCAGCAGCAAGCTAACCTGCCAGTCGGAGCGTCTGCCCTCTGGTGATCAGTGCACATCATAGCGACTGGTCAACCAGTCAACTGTCTATCTCCTGGTGGTCAGTGCACATCATAGCGAGCAATTGAGCAGCCTTAGCATATAATTCACATATTGCACTTTGATTGGTTGAATGGGCAACCAGACAACCAGACACTTAGCATATTAAGCTTTTATTATATAGGATATATACATATATATCTCTGAATAGATACTTAGGTTGTTTTTATGTCTTGGCTAATATGAATAATGCCATAATTAACATGGGGTACAGATAATTTTTCAATTTAGTGTTTTTATTTTTTTCAAGTAAATAACCAGAGGTGAAATTGCTGGATCATATGGTAGTTCTACTTTTAATATTTTTTATTGAATTTTTAAGTAAACACTGTGGTAGCTGAAGATACATTATTTTGTTAACTAAAATGCAACTGGGAAAGATGAAGTGTAATATATCATGCTGGTATCTTGGAAAACATTAACAAGAATTATAGTAAAAATTTAATTCATGATACCAATATAATAATTCATTAAATACAATTTTAAAAATCTAGGTCCTTTTGGGTGTTCTTTAAAGTTTTTTATTTAAGACAGTTATTTAGTGCCTTCTTATGTTTCAAGTGCTCTTCTAGAGTGCGAGGGTCTTACAAAACCACCAAGATTCACTCACTCCTCCCTTTGTGGAGGTCCTTTCTGGTGACTCCTTTTAGCTTTAAACCTCCATGGTGCTAAGAAAGAATCTCAGCCAACAAGGGAGCCCATGGCTGAGAGAGGAAGATGACAATGATAAGAAAATTGGGCAGTTTGAAGCAGCAGAGTAAAGAGGAGGTTGGAGGTTTAGAAAGTAGGTAGGAGATGGAAGTAAGGAGAATGGCAGAAACTGGATTCAAAGGATCCCTGCTCCATAGAAAGAACATGGACTTCAGAGTCAAACAATTAAGGGCCAAAACTCCATGCCACTAGGTAGAAAAGCTGTTTAACCTTCAGCCATTGGCCATTTCAAACCTCTTTACCTCATCTATAGAGTGAGGATAACCACACATGCTTCCAAGGATAAAATGAGATCACAATAAAGTCATTTATTTTTATTTTTTAATTACAGTTGACATTCAACATTGTATTAGTTTCAGGTGTATAGCATAGTGGTTAGACATATATGTAATTTATGAAGTGATCTCCCTGGTAAGTTCAGTACCCACCTGGCCCATACATAATTATTATAATGTTATTGACTGTATTCCTTATGCTGTACATGATTATTTTGTAGCTGCCAATTTGTACTTCTTAATCACACAACACATGTAAAGAGTCTGACACACAATGACCAACAAACATAACATTCCCATCCCCTACATTTAAGATAAAGCCTCAAAAGCAGACCATTGTTCTGAAATTCACTAGTCTCTCCTGACACCTTATGGCCCTTTTCCTGTGAATAAGGAGTCCTAGAAACTGGAACCTCAAAATAATCAAATCCCATGGGCTCAAGCTTCAGTCTGACTGTTAAGAAAGGCTATATCCAGTCCCCTCTCAACCAGTGAGCCTGGTTTCATTCTTTCCACACACACCTTGCCTTGGGCAAAAGTGAAACAAACCCAGATATCAAGATGTTCATGGGGTGGGATGGGGGACACCAGTCTCCTAGTGTGCTGGTCTGTTTGCACAGCTGCAGTCAATTAGGTGAGACTGTAATTGTTTTATACTTTTGCTTAATGCTTAAGCCTGGAGAAAGAATAAGGGGTTCTTGGTCTTCCTTTTTCATCTTTCAGTATTTTTGTTTTGTTTTTATTTCTCATCATAATATTTAGATAGTATTCGTGTAAGGGAAGGCAATCATAATGAAATGGATAATCAAACAGAGTGTTCTAAGGCACATTTACAAAAGCCTTCAGCTCAGAAATGCTTCATTTACCCAGAGAGCAGGCAGCAGAGGGCATGGGAAAGCCTGTTTCTATGGACAGGGAAGTGATTCATGCCAATCAGCTAGAGCCCTCTTTCAAAATGCTCCATATGTAAGATGTAGCATAATAAATCACATCAACAAGCAAACAGGAGGTACCATATGCCTTCCAGGTGTGAACCCATGCTAAGGACTAAAGGTACTGAAATGAATAAGAGATGAGCCTCAGGGCCAGGATTTGGGTGAAGTGAGTGAGATGCTTGCCTCGGAGCAAAATTTAAGGGGATGTCAAAAAATTCAGTTATCAAGATAAAAAAATATTGTGAGGCAATATTTGAAAAGTCAAAATTAATGCAACAAAAGCTCTTGGTGTATAAAATATCAAAACTTTGGTATGATTTTACTTTTGATTATTAGTTAAGCATGCATTTCAACATTAAGAAAGTAATTGATAGAGTAAAAAACAAAAATACTTACCTTACACATCATAAAAACAAACTCAGCACTGAATCTAGAAAACAAGAGATGAAGAAAATATCAAGAAAAAATATATAGGAAGCAAAAATCACATGGGACGAAATAATTATAAAAATAACCAATGTTATTTTTATGTTTTAAATATCCTCTTTAAAGAATGAGACTATTAACTTTTAAAATAAAATGCCTTGATTTGAAATTTGGAAATAAGAGAATAAAAAAATATTCACTCCCTTTGACCCAAAAATCATACTTTAAGGAATCTATCATAATACAACTGAAATATGGAAAAACTATCATTTGTAATGACAAAAACAAAGATAACTCTTAATAGAATTATTACCCAGTTATTAAAAATAATGGCCATGAAGAACAAGCAATGTTAAAAAATGATTGAAACACTTAATGGAGTGAAAAAGGTAGAAAGCATAAATACATGTATACCACAGTACCAACTACAGAAAAGTTGCATAGGAAACAAATAAATAAACAACAACAACAACAAAACTGAAGGTAAACACACTTAAATTATTCCCATTTTATAGATGTGAGAATTGAGGCACAGATTAAGCAGATAGTTCTATGTTGCACAGCTAGCAAGGGAATAATTTGAAATTCAGACCCAGAAATCCCAGTGCTAGCATGTGGACTCTTATCCCTCATGCCTTCAGAGCAGGCTTCATGGTAGAGGAGGTAGAATTAGAATTGAGCCTAGAGGAATGGGTCATGACAAGAAAACCATAGGGAAGGCCATTCAAAATGAAGGATTGTGTTCAGCAAAGGCCCAGAGGGAAACTACAGAAGTCCTTTCAATGAGATCCAGAGATAACCTTCAGGAAGATAATCTGGAACTTGAGTCACAGGCAGATCACATGGACTCATGCTTATAACAATGAAATAAACAAAAAACAAATTGTAATAAATTATCCCAGATTCTTTAGGACCAACTAAGGATGTTTTGTTTGTCTTTAGAGGGAACTCCCTCCTAGTTTACTTGCAAAAGTGGGAAAATAATGGTGGGGATGGAGGATACATCTTTCTAAATTTGATGCTGTTTCTGCCACAAGCCCAACCTGCACAGCTGCACCCAGGCGGCAAGAAGCAGGAATGAGCACAGCACTTGCTTTGTCCTACCCAAGGAAGAGTGTTCAGTGTGGGCCACAGGGAGCAAGAAAGGTCCAGGTGAGCAGCATCTCCAGCCCAGGGAGAAGTCAGTAGGAAAGCAGACCATGGCTGGGTTTCGCAGGACAGCGTAGCTGGGCTCCAGCACAGGGCAACTTGGCAACATTTCTCTTCAGTTTCCTGTTTCCCAGCTGTATTTCATTGGCTCAGCCCACCTGCTCCAACTCTGCCCTCTCCTCCAGCACCTACAGGCACAGCAGCACCTTTGATTGTTTCTGCTCCATTAAGACTGGCTGGAAAATGTGAAAATTCACTCTACCTCAGGACAGGAAGGTGAAGGAGTTACAGAAAAAATAACTTTAAACTTTACACAAAATAAAAACTACAATGTCAGGTGGTCAGAAATACAAAAGAAATATATATATATGCATGGGCAGGGACATGCATAAAAAGAAAACATGTGTGTGTGTGTGTGTGTGTGTGTGTGTGTGTGTGTGTGTGTGTGTGTGTGTTTTCATTTGGCAAGGTCTTTTCAAATACAAATGTTGTTTGGAAAATAATCTGAGTGAGAATTTCTTTGCTGGCAGCAAGTTAGTTGTGTGTGGGCTCCCTTCTCAGAAGACCAGGGCACTTCAAACCAGGGGCAGAGTGTTAAGTGTGGGGACCTGCAGTAAGCCTTGCTGCCATCCTGAACCAGGCACGTGGTTTGAATCCCTCCCCAGTTTTTCTTACTTTTTCATCCATCTTCTTTGACAGGGACCCTGCTCTAGCTCACCCAAGTCCCTTCACTTCTTGCTTGCCTCACTTTCATTTTGAAATGGAGCTAAAATGGCTTGCTGAACAGCCCTCCCCAAAGTGAAGAGACAGACCCATTCTCACTTAGGGCTTGGGAGGCAGGTGAGTACAGGGATGAACTGCTTACAGGTGCATGAGAGAAGGCGGGGCATTTTCAGATGGGTGTTTCTCATAAAGGGGGCCATAAGCACCTTCCAAATTCTGTTAGGTGAGGGGAAGGTGGGAATCAAAGGAAATTTACAACCAATGGAAATGAAAATAATAAAAAACATTTTGAGTTAGCTTTACTAGGAAGAAACACACTGAACAAAAGTAAGGGGTCCATTCCATAGTAGTGGTATGATAGTCACATTTGAAGAATGTAGTTTTTATGATTTATTTATTTAAATTTTTATAAACATGTATTAAATTCCACTATACTTTCAGGCACTAATTTAGCACTGGATCTATAATAGTGAGAAAACAATTGGGTACATCTGTTCCCCAACAAGTCTTCCATTCCCAGACATCAGGTAAATACATACATACATGCATTCATACATATATACAAGTTTAGATCAATGCTACATAGAAAAATAATAGAACTCTCTGAAGAAGACCCCAGGGGCTCACTCTGTGAAAGTGACATGTGTGCTAAGATCTGAAGATTAAGCAGGAGTTAGCTTGGCAAAGAGTAACAGGAAGAGCATTCTGGGCAGAGGGAACAGCAATAGGTAAAAAAGCACTTGGCAAAGAAGAGGCCAAGCTGTCTGAAGAGCAGTGAACAAGGTGACAAAATGGGCCTGAACAGGTGGGGAGGAGCCAGATTACACAGGGTCCTGTATGTGACATCAATAACCATAGGTTTTATTATACCTGAAATGGAAATTGACTGGACAGTTTTTATCAGGAAAACATAATCCATAGGGGTAGAAGCAATGAGACTGGTTAGGAGGCTGTCACCAAAGCCTAAAGAAACACAGGTTGATGAGAACTGAAGTGATGGCAATTCAGGTAGGCTGAATTCTGGGGACCCAAGTTAATTGGGGGTAAAATGTGAAAGTTAGTGACTCATTGAGTGTGGAATGAAAAGGTATAGAAGGTGGCCTTAAAAGCTCCTAGAATCCCAGGTAGGAGCTAGATAAGTTGAAGTTTTATTTTTGTGAAGTTTGGAGGAGTTCACAGTCTAACATGCACAAAGAACTTTATTTGCAACACAATTGCTTAAGTGCAATGCTCCAAGAATACAAAAAGAAGCAGAAAGAAAAGAACCTAAATATTTAGTTGAAATAGAGAAAAGGAATCACAGAAAGGGTGTCATTGGAGTTGGCTCTTGAAAGATTAGGAGTGTCACCTGGCCCACGTGGCTCAGTGGTTGAGCATTGACCTATGAACCAAAAGGTAATGGTTCAATTCCCAGTCAGGGCACATGCTTGGGTTGCAGGATCAATCCCCAGTAGGTGGCGTGCAGGAGGCAACCAATTAACAATTCTCTCTCATCATTGATGTTTCTATCTCTCTCTCCCTATTCTTTTCTCTCTGAAATTAATAATAATAATAAAAAAACACACACACAAAACATTTTTTTCAAAGAAAGATTGGGAGTGTTTAACAGATTGAAATGGAAGAAAGATCTTCTAGGAAGAGGAACAGCATTTTAAAAACTATAAATAATAATGCCAATCCTACAAAACATTTGGGAAGATTAAAGAAAATAATTTACATGGAAATACCTAAAACCATGTCTTGGAATCTGTTGATGGTGTTTACACCATTATCACCAACCCACCCAATAGTCAGTGCTGCAGGTGAACATCTCATTCTTCACCAGCCAAAAGGAAAATACCAGCACACTCAGATTGCCCTCTCTGCCTTTTCCTAACACACCTGAGATATATATATGTGAAATGATCAACACTGTGGACCTGCAGGGCTAATTACTGAAAGTAGAAAAAAAGAAATTAATTTATAAAGATGGATGTTTTTATGCTTTGCATTTTTAATTATATTCTTTTTAAGTTTTAAGATAAAGTTTATTTTTACAATTTTCTCTCTCTCCATTTGTCTCTGCCCTTCCCTCAGCAGCTAGCACAGGACTTAGCACAAGGAGGTGCTCAACAAAAGTTAACTCAACAATATGAATCAGTAGAGCATTTATGGGGTGTTTCCAATTTTCCAGGGACTATATTAGGTCTGGGGACATGGAGAGAGTTTTAAAAAAGGTCCTCAAGAAAGTTACAGACATAAATATAAGGAAATAAAAACATATGCATACATACTTACATACAGTATGATTTATATGTCCAAATAAATATATCTAGTCTCTCTCCCACCCCACCCCCAAAATTCAGAAGTTAACAGAATACAACCAAACCAAAATATTTTTCAACCCATAAGCATTTGCAGGCTTGAAATCTCCAAAGCAGAAACTTGCAGGTACAAAAACAGACTCAAGTACAGTCAGTGGAATTCCTTGAAGTTACCCATAAATATTCACCAAGCCTTTCCCCAGTCCTACACCTAGTCATAAATCCCCCTACTTCTTTTCAAGAACTTTTACATTTGATCAACGATGCAGGGTGATGTTTAAACCAGGCCATTTGGAATATTCGATTTTCATACATAGTTTTAAGATTTTAATTTCCACTCTGCAAGCTGGCTCGGATTTTCCCTGTCCTAAAATAAATCAGGATTTTCGAGACATGAAAGCAGGCTCCAAGCACAGAAGGGCTTTCTGAATGTTCAGGCTGGTTGCATAGCTCAGTCAAGTCGTACTTACAAACAACTTACCTCTCACCTCATCTCGGTCCTGGGGGGATCGCCTGGAAAACTGGCAGCTAATGTGCTGAGAGAAAAATACCCAGCACTCAAGATCAATCTGTCAAAAAGAAGCAAGAGCAATTCATCAGAGGAGAGAGGGGCAAACTCAAAGATGTTTTGAAACATTTGCCCAACCAATCTGAAACTAATTGGCCCCTCTACTTAATCTCTTGCTCCCCTCCATGTCAAGCCAGTTGCCACAGAGCTATAAAGAGATGACTTGCTCTTAGCAGTAGAATGGATGATGCACACAGGATATTGCTAATATATCACAGAATCTGGGCACATTAGAGCTGAAATGGTCTTTGGAGTTCATTTAGCCTGGTTTGTTGAGGGAGTACCTAGGGAAGAACTTGGGCTCTTCCTGAAACAGGGTTCTAGTCTCCATTCTTGTTATTTTGCAGCTATGTGATTTTAGGGAAGTCATTTCAACCTGTCTGAAAATTATATTTCTCATCTATCAGATGAGGAAAATGGCATATTCAGGGGGATTCCACAAGACTAGGATATGTATTATAAGTAAATGTACCTTGAAAATGCCACTGTAACATGAATAAGAAATTATTATTGCAAAGAACCTAATAAATGCTACCTAAATCCCAACAATAATAGAGTATAATATAAACCTTTACCTATCTGACCTGATAGAAGTAATAGCTTCTACCTGTTTTGTAAATGATGGAGTTATGCCCATGGCACAGAGATTTCCAGAGCTAATGAATGGGGCTTGAGCATGCCAGGAGCTTAGCTCTCACCAGAACATTGATATGCTGATCAAAAGGCAGTTATATTTCTTCTCATATTACTATTCTAGTTATAGTTCTGAAAGTAAATATAAAAATTAAATATCATGTAAACTAATAAAATGTGACAATTTATAGAGATTTGTTGTTTAAATGAATATACAATTGATTGCTGTGTAACAACTATCCTATATAATAAAAGCCTAATATGCAAATTATCCCCTCAAACAGGAGTTCAACCGGCTTTCTACCACTCTTTATGACATGTGCTGACCACCAGGGTGTAGTGTAGAACATGGCAGGCATCGTAGTTGTCAGCACTGGCAGCTGGCAGCAGTGGAGGTGCTGCCGGCCCTGATGGGCCCTGATGAAAGCAGGGACCATGATGGGATGGTGAAGCAGGTGAGCAGGCGATGCCAGGCCAACGCAGTGCAAACAGGGCTCTTAGAGATGCCAGAGTACCATGTGCTACAAAAGTGCAGAATTGGGGAGCTGAACATGGCAGGGGGTAAGGAGCAGCAGGCAAGGAAGTCTTCACAAAATCACAGCACAAGGAAGCTGGTTTTGGAAAGGTAGGTATCTTCTAGATCCAGCTAGGAAAGAGGGAAAAATGGAAGAAGGCTTGGACATGTGGAAGTTTAAGCCTTCTTTGGGGAACATCAAGACATGCTGGATAGCTGGGAAATTGCAAAGTTGGAAGAGGGCAGAGAAAGATGAAAATGTAAGAGCAGACAGAACTAGACTAAAGGCCTTATGTGCTATGCTATGCTAAGCGATGAAGGGATGGAGAAAGCTGATATTTCTTGTGAGTACTGTCTTGCAAGAAGTGTGTGTTTCTGTCCTGTGGGAATGGGGAGAATTAGAAGTGTAACATGCTCAGATCTGTGTCTGAAAAATGTTCCTTTGGCAACAAGGTGAACATCGGATTGTAATGGGCCTTGAGTATTTGAGGGGGTGCATTTAGGAGCCTGGGTGAAAAAGGATAAGGACCTAACCCAAGAGGAAAGAGGAAAGAAGCATAAATTAAAAGGGAAATTTTAGAATTCTAAGATTAACAAGTTACTTAGACATGTATTTGCAAGAGGAACATGTCCTCCAGCATGATATTAATCATTTAAAATATAATGTAGCTTCCACAAATCCAGTTCATTTTGGCTATACTGAATAACTCGTTGTACTCATTTGAAAGGAAAGTTGCTATTTCTGTCTTTATATTTATTTCCATGATCCACCTCTTTCCATAAGGATTTCAGGTGCCTGGAAAATCACTAAATGCGGTGCAGCATCTTACTAAGAGAACTGAGCCGGCGGCATAAATCAGCCTCTCCTGTCAACTGGGATGAGTTTGAAGATAACAAGAAACATCCTCCACGTCACCTCAGGACTCCCAGTGACTGTCCCTTCCTTTGTCTGGAGAAATAAATGGTGAGAAAGTGTCCATTTTGCTCTACTGCTAAATGGAGCATTTCTGTGGTATAAAGAGGAAATGATGACACCGGAAATGAATTTCAAATGGAGCTTGCACATCCTTTTCCTGGAGACACTCAAAATTATATAAGAAGACATATAAATAAATCAGAACTTGAAACAAGGTAACACCTTAATCTTAAAACAGATGAACTCTAAGGAAGGTAAAGCTCTCAATATATATACCATTTTTAATACATATATAAAACAACTCACATTTGGGCACAGAGCATTTTTGCCTTCTTAATCTCACTTAATTCTTTTATAACAACTTGCAAACCTTGCTAGAGAAGAATTATCTTCATTGTACAGATGAAAAACTGAAGGTCAGAGCTTTAAAGTGACGTCCTGAAAGTCACACGACTTTAGTTGCTAGTGACTAAATTAGGTCGAAACATCAATTTTACTATTTCTCCTTTTAAGGAAATGGGGTATTATAAAAATAGTAGGAGCTAATTATTAGAGTGGTTGCTATGTGTCAGACACTATGCTTTGTACATTATACTCATTGCCTTACTTAATTCTCAAACCATCCTATGATCGAGGCAATATCACTGTTCCTATTATACAGATGAGGAAACTGAGGCTAGAAGTGGTGATTATATCAAAGTCCCATTATCGGTGGACTTGAGATTCAAACCCATGTGTTCTTTATCAAATCTAGCTCTTAAACAAACAAACATCTATTTAGGTCTTGCCCCTGCTAACTATTAACTGTCTGGCCCTGGCCAAATTTTGCATTTGGAGGGCCTGTATTGAAAGTGTGTGTGTGTGTGTGTGTGTGTGTGTGTGTGTGTGTGTGTGTGTGAGCATCTTATTCTTTGTAGGTCACCAATAAACATTAGTTCTACCTCTTTTAATCACAATACATCATCACTAGATATTTTTATGACAGAAATGTCCATGTTAGTGAATCTGTCATCATAAAATGGCAGCACTTGTATTGACAATGGAAAAAAACAAACCCAGGAGCTGGATCTTAAGCTCATCTTAGAGTCCTATTTCACTGCTGTTCTCAAAGTTTTCTCCCTGGGTTCTTAGGGGAGAATGAAAATTTCCTTTTGATAAGGAAACAAAAACTACACTTGTTCAAAAAATTAATTATCTTGCCAACAAAAAGCCCATTTGTCATGGAATTCCCAAATGACCTCAGCACATTAAATCTGAGTTACTTAGTAATACTATAGTTTAAATAAGTAAAATCTTGTTAATCAAAGACGGATCCCAGAAAATTATCCTCCAAACACTGCAGGCTTTAGAACTTTGAAACTGAGTCACTTGAATTTGAAATGATGCCATGTTTGAAAGTCAGAGCTCTAGTTTTGTGGTTTCTAACCCTTCCAGGTAAAAGTGCCCCTTTTTAAATAAAAAAATTTATGGATCTACTCCCTGTCATAGTAAGAAAAGTTGTGTTATTATACTATATTAATTTTTAAAACTGCAATTATAAAAACAGCTGTGTATTCACGAAATTAATTTGTATTTTACTAATTATTAAATGAACTGATCTGGTAATATAAATTAATTTGTATTTTATTAATCCTTGGAGTATTTAACACAGTTATGTAAAAAAAATCTAATACTTTGAAATAGTAGGCATTTTCCAGTACACAGATTCTTATGTCTAAATGAATTATGGGGTCCCTTTCAAAAAAATCTATAGCATCTCACAGTGATCCACAGGGTGAAAGCCAGTGTTCTAAAATATTAGGACTCAAAGGGACGTTTGGATCATAGGAACCATACACTACCTAATAAGTGCACCCCAGCTTGAACAATTTGTGAGGCATGTGTTGTCTGTTTGAACACACTCAAAAACCTAGGAATGGGGAAGCTGGGGGTGGCCAAAGAGATGGGGGTGTGCTAAGTACTTTACAAGTTGGTCTATTCTATTGTGGAATGAGGACAATCTCAGAGAGATTAGTAACTGCAGGAAGCTGCCACCACCCACATAGCTGGAGGCACCAAAGGAAAGAGGTGGTATTCACACAGCCTAGGAGCACACTCACTACCCACTGCAGCTGCCCAGTGAGGCGCAGCTATTGCTCTGTGCCCTGAAGCCCATGACCTTTGCCTGCCACCAGCCATCGCCCACCAGCTCCATTGGGGCTACATCTACTGAAGGCGGCTGCAGTACACAGACATCCAGAAGCAGAAACAGGAGCAATGACCTTCAATTCAACCTTTTAACTACCCACATCCACTCTCACCCTTTTAGTCATTTTTAGCTTTCACCAATAACAGAATTGTGATTGTACATAATATGATGAACCTTTTTCTAATGCAAAGATCCTTCACCTTATTTAAAAAAAAAAAAAACTAGGAGATATAAAGTCACATCAACTACCATATCCATTAGTCAATTCCATCTGGAAATTCTATAACCTAAAAACTAAAATGAAAAGCAATACCACCAATACTTCTCATATCAAATATTAAAAGTAAGGGATAAGAGAAAAAAATAATTGGCCTCTCTCTCTCTCTCTCTCTCTCTCTCTCTCTCTCTCTCTCTCTCTCTCTCTCTCCCTAAAATCAATCAAATAAGTAAGAAAATATCTATAATAGTTTTAGAGTGCTTGTCTGATAATTTCATTATCTCTGTATCTTTTAGGTTGATTTCTACTGATCAGTTTTTCTTCCAGTTATGGATAACAAATTTTTTTCTATGCATGCCTAATCAATTTTTATTTGATGCTGAACATGATAAATTTTACATTATTGAATATCTGGATTTTATTGTTTTCCTTTAAAGAGTATGAAAGTTTGTTTTGTCAGGCACTCAATTTGCTTATGAATCAGATTGATTCTTTCAGAGCTGTGTGAAAGCTTTATAAGGGTAAGTCTAGAGTAAGACTACCCTTTATTCTGCTACTATAGCATGAACCTTTTGGGGTCTCTACAGAATATTTTAGATGTTCCATAAAATCTCTGCCCTCTGGCTCTTCAGAACTCCCAGCCCTTTGTGGGCTCTAGAAATTGTTCATCTTACAACTCCTTGGAACATATTCTTTGCTGAACACTTGCTCTTTACTTGACGCAGAGAGTCCCACTCTACACATGCACAGGAGAGTATACACCAGATTCAAGGGGACCTTTATGCATATTTCTGGACCTCTTTCTGGGCTTACCTCCCTCCATCATGGCTCTCCATTCTGCAATGTAAATCACTTAGCTCTCCCCAAATGTCTGTTTCTTCAACTCATTAAAATTCAAAAACTATGCTTGAGTCCCCTCTCCCTATCCCACATTCCAGAGAATGCCTCCAGGCTGAAAGCTGAATTGATTGTGGAGCTCACCTCATCTGTTTACCTTCTCTCCTAGAACACAATTCCGTTTTGTCCAATGTCTGAAAATAGATGAATTATTCATATTTTTCCATTTTCTAATTACTTATGGCCAATGAGCAAGTCTATTACTAGTTACCAATTACAAGTCTATTACTAGTTACCAATTAAAATCTTTGAGGATTTTACTAAAAGTACTAGTATATAGGAGATTCCACATGTTCATGTCTTTGTTAACTTAACAAAAAGTTATAAATATCAAACAAGTTCTTCACTGTTCCCCAAGAAAAAGCAAAATGATAACTTGGAAAAAGTCTAACATTCAGAGTCAAGAAATGTGAGGTTCAAACTAGGTTCCCTATTTGTTCACTTTGTGACAAGTTACTTAACCTCTGAGTTTTGTTTTCTTACTGTTCAACTGGAGTAATAAATGCCTACTTTGCAGGATTACTGGTAGGGCTTAAATATATTGTGTGTAAAACAACTAGCCAATTCCTGGCACAGAGCCTGAGACTGATTGATTGCAATTATTCTTTTTATCAAATGTGCCATGGAAAAAAATTGCAAGGACAATAAATCAGCAGATGGGTTGGGGAAAAAAATACCTCTGTTGGAGACTAGTAATAATCCTATGCCTGGAAGTAAAGGCATAAACTGGGAGACATCCAAGAGAAAGAAAGAACAATGAAAACCGAGCGCTTGGAGAAATAAACCTTCCCTCTCTGGGTAAGTAAGGGAGAGCCTTACAGTATGCAACCTGAGAATTTCAGGGTAAGTAATTCAGGCACACACAGGCACAGAAAAGCAGACCAGCAGCTACTGAAACAGCAGTTGGATTTCTTAAAGAGAGATGACTGAGCTCCAGGCAAAATGGGATCTCTGTATCAAGATAGTTACTATAGCATCGATGAGGACTGATGGGAAGCTGCCCCTCGGTGTCAGCCTCCATAAATCAGATGGAGAGCTACAGCTAAATCTGAAGATTTCATACACACCCAGAAAGAAGATTTGCCAACTCTGTAGGGCAAACATAAAAATAATAGTGTTTCTAGTTAATTAGATTTAATAGTAAAGCCCTTTGATTTGAGTATGTGTTCTATTTTTCAGAAATACTTAGGAGAGCAGTAAGAAAAGATTGAGGGCAAAGGAAGAGGGGCAAATGCTAAGTCATAAAATATCCAAGCTACTAATTAACTGGGGACTAAGATGAAAGAATAAATGATGTAGGTGTTAAGCTTTGCATCAGGTCACTTTCCAACTCACACCAAGATTTACTTTTTTGTGCTTTCCGCTCCAACACCATTTTTCAAAGTAACTTGAAGAGAAATGTGTTGAAGCAAGTTAACATTGTGTTTATTTCCTTATGGTCAGATTTATCTCACCTAAGAGAATGTAAGAGCCTTGAATTCTGTCCATTATGACTTATTTTTCTTTATAGCATATGAGTATTAAATGCTAACATATGACCCATAGTAGGGACTCAATAAGTATTTTAAGCATAAAAATCTGAATGAATTAAAAAATGGAAAGTAAATCAAATGTTCTGATACAATTAGCAAGACAACATTTATGAGAGAGTGACTTTTTTCAAATGGAGATAACCAACCAGAACTCTGATGCTTATTCAAGTCAGGACATCTATATATATAAAAGGCTAAGCAACCAGCCAACTGGCCAATCAGCCAACCAGCCAACCAGCCAGTAGGTATGATGCACACTGACCAGCAGGAGGCAGATGCTCAAAGCAGCAGCTGCCGAGCAATAGTAACTTTGCAGAATGCCCTCTTACACTGACCCTTCGGGGATGTTGAACTGCCAGTTTCGGCCCGATCCCCGCAGGCCAGGCTGAGGGACCCCCATCTGCTGGAGAGACCCCATTCACTCCACAGACTCCCTTGGAGCCTCGGCACCACTCCAGGTGTGGCCGCCAGGAAGGAAACATGGGAAGTTGGCTCCAGGGCATGTCTGGCCTGTCTTGCCCAGTCCCATCTTCTAATTAATTTCCTTTCAATGTGCACCAATCCATGGACCAGACCTCTAGTATTTTGTATAAAGCTTTTAGACAAATCATGTCTCTCCCCGACCCCTGACCCAAGTTAGCCATAGAAATAGTCATGGTCACTTTGAGGAGCACATTAGAGCACTAACAGCCAGAAATAAGCCAGGACAATTTGTGGGATGAGAACTTGATGAAATTTGGAAAATTTTATGTAATATTCCCACTTCAGTTAATTTCAACATTATTAAAGTAAAATTCTTTAAAACACAGGAAATATCAATAAATAAATTCAGGCATAAACAAGCCTTATTAAATTGCATTATGTAAGGAAAGCTGTTTGTATGATTTTGTCCTCTGTCTTTATTAGATTAATCAAAGAGGGTTTATTTATCAGTGACATTCCTGGGGATTGTTCCTGATAGGGGATTCTTTGGGAGTGATCAAACTCATGATTATTTTTTAAATATATTTTTATTGAATTCAGAGACAAAGGGAGGAGAAGAGAGAGATAGAAACATCAATGATGAGAGAGAATCATTTATCAGTTGCCTCCTGCATGCCCCACACTGGGGATCAAGCCTTCAACCTGGGCATGTACCCTGACTGGGAATTGAACTGTGACCTCTCGCTTTATAGGTCAATGCTCAACCATTGAGCCACACCAGCAAGGCCCAAACCACATTATTAAACAGAACTAGATATTGCTTTCTATGTGGTGAATTAAAGAATAAATATATATGACAAACTACAAACATAATAATTAAATTGATTTTAAAGACTACTGACTTAGAGACAAAAAGAGTTCCACCATCCAGCGTATTCTGAATATCTATATATGCATTGTTCAATTTCTATGTCACCAAGGTGTCACTTTTGGCACCCAGGCATATTATTACTATTACTAGTGGCCCGGTGCACGAATTTTGTGCACGGGAGGGGGGTGTCCCTCAGCCCGGCCTGCACTCTCTCCAATCTGCACCCTCTCCTGTGGGATCGGGCCTAAACTGGCACTCAGACATCCCTCTCACAATCTGGGACTGCTGGCTCCCAACTACTCGCCTGCCTGGGTGCCCCTAACCACTTCTGCCTGCCAGCCTGATCACCCCCTAACCACTCCCCTGATAGCCTGATTGATGCCTAACTGCTCCTCTGCCAGCCTTCTCACCCCCAACTGCTCCCCCAGCCAGCCTGATCGCCCCCAACTGCCCCCCCCCTGCTGATCTGATCTCTCCCACTTTCTCCCATTGCCAGCCTGCTTGCCCCCAACTGGCCCCCCTGCTGGCCTGATCACCCCCAACTGCCCTCCCCTCCTGGCCTGATCACTCCTAACCACCTCTGCCTATGTCCTGCCACCATGGCTTTGTCCAGAAGGACATCCAGAAGGTCTCCCAGTGTAATTAGCATATTAGCCTTTTAATAGTATAGATTTCCGTGACTCAATGTTTAAAGACCAAATTTGTACCAATTGTACTTGAGCAGATTAGGTCCATACAAAAACATCCTCTAAAATGTCTTGCAGTTATTACTTATCATCCTGGGACATTATCCTTCTCTCTTTCCTTCATCCTGCAATATCATCACTTTCTGGTTCTTGCTCCCTATCTTTTCTGTAGTCAATATTTATTTTTACCTGAAGCCAGTGGCCTCTCTGTAATGCTTGTGCTCTAATAGTGTGAGAAATGCTTTAAAATCCTTTTCATGTAAATAGGAACCTCTTGGACAGATCTTAATCTTTAAAATGTGCATTTTGCCATGTAGACAAAAAAATTAGGTGTCATTTTTATGACAGATATATATTTAGTAAAATGTGCAATTCTAAGTGCATGATAGGATGTTTTGGAAAACATGTACACCTGTGCAATTGACATTTCTACCAAAATATAAAATATTCTCATTTTCCAGGGCGTTTTCTTTTTCCTTTTTACCAGGTAATCTCCCATGTCAGGGATAGTCATTCTAAAATTTGTTTTCTATAGTAAATTAGATTTTTCCTGTTTTAGAACCTCATATAAATGGAATCATGCAGAATGTACTAATTTTTACTCACTTTTTTTTTCACTTAGTATAGTATTTCAGACACGTATTCATGAAATCTATGTATTGCTGAGTAGTTCCAAAATGTATGAATAAACCACAATTTGTTTCTCCATTTACCTGGTGTGAGACATCAGGCTTGTTTCTAGTTTGGTGCTACTATGAATATTCTTGTACAAGTAGTTTTGCAGACATTTGCTTTCATTGCTCTTGAAAATGTACCCATGAATGGACTTACAGGGTCACAGGGTAGGTGTATTTTAACTTTAAAGACACTTTCACATAGTGGCACACTGGCTGCTGTGGTTGCTGCCAGATTCCCCCTTGCAGAAATGTTGGCAGCTGATATCTCTGAGCTTAATCTCTCTCTGGGACTTGTCCTCAGCCAAAGAGCCACCTCAAGCAAGAAAATACTCAGGGCTGGGCCAGGGTGAGTCAGGAAGGTACCCAGAGTGCAATATTTAAGAGGGGCTTGCGCTGAGGCTCATGAGAATGCAATCCTTTGTTTTGCCAACATGTATCCACACACGACTCCAGAACCCATCAATAAGAGCTTTAAATATGTAGACCACAATACAATTTGCACAGCATGTTCATCTGTGTATTCTCTTTTTATCCTTGTATGAAGCTTAGCAGGACCTGAAGGGCTTTACAAATAATGAGATGGGATCAAGACATTAAGTGACATTGCCAATAACAAAGCCAGAATTAAGTCCAAGTCCTAACACATCATAAGTACCAACCTTATCCATAATTGCCTTCCCAATATACTATAAAGTCCTTCCTGGTGCTATGTTGTTGTTGGTGGTGGTTTTAAGGGCAAATAAGTGGAAAATGCTTAGGCACTTATGGTATATATAAACTTTCCTTCAGCCAAATACAAGAAAATGACAAAGCACATTGGGTCTACATTGGCATACCCTCTCTGGAAGCTGGGAATTCTCTAAAATGTGAAAATTACTTATTATATGTAATTCAGTTTCTTCATTTTGGCATTTAACTATTAATCAGTAGATCTAAGGTTGACTCCTGTACTTTAAATAATGGACTATATCATTTTAGGAAATCATGTCATTTGAGTTTCAGCAGAATTTTATTTTCCCTATTTACAAAATTGGTTCCCAGAATTTGTGATTTCAGAGATTATATTTGTGTGTATATATATATATATGTGTATATGTGTGAAACCACCTTAACGTGATCACTATCCAGCTATCATTTCACAAAAGAACAGAACAAAGGTTAATCCTTTAAAATGAATATATTCAGCTGATAAGACTGATGTAAACACCATTGTGACCAAGCCTGAGCTGAGAACTGGCCTTTAGGAATCACCGTCCTGGGTGATATCAAAGGTCTTTTTAATTTCTGAAGCTTGGCCTCTCTGAAGGCAACACAAAAGTGTTTTTTAGGGGGGGGGGGGGACAAAAAACAACAAACAAACATGGTCCCATGATGATAGGTAGCAGCTTATAATGTTTCTGATTTCCTAGGGAGTTTAATTAAGTGGTTTACCACTGGGAGCTGGACACCACAAGAAAGGCCCTATTCAAAGAATCTGGTGATCAAAGACAATGTTTAATTGATGCTTATTTTGTTGGGAGCTATCCACATGCAGCAGAGGGCCTAAGGTTGTAAGAGCCCCACAAACAACACACTGCCCCACGGCCCTGCCAGCCCAGCAAGGCCAACATGATGCCTTACATCTAATGGTTGAAGGAAGTAGGGGGAATTTTATTCACAATAATCAACTTTAATGGCAGCAAACCTTAAAATCCATCTGTAACAGGGAAAGCATGACAACTAGCAGTTTGACAGTAGAAGTATTCAACTTCACCCTTCACATGTGCTCTTTTTCCAACATATGTTTTTAAAGTGTAGGGTGTAAACTTGCTACAGAAACCATGCTTCATAAGCAATATCCTATATAATAAAAGCTTAATATGCTAAGTGTCTGGTCATCTGGTCATCTGTTCAACCAATCAAAGTGTAATATGCTAATGATATGCATAACCACTCGCTATGACATGCACTGACCACCAGGGGGCAGACGCTCTGACAGGTAGCTGCTGGGGTCCAGCCAATCAGGACTGAGCAAGACAGGCTGGACATGCCCTGGAGCCCTCCCATGGCCCCTCTCGGGCTGGCCAACCTCCCATGTCTCTCCCCAGCACTGATGGTGCACCAGTGGGGTCCCTTGGCCTGGCCTGTGCCCTCTTGCAATCTGGGCTGAGGGATCCCCTCCCGAGTGCACTAATTTTGTGCACTGGGCTTCTAGTTTTTATATAAGTCTTCATTTAATTCTCATTGCAATCTATCAAAATGTATACTCTTTTTGCATATAGATGCTGAGGCACAGACCAGGGAAATGATCTTTATAAAACCACATAGCCAGAGACCAGTGCAAATCAGATTGTTTGCCTGGATTATAATCACACTAGATTAAAATTCCAAGGGGTAGACACCAGATATGCATCCACACCACTAATCCCAGTGCCTAGTATGTAAAAAACACCCAATGACCATTTCTGGAGTCAGCGAATGAATGGATGAGTAATTATTCTAAGGAACTAGTAAGATTTATCCTGCTTTTAAGCCATCTTTGGCTAAACATCGTGAATTTCCTGAGAATTTCCAGAAATGCAAACATGGAGATGCCTATGGGCATGATCAGTTTCCTATTTTTATTTATTCGGTATATATGCATTGAACAACTACCACATGAAAGGTAAGATGTTAAATGCTATAAAATTTTTACAAGAATATGTATGGACCTTACTCATCTATGTTTGGAAAACAGTGTTAGTAAGTAGAAAAATCACAATTTTCCTACACCCTTCCCGCCCCTTCATCCAACCTCATATATTGCCTGCTTCCCACATCAATAAAGTTGGAAAAGGCAAGCATTAGCCTATAGGGAAAAAGTTAATGTTAAGATATCCTGTTACTAATCCCAGATTTTCATGACAGTAATATAAACAGGGAAATAATAGAGAGGTATACCAAATTTTCCATCATGACCATGCTCCTGGTAAACTAAATATACCTTATAAGTCAAATGCTTTGTTCTACTGACTTCCAGTAAAATTGAAGAATTTCATTTTCATTTATAGTCATCTTCAGTTAATAATAATTCTTAATACAAAAACTTAAATGAATAGTTCTCAATCCTGAACACATTCACCAAGGGAGTCTTAAAAACATATAATGCAATTTCCTGACTTCACCCAAGACCCACTAAAACTGAATATCTTAGTTTCATTTTCAAATTGCTTTTCCAAGAAAGAAAGAAAATTAGGAGCAAGTACATAGTTTTGCTGAAAGATGAGACAGAGGGCCGAAAACCAGGACTACAGGCTTTATTAGAGGAGAAGGACCCTGCCGGGCTGCCTTGCAAAGGAAGAGAGCACACGTGCAGGAGTGAACATGCCTTTTGAGGGGAGGAATGGGAAGGGATGGGGCTTAGGGTACTCGGCACGCGCTGATTGGTGGTTTCATATAAGGCACATGATTAGGCACTTAGGTACTTAGGAATCAGGGGCTTAGGGTATTTGGCAGGTGCTGATTGGTGGTTCACTGTACAGTCCATATAAGGTGCCTGGTTAGGTGCTCAGGAATGTCCAGGCCGCAGGTGCAGTTTACATCATATTCTGTCCACCAGTTGGGGGAAGGGAGGATCTATAATTTGCTATATAGAGGACAGAGAAATGAGGCAGCTTGAAGGGGATGCAGGATAAAAGGTAAAAGGAGTATTATTTTTGAAGATTAAATATCTAATACCATGTTATATCTTGATGGGAAAGATCCAGTAAAGAGAGAAGGACAGATAGGTAAAAGGGGATGGATTCACTGCATAATAAAAAGAATTGGACTTTAATAAACTCATCACTATCCATTTATATTAAAGGAAGAAAAGTGGAGTATGGTTGGTTAGTAGATGCTGTGGTGAGAATAAGTAGAAAAGTATGTAGTATTTTCTCAATGATACTGGAGGCAAGGTCTTAAAGAAAAGAGTGGAGGAAGAGGGAGAGATGTGTTGGAGGTTTGGGAAGAGAAGCAAAGATTTGAAATTGTTACCTAGAAAAGTAGCATAGTGATTGAAGCAGGAAATTATGGGGCATGCAAATACCACATCAACAAAACAAAGATCTACCCTATGGCATTTATATTCCTATGACAAGACTATAAGCAAACAAATAAACATACAATCAGAAAATTAAATCAGGATAAGGGCATAATGGGGTCAGGATACCCGCAGTAGGGTAGTCTAGGAAGACCTCTTGATTAGATGACACTTGGGAAAGATCTGGATAAACTGTGAGGAAATGACTATTTAAAAAAAAGAGAACCTCAAATGCCAAGTCCGTAGGGAACATGCTTGATGTATTCAAGGAACAAGTAAATGAGTGTGGCTGGAATGGAATGAATAAGGGAAGAATGAGGGCATGTAAAGGCAGAGAAGAAGCCCAGGGACAAACTGAGATGGGCCTTGTAGAGCATGGTAGGAATTTTGAGTTTATTCTACATAATTAGAAAAGTCACTGGAGGGGTTTAATCAAGGAATTAGATCATCTGACTTGTCTTTTAACAGAATCCCTCTGCTGGTCTACTGAGAATAGACTTTAATAGCAAGTATGAAAGTAGGAAGATCAATATGAGATTGTTTCAATAGATCAGGGGAGAGATGATGGTGGCTTGGGAGTGATAGTAGTGCAATTATAGACAGTGGGCAGGTTTGGAATATATTTTGAAGATAGAACATAATAGGATTTGTTGACAGATGAATACAAAGAGTGAAAGAGAGTTAAAAAGAAGGCTCAACATGACTTCAAGTATTTTGGTTGAGCAATGGAGCAAAATGGCAATGACATTTATGGGCAGGGAGATTTTCAGAAGAGGGAATCAAGAGTTCAGTTTTAGCATTTTTCACATCATGTTGCCATTATTAATATATGTGACTATTATTACATTAGGTGATCAGCCATCAAGGTAAGAATTACAAATTCCCAAAAACCGCAGCACCTAGCCCAATTTTTAACATATGGTGTGTGATATTGTGATATAATGAAAAGTGTATATACTTGATCTTTGTTTTTATTTCTGGCACAAGGGCTTCTGTGACCCCTGGAATTTCCTGAGTTATGGGAGTAAAAGGAGTGTCTTTTGTTATGCATAATAAGCCCCTTTCAGCCAAGCCTGGGTTTATGCTAATGAGATAACTGGTTGCTGGGAGACCCTAGATGGCTTCAGGATGTGGTCTGGTTGCCAGAAAGACCAAGGCATGACTGGAGGCTTGGAGCTTTCCTCTCTATTCCCCAGTCTTGGGGGTGGCTGGAGACTGAGTTAATCACCAATGCCAATGGTGCTTCTATCAATGAACCTCCATAAAAATCCCTAAAAGGCAGGGTTCAGAGAGCTTCCAAGTTGGTGAAGACATTGAGGTACTAGGAGGGTGGCATGTCTAGAAAGAGCAAGGAAGCTCCACACACCACCATCCCTTACCCCCCTACCTTGCTCTGTGCATCTTTTTCATTTGGACATTACTGAGTTGTATCATTTATAATAACCAATAAGAGTATGTAAAGAACTTCCTTGAGTTCTGTGACCCATTCTAGCAAATTATCAAACCTGAAAGGCAGGGATCTGTGAGAATCCCCCAACTTTGAAGCCGTGTTGAACAGAGTGTGAGTAAACTGGGGACACAATAACTGGCATCTGAAGTGGATGCTGACACTAACTGTCAGAATTGAATTGAACTGTAGGATACCCTGTTGGTGTTGCAAGAGTTGGAGAATTAGTCAATGTGAAAAACCCCACACACATTTAGTGTCAGGAGTGTTGTGAGTAAAAACATACCAGAGGTAGATAGTCCTTAAAATTCATTAAACAAATCTTGATACTATAGTTTATTGATAAATTAATTATTTGCCAAGAATTTATTATTGATATGCTAGAGGCCTAGGGCAAGATATTTGTGCACTGGGGTTGGGGGCTGGGAATCCCTCAGCCTGGCCTGTGCCCTCTTGCTGTCTGGGACCCCTTGGGGGATGGATGCCTGCTGGCTTAGGCTTGCTGAGCCCAGCTTCTAGATGAACGGTGCTCCCTCTGTGGGAGTGCACTGACCACCAGGGGGAAGCTCCTGTGTTGAGTGTCTGTCCCCTGGTGGTCAGTGTGCAACATAGTGACTGGTTGTTCGGTTGTTCAATCATTTGGTCAATTTGCATATTAGGCTTTTATTATATAGGATAAAACAAACAAAAAGTAAAGCAAGCCTCATTTTTAATGGTGAATCGTTAGAAACAATACTTTTAAATACAAGAACTAGGCAAAGCAAAAACCTCTAATCCCATTCTCTTTAATATTGTGCTGATGGTATTAGGCAATGTGAAAAGACCAAAAAAAAAAAAATGTGTAAGGACAGTCAGAATGGAATAAACCAATCCATATTCAAAAATCATATACTTTTCTACATTGGGAATCTAAAAGAATCTTCAGATAAACTCCCAGAAACTTTCAGTGTTCTGAATACTAAATCTAGCTATAAAAAATATTTCTAAATTTCAGCTAAAAATAACTAGAGAATATATACTTTTTAATAGCAATGGAAAATATTAAAACCTAGAAGTAAACTGAAAAATGTATGTAATATCTTTTAGAGAAATTCATTAAACTTTATTGAAAGACAGAAGAATACCCAAATGAATTTTAAAATTCCATGTCCATGGGTTGAAAAAATGTATATAAAAATGCCAATATTCATTCTAAATGATCTATACAGTCAGTCATAAGCCTCATTATCAAAATTCAAACAAGAATTTTCAAAAAAATTTAAGCTTATCACAATATTCATACAGAAGAATAAATGGCCAAAAATAACTAAAACAAAATGGAAGAAGAAAAATAATGAAGTGAGATTCAGTTTGCTGTATGAATTCTGATAGGGAAAGATTTCTTAAGACAAAAAAATAAAACCTATTAATGAGAAGATTAAGAAATTTCATTGCATTTAAATTGAAACCTTTTGTATGACAGAAGATATAATAAAAAATCAATCTATGGACTCAGAAAATACAATCACAATGCATATAACTAACCAGTGATTATTATTCAGGACTTACAAAATAATATAAATTATAGAATAAAGACAATCCAACAGTATAATAGGCAAAGGATATGAACTGTTAGTTCATAGGGAGCAGGGAAGCTGAATGACAAGTTTATAATAAGACACTCAAATATTATCTGCTAAAATTCAGATTTGCAAAATTAATTAATTAATTAAAAATGCAAATTAAAACAATGAGATATTAATTTAGAGCATTAAGATTCATAAAATATAGTAAATCTGGTAGCACCTAATGTTGACAAGGATGTGAAGAACCTTATTTGTGAGGTCATTAATTAATACCACCCCTTTGGATGATACATGGTAAAATTAATGACTCAGTCCGGCCAATGTGGCTCAGTGGTTGAATGTCATCCTATGAACCAGGAATTCCCAGTCTGAGCACATGCCTAGGTTGAGTGCTCAATCCCCAGTAGGGGGCGTATAGGAAGCAGCCAATCTATCAATGATTCTCTCTCACATTGATGTTTCTATCACTGTCTCCCTCTCTCTTCCTCTCTGAAATCAATAAAAATATATTAAAAGACTAGAGGCCTGGTGCACGAAATTTGTGCATGGAGGGGGAAGTCCCTAACCCAGCCTGCACCCTCTCCAATCTGGGACCCCTTGGGAGATGTCCAACTGCCAGTTTAGGCCTGATCCCGGGTCCAGCCTAAACTGGCAGTCAGACATCCCTCTCACAATCCGGCACCGCTGGCTCCTAACTGCTCACCTGCCTGCCTGCCTGATCTCCCCTAATTGCCCCCCCCCCGCTGGCCTGGTTGCCCCCAACTCCCCCGCCCCCACCAGCCTGGTCAACCCTCACTGCCCCCAGCAGGTTGCCCCATGCAGCCTGCTGTTCAGTTGTTTGTTTGTCCCTCACTAACCCCCCTGCCAGCCTGGTCACCCCTCACTGCCCCTCCTGCCGGCCTGGTCACCCCATGCAGCCTGCTTGTTCAGTCATTTGGTCATCCCTCACTAATCCCCTTGCTGGCCTGGTCTCCCCACGCAGCCTGCTCCTCAGTCATTTGGTTGTCCCTCACTAACCACCCTGCCGACCTTGTCACCCCACACAGCCTGCTGTTCGGTTGTCTGTCCAGTTGGTTCGGTTGTGACAGCCCCTGGCTTTTTACATATTAGGATTATTTTAAATGTTTAAAATAATAAATTAAAATTAAACACTCATACACTCTATAACCCAGGAATTACATTTGTAGATTTCTATCCAAAACTGTCTTACATGTGTCCAAAAAGACTTGTTAGGAAAATGTTGATTGCACATCTTTTTGGAATTGTCTAAATGTGAAAGCTCAACTTCTTCTCAGTGATGATAGTAGAAAGATGGATAAACTAAGAAACATTCATATAAACATAATACCAAAATAATAATAATACCTATTTGTTATGGACTGAATTTTATCTCCCCTCTCCAAATTCATATGTTGAAGCCCTGACCCACAATATCACAGCATGTGACTGTATTTGGACAAAAGGCCTTTAAAGAGGTGGTTTAGCTAAAATGAGGCCATTAGGTTAAGCCCTAATATGACTGCCATTCCTATAAGAGGAAGAAATTTGGACACACAGAGAAACAACAGGGATACATGCACACAGAGAAAAGACCATGTGAGCACACAGTGAGAAGACAGCCTTTGCCTCAGAAGAAACCAAACCTGCAGCCACCTTGATGGACTTTCAGTCTCCAAAATTGTAAGAAAATAAATTTCTGCTGTTTAAGCCACCCAGTCTGTGGTATTTTGTAAGGCAGCTCTAGCAAACTAATGTACCATTCTATTCACTGTAGCTGCATTACCTCCTTAATCTTCACAACTCAATGATGTTAGTGTTATTATTCCAATATTACATATGAGAAACTCCAGACTCAAAGAGATTATGTAAATTTCCCAAGTTCATGTGCTTAGTTAAGAGTAGACTCAGAGTTTAACCCAGAAAATCTGATGACAGAGTTCAGTTCCTAACACGAGATTAAATCACTTAAAATGAATAAGCTAGGTGAGAATATATCATCAGAAATAAATGCAGAAAATGTAATGTTGAATGTGAAAAGGATACTTCCAGTATGATATCATTTACAATAATTTTAAAACACACAAGGCAGAAGTTATACCTTTGAAAAAGGGGAAAGAGTTGGGATTAACTATATATTTTTTTTAAAGCTGAAGTAAATATGGCAAAATATTAATATCTGTTTAATCTTTGTCATAGATAATAGCTGTCTGCTAGATGATTTTCTGCACATGAAGTGTTTGATCATTTTTTAAATATTTCCTTTTTAATAAACCATTATGTGTTGCTTTAAACATCTTTCTTTGTGATTAAGTTGGACAGTAAATCCTTTGTCATAAAAGGGCAGTTCATTCTTCTGTCTTGAGTATAAACAGTGAAGAAAAGTTGTCTTGCATGTGTGTGTGTGTTTGTTTGTTTGTTTTGCTATTGGAGTATTAAACAGGCAGTTTTCCTCAACATATGTTAGTTGTCTTACAAGATAGTCTGGATCCCTTTACAAGTCAGGTTGCTGAGTTGATCATACAGCAAAAGGCTAAAGGCAGTGATTAGAAACAGATGTGACATTTAAAAAGCTTCCACTATAAAAAGTAGAAAAGAGACAAAGGGGAAGCCAGGGCATAGCTGAAGTTACAATGAACTTGCCTTTACGGAAGAAAGCTCTTCACCACCCTCCAGCCTATATATGTAGAGAAGGTTGTTTTCTCCTTATAGACAAGAAAGAACACTGATTCAGGAGCTGGTTGCTCTGAGACATATTTAAGACCAGCGTCAGTGGTTGGAAATGCTTATTGTCCAGCTAGAGGGGAAAAAGCATTAATGTAGGATTTATATAGTGGAAAGCTCAGCAGAGGTTGAAATACAGTGAGTGGCAAAAGAAATAAAGAGTCGTAAGAAACCAGGGGTAGTTATGGAATAAGTAGACTAATTTCTGGAATCCTGGTTAAAAACAAACAAAACCCCACAAAAACCCTATAGGTCAATCGGTCTTTTCCAAGGGAAGCCTAAATATTACTCAGTATTTCTGGAGAGACATTTCTCCAGGGTCTCTCCCATTTTTGCATATCTGAGCAGAAGCACTGACATCTTTTCTTCTGGACTAATTCTTGAAGGATATTTACATAGTAAAAAACTGAGAGAATAGAGAGAATGTCTCCCTCCAGAGAAGGGAGTAGGTTCCTTCACTGTTCATTGGAAAGGTTTCCTAAGCTCAGTATCCCTCAGCTGTGAAGCAAACCACTCTGTGTACAGCATCCACTAGGCCACTCAGTTCCAAGCAATTTGGAAGTCCAGGGAGCCAATGAGAACAAAATGCTCATGCTGCTTGTTGTCTTATGAGTAATAAAGTCCTCTGTCTCTGATCCCGGAGTCTTGTGACTTCTGTCAGCCTCCATCAGAGTCTGTATTAACTTGGAAGAATAAAATCTCAGACCCGGTACAATTCTTAACCAGTGTTACTTCTAAGGTAAGTGGTTAAGTATATCATGTTCAGGTTCATCAAATATATTATTGATCATTTATATTCCAAGCATTGAGCTAAGTAAACAATGGACATCTATTATCTTGTTTAACCTTCACATTGGATCTTAGAGGAACTGAGGCAGAACTGGGTTATGTAACCTACCAAAAGTCACACAGTATATGAGTGACAGCTTCACCAGTCTGACTGGGGCATCTGCTCTTAATGAGTTTCTACCCATGCAGCAGCACTTTCAAACTGCAACTGTCGTCCCTATTGACAATAGAGAAACTGACATTCTGAACGCTCAGTGCTTGCTCAAAATCACAAAATGCACTCCTGTGAACTTAGGATATCAATTCCATTATACATCCAAAAGGTAATTTTAGTTATTAAGTTTAAAAGGTGTCTTTCAAGCATTTTGCATGAACATCTCAATTCTTGCTATAATCTTCCAGTATTTTCTATTTATTTTGTAATTCTTTTACTGAAAACAAAAGAAGCTTATTGTCACAGTTCAGAGCAACTAAAAAATGCTAAAATTAGTGGACAAAAGTTTGAAAATAAACAGGATTTGCATAATTTCACATTAATTTCCCCAAGAAACATCAATTGCAAAGGAAAAAATAATAACTTTACAGTAAAGAAACCCAGCAGACACCAGGGATGAAGATGCATTGCCAGCAATAAGACAATCGACATCACAAACTCCTTGATATAATATGCTGAGGACACACCATTTTATTGGTATTCTTGCCAAAATAATGCACATCTCATTCCAATCATAAGAAAACATCAGATACACTCAAATTGAAGGCCATTCTACAAAATAGCTAACCAATATTCCTTGAAAGTGTCAGGGTCATAAAAGCCAAAGAAAGACTGCAGACTAGAAGAGAAGAATGAAACATAACAATGAGACACAATGTGAGATTGTGGATAACATCTTGGAACAAACAAGGAAAAATATTCATGGTGAAACTAGAAAAAGGTCTATAGTTTAGTTAATAGCGTTCATTTCCTCTACTTTACAATTGGACTATGGTTTTATTTTAAACTAGAGGCCCAATGCATGAATTCATGCACCAGTGGGGTCCCTCGGCCTGGCCTATGGGATTGGGTCCAAACCTGCTCTCCAGCATCCCCTAAGGGGTCCCGGATTGCAAAAGGGCAGAGGCCAGGCCAAGGGACTCCACTGGTGCATCATTGGTGCTGGGGAGGAACATGGGAGGTTGGCCAGCCAGAGAGGGACTGCAGGAGGGCTCCAGTATGTGTCCTGCCCATCTTGCTCAGTCCCAATCAGTTGGACCCCAGCAGCAAGCTAACCTACCAGTTGAATTGTCTGCCCCCTGGTGGTCAGTGCATGTCACAGTGAGCAGTTGAGTGGCCTTAGCATATCATTAGCATATTACTCTTTGATTGGTTGAATGGACAACCAGATGACCAGACACTTAGCATATTAGGCTTTTATTTTATTTTATTTGTTTATTTTTAATATATTTTTATTGATTTCAGATAGGAAGGAAAAGAGAGATAGAAACATCAATAATGAGAGGGAATCATTGATTAGCTGCCTCCTGCATGCCCCCTACTGGGGATAGAGCCCACAACCTGAGCATGTGCCCTTGACCGGAATCGAACCTGAGACCTGTTAGTCCGCAGGCCAACACTTTATCCACTGAGCCAAACCAGCTAGGGCTAGGCTTTTATTATATAGGATGTTGACACTAGGGAAGAGAATGGAGGGATATAAGACCAATTTTTGTATTTTTTTCAATTTCTCTGTAAGTTCAATGTTAGTTCAAAATGAAACATTTTTTAAAACCTTAATTATAATGTCACTTATATAAAACAATGTTTTACGAAAAGTAGTATATTGGTTAAAATCATGTCCCCTGTATTTAAACCTTAATTCTTCTACTTATTAACTGCATCATATGGGGCAAGTTATACTAATATTTCTGTGCCCCAATTCCCTCATCTCAAAAGTGAGTTACATAATCATTCTTACTTTATAAGATTAAATAAGGAATCCTTGCTAAAGGCTAAAAACAGAGGTTGAGAAAAGAATAAACTCTCAATAAATATTGTCTTGTTGTTGTTGTCATTGTTGTTGCAGTGGTCCACCTATACCAGGCGCCCTTGGGTTTCACCTGTCAAAGATGGTCTATTCAAAACCAGCAACCAACTCTCGGGAGTGAAAAGCAGGCGAGTACAAAGAGCAAAGCGGTGGCCTCATTAGAGCTGCTCTGAACTGGGTTCACCAGCTCAAATGCCAACAAGGGCCGACCAAGCCTGAGACACCAGTGTGTGACGTCAATCTGGGCAGGAATGTGCTGAACTGAGAGCTGATGCCCTGCCCAAGGGAACAGCTGCACTCTTGTCATCATGACACACAGGGCCAAATATTGCCAGCTCTTCCCATTTTTCAAGGAAAGCAAGAATCTTGGCTTTTTATAAACCAACACCCCATTTCTAAATATTGGCAAATAATTCAAAAGTGTAAAATCTTCTGAGGCCCATACTGCAAAGACCAAACCAAACTGTCCATGACCCAGGTATAGCTGGTGGCCTCAATTTTGAATGCTGACTTTTTAGCAAGTACAACTGGAGGAATGGTGAGAGAGTAGGGCTTTGAGGTCAAAATGCCTTGGTACAAATTCACTACTGCCAATAATTAGTGTTTTCTACACACACATGCTTAAACATACACACACACACACACACACACACACACACACACAATCACATAATCATATAAACAAGAAATTCAGTTAGACAAAATCAGCATGATTTTTTGAATTGCAAGTCTCAGAATTTTTCATACGCTTAGGTGCATTGTGAATCCAGATTAGAAGCTATGTTGTGCCTTTCTTTGTTTAATAAATTTTATCTGTCACTGGGCCTTTTTCTGAGAACCTACTCATGGGACAAGCTACACTTGGAGGACACTAGACTATATGATCTCTGATTTTTCTCCCTGACCTTCCATAACCCTCTACCATCCTGAATGCAGCATCCAAACCACTTCCCCTCCTTTTCCCCACAGCTCTTGGTACATGATGGACTCTTGGTCAATGCTTACAGAATTAATTGTCACTTGCAAAGGAATTTGGGGCTCACAATACGGCCTGTACTTCAGCTGAGAAAAAAGAAAAGAAAAGAATAAAGCCAGATGCCACACTGAACTGAACACACTTGAGCCTGCCAGCTCTGCCAGTTGGCTTTGATTGTTTACAAAGGAAAAGCCAAACAAAGACGGAGGTGGAATTTATTTCACTAAACAGCATCTTTCAAAGAGAAAGAACTCCATCTCCTCCGGAGAGGCAGCCTTACTGCTGCTACAATCAGAAAACATTTGCAAACAACCACTTGGTTAAAGAAAACAACATGTTCAAACAACAGAACTGGGGATTTCCTCTGGGCACTTGGTGTGGGTGTATGTGTTTTGGAAGGAGGTCAGGAGGAGATGCTTGCATACATTTCATCTTTATGAATAAGAGCATGTGATAAATGGGCATTGGAAAGTGAAAGGTGGATACAAGCAGCACATTTAAGCACTAAAGCAGCAGTCGCCAACCTTTTGGACCTCACAAACCACCAATGGTCCGAGGACCACCGGTTGGCGACCGCTGCACTAAAGGATTTTACACCCTATACTGCCAACCACTCCTCAGTAGGCAGATGAGGAGAGAAGTCCCAGAGAGGATGAGTGGCTTTCCTAAGAAGTGGATTCCGACCCTGTTCCCTTCCTCCCTGTTCCCTTCTACCTATTATCATTTCCCAAGCTGCTACCTTCTAAAGCACAGGAGCATTTTAAGAAATGGCTTACAAAGCCACAATGCTAAATAGATAATGCCAGCCATCGTAAAACAAACAGACCTGGGAAATGGCAGAAGTCAAACTGAAGAGTTGAGTGTACATCAAGATGATGAGTTAAATTCTAAAGCAACATGATTGCATACCCCAATCTAAAGAAAAACTAATCACATAGCAGGAAGATATTGATGCCACTACAACAATAATAGCTCTGCCTAACAGCTAACATTTACTGAGAGTCTTTGTGTGCTCAGCACTGTCCTGAATGTCCTCCTCTTGTTCAGTCCTCACAGCTACTCTCTTTGCGGGAAAGGCAGCACTATGGCCATTTCACCAGGTGGGTGAACTGAGAGTTAGGAGGCCCAGATTAGTAATGCCCAAGGTTACAGCAGAGAAGAAAAAATGCTGGGATTTGGACCCAGATCTATTTGGTTCCAAAGCCCCATACTGTTCTACTACACCAAAAGGAATGCTTGAAAGCCACTAATGCATTATGATGTATAAGTAAATTTTTAGATATCTAAAGAAATGCTCATTCCTTATCTACAGTGCTCAGTGCTTGTCAGTTACTGTGGTCAGGGCTGAGGATGAAGCAATGATTTTCATCCTGGGCACTCAAGGTAGAATCCAGGGAGGGTCAGGAAGGCAAATAAATAGCCAATTGGGAAGAGCTGATTTAATGGGCCATAGGAGAGCACTGTGGTGGCTCGTTACACTCAATTGGGGGTTCCTGGAATAGTACTTGGAACTGATGACTTTTGAGGTTATCCTTCAAAGAGGAAAAGAGTTCTCAGAGGGAAAGCAGGATTAAAATGCTATTCTAGACACAACTGAAGGATTGGAGAGCAACAGGGGAAAGCATTCACTGGCACATGGCTGGGGCATGAGGTGGTCAAGAGGTAGAGGAAGATGAACTTGGATAACCTGAGGATCTTGAACTTCAGGCTGAGCAGTTTGAACTTCATGTTGTAGGTAATAGGATAGAGAAGGTTCAGTTAAAGACATATGACCATAGAAATGAACCAGATGAAACAGAATGAGCCCATAGAAAACATGGGTTAAAAGGAGCAAATCTTTTCTAGTTAGGTCTATGTTAGAATTTCAGCTCTGCCACCACTAGCTGTGTGGCCTTTGATAAATTACATCTCTGAACCTCAACTTCCTCATATGTAAAATGGAAATGAGAAAAATATCTAGTTCTCAAGACTGTTGTGAGGGTTAAAGAAAGATCTGCACAAAGTGCTTTGGAAAGTGCCTTACACATGTGAATTATTATTCACATGGTGGGTCCTGATTTACATAATGTTTGGTTTGTCAGTGGTTTGAGGTAATCAATGCCAAGTTCCTTTTTCCTTCAAAAAGTGCCTTTGGCTATTATACACAGAGAGTTGTGGTGTAGTAGAAAAGAGCATTGGTTTTCGAGAGAGGCAGTCTCAGTTTCTAATTGTGACCTCCCAGTTGGTGGAGCCTAAATTGAATGCCTTTAGGCCAATTATGATCCCTCTCTGAGATTTAGGGTCTTCTTTCAGTTCTGTGGGTAACACAGAATTGATAATCAGCAAATATTGGTGCTCTTCTCCTTCCTTCTCAGCCAGGTATTGCTTATGATTCCAGAAAGTCACTTAATTTCTCTGGACCTCAGTTTTCTACTTAAAAAATGGGAATAATAATCTGCACTGGGTATTTTCTGGGATATTTCTAAAGAGCAAATAGCAGATGGGATAACATAGACCAATGCTTTGTAAACTGAATCTCTTTACAAACATATGGAATCATTCCTACAAGTCCAGTCAATGTTCAAATGGTTCCACTGAAGTTCTGACTCACTGAGGCAAAAAGCAGTTCATATTTAGAATGGCCACATGAGCGCCAAGGAAGAATAACAATGAAACTTTCAACTCCTGGCCCAATAATAGTGAAAAACGGTTTACCTTTATGAGCCTATTCATTGCTACCTTGTGAAAATGGCTAAACGCTATAAAATGGGGCCAATTAAATCTACACAATTCTGTTTCCTGCCTCCCATCAATTTCACCTCTTTCTCCTCTTCACCCAAATAATAGCCTCTCCCCACACTCTTCTCATCACAGTGAAGTCTTACATCTGTGAAGATCATAAAATGCAACACATATTGGAAAAAATCACCCTAATACATACACACACACACACACACACACACACACACACACACACACACACACACACAAATACACACACACACACCATGCCCACACACAGGGCAGATCAGCATACCCCGCCCAGCAGTGTCTTTAAGAAAGGAAATAAATAGCCAATTGGGAAGCGCTGATTTAATGGAGTCACTGAACAGCCCCGGTGACATGGACATGACCATTTCTTGAATCTTTTCCACATGTTATACACACCAAGACACACAGGCTTAGCCTAGAATCAGCCCCCAATGGACATTCAGAACCAAGTGCCCTTTAATGAAAGCAAATATCAGAGCATTTGTTCCAAGGGACTGCAAGTTACTGACCTGAGGGGACTTCCCTTGGGGGTGTTTTCTGTTATGGGCAGATGGAAATATCACCCCCCAGGACCCCTATAATGTGTAATGACCTGATTGGGAAATACTGTATTTCTGATTTTATTTTTACTTTTGTTCTTTTGTGAACAGCGTGAAAGAGAAAGGCCTGGGTTGTAGGAGGGAAAAAACACTGGCCTCGTAGTGAAACCACCAGAATTCAAATAGTTATTGCATTTTGTATTAGCTGTGTGGGTCACTCCTCACCTGTAGTATGGGGCAACAATGCCCACCTCCCAGGATTGTGGGGCAGCTCAGTAGAGGCCCAGAAATAAAAGAACCTTTTATATTTTTACTGTTGAATAAATGTGACTTGTCATCACTCCAAAGGGCAATGAATTAGAATGAGGAGACTGGGGCCTGGATCCTGGCTCTGCCATTAAGTAGCTGGGTGACCTTGAGAGATGATTTATCCCTTGGATGTTCATTTTCCTCACACCATTCAAGAAATATTCACAAAACCTCTCTTATGCAGCAGGTACTGTGAATCATGCTATAAAGTGTTAGTCAAACATAAGGAATAACTATTATATTATTCACTAATTGTTAATGGTTCATTGTGTGAATTATACAATTGCATCATGTCCATTTGGTACCTGCCCTTATGATTTACATTTTTAGGTTATATTATTCTCTGCAACCTTAACCTTGTATTCTAACTTATATTTCCCCAGATTATGAATAGTAAATATTTTTAATTTCTACTTTTCTATTGTAGTATTGCCCTATTGAGCAAGATGCCACAAATAGTTTGTAGAATGAAATGTGACAGTGATATATAAACAAATAAGAGCAGAGGGAAATGTGCCAGGATTAAACTTCACCAACTTTGCCTAAGTAAATCCGATCTCATTATCTGATTACCCAACCGCAGACCTACCCTAATGTGAAGGTTAAAATAGAGATGCTTACTTTTACAAGGTTAGATAAGGCAAGGGGAAAAAGAAAAGGTAAGATATTGTTCTGGAGAGGTTGTTGTAATTCATACATATCGTAAAGAACAGTATCACCTATTTTCCTGAGAACTCGGTGTTTTTGTTTTAACACACATACAGAAAAGACACATAGAACAAAAATGTTAAGTTCAATGATTTATTACATATTGAGCATCTTGTAATCATCTTCTAAGAAGAAATCAAAAACTGCCAGGACCCAAAAGTACTCCTTGTGTACCCATTGCTATCCTTACTTCTTGTACACATCTCCACTACTATAATTTTCCTGGTAATCCCATTCATGCATATTTTTATAGTTATACCACAAACGTATGCATCCTTTAACACTATAGCTCAGTGCTAGATTTTTGCAATCTATACAAATGGAATCATATAGTATACATTCTTTTAGTCTGGGGCCTTTCATTCCACATTATGCTTGCAAGATTCATCCACAGTATTGTTTGCAGTTGTATATTCATACAATTCATAACGATTGAATGGTTATAACAAAATATATTTATATATTCTAATTTTGATGGCTTTTGCCTTGTTCCCAGCTTGGGGTTATTAGAAAAAATGCAGCTCTCCATTCTTGTGTGTTTCTCTAGGTGAACACACACTCATTTCCATTGGATTTATACATAGGAGTGGAATTTATGAGTCAACAGATAATATGTAAGTTCAACTTTAGTAATCAATGCCAAATAGTTTTCCAAGGGGTTATACCAATTCATACTTTAATTATCGGGTCATGAGAGTCCCATTTGCCCTGTCTCTTTGCCAATACTTTTGTTTGTTCTTGTGGGTAGGTAGTGGTTACTCATTATGGTTTTGTTTGCATTTTCCTGATTACTAATGCAATTGAGCCCTTTTACATTTTTATTAAGTACTTTGTATTTTCTCTTCTTTGAAGTACTTATTCAAATCTTGTGTTCATTTTTCTATCTGGATGTCTTTTTCTTATTGACTAGTGGCCCGGTGCACAAAATTTGTGCACAGGCCAGGGGGTGGGGGTTCCCTCAGCCCAGCCTGCACCCTCTCCAATCGGGGACCCCTTGGGAGATGTCCAACTGCCAGTTTAGGCCCAATCCCTGGGATTGGGCCTAAACTGGCAGTCGGAAATCCCTCTCACAATCTGGGACCACTGTGAGAGGCTCCTAACTGCTCATCTGCCTTCCTGCCTGATTGCCCCTAACCCCTTTGCCTGCCTGCCTAATCACCCCTAACCTCTCTGCCTGCCTGCCTGATTGCCCTTAACTGCCCTCCCCTGCCGGCCTGATCTCACCCCCAACAGCCCTCCCCTGCCAGCCTGATCTCACCCCCAACTGCCCTCCCCTGCCAGCCTGCTCTTGGCCCCAATGGCCCTCCCCTGCTGGCCTGATCTTGCACCCAATGGTTTGCCCCTGCCTGCCTGATAGCCCCCAATGGCCCTCCCCTGCTGGCCTGGTTGCCCTCAACAGCCCTCCCCTGCTGGCCTGATCTTGCCCCTAACTGCTCTCCCCTTCCAGCCTGATCTTACCCCCAACTGCTCTCCCCTGCCAGCCTGATTGCCCCTAACTGCCCTCCCCTGCTGGCCTGATCTCACCCCCAACTGCACTCTCTGCCTCAGCTCCCACCACCATGGCTTTTTCCAGAAGGAAGTCAGACATCCAGAATATGGCCAGTCCACCAGTCTAATTAGCATATCATCCTTTTAGTAGTATAGATAGATTATATAGGATAGGATTGCTTAAAATGGTGGAAGGGGAGCCTTTTTCAGCAGGAAGAGATGCACTTGGCAGACAAAAATACATAATCCCTATATCTGGACTGATAGCCAATCATATGCACTATACTGCCAAACAGTCATTAAAAAATTGAACTGCTTTCTTACAAACAGATGTTGCCCTTAAAACCCCTCCTCAGCCCCCACCTTAGGTTCTGCCTTTGCAGTTCACCCAGATTTGGTTCTGATTGGTCAGTTTCTATGCCAGTCAGCGTCAAAAGCTCCATCTCCTAGGCACCCATTGGCTCCTCACAGTTCACCCAGATTTGGTTCTGATTGGGCAGTTTCTATGCCAGTTAGAGTCTCTGGGCCTATCTCCAGGCCTGATCAGAGAGGCAGGGCTGATCAACAGCCCCTGCAGAGGCCAGAGAGAAACAGAGGCACGGCTGCTGGTGAAGCCTGGAGAGAAAGAGAGAGGCAATGGCTGATCAACAGCTGCCATGGAGGCTGCAGATCAGACCCTGCCTCTCTCTCCCCGGGCCTCTCTCTGGGCCTGATCCACAGGCCCCTCAGCAGTCAGTGATGGGTCGCAGGACTGACTTCTGGTTGGTCAAGACTTCATTCATTTTGGATGTTATGGACCCAGGGTTTTTATATATTAGGATTAGGATTGTTGTACTCCATTTTTTTTTTCATCTTTTTCTTTATAATTAGTGCCTTTTCTGCCTTTTGAAAGTTTTTTCTTAGGCCAAGGTCATAAAGATATTATCATAAAGTATAGTCTAGAATGTTTATTACTATTTGATTTTCACATATAGATCTAAACTCAACCAGAAATTTATTTTTTGTGTTTGTACAAGGTAGAGAATAACTCCCATTTTTTATATTGATGTTCAATTGCTGGCACATTTCACTGGCCACTAAAAATGGGAGGAAAGTGTTGAAATTAGAGTGTTTTCTTTTGACCACTATGGAACTGGTGGGAACTCCCACCAGGAAAGGAGGGCACAAGTGGCCAAAGGCACCTAGTTTTGTGGAGCACCTACTGTGCATCAGACAATATGTTAAAGTGTCTTACAACTATTAACCCATTTAAGTCCTCACATATCTGTAAGGGAGATGGTACCATTCCTCTTCACAACTTGCCCAAGCCCATGTGCCAAATTTTTCTGACCAAAGTTGCACTATCTTTCCACTCTAACATGTTTGATTTCCTTTGTACGCCTTCCTAACTTTGCTGAGTTTTACACTGCCCCTGACAACTCCTCTGCCATGGTGCTAAGATGTCCCTGAAATGTAGGTGTGTCAAGGAGGCAGTCACAGTATACCCATTCCACATTCTCATTCCTTCCCATCTGACTCCTGTCCATAGCTGCTCCATGGCAGCCACACAAAGGACAGAGCAGACTTAATAAAGAATCAGCCTGAGTCTCAGTGTAGGGTCTATCCAGGATGAAGGGGAGAATGTTTCTAGTTGTGCTTGGGAGGAGCTGTTTTCCATTTTAGAAGCTTGTATTATCTGAGACAATTCCAGATGGTATAATGGAAGGAGCACAGAGCTTTGTCATAAAAATATTAGTTGAAACCTGGGCTCTGTAGCAGCATTGTAAAGTATTCCTTTCTATGATGATTTAAATGTTCTATATCTGTGCTGTCTCATATGGTAGTCACTAATCACGTGTGGTGATAGAGCACATGAAATGTGGCTAGTGTAGCCAAAACCTGTTTGGCTCAGTGGATAGAGCATCAGCCTGTGGACTGGGGCATGTACCTTGGTTGTGGGCACATTCCCAGTGGGGGGGTGTGCAGGAGGCAGCTGATTGATGTTTCTGCTCTCTATCCCTCTTCCTTCCTCTCTGTGAAAAATTCAATAAAATATATTTTTTTTAAAAAGAAAAAAAAGAAATGTGGTTAGTGCAACTGAGCAATTCAGTTTTTTATTTTATTTATAATTAACTAATTTAAATGTAAATGGCCACCTGTGGCTAGTGGCTCCTGGATTGGGCAGCACAGCTCTATTGCTGCCTAACTGTGTGACTTTGAACAAATCATTTTATTTCCCTGAGCCTGAAGTCACTCATTTGTTCATGATCATGCCACCTTACCAATGCATTGGGTAGACAAAGTGAGAAAAGAACCATGTGAGTGTCTAGCACAAAACCTTGCATGTAATAAGTACTCAAGAGACTTTAGTTGAATCTGAAAATGTGAATCTCGTAACAGTCCAAGAGAAATGCGTGTTAAAAGTGTAAGCCTGGATATTTCTCCAGAATTGATTCCTTATGATTGCTTTATTCATCTAAACCTCATTTGCCTGCCAAGAATGACCTCTGAGAAAACAATGGCTGAAGACAGCCATGTTAGTTAACAGACTATGAGGATAATCTCTACCCCTGATTGCTCTGCTCCCCACTGGAGCTCTCCCGGTGGTAAGAAGGGGAGTATCTAAAAGCAAGGCAATGTGCTATGCATCTGATGTAGCCACAGATGTTTGAGAATTTCACCAAAAATTTATTTTCTTCTTCTCCACTTTTTAAACACATTGTTTTCAGGAAAATGTGTCCATCTGGTTCTGATTCATTTGCACTTAACTCATCAGAGGGCGGTGTTGTAATACCGATTGACTTGCAGAAAGTTCCAACTCACATATCCCCTAGCTTCTTTCCTGAGTGAGAGGGAAATAGTTTGCTCAGCAGATGGACAAAACACACTCACAAGAAAACAGAGGGCAGTTCCAACTCTGCTACAAAATCTGTGTACCCTAAGCATTCCCCTAATTTCTGGGGTACAGGCATCTCGTCCTGTGAAATGAGGGTTTCAAATGAGTGGCAACTGAGATCTATACAAATTGACTAATAAAAGTCCTCTAATGTGGAAAAGGCCAATATTTTTACAAAGGTCACTGTTGTCACTAAGAACTCACACAAAATTGGATAGTTTGATTAAAGAAGTCTAAAAGATGTTTTGTAATTAAATAAATAAATAAAAGGAACTTTGGTTACCAGAAATTCACATGAGTTCAGGAAAATGTAACTCTAGATTAGACTTGTTCTTTAAGGTACTAGACCAGGCCTGATTTTTGAATAGCTATACATTGGCCAGGTCTTCTGCCATGGTCTGATGGGTAAAACACAGCAATGAGGATAGGATGGCAGTGTTGGTCAAATAGCAAATCCAGGGCTTAAACACAATGTAGTCTCCAACTAGAAACTTGTTTCTTTTGCCCTAAACTATGTTGTCCAGCAATGGTTATAAGACCTTTTATGACTGGTATCAATGTAAGACCAAGATGCTATAGGGTGGATTATTGCATTGAGTAGGAGTTGAGTTGGTGACCAAATGGTCCTGTTTGAGTCAAGAGCCAATGTCTATAATTGCATAAAATGAACTGCATGATTCCTTAAGTAGCCATCTTACCCAGTGTTCTTATGATTCCATTCTTCTTAAATCCTGGGGAGTTACCTACAAAACTCACTGACTACCCATAGAACCATTGTTGAGATGGTTTCATTAAAGTCCTTGGTTTCAATAACTACCTCCATGATAACAACTCCCAAATTATATCACCAGACTATATTTTTTTCTGACTTTCTGTATCATATATTCAACAGCCTTCTTAACATATTCACGTGGATGTCTTTCAGGCATCTCAAACTAAATATGTCTAAAATAAAACTTAATATTTCCTTCCAGGACTGCTTCACATCCAATGTTCTCCACCTCAGTAACGAGCAATGCTACCAGCAGAGCAAAAGACACTGGATTAAGAGACACCAAGTGCAGCCTCTGTGAGTCTCAGCTTTCTGATGAACTCTGTTTGTGAACCCTGAGGGTTATAATATTTTGAGCTAAATGGGATCTACATATGTCTTCTCATATCTCTCATTCATTGGACCTGGCAAGAGAAAAGACATCATCTTCCATGGGCTTAGAGTTGTTGATTTGAGTTACTTCTAGATTAGACTTTTTTTTTTCCATTAGACTGTGAGGCCTGGATAAGGAAAGGAGCACTTTCTGATTATTCTGTATTTCTAAAGCATAAAGTAGGCATGACAAAATGAAACATTTAAGACTCTGTTCTCTACATCCTGAAATTCCTCGATACCTTCATTCTAGCATTATCACATGAGCTATAATTATCTATACTATTCTTCTTCACTAGACTGTAAGCTTAGTCTTATTTGTTCCTCTTTGCTATATTTGCACTAAACTCATAGCCTTGACATGTAGGAAGTATTGAGAGACTATGTAACAAATGAAAAAAAAAAGATTAGCTAAATTAATGAATAAAGAATAAAGCAAGAACTGAACTGATGAGGCATTCGGTCTAGCAGGAAGCTCTGGCAAGCCCTGACTATGCTGCATCCAGAAAATGTCCAATCACATATACTTACTTCTCTCCACCTCTGGTCCAGGCAGGCCTTGGGAAGAAAGCTTCAGGAAGAGCTTCATGTTCCATGGAAATTTCTCACCAACAACTAATACCCAGTCTGACTTTCATGATTATCTTTCTCCCTCTCTTGCTCTTTAAAGTCATTTGTAGTGGCTGTTCCTCCTCTCAGCTTACTCACTATTACGATAATGACTTCAAACACTAAGCAGGGCTATTCAGGGCACTGTGAAAATGTGTTTTCCCATCAGTCCTAATGAAATAGTTTCCACTGTCTGTTTCCCTTGCAGATAGCAATCAAAGTCCAGGCGCAAACTTTAAAAGCTCAAACTCTTGTCCTATATATGATATAAAATTTGTCCTTGGAAAGAGACACACAAGGGAATTTAATCACAAATGCTCTTTGCTTGGCCCAATCCATTCCTGTTGAATAGAGTATTTGGAATTATCTTTTTCTGGGAGCTGATATTCCTATTCTTCCCCTTTGGTCTTCCCAGAAGGCCAAAGTAAGAGACCTTTGAGTAATGTTATTTCCCTTCAGACCTCCACTGAGATCTCTAGGGACTAAGTCTCACTGTCATATTTTTACTGCATCCGTGTCTAAGCTCCCTTAAGCTCTGACTGCATTGTTCCCTGAGCAATTCATTCCCTCACATTGATTTACTTGGTATTACCAGGTCACTCAGTATCTACTACTTTCTATCGATAACAAACCCTATCACTTAACTAGTTACATGATTTGAACCACTCTTTTGCCTCCTACCCTCAGTTTTCCATTGATAAAATAGGAATACGCACATGTGTCTCACAGGATAGTTGTGAGGTTAAATCATGCAATATGCCAAACACTACATGAGATTGGTCCCAAACTGATTGGAGGACCACACATTCTCCCCCTCCCTGTTGATCTCTTCCTTCTCTGATCTTTTCAGGCACTAATACCAAGTTAACACAGAATTCACAGCCAGAATGACCTTTAGAAATAGTCACCTGAAAATTTCCATTTTAGATGCCTAGTACACACACACACACACACACACACACACACAAACACACACACACACCATAAAAGAGGCATTTGGACATAGGCCATTTCAAATTCCAATAATGACCTATCTCTACTATCCTTCTCTTCTCTTGTGATTTGGTCTTTATAATTTAAAAAAATAGCCCTAGTGCTCAGTCCGAAGAGGTTATGAGGAAACACTATGGGAAACATAAATAAAATGGATGTTCTGTTTTTCTACAGCCTTTTGTTCTTTGGTGAGCTTAGCCCCTATTCCTATGCCCACTGGTGACAGTCATTGATAAGACATGTACAGGTGCCTCTATCAGGCACCCTGCTGATGTATCACGCAGAATACGTTTAACCATTACAACATACCAATACACCTGCAGCTGTTATGCAATCAGGTTTCATGGGGAGAAGCCATCCCCACTCTCTACAAGGGTCCATCCAATAGCTGGGCTCTTCACTCCAGCTTTGCTCAATAGCAATTAAAAGAGCATTGTACCTCAAGCTGAAAGTAACCAATGATTAATCGGCCAAAGAGCACTGTGAGGATCAGTCTGTTTCATTCATAAATGATCCAAAAAATTAATAGGTGGGCATGCAGCAATCCAGGGCTATGCATGTCTCTGCCATTTCATCTCATTGCAAAATGCCCAAAGTCTTTCATGTCAATGTTTTACATCTCCATAAACCTACAGTTATTTCAGAACCCATGTGAGGCTTGGAGCTCTTGGCCCCAGACTGTAATCACTAAATATGGTTTTGTTCCTCACAGCACAAAGCAATTTCTGTAGAGAATAAGCCAGCTGTTCTCTGCCAACCTATCACTGGCCATGAGGTTGACAGAAAGTTGTGGACTTTTATTGGCAACAGGGCACCACTAAGAATTCACCCATGTTATCTTACCCTATCAGGGTAGGACAACAATTACAGCCCAGAGATATATGGGGGTATTAGGTTCCATTAAGCCATGCAACTTGAATTTCAGTGATATCATTTAGGGAGAGGGCTGTCTCTTTTGGGACAATTTAGCCATGTAGATATTTAAAACCGCTTTTACCCTCTTAAATAATATATACAGAAAACATGTATCCACATAATATATGGAACTTCTAAAGTTCCAAGACAGTATAAGACTGAAAGAACTGGCTTCTGATAGGGTCAGCATTTTCTATTCCTTGTTCCATCTCAATGCTGGGTCACATACCCTATAATCAACTTCCTCCCATTGATTCACATGGCTGTCAGTTTCAAAATTGCTTTCATATTCATTATTTCATTAGTCATTCACAATGATCTCGAAGGTTTATCATTTGTGTTTCCCATATGTGGAAACTTTGGGTCAGAAAGCATAAGTAACTTACCAAATATCCCAAAAGCCCACAGTGGCAGTGATAGAACTACATTATTGTTTAGTGTTCATGCCACTGCTTCCAGCCAGCCCAGATTTCTATCTGCAACTTGGTACCAATAAACATTCTGAGGTGTGACCTAGGCTGTGTGCTTGGATGTCTAGAAGAAGCAAGGAGACTGCTTTTAGACATTGATAGACTTCATTTCTTCCTGCATGCTAATTCCAACTGGCATTTGACCTCAATGCATCTTTAAGTCTCAATACAATGTCATTTTCTCAAGGTGGTTTTCCCTGACACTCCTACCTAAGTTAGGGTTTCTACTACTTTGTTTCCATAGCATCTTGTTCTTCCTATTTAGTAACACTCGCTCGGCATATTTACTTTTTTAATTGCTGTTTTCTTTGCTAAGCTTAAAGTTCCATAAAGGTAGGGACCATATCAGCTAGCATAGTTCCAAATACTTATTAGACACTTTATACAGTATAGGATGAAAGAGAAAACCATTCCCTCTCATGGATAAGTCTAGATAGGACCAAAGAGTGTCAACCCATAAATTAAAAAAGGTGATTTACCAGAGAGGTAACCAGGGAGTAAGTACAAAATATCCAAGAGATCAGTAGCTGATTAACTGATGTAAGCCACTTAGTGTCAGATCTAAATGGTGGCCAGGAACCAGGATAGGACCAGAGACAAGGGGGAGGACCCAGAGCCCTTGTTTCTGGCAGGATAGATCACTCAATGCTCTCCTCTAGGAGCCAGAGGACGGTGCCCCAGCAACAGAACCAGGAAAACAAGGTGCACAGCTCTTTTTGGGACTTTTGGGTTAAAATAAAATTTGTTTCTATACCTTGACAAATACTTTTCCTTCATTTATGCTCAACCATTTCATATAGTGGGTGATAGGGAGCTGTAGATAGATGTACTGGTGGAATATCATGGCAGAAGGTGTGTTTAAGAAAGATTATTCTGTTAGGATCAACAGAGAAAAGCCACACAAGAATCAGAAAGACCTAGATCAACCAAAGGACTTGTATTCATGCATATAAGCATAACCAATGGACACAGACACTTAGGGGGTAAGGGTCTGTGCTGGGGGGTGGGAGTGGCTGGAGAAGTCAATGGGAGAAAAAGGGAGACGTATGTAATACTTTCAACAATAAAGAATTTTAAAAAAAGAATCAGAAAGATCAATTAAGAGTCTAACAGTCAAGAGAGAAGTAGTGAGAACAGGAATTACAACAGTGAAAATTGGAGCTTAATGAACATGAACAGAATTTGATGTGATAAGGGTGCACTCAGTTAAGGTTGGTAATTGAAAGAATATGTAGTAGCATCCCCTTTTGACGTGCTCTCTGTTTATATCCTTTATCTAATTTGAGCCTCATAATAAACCTGTGTGATAGATTTTTTTTAAAAATAGGCTTGAGAGGTGACCTGCCCAAGTCATACATGCTGGGAACACTGAACAGGGCTGGAGTCCAGGTCTCCTGACCACCATCTCTGAGCCCTCCAAACAGCATCAGGCCACTGTGTAACATGGAGGTTTGGGTTATAGGAATGGCTCACCTCACTCCTTCAGGATCAGTCTTGATATTACCTGTGTATTCCTATTTATGTAAATGCACATTTGTAGCTGAGCATTTCCCAGAAGAGAGGTCAGAGGATTCCCATCAGCTCTGGGAGTTTCAGCACCTGCTGCATCAGAGGCCCCAGCTTCTCACAACAGGCTTCACTCCCTGTGAGTCAAATCTGATTTTAATCTTCACTGTTTTTCCTGATTACTAAAGAAATTTCTGGGTCATTGTATAATATCCAAACAAGAAATTTTTAAAAGATAAAATGCTATTTACTCTGCTATTACTGACTTTTTATTTAATAATATAATATAAAACACTCACTAATGTTGATGGAACCTCTATTAATTGCCAAGCATGGGTGAGGGAATTTTACATACAGCATTTCATTTAATCTTCAGGATAGTCTCAAACAAGGATGGTCATTTCCTCTACTCTACAGATGAGGAAAATGAGACTCGCAGAGAGTAACTTGCCCATTTACAGGGCTAGTGAGTGGCAGAGACAGAATTCTGGGCAGGTCCTATGATTCCAGAGCCCACACATCTAACTGCAACTATAGACCAGAAATATCTTTACAAGCAGACATATTCAATTATATCTGTTTCTTAAACAAAAGTTTTGTTTTCTCCTATTCTTCTAAATGTTTCTTAGGTTTAGTTACTTAGAGTGAAGGGTCCAACCTATAATTCATTAAAACACACACATACACACACACACACCCCCCACAACCTTCAAGTAAGCTTAAATAGGTTCTTTCCTATCTCCTTGCTGAACCAGAAATCCTCATAGTTATGCCCTCTTATTTGTGATGGACAAAGCACTTAGTCAAAACAGAAAACTCAGATCTTGGGTTAGATCCTGGCTACACATACTGAGTGACTTTGGCCTGCTATCCTCTCTGTCTGCATTTCAGTTACCTCATCTTTATGATGAAGAGTTTGGGGATGAAGAGTTTATGTTGAAGTCTCTGAGGACCCTTCCAGTTCTTACCTACTCTAAAATGTTTCTCATGACTTCCTAAAAAGTGGATAAACTTATTTTATAAGATCATTTATTTACAATGAAATTTGAATAATTCACAGTAATATTCAGAATAGCAGAATGGCCAGAGAAAGGATATGGAGGGTGTATTAATTTCCCATGGCTGCTGAAACAAATAATCACAAACTTAGTGTTTTAAAACAATAGAGATGTATTATCTCACTTCTGCAGGACAGACTTTGAAGTCAAGGTGTCATCTGTGTTATGCTCCCTCCAGACTCACTAGGGGAGAGTCCATTCCTTGCCTTTTCCAGTTTCTGATTATTTATTGGCATTCTGAGCTCATGACTACATCACGCCAATCTGTTTTCAGTTTCTGTAGTCATGTTGCCTTCTGCTCTTGTTCTATGTTGAATCTACTTCTATCCCTCTCTTATAGGACACTTGTGATGATGTTAACTCAGGCTGCCCCCATCTCTAGATCATTATCTTAATCACATTCTTAGCAACATTTTTCCAAATAAGGTCACATTTCTAGGTTTCGGGGATTAGGATCTGATATCTTTGAGGGCTGTTTTTTAGTCTATTGCAAAGGGACACTGAAAACTCATTTCATCTGCTTCATGATGACACTCAAGATGATCTCTCAAGGACATCATTATGAACAACAAGGGCCAAACGAAAGTAAATATAAACACACTGTGTATTTGATAGAGGGGATGGAGAGAAGCAGAAATAAAAGGTCAAGAGAGGCTGACTATAGTGGGATTGTTATATAATGCAGAAAGTGTTTGCTACCTAAAACAACACACAATTGCCTCATGCTGAATGGTTGAAAGGCTGCACCCCCACAAACCAGGACAAGACCACCAAAAATCCCTATATTGGCCAAACATAGAGTAATTTTATGACATTAACCATTTGTTAAAAAGTCAAACAACTTCTTAGTGCCACAACTTTCCTTCTCTGACTTATCCAACTCCCTGCAATATAATTATTTTTTTAAAGGAAAAAATAAGCCACACTTTTCATCCCCACTCATACCACACATATGCTCCTTAAATCCCAGATCATTTTTTTCTCTTGAAAATTTACTAACTTCAGGAAATCTTATTTTTTAAAGATATATATATATATATATATATATATATATATATAAAATATTGATTTCAGAGAGAGGAAAGGAGAGGGAGCGAGAGATAGAAACATCAATAATGAGAGAGAATCACTGATCAGTTGCCTCCTGCATACCCCCTACTGGGGATCAAGCCCTGTGTGCCTGCCTGGGAATCAAACCTTGACTTCCTGGTTCATGGGTCGATGTTCAACCACTGAGCAACACCAGCCAGCCCAGCAAAGATTCTTTACTATCAAGGTCCAAAGGAGAGTTTAGTAAACCTAAATATGTCTACCTTATTGGTAATTTCCTAGGAAGTTTGGATTCAAGACTTGATTCTACCAGTACCAGCTTGGTGTCTTTGGTTAGGTCACACCTTACTCTACCACTGAGAAGCTGGCCCTTCTTTGCTCCTCCATCTTTCTCTGGGACACTGGGAAAATTTCTCCCCCTTTATCTGTAAAGGAGAACCTAAAAATGATTTCAAGATGAAAGTGGACATTAGTACAAAGTATCTAACAGAGATCCAAGCAAATAATTATTATTCAACCTAGTCAAATAACCCGCTTCTTATACAAAATGGACATATTTACATATCTATTTTTTAAAATATAACAACTCCAGTGCATCAATTTAAACCTCTAGTAAGTCATAAGTTATGAGTTAATTATATATAGCTTATAAGCAACTCTAAATTTTTAACCACATGAAGATAGAAATATTTTTCTTACATAACTCTCAAGTCTCAATGTATATGCAATGCTTGGTAAGAAAGCAGAGTTATAGAGAAGTTTGAAAATAGTCAATGCATTGGACTAAGTAAAAATATGAATATAGGCACTACAACTTTCACTCATGTTTGTAAAGGAGGCTTCAAAAGAAGTTCTTTGTATGTATATTCGAATTTGAAATGCATCTTTTCATCCCATTGTAGAACACTTAAAAATGATGTGGCTTTTGCCTAACAATAAGAAATCAAACATAATTCTGTGTAACAAATTTATAATTTCTAAATGATCATGTATTGCATCAGATATGTTGTGGGTATTTGTTGTTCTGCCTATTTATTTTCTTTTTTCTCATCATCTGTATGAGTCTGAGTCCAATTTTCTTTTGAGGACTTTCTTACTCCAGTCTTAGTCCATATCATTCAGGGAAGCCTGATCCCCTCCCTAGCTACAGAGGTGGGTATAGGACCCACCAACCAATAAAAATACAACAGCACCGTGACCACCATGATTGGCTCAGAGATGAGCACATAACACACAGTCCTAGGATTTGAGTTAAAATAGCATCTCTGTCTCCTAGCTAAAATTGCCAAACTGGTAAAATATGCCTGAAGATCTGAAGATACCAATGGCCTTCTTGCCGCCACATGAATTTGTTTGAGAATGAGGAGATGAGGCCAAGACAAAGAGGGAGAAAGTCCAGCCAAGACAGGTGAGTGAGATAATAAATTTCCCCCTTTGTTTTCTTAAGTCAGTTTTAATGGGTTTCTTTCTCAAGGAATCAAAACAGTCATGTCTAATAAAATGATCACATTAAAATCACCAACAGTTTAAGAAAAATTGATAGGAGAAAAACACAATTGGGACAATTCTATCCATTTATTTATTTTGCTATGTAGAATAAGAGCACTCATATTCATTGGGTAGAGTCAATATTTATGAGTACCTACTGTGCGTTGGGCACTGGACTGGGTCCTAACATGGACATGCTCTAGGCTAGCAATTAACTCTGAGGGTTGATACAATGGGGAAAAAATGCCAGTGCATGAAGATGGATAAGTTTTCTTCCAAAGGGGCAATAAGTTGTCTCTCTCTTGTGTCTGGTATAAAGTATGCAAGTGACTCTGAATGTCTTTATTAAAAAGTGAATTAAAGTTCAGAGGTGAATTTCCCTTAGTCCTTAATTTCCTGTCTGTGTGCCAAAGGCAGGCAGGGGAGGAGGGAGGGCTGAAGGGGCATAATTTGTTAAATACCAGATGAAGAACCATGGTAACTGGAAGAGCTGTGCCATAGAACCTGGCCAAGCTGAGCCTGAAGGCTGAAGCTGTGGAGAAATGCTTCCACATCTCTGTGGTGGGATTTTTTTAAATATTAAAAATATTTTTAAAATATCAGGGACACTGATTGAAGGAGTGATTAAAAAGGGGAGGTGGGGAATCAGGACTTATCATTTAGGTAGATGAAGTGTAAAAGTAAGAAATAGATGCTCAAATTTTATTAAATACTAGTGACCTGGTGCACAAAATTTGTGCACGAGGGGCGGGATGTCCCTCAGCCTGGCCTGCACCCTCTCTAATCTGGGACCCCTCGGGAACTGCTGGCTCCTAACCGTTCACCTGCCTGCTTGCCTGATTATGCCTAACCACTCGGCCTGCTGGCCTGCTCACCCCCACCTGCCCTCCCCTCTGGCCTGCTCACCCCCGACTGCCCCCCTGCCAGCCTGCTCACCCCCAATTGCCCCCTCAACTGGCCTGATCATCCCCAACTGACCCCCACTGATGGCCTGCTCACCCTCAACTGGCCCCCCTGTTGGCCTGCTTATCCCCAACTGGCACCCCCGCCTGCCTGATCACCCTCAACAGCCCCCCCCCGGCCTGATCACCCACAACTACCCTCCCCTCTTGGCCCCTAACTACCTCTACCTCAGCCCCACCACCATGGCTTTGTCCAGAAGAACATCTGGAAGTTCTCCTGGAAAGTCTCCCAGTCTAATTAGTATATTACCCTTTTATTAGTATAGATAGAGGCCTGGTGCACAGGTGGGGGCTGGCTGGTTTTCCCTGAAGTGTGTCCTGGATCAGGGTGGGAGTTCCCTTGGGGGGCAGGGTGGCCTGGGCAAGGGGCCTGTGGTGGTTTATAGGCTGGCCACGCCCCCATTGGGGTGAAGGTCCCCACTTGGGGGGGGGCATGGCCAGCCTGGGTGAGGGGCTGAGGGCTGTTTGCAGACTGGCCACACCCCCTTCAGGGTGGGGGTCTCCGCTAGGGTGCCTGGCCAGCCTGGGTGAGGGGCTGATGGCTGTTTGCAGGCTGGCCATTCCCCCCAGTGAGGACCCTCACTCCATGGGGGCGTGGCCAGCCTGGGTAAGGGGCTGAGGGCCATTTGCAGATCCTCCCTCAGTGGCCGGCCCAGGTGACAGCGACCCAAGCCTCCCACATGCCCAGGCCAGCTCCATGTCTGCTGCCCACAGGCCCCTCCTTTGGTGGCCAGCCTGAGCAGGCATGCGGTGACCCAAGCCTTCTGCACTCTTTATTGGCTGGTGGGATTCACAAAGTGATGGTCAATTTACATGTTTTCTAAAAGAGAAACATGTAAATTGACCATCACTTTGTGAATCCCACCAGCCAATAAAGAGTGAGTATGCAAATTAGCGAGACAAAAATGGAAGCGGCCACAGAGCCAGCCAGAGCCAGCGGGAGGCTTGGGTCATGCCTGGCAACAGAGGAAGCCAAGCTTCCTGCCTGCCTGAGCTGGCCACCGAAGAAGGGGTCTGTGAGCTGACCCAGGTGGGTGTGCAGATGGGTGACTGAAGACCTAGAAGAAAAATTCTTTTATTACTTTTCATTTTAAAAATTCTATTATCATATGCCTTTGAAACAATCTCCTGCCACTGGGTTTGTCCACTAAGTGCTAGATTATCACAAGGAGTCAATCTGACTTGGGATTGAACAAAGACTCTGCCACTGGCTATCTGTATGCTACACAGTAAGTTATAAATTCTCTGGGCCTTACATTCCTTATCTTAAAATCAGAATATCAATATCCATCTCTAGGAGGTTATGAGAACTCTGTGATGATGCATGCAGAAATACCTTGTGCATAGCAGGGACATAGCAAATCTTAGGGTTTTTACCTCCCTTTCTCTGTTTCACATCATTCAGCACACATTGAAGCATTCTATGGAGCCAGATGTTGAAATGAGAGAGACACATGATGGGGGTTATATAGCTGAAATTTGTATCTTTCATCTGCTATTTACCATCCATGAGACTTTGAAAGTTTTCTTCCTTCAAGTTCAGGATTTTATTAATCTTAAAAATGAGCATCACTATTGCCTTGTGTATCTCACAACATTGTTAAAAGGATCAAATGAATCAATAAATTTTAAAATGCTTTGAAACAAACATATCATATGTGTGTATGTGTGTTATCCATATACACAAACATGTATATATAGTTATATATAAACACATATATATAAAATTGAAGACATACTAAAAAACAGAAGATATACTTAAAATAGTATAAACATTAAAAGTGGATGGATTTTCACGGCATTGAATTTGGCAATGGTTTCTCAGATATGACAGCAAAAGCACAAGCAACAAAAGTAGTAATAGTAAAATATACTTTATATCTGAATTAAAACCATCTGTGTGTCAAAGGACATTATCAAGAAAGTAAATAGACAACCTATAGAATGAGTGAAAATATTTGCACATTTTTTATCTGATGAGTCTAGTAGCCAGTATATATAAAGAACTTCCATAACTTAACAATAAAAAGACTCCAAAAAAATTTTAAGGGGGAGAGAGAGGACAGAAATACACCTCATCAAAGAAGACATACAAATGGCCAAAGCACATGAGATGTTCAACATCATTAGTCAAAGTAAAACCACAATGAGGTACCACTTCACACCCCTTAAGATGGCTATAAAAACAATTAACAGTGGAAAATAACAAATTTTGGCAAGGATGTGGAGAAATTGGAACCCTTACACTTTGCTGTTGGGAATGTGAAATGGTGCAGCTGCTATGGAAAACAGCTTAGCAAGTTAAAAATAAAATTACCATATGACCCTTTTATGATCTACTAGAGGTCCAGTGCATGAAATTTGTGCACTGGGGGAGGGACCCTCAGCCCAGCCTGCACCCTCTCACAATCTGGGACCACTGGCACCTAACTGCTCACCTGCCTGCCTGCCTGATCGCCCCTAACTGCCCCCCCTGCCAGTCTGATCACCCCTAACTGCCCCCCCCCTGCTGGCCTGGTTGCTCCCAACTGCTCCCCACACTGGCCTGGTCACCCCTAACTGCCCCCCCCTGCCAGTCTGGTCACCCCCAGCTGCCCCCCCTGCTGGCCTAGTCACCCCTCACTGCCCCCCTCTGCCGGCCTGGTAGCCCCGTGCAACCTGCTGTTCAGTCATTGGTCGTCCCTCACTAACCCCCCCTGCTGGCCTGGTTGCCCCACGTAGCCTGCTGTTCGGTTGTTACTGTGAGGGCATCCTGACCAATTTGCATATTACCCTTTTACTAGTATAGATACTCAAAAGAATTGAAAATAGATACACACACAACTTCTCTCTTACATATATACCGTAAGGTACTGAAACAGGTACATAAGCAAGTACATGTACTCACATAGCAGCGTTGGTTATTTACAATAAGCAAAAGGTGGAACTAATTTAAATATTCATCAGTGGATGAAAGGACAAATAAATTGTAGTATGTACATGCAGATGGAATATTATTTAACTATAAAAAGGAATGAAATACTAATATATGCTATAACATGAATAAACTTTGAAAACATTGTGTGAAAAACAGCCAGACACAGCCATAGCTGGTTTGGCTCATGGAAAGAGCATCAGCTTGTAGAATGAAGGATCCCAGGTTCAATTCCAGTCAAGGGCACATGCATGGGTTGCAGGCTCAATCCCCAGTAGAGGGCATGCAGGAGGCAGCCAATCACTACCCTCTGATCTCTCATCATTAATGTTTCTATCTCTCCCTCTCCCTTCTTCTTTGAAATCAATCAAAATATTTTTTTAAAGATTCACCTATCTAATTTCTCTTAATAAACTGTAAGCTACTGGAAAGCAAGCATCCTGTCCTCTACTACTTTAAAAAAAATACAAACAAACAAACCAAAAAAACAACAACAAAAAAAAACCAGCTAGACACAAAGGTCATATATTGTACAATTCCATTTATGTGGCATATACAGAGAGAATGAAGAGTGGTGGTTTCCATGGTGGGGGTGAGGGAAGCAGGGATAGGAAGAAACTGCTTTAGGAATAAGGGACTTTAATTTGAAGTAATGGAGATGTTTTAGAAATAGACAGAAATGGTAGTTGCTCAATATTGTGAATGTACTAATTGCTACTGAATTGCTCCCTTTAAAATGGTTAATTTTATTATATGAATGTCACCTGAATAAGTGATTTTTACATAGATTGTTAACTTTAATAATGTTCAAAGCAGGTTTATCAAAGAATTGTTCTGCTAAATATTTGGAGTTTTTAAATATATATATATATATATATATATATATATATATATAGTAGTTATCTATAATATTTTAAAATTTATCTTTATTGTTGAAAGTATTACAGATGTCCCTTTTCCCAATTGACCCCCTCTACCCTGCTTCTGCCCTCTCCCCAGGCCTTCACCTCACGATTGTCTGAATCCACTCCCTTCTCTCTGAAATACGTCAGTCAGTTGCGTGCTTCAATGTCTCTGGCTCTATTTTGTTAGTCAATTTATTTTATAAAATTTTAAATAAACCAATAAGTATATCAATAAATCAACTAATAATATTATCTTGGAAAAACAGTCTATTGTAAAGAGCACAGAGAAGACTCCAAATAAATCTTCAAGCACATAACAGAATCATTGCTAATGATATCACTGTTTTGTATCATACCATTACCAAGTGAGACTGAAAAAAATTAAAACTATCCATAAATTTGCCAAGATAGCATGTAATGTACTATGACATAATGGCAAGAGTTTCCAAAGTATGTTACTTATTTATTTTATTTTTTGCTAATTCCTATCCCTGTCTCTACTGAAGAATGTTCTTTTTTCAAATTAAAACTAGCTAAAAACTATTTAAAGAACACTGAGTGACAACATTTATCTCAGCTCTGAATCTTAATCAGCTGAAAAAGTAAAGTTGGAAAGAGCTTACAATTAATTTTGTTATTGCTAAATCACAAGGAGGAGCATTCTAAGTTTGTTTATAATTTTGAAATGTGATGTAGATATTATTATTCCCATTTATACAAATGAGAAAACCATGATTTGGATAAAGCCAATGATTTGCCAGTAAACTACATAGAGAGAACCCAGGCTTTGGAGGCAAAGTCCTAGTTCAAATTCCAGTTTTGTTATGATCAGTAAATGACTTGGGTCCTTTCATTCCCTTCTGTAATCTATAATAATAAAAGCATAATATGCTAATCAAACTAGACGACCTTCCAGACAAAACTGAAGCCAGGGCTGAAAGGGAAGCCTGGGTCCTGGGTGCCAGAGGGAAGCCAGTGCCGGCAGCTGGGGGAAGGAAGGCCTACTCTTGCACGAATTTCGTGAATCGGGCCTCTAGTGTAGGAATAACAATGCATGCTTTATGAGGTTGCTGTGGGGATCTAAAGAGGCAAGACATATAAAGTGTGTGCATAGCAGCGTTCTCAATAAATGGTAGCTGCTATTTTTGTCATCATTCAACTTACATTTCTCTTATAAAATTAAATAGAAGCACACTACCAGCTCCATCGTAAGTATTCAATAAATGATAGTTATTATCTTATTGTTAGCTATCAGAAATGGCCCTTACACTCTCTCTCTCATCTTCTGACTCAAAAGCCCACAAGAGAAGCCCTTGTCCCATCTCCCAAGTCAGATTTCCTCCATAATAAAACCCTCTTAGTTCATTCAGGTGCAATCTGATCTCTCCTCCCCTGGATTCTGGTAACCACTGGTATTCCACCTCTCTCGACCTCCACCTCCTCCCAGGATCAGGGCAGAATAACATCCCTGTCCTTCCTTTGAGGGATGTAAGGCAGCTTAAATAATTAATAGTTGTGAGGTGCTTTGAAAAGAGAGGGCAAAACACTATAAATCCCAGGAATTAATTCATAAAATCAGTGGTGGGCTTGACAATTATATATGTCATATTTGTTCAGCTGTAAGAATAATGGAGAACGTCAGAGTTTGGAGTGTGGTCCAAATCTCTCAAGACTAAGGATTTCCTGCAACTCTATATTGTCTGTGTTCTCTAAGGCTAAAATTGTAAAGTTCCAATTTATTAAATACAGCATTAGGAATGGTTGCATTTTATTAATTTTTTAAAAATCTCTCCACTCCTCAGATCTAACCTGCAATGCAATTTGGGTTTTGGAAGGCAAATAGTGAAATGAAAAGTACGCGCAACTTATAGTTAGCAGAGCTTTGTTGGAGTTCTGGTTCCATCACTCTCTAACTGGGAACACCTTAGCTTCTTATGTAACCTATCTTACTCTTCACTTTCTCCTTAAGAAAAAACTAATATCAGTATAGCAATTCAGGTTGTTATAATAAACTAATGAGAGACTGCTTACACATTCATCCACCAGAAGTTTACTGAGTATCTTATTTTGTGCCAAACTTACCTTATGCACTAGCAATCAAAATCCTATATAATGAAAGGCTAATATGCAAATAGACCAAATGGCATAACAACTGAACAACCAGTCTCTATGACATGCACTGACCACGAGGGGGTGCACACAGAACATGGCGGGAGTCAGCAGCAAGTGGCAGAGTGCGGAACATGGTGGGTGTTGGCCGTGGTGGGATGGTGGAGCAGGTGAGCGGGGGTGCCATACCAAGGCAGGGCACCAGTAGCTGTCATTGGGGTGAGCCTCTGGTGGTTACTGAAAATTCTTTGCTCCCGCATGCTGTGGTCCTGTGCGGTGCTCGCACCTGCTGCTAGTGCCAGTTCCACTCACACCCACTGCCAGCGCTGGAGGTGCCATTTGTACCCGCTGTCGGTGCCTGGTGCTGGTCCCAATTGCTTGGAGCCATAAGCTGGCCTCAATTGCCCCCTGAGGGCTTCTCCACCTACCCTTGTTCCTGAGGGACAATCAGGGCAGCAGCCGCCACTCACACCTCCTGACTGTGCCAGCCCCACTCGCACCCACTGCTGGTGCCCGCCCCAATCTCTCCATGCCATCAGCTAGTGCAAGTGGAACCAGTGCTGTCAGTGCATAGGAGTGGCAGCAGCGGGAGCGGGGCTGCCAGCAGATGGGGGACCGGGGCCCATGGTGGGAGGGGCCAGGCAGGGGTGAGGAGGATGGGCTGAGACCCGCCCCTATGCCCACCACAGCTCATGGCCCACAGTTCCTTTCAATGTGCACGAATTTGTGCACTGGGCCCCTAGTATGAAAATAGAAAGCTCTTCCCTTTCTAGAGCATCTCTAAACAGTGGGAATAGTTGCCATGATTACCATAAAATTAGGCCTTATTATGTGTTCTCAATGATTTTGACTCATTCTTGTCTAATTACTGGGAATGCAACTGTATTATCTGCCCATAGTCCTTGTCTCAGGCTCTATTTTCTAGAGAACCCAAACCATAACATCAAAAATTTTCGAAACACCTTCATGTTGATTATCTCATTTTGACCTTACACTATCCAGAACTGCAGGTATTGATTACATTCAACCTAATTCAAACATTAATCCTGATTAAGTGGATTTGAATATTAATTCATGCAACAAATATTCCCTGTGCAGCTATTATGTCCTAGGCACTGTTCAATACAATTTCTTACTCTACACTCTGACAGGTCTTAATATTTGAGATTTAATCCTTGCCTTTTATATTCTCAGACTCTGAGATTTAGTTGACCTCTGAAGTCACTGCATCTAGCCTTTGACCCTACACAGAGAGTCCACCTAGAGCACTCCTGACCATGGTCAGCCTCTACTTGAAATTTCTAATGAAGGAAGAGTCAATTCCTCACAGGGATATTCTTCAGAATATTCTGTTTCACATTCAGCTAAATTCTTCCTGTGGTGTCTACCACCCACCAGGTCTGGTTCTGCTCTCTGTTCCTCCATAGAATGCCAGCTTTCTCTTCCATATCATTTTCACAGAATCATAGCATTTGAGTATTAAATGAAACTCGAGGATCATCTCCTTCAATATTCCCATTTCAGAAGTAAGGGTACACTACACATGAGTGAAATGTCTGGAGTTAAAACCTCAGTTCTAGGCCAATGTTCTTGCCAGAGCAGCTTGTGGCCTCTCATCCATCCTGATTGATTGGCTCAGTATGCTGGCCATTTGTGCAACTTTGCATGTGGATTCCTCCTGTTGTTTCCACTAACAGCTCTTAGCTTTGACAAGTCTTATTAAACAAATGAAAATTTATGGCTTTAATGTGCCCTATTAAATACCCAGTTGCTTCTAATCAAAGTCACTGAGTTACTAAATCATTTTGCTAGCTTCTATCAAAACCATGATTTTTTTTAATTGATGACCAACTCATCATTCATTCAACAAGTATATATTCAATACATATTGTGTCCCAGGCATTGCTAGGTGCTGAGAGTCACAAAACTGAAGAAAAAACAGTGTCTACTATAGAAAAGCTCACAGCAACCAAGTTGAGAAGATACATACACTAGCCTAGAAGTTTGCAGTATGGACTCCAGGGGCAGAAGAGCGGGCAAGAGAGACTACTAGCTCTCCCACTTACTAATGATATAACAGTGAAAAAGTTATTTACCATCAATCGATCTCTATTTCATCATTAGTAAAATGAGGTTATGTAACATAGCATTAACCTCAGTATATTCTAATGATGCTTAATGGCTCAATAAATTGTAGCCATCTTTATATGGTACATAGTAATGCTTACTAAGTTAGAGCCGTTATGTAGTTATTACCATTAATAAAAATTATGTTACTTTAGCAAATGTTTATTATATTCCCCTGAGAGGCAATCAATTATCTATGACTGACATGTATACGAGCCATCCAAATTGCCTTTTAGGAAGAACTTTCTGGCCAGCTGTGGAGGATGTAATGCACAGATAGCCTCCAGCTGCCAATAAGGTCTGCAATTAGCTGAAAGGAGCTGCTTGGCCCATGGTCACACCTTCCCCAGAGCAGACCATATCTGGAGACCAGTTGAGGTCTGGTCATCTGAGAGCAGAGCAGATCAACTCCATTGAGCAATAACCACTCCAGCACTCTTTACCAGCTCTGCCCAGTTTTACTTCTCCCTCTTCCCCATCTTGCTTCCTCTAGTAAACATCCCGCATCCCAAGTTCTATCTTTGGGTCTGCCTCCAGAGAACCTAACCTGTGACAATACTGTGCAGTAACTGAGAACATGGCTTCAGAGCCATGCTGGCCAGGTCTGCACTCTGACCTTCGCTCTCTGGGCTCCCTCAGATGAGTCACTTAATGTTATGTTGTCTGATTTCTTAAGCTAAAATGGAACTTATATTAGTGCCTATCCCACAGAAGTGTTGTGAAAATTGAATGATTTTAATCCATGTTGAGTGCTTAAAGAGCACCTGGCACTTTGAACCATTTGGAAATGCAAGTTATTATTTTCAACATTACCATGTGCTAGGTACTGCACCACACCCTGGAAACGGAAAGATCAGGCATTGTGGTCCTTGCCCATGAAGAATTTTATTAAATATGATGGTAGATGTGTCTGAATGACAAACACTGTGGTTGTGGAGAGAAATATGTTATGTGAGAATCCATAGTTGGGACACAAAATCTCCCCAAAATTGAAAAAAATCAAGTAAAAAGTAGTCAGGGACTACTTCATAATGAAGGTAACAGTCATGTGACTTCACAGAGAATGAGGGGAAGTGTGAAATGAGATTCAGGTCAGGCTGAGATATCCAGCCTACCTTAATTCTTCCCTAAATAATGGCAGACTCTAATAATGTGTATTGCCATTTCCACAGCACATACAGGATTTTCACTTCCATTCTCTGTCAGCTTTTCACTTCCACTAATAGGCAATGCTCTAAAACCCCAACAATTACCTTCAATCCAAGGTCAGGTGAAGCCCTGCCAACCAGCTTGCCCCACTAAAAGCAAAACAAGAAAGTGTTAAGTCAGTTGGATTTCTGAGACTTTTCCTCAGGAAATACACATGATTCTACCTGAACTAACTATGAGACTATGTATATCCCAAATACTACACTCAGGAATTTCTTCCATTCACAAGCTTTACCAGTAGGGACAGCTAAAAATTAATGCATACGGTATTAGTCCCTCTGAGCTATTTTTTTCTCATAAATTTTATTTATAACACAAATAAAAAGACAAGTTTTGTTACTTGTGCTTATAACCTACTCAAGGACAGAGTGGGGTGATTTTTTCATTTGATTACCATCTACTTGACTTATGTATTTTAATAAAACTGGCAATGTGTGCATATTCTCCCAATATTCATGGGAAGTCGTGGGAATTGTAAATTACATTAACCATAAACTTGCTTAGATTGACACTTTCATAAAAACAAATGACATAGTCAACATTTTTTAGTGAGCCTTCATTTAAAGAACTAAATGGGGGAGAAGGGGTGGGTGGTGAAGTATGAGGAAGAAAGAAAATGTGTTCATTTTATCCCTACCACAACTTCTGTGAAATTAAGTATTATTACAATTTTACATATGAAATAATATAGCCCATAGACAGCAGAACTGGACAGATAAGCAATAGCCAACAAAATTGTGACAAAAATAAATTTAAAAGAGTGGTCTACTATGAAATCCAAGTTGTATGGGAGATTTTAAGCATTGGACCCCAAAAGACCTATATTTAAATTGTATGTCTGCCCTAGCCGGTTTTGCTCAGTGAATAGAGCTTTGGCCCATAGACTGAAGGGTCCTGGGTTCAATTCCAGCCAAGGACACATACCTTGGTTGTAAGTTCCCTAGCCCTGGTTGGGGTGGGTGCAGGAGGTAACCAATCAATGTATCTCTCTCACATTGATGTTTCTTTCTGTATCTCTATATCCCTTCTACTCTCTCTAAAAATCAATGGAAAAATGTCCTTGGTGAGCATTAACAAATTATAGGTCTGTTACCCATTGTTTGTGTGACCTTGGGCCTCAGTTGCCTCAGCTATAAAATGGTAGGCAAAGTACCACTAGTCTCTTAAACTTGTTGTGAGAATTAAATGAGGTGAAGGATGCAATGACTATTCCATAATTAGTAGTCCTCCTTTTCCACATCTTCACCATATTCCATAGTCTTCTATCTGTAAGTGAAGGATTTCTAGGGTCATAATGTCAAATCCCAATCTCCCCTTCCTCACACCCATTAATTGGATCACTACAGAGAGGAGTGACTCAGAGTTGGGTCCTCAGTCCAATTAGCACAGAGTCCTAATTCTCCTCCCTGACCCTTCTGATGCCACCCCCAAATTTTAGTTTCCTTTATTACTAATAGCTTCCTTTAGAAAGAGATTCCAACCCAACCTGAATCAAAACTCAAATTCCTAGAATCTTGACATTGGAGGGACTTTCTTACACATCCAGCATAGAACTTTCTCAAAATGAGTTCTACAGATCACTTGTTCTACTTAGTATTGACTGGAGCATACTGGGTATAGTTTGTCTCTTCGGGGGTGTTCAATGTCATTTGAATATTAAACAAACCAAGAAGACCTATAGTAGAGTCACATCCTTAACTTTGTTTTTCCCACCATCTTCAAGTGCTGACTCTAATTCCCTTTTTGCAGACAGCCTAATCACATTTTGCAGGACCAGTGCATTACAAAATACAATTTCAGAAAAGTGGCCTCAGTAATAACAATTTGGGTAGGGATATGGCTTCTAATGGGTAGGGAGATGGCTTCTAAACTAGCATAGAAACTCTTGCTAAAACCTTAATTTCTAGAACTCAGAATGCAAGAGGATGTTGATCATTCTGTAGTCCAACACTTTCATATCAGCCAAGAGGCTCAGAGGTGGCAAGTGACTTTCCCAAAGTTAGCCATTAAGCTGGTGACAAAGGTTAAACCTGAGCCCAATTCCCTGAGCTCCACACCAATATTTTCTCTGCAACCACAGGACCATTCTGTTTTCAGCCTAGGCTACATATTAAAGTAAGAGGGTTTGTCTAGAGCACGCTTGCATCCATCAGTCCATCCATGTAACCATTCATTCATTCATTCATTTACAAATCCTCCTGTGTGTAAGAAAATACATTAAGTGCTAATGACATAAAAGCTCAGGAGTTCACACTCTAGTGTGAATTAAAATATACAAATGAACAAATAGAGAGCATAAGGCAACTGATCTCAGAGAGCTATGTACAACAAAGTAGAAAAATAGGGAAGTAAAAGAAGTCTGTCTGCAAAGATAGATTGTGGAAGGAAAAAAGAGGCACTTACCATGTGATTACCATCTAGGGAGGAGGACTGAAGAAGACATCCTAGTCAGAGGACAAGGCTTGAGCACAGCCATGGAAACTTGGGACAGCATGGGGAGCGTGGAAATTTGCTAAAATGTCTCACTTGGTAACAGCACAAAGAGATAAGCTTAAGGTGTTTCTAAACCTCAGGATCTGTCACTTCTCCTCTTACCCTTCTTTATGTGTTAATTCATTCACTTGTTTATTAATTGACAAATATTGATTAGCATTTTCTATGGTTTCTAGATAAATATAATACATCAACAGGTGCTTTCCGGCCACCCTGATGCAAAACCTCTACTCATCTCTCTTCATACACACACACACACACACGCACACTCAGTAATTTTTTGTTCTTGGCTTAATAAGCATAGTAGAGGGCAGAGGACAGTACCTGTCTTAAGTGTAAGTGAGACTCCATCAATTAAAACTCCCCCTGGCTTGTTAAATCTCTTGACTGGCTTTTAAAACTACCTGCTTCCTTGGGTTTGGGCAGTTCTCGTGGTTTACAACTCCCCACAGCTGCCTGCTCTTCCCCAGGACTTTCCCAGGGTAAAACTGCCTTCCAGAGGGTTGCTGTTTTCCTGCTCCATGAATATGAGAGAGAGTTTAGTCTCCATCCAGTGTGCCCACTGGATACTGCAGTATTCCCGCTCCTTTTCAGAGTTGCAGAAACAGTTCCTATAGCTCAGGCCCAATTCCTCAATAGATTACCTGCCTCTACATTAAAGTAATGCTGTTCACCTTGAGATGAAAATCTTCACTTTTCTCATAAGGATTTCCTTTGGGGAGATACAGTATTAAGTGCCAACAAAGCACTGATCTTGGTAACCAGAAACAATTAACTTTGATTTTTGAATGAATTATTTTTACTTTTCTGAGATTTTATTAACTGTGTCAGTAAAATGGAGATGGTAGGATATACCCCATAGAATAATTACTAGCATTAAATAAGATAGCATGGTTAAAGCACCTGATATATATAGTAATGGGTGCTCAGTGACTGGAATAGATTTTCCTGATTTTCCTTAGTCTCAGCCACACAGCATGTGCTTCTTGACCAATTGTGAGTTCTCAAGTCTCCAAAGGCAGCCAAGGACAAGAGTTTAATAATTGGCTTCCTTGACTATTTCCTTAAATTAGTAATTCATTAATGTACCTGCAAGCTTGATGTTACACTTTTTTTGTGGATCAAATTACAAGTGCTATTTACCTATGGGAAATTCCACGTTTAATTAATAATTTATTAATGAAGTCAGAATGGAAATTTTTTTGTGCTCATCCATTTGAAAGTTCCACTTCTTACAAACAGCCAAGTGTCCCTGAGCTGGTAACTTAAGTTTTATGACTCTCAATTTTCCCAACATCGTAATTCCAAATGTCATAAAAATATCATGAAAATCAATGAGATAAATGTATATAGAGCACAATCCTTCTCAATGTTATTTCCCTAAAAATTAACAATAAGTAAAACTCTCCCTGACTACCATCAGTTAGATAATGTTCAGAGGAAATAGGTGAAAACAAACAAAAGAAAAGAAAAAAAAAAAACAAGCTCAAAAATTTAGCTGTGAAATAAAGAAACATTCATTATGAATTTTATTACTCCAACTACTGTAAACTGTGTAGGAATCTGAGCTGCAAAGCTACCCATTAAACTGTCTGCTCTTTCCTGTTTAAACAAGGCCCCTCTTGGGTCATGGCTGCCTGAGCCTTCATGGGTCTACATCCAGGAAGGAAGACGTTTCTACGGTAACCGCTGAGGCCTTCTCTGGAGGTTCTCGGGGAGAGGCCAGGGTCTGGTGCAAGTGACAAACCCCAGTTCCCTTGATAATGTACAGAAAGGTAGCGGCCATGATGTCCAGGCTTGAGCAAAATGCGAGCATTCAGGTGTGAAATCCCTTTCAATCGCTCATTTGTTTCTCCTGATGGAGAATTCACTTTGTGTGGCTCTTTTGAGAAATGGCTGATCTAGGCTCAGTGATGTATAAGTAATAAATGTTCCAGAGGAAAGACATTTTTGTGATTCGGGAAGGGAGGTTGTTGGCATCCCGCCCTAATTTGGTTCAAGTTTTTAGAAGGCTTGAAACTGTAAGAAACCATAGAGCCTCATTTATAAATTGGGAGACAGATCATGAAAAGAGGGAGGGGGAAAGAAAGATTGTCAAAGTCATAGAGTGAGGTGGTTGGTATCAAAACATGTCCTGCTCCTGAGGACTCAGGCTTGCACTGTATAATTGGGACTGTCACCATAAAGTGCATAAGGCCTCAAATGGAGAGTTGGCTAAGAAGCAATGAGGCTATGAAACAAAGGAGAGATACAGCTTGAGCTGAGAATCAAAGAATGAGTAAATGTTGCTCTCATTTACTTAGCATTACAATGTGCTCAACACTTTATGTGCATTGTCTCATTTAATCTTCACAACAACCCTTTTAGTTGGGTACCATTACCAGCCACAATTTTTAAAGAGGAAGAAACAGATTTAAGAGAAGTTAGTCATTTTCCCACACAGCTGGTAGATGGCAGACTCAACATTCAAACCCAGGTCAGACTAAATTCCTAAACCCATGCTCTCTATTGACTATTTAAATATGGTGCCTTCCATAAATAAGAATAAGAATCTGGAATGTGGGTAAATTGGAGACACTGTTTTGAGCAGAAAAAAAAATAAAATTAAAAAAAAAAACAGCACAGGCAAAGGCACAGAGGAACAATAGATACTGTCTCCATCTGGTGCTTACCAATTTTTAGTGGCACTACCTGTCTGTCAAAGCCTTAGCTAGAAAAAAGAAAACTTCAACATTGCTTCTGAATCCTAAGAAACTGGCCCTGGCCATAGAGGGACAATCTGAGACTGACCCAATAATAAAAACCCTTACACATCTGGTGGCCTTGGTGCAACCCCTCCATCCTTTATGGAAGTCAAAATAGTAAAATCCATAATGAACCATTCTCTCTTTTACAACTCATTTTTATAGTCAGTGGGTTTCAGGGGGCTCTAATCATTTGGATCTCCCTTCATTCCAGACACTCACAATATACAGAATTTCCATCTCAGCTTCTTTCCATGGGGACATGTTGACTCTTGGTACCTAGAGCCAAAGTGGTTCCAGTTCAGCAAAAAGACTCTCATGGAAAATCCAGGGTTGAGCTTGATGGAAAAATTGCCAGTCCATTAGGAGGCTACATGCCAAACAAAGTGAAGAAGGAAGGTTAATCAGATGGCAAGGCCAAATTGGCCATGTTATAACAGTCAAAACTGAGCACTTGCTCTGCAGGCAGAAATTTGTATGTATAGCACATCTTTTCCTCTTCACAAGCCCTCTTTGCCATTGTACAGATGAAGAAACGGTCTCAGAAAGGCTCAGCTGCTTGCCTAAGATCATACAGAGACCAGTGGTCGAGCCAGAATCTCTACCCCAAATTCTCTGAGCTCTAAACCTCTACTCTTTCCACATCACCCCAAAATCATTAATCCAGTACTTGATTGGAAGTATAATTTTTGTCACTATTTTGTCCTGGGTTCCACAGAAGTCCATTGGTTTAAAAAAAAATGCTCATGCTTTGGCAGGGAAGTACCTTTTGTGTCTCAGGTGCTATTCTGGGTCCAGAGAATTTAAAGGCTGTCTCATTCTCTAGGCTAGTTAGTCAGTATGTGAATGTGTTCAAGTGGCAACTATGTGTGAGGTGCTAATGCTAACTGGGTGAGCAAAAAGCAGAGACAGACCTTCATGAATGGGTGCCACCCCATAATGGATGACATGAAGAAGTGGTACAAGGAGCCATGAATGGTTAAAATGGGTGGGGAAGAGAAGACCTGAGTTGTCATTAAAGTCAAAGAAGGAGACCCTGAAAAAGTGATACCTAGGCAAGACTAGGTTAATAGTTGGGACAGAGGGACATAAGCTGGGGGAAGTGGTAAAAAATAGGAGAGAAAGGGACAAGTAAAACAGGCAACTATGTATAAGAAAATGTGAATCAGTGTTATGATGGGGAAAGACACCATGCTATTGAAACAGAATAAGACTAACTCAGCTGCCCAAGGTGGAAAACACTTTTAGGAGGCAGTGATATTTAAGCTAAGAACTGAGGGATGCACACAAATTCAACAGAGGAAAGATTGTTTGATTAGTGCACACAGAGGAAACAGAATACACAAAGATCCAGAGGTAAAGCACGGGACATGCTTGGAGAATCACAAGTGCTTATATGTGTCATGGGGACTAAAATGAACAAAGGAAAGACCAGGATGAGAGCAGGGATGTTAAAGCGGGTAGCATTGGTAGTGATTAATGGGTAGCTTTGCAGTCCAGCTGGTGTGGCTCAGCAGTTGAGCATTGGCCCATTAATCAAGAGATTGCTGGTTTGAGCCCATAGCACATGCCTGGGTTGCAGGCTCGAGTCCCAGTGGGGAATGTGCAGGAGGCAGCTGACCAATGGTGTTTTTCTCTCATCGATGTTTTTCTCTCTCTACCTCTCTCCCTTCCTCTCTCTCTAAAAATCAATAAAGGTAAAAAATTAAAAAGAAAAATAACAGTACTGAGGAACACTATTCTGACAGCAAACTCGCAGGTCAGAGATCTGTTCTTGTGGATATTAACAAGGTAGGTGGCAACATCATGAAAGGAGGGCAAAGTGGAAAAGAGAAAACAAATTAGGAAAGGAGCTAATGTTTACTGAGTACCTACTAAGTGCCAGATACTTTCAGGCAGAATTCTGTCCTATGGATGAGGAAACTGAGGCTCCAGAAAGTAAAGCAATCTGGCCAAGGTCATGCATAGAGTAGGCAATGAGCCAGCATTAATATTCCATTCTTCCTGGCTGTCTGAAACTGTCCTGTGACTCCATTTCCAAAAGCTTTCTAGTTCAATCAGAATATTACCCAAGTATGTGATTAAGACTGGGAAACACTAATGGCATTTAAGTCAGAGCTCTTATCTGTAAATGACAAGAATATAAATTCAACAAACTTAGGTAAATGGTAGATGGTAGATATGGCAGAATTGAGGAAATGTTTGGTACTCAGGCATAAGAGGGGCAGGAATCCATCTGGGCATGGGAACAACTGGATTCACTAGGATTCTCTGTCCCTCTCATCTAACTCTCTACCATGGTCCTTCATTCTCTCCTACCACCAGGCATTTTCCTTCCTTCTTGCAACAGAAGCTTGGTTACCCATTGTGCTGAGGCCTCTACCACTACAGAGAGACCTGCTTTCTGTTTTGGTTTTTAAATTCAAGGAAAGATCACTGATTGGCCCAGTGTGGGTCAAGTGTCCACCCATGAATCAATCAGTTATGATTTCGGACACAAATATAGCTTCATCTCTGTATATTGAGGGTCATTCTCCAAAATTCTCTGTGAGTTAAGAAGTCACGCTGGAGAGTATCAAATTCATAACAGTATTTATCATTTATGGGAAGTTTAATGAATGGCAAGCTCTGAACTAAGAAAGCACATTGTTCCATCTTCATCTGTTTCTCCCAGCAACCATGAGATGTAATGATCTCAAATATTTATATAAGGAAACTGAGGCTCAGAGAGGCCTATTGATTTGACCAAAGACCTACATCTAGTACGTGGTAGGGGTAGGATTTGAATCCTGTACTGTCTGACTCCAAAGCCATGCACTCACCGCCCACACTTAATTCCCCTCTGCTACCTTACACTTTAGCCTCCTTAGAAACTAAAGTGAGGTGGTTATAATCCAGGAATCCTAGGATCCACTGCTGCCACTGTCAAGCTGCTTGGCCTTGGACAAAACCCTTAATCTCTCCAGGCCTCATTTGTATTGTGTGCAAGAGGAGAGTAATAGTTTCTGCTTGCCTAATTTTATGATCATAAGACTAAGTGAGACTGAAAGTGAAAGTGCTTAGAAAAGAGCTCTATGATAACAAAAGTGAGGTATTACTATCATTTTATTTCTCATAATGCCAGGATGTCATGATTTTAAAACTTTATATAAAGCAAAATCAATCCTTTGAAATAAGAGTATATTGTAAAGAGCCAATAGGCAGACCCAGATGTCTTAGGCTATATTTTTTAAGAACTCTAGATCGACAGAATTTAAGCAAATAGGGATAAGGTTAATTTATCCTGGATTCAAAGGTTGGGCTCCCCTTGTGTGTGTGTGTTTTGTGTGTGTGTGTTGTTGTTTTAAAACAGACATGAACATTGTTCCCCTGGATCCATTCTGCGCTGACACCACCCAGTTTCTGCTTATTTTTTCATTTCACCCAATTCAGTGATATTGACTTGTAATTGATTTCTGCTGAACTTTCTCATGCTCTGAAGTACTGATTAACAAAGAAGAAATTAAGGATCTGTGGGATAATCTCCGATTCTTAGGAAATAACTGGAGGACTCTAATGGAAGCCTTTGTCAGCCAGCATTCTGGTTATAGCCCATCAGTTACAACTCTGTCCAAACACGAACTGTGGTATAATCCTCCCCATCCTAAACCCACATGTGCAATTAGGAAGTAGGCGAGGTGATGAAAGTCCCAGAACGTCTCCAGTCTGTCCTCTTCCAAGCCTTTAGCCCAGGTCTTTACACTTCCACTCTAAAACTTTTAAACAGCCTCCTCCTAGCTAGTCATTCACCTGTACAGGATAATCTTCTTAAAACACAGGTCTGGCCTGACCAGCATGGCTCAGTGGTTGAGTATCGACCTATGAACCAGGAGGTCACGGTTTGATTCCTCGTCAGGGCACAAGCCTGGGTTGCAGGCTCAACCCCCAGTGTGGGGCATGCAGGAGGCAGCCAATCAGTGATTTGCTCTCATCATTGATGTTTCTCTCTCTCTCTCTCTCTCTCTCTCCCTTCCTCTCTGAATCAATAAAAATATATTTAGAGAAAAAAAAACACAAATCTGGCCATGTCAGCCCTGCTAATCACCCTTCTGTGGCTTCCTATCTGCTAGATAACAAAGTCCAAATTATTTAGTGGTGTTCTCTATAATTGGACTTTGCATATCCTCCCAGCATCATCACATTGCCATTTTCACCCCCCATACCATCTGTACCTATCCTACTCTATAATCATGGCAATGACACCAGCATAGCTATCTTTTATAGGGGCCCACTGTGTGTCTTATTCTGTGTAACACTTTTTCACAAATTCTCAGAAACCTCCTATGAGCTACTTTATACCTTTATTATACTGATATTCAGAAAGTTAAGGAACCTGTCCCAGATCACACAGCTGATGATCACTCAGGTGACAGAGAAGAGACCCAACCCAGGTCAACCTGACTCTCAAATTCTTTCCACTCTGCCACATGGCCATTCTGAAATACTGGCAGTTCTCTGAATGAAGCATGCTCCTTATGCCATACCATCATCTTTGCAATTGCTCTGGCCTTTTTTTGATGGCTGGCTGACTGCTACCCATCCCCTAAGATCTGACTAAATTTCACCTTGGGGTGAAGTTCTGAGTAATTGCTGATGAAATGGAGGAAAAAGTAGAACCAGACTGGGAGGCAGGAAACTGGATAAGTCCCCACACCTCTCTCATCTAAGCCTCCTTGTCTATAAAACTCAGTTAATAACCCACACCCTGCCTACCACCTGGGGTTTCGAGGAGGATCAAATGGGATTTTGTATTTGAAACCACTTTGCAAACTATCAAGCCTCATGTAAATGTAAGTTATTTTTAATTGTTACATTAATTAAATAATTAAATCTCTGCTTTAAAATGAATCTTAGAAATTACTGTTAATGACTATTAATCAAAATGGATGTTGATGGTGATTATGCTAATTAAAAACTCTCAATAATAATAGTAATTAGCACTGATACTGAGAAGTGGCCCGTCAGGTGTGGACTAGCATGAAACTGGGAGTAAACATCACAAGAGAGAGTTGGCAAAAGTCCACAGAACCAAACTAATGAGCTAGACAAGCAGATGTGCCTTGCTCTCCCTGAGTTGAGGTGAAAGGGTTTAATAAACACCAAAAGCAGCTATTGTTACATAAGCCTCTAAGGTCAGATAGCTGCATGTGCATGTATGTCTCTGTGTGGTAACACTTTCATACTAAGCTTCACTGTATTGAGCACCTTATGGTTCCAGGACCATGCCTCTCCCTGAAACTCCTACTCATCACATTGCCATTGGCTCCTGACAAACCCCAGAGACTTCATGCCCTGGTCCATGCAAACTGGCTTCAATGAAATCTTCCTGGATTTTTCTTGGAAGACTAGGGATCTCTTTCCCTTGTGCCCCTCTTTACTCTCCAGGCCTCCACTCTGGAACTTACTATCCCAATTCTATCATTTATAAGCTGGGTTTCTTTAAGTAACTTCTTAAAGTGTTAGTTATAAGTATTAGTTTACAAGTGTTAGTTACTTATATGTCTCAGTTGCTTCATCTATAAAATGAGGATAATAGCAGCATAGACTTTATAGAGTTGTTTGAGAGTTAAATAAGAGATTTAATTCTTTTAGAATAAGATTAGACACATAGCATTGGATTAATGGCATTTTATTATAAGTATTTGTTTCTATATCTATTGCTCTGCCAGACTGTGAATTTCTTTTTGTGTCCCTATCTCCTATACTTGTCACATAATAGTTGCTCTTTTCATTGTTGTTATTAAAATGAAAATATTATTCAAAGGAAACTCAGTGGAAAAGAGTAAAACAGTGGAGTGGAAAAACCAACAACCATGAAATCAGATTTGGTTTAAATCTTGGTTCTTCCACTTGCTTAGACATTGGCTTTGTGCAATTCACTTCCCCTTCCTAGAACTCAGTTTCCTCATCTAGAAAATGGAACTAATAACCTCTCACCTACTTCCTCACAAGCTCCTTATGGGTTAGAAAGGACACAGATGTGAAACTGCTTTGCAAAATGAAAAGCACTAATCAAGTATCAGATACTTTTACCATTATTAGACCCATCTGGAAGTTGTTTGGACTTAAAAATTGATAGAATCAGTCAACACCTACTTGACTTACACAAAAAGCAGTTGTTATGCTTGGGTAATTTTTTTTTAAGCCCTTAACCCTATGCATATTGCAAATCTTTGCTCCATACTCACCCCAATTTGGGAATTTTCAAATTTGTTTTCCCAAAGACTGAGTCACAATAGGAATTAAAAATATAGCTAAAGATTTTCAGTTTCTATTTCCCTCAAGGGAGTTTCTAGGGCCCTGGCTAAGAGCAGTGTTATTAAACACAGCTCATTTCACAGGGTTCCTTGAGATAACAAGAAGCTCAACCTCAGAAGTTATTTTAAGGGAGTTTAGATTAAGATGGCCAGTAAATTTGGAAAAGAGAAAGAACCATGGAGATGGCAAGAACACTTGACTAGAAGTCATAAATCCTAAATTCTAATTTAGTTCTACAGCTGTCTAGTTTAAATATCTTCCCTATCTGGACTTTAGTTTTCTAGGGAAAATATGGATAACCTCCTTTATTTCATTAGCCTTGGCCATACAACAAATCACCCCCAAATTTAATGATTTAAAATATCAAGAGTTTGTTGATATATTGGGGGTTGTTCTGTTCATCTTGCCTGGGCCCACTCATGGAGCAGCATTCAGCTGGGAGGTTAATTAGGACCTGGGCCCAGCTGACACAGCTAGGCCTCTGACCCTCTTTTGTTCTCATACTTAAGGAGCTAGAACTAGGCTTCATCACATGGCATGGTGCTCCAAGAAAGAGAAAGTAGAAACTATATGGTTTCTTAAGGCATAGCCTCACAGTGTCATTTCCTCTATATTCATTCCACTGGTCAAAGCAAGTTACATGGTCAGCCTAGAATCAAGGATTGGTGAAATGGACTCCAGCCTTTGAAGGCAAAATCAAATTACAAAAAGGGACGTGGTCACAAGGAGACATGATTCACTGGGGGCCTTTGTGTGCTAGTCTGACACACATCCGTCCTGCCTCCAGGGCAATGTTTATTTGCATGTGTGTAGCTCTTCACGGTTTAAAGAATGCTTTTGCATTCATAAACTCATTTTGCCATTCCAGCATCACTAGAAAACAATGGGGGGATTATCTCTATTTATTGATAAGGAAACAGGAGCTCAGAGAAATGAATTTTCAAAGAACATTCAGTTGAGGAGAGGAGACATGGAAGCTGCTACTGTTGTCTGACTTTGTCTAAGTCTTTAAAAAACAATATAAAGCACAAATCAGTGGCTCAATAGATGACTTATCTCATGTTATCTATTGAGAAATGATTACCATAATAGGACTACTTTTCAACTCCATCATCTCACATATTTACCCTTTTTGTGTGTGTGGCAAGAACACTTAAGATCTACTCTCTTAGCAATTGTCAAGTATATAATACAGTTGTTAACTATAGTCACCAAATGATGTACATTGGATCCCCAGAAATTACTTATCTTTATAAATGGAACTTTGTATCCTTTAGCCAAAATCTTTCTTTTTCCCATCCCAAGCCCCTGGCAACCACTTAGCATACTGCCGTTAGGTCCATCTATATTATCACAAATGGAAGGATTTCCTTCTTTCTCGTGGTTAAGTAATATTTCACTCTACATAGAGATAGAGACAGAGATAGAAATAAGAGATGCTTCACATCTTCTTTATCCGTCATCTATAGGTGAACACTTAGGTTGTTTCTATATCAGCTATTATGAATAATGCTGCAATAAACATGGAGATGCAGATATCTCTTCAAGAACCTGATTTCATTTTCTTTCAATCTATACCCATAAGGCAGATTGCTGGAACATATAGTAGTTCTATTTTTAGTATTTTGAGGAACCTCTATACTGTTTTCCATAGAAGCTGTACCAATTTATATTCCCACCAACAATGTGCAAGGGTTCTCTTTTCTCCATCCTCACCAACACTTGTTCTGTTTTGTTTTTATAATAGCCATCATAATGGTTGTGAGGTGATATCTCATTATGAAAGACTATGAGAGAAAAATACCTTGTGCAAGAATGAGTGGGATTTGGGAGTTCAGTTTTTGGAAACTGAAGTTTGAGATACCTTTATCATTCAGGTAAGATGTCTAATTAGCAGGTAGAAAAGAAAGTCTGAGTTCACTGAAAAAGAGCTAGAAACATAAATTAGGGACAAGTCAGTGTAATGATAGCATTTCAACTCATGAGACTGGATGACCTCATCAAGGGGATGGATAAAGATAGAAAAAAGAAGAAGGCCTGGGCCCCAACCCACATTCACTCTGATATTGAGAGGTCTGAGAGTTTGTGAGAAACCAGCAATAAAAAAAAGAGTAGCCAGTGAACTGGGAGGAAAACCAGAAGAGTGTGTTTATGGCCAAGTGAAGAAGAGATCAACTATGTTAGTTGTCGGGCCAAATAAAATATGGACAATTGACTATCAGTTTTAACATTGTAGAAATTGGTGATCTAGACTAGAAAAGGTTTTGTAAACAATGGGGTGAAAGCCTGATTGGGGGGAAAGTTCTACAGAGGATGTGAGGGATACCACTGGTGACAGAGTATACCTAGGGCTGCCATTTGTTTGGGTTTGCCTGTGGCTATCCCAGTCTGCACCTATTGTTTAGTGTAATGTCCAGTTAAAAGTGTCCTGATCTGGATGATAAATTATATAATAATCCTGAGTATAAACAATTCTTTCTAGGTATTTATTAACATGCTGTACCCATTCATCCATATAAGAGCACACTTTCCCTTTCTAGCTTCCCTGATGTAGATCATCTCTCCCAGATCAGAGAGCAAAGGCCTGGAGAACTCTTCCTAGTATGATCATTCTCAACTGTGGTTGCACAATAGAATCACCTGGGAACCAGGGCCTGGGCTTGTATGTCCTCCAGAAGATTCTAATGTGTAGCCAGAGATAAGGGCCACTCCCCTTATTAATGAAGGAGCAAGCAGGTCAGTCTGACAGAGGTTATTATGTACCTCTTTTCAGCAATCTTCCTACCCATCCCTATTGCCAGTGCTCTGGTTCATAAGGTCACTTTCTCTACCTTGAACTACTGACATTTCCCTCTAGATAGTTTCTCTGCCTCTGGACTTACCTTCTCCAATCAATTTTTTCTCATATTACCAACTTATTTTCTCAACTGACTCTGCCCTTCCTTTAAAAACTTCTGATGCAGCCTTATTGATTTCAGGTTACAGTTCAAATTTATTAAAATGTCATTCAAAGTCACATTAGTATTCAAGAGTTGTTTTGTGAATAAGGGATGGATGGATGGATGGACAGGGGTTCAGACCATAGGGCTAGACAGAAACATAAATAGAGAATGAGCATCAGAACTAAGCAATATGGGTTCAAATGGGTGGCTCTTAAAGTTCCATCAGAACTTTAGGAATTTATCTATGACTGTAGAAATTTCCCACTTGACACATATATTCTTGAACATATTTTACTCATGAAACCTTGCCTGGACATGAGTTGAGGTACAGGGAAAAGGGGGAAAATTAGGGAGTGAGATCCTTTATCTCTTACTTGCCCTCACTCCATTTTCACCTATATCCCAGTTCCATGAAGAAATTATGTTTGTTCCTCAAACTAGTCATGCTCTCTCACTTCAATGGCTTAGTATATATTACATCTTTCTCCCGGATTACTCCTCATCTTCCTTCTTAAACTAGCTAATTCTATTCATTCCTTAGATCTTGGCTAAATAATAAATACCTCTGACAATATCTCCCTGATACCTATCCCCCTATCTTCACCACCTCTACCAAGTTTGGATCAAGACCCATTTATGTAGCATCCCATAGCACCCTGTACTTTCCTCACCACAGTCCTTTTCACACTATATTGTAACTGTCACTTCACATGTCTGTCTTCTCAACTACACTCCCAGGACCATACCTATGTGTTTCAAGGCTCAATAATCCTTTGTTGAATAAATATTAATATAAATGCAATCCAAAGGGTGGGCGGGAATACCCAAAACAAGCACTAAAAAAATCACAGGTGCCAAATTCTCCTTGGAAATGTAACAGCCCTGAGGATGTCACACCTAACCCCAGCCTTGTTTGGCCTCACTGCCTTTGGTGGACATGTGCCTCACATTAGCCCTAGTTCCTACAACTTATGATTCATGCTGAAAACACATCTGAAACCCTCATCTTTACAGCTCTTTTCTGAGAAAATTACCCAATCTGGCAGTCCTTCTGGCCCCAAGGCCACTTGACAGATCACAATGAGCCCAGACAGATGGAAGGAGGGAATGAAGTTCACCATCATATTGTCCAATGCCTGAAATATGTTGGCTTTGGAATCGTGCAGGTCCTCTCTTGTGCATTGCCTAGAAGCAGAGGAAGGTGTTCTCCTCCAGGCCAATGCACCGAGGCCTCTGTGTTCCTGGCTGAGTCCTTCAAGCCAGCTCTTTCTCCACCACAGAGCTCTCTGCCAGGTGGGGCGTCACAGCTGTGGAATCAGAGAAGTTGTGCAAGAGGAGAAATAAGTTTTCCAACTCAGCAAAAGAACAAGGCTTGGAGAGAGAGCTGGGGATGAGTGAGAGTCCAAAGCAAAGCCAAGAGTCATGAAATGAAGTCCACGTGGCAAAAACTAAGGATCTTAGCAACTGCAAGATCTATGGAGAAGTAAATGAGCAGAATTTTAGCGGGGAGATTGAGTGTGATCAGGAATCCACAAGGAATTGCAATGCTTTCTTACATCCCAGAATTTTTTGTGAAACTTTCTAAAGAGTCAAGTTGTATATTAATTTATTCACCAAACACAACTCTCTCGATCTGCACAACTACTCTAGCTTCTATTATTATTGCCATTTTAGAAATGATAAAATAGAATTTCAATGAGATTCACTAGGGATCAAGATGGGCTTTATGCCCAGACCTTCTGATCCAAAGCCTCTGGCCTGGAGTGGAGCCCATCCCAACCCACCTTACAGCAACCCTGAGCAAAGTCACTCTCTTTTTCCTCATTTACAAAATGAGGATGCTATCACCACTGAGATAATCTATATGAAATGATTTCATCAACCATAAAGCATTATTCAAACTTGAGTTGCATATGTTTATTTGCTTGCTCATTTGTTTATATCTATTTCATTATGCAATGAGGCCTCCATGAGACCACACACAGTAATGTAACACTGGACAACAATCAGACTATCAGTGCAGAGGTACAGAGAGATTAATTTCTCTGCTTGATAAATCTTCATGGAAGAAGACTCTGCAAGTGCAAACAAAATTTACGACTCCAACCTCCCATTCATAAAATCATTCACTCAACACACCCTTACTAAGCCCCTGCATTGAGCCAAACCTGATTGTAGTACATAACTAATGAATAAAACACTGTCTCTGTCCTTAAGTACTTCAGGGTCTAGCAAATAAGATAGACTAATAAGCAGGTCACTTTAAGAGTGTGCTCAGCAGGTTGCAATTGTGGGGACTGTGACAAAGGGGACCTTACCCAAGAAAGCCCTTTTGGAAACAGGAATTTCTGAACTGTTTCCTGAAAAATGAACTAATCAGCTAGGCCAGTGGTCGGCAAACCACGGCTCGTGAGCCACATGCGACTCTTTGGCCCCTTGAGTGTGGCTTTTCCACAAAATACCACATGCCGGCGCGCACGTACAGTGCAATTGAAACTTCGTGGCCCATGTGCAAAAGTCAGTTTTTGGCCTGGGTGAGTCTATTTTGAAGAAGTGGTGTTAGAAGTTTGTTTAAAAAATTTGGCTCTCAAAAGAAATTTCAATCCTTTACTGTTGATATTTGGCTCTGTTGACTAATGAGTTTGCCGACCACTGAGCTAGGCAAAACCTGGTGGTGAAAGAGGAGCAGGGTATTCACACCCTGGGAAGACAGGATATCTGAGTTGGCAGTGTGTGGAACTGTAAAAAAATTGGCCTGGCTGAAGCTTAAAGTTGTAGGGGAATGTGGGGTGTGTATGATGGAGCTCTCAGAGCTCAAATAACATCCCTGGCTCTGCTCAGGACTGTCCTCACTCCAGAGACAGTGACACTGAAGCATCTAGAACCTTCCACAGCCTTCTGCCTCACTCAGATCCATCAACTCCTCTAGTTGCTACTATGAGTAAACCAGGCCTTAGCAACCTCATACCTGCACAACATCTCACTTCCCTTATAAACAAAGACAGTCTGCCTAAAGCTTGAGTCAGTTACGCCTATTTCCTTTAGCAGAATGCCTCATGCTTCAGGCTTTGGGTCAGACTGTCCCACCTTCAAATTGATGTGGCCACTTACTTTCTGCATTAATTGGGCAAATAAGGTATGTTCTTTTGCCTGTTTTCTCATCAGTAAAAAGGGAACAATCTAGCACCTACCACATGAAATTTGTGTGAGAATTAAATGAGATAATACATAAATGTAAAGGACTTAGAACAACCTTGCATGGGGCAATTATGTTATAAGTGTTATTCATTATCACTATTATGATAATTACCTGAAGCTTTAACTTCTACAATTCTATCCACTTTGTTTTTAATTTCAGTCCTTTCCAATGACTGGGGAAATGTGCATAAAGAATAAAAATGAGAGGAAACACACATAAGAATCATTGATTAATATGGGGAAAAGAACACAAAAATCCAGACCACAAAGCTTCACGTGACTGTTTGGTATAGTTTCAAGTTTGACGGCCAGTTTCCTGGCAGCCAAAGCAAAAAGGAGAACCAATCCATAATTACTTTCCCAGGACAGAAAGTCTGAAAGAATTTCTTCCACAGGCTTCACACAGGAGGCACTTTGTGATGTAGTGAACAATATTTGCAATTGTATCTTGATTATTTTGCTTGGGCTGCATAAAAAAGTACCATGAACTGGGTGGTTTAAACAACATAAATTTACTTTCTCACAGTTCTGGAGGAAGTCTGAGATCAAGGTGTCAGAGTGTTGTTTTTCTGAGGCTTCTCTCCTTAGTTTGTAGATGGCCTTCTTCTCCCTGCCTTCACTAGATCTTTCATCTGTGGGTGTCTGTGTCCTAATCTCCTTTTTGTGTAAGGAAGCCAGTCATATCTGATCAAGGCCCACCCTGATTATCTCATTTTACCTTAATTATCTCTTTAAAGGCCTTAGTTCTAAATACAGTCACCTGCTGAAGTACTGGGGGTTAGGACTCCAATGTGTGAACTTCATTTCATAACAGTGTCCCTGCAGCAAAGGGAAAGAGGACATAAGCCAACTTGAATCTGCAAGGCACTCTGATGATGCAATCCACTGACCTTCAGATGGCTCAGCTTGATTCCAAAAGAGGACAAAGACCATCCAGAGAGGTGACTAAACTGTTTCCATGCCAAAGATCCTTTGGGACGACAACATCCCTCAACCAGTGCTGGAAGGTGAAGGAAGATGGGAGAGATGGAGACCCTACTTCCCACTGTGGGCCTGGAGGGCATTCAGTCTTGGATGCAGTTAATGCCATTAAAGGTAATATTACTTCTAGGTATATTAGTATTGCTGTAGCAATGGTGTATGGCTAAGTGGTTAAGCAAGGATTGTAATTACCAAGATCAAGGATGCATTTCTTACCTGGGGCATGTCAGTGGAGACAGATGCCAAGACATGGGTCTGCCTCATGCAACCTGCTTCATGGTTACAGTTCAGAAAAGGTCTTTACCAGATTGACAGTTGGGAGGAAGGAGGCATGAACCAAGGAATGCAAGTGGCCCCTAGAAGCTGAGGGCTTCTTCTGGCTGACAGTCAGAAAGGAAATGGAAGCCTCAGTCCCACAACCACAGAGAACTGAATTTTTCCCATAACTTGGAAGAACTTGAAGTAGAATGATCTTCCAGAGCCTCCAGATAGGAACATAGCACTACTGATACCTGATTTCAGCCTTGTGAACCCCAAAGGAAAACCAGCTGAGCCACAGTGTGCCCAGACTTCTGACCTATAGAACTTGGAAATAATAAATGGAACTATTTCTAAGGTACTAAATCTGTTATTTATATAGCAGCAATAGAAAATAGAAAATCCTCAACACAGCCCTGCGAGGAAGAGTCATTGTAATTTCTATTTTGTTGATGAGAAACTGAGACAAAGAATGGTTAAGCTCACCCAAGACCAATAAGTGGTAGGGCTACTTGATCTAGTCTGATTCAAGAATATATGTTCCTGAAAATAGTCCCTATCATGTAGTAGTTAATAAATATTTTTGAAATAAATACGTGGAGGATTAGATGAATGAGTGGAGAGAGATACTGAATGTGAAATGCTAAAGGCATAGGAAGAATGGTCACTGTGTCACATTAGGCAGTTACAAATTTGGCATTTCAAGAGTAGCCTGACAAATAAGAAGCAAATTGTGGGAAGACCACTGCATCAAGAGTCAGAAGGTTTGTGCTCTGTTCCTGGTTTTGTAGTTTATTTCTGTATGACTTAGCCTAACCTCTGCACTACTCTGGACCTGTGTTCTTGTCTGTAAACTGGAAATAACAAGCACAATACAGTCTTCCCCTCATAGGTGCCACCAGGCTCACATAGGATAGGGAGATGGAAAAGCAGCTTATAAATGGTGCTCTACAATCCTGATCCCATTTGGTCATTAAACATTTACTGAGTGCTTAACCTGTGAGACAAGGAGTCTGTTCTAAAGAATACCAGCCTTCTCATGGCAAATAAAATAACATGTCACAGATGATGTTTGAGATGAGAGAAACAAATAAAATTAATTTTAATATATAGTAAATGTTTAACCTGATTTATTCAAAATACCATTTTACCACATCATTGATGTAAAAATATTAATGAGTTATTTTGTATTATTCTTTGTAGTAAGTCTTTGAGATGTGCTATAAGTGTGTATTTACACTTACAGAACATCAAGTGCTCAGTAGCCAACGGGGGCTGGTAGCTACTGTGTTGGAAGTAGCTGGTAGCTAGCTACATGGTAGAGACTTTCCTGACCCTTGGTCAGTGAGTGAGAAATAGAGCAGAGGCCCAGTCAACACTCAGTGAAAACGTGACATAATCAAGACATAAGCCATTGCCAATAACTTCTCCTGTCGTGGGCTTCATGTTCCTAGAATATAAAATGAAAGGAGATTGTAAAGAGGCAGAAGTCAGTTAATGAAAGGCCTTTTTTGAGATACTCAAGCATTTGGATTTTATCCTGAAAGAAAGTTAATGGATCTTATGACACCATTCAGATTTGTCTACTGAGACAGGGAAAGTAAACGTGGCTGCTGCAATCTCCAGGCCATGAGGCCTTGGTACAGGACTGTGAAAGCTCATGTAAAAGGGGAGTTTTATGGCCCAACCATTGAGGGAACTACCAGCCTGGCCTCCTGCAATCTACCGTGGCTTCAGTTTCATCTTGTAGCTGTTGGCTATGAGGAATTATTCCACAAATCCATCATTGTCAAAGGTTTTGCCATGATGAAAGGTTTTGAATCTGTTTCAAGGTGATGCTCTTCTTGTGTTTTCTTCTAGTCCAGGCCAGACTTTAGAATCTCAAGCTTTTCAAAGCACTCCATCTAGGATGGGGATTCTTCTCCCCTGTATCCCCCACCCACCCACCCAACACACAAATAATATGCCATAAAGAAGAGATGAAGATAAAAACAGTGATTGTTTCAATAATTCTACACCATCCACAGAGAAGGGATCAGAGACTGGGGTGGCTAAGGAAGTCTATGCAAATAGATTAGTGTTGATCTAAAGTCACCACATCAATATTCATTCCATGGATCTGAGTGATTGTATTTTGAGTATTCCAGTTGTTTATCTTTTTAAGCATTGGGGGGTGGGGGGTGTTCAGGAACACAATTTGAGCCTATCTTATATAATAAAGAGGTAATATGCAAATTGACCATCATGCCGTTACAAGATGGCAGCGCCCACAGTGGGGGCAGGGCCGGCCGCTCTGTGCAACTGCTGCCGGAGGCCCCTCAGCCCTGCCGGAGGCCTCAGGTCCTCCTGCACCCCCCCACTGAGGCTCAGGTAAGCAGGGCTAGCCTGAGGCGCAGGTAACCAGGGTTGGCAGAAGCTTGCGCTGCTGGCAGTGGCAGCAGCAGAGTTATGATGCGGGTGTTGCCTTCCCCTGATCGCCTGGGTCGCCTCCCACCCCTGAGGGCTCCCAGAATGTGTGAGGGGCAGACCAGGCTGAGGGACACCCCCCTTCCAGTGCATAAATTTTCATGCACCGGGTCTCTAGTTCTAGATAATAAAAGGGTAATACGCAAATTGACCGAACGGTGGAATGACCAGTCGCTATGATGCACATTGATCACCAGGGGGCAGATGCTCAACACAGAAGCTGTCCTCTGGTGGTCAGTGTGCTCCCACAGGGGGAGCACTGCTTAGCCATAAGCCAGGCTGACGGCTGGTGAGTGCAGCAGCGGTAGCAGGAGCCTCTCCTGCTTCCACAGCAGTGCTAAGGATGTCCGACTATGGCTTAGGCCCTTAGGCCTCCAGGGAGTGGGCCTAAGCTGCAGTCATACATCCCCCAAGGGCTCCTGGGCTGCTAAAGGGTGCAGGCTGGGCTGAGTGCATGAATATTGTGCACCAGGCCTCTAGTATTACTATAAAGGACTCTATAGACCACATTTTGGTGAAATGAGAGTGATTACCATAAGAGACACTTGTTTAAAAATTACGTTAAGCCTTTCTCTGACATTTTTGTACAGAATAATTACTGTCACAGTGATTTTCATATTATTTAATCAGTCTTGGTCATCAGAGTGATGTGGAGGCAGAGTCCTTACACAGTGCATGGGAATCAGGAATATTGGCTCACTGCTATGAAGCAGAACACAGACTGAACCCAAGTTCTACCACTTACTTCTATTATATCTCATGCAAATTCAATAACTTCCTAAGCCTTGGTTTCCTTATTTGTAAATTGAGGTCAATAATCCCTACCACCCAGAGTGATTATGAAAATTGAGTGGGAGGACTGGCATGTTAACAGGTGTTCCATAATCTCAGTTCTTTGTTTGAGTAAAGATGTACATGGACTTGCAGCCAGCAGACTTAGGATAAAGGTCCAGCTCTGGAAATTCCTAATTGTATGGCCTTGGGACAACTCACTCACACCATTTGTCTATATTCCTTCAAATGGAATGACTGTACCTTCCCCTATTAAACAACACGATGACATTTAATTTTGCCTTCATCTGCTAGAAAGCAATCTGAGGTAACAATGAAAATGCTAGTACTTCATATTGCAAGTGCAAGCCAAGCAAGGTCTATGTGAGGAATAAGAGTAGAAGGGAGAGAAAGATATATCAACTAAGGTGATACATACATTACTTTGAGGCCACGCTTCAGGGTGAGCTGCCAAATGGTGTTCATCCTGCAAAGATATGTTCATTCCTTCAGTCAATATAACTTTCCAGAAGGATTTCAAGCAAACCCTGCAGCTCAGTACTCCACAGAAGAGAAAAAAGGGAGACATATATCTGCCTTGCTGGTTATTGCCTCCCTATTCCATTGGTGAAGGTTTATCCCATGAGAAGCTCACTCCCCACACCTCTGGGTTGTATCACTTGGCTCCTTAATAGCCAGACAATCAAGAAGCATTTCCTCTGTCTCAGTGGAAAAGTACCTCCGTGTGGTCCAACTTAGTCTGTTAGCTATATGGGCCAAGCAGGCATGGGCATTGTGACCCCAGACAGCTCAGGGTGCTCTGTCACCACCACAGTGGTAGCAGAACACCCAGTCCTTTCATGCTGTGCTCCACCCAAGTGCAGGAGAGGAGATGGCATCACTAGCACAGCCCAGGAGTGAAATTCTAATTTTTGAAAAATACTTTGAAACCTTAAATAAGACCTGTTCATTTTAGAAAAGAGGAACTGGAGGCTCAGGGAGGGAAATTGACTTCCCTATATCTTAGACCTGTGTTCCTCAAATTCTGTGTTCCTCAGTTTACCTGGTAATTGTGTTTAAAAGGAGATTCTGATTCAGTAGATCTGAGCTGAGACAAAGATGGCAACTGTGGACCACTTTTGTGTAGCAAGCCTTTAAATTGCCATAACCACCTTGGAAATCCACACTAAGCACCATATAAATGGGACTTCAGCATACGTCCTTCCTTTATCCACCACCTTAGTTCAGAACTGTTCCCTTTGTCCTCACTTACACCTATTTCTATCCCACTATTGAATTTCTACTGACTTTGCCTGTTATTTTCTTTTTTAAATATGTTTTTATTGATTTTTAGAGAAAGAGGAAGGGAGAGAAAGAAAGAGATCTAAATATTGATGAGAGAAAAACATCATTGATCAGCTGCCTCCTGTATGCCCCATGGGGATCAAACCTGCAATCTGGGCATGTGCCCTTATCGGAATTGAACTAGTGACCTCTTTGTTCAGGGGTCAATGCTCAACCACTGAGCCACACTGGTCTGGCTCTGCCTATTATTTTCTCAATGATATCCTTGTTATCTTTCCTTTAGCAAGATGACTTAAGGCTAAGATTTTGGCCACTTTGGACAGTCCCATTGTCACTTCAGCTCTACGGCCAGAAGTAGTCCTGAGTATGTACTCTCACTCTACAACTTGGGTCCAGAACCCTCCAGCCCCAATGCACCCCTCATGGTCAGTACCGCTAATATACTCCACCAGCTTCTTTTCTGTGAAAGACAAACTGCAGAGAACCCAAATTTTCCATGTACTTCTCACTATACCACCCAGCCTTAATGTTAAGTTATACTAATGTTGAAGGAGATTGGGAGGGGAAAAGTGCCATGACCTTCGCTGAGAGGTTCAGTATCTGAAGGAGGGGCTGACGCACAAATGAAAATATTATACAAAAAATATGAATTTAGAAGGCATTGGAGGCCAGGTGGAGCCTCTTTCTGGAAGAGACACACCGACTTCTGACTTCTGACTTCTGGCCTGGTCCCCTATTTATTTACTTGAATACACATTTGCCCTTTAGCAATGCATATCAAAGGTAAAGTTTGGTAAACAGTAAAAGAATTATCAGGTTAGGGAATTGCCTTGAGCTACCACAATCTCAACAGACGAGGTGTTTAGTTTAGCATCAGCCCTGCTAACGCCCAAGGTCTATCAGCCTTCTGCATTCCTTGGTGCACTCTCGTGACAGTATTGGTAAGTGGTGGCTTCATGCGCACAAGAATATCTGTGTTCTGGAATACATGCTTGTTTTCAAAAAGCGAATAATCAAATAGGAGTCCTCTGGTTTCTAAAAAAAATTACAACCAATATAGACTATCTTTCCTCTTTCCACTACTTATGAGTCAGGTTGAGCTTCAAAGTTAATGGTTTGCTGAATGAATGACCATAAGCAAACCTGAAAGTACTTATTAAATGCCTACTACTTTCAATAGTGTAGCATAGAGAACAAAATAAGCTACAGTTAGTCAGTGAAGGAGAAACTGAGTCACTGAAGGATAAACAAGTAGTGGATATAAACTTGAGAACATTAGGTAGTAGATTTCCCAAGCTCTTTTATTACTATGAGAACATAGCTTTATAGAAGCAGGGTTTCCTTATGGTTAAGAGCAGGTCCTTTGCAGCCAACTGCACCAATTTAAAGTTTAGCTCCACCATTTACCATGTGTGTGATCTTAAGAGAGTTATTAAGCCTCTTGATTCCTTGGTGTCTTCGATCGTAACTTAGAAATAATAATAGTACCTGATCTCATAGCATTGGCATAAGGATTAAATGTTAATTATTTGAACATAGCCATTTAAATTTTTCCCACCACATGAAAAGCACCCAACAAATGTCAGCCAGTGTTATATCAGCTGAAACTCTACTCCTTTGACTCCCACTTAAGAAATTTTATTGGTATGCAAGTGAGAGTGAAAAAGAGAAAACAAGTCAATAAATTTAAGATTTAAATTATATCAAGCATCTTTTTTGACTACAAAGAAATATATTATGTTTATAGAAAATAAGTACTTATGCTAATTTATCGGGAACCAAGATGTGTATATGAGAAAAGAGATACAAGTGTAAATTTAATACGTAAATTAAACTTTATGTTACTATAGTTGAATTTGAAATGATTAATTTGAACCTATGATTTTTTTTAAATAGGTATTTTCTAGCTCTGCCCACTGAAAGGACCTCATGACAGCGAACACTTCCAGCACACAAATTGTGCCTTATAGATACCATTCCCTTCCCAAAGAAGCAGGGATTCCTCTGAGAAATGAATGATGTTTAAGATCTGGACCAAAAAGTTCTAGGGACTTCTTGTACTAGGAGGTAGGGAAGGTATCAAAGACTACGAAGGTTATGTATGGTAAAAGGACTCATAACCAAAATAACGATGGCTGCAATGTATTGAAACACACTGCATATAAAAACCCATGTGCTCATAAAAAGACTCAATAGGAAAATAAATCAATAATCTCAAGGTTCTCAGTGTTCACCATTAGTAGTAATTAATTCAGCTAGTACCATTTTCTAGCTGAAAATCAGTAATTAAAGAGAAAGAAGCATTTATCCTGCTTTTCCTCAATGAAATATGTTTCAGAGTACTCAGAGAGCTTGTGAACATAATGGGTCATGGCAGAAAAATCCCAGCCAATAAATGTGAAAGGATGACAAAATTCACAAAATTGCCACCTTTCAACTCCTAACAAAATGACTGGTTCAAGCTAAGATCATCCACAGATGAAAGTTTAGAGAAAAATTCTAGAATGGAGATAACAGACTGTCACCATCTGAAACTGTTGATCAAATCAGCATTATTAAGAATGGTACAACCAGACAACTAGATTTTATCTGCTTTCTAAAGTAATGCAACGTAAGTCCACAGCACCAACTGTGAAACATTCTTGGGAAAAAACTTGTACTTGCATTTCATCAAGACTTTAGAACTCACTTCTGTTTTCTGTAAGTGGAAAGGGTACAGAAAACAATTAAATGACACCACAAGGAAGCAAATGGACAAATTTAGAATGTGGGACTTTTTAATATTTTTAAATTTAAGTGTAGTTGGTATAAATATTTCATTAGTTATATTAGTTTCAGGTGTACAATGTAATGATTTGACATTTTTACACCTTACACTGTGATCACCCCCCTAATTCTAGTACTTAGTTGTTATCATGCAAACTTATCACATCTTTATTGATTATATTTCCCTTCACTTTTTTTCTCTTCCTTAACTCCCCTTTCCTCTGTCAACTATCTCTTTGATCTCTGTTTCTGTGGGTCTGTTTTTGTTTTGTTTTGTTTGTTCATTTATTTTGTTATTTTAGATTTCATTCTTAAGTGAAACCATATATTATTTGTCTTTCTCTGTCTGGCTAATTTTACTTATTTCACTCTAGGTCCATCCATGTTACAAATGTCAAGATTTTGTTCTTTTTTATTGCTTTGTAATATTCCATTATATATAACTAATATATATATATATTTTTTTTTTTCACATCTTATCCATTCATCTATCTATAGACATGTAGGTTGCTTCCATATTTTGGCTATTGTAAATAATAGACTTTATTTAAGCCCAGGTTCCTTCAATAAGAAAACAGCATAAGAAAGGGAAGAATCAGGGAAAAGGGACAGGGAGGAGGGACTGTTCTAAATTTCAAGAGACTTAAAAAAAAAAATTAAGTTCAGTATGTTTGGATCTTATGTAGGCCATGACTTGAACAAACCAACAGTAATACCATACCTTTGAAATAACTAAAATTTTTTAAATTTCTTTAGGTATAAAGAAATGCTATGGTTAGCTAAGAAAATGCCCATATTCTTAAAAGATGTATCCTAAACTATGCATGAATGAAATTACTTGAGATCTGGGATTTGGACAAAAAACAACATACAGATAACTGGGTGGAGTTGCAGAGGGAGGGGTAGAAGTGAAGCAACAAAGGCAAAGTTCTGAGATATATACTGGGTGTATGAAGTTTATTATATTAGACCATATTATGCTATACTATACTATTAAAATTAGCATTAATATTATATTCTTACCACTTTTTGTATGTTTGAAAGTTTTTATAATACAAATATTTTTAAATAACAGAAAATCCTTGAATCAAACTTAATACACATTTTGTTAAAAATCATTTGCAGACTGATGTTTTTATTAATAGCAAAAAATTCCGTTCCATCACCCACTACCATGCCAAAGCATTGAATTTGTTAACCGTGAATGCTGTGTGTGCTCCGTCCTTGCTCTAATCAGTTGGCATGAAATGAGTGTGCTCATTTGTCACCCACCAGACTGTGGCTTGGCAGCAAATACTGAGCCTTATTCTACTTTGAGTCCCGGTCACTGGTGCATCTCAGTGCTCAGAGCAGATGCGCATAATAGGTGAATATTCATAGGAGCAGATGCACATAATAGGTGAATAGTCATAGGAATCCACTAGACATTGTTTAAAATGCTGATACTGGGACATTAACTCCCGACCTTCTGATGCAGAAAGTCTGTGTGGGGTCTAGAGAATTTTCATTTTTAGTAAATTTTCCAATGAGTCTCATTCACATGGTTTGGAACCCACATCTTTAAAAAACACTTATTTTTCTGGACTCCACTGAACAGTCATGTGGGACAGTTTCATAGGGGAGTTCGAGAATACACAGAATCAATAAACAAATGGATGGCATATATGCAGTTACACTCATCAGTTTCAGAGGCTCTGATTTCTGAGGTTGAATAATGAGGAAGGCTGATTAGTAAATAGCAAAGGGAGCAGAGGAACTTCAAATGCAGCATTTGATTTCAATTTTATTTTTATTTAAATGGAAACTTCTGTGGGAGTCAAAAGCAAGGCTTCTTGATTATAGACAGCACAGCCATAGATAAATGTAAATCCCAGCTTTCCAGACAGCTGTGTGAGAGGGTTAAGGAGTACACAGCACTAACTAGCATGATTATACAAAGCATGTGCTTATAATAAGATTTAAATGAATATGGGCTTCCTCCGAATTCAATTTATAGGATTTCTCATTCTCTCCCACCAGCCCCATAGGAATCTATTTGAATCTGCCAGCTTACTGGCTAGAGTATTATTGTTTCCATACATTTCCTCATCCCATGCCAACTTAATTTGAGTGGTGGGTAGTTAGTTGTCTTATGAGCCTAGAATTCCCACCACCAGAGTTCACATAGAATGAATGAATGAGTGAATGAATGAATGCATGGTTAACCAGCAGACCTAAGTTATTCAACTAATTCAGTTCAGGTGAAGTATGTCTCTGATTTGAAATATTACACTTTCAAGAATTTCTAAAATATTGAAGGATTAGAAAAATGTCACAAGAGATGGATAAAATATGAGTTTTTCAAAAAGCAACTAAAAGTGAATTTAAGAAAACATGGACAGATTAACTTGTAACTGACAACTAGCAAAATTTTAAAAATGGAAGGAATGATTAAGATATATGTAGGTTTTCAAATCCTAAATTCTGCAAAGCTCTCTCTCCCATTCAACCATGTGACACATTTTGTATGATGTCCATGTAAAAAGAGAAAAACTTAACAGGAAGATAATGCCACTTAGACAAGTTCGTAGTTGGTTAAATTTATGTATTAATGAATGTATCAATATTACTATAGAGGGAGAATACTATCATTGCTTATTTGCCTTTCCTATTTAATAATTGTGCAAATTATTTAAAAAAGATTAAGCCTATTAAATACATTAATCCAGTTAACAGACAACTGTTGAGCAATTGCCTTGTATTTTCTCTTGAGAAGATCATTGGCTAGTAAATAGCTAATTATACTACAATGTGTTGGAGATTGTCACAGATTCTGGAACAGAATCTCAAGAGTCTTACCTAGAACTTATTGTTATAAGAGCCTCAGATAATCCTTGTTGTCATTAGACAAAATTTAGGAAACCATGGCATATGATACAACCAAGCTTAAAAGATCTCTTTCAAAAAATAAATAAATAGAATTAAGAAAAAAGAAGCAAATTTTTAAAATACCTCCACTAGCAAAAACAATGGATTGAAACCTAAAAGAAGAAATATAATGATTAGTGATGTTAAAATACTGCAAAAAATTGGACTTCACCAATTATATAACAAAATAATGTAAATGATCTGGTTTGACAAGTCTGTTAAAAGGCAGATATATCCACATATTCTCCAACTTACTAACTTTATTATAATCCTATCTAATAAAGAGAGACTATGTTAATTGACCCTCACACCATCGCAAAGATGGTGGCACCCACAGCCAGTAAGGAGGGGATATGCTAATTGACCACCACATCCTCAAGATGGTGGCGCCCACAGCCACAAGATGGCCGCACCCAGTCCCCTTAGCCCCACCAGGACGGCAGGTGCATGGCAAGGCTGGGCCTGCCCCCAGGTGGGCCCAGCTGCTCTGTGCACCTGCCTCTGGAGTTCCCCAGTTACCTCAGCCCCCCAGCCACCCAGGGAAGCCCAAGGCGCAGGCAAGCCTCTGATGGCGGCTGCCCAGCCACCCAGGGCCGGCCTGAGGTGCAGGCAAGCCTTGGATGGTAGCTTCCCAGCCACCTAGGGCTGGCCCAAGGCACAGGCAAGCCTCAGATGGTGGCTGTCCAGCTACCTAGGGCCGCCCGAGGCTCAGGTAACTAGGGCTGGCTGAGGCTTGCACTGCCAGCAGTGGCAGCAGCAGAGGTGTGATGGGGCAACGCCTTCCCCTGATTGCCAGGTCACCTCCCACCCCTGAGGGCTCCCAGACTGTGAGAGGGGACAGGCCGGGCTTGCACCGGGCCTCTAGTAGTAGACAAAAGTAAAGTATGATGATAGCAATACAATTTCTTTTTTGAGCCTCAGTGTTCTCATCTATCTAATAGGCATAATAATAGGACCTACCATGAAGATTTGTGTAGGATCTCCAGGTATGGTTGTATTGGAGAAAATTAAATGAGATTATTTGCTCATGAAATATTAATTGAGTGACTGCCATATTCCCGTGATAGGTTCTGGATATGTGTAAAAGACTTTACGCCATGCTTAGCACATAGTCTATGTACCAAAAAATGTAGCTATATTATTATTAATCCCAGTTGCAGTAGTCCTGGTTATCCATCTTGCCTCTAGAAAGAGACACTGCACCTGCTTTTTAAGGCTCAACAATAGGAGAGTCTGTGCATGGGATATTGTAGTTAACACATCGTAAACCTCTTCAGAGCTCTTTTCTTATCTAGTGTCATTGAGTGTTCCAGCCAGAGACACACACTCAGGATGGTGTCTGCTGCTAGACTTCTTAGGAGAATCAAGTGTTTTTAAAATCAAGTCATGATTAGTCCCTGACTAGACAAGCATTTGTTGAAATTCCTCGCCTCTGAGCATCCAAGCATTGTTAAGTCTGTAACATACAATCTAGCACTTAATTTTACCATCTTGAAGTAGTCAGAATGCTTAAGGTTATCCTAAAAGATATTAGTTTAAAAGCCTGGGGTATTTGGAGTCAAACAGTTCCAAGTTCAAACCCCTAACTGTTTGACCTTGAAGGTGTTATTTTGTTTTCTCATAAACTCAGTGCAGTACTGTGAAGATTTAATGCATGTATATACCTAGCAGGAACTCACTGAATGCTAGTGGTCAATAGTACCATCAAAAACAGGCTGCTCACTGGTTCACAGCTGGGTGTTAGAAAGTCCTCCACATATTAAGCCAAAATTTTCCTCCTTCTAATTTTGCTCTTCTTGTGGTCTAAAACCTGAAGGTTCATATAGTCAGTTTACTTTCTCTCTTTGTCTAGGAAAGCTTTTCAGATAGTTGAAGATAGCAGGTTTCCTGGGATACAGGACTTTTCAGTGCTAAAATTAGGAATGTACCAGGTAAACAAAGATGGTTGCCTACCCCTTCCCTGCTCTTCCCCAGGTTGAATGTCCCCATAGCCTTCAGACATTGTGACACATTATGTAGCACTCCCATCATCTTATTGTACCTTCTGATAGGCATTAATTTTAGGGGTCAATGTCTGTGATAGCACATGGCACAAAACATTTATGCTGTATTATAGATATGGTAGAAAAAGCACTTCAAAGTATTTTTCTCTGGTGATACATAACATTGGTTCTTCTTTTTTCTTCCACATCAGGTGCAAAGATTTTTGTAAATCATTTTCCTAACTTCATTGGTCACAATATGTGCAAGGTCCCTTGTTTATTTATTTATTATTTCCTGCATTTCCTACTTTTATTTCTTCTCTCCAATTAGGCACTCATTCTCATGTGGGATAGATTAAATGAGGATTTGTGTCATTGTCAATCATGTAGTTGTTTTGTATGTATATATTTTTCAATTTCCATAAGTGGCATTACGCTATATACTTCATTCTCTCTTATTTTTTAAACTAAAGACTATGATTAAAATTTGTCCATATCATCATGTAGACATCTATTTCCTTCCTTCTAACTTACGCATAATATTCCTGAGTGTACATTCACCTCCTTTTATAAATCTACCCCCTCCATGATGATAAACAGATAATTTCTTCCTCCAGCTGCTACATATCACATTGTGATAAACATCCTTATTCACGTCCTCTTTATGAGAAATTCTCTTGGATCCATTTTAGTTGTCAGAATCTACTCGAGCTAGTTGAGCCAAAAAGGTATCTAATAGAATTTGTTATTGTTAAATGGTTGGAAGTAAGTAGGATCGAGGCAGAGCTTCTAAGAATGACTCCCAAAACCACACAGCAGAAGTGGCCCACCTGGAAGCAAAATCCTTGACCATCCATTGGGGGCTAGAGGACCTGGAAACCAGCACCACCTCTATGAAAGCAGGGCTCCAGAAGAGGATGTCCATTTTCCAGCTTCTCAATACTCACCATGTTAAGACCAGATATTAGGAGAACTGCTACACCTTCTGCAAAAATAAATTGCAGCAATTTAAAAGTCTTGGTGAGCATGCATACCAGCAAAAATAAGAGACATAGCAGCAAAAGGATCTGCCTCATGATAATCACACCCACTTTACAAATATCACATGCATGCATTTACTTGGAGGATGTGTAGTCATTAATGGAACCTGAGCAATAAGGCATCTGGAAAATATAGATTTTTACTTTCCTATCACCTAGTGTTCAGGAAACCATATTCTACAGTGGAACACACACAAAAAGTTGGGTGAATGAATCTACAGAATTTGCCATAAACCAAGAGTGGGACTGATGGGTCATGAGCATACACAGTCTTAATTTGTCCAAGGAGTGCCATGTTGTTCTGTAGAATGACTGTACAAGTCTACACTCCAATCAGCTGTGCATGAGGGTTCCCAGGCTCCTCGTCCCTACAATCTTGATATTACCTAGCTTAAAAAAAATTTTGCCAACCTCATTATGATGCCAAAATGAAAGGTACATTTTTTAGTGTCCCACTACCCTGCTGAATCTGATTTAAGTTGACTTCTAACTATTTTTCCTGTTGTTTCTGGCATGAGCTGCTGCTAGACTAATTCTTCTCAAACCAGTATTTCTATTATATACATGAATTTAAATACTGGACTTTTCATTTATTATTTTAAAATATTGTTTAAATGGTTTTAGCCTAGTTTTTTTATTGCTCAAGTTTATTTTAAGATCTTTATTCTGTTGTCTATTTCGTAGTTGCCCCTTTTAACTTTGGGAAAGTAGGAAGAAAGGGAAAGGGTATTAATTTTCTATTTTACACACAGTAAACTGAAGCTCAAAGAAGCTAAGTAATTTGCTCCAGGCGACCCAGCAATGAGTGGAGGAGGCATCTTTGAACAAGGTATGCCTGAAGTCAAAGCCATTCATTCGCAGGGTCACATATTTTGCGAAATCACACAACACCTGGGGTATCTGAGGACTAATCCACTCTCCTTTCAGTTTAACAAATTAAAACATTATTTTCAGCATTACAATTGTCCCTTTTCTGGCTTTTAGAAATAAATCCTAATGAGAAGACACCAAATGTGTCCTGTAGGGTAAGTTTTCAGGACCTCAAAAGATATTGTTGCAAAAATGATTTTCTCATCAAAAATGGTTCAAGATGGAAAAGATGTGCTTTTCTATGACCTCCATACTTTTGCGCCTGCCGTTGACTGGATATCTCCTTTTTCCACCTGGACAACGTTTATTCATCCTCCAAATCCCCATTCAATGTGATCTCTTGTGTTTTGTCTGCTCTGACCTCCCAGCGACAAAGCGACAAATCTCCCAGCGAGAGATTCAAATCTAGGTACTTCGGTTCCAGAACTCACCCTCTTAACCCGTATGCACAAAAACCAGTATGGGAAGAAGCATACAAACAAAGGCATAATATGATGCGATTCATCTTATAACAGACATATCAACAAGGTACAAAGGGCACTTAGAGGAAGAAGCACCTGTTTCAGCTGGGAGAGTCATGGAAGTTTCCAGAGGCAGTAAACTGAATGCTTGAGCTGACTCTTGAAGGAGCAGGTTTGCCAGGTAGATGAGGTGGGAAGAGAATTTCAAGCAGAAAGAACATCAATAGCAAAGGCAGGGAGGAAGGAAAGAACATCTTTCTCCTAAAAGCTTAATGATATGTTCTTTCCCCCAAATATCAGTCAATTAAAATCCTTTTTATATAAGGCTGGACCTTAGAAATCGTCTTTGCACTAAACTTTTATTCTACACATCAAGAGAACAAACCAGCTTGTTATCACTAATCGATCCATGGTAGAGTTAAGATTAATGGTGCTTCCCCAACTTCTCTGATGATAAGAATGGTTGATTAAAAACACAGCTTCCCAGGCTCCCTGGAGCTTCTTACTCAGTGGGTCTGAGATAAAGCCAAGAACTCATAATATGTAACAAGTACCCCCAGGAGATTCTTATCATCAGAGAAATTTGGCAAACCCTGAGCTAGGTCAGGCCCTGAAGTTCAGCGCTCCTCCCACAAGTCTCTGCAGAGGAGAGAGACTCCAGCACAGCAGGCAGCCTCCTGGTCAGTTAACAATTAAATTGTATGAATCACCCACCACCCTGGAGAACTCAAGGATATATTTCATTAGAGAGTGTGACTCGAGAAGTCAGCAACCTCGTACCACATTTTTCTTTATTAAGAACCCACTGCCTGGTACTTTTCCTACAAGGTTTCATCTAATTCCTTCAGCAATCCTGCAAGGTAGATATTTTCATATCTACCTATTCGTAGATCAGCTCTAGTCTTTACGTTCTAGTCACCAAATTCATAGAAAGCCACAGTGGGAGGCACCGCAGCATGCATCCAAGCTTCCTGGTTATGCACTGCAGGTGGCACTCATGTCATAAGGGCAAGTGGACCTTGTCATAGGGGTGTTTACAACATTTGAATTAGAAATCAATACTCAAGAGATTTGGGAATCATGTAAGTCATGCAATTTATAATAAGTAGCCATTTAGAATTTGAAACCAAATCTGAGTTCAGAGCCCATGCTTTCCCCATTCTCCTGACTTCCAGAAGGCTCTACAGTAGATTCTGTCCTCATAGTCAATCAATATGAATGACTAGCCATAGTTGAAGTCTGCAAACCTTGACTCAAGATTTTTCCACTTTAGGTTGACCTTTCACTGACCTTTATCCTCCTCCCTCCCCTCCAACCTGCTTCACCTGAAGCAAGAGGCCATCCTGTTTGTTCTTTGCCACTCTGATGCAATTTTCCACCCGGATTATTTGTGGATATAACGAGCAAGGCCACACCAATGTCTGGCATTAAAAGTAGCATGAACCTTAATTCCTGAGGTAATGAGACCTTTTTTTTCCCAAGTTCCTTCCTCCAAAGTTCATGAACTTAATAAAAAATAAAATAAGAACAGCTCTATTACAACGCAGATTTCTGCTGCAGGAAGCCAGCTGATGAAGGCAAAGGCAGTGCCTGGATGAAAAGGAAAACCTATTCGTAGATCAGCTCTGGTCTTTACATTCTAGTCACCAAAATCATAGAAAGTCACAGTGAGAGGCACCACAGCATGCATCCAAGCTTCCTGGTTATGCACTGCAGGTGGCACTCATGTCACAAAGGCAAGTGAACCTTGTCATAGGGGTGTTTACAGCATTCTCTCCCCCTTGGAAGGAGAGCTCTGGAGAAACGTAACACTGGACTCTTCAAAGTGATTGGAGAGTTGCATTCATCCAACTCCTCTTCACCACAACCGTTCAGTATAGTGTGGAATACCAGTAGATAAGTGGAAGGAGTCACCCCAGACTCTGGTCTCATGGGCCTCTTGCTCCTCAGTGGCCATTGCCATATGCTTCTGGAGCCACTCAGCAATGGCCCCACAGTGGCCTTGTTCATCACTCCAAATGGCTCTTTCTCTGAGACTCTTCAAGTCCACTGTTCCTCTCTAGGACCCCCGACTCCTACCAACTCACTTGCACAATTCCTGCTCTAAGGCCTCCTGGGCTCTCCAGGAACTTGACTTGTCCATCCATGAAGCCCCTGCTAACATTCACACATGTATTCAGAAGACATGTTCTGAGTGCCAGTCATACTCCAGGCATGAGAGATTTACTTTAAATAAGATCCATCCCTGTCTTCACAGACCAGCCTCACCTCCCTCCCTGCCCACCCTACACCATCCTCTCACCGACCTGCAGCTCCTTCGTTCTGCTTCACCCAGTCACTTATCCTCTCCATTTAGGCTGCCAGACCACTGGAGAAGTTTGCCTAAGGATGTTAAAGTGCAACAGAAGAGAATCTGCCTTAGCTTCAATTTCTACATTGCAAGGATACAATGAGAACTATGGAAGGAAAAGAATCTAAAGCCCAAATACATCAATAGATACCACCACCACCACCCAACTGGTGCTTGAAGTCAGGCAGGTCTCCATTCGAATTTCCATAGTGCCGTGACCTGTACGGCTGGGTTCAGGATCTGAAGGAAGGGCCGATGCACAAATGAAAACACTAGACAAGAAACATGAATTATTAAGGGGTGGAGGCCAGGTGGTGTCTCTTTCGTGAAGAGCACACTGACCTCTGGCAGGTCTGCTTTTTATTTACTTAAATACACATTTTCCCTTTAGCAATTCATAAAGGCATATCAAAGGTAAAGTTTGGTAAACAGTAAAAGAATTATCAGGTTAGGGAATTTGCCTTGAGCCACTACTATCTCAACATGAACAATCGGTGCAGAGCATCAGCCCTGCCAATGCCCAAGGTCCATCGGCCTTCCGCATTCCATGGTGCACGCTCATGATAGTATCGGCAGTGGGTGGCTTCCTGCACCACAGTCTGTTCATTGGCTGTGTGCCCGGAGCCACATTCCCTTTCTCTGCAAAAGGAAGGCAGTAAAATAGCAAATTCTTAAGGTGGCAGAGACAATTTAGAAGCAAACATATCAACAACCCATTCGTTCCATGGTGCCTTCCCTAAATGAAAGTGGTATGTCTGGGCTTCAGAGCCTACATTGTTGCTTCAGTTCAAGGTGGTTTTCTGATCAGCAGCCTCGCCCTGTTGGATCAGAGGCACTCCACTGATGACAGGTTTAAGACCTGCTAGCTCCTAGAACCTGTGCCATTGCTTCCTAATTCTTAGCAAAGACCATTGTGAAGACTGCAGAGAGATTCAGAACACAATAGTCAGGAGGCCCTGGAGCCTGGGAGGTTTTGTGCAAGGGAAATGTCACATCACAGTGCCTGGGGCTCAGTGTTCCCAGCCTGGGACCCCCAGCACAGATGTGGTGGGCAGCTCTGATGAGGAGTGTGTTGCATTTCCTATGAGTTAAGCCATGAGGCTGGAGAACAATGTCGTCATTGATGGGGAAAGGTCGCTGAAATTCCAAGGACACTTGGGGCCTTTCACTGGGCTGAGACAGAGATGCCTAATATTAATCCTATGTAATATGAGTCTCTGACCACTCACTTTCTGAGGGGCCTGCTGGCAGCTCAATTGGCCATTCACTGTGATTCAGTGCATCCTCAAGGAAGTGGTTTGGAGGGGAGAAATGTCTCTTTTTTAAATCTATAATCCAAAGCTACCCCAAAATATATTAGCCCAGGCCATTCTGTTTCTTGGGCAGGGGCGGGGGATGCTTTGCTCCAATGAAAATGTATTTAATTTGGGGGAGAGAGGGGCTGGAGGGCGGGAATCCAACCTCCAGGCATAGTCAGATAAATGCTCTTTCATTTATTCAACACACATGCATGGAACACAAAATATAACTAATTCACTGGCTATGTTGCTGCCCTCCTGATGGTGGTTTCTAGCCCATGGCCTTGGATATAAGGCCCATCTCTTTGCACTGGTGCTTTCAAGTTCATTCATTTATTCAACCAGTACTTAATGAGCACTGTTCCTATTCTGAGCACCATAGTAAGGTATGCAATGGGAAAAAAGACAGAGCCATTCTCTCCCCTTATGTAGTTTCTAACTAATTAGAAAGTCAAACCATGGCTTTATCACAATTAAGTATAATGGGTATCATGCTAGATAAAATTCAAACCCCAATGAGGACATACAGCAGGCAGCCTAACCTGAAAGGGGAAGTTGAAGAAAATGGTTGAGAACACTGACATTATAGCCAGAACTGGATAGAAGGCTGAGTTAGCTGAGGGGGAAAGAGGAGGAGCAGAAAGGAAACTAGGGACCCAGGAGTGCACTGTACCTAGGCTGTAAATAGTAGAAGTAGAAGCGGTGAGCTATAGGACACAGATCCAGCTTATGGAGGAGAGAAATGACCATTGTACTCATTTCCAGCTTCTAAGCTGCACACAGTTTTCAGACCGTCTTTGGCTCCAAGCTTTATTACCCACAGTCCTCTGTGGGACCCCAGCCCTAACCCAGCTGCCAGAGTCCCAGTCGGTTTTTGCCAGGGAGGGGAATTCAGACCACACCTACTCACATCTCCAGTGTCTGATTATTGTGAATAGAAGAATCATTATTGTGAAGTGGGAAGGTGAAGGTGTAGCATTTAGGGAATGGCAGGGGGACACTGATTTGCTCCACTCCTTTTCTTTACCTTCACTGGTAAGGGAATGACCTTCAGAAGAGTGGGGCAAATAAGGGAAATCTTTGCCTCCACAGTGAGTTCTTACCTCCTGGCTTGGATTAAACTCAGATCCAGAAAGGAGAATTGCTGCAGATGAGACTTTGAGGATACATGAAGAGTGAGAGCTGAGTTGAAGGACAGGGGTTTGGCCAACATTACTTTTATTGTCAACAATGAGGAAAAAAATGTAGTTTCTCTGGGATTCAACAAAACATGTGCCAAACCCTTCTTTGGCCATCAGTTCATATACACTCAACAGACAGATGCTAAATGTAGTGTGTCTGCAGAGCTGAGGCCAGGGTGTTGTGAGAACACAGAAGAGGGTCCCCTACCCCAGCCTCCGACAAGTCTGAAAGAGCTCCTGAAAGAGAGACACCTGAGCAGACATGCACACACCCAGCATATGATAGAGCATAGAACAGAAACGTGTAGCACAGCATGGTGGGAACTCTGGAGACAGACAGCCTGGGGTCAGAGTGGGTTCTGACAATTACTAGCTGTGTTAACCTGGGCAAGTTTCCCTAGTCTCACTGTGCCTCATTTTCCCCATCTGTGAAATGAGAATAATTGTAGGCACTTAGCTCACAAGCTTAATGCGAGAATTCTTAAAAAAAGAGTTAATCTATGCAAAGTGCTTATAATAGAATCTATGTGAGTTCTATGTAACTCTTAGCTATGATTAAGGAGATGTGTGGCTTAGGCTTATTTTTTAATGTATAGACTTATTTTTGAGCAGATTTTGATTTATGGAAAAATTAAGCAGAAAGTACAGCAAGTTCCCATATAACCCTCCCCTCCACACACAATTCCCCCTATCATTAGCATCTTACATTAGTGTCCTATTGTTACAACTGATGTTCCAATACTGACACATTACTAACTAATCTCCTGGTTTACTTGAGGGCTCACTCTTTGTGCTATGCATTCCATGGGTTTTGACAAATGCATAATGTCATGTATTGATCATTACTGTATCATACAGAATAGTTTTAGTGCCCTAAAAATCCTCTAGGCTTTCTTTGTTCCTCCCCCAAACCTCTCTCCCCTGGCCACCACTGATATATTTATTGTCTCTGGTTTTGCCTTTTCCAGGATGTCAGATAGTTGAAATCGTACAGTATGTAGCTGTAGAGAGAGGCTAATGAAAGGGCATGGTCCTCTCGTAGCAAAGCCACGTGCAAAACCCAGCACAATTATAGCCAAAGGCTATAGTTGTAAGTGGTGCCACATGGCTGAGTGATATAGGCTGTGGGAGGTGCAGCAAGTAAACAAAGCTTGATCAGGTTCATGTAATTGAGTAGATTCGGAGAATGTTGTAACCACACCCTTTCTTTACCTCATGGAATCTGGCTATAAAATAAGACTTGCCTTACAGGCTGTGATACTGTCGCTAGCTCTCCATCAGAGAGGACAGCATCCCACCCAGACCTAGCTTTTTTCTCTTGTCTGTCTTTAATTAATCCTTCACCACCCCTTCTCAGGCTCACCAAACCTGGCTGTGCTGGCACAGCACATATGGCCCCCAACGTGGGGCTGAGTATGGGGATCTGGGGCCTGAGTACAGGTTCACCCAGGGCTGTGCCCACTCGGCACATGTAGCCTTTTCAGATTGGTGTCTTTCAATTGGCAATATACATTTAAGTTTTCTCCATGTGTTTTCTTTGGTTAAGTATGACCAAGGGTTAGTTATGTTCATGCCAAGTTAAATGATGGTACTCAAAGGAAGCTGAACAGAGGGTCTTTACTTTGTCATCCTATAGAATGTTCTATGAATCTCCCTTTGGAATCCTCTTTCATCCTCCAGTGAAATCCTACACTAAGTCTTCTTGGTTCTAGTTAAGTGAACTTTTTAAAATATAAATGTTCCTGGGAGGTCACATTTTAAAAATTCCAGGCCTAGAACCATAGCATTTCTTTCAGCCAGAAGGATCCCCAGCAAAAGCTGAGATGGAAATCAGGAGAGATGACTTCTTGAAGAGTACATAGTCAGAAACAAGTGGCATGGGACTTAGTATGTCACTTTCACTTAAATGCAGGTTTCGATAGGTGCAGTAACCACACACCCCACTCTGAAAAATTAAAATACAATGTTCAACTAAAGAGCTTGTGAATTTCACCCATGAACACATATAGGTGCAATCATATTTAATGATCTAATGTAGTATGTGCTTTATTAATCACTAGAGGCCTGGTGCACAAAATTCGTGCACTGGGGGGGGGGGGGGAGAGGTGTCCCTCAGTCCAGCCTGCACCCTCTCCAATCTGGGACCCTCGAGGGATGTCCGACTGCCCGTTTAGGCCCAATCCTACTGGGCCTAAACAGGCAGTCGGACATCCCTCTCACAATCCAGGACTGCTGACTCCCAACTGCTCACCTGCCTGCCTTCCTGATTGCCTCTGCTTCTGCCTGCCAGCCTGATCACCCCCTAACCACTCCCCTGCCAGCCTGATTGATGCCTAACTGCTCCCCTGCCAGCCTGATTGCCCCTAACTGTGCTCCCCTGAAGGCCTAGTCACCCCTAACTGCCCTCCCCTGCTGGCCATCTTGTGGTGGCCATCTTGTATCCACATGGGGGCAGTCATCTTGTGCGTTGGAGTGACAATCAATTTGCATATTACTCTTTTATTAGATAGGATAGAGGCCTGGTACATGGGTGGGTGCTGGCTGGTTTGCCCTGAAGGGTATCCCAGATCAGGATGGGTGTTCCCTTGGGGTATGGGGTGGTCTGGACGAGGGGCCTGTGGTGGTTTGCAGGCCAGCCACGCACCCTGGCGACTCAAGCAGAGGCCCTGGTATCTGGGATTTATTTATCTCTTATAATTGAAATTTGTAGCCTTGAGCAGAGGCCAGGGTAGGCCAGGGCAGGTGGGAAGCTTGGCTTCCTCCATTGCCAGGGACAACCCAAACCTCCTGCTCTCTCCAGCTCTGTGGCTGCCGCCATTTTTGTTGGGATTTATTTATCTTCTATAATTGAAACTTTGTAGCCTTGAGCGATGGAGGCCAGGACCAGCCAGAGCAGGCAGGAAGCTTGGCTTCCTCCATTGCCAGGGAAACCGAAGCCTCCTGCTCACTCCATGACTGCATCCATCTTGGTTGGGTTAATTTGCATACTCGCTCCTGATTGGCTGGTGGGTGTGGCTAGTGGGCATAGAAGAGGTATGGTCAATTTGCATGTTTCTCTTTTATTAGTGTAGATAATAACATTAAAGTAACTTGTGACTATTCATTTACCAACATAATTTACCTGGTGTTGACAGAAATGTTAAGACAATATGCTAGGTGTGAAGATACCCAGGTAAAAATAACACAAGCTTGCAGAAAGTAGGTATGTATGATTACCTGGGCAATCAAGAAAGGCTTCCCAAATGATATGACATTTGATCAAGTCCTGAAGGATGAGCAGATACAGATGGGAAAGGAAGGACCTTAGAGTGAACTTGGGATGAGGAGAGTGTGTGATGTTTATCCAGGAATGGTGAGCAGACCCATCTGTCCCAGAAGAGAGCACACTGGGATGGAGCAGAAGGAGGTTGGGTACCTTTAGTGATATCACTGGGGTGGCCATCGGCTGCCAAGAGACTGGGCTGGGCAGAGTCATCACAAGGCCAACTCTTCCACTTACTACTGTTCCCAGGCCCAGCTGCTCCTCCAGGTTCCAGTGCTCAGCCACTCCCTGAGCACTTGCCAAAAGGCTGTCTACAGCAGGTTCTTGGAGAACTCAAGGGCTTCCTGCTTCCTCCTTGTGTCCTTGGCTGCCTGTCCTCATTGTGCCCCCTCAGGAACAAATTTCCTCTCATTCCTAAAGGGCAGACAATAGAATTCTTCTGAGAGAGCCTTCTCAGGAATTAGAAGTCCTACCGCAGCTTTAATTTAGCCTGTGGGGTGGAGGGTGGGCTTTCCTTCCTGGAAGTCCAGCTTGCTAACAAATGCCTCCCCTCCCTTCTCCCACCCCTTTGGCTGCCCTGGGCTTCCAGCTCCCACTTCCTCTGTGAATGCAGCAGCCTCCCAGCCAGCCCTCACTGTCAGGAGGGGTTGAAGTGACTTTCTTCATTGAATCCAGACTTCTGAGTGATGCAGCTGTTCTCCAACTAACCTCCCCAAGTTTGTCAGAGCAAGGAGGGCTCTGAATCTGCAAAACACCACATTCACATAAACACCGCATTCAATAAGCAAGCACCTTGTCAAGGAGGGATCTGGAGTGTGGGTGACAAGGTAGGGGTCTTAGGAAAGTGACAGCTGTTTGGGCTGATCTCTCCCAAGTCCTTTTAGCATTTATCTCCCTCCTGATTGCCTGCCCATCTCTGTAGATGAGCAAACACACACACACACACACACACACACACACACACACACGACACCTAGCACTCTTGTTCCCTGCACTCACACCCATTACCTCCCCAGAGCAAATCTTTCCTGACTCCTCCTGTCCTCATTAATTCTTACACTTCAATACCATGGGACACAGTGAGGATGGAGTGGAGAGAACAGGGGCTTTCAAATCACTGTTAAAACAGTGTATTAACCTCTCTCAAATAATTTTTCTCACTGCAACCTGTAGATAGCAAAAACAAACAAAAAAAGAATTTTTAAAGAATATAATTCTGTAAATAACCTAGAACAGAAGCTGGCACAGAACAAGTGCAATCTCAGATTATTGCCCTCCGGTCCCTTAACAACTTAAATTCAATTGTACTCAAAAAAGCACCTTAAATGTCACCGAGGGGCAGTATGATGATGAGGCAGAATAGTAAGAAAATAGGAAAATTCGTTGGCAAGTGGAATGGGGAGACTGAAACAAACAGCCGAACAAACTGGCCAAGTAATTTACAGCCAGATACTGAAGGTCACCTCGCTAGAGATAACATCTAGGCCTCAGTTGTATTTAAGCTCCAGGTCCAAAAAAGCAGAAAACCTGGTGGGTGATGCCAGGACCAGCTGCAAAGAATAATGAGCTTCTTCCCTGGCACTGAGCAATCAGTAAAGACCACGACCCTAAAAGAGCAGGTCTGGAAATGCTGATGATTATTCTATTGAAATCTCCCCTAAATTCCCACCCTTTAAAAATTCTCAAAACAAAAGACTCAGTGCCTCAGTATGTGCTCTCCCTCCCAGGAGCATGCCCTCACCTTTCCCATCCTCCCAGGTGTGCATCTCCTAAACTCTAAGGGCCCCACAAGACTTGCAAGAGGGGAGCAGCGGGGGGCAGCAGCTTGTCCCAGGCTAACCCCCTGAACCTGTCTCCAAGGCCTCTTTTCTCTGACTTTTCAGTGAGCCAAAGCAGCCGTGTCAAGGCTCATTTCTTTCCTATAACATTTCTAGAGAGCAAAGCATTCCCACCCTAGGCTCTCTCTGTTGCTTTTTCTATCCTAAGCCCTTCCTTGTTTCACTGTTCTCAGCTTTCATAAATGTACTCTCAAAATCACCTGGACTCGTATTATAAAATCTTTCCTATAAGAGGTAAAAAACCTCAGGCTGCCAGCTTGCCCGAGGCAGATGAGCTCTGGGCCCAGTCCCCTTTTAGGTAACAATGAAAAGAGCAAACAAAGGTTCGGAGAAAGCTCCTGTCTCATATAAGCCACATTTTTAAGAACAGAAGTCCCAACTCAAATTGGCTTAAGGGGAAAAATAATTTATTTCTTTGGCAAAACTGATCAATACTCTCAATATCGATTCTCCCATTCATTTCTTTAGTAATAGAACTCACTGTCTTCAAGTGTCCAGATAGTTGTGCCCATCAATTCCACACACACTCCAGAGACTACATTTCCCATCCTCCCATGTAGTTATGAGTAAACCTGCAATGAAATATAAATGAAAGAGAAGAGTGCAATTTTCAGTTCACTTCCCTAAAAAGAAGCTCATTGCTTTCCATATCTTTTTTTTCTCTTCCCCTTGGTTGAGAAATAGATCAACTGGAGTAATCCATGTCGGCCTAGAGATGGAAGATGCAGGTAGAGAATGGCAGAGCCACTCTGACAGCTCTGGACCACTTACTTCTGGACTGTTATCTGAAAGAGAAATACACTTTTATCTTATTTAAGTCCTTTTGCTGAGGAGTCTTTGTTATAGCAACATAGCCTCTACCTTACTAACAATTCATTTCAGGTGAGGTTTGATCCAATAGTCTCCAACAATGTCACCAAGGGTCTATGTTCTTTCATTGTCTCTGTTCTGCTTCTACTAGTGTCTATCTTATTTTCAGACTCTATGTGTCCCCCTCCACAATTGGTCCCTACTTCCCAACCCACCCCAATCCCAAAAGAGCTTCAGAGGTTCCCTTAATGCTAACAAAAACTGCTGCAGCCACTGCAGACCTCAAATGTTCACACAACACACTCTAGAGAAGAGTGATATTTCCTTCTATTAGCATTGAAATGGGCAATAGGGACATGGAAGACAGAAAGATAAGCTCCAAATTCAAATGGCCTACCTTTACTCATTCTTTTTTCTCCTTTGGACATGACTGACTTACCTGCTTAACTAGAGCCATTAGATTAGGACTTGCTTCAAAGACAATGTGTTCTTCCAGAGCCCTCTTGGGCTTCTATTGTGGGAGGCAAGCACCTATTTCCCACAACGTCCAAGCAAGACATTTTTTCCCAAGATGAAATTAAATGCTGTTAGGAAGTAGAAATCAATGCTGGGAAGCTAAACAATGGCAAATGTCCACTTCATCACCTATACGCTGACACCATCCAAACTTGTAACTCCAACCCAAATCTCTCTCCTCTGACAGACAGGGCCAGGACTAGAGTGAGGTACACAAGGTGCCTAGGGTTCAAATTTAAGGATACAGTCATCCTCAAGTGCTGAATCGTCACTGGAGGGATACTGAGAATAAGTGCCTCCCTAAATGTTTCTCCTTGTGTGTCATGCTTGCCTCAGCCTAATCTTGGCCTTTGACTCTCAGGTCTGTGTACTAGCCATAGATCTTCCAGGGTTACTCCATGGACTTCTCATGTTGGGCATAATTAAGACATATCCTATCACCTTCCACTCCCCAAGCTTGTCCTCCTCTACTCCCTATGTCAGGGAAGAACATTAACATCTACTACCTATCTGGCTGCTCAAGCCAAAATCCTGAAAGTCATTCTTGATTTCACCTTATCTTCGCCTCTCACCAGTCAGTCACCAAGTTCATTCATACCTTTAGAATCTATTTGCTCCTCTAATCCCACCACCCTAAAGACACTAAACTATCACCTTTCTACTATAAATTAGCAACAGCTCCCTACCTGGTCTTCCCTTTTCTAATCTTGCTGTTCTCCAATCCCCTATTCTTATCATAACCAGAATGTTTTTTCCCAATTTAGTTTACAACGCAGAGCAGTCCTCTGTACACGGGCCCCATTGATTTCTCCAGCTTGATGATTGCACCCAGCCCCTCCCCAGTCCAATCACACCATAGCTATACTGTCTTCTCTTAGCTCCTCAACCACTCCATGCTTCCAGGCCTCTCAACGTGCTTTTCCTCCTCCTATCCACCTTTCCTATAACATATTTATTCTTCAAATATTAGCTTAAGCTTTACTTCCTCCAAAAGGCCTTTCCAACCCGTAAACTAAGTGAGTGAGCCCCTTCTCCATGCTCCCATAACAGGTAATTTTACTTTACACTTCTCAGGTGTTATTTTAACCAGTTGTTTACTGACTTCCTTCTCAGATTGCCTATAAACTCCTTGAGTTACTTATCATAAGTTGGGTGAATGTTTAAAGTAAGAATCAACCTTACAAATCCCAAAATTACATCTCTGACAATGTGCTTATTTATTCAGCTATCATCTACTCAGCCCCAGGAGGGCCAGGTGTTTGTTAGTCATTGAAGGTCCAGAGACTAAGGAGATATGACCCCCACCCTTAGGGCACTAAAGTTTAATACACTAGTGAAGAGTCCTTGTTTCAAAGTGAAAGGCCTTGGTTCACTCACCTATAAAATGGGGCTATCTGCTACAGCAGACATCTCTGGTACCTTTGCCACATCCTATTGACTCACATCTAATTTCAACTGCAACTGTGATGAATATTTCCACACAAGCTCAGTATCATCTTGTACTGTCAACTTCCCACCTCAAGCATGTATCTCCCATCTTTCAGCATTTAGCCCCAGGGTTTTCTCCTGTTGCCATAATCTATTTTATTTGTGTAGGTGATCTCAGCCCAGAAGTGCAAGAACACTTCCCAGACAGCTCCTAATCAATGAGGTATGGCAACTGGTGTGTAAAAGCTGCAGTCTCCCACTTTCCTAGGAGATAGAATTGAACCCCCATTGTCTAGAGCAGTGACCTCAGAACAAACTTATTTTGCCCTTTCCTCTTTCCCTGCCTCCCTCTCCCTGTTGCCTGATTCCTCCTTCTTGGGATTCTCTATACCACTACCTTTCAAATCCTTGTATCAGGCTTGCTTTGAGTGGAACCCAAATTAGAGTACCACATTCCAAAGATTAACTGTGGCAACATGTGTGACATTTCCTAACACACTGTCAGTGATTAATAAGCTGTCATTATTCATGTTACCTATTATGTTCTTGATGGAGGAGATGGACAAGTATAACCTAATAAGAAAATACTACAATGGAAGTATAAAGTGGCTGAATGTGCAGAATGAGAACAGGGGAAGAGCCTTTAAGTTTGGAGAAATCAAGGATGCTTCACAGAGGAAATTTCTCTTAAACTGAGTTTTCTTAAAGGTCCACAAATCAGGAGAAAGAATTCCCAACAAAGGACATGGCAAGGATAAAAACGTGGCATATGACAGAACATGGCACGTCTTGGGACACATAAGTAGTTCAGAGAATTAAAAGAGGGTTTCTGGGGTGTAGAAACTGAGGGCACAGAGAGCAGCAGTCTCAAGGAACCCCCACCTAGAAGAGAGGCGAAGTCTGGGGCACCTACAGAGATGAGCTGTCAGGCTCTCCTACAGATAGCTGCACAGAGAAAAATGCATAACACCCACTAGCCATCTACACATGTGCTGTCTTGCTCCTGTTTATTTACACTCTGCTTGGCTGGATGGAATCAAGGCATAATTCCTGACCCACCCCCTTCAGCACCCTGCAGAGAGGGGGAAGCAGGGAACATCCCTGTCAAGTGCCAGATGTTTGGCAGGGGCCTCAGGGCTGCTGATGGCTTTGGAGGTGAAACAGGAAACTCTTCTGGGACAGGAAGCCTGGAAGTACAGAAGTTTGCCAAATGAAAGACAAGTGGTTTCAGAAAAGTAGAGAAGGATGAGATGGGATAGAGTCAGACACATCTGGATTCCAGTTCCAGCTTTGCTCCTTCCTGGTTGTATGGCCCCAAACAAGTCACTTCCTCAGCCTGAGCCTCAATTTCTTCAGCTAATATCCCTCCTAGCTCTGAGGTTCAAGGATTCCATGAGGCAGTACATGAATTTCACTTTGAAGGCTGAAAAAGATTTTGTTATCCCAAAGCTCTTCTTGACTTTGTCTGAGTAGACAGAATGAGATGTCTCTGAATCAAAAAAAGCTAAAAAAAAAAAAAAAAAGAATTCAGAGACCTGCCCACCTGGCTTTAGGGTAAACAATGACTCACAGTACACGCAAAACAATAGATTAATTGGGGTGAGGGGTGGAAAAGGGGAGAGTCAAACTGGCTATTTAGAAATGTTGGTTGACCTTCACTTTTATCTGGTTATTCTAGTTAGCAGCTAACACATTTCTGCTCAAGTTTTTTTTTTTTTTAATATTTTTTATTTCAAAGGGGAAGGGAAAGGGCGAGAGAGATAGAAACATCAATAATGATGAGAGGTTCATTCATTGGCTGCCTCTTGCACCCTCCCTCACCCCCCAGGGATTGAGCCCACAACCTGGGCATGTGCCCTTAACCAGAATCAAACCTGACACCTTTCAGTCCGCAGCCGATGCTCTATCCACTGAGCCAAACCAGTTAGGGCCTCAAGTTTTTTTTTTTTAGGCTCATGTCTCACTCTGCATCCTACTCCAGCCATGTGAAATGAATGACTCTTCATAATCCTAAAATGCCCTTATATCCTGTGTCTTTGTCTTTATTTATGTTGTTCATTCATTTGACAAACATTTACTGAGCTCTTTCTGTGGCCTGGGTTCTGGGGAGAGAAAAAAAAAAAGAAGACACGGTCCCTGCTTTCATAGGCATGTAGTCTAACATTAACTAGATTAACTAGACAGACATTAACTAAATAATAGTACAAAGAAATGGAAACTTCAAAAGCTGTACATCCTACACTGGGAGGGAGGATATTGTTTATGAGAGTAACAGTAGAAGAAATTGATTGAGTGATCGGGGTCAGGGAAGGCTTCTTGGAATAAGTAATGCCTTTATATCCTTCCTTTTAAAGACAAAATCCTTTCCAACTTTATGAGGCAGTTTAAATATCATCTCTGTGAAGCTGTCTGCTTCTCCTCTAGTAAGACAGCCATCCTTTTCCTTTGGGATCTGTAGGTTTTATTTCATGGACACTAACATAGCTTTAGAGATGCTGTGTTATTATCTTTAGCTGTGTCTGTCTCCCCACAAACTATGGGCTCCTTGACAGCACAATGCCTGCATTCCCCATTTCTGCTGCTCTAACGTAGTGCAGGGTATGCAGACAATGAAACTGGAGGGAATTAACATGCAGAGCCTCTGCGAATTCAAGATTTTTTTTTTAAAGTAAGGAACTTATTTCACGATTAGCAGTCTAAATAATGTTCTGGTTCATGCTCTTTATTCATAAGAAAACAAATACCTTTTTAAGAAGTTTGCCTGGGTATATTATACAATTAGTAAAAATAAGCCATGAATGAAAATTCTAGACTTGCCATTCGAGTAACGGATCATAAAAATCCTTCACTGGATTTTGAAGACATTCATCTGTAATTTCCCCATAAGTCCAAAGTCTGGCTGTCAAAGTTACTGAAGTAGGGAGGTTTCTTATTTCAAATAGGAATTTTTATGATGTGGTCTACCTATGTGGGCAGGAACACTTAGGAAAAGGCAGGTGGGTTTCTGGGCATTGAAACAGAAGTAATAAGAACTTGATGAAAGTCTACCTCACAGAAGTCTGTTGCCTTTTCTACTCAGAGAGTAGAGCTGTTACGAAAGGGGAGCCAGAATTATTTGGTTTCCTACCACTGGCCAGGAAAATGCTTTGCACTTTGCCCATTCAATTGTCTCCACCTACAATGTCTTTGCTCCTCCTATCAAAACCCTATGCATCCTTCAACCCCATCTCAAACACATCCTTGTTTATTTTACCAATGGTTGAATTTTGGAATTTGCCCAAGGTCATAAAACACATCAGAGGCAAGCTAAGAGAACCGGACTCTAGCCAACCTGTCCAATAGTCTTTCTTCCACATGAGTGTTGTCCAAATGGTATTGTTCCTGTGTGTTTGAGAAATATTATTTAACTTCCACTCCCCCTTTCTAGAGGCGTCATAATACCCATCACTACCAAAAGGCTATAGCAAATCCTGTATTTAGCCACAATTTAGAAACCATTGTTTTGGTTGTTTTTTGTTTGTTTGTTTTTTCTTTTTTGTGTGTGTGTTGTTGTTTTTTTTTTGTTTTGTTTTGTTTTTTAATGCAGCACTTTCCAACTCTGTTGAGTCCTTTCCTTTGTAACATCCATTAACTCCCCCTGGAATTATTTCCCCAGAAAACACAATTTGGGAAACACTGCTATCTGTCATGAGTGCTCTCACTCACTTCCTCCCTGTCAGTTTAGAGATGGGAGCCAAAGACAGACAAATACTGTACAGGCGAGACACAAAGACATTTGGAAAATCACCTCTTTTTGTGGCTGTAAGAGAAACTGGAGGGAATTTTTTTTTCAGTTTTTTTTCTTTATTAATTAAGGTATTACATATGTCCTTATCCCCTCATTGCCCCTCCACCTCACTCCCGTTCATACCCTCACCCCCCTGATGTCTACATCCATTGCTTATGCTTATATGTATGCATACAAGTCCTTTGGTTAAGAGACCTCTATTTTATATTTAAATATAAACCAAATCCAAAACAGTAAGCAAAGGAATGAAAACCAAACAAATAAAAAAAAAAGTTATGAAAGATACAGTTTTAGTCGTGATGATATGCTAAAATCCCTAGAGGCTGGGTCTCCTTTTTGGTATTTTTCAAATGTTCTATAATGAACATGTATCATTTATCATTTTAAAAATACTTTGAAGTTATGAGAACTCTTTTACAAGGCTAAGCAGATCTTATTAAAATTTACATGTTTAAAACCGGAAAAATATGACTTTTAGATTTTTAAGACTGGGAAACTTACTTTAAAATCTTTAAAGTAACCCACTGCTACCTTAAGTTAAGCCATTGGCTCACTCCACAGGAATGGTTTAGATTCACTTGTCCTGTCAAGAACCAAATGGGTAAGTATACCTTGGTTGCTGGCTTAGTAAAAGGATCTGACCCATGGACTAAGACCTAGGCCATCCCAATACCTAGAGATTCAGAATCTCCTCCGCTGAATCTATGGGCATCTCCCAGAGAGGTTCAACAGACAAGCAAAACCAAAACAGGCAGGGCCTTGAGGAATCCATGACCTTGAAATCAGACCAGCCTGGCTTTGAGTCCTACCTCTTCCTCTTACTGTTGTAGACCCAAGGAAACTCCACACCATCTCTGAATACTGTTTCTTTCTTTTCTAAAAAAAATGGTCAGAGCAAAAGATTATAGGATTGTCAGGAAGGTAGACCCTGATAAAGTAGGTAACTCAGATGTTGGCTGGGGGCTCTGTTCCTAAAGAGATCTAGAAAGGATTATCTAAAACCCCCAATTCCAGACCCTATGAATGTCTGAAGCCCTGAGTGTCTGAAGCCCTCCCCCAAATTCCTGCAAATTCCAGGAGCATCATGTGTTCATACATATATGAATCTAGGGTCCTACTTAAACTTGCTGATTCCATTTCACACAGCATTGAGTCAGATGTAAAATTCAGGAGCTTCTTCAGTTTCCACCCATATAATAATAATAACAATAATAATATAATCATATAGAGTTTGCAAGAATTGTAGTACTTACGGACCTTTTGGAGGGAAAGATTTATGTTTAACACACAAATTACTCCAACGTGAAGGTGTGACTTGTCCCTAAATGTCCCTTGGCCTCCCTGCATTCCATCACTTTATCCATTTTGTTGGCTTCTTCACTCTTGCATCTCCCTGCACCCCAGCCCCTTCTCTTTTTCTAGGAAAAAAAACCCAGATTTCCCTCAGTTTCTTAGGCAGAGAAGCTTGACTCTTCTTTTGTTTTCAGAACTCCTGATAACACCTTTATTCTCAAATAGTTTATCAAGATATTCCTATCAGAAGAACAGGTATATCCCTGAGATGGATTCTGGTACTGGCCATTAAAATTAAAAAAAAAAAAATCACGTCATTACACACAGGCAGAGACAGTGCTGCACAGGTTTGAGGAGCAGTGGGCTGCATGGTGTGTCTTTGCTGCTGCGTGGCCCTGACAAGTTATTTAAACGCAGTGTCCTCATTTGTAAAAATGAAGATTATAACTGTATTAAACTTATATTGTTTGTAAGAACTAAGTGAGTTAATACAGGTAAAAACCTTAGAATATAGCTTGGCACATGATAAGGTCTCAATAAATATTAGTCATTTGCTTTTATTAAACAAGTGTTTACTGAATTTACTCTGATCCATTCCCTCCCATTGGGCTTTATCCTGCTTGGATCATCTACTTTAAATGCAGTCAACCTCTACAAGGTGTTACCAAGAAGATGTACTATTTTGAGCACTGGAGTTCATTATTGTGAAAAACTTTTAACCAATGATATATGACTGGAGACAATGGTATGTCAATGCAAAAGTAATGGACTAGGCGGATAACATAACAGTTTGGAGTCAGATAACCTGGGTTCAAATCCCAATTCTAAAACTTACTTGCACTGTGATTTTTGACAACTTACTTGACCACTCTGAGCTGGTCTTCTCATCTGATACATGTGAGTAAAAATAAAACCTACCTTACAAAATTGAAATGATTAAGAGACATAATATATATAGAGAAAAAAAGTAGTACATACCTAGTACCTGGTACATACTCAATAAAATAGGTGGTGGTGATGGCAATGGTAGAAGTGGAGGAGGAGGTGGTGGAGGAGGAAGTGGGGGTGATGAAGGTGGTAATAGTATCATCAACATAACTATACAGCCTCTCTTTGGAAAATATCAGTCACCCACAAACTCATCAATAGCAATAACCATAGATAAGATTTTATTATCTTTATTTTGTTCTTATATTTTTATGTCTCTGAGATTATTCTGTATAGGCATTTTATATCCTACCTTTCCACTTAACATGATATTAAAAGTATGTGACTTTCCATGCCTTTAAATTTTTTATACATTTTGTTTTAACAATTACTAATGTTCTATTTTAAAGATCTATTTAACAGCTCTCTTTTTACTGGGCTTTTAGGTTGTTTCCAATTCTTGTTTATTATAAATAATGCAGCAGTGCAAGTTTTTGTCCAGAGGCTTTGTCTACTTTTTGGATGATTTCCTTCAGTTAAATTCCTAGACATAGAATTACTGCACCAAAGAATGTGAAGTCACGGTACATATCACCATATTGTTACCCAGATCCTTCACATATTTGAAGACAATGATCACGCTCTCAAGTCTTTTCTGCAAGCTAAACATTCTCAAATCCTTCTATCACTCTTCAAATAAATGAATTTCCAGTGCCGCCACCATGCTTGTCCCTTTTCTCTAGGGTCAAAGCACATACTCCTAAGCTGGCATTCCAGGTCCTTCCACTCTGACCTACATTATCTTAGCCTCCTCATCTCCTGCTGCATCTCACCTCACTTTCCAGTCAACCATGGCTTCATATGAGCACCCTCTTCCTTCATACTGCCAGTCACTTGTTTATTCTATTCCTTCCATCCAGGATTGTTTCACACTACTGATGTCTGGGAAACTCAATCTTATCTTTCAAGACAGGACTTAAATGCAGGTAAAAACCTTAGAACATTGCTTGGCACATGATAAGATCTCAATAAATATTAGTCATTTGCTTTTATTAAACAAGTTTTTACTGAATTTACTCTGAACCATTTCCTCTCATTGGGCTAAACTTCTCTGAAGCTTTCTTGGTTCCTTTACCCTGCCCCAGGCAGAACTAACAGCTCTGTCCACTCTAGTCCTGTTCTACCTAGGACAGTAGTGGTCAGAGTCTACCCCCTCCCCAAATGGATGACCCACTCAGTTTTGGTAAATCAGGAGGATTTACCATAATAAAGAAATTATTTAGGAATTTGTGGGTAAGATATGGAGAAACACTAAAGAGTAGCACAGTACTCAAGGACCAGCAAGGCTTTTAATAGCCCTATACCTGAGGGAGTGAGGACAGGGAGAGGTTATTGGAACTCAGCAGGAAAGGGTCAGAGGAGCTGTGACTTCCATCAAGGTTCAAAATCAGCCCAAGGTAACCCCACAGAGGGGGACCCAAGAGAATAAATACCTTGCTTGGCTTCACTCTCCTCTCTCCTTTTCATCTCCTGCCCAGGCATCCATTAGCAGAACCTGACTAGATGCAGAGGACTAGGAAGCTACTGAGGCAGCCCTCATAGGTCAACCCCTAGGGCACAGAGCATGGTGATGAAGGGCAGAGAGTAGAGCTGAAGAGCAGAGGGAGGAGCCCCATCTCACCATATTAAACCTTATTACCCTTTGTCACAATTCATTGTCAGCAGGTATGCTTCACTCCCTGAACTGGTTATGTATTATCTCCCTCACCTCCAAGCCACCTTCTAAACCATGGTGTGACCATTTCCCTCTATCATTCAGCTTTCTTCAAGTGCCCCGCTGCCCTTCCCCTGCCATTGCCTGCTGAGACAACTATAAATGTATCAGCATGACTAATGTCCCTGGTGGCTTGGATCTTGCCTTCCACACTTCCTCACAGCCACCTCTCCCTTCCCTCCTACTTCACAATCCAGCTCTGGGAACACTTGTCACTCCCCACACACACAGCATTCTCTCTTTAAAGGGTCTATCCTTTTGCCTTGAACACACTTCCCCCATTGGAAACCTCCCACTCATTCTTTAAGACTCAATTCAAGGGCTACTTCCACTGTGAAACTCCCTGCCTTTCCCAGACAGACTCTTGGCCTTCTTCTCCAAAACTCTTTGTACAGCTTATATTTTATAGCACTTTACATTATAGATGTTTATAACTGTCTCCTCCAATAAACTACCAGCTCCTTTGAGGTAGAGGCTGTTTGTCTTACTTTCATCTATTTTCTTGGGGCCTAGCAGAGTCTCTGGCACATTGTAGACACTCAATATTTAATTACTAAAGGAATCATTGAATTGAATAAAGATATTTGCAATTCATGTAGATTTCTCATGTAGATTATTCACCCACTCATTTGGTGGGTGAGTTTGTTTTTTCTAACGCATGCTTGTTAGTGAACTTCTCGGGTGTGAGTGTGCAACAGAGGGCAGAAGCTTTTGTTGGGCATCTGTCAGCATCAGCTGGCATTGGCCTCCATCTGCCCTCAGCACCTCTGCATGAAAGTAGGCAACCTTGCGAATACAAGAAGGAGACAATCCATATAGAGCCTACCCATTATACATCCATTTGACAGATAGACCCTGTTAACAGGTAACTTGCCAACAAGCCCTTAGGAGCTCTTGTGCCTGCTTCCTAAATCCATTTTGGAGCAGAAATCCATTTTATTAGCTGAAGACAGAATAGACCAATTCCAAATATTTGGAAAAGCTTAATCTTGCAAATTAGCTAGCTGTCCTCTGGCCACATGGTGGCCATTTGTGTGGGAGGAAAGCAGCCCCATCTCAGGACAGACCCTTCTCTGTTTCTTGAGAAAACACAATAAAACACCCTTCTCCTTTCATCCACATCTGGTGGCTGGAAAAACAGTGACCCGTGGAATTTATATTTTCATACTTGACTATGGTAGGGCAGTGGCCAGAGGTTATTCTTGCTGTGTTTATGAAAGAGAGACGCCTATCAGGATAAGAAGGCTTCTGATGGAGTGCTTATTGAGAAAACATGCAGAGATATCTGTTTCCCCAAATTAGAGAAGGAGCTTATGATAAGAATCCTTTTCATTGGTTTTTTTTCTCCTCAACCACTTTCCTGCTGTCCTGTGGTATAATTACAAGCCCTGAGGTTCAACCTTCTGAAGCAAGTCTCAGAGAAAATTCCCCAAAAGTTAAATAGCCCAGGGGGTCCCAACTCTCAAAATTACACAAAGCTTCAAGGAAATCATAATGTAACCATGATAGGGCCACTGGGCAAGTGAGCTGAAAAGGGATTTTCGTCATCTCCACTTTTGTCTGGCTTTTTATCAGTTCGTCATGTGCCTGTTACAAACTGCATGCTGGTTGTCTGATCTCGTCCATTGAACAAGGGGGAATGACCTCCGGAGAAGAGAAGGGCACTTCTCAGAGTGCCAGATTGGAGGTGGGTAGATCCTACACTCAAATGTGGACGTCAACACAAACAGGATGTCAACAAGGAAGTCATGAGAACAAGGACAAATGAGACAGAGACCAATGGGCAGTGGAAAGAGAGAAGGTACAATGTTCAAGTGGTCATTGGGAGAGATGCTTAGGGCAATTCCTGAACAAAGTGGCAGGCAACTGTACTCATTTTGCTGAAGTCATTGAGGGGCCAATCAAAGTGGACACTGGTAAGAAACTATATTTGGTAGTCGTTTGCCCTGGTTGATCTAAAATTGAGGAAAATTGGCTTGCTGAATTAATGATTAGTTCACCCAATAAACATTTTATCAGACTAACTCCTTAACAGGCACAGTCCTGGGCCCTGAGTTTCCAGAGGTATATAAAACATTCTCTCTGCCCTTGAAAGGTTCATGAGCTAGAAGAACTACTGGTCACCCTATAATCTACTGCTTATTACTGCTGGAGATTTCTAAACCACAAAGCAGGCGGGTCATTCCAAAATCAAACTCTGAGAAGGGGAAGTAGGTCTCAGATCCTAAGCATAATATACAGCCCCTTTCTACCTCTCCAGCCTGATCACAGTACCCCCATCCCAACCCTCCCCAAGGTTTCCCCACCCAGGCCTTGGCTTAGAATGTTCCCTGTTCTCTGTGCTTGGCTTTCAGTCCTTCACTTAGATGTTAGCAGCTTTAAGGAGCCATCCTCTACCCTAGCCCTGGATTACTGGTCCCCTCTGTTGCTATAAGCAACCTACTCTCACACTGCCATAACTGCCTGCTAGACTCACCTCACTCACTACATTGCGAACTTCTTAAAGATATACTTTTATCCTCTTCACCTTTGTTTCCCCAAATGCAGTATAAGGAATAGACTTTATATAGTCAGTGCTCAAAATAATTATTTATCAGCAGCCTACGAGATTTCATACCCTAGGTTAGGCACATTCACAAATACCTTAGATAATCTTAACAAAAATCCTAACAGATTCACATTATGATCTCACCTTACAGTTATGAATTTGACTCAGAGAGAGTGAGAAATTTACTCAAGATCTCACAGCTCAGAAGTGCTGGATGGCATCAGGATAAAAGAGTACACACTCTTTCTCTACCCAGCATTGGCCTTCATGCACTGTCCTGGTCTGCTATTGGCACTTTTAGCTGGAGTGCTTCTATCCAACCGGAGAGAGGAGGAGGGAGAGTAAAACACCATGAAGAAATAAAAGTATCTCTTTAAAGAGATCCTCAAGGGTACTGTATTTTTATTTCTAAAGGCTTGGCTTTTCTTACCTAAAAGTCACATTGCTAAGGGTTTGGGTTCTTTTCAAAGAGACCATTAATCTTTTTCTATGGGCATTAAACATAATAATGGTAGAAAATATGCAGAATGAAGGCTTTGTTGTATAAAGTTTCCTGAGAATATGGGGACAAACCCCAAGAAGGAGATTCGGAAGGAACCCTGAATGGGGCCCTGGATCCTAGCTTCTAGGTCTCACCTCTGAGGGTAATGGACAGTAGGTAGAATGGGTGCTGGCCCAGAGAGCAGAATCCAGTACCCAGGCCAGCAATGCTTAACCAGGCAGGCTCGGCTCGACAGAGCAGTGGTCTGCAAACTCTTCATGTCCCCTTAAAACAACTTTCTACAATTGTTTTACGAAACACACACTTTAAGTTGACATGTGAAATTTTTCATCAAACTTTAAACAACATGTTGTAAATATTGACATTTTAAAATAAAATAGTTACATCATGCTTTTGCATGTACCCAGTCTAGTCTAAATATCATAGTTAGTTAAAACCTACCACAATCCATTTGAAAAATGTATAAACAAGCTCTTCTTTAATAGCTGGAAATTTTATGGGTTTTTTTCTTCTTAAAAAGAAAATCCTGAACTCCTGTTTTATTTTACTTCTCCCACAGAATTTTACCCTAATGTATTAGATTTTTATGCTAGAACCTAGTATTTTATTGACCATCAATACTTCTGTAAAGAGTGTGTGTGTGTGCAAATTTATAAATTGACTTAGTTTCCTAAAACCATAAAACAATAAGTGTTTAAAAGGGGACCGGAGAAGAAGATTTTGAAAGGGAGGTAAGAAAGGAGAGGAGAATCTCTTGCCAAGAGGAAAGCTGTTGGGGAGATCAATGCTAAGAAAGAACACATGTAGAAGTTGAGGTGCTAGAAATTGATTCCCTAAAACTATCTATACCTGCACATCTTGAAAGTCTTTAGGTACCTCCAAGGGAGTATATAGTTCATATTGAAGACCATCAGCTTTACACCTAAATTAAGGTCTTGCCTTCCTGAGCCTAGACCCCTTACCACCAGATTTCAAACCCCCAAATCATTCAGTGACCCTGAGAAGCTATTCAGACAGCTATGCAACATCTCAAAATACCCATTAGCCTTAGAAAATCATTGGATACCCAATTAGGAAGTGCCCATGCCTGGACCTCAGGGCTAGGCTGGAATACGTGAGCTCACCCTGGTCTGGGAAGAAGTGGCAGTGGTCACCACCTCAATTCCCAAGAGCCCTTATCTCCAGGCTCTATTTTCAATCTACCAACTCTCTGCTACCTAAAATACTTTACTACACTATCTATAATGTTCATTCAACTGGATACATTCATCCCTTTTAATATATATATATTTCAGAGAGGAAGGGGGAGGGAGAAAGAGAGAAATGTCAATGATGAGAGAGAATCATTGATTGGCTGCCTCTGCATGCCTCACACTGGGGACTGGTTGAGACTGCAATCAGGGCATGTGCCCTGACAGAGAATCAGACCCAGACCATGATCTTCTGGTTCATAAGTCAATGCTCAACCACTGAGCCATGTTGGCCAGGCTACACACATCCCTTTGACTTTGACAGTTTTGCTTCAGTATCACCCCCCTTCTAAAACTTACCTAGCAAAATTGATTGCCACATCCTCTGCCTATTATGTAGAGTCTATAATTAAACTTAGCACATGTGTATGAAAAACCGTGACTTACCTCTTGGAAGGCATGAACCATATCTAAACATCCAGTGTCCTATTTAGTCAATGATTGGCAAATAACTGAAGTCACAAAAGGACATTTAAATGAGGGGTTTTCTACCAGGAAGTTTTATGGACCAATTTTACATGTACCATATTTAGGTACTTTTTTGGTCAGGAAGAATGGCTTGCCCAGTCCACTGTGAGGTGCTCTATAAGAACTGTGTTCATTTTGTGTTTTCATAATATTCATTTCTGCTAATAGCACTGAGAAAGACCTTCTTCATTTCAAAAAACACAAGTAAATGCCATCTAGCAAAGACTAAGTTAATTGAGAGCTGCCTATACATCGTGTTAGGATGTAAAATGATGTATCTTGCCAGGATTGCCTTAACTTCTAGAGCAGTGGTTCTCAAGCTTTCTAATGCCGCGACCCTTTAATACAGTTTCTCATGTTGTGGTGACCCCCAACCATAAAATTATTTTTGTTGCTACTTCATAACTGTAATTTTGCTACTGTTAATGAATCGTAATGTAAATATCTGTGTTTTCTGATGGTCTTAGGCTCTACAGCAGCGGTTCTCAACCTGTGGAATCTAGAGAAATGTGTCATCAAATATTTCACACAAACCACTGTGCTGCACTAAGTGGAAGTAATTATGACTTTTCCCTTTGTTTCATCAGATGTTCAGTCCCTACCTACCTGGAGGATGTATAGTGCTTGCTTATTCTTGTACTACTGATAAATTGTGTTTAATTTTTCTGTTTTCACTTTTATTGTATGTTCTTCAAAATGAAATCATGATTTTCATCATATATTTATGTAAGGTGTCCCAAAAAATGTATACACACACATTGGATGATTATAAAGTCAGTATTTATTAACATACTAGAAGCCCAATGCACAAATTGGTGCATGGGTGGGGTCTGGCCAGCACTCCCCCATGGGGCCCGATCAGGCCAGGCCAGCTCGGGGGAGGGGCCGTTCCCTCCCCATCCCCTGATTGGGCTGGTTGGCCAGCCACAGTGTGTGGTGTGTGTCATAGCGACCAGTCATTTTGGTGTTCCGGTCACTTGGCTTTTATATATATATACATATATATATGTGTGTGTGTGTATATATATATATGTATATATGTGTGTGTGTGTATATATATATATATACACACACACACACATATATATATGTGTGTATATATATACATATATATATACACACATATATATATACATATATATACACACACACACATATATATACACACACACACACATATATATATATATATATATTAGAAACCCAATGCATGAAGATTCATGCTAGAATGGGCTTTCCTTTCCCTGGTTGCTGGCACTGTCTTTCCACTTGGCCCAGCCCCTTTCCCCTTAGGCCCCAGAGCCGCCTCTTTCCACTCCAGGAGCCGCCTCTTTCAGCTCCAGCCCCGCCTTCCCATGCTGTCCAGAGGCCCTGAGAGACTGGGGGTGGGGCAGAACGCCTGCATCATTGCCATGGCAACGACACAAGCATCCTGCCCCTATCACTCAGCACCTGTGTATGCAAATTAATCTCCATCTTTGTTGGGTTAATTTACATATCACTCCTGATTGGCTGGTGGTGTAGTGGAGGTATGGTCAATTTACATGTTTATCTATTATTAGGTAAGATATATAGAATAGAGGCCTGGTGCACAAAATTCGTGCACTGGGGGAGGGGGGTGTCCCTCAGCCTGGCCCGCACCCTCTCCAATCTGGGACCCCTCGGGGGATGTCCAACTGCCAGTTTAGGCCTGATCCTGCCCTCTCACAATCCAGGACTGCTGGTTCCTAACCGCTTGCCTGCCTGCCTGCCAGCCTGATTGTCCCCTAACCACTCCCCTGCCAGCCTGATTGATGCCTAACTGCTCCCCTGCCAGCCCGATTGCCCCCAAGTGCCCTCCCCTGCTCACCTGGTGGCCCCAACTGCCCTCCCCTGATGGCCATCTTGTGGCAGCCATGTTGTGGTGACATTGCAACATCACCTAGGCTTTTATTATATAGGATAGTCTATTTACAAAATGTAAAAGAATATACAGAAATGAATACTTTTTGTCAATGCCTATTTTCAAACTGATGACCATTCTGGTCCAGGCACTGATGATAACTTGAAGCAATGGAATTGCCAACATCAAGAATCATTTCATTCAGTATTTGTGTTCCCTCAATTCATCAAGTGTTACTGGTTTTGTACCGTAAGCTTTTTCTTTTATGTATCCTCATAAAAATGTCTAGTGGATAAATGTCTTTTGTTCAGAGCTTGACCTGGCTTCACCCATTATTTCAAATCAGGTCAAACTGAAAAGGAGTGAAAATTAAGTGAGTTATCAGCTCTCACAGGGTGTCCCCCCAAAAATGTATACACACTTTGAAAAATTATAAAGGCAGTGTTTGTACTTCAACTGTGTTTTTAAACTTCCAGTAGCATTTTAGGATGAACTTCCTTTGTTCAAAGCTTACTCTGGTTGAAAAGAAAGAAATATCAGTTGAGCTATCAGCTGTTAAAGTGTGCATACAGCTGAAACTGGTTTGGCTCAGTGGACAGAGCGTCAGCCTGCGGACTGAAAGGTCCCAGGTTCGATTCTGGTCAAGGGCATGTACCTTGGTTGCAGGCACATCCCCCATAGGAGGGGTGCAGGAGGCAGCTAATCGATGTTTCTCTCTCATCGATGTTTCTAACTCTCTATCCCTCTCCCTTCCTCCCTGTAAAAAATCAATAAAATATATATTTTAAAAAAAAGTGTGCACACATGTTTTTGGGACACCCTGTAGATTTGAATCCACATTGTCTCTAGCCCATTTTATTAATTATAGATTCAGTCATTGTGAATTTTACTTTGTGGCTATCAGATCTACCAAATCCAATTCTTACATCAAGTATTGCCGATCTAATTTTGACAAAAAACTTTATTCCTTTTTTGGGAGGTTGTTATGACAAAAATTAGCATTTGTAGTTTGAGCCATTTGCAGTTTGAGCCATTGTCAGTTTTATTTTGTGGTGATTGCTTCATCTCAGTTCAAAATACCCTGGGATAGAGTTAGTTTCCAATGATGCTAACACATTGTGATGCTCTGGTCAGGCTTAATCCAAATTAACAACGAGACGGAAAATTTCATCAGATTTTTGCTTGTCACAATAGAAAGTATTAAAATGGGAGGGGGGGGGGCGCATTCAGCCACCTTGCTTTTTGCTGGAGCAAAACTGTATATATAGGGCCTAGGATGCAAAATAACAGGATAAGACTGAGACACAAATAGTTTGAACAAAAAAGGGACCCCATGCTAAACCTGACAAGCTCAGAGATCTAAGGTGAACACATAGGCTGATCTGAAATTAAAACTTCCTAGCTAAAGGCGAGTCATGGCGGGTAGTCACGTCCTAGGCCGGTATCTTCCTTGACAAAGGTCAACCTTTACCTTAACTGAGCCTGTCTATTGTCTTTTTGCATCTATGATAACATACCTTTGGAAAGTCAGGGTAATTTCTTTTTTCCAGACCTCTCAGGGCACAATCTCCCACCAGAGCAGGAGACCACAGAACCCCTCATTGTTATTGTTATCATGTTAATTGGTGACTGTTAGCTAACCTCTACCCACCAATTTAAAAGAAATATGTGTCTATTCCTTTTATTTTTTTTATCAAATCCCAGAGATTCCCCTCACTCTTTGTTTTCTCCTGCCTCCCTAATCTAGCACCAGTGGATTTCTTGTAACCTTCTGACATCTTCTCCTTTGACTGTAATGTATAAAATAAGGTACAAAACTGCCACTCTCTGGAGCATTTTCACAATCCATTGAGATTTTGCTTCCCAGCAATTGTCATCAGTTAGGCTCACATAAACTCAAAAAAGTTCTTACAGGTTTGGAAGTTTCTTATGTCGACAATAGCATGGAGATGAAGTTGAAAAGTGAGTGTGGGGACAGTTTGTGAATGCCCTTGAACACAACAAGATGCAGTGAAATAACTGCTGTTGGGAGAGACCGTGCTCTCCTCGTGTCCCACCTTCTGTAGATCCCCATTTCAGCAGCTACATGGCTCTCAGGAAGAACCTTTAGTCCAACAGGCAAGTCCCAGGCTATTCATGGAATGTGATGTTCTGGGGTTGAGGGCTGTGCCTTGAGGGTGGCACAGGTTCCCTCTGCTTCTCTCCTTGCCCACTTGCCTTAGGTTCGGGGCAGAAACTGACCAAGATTAGAAAGGGCTATGAGCATCAGGGCACAACCCAGGCATTTCTGAGACCCAGACTGAAATACAATCATCATGGCCTAGAACTCTCACCCCTCTTTCTAGCACATGCTTACCATAGGACCTTGAGCAAGTTGCTTAAACTTCCTGAGGGTCCATTTACCCAAGTGTAAAATAGAGAGTTGATCCAAATTCATAAAAATAACTGATGTCATTGAGTGTTCACTTCTAAGTGCTTTACAGAAATGAATTCACTTACTCCCCATAACAACCCCATCAGGTAGGTACTATTATTACTCTCTTTACCTGAGGATGATATTGAAGCTTAGAGAGGTTAATAACTTGTTCAAACTTTCAAAGTAAGCTCTGAGTAGACTTGGAAAAATGCAGTGAAATAACTTCATTTACCAATGGGGACTCTACCTTTTAGATACACACACACACACACACACACACACACACACTCCACCTGATTAAAGAACTTGAACACCTACCTTATTTAGACAGTGCCTAGAACAAATGGGCTCCTTAACAGGGAAACCTACAAAAATGCCATACTAGAGGGCTAAGCATGATGTGATATGATTAAATGTACATGTTAAAAATATTAGTCTGGAATCCCTCTCTCTCTCCCAAAGCTAGGTCTGAATCACCCTCACTACAGCATGGGAAGTTAAAGTAAAATATAGTAAATTAAGACCATAGAATATAGAACAAGAAGGACCTTTACATGCCAGCTGCCTGACTCTTATTAATTTGGGGAAATGATATCCAGAGGGGTGGACCCAAAGCAAGTTAGAGCAAGGTTCCCATCCCCAGGGCTCTCACTCATGTTCCAGTCCAGTGTTCTACCCCTTGTACTGCGCCGGCTCCCCAGCACTGGGGGAAAAAATAAAAGGTATGCCCAACCAGAACAAGCATCATATTCACATGTAGAAGAGCTCACAGACACACTTCTCATGGTGTGACCTCCACTTGCCCTCTCCAATTTCTCTGGAAATAAGTCTACTTATCCTTTGCAGTTCCCAGCAGAGTTATCCCCGGTCTTTCCCTGGGAACAGAGGTACTTTTGCAACATCTACTCTGATGCTCAGGATAAGAAAAACATTTGAAATGGTGCTGGAGGCAGGGACTGCAAGGCTGCAGTTCTTTTTTTAATGTTTATAATCCCTGTTTTAGCCCACGGCAGACCCATCTGAATGTAGGAGCCAAGAGCCACAGAATCAACTTTGGGCTATCTCCTTTGTAAAGTCTACATAAGGTGAATGCAGCTTCTTGAGGTGCTTTTAGTGGGATGGCCCACTCCCATATAAACATCCCATCATACAAACAAGCTGTGTGCCCTCACTTTTCACATTAGCCAATGTACAATGTAGAAATCATTTCACAAAAGAGATCTTATGAAAATGATTCTCTCCAGGTCTAGTCTCACTTCTTCAGACTGTCTTCCCTGATGGTCTCAGCACAAGGGGATGTCTCTTTGCTCTGCCTGCCTGCATCCCTCACTGTCTGAGCTACAAGGTGGCACAAAGTCCCCTCTATGATTGATTTTTTTATAATTTATTTGAAGAGACTGTCAACTGCAGCTGAGTCATATTACCTATCTCCACTGTATTCATTACCAATCTTCCTAGAAGAGCCTTCACCATCCATTCATTCATGGCACATAGATATAACATACCCTGCACCAGAGCTATTGCTCTTAAGGCATTTCTCTGCTATAAATAAAAGAGGGAATCAATCTTTCTTGAACCCCAAGGATTCAAGGATTAGTCAGGTACCAATCCCTATTTCACTTATTTTCCAAAATAACCCCAAGGAATATGTATCACTTTGCCATTTTTCCAGATAATAAAACTGAATTTCCAGAATGTTAAGCAACATGCTTGAAGATACACTGCATCTAAATGGTAGAGTTAGGGTTAAGTACCTTTGACTCCGAAACCCATGGGCCATGTGGAAGGAGAAGTCAATTTATGAGACAGGAGACCTTGGGTCATTAATTTGATTGTGGCCTTGAATCATTTCCTTCTCCTATCTGAGTCTGAGTTTCCTCATCTATAGATGAAGGAACTAGATACAGTGATCACTCACGCCATCCCACCTGCAGAGTTTCGAGCTCCTCAAAGTTGCTTATGTGAGTCACATGGCCTGCCCAGATGTTTTTAACTCAGAATGTCCTGTGTAGTAATCAGCCTCATCTTGTTATTTCCTGCCTGCTCTTCTAACCTCTTTCATTTGGGATCACTGATATCACTTTTTTTGTGTTACTCATATTTACTAGAGGCTTGATTGAGAATCATCTGTAAATTTCATCAAAGGGCATTTATTCCCTGGGAATGGAGGTACTTTCCCTGCCCAGGGAAACTTCATGGGCCAAGTGCAATACCAACACAGAGCTTGCATTCTGATCACCTCCTTCCATGTTTCTCTAAATAACTGCCCTGGGAGTGGATTAGCACTATCCTGAAAACCTTCCAGACCTGGACGGGAACATTGGGCAAGCTATTTAACCTTTATTTAACCTTTCTAAACTGCAGTTTCTTCATCTAGGAAACAGGAATCATGACACCCACCCCCAAAGGGCTGTTTGGAGTATGTATTAGAATTACGTGTGGCGTATGGAGCAGTCTATTACCAGACCTGGAGTGAGTCATTCCCCTTCCCTGTTCCCCATCTCTACCCCCTTTGGGAATAGCTTCTGAGCAAACAGAGATTTCTAAAGAAGTTTCTCTCTCTCTCTGAATAGCATCGTGATGAGTTTTCCTAGCAATGACATCTAATATTGCCCATATATTTCTCAACATGCGCTTAGGCGTATAATGTATATCTTTGGCCTGCAAGTAAAAAACGGAACCAAAATCTCAGGTCTCTCTGGTGAGTGACCTTGGAGGGGTTATTTAACCTTGCTAAGCTTGTTTTTATTAAGCCTCTCTAAGTCTTTATATGTTAACATTGCTGGAGAATTAAATGGAGTAGAACAGGTATAATGTCAGGCCATGATAGGTACTCAATACATCAGATGGGTCTGGATTGGAATCCCCTCTCACATGTACTCACTTAGAGACCCCTATGAGGCCTGATTTCCACATCTGTCAAATGGGGATAATAATTCTTAGGTTTCATGTTGTTGTGAAGGTCTATGCAATAATATTAGTGGATAAGTCTACAGAGGAGGCACTCAGCATGTGGCAAGACCTATGCCCTCCCTTTTCCTGAACACTTTTGGTTTGGTTGTCATGGTTAAGAACCAGTGAGGAGCATGATAAAACAGTTTTAAAAAGTAAAAATGCACAAAGGCAAAACAGATGACATGTGTTCCTTTCCTTGGTGGAGGAGCGGGGTGGGGGGGGGGGGGGAGTGGAGGGAGGGCGTAGGATGGGGGAGGCTCCTAAAGGTTAAACTTAGGACATGATTAAGACATCAAGATGATTCTGCCTAAATAAAAAATTAAAAACTTTACTAGGCCATCACATTTGGTTCATATCAAAATCACTCAGATCCAAAGACACATTCTGAGCAGTTGACATTCATTTCAGTTGGAGGCTAATCCAATCTTTAAAAAATTAATCCGAGCTTGACACGAAGCTGATCTCATGTATTTTCACAGAACATCCCACTCCCCGTCGATTTCCTGGGAAGGAAATGGGCAGCCTGTCTGTCAGAAATAGAACTGAAAACACCCCTTTTCCTCATTTCAGCTGGAATCTGCAATTTCAAAAAGGGTTTAAACCGCCCAGTGGACTCTCATAAATTACTCCTGTCACAGCCTTTCACTTGAGATGTACTTTCCTCCCCCAACAAAAAAGCTCATGTCCTTTCCTTCAATCACTGGGTTCTAGAACCCCAGCACCGGAAGGGCCCTCAGAAAGCTTGCCTATACCCTGTCCATCAACCCCCTATATCACACAGTCATGAAATCCCACCAGTTCTGGCCTCCTGCCATTTCCCAAACCCATCTCTCTAACTTTTCCTCAGCATTTATTCTCCCAGTTACACCCTCGTCACTTCACTCACCTAAGCTACTACAGTGATATCCCAAATCTTTAGGACTCTGCCGTCCATCCCTAAATGGCAGTCAACATCTTTATAATATGTCAATATGCTTATACTACTCCTTGCTTAAAATCTTCCAGGGGCTCCCCTTAGAATCAAGTACAAGATGCTTATCTTGGCAGCTGACCTTTGGCATGTTCTGACCCTTGCCTATCTCTTCAATTCCCTCCTGCTCTGCCCCTACACCCCTTATGTTTTGGACCCCAGTCATAATTAACTGTGAACATCTCTTTTGTTTCTGGAATGCTTTAATACATCTGGCACTATCCAAGAGGCTCATGTGCTCTTCAGAACTAATGTATATATATTCTGCTTTTTAAGGCTTTTTCTAACCTTTCTGCCCACCCCAAGCACTGTTATCTGCTCCTTTGTCTGTGGTCCCATCATTTTGCCCCATTCTATTTACACATAGAATTATCACTGTGTTGTCTGTTTTTCCCACTGTGCTTTGAATTTCTCAAAAACTAAAGCTCTATTGTATAACCTTGGATTCCCATGTGCCTAGAGTAAGTACACATGCACAGACAGTTTGAAATATTCACTGAACATCTATTGTGTGTGCAGCACTAGGAATCTAGAGATGAACATATACCCTATACTCAGTGACCCTAAGCCTGGAGCCACAGTCAACACAGAGAGGCAAATCTTATCTAATAAAGAGGGAATATGCAAATTGACCATCATGCTGTAACAAAAATGGCTGCACCCACAGCGGAGGCAGGGACTCCATAACACAAGACGGCTGCGCCCACAGTGGAGGCCGAGTTCTTGTAAGGAGCCTAAACAAGCAATCAGCAGGGACCTGAGGCTGTGTGGCACTGGGCTGGGGTAGGGGATCTGAGGCCAAACCCCCACCTGGTGGGGCTTGATAGGGGACCTCAGGCCCCACCTCCCACCCCAGGCTGGGGGACCTCAGGCCATGCACTCCACCCCAGTGCCAGGCCAGGGGACCTGAGGCTGCATCCCCCACCTGGTGGGGCTTAACAGGGGACCTCAGGCTGTGCCAGGCCAGGGGACTTTAAGGTGTGCCCGCCAGCCTAGCACCGGGCCAGGCAACCTGAGGCCGCACACCCTGCCCAGTGGGGCTTGACGGGGTGGGGCCGGCTGGGTCTGGATCTAGCCCAATGGGGGTAGGCCTGGCCAGGCCTGGGTCTCTTGAGATTTTGAGGCACATGTGAGTGGGTGGGGACTTGACTCTGGTTCCCATGGCATGCCCCAGACTCTGACAGGAGGAAGATTTTCATATACATTTTACTAATTTTCTTTCATCTCTGACACTTCTATTATAGAGAAAGGGCAAATAGCAATATTAAAATATTTCTTCTAATTAATTACCTTTTAATGTGCACGAATTCTGTGCACCAGGTCACTGGTAAATAATAATAGTACAATGAGAAGCACAAAATACTCTTGTTGGGGTCCCAAAGAAAGGCCCTGAATAATCTGGGTGGTCAGAGAGAGGATAAAAAAATGCTTCTAAGAGGGGATTATATAAGTTATGTCCTTTAAATTGAATTGTGTTTAGACTTTTAAAATTTCGGGTTTATGGCTCCAGATGGCAGACTGGATATCCCTCCCAGATAAGACTCCATTGAAAAGACAACAAAGATGTACAAAACAGAATACATAAATCCTTGGTGGTTCAGATTTAAAAAACAAAAAAGGGGTGCTATCCACACAAATTTCGGAAGGATGCAAAGCCAATGGGACTATCGAGGCATAATCCAGAGCACAGGAGGTCAGTGGCAGGCACAAGCAGAAGGCTGCAGTGACGGAGCCCTGGGAAGGGCAGGAAGCACAGGTCCAGCAGTGCCCTCATTTTACCAGTACATGGTGAGGAGTCAGTACACACAGTCTGAGTGGCTGACAAAAGTTTATTTATTTTTTGTTAAAGATATCTTTAGTATAACTTAACTTTTTAAATGACATTTTGTATCAGTATAATTCCTTAAAGATAATCAATCTTACATTTAACAAATATTCATTGAGTGACTCTATGCTAGGCATCCTCTGAAATATTAGGAATATAGCAGTGAACAAAATAGACAAAACCCTTATAGCACAGAGTCCACTTTCTAGTGAGGAGAGACAGATTATAAACAAATAAAGAGTGACTTATCTAGTAAGTTAGATGGCGATCAATGCTGCAAAGCAGGAGCCAGCAAACCTTTCCTGTAAAGAACCAGATAGGTGATAAATATTGTAGATTTTGCAGGCCATTAGGTCTCTGTCAAAGGTACAGATGCTACTGTATTTAAACGCTGGGGTTACTTTTTGATAAACCCATTTATCATAAATTTAAAATATTGTAAGTAAAAAATGCATTTAATACACTTAACCTACTAGATATCATAACTTAGTCCAGCTTACCTTAAACATGCTCAGAATAATTAATTACATTAGCCTAGCGTTGGGCAGAATCATTAACTGCAAAGCCTTTTATAAGAAAGGGTTGGCTCTCTCATGGAATTTATTATGCATATCGCTTTTGCATCATCATAAAGTCAAAAATTTGTATGTCAAACCATCGTTAAGTCAGGGCCCACCTGTACTTAACTTTGCCATGGAAGCAGGAAAACAGCCATAGAAAAATATATAAACAAATGCATGTGGCTTTGTTCCAATAAAACTTTTACAAAAACAAGCAGTGGACCGGATCTGACCTATGGCTTGCAGGCTACAGTTTGCATACCGTTGTTATAAAGAAAAAGTAAGCAGGGACAGGAGTTGATAACTTATAGAAAGGCACCACATACAATGGAAAGACCATTTTATTTTATTATTTTTTTAAATTTTATTTTATTTTTATTGTTTTAAGTATTACAAATAGTAGTACATATGTCTCCTTTTTTTTCCCCCTTGATCTCCCCCCGACCTCCCTTACCCCCCAGGACATGCCCTCACCTGCCCACCCTGCTCCCCCGCCCCAGTGTCTTATATCCGTTGGTTGTGCTTATATGCAAGCGTACAAGTCCTTCGGTTGGTCTCTTACAGCCCTCCTCGCCCAACCTCCCCTGTCTTCCCAATGTAGTTTGATAGTCTGTTCAATGCTTCTTTGCCTCTGTATCTTTTTCCCACCATTTCTTTCCTTTAAAAAGTTTTGCCTTTGCAGACTGGAAATAAACATATAATAACAAAACAAGACAAAACAAAAAAATGTTTGAGTCCCAATTTCAATGTCCAACAGTTCCTTATGTGTACATGTCAGCATTGATATCTGGATGGTGGGCACATGGTGGCAATGCAGGTCCGACCCTCTCTGGTTTGGTCCTAGGCAACCTGCAGCGGTGCACAGCTGCTGACTGCTCCCATGGCAAGGCGTTGTCAGCGTCTTCCATCTCTGGACTGTTTTTTCCTCTTGTCTTCGTGGTTGGAGCACTCCTGTCAATTCCTCTCTGTTGCAGGAATCCATCTGGTCTTGGGGTTGTTTTCTGAAAATATACAAATATATTCTCGACCACAAGTTAATAAAGGAATCTTTTCTATATAATTGATTTGGGATCCTTTTTATTTTTGTTCAAACGATTTTCCTTTGTCTTATTTAGACACCATGTGTGTTTTTAATGGCCGTCTTGCTGTTAGCATTGCAAATGAAACTTAATTTGGTAAAGTAAAAATTTTCTAGATGTAATTTACTTATAGGATATTTTTCCTTACATGATATTGCCCTACTATCCCCCCCTTTTTTTTTTTATTAATGGAGGTGTTTGTAAATTTATAATGCAGTCTTGATAACTTTAAATTTAAAAAAAATTTTTTCCCCCACACATATGACTGCTTTAGGTTCATTGCATATTCAGGAATTTTACCATGAGATGAACTACCAATAGAAATTTTAGTTATTACTTTAAGAACAGCTTTTTGTCCAGTACTTGAATATTCACTTATTTCAATGAGCCTATTTAAATTAATCTGAAAACTCAATTACTATTTTACTGTCAAATTTAATACTCTACCAACAATCTTAGTTTACCCTGTAAATATTAGTGGGAAGGATTATTTGCATTCTTGAGTGGGCCCTGAGCATTCCAAATGCTCGCTGAATTTAGATATAGGGCAACTGCTGTCGGCCAAGTCTCTTGTCTGTTACCTGGAAAGACCATTTAAAATAAGGAATGAAAGTGATTATAAGATCCGGGGCCCAAACAACCACAAAGATGAATTTGGCATTTACTGAGTGGGAAGACTGTGAGCAAGGAGGTTAGAGAAGGGACAGAAGGAACTAGAGCCAAAGACCCTGAATTGAATTTGGCATATTTTAAGCTTGAGATGTATGTTAGATATTCAAGTGGACACATCAAGTAGGCAGTTGGATGTAAGAGTCTATAGTTGCAACAGAGACAACCACCTACTTGAAGAACTAAAAATATTGGAGAGATAAAATAATAGGATGAGAGATGGTGAGTGTGAAGAGTTTAAGAACTAACACCACCTAAACATATAAATTAGAGTTATGATGGTCACCTACTTAAAATTTAAAAAATATATATACTCCAAAAGAAATTAAGTGAAATAAGCCGGTCATAAAATGACAAATAGTATGTGATTCCACTTAGACAAGGAACCTGGAGTAGGTACCTTGATAGAGACAGAAAGTAGAAGAGTAATTACCAGAGGCTGGGGTGGGAAGGATGGTTTGGTAGTTAGTGTTTAATGTGTACAGACTCTCTCTTTGAGATGATTGGGAAGTCCTGGAGACAAATGGTAGTGATGATTACACAACAATGTGAATGTACTTAATGCCACCAAACTATACACTTGAAAATGGTTAAGATGGTAAACTTTGTTATGCATATTTTACCACAATATATTTTTTAATTTTTATAAACTTACATAGTAATCGCACACAATAAAGAAAGAAATTGTGACCTCTTGGTATAAAAGATGAAAAGAGAGAAAAGAAGGGAGATTTTGGCTTTGTATTTTGTACTTTTCTGTACTGTTTGGATTCTTTAACCATATGCACACATTATTTTCATATTTATAGGTCAAATATTTTAAAAGAATAAGCATGCAAAGGGAGAAGTTCAATCCATGTTTCTGCTTGACTTGTACCCAATTTCTCAAACACTATTCTATAGAAGCTGATTTCCAAGAAGGCTTCAAAGCCCCTTTTTATTATTATTACTTGAAGCTATTCCCTTGGAATCAGACACTTGTGTTTTTCCGATAGAGCTTGCATTCAAAGCCTCAGAGGGTTGGTGCATTTGGAAACCTCAGCACAGCCCTCTGCCTTTGAACTGAGTTTTCCAGGACTCCTCGCACATTCCTCATCCAACACAACCATCAGGCAGCCAGTATTTCTTGAGTTGCCCATGGAGGTGGCCAGCGCCTGCTGGAGCATGTCCATTAAAGAAAGCCTCCCACCAGCAAAGCAGACCTCAGGAAAATCCCAGACTGCAGCTGCTCACTGCTCAGGCTTCAACCAACAGGCTCTATGATGCCAATAGGAAGGCTTCAAATAAGGTCGTCTCGTCTTACCGAAGTTACCAGAAATTCTAGATTCCAGTAAGAGAATTCTAGCATGTCAAAATTTGAAGAGACCACAGAAATCATACTGTCAAATCATTCCATTTTACAGAGGGGTAAATGATGCCTAAAGATGTCTACCGGCTATGAGTTAGAAGCAAAACCCAAACCCAAATGTAGGTGTGGATATCAGGAAAAATATGCATTACTCTGCTCAACCCTTACAGCAAAGTTATGCATAAGAAACTTTTTAAATCTGCATTTTATAGGTACTGCTTAATTTGTTCAAGTCACACAGTAAAGATTAAGGTTGAGAAATGAACTCAGATAAGTCTGAAAGGACCGCCCAGATTGGTGGGTCCTGCCCTGTTGGAGGAAGGGGAGGAACAGATGGTGGTTAGGAAAATACGAAGATGGAGGAAGCAGGGAAGGAATACACATAGTTGCAGCTAACTGGGCAGAAGGAGTAATAGCATGAGTAAGCCAGAATTCTTAGATGGACTATGAAGTCATGTAATTAATGGATCATTTCTCTGTTGATGACTCTCTTTTTCTTTTTTATTTTATGTGTGAGGACTTACTCTAAGTGCTAGAGATGTGGACTTGAATCAGACAGGGCCCTGCCCTCAGGAGACAGTCCAGCAGGCCAGATGGCAATACTGTAGTGTGATGACCATGGGATAGAGCAGTATTTTCTAAACTTTTTGTAAGAATTACCCACTCCGGATTCACTGAGTTGAATTATTTAAGGGAAGGACCTGGTCATCTGCATTTTTACAGAGTCCCCCAAGTGATTCTTATTATTAGTCACAATGGTTTTAGAATCATTCAAATGTTTATTGCAATTCTGGTTCAGCCAATGATATTATCAGTCTGACAAGATTATCTCTCTGGACATTCACCTTTCACCTGCTCCCAGGTCCTTTAAGATGCCCTCCCCTTCTATCAAAATACAGGCTACTTTGCATTGCTGCACAAGTTGTGTGCTGCACAAAGACACCAGCCAAAATACTGAATGTTTCTGAGACCCCATCCTATACTAATTCCTCCACCCTGAGAAAAGGCCCCCCCCCTTTTTTTTTTCATCCAAATGCTCTAAGCTCTGACTCCTATTGTTCTGTGTCTTCCTAGAAGAAGTAACTTTTGTAATTCATCTGCCCAGATGTGAGCACTTTTCCCTAACTTGGACAAAGGCACCACATACACTAGCAAGATCCTATGGTACTGGTACCTGTTACCACTCCAAGATTGCTTTACTACAGGTGGCTTTTTCATCTCTTTACTGGCTGTACCAGTCTAATGTCTGAGCCAGTTCCTGGTCTGATTCCTTGCCAGTCCATTGGGCCTTGCAATAAAAGATGCAGCATCCCAGGTCCTGTCTGCCCCATGTCTGGAACGAGAGCAATAGGGTTTATAATTAACAATCAAAGATGCCAGGCCATACAGAACTTTGGAGTCAGGCCTGAATTCCATTTTTGACCTCACTTTTTACTAAGTCATTTGAACAAATTAAGTATTATCTATAAATGCAGATTTAAAATGTTCTTATGCATAACTTTGCAGTCAAGTTTGAATAAGATAATGGATGTAAAAGTCCTTAGCACGGAGCCTGGGATATAATGAGTTTTGTTTCCTATGTGCAATCTCATTTAACTTAAGCTTATTATTGTTACTATCCCCATTTCACAGATAAAGAAAATGAGACTTGGAGGTGAGATAGGGGGAAGTGGCACAGAGTTGATACCTAATTCTAATTCTAATTTTTTAATCCATGTTTCTTCTACTTTTGTTTTATTTTTTTTCAGTTACCATTGACATACCATATTATATCAGTCTCAGGTGTACAACATAGTGATTAAACATTTATATAACTTACAAAGTGATCACCCCGATCAATCGAGTCATGTTCCTTCTACTTTTGCCTCCAGATTCAGATATCAACTTTTCTCAGGGTTTCAGATTCAAGGAGAGGCAAGAGTAAGATTTCATCTTCAGCGAATAAATGTACCTCTGTTAGGTCCAGCAAAACATGTACAATGAAAAATAGGCTTTTACTTTTGAGTGCCAACTCAAATGGGTTAGTAATTTACTGCCCAGAGGACAATGTCATGAAAGATTACAAGAGCACGACAAGGTTCATAGAATATCATGATTGATTAATGACATCAGCCATGGGAACGGGATCCAGGAATGATGGCAGGCCCTACAGAGAGCACCTCACCCCCTTTCAGATTTCTAAGTCTGCCCAAAGTTAAGCACACTAAATAAAAAGGGAGGTCCAAGGGTACTAAACAAAGCTGTTAAAGACCATTAGCACCTTATTAAGACCTTTTCCCGGATGCAGCCAGAAACAGCCAAAGAATACAGAATGGAGGAACATTTTTGAGAGAAAGCATGAAGCTGCCTGAAGCACTTTATGGAAGAAGGAAAACTCAGTCTGTCCATTACCAAAGAACAGGTTCCCTCTTCCTGAACACCCAGGTGGATAGAAGGAAGTCACTATGGAATTCGAAAACCTCTGTGAAGCCCAGTAGGAGCTTGTGTGACCGTGGGAACCAACTTTGGCTTTCTCAAGCTCAGGTGTTTTATCTGTAAAATGTTGACAATGAATTTGAATTCATTGTGGTTTTGTGAGTATTAAATACAGTTAGTTACCTGAAGCTTCAGAAAAGAAGATAAAATATTATGACAATAGAAATATTGATGTGGAGAAACCAAGATGGCAGCATAGGTAATCAACTATACTTGCTGCCTCTCACAACCACATCAAAACCACAACTAAAGGCAGAACAACTACCACCCAGAACCACGGGAAACCTGGCTGAATGAAAATTCCACAACTAGAGAGGTGAAGAAAGCTCATTGAGACCAGTAAGAGGTGTGGAGGTGTGGAAAGTGCTGCACCTGGATGTGCTGATTTTTAAACCAGGAGGGAGATATAAGCTCCTGCTTGCTCTGAACTCCAGTTCCAGGTGAGACTCTGGGGGACCCAGACACATATGGGGAGAAATTGGACTGTCTGGCATCAGGAAAGGAACGCGAGGGCCGCTTACTCTTAGAAGTGCTCACAGCGATCATTGTGAGACTTCTCTGGTTCAGGGCAGCCATTGCTGTTTGCTCCACCCTGGTGATTCCCAGAGACCCCGCCCCAACCCAATTTACAACCACACCCAAGCTGTGAGCAGTGGCTTTTGCATATGAATGGCCTGTCCTTTCACCTAAAACAAACTGCAGCTGGGTCAGAGAGCTCCAGAGATTCCAAAAGAAGGCCCACTACCTGGCAGCAGCAGGGGCCTTGCTTCACAGCTGGGCCTCATCTGGGCACTTCCAAACCCCATACAAAGAGGAGGAATCTAGAGATGTCTCTGTAGCTCCTGCTGGGCAGCCCCAGGCAGTGACTGACCTTGCACTGCCTTGAAGATCCAAGAGCCAGTGTACCCAGTGGTCAGAGTGAGACCATATCAGATTACAATTCTTCACATCTATAAGAGACACACTCAAGGGGCAGACTCAGTGAGCACCAAAGCCCTACTGAAGCAAGTTCTGCCCCATAAGGGTGGCTACTGTGCAATAGATCTTCCAGTGTAGACATAGCTGGTCATTAGAGCCAATTGGCTTGGAGGTCAATTCCTCCCAGTGATACCAACAACAATCAAGGGTTAACTATAAGATGACTATGCAAACAGCCCACAAAGGGGTGCACCAAAAGCATCCTCCTCAGGTGACTGGGGAGGCTGAGACACTAGGCCCTATAGAACACTAACCACACAAGGCCAGTTTATCAACTCAAGGAGACTTAGCAGATACCCAGTACATAGAAACAGAAAACACCCAACCAGAAAAGAAAAAAGAAAACACAGGGAAACAGCCAAAATGCGGAAACAAAGAAACAAGTCACAAATAAAAGAAATGGATGAAAACAAATACTAGATATAGAGTTCAAAACCATGGTTATAAGGTTACTCAAGAATCTTCTAGAAACCTCTGAGAAATTTAGTGAGACCCTCAAGGATATGAAAAAGGACCAATCAGAAATTAAGCATACACTGACTGAAATAAAGAATACTATACAGAGATCCAACAGCAGACTAGAAGATCCCAAGAATCAGGTCAAAGATTTGAAATACGAAGAAGCAAAAAACACCCAACCAGAAAAGAAAAAAGAATGCAAAAGTATGAAGATAGTGTAAGGAGCCTCTGGGACAACCTCAAGCATACCAACATCTGAATTATGGGGGTGCCAGAAGAAGAGAGAGAGCAAGATATTGAAAACCTATTTGAAGAAATAATGACAGAAAACTCCCCCTACTTGGTGAAAGATATAGACTTACAAGTCCAGGAAGTGCAGAGAACCCCAAACAAGAGGAATCTAACGAGGACCACAGCAAGATACATCATAATTAAAATGCCAAGAGCAAAAGACAAAAAGAGAATCTTAAAAGCAGCAAGAGAAAAACAGTTAGTTACCTACAAGGGAGTACCCATACTACTATCAGCTGATTTCTCAACAGAAACTATGCAGGCCAGAAGGGAGTGGCAAGAAATATACAAAGTGGTGAATAGCAAGAACCTACAACCAAGATTACTCTACCCAACAAAGTTATCATTCAGAATTGAAGGTCAGATAAAGAGCTTCACAGACAAGAAAAAAATAAAGGAGTTCATCACCACCAAACCAGTGTTATATGAAATGCTGAAGGGCATTCTCTAAGAAGAGGAAGAAAAAGGTAAAGATAAAAATTATGAACAACAAAGTGACAACAAGCACATATCTATCAACAAGTGAATCTAAAATCCAAGTGAATAAAAAATCTGAAGAACAGAATAAATTGGTGAATATAATAGAATCAGGGGCATAGAGAGTGGACTGACAATTCTCAGGGGGAAGAGGATGTGGAGGTGCGGGAAAAGATTGAACAAAAATCTTACACCTATGGACAAGGACAATGGGGGGGGAGGTAAGGGCATGGGGTGGGGTGAGGTGAGAACCGGGTGGATGGGAGCTATGGGGGAGGGGGAGAGGAACAACTGTAATAATCTGAACAATAAAAATTTATTCAAAAAATATATTATGACAATATGGATGGATCTTGAAACCATTATGCTAAGCAAAATAAGTCAGACAGAAAAAGTCAAGAACCATAGGATTTTAATCATATGTAGGATATAAAACTGAAAACAACAAATGAACAAACAAACAAAAACTCATAGACACAGACAGCTGTATGTATGGTGGTTAACAGAGGGAAAGTGGGGTAGGAGATAGTAAAGGTTAAAGGTGGTCAAATATTGGTGATGGAAAGAGATTTGATTTTGTTTAATAGACATATAATGCAATATAAAGATCATGTGCTATAGAATTGTACACTTGAAAGTTATGTAATTTTATTAACCCAATAAATGTAATAAAAATATGAAAGAAAAAAAAGAAAGAAGCTTCAGAGAACTCCACCCAAAATAAGTATTCATTCCCCATTCTTTCCCTGCCTCCCTTGAAAGAAATATTGTGATATGTTGTTTGTAATTCAGAGTTGTCAAGTTATAATTTACATACAGTAGTCCCTCCTTACCCATGGTTTCACTTCCTGCGGTTTTGGTTAGCCGCGATCAACCTCGGTCCAAAAATACTCAGTGAAAAATTTCAGAAATAAACAATTCATGTTTTAAATTGTGTGCTGTCCAGCATAGTGCAATGAAATCACATGCCCTCCCACCCAGGACATGATTCACTCCTTTGTTCAGCATGTCCACATTGAATAGACTATCCTTCCCCCACCCTCATGGTCACTTAGAAGCCATCTCAGTTATCAGATCAGCTGTCGCAGTATTGCAGTGCTTGTGTTCAATGCTTATCTTACTTAGTAATGGCCCCAAAGCACAAGAGCAGTGATGCTGGCAATTTGGATATGCCAAAGAGAAGTTCTAAAGTGCTTCCTTTAAGTTAAGCATGTTAAACTCAAAGGCTAACACGGAACAAATAAACAAGGTTTAAGTTTATGTGGGCTACAAAAAACAAAAGCTTCAATTTTCATAGAAACGTATGTTTATTTCAATAGAGACATGCTGAATACAAAGGGCTGAAATAAATGAGTAATCGTTAACATAAAATAATAGAACAGTTTAATAAAAGTTAATATTTTTTCTTGAACATTAACTTACCAGACACTGAAAAACTGCACAAATTAATAAGGGTAATGCAAATAAACCTGTTTTTCTTGTTCTCCAAAAACAAAATATTTCCTGTTGTGCACACCATGCAAGTCAATCCAAGACTAATGATGTGACAATTGGCTGCTAAAATATTCACTGCTAGTATTAGTGGAGAGAAATGGTGCGCCTGCACATAAGGTGCATAAGGGAAATGAATGCAACATGATTATAATCATCAGTCATTAGCAAACATTGTAGTTCATTATTAATAATTATATGTAACAGGATATTGTAAAAGTTACAAAATTTTTATTAAAACACTAGTAGCCTTGCACACGAATCCGTATGCCAGTAGCTCACTGCTGCCTTCCAGTAGCTCTCCACCCACTGCCCCGCCCTCCTGTAGCTCCCCCCGCTCCCCCGCCCCCATAGCTTGCTGCCCTGCTCCCTCCTGTAGCTCTCTACCACCCACTTGTAGCTCACTGCCCCACCCTACTGCTGATCCATGATCTGGTCGTTATACAGTCGGTCGTTAGGCTTCACGACCTAACAACCATTTGCATATTACATCTTTATTATATAGGATTTCTTATATACCATTATATTGCCTGGGCTGCAAAAATATTCATTGTGGGCCACATGCGGTCCTCAGGACGTGAGTTTGACATGGTTTAAGTGAAAGGTACTGAGGTTGCTAAGATCTACAATTAGAACAAATCTTCTATTCATAAAATTGTGAAGAAGGAAAAAGAAATTTAGGCTGGTTTTGTTGTTGCACCTCTAACTGCACCAGGTAAGGACACAGTGCATGGTAAGTGCTTAGTTAATATAAAAAAAGACATTAAATTTGTGTGTTTGGGAGACATGAACAGAGAGAGACCACATTCATATAACTTTCATTAGAATATTAGAGGCCTGGTGCATGAAATTCATGCAGTTGGCGGGGACGGGGAGGGCGGTCCCTCAGCTCAGCCTGCGCCCTCCCACAGTCCGGGAGCTCTCAGGGGATGTCCAACCGCTGCAGAGGCAAGAGAGGCTCCTGCCACCACCACTGCAACTCGCCAGCCATGAGCCTGGCTTCTGGCTTAGTGGTGCTTCCCCTGTGGGAGTGCACTGACCACCAGGGGGCAGCTCCTGCATTGAGAGGGATCAGGCCAAAACCAGCTCTCTGACATCCCCCAAGGGGTCCTTGATGGCAAGAGGGTGCAGGCCAGGCTGAGGGAACACCACAGATGCACAGTAGAGATTGGGGAGGGATGCAGGAGGTTGGCCAGCCAGGGAGGGACCGCGGGAGGGCTCTAGGGTGTGTCTGGCCCCTCTCACTCAGTCCCAATTTGCCTGACCCCACCTGCAAGCTAACCTACCAGTTAGAGTGTCTGCCCACTGGTGGTCAGTGCACGTCATAGCGAGCAGTTGAGCAGCCTGAGCATATCATTAGCATATTACGCTTTGATTGGTTGAATTGATGACTGTACACTTAGCATATTAGGCTTTTATTATATAGGACTAAAGGCCCAGTGCACAAAATTCATGCACTTGGGGAGTGTCCCTCAGCCCAGCCTGCACCCTCTCCAATCTGGAACCCCTCAAGGGATGTCTGACTGCCCTTTTAGGCCCAATCCCACAGACCTAATAAACTGGCAATTGGATATCCCTTTCACAATCTGGGACTACTGGCTCCCAACCACTTGCCTGCCTGCCTGCCTGATTGCCCCTAACTGCTTCTGCCTGCCAGCCTAATCACTCCCTAACCACTCCCTGCCAGCCTGATTGATGCCTAACTGCTCCCCTGCTAGCCCAATTGCCCCCAACTGCTCTCCCTTGCCAGCCCAATTGCCCCCAACTGCCCCCCCCCACGCTAGCCCAGTTGCCCCCAACTGCCCTCCCCTGCAGGCCTGGTTTCCCCCAACTGCCATCCCCTACCACCCTGGTCACCCCTAACTGCATTCCCCTGCCAGCCTGGTCACCCCTAACTGCCCTCCCTTGCAGACTTGGTCACCCCCAACTGCCCTCCCCTGCAGGCCTGGTCCCTTCCAACTGCCCTCCCCTGCCAGCCTGGTCACCCCTAACTGCCCTCCCCTGCCAGCCTGGTCACCCCTAACTGCCCTCTCCTGTTGGCCTGGTTGTCCCCAACTACCCTCCCCTGCAGACCTGGTCACCTCCAACTGCCCTCCCCTGCCTGCCATCTTGTGGCAGCCATCTTGTGTCCATATGGGGGCAGCCATCTTGTATGAGGGCATGATGGTCAATTTGCATATTACCTCTTTATTACATAGGATATTGTCATGACTTTCCTATTTTATTGTTAGCTATTATTAGTCATCTTTTACTGTGCCTAGTTTATAAATTAAACTTTATCATAGATATGTATGTATAAGAAAAACATTTTAAATAGGTATAGGGTTCAGTACTATCCGTGGTTTCAGGCATCCACTAGGGATCTTGAAACATGGATGAGAGGAGACTACTATACAGTAAAATTCACTCATTTTAGGTGAACAGTTTATGAGTTTGACAGACATGTGTAGGCATGTGGCTATTACCACAGGACAATACAGAATGCTGCCATCACCCCAGAAAGTTCCTTCATACCCCTTTCAATGGCAAACACCTCCAGCCAATGGCAAACACTGATCTTATTTCTGCCCCTGTAGTGTTGCTTCTTGTTGTGGCCCATTTTTTTACATTTATCTTTCTTGTTGAAAGTATTACAGATGTCCCCCCTCTTTCCCCAGTGACCCCCTCCACCCTGCAAAAGCATACATCCAAATAGCAAATAATTCCCTTGAATTTTTCTTTCACATTTTACTCAAAAATAACTCTACTCTTTTTTCCAGGAAAATTCTTCATTAAATAAATGAATACCATGTGCATATTAAAAAGACATTCCATTTAGTATTCTTCTATTTATAGCCAGAGTTCAATCAGCGGGAACCCCACAAGCCTGTCAGGGTCCACTGTCCTCTTCAGCTCACACTCCTCCCTGCTGCAGCCCAACTGCAGAGCTGGCTCCAGGCCCAGGTGCACAGGCAAGTCAGAGTGCCAATGGAGACTTAGACAGAATCTACTGCGGAGGTGTTCTCTGCAACTTTTCTGGAAATTTTTTAGGAAACCCTGGAATTCCCGTGGGGAATATATGCCTATATAATAATTAACAACATGTAGAAGAAAGGGAATTGAACTAGAAACACAGCGAGAAGAAAGAATGAGTAGACCAGGTGGTCTCCAAAGTCCTTTCCAGCAGAGAAGTCCCATGGTCCAGGTAGATCACTCAACAAGTTCCAATCTCATCACCTGTGCTAGATACTGCACTAAACACAAGAATTACAGACGGGCAAGTAAAGGAAAAATATCACATATGCCTGGTTTCTGCCCACAAAGAATTTACTAACAGAGAGATAAAACATACAGGGAAGGGTGTGATTGAGTGAGGAGAAATAGCATGGTCTATGGAGCTAAAGAGAATGCAATTTTAACCTGATTTTGTCATTTGCTAGTTGTGTGACCTTGGGAATGGTGCTTTACCTCTCTGAGCCTCATTGTTCTCATCTGTGAGCTGGAAATTGCATCCATGCTCAGAGGGGTGTTGTGTGAAATGAATGACGTAATGGATATAAAACACCTCACCCAGTTCCTGTTATATTGAGGCTCAGGAAAGGCAAGTTTCCTTCTTAGCCTCTGTATTAGCCAAGGTATTCCAGAAAAACAGAACCAAGATAGAGAGAGAGAGAGAGCCATATTGGGATTGATTATAAGGAATTGTCTCATGCAATTATGGAGGTTGAAAAGTCACAAGATCTGCAGTCAGCAAGTTAGAAACTCGGGAGAACTAATGGTGTACTACCAGTTCAAGTCTGCAGACCTAAGAACCGGAAGAGCTGATGGCATGGTTCTAGTCCAAAAGCCAACAAACAGGCTTGAAACCCAAGAGCTAATTGTTCACTTTGTATCTGAGAACAGGCAAAGACTGATGTCCCAGCTCAGCTGTTAGGCAGGAGGAGTCCCCTCCTACTCAACCTTTTTGTTCAGTCGACTGGATGAGGCCCACCCACATTAGGAAGGACAGTCAGCTTTACACAGTATACCAATTCAAAATACCAGTCTCACTGAAAAACACCCTCATAGACACACCCAAGAATAATGTTTGGCTAAAGATCAGGGCATCCTGTGGTCCAGCTGAAGCATCAAATTGATCATCGCATCCTCTAAGAAAGGAATTAATGTTCTAAAAAAGGTTTATTTAGAGAAGAACATTTTTGAATGGGGAAAAAAATTTACTTCTGTCTGAAAGGTGCAGAGGAGAAGATATTTGAATCTGGTTCTCATAGCTGCACCATTTTCTGAAAAACTGGCCCATTCTACTTAAATGGGTTTAAGTCCATCCACCCCTTCAGTGTCAGCTACATACCAAGACGTGACCGCTCACTTTCTACCTTGCATTATAGGCCCTGTCTCAATTCTACTAGTCCGTAGGCTTCTTGAGGACATTGTCCATGACTGATGCAGTCTCAGTGCCTGGCACATGTCAGAGGTTGGGAAAATATTGATTGACTATGATATCTAAACCTAACCATTTCATGCAACAAATAAAGTAACTAAGTTTCAAAACTTATTTGTTCATCCAACCAGCATTTTCTGAGCCTCTACTACATATTCTAATAATAAATAAAGTTAAATAGAGAGAGTAAGTAAGACTTCATGTATGCCCCTAAAACTCATGTTGACATAATGGAGAGAAATGAAAACACAAAGGAGGTCCTACTCTGAGCAAGGGTCTTTATGTATATCACTTTACTTTATATTCCCAATGTCCATTCATTCATTTACTTATCCAAAACCATTTATTGAGCACTAACAGTTCCTGGCATTGTCCTGGGTCCAGGGATACCATAATAAATAAAGGAGGTGTAGTTCTGCTGATGCAGAGTTCGCAATCTAGTGGGAGACACAGACAAATTGAGAGATAAAATAAACCAAAGTAATTGTGAAAATGGCAGTACTTGCCAAATGAAAGGGACTCAAAAAAAGAATATAAAATCTGCCTAGGGAGGTCAGGGAAGGTTTAATAGTATTTGAACTGAGAATTGAAAGAAGAGTACATGTTCTACAATCAGACATGTAAGGAATATTGAATATATAATACACGCATTTTAGACCAGCAGAACAGCCTGTACAAAGGTTTGGCAATGTGGGAGAACATACACAAATAAAAGCTTTCATTTTACAATGGAACCTCTTATAGTTTATTTTTTCCCTAAACATTATATTAAAACCTATGACCACAAACCATTGCATACTACAGCCTAACTCTGATTCTTTGTTCTAGCTGGTTAAATGTAACCCTCGGCGTGGCTGAGATCCAACAACTTCCAATAGTCATTGATCAGAAAATCATGTCAGGTTGGGCTGTAATGGCTGGGTCAGGGGGTGCCCAAGGGCAGGGGATGCTCCTGTACTACCATATGTAGATCTCTGTGGTAAGCAACTTGCCTAAAGTTATACAGTGAGTGAATCACTGAATAGATGGGGCTCGGACCCCTAGCTCAGGGCATTTTCTGCTACTGCACATTGTGTCTTAATTCCCCGTCTCCTTGTCTTCCGGATCTAAACAACTCAACCTCTACAGTGAATAGCTAAGAAGGGCAAGAGAAATCTCTCTGAACATAGAAAAGCCCCTGGTTGCTTCCTATTTTAGTGGGGAAACTTTGGGGAAAAACGCTTATTTTGAATAGATATAAGAAATCCTACATAATAAAAGGCTAATATGCAAATACACTGAACAGCGGAACAACCTAACAACCGGTCACTATGATGTCCACTGACCACCAGGAGGCACACAGAACATGGAGGATGGCAGCTACGATGGGATGGTGGAGTAGGTGAGTGGGGGTGTCAGACCAAGGCAGGGCACCGGTTGCTGTCATTGGGGTGAGCCTCTGGTGGTTACTGAAAATTCTTTGCTTCCATGCACCACGGTCCCACTGGTGCTCACGCCTGCTGCCAGCACTGGCCCCACTGGCACCCACTGCCAGCACCTGGTGCCAGCCATAATTGCTTGGCACCATCAGTGGGTGAGAGTGGGGGCTGCTGGCCCTGATCGCCCCTCAGGGCTTCTCCACCTCCCCCTGCTCCTGAGGGGCAATCAGGGCCAGCAGCAGGGACATTCAGGGCCGGCAGCCACTGCTTGCACCGCCGGCCCCACTCGCATCCACTGCTGGCGCTGGCTCCAATTGCTCCACACTGTCAGCAGGTGTGCCCACTGCAGCCTCACGGCCCACAGTTCCTTTCAAGGTGCACAAATTCATGCACTGGGCCCCTAGTATGTCTTATAAATAATCATTTTTATACCATTCAGCCTTGTATAAAAAATATACCAGGTTGAATGTAGCATTTTCCAGTAGTTATTTGGATTAAAACCCCAGGGCAGTGGCAGCTGACCTCCCCTCTCTGTGGGCGGCAGGGCACCACCAGGTTCAGGCCACACTCAGGGGCTCAGCCCAGGAGAAACACAAGGAAATAGTTCAGAATCCCAGTGCTCCAGGGCAGCTTGATGACTGAAACCTGAGAGGCCTCTTGAACTTGAAGGAGAGGTCAGTCGACCAAATGCTCTATTACCCACTGAAAGTTACACCCAACACAGTATTATTCTCTTACAGCAGAGAGCTGTGTAGTATTCAATGTGCTTCCATGAACAGCTTCATCTTTCTTTTATCCTACGAACAACTAAAAAAGGTGTGGGAAGAGACAATGCAAGAAAAATGGTTACGGTCACGGGATTTGGAGCCTAACTGGTTTGGATCCCATTTCTGACACTGTATTCATGGAACTTAAATGAGTCACTGAGCCTCCATGAACCTGTTTCCCCATCTATGAAATGAAGGCAGTAGTATTACATACAGGGACATCACGGAGTCAAGTAGGTGATACATGTAAAGTGTCTGACTGAGACTCCTATGTTCAATATCAAGTCAATATTCACAGTCCTTGAGTATGAATTTCTGGATTCCATTCCACTAAGTGGGATTTCTTTATAGGGAGGCCTAGCAGCAATCCTCCTCCTCAGCTCATTTCTTTAGTTAAACAGCAGGTTGAGTAAATATTTGTGGGATGAGTCAATAAACCAGTGAATCTCTGCCCTATGATGGCACGGAGCAGCCTTTCCCACTATCCTGATTTAGGGCATGAATGCTTTTGGCGTAATAGGCTGTCAGGCATTGATGGATCACAAAGTGATGGGTTTACCAATGCCCTCAGAGCAATCGAGGTTAAAGAAAAGTCCTTTAGGGCACACTGATGGGGTTGAAGGAGAGACAGGCTGGGTCCTGTATCCCACAGACGGCCTGACAGGTGAATGGCAGCCTCATCAAATCTGTTCTTGGCAGAGGCACTTGGGGAGTTCTCACTTACCAGCCTCTCCAGACCTGTCTGTCTGTCCCTGGCAGACCCCACCTCTTATTGGGGAGGCCAGAGTCAGGCAACCAGGGGGCCTGCTGATTGGGCTGTCAGCTAGGGTGAGGGGGATATTGAATTCATCAGTCATGTTGACAGGGGACGTGGGGTGGGGGAAGGAGCTCCCAGAGTGCAGGGAAAACCCCCGCATAGAGCAAAGCTGTAAAGAGCAACTGGTTTGGCCTTGACCAGGGTGACCCCTTGAGCTAGATTAATGACCCACAGATTCCCATTTGTGTTTCAGATTCACTAAGTGATGGATGATAAACATTAACCCTTGGTCCTCACTCAGATAGTCTAAGAAAAGCAGCAGATAATTTCCTAAATTATTTTCTTGTATTCATGATGGCACACAACATTTTGCTTTTCAATCACCGGACATTCTGTATCTCTCTGGGAAGAGGGAAAGAAATTGAATTGAACACCTATGATGTGCCCTGTGTGTGTACATACATCTGTGATTTCATTCTCTGAGAGGAGGGCGTACATGTTTTCCAAGTGACAGATAAGGATACAGAGCAAGACAGATGACAGAACCAGAATTTCAACTTCAAGCTATTCAACTCTAAGTACCGTCTGTCCAGGCCCTGCCACTTTACCTCTGCTCCAGAAATCAAAACCTAGAATTGATTTGGCCCATTGCTCACTGGTTGATCATATGAGTATGTTTTTCACTGGTTAATTTTTTGAGGTGTATTATTTCTCTCAATCCTCTTTAGCCAGAGCCCTGTAAGTTACCGGGCTAAATCATTAGATCAATTGTCTTTGGTCCTACATGTCATAAGGTGGTCCAGTGCAGCTGGAATCTGAGAGAGTCCTTCTTAGGACCTGCTCCAGGCCTGGTCCACTCCAGAGCCCATCAAGCTGCCCTTTTCCTAGATTCTTAGAGCCAGAACAGAATTTGAGGTTCTTATTTTTTCAAATTTCTGGGACTGTCTTAATTAGCAGATGGTAAAGGGGGAGGAGAGGTTTACAATTGGTGCAGGGAGCTGGGCCAAGGTCCCCTCTGCTTATGATGCTCTGGGATTCAGTGAATTAAAGGATCTCTCAAATACCTCATACTTCTGCTCTCCCATCTTGGCTTCCATGTCCATGGATTATATTGCTTACTCTAGTGCTTTCAGGTTAATGATACTGAATCACATATTTGGGAAAGGGACTTTGGGGCCGTCAAGTCTGATCTACTGTTCAATGTTAGGATCTCATCTCCAACATCCCTGCTTACCCTTCTCCATCAAGGAGGAGCTCATTGCCTCATTCCTTCTTTGGAAAACTTGGCTGTGAGAAAGTTCTTCATTCCCTTTATATTGTTTCAGGCAGAGGGCACAATCTGAGCAAAGGCATGAAAAATGAAGCAGCCTTGTGCTTTCAAAGAGGGTTTAGAATCAGAAGACAAGTATTCAAGTCCCTTGCCTCCTACTTCCGAGCTCATGACCTTGGACAGATTAATTAACCTTTGTGGGTTTGAATATTCCTTTCCTTGCCCTGTCTACCCCTAAGAAGTTGCTGTGAGGATCAAATGAGATAATAGTTACTTTCACAGAGAAAAAGACTCTGTGTGCATTTAAAATACACTAGTGGGTTATCATTACTTTCTTATCCACCTTTTTCCACTTTAAACAAGAAAGACCAAAGTAGTTGGATTTTTTTTATTACTATTTGCAAATGAGAAGTCTGATGCCTATCATAAAATCAGAGGTAGTCCTTGCTCAAAGTTTGAAATTTAGTGTACCCAAAATATTCCCAGATGACATTGTGAAATTGCTTTTCTCTCACTTTCCAAATTCCCCTTTCCATCTAGGAATATTCTCTGGGCTTGACTGGGGAGAAGGCTGATACTTGTACTGATTTGCACCCAAACTGCCTGCAGCTTGCATTGACAGAGGCAAATGTCAACAGGGTGAGACCAACAAATTCATTTTACTTGATGACCTAAGCCAGATGTGAATAGAAGTATCAGAAGAAAGAAAGAGGAGGGGAGAAAGATATGGCCTCTCCCAGCTGTGTCATAATCATTCTGTTTTTTTCCAAGATTATCAGCCGTAGACCTTTCCTATGAAGCCTTTTTGAAACAGCATCTCTAGGTTATCAGGACTTGAATCCCTCAGGACAAGTGTATCACCCTTTGCAAAAACCCTGCTTGACAATATCAAATGCAACAAACAGTTTATTGCTCTAGATGATGTATCATTTAATTATCAAAATAATCCTATGTGCTAAGTTTTATCATTCCCATTATTTAGATGCAGAATGTGAGTCCAAGAAAGGCAAAAGTTATTATCCAAGTTCACAAGGTTAACAGAACCAAAACTAGAAATTAAGTCTTTAACTTTAAAATAAAAAAGTACTAAAGGAAATATCTATCTCTCCATCTCTCTCTTGTAAAGAATAGTTTATAGATTTTAAGAGAGAGAGAAACATCAATGTGAAAGCATAATATCAATTGGCTGTCTCCTGCGTATCCCCTACCTGGGATCGAGCCTACAACCTGGAAATGTTCCCTGACCTGGAATCAAACCACAACCTTTTGGTGCATGGTGTAACAGCCAACCAACTGAGCCACACCGACCAGGAAAAAGGCTATATCTCTTAAATGCACATTTCAACAAAGATGTCAACATTGATTAAATCCTTTCTCTGTTCAAGCCTCTGTGCTAAACATTGGAGCTGGGGAGAGAGTGTAGAAGAATATCTCATTTTATTAAGGAACAGTTTGGAGAGAAATTTCCTCCCATAAACTATAATTGTGTGATCCTCAGGTCTTCCATTTAACAAATATTTAATGATACCCCCTAGGTTCTTACCAAGGATCTGAATATATATATATTTTTAAAAGCCTCAGAGATGAATAATTGATGTTCGGAAGATTAAACAAAAAAATTAGAAGGAAATCACTCCATATGGTAAAATAGATGCAATGATCAAGGTCTAATGAGGTACATGGGCACTCAGACAAACTTTATGGAACACAGCCCTTGGGTGGAAGAGCACAGAGAGGGGAAAGGCATCTGGAGGAGTTCTCATGTGACTTAAGTCATCAAAGTCAAATATGGCTTAGCCAGATTAGTGTATGAAGGAAGGATATTCTGGGGAATAAGAGTGGTAGAAACTAGGAGTAGAGTCAATAAGAGTGCCAGGCATGGAAAACCACAAGTTTAAAACCTGGTGAGAGAAGTAATAAGAGATGAGACTGGACAGAATGTTAAGTGTTGAATCACAAAAGTGCTAAGGAGCCAGGCTAGAGAGTTTGGACTTTATCTCAAAGATTATAGAAAATTATAGAAGTGTTTTAAGCCATGGAATAAAATTATTTGACCCGAAGTTGATCTTTTCATTATCCTAGTATATTATTATATAAACAAAGACTCAAATACACAATATTAATTTGTTACATTGATATATTGTAATATGATCACCATTGTAGCAATAATTAGCACCTCTATCACATTACATATTTATACATTTTTAGTGGTTGAAATAATTCATTTCTAGTTTTGGCAAGTTTGAGGATGATTATAATCCTATCTCATAAAAGAGTAATATGCAAATTAACCATCACTCTGCTATACCCACCAGCCAATCAGGAGCGAGTATGCAAATTAACCCAACCAAGATGGCTGTGGCCATGGAGTGAGCAAGAGGCTTGGGTTTCCCCGGTAATGGGGGAAACCAAGCTTTCCACACACCCTGGCTGGCCTACACCTTCACTCAAGGCTATAAAGTTTAAATTATAGAAGATAAATAAATCCCAACAAAAATGGCAGCAGCCACAGAGCTGAAGAGAGCAGGAGGCTTGGGTTGCCCCTGGCAATGGAGGAAGCCAAGTTTTCTGCACACCCTGGCAGGCCCAGGCCTCCACTCAAGGCTACAAAGTTTTAATTACATAAGATACATAAATCCCAGATACCAGGGCCTCCACGTGGGTCGCCGCGGGGGGGGGGGGGGCATTGCTGGCCTGCAAACCACCACAGGATCCTTGCCCAGGCCACCCCACTCCCCAAGGGAACCCCTACCCTGATCTGGGACACCCTTCAGGGCAAACCAGCTGGTCCCCACCCATGCACCAAGCCTTTATCTTATCTAATAAAAGAGTAATATGCAAATTGACCATCATTCCAACACACAAGATGACTGCCCCCATGTGGTCAAAGATGGCTGTCCCCACTTGGACACAAGATGGCCACCACAAGACGGCCAGCAGGAGAGGGCAGTTGGGAGGGACCAGGCCTGCAAGGGAGGGCAGTTGTGGGTGATCAGGCCAGCAGGGGAGGGCAGTTGGGGCGATCAAGCCTGCAGGGGAGGGAAGTTAGGGGTGACCAGGCCTGCAGGGGAGGGAAGTTAGGGGCAAACAGGCTGGCAGGGGAGCAGTTAGGCATCAATCAGGCTGACAGGGGAGTGGTTAGGGGGTGATCAAGCTGGCAAGCAGAAGCAGTTAGGGGCAATCAGGAAGGCAGGCAGGTGAGCAGTTGGGAGCCAGCAGTCCTGGATTGTGAGAGGGATGTCCGTCTGCCCTCAAGGAGACCCAGATTGGAGAGGGTGCAGGCTGGGCTGAGGGACACACCCCTGTGCATGAATTTCACTCACTGGGCCTCTAGTACATTATAACTGTCTACATTCACTATACTGTGCATTAGGTCTCTAGAACTTATTTACTACTCATTGTAAGTCTGTCCTATCCCCCCACCTCCCTTCTTCTGGTAACCTCCATTTTGTTCTCTGGTTTTACAAGTTCAGCATTTTTAGATTCCACATGTAAATAATGTCATATAGTACTTGTCTTTCTCTCTCTAATTTATCTCATTTAATATAATGTGCTCATGGTCTATCCATATGGTCTCAAATGGCAAGATGTCCTCTGTTTTTGTGGCTGAATAATATTCCACATATATACACTGAGTGGCCAGATTATTATGATCTCTGAACACATAATAATCTGGCCACTCAGGCAGGCCTGGTGCATGAATTCGTACATGGGTGGGGTCCAGCCAGCCTGGCCCTGGGGAAGGGACATGGGCAGTTGGCCAGCCTGCCTGCTGGTCGAACTCCTGGTCAAGGGGACAATTTGCATATTATCCTTTTATTATATAGGATATACACTGAGTGGCCAGATTATTATGCATTCAGAGATCATAATAATCTGGCCACTCAGTGTACATATACATGTATATACTAGAGGCCCGGTGCATGTATTCATGCACTGGTGGAGTTCCTCGGCCTGGCCTATGGGGATCAGGTCAAAACCTGCTCTTCAACATCCCCCGAGGGGTCCTGGATTGCGAAAGGGCACAGGCCAGGCTGAGGGACCCCACTGGTGCACAATCAGGGCCCGGGAGGGACCACAGGAGGGCTCCAGTGTGTGTCTAGCCCATCTTGCCCAGTCCCAATCAGCTGGACCCCAACAGCAAACTAACCTACCAATCAGAGCATCTGCCCCCTGGTGGTCAGTGCACATAATAGCAACTGGTCAAAAGGTCGAATGAATGGTCGAACACTTCACATATTAGGTTTTTATTATACAGGAGATGACATTTTATTTATCCATTCATTCATCAATGGGCACTTATGTTGTTTCCATATCTTGACTATAGTGAATAATGCTGCAATAAACATGGGAGTACATACATCTTTTCAAATCCTGTTTTCCTTACCTTTGAAAGGAAAAGAAGTGGAATTGCTTGATCATTTGGTAGCTTTATTTTTAATTCTTTTAGGAACCTCAAAAATATTGTTTTCCATATTAGTTGAACCAATTTACATTTCCACAAACATTGTATAAGTACTCCTTTTTCTCCACATCCTCACCAGCACTTATCACCTATCTTCTTAATGATAGTAATTCCAACAGGTATAAGATGATACCTCATTGTAGTTTTGATTTGCACTTCCCTGATGATTAGTGATCTTGGGCATCTTTTTATTTACTTTATAAAAAGTCTAGTTAGTTCTTCTGACCTTTTTTAATTAGGTTGTTTGTTGTTATTGTTGTTGAGTTGTATGCGTTTTTTATATACTGTGGATATTAACCACTTGTCCAATACAATTTGCAAATATTTGTTCCCATTCACAAGGTTACCTTTTCATTTTGTACATTTTTTGCAGTGTAGAAGCATTTAAGTTTGATGTATTCGTAATTATTAATTTCTCTTTTGTTGATTGTGTTTTTTGTGTCATATCCAAAAATCATTGCCAAAACCAATGTGAGGAAACTTTCCTACATTTTCTTTTAATAGTTTTATAGTATTAGGTCTATGTTAAAGTCTTTGACTCATTTCAAGTTGACTCTTGTGAGTAGTATAGGATAGGGGTCCCATTCCATTGTTCCCCAGGTGTTTCCCAGCACCATGTGTTGAAAAGACTGTCCTTTCTCCATTGGTGTTCTTGGCTCTCTTGTTGAATATTAGCTGACCACATATGCAAAAGTTTAGTTCTGAGTTCTCTATTTTGTTCCATTGGTCTATGTGTCTATTTTTGTTTCTACATGTTAGATTATTACTTTAAAAATTAGTAAGTATTGACCAGAAACAAACTGTGAAATAGATGTAGGTTAAAAAAGAAACAAGAACAACTTGCAACCCTCATCTACCACCTTTGTGAAGAAATAGAATAAGATAATCATCTTTGAAACTCCTGTGTGCACTTTTGGGATGCTATTCCCTACCCTTTTCCTAAAGAGATAACCACTATCCTGATTTTTGTACTTATAATTTCCTTGATTATTTTTTAAGTTTTATCACTATTGTTTAGTTTTGTAAGCCTTTGAAAAGCACATAAAAAGAATCATTTGGGATGTTCTCTTCTGCAACTTACTTTTTCTACTTAACATTATATTCTTGTGGTTAATTCACATTGTTTCTGAGCCTCTGTTTCATTATTTTTTATTGCTGCATCATCCCATCTTAAAACTATTCCACGATTTATTTAGCCTTTCTCCTGTTGATGGATAATTGGGTGGTTTCCCATTTTTTGTTAGCATGGCAGTGCTGCTATGCACTTTTTTTATATATTGTCTCTGAAATTATTTAAGATATATAATCAGAGCCAGTATTTCTGTGTGAGAGGGTATGCACATCTTTAATAGGTAATTAAATATTATTTTTCAAAATAATTTGATCAACCTGCATATCCATCGTCATTGCATAAATATTCAATTACAACACTTGATATTGTCATACTTTTCTGAGTTATTTTTCACTCTATCCACGCTCCCTTAGCTTCAACCACCACTTCTGAGATGATGACACCAACATTTATCTCCAGCTTATTTCTTACTCCTAAGCTGCAGCTGCATATATTCAACTCCCTATTTAACATTCCCCCTTCATGGTTGCCTTCAGCCAGGGCAAATGCTACATGTCCAAAACTGAACATATGTTTTTCAGCGAATTGCACCATCTTTACTCAGATATCCAAGCCAGATATCTAGACTCCTTCCTTTCTTTTTATTCTTCAACCAGACCCTATTAACTCTACTTCACAAATTTCTCTTGAATCTACTTCCTCTGTTTTATTGCGGTTTGCTGATATTTCTGATACTCCTTTTTTAGGTCTCATAGTAAGATTATACTTCCTCATTTTATGAACTTGGTAAGGCCATATTATTTGCTTGGCCAATGAAATGTGTGCAAATATAACATAGGTCAGTACCAAGTGAAAGCTGGGATATTCGATGCATAACTCACCATGACCTTTATCACTTGCCACAATAACTGGTGATACTGCATCTGGTAGCGGCCCCAACACCTTGATCACACATAATCCACATGTAGTATTAATAAAAATAAATAAATCATTGCTCTTTTAAGTCACTGAAGTTTTGAAGTTATTTGTAACGACAGCATTACCAAGACTATCCTGACAAATACAACTTTTTTTCCATCTTCCTGACTGTTGAACATGTATAAGCAGCAGTTAAAAATTTTCCAGTTTCCTTGGAGTTCACTGCTATAAGATTTGATTTTTTTCCTTGCAACTTCCTGAATAAACTTTTATGTTGGCATAAAAATAATAGCCTTTGAATGCCCAACTTCAGAGCATGCTGAGTTCATTCCAAGTGGCATTAGTTGAGGTTTTGGCACTTCCTTCCAAAGCATAGCCATTCTCTATCTGCATAAAAGTCAGCTGTTATCTTCTTTCCAAAGTCATCAAATCCTAAAATAGTAGAAGTTGGACGTAGAGTAATATCTTCCTGGCAAAGTCTAGTGTCAGGTTTCAAGGGAACCATTTGATATCCAGCTGAGGGAGGGACATAACCTAGACTGTCTATTGTGCTTAAAGACCTACAGAATATTGCTTTTAAGGTACTAACCAAATCAAAGCCATGTTATGACACTAACCAAGTGAAAGAAAATTAATATTGGTTGAGCACCTCCAAGTGCCAAGCATTTCATGTATACTGACTTGTTCAGTCTTCAAAACCACTGGTCCAGCTGACTAGTCATTCCCAGAAAATAGATTCAAATTCAGTAAGTGGCTGGCCAAGGTCATGGTAAAGCCTGGAGCATAGGGCTTCTTATAAGGTGTTCTTTTGACTCCACATAGACTCTCTTATGTCATCGCACTTTACTTAAAGGTAAAAGAAATAAATAAATAACCCAAATACAGGCAGATGAGATTTCTGAGTCCTGACTCACTCATCTAACAAACACCTCCTCCTTCTCAGTGTGAGTAGTAGTACTGAAGAGCGAAAATGGGGAAAAAACAAGATTGAATAGATGAGAAGACTAAGTCTTTGCCCTCAAGGGGCTCATGATACACAATGATACACAAAGATAATGATATGCAGGCAGATTAATTACAATGTGATATGATAAATGCATCTATTCATCCATTTGCTGAACATTTACTAAAACTGAGGATTTGGAGACAGAATCACAGCCCAATGGAGCTTAGAGTCCAATGTCACAGGTGGAACAACATTAAGTTTGTTGAGTGGGAGCATCAAGGAGATATGGCCAGTTCTCCCAGATGAGTCACCAAAGACTTCAAGCATGGGATGATTCTGGAGATGGGTTTTAAAAGATAAGTTGATGAAACAAAACAAAAAAGACAACCTACTGAATGGGAGAAGGTAATTGCCAATGATACATCTGATAAGGGGTTAATATCAAAATAAAAAGGAACTCATGCAACTTAACACACACACACACACACACACACCAATCTGATTTAAAAATGGGCAGGGAACCTGAACGGATATTTATCCAGAGAGGACATATAGAAAAGATGCACAATATCATTAATCATTAGGGAAATGCAAATCAAAACCCAATGTAATATCATCTCACATCTACCAGAACAGGTTATCATCTCCATATCCTCACCACTTTCTGAAATTATCTTGCTTATTTTCTGTCTTTCCCATTAGACTGTAGGCCTTGCACTTTCTGCTCTTTGGCACCTAGTGCCTGGCACTTAGTTGACATCCATAATACAGTCACTGAAGGAATAAGTGGAATGGTGCCATACCAAGAAATCTTTTTGTTTCTTGTTTGTGAGATTTGGGCTATGGAGAATAAAGGACATTTACACATATCTCAATGAAATGTAAACTCTCTTCCTCTTATCCCTTCCCTTAATACTCTCCCAAACTTTCTCCTTTTTTAAAAATATATTTTTATTGATTTCAGAGAAGAATAGAGGGAAAGAGATAGAAACATCAATGATGAGAGAGAATCAAAGATCGGCTGTCTCCTGCATGCCTCACACTGGGGATTGAGCCTTCAATCGGGGCATGTACCCTGACCGGGAATCAAACCATGACCTCCTGGTTCATAGGTCAACACTCGATCACTGAGCCACACTAGCCAGGCCAAACTTTCTCCTTATTAAAAAAATATGATGCACAAAAGAGTACTGTGAGTGATTTTGTAAAATCCTAGAAAAGGAAAAATAATGACTGCTTCTTGAGTTACTTCTCCATAGAATTTCAGGTGGGTCAATATATTCCACTATAAATTCCCTCATATAGAATTCTTTTCTTTATAATAATAAATGTAGCTAAAATATGTAATAAGAATATATATAATAAAATATAACATGATTCATTTGTATATAAAATACATATTTGCATATTTATATTATATAAAATATTGATATTTATTATATATTTATTATATTTATATAAAATGTTTTATATTTCGTATGTATATAGTACACTTTTATTTATTAATATAATATTTATATAAAATATAAATATATATTATAAAAATATAATAAGAGTAGATTAAAAAACATGTTTTGACCTTTCTTTTAAGTATTTGATTTCTTAAAATTTTTATTCTTAGTAAAAAACAACTAAATTACAACACAGTGACACAGAAGTGTATATTAAAGAAAATATAAATATCAAAAGCATTAAAATATCAAAAGCACTTCAATTGAACAAAGCCCATGGTTTGAAAACCTCAAATGAATAAAATGGACAATCAAAGAGATACTTCAGAATCTTACCTTCATCTATGGTCATTCACATATTCTTTATTTTGCAATGAGAAGATTCAACAAATATGGTAAGCCTCCCTGAGGTAGATTTCAACATACATGTACTTTTCATCCTAGATTCTTATAAAAGATGATATCATCAAAGTAAAGGGAACTCTTCATTCTTCTATGAATTATATTCCTGAGTCTCGTGTGCCCCATCTTGTCCTCCCCACCCCCATGCACTGTCCATTAATGACTGGGCAGCGCTCATTAGCCACCTGCAGGTGCACTGACATGGGCTCATCAGATTTACCCATAATTTCTCACAGGAGTAGAATTGTACTCACCCACACACCAAAAGCAAGGTCTGTTAGAAATCTTTTAAAAAACGGGTGCTTAATTTATATGAGACGGTGTCTAGACATTTATTTTCTGGAAATATTTAACTTGGATAAGACATGTGGCCCCCAAGATGAATGCAGGATTGAATTATTTCACTTGAAAATTTGTGCGAGGAAATGTCTGGTTGAGTGCAATGAGTTTAAACACTGAAATATTTTCCTAGAATGTAAAGGTCATCTTGTTTGCTGTGTGCTAGCAGGACATTGCATCTGAATATGCCAGGTATTAGGTTAGAAATAGATATTTAGGCAATAATTGCTTTTGTTATGCCTATTTTTCTGTATTTGCATACATATCTGTGGCTACTGCAACTTAGTTATTGGGGGAGAAATTCTGGAGATTATATACAATGGGAGCTTTATTTGAGTTTGAATGTAGAAGTTTCTGCCTCAATATGTTAGACCATAGAGGCCAACACAATTTTCTGTGACGGGCCAATAGCAAATATTTTAGGTTTTGCAGGCCACATGGTGTTTCACAACTACTCAACTCTGCCACTGTAGTGTGAACACAGCCAAAGACAATACACACACAAATGGGTATGAAAGTGTTCCAATAAACTTTGTTCAGAAAATAGACATTTGCTGACCCCTGTCCTAAACCAGTAGCTTTTGCATAGTTTTAACTATGACTGATAATAAGAAATGAAATTTATACCATCACTTGAAACAAACATATATCATGTGTGTTTCTCTGTGTGTGTGTATGTGTGTGTGTGCATTCACAAAATAATCCCTGCCTTTAAAGTGAGAATACACTGATATTTTCTATTCTATCTAATTTGATTCTAAATTGCTTTTTAAATGCTGACAGCCACCATCTAAATTGATTTCAAGACCCACTAGTGGGTCATGCCCCTCAGTTTGCAGAACACTGCACCAGGCTAAACTCTATGCTTGTGTTTAAAGTGAATAGCGTGAGAACAGCTAGAGACAGACAAAGAATCACTGTCCCTGGGTTAATGAATGGGAATGCTTGCCCTTACTCTGAAGCATCTGCTGCCTGCTTGAGTTTTCACATCTCTGGAATCTGATCAAGTTGTGACCCAAAAACCAGGAAGAGCGTGCATTGCTGAGAATGAGTATAAAAGATCTGGGTTAAAGCCAAGGACAGGAAGCTGGGTGCCTTATCTTTTTCAAAGCAGAATGGGGAAACAGAACCTTTTCTCTTTAGAATTAGCTGGCAGAAACTTCCTCTACATGGAGCTCCAGTGGTTAAGAAAACAAGGAGGAAGAACCTTTCTGGTATAAGAGACCAAGCCCCAGAAGAATCATATGCCTCAATCCTAATCCTGCTATGGCCACTATCTAGCTGGTGGCCTGGGCAGACCACTCCTCTCTCTGAGCCTCTTGCTAGCCTCCATAATGCAAGTGTGTACACCTCTCTAAGCCTCAGATTCCTCAACTGTAAAGTAATGGTAGCTACCTCAAAGGATTACAATTAGAATTTAATAAATTAATGTTGTATGTAAAGTACTTAGCACAAGCCTAGCATAAAGGGGCTTAATATAGATTACTTGCTACTAACACCTAATACTTGATATATAATGCTTTTGCTACTTCATATACAATTTGATATATAATACCTGCTACCATTTTACCCATATTTTTATTTCAAAAAGTCTCAAACCAAAAAAATTTCAACAGAAAAGTTAATCAGTTTTATGAACTACTGTTTTTTTCTACACTTAGGTTTACCAGCTGTTAATATTTTGCCACATTTACTCTTTCCTTCTCTCTCTCTCTCTCTCTCTCTCTCACACACACACCACTCTCTTTCTCTCCCTATCAATCTCTCCTTATATATTAATACATATATGTTGTGTGAATCATCTAAGTATAACTTGCCAACATAAAAAAACTGCATTTCTAAATAATTCAGCATGCACCTGTTACCTCTTGCAATTATATTCTTTCAAATTATATCATTAACATTCCTCCAAAGTTTAGTATTTATAAAATATTAGAGGCCCAGTGCACAAATTCATGCACAGATGGGGTCCGGCTGGCCCGACCCCAATAGGTGCTGATAAGAGCTGGGCCTGTTGGGAGGAGGAGATGGTGGGAGTTTGGCCAGCCGGCCTGCCCTGATTGAGCTGGATCAGGGCCAGGTTGGCTGGGGGAAGGGGCCGAGGGCAATTGGCTGGTGAGCCCTGCCCCCAATTGGGGTTGGGGGGGCTGATTGGGAGTGGGGCCAGACATGGGGAGGGACGGTGATCAGTGGGCCAGCTGGCCACACCCCCAAATGGGATGGGGGTGCCAATCGGGGCCAGTGGCCTGGGGGAGGGGCCGTAGATGGTTGGCTGGCTGGCCCTGCCCCTGATCAGGGTGGTGGGGCTGACCTGGGGTGGGGCTGGGTGGGGGAGGGGCTGTAGGAGATTGGCTGGCCAGCCCCACCCTCTATTGGGATGAGGGCAATCAAGGGTGGGGCCATCCTGGGGGAGGGGCTGCAGCCTCATCAGGGTGGTGGGGGCCCGTCAGGGGCATGGCTGGCTGGGGGGAGGGGCTGCAGGAGATTGTCTGGCCAGCTTTGTGCCCTATTGGGATGGGAGTGGCATCAGGGGCGGGGTGACCAGGGGGAGGGGGCGTTTGGCTGCTAGCCCCATTCTTTTTTTTTTGGCAACTTCACGACTTTTTTTTTGTGGTGCCTATACTATGTCTCAAAAATGCCTTCTCTCCCTGCCCCAGACAGCGTCCTTGGGGAGGGGGCAACAAAAAATAGAAGATGTCCCTCCCTATTGCACACAGACCAATATACAGGCCCACCTGGCCCAGGCTGGTGGGATGCTTGGCACATTCTCAGATCCCTGCGGGAGGGGTAACTGGTGGCAACACATATGAGAGGGGACCCCCAGGTGGCCACTCTGGTCCTGGCTACTAGTTCTGGCACTTCCAGGTCCTCAGTTCCTTCTTAGTCCTGCCTGCAGCCCTGGTCCCCTACCTGGCTCAGTCTCCTGTCTCAATCCTGGCCTCAGATGGCCCCCTTGGCTCCTGGGGGCTCTGTCCTCCCCTCCCAGCCAGGAGGTCCTGAGGGGAAGTTATGGCTTCTCAGAGACTCCCCAGCAGAGCTGTCACTCGTGTTCACACAGGGGAAGGGGTGCGTGTGGCAGAAGCAGCTGTATAAATGTGGGTGCAGAGGCAAGTCCTCCAGGGTCACTTGAATAGTTTGCTGATGACACAGATCAGGGCTGCGTTCTCATCCTTGAGGCACTGGTTGTCAGCCCAGAGGTTGGACAGGCCCTTCAGCTCCTCTTCCAGCACAGCAGCCTTGCACTCCAGGGCCCTGCACCCAAATCTCTTCAGCTCCAGGAGGGCTGGCCTCTTTGCAAAGTGTTCCTGCCTCTGTGTGGCACACTCCACCTTGAACTGCACCAGCTGTAGCATGGTCTCGGTCAGGGCCTCACAAAGTCTTGCAGCTCTGTGTAAAGCTTCCTGAAGCCTCCCTTGGGCTTTTCCAATTCAGGCTGGGGTTCTGGGTTGAGGGCCCGCTGCATCTGGGGGGAAGGGCTGGATTCTGGGATGATGTCCACTGGCTTTATCTCCTCCCCCTCCGAAGGCCCTCCCCTCTCCTTTGCCAACTCTGCGGTGCTCCCTGGAGGCCTGTGGTCTTGGTCCCTGCCCATCAGGCACCTCTACTCTCTGGGCAGGGCCATCAGAATTCTCAACCCCAGGGACTCGGGGCTGCCAGGAAGGGTGTAGGCTCTGTGCAGCCCTGCTCTTGATTGGGATGAGAGAGTCCCATCAGGGGCAGGCCAGCAGTGGGGAGGGGCCGCGAGGTGCTCAATGTACCACATAGTGACCAGTCATTTGGTCATCCTGGTCATCACAGACACTGGCTTTTTATATATATAGATTATCTAATATACATATCATATTCAAAAATTTCTCAATAATGTCTTTTATGAATGGTTTTCTTTTTTACAATCTAGAATCCAAAGGAGTACCATGCAGTGTATTTGGTTGTCATGTCTCTTAATTTTATAGAATGTACAACACTCCTTCTCCTTTTTTCTTTTTTTTTTCATGACATTGACATTTTTGAAGAATCCAGAATAGTTTGTTATGTGTAGTTGGATTAAAACAAATGAGTAAATATATTAACTTTATTGGAAACCAGGATTTCACTGTAAAAGATGGGAGATACAAGATGAGCAAGAGCCCAATGAGAATTAGATCTGAACTAGACATGTCAGATTCTGTACTAATCAAGGTTCTCCAGAGAAACAAAATCCATAGGGTGTATATATATAAAGGGGGGAGAGGGGGAGATTTCTTAAAGAATTGGCTCACATAGTTATGGAGGCTGGCGTGCCCAAATTTGACAGGGTAGGCCAGCAGCCTGGAGACCCAGAAAAAGCTGACATTGTGATTCCAGTCCAAAAGCTACCTGTCACAGAATTTCCTGTTGCTCAGAGGAAATGAAGGCCCTCAACTGATTTGGTGAGTCCCACCTCATTATGAATAGCAATCTGCTTTATTCAAAGTTTAAAAACACCCTCACAGAAAAATCCAGAATAATGTTTGACTATTCAAGTTGACATATGAAATTAATCACCAAAGACTCCAACAGAAACAGAGATGGTGATACACACATACTTATTTATTTCAGCTCTGTTCTTAAAGGCCCCAAAGCAATGCTTAAGATCCCAGTCTGCACTCATAGGAGCAAGGACTCCAGAGAAATGGAGGTGATCTTTCTGCTTGTCCCTGGGTTTGGCAGACTTTATTGGAATGCTGAGACCAATTCCTAAACAGGGATAAACCAAGTGCTTGCCCACAGAAAACTGCCCAGATTTTTAGTTGGGGAGAGGGGGGAGGTGTGAGGAGAGAGGGATAAAACAAGTTATTGAAGACTGGTTGAAACAAATTGAATGATGATGCTGATAGTAACTGTTGTTTATTGAGTAGATACCAAGAGTTAGACATGGTTTTCAACTGTACATAAATGATGTCAAGTTACCTGTGTCTTTCTGCAACTTGCTCTTTTATATCTAACAATAGGTATCTGCAGTTCATCCACATCGCTCAGTGCAGCTTTAACTTATTCCTTTAGCTTCTTTTTAACATTTCATCTACAAATGACCAGTTTGTCTATCCATTCGCCTATTAGTGTACTTTTAGATCATTTCCAATAATTTACTACTGTATAAAATTCTGACACGGAACATTTTTTGTACATCTTCTTCTGCACATATACAAGAGCTTCTCTATGGCAAGGTTTTTACTTCCTAGAGGAGCCTTGCTTCCAATGGTGTATTCAGTTTCACCTCGATTGGGCATTGCCAATTGCTTCTAAAACTGGTTTTATCAGTTTATAACACCGCTAGCATGATATGATAGTTCCTGTGTCTCCTTATCCTCATCAACCTTTGGTATTTTCTGTTCTTTTTGCCAGTCTGATGGATAAAAAATGCTATCTCGTTGTTCTCATTTGAATTCCCCCACAACTAGTAATGTCAAACATCTTTTCATGTAATTATTGGCAATTTAAATTGCCTGTTCATAATCTGTCAATTTTTTTCCATTGAGTTGTCTTTTTCTTATTGACTTGTTTGAATTATTTATATATCCTGTGTAATAATCTTTTAAAACTTGAATGTGTTGTAAATATTGGAACAAGCTTTGTAAACTTCAAAGCAGCATTAAAAATAAGTTGGTTTTTATTAGTGTTCGTTTTACTCTGACATATGTCTTATCACCTAAACCAGAGTCCCCAGAGAACTGAGAATGTGGCTTCCTTATGTTTATTTATCCAGACTGAGTGCTAATAGGAAGCAGCCTGGAATTATGGGGGGAAATTATGGCTTTAAAAATAGAAATGCATTGATACTGCCTCTGCCACTGAGCAGCTATACAAGCTGTTCAAGCCACTTCATCTCTCCAAGTCTTTGTTTTTATTGCTGCTGTTGTTTGTTGATTTTTATTTTAAAATGGGAAGAGTCTTCACAGGGTTTTTGTGAAGAATCACATAAGAGTCCGGCTGGCAGTGGCTCAGTGGTTGAGTGTTGACCTATGACCCAGGAGGTTACGGTTCGATTCCCAGTCAGGGCACATGCCCAGGTTGCAGGCTCAATCCCAGGTGTGGGGTATGCAGGAGGCAGCCGATCAATGATTCTCTCTCATCACTGATGTTTCTATATCTCTCTCTCATTCTCCCTTCCTGTCTGAAATCAATAAAAAAAAATATATTTTTTTTTAAAAAAGAATCCATAAGATAACACATATAAAAATGCTTACTAGTATTATGGGGTGTGGTAAAAATTATTTGTTCATGATTAACTTAATTCCTCAGTGACTATATAATAGCTCTGATTCATTGAATGTTCCTTAAGTGCCTGACACCACTCTATATAAACAGATACTCTGTATTGTATTTTATCCCTCTTTATAACTGAAGATTCTCATTCTAAAAAATATTAAATAACTTAGACAATTATACAGCTTATAAATGGTGGTATTAAGCTGCAAACACTATCTATCTTATCCTGGCCCCAAAATGTGTTCATTTATCTAACAACACTTATTGAAAGTCTGCTGTGTTCCAGGTATACCACTAGGCACTGGGCTGCAGTAGTTGAAAAGATGAACAGAGCTCCTGCCTTCAATGAGCATATTCTACTAAAGAACCAAGACAGAAAGCAAACAGGCAAATATCCATCATGAAACAAAGGCACAGCTCAGACCGAATATGGCCAAGTGCTGGGAGGTTCTCTTCAGGGAGGAGATCAAAGAAGGCTTCTTAAGGAGGTGACATTAAAGCCTAAATAAAATAGATGAAAAATAGCCAAACTGACTATTTGAAAAACAAAAGCATTTCAAGCAAAGATAACAATAGTTAAGTCGAGGTCCAGTCCACACCATCAACTAAACTGAAATGATTTTCTTATTCCATATCCCCCACTTGTGGCTCCCACTCTAGCCCAAGGTAAGGGAGAAAAGAGTGTGAGCCCCAACCAGCTGGGAAAGCCATTGTTCTACCCTGGACCCAGATCACCCCTAGCTGGGCAGCAGCCACCTGGACATCTTCCAGATGTAGGCCTCCTCCTCCTACCAGCTTCCCTTCCACGTCACTGTTCCATCTCCCAGGCCCCAAGCCTGTGAACTCAGCCAGATAAGTTTGGCTTTGTTTCCCAGGTAAAAACTTTTCACCCTAGCATTCCCCACACCATCAACAGGGTGGACATTTGCAGATTGGCCTGTATGTGCATGAGCTGAGGACCCCAGAGGATTGATTTAAGCCTGGAAGGCTGCCAGGTTTTCATTAAACCCCTTGTAAACCCACACTGCAGTTCTACAGAGCCACATCTGCCGAGGAAGCCATCTGTGATTTGTATCGTTGTACTCCAACAAAACGCCAGCAGTGTGAAAAACTCTCCCCTCTCTGCTCAGCAGTGAACTGGAAAAGTAACATTAGTAATCACTTCTGCAGGCTCCATAATGACATAATGGGCATTGGCTTAGGTATTAAACCGTGGTGGATGGTCCCTGCCAACAATCGGGGTGGATCCAAGTTGTCCTAAAAATTACAGGTCATCACTCATGCCCACCTCCCTACCTAAAAGAATATAGATAAAGAATGTGCACTTCAAAACACAGGGAGGAAAAAGTAACAGGTGTGTAATGAGTGTGTGCTAAGTATCAAGCACTTTACAACCATGCCAACCTTAACAAGCAGCATGAATATACTCATGTTGCAGATGAGGAAACTGAGGTCAGAGATGTTAGATGGCTGCTTACCCAAGGCCACACAGGTAAGTGACATGGCTGAAAGGAAAACCAGTATCTTGTGAACTCCAAGATCTGTGAGCTTGCTACAACCCCAGATGGAGAACTCTGGAGATGGCATTGCAAACCAAGGGTTTGGTAGCTTGTTTTGATTTTTCTCAGACACAGTTTAAGAGTTCATTAAAAATGAAATGAGGTGGGACAGGTAGGGCATCCATTTTACAGATGGACTCTGCACATGGGTTGCTTAAATCCATGATACTACCTTTGAATTGGATGAACTGAAAGGTGATCCCCCTCCCGTTTCTTTCTTCCTCCTTTCCCCAAGCCCAAACCACCCTGCCAAGAAAAAAAAATCAGCCTGTTCCTGATGCCTGAGCACACATCCAAAAATAGAAATATCCAGCCGGTATTCATTTCACAAAGAGCACCTTCCAAAAGTCGGGCTCACCCGAGTTGCTGCTACAGCCTTTTGGTGTGGTCTCCGGCACGCTCAAAGCTGAAGTCCCTTTTCTTCGAACACTGCAGGTATGACATTTTCTCCAGATCTTCCTGGAACTATGCAGGACAAAGGGACAGGCTCCTTAAAGATGGAGTGTAGGGGAAGTAACAGCTCTCAAGAGACTTGCACACCGAGAAGCAGAGAGTAGACATATAAAGAGTCTGTGTTTTAGGACCAAACTGGCTAAGGTTTGAATCTGGGCTGAGGCCTGATCGCTGCCTGAGTTCAGACACATGTTTACCTTTGGAGCATCTTTATGTGGCCAATGGATCTAATGATACCTACCAAACAGGGGGACTGTAAGGAACGGAGAAGACAATATGTCGAGACACAGGCACGTGGTAGAGTTCAATAAAAGTTAATTGGCTTTCCTGATCTTCTACATTTATCTCCTCTTTGGCTAGTGCTTCAAAGGAAGGCTCCAAAAAAATGTCCAGAGTTGATAGTTTTCTTTTGGAAGGGTAGCTTGATATTTCAGATGTTGTTGGGTCATCCAAGAGTTTAACTTTCAGCAGCTCTCCCTCATATAAACTCCTAGAAATAATTTCCTGATCTATGTCCCATTGAAGCCAGAGAGGCCTGGACAGAGAAGCAAATCATGTTTAAGTGGCTTAGCGGACTCACCCTTCTCCTGTCGACTGCCAGGTTAGCCAAAGTTTTCGTGTGTGTGTTTTTTTTAAGAAAAAAAAAAAAGGGAGATGAGGGAGGAAAAGTGCTGACAGTAAAGAAAAACTGCCCCTGTGGGAGAGTTTTAAGCTTGACTGAGATTCACGAAATATAATCATCGTGTACATATTCATCATGTAATCTTACAAAATGAATCCAGTTGGATTTCGGGCACTATCACTTGAGCAAATTACTCAATGCCTCGAACTTCAGTTTCCTCTGTTCTGAAGTGGAGAGTGGAGATGATAATAACTACCTCAAAAGATGATTAAGGGGATTACAGACTGAATCCACCTAGCTACGCAGCTCCGTGCCTAGGAGAGAGCAGGTGCTTAATAAATGGCTGTTTTATTGCTTACAAAACACTCTTTTGATATCCACAACAACCCTGTAAGGTAAGAATCACTGATGCCATTTTAAAGATGAGGAAATGGAGATTCAGAGGGGGAAAAGAAAGAAAAACAAATGTTCAAGATCCCATAGCTTTGGTTTGACTTGCACTGGGAGGACCTACTCACAGATTTCTTTAGCTGCAAAGCCTTTCTTCCTTCTAACACACACACACACACACACACACACACACACACACGCTGCTGCCACACTGGTCCCACAGATGCAGAGAGGGGAAGAGGTTTTAAGCATGTTTTGTCTCCATTTGAGTTGCTTCCTCTCCTCTGGCTCATTTGTTCCATCTCTGTAGTCCTGGCTGAGGCCTCACTAGGCTACCAACCACCCCGTGCCCCACCTCTGCCGCCGGCTGAAGCTTCCACACAGCCAAAACAGTGTTTGAGAAACCGCATCCTCATCCCTCCCCAGCACGTGCCTTTGAAGTGAGCCTGTCATCTGACCGGTTCCTACTCAGACTACAAACCCCAGACTCCTTTCCTACCTGGAGGCCTGGGCTCCCCTGCGGTGCAGGGCAGACACTGGATATGTCTGCCTTATTCTTCATTTCCATCCAGTCTGAATTTACTAAGCATCTACTCAGTGCCAGACACCAGGCTTGGCTGTGGAAAGAGAGAAATGAGGAAAACATAGGCCCTGTCTTCAGAGAACCCATGGAATATGAGAGAAGCCAATATGGTTCCGTTTAATAAATAATCGCTGAGCACCTACCATATGCCAGACTGTGTGCTGGCCCCGAGGGAATAGGAAGATAAATAAGACGTCAGTCCCCTGGAATACTTCCTAGTCCGTGGAGCCTCCTAATTAGCATGCTGATACCCACCAGGTATCCACTGCGTACTGTGGCTCCCATAGTGTGCTTTACACAGTCTCTCAAAATAACATAACCTTTTGAGATAGATATTTGAAAGGGCAGAAAAGTTTCCCCATCCAAGAGCAATCATGATGATAATTCTAGAATTCAGGTCTGCTTTTTGTCTCAAAATTTGCTGGGTTTTTTGGCAGGGTTGTGGCAGATCCTCTGTTTATTATTACCTCACATTTGAATGGTGTGTGTGGATTTTCCAAAGCGTATTCCCTCTGTTATCTCATCTGAGCATCAGGATCACTGTGCAAGTCATCCTCAGCTCTCCGTGAGACCTAGAGATGCTCACAAGTCAGGGAAAGAGAGCCTTCATCCTCACATGCCCAGAGGGGCCTGGGCTGACCTACTTCCCTCTCTTCATTTTCTGTTTGAAGAAACTGAGGCTTGCAGCATTTTTCCCACATATGCAAAACTAGTCAAGAGAAATGTTGGGCTTGAACCCAAGTCCTGCAGCAGCCAGTACCTCTGAAAACCAGGTCTGTCCTCACAACAAACCAGTGTTCTCATCTCAGACCTAAGACAGCCTGGCCTGAACTGGCTGGAGGTGGAGGTGGCTTCGTAGGAGCTTGTCCCCTCAGCCATGCGGCTCTGGGACATGCACTAAAGCTCTCTGGGCCTCAGTTCCTCATTGGTCAAGAGGCGATGCTAACTTCCACTGTCTGCTTTGCAGACTTCCGCGAGGGTCTGCTTAGATGTGAAATAGACACGTGTGTGCAGGACTGTCCTTGAGAAAAAGCCTGCTGACATGTTCCTATGGAATTAGAAACCCAGGAGACAAAAAGCAGACAGGCCATGATCCCCTCCAAGGACCTGCCCCTCCAAGGGGTCCGGGAGAGGCGCATCATCCACAGAGCCAGATCCCTGCCCTGGTGATTTATCTGCCTTTGCCTTGTCAGCTGGGCTCCACTTGCAGACATGGGGTTGGGCGGTGGGCTATTACAGAAACAGACGGGTCTGGTCACAGGGTGACAGTGTCCATGCCAAGAGCCCACTTTGTTTTAATGAATGACACCAAACACTTAGGCCATAAACTCTTCAGATTGCTGTGTCTGGCAGTAATTACATGCCTCCCATTAATAAATCCTATTTCTGAATGGTTTACTGCACCCCTTTCTTCAAACACTGCAAGCTGAAACCTGTCAGATAAAGCCACAGGCGGACTTGGGAAGAGAAGGCAAATAAAACCAGCGGCTGTCTGGGCATGAAAGGGCAACAGCCACAGGCAGTGAGAGCGCCACCAGCTGTGCTCTGCAGCAGGTCCTGGGGAGGAGGGAGGTGTGTGATTCTCACCCCCACATTCAATCATTCAATCTTTGACTCCCATAGATTTTGACCCCCAAATTTATCTTGAAGCCATCTCTACTGCCTTGGTTCAGAATACATCAGTCCCACCTGGAATCCAGAGACAGTCAGTCATCTCGTCATTATCCAGCCCACCTTCCACGTGCTGCCAGGGTGATCATCCCAACGTAAAAGTCTGACCACTCACTCTCCGGTATAAAATCTCCACAGGCCTAGCCATTTTGGCTCAGTGGATAGAGCCTCAACCTGTGGACTAAAGGATCCCAGGTTCAATTCTGGTCAAGGGCACATTCCTCAGATGCAGGCTCACGGCCCTGGTCTGGGTGCATGTGGAAGGCAACCCACTGATGTGTCTCTCTCACATCAATGTTCCTCACTCTCTATCTCACCTTCTTTCCTCACTCTCTCTAAAAATCAATGGAAAAATATCCTCAGGTGAGGATTTAAAAAATAATAAATAAATAAATAGGTAAAATTATTTTTTAACAAATAAAATAAACAAAAGCTCCACGGTGGTCCACCATACTTCAGGAAGTTCACCCCTCCCCAATCAAGGCCCTTCAGACCCTGAATCCTGCTAGTGTCCAAGCTCATTTCTCAGAGATGAGCTCTTCCCACGATCCCGCAGTGGTCCTCAAAGTGTGGGTTTTGGATCAGCAGCATAGCATCACCCAGGAACTTCTGAGAAATGCAGATTTTCAGGTCCCACTCAGAACTCCTGACTCAGAAACTCTAAGGTGGGGCTCAGTGATCTGTGCTTTTGCTTTTAACAAATCCTCCAAGTAATTTGGATACATGCTGCAGTATGAAGAACACCTCTTTCCCCACTGCTTCTTAAACTTTATGGGGGCAGGGACCACCTGGAGACCCTGCGAAAATTACTTTGAGCTCGTTGGTGCAGGGTGGAGCTCCGCCTGCTGCTGTTTTGGCAAGTTCCTGTGATGCGGGGACTGCTGGACCTCAGGACAGAGGGAGCGGCAAAGCTCTGCATCTCAGTGAACTCCTCGGAATTTCCCGACCACACCTGCTACTCCTTGCTGCATGCCTTTGTGAGTGCTGTTTCCTCTACTTTCCCTCATCTTCCTTTCCTCCCCTGCTCACCTCCCTTATCCACCAAACCAATTCTGCTCATCTATCAAAAGTCAACAGAAAGAACCCCTGCACCCAAAAGACTTCCTTAACTCTCACTCTGGTAGATGAAAGCTCTCCTTTCTCCCCCTCCCACATGCTCTGCAAACACATACTTCATCAGAGCACTGAGCACACTATGCTGTTTTTCTGTCTGTCTGTCTGTCTGAGCTCCCCCATCTATAAGAAACACTTTAGGTGTAGGACCTCTTGCATCTGTGTGACCACAGCACCAATACAGTGCCTGACACATAGCAGGAGAAAACTGGATAGATAGTGAATGAATGAATCTTTAACAACCAGTCTTACCCCTGGAAGTATTGGTTCCTCACTACTCTACCCACCAGGGGACCTAAACGGGCAGTCGGACAGCCCTCTCACAATCCAGGACTGCTGGCTCCCAACCGCTCGCCTGCCTGCCTGCCTGATTGCCCCCTAACCACTCCCCTGCCAGCCTGATTGACACCTAACTGTACCCCTGCTGGCTGAATAGCCCCCAACTGCCCTCCCCTGCAGGCCTAGTCCCCCCCAACTGCCCTCCCCTGCTGGCCCAGTCACCCTAACTTCCCTCCCCTGCCAGCCTGGTCGCCCCCAACTGCCCTCCCCTACAGGCCTTGTCCCTCCCAACTGCCCTCCCCTGCTGGCCTGATCACCCACAACTGCCCTCCCCTGCCAGCCATCTTGTGGTGGTCATCTTGTGTCCACATGGGGGTGGCCATCTTTGACCACATGGGGGTGGCCATCTTGTGTGTTGGAGTGATGGTCATTTTGCATATTACCTCTTTATTATATAAGATAGGAGTGGGGGGGCAAAGAAAGAAAAAACACATGAATAAAATATCTGCACATTATAATGTACAATTAGCTAAGCTAGAAAAGAGTGTTTTTGCCCAGCTGGTGTGGCTCAGTGGTTGAGTGTTGACCTATGAACCAGAAGGTCACGTTCGATGCCCTGTCAGGGCCCATGCTTGGGTTGCAGGCTCCATTCCCAGTAGGGGGCGTGCAGGAAGCAGCCCATCAATAATTCTCTCTCATCACTGATGTTTCTATTCATCTCTCCCCTTCCCTTTCTCTCTAAAATCAATTAAAACATATTTTTTAAAAAGAGAGTGAGTGCTTTCGCTTTAGATAAAATGGTCAGGGAAGGATTCTCTGAGGAGGTAAACAAAATCAGAGGAGGAGGAAGGGATGGGCAGAGAGAAGAGAACCCTGAGTGGAGAGAACAGATTAGGTAAAACCCCTGAGGTGGGAAGAAACATGGCAAATTCAAGAAATCAAAAGCAGATGGAATTAGTGATTGAAAAGACAGCAACACGATTGGACAAGAAGGAACTGGAAAGGTAAATGGCCACAGTCTGGGTCTTGCAGGCACACTGGGTGTGTGTATTGATTCTAAGTGCAGCAGAGCCTTTGGGGGCTCATGAGCAGGATGACATGACCTCATTTGTTTTCTTTTTTTCTGTTTTTTTCTTTTGTTCCCTTGCCAAAAAGGTAACTCCAGCTCCTTCATGGAAAATGTACTGGAAGGAGACTGAAGACAGACCCTCGTTGGCAGCTATGGCATCGTCCTGTGGAGAAAAATCCAGGGCCAGAACCAATGGGATGAGGACAACGATAGAGAGAGCAGCCTCGAGGGCATGTCTCCCTCAAGAAAACTCAATCCTAGGGGCTCCCAAACAGGAATTTTCCGTACTGACTGTGACACGCAGCAAGCGCTCTTTCAGGAGGTATCATTGAAGAGAGCAGCTTTCCTTTTTGCAGCACATCTTCCATTTGCCTGAATTCTGGGCTAGGGAACCAGCCATTTGGCTCAAGGCATGAGGAAATGCTACAGCAGCCATACTCCTGGCGAGCATCTGTCCCGAAGCTGGCAGGCACTGAAAAAGGCAAAGGTGATTCACATGCTCTCCACCTCACCACTGTTGGGCTGCTGTATGGCAACCTGCCCAGCCAAGGCCCCCATCGTGCTGAACACCTGAAAAGTGATCTGAAGAACGTCAGAGAAGGGGTGGCTCCACAGACAGAAAGGCAAGTAGCATCTAGCACGCATGCAGGTGCCACTACTTTCTCAAACCCTCTAAAACGCCTCTACTGTGAAACAAATCATGGCATTTAGCAGCATTTTAGAAAAGGGAGTTTTAACTGGGGCTTTTCAGACTTTTCAATAAATTCTAGTCTTCGATCTAAGAGATCGGCAAGGATGATTTCATTCAACACCCTATTCAACAGATGGGCAAATTAAGATGAAAAGAAGAGTGACTTACCTGAAGTCATAAAGGTTTTTTGTTTGTTTGTTAGCAAAGCTGTAACTATAACATTGGTCCTAATTCTGGGCCCTTACTCCACACACACTTCAGAAAATAACTTCTTGGGGATTTACTACATGCTGGGCTCTAATTCTCCATACATTCTAGAAATGCATTTTTAAAACACACGCAGTATTATAAAGTGGGACACTTGCCTTGTTCCGAATCTTGAATGTGGTCCTGACCTCCATGAGATTCTGAACTCCTGAAAGCAAGGGGACTGGTCTTATATCTCTCTACATGTCCAGGCAAGGAACTGGGCAGATAGTCTGTTTATCAATGAGTGAAGGAATGCATCCTGTGGTTGGTGGAGGACTGTTCACAACCAGAAAATAAGGCCAAGCGCTGTCGGTGCAGATGGTTCCAAGCAGTTCTGCTTTCACGGTGGGTCTCTGAGATGCCACTGGTCGTGGGTGGGTGGGTGGCAATGATTTTTCTCTTGCTGGTCAATTGCCTTTTCAGGTGGTCTTTATTAAGCCATCAATCTTTCAAACCTGACAGTCACTGTGACCCACTGCAGCTCAGGAAAGGAATCTTTCTTAATTACCAGCCCTTTCTTGCTCCCCTGAGGTCCCTGAGTACTACACCAGGTGGAGCTGATGGATGTGTCATCTGGTTCCACCCGCAGGCGAAGTGTCTTGTTTGCTCACACTGGAGGGCCTCACTGGCTCTCCCAGTGCAGGGAGAGGGGAGGCCCTGGCAAGCCACCATATTTTATGTCTTCAGGAAAAGACCTCTTTGCTCTAGCATTTGGAGGAGTGCTAAGGGATAAATAACACAGGCTCAGAGTCAGACCCATGGAGCTTGGATTCCCATCTCTGCTACTCACTAGGAAGCAAATTGCTTAGCTACCAACTATTGGTTTCCTCCTCGGCAGTGGGTCCCCCTCACCTGTACCATCTTGAATGCTGGAGAGCTTAGTCCTCAGGCCACTTTTTGTTTCTCTGTCTATATCAATTCCTTGATGATCTTACCCATGGTTTTAAACACTACATATATGCCAATGGCTCTTAAACGTTTCACTATCCAAGAAGTCTCACCAAACCCTAGACCCAAATATTTATTTACATACCTAACATCCCAACTAGACCATGTAGTGGACATCTCAAAATTAATATGCCCTACATTAAAATCTCAATTTCTGCTCTGCCCTGACTTCCCCCTTTCAGTAAAGGCAATCCATTTTACTGGTTGCTTGGGTACGAGACTTTCAAGTCATATTGTACTTGCACACCCCACTTCCGTCCATCAGCAAAGTCTGCTTGCTTCACCTTCCATGGTCCCACCTCTTCTCACCACCCATCCCATTACTACCAAGACACACATTCCTGCTGTCAGTCCTTGCTTGGACTATTGCTATAGTCACCACCCAGCTAATTTTCCAGCTTCCACCCTTGCCCCTTTTACACTTTTCTCATCAGTAGCCATGATGATACTTTATAAAATCACACCACACATCAGTTCTCTACTCAAATTCTTCCATGATTTCCTATTTCACTCAGTAGAAGCTAAAAAGTCCTTACATTGTCCTACAGGCTCTAAACAGTCAGCACTTCTCTCCCGTCTTCTCCCACCACACTCTCTCTCATTAAAGCCTATCCTACATGCCCTCCTCACTGTGCCTCCAACAAGCACATTCCCACTGCTGAGCTCACACGAGGTGTTGTTCCTTCTGCCCAGAATGTGCTTCCTCTGGTTATCCATGGGGCTCACTTTCTCACTTTTTTCAGAACAGAATGGAACTCCTCTTTCATAATAAAAGGGGCCTATGAAGAAATCTTCCCTTGAAACTTTAATTCTTAAACACAGAAATAATGAGCTCAGCCCAACATGGACATTTTCATCACCTCTTTGGAAAAAGTAGACTAAAGTTGCACCAAAGTGATCATGTGCAAAGCACACACAAAAGATGTAGCCCTTGTTTCTACTTCCAAATTGAGCCAAGCTGTCCTCTGCCGGTTAAAAGGACATGGCAGCTAATAGAATCAGGATTCTTAAAAAAAAAAAAAAAGACAGAAATAGCTGCAGTCAACTGTGTCACTTGATTCAGAGTCACAGACAGAATTCTCCTAGGACTTTAAAGTTGTGACCCCAGGTCTCAGACTTCTTAAGTGAGTCTGAATAGAGAATGCAAACAACTACTAGATCAAAGGCATTTCAATTATGAGAGAACAAAAGAGGAGGGATAGATAGGAAGAGATAGAAACACATTGATAGGAGGATAAAAGCTCAAAATAGATGCTATTGCCCAGAGGTGTGCGTGTGTGCGTGTGTGTGTGTGTGTGTGTGTAGTGTGTGTAGTATACATGTCATATATATATATATATATATATATATATATATATATATATAAAACATATATATATAGAGAGAGAGAGAGAGAGATTTTATAAGCATATATAATAAAATTATAAAGGACTTATCTCTGAATTATGGGAAGATGATTTTTTTTCAATTATTATCTTCTTTTTTTCTGCAATGAACACGTTTTATTTGTATAATAGAAACAAGATATTAGCCTGAAGACAGAAAGCCTCATCTTTTCCCCAATAGCATTGAAACTGATTGCAAATATTCCATTGGTGACTCCACCCTCTCCTGGTCAGGGCCCAGCCATTTCCAAGTTTGCTGGGCTCAGAAGCTCCCAGTTCCCCTCTCCTCACTCATTCACATGCAAAATAGTGCTTTGAAAAAAATAATCTTTACACACACACACACACACAATATTATTAAAATGGAACCACAAGTATCAATCTTTTGTGAGGAAAAATGGTCAACCCCAATAATAACTGAAGACATGCAAATTTAAATTAAAGTGGTTGACCATATTTCCCCCAATGAATCTACCAATAATGATAATGATACCCAATCTGGCAAGTATGCGGTGAAATTGATGGCCTCCTATATTGTCAAGGACATGGTGAATATGTTCACCCCTGTGAGAAAAGTAAATTGTCAATATGAGTTAAGATCCATGAAATGGGCCACTCTATCTCATTTAGTAATTCAACATCAGGAAATTTAAAACATAATAAATAAGAGGTGCTGTCAAAGACTTATGTCCCAAAATGTTCCTATGAGCAGAAAAAAAAAATAGTTCTGGTATATTCTTTCAATAAAATATTAAACCACAATTTAAAATTATCATAAAGGCAAGTGGCAATACACTCAGGATGTCTATAAATGCACATTATTACAATTACATGTAAGTCGTGGCTAAAATAGTCCGAAACATTCTAAAAGGAAGCACCAACACACTCACATAGGATATGAAAGAGGTAGAGAATGAATATCTTTGCTAAATTTTCTATACGGTGGGTATGCTTTCTAAAGAATTTTTTAAAGTCCAGTCTAAAAGTGCGTTGAGCGAGAGACATGCCTTCTTTGTACTTTAACCTCTCAGTGCCTCAGTTTCCCTACCTCTGAATGGTATTAAGAACAATTTTCAGCCGAAACCGGTTTGGCTCAGTGGATAGAGCGTCAGCCTGCGGACTCAAGGGTCCCGGGTTCGATTCTGGTCAAGGGCATGTACCTGGGTTGCAGGCACATCCCCAGTGGGGGGCGTGCAGGAGGCAGCTGATCAATGTTTCTTTCTCATCGATGTTTCTAACTCTCTATCTCTCTCCCTTCCTCTCTGTAAAAAAATCAATAAAATATATTTTTTTTAAAAAAAGAACAATTTTCACCTGAGATATGTTATGAATATAGGACAAGTTAATATACTTGATACATTAAATGTACTAAATGTTTGAAGAGCTTAGAACAGTACCTTGTATATAGCAAGTACTTGAGGAATGTTAATTAATATTATTGTTCTTTTATAGTTCACTAGAGGCCCAGTGTATGAAAATTTGTGCACTTGGGGAGAGTCCCTTAGCCCAGTCTGCCCCCTCTCACAGTCCAGGAACCCTGAGGGAATGTCCTACTGATGACTTAGGCCCGCTCCCCATGGCCAATCAGGGGAAAGCACTGCCCCCATCACTCCCTCACTGCTGCTGCCTCTGGCCTCACTCTATGGGAGGTGACCCGGTGATCAGGGGAAGGCAATGCCCCATCACACCTTTGCTGCTGCCACTGCCAGCCACGTGGCTGCCTGAGCCTCCGCCCTTGCAGCCACTGTGTTTTGCCTGAGCCTTGGCCCAGCCCTCATTGCCTGAACCTCCGGCCCTGGGCAGCAGCATCTTGCCTGAGCCTCAGGCAGCTGCTGTGGCTTTGTCCAGAAGGACATAGCGTAAAGTCCCTGCCCACCCGTGCATGCCTCACTGTGCCACAGCCTCCTGCTGATCTATGGTGATGGTGGCATGACAACCATTAGCATATTAGCTCTTTATTATATAGGATTTCTACCTTTTCCTTCCAATAATTCTCATATCATTCTAGGAATTTCTTTTTTATTTCAGTCCTTTAAGCAAACGCCTCCCTGATCTGCACTAGACTCCTATTTATTACATATCCTGATCACAATTTTCTAAAGACAGACAAAAGCAAGTGAAACAAGTATTTGTTCACTTCTCACAAACCCCCAACATCTTCTGGTTTGGAGACACTATTCAAATTCTTCAGTCTCTCACTTTATGCTTGTGATTAACCCTCAGCTGTCTTATAGACTTTGCACTATAGAACCACAGAACAGCTCTTTCCACTATTTAAAGACGACACTAATTTATCCTGCACACCTCAAGCCATCTGGGAATGGGCCAGGTGCTATTGAACTGCATAGCTGCACTTAATGCTTGCAACCACCTTGCAATAGTTATATCATTTTACAGAAGAGCAAACAAACTGAGACTAGTGACTTGCCCAAAGTCACACAGCTAGCAAATTAATAGAACAGCGATTTGAACTCTGCCACCCCACAATAACCCAAGGCCATCCCCCTTCTCTCTTCCTCTCCACTTGCCTGCCTCCTCAATACTCCTTCAAGTCCAGGCCTTTAATTCCCATTCTGCAAACAAACCAGGCTTTATCATATCCCCTTAGATTATCTCCTCCTTCCTGAATGGTCTATACACATACCACATGGCCCTATCTAATCCTTAACCTCTCTCTTGAACACGGTTCTTCCTTCTAAGACAACTTAAATTCTTCCTCTTGAATAAAGTCTTCCCTTACCCTATTCAGTGCGTTTTATGTATTATAATAAATAGTTTACCTGCAATAGTGGCCTAGGGACCAGCCAGGAGGGGATAGGCATTGTTTCACCTGCAGAGTACTTGTACTATCACAGCTAAAACTCTGAGGTGCTAACTACAAAAAGGAGAGACCAAACTCCCAGGAGAGCTCAGGGAGGGTAGAGGAGACAGGAAGGGGGTCAGAGTTGCTTGGCACAAGGGAGCATTTTATGGCAGTGAGAATCGGACCAAGTCCTCACTGAATCTGTTATCCTAGATTAGCTTCTTTACTCTGGGTCTTGGTCTCTTTCTATATAAAATGGTATTAATGAAGTAGATGTCTTCTAAATACCCCATCCTCACCCCAAACTTAGCATAATGTCTGGTGCATAGTAGGTATTCAACAAATATTTGTTATGTTGACCCCAAAAAGGAATATACCTGTTAAAAAGAACTTATTGTGGTTAATTGGGCCCAAACTTAAAATCAGAGTCTAGCAGCTGTTATTGACAGGGGGCCTCCTACACATGCTGCATTTCAGGGAAAAGCCACAGATTAGGCTATCAAGCCTCCTGCACTATGTTCCTGCCATCTGATCCAACCCTTATAAAGGAGTCCCTGAAGGCATATTTTGACCGATGAATGGGCTGAGACTTACCCCAGCCAAACAGAACTGCACAGCTATCTCCCCCCATTTACATCTTTACTGACCAATCAGAGTGGCTCCAAAACAGCTAATGAGGATACAAAATTCTGAGCAATCAAGACAGTGATATGCAAATCAATCAAACTGAGCAAATTTGGATTATTTATTTGCTTAAAAATGGACTAATAGGGGACCAGGTACTTTCTCTACATAATCAGGCCTCCCATTTATCTTGGAGGAGTGCATTGTCAGTTTCCACCTGGGCCTGCATTTCCCCAGTTTGAACTGTTCACCTGAATAAAGCCTTTTTTTTACTGCACCCCAGAATGGGAACTCCTGTTGGCACTGAATTGGTGGCAGCAACCTTTTGTTGACAGTTGAATGAATAAATTAACTCTGATATTCTAAGATGTACTTCAGAATAAGGTCCAGATACATGGAAGAGAGTTCTTTCTTAAAGAAAAAAAAAACAGCTTTAGTCTCAAGAGACGATTCTTGATAGAGGTGAATGATCACCCTTCGCCCCTTTCTCACAAGATCCAGGCCAGATTTTCTCTGAGACCCTGACCTTTCTTAGGCTGAGAGTGTTTAATTATTTCTCTGTGAGTTTGTACCCAGCTGGATAGAGTTAATAAACCAGCCAGGTCTTTATCTTAACAGGAGTCTTAGGATCAAATTCTCTCCTCATTAAAGGCCCAGAAATCTCCCTGACAGCAGTGGGAGTTCTGCAGTCAGCCTGAAGGTGGAATTTTCTTAGTGAAATCCTTCATGGCACAAGAGGTGAGACATTTTGAGTGAGAGGGAAGGAAAGATAGAAGGAGGGGAAGGAGAAAAGTTGGGAGGGAGTGGAAGGGAAGGAAGGAGGGAGGAAGGGAGGGAAGAAGAGAGAGAGAGAGAGAAAGGAAAGGAAGGAAAAAACAAGTCTTCCTTAGGCCCAGCACACAGAGACAAGGCAGGAAGGAGCTTCCTGAGATGAGTATGTTATGGAGGTGGGGATAGGGAAGAACCAGGGCTGGACCCTCACACATGCCTATTCCTAGGACCCTCTGAGCCACCCTAGGGAGTAAGGATTATCATCTGAAAGAGGACTGACAGGGAACCTGAGCTCCCCAGTTAGTGGATGTTGAAGCTCCCATGTCTGCCTTCTTTCCATTCACTACACAGATTGCCCCAAATGAACTTGCAAAATGTGGCAGTAACCAGGGGTGACTTTATATTCCTTATTTCTAAGTTCACAACAATCATGCAAGACAGATTTGGAGCCAAACAAGTCTTTCCTCTTTAAGATGTTGCCACATATAGTGACATATTTATAAATAAGTGAATATTTATATGTAAGGAGAGAATTCAATGTTTACATACATGTATGCTTGTCTATTTTTCTGCACAAATGTTTAGTATATACTCATGCATGTAGACCTGTAGACTACAACCTGCGCATGAATTGGCTCCTGTACATGGTATCTATGTCCTTGAGATTTCATTTCCTCTTCTATCAGATAGAAATAATAATAAAGCATATTTCACAGAGTGGTTGGGAGGGTTAAATAGGAGAATACATAAGCCAGTCAAAAATACAAATACTGCACAATTTCACTTAAATGAGGTATCTTGAGCAGTCAAATTCATAGAGACAGAAAGTGGAATGGTGGCTGTAAGGGGTTGGAGGAGGGGAGAAGCCAGAGGTGTTTAATTGGTGTATAGAGTTTCAGTTTTCCAAGGTGAAAAAGGTCTGGAGATTGGTTGCACGACATGTGAATATGCTTAACACTACTGAACTTGCACTTAGAAATAGTGAAGATGGTAAGTTTTATGTTTTGTGTTTTTGCCGCAACTTAAAAATAAATGCAAACAGGAGAATACCCATAAAAGGACCCTCCCTAGTGTCACACACATAGTGTGCTTAGTTTTATCAGACAGACACAAGCACATCACCTATGGGCACATGCAGTGCTCTTTTGTAGCAGCTCTTACAAAGCAGCACACTGGAGCCCCTTTAAAAGCTTGTTTACAAGTGAATTAACAATTCCATATTAGCTACCTCATTTGATAAACACAACTTACATGCTTGTAGATAGGGAGAAGGAAGAAGATGGTGGGGGAGTGTGAAAAAAGTGCGAGAAACATTAGGTAATTTCTCAAGATTTTAGGCTAATGATTTGTTTTGTTTTCTTTTCAAAATATACCAGTGTATCTGTGGATATGCCTGTGTTTTTACATAGCTATCTTTCATTCAGCACCTCCTGAATGCCAAGTACTTTAAGTACTTTATCCCATTGAATTTCTAAGCTACCCATCAGCATGTAAGGTAGTGATTAGCTCCATTATACAGATGAAACAATTGAGGCTCAAAAAGTCAAGGAATTTTCCCAAGGTCACATGACTAGTTAGTTCAGTTTTATTTTGAAGTCAGAAATCTCTAACTCCAGTCTCTTCCTCTCTATTATGACAAGCCCTTGTAATCTTAACCCAGTACAGTGCTGAATAATGTGTGTGTGGATGTTGAGTGAATGCATTCCTTTAGAACTAGAGGAAGATACCACACCCTGGAGTATGAACTGAATGGGTCATGGGGCAGACCAGTGACCAACTGGGTACTTCTGCCTGTTAGTTCTTGCTTGTGGGGCCTCTAGGGGGGCGAACACCAAGGTTGATGGAGTCCCAGACACAAGTCAAACTACAAGGTACTGGAATGCACTGTTGAGAGGAAGCCCCAGTGTTGGCAGAATAAAGAAAGGTGGTTACCAGGATTCAAGGGCAAGGCAGGTCCATTGAAAGCAATGTGGACCAAGAACACAGAAAGGGCCACACCAGGTGGCTCAGAAGATGTCCATGAGAAGGAAACAAACAGTGGGATTCCTCTTTAAGTTGCACTTGGGACATGGCTAGGCTTAGAGACATTGCAGGGGAGAGATACTTTAGTGTGTTTCTGAGAAGTGCCTTTAATTATTGAGATATTTGAACTAGTCCATGAACTAGAGTGCAAATACAGTTGCCTGACTGTAAGTCCCATGGATAAGGGGAAAGAAAGCCAATGGTATTTTTTAAAATATATTTTTATTTATTTCAGAGAGGAAGCGAGAGGGAGAGAGATAGAAACATCAATGATGAGAGAGAATCATTGATCAGCTGCCTCCTGTACACCCCCTACTGGGGATCGAGCCCACAATCCTGGTGTGTGCCCTGACCTGGAACTGAACCATGATTCTTGGTTCATAGGTTGACTCTCAATCACTGAGCTATACTGACTGGGCACCAATGGTATTTTATTTTATTTTTATAGAAGATGGGAGAAGGAGAGAGATAGAAACATCAATGATGAGAGAGAATCAGCTGCCTCCTGTACGCCCCCCACTGGGGATCAAGCCCACAACCTGGGCATGTGCCCTTGACCAGAATCGAACCTGGGACCCTCCAGTCCGCAGACCGACGCTCTATCCACTGAGCCAAACCAGCCAGGGCACCAATAGTATTTTTTAATCTGGAATCATTCAGTCCTTAGTCAGCCTTACAAGGCTGTCTTCCTCTCCACCTTCCTTGGACTTGATTGTCAAAAAAAGAGCCTTATGCGTTTTGAAAAATTGTACAAAGCTAAGTAACCTTTGCCCTGGTCAGAGGATACATTGTGATACAGAATGCTGAAAGAGGGAAGACTACCCACCTGCAGACAGTATGAGGAATGGGCCACTCAGAAGGGTCTGGTGTCAGGTTCAATTCTCTCAGCCCTTCCGCAGGCTCTTGCAATCTTAAAATGATGGTGCTGGAGATGGCAGTGATCACATTCCTGCCTGCATACCTCACTCCATACCCACATGCTAATTATAAGATGGCCACAAGCAGGGCACTCTTGCCAAACAAGAAGCTTTTGGTTTTGCTGTTGGCTCACTTGCATGTCAGGTGATAGGAAAATCAGGAAAACAAGGCAGCCCACAGTGAGCCTTGTACTGGAGTATTCTACTAGTCCTTGGACAACAGTACCCAGACAATCTGACCTGGGCTTGGCTTACTGTCTGTTTGCCAAGGTCTTCCAGCTGTCAAGAATCTTAGTGAGAGGGAGATTATCTGCACTTAACCAATGAGAAACCAAGAGTCCTGCAGTGTCTGCCCCACCTGCCTCTCCAGCCTCATTAGCTCCCACTCCATACCTCATTTGCTCGCCATGTACTGGGTTCCAGCTACACTCACTTTCTTTCTGTTCCTTGAACACTCCAAAATTATTCTTGTCTTGAGGCCTGGGTACCCATTGTTCCATTCTTCTCCAATGTGCTTCCCCATCTCTTTACATGCTAGCTCCTTCTCTTCACTCAGGTCTCAGCTCAAATGTCACCTTCTCCAAGAACCTTCTCCATCCCCCATTATCAAGTACCCCACTCCCCTGAGACAGGAGCTTGACCAGTGGTCCGCAGTTTGCTGCTCTGTTGACTAATGAGTTTGCCGACCACTGAGCTAGACCATCCTTCTTCTGAGGGGCTATGGGGAAAACTATTTCCAATGCTTTTAGGTCTTGTAAAATAAAATAGGAGTAAATTTCCCATCACTTGTCACAAATTTGAAAACCACTCATTGATCATGACCATTAGTATTGAGCACTACCTGAAGGGTAAGAGTCCTGCCTCTGAATGGAGCAAGTGAGTAGTCAGGTTCCTGGGGTGCTCCGACCAAATAGTGTGAGTCACTAAAGGAGAGGCACCCAGGCTAGGAGAGGCTAGTGGAGGAGGTTTGGGAGGAATTTTCTCACTAACCCTTGCTAGAACCCTTACTTGGTGATGAGTTGGGTGGGAGGACTTTTAGGCTGTTCCCTGAAGAACATGTTATTAATATTCTAATGGTGGCCCAGAATTCCCTCCCACACACTTAGCCAGGGTGGCTAGCAAGGAAAGGGAGTCTCCTCATCTAAGTATTTGTCCTACATACTTGCCATCAGTCACAAAACATCCATGCCAAATGGTGCAATCTCCTCTCCTGCCCACTTTCCAGGGTCTTCCATGCCACGCCTTTTACACAAATGCAGGAGAGAGTCCCTGGAAAGAGCTAACAGCTGAGAAGAGCAAACACCAGACTGGGAGTCAAAAGACATGGTTTGGGATCCTATGTGCAACTCTGCACAGCTGAGTGAGTATAGTCAGACTTCATGATCCCACTGAGCATCAGTTTCCACACCTATAAAAAGGGATGTGAATCCAACCCTAACTCACACTTCTGGATTGCTTAAGGAACACTACGTAAATATGTGATTCTACAAACCATTGGATTTAATAAAGAAGAAAGAGGTGCTGAAGTTACACAGATAAACTCTTTCCTCTAAGAGCTCCAGATGAGACAGGAGCACTGTACTGTCATCAGCAGCAACATCAGTTTCACAAGAGGACTCCCATTAGGAGACCTGTGCATAAGAAACCTCCTACAGACTTGGAGAAGCATTTGATTTCCATGCATTTGGCTTGCCAACAAATACATAGGAGCCTACTCACCCCAGATGCATAATGTTAGTCTGCCTTTATTGATAAGTACTCTTTACTTGTCCCTTGATTTGACAGATGGCTTCTGCCTCCCCTCACCCCACCCCCCACATTCCAAACTCCAGCCTCCTGGGAGCTGACCCTTCATTTATTTACTATCATTTATTTTTTTTCTCCAAGATCTTGGACACATTCTTAGCAATTTTCACTCATTTTTTTTTTCTTATTCTTGCAACAACCCTAGAAGATGGCTACTATGCATATCCCCATTTTACACGCAAGAAGACTGAGGATCAAAGAAGTTAGTGATTTGCACAGGGTCACACAGTGCTTAAGTGATGGAGCAGGTTATTTTGGCTCCTAGGCCCTCACTTTATTTGCTGCATAGCAATGAGAACAGGGCTTCCTCCTGTACGGTGTCCTCTATGTTTATTTTACCATAGAAGTGACCATGAACCATGATCAACCCTTCCCTGCATGCCCCCCAACTCCCCTTTGCCAGTGGTCCAGGGCCACATAGCTACCCACTCAGTTACCCACGCAGCCATCCACACAGCCAGCTCTGATTTCCCCTGAAGTTCCCCTGAAATCAGACATCCAAGGGCAGTTCACTTGAAGCAGATCAGCAGGACTTTCCACTCCACAGAGGACCCGGACTTGCCAAGTTCTCCACCAGCCAGGCTCCTGGATGTGGGCCTTGTGTGTTCCCATTGCATAAGTGTTATTCCAGCCAGTTCCTGGAATCGGAAACATGGCAAATGGTTCACCTGGTGGGAGCCCTTGCCCAGAAGGGAGGTTGTTTGGTTAGCTGCACTCTCTCCTTCCAAGAGACTAGCTTGTGAAAAGGTTTGTCAACCAAGGCCCATTTCTTAAGTCAAAGTTGTTTTATTTTCCCTACTCTTCAGCCACCCAACACATACTTTTCTCCCAAAGATCTCTCAAATCCACCTCAGCAGCCTCTGCCCTAGATTGGGCCCCCTCATCACTGGGACAATCCCACCAGGGCCTCCTTGCTGGTCCCCCAGGCTTCCTGCCTCCAGCCAGCCCAGCCCAAGGCCAGCCTCCACACTACAGCCAGGAAGATCTTTCCAAATGCCAATCCTACTGTGTGAGGCCCCATTATAATTCCTTCAATGGCTCTCCAGCATCTGAACAATAAATGCTTCTCTACTATTTGAATTGTTTGCAATGAGAAGGTAATCCTATATAATAAAAGGCTAATATACAAATTGGCCCCTCCACCAGGAGTTTGACCCAGAGTTCAACTGGGAGTCTGACCAGGGGGTGGGGCTGGCCGGCCAACAGCCCTCAGCCCCTCCCCCCAGCTAGCCCGCCCCACCAGCCTCCCCCCTGATCGGGGTGGGCTGGCTGGACCCCACCCATGCACAAATTCGTGCACCAGGCCTCTAGTCTATACTAATAATAATATACTAATAATAATATACTAATAATAGGGGAATATGCAAATTGTCCAGGACCCGTCACAGTAATGACCAAATAGCAGGCTGCATGGGGTGACCAGGCTGGCAGGGGGGTTAGTTAGGGACAACCAAACAACTGAACAGCAGGGCAGTTTGAGGAGACCAGGCTGGCAGGGGGGCAGTTGGGGGCTACCAGGCCAGCAGGGGGGGCAGTTGGGGGCAACCAGGCTAGCAGGGGGGCAATTGGGGGCAACCAGGCTGGCATGGGGGGACAGTTAGGGGCAACCAGGCTGGCAGGGGGACAGTTAGGGGCAACCAGGCTGGCAGGGGGGCAATTGGGGGCAACCAGGCTGGCATGGGGGGATAGGGGTGATCAGGCCAGCAGGCAGAGGCAGTTAGGGGCGATCAGGCAGGCAGGCAGTCAGGTGAGCAGTTAGGAGCCAGTGGTCCCAGATTGTGAGAGGGATGTCCAACTGCTGGTTTAGGCCCGATCCCAGCAGTCAGACATCCCCTGAGGGGTCCTGGATTGGAGAGGGTACAGGCTGGGCTGAGGAGACAACCTCCCCCCCCTGCACTCCCATGCATGAATTTCGTGTACTGGGCCTCTAGTGTTGTTATAATGTTTTAAGATATGCTTCCCTCCCTAGGCTGCAAGTTTCTTGAAGTAGGAATAATGTCTTCTTTGTCTTTTTATGCCTAGACCACAGGTGCCCTACACATAGCAGGTAGGTACCCGAGGTGTGCTTATTGTAGTTCAATGAACTGATACTTACCAATTACCCAGAGCTCCTGAAAAGCATGAGATTACCAGTGTAACTAGACTGAATAGTTAAAAGTCCAGCCAAAACAGTTTAGTCAGTGTGTACAGCCTTATCTAAGATTAAGGTATAATTTCCATGATACTGAAAATAGTTCTTAGACTCTCTTTGTCAATTCATATTAGACTAGAACTCCAGATTGGGATCTGATTGTTTGTCCAAATCTCTGCTAGACCCAACGAAGGAGATGATGGTGCTCTTCCAACTGCCTCGGGGCCCTCATTTTGATGAGCTCCCAGGAAAGAACTGGAGTAGTGAGTGGAAATTACCAGGAGAACTTGAGTCCCATGCCCTAATCTCCCACCCTTATGAAACTCCAATGACAGCCTTTCCCACAGCTTATCTTAAGGGGTTGAATCTACATTCTGTCATGTGATAGCTCTGTGGCATATAGCAAACCCCTTTATTTGCTGACCGTCCATGTCTGCATCTGTTCACAGGTTAGTTGTGACAAACAAGTATACATACAAATGACGTCATGTATATGATATTTTGTAAATTAGCTAATGAATTTGAGGAATACAGGAAACCACTGAAATTATTAAAGTTACTTATGCACAAATCCATCTCTCCTGCTAGATGAGGCACTGGAATTGGAGGGATCCTGCCTCACTCATCGTACCTTCCTCCAAGTTCCTGGGACCTGGTCTTGAATTGTCTAGATGATCAGCCAATGATTTGGGCAGGAATAGACGTAAGGCCTGAATGTGTAGGCACCACTGGCCGGCCTTCAGTTAAAGAACAAGGCCAAGGTATAAGCACAGCCATGGGCCCTAATTAAAGCTTGGGTCTGTGAGGCAAAGAAGATGCACTACTGGGGAAGGCAGCAGACGGTTCAGGCTTCTAAGAGGCCTCCCAGGGGAGCATTTTTATTGACTTCCATACTGAATTTGCCCACATTTTCTATTTATCCTGCAATGTCACAGGCTCAGAAATCTGGTTTTCTCAGCCCCCAGCAGCTGATCCTTCTTTCCTGGAACCAGATTCCTTATGTGTTGTTGTACGGTAAGAATGAGAAGGTACAATCACAGGGAAGTGGAACCCACACATCAGTACAACTAGTACATTCATTCCCTGCCTGCAACCACACTGCTTGGGATGTCATATCACACATGCCGAAGGCTGTCCAGTGTGCATAAACTATCTAGTAGCATCCAATTAAGATAACCCCATGTGATTCCTAGCACACAGCATGGACAGAGTGCCAACATTTCCCTCTGTGACTCTGCTGTCCTTCCTTCTTCAAATATATTTGAAATCTATGGTTGGATTAAGATCAGCTGGCTCTCCCAGTCCTGGGAGCCATCCTGTCTCCTCACTAATCCTCTTGTGCCTATCTTAAACTTTAACTCTCAGAGGATAATCTTGTTTCCATATTTCTGCGTTCTCCCAGGAAGTTCTTTGTAATCCCATGTACTGGCAACAGTGGTTTTCCTTAGAAACAGCCTGGTGCAGTAGAGTGAGTATAAAATCTAGAGTCAAGGAACTGGGATTGAAAATAACCTCAGGCTCTTTGATTAAATGAACTTCACCTTGTCATCTATTAAGTAGGAACAAAATGCTATTAACTCCTCCTCAAGGGTAGTGGCAAGGGTCAAATGAGGTTGAGGATGTCATCAACCCCATATGACATGCTAGTCATTATTTCTGGTTTGGGTTTTGTTTAATATCTAAAGTCTGGGAATAAAAAAAAAAGACACAATATGACTCTAATTAAACCATTTTTTAAAATTGACGCAAATAGAAAAACCACTCTTCAAATATCAGGCGGGGTTTAAGACTCAAGCACTGAGTAGCCATCTTCTCTTCCAGACCATCCATAGCTCTCCTGTGTGTAAAATACTAGTCCCTGACTTCCCTAAAGGATGTATCTGAGGAAGCACCCAATTGCATGCATTTGCTGAAGAGCTGTCTGCGAAGAGGTTCCATGTTTTTACCCCATCTTACTTATCGCTGGAAGTTCTAGTGATATGAAAGCCAAGAACTGGGTGAAGATTCATCCAAAATATAGCCAGACTTTCTGGATACCAGAAAGAGTTCACTGGGAATTGGATTGATTCAGCTGTCAAGTAGTAGCAGACACAGAATTCTTTTTTAATGAGGGCTAACCAGCCCACCCCCTGTAGAATATGAACAGCATAAATGGTATTTGGCCGATGAATCTACCTACTATAGGGTCATCCATCTGGGATAGGCTCAAATGTGGCCCAAAGAACTGGGAGGTCTTTATAAAACATCCGCTGCTGTTAATTACAGAACAGTATGCTGTTGAAACCAAAGCAGATGCTGCCTCCTCACTTTTTCATTCTCTACCAGCTTTAACTTTCATGCCTTAGTACTTCCTAACACCCACCCTTTGTTTCAGCAAGATATAGCTCCTGACTCTAATTCCCTCATGCCCTGTCTATTTCCCACCTCCATGTGGATACTCATCTGTCAGCAACGGACAGGGGAGGGAGAAGACTCAAGGGCCTTACCTGTAAATCCCTAGCATCTAGCACGTTGACTCTAGACCAAGAAATAATTCCATGAGTGTTAGATGGATGAATGCATGAGTTCATGAATGAATGCGTGAATAAATTAATTAATTAATGGAAGCCTGTGCTTTCCTTCCTCAAATATAAACTTGTTGATTTCCTTGTTTTTATTCTAGGATGATCCATACTGCATGGTTTTACAAACCAGCAGAAAAACAGGTCATTGAAACCCAGGGGGTCAAAATGAGTTTCAGATTAAATGGGTTTAATTTCCAACTGCTCAGTGACAGCCTAGGGCAGTGGTAGTTTGCCGACCACTGGGATAGGGGCTTAATCACAAGGAACAACAACAGCCTGTGATTATTGGAATTCAGAGTCTAGGTCAGTGGTTGGCAAACTTATTAGTCAACAGAGTGGGAAACCATGGCTCGCGAGCCTCAGTTTGCCGACCACTGGCCTAGGAGATCCTGACCCCAGTACTAAGATCTAGATGCACAGATTCACTATGAGCTCTGAATAGTAACCTGTTCTATTTAGGCAATGGGTTGTTCTTTAAAAGCTCAGGTTGTATCTCCATGGTGAATGACCAAGTTCAATGCTATTTCTCTTATGTCAGAACAGGGTCCATGGAGATAAGAACAAAACAGATTCTTCTCAAGGGTTGAGAGGGGTGTGCTTTTCTTACATCTGTTATAGGATATAAATGTAACTATACTCCATTTTACCACTGAGAAAACTGAGTCTTCAAGAAGTGGGGTAAGCTGCCCAGAGTCACATCACTAGTTCATGGATCTAGGACTCAATGTCAAGCCACCCATGCTCTTGCCACCCACTACCAAGAGATGACTAGGTAAGTGGTTCTCAAACTTGACAGTACCTGCAGAGACTGTTAAAATCCAGACTGCTGGACCTCACCCCCCGATTTTCTGATTCAGTAGGCCTGGGATGAAGCCTGAGAATTTGCATTTCTAACAAGTTCCCCAGTGAAGATGCTGATGCTGGTCCAGGGATTTCACTTTGAGGAATATTTTGCTAAAGTATCAGAAAGGACTCTTAATTGCATTTAATAAAATCCAACTGGAGGTAATTTGTGCAAAAAAAAAAAAAAGCATTTTATCACATGGATATAAGGGAATGTGCTGAAGCCCAAAGGAAGGAATATAATCGGATCTCAACTAGATCTGGAACCAAAGACAGGCTTCTCTCTCCAGCTTTCATCTCTGCTTCTCTTGAAATGTGTCTTATTCTTCTCCCTGTATTTATTCTAGCTTCTGAATCTGCCCTCCTGTTCAGTGATAGGAAACATGGAAGGAGCACCTTCCAAGATTATACCATGTAGAGCCAGGAGCCCAAGGAAACACTGAACCTCTCTCACTATCCCAGTTCTAATTCCCAGAAGCTTGCTTGAGTGGGATGCACATTCCTGGTATAATTACCTGTGACTAGGTCAGTGGCATGGATGGAATTGTGCAGTGGCCATCAGTGCCCCATCATTGTAACCACATAGATTCATAAAGAAGCATAGTTCTAGAGAAGGGAATTGAACAGTTAACCCAATAGCTGACTACTAAGGCTGGGGTGCAAGAAATGAGCATACAGATAAATAAGAAATGAGAAAACTACATTAACCCAAGCATAGTGACTGGAATGTGAACAGTGGTTGGGAAACTTTTCAGAACATGTGGCTGATGACCTTCCGAAATAATACTTTTCTCTTGAACTAGACACAGTAAACAGTAAATCCATCTGGTTTGCAAATTCTCTTCAACAAGTCTCCACAGACAATTCCTAGGGCTAAATAGAGCCAGTTTTGTTTTCTTAGAAGAACAATGGAATGTGGAATTTCAGACCAGTACAGCTGCCCAGGCTGGGTCAGGGGAAAGGCACAGATTATACTTATTAACGTTTTGCAAACCCACCCAATCCCTACCCTCCTACCTCCCTTTGCCCCTCTTCACCCCCTCTGCAAGGACAAAGCCTAAAGTGGCTATGCAAGGGCTGAGACAGAATTTCAGGCAGACTGGGTCAGATGTTCAGGGAGGACATCCCAAACAATCTCTCTCACCACCACCACCACCCTCCCCACCCCACCCCAACCTGGTACTGTGTTTCCGAGAAGGACCAGGCAAGCTATTACCTGCCAAGTGAGGATTGCTGTTCTGGCAGCCCCTCTGAGTCTTAGGTGTGCTTGCTGGAAATTTCCATGATGGGAGTCTGGAGAGGGAAAGGTGCTAGTGGGAGGCACAGTGAAAGAGCATTAGATATGAGATCAAGCATCAGCAGTTTTAACAAACGGAGAGACTAGCCCAAGTCAGTTAAATTCTCTGCCCTTCCTTCTCAACTCTATATTGGGGAACATATGTTGTTATACACAGCAAATGTGATTGGCTGAGAATATCATGCATGAGGTCAGAGCACCCCACCACTGGCATGTGTGATGTTTTATGTAAATTAAAGAAAAGCACCCCTTCTTCTATGTCAGAGCACATGTTTTAGCCAGCTGAGCATGGGCTGCACCTTGTCCTGTCAGATAAGCATCCTTGCACGAGGAACACCTCAGCTACCTTCACTGGGTCATGGTTGCCTCTTTAAAAATAATAGAGGCCTCCAGGTGGCCTCAATCAGCCCTGGTGATAGCAAGAAGCAAGGAGAATAATCAAGGTGGCCATAACATTATCATCCCAATCTAGGTTAGGAACAAGTAGCCAAAATGACCTCTCCCCTTCTAGAAACCCCCCTTGCACCAATGGAGTGAGGTAGAGCAGGGTTATGAATATGCTCACATCAACACACTCAGCTGGAAACTTCTGCACATCAAGAAAAAACAAAGTTTTTAGAGGCTTCAAGCTGGCTGGTTTGAATTTACATATTTTCACAAAACACCCTCCAGCTTCTCTTTTCCTGGGTCTTATTATATTAGGCCTGCACTTTACAGTTCCTCCCGTTTCTGTGTCTATGTAGTCAGAGTAGAGGTTTATTGTTTAAAATTATTTAACATCCATGTATTCTCAGCCACTCGAGTTCATTAACACAAGTTTTCTGCTTTTTGCTAGACACTTATTTTTCTTAAAAAATTTTTTTTGCTCTGCCTTCTCTAAAATTCTATTAGACCTACACTTCTATTCAAATTTTTGTTTTGCTTCAATGCTCTGCGTGGTTCTGCTGAACTACATGCCTGAACCTCTAGTACATGGAACCACAAAAAGAGGGTACACAGCACAAATCTTGTCCTCTGTGTACTGAGTCCCAGCTCTCTGTCCTTATCTCTTCCTCCAACCTCACTCCACCTGCTCTTGATCCTCCTAGATTCTGAGTCCATTGCCCTTTTTCCATTTATATCTTCACCTTGCCTAATGACTTTGACCCTCCTAAACCTTCCTTCAGCTATAGATATTGCGATTGCCTCCCAGCTAACAACTTTCTGGTGTCTCCTCTCAGCCTGAATGTCTCCCAGTTTGGCTATGCCCTGGAAGCCTCACAATCATCTATCTCACCCTTCCTGAGTTACATGCTAATGAGGCCACCCAACTTCCAGAGCAGGAAAAGAGTAAGGACAGCTGAGGAGAAGTCTCAGGGACGTTTGGAAGGATCAGGAGAGTGCCTCTCCTTCAAGAGAGGAAAACTCACCCCTCCCAATTTCAAAGGAAAACATCCTGAACCTCCTGGGAATAGAGCTTGAGTCCTTTCCTAATGAACTTTTGGGGAGACCTAGGTGATGCCAGAAGGAGTTTCAGGAGGCTCAAAAGAGCTGTACATGTGTTTCATAAAGAATCAAGTGAAAAATCAACCAAGTTCTCATTTAAGTTGATTGCCAGTGCTTCCTAGATTATTTTGCCTATAATAGTGTGACCTCTGGGTAGCATTCTTAAATTCTTGCATGTTTCTGAAATCTGGGGTCTCCCTGATCCCAGTCTTGTTCCACTCAAATTCACCTTCAAAAGTGGCCAGAGACCCTACCATTTGCCTGCTGGGAACCCCTCAGTGGTTTCTTATACCACCAGCTCCTTGGTCTGGACACAGGCCCAGCAGGACCAGGCCTCCTATTCATCTGTTTAGACATCTGTCTATGTCTTTCTTTTTCTGTGTCCCTGTCACCAAGAATCACATCTGATACATGGTGGACACTTCATAAATGGTGATTGTATCAATTGATAATTAATTAATATCAGAGACAAAGTGCTCCTGATTGGAATCTAATCCTGCTTCTTTAACTTCTCATCTTTCTGTGAGGAAAAAAATTAAGTGATTTCACTGTGTTTCCAGCTGCTGAACCTCCACAGGCCTGGACCTTGCTGAAGTTCACAGACCTTGGGGATGAGGCATCTGGGACTCCCTCCACCGTCACTGTCGTCCAGGCTGTGGTCCTTGAACTCATAGCCTGCCCTGCTTGAAGATGTGGAAAAATAGCTAGTAGCCACTGCTAGCTCACAGCCAATGAGATGTTTTTCTAGCCTGAACCCTCACACCCAGAGAGTCCCCAGAGATCCTGAGGCCAAATGAACGTCCGTTTGTACAGGAACTTAACTCCCCACGGAGGCCACCCTAGCACCAAGCCCAACCCTGTCTCACTCCCCAGTGCCCGGCCTCTGACGCCCACTTCCTCTTCCGTGTTCCACAGCAGTGAGGTCTTCTGGAGCTCAGGCTGGCTTCTGTTCCCACTTGCTTTCATTCCAGAATGCCTCATGGAAAGATTTCCACTTCTCTCTTTTCTCCCCTGAATGTGGGATCCTCTGCTGTCCAGAAAGCCATGAGGCTCTTATGCCCTCGGCAGGTCGCAATTCCAGAGTTCTCCCTTCCATGGTTCTTGGCCAAGTCAAGCAGTAGCAGCAGTGCTTCCCACCACAGACCCTCCTCACACCCCCAAACTCAAAATAGCCCAGCAGTAGAAGCACAGGGTAAAGGTCAGAACTACCCCAAGGACAAGCAGGCACTTGTCTTGTCCACTCAATGATATTTCTGCTAACTTGGGCCCCTTTATGAAAGGCACCTTCTCTGGAAGGCAGCTGAAATTAGGGTGTTGGGGAGGCAGTGTGTGCATAGTAGAAAGAGCACAGACTATGGAGCCAGAAGGTCCAGGTTTAGTTCCTTGCCACAGGCTGTGAGATCTTTAGCAAGTCATCTAACCGTTCTGAGCATCCTTTGAAGTTAGACAGATAGGAGTCTGCCACATAGATAGCAAGCAAGTAGAGAACCAGAGAAGTTATACCTTCCCTGGATGGCAGATTCTTCACCCATGAAAACCAGAGCAGCCTGAACATCATGGCTCAGTGGTTGATTATCAACCTATGGGCCAGGAGATCATGGTTCATTGGATTCCTGGTCAGGGCACATGCCTGGGTTGCAGGCTCAATCCCCACTGGGAGGTGTGCAGGAGGTAGCCAATCAATGATTCTCTCTCATCATTGATGTTTCTATCTCCCTCTCCTTTCCTCTCTGAAATCAATAAAAAATATATATTTAAAAATAAACAAACAAACAAATAAATAAACTAGAGCCCAACTATTCCCTCTGAATAGTCTCAGCAACTTCCTGAAGCTCTGAGGGGTGAAATAGCTTTCCAAGATCCCACAGGCAGGAGAGGCTGAAAACCCCCGTGGCTTCCTACAAAAGATGAGTCACACTGCAGCACAGCTGGCCAACCGTTTCAATTGAAAAAGAGAAGGTCACAAAGTCAAAACTAAGGACAGTGTCCGAAGACGTAGTAAAGAACTTGTAATATTACAGCCCTATTGGCAGGACTGCCCCTGCTAAGTGACAAATAATTCAGAAGCCTTACAAAGATGCTATTCAACACTTTATGTATCTATTTCTCCTTGTTCCTATGTCGTGCTTAACACACAGCCTTCCCAGTAGGTCTGCTTGCAAGGAAAGCATACGCACATGATACCAAAGGGAGCATTCCATCCCTGTAATCTTGATTTAGAAAGTTACATGGACAATCTAGCTTCTGAGACCTCCTTCTATCTCAGGAGCAGAATCTACCCCTGAGTCACAGATATGCTGCCAGAAACCTCCCAAAGTAGATGATGAAGCCTAAAAGCCCACACAATTATGAAGAATTCACCAAAGGAGTGAGTATCATGTTGTGAGACAGACCCTTCGGCAGCCACTTGGGATAATAATTGGGTAGGATATTCAACTGTCCAGAGCACTCTTCCCTACATTTGAAATCCCACTACTTCCTGATCCTCTTGAATCTGCTGCCCACAGGGGTGCATGTCTATACTCCCTGCTGTCTGCCCCTTATTGGGGTGCCTGCCCATCCCTCTTCCCATAGACCTCACCTGCCCTGGTTCACTTATTGGCACCTGCTCTCTATCTGGACTGCCCGCACAGTTCCGGGGGGTGAAGGGCAAGCACCCCCGGCAGCACTCACCCTTCCCCCTGTGCAGTTGGGCCATCCTCTAAACACTGATCAATACCCTGTGTGTGAAAATAATTACCAGCACCCCATTCCTCTCCATCCAACCTATTCCATTGCCTAACCCAGTGGTTGGCAAACTCATTAGTCAACAGAGCAGCAAACCGCGGCTCGCAAGCCACATCTGGCTCGCGAGCCACAGTTTGCCAACCACTGGCCTAACCAAACTGAGACCAATACCCTCCCTCCCACCTGGCTCCCTGGCCACTGCTACCCCACACAGCTCAGGCAGGAAATAGAGATTGTCTCCTTAGGTAATTAACATATTCAAATTTTTCATATCCTAGTACAGAACATTACTAGAACTGGATCAAGAAGCAAGAAAGTGGCCTTAACTGGTTTGGCTCAGTGAATAGAGTGTCGGCCTACCGACTGAAAGGTCCCAGGTTTGATTCCGATGAAGACCATGTACCTTGGTTGCGGGCACATCCCCAGTAGGAGTTGTGCAGGAGGCAGCTGATCAATGTTTCTAACTCTCTATCCTTCTCCCTTCCTCTCTGTAAAAAATCAATAAAATATATATATTTTTTTAAATTTTTAAAAAGAAGCAAGAAAGTGGAATTGAAAGAATATGGGTTTACTAAAACAGGTGTTTTGCATTGGGCTATCCAACTGGAAGAGGTCTTCTTAGACTCTCTTGTTGAAGGAGAAGGGAAACAGGATAGTCCACCCTGCTGCTGGGAAATAAAATGTTGATAACTTCCCTAGGGAATAAACTGGCAGTATAGGGTATTGAAATGTCTTTAAAACTCGAATGCACTGTAATAATCAACTTCATTTCTAGGAATGTATCCCAAGGAGGTAAATATGTACACAAAGATTAAGCTGCAAGGATATTTCTTGCAGCATTTTTTAATACTAGTGGAAAGTTAAATATAAGCTAAATATTTAACAGAAGATTGGTTAAATAAATGGTACATTTATATAATGAAATACTATGTGGTCTTTTTAAATGATATAGACACATTTATAGACATAGAGAGATGTTTGTAACATATTGTTAAGCAGAGGAGAAGGTTACAAATATATATATGGAAAAAATCCGCAGACTTACCAATGTGACAATAGTTCTTACATTTGAACAGTACAATTTATGGGTAATTTTTATTTTTGACTTGTTATCAGTATGTTCTCCTTTTTAGACAAAAAAATATGCATTACTTGTGTAATAAAAAAATACAAAATTTGTTATTTAAAAGGGTATGGACTTGGCATTCACATATACTTGGCTTCAAATCCCAGCTAGGCCTCTGATTAGCCATGTGAGCATAGAGACATGACCTACACTCCCCGAGCCTCAGTTTTCCCATATCCACAATGGGGATACTGGCATATTCTTCACAAGGCAGTTGTGAGGATTAAACAGGGAAACACAAATAAAGCACCTGGCACAGAGTAGACACCAAATGACATTTTCCCTTCCTTCCTGGATGTCCAAAAATAACTCAGAATAACAATTGACAAAGACAAAAAGGTCAAGCATGCACTGAATTTTGTGTAAAACTCAGGGTCTAAAAATTAGGAGAAACCCATATCTGATGCTCTTATCCTTAATTCTTTCTGCTCCCATCTCCCCACCCCATCCAAGCAACAGAATCAGAAATCTCCATTGTTAGCAAGTCTGGCTTGCAATCCTGAGTCAGGCAGGTTGTGTTACCCAGCCCCACCAGTAGGTGGGGCCTGTCTCCACCCTGTCTCTTCACAGAGCCTGGTACACTGACTGGCCTGCACCACACAGCAGCTCATGAAAAGCTGCCCACTTGAAATGCTTGGAAACATCTGGGACTCTCCTCTCTCACCCCCACCTGCTCCCACCTCAATCCAGGTCTGGTTCATGGCTTCTCCTCCTGTTTAAAGTCTCACTCTTACCACTTTGGCCTTGAACTTCCTGGTTCATGAATTTGGTCAGCTATGGGGAATACAGCCGGGATCTGCCCTGCCTTCTCCCAGCTTCTCATTCATTCACTCTCCAAATGTTATGACCACCTGGTGGGTTCTAAGCTTTGTGCTGGGCTATGGAGATAAATGAATCAGAGACAAATGTTGGAGGGCCTCAGAGCCTTGTGGGGACATAGACCATCACACTATTACAGCCGGTTACAGTGACTATTATTAAAATACTTCTATAGCACTTGTTTTGTGACAGAAGCGGTTTTAGTAACTTTACATACGTTAAGTTTCCTTTAATCCTCACAACCTACCTTTATGAGGTAGGATAAAATTATATCCATAGTGGGGAGGAGAATGAGGCACAGAGAGGTTGAGTAATTTGCCAAGGAGAGCAGAACCAAGATTTGAGCTGAAGCTTTCTTACCCTCTTGAAAATGACTGAAGACACTACAGAGTTCCATTTATGTGGGCCACATCGTGAGAGTTACTGTATTAGAGCTTAAAATTGAGAATGTCTCTAAACATTAAATAAATAATTAATTCCTTTAAAATAATAATAAATCACTACATGTTCCTCTAAATAACATACTTTTAAATTTTAAAAAATTTCTAGACAGACAGAGACTTGGCCCAGCTCAGATCGGGACCCAGGTAACAGACAAGAGACTTGGCCGACAGCAGTTGCCCTATATCTAAATTCAGCTGAGCATTTGGAATGCTCAGGGCCCACTCAAGAATGCAAATAATCCTTCCCACTAATATTTACAGGGTAAACTAAGATTGTTGGTAGAGTATTAAATTTGACAGTAAAATAGTAATTGAGTTTTCAGATTAATTTAAATAGGCTCATTGAAATAAGTGAATATTCAAGTACTGGACAAAAAGCTATTCTTAAAGTAATAACTAAAATTTTTATTGGTAGTTCATCTCATGGTAAAATTCCTGAATATGCAATGAACCTAAAGCAGTCATATGTGTGGGGGAAAAAAAAATTTTTTTTAATTTAAAGTTATCAAGACTGCATTATAAAATTTACAAAAACCTCCATTAAAAAAAAAAGGGGGGGGGATAGTAGGGCAATATCATGTAAGGAAAAATATCCTATAAGTAAATTACATCTAGAAAATTTTTACTTTACCAAAGTAAGGTTCATTTGCAATGCTAACAGCAAGACGGCCATTAAAAACACACATGGTGTCTAAATAAGACAAAGGAAAATCGTTTGAACAAAAATAAAAAGGATCCCAAATCAATTATATAGAAAAGATTCCTTTATTAACTTGTGGTCGAGAATATATTTGTATATTTTCAGAAAACAACCCCAAGACCAGATGGATTCCTGCAACAGAGAGGAATGACAGGAGTGCTCCAACCACGAAGACAAGAGGAAAAAACAGTCTAGAGATGGAAGACGCTGACAACGCCTTGCCATGGGAGCAGTCAGCAGCTGTGCACCGCTGCAGGTTACCTAGGACCAAACCAGAGAGGGTCGGACCTGCATTGCCACCATGTGCCCACCATCTAGATATCACTGCTGACATGTACACATAAGGAACTGCTGGACATTGAAATTGGGACTCAAACATTTTTTTGTTTTGTCTTGTTTTGTTATTATATGTTTATTTCCAGTCTGCAAAGGCAAAACTTTTTAAAGGAAAGAAATGGTGGGAAAAAGATACAGAGGCAAAGAAGCACTGAACAGACTGTCAAACTACATTGGGAAGACAGGGGAGGTTGGGCGAGGGGGGCTGTAAGAGACCAACCGAAGGACTTGTATGCATGCATATAAGCACAACCAACGGATATAAGACACTGGGGCGGGGGGGCAGGGTGGGCAGGTGAAGGCATGTCCTGGGGGGTAGGGGAGGTCAGGGGGAGATCAAAGGGGAAAAAAAAAAGGAGACATATGTACTACTATTTGTAATACTTAAAACAATAAAAATAAAATTAAATTTAAAAAAAATTTCTATATCGATTAGTAAGAAGGGCATTGTTTCACGTGGTTGAAATCTTTATGATCTCTGACTACTGCACCCAAACTTGACAAGTGGTGTTTGGTTTCTTAAAGATGAGAGGAATCTGACAGCTCATCATGCAGGATACAAGCTTTCCAAATTCTCATTTTTTGGTTTGAAATCAAATTTTCATCATTGGCAGCAAATACCGTCACTTAATTTCCTTAAAGTAACAGCCCTAACTACATCATTTGGGAGAGAAAAATATCTGCCAACTATCCACATCTGAAGAGCCATAGTGTGTGTATCAGTCATCCTTTCTAGGGAAAATGGTGTTCCATGAAAAAATGTGCATCTCCCAGCTCAAACAATGTGCCAGCGCTGTCCTGAAGCCTGTCTCTGTACCTTGGTCTCCAGGAGAAATGCTTGTGTGCAATTTTGTCACACCCAAATTAAAAAAAATCAGTACCCAGAGTTAAAATTTAATAAATTTGATTATTTTTACCGCTTCATCAGGACATTCTTAAATGAAACTGGTCTTTTTATTTTGTTTTGGTTTGGGTTTTGTTTTGCGCTTACTGTACATGTGTGGTGGTGAATCCTGCAATGATCACTACTATGGTTTGGAACCACCACCTTGTTTCATACCAAAGCACAGCAATTTTACCCTCTGTTGCTTTTGCATCATCAATTCAAACACCAACTCAATGAAAGGGCAAATAATATCTTAGTCATAACATGAAAATAATTTTGATCCTAGGAACCCCTAAAAGTGTCTCTGATTCCTCCAGTGTCTTTAGGCCACACTTTGAAAACTGCTGCTCTATACGATCCTGTTGGAATATACTTGGATCTATATGAGCTTCCTCATGGATCAAAGTTCAGATTAAAGACCCACCTTAAGCCCAGACCACTTCTGACCTCCACAACCTACCTGGATTGTTTCTGAAATCTGGGGTCTCTCTGCTCAAATATCTGTAATCATTCCCTTACTTCTAAGAGTCAGGCCCAATCCCTTGAACTCCAGGTTCTGGCTTAGATGGACCACAGACCACCATCTGTCCTCAAACTAGACCAACCTGACCTGGGTGATACTTTAGTGCACCTCACGCCTGTTGACACATGAACTCACAGGTCCCAAGTCCTGACTGTGTTTCAGGCATGATATTATCAAATTTAATTCTCATAGCACCCTTGCAACTTAGATATTATCATCCCCATTTTGCCAGTGAAGAAACGGAGACTGAAGCAGGATTCCCACACAGAACTGTCTACCAGGAAAGCTAAGTCTTTGCACTGCCTTCAGATCAGTTCTCACAGTCCTGTTCCCACCCCGTCTGGACTGCCTCCCCTTCTTGTCCGCCTGCTGGTGAGGTTCCAGCATGTCTCACATCAAAATTTCCTAAAATGAGAAAATTCCCAGCACTGGCGGCTTTAATCATCCAGTGTCTGAATTCCTAATATTCACACATCACTCAGATGCTGGAAACCCTGAGACACATCAGTCCCTGGAATAGATAAAGTCTGAGCTGGGTTCGCTTCTGCCATTGTCTGGAGTGTGTGAGCCCAGGAGACATGGGCCTTCCTTTGCGGGGAGACCGGTACTTCCACCCAAGCTCACAGTTTGTCATCTCTGTCTTTGTACTACCACGGAGGCTGACATCCTCCTTCCCTGCCTCTTCCTCAGTGCCAGGGGCTCTCTGGAAAAATCAGAGCCCATTCAAACAAGTCACAAAACAACTCCCCAGGATGTGACCAGGATAAGAATCACATCCTACGAGTCAGGTTCAGGAAAGTTTTCCCAAAATAAACCCAAAGCTGAAGTAAATAAAGCACCAGGAATATTTTGGGAGAGCCATTTTACAGAACTACAAAAAGGAAAACAACAACAACAACGAACTACTGTCCACAGTCTTTGTTCAGACATTCTTCATTTCTGGTACATCTTGTTAAGTGGTGGTTTCATATTTGACATTGATGCAATGGGGGAATGACCCATGTTTATGAAAATTATACCATTTCTTCTGGGGATAAGAGTGTCCCTAAGCACTGGTTTGCGATAGGGCAAAGAGTTTGATGAGGATTCAAGGTTGTGATGATTAAAGCCAGGCTAGAAGGAATATGTAATTTGTGCAAAAGAGCCAGGAGAACAATAGCTAAGGAAGAACAGAATGCCATTTAATATATAGGAAGGGGACACTGCTGTGTAGTCTTGGCTCCATAAGGAAGAGGGGACACAAACAGAAAGAATGATTTAACAAACAGAAGTGACAACACTTGGCATAAAGAAGGGCAAATCAGCCCAGCCAGCATGGCTCAGTGGTTGAGTGTCGACCTATGAACCAGGAGGTCACGGTTCAATTCCAGGTCCGGGCACATGCCCGGGTTGCAGGCTTGACCCCTGGTGGGGGATGTGCAAGAGGCAGATGATCAGTGATTCTCTCTCATCATTGATGTTTCTACCTCTCTATCCCTCTCCTTTCCTCTTTGAAATCAATAAAAATAAATTAAAAGAAAAAGGATCTCAGCCATCAACTTTCTTCAGTCTGCATTACATCAGTTGACTTAAATCTTTCAGAATTAGTATAACTTCCATGGTCCTTCATTTAAACATGATAAGCAATGAATCCTTATGTTTCATTTAGGAAAGCAGCATGATCTTGTAGTGAAAAACAAGGTGCTTGGGAACAGACAGACCTGGGTTTGAATTGTGCCTCTTCCTAATTGTGGATAAGTTGCTTGACCTCTGGAAATCATAACTACCTCACAGGGATGTCATAAGAAATAGAAGGAAGCAATTAGAGTGTCTAACACATCACCTTTCATTCTTTCTCTGAGATCAAGTAACCACATTCCACATGTCCCTCAATGCCATGGGGTAGTCTTTCCCTTCAGCCCCCCGGCCTCCATCCCAGCTGCCATCACCTCTGGCCTTGACAATGTGATGACCTCAGCATTCTGTCCCTGCTTGCTGTCTCATTCTCCTTCAGTCCATGCCTTGACCCTCTCACTTGATAGATGAGCAAGTGAATGTGAGCCTGTCCAGTGGCTCACAGTGGATTCATAGCAGAATTTGGATTACTGTCCCTAACTCCTAACCCAGAGATAGTAAAAACTGGCTCACAGTCCTTTGTTATTTGACCTCTGTTTACCTCTCTTAGCCTCACTTTCCCCCTGTCCCATCACACACCAGCTCACTTTTGCCTCCAGAATTCTGAGTCACTTCCTTTTGCCTGGGCCACAGTCTCTGGGGCTGAAGGCTCTCTCCTTCTCCAGGTCAATGCCTCCTTCTTCCAGTGCTCTGTGGTCCTATGCTTCTTTCAGGAAGCCCTCCATGACTACCCCCATCCCAATGCCACAGCAAAACTGGATTTTGTGCCCCATCCCTGCACTTTCATAACCTCCTACTGCCATTTTTCCTGATTGTCATACTCTATGTCAATCTACTCTCTGTTTCCATTTTCAAATAGTGATATCTTAGAAGTTGTTTTGTAGTTTTTATTCCCAGTATCTGGCCTGTTTTGAATGAATGAAGAATCTCACAGCCAATGAATGACAGAGATGAAATTAAAACCCAGGTCAGTCTAATCCCCAAGCTCACACCTTCCCACCATCCCAGCTGAAATCTACCTAAAAGCAGGGAGTGCTGTACCCCTTCACCCAATCCATTGCCTTAGTCCCCCAAGATCTATAGCCTACAGGACTCACTTTCTGCTGGAAATTCAATTCTCCCTTGCAGACTGAGACTCTTTGCTTTGTACAAAATTTTTATTTTTAAGGAAACACTCAACCCATTCATTGATTTTGGTGCAAACAGTTTGGAGTGACAGTGATAAGCAGGGGGCGTTCCTGGGCTCGGGACACTGGCTTCGGGGAATGGCAAAAACCACATTGCAACTCAATTCAGGTGAACATTTCTGGAAATTTGAGCAAGCTGGAATGGTACTTCCTCATTAAAGTGCATTGACCAACCCTCCTTGTTTTGTCGATATTTGTGAACTGAAAACACAACAGCCTCCTGTACTGATCAAGATGTGAACACTAACTAATAGGACTAAGGACCAACCCCTGGGGACAAAAAAAAGTTTTATGATGGGATATAGGAAGACATTTCCCCTTTGGGAAGTTCCATCATATGATGGAAAGACCAGCTGAACACAGCAAACTCTCCCTCTGCCTCCCCCACCCAGTTATTTGAGTCCAGAATATGAAGGGATTTGTACGTCATAGTAAGGAGTTTCCATACTAATAATAATGCCACTTAGGGAGGACCTAAACTGTGTTAGACACTTTTCATGGATTTCTGAAATCCTGAAAATGAAAAATTATAACTATATATTAAGATTAATAATAAAGCTAAGAATTACATAACCATATGAATTTGGGAAATGATGGAGGAAAGTTACAGCATGTGCCATTGTCACTCAACTGCTAAGTGACAGAAAAGGGATTCAAATCTGTCCTTTTTGCTCTGTCTCTTCTGCCCCCCATTCTTGGGCCCAGACACCACCTTTCCTCTTTGGAGTAGCTCCTACTGGTTCTCCCTGCCTCCTCTTTTTCCCTCTTGAAATCCAGAGGGATCTGTAAAAATGTACATCACGTGTAGTAACCTTCTGCTTGACATCTTTCCATGGTAACAGGCATTGTGTGCCATCCTGTGGTTTGGGTAGCATCCACCCCTGCTCTAGAAGTGAGCATAGTTAGCCAATCCCAAGAGTCCCATTGGCCCTGCTATAGGAATTGGTAATCTGAGCATTGCGTTCTCTTGGTCGCAGAGATTGGGCCGCAGAAACTAGGTAGGGTGTGGGAGAGACTGTTGCGGGTGGTGAGAACAGCATCAGGTATTAGGCCAGTGCATCAGACCGGATCTTGGGTCAGCAACCTCAGTTCTTGAGTTCTGGCTAGGAAAGAATTCAGGGCCAAGACTCAAACTACAGAGAAAGTTTATTTGGAAAGTCACAGAGGTAGAAATGAGCCATAGAAGCAATGGGCTCAGGAAACATTACAGAGGCAAAACAAGGGCCCTTGGTGCTTAGAAGAGAGAAGGGTAATGGTAACATGCCTGGGAGAAAGAAGGGGAGGAAGGGGGAAGGGGAAAAGCACTGGCTGCTCCAGGGAGGGAGAGCAAACTGGGTCCTCCATCCCAAGGGCTTTTAAGGGTGGGGATTTTAGTGGAGGTCCCAGGGGAGGATATCAATAGACTATTCATCCACTTTCCAGGTGTGTCCTTTCAGGGCTGTGGTCTCCACTGATTGGACAACAGGGCAGGGATCATTAGTTCATGCAGCTGGTCCTCAGGTCAGATCTGGTTTTGCTGTTTTTCTGGACCTGGAGCTGAAACACAATTGAGGCCTAGATATATTTGATGTGGGTCTGAACCTCACTGTCTTGGGGGCTTAATGCTTAATGGCTCTTCTCCAGCCCCCTTATTTATTCCCCCTCTAAGGGGCTCTAACCCACATGATTAGCAACAAGCCAGGGGAGGAAAGGTCAGGGAAGGGTCCAAACTGCATGACCAATGATATGAAAAATCAGGGGGTCTAATCCGAATGATGAGTGATATGCTAAGGGAGGAAAGGTTACCTTGGGGGCGAGGTCCTTGTCTTCCCAGTTTTGGTCCCTGCTAGGCACTGGGGCTTTCCCCTCTGGTGGCCTTCTGTGTGTACCTGGCCCATTGTCCTTGCTCTGCTTATGTCTGTCTAACTGTCTGCCAGGAGACTACTAGTTGGAAGCTCAGAAATGAATATTGTTTGTGATTGTGGGAGTAATTTTCTGTTCTCATTCTCGCTCTCACTCTCTGTCCAGGATATGAGTAGAAAAAGAAGCACAGCATCTGCATCTGCTGGCAGCTATCTGTGACTGTGAGGGAAACCATCATGGGGACTCGCTGGCCACTGGAGGAGGCAGGGAGGGATAAAGGGGGGTTGGGGGGATGGAGCCAAGGGAATCACGGAGACCAGAGCCAGAGGCCTGACGGAGCCACATCTGAAGCCTCCACCTTTAGCCTCTTAGTTATGGTGAACAATAAACCCGCTTTATTGTTCGAGCCAGCGTGGTTTAGGTTCTCTATAACTTGCCACAGAAAGCCTCCTGGGCGATTCAAATGCCTCCCAGTGCCCTGTGAATTACATCCAGACGCCCTACCTTGGTATTAAAGGCCCACTAAACTGCAAGATCAATGCGTGGCTAAGGCAAGGAATAGACTTTCATTTACCCTGGTATTGCTAGCCTCTCACATCAATCTATCATTTAGCAGGCACACTCTAAAAAAAAAAACAAAACTTTTTTTAACACGGGCCCCAGATCTCCTTCTCTCTTACACATGATCTGCTTCCCAAAGGCAGGGCAGCCCCGCTGGGGTCCCCCTGGAGTCTTGCTGCCCCATCTGTGGGACTCATCTCTCTGCAGGTCAGCTACATTTGCTACACATCAGTGTTGTTGGACATCCAGCAATCTTGTCCGTGTCCCAGGGGAGACCATCATCAGGGAGGGTTGGGCAGTTCTGAATGTGAGGATGTGTCCAGCAGCTGGTCTGAGCCAGTCTGATTTCCAGACACCCCAGTAGGCCCAACAATGCCCAGGCTGCAGGCCTGTGTAACCTAAGCACTCCTTAGAGAGAGGACCTCTGGAACAGACTGGAATTTGTTCAAGTAAACAAGTAAATGGGGTGGGGACTCAGTCACTGTGATCTGGGCACCAATGAACATGCCCGGGGGGGCAGGGAGAAGTCAGGTGTGTGTCAGAGGAACATTTTATTCCTTTTCTTCATCTAACCAGCAAGCCCCTTCCTGTCTCAGGCCCTCTGCCCACCTACACTGCTGTTTCCTCTGCCTGGACAACCAGTTATTCTACTTTGTGACCAACCTTTGTCTTAATTCTCTGCAGAGTGTTTATCAATAACTGAATCGATTTACTTGTGTGTTTATTTTTCTGTTTCCCCCTCCAAAATATAAGCTCCAAGAGAGCAGACACCTTGGCCATCTGGCTCACTAGCATACCTCTCATATCCAGAAATCCACCCCCACATACACACACACACCCATAAACACACATGAAATCAGGGAACAGTGGCCTTGCTCCCTCAGGGACCTGCCCCCTTAAAGAGATGGTTCCATCCCATTGTCGAGGTGTCATTCACCTGTGACCCCATAATGGAGAGTAAATCTCCTCCTCAAGCACTTTCTTAAAAGTCTCTCTGGACTAGAAAAACCAAGATGGCAGCATAGGTAAACACCTAAACTGCTGCCTGCACAACAATATCAAAACTACAACTAAAAGAGAAAATGGACACCATCCAGAACCACAGGAAAGTTGGCTGAGTGGAAATTCTACAACTAGAAGAAAAGAGGAAAGCACATTGAGACTCAGAGGAGCTGCAAAAGGCTGAGGTACGGAGACTCACATGCAGAGAGGTCAGGCGGCTGTATGCATAGGCAGTTAAGTGTGCGGCTGGCTTTCTAAAGTAGGAGGGAGAAGGAAGCTCTCGACTGCACTGAACTCCAGTCCCGGAAGAGATGTTGGGAAACCAGACTCATTCGGGGGAATCTGGACTGTCAGGAAAAGAGAAAGCACACTGAGACTCGGGAGTGCAGAAGGCAGAGGTCTGGAGACGCGCACGCGCAGACAGGACTGACTGCTGAATGCACGGGAGGCTGAGTGTGCAGCTGGCTTTCTAAAGCAGGAGGGAGACAGAAGCTCCCGACTGCGCTGAACTCCAGTTCTGGGCAAGTTTCTGGGAACCCCGACTGATTCGGGGAGAAACTGGACTATTTGGCAGCAGGCGAAACTTGAGGGCAGCTTTCTCTCAGAGGTGCTTGCAGCGATTACCGAGGGACACTGAGACCCAGGGGCCTCAGAGGGTAGGGCTGACAGGAAACCAAGGCTGTCTGCTCCACCCTGAAACTCCGCCCCATCCTAGCTGAGCACAGAGGTTTTAGTAATTTTGCAAGTCTAGTTTCATAAGAGTGTCTCTAGCACAGAAGTTCTCCCAGCATAGACACAACTGATCCTCACAGCCAATTGGCCTGGAGGTCAATTCCTCCCAGTGATACCAACAACAATCAACACTTAACTACAACAAGGCTGAGCATACAGCCCACAAAGGGGTGTACCAAGAGTGTTCACCTCAGGTAACTGGGGAGGCTGAGCCACTGTGCCCTAGAGGACACCTACCACACAAAGCTATTCTACCAACTCAGAGAAGCAGCGAAAATGCGGAGACAAAGAAATAGATCACAAATGAAAGAAATGGAGGAAAACAAACAATTGGATATAGAGTTCAAAACCACGGTTATAAGGTTTTTCAAGAATTTTCTAGAAAAGGACAATAAATTTAGTGAAACCCTCAAGGATATGAAAAAGGACCAACTAGAAATTAAACATACACTGACTGAAATAAAAAATATTATACAGAGACCTAACAGCAGACTAGAAGACTGCAAGAATCAAGTCAAAGAGTTGGAATACAAAGAAGCAAAAAATACCCAACCAGAAGAGCATAAAGAAAAAAGAATCCAAAAAATGAAGATAGTGTAAGGAGCCTCTGGTACAACCTCAAGCATACCAACATCCGAATTATGGGGGTGCCAGAAGAAGAGAGAGAGCAAGATACTGAAACCCTATTTGAAGAAATAATGACAGAAAACTTCCCCCACCTGGTGAAAGAAATAGACTTACAAGTCTAGGAAGCGCACAGAACCCCAAACAAAAGGAATCCAAAAAGGACCACACCAAGACACATCATAATTAAAATGCCAAGAGCAAAAGACAAAGAGAATATTTAAAGCAGCAAGAGAAAAACAGTTAATTACCTACAAGGGAACACCCATATGATTGTCAGCTGATTTCTTAACAGAAACTATGCAGGCCAGGTGGGAGTGGCAAGAAATATTCAAAGTGATGAATAGCAAGAACCTACAACCAAGATTACTCTACCCAGCAAAGCTATCATTCAGAATTGAAGGGCATTCAGATAAAGAGCTTCACAGATAAGAAAAAGCTAAAGGAGTTCATCACCACCAAACCAGTATTATATGAAATGCTGAAAGGTATTCTTTAAGAAGAGGAAGAAGAAGAAAAAGGTAAAGATAAAAATTATGAACAACAAATACATGTCTATCAAGAAGTGAATCTAAAAATCAAGTGAATAAAAAAATCTGATGAACAGAATAAACTGGTGAATATAATAGAATCAGGGGCATAGAAAGGGAGTGGACTGACAATTCTCGGGGGGAAAGGGGTGTGAGACTGGACAAAAAGCATACCCCTATGGATGAGGACAGTGGGGGGGAGGTAAGGGCAGAGGGTGGGGTGGGAACCAGGTGGAGGGGAGCTATGGGGGGAAAAAAGAGGAACAATTGTAATAATCTGAACAATAAAGATTTATTAATTTTTTTTTAAAATGTTACTAAAAAAAAAGTCTCTCTGCATCTTTGTGCTACAGCCAGGCCTCTGGCTTATGCTTTTTTCCTCCGCAGGCCTGATCACGATATAAAACGATCTCATGTAATGTGTGTGGGCTTGTTGGTTATTTGCTTTCTCAAAGGAAGATAAACCCTATATCATTCCCTGTGGAATCTCCAAAGAAGAGATCCCTTTTGGACATTAAACAGGTGCTCCGAAAACTTTCATGGGAGGATTGAAGGAACGAAGGAGGGACTGAGAAGGGAATCTCCAGGGCTCTGGAACCAGTGACCACGAGGAGATAAAAGCAAGCGGAATCAAGGTTGATGTCAGCGTTGCTTTGTGAGGTGAACAGGGTGGGTTCTGCTACATGAGAAGATGAGGTCAGACGTGCTCTAAGTGTCTCAAAGCGGCCTGTCTGCCGAAGCTGAAACTCTAACCCAGGTCTCTCTGATTCATTTTCCAGTTTCCTCTCTACTGAATCACAGAGGTTTCCTGTTGAAAATCCATCACATATACGCTTCAAGGATCAACACTCTCCCCTGTCCACATCAGTCCAAATTCTCATGCGGTGGAGACTGGCTGTTTGAGAAACCATAACTAAATCTCTTGGTTTGTTTGTCTTTGCAATGCTTCAATTAAACTACCTTAATGAGGCCCCAGTAGTCAATACCAGCCTGATATTTTAAAAACCTCTCCGCGTCTTTGTGCCACAGCCAGGCCTCTGGCTTCTCTCTCTCAATTATTACCTTAACCATGCCCCGGAGACCTCGGGAGCCAGTTTATTTTGACTGGGAGACTGTTAAACGGCAGGAGGCAAACCTGAGACACTGCCAGGCTGTGATTGCCACTGCTCCACATGGCCCGGGGCGCTGAGAATAGCCCGGCGGTTCATGCTGGAGGAGGAAATGGCGGTTTCCTCAGCTCCCGGAAACATTACTTCCTCTCCGTGCCTAGCTCCGTGTCAACCAATTAGACCGCCTCTTCCCACCTCGAACCCCCAGAGACCTGGCTCAGCCTGGAGAAGACATCCTGTTTCCCCTGCGGAAGTGGCCAGCTTGAAGGAACCTCCAGGGTACTGGAGTGAGGGTGAGTAGGTGGCAGGGCAGGAAGGGATGACCAGTAGGAATGATAATAGTGTGTCCAGTGTCAGCTAAGTACTGTGCGCCCACCCGCACCCCCTTGTCCGGACACTCAGAGACCTAAGTAAACTTGACCTAAATGCTTACTGGCCTTTGATAGCCCAGAGTCACCCAAGACAGAAAAGTCAGCTCTTTTCTCATTTCTACAAAAAAATACGCACACACCACACATTCCAGGAGTTAGAAATATTGTAGAGGATGTGAGTGGTCACAGAGCACCATCATAGTTCCTGACAAGTAGCCACCTGGAAATGGCTCTGGGGCCTAGCTTCCTGGGTTCAAGTCCTGCCTCGTACTCCCTGTCCCCTGTTACTGGGCAGGTCAAGTTCTCGGGCCTCCATTTCCCCCCTCTTTCCCTCTCTCTAGGGGAACAGTGGTACCTACCTCATTAAGATTCAATGAGACCTGGCACTTAGAACAGATAGAGAGGTCAGCAAATAGATCAACACTCAATAAATGTCCATTATTGTTTTATTCTGCTTCTTCCTCCCACACAGAAAGAAAAAGAAAACGTGTCTTATCTCATGAAGAATAATGATACCACGCCTCTGAAACCCTGGCATCTGCCAGTATCCATGCCCTTGGAATTCCCATGTCTACAGGAACTGGCCTTCTCGGGGCATTACTCTGAGTCCTTGTCTCCTTGTAAACCATTTGAGTGAATAAACTTCCTCAAACTCATTATCATTTATGACCATTTAATAGCAACCACTTACCAAATGATTTTTTATATTATTCCATTAAAAAAAAACTTCATATTTCAGAATAGTTCTAGGTTTGCAGAAACATTGCAAAAAGAGTACTGAGTTCCCATGCATATCATAGTCAGATCACCAATTATTAACCTTGTACTTGAATGTGATAGTTGTTCTAATTAATGAAGCAATGTGGATACACTATTGTAAGTTGAAGTCCACATTTATTTAGGTATCTTGAATTTGTACCTTATATCCTCTTTCTGTTCCAGAATCCCACCCAAGATAACACATTTACTTGTAGTGTTTTCTCAGCTCCTCTTGGCTGTGACAGTTTCTCAGACTTTCCTTGTTTTTGACGACCTTGACAGGTATCTTGTAGACTGTCCCTGTATTAGGCTTTTTCTGATGTTTTTCTCGTGGTTAGATAGACCAGGGTCTGGGAAGGAAGACCACAGAGGCAAAGGGCCATTTTAATAACATCAGGTCAAAGATACAGATCACCAGCCTGACTTAACAGTGTTGGTGCTGACCTTGATCATCTGGCTGACACAGTGTCTGTTCGATTTCTCCACTGTGAAGTTACTTATTTTTATCTTTCCCATTCAGCACTCTTTGGAAGGAAATCACTGTGTGGGGAAATATGCTTTACCTCCTGGAAAGGCAGAGAATCTACATAAAATATCTGGAATTCTGCTATATGAAAAATGTGTATATTCTCCCCTTGATTTATTTATTTAATCATATGTTTATATCAGCATGGACTCATGGATATTTATTTTTACATTCTGTATTATAATCCAGTATTAGCTTATTTATTTTGTTGCTCTAATTGTTCCAGCTTTGGCCAGAGGGAGTGCCTTCGATTAGTTCCTGCATCCCTTTGGCATTCCCCACATTGTCTTGTTTGTTGAGCACTTCCTTACTTTTTGGTACTATGAGAGGCTCTCAGCTCATCTCACAGACTTCCTGCCCAGTCTTAGATCCTCCAAGGAGAGCTGGTTCCTTCTATTGTTGAATGGTCCTGGGTGTCCTCCTTGTGACTGTGGTATCATTGTTTTAGGCTCTCTTCACTGACAGAACAAGGATATATATGTGTGTGTATACTCGAGGGTAACCCATGTATTTTTACATATATAAATACTTCTATATATAACCATCTGTATCTATATTAAGCTAAACATGGTTCCTACTGATGTCTCCAACTCTAATGCATTCCCACATGGATCATTCTACCTTCCTCCTCTGGCTCATCTCTGCATTCTCACTCCAGTAGTCAGAAAGTTGGCTCCCACTATCCATTTACTTATTGTTTGCCGGGGTTCTTGTCCCAGCCTTACAAAGGGTTTCAGCAATCTGGAGAAAGGAGCTAATGCATAGATTCAAGAAGGAGTCCAAAGGCAAAAGATAATTTTGAAAGGCATTGGGGGTCAGAGGATCTTCAGCTAAAGGAGCTAGAAGACTACCCTTTACTAAGGACCCTGTGCTATTTATTAACATAATTTGTCCTAAGGCAAGGTGGAGATAATACACTTCAAAGGGTAGGGTACAGAAGCATTGTCAGTTTGGGGAATAGCCTACAGCTGTCCAGGTGTTTGGCCAACAGGAGGCAATAAAATGCCCTGAGCTATCTGACAGCAAACAATAATATATACAAATCTTTAAGTTTGGGGAAATGTCCTGAAATAATTTTGCAACAGGTAATTACATTTGTGGCTCAGCTCTTGTTGAGCCCCCCAAGAAATGAAGATGTTGAAGATGCCTTGCCATGCTAGCAGTCAGCAGCTATGCATTGCAGCAGGTTGACCAGGAACAAACCAGAGAGGGTCAGACTTGCATTGCCACCGTTTGTCCACCATACAGAACTGAAATATCATTGTAGACATGTACTCATAAAGAACTATTGGACATTGAAATTGGGACTCAAAGAACTGTTGGCCCAGAAAGAAACTGACTGCGGGCTAATTCCTTTAATGCCTGACAGCAATTTAAAGGGACTTGATAGAACTCTGTCCTTTCCATTGAATTTAAAAATCTTAAAACATACATTCTTGTTAAATTTAAAAAATAAAAAAGGGTGAGATGCCAGGAACCAATTCCAACATGTCATAATTACAAGAGTTTCACCAAAAGGTTAGTGAAACTTGGGGGGCTCAATAAGGGCTGACCCACAAATGTAATTACCTGTTGGAAAATGGTTTCAGGACATTTCCCCAAACTTAAAGATTTGTATATATTATTGTTTGCTGCCAGACAGCTCAGGGCATTTTATTGCCTCCTGTTGGCCAAACACCTGAACAGCTGTAGGCTATTCCCCAAACTGACAATGCTTCTGTACCCTATCCTTTGAAGTGTATTATCTCCACCTTGCCTTAGGACAAATTGTGTTAATAAATAGCACAGGGTCCTTAGTAAAGGGTAGTCTTCTAGCTCCTTTAGCTGAAGATCCTCTGACCCCCAATGCCTTTCAAAATTATCTTTTGCCTTTGGACTCCTTCTTGAATCTACGCATCAGCTCCTTTCTTCAGATTGCTGAAACCCTTTGAAAGGCTGGGACTAGAACCCCAGCAATTGTTCAATTCCAGTGTACTTCTATAGCAGTACCAGAATAGTTCACCATATTCCCATGGGAAACAATTTTTCAACTAGAGTACAGTGCTGTATACAATTTCTTTTGCCTTTAGTTTTACAAATTCCACTCATTTCCAAAATTACTTAGGTCAGAGCCTTTTTTCCTCCAACTCCATCACTGAAGTTGTCCCATACATTTGTAATACAATTACATTGTTTTGTCATATTCTGCATCCTGTCCTGGAATTCCTGACCTTGTAAATGATTTTTCAATTGCATACATGATGGTTCACTCTGCTGTAAAGTCTTACGTGTTTTGATAAATGCATAATGTCATGTAACCATACTTACAGTATTATGAGGAATAGTTTTACCACCCCCAAAAAGAAATCCTCTATGCCTCACCTCTTCAACACTGTCCCCAACTCCTTGGCAACTACTGATCTTCCCCCCCCCCCCCCCGCCCCAATAGTTCACCTGTTCTAGAATGACACATAATTGTAATCATGGAATATGCAGTTTTCAGACAACCTTCCTTTCCTTAGCAATAGGCATTTAAGATGCATGCATATCTTTTCATGGCTTAATAGCTCTTTCTTTTTCTGCTGTGAAATAATGTGCCGCAGTGTATCCACCTATTGAGGAACATCTTGGGTGTATGGGGAAAGGGGTCCAATTTAAGGCAATTATGAATAAAGTTTCTATAAACACTAGGCTTTTGTTTGGACATTAGGTTTCAAATCAGTTGGAGAAATACCTAGGACTGCAATTGCTGGATGATGCTGAGGCTATTTTTAGATTTCTAAGAAACTGCCAAACTGTCTTCTACAGTGGCTGTGCCATTTGCATTCCCACCAGCAATGGGTGAGAGTCCTGTTGCTTCCCATCCTCGCCAGCATCTGGTGTTGTCAGTGCTTTGAATTTGGGTCACTTTTATAGGTGTGTAGTGACACCTTGTTGTTGCTTTCACTTGTAGTTCCCTAATGACAAATGATCATTTTTTCATGTGATTTTTTACTTTCTTTGTATGTCCTTTGGTGAGGTGCCTGTTTAGATCTTTTCTCCATTTTCGTATTGTTGAGTCTTAAGTATTCTTTTATGTTTTGAAAATAAGTCCTTTATCAGACACGTTTTTGCAAATATTTTCTACCATTCTGTGACTTCTCTTTGGACGATCTTAATAGTGTCCTTCACAGAGCAGAAGTTTTTAATTTTAATAACATCTAAGTTACCAGCTTTTTCTTTCATGTGTCATGCCTTCGGTGTGATATCAAAAAACTCATCAGCACGCCTCAAATGATTTTAAATGTGTTCTCTTATGTGGCTGTGACACCATGGCTCTTTAGCAAGGTGTTACATTCATTTGGTAGAAGAAATGGCTTCCTATCAGTTTGTGTCTGAAGTATCTTTAAACAGGCAAAAAACAAAAAAAGGAGAAAATGTGTAAGTACTAGGAGAGAATGCGTAGACAAAACAGGCCAAGACAAACATTAAACATCTTCAAAGTTCCCTGTTCAGCCTTCAGTCATGAGCATAAGACTATCTCCTTCACTATCTAGCTAATATTTAATATAAATATTTATTCTTGTTGCTGGATTGTCCACACACACATACACACATGCATACATGCACATGCATACACACACGGTCGCACACTGCCAGTGTTTTGATAACAGCAGGTGCTTCATCAGGAAATTACTTGCTTACAGACTGGGTGGCTTTGCATCCCTAGCATAGTGACACTATCCTTCTAGGAATTTTGCACCTCCATTTGGGGAGCAAACTGGACTAAGGAGCAAAACTAGGTAATTTGTCCCACATCACACAGATAGCAAGGGACAGGTCCAGGATTTGAGTTCTGAATGAGCAGACCTCTAAACTGGTACTCCTGGGACCTGCAGGGTACCACATGTGTGCCAGGGTCCTCGGCCAGAGATGCCTTGGCTCAAGCTGCTATGTCATCTCCATGTCAAGGAGGCACCCTTCTCCCTTCCCTATTGACCTGGTTTTTCCTGGCCTCCACAGCTTCTAGAATCGACCCATATCATTTCAGCTTCCCTGAACCTCCAAAACATAAACTAGAGGAAGGGAAAAAGCAGCCCCAGAATGCGCCTACCACTGATGCATGTGAGCATGGGGGAGAACTAGCCTTCAGGGGATGGTTCAAAAGTTTGTTAAATTACCATTTTTTTGTCAATAATAAAAAAACTTTCTATACCCAAACATTTTTTGCTGAAAGAATGCACATAATAAAACATGCTGAGGAAACGTATAATTATGCCAAATTAAACTGCATGGCAGCGTCGTACTGGCCTTGAGAACCATTAATTTCTTGATGCAGCTGCGCTCCATGGCTGGGGCTGGGGTAGCCACAGTTCTGAAAGGGGCAGCTTCATGAGAGAAAGAGGTCATTCTCTCAGCAAGATGGCCTTTGCCCTCCAGAGCTGGGATCTGACTGGCTCCTCTGGAAAGAGTGAGAGCTGCTGGCATCTCTCTGTGAGACCCTGTTTCCAGAGCCAGCACCGGGCACGGGACCCCCTTCCCTCCCCTCCCCTCTCATCTGGATTTTAGGCACCCAGCAAGCATGACTACGCATATAGGCACAGCCCCCAATTCCAAGCCCCTCCTCAGGATTCAGTGGCCCTAGAACTTCCCTAGAAGTGCCCCCCCCCCCCAGCCCCCATTCCCCACAGGCTGTCCTGGAGTAAGCGACGCCTTGGTCCTCAGCCAGAGATGCCTTGGCTTGACCTGAATTTAAGTCTCTGCTGTACCAATGACCAACTCTGTGACCCTGCTTGACCTCTCTGCATCACTTTTCTCTCATCTGCAAAGCAGCAGTAATGGGATTCTGGGTGGGGCTGGGCGGGATACTTTCACCTGCGCAGTTTGAAGGAGATAGCCAATTCTACCAGAACACCTGACAAGGAGGTGACCATAGGGTCGAGACTGGCCTGAAAGCTGGCTGCAAAACCTTAGACCCTGTTGGTAGCATGTGCTTCCTCTCAGATGTATTAGTATGTAAAGCATTCAGCAAAGTGTGCTAACTCAGCCAGCCTCGGTGCCCTTTCCTTCCCTTTTCTTGCAGCACTTCAAAGAGCACCCACCTGCTTTTGCACGCCTCACTGCCTGGGACAAGGCAACTCTGCCTCACACCCCTGAACTGCAATGACCTTCAAGGAAAACTTCAGGGCCAATGCTGCCATTCAGGTTTCACATGGGGCTCCGAGCCCCATCCCCAGCAGCGTGACTCAGGAATGGAGCTGGAACAGGGGTTGGGGAGGATTAACCAGCTCTCCCTCTGAGAGTCCAGGCAACCTGTGTTACCAAATCCTCCTACTGGATTAAGCCTGAGCCCGCAGATCACCCACAACCTTGAACAGATGTGACAGGTTGGGACACTTTCTGGGCCTGGATCCAATGAAGGAACTAAAAGTGGACGGTCCATGGCACATGGCACTTGTCACTCTCTCCCTGGTGTTTGTAGAGGCAGCAAGGTATCTTGAAAAGAACATGAGCCCAAAGCCCTGGGTTTGCCCTCAGCTGTGCCACTCGCCAGTGGTGGGGTCTTGGGTGGGTCACTTCACGTCTCTGGGCCTAAGGTCCCTCCATAGATAAACAGAGCTTGTTGTGTGGGTTTCACAGAGTCTCTGAAGGATTCTGAGATAACACATCAAAAATTCATTTCCTCAGAGAGCATGGGCAGGACCCCTGAATGTGACTGCCCCTGGCTGGGAGGCAGGCCAGGCTCGGATGGCTTCCCCCAACCCCCTGCTTCCTTCCCCCATGCATTGTGGTTCTGGCACAGGCTTCCATCTTAACTGGGGCCTTCTCAGAAACAGAGGTTCTGGGATATTTATCTCTGCTTTCCCACACCTGGACACACCTGGATCCCTAGAAATGCATGTCAAACCAAAAATACTTTCTAACCGATGCCCCCTCTGGAATCATAAAGTAGGACATCCATCAATATGTCCGCTCCCCTCCTAGACTATGGATGCTCTGAGAGGAATGACCAGATCTATTCAACCATGAATCCACCATGCCACCAAACTGGACACTGGTCATGGGGGGAACCTAATGGGTTTTAGGGAACCAGGAAGAAGAGATAGCCATAGGCAAATTGCCTAAGGAAGGCAAGAGTGTTGATCATATTTTAAAGAGCTAACTGGGACAGGAAAAGAATCGGTGAAAGGGAAACCACGATGTCTGAGGTGGAGTGGCCTGCATTGTCCACCACTCGTAAAGCAGCTGCAAAGAGCTCTTAAAGCAGGGGAGAGGCCAACTCCTCGCAAGAGAACAAACACCACACTGGTGGCCCCTTGACCTCCTTCCTGCAACTCCCATCACTGCCTGTGCTGGTTTCCTCCCCTGGAAAATGGGAAGGTGATCTCTGCCCTGCCAGGCTGCCTGGGCTGTGTGCATGAGCTCGCAGCGATTTTGCAGACTGAACTACAGGCAACCCTGATGAGGAAGGTCGTTTCTGTCTCCTTACCTCTGCCAGACAGGCCTCCCCACCTCCACACTGTGTGCTTGGCACTGCCTCTGTGCCTTCCTTCAGGTTCCCCTCACCTAAAGCGTTCCCTTCTTCCTTCCACTTTCTAATACTCCTCATTCTTGACAATCCTATTTCCAGGAAGCCCCTCCTGATATTCTCAACAGGTCTTCAGACCACACCACACCATGAGACAGTCAATCTCTTTCTTCCATTCTTTTCTATTTTGTTGTATTCTTGCCTCATCAGACAAGGGCCATCTGGTCTCCCACTTCTCCTATATCATCACTCTCAGTGGGCCCTCCTTCTGTACCTGCCCATTCAAGCCTAGCCTCACTTTCATGCCCTGGCCAAGGCCACTCATCTGTGCTGTGTGTCATGATGATTTCCGTTCCCTGGATGTGCCATGCCCTGCTCAGCTTCCCCACCTTTATCCTTCAGGCTTCAGTTTAGATGTCACCTCCTTTAGAAGCCTTCTTTTGATTCTTGCCTCCAACCCCATGCAGATGAGGTATGAGTCCCTTTTGCACCCTGGCTCCCCCATTACTCCTCCTACCAGGGCTAAAATTAACTAGTGTGTGCCTTTCCCCCCTCTGACAATAAACTATGAGAGCCAGAGCTATGTCTCCCATTCTTCAGAGTTATAGTCTCAGCCCCTAGCACAGTGCCTACCGAGGGCAGGTGCATGAATGCCCTACCATGAATTACCTTACTCTCCACTGACTGCACTGAACTCATACAGATGCACAACCAATGTCACCATTAATCTATTCAGCCCACAAACATTTATCCAGTGCCTACTCTGTGCCAGGCACTGGACTAGGTTCCAGAATAGAATGATAAATAAGAGTGTCCTTGCTCTCAAGGAGATCCAGGCTAGAGGAAGCAAGGGACCACTGCAGTGTAAGAGGATGAAGCCATGGGTAGAGATGCAACCCCATTACTGCAGAAGTACAGGGAAGGAAGTCAAAACTTCAATTGTGAGTGTCAGGGAAGGCTCCTCAGAGGAGGTGGCAGTTGAAGAGGTGAGTGGAGGCAACTAAGCTTGAAATGAAGGCAGAGCCCAACTGGGAATGGCCTTGTGTGCAATACAATTGAGCCCTGATCCTGCAGGCCATGGGAAGCCATGGAGACAGTTGAGCATGTTAGTCATGTGTCCAAGTCTGAGTTTTAGGAAGATGATTATAGCACAGTATAGTCACATTTCCTACCCTCCCTTCTCCCAAACTCTCACTCACCCATCCATCCTTCTTTCCTTCCTTCTGTAATTCTCAAAGAGTGGCCCTAAACAAGTAGAATCATGTCAACTGGAAACTTGTTCAAAATGAAAATTCTGTGTACCCACCAGTCACCCATGGAATCAGAAGTAATGGGGGTGAGGCAGCAACCTGTGTTTTAACAAGCCCTCCAGGTGACTCTACAGCACACTCAAGTTCAAGAGCCCAGGCTCCAGACAACCCTGTCTTCTAAGAGAGGAAAGGGCGAAATAGCAATATTCTTCCTTTAGCTTCAGAGTTTAGTGACCGACCAATGTGCAGGTCCCCATCACAATGTACTTATTCTTTCCTGCAACAACTGTCACAGCACACCTAACTGCATCTGGGGAGGGAAGGCAGAAGGGTTCATCCCTTGTTCATTCTAATTGATCTCACAGATACAGAGTGAGCACATGCTATGTATGTTTCCAGCTGATCTCAGACATATCTGAGTATGTGTCCCAGCTCCACCATTCATCGTCACGAGTGGAACATGATGGGACAGGGTCTCCAGTGAATGAGACAAGAGATCTCGCTCAGGGAGCTCAGAACCTGACTGCCTGCAGAAGCGGGCAGTTCTAGGGCTACATGGCCCTATCCCTTGTACAGGGCCCTGCAGAAGGGGCTCCCAGCTGTGCAGGGAAGGGCAGGGGTGGGGCACTCTAGCAAACACCAATGACACATGTTTCATATTATGTGCAACATTCTTTGTGGGAGCCCCAGTGAAAAACACACGTGGTCAACCATCCCTTTCTCAGAAGGAGGGGGCCCAGGAAAGGGGAGTTTTGGCTGCTGGCTTTATCAAGAGTTAGAAACAAAGTGAAGGCTCTGAGCTTGTTAGGAAAACAAATTGTTTGTGCTTGGGCTTTTCATGTGAAGGATTAGGAGATGGGTCTGGATATCCATGGAGATGTGAGGAGCCCACCTGGGTCTCTAGACAATGGTGCTAAGTACATGGGATTTGGCATCTACCCTGGCCCTGGACTTCCTTGCTGTGTGACACTGCCTGGTGGGGATCCACTGCCTGGCTCATCTCCAATATGAGACTAATAACCCTTCACCTCACAGGGGAGCCACTATAAAGACCCTGTGACTTGGCATTTGCAACGGTGCTTTGTAAAACATGTTACATAAAAGGGAATCTTCCTATCACTATTATAGGTAAAAAATTCAGGAGGAAATACTGTCCAAAAATTTAACTGGCACTACAGAGTGGAAGAAATGTAGATTTAAAGACACACAGAACTGCATATAAATCTCACCTTTATCACTTACTGGCTGTGTAGCCTCAGGCAAGTTACTTCACATCTCTGAGCTTCAGCTTTCTCATCTGTAAAATAGCAGAAGTACTCCCCACCAGTAGGGTTGCTGCGAGGACTAACTCATACTTTCTGTGAGTGTCCCTGGCCTATAAAGATGCCCCATACAGGTGTGCACAGCAGCCCAAGGATGCCCAAAGCAGGACTGCCCACTGCCCCCTGCCCACGACTCCCAAGAGTCAGCTGTGCTCTGCCAGCCCCTCACTTGAGGGATGGAGGCTGCCTCCTCCCCCTGACACTCCTCAGAAAAGCTATTCTTTACCCTGGCAGCCTCTCCTCCCGCCTGGATCAAGTTACAGGCCCAGTTGTTTTCCCTTACAAAGCGCTGCAGTCTGCACACTCCTCCCCCTTCTCCTGCCTGGTGAGCTGGGCCAAGAGTTCAGCTCTGAGGAGCACAGCCCCAGCACTTCCATGAAGCACACAGAAAATGTCACAGCTGGCCCCGTGTTCATTCCCTTGTCTATGTCTTCATCAATTTCCTGGCTCCTGGAAGCAGTTCCCAGCGTCCACTCCTTTACAGCTAAACTCCCTGATGGGAAGGGGGAGTTTGGTAAACCAACTCAAACCCAGCAGGTGTTGGTGAGGGGTCTGATCCAAAGCGGAGGGGGTGGAAACTAACGCTGGCCCACCATCTCCTGGTCCTAGGCTCTTTTGATGAATGAGCCCATTCCCCCCCCCCCCCCCCCCCCCCCCCCCCCCCGCCAAGACTCAGTGAAGTTCGTTAGCAATGTACATTTCTTCTTGCAGGATTCAGTATGTGTTGCATGTCTTTCTTCCCTGGTAAGCTTCAACTTGAGCAAGATCAAGTCTATCTCATTCTCCAGTGTTTATTTAGCACCTACCATAGTACCTGGCACACAGTGGATGTTTAACAGATATCTATTCAGTGAATGAATAAAACCTCATGGCAATGCTGTGGGGTAAATAGTATCCCAAGAGGCAACCGAGACTCAGGGAGGTGAAATGTCTTACCCAGGCTGACACACAAAGTGAATGTCTAAGCTAAGATTCAAAACCAGGTTTTCTCCAGGCCTCGTACATTTGATTTATATTTAAAGATCAGGCTAAAAATGTTAACAAAGGCAATTTTTTAAAATAAAGAAGCTGAAATTATTTGCCCAGAATTTCCTCTCCACCCCCAACACAGCATGATTTTGTAGCAAGGGCGAGGATGCTGAGAGCTTTGTGCAACCCACGCAAGGCGCAAGGCAGAGGACAGCAGACAGGGGCAGCCCTTGTCCCTCAGCTGCCAGGGACTGGGTCCTCCCAGGGAGCCCCTCCCAGCTTGTCCCCACCAGGGCAGGACTGGGATAGAAAGTCTCAGGAGAACAAAGCCCACATTTTCCCCTGTGAAGCAGAGAGGCCAGTGCTGGGGAAACAATGGCCTCGCTGGGATCAAAGAGAGCTGGGCCCAGATTGGGGACAAAAGCTGAGTCCCAGCTGGACGGCTCTCGTCCTCCTTCTACAAAGGTCTCCAGAGAGCATGCATGCAGAGCCCTTAGAGGCCCACTCCACCTTCCCACCTGACCCCACTCCCAACTCCTCTCCCCTGCCCTAAACACGGCCCCTAAAAGCAGCCTAATGGCTCCTCCCCAGGCCAGCCATGTTCTCTTACAGTCCAGGCCTTTGCTAAGAACATGCCCCTTCCCTCAGTTCCTCTTAAGTGCACTGAGGCTTCAGCATTTTAGCTTGAAATCTGCTTCCTCTCTCCCCTCCCTGACCCTTTGATTCCTGTATCAACTGTACCCCACTGTGCGCTTGCCCAGAACCCAGGTCCTGCCTCCAGTTTATAGTGCCAATCACATTGAATCATCAACCCCAGTGTCAGTGCCTGCCTCCCTCTCCAGACTGTGACCACATTGAAACTGAGATATTTTCTTAACAATGTGCCTAGCATAGGAGAAGATGGATGGGTGTTTGTTGAATGAATACTAAAGCAATGAATGGTGTAGAGTGAGCCCCCTCTAAGACCTGGAAATTCTTATGGATACCATGTCTTTTGGATAAATTCAATCTCTCTGACTCCTTAATCTTTTAAATTTAATTTTATTCAACTAATATTCTTAAAGATCCTCCTCTCTTTGAGGTGCTGCTGGGTGCTGAGAATGGAATGGTCAGCAAAACCAAGTCCCCACCTTATGGAGTTGTAGTTCAGTGGCCAGGGTCGGGGAGACAGACATTAATCAGTTGCATAATTTAAAATTATGTTAAGTGCTGTGAAGGGAAAGCACAGGTTAGGGCAAAAAAAAAAATAGACTATTAATTTGTGCTTCAATATTTGTTGAGAGCCTACCATATGTGAGGCAGAAATACATCAGAGAATTATGCGTCTGTTTTGGAGCTAACCTAGTTTATAAAAGGGGAAACTGGTCCAGGCTGGGAAGGCTTCCCTGAGGAAGTGACAGCAAAACCAAGATCTAAGGAAGAGATGAGCAAGCACTAAGGAGGCAAAAGGCAGAAGGTGAAAAAACTAAAAGTTTGCTTTGATTGGCAATGGAATGTGGTTGCTTACAGGAAAACATAAGTGCCTACACATTAAAATATCTACAGAATTTGGCAGCAGATGTTGGCAGAGCAACCTAGAATGTGTGAAGGTCAGACTCAAATGCCAAGACAGGCTTTGGGCTTCACCCAAGGTCACCCCATGCCTTTGGCAGATGGACAGAAATGGAGCCCCTGAAACCTGATTCCAAGTCGACTGCCTCACAGCGCTCTGTGACTGTGAGACAGACTGGGCAGACCCCTCTCCAAGCCCAAAGATGGGCCTCTGGGATTGAAGACCAAAGCATCCCCAGGATATACCCATCTGGAAGACCAAGCTCAACCTGGATTTGCCTCTAAGAAGACTGCCACTTGCCATAGCAAAGATATGAAGGGATGCCTTAGGACGCTGTGCTCATTCAACAAACACTTACAGTTTGCTATGCACTTTCACATAACTGGTCCCATTTTTGTTAAGACCTATGGTCAAGCCTTAGGTTGCACTGACACTGCCTTCTAATCAAGTCTTCTTATTGACTGTGATTTTGGACAAGTCATTTCACCACTCTGAGCCTGCATTTCCTCATTTGTTATTTGGGACCAATGCTCCCTAGTGGCAGGGCTATATTTTTATTAAATATATTTTTTATTGATTTTTTTACAGAGAGGAAGGGAGAAGGATAGAGAGTTAAAAACATTGATGAGAGAGAAACATCAATCAGCTGCCTCCTGCACACCTCCTACTGGGGATGTGCCCGCAACCAAGGTACATGCCCTTGACCAGAATCGAACCTAGGACCTTTCAGTCCACAGGCTGATGCTCTATCCACTGAGTCAAACTGGTTAGGGTGGCAGGGCTATATTTAAGTGTGGGGTTATATTTAAGACTAGAGGCCCAGTACATGAAAATTCATGCACTGGAGAGGGGTCCCTCCAGCCCAGCCTGCCCCATCTTACAGTCCGGGAGCCCTCAGGGGCGGGAGGCAAACCAGTGATCAGGGGGAGGCAGCACCCCCATCACACCTCGGCTGCTGCCACTGCCAGCAGCGCAAGCCTCGGGCGACCCTGGGTAGCTAGGCAGCCGCCATCCCAGATGTGGCTATGCCTCGGGCTGGCCCTGGGTGGCTGGGCAGCCACGATTTGAGGCTTGCCTGTGCCTCAGGTGTCGGCAGGGCAGCCGCCATCTGAGGCTTGCCTGCACCTTGGGCAGGCCCTGGGTGTCTGGGGGGCTGAGGGGAATGGGGACCTCAGGAGGCAGGCGGGGCTAAGGGGACTGAGTGACGCCATCTTGTGGCTGTGGGCGCAGCCATCTTTGAGGGCAGGGCAGTCAATTAGCATATTCCCTCCTTATTGGCTGTGGGCACCACCATCTCTGCAACAGTGTGAAAGTCAATTAGCATATTTCCTCTTTATTAGATAGGATGATGTATTATTAGTCTGCTTGGGCTGCCATAACAAAGCACCATATACTGGGTGGCTTAAAGAACAGAAATTTATTTTCTCACAGTTCTGAAGCCTGGAAGTTCAAGATCAAAGTATCAGCAGGGTTGGTTTCTTCTGAGGCCTCTCTCCTGGGCTTGCAGTTTACTGTCCTCTCCCCTCTGTGTCTTCACATGGTTTTCCCTCTGTGTCCCAATTTCTTCTTCTTATGAGGACATCAGTCCCATGGGATTAGGGCCCATCCTAATGACATCACTTTAATTTAATTACCTATTGAAAGGTGCTCTCTCCAAGCATAGTCACATTCTGAAGTGCTGGGGGTTAGGATTTCAATATATGAATTTGGGGGAAACATAATTCAGCTCGTAACAAATGGAATGATGTTTCTAAATTTCTGCAAGATTCCTGGCACACATCTTGTGGCATTGGTGTCATGGACAGGAATGATGGGGTAAAAGACACTAATTCTCTCTCATGTGCTATAATGGACAAATGAGGGCTGTGAGGAGCTCTGGGTCCTAATCCTGCCTTGCTGCCTGGATGACCTTGGTGCCTTGCCCTCCATAACAACAAAGGGGATACACCCTCTAAGGTCTACATTTCTTTCCTTCTCACATAGTTCCATTGTATAAATGGAGAAAAATAAAATCCTCAGTACTGGCCACTCCAATAGCAAGACAGGAAGGAGGCTAAGCTTCTGCCATCTTCTGAAATAAACACCCCAACACTCACAGAGGGCTCAGCTTCCTGCTGCTGCTCTGAGCATGTAGTTGATAAAACTCCAGAGATATTCTCTTCCTTACCTTTCCCCTCATGCCCTCCAGAAAGTAGGAGATCACATTTTTTTTCTAGAGGCCATCAGTTACAATATTATCAGGCACAGAAGACATAACTTAGGAAGCTGTCCCACTAAAACTCAGCTGTCCCCAGGTCACCAGATGGTATCTTGAGCCAAATTCATTCACCCAGCAACCTGCCCTACCCCGTCCTGCCCTGGCATGCCTGGGACAGCTAACCCTCCAGGTGCAGGTGGCAAGGCCAAAATATCACCTTTCAGGTAACTTTCCCATCAAGGCTGTTTGTTTTGTGAGATGCTAAAGAGGTTGTTGGCTTTTGGGTTGTTTTTTTAAGACTATATCAGCACATCCTATTTGCAACATGAGCCTGGGCAGTTCCTAAAGATTGGCTTTAGCCTATTGTGTTTGCTTCCTCTTTGAACCCAGAAGATCAAAATAGTGGTGCCAAAAGAGATGAGTGAGCAGAGGAGAGATGCTGAACTGGCACTTTGGCACAACAGGGGGTAAAAAGGAGTTTTGAAAAGGCGTTAATTGATCTTGTGGCCAGTGTGGCCCTATTTGGGGATAGTTCTTTCTTCTCCATTCTGAGCCCCATCTTTTGTATTGATTTTCAAAATGCAGAAAATTTGGAAAACAGAAAAATGTAAAGAAGCACACAAACACACACACAATCCATAAGCCCATCTTCTTAAGATAATGGTTGGGATAATTGTTATTAGTGTTTGGGATATATTTTATTCCATTCTTATTTCTTGTGGAGTTGAAATCATGCTAGAGATAAAATTTTATATCTTGCTTGGGTTTGTGTGTGTGTGTGTGTTTTGTAGCTTTATTAAGGCATAATGGACATATCTTACCTGTTTTAATTAGAATTTGATCACAGGCAAATTTTGAAGAAAAACTTTAATGTTTAAATAACATTCTAATAAGTTGATGTTCCACTAAAACTTAGCCATTCTCCTCTTCTAAATGTGTAAGTTAGTACTATTTTCTGTCTTTATTATGGATGGCTTTACTTTTTTTAATAAATTTTATTTTTTATAAAGAACAATTTTTTATTTTTTATTTATTTATTTATTTATTTATTAGTTTTAGAGAGAAAGATAAACATTGATCGGCTGCCTCCTGTATTTGCCCCAACTGGGGATTGAACCTACAACCTAAGGATATACCCTGACCTGGGATCAAACCCACAACCTTCATCCCTGGCATATGAGGACTGGCCACACCAACCAACTGAGCCACACCAGCCAACGCAGGATGGCTTTACTTTTATCGGTTGGGCTATTAAAAATAATACTATCTTGGACATCCATGTACTTTTACCCCTTTTTCTGAGGAAATATCACATCCTTAATTTCATATTCTGTATTCTTGAAACAACCTTCAGAATTAAATAGTATTCATGTGGAATAGATGAGGGACCCCAGAAGCCAAATGATGAAACACAGCTAAATCCAGAAACTGGAGATGTTTCCTGTTCAGTCTAAGGAGAAAGTGTGGTACTGTGAGATGGACTTGAGTTTGAATTCCTGCTTCATCACTTACTGGTTGTGTGACCTTGGGCAAGTCATGAGTGGTCTATGAATCTGTTTCCACTAATTTAAACCAGGTAGGATTGATCTGAGGATTAGAGGTGATATGCATTTAGTATATGATTTGGTGCATACCGGGGGCTCAAAATAGGGTCAACTACTATTTTTAAACCTAAGTGATGGCTGTCTCACTCTGGAATCCACCACAGTAAATGTTCGACCAGAGTTGGGATACACAGCTGTCCAATATGTGGTGGAGGCAGCCAGCAATCTCTAAGTCACATTGTAGGAAAAATGTGAGCCAGAGTTAGACCTGGACACAAACCTGGCTCCATTACTTAACAGCTGAGGCATAAGGACAAATGACTTATCCCTTTGGCTTTGATCATCTTGTTTGTAAACAAGGCGCCTGGGAGAGGAAAGGAGACTGTGGAGGTGCAAGCACTCAGAATAACTCCAAAACTTCCCACCCAAGTCCATGAATTTTATGATTGTCATTCCAACTTGACGATGCAATGACTCTGAGGTTGCATGGAGAAAATAAACTATGTTTTTTATAAAATCGCTGCCCTTCAGCCTCCACCACCCTTCACAGCAATCACCATATTTTATAACGTTGCTTAAAGAGAGAGCCAGCCAGGATGACCAGTGCACGGCTGGAGTTCAGAGGGGCTTAGGTGCTGCCTGTGAAACTGTCTTTCATCTCCCGGGAATGTCTTTGGTATTTACAGGGCCAGGGTCAGACACTGTGAGGACACTTCCCCAGCCCCCTCACCTCTGGGTGTGGGGCACTCACAGGTTTTAGACAGCTGACCCTTTGGGCTGGAATGCAGTGAGCTTGGCCTGACACATCTTCCATCAATTTCCTTGGGAAAGAAATATCCCAGAGGCAGCCTGCATTCATTCATCTGATCTCAGCCATCCTGGTGTCTTTGGGATTTTATCTCTTCATTGATCATAGCAACTAACTGGTGCCCTTCACTCAAATGCCCCTTAGATGAGGACAGACATTCCTAATCCAAACGTCACTTAGGAATGGACAGGAATTGCACTCAAAGGAAGAGGTGGCCATAGCAGCTTCATCCCATAAATTCTGATTAGGTGTTTTTATAACCAACACAGCCTTTCCTCCATTGAAGACTCGAGATTTATATCAATCCTCCAGTCTCCTTAAAGCAGAATTTGTTCATTGAAATCTTTGAAGGTAGGTAGATCTGTTGATAAATACCAGTTCTGGCATTTACTTCTGACATAAGGCAAGCTGTTATATAGATTAAATGCATTAGTGTATATTAGACTCTAGACTGGGCCATAGTGAAAACTCTCTAAAAGTTGGCTGTTACTTAGCTGTTGTACTAGCTACATGATTTTGGGCCATACACGCAGCTTTTTCTGAGCTTCATTTTACTCATCTAGAAAAATAGATTATCTGGAAAAGGTGGTTAAGAAGGAAGCAATAGATTTCACAGCGAGCAGGCTAGGTTTATTACCTACTTCTTTTGCTTTGTAAACTGTTTCATTGGCATGTTGTTTAAAGGAACCTCAGAATTTCAGATGCCTTTTATATAAATTACAGCTAACAATACTCATTTTTAAGGGTTGCTGGGAGAGTTAGAGATATCTGAAAAGTTTCAGGCATGAAGAGCGACTATGATGCAATTTCTGATGGGTGACTGGTAGGATGATTGCCATTTTAATTTTGAAAGGCAGCAATTTAAATTTAGTTTTTAAAGTCATTGCCTTCTTCAAAGTGTAAGACAGTGTGACCACCAGCCAATATCGCAGCCATGGGACAATGAGGTAGATGCTGTGGATGCAGCTGATGGGCCATAGAAATTAAATGAGAACTAGGCTCAAATTACACAGGCAGCCACTAAGGGCCTTCCTTCTGTCCATCCCAGCCTCCCCTGCTCTGATTCTAGAATGGAGTGTTCCCCTGGACCTGAATTCATGGATAGCCAAAATTATATAGACTCTTGGCCTTTAGACTTCATCCCATCCCCAACCCCCACAGTTATCCTAGTCATCCATCACCGGAAAGCAGTTTTGTCACATGACTCCCAGATCAAAGAAAGACCTTTAGTGTATCCCTAATATCTCCCAAACGAAGTTCAAATTTAAAACATAAAATTAAGGTCTTTTAGAATTTTCCAACACTTATCCTGAGGAGACCTCATGGTGTGGTAGGTGTGTGTGTGTGTGTGTGGGGGGGGGGGGTGTTCCTTTTCATGTAGTGCCTAAGCTATGTGGAGCATAGTTCCTGGGAGAAATGAATGAAAATTATTCCTCACATACAAAATAAAAGCTGGTGCTAGGCACTTCCACGTGTTATATTAGTCAAGTCTCACAATAACCACTGTGAGGTAAAGATAATTAATTATCTCCATTTCATAGATGTAGGAATAGAGCCCAAAACCAAGCAACACAGGTAGAGTCTCTGACCTCACTCCTTTGTGTTAAAATGAGACCCTAGGAATGCCTCCCCATGGGAAGTATTAGGGTCCCTCAAATATAGTGAGGTGTAGAGCTTTTGCTAACATCATTTCAGCTTGAGCATTGGTACTCTTTTTGGCCTTATGACCTTTTCTTCTAGATCTATATCTAAGATGTAGAGACCAGCATGGTGTCTGTAACTAGTATGGATTTAATCAAAATCTGCAGATAGTTTTTGGAGCCTCAACTCATTACCAGGTTCTCATCATAAAGTAAGAAACAGACAATTCCCACCAGCTCGACTAGAGCAGGCCTATCTGTTATGCATTCTCAAAGTTCCACTGCATGTACCTTATAGCTCTTATAACTATACTTAGTGGGAACAGGGAGGCTGTAGAGTTCATGATGGTAAGAATTATGTCTAATGTGCTCATCACCATATCCTCAGCATAGCTGATTTATGTATATGAATGACTAGGTAAATGAATAAGACTGTTTTTCCTGGCACCACTGTGTGTGCAGTATGAACTGTAACAGGAAGGAGTTGAGAAAAGTTCTGTAGGTTCACACTGATGCAACCCAGAAACTGCTGGCCAACATTAGTTAAGTCCTAACAGTGATAAAGAGACAAAGGTAAAGGTTAGTTATCCTATTTAATAAAAGAGTAATATGCAAATTGACCATCACTCCAACACACAAGATGGCCGCTACAAGATGGCCAGCAGGGGAGGGCAGTTGTGGGCAATCAGGCCAGCAGGGGAGGGCAGTTAGGGGTGACCAGGCCGGCAGAGGAGGGAAGTTGGGGGTGACCCAGGCCTGCAGGGGAGAGCAGTTGCGGGGAACGAAGCCTGCAGGGGAGGGCAGTTAGGGGCAAACAGGCTGGCAGGGAAGCAGTTAGGCATCAATCAGGCTGGCAGGGGAGTGGTTAGGGGGTGATCAGGCTGGCAGGCAGAAGCGGTTAGGGGCAATCAGGAAGGCAGACAGGCAAGCAGTTGGGAGCCAGCAGTCCTGGATTGTGAGAGGGATGTCTGATTGCCAGTATAGGCCCGATCCCTGTGGACACCTATCAGGATCGGGCCTAAACGGGCAGTCAGACATCCCTCGAAGGTCCCAGATTGGAAAGGGTGCAGGCCGGGCTGAGGAACACCCCCCCCCTTGCATGAATTTCATGCACCAGGCCTCTAGTAACCTATAAAAAGACAAAGGTTGAGAGAAGGAATTGTCATTTGTTCTACTCACTCCCTTCTCTCCAAGAGAGCAAAGGTTTAGACCTCACAGACTTGAGCTCAAGTTCCACCTCTGCCTAAACTTACATCACATGACCTTGGGAGGTACCTGGTCCTTCCTGGATGGTGTCTTCCTCACCTGAGACTTGACATGGGATCAGGAGAGCTCATCACATGCTCCCAAGTCTGATAGCCACATTTCTCCACAGGCTAATTCCTCTTGCTCCAGCTTTTAAGGACATTTTGAAAATAGCTAAAATTGTGTTCTGCATATTGGAATATTAGAAGCAGCTACCAAGTATAAAACACATGCTGACCAAACCTTCACCTCAGAACTGTGCAAAGATTTAGGATATAGATCATTCAAAAGGGAAGAAAATGCCCAAAGCCTAGTGAAACCAGAGGGATTCTTAAGCCTCTCTCTTCCATTCTCTCTCTCATTTTCCGTCTCTCTTTCTCTCTTTCTATACTAGAGGCCTGGTGCATAAAATTCATGCACTGGGGGTGAGGGGGTCTTTCAGCCCGGCCTGCATCCTCTCCAATCCGGGACCCCTCAGGGGATGTCCGACTGTCCAATCCCTGCAGGGATCGGGCCTAAACCGGCAGTCAGACATCCCTCTCACAATCCGGGACCACTGGCTCCTAACCACTCACCTGCCTGCCTGCCTGATCACCCCTAACCCCTCTGCCTGCCTGCCTGATGCCCCTAACCACTCTCTCCTGCCTGCCTGATCACCCCTAACTGCTTCTGCTTTGGCCCCTGCCACCTTGGCTTTGTCTGGAAGGATGTCTGGAAGGACATCTGGAAGACATCCAGTCTATCCGGTCTAATTAGCATATTACCCTTTTATTAGTATAGATTTCTATCTATCTGTCTCTACTGTCTAACACACACACACACATACACACACACACACACACACACACACACACACACACACAAAGACAAAGAGTTGCGAGAAGGAATAGCCATTTATCATTTATTCTGCTCACTCCCTCCTCTCCAGGATTTCCTTTGTACAAAGCCTAGTGCAACTGAGCCCTGAGCACCACCTCTCCAAATCACCCAGAGTAGGGATTGCAAGTCTGTTCACATGCAGATTTCCAGGCCCCGTGAAGCTTTCCGAATCAGACCTTTTTCACATACTCCTCACCCTCCCTCTTCTTATGCTTACTAAGTGTTGAAGCTCACTGTGTAAATGCTTAGCCCAATTTGAGGACTATTCAGATGTGCCAGACACTTTACATAGTAGCTTGAAGCATATGAAATTGCCAATGTTTTACCGTCTATGACCTCGAAAAGGGACAGTTTCATGTGGTTTAACCTAAGTCCTTGGTGTGTTTGCTTTAAACCTCTGCACACCTTCAGGTGGACGTAGTTGTTTTTATTTGACAGCAAAGAATATGGGGTGGGGGGGTAGGGGTTGGGGGGAGGGCCAAGGTTGCATGTCCTGCTGAAGGACACACCTTTGGCAGAAGGAAGAGGTGGGACTCCTGCGCAGGTCTGTCTGTCTCCACAGCCCCTCTGTTCCTGCACTTCCCACCACCGCTTCTCGGAACAACTGAGGAGCGGTGGGCATAGGAGAAGGGGAAACTGAAACACTAGACAGATGTGCAGTGTCTCGGCCACAGTGTCCTAGGTTGGCGCCACCTCTGGCGCAAAACAGGGCCGTGAGCCTGTCCCTCGAGGCCTGGGCTATGTGCGCAAGTTTTCAGAAAGCTTTGTTTCTTGTCAAAAACTAAACTGATGTTTTTCCTGGAATGGCTTTTGGAAGGGAGCATGATTGCTGACTAAATATGAAGTGGTTTGAAACCCAAGTGTCTCTCTGAATAACGTAATGTTTACTCCTGAATGGGAACGGGTGCCAAGGGGCTGTCTCCCGGGGTGATTTACGTGTCCTGCTCTCCTACGCCCACTCTGCAAGCTGCTGCAGTGACCCTGTCTGGGTGTGATGCTGCCCCTGGGGATTGTGTCCTGAAGTGGCCTGAGGACTGGGAAGAAAGATGGCTGTCCCCGGAGCCATCAGCTCTGCTGGCTGAACCCCATGTCTGCCCAAACACTGGCTGCTTGGCTCTTCTGGGAGGAGGAGGCAGAGGCTTATGCACTCTCCTGCCTCCTTAGTTTGGGACCACAAACCTTGGGACCAGGAACCCTATCCCTGGAGGCTGGTGATGGAGTCCTAGCAGAGGGTGAAAGGAATGAGGGAAGCTTTTTCTAGAAGGGCCTCCTATGAATTCCTCAAAGACCCCTCCATACTGTCATTCTCATTGCCATTTTACAAATAAAGTAAAATAAAAACTAAGGCCCAGGAAAGTTAATACTTTCCCCAAGTTCACACAGGATTTGAACCCAGGACTGTCTGATTCCAAAGCCCCTGTTTATTCTAGGAAGGAAAGAGGGAGGGGGGCAAGGGGGCTTACTTTATCCCAAGCACTGTGCTAGGCAACTTGTTCTCCTCATCTTCTACCACTCCTTCAAGGGAGATATAATTAAGTCCATTTTAGAGGTAAGAAAACTGAGGTTCAAATATCAGAGTGTTTGCCCACAGTCACAGGCAGGTAGAAGCAGGCTACAGCCCAGGCTGGTTCTCACTTCCAACACTCCCTCATGCCCCGCGTGGAGTCCCAAAGTCAGGACCTCTTCCTAACTTTACCAGTAATCGGTATGTGATTTGGAACAAATCACTTGCCTCCTTCAACCTCAGTTTCCCCTTCTGTATCTTGAAAAGGCCTCAAGAGTCCCCAGGTTTATAAACGCAAGACAAGGGAAGCCCAACAGGAAAGTTTTCACATGTTGGAAAGATGACCTGGCTCCTGGTTGGGTTATAAACAAAGACTATTTAAGAAGCTGGCCCAGGAGCTGTCTTTGTAGAGGAAAATATCCCAGAAGATACCAAAGAGTTCATGTTGGTCACTAGGGAGAGGTTGGAGGGGAACTGGAGTGTGGAGTGTTTGGGAAAAGCAAGGAACTTCAAGAAATCCTTGGAAAGTCCCTGAAATAGCTTTTATAGCCGTCTCACCCAAGCAGCACTGGAATAGTGCGCGTGATCTGGGACGGTGTGTGAAGTGATTCTGAACTTGCTTAGAAGGAGGGTGGTATTTTCTGCCCACCTGCCTGTAGCAAATAGACCCCCAGATTATCATCCCCAATTGCTTCACCCTTTTCTACACCTCCAGCATCTGCAAGAGTCAGGGCTTCATGAGCCCCTTGCAAGCATTCAGTTGTGGGGCCACTTATTGTAAAGGCTCCCATAGACGTACCCCTGGGAGGGAAAGGAAGTACTTGGTTGCAGTTTAAGTGTATACCAGGCAGGTATTTAATAATAAAAGTAGCCAATACCACACTGTAACTTTTGCATAATAATTAGAAATAATACCAATACAAAGGAGAATAAAGACAATAAGAACAACAACCAACGCTTATAGAGCTCTTTGTGCTAATGTGTCAGGTCCTTTGCATGTGTTATGTTAATCCTCACAACAATACTATAAAGTATTTACTATTTCTGTGCCCATTTCACCAACACAGCTTCCTGAGGCTCCGAGAGGCTGAGCAACTCATACAAAATCACACACAAGGCAGCTGAACCCTGGTTAGTTTGACCTGAACGTTTTGGCTGCTCTGTTAAACCAGGAGGCCTCCTGGAGGCACTGCACCAGCTTCCCCTTCTTCCCTCCTGTGAACTGTGTCACCTTGGTCAAGGCATCCAACCCCTCGGAACCTCAGTTTCCTCATCTGTAAAATGGACGAGTGTAGGGACCAAAAAGATTAGATCCATTCACGTATTTATTTGTGATTCCACAACCATTTGTGGGGCTTCGCTGGTGTATCAAGTGCTGAGCTGAATCTGAGGTCTGGAGCTTCATGAGAATCTCCACGAACAAGGTACAAAAGACACAGGTGTTGCAACTCCTTCAGAAGGCAGCTTGCTAAGCATTGTTAAGAGAACTGTTTGCACACCTGGAAGCACTGGGTAGACAGTCGGTGTTTTTACAAGTCTTATATGCTGGTAACTTATTATTGCTATTGATTGCTACTATCAAAGGGCCCTTGCCCTTCTGCATTGCACTTCCTGAGGTTCTCCCTTTAGATCCCGCAGCCCTGGTTTCAGAACTTTCGACACATTAAACTGTTTTTCTTTGTAACCCTCCTGGAGCCTACAGCCTGGAAAACCCCAAAGGTCACTCAGAGACTTTCAGGGCAAGTGACAAAGTGGATGCCTCTAAATCACCTGGATTCTACCAACTCTGCAGCCACCCCTTGCCTAGAGCAGAATTGGCTGAGCTGAAACACACAAATCTGCTCATTCCCCGAGGCAGCTGAGAGGGAGGGCATCCATCTGGGAGTGTGTGTGTTGGGGGTGGTGGCAGCGGGGGAGGAGATGGGGGGCAGGAGGTGGGGCTCAATACCCAGGTTCACCGTACCCCTTAGTGCTGTGTCAGTTGTGGATCCCTGGGCAAGTCCCTCCAAGCTCAGTGTCCTCATCCATAAAGAGGGGATAGAATATCAGCCCTCTCTTCCTCCCAGGACTCCTGTTAAAACTAAATGGGAAAATCCAGTATTATGCAATGATATTTCTGTAAGAGAGAATCCATTCATCCTCTATTTATTGAGTATACACTTTGCATCACAAACTGACCATAATATCTAACATTTACTGGGCACTATTTCATATATCAACTTAGTTTATAATTCATAATTCCATGTATTAACTTCCATATATTAACTAAGTTAATATATGTAAAGGTACTGCATACTAGTTAATATTAACACAGTTTTACATATATGAAGTTAATTAATATATGGGAATTAATATATGGAATTATTAAAAATACATAGTTTTACATATATTTAGTTAATTCTCATAACAGCCCTATAGGTAGATATTTTCTCTAACCCCATTTTACAGATGGAGTGATGTTCCAATAGACTTAAGTCTACACAGACACAACTGAAGAGCTGAAATATGAACCCAAAATCTGTGCTCATAGCTCTCTACTGTACTGCCTCACTCTCCATGGGCAAGATATGGTTCCTGCCTTCAGGGGGTTCACAGTCTGGAAGGAAAGAAAGACAAGTAAGCAAGAATCTATACATATAAAAGCCTAATATGCAAATTGTCCCCATGCAAGTTCAACTGGGAGATGGATCACTCCCTATGATGTGCGCTGACCACCAGGGGATGGCATGGAATGAAGGGAGGCCCCAACTGGCAGCCAGAAGGCCCCAATCAGCCCTGATCACCAGTCAGGCCTAGGAACCCTACCCGTGAATGAATTTCGTGCACCAGGCACCTAGTTACAGAATAATATGATATACACTGTGATGGGGGAGATACATGAGGCTCCTGGAGCCAGAGAAGGGGCTCCAACTGAGCCTGGGGATATTAAGTAAGGCTTCTTGGAGGAGGTGTGTAGGGAGTAACAAAATTATCTTGGCCAAAGCACCAGGTGTGGGAAAGCTCTGAGGTGAAAAATAGGCTGATGCATATGAATAATGGGGAGAAGTTGGATCACTGGACGCAGGGGAGAGATCCACTGGGGTAGAGCTCTGTCTCAGCAAGAAAAGGGGTGCCATACTCACCTGAATGATTCAAGAGAAGCCTAAGAAGGAAACTTTACCCAAAGTGTGGGCAGAGAGTAGGGGAAGTAATAATGGATGCTACAGTATTGCAGGCTAGTCACCATCACCATCCTGAAGCCTGAGGGACTGGAGAAGGGTGGAGTTTAGGGAAGACTGTGAAGAGCTGTGGCCTTTGAGAGATGGGCACAGTCCTCCCATGGAACCTGGCAGAAGGGAAGCAGTAATTAAATGCTCTGACCACTCTCCTGTTCATGGGGCCAATCAAAAGACATCCTTGCTCAGGAAATTATTCTTTATTCCGAGAATCCTGGGGAGACATTATACTGACACTATCACATCTTCATTATAGAAGAATGGCTTTCATCACAATGTGGTAGCAAATGAAAGCAGTGCATTAGACTGGAGGCAGGGAGGCTAGTTATGAGGCTGTGGCAGACGTCCCAGTGGGATGGGTGTGGGCTTGGACCATGGCAGTGGGGTTTAGATTAAAGAGACTTTGACAGGTCATTAGGTAAGTCCTTCCTTCTCAAACCTCAGGAAAATGCAAACCTTTCCTCTTCCTTCCCCTCCTCCTCCATCTCCACTGTAACACATCCTTACACCATTGCACATGCAAATGCACAGGTACTACCACCACCACCTCCAAACCACATGACCTGGTGCAGTCACAGGCTGCATCCTTCGTTCTCCTGATTCAAATTCAAGGCACACTTGGGGAGCAATCCCAGTATAGCTGACACTGCCACTGAGTTGTTTTTTCATATGCTCCACTGCATGGTGATCTGTGACCTGGGCACTCTGCTCACATCTCACAGAGGAGCAACATATACTTGTTCAGAGCTCCCACAGCAAGTAAGCAGCATAGCCAGGACTTGAACCTCAGTTGGCCTAGCCTGCCTGATCTGGCTCATCCTGCTTTAACTATAAATGGAGTAGACCACCTCCTCTTTTCTTCATCGGTCCCCCCTGTCCTGCCATGAGGCCTTCGAGTCTTACACCTTGACCCCACAGGGTTTCCTTGACAAGAGGAAACTGATTTAAGCAGACTGAGTTTAGCATTATTTCCCCACTGCCACAGGAAGCCTCGTGCATTGCTGCAGCTTTGCAGGCCTGTGGTCCCAACAGCAGCAGGTCTGCTCCTCCCACCTCCCTAACCAGAGGGTGACAACCACAATAATGAGCTGGGAACTACTTAAAGGGCTTTACAATTAATGGTCACAAAACCCCATGTGGTGAGTCCTAAGAGTATTCCTATTTCACAGATGAGAACACTGAGGCAGGGGGTTTAAATGAATTACCTGAGGGCACAAAGAGAATGAGTAGCAAGACTGGGTCAGAACTCAAGCAGGGTGGTTCTAACATCTGTTTATTTAATCTCTGCATATTTTTTTGTCTAAGCTGGAAAGCCCCAAAGCTCATTCAATACCACCCCTCATTTTGAAAATGAAGAAAAGGAGACCCAGAGGGAGGGAGTGACTTGCTCAGGTCAGTGACAGCACACAGACTAGAACCCCTGACTCCCAGTCCAGTAATCCTCATACCTCCCAGCACTGCACCTCCTCCCTTCCGAAGCTCTGTGCGCCCCTAGGTGGCCACAGGCTGAGGTTCTCACTAACAGCTCGATAAGGCTGGGGTGAGCACTCCCCTCCAGAAAGCCAGGTTACTGGACATTAAAGTCTCTTGCTAATGACCTATATTCCTCACATCCATGCTGGAGTGTGGCCAGGTACTCCAAGCAACTCCTTGAAGGAGTCGAGAAGCTTTTGGCTGGGAATTACCCAAAGCCAATTATTTCCAGAGCAGGAAAACCCCTAGGGTCCCATTCCTCAGCTCCTCCTCAGCTCACAGGAGGTTGCTCTGCAGCCAATGGGAGATGTTTTTCTTTCATCCTGAGACTCTCAACAGATGGCACCTGGTTAGTCTGAGGTTACCATCACCTCCTAATCACCTTCACCCCAGAAGCAGACTATACTAGTAGATGGAAAACTTTGAGATGGAAAATGTCTTTTTCCAATGTTGAACCAATGGGGAAACTAAGTCACACAGAAGGGCCAGTAGAGGTCAGAGGTGGGCTGAAAACCCAATCTGACCACTCTGAATTCTACTTTTTCCCACCACACTTTGTTGCATCTTCCAAGCACTTTGTTTGACCAGAGCAAACATTGGCTAAAAGTGTTTTTATTATTCTTAAAACCCTAAACAGTTGTAGATGTCCTTTCAAAAACATATTCGTAGAAATAAAGAAAAATTGTTCAGGGAATTACTTGTCTCCCTCTTCCCTTACTTCATCTGTTTACCCCAGGATTACTGGGTTACCAGGCTGTCCCCTTCCCTCCCCTTAGGGGCTTGAAGGAGGTAAATTTAGGACATATCAATGAGTCCAATGAACTAATGTTTGTGAAGTACTTCAGTGTACACAGTGTTTTCATGTTACATTTACACCAGCCTTGTGAAGTAAACACATGCCTATTGCGAGAGGCCCTGTGGCCTGGCCATGTCCCCGCTGCACAATGGAGTGAGGCCAGTCTAGGGCTGGATCCCAGCCCCAACACACACAAGCTGCGTGAGCTCAGCCCAGTTATTTATCTTCTCGAAGCCTCCAACTTTCTCATTTATAAAACAGGCATCATACGTACTTCGAAGATTTGTTGGGAAGATAGAATGAGGTAAGGCACCCAGCGCATTGTAGCACTTAGTAAATGTTAGTGTTGGTTATCTTTGTGCTGTCCTCTGCCAGGGACCACATTACCAAAAAGGTAGTTAACCCCGGGGTTTGTTATCCCAATACAGGCAGAAAATATAAATAAGCATTAGCAGGGTTTGATGGGTTCCAGATGACAAATCCATAGTGGGAGCTAGATAGGTTCAGGATTGGCAAAGTGCTCTGATTAATCTAATCAGAGGGATCCAGGTCTTGTGTGGGAGCTACGAGGAAGATGCGCTATTTTTTTTCTGGTGGATGCGAACACAGTAAATGTAGGCCCACAGGTGCTGGCCAACATCTTGCCACCCTGTGGAAACCAAGAGCGAAACCAGCATGAAGGAGGCCTGAGCTCGGCTGGCATGGCTTAGTGGTTGAACATCAACCTTTAAACCAGGAGGTCACAGTTCGATTCCTGGTCAGGGCACATGCCTGGGCTGTGGGCTCTATCCCCTGTGGAGTGTGCAGGAAGCACCCAATCAATGATTCTCTCTCATCATTGGTGTTTCTCTCTCTCCATTTCTTTTCCTCTCTGAAAATTAATAAAATACACTTAAAAAAATAAAATATACTTTAAAAATTAATAAAAAATACTAAGAAAGAGAGATGGGGTCCTACTGATATCATATGAGCTTCCTTGTTCAGCAATATCCCACTTAAATTGTATGAACCGATGCATGATTTTTTTGGATAGGGGAGGGTGTCTCTCACTTGTGAATGAAAGAGTCCTACAGATTCACCCACTGGCCTCGAGGGTTGTTGAAAGATCAAGAGAGATGCTGCCCTGCTGAGTGAGAAGGGTTGGATGATGCCATCAGATTGAGATACTCAGGGCACTTCATGGAATTTGGAAATGTTCTACTTCTTTTTTTTTTTTTTTTTTTTAATGTTCTACTTCTTAACCTGGATAGTGGGAACATTGGTTTGTCTTGTGCTAACCTTTGTGCTTTGCATGTATGAAATATCTCAAAATATATTTTTAAATTCTACCTAAAGAAGTAGAGCTTGGAACAGTTTTTTTAGAGACATTTTTGGCAATTTATCAATTACAATGCACAAATTCATTTATCAATTTAATTATTTAGATGACCAATTTAAAATGCATAAAGCTTCTAGCCCTAAAATTCCTCTTCTTATACTAAGAAAATATTAAAATGTGCACAAAGATTTATGTTCCACAGTTTATAATTTTCAAAATGAAAAGTATGTATGACTTTTATCAAGAAGGAATTGAGTAACCTATGGTAAATTCTTACAATGGAATATTTATGTAGTTGTGCAAAAGAATAGATTTTTTATACATTGACAGGGAAAATAATCTTTAATATAATGTTAAGTGTGGGGTGGGGAAGGTAGTAATTTCTATCATTTAGAAGTTGCACCTGGTACCAGTAACAGAAGACCTCAGCACAGTGGCTTTAAATCATGGAATTATTCTCCAATGTTCAAGCAGGACTGAAGAAAAGCAATCAGGCCGGTGTGGCTCTTCTTTATGGTAAGTTATTAAGGACTCAGATACTCTCTTTTGGTCTGCAGTGTGTGGCTCGCATCCTTATATCCTACAATGATGATGGCTGGACCTTTATCTTCCCATCTGTTTGGCCAGCGAGAAGGAGACAGACAAAAGGCTGAAAAGACACATCTCCCGTGTGAATAAGATTCTTGTAGGCATCTTTCTTAGTGCAATACAGCCTGCCTGTGAACATGTTATTGACCAGAACTTAGCCACAAGCACCCAAGCCACAGGAATGGAGGCTGGGAAATGTAGTCATTATTCCAGGCCCCAATGTGTGGTGTGTGGAGCTAAATATTGAGATTCTTCACTAAGACGTGTGTGTGCGTGTGTGTGTGTGTGTGTGTGTGTGTGTGTGTGTGTAAAATGCAACATATACATTTACATGAATACAGAATCAAGTCTAGAAACATATACAACATAACAAAAAATGGTGATGTCTGGAAAACCAAATTAATTAGTGTACTTATACTTGCTACTTCATATCACCCTGAATTAATAAAATTATGTTCAACCAAGTTATGTTATTTTTAGAGTCAGACCCAAAAAAATAAAGATATCTCAATTTTGGAGGAAAAAAGGGACAATAGTGTTAAAGAGTGCATTATGTAATTAGCAACAATGTTTCCTGCCAGGGTTTAGTATATGCATTTATACTCATGTAGTAACCAAGCATTCTAACAGCCTTCAGAGGGAAGCAAACATTGAATAAGAGAAAGGCCCAATACAGGAGACAGGGAACTTCTCTTCTGATCTAAAGAAATTCGAATCTACTGACGATATTCTTATGGCAATTCAATGAAGACTTCCTTTTACAAACATTTCCTCTCTCTATGAGGTTCATTCAATGAACATGAATGGCTGCCTAGCAATCCCTGGGCAATGCATTAGGTCTTTTCCACCTTTTCTCATGTAATCTTTAACAAAAACTGTCAGGCAGATATTATCATCCCATTTTATAGATGAGAAAACTAAGCCTCAAAGCAATGAAATGAGTCACTTGCCCAAATGTAGCTCAACACTAGGTTGGTCTGATGTCAAAGCTCACCCTTTTCTACTCTACTGGGGATGCCTCCAAGCTGAATCACCCCCAGCCGCTCCTCTGGAGGCCAGTGGATGATGACTGACAAGTAATCCTCCCCGGGTTCCTTGTCTTGGACCTTAGGAGCCTCTGAGTCTGAGGCTTTCTAAAATTAGGTCCATGGCTTCCTTCCTTACCTCCAGCCAGTTTTAAATAAAGGCTCTCCTATCCATCTTCCTCACTCACGGATGTTTCCTCTGCACTTCATGGGCCATCAAACCCCAGCAGTATTTTTCCTATTGCCCTCTTAATTTCCTGTGGGAGTCTGATTTGTTACTCATTTTGGACCCAGTGTCTTGTGAACTTAATGGCCCTCCTCACCTGTCAGCTCTGACACAGGTCAGGAAAAGCCCTGGTGGTTTGTCATCCCGTAGGTACAGGGTGGTGGGTGTCATGCAGCCCCTTCTGCAGAACCTTGAGTGAATTTCCTGGAGGCAGTGGGTGGGATGGAGAGAACATAAGCTTTGGAACCATATGGACTGGGATTCAAATCTTAGCTGGGTGATATTTCTGACTCCTGGTTTCCTTATTTCTAAAATTCAGGTCATAATACATATTTTCCAGGCTGCATGTGAGGATTTATTGAAATAATAGAAGTATTTTATCACCTGGCACCTGGGAATTAATAATTTAATCTCTTTTTCTTCCAGTTTTCTTGATGGAAAATGCCCCAAATGCTTACTTTATGGCTACAGACTATTAACATCTATGATAATTATGCTAACAATTACATAGCACAGGCTTTCGATAGGATGCCTGAATCTGAATCTCAGCTCCACGACTTAGAGGCTATGTAAATTTGGGCATTTACTTCAACCTTCTGAACTTCAGTTTTCTCTACTGCAAAATGAGTTTTATGATCACATCTACCCCATGGGGTTAAATCATTTAGAAAAATGCCTGCCCATTGTAAGCACTCTATTTCTATAAGCTATTATTATTGTCACTATGTGTTGAGCTCTTGCAAAATGCCAGGCTCTCTATTAAACTCTCACCCATTCTCTCTCATTTTCACAATGACATGGATCATATTACCCCCACCTTTGGGCTGGGGAAACTGAGATTCACTGTGGGAGAGTGACTTGCCCCATTCCCACAGCTAGTAAGTGGCAGAGGATTCATGTCAGATAGCCCTTTTCACTCCACGATTAGGTTATCTCCCTCTGATTTCCACCTCATTCTCCAAGGAGCCCCCTTGGCTCCTTCGCAACTTCCTATCCTGATATCTGATGGATATTTCCACATTAATCTTGGTTTCCTTGTCTATTTATGTTCTGTTACCTTGCCCATGCTGTATCCCAAAGGTTGATTAATCAGAAGTTGTGATGACCCTAAAGGAAATGTTCCAGAACCCTTGTCAGCCTGTCCCTGATCTCAGCTCATGAATTATGAGCTGTTTATCAGAGGGCAGAAGGCAGCCTATTGTTGGGATGTAAAGGGAAGATGACCAGGTTAGAGGGCCTGCTCCAAGACATGGGCCTCTGCTACTGAATAAGCTGGTGTTCACGTGGCCCTTGGTAAACAGGATGGTGTCAGCCCAAATTGCTGACAATCAGCTCCGCTGTGCTACACCCTGAGTCATCCTGGACCAGGGCCTCATCACCACAGAGACAGTCATGTGTCCACCTAACAACCAGTAGATAGTAATATCTTAGCAGTTACCTCTGACTGAGTGCTTCCCATGTGCTAAGGAGGAGGTACACATACCTCTTGGGTGTCAGGTTTCATCCCTCCCTGTTTTGCTCTAGGAACTCAGAAAATACCAAAGAACCCAGAGCCCCCACCAGGGGCACCATGCTAATTCTTGACTCTATGCTTTTATCCATTCAAACTTTCATTGAGCAAATATATTGACTACCAACTATGCATCTTTCACAAGTTGAATTGCATCCCTTCACCCCAACTCTTATCTTGAAGTCCTAATACCTCATGTCTCAGAATGTAATCTTGTTTGGAAATAGGTTCGTTGCATGTAATTAGTTGAGATGAGGTCATCCTGGCTGTTGACGTGGACCATGTTCTAGGCCATGATTCAACTGGCCTGAATGGTTGAAGTAGCTGGCTGGACTATCACTAGTTAGACCCAAGTTCCTTGGAAGTGCTTAGCATTTTACAAATCACACTTTGACATTTCCATTTTATCCTTACAACAGTCTTAAAGTATGCAAACAGGATAATTGTCTTCATTTGACAGATAGGAAAATCTTGCTTCTGGGAGGTTAATTGAATGGCCTGGGATCTCACAGTTGGTGAGAAGAGCAAGGACTCCTGAGCCACTGCTTTTTCCATTCATGGTGCTGGCTCCACAACTAACTGACCCTCAGAACCATATCTCAAAGTCTTGGACCTTAGAGGACTTTCCACTTCCTCTTGTCCAAACTCTTACAGACAAGGAAGAAGTGGCTCAGGGTTGGTGACTCCATGCTTAGCATCCTCACCCCCAGGCTGGCCTCAGTTCACTTGCTCCAAAGAAATATCAGAAAGATGCTACTCTGTCCAAAGACAACAGGAAACACCTGCCCTTTAAAACAAAATAAACTAAAACCAAACCAAACAAAGGAAGAAAAAAAGAAAACCATTATCTAGACATTGCCCTTAAATCCATTTTTCCTAGGAACTGTACTTTCTCCTTCAAAGGCCCCTCATTTGAATAGCATCAGCTTTCCTAGAAGGTTGAGTTGAAGGAGGAGAGTGATGATAAATCCACCAACCACAGCAGCCCCGTCCATCTTTAATGAGAAACACATGGAGGTAGATGGGAATGACGGCAAGGATGGACAGAACTCAAGGCCCTGCATAACCCTATCTGGTGTGGATGGTAGGTTGTTGTGTATTTGACAGCCCAGCATTGCTAGCAGGAAATATCAGAGAGCAGAAGTCCTGCTGTAGCCAGCAGACTGTGGGTTGGCAAAGGTTACAAAGGCCTCCTCTCCACCTGAGAATTGCTGTCCTCTGTTCTGTCCCTGCTGCCCAAGTCAAGGATATGGATTCAACCTAGAGAGATCAAGGTCAGATCCAGGAACTGCAAGTCAGCCCCAATCCCCCATGTGAAAAAATCTTTCAAGCTTACAAAACATTTGGAGGTAAAGTGTCTCAAAACTGATCTAAAAGAGAAGGCTCTTATTCGCACCCCCCTACCCCAAAGCCTACTTCCACTCCTGTGTTCTCAATAAACACCAATACTCACCTATCATTCAGCTAGAAAAAAAAAATCCGTATCTTCATTTTATCTCTATATTATCATTCCTATATTCAAATGATGAGTAAGGGCAGCTGACTCTACTTGAAAAATGTCTTCCCACTTTCACTTTCTCTCCCTTCCTGGAGCACCTGCCCTAGGTCAGGCCTCATTGCCTCTCTCTTGGCCTTCCTGTTACAGCAGTTCCTCCCCCCGCCCCCCCCCCCGCCCCGCTCCCCCTGCCCCCCTGCCAACCCACCCTACTTCTTGATGGGATATTCCTGCACAATTAACCAGGTCAATCCTCTACTCTAACTATTGCATTCCTATTTCCCTTGAGATACATCTAAACTCTTTATCAGAAAATATAAGGTCCTGCCCAGGCAGCATGGCTCAGTGGTTGAGCCTCGACCTATGAACCAGGAGGTCAAGGTTCAATTTCCGTCAGAACACATGCTGGGTTGTGGGCTCAATCTCCAGTGTGGGGTGTGCAGGAGGCAGCGATCAATGATTCTCTCTCATCATTGATGTTTCTATCTCTCTCACCCTCTCTGAAATCAATAAAAATGTGTTTTTTTTTAAAAGAAAACATGAGGTCCTGCATAACCCAACCACATCCCCTCATCTACCACTTCTGTCTTCTACTTTTCTTTCCAGCAGCTTGAACAGCTTGTGGTTATAACATTACACCATTTATCATCTCCATTCATTTCCTCATGTTAGTCCCTTCTCCTGGAATGCTTCCCCTCCTCTCACCACCTCCCACCCCCACCCCCACTACCCTGCCTAATTGCTACTCATTCTTTGATGTGAGCATCGGTATCATCTCCTCCAGGAAACTTTGCCATATCTCCTTTGCCCCATCCCAGCCCTAACCCTGGGGTATGTGCCTTCTTCACACTCTCATAGCAGGCTCTTACTATATTACATGCCCAGAGTGATAGACATATGTTCATGTGCCTTTCTCCTCATTTGACTGTGAGCTAGCTACTCAAGGGCCAAGGCTCTGTTCTATTTATGTCTATGCTAGAGGCCTGGTGCACAAAATTCGTGCACGGGGGTGGGGGGTCCCCTCAACCTAGCCTGCACCCTCTCCAATCCAGGACCCCTCAGGGAATGTCCAACTGCCAGTTTAGGCCTGATCCTGACTGGCAGTCAGATATCCCTCTCACAATCCTGGACCACTGGCTCCTGATTGCTCACCTGCCTGCCTGCCTAGTCACCCCTAACTTTCCCCCTCCCCCGCCAGCCTGGTTGCCCCCAACTGCCCCCCATGCTGGCCTGGTCACCCCATGCAGCCTACTTGTTCAGTCATTTAATCATCCCTCACTAACCCCGCTGCCAACCTGGTTGTAGGCAGCCATCTTCTGAGGTGTGAGGGTTAATTTGCATATTACCTCTTTATTATATAGGATTACCAAAGCCCTGGCAAAAAGAACTACATAAATGTCAAATGAATGAATGAATGGTTGATGGACTTGATGTGACTTATGAAGGAAAATAAGGAGTCTAGAATGATTCCAGGTTTGAGGATATAATGAGTGGTTAGATAATACTTTTCATAAGCATAGTAAATACAGAATAAATGAAGGGTTAGGGAGCAGAGATTAGAGACTTCTACTAGGCAGTTGGATCTATGTACACATCTGGAGTTCAGGAAAGAATTTATCTGGGTGAGACATTATTTGGAGAACCACTGCATTGGGAAAATTCCCCAAAGAAGGGTCTAGAGTGTCTAGAGTGATAAAAACTGTAGAGGGAACACTGAAGAATATTGGCATTAGAGGGTGGGCAAAGACAATCCCATGCAAACAGCAAATGGGTAGTGACCAGAGAGGTAGGCCCTGCTCCATCAGAGTGTGATATCACCCAAACCAAGGGAGGAGTGAATTCCAAGAAGAGTGACTAGTGCTTCCAAATGCAGCAGCCATGGCCACACTTCTTAAATGATGAGCAAGGTCTCATTTATAATATGCCCTTGCCTGTATTCCCTACCTCAACCTCTTGCTCTGTCAGTTCTAGCCTGTCTGCATAGCTTAGAGTTCCCTGAATATTTCATGCCATTTCACCCTCCCACACCTTTGCTCAGTCATTCCCTCTACCTGTCAAATCCACATCCACCCACATCCATCTACCCCATAATTAATCAAATGCCATCTTGAGCTTTTCCTCCTGCAAAGCCTTCTCAACCTGGCCCCCACCCAAGTGGAATGAGTTGGCCACTCCCTTCTCCAGGCCTCCACTCTTCTGTAAACTTGGCTTTAACTCATCACCTGGAATACTACAGTTTTGTCCCCATGCCTATTTTCTCCACAAGATTGAGTTGCCTTGGAGTGCAGGCTATTTTATTTATGTCTATAATGCCAATACCAGACACAGGGTCTGGCATAAAATCAGAAGTATATTTTATTGAATGAGAATGAGTAAATGAAGGACTTAGCATATCAGCATCACCAGGAACAAATCATTAAAAGTGCAAAAATAAAAATCTGGTTATTGAAGATTTTTCTTTGTTGGGTTTTGGTTAACTGAGATTTCCCTGGAAATGCCTGGGTTAATGTTATACAAAATACATTAAGTGAGTTTTGCCCTGGTCTGTGGCTCCTGAACATAGTTGTAAATGAAATAATCTGGGTGGGAGGCAGCACCTTTGTGGGGTTAAATAGAAACAACCTTTTGTGTTGAGGTTACTAAACTGCCTTTCGGTCACCTCTACTGCACTGAGGATGTCTCATAAACGTTAAATAATCATAATGACCATGCTCAAGGGAGTATAAGTGGCCATAAAAACTAGCTTTTATGGATGCTTCCCTGCGTCTCCTGGTGGGTGGTTAGAAACTGAGCAAGCCTTATGGCCAGAGGTCTACATACAAGCTGCATTTGAGAGAACAGGCTGCCCAGCCATTGATTGATTGTAGAAGGCCACCCACACTGAGCCTTCTGGAATCCATTGGTGAGTCATGAGCCAAAGGATTATGTCTTCAATATGGGCCATCGGGCCTGATACCAAGGCATTTCCTGCTTACAGCTTAGGGGAGACATCCTTAATGAGGGTGATGACCTGTAGGTTCGAGAAATAACCAGATGAGGGAAAAAAAAGAAACTATTCTTATTTATACCTTGTAGGACATGGTTTCCTAAGCCTTTTCTGTTTGATTCTATATTCTCCAGAAGACTTCAGTTTACATTAATTCCATCATTTATCCTTTGTACTAGTATTTACTCATTCCATGGACATTAATTGAGCACCTGTGCCCAGAGACAGTAAATGATCTATCAAAAGTCATCCTGAAATTTGGGTCAGAACCAAGACTCAGGAAAAAATGGAAATATTCTTCATCCCAACCCAAGTTTGATCAAGTTACCAAGTTTGACCTCAACTCCAAGACACTGTAAACTCCCTGGCCCAAGTTTCAGGGGGGGAAGAAAGTAGGAGGCAAAACCAGCATCTTAAGAAGTATGTTGGTAAAGAAGCCTGCCTGCAGATCTTCTCCCATGCCTTCCAGCCATTGTACCTCCACTCTGCTGATTCTCAAAGGCAGAGCAGGAACTTGACCGTTGACTAGATCTGCAGATCTAGAACCATTGCAACCATCTGCCTGATACTTCTTTAAAATATAAAAAAATCCAAAACCTTTTCCTCATAAGTAAATTAAATCTATGAATATATTCAAGTCACTTTAGACATAATAAAAATATTCCCAGGATATCCATCCAGGCATTCAAGGAGAAATCCAAGTGTGGTTCTAGCTCCTCCCTCTCTGTCTCTCCCATTCCAGTCCTGAAGCACACTCCTCTCTCCATCCTCACTGATTGACTTCAGAATCACACCCTTTGTTTCCTGGGCTATTGCATTAGTGGCCTAACTAGTCCTCCTCCTTCCCATCTATCTTTCTTCTCTGTGCTGCCACCGGGATGGTTTTGACAAACCAGGGACATCCCCACTACTATCAGGTAAAACCCCATCTCTTTCAAGTAGCATACCACACCTTTTGTGATTTCCCCCAAACACCTGTCATTGTTCATCTCTACCTTCATATTCCATGAAAGCGCACAAGTATTATTCATAGTTCTACAGATCTATTGTGTTCTCTAAAGTCTCTACCCCTTTGTTTGGGCTATTTCCTTTGCCTGGAATGCTTCCCATCCTCAAATCCATCAGCCTTAGACATCCCTCCTATATTGGTCTGCTCAGACTATCATAACAAAATACCACAGACTGGGTGGCTTCAACAACAAAAATTTATTTTCTGACAGTTCTGGAGGCTAGAAGTTCAAGTTCAAGGTGTCAGTGAGAGTTTTAGTTTCTGGTGAGAGGTCTCTTTCTGGTTTATAAACAGCTGCCTTCTCTCTGTGTCCTCACATGGCCTTTTTCCTTTGTGTGGGCATGGTGGGTTAACTTTCTGGTATCTCTTCCTCTTTTTATAAGGACACCTATAGTATTAGAATCTCATCCTTATGACCTCATGTGACCTTATTACCTTCCTAAAGGTGTCTACTCCTATATTTCCAAATACAGCCACATTGAAGGCTAGGGCTTCAACTATGAATTGGGGGGAAGGTGACACAATTCAGGCCATAACTGTCTGTCTTCTCCACTGGCTTCTGAGTTCTTGAATCTTGTATCAGTGAGAACTGGTCCAAGTTTTGCAAGGCCCAAGGCTTATAAAATGTGATAGGAATATTGAGAAAAGGATTAAAAAAAAATAGGTATTAAGTGAATTTAGAAAGGGCTTTATAGCTTCACAGTTTATCTGCTTCTGAGCTCATAATAAAAGTCTTATTCTTGTGGACCCTGAGAAGGAAGATTCATTTGATATGAACCACAACAAGGAATTTATCTGAGGAGATATCTTCCCATTGTCAACCAAGGGCCCAATTTTTAGAAATAATAAGAGTCTAGCAGTCATTTGCTGACAGGGGCTCCTCATGTACTCTGTATACTGAGAACAGCCTCAGACTGAGCTCTTGGCTTCATATACTGTGGCCTGCTTCCTTACATTGAATCAACCCCTGCAGAGAAGCCTTGGTTTTATCTTTTGACCAATGGACTGAGACTTGCCCTGTCCAATCAGAACAGCACAATTATACCCCCACTAGAGGCCCGTTGCACAAAGAGATTCATGCAATAGGCCTTCCTTCCCTTGGCTTCCAGCACTGGTTTTCCTCCAGCACCTGGGACCCAGACCTTCGCTCCGGCTGAAGTCTGCTGCCTTTGCTGCAGACTCTGGCCAGAATCTGCCACCTTCGTCTTCACTGCAGACTCTGGCTGGAGTCTGCCATCTTCTGAGGGCTTTGTCTTCACTGCAGACTCCGGAGTCTGCAGTCCTCGCCTTCGCTTTGGCCAGAGTGCCACTCCGGTAGATCCCTTCACCCCCTGCCCTCCCTCTCAGAGCAGGCATCCTGCCCAGCCCCGCCACTCCCTGCCTGGAGCAGCTGGGCAGCTGCCATCTTTCTCCTTCTAATTTGCTGATGGTTAATTTGCATGTTTCTCTTATATTAGTGTAGATTTGCATCTATACCAAGCAGAACTGTTCTATAACAACCAATCAGAACCTATGATACCAAGCAATCAACAGCACAATTCAGACCAATCAGAACTATGTGAATTTGGAAACCTTATTTGCATAAATGGGGCAGGAGCTTGCTCTATAAAAGATGAGCTCCCCTTTGTCTTGGTGGTGTGTACTTTCAGTTTCTACCAGAGGCTTCATTTTTCTGGTTTGCAAACTATTTCACCTGAATAACGTCTCTCCCCTTTTATGTGCCTCTTTGGGAATTTCGGTTTACATACAGTACTATAAAGACCACAGGCTGGGTTGCATTACAACTTTCATCTCACTTTGGACAGATACTGTCACTATCTGCAGCTCAGTATTTCTGCGTGTGTAAAATGGGCTTATAATACCTGCCCTGTGAGGTTGTTTTGAAGATATACTTAGATAACTGGAAAACAGGTTAAATTTTTGTTTACTTGCTAATTGTCTGTTTCCAACTACAATGTAAGTTCCGTGAAGAAAGGGACTTGGCTTTAGTTACTTTTGAATCCCCAATGTTCCATGATTATGCCTGGAAATGGTTGGATGCTCAATAAATATTTATTGATTGAAAGAATGTAGTACCTTGTAGTATCTGAAAAAATGGTGCCTGGTATTCATCAGTAAGTAAGTTCTCCCAATTGTAACTATTGCTATTATTAATGAATCTTAGTTAAATAAATAAGGAATAGACAGAAAATAGCAATGATCAGAAGACATAAAATCACTGTTAACTAGACTCTGAAGAGCATGATTATTCAAATTTTCTCACTGTCCTAAATGTTTTTAAACCTAGAATAATAAAGTATGTAGAAGGAAGGGAGAGAAGAAGGGGAAAGGAGGAAAGGAATAAAAAAAGGAAGGAAGGAAGGAAGGAAGGAAGGAAGGAAGGAAGGAAGGAAGGAAGGAAGGAAGGAAGGATCACCAAAACCATCCAGACAACGGGACAAGTTAAAATAGGAAAGCCCCAGAAATTTGCCATTATTTCTTTGGTGACCAAGACAATATATTTATTTATTACTCCAGGGAGTAGGGAGTAATCCTGGATTCTGAATGCTCTCCAGTCAGCTGTTTAAGAGAAGGCAGGAATAGCCATCATCAATAACCTCAAATCATGTCAGACCCAGTCTCTTCTAGCCCAGAGCTAAAAAGCCAATCCTCCAACTTAGCTCTGAACTCTTCACCCCAATCAATTAAGAGAAATCCCATCAAAATCCCAAACAAGTATGCTTGGCCTGACCTTGAGGATTCCAGTTAAAGAGATATCACTCCTCCTGGAAGAATCTATCATTTTTAAGCACCTCACACTGATGGTTGAGAAATTCGTGGAGAGTTAGACTGAGTCCAAGCACTTGAGAGCCAAGAGGGACCTCAGCCCTCACAGAGGGAACCCTTCATTACAGAAGAGGAAACTGAGGCTCAGACACATGGAATGACCTTTTGAGGTCATATAGCTTTGCTACTATGATTGTTAAAAGAAGTCTCCTAGATTGATCTAGCTTTCTACACAGCCCATTTAATTCTCACACTTGACCATGTCAGTAACTCTGACTCATGGTTCAAGAACAAGCGTGGCCTCAGCTTCACAACCTTATTTCAGTTTCTCATTCTGTTCCGTATTCACTGTGGGAACATGGACAAGTGATTTCACTCTCTGGGCCTCACTTTTAACCTCTGTAGGACAGGATATAGCATTTTTCTCACATGGGTGTTTTCAAGATTAAGTGAGATAGGATTTACCTAAAAGCTGGTACTTTTGGTGCTGAATAAATGCTGATTTCCCACCTTTTCCCCACTCCCTCTTTCCCATCCTTCTTTTCTTTCTCCTTTCCTCCACTCTCTCTCTCTCTCTTTGTTCTTAATAGGTACTATGACAAATGCAAAGAAGTATAACAGAGGCTCAAAGGACATTTGTTTCCAATCGGGCTTCGGTTTTCACATCCATAAAATGTAAAGGTGAGAAGAAATGATTTCTGGAGACACATGCTCCCCTGACTATTTCTCCATCGTCACATAACTTGATATGTATCAGCTCTGACTGCCGACCACTCCTCATGGCCAGGTCCTGGGTCACGCCGCAGAGATACACGAAGGTATATTCCCTGTCCTCAGGAGCACATAGAAAACTGGAGCCGAAGACAAGGGGAGAAAATCCTACAGTAAACATAAAAGTTCATAAACATTTTCAAGAGCTCAGAAGTCATGTAGAAGAAGGGAAATAGTCATGTCAGGGTCTAGTGATATGGTCAGAGGGGGGAAACCCAAGAAGTACTGTAGTTCTCCTACAAGTCAAAAAATAGCAAGCAAAAATAATTGTCAAAAGGAAGTAGAAGTTCACCAGTCAGGGCGAACTCTTTCTGGGAACCCCATATTCTGAGGAGAATATAGTGAAAACCAACTACTACATTTATTCAGTCCTCACGGTCCTGTGATTATTAAGCCTGGTGAGAAAATATACAAAATCATGTAACACTGGAAAAAAAAGAGAAAGTAAATGAAAGGAGAAGAGGAAAGAGGGAGGAAGAAAAGAAGGAATACCTTTGGTTTATACTCTTCTGTACTAACTTCCATGTCAGGTCCCTTCATTTCTTCATTCCAGGAGTGAAAGGAAAGGGTGGGGGTGGGAAGAAGAGAGGAGGAATAAAATGTAGGGGTGGGGAGCAGGAAAAGGGAGGGAGAAAAGGAGAGATGGGAGGGGAAGGGAGAAGGAGGACAAAGAGGAGGGGAAGGGAGGGAAAAAGAGAGTTCGGAGGAAGGATGGAAGAAAAAGAAACCTGTGAGAAAGATATTATCTTCTTTTTAAACTGAGGAAACTAAAGCCAAGAGAGGATGTGCCTTGCCCAAAGCATCTCAGTCATAAGAAGCAAAACCAAGATTGAAAGCCAGCCAAAGCTCATACTCCTTTCAGGATATCCTGATCCTCAGGGAAAAGTCTACTTTATCCCCAGTGATGGCATTAAGTGGTAGGTGTAGTCTGAAGAGCCAGGACATCATGGGAGTAGGACAAGAGCCCCTCCAAAGAATTCTACCACTCCTGTGATTATCTACATAAGGTTAACTTCTCCCTTTGTACTGACTGAGTTCACCCCACGCAAGTCACCTAACTTCTCTGGGCTCCCAGTTGCCTTATCTGTAGAATGGGTCCATAATATCTCTATCATTTAAGGAAACAGACTGGATTAGTTCAACTCATGAGCTCCCTTCTAATTGGAAATCCTTAGATTCTAATCCCTTCACAGAATTTCATACCCAGAAAGAACTATAGAAATTAGTGTTCCTCAAACTTGAGAAATAATTAGACATGTAGAGATTTCTATTTGGTTCCTTCATCTGTTCTCTTCTTTTGCATAGTAATGTAAGTTTTAGTTGGTCACAAGATTGGCCTCCCTTGCAGCTATGTGTGGCTCTATGACCAACTTACTTGTAGTGTAACATGTGCAACGTTTTGCCCTTAAAATGAAATGGCAGGCTCTCCCCTTACCTCCCTTCCTCCTTCCCTCCTTCCTAGGGGTTGAATGAAGACTTGCTGGCAGGAACAGGGGCTCCATATAGGATCTCAAATTGGAAGGCCCATGTGGAGGACTACAAAACAACATGACAGAAGGAGTGGGGTTCCGATGCTTGTGGAGCCATTATTCTAGCCACGGACCACCTACCTGGGTTTTATATATGAGAAAGAAATTTTTATCTTGCTCCTACCACTGACTTCTAACAAATACATCTCTTTAAAAAAATTAAAGATTTCCCAATTTTGAAAATACACTGCATGGACTGGGAAATGGAAAATACGTTAAATTGTTTTATGGTGTAACCACAATCATAAATACAAATTCAAATGGGGCCACTGAAATCTTATGTCTATATAAGGAAATCGGGGGTGGAAGGGAGTCATCTAGATTATGTTATATTGAATGGAGAGAGCATTCGATCATCATTTCAATGTAAACACAAAAATCGTACAAATTATCACAGAACTTTTCAATTGTCTTCATCCCTAACCTGAGCCCAGGGCCATAGCAGCCCAATGAGAAAGAAAAAAAAAAATCTAATCCAATCATTTCAAACTGAATTCCACTATGACTCCAGGGCTGTCTTTAGTAGTGGCAGAAATCCCGAGAGGGTGAGGCAGGACAAGGTAGAATCGAAATAAGCAGAACTCCAGGCCCCAACCTTTGCCTCAACTACAGCACCACGGCTTTTACCTGGCTTATACACCGGAGTTCTCTAGAAGAATTTAAGGGCTGTGTTGTTCAAGCTTGAATAAATTCAACTTCCTGGTTAATAGAGGAAGAAACTAATCCAGTAAGGAGCAGTGCCTGACTTGCCCACAACCATACCGTGAGGCAGAGGCCACCTTCCCAAGCCTGAGAACAGCCTCTCTCACCTGAATCAGACTACTGATCAGGCTAACAGCTTCTAACCTGGGGACAACCTGACCTCCTGGAATCCCTCAGCCCACTTTACCCCAGAGACAGAGCTTCCGTTTTGTTAATCATTTTAGGTGATTCTGTCATCTTCACTGGTATTTTAACCAGAGGAGAAAAAGCCTTGACCACAACAGGTACCATAGCCTAAGGAGGAGCCGGTGAAAACCTACACAGGCCTCAGGAAATCACAGGCCATCCAGCCTGCTCAGCTAACCCAAGAAGGAATGGATTTCTTTGCTGGTCAGGATGGGCCTTGACAGTGGGACAAGGGTGAGTGTCACAGTGAATCATGTGATCATAACCAAAGGTGTACAACTTAGTGGTTCGACAATCATATACTTCACCAGAAGATCCCAGTTCTTAAAGGGGTTTTACACATACACTATCTCATTGGGGTGTTGCACGATGCTAAGTGGGGCAGTAATCAGTATTCCCTCAGGATACCTTAATAGACACTGCAGGCCCATCAGGAGCTCACTAGGATGTAAATTCCTAAAGGGCAGGAGATTTTATCAACTTTGTTCACTATTATTTCTCTAGTGTGTACAGCACTAAACTTGGAATAAATATTTGCTTAATGAGTGAATAATAAACACCCTCTGTCAATCTGCCCAATCTCATCTCTCTTCAGTTCCCCCAATAACTACTCACCCTAGTCACACTGAACCAAAAGCAGGTCCATGAGTGAAAGAAACTCTTTCCTATGCCTGAGGTCTTGTATATGCTCATTCCTCAGACTGAACTGGAGTCTTTGACCTTTGCCTTTCACTAGACTAGTGGTTGGCAAACCGCGGCTCGCAAGCCACATGCAGCTCTTTGGCCCCTTGAGTGTGGCTCTTCCACAAAATACCACGTGCGGGAGCGCATGCACAGTGCAATTGAAACTTCGTGGCCCATGTGCAGAAGTTGGTTTTCGGGTCTCAAAAGAAATTTCAATCGTTGTACTGTTGATATTTGTCTCTGTTGACTGAGTTTGCCGACCACTAGATCTTTATTTACATCTCAATCTCAACCTTCAGGGCTGCTGTGTCCAAATATACAGATTGTTCACAAGGCAAAAATGACTAGCCCAGGGGCCAACTGGAGGCACAAATATCTGCTTGGGACCTACTTGCCAGCTGTGCACCCTAATGTGGTGCTGCATCTGTCCAGAAAAAGAAGTGCCTTTTTCAACTTTTCACAAAGATTCCAAAAGGGCTAACAGTAATCCTGTTAACATCCATCATTCCAGGAGGCCTTTGCCCAGACCCCAGGGTAATTTAGAATCTACTCATAATTTCTGTCCGTATCTATTTCCCCCTCAAGGCTGTATATTCTTCCACTGCAGGACCTGTCTACTTAGAAATTGTCTCATCCATTAAGACTGTGAGCTATGCCCACAGTACGGGTTCAAGAATCCCCCCCCCCCGCCCCCGCAGTGGTGAAAGGTAGTAGTTTATTATAGGATTGATCAAGTTAGAGAACATATCAGCTCACTCCCTGAAAGACTCAACCCCCCAATGGCATGTAGGTTACAGATTATATATAGGGCAAAATCAAAATACACCATAAATTAATGGTCTGGGGTCATATAGGAATTGATTGTGTTACCGCACTGGTTTTGAGCAGGGGCAAGCCTTACCTTGCCACAGTCCTCCGGGACCTCCAGGCTCTTGACTCACACAGGAAAGAAGTCAAGAACAAGTTCATGTGAGTTCAAAAACAAGTTTTACGGGTAGTAATGCAAACCCCCTGTAGAAGACAGGCAGAAAGATTCTAGTCTTCCGATTCTGCTCTTGGAAACAGATCTTAGCTCAAGAAAATAAGAGATTCTTCAAGAAAAGCAATCATTCTGAAGAGGGAATTTTTGTTTTGTTTCAGCTCCAGGCCCAGAAAAGCAGGGAAACCAGACAAATGACACCATGGCTGACATCAGGATCAGCTGCATTGACTAATGACCCCCTGCCCTGGTGCGGACCAATCAGTGGAGATCAGGACCCTAAAAGTATGCACCTGGAAAGCTGATGAATATTGTATTAAGATCCTCCCCTGGGACCTCCCCTAAAATCCCCACCCTTAAAAGCCCATAGGCGTAACCTCTCTACCTCTCTACCTCTCTCCCTGGAGCATGCCAGCACCTTTCCCCTCCGGCTTAGCCTCCCCCAAGGCCTGCTACCTTTACCTTTTTCTCTCCTAAGCACCAGGGCCATCCTTTTGCCTCTGTAATTTGTTTCCTGTGACCATTTCTTCTATAGCTCACTTCTTTTACCTCTTCTACCTTTGTGACTTTCTAAATAAACTTTCTCTTGTAGTTTGGGGGAAAACAAAGTTTTATTTAGGTAGAGAAAGAGGCCAGAATGCAGCTGCTGGAGATGGGATCAGGGGTATGCCCGTTGTTCCCTTGGCTGCTAGTCTCACAGATGTGGCTCCACCATACTATCACTCTGTGACCTTTGGCAAATAACTGAACATCTCTGAGCGTCAATCTCCACGTCTGAATAAAAGGGATAAAACTTTCCCCATTGAAAGGGTTTTGTTGGTTGCACACTTCTTTCCATATCTACTTATTAGTATAGCTGGGTAGGAAAGAGCAAGGCTCCAGGCTCCCCCTCGCTGTGTCATCTTGGCTAAGTTACTTCTCTTAGTCTCAATTTCTTCTTTTGTGAAATACTGCCTACCTCATGGAGTTGTCACAAGGACTAAAAGAAAGTATATAAAGTACTTGTTTAGTAAGTGCTAAACAAGTGTGAACTCCTCTTACATCTGATTACAAGTTATTAAGAAGACAGCCCAGCGGGTATTGCTCAAGAGTTGAGGTCATAGATTGATTCCCAGTCAGGGCACCTGCCCAGGTTGTGGGCTCAACCCCCAATTGAGAGCATGCAGGAGGCAGCCAATCAATGTTTCTCTCTCATCAATGTTTAAACCTCTCTATCCCTCTGCCCTTCTCTCCCTCTCAAAAAAATAAATAAATAAATAAATCGATTAAAAACACCTTATTTAAAGAAAGGAAGATAGACCACAGATGAAAAGGTAGAACACCTGGATTCCAGGCCCAGATCTGTCACTCTCTTGTTTTGTGATCTGAAATATCCTCTCTGGGCCTCCATTTGCTTCCTCAGTAAAAGGAAGGGGTGGAGGCTCCTTAAGGGCCTTTCAGTTCTTACACTCTGTGGTTACCAGGATCTCTGCCCCTATGAACCTCCTGCTCCCTGGGCATGAACCGTCTATCTCTGCCTGTGGAACTTCCTGCTCATCCTGTGTGATGGGTTAAATTTAATTTCCTCTGGGGATACCTTCCTGAATAGCACAGAACAAGCAAACAAAAACAAACATGGACTTTTCCCCTGGCCTTTAAGATACAGCACTGACTGCTTTACTATCCTTAGTTTCTCTTGTTCTCTCCTCACCCAGCAAACCAGGTACCCTGGAGGGCATGGTTGGGGTAGTGTAATAAAAAGTGCCTGGCCTTTGAAGGCAGATAGAGACCAAACCCGAATTCTGTCCCTGCTAACTAGGTAATATTGGGTAACACTTCCCTAAGTCTTAATTGCTTTATCTTTAAAAAAGGGAGATGTACATCACAAGGTTGTGAGCATTCAATGCAGAAATCGCCAAGTGCTGGGACAGGATAATCAGAAGCAGTCACTGGAATGGGCTGGAAGTTGCCTTTCTTTCAGGAAACATTTCCAGGATGAGGCACAAAGGCAGCAAGAAATAAAGTGTCGGTGGGACAAACGCTGTGCATAGAGCTACTTGGAATTCGAAATCCTGCAGCCGCCAGGCCTCCCCGCGACTAAACTACCGCCAAAAGGGTTAATGTTCAACAACCCTTCTAACCCCTAATTTACAATAAAAGGACTGGCTGGAAGCCCTGGGCTGCTCCTTCTGGGCCCGAGCCGGCCCCGCCTTTCCATCCGATTTGGTCTTGGCGGGGGGGAGGGGGGAGTCTGACAAAATCCTTTTGCTGTGACCTCACCGCCCTCTCCCAGACAAACCAAAGCAAGCAGCGCTCGCACACTAAAACGTCCCGGCTGGGAATGAACACAGGGGATTAGGTGCCGGGCGTCCCGTGGAGTTCTGAATCTCCCCGCCCCCCAGCAACCCAGTCCCGGGACCCTCATCTCACAGCCGCCTCACACTCAGGAGGGCACTAAGGTGGCAGGAGGAGTCCTAGCCACCGAGAAAGGACCTGGCCTCGCCTCTCAGTCCTCCTCCCCTGGTCCGTGATAGGCCCCGTCCACAAGCGCGGGACTTCCAATCAGCGCTTCCTTCTCTCCTGCAACCGGATTGGACATCCGGGCAGCAGAGGCGGGGGAAAGCCCAGGACCAAAACAAAAGGAACCTCCACTTCCCAAGAAACCAACCAAGCAGCCACGAGGGCCCCAAAAGTACCACAGAAAGAAACCGCAACTAACTTCCTCCAAAAAGTGAGAGAGGGTAGTCCGCCCGTGGAAACGACGGCAGAGGCTATTAAGACAGAGGAGAGCCGAAGAGGAAATTATATATATTTATTATGATGACTGAAGTTTACTCCAAACGCAGCAGTTGATTAACCCACAGATATTTAATAACCCATCAAACCCATCACCCAACCCCATGCCATCCCTTCTCTACTTCCGCAGCTTCAAGTCCAGGCTCCATCATATTTTTACTAGGTCTTGACTCCCTAGCCAGTGTCACCTATCGTGTTCACACCTGTCAAACCCCAAGCTGGTTAAATCCAGCTCTGCTGTCCGCCCTCACCTGCGCCCACCCGGAGCAGCAAACTGCCTTGCTGACTGGTCTCAATAAATTCCTGACACCAAACCCAGAACCTACTAAATTTCCCGAGTAGACTCTCTCCCACTCTTCTAAACATCTATTTTACATCCTCTTCTCTCTTGTCAGCCTCAACACCTACTCCCTCATCCTTACTCACAGCTGTGAATCTTTGCTTTGGTTTTATTGAGGAAATAGAAGCAATCAGACCAGAACTTTTTGTGCCCTCGACCTCCGCACCTACATCCGCGCCTGCCCTGGGCCCATCCTCTCTGCCTTCCATCCTGGGGGTTGCATAGTGCTCTGTCCCTTCTTAGGTCTCAGCTCTGCTAGTACTCCATGCCCATGCCCTCCACCGCCCCAGCAACCCTCACTCCTCGCCTGCACCATCACCATTTCCTTCTTGACTAAATCGTTGTCCTCAGCACACAAGTATCTGTAATTTCTCTCATTTTCAAGCAGCAGCAAACTAAAACCAAACCAAAACCAAAAATCTGTTAGTTCCATATCTTCCTCCAACTCATTTCTCAGCATCTCTTTACAGCACAAGCTAGTGGTTTTCAAATTTGTTTGGTTAACCTACCCCCAAAAGAATTTTGAACAATATGTTCTCTAACACACGTTTAAGCCGATTTCTAAACCTGCTCATTAAATAATTGCAATGAAGGTAATTTATGGCAATTTTTAAATATTACTACATTTTAAAAATAAAGTTACTAAGTCACTCCTTTAAATGTATCTAGTTGAATTTAAGTATCATAGCATTCTTAAATACTTAAAAATACATGAAAGAGTTCTTAACAATCAGACATTTTATAGAGTTACTTTTATTCTCATATCTTCATTCCATTTACCTCCCGTCCAGAATCTTAACCTAATTCAGATTATATGATTTAAATTCTTTTATTGAGCCCTAGCTGGTTTGCTCAGTGGATAAAGCGTAGGCCTGCAGACTGATTCCCATCAGTGCAGGAGGCAGCCAGTCAATGATTCTCTCTCATTATTGATGTTTCTATCTTTCTCTCCCTCTCCCTTCCTCTCTGAAATAAACAGAAATATAAAATGTTGTTTCCTGCAAGCATATAATTCTAAGTATTATAAAATTCCATCTGAGCTTACTTATTATAATTATCAATACTACACAATTGATCAAAATAAATATATATTATAAATTTAAAAAAATAAGTCTTAAACTTATAAAGTACAATTTTATAGGAAATTCATCTCATAATGAGATATATGAAGATTTTTAAATCAGTTCATGCATCTATTGGCATATAATATTTATTGCTAGAATGACACAGGGATAAACATCAAATTTATTCCTTTTTTTCACATTTAACAGATGCCAACACTGAGAGACCTTACTCTCAAAAATAAGTATATAGGGAAAGAGTTTTGTTATAGGAATGTGACTCATTCTTTGAACCCTATCTAAGCTGTATTCCAAAAACCGAATAGTGAACTATCATCAAAAATTATTTTGAAGAGTATAGCATCTTATAGCTAATAAAGCAGGAGCTTGGTATAGGGCATGCTAATTGTGAGGTGCCTCTCAGACATTCAAGCAGAGATACAAGGGACTGTTTCTTCTGTCTCCTATGGCAGGTGGTGCCAAGCAGGAGCAGGATGTGAGAGGTGGCTGCGGAGGCTGACCCTGACCCTGACTGCCAGTGGAACGGGAAGAGTGATGCACTGGAGTCAAAAGACTTGAGTTCTAGTCACAGGACAACCCTGCTGGCAGTGTGACCTTGAAGCTCTCTGATTCTCACGTTTCCTCTTCTGCCTTCATGCAGGCCTACAGAATCTGAAGGCAGGAGGAACTCTGACTGGCAACCCAAATTTTTTTAGTTCTTTAACTTCTTAGAATAACAAAATAACACAGATCCTGGTGCGGCTGAATCACCAGTCATGCACTCTGGTTTTTGTTATAATACACTAGTTTTGTTATAATACACTAGTAGCCCTGTGCATGAATCCATGTGCCAGTAGCTCGCTGCTGCCCTCCTGTAGCTCCCCACCTCCCTTCCCACTGTCCCCCACCCCCGCATAGTTTGCTGCCCTGCTCCCTCCTGTAGCTCTCCACCTCCAGCTTGTAGCTCGCTGCCCCACCCTCCTGCAGATCCATGATCCGGTCGTTATGCAGTTGGTCGTTACGCTTCACGGTGTAACAACCATTTGCATATTACATCTTTATTATAGGATTTATGTAGTAAAATACTATACTTACGTGGTAAAATACTACCTAAGATGGTAACATAAGAATACCATCTTAACCATTTTTTAATGTACAGTTCAGTACATAAGTATATTCACATTGTTGTACAACCAAGTGTCAGAACTTTCTCATCTTACAAAACTGAAACCTATACCCATTAATAACAACTTTCCATTGCCTCTTCCCTCAGCCCTCAATCCCTGGCAACCACCATTCCACTTTCTGTTGCTATTACTTTGACTACTCTAGATACCTCATACAAGTGAAATTATACAGCATTTGTCTTTTTGTGACTAGCTTATTTCATTTAGCATAATGAAATAAGGTTCATCCATGTTGTAGCATGTGTCAGAATTCCTTTCATTTTAAGGTTGAGTGATATTCCATTGTAAGTATATACCAACTCTATATTTTATTCCACTCAGATGAGGTTTTTGTTATTCAAAAACTGTTGATTGAGCACTTACTATGGTTGTGTATATACACTTATGTATGATGTACAATGTGTGCCAAACCAATATAAAGTTTAGAGTCTAGTATAGATTTAAAGTGAACTCATTCTCTTTCCCCATCTTTTCATCTATCAACCAAGCGTCTAGGTCATAATATCAAATTAGCACCACAATCTCAATATTCCAATTTGGAACCTGAGACTACCTAGTTTCATTCTCCACAAAGACAGTACATCTCCAGATTCTCCTTCACACCCATCCAAACCTCTGCCCCACCTGTATTCACTGCCCTTTAATAGTTGCATGGGTGTCTGTATCTCTCAGGAGATTGTACACCTATTGGCAAATAAGAAGAAAATAAGATTTAATTCTGTATCCCTGGCATTTTGACAAGATATTGGGCTCATAGAAATCTTCAATAATTGTTTTCTTATATTTATTCCTAAATCTGGAAAATCCTTTCCCTATTTACTCAAAATTATTCAAAATAATTTAAAAATTACTGCCTGCCTACTTGTGCCAGGCTCTGATCTGAGACTATTACAAAGAACAAGACAAGATTGACCCATACTCACATGACAAATTCTGGGCGGGAGGTAGGAGAATCAACAATGAGTAAAACACCAGACAGTGAGTAGATAAGGGAGCTAGAGTAGCGAGGGCCTGGCTTTATGCTGATTTCTCCTGGAGGGTCAGGGACATCCTCTCTGCAGAAGTGTTAGTTGAGCAGAGATCTGAAAGACAAGGAGCCAAGTGGGGGAAGGTTATAGGGAAGGGCATTTGAGGAAGTAGGAAGAGGGAGAGCAGAGGTCCTGAAGTAGAAAAGTTATATTGATGCAAGTTAAAATCATACTATGCCTATTTTTTAGAAATAAGACAACCAAATCTAAGAGAGGGGCAGTGATAGCTAGAGAGGGGAAGTGGTAGCTAGATTAGGAGTTGCATAGTCAGAAAGTAATAATACTTGAGGGATTTGCAAACATTTGTCAAAGCAGTTCAATCCTCTAAGCTAGAGAAAAAGACTAGCCTGGCTGAACTTGATCCATTATACTCCCCCACTGGCCATCTATCTCATCCACTGCTCATGGCTTTCTTCACCTTCTCCATGTCCAGGTGGTTGACTCCTAAAAGTATATCTTCAACCCAGATGTTTTTTCTGAGATTAGAGATTCTAGCCTGCATGAAAATACAAGCTCTACTTTATTTTGTACATTACTGTGTGTTCAAAACCAAAGCATTGGCGCACATAGTAGATACTCAATAAATATTTGTTGAATGAATGAACTACTGGCCTATCTATCCAAGTACTTATCCAACTGGATGTGTTTATCTCAACATCCCACAAGCACCTGAAGTTCAACATATCCAAATCAGAACTCCTGGTCTCCACATCTCTCCTCCTAACTGTCCTTTCCCTGTTTTCTCTCTCTGAGATCAGTATACACTCCACCTAATTGCCCAAGTCAGAAACCTGGGCATCACATCTGATTTCTTTCCTCTATTTTTATCCATATCTAATAGACCATGAACTCTTCCCAATTCTAACTTATATTTCTAGAATCATCTCTGCATCTACATTCTTCTGGGTATGCCTTGTCTACAAACCTTATCATTTCTCTCCTGGATTATTATAATTATCAAATAATTGTCTCATTTCTTTCTGTATGCCTTAGTTAACCTCTATTCTGTACAATGCCTGTAAGAGTGATAATTTTAAAACAGTTTTTAAATGATAAAATCTACATATTCATTTTAAAGATACGGAAAGTACAGAGAAACTTTAAAAAGAGACAGAAATCACTGGTAATCCCACTATGCAGAGATAACTATAGTATTTTGTTTTGTTTTGGGTACAATTCATTTCAATAGTTTTGTTGCACTTTATTTATTTATTTACAGCCCAAATCAGAATCATTGTATTTTAGGTTTGAACTTAAAAAATGCAAATCTTATCACATTAGTCTTAGTTCATTAATACACAAGAACTTTGGATATGGTCATGTTCTTTGCCTAGAACACCCTTTTTTCCATCTAGCCAACTCCTAGCTGTTGCTTCAAAATATAGCATTAAATGTCATATATATAAGATTAAATAAAATATCTTCCATTTAAATACTTGCAGTGAGTCAGACTCTATACTAAAAACTCATTTCATTTAATTATCGCAACCATTTTGCATAGATATGCTATCTCCAATGTCCAACTGAAGAAATAGAGGCTCAATTAGTGAGTGGCTAAAGTAGGTAAGTAGCAGAGTGGAGATTTAAACCCAGTCTGTCTGATTATAAGCCCATGTTCTTTATCAGTGTATCTTTAACTTTCTTTCCCTCCGATCTCCCTGTCATTTAGATTCCTCTGGGTTTCCGTAGTATGCAGGGCTCACCTTTGTCTTTCTGTGTGTCTAAATATCAATCTCCCTTGTTGGACTGTAAATTCCTTGAGGGCAGGAACTATGTCTGATTCACAGTGTCAGAGCTCAGGGAATATTCATTGAATAGATGAGGAATGGATATACAAACAATGGTTGTAGTATTATAACTCTGATGTCGGTTTTCCTTAATTTCCTTTGCTTTCACCCATGATGACTTTATAAGCTTGTTGCCTGCGGGGGCTCACCACTCATTTCCTCTGTCTTACTTCATGCTGGGGTCCTCCAACTGAGCCGTGGTGACATCATGGTTGGAGAACTCCTCTGCCAGTAAAGGTGGACCCCAGACAGCAGCCCCTGAATCAAGCAGAGGAGAAAGATGTCAAGAGGGAAAACCAGTAAAGTTTCTGTTTGCCCACAAGTGCCAGATAATGAGGGGAAAGGAAACAGAGAAATAGAAGGCAGAAGCTTAACGGGATGGAAAGAAGCCCCTGTATGAAGCAGGAACTGGTTTCAGCAGATTAAAATGAAAAAAGTAAAAACTTGGCATATAAACTTCAATTTAAATCAGAGAGATCAGGTCCACAGGAACCATTGTTGTCCATCAAAGCTGTCCCGTCAATGTCAAAACTTCCTCACACCTTGAACCCAAGAACAGTGTGCTGTTAACTTAGGTACAATGGATTCCACACCCCATGATAGGCACCTTCCAGAGGGAGAGTTTCTGAGAGCTGCTTGGACCACATATTCCACAATTTGGAAACCAAAGTGGCAATTATCCTTTACTTCTCCTCTCCACTGTCACCGCAAACATCATAGCATCTCCACAAATGCTACCTAAGAGTTTGTGTCACCCACTCAGAAGAAGCATTGCAAATATGCACATAACATTCCTATTACATGAACACACACACACAAACTTGTATGCATATCCAGAGATACACAATTGTGTATTTGCAAATACATACATATACTTGTACACACACACACACACACACTTCTACATATGTAAACTAAAGAATGGACTGTCTAGGCATCTATTCAATAAAAAAATATCGAGTACTGCCCTAGCTGGTTTGGCTCAGTGGCTAGAGTGTCAGCCTGTGAACTGAAGGGTCCCAGGTTCAATTCCAGTGAAGGGCACATGCCCAGGATGTGGGCTCAATCCCCAGTGTGGGGCATGCAGGATGCAGCTGATCAATGATTCTCTCTCATCATTGATGTTTCTGTCTCTCTCTCCCTCTCCCTTCCTCTATGAAATAAATAAAAATATTTATTTTTTTAAAAAAGAATCAATGTTGTTTCGTGTACTCACAACTGTAAACCTACTTTTGCCTCACCCTGTGTGTTATTTTCATTTGTATACCCCTGATTTTTTTAAAAAAATGGGTTGTTTCTTTTTCTTATTCATTATTATTTACAACCTGTTTGGTATTAAAAAAAAAATTACCAAAGTCTCCCAGATACTCAACATTCATCTCTGAAATCTGGGGCCATTCATTTCACATCTTCCTTTAGAAGGAGTGGAGAATCAAATGTGATTGGTGTACACAAGTGTTTTTCAAAATGGGAAATGGAAAGGATGTTAAAGGCTAATTGTCAACATGAGAGGGATTCATGCAAACCTGGCTTTTTTTTTTTTTAAGAGTTGTATGTTCTAGAAGGTTACGCAAAGAATATTAAAGTCTTTTGGAGAGAAACCAAGATGGTAGCATAGGTAAACACCTAAACTGCTGCCTCGCACAACAATTTCAAAACTACAAATAAAAGACAAAACAGACATCATCCAGAACCACAGGAAGGCTGGCTGAGTGGAAATTCTACAACTAGAAGGAAAGAGAAAAGCACACTGAGACTCAGAGGAGCTGCAGGAGGCAGAGGTACTGAGACACGCACGAGAGGACTAGCAGTTGAGTGCGCGGCTGGCTTTCTCAATAGGGAGGGAGACAAAAGCTCCTGACTGCACTGAACTCCAGTTCCGCACGAGACTCTGGGGACCCAGACTCATTTGGGGAGAAACTAGACTGTCTGGCAGCGGGCACGGGGCAGCTTTCTCTGAGAGGTGCTTGCAGTGATTACCATGGGACACTGAGACACAGGGGCCTATTAGAGCAGGGCAGATGGGAAACCAATGCTGTCTGCTCCACCCTGAGACTCCACCCCATCCAAGCTGAGCACAGAGGCTTTTGCAGGTCTTATCCCATAAGGGTGTCTCCAGCACAGAAGTTCTCCCAGCGTAGACACAACTGATCCTCATAGCCAATTGACCTGGAGGTCAATTCCTCCCAGTGATACCAACAACAATCAAGGCTTAACTACAACAAGACTGTGCACACAGCCCACAAAGGGGTGCACCAAGAGTGTCCACCTCAGGTAACTGGGGAGGCTGAGCCACTGGGCCCTAGAGGACACCTACCACACAAAGCCACTCTTATCAACTCAGGGAAGCAGCCAAAACATGGAGACAAAGAAACAGGTCACAAACGAAAGAAATGGAGGAAAGCAAATGACAGGATATAGAATTCAAAATAATGGTTATAAGGTTTTTCAAGAATTTTCTAGAAAAGGCTGATAAATTTAGTGAGACCCTTGAGGATATGAAAAAGGACCAACTAGAAATTAAGCATACACTGACTGAAATAAAAAATATACAGAGATCTAACAGCAGACTAGAGGACCGCAAGAATCAAGTCAAAGAGTTGGAATACAAAGAAGCAAAAAACACTCAACCGGAAAAGAAAAATGAAAAAGGAATCCAAAAATTTGAAGATAGTGCAAGGAGCCTCTGGGACAACCTCAAGCATACCAACATCTGAATTATGGGGGTGCCAGAAGAAGAGAGAGAGCAAGATATTGAAAACCTATTTGAAGAAATAATGACAGAAAACTTCCCCCACCTGGTGAAAGAAATAGACTTACAAGTCCAGGAAGTGCACAGAACCCCAAACAAAAGGAATCCAAAGAGGACCACACCAAGACACATCATAATTAAAATGCCAATAGCAAAAGACAAAGAGAATATTAAAAGCAGCAAGAGAAAAACAGTTAATTACCTACAAGGGAGCACCCATATGATCGTCAGCTGATTTCTCAATAGAAACTATGCAGGCCAGATGGGAGTGGCAAGAAATATTCAAAGTGATGAAAAGCAAGAACCTACACCAAGATTATTCTACCCAGCAAAGCTATCATTCAGAATTGAAGGGCATTCAGATAAAGAGCTTCACAGATAAGAAAAAGCTAAAGGAGTTCATCACCACCAAACCAGTATTATATGAAATGCTGAAAGGTATTCTTTAAGAAGAGGAAGAAAAAGAAAAAGGTAAAGATAAAAATTATGAACAACAAATACATATCTATCAACAAGTGAATCTAAAAATCAAGTGAATAAAAAATCTGATGAACAGAATAAACTTGTGAATATAATAGAATCAGGGGCATAGAAAGGGAGTGGACTGACAATTCTTGGGGGGGAAAGGGTTGTGGAAGGTGTGGGAAGAGACTGGACAAAAAGCATACCCCTATGGATGAGGACAGTGCGGGGAGGGGTAAGGGCAGAGGGTGGGGTGGGAACTGGGTGGAGGGGAGCTATGGGGGGAAAAAAGAGGAACAATTGTAATAATCTGAACAATAAAGATTTATTAAATTAAAAAAAAAAGTCTTTTGAACTCGTTCTATTTTCATTCCCACAGCAGTTCATCTAGCCCCTCCTTCCCTTATTACACTGCCATAATTATTTACTTACTCATGTTTCTCTCCTTCAGCAGGGCTCTTTCCATTCATTCTGTTGGTTTAGAGGTGTGGTGTAAGCAGACTTTGGGCTCTAGGTAGAACTCAGGGAAACCACCCTCAGATAGGACAGGTCTTCCTGCTGAAGTCTCTCATAGCTTCCTATTATTAGTCTATACTAATAATAGACTAGGGCCATCTTGATCAGAGGACGACTGGTCCAGGAGGGACCGCGCAGGTGCACTGGGCCTACCTCCAGGCGCGGAAAGCGGAGTCTGGGCAGGAGCAGCCCGAGCGCCTGTGGGCGGGTGGCCTAGGGGGCTGTGCAGATGGACAGACCACGTTGGATGGACCACAGCGGGCTTCGCAAAGGGCCACAGAGATATGGAGTTGTTAGGGCAGTGGCCCACGGGGTCAGTGAGGCTGGGGTGCCAGGTAGGCCCCAGGTCCTCGGGTGCTGCCGGGGGAGTGTGGCCATCCAGAGTGGGAGAAAAAGCTCTTCTTTCTGGAAGAACGCGGATGGTTTAAACGTTCACAGAGAAAGTGCAATGGTACTGACATGGCTATGTCAGTTCCCCCAGCAGCCTGTTGGTGCCTGACAGCAGGCTTCACTGTGGGGCGTAGGCCCACCGTGGGCTAGGACGTGATCTTGGCAGCCGGACTCACCCCTGGCATAGCCTCAGCATTATGACTTCACGACATCACCCACAAGTGGCCATCGCTGCTGGTCTATGGGCCCCGGTGAGCTGGCACCGTGCATGCTCAGGGCAGCGCTCTCTGTGTTTCCATTGGAAGGACACCGTATGTGATGGGTGCCGTTGATTCCTTAAGGTTAAAATGGGGCAGCCTGAACTTGCTTATGATGCGATCTTTTCTCCATATTTTACCGCACAGTCTGCTCGTGCATCAGGCCACTAGTTTCTTCATAACACTCATCTTTGTTCTTAATTACATATTTGTGTGTTCATTTGAAATTTTTGCATTCTCTCCTAGCCTACATAAGCCCCTGGAAGCCAATACCCCATCCGTGTTATCCATTATCCTATCTCATGTGTCTACCAGTGCATGGTACATAGTAGCTAGTAAATACTAGTTAACAAGTAATTCAAATGCTTTGGATCTGAATCCCAGCACTAACCCATTGTCTGGCATGGCTTCATTGTTATTGAAGTCCCCATGAAATGGGGTTATTTCTTTTCAGACTAGTTTAGACTAAAAAGACAGGAAGAGCCCTAACCGATTTGGCTCAGGGGATAGAGCCCTGGCCTGCGGACTGAAGGGTCCTGGGTTCAATTCCTGTCAAAGGCACATACCTCAGTTGCAGGCTCCTCCCTGGTCTGGGCCCTGGTGGGAGCTCATGCAGGAGGCAACTAACTAATCGATGTGTTTTCTCAAATGGTTATTTCTCTCTGTCTTTCCCTTTCTCTTCCACTCTCTCTAAAAATCAATGGAAAAATATCCTCAGGTGAGGATTAAAAAAGAAAAAAAGACTGGAAGACTGGTAGTAAGGAGAGTCTTGGGGTTTGGTCTCACCAGTTTCTCCACTAACTTGCTGTGTTCCCCTCTTCTCCCACCAACAAGTTATTTTGTCTATAGGGACCTATGTTGCCCTAGATTTCAAGGGGAAATTTTGGACTCTGGTCTTCAGTGTCTCCCTAGCTACATCTTGGGACCCAAAGTTACATTTCCACTTACAGCAGAATGCTGAGAAAGTGTTGAGCTAGTGCAAGGGCCTACATGGGGCTGGTCTGGCAGCAAAAAGCAGGCTGAGCTTGGTGCCGGTAAAGGAAGCCACAAGCCACATGGGTTTATTCCCCAGGCCCTGAAACCAAACGGACTTTGCCTGGGAACTTTGAAATGGCCTGGGACCAATGACTCTTTCTTTTCTTCCATTTTTCTCTTTTGAACAAGAATATCTGTAACTGTTATTCTATGCCTGTCTCATCATTAAACTTTGAGAGCAGATAACTTGTTCCTTAAGTTTCATAGGTTCATTGATGGATAACAATTGTGCCTCAGGATGAATTAAACGTAGTACCTTATATTTACCTGATTTCGATAATGTAGTTTGGATGGTGAGATTTGGGACGTTGGAGTAGATGAACATTTTGGATTTAGAGTTGATGCTGTAATGTGTTGAGATTTGGCGGAACGTTGCCATAATTTGCATGTGGACCAGAGGCTGTACAATGGTAGGCAGAATGATGGCCCCCTCAAAGAAGTCCATGTCCTCATCCCTGGCACCTGTTAATATATTATGTGACATGGCAAAGGAGAATTAAGACAGCAGATGGAATTCAGGCTGCTAATCAGTTTGCCTTTCCATAGGTGGGTTATCCTGGATTATCTGAATGGGCCCCATGCAATCACCAGGACCCTGAATGTGTAAGAGGTGGCAGAAGAGGAACCAGAGAGAGGGTAGAGTGAGGACTGGCCCAGTGTTGCCTGGCTTTGAAATGGAGGAAGAGGGCCAGAAACCAAAGGGTTTTCTGGAAGCCAGAAAAGGCCAGGAAACAGCCTCTCCCTGGAGCCTTTAGATCAATAAAATAATAAATTTGTGTCCGTTTAACCCACCAAACTTGTGGTAATTTGTTATAGCACAGAAGCAGAAAATGAATACAAGTCCTGGCTTGCAGTTTACTCTTCTAGTATCTTAGACAAGTTGTTTCATTTTTGCATTCCTTAGTAGTCCTCATTTCTAAAAACAACAACAATAATAACTGCTATAATGATTAAAAGTGTCAAAGTGCCAGACACATAGGTGGCTCTTGCTCCCCCCAACCTCCCACTCCTTCCAGGTTGAGGAACGAAATGAGGGGCCATAGACCATTCTCAGCAGTGCACCTCCTTTCTTTGATGTCTGTGTGAAAGACACCCATCCTCGTGAGCTCCCAAACACACCTTATCCAGCAATGCTCCTTAGCTGCCTTTGGGCACCCACAGCTCCTCCTTTCCTGGTGAAACCCCTCTTAGAACACAACAGCCATTTAGAGGAGCCTGAGGTCTGATCTTTTCAGAGTGCAGTCAAGATGCGGAGTAGGGGGAAGCTGTGCACACCTCCTTCCATGACCACGTAACAATTACAATTGAATTATAGAATGATCAACCTCCATAACCACCTGAAGACTAGCTGACCAATCCTATAACTAAGGATATAAAGAAGCCACACAGACTGGTGAGAGGGGCAGAGATGTGCACGGGCTAACCCTACACCCATGTGTGGTGGTTGAGAATTGGAAGGGATCTCAGCTGCAGAGATCCCCAAGGAGCAAGGGGTCTCAACCCCACACCAGAACACCCATGCTAGGAAAAGGGACCCACATAACATCTGGCTATGAAAAAGCATGGATTCTGTCTGTCTGGGTGAGAGGGAAGGCCGCTGGAAACCCAGGCACTCTCTTAAAGGGCCAGCACACAAACTCTCACTCCCAGGCACTCACCTTGGGTTCCATAGGAGGGTCAGAGGCTTGAGAGGCACTGCAGACATACAGTGAGAAACTGAGCTGTTTGGCTTTGAGGTGAGGTCCCACAGGGCAGCCACAATTGTCCCTTGGTAAGCCCTCCCCACCGCACAACAGAACATTAACCTGCATTAGCCTAGTGAACTTCTCTAGCTCCACCTAATGGTTCAGAGGCCCCGCCCTACCCAACTCAACTTCTGAAGCCCTACCAAGCTCAGGTGATCAGGGAGACTGGGCTTCTGGGCTCTACAGGCCACCTATCACATAGAGCTACCCTAACAAGACTGGGAGTCATAGCAGATCTACCTAAAACACAGAAACAAACACAGAGAGGCAAAGAAACATGCCCCAAATTAGAGAACAGGAGAAATCTCCAGAAAAAGAGCTAAATGTAATAGAGGCAAGCAATCTACCAGATACAGAGGTCAAAATAATGGTTATAAGAATGCTCAGGGAACTTAGGGGAAGAATAGATCAACTCAGTGAGAACTTCAACAGAGATAGTAAGCATAAAATAGACATAAAAATAACCAGTCAGAAATGAAGACTACAGTAACTGAAATGAATGAATCAACAGCACATTAGATGAAACAGTGGATCGAATCAGTGATTTGGGAAACAGGGTAGCAGAAGACATCCAATCAGAAAAGCAAAAAGAAAAACTATTTTTTAAAAAATGAGGGTAGTTTAAGGGATCTCTAGGATAATAGCAAGCATAACATTGCATCATGTGCATCATAGGGGTACCAGGAGAAAAGAGCAAGGGTTATTTATAATAGCCAAGATGTGGAAGCAACCCAAGTGCCCATCAATACCCGAGTGGATAAAGAAGATGTAGTACATATATACAATGGAATATTACTTGACCATAAAAAAGAATGAGATCTTTCCATTTGCAACAACATGGTTGGACTTAGAGGGTAGTATGCTGAGATAAGTCAGACATAGAAAGACAAAAACTATATGATTTCACTTATGTGGAATCTAAAGAACAAAATAAAAACAAACAAAACAGAAAGACTCACAGATATGGATAACAGCTTGAGGGTTGCCAGTTGTGTGGCTGATGAAAAAGTGAGGTATTAAGTACAAGTGGTAGTTATAAAACAGTCATGGGATGTAAAGTACAGCATAGGGAATATATTCAATAATATTGTAATAACTACACATGGTGCCAGGTTGTACTTGAATTATCGCAGGGATCATTTTGTAAATTGTGTAATTGTCTATTCACTATGCTATACACCTGAAACTAATCCTATATAATAAAAGCCTATGATGCACACTGACCACCAGGGGGCAGATGCTCAACACAAGAGCTGCCCCCAGCCCACAGGCCTTGACCAGTGGCGGGGGGAAGGGGGGGGCAGGTGGTGGAACAGGGGTCAGGGCCAGCAAGTGGGTGGCACCAGGCCTGCCAAGGCAGGTGCCAGCAGGGGCCTCCCCAGTTGCCCCACAGATTGGCCCTGATCGCCAGCCAGGCCTAGGGACCCCACCTGTGCACAAATTTCATGCACCGGGCCTCTAGTATAAAATAATACTGAATGACAACTATAATTGGAGGAAAAAGAAAGAATCTGAGATGAAAGCTTGGCAAACAGGCTTTCAGAGATAAAGAACAGCTTCGACATCTGTACCCATATGACGGCCACCATACTTCCCACTGAAAGAATCAGGAGGTGGTGCCTTCAGTTAAGGCAAGCCCATTCACAGAGATGGGCCTGCTATTCCCCCTCCTCTTACCCACATACCCAAGGCAAACATCCCTCAAACATGCCAGGCTTATAACTCCTTAATTAGTTGTGTTATGAGCTTTTATTTAAAAAGCACATTTAATACAAGTATAGTTTCGCAGATACAAGTTTTCACTTTGTATTCTACAAAAGTCTTTGAATATTATTCTCTTTACAAAATGGAACCTTACAAAAATACTGACAATTTAATGTTTTTATACAGTTTTCTCTAGTTGCAGTTATTTCTTTTATTGTAAAACAATGTCTACCACAGAACTACAATATTTTAGTTGATATTAAAAAAATTAACTCAATGCTTTTTTAAGCAGCTAATGAAATAACACAGGTCGAGACACAGTTTATAATCATAGTGGATATAGCTAAAATTGTTTCAGAAATAATATTTTACATAGTTAACTTTTAATGTTTTATACATTATTTATATAATATTTATATATAAAAATCATAGCTTGCTATATGTTGAAATGACAGGACGGCTTCTGTGGTAAAGATGTGCTTGTGGTTGATCCGTGTGTTTACATTTAGCCCGGTGTGCATCTGAGATCTGAAAGCATTTCTTCTTTCCTCCTTTCCTCAAAGGTTCTGTATAAGGGGTCCTGCCTACTGCCTAGAGTGGACCTCGCCTGGGAGGACGGATACAGGATGAAAACTCTCTACAGAGATTTAACCCATGTGTTCTGCCCAGCAGAACCTACCAAGATTTGCCCCAGAGATCAACCCCAAGACAATAGTGCTTTACACAACTTAGCAAGAGCGACTCCCTCAGAGACCCTCATCAGCTCTGCTATCTGGAAGGGCAACCTCTCAGGCATGAGACCGTTTGCTACTCTGGCTCATCCTGACTTTGAGTAGCCAAAAGGTTGGTTCATTTTTCATTCTTGCCCCTTCACTCCCCCATCTCGTGAACAGAAGGCTGCTTTCCATCAGCCGGCGGCAGACCACGCCTTGGCTCGTCTCTGGACCCTCGCAGGAAATCCCGATGGGCACAGAGCAAGGATTTCAAGGGGGAAAGCAGTAACCAAAGCTAACCATGACTAAGAGCGTGCAAGTGCCCAGGTGATTGATATACGTCAGCATCCTGCAAGCCATGTTTCAACATCACAGGATGATGCGTCCCAAGAAGATAAATGAGGGCCTGGACCCTCTATCTCTTCTGAAATTGTGCTATTTGTGAAATTCACTCATCCACAAAGAGTCTCCTAATCACTAACGTGAGGGACTGTGGTGTTGGCCGATGGGCCAGGAAGTGAGTGATAAGGCTTTAGGTCTAGGAATATGGATTCAGGATCTGATCGTTTGATGAAGCATTTGCTCTTTCTCTGTATTAAACAACAACAAAACTTAAAAGCAACAACTTCCTGAACCAAAGTCACAGTAGAAGATAGAGTGGTGTGGACAGAGAGGCGCAAGAGGGGAGCCTCCCTCCCACTCCCCCGCATGGCTATTTTCTTTCTTCAGTGCTATTTCTGGCATCACATGCTACAATGTGAATTTGAGCTTTTCTCACAAGCCTGGGACACGTCTCAGGTCACAAAGGTGACCGGCAGACTCTACTCAAAACCTTTTAGTGTTTGTTCCAGAACAAGCCCGTGTTCACTAGAACATGAACACTTCGACCAATTGCACATCCAGGATTCTGGCACTTGGTGTTAGTTTGCTGTTGTCTCCACATAGGTGAACACTACCTATTTTGGAAGGCCACAAAGTAAGACTTTTTTTCCTTTTTAAAATCAGTCGGGTAAAAAGTTTTTCCCTACATTCTACTGTCTGATGAGATTGGAGAGCAGCAAGACCTTGCTGTCAGCAGTCATTTTATAAGAACAGCTCAGGAGGCGGGCGGCGCCTACACCATGTTGTGGTGATTGTTCCTGTCGATAATGTCCACAGGTGAGAGGATCTCCTTCCTGATGGGGGGAGACAGGGAGAGTGCCGTCTTGGTCTTGAAGAGGTCGGAAACGAAGAAAACCTAGAAGGACACATCAGAGATCCAAGTCAGAAAATGACATCTGGGGTCTGAGGACAACAGGAAGGTGGTAAGAGCATGGACTTTAGGAAAAAGGGGGTCCCAACCCATAGATCTTTGAGTAGGGAAGTACCCTAAAGGGCATGCAGTCCAACTCTTACTGTACAAACAGGGAAACCGAGGCCCACGGAAGGGCCATGACGTGCCCCAGGTTGCACAGCCATGGCAGGAATAGAGCTCAGTTCTGTGGACTCACAGCCCACTGCTCCGCATCTTCAACCCCCACTCCCTTATTTCTCAAGGCAATGAACAGCAATGAAAGATAAGTTCCTAAACAAAGGAAGCAGGTCCAAATGGGTCAGTCATTAATCCATGATCATTTCCCTTGCCTCACAAAGGACTCGAGGGTATAACCAAAGAGATTGGCCACTATGAATTCCTATCAGCAGGAGCTGGAGTAAGGAAGTCACCGTGACCACTTTTCCTGGAAGCCCAGTGATATCAGTTTGATGGGGGTCAAGAAGCTAGGGTTTGTTGCTGAGTGAGACAGCAACTAACCCCGAGGAAAGGTCAATGAAAACATGCCTATCGCTCCGCTCAGGTCCTTCCTCCCTCTGAGCACCGACCTCATCGGGTATCTGTGGAATCACTGAGAAACATTTACTGAACACCCACCAGCAAGGGGGTCAGGATGGCGCAGGTGTAGTTCCTGTCTCAATTAGCTTCCGATGAAAGATTCAAGAATTTGGTGAGTTACTGGAGTAAGAAAAATTTATGCTTTGTATTAGATGGCAAAGTAAACACAGACATCCATTTGAGCCATTTAGCAACAGGCGTTTGTATTAAGTCACCATAAGCCGCACCTATCGGTCATGCCATTTAATAGGAAACACATGGCTGGGCTTCAAAACGGGGAATGAAACACTTTCACAGTTCCCCTGTCTAATGGCTTTCTGGGTGGAAAAGTCTTTGTCCTGCAGAGGGTAATGTTCTCACTATTAATGATGGCACTGTGACTCATTCCGGACACATTCTGGGCAAGAAAATAAAGTTCTTCATAAAACTTCACCAACGTCACGGCTCTCGCAGCCAGCGACTGGCCACACTAAGGACTTGGGTCATTTGTGGAGCCAATTGCCACAATGTCCCTTCTGTAGTAATGCGACAAATAGCAAAGTGCTACAAAAATCACAGCAAGAAACTGGTGACGTTGACTACTCCAGGAGGACAGGATGACTAGAAGATAGACTTGCCGGTCACCACAAAACCCTTCACCTCCTTTGAATTTTGGACCCATTACAAGAGTTTTCCCCATATATTTGTAAAAAGAAAGAAGGCCGGGCTATTTCTATGCTACTATAAGAAGGTAAAATAGCCTAAAAATGTAAGATTTTAATACATTGACAGCCTCAGTGCTCTTGAATGTACCACTGTGCAAAAGAAAAAATTCGGCTTTGTGTCCCTGTCCTTTCTAAGGAGGTATGGCCAGGGAGAACTGTGGACCAGAAAGGTCTGTCCCCCAGCCAGAGCCACACCTGGGAAGCAAGAATGAAAAGGTCAGCCCAGCCAGGAGGCTCTAGACTCCTGTTCATGAACAAGTGCTCAGACAGAGGGGTTTCACCTGCTCACATAAGGAAATACTAGTGAACGTGATTTAAGTTAAATGTGGAGATACACTCTTCAACTCTTCTCTGCCAAGTACAGAGCATGTGTCCTCACCTCCCTCCTTCACTGTTTCCAGAAGAAGGTTTCAATCAATCTCTCCATTGCTAGCTTCCAACTCCACTTCTCCCAGCCTAGCAGCTAGCTCTACCAAATAAGGCTCTGTCCACGCCCATTTCTGAGAGGTCTCTCCCCAGCCTCCATCCCATCTGCTGAGGGCAAATACAGCAGGGGACAGTCACTCCACCCCCAAATATAACACCCCTTCCCCCTTCAAGATCCTGACACCACTTTAAGTTACTGGCTTATTTCCCAGTTTAATTTTCTGAGCACATATCCACTGCCTTCTAGGGCTTCCGTTTCCTAACTGCAAGATAGGAATAATATGAAGGTTAAGGGCAACACTGTGCTGAGAAAACCTAGACCTAAACCTGGTACAGCGTTCAATCAAGGCGTTCCTTTCTGTAATTCCCAAAGTAATGACTGAGCCAAAACTTTGCTGATCAGCCTTTCTTCCTAGCTGGGAGCCTTCTTGAAGATGGAGCCTTGGACCTACTCACCCTGTATCACCTACAGCGCTCAGCATTAAGCCTTGCACACAGCAGGGGCTCAACAAATGTTTGTTGTTAAATTTCTAAACTCCTCTCTACTGGAGCAAACACTCCGGCCTTGGATCCTATCAGCACACAAAACGCCTACGGACTTCAGGGGAATCACATTCTCACACGCCACATGCACACAGCCAAGCGGCAAGATGAAGAGTGGAGTCTGGTCCAGCAGAATCCCTACCCCCCACCCCCCACCCTCCTGAAGCAGTATTTCACGTTCAGCCTGGCTTGAGGTTACACAAACACTTTTTTGGGATTCTGAAACATGATCCTGTCAAGACTCAAACGGGGCTCAGTCTTCCTAATGCTTGGACAGCAGAACACAAAAAGGACCTATAAAAGCGAAAGTGTCTCGGCTTGGAGCCGTTCCATTTCCTGCAGAAGACCATCTCCACCCAGAAAGAAAACCCAGAGGCCCAGGCTGGGGAGGGTCTATATAAAGTAGGTAGCTCTCTTAGGCTACCAGCCCCAGTCCCACTCCACAGATCTCCCCTGGAAGAAAGAACACATCAGACAATACACAGTCTCAGCAAACATAAAATCTATATCCGAAGTACCAAGAAGAGTTCTAAGTTAAACTGCTCCGATAGATGCTTTCAATTCCATCCCTCCTTTTGTTTGCATTTTAAAAACTGCTTTCTTGCAAAATGCAATCAATACTGGTAAATACTTATTGAACAGTCACTCTGTGCCAAGTCCTGAGATTATAAGATTAAATATACATAAGACAGTGTCCTTTGCCCTCTGAGAGCTCACAGGGCAATGAGGGAGAGATCTAGGTAAACAGACCCCTACGATTGCGCTGTTGTAAGGATTATGATAAGGGGAAGCCAGGGTGTTAGAGAAGCACAGAGAATACGGCATCTAACCCGGGCTGAAGGGGAGGCGAGGGCCTTAGGAGGCTTTCCCCGGAGGAGGTATAGTTGAGCTTAGCTTTGAGGGATAAGTAGGAGTTAGCCAGGTGGTGACTGACAAGAATGTTGTTCTAGGCACAGGGAGCAGTGTGTGCAGAGGCTCGGCAGTGAGTACAGCACATTCGGGAGCTGCGGGAAGCTCAGCATGGCCAGTGTCAAGCAGTCGACGAGGCTAGAGAGGGGACGGCCAGGTCTTCAGAAGCCTCCTAGGACAATGAAGGAACTCTGACCTTATCCTCTTGGCCTTTGGAGCCATTGTCAATGCTGAATCAGGAGAGCAGTGTGTTGGGACAACTTGCACTAAAATCATGATGGTATCTTAAGATGGAGAAGGAGTTAGAAAGAGAGCGTGAAGGCAAGGGCACCAGTCTAGACATTATTGCAGAACCTAGGAGAGGATGAGTCCTAAACTACAACCATGCAGTGCAGACAAAGAGGAAGAGATGAGTGTGTGTGTGTGTGTGTGTGTGTGTGTGTGTGTGTGTGTTTAATACATTTTTAGTGATTTCAGAGAGGAAGGGAGAGAGAGAGAAAAAAAAATAAAAACATCAATGATAAGAGAGAATCATTGATCAGCTGCCTCCTGCACATCCCCCACTGGGGATCAAGCCCACAACCCAGGCATGTGCCCTGAACAGGAATCAAACCATGACCTTCGGATTCATAGGTTGATGAATACACTGAGCCTCACCAACTGGGCAAGAGATGGTTTTTGAAATGCTGAGACAGAGCTGCAGTGGGTGGAGGGGTGTGCTTCTGTGCAGGGGGAGCTGATCCTTTTCTCTCCACTTCTGTTTCCACCTCTAGAAATCTTTGCACTTGCTCCCATCAAAACTCTTAGAGGTTGGGTAACTATGCTAGTGAAAATGATTCTAGCTCTGCTTCCTTCTGCGTTCTAATATTTGGGATCCTTCTGATACTGGCTTGGGAAAGTGGTTCCACCCTCCTCCTGGGTCGGAACGGCAGGCTGTTCTGAGATCTGATTTACTCAGGCACCAGGACAAGGCAGCCCTTCCATCAAGAGCAAGACCACACAGACAAGGACACTGCTGGCCGGAGGGGTCCCGTTCACTGTGAGGAGGAGCTGGGAAATGGAGTGCCCTTGCCAATGACTGCTATCGGTATGATACCATCAGTCACTGCCTCCCACTCCCCACCCAACATGCACAGCCCTGCTCAAAGCTTTGCCCTATGGAGTGGGACAGACTTGCCTTTCAATCCAGGTTCTGCCATGTTCAGCAAAACGCCTAAATAAGGGATACATTCCCTAGCTCAGAGGTTTGGGTTACATGACATAAAAGGCCCAAGTGTGGTACAGTGCCTGGTGCTTAGTAAAGGTTAATAAAAGGGAGCCATTTCATGAGGCCTTGTGTGTTCAGTACCTACCTGCACAAAGTCACTTTTCTTCCCTTCTCCTATGTGTGGAAAGAGGAGAAAGAAGAGAAAGGACTAGAAAGAAGAAAGAGGAGAAAATAGGAATGATTGAGAATATGAATGAACACATGAAAGCCTGTACAGATTCAAGCCGGCCATGAAGATCACCTGCAGGTGGGCATTTTCCACAGGACAGAAAGGACTCGCTCTCAAAGTCCTATCATTTCTGGGGGGACTATTCTGGAGAATGAGTCAGCACACTCAAAAAGGAAGAAGCTCTGATGTCTTGTTGCCGCATTCACCCACTGTGGCGATGCCAGCCTTCCGGGGCGCTCACAGCTCAGCCCTGCCGGGGTGTTGCTGGCTGGAGCTCACAAGGACCAAGCTGCCAGAAACAAGAAGTCCGTAGTAGCCAGGTTTCCACGCCCATTGCTGCAAATGGCCAGGTCAGCAATTTCTGAGGGTCATTTTAAGGGCAGATTATGACAACAAAATTGTCCTTGAAATGTCTCTGGAGTCCCTGAGTGTCTCAATTCCTGAGAGTGTATACGTGAATTCCCTGAAGAAATCATGTCTTTATTCCTCAGGATGTTCACACACTCCTGTGTGGCTTAGGTGCCAGCACAGAGCAGAGAAGTATAAAAGCAGAATTTTGGAATCTTAGAACCAGGAGAAAATGAAGAGTTGTCTATTCCGTTGTTTCTCAAAGTGTTGTCCTCAGACCATCTATTTCAGAATCAGCTGAATGCTTCCTGGAAAACCAGATTCCTGGGCCCACCTTGGACCTACTGGAAGGTGGCCTGGAACCCGAATTTAATAAACACTACCAGCGTTTGTTATACACGCAAAAGTCAGGCAAACCATTAGTGGACAGTTTATAAAATAGATTGGCTCAAATCCTAGATCTGCCATTTCATGGACACGTGTCTTAGATATATATCTTGTTATCTTTTTGAGAGCAGCTCCTTTATCTGTAGACTGAGCTTCATTAAACCTTCCCAGAGCCACCCCTATCTTCTCTCTTTGGCATCCATACTGAACTTCTAATGACTTTCTGTCTTAGCTTGAGCCATGGGCTTTCATGCAGAATGCCTTAAATGCCACGCTAGGTTTCCCCTTTCGACTGTAAGCTACTCAAGGGGACAAACTGTGCTCAGAGCCCCGCAATTGTAGCCTCTGGTAAATCTAGCCCCTTCTCCCCTCATGTCGGGACAGACACCATGCACTGCTCCTTTTGTGCACATCCCCACATCTTTGCTCTGGGATTCCCTTTTGCATCCCACTCTAAAGTAATAAGCAATCTATAGATTAAGGAATAATTTTCTTTGCAGGAGAAAGTCTTGGGACCTGGCTCACCTCATGCTCTAAGTATAGTAATGTCTAAAGAAAAGCCATCTTTGGCAGCCCTATTCTTTTTACTAAATGGGAGTTGAAAGCAATCGTTTTTTGTTGTTTTTGTTTGTTTGTTTGTTTTTAACCTCAATAAAGTGTTTTCAGTGGCTTTTGGCCCTGGGAATTTATAAGGAAGCATGAGGGGTGGAAAGAGTGTCCCACTAGGAGTGAGGATCTGGTCCCCAAACTGCTATGGCTGTGTGACCCAGGCTAAGTCATACTCATGTCTAGGCTTGAATTTAAACAAAATGAAGAGGTTTATGACTTCAGATGATGAACCTGCACTGTATTTTGTGCAAATGTTACTTAAAAATCTACCTTCCCATAGTTACTGTAAGGCTGAAATAGAAGAACTTATGTGAAAACACTTATACAGGTCTATTCAAATCCTACTTTGGGTACCATCGTTTACGATCGATCATCTTGCTACTGAGGGACATGAAGGAGGAAGTTAATATGACGGACAGCTTGGAGCAGCAGAGGATAGAGAATTGCGGGCAATTCTGAAGGTCAAGAGGGAGCTATATCCTGCCAAGGAGACTTACAGAGAGGCACTTCTAGGCTGTCATGATGAAGAGTTTCTGGTAAGGAGGACCCTGAGGGCTGACAGCTCTGCCGATGGGATTTTAGATTCAGCTGGAGCTGGAGTTCAAGAGCGTGGTAACCAAGGATGACAGGGGCTGGCCAAAGACAGGGACCCCCACTCCCAGAAATCATACACTGTGAAGCTGAAAGGGTGAAGAGGACCATGATTTACTGAGCCCACCTCTCCCATTATCCTACAAGTTCCATCATTTTGAATTGCTGGAGTTACAAGACATACCATACTCTCATCCATCTCCAAGTCTGTTATTCCTTCAGTATAAAATGCCCTTCCTTATCATTTGCATCTCATAGAAAATGTCCACGTATTTTTCAAGAATCACCTCCCCAAGAAATTTTTTTCTAGCCTTCTGACAGCCTTAAGGAGAATGAACTAACCTCTCTCTCTTGAGCACCCACTGTCCCCAGTAGAGGGTCCCTCCTTGCAGCTGAGCCCTTCAATTGCATGTTTTCCACATGTCTGTCTGCCCTAGATCAGTGTTTTTCAAACTGCATGTCATAAATCATTAGTAAGTTACAATATCAATATACTGGGTGGTCAAAACCAGCATTTTAAAAAATTAAATTAAAAATGTTACAGCGTAAAAAAATATTATAGTGTATCACACACTACAGCTAAGTCTTAGTTTGTGAAATATTTTAGTTATGTGCGGGCATCTCCATTGGGTTTTGATGTAAAATGTATTTGTTGTGGATTGTGGTCAAGTCTTGGAAAGCTACTATATTCTAACTAAGCTCTTAAAGGACCAACTCTTTTTAGTGAAAATCTTTAACCTAGTACTTAACACATGATACACATACTATCAATGTGTTGCATGTGCCAAACACGGTACATCTTTCCTTCACTGAATTCTCAGTCCAAAGATTGTGTAATGTTATTACCATCCGTATTTCATAGAAAGGGAAAAGGTGGTTGAAAAGAAGTGACTTGCCCAACCAGCAAGTGGCAGGAATAGCACTCCCCTTTCTGAGTCTCTGCCTCATCACCCATCTCATCCATCTCAGCAGGGGAATGCAAAGGAGACTTAAAAGGATGCTGCAAACTGTAGAATACTCCAAAGACACTTCATCTTCTACTGGTGGTCAAAGTTTATCTATGCCTTTGTTTCCTTTTCTCTCCCACATCCACATTCCTGGCACCCCTGCCCACCTGGGAGTGGGGGCCTGGGGTTGCAAAGAGCTAGGCTTTTGCAGGGCCAGAAAAGATTTGGGAGGTCATTTCATACATTCCCCTGTGCCTAGGCAGAGTAGAATAAATCCAAGGGGAATAGGTGGTAATCTCTCCTGTTGGAGAAGAAAGAGATCTCACAAGTTCATAGCAGAGACCAAGCATGTTTTTGGAGCTTACTATTCTAGTCCTTTGAGATAGAAGCAAGACCCTGAGATCTGGTTCCACTCTGCCAGTGTGTGTCCCTGGGCATGCCACACACTCTCCTTCTGTACCCCAGCTTCCGCTTGAACTCTTCTTCACATTCACATCTCTTTACTTCACAGGGGCAAAGACAAAGAATGCCCTCGCCCTTCCCTGCATCCTGGAGGAAGACAGCAGCACACAAAAGAGCGACCAGAGCAGAGCCCCACCCCCGGGGAGAGGAAAACCAGGAAAGACTCTGCTGGGTGTTTATGAAATTCACCAGCAGCTGCTTCCTCTGCTGAACCTGCAGCCACGACAGCCTAGCCTTGCCCCGACCCCTCCAGGGCCCCATAATTTGCCATCTGTTAGGGGGTCAAAGGAGGAGGTGACCAGAAAGGAAATGAACTGATGTCTGTCCCCTCATCCCAGTCCCTGGAGTGGATATGGTGAGTCCAGCTGAAGCGCTCACACCTTGACAGGGTGATTGTGTGTGTGTGTGTATAGGTGGGAGGGGGACTAAGAATGTCAGCATGTGCCTGTGTTTCCATGGACCTGTCTGTGTGTATCTGTGGTTCTGAGTGCAGGTGAGACATGGAGAGGATGGATGTCTGTGGGTCTGGGTATGACTGGATCTGCCATCTGGGTCTCTCATCCTGTGTACCTCCGCCCACACGTGTGAATGTGTACATCAGTGTGTGGGCCCATCTGCCCCTATGTGCCCATGTCTTTGTATTGAGTCCATAACACTGGGTAGGATTTCTGTCTGTGTTGGGTACCATTGTCTTCTCTCTCTTGAAAAGGGTTCAACTAGTGAGCAGGGGGGAGGAAGCCGAACCCACTCCTGTCTGGCATGTGATTGTTGTCTAGACACGCCTGCTTGCTGTGACAGGACTTACTCCCCATACCCGTGTGAAAGTGCTTGGCTGTCACGGCCTTTGCTGAGGCTCCACAGTGACTAAGACAACATTCTAGGGTGATGCACTGTACTCCCAGAGGCTCAGCGACATGTCATGATCCCTGGTAGAGGCCATCTCCTTGGGCATTTCAGGGATTTGGTAACATCTGAGAGAGCAAGTCCAGCTTAGTTACTAACAGAGTCAGGGATGCCACAAACTGTGGGAGAAGGTCACAGAGCTACAGGGCCTCTAGGATCAATTCACAGTTGAGGAAACTTGGCTCAGAGGGGAAGTGTCTTGCCTGAGGTCACAAGATAATTCATCACTCATTCTTTAACCAATGCTTACCAAGCACCTATTGTGTGTCAACTACTGCGCTAGGTGCTGAAAATGGATAATCAGAAAGTTAAGCCATGGAGTCTGCTATTAAGGCATCTACAATTATACTGGAGAGACAGACATCTGAGCAGACAATTATGATAGAACCAGGCTGAATACCACAGCAGGAAAAACATGCAAAGGGCCATGGGGGCACAAGATGTGGCGGACTAAACAATGGCCCCCAAAGATGTCCTGTCCTAATCCCCAGAACCTATGACTATGTTATCTGACGTGGCAAAGTAGACTTTGCAGATGTAATTAAGATAAAGATCTTGAGATGGGAGAGATTACCCTGGATTATCCAGGTCAGTCCAATGTAATCATGAGTCCTCATAAAAGGGAGGCAAGAAAGTCAGAATCACAGGAGATGTGACGATGGAAGCAGGGGCCAGAGAGAGTGAAAGAGAGACTTGATGCTACGCTGTTGGTTTTAAGGATGGAGGAAGGGACCACAGCCAAAGCATGCAGGCAGGCTCTAGATGCTGGAAAGGTCAAGAAAACGGATTCTCCCCAGTGCCTCCAAAAGGAACGCAGTCCTGCCAACACCTTGATTTTAGCCCAGTGAGACCGGTTTTGCAATATCAAACTTGAGAGCTCTAAGACAATGGATTTGTGTTGTTTTATAGCACTAAGTTGGTGGTAATTTGTTGCAGCAGCAACATGGGAAACTAACACAGAAGGTTTCATCAGAGATGAGGGAAAACTGGAACTGTGTAACACCAACGGGGATGACTGTGTAAGAGCTCAGGGAGTTGGAGAGTATTGACAAGTTCCATGTGCCTGGAGAGGAGTAGGAGATGAGGCCCTGAGAAGAAGCTTGGGTCTGACAGCACTGGTTCTGTGTGGACCCACCTCCTGGCTTCTCTACTTACTAGTGCACACACCTGTCCCCCACTGTCACTTCACATGGAAGGACCAAGCACCAAGCATCGAGAACAAGCTGGTCAGTGACAGCCACTCCCATCAATAGCTGCTCTCCCAATTTCCCTCCCTCTGGCCTTAACTAAAAAAAAAAAAAAAAAAAGAAAAAGAAAAAAAAGAATGAAACCACCAAAACAGCCAGTCCCTGAAGTTAGGATTCCTGTACCAGGCTGGCCTGCAGCTCAGAGGGTACTTTCATTGTGGTGCCCACTTGGATTGCCCCAACTCCCTACCCCTGTTCTTGTACACTGCACTGAGTCCAGCCCTCGCCTGCCCGTAGCAGTGCACTGGTCCTGTTTCCATTGCAGCACCACGTGGTACTGTAACTCCCATGGTTGGCCTGACAAGACTGGGATTTCCTTGGGAGCAAGGCCTATGTCCTATCCATCCTCTGTCTTCAAGAGCATGTCCTTAGAGTGTTCTCAGGAAAGGGAACATCCACTCATTGAGTCTAGCTACTTGCTGCAAGGCATGCATTTATTTACTCTGAGCTAGGATCCCTGAGAGGCCTTGGGAGAATTAGATATATCTTATACATGGGCCTTCCCCCGAGGAACACTCATTCTAAAAGGAGGTACATTAACAATTTCAACACAGATAAATGCTCTCACAGGAGGGTGAGAGGTAATTGTAAGGGGACATGGGGCTGCAGGCAGGCTTAGAAATTAGGAAAGGACAGGGGCTGGCCTATATTGCTCCATTGTTCATGATTCCCTCTGTGAATGAGCAAGGGTTATATTAACAATAGTACAACCTATACACCCATGGTGTTTAAACATCCAGCCATTACTGGATTCCTGGATTCATGCTGGGCTAGGGGGAGACCCCCTGAGAAGAGCCCAGAAGACATATCAGAATAGTTGCTCGTTCATGTTTGCTGAATATATCCCTCAAAACTTTTAGCAGGCAGGAAAAGCAGATTCCCAAAGAGAGAAAATCTCAGAGAGGGGGAATGAATAACTTAACCCACCCTCACTAGGACCAGTATGTGGAAAGGGCAACCCATTCCTTTGGGGCAAATCAGAATGTGGCCCATCCCAAGGCCATTCTCTAGGGAGCTCTGTGACAGAATGGGTAAGGCCCTCAGGCTGGGGGAGGCCTTAGCCTTCACCAAACTCCTTCTTCTCTAGCCAACACTGAGGCTGAGGTCTGACCAAAGGTCACAGTGGGGCAGACTGAAGTTTTCCAAGAAGCTGAGTTCTACTAAACAGTAAGTGCCCACCAAAGCAGCATTTGAGTACCCTGAGTCAGGACTTAAGAGTTGACATGTGACCTGGGGCAAGTTTCTTCCCCTCTCAACCCTAAATGTCCTCAGAGATAAAGTGAGTTGGACATACTCTACAATCTCTTCCAGTTGTAACATTCTGCGAGCCCCAAACCTGCCATTGTTTATAGAGCAGAGGATGTGCAGACCCTGTTGGATGAAAAGGCACAGGCTTGAAAGAGGCGGTCATGATTCTCATTTTGCTGCAGGGGTTCCGAGGTGGGTGACTCCTCAGATACCAAGCAGAGAAGAGGACCAGAAGCTCCCTGGCTGTGGTCCCTGAGCCGGAAACATTTACAAAGCAGCAGCCCAGGGCTTGCTTGCATACTGAGGACAAGATGCTACTTACTATGCAGCAGGCGACCAGAGCTCCTTGAGCAAATCCTGCCAGGACGTCGCTGGGATGGTGCTTGTGGTCAGATACGCGGGACAGTCCTGTATAAAAGGCCATCATGATCAGGGTGAACTGCAGGAGGGGCCGGAGCAGACGAGCACCTCGCCAAGTGAAGCGGGCCTGAAGGTACAGCTGGAGGCAGGAGAGAAAAGGAACAGACAGTAAGTTACTCACTGTTCAGGGCATTACAGTGCCCGGCTGACACACGCTGCATCTGGACCTTGGGGTTGGCATCTTGTAGAAAGAGCATTCAACTTGGATATGACCTCAAGCCAGTTTTTAAACCTTGAGCCTTAGCTCCCATACTAAAAAAATAAGAAAATGGGAGTTTTCTGAGGGAGATCAGCTAGAGCGAGCTGAAGAAGATAATACATGACAGTGGCCTTAGCATATGACTGGCGCAAAGCAGACATTCAATAAATGTTTCGTTTCCTTTTCTTTACTTCTTGATTAGAACTAATTTAAAAATAGTAACCAGGGTTACTAGAGGTTACTTTTCAACAAATGATAACTCTTTGAGCGCATCTGTGCGTTTCCCTGAAAATGATAACTCTTTGAGCGCATCTGTGCGTTTCCCTGGAGCCTGTGGCTATGCAATCCCTGCAGGGCCTGCCTCAGAGATGCATGATGATAAGCAGGTTATCCTGATAGTCACCGGAGATGCCTGAGCTTCAGAATAAGCAACTTATCAGAGGACAGGTTCCTAAGTCATGGCTTGTGCCTGTGGATGTCGAATTAGAATATAAGGAAACACAAATCATCCAGACAATGCCAGAGGACTTTCAGGCTGAGGCTGACAGACACTGGGCTGGGTGGGGCAGGAGAGTAACCTGAAGAAAAATTAAAGAAAAAAAAACACCTCTGGCCGAAGCAAAAAAGCTGAAATGACGTCAACTGGGCATTGTCCCCCATAGTTATCTTGCTGCAGTTTCCGTTTTAACCTCTGGGCACAACCCACTTTCCAGGTTCCTGTGGGAACTTGGGAAACGTGGGGGGGAAGAAGCAAGGGGACAAGGGGAACTTCCGATGACAAATCAAAGCAAAGCCCTGGGAGAGGCCAGGAGAAAGGGGAAGAGGGCTGAGGGGAGGGGGCTGGCGGCCTAAAGATAGGCCTCTGCCCTTCCTGAGACAAATGGACACTTTCCTTTTGGTGGTCAGGAAAGACCACGCCAGCAGCCGCGCCTGAGAAGACAGAGGGTGGAAGATTCTGGAGTCACTCTTGCCTGTGTAGGAAGAGGGTCTAGCACTGAATCCTCAACTACTTGGAAGACTATCTGTTTCAACAGCCCAGGCCTGGAAAACAGCAGGCAACTCTATAACCCTTATGAAATTATATGAACGTAGTATTGGAAATCTAAGAATAACACATGAAAACATAATAAAGAGAATGCATTAATATTGTTGGTTGCTAAACAAGGGATGAAAATCAATGTGTTTTTTATCACATATAAAAAAATAACCAGTTCAAGATCTGAAAGAGGTAAAATAATAATAGCAAAGATGATTAAATAAATAGTAATTATCTTACAAAAATCTACAGAGCTTTTGTGAAATAAGGAACATAAAGGACAATTTAAATGGAGAGCTGGAATTTTATTTCTAAGAACACTTTAACTTGCAAAATTGAGTAAATTGGCATGTAAATTCAATCAGATTCCTATGGATATTCTGTAAAAATTTGGAGAGGAAAAACCTGGAAAAAATATTCTAAAACTAACCTATAGGGCCTAATCTATGGAACTAGGGAGAAATAAAATTAAATTAAATTAAATAAAAACAAGCATTATGATACACGTGCTAAGGATACAAAATGAGAAGTTATAATTCCTGCCCTATGGATCATACAGTTGGGGGCAGGGAAATCTACATGAAAACAAAAATAAGTATACTTAGGGGTTTTATAGGAACTATGAAAGAAGTTGGGGTGAGTTACCAAGTGGAAGGGATATTTGACTTGAATCCTCAAGATGAACAGGTGTTTGCTAGGAGTTAAGGGGACAGTAGTGAGGGGCATGTATTTCAGGCAGCTCGATGACTTAGAAGCCAGCAGTCAGAGCTCCACGGCACTTGAGTGGCTCAGCGCAGCTGAAGAGGGTGTTGGAGGCTGGTGAGAAACAGGGGCTAGAGGCAAGCAGAGGCTGCTGATGAAGGACATTGGGTGTCAAACGGAGGAACTTGTCTTTATTTAGGAGGTCAGTCTTTCCTAAGCCGTACTGCATGGACTTTTAGGGTCTTTTTAAAAAAAGAATGGTAAATGCTCTATACTAAAGCTTTGTTTTCATCATTTATAATAATTAATTTTATAGGACATCTACCTATTGAGTCCCTATTAGAAATGTTGCTGTAAGCAATGGTGAAAAATTAAATGGTTCTAAGCAAGGTACGAGGAACCATAAAAAAATAATCTACTTTAAAAAATAATCTTTACATCTCAAAGGCTAGTCCCTCATTTCTGCTGAAATGATGCAACAGCAGATTCTACAACTATGAATCAAAAGCTCCTTTCTTTTGGTAACTTGGGATGGGGATGATGTTGGTGTAACGCAATTCAACCCAAGTCTTACAGACAATGGCAAGTTCAGGGAACAAGGAATTTGTATTGAGCCCATGATGGTCTGATCTCCCACCAGCAAGTCTTGTCAGTGGATGGGGTGAGGTGGGTAACAGAAAGAGCACAGGTTTTCATTTGAAAAACCTCACTGAGCCCGGCTGGTGTGGTTCAGTGGTTGAGCGTCAACCTACGAATCAGGAGGTCACTGTTCAACTCCCGGTCAGGGCACATGCCAGGTTGTGGGCTTCATCCCCAGTAGGGGGCGTGCAGGAGGCAGCCAATCAATAATTCTCTCTCATCATTAATGTTTCTATCTCTCCCTCTCTCTTCCTCTCTGAAATCAATTAAAAAAAAAACAAACACATTTTTTTAAATGTAAGAAAAACCTCACTGAGCCTCAGTTTTCTCACATGTATGATAAGTGTGATAACCACTTTCTTATAGATTGCAGTCCAGATCAGTGGTAACACAGATCCAGCACCTGGCACCATATGACAGATGATCTTACTCTCTAACCATGTTCTTAACTTGGACCTAAGTTAAGATTTTTCTTAATTTCTAAGATTTTTCTAATTTCCCTCAACTGAAAAATCAGCAGGTCTTCAGAAAAGGCTAATTCAAAATTCTCAAAAACTCCCCCTGCCCCCTCCATGTAGACTTAAGGTCACAGGCCTTGGAAATCAGGGTGGGGCAGAGGAAGGGTGGGTTTCCCAACCGGACAAGGCACACATCTCCCCTTCCATTGACTCACATACTTAAGGCTGAAGCTTAATGAAAGAAAAAAATGAGAGGAACTTGAGAGAGGGAGAGAGATGTCATCAGCGGCATAGCTTCAGGAAAAGAATGCTTATGAATGAGCAAGGAGCAGGGGTCACGGGGATAAGACTCATCTTGGAAAGCAGTAAGACTTGGAATTACAGTGGGGGGGGGGGGGGAGAGTGGATGCACGGAAGTTTGTCCCCACCCCACACATTTATGGAGAAATGTCTTGAGATCTCAGGACTGATCCTGGTGTCTGCAGCTGGAGCTTCAGGGGAAAGTGCTGTGGTAGTAAAGTGAGTTTTGGGGTGACAGCCTGATTCCAGTCCTGGCTCTACTATTGACTGTATGATCACTTCTCTAAGCCTCCTCATCTTGGCAGAACAGCAAGCATCTCCCTCTCCCTCTCATTGAGTCCTGGCAACTCCCTCTCAGGGTTGCCAGGACTCAATGAGACAACACAAAAAATTAAATGGACCCTGCCTGGCATAAGATGGGTAGGCAAAGCACTCTCCCAGAAATCCACACCACACTTTTACCTTGGTAAATGAGATTTACTCAATGCCTGGGCTTGATTTCAGCAAAACAAGCGCATTGCTAAACAAAGATTACACAATGACCTTCTACCCAGTGGCTACTTCTGATTTGAGAAGTAAGCAGGCGGCAACAGGCTGTGAGGTTGATCGAAGGATCTGATGACTCCCTCCATCCCACAGCAATCAAACTGCTAAATGAACTGAATTTTGCTGGTTCATAGCCCAGTTCGCAGGAACCATTCCAGGCCAGAGGCGTAGGCCTGACGGCAATCAGTAAGTACTTGCTGGAGCGCCTGGCTCCCTTGGAAACCTGAGCCTGGGAAACTATGTGGGTCAGCAGGCTCCATTCACTCCCACTCCACAAGGGCAGGTGCCCCTAAGGCAGGAGAGGAAGTCACACCTCCTGACCATGAGGATGTAAATGGACCAAACAGCAAGGAGACGTTGCCAGAATCAGAATTCCTACAGGAGCTTCATCACAGTCCTAGGTACCTTGAAATGGGGAGAGCAGAGCGGGAGAGAAAACAAGAAAGCCTAAATCACCCTGACCTCTCATATTGCTTAGCAGCTCCCAGGGCTTGTCTGATCCACCTTCTCATCCCCATGTGTGGGAAGGTGTCTGGGCTGGAAGAATCCACTCCCGAACCATCAGTGTGATGTTGAAAAAGCAAATAGTGTTCGACTTGCAATCAGAGCAACTAGGTTTGAATCTTTGCTTTGTACTAACTATCTGACCATGGACAAGTCACAGTGCTTCTCTGAATTTCTGCTTTCTCATATGTAACATACAGAGATTTGTTCACTAAAAAGAAAACACCCACATGTTGTGAGCATCTATTCTATTCAAAACTCTGCAAAAGACACAGACATGAATAAAATAAGTTCCTTCGTGAGAAAAGAATTTTAAAGTCCTTTTCTTGTATTAACATTTTTCTGCCAATTGCTCACACTTACTATTGTAGATATGATGAACATGACATCATATCTACAATATGTGTCAGGTCGCCCCTCTCCCCCATCATGTGTGTGGAAGTCCCTGGCAGAGAGACCTCACTCCATGAATGGAGTTCTCTGATTCCTGGCCCTAGCTTCAAAATCGGGGTCCTGTGGAATTCTAACAAAACTGCCTTAGAAAGCTCTGGCTGGACTCAATCTGGCTCCCCTGGTCTTTTCCAGCAGAGTTAGATGTGGGGTGAGTCACGCTCCGTTTTTGCTAAGTCATTTGTGTTTCATTATGTGATTTGCATACTGGTGAAACAGGTCTGCACTGTCCTCTCGCTTCATTTCCATCACTCCGGGGACAGCTCTGCTGAGAGTGAAAAGGAGGCTTTTGTCCTTCCTTCTGTCCCTGCCAGCTCTCTTCCTGGAAGTTGGTCCAGATCGCTGACACCCACAGGGTAAAACTTTCTCCCTTCTCGCATCTCCTCAAGTGGTTACACTTGGCTCTGGCTCATGTGCCTGGTGACTCGTCTACATGGTGCAGAACTGGGATTTCTCTCTAGGAAGTTACTCAACTACTTTCAGGACAAAAAAGAAATTTTTAGTTGACTTTTCCTTTTCTTCAGAGGGAGTCATCCCAGCTAATGCGGCTCAGGTCAGGGCATATGCCCAGGTTTCAGGCTCAATCCCCAGTAGGGGGTGTGCAGGAGGCAGCCGATCAATGATTCTCTCTCATCATTGATGTTTCTATCTTTCTCTCCCTCTCTCTTCCTCTCTGAAATCAATAAAAATATATTTTAAAAAACTTCAAAAAAGGGGGGGAGTCAGATCTTTTTCTCTGTCACTCTCAGGGGTAGAAAAAGAAACTACCATTTTGCTGAGGACTGTTTTAGATACTAGGTGCTTTGAATGATATAACCAGCATTGTTACAGCATTCTCTTAGGTTTGACACCATTGTGCCCATTTTGCAGATAAAGACAAGAAATCCAAAAAAGGTCATGTCACTTGTTCAAGGTAACAAAGAGCCATGCTTTACATGGAGTAAGATTTGCTTCTTTCTAAGTCCACACTCCTAATCACAGAACCACCTGGCTTCCTTAGGTAATTAGTACTTCGCACTCAAAGTATTGGGATCTTATGTATTGGACTTCTGCCTTTGGAGAAAAGAGGGGACTACATAGCTGTCCTAAACTAAAGGACAATCTGCATGGGACATTTGGAACTTCAGACTCCTCCCATTTCCCATTTTTATAACACCGGGTCTGAAACACAAGTGCACAGCCTTTGTAAGCATTATGTAGAATCTCTGACCGGCTCGTAAGCTAAAGGCACCTCACAGCAGAGTTAATGGCCCTTTCCTTTGTGCTCCAACCCTTCAGTCTACCCTAGATCAGAGAAGTTGTTTTGCAGCCATGTACTTTTCAGGCTTCCCACACAAAATGGGACCTCTTTCGATGTCCCCAGGTGCTCACAAGGCCGAATTACAGGTCACTAACACTGGGAGGATGGATGGAAGGAGGAAGGGAAGGAGGAAGGGATGCAGGAGGAGAGAGCAAGGGATGAAAGGATGGGTGGATAGATGGATAGATAGATGGATAGATGGATGGATGGATAGATGGATGATGTAGAGAAAAAACATCTGGCATAGTGGTGGATTCCACTTGCAAACAGCAATCTTGTTCCTGCAAAGTTTCAGCAGACACCCCCAGAATCTGTGGGTATGCCTGTGGGTACACCAGACCTTACTGCTCCAGAATTCTAAACATGTTGAACAAAACCTCAGTGACTAACAACCACAGGCTGGAGAACACGACTGTCGAGCCACTTCCCTGTTTCCTTGGTACCCGGCATACCCTCTGACACATAAACAGTTCTCACGAGCACCACAGGAAAGAGTCATTCATTCGGTAAACAGTTCAGTGAAGACACAGCAAAGGTCTCCTTTACACCACACAGGCCCCTCGTGATCTACTAAGTCAGCGATGCGGAGACAAACAAAGTTCTGATTGCAACAGAAAGAAGCTTACAGTTTCTCTGGTGTATATATACAAAGAAGTGAATGGTGAGAAACTGCGACGAGAAACTTCCTTACACTCCCCAACTGGGGATCAAACCCACAACCCAGGTATGTGCCCTGACTGGGAATAGAACCTGTATCATTTTAGTGCACCGGAAGATGCTCAACCAACTGAGCCACTCTGGCTGGGCTGGTTTCTGTAAATTTTGTAAATTACTTGAATTTTTGGAGTCTTACTTGGTAATCCTTCCCCACAACAGAAATAATGTTACTTATGAGATAAGGTTCCTGTAACGATCAACTGAGTTAATGGATTTTCGGAAAACTGTGCTTATTAATAAATGTTATACAAGTGTTTTCATCACTTTATAATTTCGAAATGGGTATAAAATGCTTATCAAGCAGATACGCTAAATATTATTTTTATTTAAAAAATGAGAAAATCCTGGAAAGTAAAATAACTTCTGCTAAGGCAATGGCTGAGCTCAGAATAGAACTTAATTTTTCTAGCTAATCTCTTTTTCAAGGATTTCACAGTAAATCTGTCCCTAATCAATCTGGAGGTTTTATGTACAGAAGGGATTTAAGCTGGGGCTGGATGCTGGACATTGGAATCAGAGGGCAGGTACTTACCACCAAATACAGCATAGTGTACATGGAGAAGGAGGCATGGCCAGAGAAGAAGGACTTCCTGCAAGAGCAAGAGAGGGCCATGAGAGAGCTGTATTCACATTCCCATACACATTTCACTCCTGTCTTCTCTCCCTAGATTGTCACCTTGAGAGCAGCACTATTTATTTATTTTTGCAGCCCTGATGGTGCTTTAGATGAGTTGTCTGGAACCTTGCAGGTACCCATGAATGAATGAATAAACGAATGAGTGAATGAATGAACGTACCAATACTATATCATCCTTATTGATTTGTATATCTATCTCAATCATTTGTGAGTTCCTCAAGAACAAGGACTCTGATGTACTCGCCCATCAAACCCAGAGCCCAGCACTGGGCCATGTGGCACCTAGGAGATGCTTTGTATATGCTCACTAAACTGCCTGCATCAAACAGGTGCACATAGCGGTCATAGGAGTGGTGCCTCACCTGGCTTCCTGGACTTTGCTGTCATCACCTCTGCATTTATAGTTTTGAATGTAGCCTTCAGAGCAGTTGATGAGGCTGAAATCAGGGTTGCAGACGCTCAAGAAATGAGGACGCAGACGTCCTATGGAGACTTTAGCAATGTCTGTGAAGGACTGGCTGATGGCACAGCCAAAGAGGAAGCAACCCACTTGCTTATAGAGGGCTGCTACGTAGGGATTTCGAATCGTGGACCGGGACTTCTCCTTCAGGTAATAGATCCGGTAGAATTCCCCTGTGATGATCTAAAAGGAAAGCAAGAGGGGAATTAGGCAGGATCAAGACCCATCATCAAAACTGATGCTATAAAGGATATTTAACAACAGAAGAGAATGTTCAGTACATAACTGCAAGTTATAATCTAGGAAAACCCAAGTTCTATTTAGAGGCATAAAGATACAAATATGCATGGGAGGAAAGTTCAAAGTGCTAACATGGACGTTATTTCCCCTGTTCAAGAAAGTCCTGCATAGCCATATAGTACCTTCATAATAAAAACATACACTCAAATATTGTCATGCAAATATATATTTTAACATGAGAAAGAGATAAATAAGAACTTAGCTATATAAAATACATTTAGATGAAGAAGCAAGAGCAGTTAAGAGTGGTCAGGATGTCAGAGGATCGAAGCAAATGTGAGGACTCTGGGATTGGGGTAAAGGATCACCAACAACAATCTAACTCTAAAAGGGCCTCAGCCTTGTGCCAACACTGAGCCATGGTGGGGGTTTCTGTAGTAAAGGGTGAATGCCCCAAGGCCAAGTCCTGAGTTTGGAGTCTGAACTCTGTCACGTACCTGGTGTCCTTAACTTCTCCAAGCTTCAGTCCCCTCCCTCCAAGAAAGGATACTACACATCTTTGCAGAGTTTTGGGCTTACATGTGATAAATAAACTGGGTCATGGAAAGTGATTATTCCATCTTCCTTTTTAGAAGTATGGTAGGATGCAATGAACACTCGTTTACAAACCAAGAACTTTTCATACAATGCCCTTCAGTGTTTGTGAAATTTCTCAAGTCAGGTCTGCATTGTCCCTTTGATCCTGAAGGACAGGAGTCATGATTTTCGTACCCTTCCTTCATCCCTCAGTGTCTACTTCTTGACACTCAGGGGACATTTATCACTATTTAAAAAAAGGAAGAAAAAAAAAAAAAAAGAGCCACTGATCACTGAATCCCTACTTCATACCAGGCATTGCTTTTGTATACTTGATTTTGTGAAATCTTCACAACAACCATGATAGATACAACTGAGGCTCAGAGGGGGATGGACTTCAACCGAAGCTGCCTGGTTTTATAGTAAGAATGTGGGGCCAGCAGATTCCCTGTACAATAAATGCCTATGTTGCCTACGCAGCAGAGGACCAATTCTGCTCTGGTGATGAACCAAACCACACAGCCTGCTGCCCTTCTCTTAACTCCGCAGCACAGCCCTGGCCACTTCCTGGTTGCAACCACAGTCCAGAGGGAGCGATATTCAACTCATCACTCACCACAAAGGCCCTTTCTCTCTTCCTCACAGGGCAGGAAGATGAGCCACACTTGCCCTTTCAGGGAGCAGAGAGCATGTTCACAACCACAAGGGAAAGCAATAGGCTGACATGTCGGGCATTCCTTTCCAAAGTCTCCTGTTATTCTTACACAGCGGGGGCAGGCGTCAAGGCATGGGGTCTGATCCAAGTCCTCCAGGGCTCCGGAGGCTGGGGATAGGATGGCCATGAAAAAAGGGGCATGCCAGCTGGGCCAAGGGGCCAACAGGTGCAACAGTGAGAAGAGCTACTTCCACAGCTAATGTTCAGACAGTGATTCTGTGTTTATAAATGCTTGCTTTTTTTTTTAATGTTTATTATTGACTTCAGAGAAAGAAAGGGAGAGATAGAAACATCGATAAGAGAGAAACATAGATCGATCGGCAGCCTCCTGAATGCCCCCTACTGGGGATTTAGCCCACAACCTGGGCATATGTCCTGACTGGGAATTGAACCAGCGACCTCCTGGTGCATGGGACAATGCTCAACCAACTGAGCCACAGTGGCCGGACACTATATTTCTAAGTACTACATTTTGGTTTTCCAGATCAGATTGAATGTGATTCTGAGGGAAACAAAGGCCAGTCCAGCCAGTCTCCTGGCTTAGCCACCCCTTGAGTGAGCAGGACAGTAGTCTTCACAATTGCCTTATTGCAAAATTGGAAATATCCTCTAAACATTACCAAGAGTCCTTTGATAACACATTGCAAAGATTAAAATCTGAGAAGCATAGCAAGTCAGAAATGAAAGGGTCCGTTATATACAGAAGAAACTGAGGTCCAAGCTAACTCACATTTTAAAGATTAGACCCAGGTGTTCCGAGTCCCCACCCAGCATTCTTTCCTACCATTCATGGTCTAATTCCCCTTTTGAACCTGTTTACACTTTTACCCTATGTAACCTTACAGGCTAACAAGTTCCAGATGTTTATAACCGCCATCATGTACTCTCTTTCTTATTCTTATTTATTTATAAGTCATGCTCACGTGACTTTAGACGCAGGGGGAAGAACACCAAAGTAGGAATCAAAGAACCAAGGTTCAAAAGTCCCTACTCATTGAGTGAATTTGGAATAAGTTAGGCTTTCCATTTGCAAAATGAGGGCACTGGGCTCCATGATTTATTACCTCATAATTGCAATGACATGTATTCTCAACTCTCCTGTGCCACCTCCACCACTACCTCCCAACCCAGCAAAGGTAATGAGCAGTAGGAAAACAAAGTACTTCCTAGGAGATGACCGCAGGCAAGGAGCGGAAGCAAGGCCCTATGCACAATCCTTGCCCTTGGATTGCTCCTGAGGTACCTGAACCATATCACTGTCACAGATTATGAAACTGTTTCTAATTGGCTCAGCTTGAGTGTGATTTCCTGTTTGATGCTGAGAAAGAACATGTGGGTTCCCATTGCAAATTAGTATCTTTTACATGAATTTACTAATGCATATCAGGTGAGTCACCTCTCTGCATCAGTCAGCTCTTAGAGAGAAAGGGCTTGATTACAACTCAAAGATTCCTTTCAGGTCTGACATGCCTTCATTATAAAACTTCAGTTTTCCATGCCCCAGTCTTGCAAACAGTAAATCGCTAATTAAAATGCTTCCTCCAATCATGGGGACATAAAGAGAACATTTTATGGTACCTCAAATTCCTAATAACAATGTTAATCATAGCAGCAATCATCCTCATTTCTTTTGCACTTTATAGTTTCATTTAACCTGCAACTCTGTGAAGAAGATACACCCATTTTACAGATGGTAATACTGAGGCTCTGAGAGCTACTGATTTATCTGCAGGATTAAAAGGAGAGCTCGGATATTCTGACTCTCAAGTTCCAAGACGCACGGCTGACTACATTGAGAAAATTTTATTATTTCTATTGTTATGAAAAACAGTTTCCACTGTACTATAGCAATTGTATATTTTCAAGGATTGGGCCTGGCTGAAGCCATTTAGCAGACACATGACTCCAGGACCACATGGCTTCTGGGCCAGCCCTGACAGATCTTGGAGTTAATGAGCAACAAATTATGTATTTTCTCTCTCCCTTGTACAGAAGGGTCGGGGAGTCGACAACACAGCCATAAATCATCATTATGAACCAGCCGGACTTGGCTTCTTGTAATCCTAACCCTTAAAAGACCATTTAATGAAATTCGGGCTGTGAATGACTGCCCCGCATACCTCACCTCTGCACAAGAGGCGAAGGCTTAAATTGTTCCCTGACACGTTACACACCTAACTCTGGAGTCCCAGATTTACTGCTTTCGGACTTTATTCATTACTCACAATGTTTTTATTCCTGGTTAATAAAATAAGCTCTTCTCTTCCCCTCCCTCTCCTCCTACAAAAGGCTGTGTCCCCACCCCCAGACTCAGCCCCTGGAGCCCTCAATTCTGCTTCAGTCAGCAAGGTTGTGATATGTAAATTTCACTGCTGAGACAAATGCCTTCAATGTTGATCCCTTTCTGAAGCAGCAAGCAACAGATTCTGGGGGGATGGCAGGCTGCCAGAGGAGCAGAGAACTCTCCCCTACCTGCCTCTTAAAGCTCTTGGCACAGAATCTGGAAACTAATAAACTGGAAAGCACTGCAATTAAGCTACGAGGGGACAGAAAGGGATCAGTCCTTGCCTGAGAACGGCTGCAGTTTGGGGGGGAGGTTGTCTCCAACTCTAAGAGGGCCACTCTTCCTGTCTCTCTTGGTGAAAAGAGCTCAACTGCCCACCTAGTCACAAATATTGAACTGTTCTGGGGAGGAAATTTGGAAAAACATTGGGATAGACTTTCTGGATAGGAGAGAGCCTAGGGTGGTGAGATAGCACTGACTCTGGAGCCAGCAGAACCTTGGTCTGAATCTCATCTCTTAACCTTAGGCATGTGACTTCATCGCTCAGGGTTTGATAGTATCTACCTGGCAGGATGGCGAAGGGGACTCAAGTAGGCAATATGTCAAATGGCCGGCATGTAGCTGAGAAGCCCTCTGAAAGTTAATTTTCTTCTTCCATTGAAGAAGGGGAAACAGTAAACTAACAAATACTCGTAGAGAATATATTTTTCCAGATACTTCCAAGGGCTTCTGGGAAGAGAACATTCCAGGAAGTAGTTTAAAAGTACCACCCCTCCAGACACATGTGTATAGATGACGTGGGTTTTGACCATTTTATCTAAGATGACTTTTTCAAGGGAACAAACTGGAAGGCAAGTTTAAACCCAAAGCAGAAAGAGCATACTGTATTGTCTGTTATTTTTTTTTAAACATTCCACTCTATTTTAAATTATATCAAGAAAAGATCTTTGCACTGTCTCAAGAATCCCTCTTTTTAGAGATGCAGAACTCATCTTCTTTCCCTATTGAGTTTGAAGGACCAACTTCCCTATGCTCTGATCTGCTTGAATGATATTTGCATAGCACTTTACAGCTTACAAAACATTTTCATATCTACTGTGTTATTTGCTTCTCACAACAGCCTGTGAATTACTAAGTTATTACTGACACTTTATAAGTGAGTATGGTGAAGGGCAGAGGGGCCAGTAAGTCAGGCCAGTGAATCATTCTGGGTCAGAAATAAGGAGGTCTGGACCTCCTTGTTCTACTTTTTATGCTGTCTGATGGCATCAAGCTGGCTTTCTTAGAAGTCCTAGCAGGCAGCAGCATCTATATCTCCAGTAAGATGGATATTGCACCTGGTGAGGCACTTGGACATCCAAGTCCCAGATCACCACAGAGCAACGAGTTGTTCTTTCACATCTCAGCTGTGTGCATCAATGAACCTCTTTCAATTCATTCAACAAACATTTGATGATGGAGAATACTAAAGGGAGAATCATTTTTCTCAGGCCCAAGGGAAAGGAAACATAATGTATCCAAGTCCTGCTTCTAAGGATGGAGAGACAAGTGTAGCTGTATTTTCTCTGAAGCTGAATGCTCAATCCACCATAAGGAATCGCAGTATCTTTGTGACTACAAACACTTGATGAAAATTTCCATTTTTTTACTTGCATAGCAAATCAACCTCTTTGGCAGGAAATCAGCACTTCACAGACTGAAAGATGATGAGGACATAGATCTATCCAAAGCCACCAGTGGGCTCTAAGGGTAAGTTAAAATTCCAATATCTAGAACATGGACAGCAAAGAGGCCAGATAGGGGCCACAGAAGCGACTCATAGTTGAAATCGGCACTGGCCGCCTTATGCTCACTAGTCATATGAAGAAGGCAGTTTGAAGCATGAAGCCTCATTCTTTTCCCAAAAGTCAAAGACTCGACGAAGCCATGCTTCATGATATGTAAAACCCAGAGAAAAGTCTCTGAGATGCCTAGCTCTGCCTGTCCATGCAAGAGTCTCCTGGCTGCTCTTTCCCAGCATTGCCTACTGCCCATCTCTTACTCCTTTGTGATATTGAGTTTTCTAAGCTTCCTTGAGATAGCACCACTGTTCTTTTCTTCCTATTTCTCAAACACCTTTCTCCTTTTTTTAGTGGCTCCACTTCTGGGTTCTCCCAGATAAAAGTGGATCTTCCCTAAGTTTGTCTTCTTGCCTCTCTGCTGTGATCTCAGCTGTTTCAATTATATTTTTGTGAAGAAGACCTCCATTAGGGTCTCTCTCTCTCTCTCCCCCCTCTCTAGTTTCAGATTACACATTACCCCTATCTGCCTTATTCCAATCTTCAGTAAATCTCCCAACTGGCTATAAATCAATGTCATTAGCCCGTCATCCTAATTATTCCACTCATTACCACTTCTGTCCCAAGCCTCACTTTCCTCCATTTCTGCTCAAGGTGCCATAAAACATACAACTTCAAAGACATGAAGCCCTAGACTCCTCCATCTTCCTTATGCCCCTGTCACCCAATTCTGCTCATCCTGCTTTTGCAAGACAACTCACACAGTGTGTTTTTCTCTCTCTTCTCCTTGTATAGCCTGTGTTTCAGGTCTCATGTTTATCTGGGTTGGAAAATTGACCAAACTAGCTTAAAATACTTTTCATCAATCTCTAGCCCATTAATTGCAGGAAAAACTCCTCAGCATTCAAGGAATTTCACAATCTTGCTGTCATCTTTTCCTATCTTATCTTTGTCTACTCCCTTATAGATTATTTCTCCAGCCAAGCAGGTCTATTGTTTAGTCTCTACCATCCTTGACGCAATCCTTTGGAATGTCAGGATCTCTGATGAAAGTTCTGACCATCTTTCAAAGTAGAGCTCAAGTGCCAACTGGTATACAAGGTTCTAGTTCTGGCTCTTTTACGTAAGGGTCTTGCACAACTGAACTGAGAAGTCTCAGTTTCCTTACATGTAAAAACAGGCATGTTGCGGTACCACAACTCAAGGGCTATTGTGATAATTAAATGGGTGAAGTTATTCAGTGAATCATGATGCTGATGAAGTCCTTGCCAATGAAAATAACCTTCAGTGATCTTCCTCTGAACTCTTGTAGCACCTCAGACCATTTATAGCAGGGGTCCTCAAACTACGGCCCGCGGGCCACATGCAGCCCGCTGAGGACATTTATCCGGCCCGCCGGGTGTTTTTGCCGCCGCTGCCTGTCCTGCTTAGCAGCCAACTCATCCTGGGCCCGCAGTGTGCATGTGTGGAATGTTGTTGTTTTTTAAACTATAGTCCGGCCCAACAGTCTGAGGGACAGTGAACTGGCCCCCTGTTTAAAAAGTTTGAGGACCCCTGATTTATAGCATTTGGTCTATTTTGTCCTTGAAACTCTCACTCCTCTGAGGCCCAGCTCCCTGCACTGTTCTGAATCTCTTCTTATTCTCTGAACAATTCTTTATCTCCTTGGGAGTCTAACAGTATAGTCAGTCTTGTATCTGCCCTGCTTCTCTTTTAGTTCATAAGCTTTGAGGACAGTATTGTCTTACACATCAGCTTCTAGGCGAAGCTGCCCATCACATGCCTGCTTGTTCCAGGGGCGGTCTCGCCAAGTATGTACCTATCACCTGCACAAACCACTTCCTACAGAACACTATCACACACTGTCAATCTTAGACAGCCACTTGGCTGGTGGTCTCGATGTTTTGTCTTCCTCCATACACTGGACTCTCTAAGTCCCATGTCTAAAAGCTTTGGCAGCTCACTAAATAAAGAGCACTCTGCGGAGCACTGAGCAGTGGGCCTTCCATAAACGTCAGTGCAAGTGCTGGGCTTTGGAGTCAGACAGATCTGGGTTTTAATTCCCCCACTCCCTAAGCAGAGAAACCTTACACTGGTCACGTCACCCTGGTAAGCATCAGCACACTCCCTCCCTCATTGTAAGTGAGGTAAATAATACCCATCTCAGGCAGCTGTTGAAGAGGATTTAAGATAAGGCATCTTAGTTTCTGGCCCATTATATAGCTGGCCAATGTTATCCAACTCTCTACCCCACCCCCTAATACTCCCTGACTCACAGGAACAGACTTTTCAGCCGCTTAAGCATTATCACTTAAAATGAAGAAAATTGTCACCTTCAGAGTAGATACCTTTTCAAACAATCATTAACCCCTCAGACCTCTGCATAACCAAGGAAGAACTAACTGCACAGCTCTCCCTTCTTCCAACGCAGGAGCGGGGTGGTGGGGAAAGGGAACAAATTACAGTAAATCCTAATCTCCATGCCTGTGTTTTGTTAAATTGCAAATAGATGCCCCCACCCACCACCCTTTCAGGGATAAGAAGGCCTCAGAAGAACACCATAGCCATCTGATCAGGGGATGACAAAGTTGAAGGATTAATGTGGCTGCTCTCTGTTGGTGGTCTTGGGAATTGTACAGATGCAGTGGATTGTAAACTGGGGGACGGGGTCTCCCACTAAGGCAGCGCCGGGCCAGCATGGCTTCACTTTTTTTTTCAGAGTTGAAAACACGACTAACCTTTAATGAGGAGGCAATCTTGGGGAACCTTGTTTTCTTGGCAGTGCTTTCTCAGATAAAGGGAGATGGGGGTGGGGAGGAAGTAATGAAGTCCAGATGTAGGCACACTGAAGCTTGATCCTGAATAAACAAGTCTTGGAGGAATTAAGCTCTTCTTCATGTCTCTCCAGCAAGAAATGCTCATGTGGCACAGAGCACATTCTGTGTGCATCATGGACCATACAGGGAAGCAAATAGGACACTTCTCCCTGCTCCAGACATCTTCTGACATCTTTTGACCCAATAGTTTTTGATCTTCTACCCCAAATGCATAGACTCCTGTGATTTTTACAAACATATAATGACCATCAAAGTCTGTGCCTTGTGCTAGCAATATACAATCAAACCAGACTGGTCCATATCCTGATGCAGATACCAGGGTACACAGGAAACAGACAAGTCAATAGACGTGACACTTCAACACCGTAACTAAAGATAGAGGTGGGCCCAAGGGCCTGGGGGACCTTTGGAAGGTGGGGGAAGACAGCCCAGGAATGGTTGCTGAAGAAGGAAATGTCTGTGTGGTGTTTGTTTAGTAGCAACCATGTGCAAGAGGAAAAGGCCTGGTCTATTCCTCCCAGGAACCTATTATCTAGCTGGGGAGACAAGACACGGACACAAATCACATTACAAGGCAATGTGTATTGAAGAGGCTATTTATCTCCTTGAGGTGGGGCAGCTTGTAGCAGTTTAGTAATGAGAGAAACCACCCAGCTGGTTGGGATAAGGTTCACCACTGTGTCCCTAGCACTTGCTACACCATGGGTATTTGGTAAGTAAGGTGGGCAGGCTGTAGGAGGCAGCCATGGTGTCGTTATTTCTACAAAAAGCCTTGGCCTTAGCATCAGAGGACTCCTGTTCTGACCCTTCCACTAACCAGTTATGGGAAAGCCACCTCCTATCCTTGGGCCTCAGTTGCCTAAGCCATAAGAATCAACTTCCCAAGAGGACTGCCAGGTACATAAGCGAAAATGTGCACATAAAGGCCACTTTGTACACTCTACGACACAGACATGTAAAGAATGATTCTCACTGAGGACACACATAATGCCACTTGTCTTGACCCCCAAAACAAGCCATGGAGTTGGTGAACTTCTGTCAACAAAAAGGAAGGCATAGCTCTTTTCCAAGGGAGTCAATGGCTTTGCCTGAGGTTGAAGGATAAGTAACAGAATAAGTAAGCACAGAGGTTGGGACATGAACCTAAGTGAGGTGATGACCAAGTCTGAGCTTTTTCTCCAGTTAGAAAGATTATCACAGAGGATTAGATTCACTGGGATGTAAGAGGAAAGTAGCTGTTTTATGGCTGGGGAGACAAGGGGATTCACCCATGCATCAACTCCTAGATATTAAGGATCTACATAAACCCCTTGCAGGGCTTGACCAAGGCAATCTCTGATCCCATGTTTATTTTAAAAGAATACTGAGCATTTTTTCCATGTTAAAATCTTTGCCCATAATACTCTTCACAGCACAGGGCCAGGCAACATGACAAGAGGCTGATAGGGATGATGTTTTACTCTTTGCTCCTAATCTCACTGCTGCTAGAGCCATTAAGCCTTTATATGGCAGGGATAGAATCCACTGCTTTGTGGATTTGGAAGGAATTCCCATGATGCTAATTCCAGAATCTGGGGTACATCTGAAAAAGAGGTCAATGTGACTCGATTTTTCCCGCTCTCCTGCCACAGAAGGGTGTCTGCTTTCTCCATAACTTCTCCTGATCTCCACCACCACCATTCCATTGGTTATGGGCACATTCAAACTGAAGCAAGGGCACCCCATCAGCCAAGGCTTCCCTTATTTGACACAAACCTAACATTTGGCAGAGCAGGAGGATTAGGTTTCCAGCTCTGAGTGCCCAGCTACCACCTCTGACTGTCACCCGTGCCCTCCAGAAGCAGATTCTGGATGGAGCCAGCCAGCCTCCAGGACTGGCCATAAAGGGAAAGTGGGAAACAGGTTATTGTTGTTGTTTAATTTAAGCTGTATCGTTTTTCCAGAAATGAGTCTATTAAAGTGAATGATTCACTTTTCTTCATTTGTATTTATTTTTTCCCCATCACTATTTATCCCCCATACCCTCTTCCACCTCCACCCACTCCCCTGTCCACCCCAAACACCACACTGGTCCATGTTGATTCACTCTTCCTCTGAGGTCTTTGCTTTGACTTTTTTCCATGATAACTCTGGCACTTCATGGCAGGTAAACAGCCCCACTTAGGAGCCCACATCTCACACCACCCCTCTCCCCCAACCCCCAGCTGACATGCAAGGGCAGCTGGGTCAGGAGGGAAAGGTCCTTTTGCAAAGAACAGAGAAGCAACAGTCATGAGACCTGAGTTTTACTTCATTAACTACAAGGAAAGAGCAGGAAATCAGAGTCCAAAGGCTGGTATTTCTTTCCTGATTCTATTTCCACCAGATACAGGGTCTTGGCTAAGTCACTTCACCATTCTTTGAATCTGTTTACTCATCCTATATAATAAAGAGGTAATATGCAAACTGACCATCACTCCAACACACAAGATGGCCACCCCCATGTGGTCAAAGATGGCTGTCCCCATGTGGACACAAGATGGCCGCCACAAGATGGCCGCCACAAGATGGCCAGCAAGGGAGGGCAGTTGGGAAGGACCAGGCCTGCAAGGGAGGGCAGTTGGGGGTGACCAGGCCGGCAGGGGAGGGCAGTTAGGGGCAATCGGGCCAGCAGGGGAGCAGTTAGGTGTCGATCAGGCTGGCAGGGGAGTGGTTAGGGGGTGATTAAGCTGGCAGGCAGAAGTGGTTAGGGGCAATCAGGCAGGCAGGCTGGCGAGCGGTTGGGAACCAGCAGTCCTGGATTGGACAGCGTGCAGGCTGGGCTGAGGGACACGCATCCCCGACCCCCCTGCACGAATTTCGTGCACCGGGCCTCTAGTTTATAATAAAAATAATTGACATTTATTGAATATATGGCAGGTGCTGGGCACTGAGTTACTATACATACATTAGCTCCTTTAATTCTGAAAACCTTAATAAGTAGGCATATAATCTCCATTTAAGAGATGAGCCTGCTGAGACTCAATGAGGCTCAACTTGCTACTGTTCCACAGCAGGGGATCTCAGATGTGCACCAGAGCTTATGCCTTTAACCACATCCTAAACTAAGAACCATAAGAATACCTAGCTCTGGGGGACTCTGAGGAGGATGAAATGCTTGAACATGGGCCACAGGTTTTTATGGCAGACAGCAGGATCTGACGAAAGATCATTATTGCAGTACTGGTGTTTGCTTGCCTGGTCTTTCTCAGAACTACAGGAAGGCACTATCCAAACCTATTTTGCTCATGTTGCATGGGACGGAGCAGCAATGATATTGTTTATCCTACAATCAAGACCACAGCACATAACTATTTCAAGAAAACCAGGGAGGCCAGAGAGCATTTATAATTTAAACATTAACATGACATGAAGAGACAGGCCAGTCACAAAGAAGCTCTTAAAAACAGAGTGTTCATGGAAATGCTAGCATCTGTAAGGTGGAAGGGACGGTCTTGGCAAACAGCAGGAAAGAGCTGCTGCCCAGGAGATTTGCTGGAGGAAGCATGGATCTTGCAAAAGCTGCTTTAGCACCCTGGGTTCATCTGGCCTGCTGTTACAAAGCACATTTCCATGAATGACAGCATTTGATTCTTAGGGAAATCCCCACCAGGGAATTCAAACACCACTCTCATTTTACAGATGAAGAAAAATGAGGCTAGAGAAACCAGACTTGCCTCATTCACATAGTCAGTGGGTGCTGGGGCCTCTGAAAAGTGTCTCTTTTCACAGCACTGTGTCCGGGAGCATCTCACTAGGCAAGCCGGCATAATCACATGTGCTATTCTTATCGTAATCACTCCCTGGTTACAGTCGGCCTCCTAAAAGCATTCAATTAACTGATCCTCCAAGAGTCAAAAACACCTGTTCAAATCTTGTTACAATTATTTGCCTTCTATAACATCTTTTCCAGGAAAAGCCATTCTTCCTTGAGAACTCAACCCCACACTGTCAATTATGAATAAATAGTAAAATAAGATTTTAAATTCTTCATTTTCTGAACACAAAGATCCTTAAGTCCACCTTTTAAGAAACTACTGCAGTTGCCAAATGGACTGTTTTTCTTTTAAAGGTTGGAAAGAATTCTACTAGCCTCCCTTCCCCCTCCCCAATTTCAAACTGTTGATTGTGTGCCTGGTTTATGATGTTATTAAAAAACAAAGAGGGGTCTCAAAGTTTACAACCAACCCCCAGAGTGGGGAAGTCAAAAGAAAAACTTTATGAAATGTGGTTCATGTACCATCAGCAGCTTACATTGGATCCAAAGTAGGCAAGATTAGCCAACTGCCTATCCCCTTGAGCAGTTCATTTGGAATAGACAACCTCCATTCCAAAATCAAGTCTGCAAGATGGAAAGAGGGCTTTGAAATAAGCCAGGGATAGGTATGAACCCCAACTTGTATGAGCTGTAGACTTTGAGCTCATTATTTAACCCTTTAAACCTTCTGATTTTCCATTTGTATAATGGCACTTATTTCACATGTAGTATTCTTAATATTAACTTCCTTTTTCTTGGCTTGCTCAAACAGGCCAAAGATAAGCTTCCAGGCTATGGCTAAGACACAGATGACTCAAGGATCTGTGAGAAAGAATTTATGATCTTGGCGGACATGATGTTTATTTATGGGTTTCATCCACATGGCTAAGGTTCAGGAGCAAAGAACAAACTTAGAGGAATACTGGAGATGTGGAATGGACAGCTGTGAAAAATGTATGACTCACAAATTATAAGACTGGATCATAATCAATTACTCTTTCCCTCCCCTGCCCCAACTGGATAGATCTAAAACTCGGTGGTCACCTTCCAAGTAGAGCCCAGGTAGGCCGTACCCCAATTTGCATGAAGCTACCATTGCTCCAGATAATTGTTAAATCTTGTTCAAGTCCGGTGGCACATCTCTGCATCCTCAATGAGGACTTTGTCCTCCACAGCACGATCCAGATGTAAGTCTGGACTTTACACCTGCATGAGTAACCTGCTCAGTAGTTAAGAGTTTGCAAAGTATTTCAATATTCATGATCTCTTTTACTCCTCCATGTTATGCTATGAAGCAAGATGATCATCCTTGGTTTTAAAGGTGTAGCTCATTGGTAGAGGGCCAGGTCTAACACTGAGGTCTCTAGATTCCAAGTCTCATCTTATTTTCACTCTGATACCACAGCCACTGGATGAGAGAACTGAACAACATGTCAGAAAATGCCAGCGGCATTGTCACTGTTACAGCAGCACAGCGATGACATGGAAGGAACCCAGAAAATACCTGTGTTATCTGACAGGGCATTTCCCCCTCCTCTGAGAATCAGAACTCAGACTCTGGGTTAAGGGACAATTACGTTAAAATCCTACTTATTAACCAAGTGATCTTGGGCAAATTACTTTTACTCTATGGACCTCAGTTTCTTAATATGTAGGAGAAAGATAAGAACAATATCTAGACTTCATTGGCTTGTTGTGAGGATGCTGCATGCAAAGTATTTTAGCAGGGTGTTTAGCATACTTTTATAATACTTTCAGTACATAGTAAGTCCTCACCATAGGCTCCGTGATTTTGAGCAAAATGACATAAACAAATTTTACCACAGGCTCATTGATGTAAACAAGAATTAATTCCTATGGCATCTCACCAATGCTATAATGAAAAGATGATGAACGAAATTGTTATTCGAAGAGCTGCTGCATATGTATGTGTGTATGTATTTAGTATTTTAAAATACCTTTAATAAAGGTATTAACTGCATTAAAGAAATAGTGCTAATCAAGTGAAATTCTGATTGATCTGCCAAGTCTCTGCTGACGCAGGTATTCTACAGGGGAAGTGAGACGGTGAGCACAGCACTCTGGGCACTTACCGCAAGGATGGCGATGACGATCCCCACGGCGCAGAGCACAGCATCATTTATTGTCTCACCAGTTTTCAGAGGATACTTGATGCTGTCATCATTGCAGTAGAACCCTCGGTGGTAAGGCTTGATGGTGCTGGTCTCAATGATCAGGAAGGGCAGGCCCGCTGGTCAGGAGGGAACCATCACACATACCAGGAAAAACAAAACAAAACGAGGGGAAAACATCAGTGCAATGTGGTTAAAGAATGACTCCAGCAAAGACCACCCCAAATGACAACACTGACAGTGATATTAACTCTTTGAGAACTTCCACTGCACATATCCCCTCTCCTCCTTTCCTCATCCCTCGTGTCTAAGGGCACAGGGGAAGGCAGTGGGAGATCCAGAGCGGCGCATCCCCACTGCTCTACAGCATCCTGCGAAAAGTTAACCCCAAATTTGTACTAATGACTAACACAGCCCATATCTAATGATGTCTCATTATGCCTTCAAGTACATTCTTCTCCCATCTTAACCATTTCCCCTTTGAGAAGTGCATCTTAAGGCTGTGGAGCATGGAGTCATGAAGGCCTGGGGTCAGATACCTTGAATTTGAACCCAGATCCACCACTTCCCAGTAATAGGACTTCTGATTCTCACACTACCTTCCTGGGCCTCAGTTTGCCCATATATAAAAGGCCTGTGGTGATGACTAAGGGAGAAAAAAAGCACAGGGAATTGCTAGCACAGTGCCTGGCACACAGTAGCTGTTCAATGAATACCACTTTCTGTCCTTTTCTTTCACTGTTCAAAGAGTCATTGAGAAGATGGAGCAGAGCTGAGCTGGCCCCACTGCCCGCGGAACTGGAGCAGCGCCCAAGGGCACCTGAGAGCGCCAAGCTGCTAGTGCAGCTGCTGCTGGTTTAATCAGTGGCCAGCTCAGATGCCGTTCTCTTAAAGGTCATGGCAAATGGATGCCATCACCTGCCAGGAAAAAGTTCCTCATAGCCCTAAAGTAAAAGGTGAAAGGTCACAATATTTCTTGCCTCAACACAGCAACAGCCTCTAAATCAGTCCCCTGGCCTTCACTGCTTCTTACACATTGCCTCACTAAAGCCTCTTCAGAGGTTCTTCGTTGCACAGGACGAGATAAAGTATGGCCTGCAGTTACCCATGACCTGAGCCTCCCCTCACCAGATCAGGGTCTCCTGCCCCACTCCCATCCTACAAGGAAACTATACTCAGAGACTCTTATCCTGTTGCAGGCTCTTTTCTGAGACCAGAAGACCTATTTCTCCCCTAGCACCCAAGTTCAACACCAAGCCCCAAGGCCACCCCACAATGCAATGTAAAAGGCGAGTCACTGAATGTCAGGACTAGGGAAGACCACGAAAAACAGCGGGTTAATGGCCACAGACATGCTAAAATGTGCACCTACAATGTGTAAGATATTTTACATCCATTTTTGCATCAAATCTTTCAACAATCCTGAGAGGTCATTTTAAAGCATCATTTAAGCATGACTATCACTCATTTTAAAGTGGGAAAAAAGAGATTCAGAGAGACTATTTAGCTCACTCAGAGTCTCTTAGTCCACCCCCAAATGCCTAAATCACGAATTTTACTTTGCAAATTGGATTTATCCCAATGTGAATTTCATTAGCTAAAAAAAAAAAAAAATCCCAAGATAAGCTGTTGTTGAAAAGATAAAATTCCATTGTCATGTTTTTCAAAAAGAATAAAATTCATGTCACGTTGCTCAAGGGCCTAGACCATCTCTTCAAAAAAAAAAAAGAAAGAAAAAAAAAATGTACCATGAACTCCACAATTTTTCAATTACTTCGGTCCAGACCGGCAGCGATAAAAATGTTCACTTTCTAAAAAGTGTATTTATGTATTACTGTGCATACACGCATGGATTTATTTGGTTTTATTCTTTGGATTTATTTGAATTCTACGGCTATTTATTTTGTGACCCCTAACTGCTTCCTGCTAGAACAACAATTTACTTTATCAAATTCATACTAGTGCTTTGAAAAGAAAGAACAGCAACACACCACAAGCATTGTGCCTGACCTTCTCAAAGTCAACACAGAGGGGCCCTGAAGGCAATAACCATCAGCCCTTGAAACTCCTTCTTTGCAAAGGAGTAAAGGGGGCTAGGGAGGCGGCAGATAAACGTGCTGGCTTAGAAATGGCAATAGCAATTAGCTGATCTTTTGGGGTTGCGGAGCTGGGAGGGAAAGCTATCACCTGGGCTTGAGCCATCTTCATTCCACTGCCTAAACATTTTGAAATGTGACCAACTTGGCTATGAAAAGTCACTGAGAAGCCAGCCGTATGATATTAATAGTCCACTTTTAAGTTCCACCCATCGTGATAAAATCATTCAGCTTGGTGTCTGTGCACAGCCGCAGCCTCTGTGGTGCCTAGGAGCCAAAACATTGCTAATAAACTCAGGTAGGGAACAGACTCTGAGTTCCTTAAATGTGTGCTGCCCTCTCAGGGCCCCAACTTCTATTTTTAATGGCGTTCACATGATAGGCCTGTAAAACATATGTTTCTAAGGACAATAAAACACATATAAAAGGGCTGTGGAGTGAGACAGAACTGAGTTAATGATCTCAACTCTGCTCCCTTCTACTTGAACAAGCTATTTCACATCTCCAAAAAGCCCTGCTCATCTGTTCAATGGGAAGAATGAAATCTAGCTTTGGGATAGCTGGGATGATGACTACGGTAATGTAGTCATTCATTCATTCATTTATACAAATATATATTGAGTCTTTACCATGTATACTAACTACAGGGAATACAAAGATGACACAAGCCCTGCCCTCAGGGAGCTTATGATCCAGAAGGGGAAGGCACATCTGCTCAATTAAAATCGGAACGGGATGTTGCTTCAGTTGGAAGGCACCAGGCCACAGCATTGGTAATGTGAGCACAGTCTGGCACATGCTATGGACCCTCAGTAAATGTTAAAAGGAAGAAGGGGAAATGCCCCACAGAGAAGGTTAGGAAAGAAAATGTCCGGTCAGTGCCTTTGCCCTCTAACCGGGGAGCAATCCAAACCTTTTCTTCCTCCCTTGTTCAAGGCTTGGGGAGGGTTTCCAGTTCTGATTATGTAGAGGATGACCACAAACAGACAAGAAGTTGAATCTGAATATGTTCTGTTTGTATTCTTAAAAGGCATTGAAATAGCACTGAGGAAACCCAATGGCTTTTTTTGTTTACCCTACCAACTGTGGTCTGAGTGGGGGGTGATGCCAGTCAAATCTTTGTTCCAGGAAGAGAGTACCCTCAGAATTCTTCAGTGGATGGGAAAAGCATAAACACTTTCTCCAATGGGACAGCTAGTTCTCAAGAGATATATCACCCTGCCTTCCCTCTCCAGGACACAGAGAAGAGGCTAGTTTTTTTTCTGTTTTTTTTTTCCCCTCAAAGCAGGATCTCCATTTCCAACTTGGCACCCCCTTTACTACCAACCACTAGAGTGCCTGATCATTTCATTTCAAGAAAATTCCCATTATTCGCCACTGGAAATCTAAAGGTGAATACATCACAGGACTTGTCCTCAAGAGGTTCGTGGTACTGTAAGAAAGACACAAAAACAAGTGCACTAAAATATTCCTACCATGTGACTGACATGTAGACTATAGCGAGGACATAAAAGACTACTCTGCTATGGATACTAAAGATGGACCACGGCTGATGGGAGGCTTGAGTTGATCTTATATGAGCAAGAGATTTCTGGGGTCCAGAGGCTAAGTACACTCATGAGAACTCAGTGTAGTTTAGGGATTCCAATAAGGCAATCAACAAAACTGATGGCTATTAAGAAAATACAATTTTAAATTTAGCTACAGAGCTGAAAGAGATACATAAGTAAACGCTGAAAGGAAGCAAGGGAAAAATAGCATGAAGAACAGTAATAATAGCTAACAGTTAATAAACAACTATTACGTGCCCTCACTGTGCTGAGGACCGTCACATAAACACTGCAGTCTGACAACCTTGGCTGCCTGTAATGTTCTAGGTACTGATGGGGCTGCTGAGATGAAGGAATTCACATCCCAGCCGTCAGATAGACCACGAGCTAATGGGAAAAACAGTTATGAAAACTAACACATTAGGGCCTTGGCTGAGTAGTTCAGTTGGTTAGAGCATTGTCCCGATATGCCAAGGTTGTAGGTTTGATCCAGTCAGGGCACATACAAGCATCAACCAATGAATGCATAAATAAGTGGAACAATAAATCTTTTTCTCTCTCTCTCAAAACAAAACAAAACAAAAAACACAAAAAACTAATACATTAGTAGTCATCTCCAAATGGTAAATTATAGATACTTTTGCTTTTTGTTGTTCCTGTTGGATGTACTTTCTAAATGTTTTACAATAAATATACATTTACTTTAAAGTAAAAAAGTTATTTCTAAAGAAAAAAGACAACTAACATGTTAAGTCACCTTAAGGTACAAAGGGATTCAAGTGACTTACCAGCCACTGTGCAAGTACATAGTGGAGTTGGACAGGGCTCAAATGATCTGACTCCTAAGTGCTTTCTAAAGCAACTGAGTCACTTAAAACAGAAGGAAGCACCTATGAGTATTAAGAAGTTAAATAAAACTCAGCAAATCTCCTGACCTTTGAAGGAAAATAATGGTTTGCTTGGAACAGTCAAGGCAACAGCACTGGATACTGTCCACTGAACATTCACCATGTACCCCAAGTGCTCAAGATCTAATTTAATTGAAACTCTGGAGCCAATATCCCAGAACTTAAGATTTATCTATAATGAAAGGTAGATTACCAGCTTTTTGCAAAGCAGAACCAAAAGTGTGTACACACACACACACACACACACACACACACACACATTCACACACCATCTGGTGACTCCAGACCCAGACTCAAGTATTTCTCCTTCTTTTAATCAAGGATCAATTAACTTCCTATACCTCCAGGGACCTCTTGGGATGTGTAAGCTGCAGAGGAGGCGAAATACGAACTCACTGACAAACACTTAATGGGCAGAAAATCAAAGCATGAAGAAAGGCCCCTGTGTTGGGTTCGGGCCTTTGAAACTTCTTGGGCTTTGAAAAACCAACACTCGGGAAGGTTGGGTGGTTGGGAGTGGAGTGTAAAAAAAACAGAGGATAAGTTTTCGTGGCCCACCCATTGATAAAGTCATGTGGGAAGTGTTACCGAAGTGACCCAGCCCGTTAGCCCTGCTCCCCTCAGCCACAGCTTCGAATTTGCACAAAATTAAACACAGCCTCCTGCTCCCAGTGCTTGTTAGAAAGTCCTGGGTGTGGGTAGGAAAAGAGTGGGGGTCGGAGACGGAATGAGAAATCTTTGCACTTTTGCATGACCCAAATCAGAGCATTAGGGAGGGGCTTCCCATGTCTCCTGTATTTCCAGTCCTTAGAGTGCCTTTTCCAGAGTTGTCCAACTTTCCACTTCTCCCGATCTGTATTTACCTTAAAATAAGCAAAGTCCAGGATCTGTGATAGTAATAATTAAACTCACATCTGCAGAAAGCCCACACACCTACTCATAAAATAACACCGAATGCAGAATATGTGCATACTGGTAAGTATCAAACAGAGTAAGTTGCTCTAATCAGGCAGCTATTAGGACTTTGTGACAGGAATTTACCCATCTTACCTACACTATAGAGTTCTGCTCATTTTACAAATGAAAAATTGAGGTTTAGAAAGGTTAAGCAGCTCATCTGAAGTGCAAAGCTAGCAAATGGCATCAATTTGGACCAGATGTTAGAAATATAGATGGAAGATGTTGGGCTTCTGATTTTAAGGAGTTTAGACTCTAGTTAAGAATTAATGTATGTATTCTAATCTCTACTGTCGCTGAAAAGTTATAGGTCATTATTTTCATTTGCACCCAACAGAAAATTAAGACCAGAAGTTTTATAACTTGTCCAAGCATCCCAAGGAAGTCAATTGGTCATGGGAAAAACCCAGGTCCTTCTTTCTTTTGGGTCATGTTTTCTTACTCCATGACCTGACCCTCCTCTTCTTTATAAATGTATTCCCTGTTAAAATATGACCAACTGATTTTCTTTTTCAATCACTTAGGGCCAGAATGGTCAACCCAACTACTACTTAGAGGTTCAAAATACAAATATTTATGTTGCTTGTAGGTGACAGGGTTTCTATTTAAAGTAATTAATTGCTACTTGTCTTAGAAGTGTGCAAACTTTCTCTGGTTTACAATATTTGTCCAGATTTTCAGACTGGATACAATCCAGATGAGACAAAATTAATGTACTATGAAGGTGTTTCCCACCTTTGAAAGAGGCTGCCATGAAAAACACTTGCTGTTGGCTGGGTGAGCATGCAATCCTCTGGGTCTAGAGGCTCTCTTTGATACATGCTCAGTTCTTCAGTACTGGAAAGTTCAGGGCCTTTCTTCACACAAAGAAGATTAGCAGAACCAAAAGTATCTACATCAAGCATGTCAAACTCACGGCCCACAGGCCACATGCGGCCCACAACAAATATTTTTGTGGCCCAGCCAATATAACAGTTGTAAGAAATGTTTTAATAAAAATTTTGAACCTTAATTTTTACAATATCCTGTCATACATAATTATTAATAACAAACTACAACATTCACTAATGACTGATTACTATAATTGTGTTGCATTCATTTCCCTTAACGCGCCTTACACACAGGCACACCATTTCTCTCCACTAGCAGCGAATGACTTGTTTGGTGTGCGCAACGGGAAATATTTCACTTTTGGAGAACAAAAAAATAGGTTTATTTGTGTTACGCTTATTAATTTGTGAAGTTATTAATTTTAAGAAAAATATTTTTATTAAAATGTTCTATTATTTTATGTTAACCATTACTCATCCATTTCAGCCCTTTGTATTCAGCATGTCTCTATCGAACTAAACCTACGTTTCTATGAAAATTGAAGCTTTTGTTTTTTTGCAGCCCACATAAACTTAAACCTTGTTTATTTGGCCCGTGTTAGCCTTTGAGTTTGACATGCTTGACCTACATGGTAGACGTGAAGAAACTAACGGCAGATCTAGTCCTGGTGCCTAGGTTTCCTGACCCCTGGTCCAAGGTGTTTAGACCAAACTGAGTACTGGGAACTGTGTTAGGTGCTGGAGCCATAATGATGAGCAAGATACTGCACTATTTTTGTCTTTTTGATTTTCTTTCTTTCTTTTTTCATCACCCTCTGTACTATTTTTTAGTTCCTCAACTTAGGAAAGTTTCAGGTTCCATGACAAAGAGACACCTTGTCTTTAGTCTAATCGTGACTATGAGAAAGAACTTTGGATGGCCTTTCTTATTTGAAAATGCTTAAAGTTAAAACACTTTATTCCTTAAAATAATTAATACCAGTTGCCTTAACACCCTCAGCTCTGGCTGTTTTGGCCTTTTTTAAAGGGCTGCCATATCCACCAGGAACTGAAAACAAAATGATCAACAGCCATGGCTCATGCCTTTCACTGAGACAGATCCATACATCTTTTGTGGCTATTACATATTTCCAAATAGAATATTTTATTTCTAGTGCAAATACACTGCTCCCAGAGCCAACAGGACTTGTGATTCCTATACCCTAGATAAACCTTGGTCATCTCCCAGACTTCCTTCCTTTCTGTTGATCCCGCTTTTAAATAAGGATGAAAGTAAATTTACATTCATAGAGCACCTATTATGTGCCAGGAGTTTTGGATACATCAGCTGGCTTAACTCTCAAAATAATCCCCAAAATTAAGTAGCACACAGCCCAAAACCTGAGGGTCAGAGAGATTATAGTTTGCCTCAGTGTCCACTCTGCCAAGAGCCATAACCAGGATATGTAATCGATACTCTGACTCTAAAGTTCACTCAGAGATGTGGACAACTAGTCTTTCTTGCTAAATACACATGAACTGTGTCCATGCAGATATTAGCAAAGCTACAAAGCTTGGGAAAGTATATGTTGACCTTGAACAAGGACAAAAAGCAAGTTCTTCCTAAAATGTTGAGATGGATTTATGCAGACCCAGTCACCTCTGCCTCAGTTTCCCTTATGACCTAAATGAGTTCATTTGCAATAGGGTTGTGCAGAGTGAGGGCACCACAAGAATCACATGTGCACACAGGGCTTTATAGCTCTTACATAAAGAATCACATTTGATCTTCCTACCAGCTCTGTGAAGTAATGTTTTAACATCTGGACTACAGTGCCACTGACAAACTCCTATTCATCCTTCAAGACTAAATATCTTTGCTCAGTTACTTATTTCCAATTTACCCATGAACTTTGGAGTCAAGCAGACAGGATTCCACTTCCCACTTCTATCAGCTGTCATACTTACTGTGTGACCTTAGGCAAGTCCCTTTACCTCCTGAACTTCATTTTCATCACTGCACAATAAGACTTAGTACTAAGAATTTCCAACATACAGAATTCATTATGAAGACTAGCTGAGACACAGTTAACATATCCAGTAGTCACCTGGCTCCCTATATGTTTGTTCTTGCTCCCATCAATGACAGAAAGCTACTGAAAACTTGTAGAGCAGAAATAAGATGCAATCAAAGTTCTGTCAAAATCTCACTGAAGTGGCCACAGGCCTGCTAGTCACTCCCCAAAAGCAATGTGATCCCAAGGGGAAAGCATGCTCAAAAAACCTATAATTCCAGGGACTTTGGGGAATTGTATAAACAGAAGGAGCTTCAACAGTGGTTAGCAAGACCTGGCACCCTGACTCGGAGAAGAAATGTCACGGCAGGAACTCTGCCATCATTCTCAAAGATCACACGAGGCCGAAGGGGAGGTAAAGCTCTAATAAGGGTGGAAAGAAACATTTCTTTTTATTTTTCCAACAGTTAAACATATGTTCGTCAGTATGCATGGCCCCATCCAAGCCATGCTGCCCAGGTGTACACAAAACACCAAGTTCACATGGCGGTAAAATAAACATCATGTGGACTGGCAGGACATCAGACACCGGGGAAGGTCAAAGTTTGAGATAGTCAAAGGCAGAACTGGAGCCAGATGCAATGCCAAAAATGAAGAGTGGAAGCATTATTGGAGGCGCTGTGAGAACATCGGGCTGGTCTGCACTCCAAGGCCATTGGGGCACTCTAAGTTCTACATCAAAGGTCACAAACTGGCAGCCCATGGCCAAATCTGGCCTGCAGGGATGTTCTGATTGGCCCACCCAGGGTTTAAAATTCTTTAAATTAGTTGTTAACATTTAATAACGGGAGGTCTCACATAACATCCAGCTTCTTCAACCAGTTCTCATACCATGCGGCAATGCAGGCAGTGGTAATCCTGGCTGCACACATTCCCCACCCCAGGTTGCCAACATTCCCTACTGTCTCCATGACAGTAAGTGTGGCTCCATGACAGTAAGTGTGGCGAGCCGGCATGGCCATGGCATACTCAGCCCCAGGGCGCCTTATGTGCCGAGCCAGCTCAGCCATGTTCGGTGAGCCTGAGTAGGGGCGGTGAAAGATTGAGAAAAGACAGACAAGAGAATGAAAGCTGGGTTCTCAGTGAGATGCTGTCCTCTCTTATGGAGAGCTAGCGACAGCGCCACGGACTACAAACCGTGTCTTTATTTTATAGCCAGATTCCACAAGGCAAAGTAAAGGCGTGGTCAAGATGTTTGCAACATTCTCATGGGTTTCGATCCTACTCAATTATATGCACCTGAACTCTATCAAGCTCACATCACTCATGCACGTGGGGCCATGCATTCGGACCATAGGGTCAAGCTTACAACTATAGCTGTTGGCTATAACTGTGCTGGGAGGACTCTGCCCTCCAAGCTGGGACTTGCACGTGGCCATGAAAGGACTGTGCCCTCTCATTAGTCCGAGGCTTGAACCTGTCCAAACACTGTAGCCGGTCTCCACAAGTAAGGGTGCATGTCAGTTGCCATTCTTACTGAGCTTTTTGTACCTGGTCTACACCAATCATTTATGTTAAACTGCCTGGCCCCTGTAGACATTTGGCTTTTCCATCCCTGCTCTAAAGAATATGGAAGTCCTTGCATAAACGCATAAAAATAGAAATAACACCCGGCCTGTGTGGCTCAGTGGTTGAGAGTCATCCTATGAACTAGAAGGTCACAGTTCGATTACTGGTGAGGGCACATGCCCCGGTTGCGGGCTCAATCCCCAGTGGGGGTTGTGGAGGATGCAGCCAATCAATGATTCTCTCTCATCATTGATGTTTCTATCTCTCTCTCCCTCTCCCTTCCTCTCTGAAATCAATAAAAATATATTTAAAATAAAATAAAATAAAAATAGAAATAATTAACTCTTGATTCAACTGGATCATCTGTGGTAGATAATAGTCACGTTGGATATGTGTGGATATGTGAATAGATATGTGCATGTGTTTATGTATATGTCTTTTTTTTGGGAGGGGTGTTTCTTTTTTGAATTTTAAAAAATATTTTTTTAATTTTTTAATTACAGTTGACATACAATATTATATTAGTTATAAGGATACAACATAGTGATTAGACATTTATATAACTTATAAAGTGTATGTATATGTCTTAATGTTATCCTAAGACTGAGTCCATCTATGTTTTCCATTATAAATCCAAGGACTGTGGCAAGTCACCACTGCAAAGCAGTTAAGAATATTTGCATTTTAGATATGGGCAAACTGAATTCAGAAGTGAAGTGACTTGCCAAAGGTCTCAGTTAGTAAAAAGGATGAGGGTTAGAAGCCACAGCTTAACTACAAAGCCCATACCTTAGCAAGTTTACTCCATGTGGCTGGTGGTGGGTGGAGTTATCAGAGCGTTCTATTTTTAAGTCAACAGCTATTTAAAATAAAAACAAAACAGCCTTCTTCTGATAGCAGCTCATGAATTCTAAAGAGTAAAAGCCAAGTGACCAAAGCCCATCAGATATTTATTGGTATTACACTCTAAACTGAGGGAGGCAGTAATATGCTGATCAAGTTTTGGAACTACAAGAGATCTTAGATGCCATTTACTCAATATAATAGATGGGAAGACTGAGGCCCACCACACTCTGGCATTCTAATTATTCCTTCCCTGTATCTCTCCTTCACTAGCTGAGAGTCTTTTCAGAAAAGGGCCCATGTATTTTATGTGTCTGTATCCCCAGCACAGAGAATAATTCCTGGCACTTGGTGGGAGCTCAGCAAATGTGTTTTGAATAAAGGTATAGGAAACAAACTAAAATTTAGAATATCTGACTCCACCCCTAATACACTCTATGACCTATGGATTCTTTTTTCTCCCTTCTAAATTCTGAACTCCCTCTATCTAATCTCTCTCAGACCTCAAATCCTGTTTTTTAAGACAATCCCCCAAAGCAACACAATGTTACATATTCTCATGAAGGAATAATTTATGGGGAACTCCATCAGCTTCAAATTCTCAAATGGGTGGTTGAGTTGGATGACCTTAATTGTCAGCTTCCAGGACTTTTTCACAGAGTGAAACTACCGGAGAATAGTTGGTAGGGCAGCCCCAGGTAAACTGAGGAGGCCACTGGTCGGTGACTCAGCAATCATACTCCACCCTGCCCAGCTGCCCCAGGGCCAGAAGGGATCCTTATCAGCCCACCCTCAACCCATTTGCTGGGATCCTCTCTAAACTCTAGAGAATCTCTGCCCTGAAGAAAGCACTAAGTCAAAGAGCACCAATCTCAACAAAGCAACTCAGAGCTGGGTTTGAAAACCAGTTTTGCCACTTGTGATCTATGCAATCTTCAGCAGGCTGCTTAACTTCTCTGAAGCCCAGTTGTAAAGAGGATGCCAATAGCCATTCACGTGGTAGGTATTAAGGCTATAACATCTCTGCCCTCCCAATCCAGAAAATCTACCACCCAGCTGTTTACAGGATGCCAATCAACCGGCTTGACTGGTTTGCTAAAGAAAGAGGCTAAACTAACCTGGACAGAGCTGTGTCAGCTCAGAGGTGAAGACTGTCACTCAAGTGGAGCGAGACTGGAGCCGGTCCAGTGGGCTGCGAAGTAGACAACCCTCACCCCAGGAGCACGCCCCCCATTCCCAGCCCTATCAATGTTCCTTTTGTAAAACACTGAAACCTTCTTCAACTATGACAGCTGCCACCTGCACAAATAATTCAGGGATGTAATTTTGTAACTGAATCCAAGCCCTGAAAGCTGAAAAGTTTGAAGTCCAAAATAATCCCTTTGACCTTCTGCTTAAACACTCACTAATCACTTTTTAATTTGTAGTTTATTTCCTCTCTCTGTGCTGTCCTCATAGGCTCCATTTTCACTTTAGAAGTATCCAGGGAGTGAATGGTATTACAAAACACCTGATTAAAGTACAAGTCAAACTTCTTTCCCACACATCTGAGGCTCGGTCCGTGCCCAGCAGAGTTTTACACATTGCACTGGGTGGCAAGAAAGTGAAGGAGAAGGCTGCTTTGAACCAGGGAACTCCTTCCTGAGAGAATTGTGAGCTACAGAAACCAATAAGCCGTGGTCCCTGCCCTGGAGGAATGCATACTCCGGGGACAACAACCCATGATGCAACATGACAGGAACTCCCATAGAGGCATTTCTGAGACGTTCAGGGAGTCAGAGGACGTGCTAGGCACATGACCTGCAGGTGGCAGGGATGCAATACCAGTTTATCAACTAGCCCGGTGAATGCATTTCAAACATTCCTTGTTATCTTTGAATGGCAATAATGCATTTAAGGCTACACTAAAAGAAGAAAAAAATCCAGATTGGGAAAGCCCCCGCCCCCCCCCCCAAAAAAGTTAACAAAATTGTTGTGTTCTACCCTCATCCCCCACTCAACTTAAAAAAATTTATTTATTTATTTATTTCAGAGAAGAAGGGAGAGGGAAAGAGAGATAGAGACATCAATGATGTGAGAGAATCATTGATCGGCTGCCTCCTGCACACCCCACACTGGGGATCAAGCCTGCAACCAAGGCATGTGCCCTGACCAGGAATCGTGCCCTGACCTCCAGGTTCATAAGTTGACGCTCAACCATTGAGCCATGCTGGCTGATCCCCTTACCCAACTTTTAACCCTGAGGACAAAGGATGAAAGTAGTTTGAAGGAGCCCATCTGATTCTGACAACATAGATGCTGAAAGCATGCAAAAAAGAAAAAAACTGGTAGTTAAAAATGTTGTTCAATCCAGAAGACAGTTCTTAATTGGGAAAAAAGGTTTCTGGTTTAATCATTACTAGGAGTACTATAAATTGAAGTAAACTGATGCCAAATGAAGATATTGGGGTCATTCTACTCAGTGTGGCTGTCTAGCAAATTAGCCAGCCTTTCACCTCTGGAGTGATAGTCTCATATAGTCTGAGCTGGGTCAGCTCAGCCAGTATCCTGAGTTTTTGGTTCAGCGAACACATGCCTGATATCGATAAGATAACCCAGGTGACTTTGGGAGTATTAGTTAAGTTTCTTTTGCCAAGGCAACCTTAAAAAACAAATACTAGGCAACAATGATTGATAACTTGCATTCCTCAGTGCTCATCCTGCTGCTAACTATAATCACACCGCGGCTCTCTCAGGCTCCATGTCTTCATGTACAAGCGAAAAGGGTGGTGTTATCAGGTGTCTTGTGGACCTTTGTAAGTTCAGGAGTTTTCACCTTTATCCAAGGAGTGCTGGGCATTTTATAAACACACTGAAGGCTTCATTTCCACAGCATCTCTACAGAGCAGATGGGCATCACTCTGCCCACTATCCTGGCTGGGTAACTGAGGAGCATGCTACTTCATGTTTGTGAAGGTCGACTGGCCAAGCAGAGCCCCCCAGAGTTCAAAGATGCTCACTTATAAAGAATAATTCCAGAAAACATTCCCAAATCTGCAAACCTTCAGACACAAAGGAAATTAATGACAGGCAGCTCTTGGCTCTGTCAAAGGAGTGGCTATCAGCAAAAATGTGGCGTGGGTTGGAAGCAGGTGGGAATTAGCATTAGCTATAGCTGCAAACAGGATACTCCTATTCTAGGTGCTTTATAGCCGGGCCCCATTTATTCACCCCTAGGAACCCTTTCCAGGTAAGCAGTCCCAGCTCAATTTGGGACACATCAGAACTGAAGATCCAAAACAGGGTCTCAGAGCAGCACAGCGGGCGTGGCGCTGGGTCAGGGGGGCTCTCCACACCTCTGCGCAGCCATCCCCTTTCCCTTGCGTAGGTGCTATGATTGGACCCAAGAAGGGGTGCATCTCAAACTGGCTGGCTCTCTGTAGACAGAAACCCATGACTTGGGCCACCCTCAGTTGCTTAGGCAGCCCTGCCCCTTCCCCCACCGGGATTCAGACAACAAAGTGTGGGGGTACCCAGATCCTCGTGGGAGAACCAACTGCAGTAAAAACTCCTAGGTGGTTGGCTACAGGAACTCTATTGTTCCAGAGGGAAGTTCTTTTGCCAAAACTCTCCAGGAAGCCACTGCTCTGTGATGCATTTTTCAGCTGTTGAGAGAAAAGAGTAGCTCCTGGGATGTTTCTTCAATGGATCTGGAAGCCAGGCCCTTAATCCCTGCAAAGCAGTGAGGAGCCAGCTTCTCGCAGAGGGACAGAATGTCTAGTGTCCTTCCTCCAAATAAAAATACAAAAACTGCCCAACTACCCCTTTACAAAGGCCCCAAATATGTGCATCAGGCCGAGAGGGCGAGGAGTGTTTGGAAGCCCAAGTGGGGTTCAGGCCTTCTCTGCACCCTGCCTACCTCCCCTCAAGACTCTGCCCACCTGACCTCTCTGTTGCAGTAGATTACAAAGCCCCCACTGTTCTTTCTGCCCGTACTGTCCCCCACCCACCTGCCCCCCACCATCATCACATACACTTTTTTATAGAGCAAAATGCCAAATAACAGTATTCCCCTTCAACATGGTATTGCCACGAGAACTACCTAGTCTGTTTGCCTGAAAAATGGAAGGTTTTCATGGAAATCTTGCCCTCCCCTCTAGCTCTCTCTTTGTGGAAATGGACTTGGAAAGAAATGGAAGGATCCCCAACTGGAACCTAACTGGGTGGGGAAGAGTGGAGAGCGGGACCCCTGGAATTGCTCAAAAACCCAAGGAACAGTGCTGCCTCCTGGAACAGACCTCTCAAAGCCACCATCTCCAGCCCCTCTCTCATGCCTCTGTGCTTCTGTACGAGGTGTTTCTCTGGAATGGGTGGCCTCCCCCAGCGTAGGGGACCCTATTACATAGTTTGAGGAGGGAGGAGAGCACTGACAGTACCTAGATTACCCACAATGCAAACAGTATTCCTGTGTGCCATGTAAATTGCAGGAAAGTGTTTCACCACCTGTATGAATCAACTGAGCAGCCAGAAAAATCAAGAAGGGTTTTCCAAGTTTGGTTTGGTGTGGTGACAGTTTGTAATTAGCAGACCTAGGAGAGACCCTCCCTCTCTGCCAGGTTGTGGCAGCGTGACCCTGGATTAGTGAGTTCTCAGGACCTCTACGTCCTCATTGCCGAAACAGATCACGAAGTCTGGAAGGGCTACTGGGAGGATTTCCTGAGATGGGGTGTTAAACAGTTGGGCATGGAGCAGAATCACTCTAATGCTCTAATGCTTCTTTCTCCCCACCAAATGCACGGAGGGAAGGGGGCCGGATTCGGGAGGATCCGACAAGATCGTGAGAAATAATCTCTCCTATCATGCTCCAAGTACGGCAGAGAGCAGAACCGCTGTGCGGGCTCTGCATGTCCATCAAGCTGACAGAATGGGTTTGGGGGAATTAATTATTCAACAAACTCGCCCTTCACAAATCCCATCCAAAGGAATGGTTTGATGCCTTTCAGCACACTGACTATAGAAAATACTGAAAGACCAGTGCACTTCAAAAGCCTCACAAAAACCCAGGCCTGGGTTTGGCAGGAGTTCCTCAGCCACTGGGTTTTTCTGTGTGTGGTTTGTAATAACATGCAAACCCGATGCCAAGTCCTAATCTATTAAGGGACTGCCAATTAGCAGGAGGCTTAGAGCTGCAGGTTTGAGAACCAGGAGCAGGTCTAATTAAGCTTGCAAATCATTTCTCTCCATCGCCCTTCTCAACCTGACACTGGTACACCGGCCACTTGTTCCACATATATCCTGTCTGTATTCCTATGTACACGTTGATTTGTTTGTTGTTTGTTTGAAGGTTGCAGGCCTGAAGCCTAGTGCCTATTTTCACATCTGTCTGTAAGGGTAAAATTGGGGATTGAAACAATCAGAACAATTGAATAATCTGGACAGTAATTCTCAGATTTGGCCAATCATCAAAATCATTAGGGTCACTTATTACAAAACACATTCTAGGCACTACCCAGCCCTACTCAATTATTCAATCGGAATTTCTGGGGCAAGGGCCTGAGAGTTCTCTTTTTAACAAGACTTTGAGATGGTTCTGTCCCAAGGTGATTTGGTAGTCACTGCTCAAAAAGGAAAAAGAATTTCATTTTTCACTTTCAGGGCTTAAAAAAAAATTGATGTATAATATACAAAAGATGCAATTTATCTATGCATATACCAAATGCAAAACATTGACTGAAGTTCAGTGTTTACTCAGCCTATTGTGTGCTAGGGATGAAAATCACTGAGATGGTAAGGCAAGGTTTCTGCCCTCAAAGAGCTCCCTGCCTAGGGGCCCAGTAACATCCCAACTGAAAAAAACTGTCTTGCCTTCGTAGGGATCCTGTAAGAATTCCAATTCTCCTCCCACCTCTCTTCTGACTCCTGTGAATCTAGCCTTTCCAATATCTTTGCCAGGCTGACTCCAAAAAAGAAACAGAATGATTTCAGACACCAAACAGCAGTGGCCAATCTTAGAAGGGGAGAAAAGGCCTGAGAAGCAAATGGTTTCAAGATACAGGAGGGGGAAAAATGTGCCTTCATCTGAAGACAGAAACAGAGTGAGGAGTAAAATGACGAGGCCCCTGGGCAGCAAAAAAGCCCTGGGCTGGGTCTTGGAGCCCAGGTTGGAGTCTTTGCGATTTAAGTCCCTTTTCCTCACTGAGCCTCCTTATCTACTAAAGAGAGGTTGGATCATTTGGTCATATCCCAAAGTATATCTGACATGAACCTTTCTTCCTGGAGCCTTCATCCAATTTCAGTGTTGAGCTTCAACAGGGAGATATCCCACCTAGAAGAGCCAGTGATCCAGAACACTCCCTGAGAAAATGTGGCCTAAATGGTAGCCTTTCGACATCTAACCGGCTCCGAAAGTATGTTTTGTGTGCATGGCTTTCAAACAGGACTGATTTTCTAACCATCAGGGACAACATTTTTATTTATCCTCTACAAAGCAAGCACTAAGTCTGGGGTCGACAGTGGCATGGCCAGGCTGTGTTAGAAAGCTACTCTGGTGGCATGTGGAAGATGGACGGGAGCAGGGGACCTTTGTAACTAAAGCTCCCTGCTCAGTGAGGTGTGACCAACCACCTTCCCAAGGAAAAGCCTTCTGCACTCTTCAGACACATCCCCGCCAACTGTGAATAAGGTCTATTAAGGCCTCTCCCCATCGTGATGCAAGCCAGGCCCTAGACAGCACACCTCAAATACCGCCTGCCCTCCAGAGGCACCGGGGCTGTTTCCCTCTTTGATTCCAACACCTCACTGAATGGAGGGCTAATCTCCCTCTTTCAGACTCACTCAAGGTATCTTCACACAGCACTATTTAGGAGCACACTTAGGTGCAGATTAGAACTAAACAGGTAAAAAGGACAATCCACCTGTGGGAAACTGAAGAACAATGGCAAAGAGTAGCATGGTATAGCTCTAAGCAAGCACATGGATTTTGGAAATATATATTCCCGGGTCCTGTCTCCACCTTAAATAAGTCAGTGAACCTCTCACAGTAATGAGATAGAAAAAAGATACTTGAAATTTTTTTTACTGACTGATTGATTTTAGAGAGATAGAGGACAAGGGGAAAAGAGACAGAGACAAAGACAGAAACAGAAACATCAATTTGTTGTGCCACCTATTTATGCACTCATTGGTTGCTTCTTGGGTGTGCCTTGACCAGGATCAAACCCGGAACCTTGGCATATCAAGAAGCTTCTAACCAACTGAACTACCCGGCCAGGGGAGAGGAATAACATATTGTGTGTGAAGATGCTTCATATAATGCCTGGCACAGAAATACTCAAAAATGTTAGGATATGAATATGGGATGGTGTGTATCCTGTATGGAGAGGCCAGTGTTATTTTGGCCCATTAAAAAAATCCATTATTCACTTCACATAGAGTGACAAAATATGTACTCCAAAAGCCATCGCCTTTGGCTTTGGGTGATTGACAATACAAATGTTCAGAAAAAGCACAGGCTTTGGGGTCACATAGATTTGCATTTGGAGCTTGGGATCTGCTCATTTTACTCCTGTGACATTGGGCAAGCTGTAAGTGCTGTAGGCCATCTGTAGAATGGGGCTAGTACAGCCAGCCTTGAGGGCTAATGTGAAGTGTAGAGATACAGGACCATATGTGGTACACTCAGTTCGTGGAAGCTATTGTTACTGTTCATGGTTCTTCCTCCAAACACATTGGAATGAAGAAAGATGCCTCTGGTAGCCCTTTGTCTCTACGTGGGAGCTTCTCCTTTCCTTTAAAGGAAGCAAGGGCAATGGGGTATGTAGAGTACGTAAAATATCAATTTTTTTTCAATGTCTGATTATTCCCAGCTAAAGGAAATAACTAGGGATTTTCTTAGTACTTCATGCTAGTTTGAATGGTTATATCCCTGTCTTCCTTCAAATTTTCAAATAAGAATGGAACAATCTATGCAATAGGCTTAACAAATGCTTTAAAACAATGCAAGAGTTTTAACTTAAGCACAGTGTGCTGTACTTAACCTTGTTTGCAAATAACATGATTATAAGGTTTTGATTGGTCAAACTCAGTTAAATTTAGCAGTTAATAACCATCAAACACAGTCTCACCCTAATCAAACTCAGATCAAGGAAGACTTTTTCTTTGTTCACGGTATTTTTTTACTTCGTGGGTAAAAAACAGGAAGTGATGAAAGCACACCATTTCAGTCACAGAGGCCTAAATTCAACTCTCAAACTACTTGGCTCAGGCCTCAATTTCCTCACATATACACGGGGGTGGAGAGGCAGTTATAGGTCTAACCATGTCCCCTTCTCCAAAACAATTTCTTATGTTGAAGTTCTAACCTGAGGACCTCAGAGTGTGATCTTCTTTGGAGACAGGGCCTTTACAGAGATAATCAGCTACAATGATGTCATTAGGGTGGGTCCTTATCCAGCATGACTGGTGATCTGATAAAAAGGAGATATTTGGACAGAGATGTGCATACGGGAGAATGACATGAAGACAGACATCTACAAGCCAAAAAGAGATCCTTCTCTCATATCCCTCAGAAGGAATCACCTTGCATCACCTTCATTTCGGACTTTTAGACTCCAGAGATTGGGGACAATACATCTCTAAGGTTTAAGCCACCCAGTTTGTGGCATTAGTTACAGCATCCCTAGAAAATAGGGAGCAACTGTACCTACCCCAGAGAGTTGTGGTCTAGGGGAGTGAGGCAAAGCAAAGCAAAAAAGAATAAACGATGCTTAATTCTGAATGATATATATAGTCAGAGGTCATTTGGTCAAATAAAAATAAAGTAACTATTAGCAACATAGAAAATCATATGAAGATGTACCTAAATAACCAACAGGAAATCACATAAAAATTACTAAAAGGAAATATGCCCGAATGGTGTTTGCATCAGGCAGTGGATTATGGGTGACTTTCCCCTTTTCTCAAATTTGTGGTGATGTAGTTTAAGACAGCAATAATGGAAAGCAAATTTGACTTTTAGAAAAACCGCTAAAAGTTTTATGCTAGTGTCAAAAATGACATGGGTCTTTCTATTTTGTTCAATTTTCACTAAACAACTTATATATACTGAGCCCCAAGTAAGGTACTAGGAATATAGAAGAAAAAAAGATGAAGTCCTTGTTTCAGATTTCACTGTCAGGGTTTTCATAAACTCATACGTATTAGCTATACCTCTCCATATATGCATAGAAATACAGTATTTTCACTGGATTTTAATCTAACACACTAAAGAAAAAAAGTTGTGTATCTTATTAGGAAAGACCGTCTCCTTCACTTCAAATCTTCAAGTTTTGGTCAACTAGATTTTGAGCTCCTTGAACTGTATCTTTTTAACTTCATAGCCACATCAACCTAGCATACTCGGGTGATTAATAAATATTGCATGATTAAGTGGGCGAGTGAATGAATTCATGAAGGTAGTTGCTTTAGGTCTTGAAAGAAAAGCATTGGTCTTCCAGTCTGACAACTGGGAATGGTAATGTCTACACTTACCTTTGCAGATAATTTTCCTTTTGTGCTCAAAGACAAAATGTGGTTAAGTCCACCTTTTATAGGCACACTGATTAAGCTGACAGGGGAAAGATAACGCATCTGAAACCAACTTTCGAGGGTTTAGAAATAAACTCTCACTGTATGGAGAAACTTTATACTTCTTCCATCCATCGATCTCCTAGTCCCTCTTCAACTCAGCAAGTCCCAGGGCACATTTCCAACCCCACATTGCTCTGTGCTGAAGCCAAAGCCCAGTTTCAAAGGCCCTTTGTTTGGGCTCTCTTTCCAAATCAGCGTATCCTGAGCTTGAACCCTCTTGCTTTTGAGAACTCCGATGCTTTGGCAGCAGAAGGCTTTGCCAGAAGGTTTGTGGTCCTAACAGCTTTCAAAAACCTCAATGTGAGGGCATGTCTTTAGCTAAGAAACTCTTTTCATGGGGGAGGGGGGGGAGAGTATTATTTTAAGAGTTGCAAAAACAACTTCAAATTGACTCTTTAGTCGTTAATTGCTACCAGAAGACTGAGAACTTCTTGTTCTCTTGTATTTAATTAAGATGATAGTTTTAATCAACTTTAAATGATATTGGTTAATATGCTCTGCTCAATCTCTGGCAAGTTTTGCCTCAGAACACTGGAATGCATTAAAGACAAATATTCAATATGTTCTCTCCCAATTGGAAAACACCTTCCTAAAGCAAGTGCAGATGGGAAGGCGGCTATCGTGCAGGTGCCATATGGTGCTCTGGAAGGATTCCAAAGCTACTTTTCAAAGATCAGATAAACTGCACCTAATCCACACTGTATATTACAGATGCTATAAATGCAGGTAGCACTCTTTTATACACTTGTTTGTTCTGAAGGTTGCTAATTATCTATGAAAGATAACAGTTCCCAAACAAAAAGTTTTTAGGATGCAGGATAGATTAATGTGGAAGAACCTGCTCCCTGCCACACATCTTCTAATCTTGGGACAACCAGTAAGACAGGAATTATTGTCCCCATTTCACAGATGAGGAAACTGAGGGTCAGGGAGGTAAGCTACCCAAGAGTGGGGCCAAGATTTGAGCCCAGAACTGCCTGACTCCAAGACAAAAATCCTCTTTCCATTAAGCCACACTGCGTCTTAAATAAGTTTAACACTTTACAACTCCAAGTTTAAAATTGTGAAGCCCTGTGATGGTGAATCTTTTCAAGTCACCTTTCATGTCACAACACTGCGACAGGACTCAACAATTCAACATGGTCAAGACCCACTGTCCTGGGTGCAGTCTTTTTCATTTGATGACCTCAGCAGACCTTAAAGACCATCTAATTCTGCCACATTCTTTAGATAAGGAAAATTTGGGCCAAAAGAGTATAAGTGATTTGTTTAAGATCACTGACTAGTGACAGAACTGGCAATGACTCTGAAATGAGGGGGAAGTACCCCAAAGGTGGAGTACTGAGGAAGTGGGGTGAGCAGAAACCAGCCTTAAGCATGAATACCCTTTCCCATAGGCAGAGAAGAAGGGGAGGATGCTTTGAAGGGAATAGACATGATCAAAGGTCAGAAGGCAGACACCTGTGTGGTGGGTCTAGGAAACAATGAGGCCAGTAAGGATGAAGGTGGATGTCAATGAGAACACCTGTGCACTCAAAATAAGGCTGGCAGGAACTTGGAGGGATGCTGAGAGGGTTGTTCCCTTCTAAGGTAATTCTATTTCTGGAATATTTTGACAAAAAGAATACTTAGGGGTGAGGAAAAGTAGGTTTACAGTTGCAAGTACGTGGAACACAGTTTATGCTGGTATTATTATTATTGTATTATGTTCCATATGCACAACTATAACCCTACTTTTGTCCACCCTGAATTGCTGTGCTTTGGGATGTTATGTTAAGGTTTAAAGATGCTTGCAGATTACTAACATGTGGGGCTAATATCTAATTTGCAGAATAACCAAATCCAGAGTATAAAGGGATACTTTAAAACATGATATTTAGTGGATTTAAACTTTAATCTGTACAAGGTAAGAATTTTGTTTCCTCTGGATTTTACTCATTTCTGAAGCCAGTTAACTTCTCTGAGTCCAGTTTTCCCATCTATAAGATGGGAGTGGGCAGGGACCACATCCCATTCATCATTAGGTACCAGCTACACTCAAGGTGCTCAATGAATGTTTGTGGAAATGACGCATCACTACCATTTATTTAGGGGCCTTTAATTATAAGACTGATTAATATTATTAGTGCTAGTAATTACTTATCAACATGAAACCAAACATAGTTGATGCTGGGCAAAATTATAGGAAGGTAGATTGTATATTAAGATAACCTTTTGAACAATTATAACTGCCTCCAAGGAATAAACTCGCCATCACTGGAAGTATTAAGCAGAGGCTTCATACTAACCAAGAAAAGATGATTTAAAGGGGTTGTGTGTCCTGGATGGGGGTGAGAGTAGGAGGATTGATTATAGTCTTGAAACCTGAATTTTTAAATAAGGTACACAGTGCTGGGGTTAATTCCTAATACCTAACTCTCTGTGCCCTACTTTTATCATCTGTAAAACTAGAGTAATACACCCATTCCACAAGGATACTGCAGGGACTGAATAAAACACACGAAGCAAGAGGAACACATTAGGTGCGCTATACTCTTAGGTCCTTTCTCTTCTGAATCAGACACTTTGGTATTTCAATGTCAGCCCTCTCAGAATTAAGAAAACCTAAATAAATATCTAACAAGGCAAACATACAAACATGCAGTGTGCTGGTACATTAGAGGATTGTTTTAAAGTTTTTTCATAGATAAAAGCAATGATCCAAATACTTTTGAAGTGATAGGATTAAGAACAACTATAGCCATATGATCAAACAGAAAAAAGGTTAAAGGAGAAAATTGCTAACTTCCTCCCTTGAAGTGAGAACTTCACCATATTTTAAGAAATAGGTATTTCAGCGGAAGTACCCAGTTGGGCAAAAGAATTAGGGAATTCTTCATGCTGGAAGATGTCATTGTCCCATGTCACAGATGAGGCAACAGAGCTACAGAGAGGGAAAGTTAGTTGGCCAAGGTGACCCAGTAAGTTAGCAACAAAGCCAGGATGTAAACCCAGATTTCTTGACTCCCAGCTTGGGCATCTTTTCTCCACAGGAGGAGGTTTCTACTTTCCCATTCAGAGGCCCTCCTTAAGGCAAGGCAAGGATGAGAAGAATCACCCATTCTAAATACAGCCCTTTTAAGGTAAGTTAAACTTTTTTTAATAGAAGCCATCATGGTTAGTATAAATTCAGTCTGTTGACCAAGTTCAAAACACTATATGAATACAAAATTGAACTTAAAATACCTAGGTGCTCTTAAGTTACATACACCCAATCCTTCCAGGTTAGTTAATACTTCATTATGGGCTGTTACAAACTCTAGCAAGCAAAGTTTTTTGTGGTTTTTTTTCCATTTCATCACACTGACTTGTAGGAGGTACGTATTAAGCAACTGGTGTTTAGCTTTATAATTATACTTAATAATTCAGCTATTTATAGAAAGAGATACGCTGCCCGTGGCTACTTTAGGGTTTCAGCAGTACAGGTAACAAAAATTTTCTTTTTGCTTCTTGTCTGCATTTTCTAAAATAACTTTTTATTGACATTTTCATCATATACAAGGAAGTTATAATCTATTAAGATGGAACTACACAAAATTGTGAAAACAAGTAAAAAATTTACATCAGAAAGGTCAACACAGTGCTATAGAAGCCCAAAGAAGGTTTAAATGTGGCCCTGGCCGGTGTAACTCACTTGGTTGAGCATCATCCCATGCACTGAAAGGTCACCAGCAGATTCTTGGTCAAGGCACATACCCAGGCTGTGGGTTTGATCCCTGCTGATCAATGTCTCTCTCTTCTCTCTCTCTCTCTCTCTCTCTCTCTCTCTCTCTCTCTCTCCCTCCCTCCCCCTCCCTCCTTTCTCTAGGAAGGAGGAAGGAAGGAAGGAAGGGAGGGAGGGAGGGAGGGAGGGAGGGAGGGAGGGAGGGAGGGAGGGAGGGAGGGAGGAAGGAAGGACTTAATAAAGACATATTTTAAATAAAGACTTAATTCTGCTCAGAGAAAATCAGGAAAGGCAGGGGTGGACTTGAATTGAGTAACAGAGTAGCACATACCAAGCAAAAAGAATGACATGGCAGGAAAGTGCCTGGGCTAGCCACAGACTGGAGCTGTCTGGCACAAGGTATGGAGTGGGGAGTAGAGGGGATGGGAAACAAGGGAATAAATAGGGAGTAGAAAGGGTTGGTGATAGCCAGATTCTGAAGGGTCTCAAATATGCTAAGACGTTTATTCTGTAGTTAACAAGGGCATGATAAAAGTCCTGTTCTGGAGGGAAGAACCTATATGATCAGAACTGTCATTTTAAGAAATGATTCCTGTAAACTCACTGCATAAAGGATATACAGAGAATCCCCAGCTGGCGTGGCTCAGTGGTTGAGCATCGACCTACGAACCAGAAGGTCATGATTCAATTCCCAGTCAGGGCACATGCCCCGGTTTTGGTCTCGATTCCATATTTGGGGTTTGCAAGAAGCAGCCAATCAAGAATTCTCTCTCATCATTGATATTTCTATCTCTCTCTCCCTCTCCCTTCATCTCTGAAATCAACAAAAAAAAAAAAAATTTTTTTTAAAAGGATATACACAGGAGAAACCATCACCCTAGGGAAAAACCTGTAAAGAAATGTTTTCAGCTCTTGGTGTATACAGGCAGTCCTCGGGTTAGGTCGGCGATCCGTTCCTATGGCACCATGAAACGCGATTTTCGCCATAAGTCGGAACCCACCTACATAAGCACCTATGTCACTCACATGGAGCACATACACAGCAGTAATGAAGTGAAACAGTAAAAAAAAAAATAAAATAAAATATAACAATTCCTGATCTTTACTTGTGGTAAATAAATAATAAAAAACATAAAGCACATATGTACATACGTCGAAATGATGGAACTTTTTTTTTTATAAATACTGTGAATCAGAGATGGCGACATAACAACGAAACGACGTAAGTCGAGTCCAACGTAACCGAGGACTGCCTGTAATAGCATGTGCCTAAAATAGGTTAGAAATAGATTGGGGAGAGAGCAGATTCAGAAGACAAAAGAAAATTATATTCAATGCACAAATAGGACTTTATAGTCATATGCTTCAGAGCATTTTCCTATATATTTGTGATGGGATACCCTTTGGTTTCCACAGCTCTATGAGGTAGGCAGGAAGTGAATCATCGCCCCCATTTTATCATGCCTACAGTGGCAGTGACTTGCCAAGGGTCACCCAGCTAACGTAGCAAAGCTAGAAACAGAGCCCAGCTCAGCACTTAGCTAGATTTTTTTAAACTTTTAAAAAATGTCACTCAATGACCAGCTCAAGACATCTGGCCAAGTTTTCTCCATCTGCTGGTGGTGTGTCCATTTTCTCATCCTCTCACCCACCCCTTGAATGCAGGAGCCACCTCTTGTGTTTCTTGTATCTCCCTCAGTGCTTTGTATTTATCTCAATAAATACTGAGGAATAGATAATTTAGACAACTGAGCCCCAGGAATGTTCTCATCTGTAGTTTCTGACAACAGAGAATAGTCAAGAGCCCAGGGTACACTTCCCCATTGGTCTTGTATTTCCCATTCATCACCGGTCCACAGTGGAACAGCCTCTGCTATGACTCCTATGATCTGAGGTGTCTCTTGCCAGCTGCTCTGCTGCTCTGCATTCTAAGTGGGAAGGCTCTGTACAAACGGGCCTTCTCGGGGTCCTGTTTAAGTTTTCCATTGGTCTATGTTTGTCAAAGCGTCATGCCAACTCTGTCAGGAAAAGAAATGCCACAAAACTTCTTTTAGAAAAGGGGAAAAAAGACCTACATTATACACTTGCTCTCATGCTAATCACACCACCACCACCATTCAAATCCCAGCTGAATAGCAGCCCTACAATAGCCTGGGAAGTACACAGAGCCTTTAACCAAAGTGTGGGCTACTCTGCTCCAAATGCTGCATTTCCCTGGCTTTTACACTCCCCTTTGGAGAAGACTGATAAGAAGAAGAAGAATTAACAATACAATCTGCAGTTCTATCCTTGGGCGGAAAAGTCATTCCATTTCCGTATGAAATTGGCAGAGTATTTTCCTGCCATAGCTTCTGCCCTTTGCTTCTGAGGCTCCCCAGAACTGGAGCTGAGCTTGTCACTGACACACTTACAATAAAAGTGGATGCATGGTCTGAGTGACCAGCACAAAGCAGATTCTAGCAAAGCACTTCCCCTGGAATCTTAACAAGTCATCTCTGCCAGTGACTAACTAGTTGAATTATTAATACAGCGTGTCACCACCCAACCACTCAGAAGAGTAGCGATAGGCATTGCTGACCAGGTTGTGGAAAACTGAAATGAACTCCAACATCCTCCTTCTTAGAGTTGTTATGAAATCCAGTTGTTTCATCCAAAATGAACAACGCATGTAAAGCCCCCTACACTACTGCCTACCACGGAATTATTCAGTCAAGTTCACACACCCTTCCCCCTTCCTACCCAGAGGTTTTAAGTCTAATGTCTATCCTCTAGGAATTTATAACGAAATAGGCAACACTAGCAAATGGCTTTAAAACCCAAATCACAGTTGAACACTTAACAAGACTGGATAATTTCATTTTAAAACTTCCTGGTTTGCCTGCTTTCTTCATATGCTTATTATGAAAAACAGTTGTCAGTGCAAATTCCAATGCCAGTCTTCACTGTTGGAAGAAAGACCATAGATGTTGATTGGTTCTTATCACAAATGCTCTTCCATTTTCCAGTTGCAGGATTCCCAGCAAGTCCCTCAACCTCTGCAAAGGGCAAATGCCTCATCTGCAAAATCAATTAGAGCAGTATCTCCCCTTCAGGATTGTTTAGTTTTATGAGATACATGAATATGCCTAACTATAAAGGTTAAAAAATATTCCATTTCCAGTTGACATTTGGAAATAATGATATCCTGGGTGTGGTGGTTTTGATGGTTTGTTTGTGTTGGCTTTTCAGGGCTGGAGAGCTGGAGATCTAGAATGAGAAACATCAATGGAGGCAGGAAAAGGATATTTCCATTCAAATCTCAGGTGCATCCAGCATCATTTGGAAGAACTGTTAGGTGAAAGAGATTATTCGTTAATAATAAATGTTTTAATTTCTCAGCTGAGGCCAGCACAACCTTAAATAACCCTTTTAAGGCAGAATTATAATTATAGGTTCTTCAACCCCATCAATGACTTTGGGAGAACGTTTTGACCCAAGAAGTGTATTTTAATTCCCAGCCAGCCCCTGGGAATTCCGCATCTACATGATGCCTGAGATATAGAACCTCCGAAGCAATGGTTCACAAAGGTGAGAGCAGCCCATAACATTGGAACCTGGCTTTCCAACCAGATTTAAATGAGAAGCCCACTAAACCAAAGACTCAAGAAAATTGGTAACACCTTGGAAATATATTTAAAACCTCAGCCTGCCAGAAATTCCTCCCTATGATCATAGCATATGCAGTTGCATCAAAAGGAAACACTATGCATTTAATAAAAATATCAATTAGGGGCAAAATGACAGCAAGACAAATGCAATGATGAGAAATAGTGTATTAGGCCATTCATCCCTAAAAACCCACACAAGCTGAATTGACTGAAACAGCTCTATGGGCAAGTATCTAATGAAATCCACTGTGTGGATGAGAAGCATTCCTGCCACTTCCTGCCCGTGGTTGCTAACTTGACAACAATGTGGGTCATTTGTGGGGAAGAAGCTACTGGTGGAAGGTCTATTTACTGCATTTAATGAAGGTGCAGCATCCGCAGCCGCTAACCAGAGAAGCTCAAAATTTCTCAATGTGATCCAAAGGTTACACCAAACCACAAGGACAGCAGATCGGTCCACGGCGACCCATTGCTGCTGCCTGATATGAGGGACAAAGGCTTAGTTCAAACCCCTTCTCCCTTCTGGGAAGCTTCCCAGGATCCCATGCTCTTTTTCTCTTCTACATTCACAGAGCGGCTTATCCAATCTGGGATATCCCACCTTTTCACAACCAAAGGTCCCTCATAGTTCCTTCTTGAGCCTCTGTCGGGTCTGGAAGACGTCTTTATCTACCAAGTAAACTGTTTAAAATCATTTCTCCATTTAGGTTAATCAAAGTATACAAAAGTGCCAGCCCCATCTCTGGGTTCATGAAAATGACCAGCAAGCCTAGAGAGAACTGGAATGTGCCATTCCAAATTGCAGATGCTCTGAGTTAGTCAGAGCAAGCAAATCATTGGGACCCCTACGATACCCATCAGATATCATTAAAGCACTGAAAAGGGCCTAAGATGCCTCATGATTGCCCTAATTGGTCTTTATTAGTCCAAAGAACCCACGGTGAGGATCGCAGGTTTACTCATTTTGGACAATGCATCTTGTGTTGCTGATGTGAAAGCTAGCACGGGGCTGGGAAAAATTGGGGCTTTAGAGACAGTTGGAAAACATACAGAGTAAAACCGAGTGGTTAAGATTGGTCTCACAAGACAGACTTCTCAGGCCCCACTCTCCAACTCACTTGCTACATAGCCTTTTGTAGGTTATTTATAACCCCTCTGAACCTCAGTTCTGTAAAATGAAGATAGCAGTAATAAGGACTCATAGGAGGATTAAATAAGAGAATGCACACACATTGCTTAAGCCAGTGGGAGGTACAAAGCTAGCTAGCATTAGATAAATGTTAGCATTTATTTATAATAATGTTAAATGTTAACATTTATTAGATAAATGTTAGCATTATTTAGTCAGGCTTGAGTCCAAACACCAGCCCCAAAACAATATTAGCCGTGAACCTGGGCAAATCATTTACCTCTCTGAGTTGCAAAACCAGGTTATTGACATCTTCCTTCTTCTGTTATTGAAAAGATTAAGTAATGTCATCTAAAGCTCCTAGTAATAAAGGTGAATGCCTTTTCCTCACCTCTTGTAATATCTGTGGTTTAATTTTCATGCACTTGTAAGTGCAATTTATAATCTGATGCTCCAATGAATCCCTAAAAGTTTGTATTTGTGCCTTATATTCTTTAATATCTCCAAGTTTCCAATGCAAGAGTCTAAAAGATGCGTGGTGATTTAATTTCTGAGATGATAATTATGTATACAGGGGGGAAAGTGAATTATCAACCTTATCAGAAACTACAGTTCTAGTTCATGGTCTTAAAAACCTTGTAAAGTTGCCCTGGCCGGGTGGCGCAGTTGGTTGGAGTCTTCTCCCTACACCAGTGGTCGGCAAACTGTGGCTCACGAGCCCCATGCAGCTCGCGAGCCGCGGTTTGCCGCTCCGTTGACTAATGAGTTTGCCGACCACTGACCTAGACTCTAGATTCCAATAATTACAGGCTGTTTTTGTTCCTTGTGATTAAGCCCCATCCCAGTGGTCTGCAAACTCATTAGTCAACAGAGCGGCGAGCCGCAGTTTGCCGACCACTGCCCTACACCAAAAGGTGGAAGGTTCGATTGCGGTCAAGGGCACATATCTCGGTTGTGGGTTAGATCCCCAGTCAAGGGGTGTAAGGAGGCAACTGATCAATGTTTTCCTCTCTCTCCCTCCTTCCTTCCCTTCCCTCCTTTCCTTTCTTTCTAAATTCAATGGGAACATATTAGCAGGTGAGGATTAAAAAAAAAAACAAAAAACTTGTAAAGCAGATCCTAGGAATATGTGGGTTTACTAATATTTGTACTTTTAACTGTTTTCAAAGAACTCTGAAGATCCAACGCTTTTTTCATTTGCTGAGGCAGGAACCTGCTTGTCACAGCCTGGTTTGTGGAAGTATTTTGCTCAGTGGGTGAGCAGGTCTAGCTGACCACCCAGCACTCATTCCTGTCATCTTTATTGTCCTCTGCTCACTCATCTTAAATCTAGTAACATTATTAAGTTGATTAAAAACTTTGTTTCTTTGTGGAAACCGCCCTTAAGAACAAAGCAACACTACAGTGGTTTCATGAATATGTTAATTCCAGTCTTTGGTAAAACTTTTTTATTTTTTTCTTACATATTTTAATTAATCCTAATATGTTTCTGAGCTGGTACAGCCACTATGGAAAATAATTTGGCAGTTTCACAAAAAGTTAAACATAGAGTTACCATATGATCCCAGCAATTCTACTCTGAATATATACACCCAAGAGAATTGAAAACACATGTCCACACAAACATCTGTATGTGAATATTCCTAGCAGCACAATGCATAATAGTAAAAAAAATGGAAATAACCCAGATGTCCACTGACTTATAAATGTATAAATTAAATGTGGTACGTCCATACAATGGAATATTATTTGGCAATAAAAGTAAATGTAGCCCTGACTGGTTTGGCTCAGTGGATAGAGCGTCAGCCTGCGGACTGAAAGGTCCCCGGTTCGATTACGGTCAAGGGCATATGCCTTGGTTGCGGGCACATCCCCAATAGGAGGTATGCAGGAGGCAGCTGATCGATGTTTCTCTCTCATTGATGTTTCTGACTCTCTATCCCTCTCTCTTCCTCTTTGTAATAAATCAATAAAACATATTTTTAAAAAAGTAAATGTAATACTGATACATGCTAAACGCACACAATACAAGGTAGATAGATAAACCTTAACACATGACGCTAAGTGCAAGAAGCCAGTCACAAAAAGCCAAAACATATGAATCCACTGATACAAGAAATGTCCAGAATAGGCAAATCTATAGAAAAGAAGGTTGATTAGTGGTTGCCACGAGATGGGGGGATGAGGAGGGTAGGTTAGCAGTGATTAACATGAGTACAGGTTTCTTATTGGAATGATGAAAATATTCTAAAATTGATAGTGGTGATGATGGCCTAACTCTGAATACACTAAAATCTGGCAAACTGTAAGCTTTAAATGGATGAATTGTACAGTATGATGAGTTATCTATCTATCTATCTATCTATCTATCTATATATAAAAGCCTAATATGCAAATTTTCCCTTCGGGAGTTCTACCCGGAGACCAGGAGTTCAATCGCTTGCTATGACTATGACGTGCACTGACCACCAGGGGGTGGTGCGGAATGAAGGAAGGCCCTGGCTGGCAGCCAGCAACCAGCAGCTGGGGAAGGAAGGCCCCAGCTGGCAGCCAGAAGGCCCTGATCGGCCCTGATTGTCAGCCAGGCCTAGGGGCCCTACCCATGCACAAATTTCATGCAAAGGGCCTCTAGTATCTCAATAAAACCTTTCAATATGCCATTACTACCCAAGAAAAACCACCTCCATCTCTTTAAACCAAGTGCATTTCTAACAGTACATTTATTTTAAGGGGGATGTGAGACATTTAAAAAGATAACTACAGCCTCCTCTTTCTAATTAGGCTATGATCATGAAGATGCACAGACTAACCCTAGCACATGGGTTTTGAAAGTCTTCTATAAACTCTGCATTGGAGGTGTCTATGGAGGGAGCAGCATGGCCACAGTTCAGGAGTTTCCAGCCAGGAGTCAGGAACCACCTGTAATCTCTTTCTTGTGCATCCCCATCCCCTCTCTCTCCAAGGCCTAGGGTCAGCTCTCACCTGCTTCCCAGGTGGTCTCCCCTCTTAAATTTTTTTTCACGAATATGTTCATCTAAACATTGTCTGTAAAACCTTTGTATTTTGCTCTACATATTTTAACTAACCTTGTTATTTCTAAAATGGTGCAGCCACTATGGAAAAACAGTTTGGCAGTTCCTCAAAAAGTTAAACATGAAGTTAACCCTGTGACCCAGCAATTCCACTCCCTGCTTTATATTGTGTTTCATTTCTATATGAAATTTTCCATAATAAAAGAAAAACGAAAACAAAAATAAAACTTTATTTGCTCTGCTGGTGCTCCTAAATAAAGTTCAAGTTCCTTCGCTGCCTGCCATTTACAGACTGCCTTTCTAAGCTTGCTCCAAGCTCTTCCTCCAGCCCCACTCAATGCAAATACACCACACTTACCCTCCAAATACTCACCCTTCCCAAGTGCATCACCTCATCTCAGCACCTGCTGTTCCTTGGCTACAATACCCTCTCCCCCTTCATGGCTTATGAGCTATTTTCTCTCTTGCAGGACCCAGGTCCATGCCTTTACGCAAACTTCATCACTCTTCACCAAACTGTTATACTCCTTCCTTATCATGACAAATTCAGAGCATCTGTGAGTGTGTGTGTGTGTGTGTGTGTGTGTGTGTGTGTGTGTAAAAATCATGCAAAAGTTTCCCATTCACCAGCCTGGTATTCTTAAAGGGCAAGGAACCCCCTAGATCTAGCATACAGTAGGTGCTCAAGAAATATCTGCAAAGGATACACACTTGAAAAGACAGACACAAACATAGGCTTCATTAAATAGACTCTCTAGAAATTATATGAGTGACACCGCAAACTAATTTGGGGGCCAGATATAAAGAAAGCATCAATGAGAAGGCTTCCTTCGTGTCAATGTAATCATGTATATTATGTGTTTTAGGGATACATAAACAGGAACCAAAGCATACTGCTTATTATGACAAGGTGCCTATACTGATTTGCATTTCTCTACAGAACTTTCTAGGCATATAATTTTGTTAATTTGTAACAAACCTCAAAAACACACTTCCCACCAATACGCTGATTGCAATATATACTTTCAAAGCGCACAGAAATCACCAAGTTCCTTTCAAAAGCTTCCAACGGGGTCTTATCTGTCTTATTTAGTTTGGTTTGTTTTAAATTTGGGAATTTTAATGCAGATCATAATTTATAATTTAATCGGGACCTAAGGGAAGAATAGTTTCACAAGGATGTTCAAGAAGCTGACATGGACTTCCTTTGAATGACCACCAATTAATGCATGACCTTGAGAAAATTATTTAATCTGAGACTCAGTTCCCCCCTCAGTCAAATAAGAATAATTTCTACCTCAAGAAATTAAAAAAGCAAAAACTTCAAAAACATGGGTTCTCTTTCTTCTCTCCTTGAATACATCACTTGAAAAAGATGGTGCCTGTTTGAGCTCAAATCAGTCAGCAGCCATCTTTGGTAACAAGCACTTTCTAGAACATGCACCAGTTTGAAGAAAAGTAACATATCAAAAACAGCCTAGTCCTTCAAATGTGTCCCATGCATCTCTGGCCTCACTCAACTATCACCCACTGATTGGATCAAAAGTTAAACCTGTTTGTCTTGTTCCTCTTTTAGTTGACCCAGGCAAGGGAAAGAAGAGACTATAGCTCTCTGGACAGTGCTGCCTCATAAATGGTATCAAATTTCAAACTGACGAGTAAACACCAGAAAAGCAACATGGTGGAAAGCCAACACCTTGGTTCTAGGCTCTGCTCTTCCACGATTACTGGCTGATTACTCACCAACCAATCCAGGCCTCAAGTTCACTGTACCTGAACACACTGAGTAGGACTCCACAGCAGTGATGACAGCAGCTGCCACCTGGTGAGTATGTGTGCATCGTGCCCTATACCAGGCACATCCTCACAACCACACATGGATACATTACCTCATCTTACAGATGAGGAAACTGGGGCCTCAGAGAAATTCAGTAACTTGCCTACATTTATGTAGCTAATAATATACTAAGTAAACTCACATCTATCTGACTCTATAAAGCCTGTGCTTTACCCCTCAGACCTCCCAACCTTCCCCTGTTCAAAGCCTGAGATTTAAAAAAAATGACTTTGGAATTGTTGATAATGAGATTGATAGCTCCAAGGTGCTTTCAAATTCCATGAATCTGGGCAATGAAGAACTGCTCTGATGATATTTTCTTTATTATGTCCAGAGAGACTCATTCAGCACACTCTAAGCTATTTTGTAATTATTTATGAAAACTGTCTTCTCCACTGCTCAAAATGATTCTTGAGGTAAGACTCGTATCTGTGTCCTCTATTGAGCCCCATAGAACATAGTGTACATATTTGGACTCAATAAACATTGAAATAAATTAAATGGATTGAAACATAAAAGAGTCTTCCTTGCATTAATTGCATCAAAAAGTGGGCAACAAACTAAGCTGACAAGGGCTGTGGTGAGTACCTAGAAGCTGGAAGCCCTTGTGCAAGTTACTTAACCTCTCTGAGCTGCAGCTGCCCCATCTATAAAAAGGATCCAATATCTATACCACATGGTTAGCACGAATAATAAATATAAACAGTTACTTTTTCTTCAACAAATATGTGAAGTACCCTGGGTAACAAGCATTTTGATCATTTTCAGTCACAGCTGTTTTATTTAGTTGTGTTTTTCCCTGGGCTGCCAAAAGATACAAGGAAGAGTTGATGCTAAAACAGACCATTTGTCCAAATCCCCTCCCACCCTTCTAAGGTGTATTTGTCTTTCTTCTAACATGATATGGCCCTCTTCCTTTCAGGGGGGAGGAGGCAACCACCGAAGGCCATTGAGGCTTCAACACTGGAACTTTCCCAGATCGGAAAAACTGCCCCTGCACTTCTTCAGCTAATGGGAAACATTTGTGTTCCCCCTGCCTCGTTTTTTACTTAGGATTCTCCTCACAATTTTTTCTCCTCATATATTTCAGGCAACTCTGTTGCCGAAAAATGAAAGAGGACTCCACAGAACCATGGAGGAAGGAAAGGAAATCACTACTATTACTATGAATAATATCAGCAACATAATATCTGATAATGATATCAACTTTTCAAAGTGCTTTCAGATCCATAATCTCATCTGAGAGTCCTCACACAAAGGTGTCACTAGGTTTGCTTGTTTCTTTCACAGCTCAGGAAACTGGAGCAAGGGAAGGTTAAATAATTTTTGCCTACGTCACACCTATCTTAGCTTTAAGTCAAGATGCTAAGATTCATCTGTGTGTGAATCCAAAGCTTGTATTGTTTCTACAATATTTGCCAAGCTAACTGTGATCTTTTAAAGGCTCTATTGGGAGATCTAATATATTCCATTCACGTTTTATTCACACACAAACTTCAGTATCTCAAAAGAAAATATTTATAGAGTTAACACCTCATTCATCCAAAGTGGTCAGTTAGCTGGCAACTTCGACTACCTAGAACTCAGTGCAGAACCCAAAAACAAAATCAAATCCCAGCCTCTCAGCAATTAGGAGACACCATCAAGTCCTTGCGCTAAAATCACAGGGGACCTCAGGGTGGCACACAGAGGTCGTTTTTTCTTTTGAAAGAACTGTAACAAGCTTGATTGTTTTTACGGAGAAAGACTAGTGGCCACAAATGGGGGGCGGGAAGTACAGTATGGACAATCTAACAATGTGGCAAGTGCCAGAACTTTCAGTGCAGGGACAAAACGCCCTCTACCTAAGTCAACTGCTCTTAAGACATCAGCTGTTACACAGCATAATGATTCTCAAAGTGGCTTTAAAAGAGCCACCAGAAGCTTTGATAAAATACAGAATCCCAGTCACTGGCCCAAGGCCTACTGAATCTGACTCTCCCAGGAAGGGGTCTGTGAATCTATTTCACACCAGATGGGTCTCTCATCTATAAAAGGGAACCAATATCTTATACGAGCAAATATCCCCAAAATAGATTATTACTCCTCAATGTGTACTAAATGGAGTTGACACACAGGGTAGGGTTTCTCCATAAATATAACTGCCTACACTCAGGGAAGGACTCTTTGACTACGGTCTCATTAGCATCATCCTGTGACCAACTGGGCTTGCCAGCCCAAAGAACTGCACAGGGAGGGGGAAAGAAAGAATCCGAAATGGACAGGAAGTACAAAGGGCTAAAAGTGGCAAAGGCCACCAACTCTGGCTTTAGCAGTCTCTCTCAAAGGCAGCTACACCCCCATGGTATAGCTCTTAAGTATATGAGAAAGTTAAGGAAGAAGCAGCAAAGAAAAATACTAGCCATTCTGGACAATGAGGAAATGGGAAAGTCAGCTGGGGTTACCTACTAAATGGAGGTTCCTTCGTTATTTCAACCCATGCAGGGTGCTCAGCTAGGTGGTTCACCAGTTGACTAATGAAAATCTGTTTCTATATTCTGTGGTTCTATATTAAGTTATCAAAACCAACTGAGTTATTGAAAACTTTGGATAGCCAGCGACCCTGCTTTATAAAATCAAAATCCCTACCAGCACAGACCCATACTTGTTAGCACTAAAGGGGATCTGAGATGATATTATCTAGTCCCTTCCCTTTGTTGCAATGGTAAAGAAACAAAGGCCCAGAAACCTTAAATGAATTTTCCCAAAGCCACACGGCCATTCAGTGGCGGTACAAGACCCGACAGCAACTTTTCTAGGCTCCTCAGTGCTGTTAGGATGCACTGAGGTAATGTACAATGAAGAGCTAAAGAGACAGCATGCATGAGGTGGACAGTCAACAACTGTGAATGTCATTCCTCTCTTCTTGAAATCGGTCACAGAATGTTGCATAGCAGCCTTTGACATTAGACAGAATCTCGCCCAAACAGCCCCATTATACCAATGGAAAATAACTGAAATCCATAGAAAGCCTACTTATCCATAACCACACAACTAGATGGTGGCATTGGATGGTCTGGAATCTGGTTTCTGGCTCCAAATTGCCCATTCTTTTCATTATACAACACTGCCTCCCTCTCACTATTAAAAGTGAATAGTTTACTAACACATGATGATTTTATGTATCCCATATTTAGGATGAGTTCAGGAATTAGATCTCAACCATGTAATTGCAAATTGAGAAATGTCCTAACACATTCTGGAACCAAGAAATTATAAAGCAGGGTCGCTGGCTATCCAAAGTCAACATTTCTACCTGTTTGAACCTCTTTCCCTTTGCCACATGACACTTTACCCACCAACTTTTGTTTTCTGGTGGGGAATGGAACAGGAGTCAAGACCTTCAGACCAAGCTGACCATCACCTGCTTCCTTAAACATCTCCCATCCCTACCATAAGCTCAGCTAACCTACCTCCTGGTATCAAAAGCCAAATGAAGAACAGTTTTTCTAAACAAAAGAACTTCCTCTAAAGAGGATTAGATGGTGCCCTAGCTGGGTAGCTCAGTTGGTTAGAGCTTCTTCTCTACTAGTACACACCAAAGTTGAGGATTTGATCCCTTATCAGGGCACAGACAAGAGTCAACCAATGATTGCATACAGAAGTGGAACAAATTTCTCTCTCTCTCTCTCTCTCTCTCTCTCTCTTTCTCTGTCTCTCTCTGTCTCTCTCTCTCTCTCTCTCTCTCTCTCTCTATTTCCAATACATACATACATACATATTTCAAGAAGCTACCTTAAAATCTAGGGCTTAAGAATTCTGCTACCCTTTAGATCAACAATGAATGGAAAGCATCTGTCCTCAGCTTATTGGGCAAATGTGCCATTCTGCTTTTTCAAGTGAATAGTTTATGGTCTTCACTATAGTAACATTATTGAGAATTTACTTCATGGTCTCATCTACCAATAAGACACAATATATGAAGACAATCAGAAAACCTTCATCCTGGGCTCCAGATTATAAATCTCTTGCAACTGTCCCAATCTCTAGATATGAAAAATAAGTTTCATATCCAGCATTTCTTCTGATCCTCACAGTAACATAGTTAGTGGCCATTCTGATCCCATTTTGTGATGAGCTAAGTGGACTCAGACAATGAAGGGTCTTGAACAAGGTCCATAGGACAAAAAGCTGAACCTGTCTACAACTGCCTACCCAGCAAAGTGCATGGGTTGGAAGGAGGAACTCAACACATAAGTAGGAAGGGAGACAGAGTAGAGGGAAGGCACGACACAGAAACAGAAGCTCAACATAGGTTTACCAAATCTCTGCATTGTGCTACAGCCATGTACTTCTTTGTGTTCTTTCTTTGGAACCATTGTCTCATGGGGGTAAAATGTAGCTTCAAAGTCTGGGAATCACTTAGTACTAGACCTAGCTCTAAATCACAATAATGCCATCAAGCAAGGCCACACCACTGACCAGAAGAGTTGAACTGCCTTTACCCATCTGTTTAGGTACAGACGGGTAACTAGAAAATGTGGAGAGGCAGGATTTTCTGCAAACTGAGCTTCAGGATTTTCTGATGATAATCTGAGTTTGGGGATTTTTCAAATAGGACAGGAGAGGGAGATGGCCTCCAGTCATGCTCCTGAGAATTAGGGATCAACCCAAATCAACTTCAGTATGAATCTCAGTCTTTCCCTTCTCTGACATTTGGTTTTCTCATCTATGAAATGGAGATAACCTCTTCATGAGGGTTTCAGTGAAGAGTACATAAAGTAACTTATATAAAAAAGAGGTAAACAATAGTAAATGCACCTCCCTTCTTGCCTGAGAATATTCTCTGCTGTTCTCATGTAACTTCATACACCAGAATCAATGCACAGAAAACAGGAGGCACATCTATTACTTAATGGCAAGGATAACACAATCAATTTCAGAACAACTTCCACGCAAAGATTCATAACTGTATTTAGAAAAGCAATTAGTCAGTGAAGGTGAAAATAGCTGTTTAATGGGAAGTAAATTCCCATTGGTGTTCACTGACACCAGATCATTTTGGCCTTCAAATAAGAGAGGACTTTTGTGGTTTTTTCTTCACCAAGAATTTTATGTGGAACAAGTTAAACTGCTTGTGTATTTCCACTTGCATAACACTTTTAGAGCATATAAGCTTTTATGTTTTTTACAGATACAAGAAGATGAAGCTTGGTATATATTCCTGTGAGAAAATAAACAGAAAACTATGTCTTTTTTTTAATATATTAGTGCTCTGTAATCCAGACCATATGATCAAAACTATATAAAAATTAAATCATACTGAGTCTTGGGCAAAAAGTGAAGCAAGTAGTAACAAAATTTTTTTAGGACTGTGTTGTGTAGAATATTAAAATCACATGTTGTTATTAATTTTCTTTTGGAAGCCAAATAGAGTTCTTTCACATAAATTTCTCAAGTAAATATTTACCTTACAGTTTTCCCCATGAAAGTTGTTAGAAGCATTTAATTAGTGGTAATGTCATTAGGCCAATGTATAGGGTTGACATTGATAACAAGTCACTTTGAAATGACTTAGTTGACATGGCTTTAATGGCAACATACATACATTAAGTGGATAGCTACGTGCGTCTTATAATAAAATACAAGGTCCTGTTATCATTCCTTTTTTTAAGGTAAACAAAAATCACTTATTCAAACAGGCCAACAGTGAGTAAACATAATAAACAACGAGGCTTAGAATATTAGCTTTTGAGAGTGACACAGGGAGTCCGGGCAGATGAAACATACCCCTTCCCCATACCTTCCATGCACAACAGAGCAGCTTGGGGTTTCTGGGGTTTCTGTGTCCCTGCCTACAAAAGAGCTGATAGGTGTGTCTTTTCACAAATTCCTTCACACTCTTTCTCTTTTAATAATAACACCATCTCTTGGGACTGGAGGAGGAAAGCAACCAGGCTGCACAAAGGCTGTCCAGCGTGTTCTTGCTGGGCTTTCCTAATCACAAAGTAGGAGGTAGGAAAGGACACTGCACCAGCTGGCAAGGAAGAGCTCACCCCCCCACCAACCAAACTCACCAGTAAACACTGGAAGCTCCAGGCAAGTTTACAGCAAACAGCTTCAATGTGTTTAGTGCTTCCTGATTCTCCCCCAGGCCCAGCGAGGGTCTTTTAAAAATTCAATAGCTTGGCAAAGAAAGTACTAATCTTCCCACTGTGCATGATAATAAGCCAGCCGCTCAGGAAGGTGGGCCCCCCAGTGACAATTCCTTTACATAGCATCTTAATGTTGCATTTCCATGAAGAGATGGGAATGGGATTTGCAGTCAGCTGTCTTGCTCTGCACAGAGCACCGTTGTGCCCTAAACCCTCTCTCTACATAGCTACAGGGGGCCAATCTTATGTTTAAACTCTTTTTAAGATTACTATCTTTCTTTGACTCTCAAAATTTACCATGGATTGGCAAGCCAAGGAGGGATGGAACTCAGGAAGGGCTCTGCTACGGAAAGTCCTAACAGAGGGAATGTGCACAATCTGCCTGGACAAATCCATTTCAAAGGGGACTGAAGTCTCAGTGCAGGAGTTCTATTTGGAGCGGACTGAATCAGGAACACAGATGTTTCTCAGTTAACAGAATTGGCAGAACAGCTCCTGGACCAAATCCGAGTTCTTAATGCAGGAAGAGGCCTTGGAGAGCATCTAGTTGAACCCACTCACTGACATGAGGAGGAAACTGAGGCCCATGAGGCAGTTAGGTGGCACACCCAACAAGTGGCCGAGTGGCAGTGCTCTGATGACAAGTCCTGTGCGCTTTCCATTACACCATGATTCGCTTTAAAAATAAATAAAAATTCTACGCTGACTTCAACCTTGGAACTCCTGTAGATTCGTGTCAATAGCTTTTCCCCTCCCCGCACAGAGTTCGTAAATCCTTCCCCTCCCACTCCAATTCCTTTCACTCCCACAGCCCTTCCAACTAGTTTGATAAACAGACGTGGACTACCGCCTGAATGTTTTGGGGTGCATTCATTATGGTCCCAAAACTTGAACGTGACTTGCTTTCCCAGTGCCTCAGTTTCCTCGTCGGTGAAATGGGGCTTCTCACCCGAACTGCAGAATCAGGGAGAGAGCTGGTTAAAATTATCACCTGGCACACAGTAGGCGCTTAAGAAGTGATTGCAGAATGGGGACCCCCCACCAAGACCCTAGAGACCGCCTTCCAAACCCCTGGGGGGCGTTGAGGAGAGCAAATGGAAAGGCCAGCTTGCAGGTCTGGCGGGGCCAGGGCAGCGACGGCGGAAGGGGTTGGTTGTTTACATACAGTCAAGGGAAGGCAGCTCGGCTCCAGGCGGGAGCCCGGCGCTCCAGCAGATCCATTTTACTTGGACGGAGGGTAACCATCTAGGCGCTGATTCTAGATCATGGTTCAACCAACTGCCCCTATTCTAAAAGGCGGAATCCACATCTTCCGTGGGAATTCCACCTGGGCTTCCAAGTGGGACGGCTTTTAAGGAGCGGGTTTACAGTTGCCCGCGAAATCCTAAGCACGCCCAAGCATTCACGTGCAGGCCGGGAAGTCGGTGGGATCGGGGAGGAAGCGGGCCAGGGGGCCAGAAGGGGAGCGAAGGATCCCCGAGACGCAGCGAGGGCCTCCCGGAGCTGACAGCCCGGCGGTGCCCGGAGACGCGGTCGGCCGGCGGCCCCGCGCCAGCGAGGAAGTGCCGAGCCCAGCGCGCAGGCACCCCGCCGGGCTGGGACCAGCGCCGAGGGGCCGCGGGGCAAAGGGGCCAAGGGACAGCGGGTCTGCGCTCACCCATAAAGAGGCAAAACAGGTCGAGGCAGATGAGCAGCGCCCGCTTGCTGCCGCCCTTCCTTGGGTTGTTGTTGAGCGCCGGGCTGCCGCCGTTCTTGCTCTCCGGGACGATCGCCTTGTCGTACTTGTAGTTTTGCATGGCGCTGGCTACGGCGCGATCCTCCCGCCCCGCGAAGACGCTCCGCAAGAGCGGCCACACACCCAGACGTGGGGTTCGCTTCCTGGCCGAGGCTGCTCCGGAGAGTGGCGGGTCGGCCCGGGTTTGGGGAGCGGAGGGAGGCGAGAGTGCGGCTTCGCTGCCTGCTTCCAACGCAGACAGTGGTGTTTTCTGCTCCCCTTGGGTGCCTCTGCTTTCTTCCTCTCTCAACCCCAAATCGTTCGAAAGTCCAAGATGAAGAGAGCCAAATCCCGAGCAGAAAGTTTTGCAGAGCTGCGCTGCTCGGGGCGCGCTGGGCTGGCGTGTGCCTGGGGGAGTGAGCGAGCGAGTGGGCAGCGCGGGCGCTCGGCCACCTTCCTCCGCAGCTGGCGACTTAATGAATGGGAGCTGCGCGGATCCCGGCCACTCCGAGCGCCAGCCCAGCTCCAACTTTCCCTCCTCCTGCTGCTGCTGCCGCCGCCGCGGCTGCTGTTGTGATCGCCTTGGGTTTGTTTTCTGCACTTTTATTTCACGAGGTCCTTTAAAAAGAGAGAGAGGGAACGAGAGGGACCTCCTCACTTGGCTCTGAAGGGATTCAGAAAGCACAGCCCCTTCCTTAAGCTTCCTAAGACGTAGGATAATTAAGGCCACATTTTCCCCCACCCCCTTAAAAAAAAAATCCTAAAAGGAAAAGTTACTCTCAAACTAGAGAAGCAGGGAGCCCCTAGCGTTCAGAAATATCAGGTTGTCACAAAAGGAAAAAAAAAAAAAATATATATATATATATATATATATTAAACATTTTCTTACTGGCCTTGGATCAGGCAAAATTTAAGGCTGTACAGCTAAAATGCACTTCTCACAAGTTTGGGGCTTTCAAGTCTTTTTTTTTTATCCCCAAGTCTTTATTTTTATTTGAATCACATTTTCTTGAAAATATTCAAGGAAAACTGTGGTGTGTTGTTCTTGGTTTTTGTTGTTGTTGTTGTTGTTGTTTTTGGAGGGGGGGGTTGTTTTGTTTTTGGAAGATCTTACACCCAGCACAGATTCTTGTGCTAGATCCTGAGTATAGTAACATGAAAATGACTACAGGACTCTGGAGCTAGACTCACTGGGTTTGAATCCTGGCTGTGGCTCTGTGACTCAGTTTCCCCACATGTAAACTGGAGCTGATAACTCTCCCATATAGTGTAATTGTGGAGATTTAATTAGTTAATCTACATGAAAAGTGTCATGGTAGATATAAGAAGTGCTCTATATATGGATTCCATGAGTTTTACTCCTGTTGCTGGGGTGAAGGAGTCTCAAGCCTCCAGCCCCTGTGCCAGCGGTGCCTGTACCACAGTGGGGTGGGGAGAAGCCAGGCCAGCAGGAGTACTCCCTGGAGATACTATCTTTAGCTTGCATTTGGGAGCAATCTAAGCTTTGCCTTAGATTGTCATATTATTTTTAAATTATTTTATGTGACTTAATCACTTCCAGATAAACATTCACAAGGCAAGGGCCTTCCCTTATATTTTCTATAGTGCCTAGCAGAGAGTTAAGTACACAGTAGACAATAAATGAATATTTCTTCCAGATGTCTATTTTTATACATCCCGTAGCTTTTTAATAGTTGATATGGGGTTCCATAACCCTATCAACCACTTGCCCTTTCTTTCTTTCTCTCTCTCTTTTTTTTTAAACTGCTTTTTAGAAAGAGAGGAAGGGAGGGAGAAAATCAGAAACATTAATATGAGAGTGAAACATTGATCAGCTGCTTCCTGCATGCCCCCTACTGGGGATTGAGCCTACAACCAGGGCATGTTCCCTGACCAGGAATTGAACCAGCAACCTTTGAGTGGATGGGAGGACACCCAACCAACTGAACCACACCTGCCAGGGCCGCTTGCCCTTTCTCAAACAGTCTTTTCACAGTCCAACCCTTGCACCCATACTCCCTCCACCTATAATGCACATTTGTCCCTTCTCTAGCTCCCACAATGCTCTCTCTCTTTAAGGTCCTCTGAAATGTTACCTTCTCTGGGACCCCTTTCTTGACCCCTGGACAGAATTAACTTCACCTTCCACACTTTGTCTTAACACTCTGGTAGCACTTGTCACTGTCTGATTTGGCGTCATAAGACTAGTCCACTCTATAAATTACCTGCTTCACAACATCTCCTCAGTACCTGGCACACTGCTTAGTGGCTGCTGAATTAAGCTCAAGTCCAGACTGGATAACAATACGTGGGGCTTACAAAGAAAGGCAAACTCGCTGTTTTTCTGGAAGCTGAGAGTAAATGAATCTCCAAGACAATGCTGAAACCGGGACACAGTACCCAAGAGAAAAAAAAATAGCAGCGAGTAAAAGCCAGGGTAACTAACAAAATAGATTCCTTAGGTAGCTTTTCAGTGAGAAATGTCTTCTTTTGAACTGTTAAAGTAGCAGAAACAATACAAGGTTGATTTCACCATTATTGACATTGTAAAAGGAATTCAAGGATCCCAGTGTCTCTCCCTTGCCCATCCAACACTCTTGGCAATTATAATCATCTCTCAAGTTCTAAGTCGCCAAACCGTATCTGTGGAATTTCAACTTAAAAGTGCTTACCTTCCTGAAACTACACTCCACTGTGATCTTTTCTTTCTTGGAATTCGAAAAGTCCTTGGGTATGTGTGCCATTAAGAAGGCCACTTATGCCCTGGGCAGTTTGGCTCAATGGACAGAGAGTCAGCCTGTGGACTAAAGGGTCCCAGGTTTGATTCTGGTCAAGGGCACATGCCCAGGTTGTGGGCTTCAGCCCCAGTAGTGGGCATGCAGGAGGCAGCCAATCAGTGATGCTCATCATTGATGTTTCTATCTCTCTCTCCCTCTCCCTTCCTCTCTGAAATCAATAAAAGTACCTTTTTTTAAAAAGAAAAGAAAAAAAATGAAAGCCATTTATATTCCACTGTACACTACTCTGTTCTATTATTTGAATTGTATAGTTACCTCCCTTCACCTTATCTGTGAAATGACTTTTATTAATTTAAGAATAAACATTTTTAAGAGACAGGTTTTTACTGTAGTTGAATGATATCATAATTCACCAATCATTGTTGGTCTCTTTAAAGTTATAGTGTAAGATTGTTAACTTTAGTAGGCGCTAGATTGAATACTAGGAACCCATTTTGCTTTAAGGTTCTCTGGACTAAACTCAGCTAATTTTTAAGAAGAATAAAAATCAGTTATTCCAGGGGTGAATGACAGGGAAAAATCAATGGATGCTTAAAAGATAGTTTTACATTTCCATTTACAAAGGTCTGTGGGCTATTTTTTTTTTCATAACAAAATGACCCTAGTGTTAATCGATACATGTAGTTGTATGCAAACAAGTATACTTGGATAATTCTTCAAGGGAACAGAAACTACAGAGGCTCATTAAAATTGACTTGAGCAAGTCATAAATATAGTGTCAGTATCATTCTTTAGATAATAGGAAATAAAACAGCCTTCCAAATACATAAGTGTGACGGCCTTTTGGCTTTAAACCCAAAATTGAACAATCTACTTAGCAAGTAATGCCACAGAACAGACTTGATAGTTTAGAATGGTGTCATTTAAAAGTAATTAAAATTCCTGGTAAGTGTAGCTTACCAAAATTCACACCTAAAATGACAGCCAGATCACTAAATTAGTCTCTATGAAAACTATAGCATCAGCCGGAATAGATGCCTTTTTAAGATTAACTTATTATGTGTGGCAATGACAGCACATCATTCTTAATAACTGACACCTCCCAAGAGACAGAAATGGCCTTCATTTCTAAGATCTCTTATTACCTCATAATTTTATTTCTCTCTTTTTAACCCCTAACATTCAATCATTCAATAATTAATCATTTAAATTTTTTTTTCAAAGAGGCATGAATTGGATCTGGAAATGTTTAAGGGAGAGATAACTGAGTTCCCTTCACATAAAGGTATATATAGTCCAAAGGTCGGAGCCCAAATTTCCCAAGCCATTGAAATTCACTTAAGAAGACAGATGAGTCCAAGCCAGTTTGCCTCAGTGGATAAAGCATTGACCAGCAGACTGAAGGATCCCAGAGTTTGATTCCTGTCACCAGCATGTACCTTGGTTGCAGGCTCTGTCACCCACCGTGGTTGCAGTGCTTGTGGGAGGAAAGCAATCATTGTGTCTCTCACATCAATGTTTCTCTCTCTCTCTCTCTCTCTCTCTCTCTTTCTCTCTCTCTCTTTCCCTCTCCCTTTCACTCTCTCTAAAAATCAATGGAGAAAAGTTTTCTCAGTGAGGATTAATTAGCAACAAAAAAAAACAAAACAAAAAACAAGAGGAGAAGAAGAAGAAGGAGAAGAAGAAGAAGAGGAGGAGGAGGAAAGGGAAGGAGAGGAAGAGGGAGGAGGAGGAGGAGGAGGAGGAGACAGATGAGTTTGGGCTACTAGTATCCACTTATCCAGCTTCCTCAGGTTTTCCATTTACATTCCACCTCACTTTTTACTAAATGAAAGTTGCTGCTTGGTGCTGGTTGGATGAGGGGAGCCCCCACAGGACTGAGTAGAGGCCTCCACAGAAATAGTCCTGATAAAGACAGGAGAAGCAGAGAATTTGAGGTCTGACTATTTTGTCTTAGATCTGCTGTTTGACCCAAGGCAAGCTGAGCAACTTCTCAGACTTTCAGCTTCCTTGACTTTGAAATGGGGCTGATGTTTTTCTCTGGTTCTGGGGACTATAACATTAAAAATGAAGTAATGAGTTTGAAAATAACTGGTATGCAACAAACAGTTGACAAATGTTAGTTGAAAGTTAATATTTTAAATGAACACATTGTTCCTCAATACACCTAAGTTAGTATATGTACTGCAGAAGCACACAATACACCTAACCATTTAATTTTATTCATCCTTCACTAAATGTCATAACACCTTCATTGGCTCTCTCTAAAACACCTTCAGCGGCTCTCTCCCTATCTTCTTTTAAATGCACAATTTCTTGAGATTTCTGAATGTAGTAAATTAAATATGCTTTGTTTTGCAACTTAGTTACATACTGTTTTCTTCAGGATTATTTGTGAAACTCAAGAAAAGCCATTTGCTTAAGCTAATAATCTTGGGCCAGTGAGAGCACTTTCATTTTAAAGACACTTTCATTCCTATTATCTTATTTTATCCTTACAACTCACTGAAGTAGGTGGGGTTGCTATCATTAGCCTATTTTATAGATGAGAAAACTGAGGCAAGCCCATGTAACTGGCTAGAACGGGGTTTTCCCATAGGCAAAGTGGAAATTATTCTAACCTTAGTTCACTCAATATAAATAAACACCTTTACATTTTATAAAGGTATTTGCATTCACTAAACTGATTTCAAGTAGGTAAGGCAGAGATTATGATTTAGAAATAAAGGTACTGAATATTGAAAAGATACGAGATGTGTTTAAAGTGGGGGTCAGGAGATTCCTGAAGCAACAGCAGGATTCCCGGTCTCTCAATTTCTAAACCAAGATTCTTCATAGCACAAGGTCTCAGCCTCGAAGGTAGAAACTCAGTAGTTTCTGCTTCTCAGCAGCGGTTTCCCAGGGTAATTCAGAGGGATTGCAGAATCAACCTCACGTCTATTTAAAAGACGAAGGAGAAGAAGTTTTATTTTGTTTTGTCTTTTCTTACAGGCTTGGAAAAGAACAACTATGTTGCATCTTGTGTCACTGAAAGGGAAGATTTGGGTTCATTATTTGGCAAGCAGGTATTTGTTACCAAAAGAGAGCTTGGAGAACGCAAAACAGTATAATGTAAAGCAGCCTTGATTCATGTGAATATTTTTACTTTTCTAAAGTGGTAATCTTTTCTTTAGCTAAAAATTGCGGCAGTTAAGAGATAACCTTACGATAATTCGAACAGTTAACATTGTTCATTTAAATAAAAAAAAGGATCTAGAATGGATGAATTTGCATATAGAGACGTTGCAAAGTTTGTCTCTAGAACATGTCGAACTAGAGCAATGCTGGTAACTCAAAAGGAGACTGATGCTGCCACCTTGTGTCATTGTAGGAAGATACCAGGACTCCCAAAGTGAAATCTTGTAATTGGGCATGGGTAATGGTTGGAATAAGAATTCAGAATCTAGAGGTCAATGGGGGGGGGGGGGGGGGGGGAGGGAAGGAGACATATGTAAAACTTTCAACAATAAAAAATTTTAAAAAAAGAATTCAGAACTTTTATATCATACATAAAAAATAATATTTCCTGATCCAGGTATTTGTCCTTTATGCAACAGATATTTACTGAGCACCTACTATGTACCAAGCACTCTTCTAGGGGCTAGTGAGACAGGATAGTAAGAAGTTAGGAAAATTCCTTGGCAAGTGGAACGGGGAAACTGGCCCAGCAATTTACAGCAAGCAAAACTGACATAGGACCTTGCCCCCAGGTTGGACTTCCCTCCCCTGGCATATCACTGGCCATGCAGTTTAGACCCCCATTACCTTTCCTCCTTAGAGATAACATCTAGGCCTCAGTTGTACTATTTCAGTTCCAGGCCCAGAAAAGCAGCAAAACCAGGTGGGTGATGCCAGGACCAGCTGCAATGCTAATGAGCCCCAACCCTGGTGTTGACCAATCAGTAGACACCAGGACACTGAAATGGCACACCTGGAAAAGCTGATGAATATTTTACTGAAATCTCACCTGAGACCTCCCCTAAACTCCCAGCTTTAAAAACCCTCAAAACAAAGGTCCCAGCCTGTGCTCCCTCTCCCAGGAGCAGGCCCACACCTCTCCCTTCCCCTCTTCTTCACCCACAGGCATGCATCTCCTAAATTCTAAGGGTCCCCACGACACTTGCAACCAGCAGAGCAATGAGCAGCGACAGCTTGTCCCAGGCTAACCCCCTGAACTTGTCTCCAAGGCCCCCTTTTCTCTGATCCTCCAGTGAGCTGACAGTAGCCCTACCTTGGCTCACTTCTTTCCCGTAATGTTTTAGAGAGCCAAAGCAGCCCCACCTAGTCTCTCTCCTGTTGCTTCTTTTCTTCTAGGTCTCTCCTATTTCACTGTCCCCAGCTTTAATAAACATACTCTCAAAATCACATGAACTCCTGTTGTGAATTCTTTCCTCTACAAAGTCCAGAACTTACATCATAGAGACTGGTCAGAAGCAGATCTGCTCCAGGCCAGATGCCTGTCTGGTAACACTAGGAATATGGCAATGAACAAAGCAGACAAAAACTCCTGTCCTCACTGAGCCTTCAGAACTCTAATTATTTTATTTGTATGAATTTATGTAATAGTCTAAACAACTCTATAAGGAAGGCTTTGCATTTTATACTAGTAAATGAGGTTACTGGGACACGGGGAGGTTACGTAACTGGTCTAAGATTATGTGGTTACTGAGTGATAGAGTCTGTATTTGAATATGATATAAGAGCAGCCAAGACTTTAATCATCTATCTAGATAAGCGATTTTCAACCGGTGTGCCACAAGAATTTTTTTAAACATGCAATAGCTGACTATTTAGTCAGAGGTACTGACCTCTTTTTCCTTAGGTTGTCAAATAAAAAAATGACAATAGCCAACACAACAATAGCTGTCTGATGTCCATGAATCAAAATTATACCTATTTTTATGTAGGATAAGCAAAAAATACAATTATGTACCACAGAATTTTAGTAATTAGCTTGTGCTTGCTATGAGATGAAAAAGGTTAAAAATCACTGATCCAGACTAAATAAACTTTGTCCTCTGTCTAAGGTACCAGAGAAGGTTAGTGGTTTCCCCAAGTGCAACTAGCTGTGTGTGTCTGGGAGGCAGGGTAGAAGGTGCATGTGTATTATTCACTGAATTCATATATATACATATTCTGTATACATATTCACTGTATATAAATGTATTTATTCACTGAATGTGTATGGGTATTTATCATCAAATTTTCATGAGCTCCTATTCCATACTAGAATTCATGCTAGGTGCTAGAGATAATCTAATTAGAGCTTATGATCCCTTTCTCCAAATGACTCCTTTTTAGTAGGAGAAAAACTTAACAAATTACTTGCCACATTACCATGGCACATATCACATCTATAATAATAAAAGCATAATATACAAATGGACCGAACGACCAAATAGCAAAATGACCGTCTGGATGACTACACTATGACATGCACTGGCACCAGGCCAGCCAAGGTGGGTGCGATGCAATTAAGGGGGGGAGGGAGGGCGGGGAAAGGCGCCATCGCCCCACGATCAACCCATAGAGGGAGGCCCAGGCCATCCTCTGCGGGGTGATCGATTGGGTTGGGGGCGGGGGGGGTGGGGGCTCCATGGAGCTGGGGGTGTGTGGTGGTGGACATGGGCAGCACCAGGCCAATGTGGGTGCGGGTGGGGCGGGGGGGGGAATCGGGGCTGTGAAGTTGAAGCGGGCAGCCAGGGGAAGGAAGGCCTACCCTTGCACGAATTTCATGCAGCGGGCCTCTTGTTTTACTATAAAGACTTAATTATTTTCTTCAAAAGACTCTAACCCCCTTCAGACAACACTCAAACTTTGGTGCCTAGCATGATACGCAATAAGCCTTCCCAAAGTCATTGTTGAATGAATGACTAGCAGACAGTTATGCTGTCAGGGAAAGTTTTACAGAGCAGATAAGTCATAGCTACATCATACATTTGCATCAGGTATATAATAACTGGTCTATCTACATACAAACAAAAGTGTAAGACCTCTACTTCACACCGTACACTGAACTTAATCCCAGAAGAGCAGTCATGCACACATATAAGAGAAGACCATGTGGGGATGGAGGCAGAGGCTACAGGGAGGAAGCCACCAGGAGGGGGCAGAGGCAGGGAAAAGACTCTCTCCTAAAGGGACAGAGGGAGTGTGCTCTCTGGATTTTGGACCCCTGGCATCCAGAACTGTGAGAGAACTATTTTTGTTGTTTTAAGCCACCCAGTTTGTACTAATTTGTTAAAGCAGCCCTCAGAAACATGGAGTTACTGAGTGCATTATCTTCTTCAATTCAGACAGTTTTTCTTTCTCTAAATGTTAGGGGATGGGGAAATGGGATACAGAAGGGCAGGGACAGGAAGATGCAGGCCTTTGCACTAATGTTCCCTCCATCTGGAATGTTCTTTAGGCCTTTGCTTTATTCACCATGCCTGCATCTCTCATGGCTTTATTTTTCTTCATAGAATGTATATATTTTTAACTTGTGTTTCTTTCCTGTCTTCCTCACCAGACTTCAGACTCCATTAGGATAAGAACTTTTTGTCTTTTTGCCCTTTAGTCTACTATGTGTCTGGCACTTAGCAAATATCCTATATAATAAAGGGGTAATATTCAAATTAACCCTCACACCCTCATAAGATGGCTGCCTAGACCAGGCCAGCAGGGGGGTTAGTGAGGGATGACCAAATGACTGAACAGCAGGCTGCGTGGGGCGACCAGGCTGGCAAGGGGGAGAGGGATCACCAGGCCGGCAGGGGGGGTAGTTAGGGTTGACCAGGCAAGCAGAGGGAGGCAGTTGGGGGCAACCAGGATGGCGGGGGGGGGGGGAGGTGAAGTGGGGGGGGCATTGAGGAGCAACTAGGCTGGCAGGGGAGGGCAGTTGGGGCAACTGGGCTGGTAGGGGAGAGCAGTTGGAGGCAAACTAGGCCAGCAGGGGAGGGCAGTTGGGGGCGATTGGGCCCACAGGGGAGCGGGTAAGGGCAATCAGGCTGGCAGGCAGAAGCAGTTAGTGGCAATCAGGCAGGCAGGCAGGTGAGTGGTTAGGAGACAGCAGTCCTGGATCAGGCCTAAACTGGCATCCCCCGAAGGGTCCCAGATTAGAGAGGGTGCGGGCTAGGCTGAGAAACACACCCCCAGTGCATGAATTGCATGCATTGGACCTCTAGTAACATAATAAAATACATCCATTTAAAGTGGTTTTATTTTATCCACCAAGATGTACAACCATAAGCAAAATCAATTTTAGAACACTTTTATCATTCCCAAAATGAACCTGTACCCATTAGTAATCACTACCCATTCCCTCCAATCTCTCCAGCTCTAGGTAGTCACTAATCTATTTTCTGTCTCTGTGGATTTTCTTATTCTTGACCTTTCATATAAATGCAGTCATATAATATGCTGTCTTTTGTGTCTGGTTTCTTTCACTTAGGATAACATTTTCAAGGTTAATCCGAGTTGTAGCATATATTAGCACTTAACTTTTTTTTCTTTTACCAAGTATTACTCCATTGCAAGGCTACACTACCTTTTTCTTTATACATCCATTTGGTGATATTTGGTTTGTTTCTACGTCTTGATTATTATAATAATAAAAGGGTAATATGCTAATTATACCAAACGTCTTCTGGATGTCATCCTGGACATCTTTCCTAATGAAGCCGGGCTGGAGGGAAGCCAGCCGGGTTCCCGGGTGACAGAGGGAAGCCAGTTCCAGCAACCAGGGAAAGGAAGGCCTACTCTTGCACGAATTTTTCTGCATCAGACCTCTAGTCTATACTATTAAAAGTCTAATATGCTAATTAGGCCAGACAGCCAAATGACCTTCTGGACAGCATTCCGAACATCCTTCCAGACAAAGCTGTGGTGGCAGGGGCTGAGGCAGAGGGGGTTAGAGGCAATCAGGCCAGCAGGGGAGAAGTTAGGTGATCAGGCTGGCAGGGGAGCAGTTAGGGGAGATCAGGAAGGCAGGGAGAGGGTAAAGGGTTAGGGTTAGGTTTAGGGTTAGGGTTAGGGTTAGAGTTGGGGTTTAGGGTTACAGTTAGGGTTAGGGTTAGGGTAAGGATTAAGGTTTAGGGATAGGGTTAGGGTTAGGTTTAGGATTTAGGGTTAGGTTTAGGGTTTAGGGTTTAGGATTAGGGTTAGGGTTAGGTTTAGGGTTTGGATTAGGGTTAGGTTTAGGGTTTGGGTTAGGGCTGAGGGTTAGGGTTAGTGTTAGGGTTTAGGATTTAGGGTTAGGGTTAGGGTTAGAGTTAAGATTTAGGGTTAAGGTTGAGGGTTAGGGTTGAGGGTTAGGGTTTAAGGTTAGGGTTAGGGTTAGGATTTAGGGTTAGAGTTAAGATTAGGGTTAGAGTTAGGGTCATAAATAGGGTTAAGGTTAGGGTTTTGGTTAGCTTTAGGGTTAGGGTTGAGGGTTAGGGTTAGCGTTAGGGTTCAGGGTTTAGGGTTAGGGTTAAGGTTAGTGTTAGGATTTAGGGTTAGGGTTAAGGTTAGGGCTTAGGTTAGGGTTAGGGTTGCGGTTAGGATTTAGGGTTAGGGTTAGGGTCATAGATAGGGTTAGGGTTAGGGTTGAGGGTTAGGGTTAGGTTAGGGTTTGGGTTAGGATTATGTTTAGGGTTAGGGTTGAATGTTAGGGTTAGGGTTAGGGTTTAGGATTAGGGTTAGTGTTTAGGGTTAGGGTTTAGGATTAGGGTTAGTGTTTAGGGTTAGGGTTAGGGTTATGGTTTGGGTTAGGGTTAGGGTTAAGGACTAAGGTTAGGGTTAGGGTTTAGTATTTAGGTAAGGATTAGGGTTAGGGTTAGGGTTAGGGTTGGCTTTGAGGGTTAAGGCTAGGAATAAGATTTAGGATTTATTATAGGTTTAATGTTAGGGTTAGGACTGAGGGTTAGGGTTAAATTCTCACCCTAACCCCAACCTAAAACTAACCCAAACCCTAATTCTGTCTCTCAACCCTAACACTAACACTAACCATAACCATAAACCCTAATCCTAACCCTAAACCTAACCTTAACCCAAATCCTAGCCCTAACCCTAACCATAACCCTAACCCTCAAGCCTAACCCTAACCTTAACCCTAACCCTAACCCTAACCCTAAACGTAACCCTAACCCAAACCCTAACCTAACCCTAACCTTCAACCCTAACCCTATTTATGACCCTAACCATAACCCTCACCCTAACCCTAAATCCTAACACTAACCTTAACCCTAACACTAAACCCTGAACCCTAACGCTAACCCTAACCCTCAACTCTAACCCTAACCTTAATCCTTATCCTAAACCCTAAGATAACCCAAACACTAAACACTAATCCTAACCCTAATTCTAAACCCTAACCCTCAACCCTAACTCTAACCCTACCCCTAAACCCTAAACCCTAAACCCTAATCCTAACCCTCAACCCTAACCCTAACCCTAACCCTAATCCTAAACCCATGATCAGTTCATTGTTGGACCTGCAAGGTTTGAAATATCTATTAGTTATTCCCATGGTCCGGTAGACAGATATATAGTACTAGAGGCCTGGTGCATGAATTTCATGCAGGGGGGTGGGTCCCTCTCCAATTCGGGACCCCTCAGGGGAGGTCTGACAGCTGGTTTAGGCCTGATCCTGGAGATTGGGCCTAAACCAGCAGTCGGACATCTCTCTCACAATCCAACACCTCTGGTTCCTAAATGCTCACCTGACTGCCTGCCTGATCGCCCCTAACTGCCGCCCCACCAGCCTGATCACCCCCAACTGGCCCCCATGCCTACCTGGTCACCCCCAACTGTCCTCCCCTGCTGGCTTGGTGACCCCTAACTGCCCACCCCACCAGCATGGTCTCCCCTTACTTCCCCCCCCTGCTGGCCTGGTTGCCCCCAACAGCACCCCTCTGCTGGCCTGGTCACCCCTAACTGCCCTCCTGCCAGCCTTGTTGCCCCCAACTGCCATCCGCATCAACCTGGTCACCCACAACTGCTCCCCCTGCCAGCCTGGTCGCACCTCACTGCCCCCCTCTGCTGGCCTGGTTGCCCCTCACTGCCCCCCTCTGCTGGCCTGGTTGCCCTTAACTGCCCCTCCCTCCCACTGACCTGGTCATCCCCAATTGACCCCCCCTGCTTGTTCAGTCATTTGGTCATCCTTCACTAACCCCACTGCCTGCCTGGTCGTCCCCAACAGCCCCCTTCTGCCGGCCTGGTCGCCCCCATCTGCCCCCCCCTTCCCCACCGGCCTGGTTGCCCCTCACTGCCCCCTTCTGCTGGCCTGGTGGCCCCACACAACCTGATGTTCAGTTGTTTGGTCGTCCCTCACTAACCCCCCTGCCAGCCTGATCACCCCACACAGCCTGTTTGGTTGTCCGTTCAGTTGTTTTGGATGTGATGGCCCCTGACTCTTTATATATATATAGATAGATATAATTTTATTTTCATTATAACATCAAATAACTTGTATACCAATTTAATTCTTTATTCACTCAGTAAAGAATTAGTGTATGCTCATTATGTATAAGGCATAACTGTAGCTGATAAAGATAATCTAATTCTGATTATCCCTCAGACAGTATTCTACATCTTTCCAGTAATCAGTGAATATAGTGTGTAGTCAGGAGACATAAATATTAATAATGTCTTTGTTTTAACTGCTTTGTGATCTTGGGCAAGTATTTTCACTTATATATGCCTCAGTTTCTTCTACTTTAAAATGGGATTGCTGTACATGATGATAACAATGATCCCTGTTCTTCTCCCCTGCACCCCCACATACACACACACACAGAGCCTTAAAAATTCTTCTACTTGTTTATCTTTATTGAAAACTAGTTTTCCCCAGGTAACATCATTTCTTTGGAACTTTGCTGGAGAAGGCAGCTACTTTTCCTTCTCCTTCCAATTCACTGGTCAAAGAAAAAGAAGTTGGTCTATATATTCCTGACTCTCCTTAGCCATTTCTCTGCCTTTGTTTCTCTTCCATGAACTTAGCAATCTCTATTCTTTAAAAAACAAACAAACAAATGTGCTTTTTTATTATTATTACAAGAGTAATTACCATTTCTATGTAGATAAACATAAAAAGTTATGTTGCCTCCCCATTTTATATGCTAATTTTCATAACACTGTACTCACACATCTGGCATGACATTTATAACATTCTGCCTGCTATTGTAGTTATTTGTGTGCTTGGAGATTATATCTTTCATGAGATCAGGGACTATGTCATACTCATTTTTATAGTGCCCATAGTGTTCAGCTTAGTGCCTTATCAATCACAGACACCCCAAAAATGTACTGAATTAATAAGTGAGTCAATAAACTATCTATAATAAAATGTATTTTAAAAAAATCTAATATGCAATAAAAAATTTTTTTTCAAAAGGACCCTTCTAATGTCTGTGGGTGGTTTCTTGGCTCTTTTGAGCTTTTCTGTAATATCATTATACCTTCTTTGATTTTTATATCCACCTATGAGGTCATGGAATTCTCTCTGGCACATGCAAGGTATTTCTGATTTTGTATAAAAGTAGCACAGTGAAAATATTATTGCAAATAAAATCAGCAATTTGAATCCCAAGTCTGTGTGACTTTGGGTAAGTTGCTGTTTCTCCCTAAACCCAGGTTCCCAGTTTGATAGTGAGAAACAGACCTTATACAATGGATTGATATAGGAATACAATGAGATCATGAATGTGGAAATTCTTGGTAGACTGAAATGACACCATTAAAAATTATCCTTTAAAAATTTTTTCTGAACAGATATAATATTACATTATTTTTACTGTTTAAATGATCAAAATTCTTCAATGGAATATTTTAGTAGACTCCCAGCTTAATGCTAAGATTTGACAGGAATCTGGCTTGAGAGATATGGTCTATAATTTTCAAGTAATTGTTATTATATATTATATATAATTATTTATTATTTATGGACAGAATTCTATTCATAAAAATTTTTGACATTTATATAATCTAGGGCCACCACATGTGGCTACACAATTCCAGGATTTCCGTTCACAGATGTAACCCCCATGAAGCCTCCAGCCTTGTGCACTGGAGTGGCCCTGGTAGTCAGCCATGCAGTTATAAAAAGAATAGAGAGATTCAGTACAAGTACCTAATACATTGTGTGAGTATTTTAGGAGACATATTTATAATGAATTCTTAAACTGCATATGTCAGTCTTTACTATTAGTACTAAAAGCATGAAGAAAAAGTATTGAGACAAATATTAAAAGAGATTAAGGTGAAAGAATATCACTAACTAGATAGAGATATAGATGTAAATATAAATTCATCTTTGGCCTAAGTGCTTCCCATCATTTTATTAATGTAAGCCTGGATATCATTCTCCAATAGGAAGTGTTTCCATACAAAGGTACAGTTGTACTTTGTTAAAACTTACATATCTTAATAAATAAATCATAAGGACTAAAAAAATATATGCAATTACATAGAACACTTAAATACATACATATTATGCTATATGTTTCTTATCCTATCTAATAAAAGGGTAATATGTAAATTAACTATCACTCTATCACAAAGATGGTGGCACCCTGTAGCCACAAGATGGCGGCACCCAGTCCTCTCAGCCCTGCTGGAGTCCCCCAGTCCCAGGGGGGCAGTCGCTGAGAGTGGGCAGAGTGAGCAGCCTGGCAGAAAGCTTGCTTTGTCGCTGTGGTGATGAGGCAAGTGTTCCACCCTGGCTGCGGAGGGCCTCTGGGCAGCGGGCACGGAGCGGCCGGGGGGAGGGGGAACACTTGCGTTGTCGCCCTGGCAATGAGGCAAGCATTCTGACCCGGCCGCAGATGGGCCTCTGGCCAGGCTGGGGAGCGGATGGGCCTCTGGGCCACGGAGAGCCTCTGGGCAGCGGAGAGCCTCTCTGGCAGCAGCCATGGAGCAGCCAGACCCCACGAAGAGCTACTGGTGCATGGATTCATGCGCAGGGCTACTAGTATAAAAATATAACTGATGTGCTTACTTAGCTATGTTTCATCAATTTATCCATTTATTCAATAAATATAATTGGACATTGACTCTTGTAAAGTCCTAGGAACAAAAAATTGTCCTCAAGATGCTCGCAGATATTCATTGTGGTTCCTAGGGCTCCTGAAAGACCATGAAATAAATGTGATTTGTGTGGAATCCAGCATGGGGTTAAGCCTCAAAAAAAAAAAAAAAAAAAAAAAAAAAGAAGGCATTGGGGGTTGGGGAAGATAAAGATCATCTCTAATTACCATGAGGTAAAATCATCTTGATAGAAAACAATTGAGACACGTGAGTCAGCTTGGAGCCCAAGTTGATCTTTTGACAAAGAACTGTGTCAAGCAGAACATTGACTCACTATCAAATGTGTCATTGCAGCCAACAAGGAAGAATTTATAAAGCTCTTGTGAGCCAAGTGCAAGTGCCGAAAGGGGAAGACTTTCTTCCATTCCCAGGCATGACGAGTGATATCAGTGAGGGCAGAAGAGTAGTGTTGGAATGAACTCAGCAAGTGCCAACAACAGCAGTAGACCCCAGAGAAAAGGGAGACACTTGGGGGCTTGGGATCCTAGTGACTTAACTGGGAAAGTTTCATAATATTAAAGGTAGTCCCATGCTAACAAGAAGAAAGGGTCTCACAAAGGGACATTTTAGTTTCTCAGTCTCTTACAAGAATGATAAGCCTATTTAGCCTTAAAAATATAAAACACGGGTCCTCTTTTTCCACAATATTATTGAAACTCATTTCCTCATTTTTTAACCCATTTTGTGTTATAGTGATAAAGAAGACATTATTTTACAGGTGAATCTGTGCAAAGTATTTTGTCTAATGCCCCAAACTGTGGGTTAGAGTGGAAATCAAAGAAACTATCCCAAGGTAATCTTATGTGTATGCCCTTGAGCGTTCTTTCTAGGTCATTCTCCTGGGATAATCAGGAGTTACTCAGGTTCCAGGATTTGATATAGATACTCTCTTTTGGAATAGGAAACACAGGAGAAAATATTAGGGCTAATGTTTGAGGAAGTTTCTCAATGTTCAATTTCATTGAAAAATGATGTCTTTTTAAAATTACCTAAATGATTCAGTTGATTAATCTCGATATTGTGATAATGTGATGTCAGATAGGCTGTACTACTTACCAGCATGTGTGGCCATGAACAAGCTACTTCCTGAAGTTTTCTGATCTGTAAAATGAGCTACATCTGCATTATAGTGTTCGAAGGTTAAGTAAAGAATGTACATAAAGTGTTAAATAAATGCTCGACTCATGATAATTTTGTATAATTAAACAACATAATGAGACTACTCCTTAGAAATGACAACCTTTTACAACTGGAGGATTAACACTTCAGGTCTGGTAACTAATTGAAATGCACAAGTTTCTGAAGTGTACAGACAAATGAGGAAACAAGTTTAATAACCTATTAAACTTGGAGGCAAAGAGTTGCATCCAAACAGAAATAGTTAAAGACAAAAACACAAGACTGAGAGCTCACACTCAGGTAAGCCAATAAAAAGCTTGATCTGAAAAAGTTTGGGAGGTTGTGTACATTCTTCCTAGGCTGTGTTACCTGACCTCTAGATTACTTGATTGCATCTAAATTGAATCTAAACCCCTGCCCTCTGTAATTTACAAAGTTGCAAAACTGGTCTGGGTGTCCAATCTTTGCTACAGAGAGAAAGCACCTCAGCAGAATTATTTCTTGAACATGTTAAAATCTTTAAACCTTAGAGCCAAAAGGACTCTGAATTGTAGCTTTGTAACTAGACAACCAAGGGTTCCCGGCTGCCTGTCACTACTTGAGCCAATTAAAGAGAGACAGAGTTAAAACATATATGAGCCTTTATTCCAATAATGCCGGCAGTGTGGGAGAGCAGCAGGTCATTCACAAAAATCTGCTCTGCAACCCCCCATAAGCCAGCTGCTTACATTGAGTAGGACAAAGATTATATGGAGAAGTAGGAATTACAGGCATGGGGAAGTAGGCTATGTGGGTTGGGGCAGGACTCCACTGTTTAGGCAACAATGTTGTTCAACTTTCCATATAACAGGGAGTTCTTGAATGAGAATGGACCGAATTCCAAGGTTGACTTCCAGGTCCAAGGTTGACTTTCAGGTCCCAGGGGCATACAACTACCAGCCAGGTTAGAATGTCCTTTCTTTAATCAGAACAAGGCAATCATGGTTAACAAGCATGATTAATATTTCTTATACTAAAAATTATCTTAGAGAGACTAAAGGGCTTGCTTAAAACAGGAAAACAAAACAAAACTAAACAAGATCCCAGATCTTCTCAGCCCTCATCTTGTACACTACTACACCATGTTGCTTCTGTTTTTGTTTTTTGCTTTTTATTTTCATGTGAAGGATTACATTTCAGCAAAGAATTAGGGGAAAGAAAGAGCCATTACGCTCATATAATAGTTGGCAGTTAGACAGGCATGAGCAGAGCAAGAACAATAGGCCAGGTGTAGAAGGTCACCAGTACTAAAAGCAAGTAACAATCGTAGGGTGGGACCTCACCCCCGGGGTGACCTCTCCTCCCCTATCATCTTGCTGGTCAAGCGGTTTAGACCCCTGACCTTTCATAATGCTAGTCATGTGGTAGACCCCCTTAGAGGAGGAACAAGGGGTAGGGGGCAAAGAATAGCCTCATATGACCCTCACACAACCACTCCCTTAAGCATTAAGCCCTAGAGATATCATCTAGGCCTCAGCTGTGTTTCAGTTCCAGCCCAGAAAAGCAGCAACCAAGGCCTGGTGACGTGATGCCATGGCTGAGGACCAGCTTCCATGACCAATGAACCCCTGCCCTGGTGCAAACCAATCAGTAGAGATCAAGATCCTGAAAGCACACACCTGGAAAGATGATGAATATTCTATTCAGATCCTCCTCTGAGACCTCCAGATAAAACACCTTAAAACAAAGGACCCAGTGCACTTTCTTTCTAGCTCTGGATCATGCCTGCCCTTTTACCCCTCTCCATCTCCCAAGCATATTCTCTCTGCCTTTCTTTTTCCTAAGCTCCAAGAGACTTTCTTTTGCCTCTGTATCTTATTTATTTTGAGCCCATGCAGCCCAGCTGTCCCATCTTTTCGACCTCTGTGACTTTCTAAATAAACTTCATCTTATAATTTGAGTTCCTTGGCTCTGAATTCTCTTTGCCAAACTCAAGTACTGAGGTTGCTGAGGCAAGGTTCAGTAACAATTTGGTGCCTTTTCACCATTAACATGTCTATTCTTGTGCCTCCTTATCCATAACTCATACACATGATATTGAACCAGAAATAATTGGAAACATGAGATGATTTTTTTTTTTTAGTAGTCATTAATGACTTGGTTGCAACCCACATATATGTATAGTGTGTGGGACTCAAAAGTGCTATAGAATTCAACATAATAAATGGCATGCACAAATGCAATAGTGGTCTTGTTGCGGGGGAGGGGATGATGCATTGACCATGTTCCAGGCATTGTGCTGCTAAATGCTTAAATATATTATATCCCACTTAATTTAAACAATAAATCAGTAAGATAAGTACTATCAAAATTTTCATTTTAAGGAGTAGAAAACCAAGGCACTGAGGATAAGACCTGTCTGTCTTTATGTAATGTGTGTATTTACATATATGTGTATATACATATATGTGTATACACACACACACACACACACACATATATACTTACTAGAAGCCCGTTGCATGAAGATTCATGCAATAGGCCTTCCTTCCCTTGGCTGCTGGCACCAGTTTTCCTCTGGCACCCGGGACCCAGGCCACAGTGAAGCCAAGCCTTCAGCCTCCAGGCCTGGCTCCAGCCACAGCGGAGCCTTCAGTCTTCAGTCTTCAGTTTTCACTCCGTGCCTGCGTATGCAAATTAACCCACCATTTTGTTGGGTTAATTTGCATACTCACTCCTGATTGGCTGGTGGGTGTCGCAGAGGTACAGTCAATTTGCATATTTCTCTTTTATTAGTGTAGATATATATGTATGTATGTATATATATATGTATGTATATATATGGATATGGATATATGGGCAGACTTATTTATTATGCAGGAAAGAAACAATTTTTAAATTATTATTTTAACAGAGCAGAAGAGTATCATGAATTTTGAATGCTCACTTTTTTGGTCTTCATCATGAAGCATGCCTGTCCTGACATCTAGCATTCACTAGCTTATCAGAGGGCAGTGTGTAAGAAGTTGCTTTATCTGTTTCTTAATGGTGACACCACCAACATTTTGTGAAAGGGCAATTTCTAGTTATGAGGAACTGCCTCAGGCATTTCAGGATATTTATGTCCCACCCCATCTCACTACATAGCAATAGCTACTTCCAGTCATTGTGAGGATGGAAAACACTTCCACACATTTTAAAATGTGCCCCAGCACCCCAACCATTGAGAACCACTGCAGGAGGGGTTGATGATGAGTCCCTGCTTTGCAGATGAGGAAACTAGGGCTTACAGAAGATAAGGGATAAGGTCACATTAGAGATATGCAGTGAGTTGGTACTCAGCAAACAAGTCATTTTCTAATTTCTGTTTCTCTACAGAGGGCCTTTTACTAACTTCAACACTCTGAATATATTTGTCATATGACCCAATTTATTTTTAAAACTTTTATTTTTACATAGCTGTATTTCATAAAGTGAGGTTCGTTTGTAAAATGGTCATGGTAACAAAGATAGACTAGATGATAAATCAGAGAAAAGTCATAAAATACAGTCTGGTGTGGCTTACTGGTTGAGTGTTAACCTATGAACCATGAAGTCAGGTTCGATTCCTAATCAGGGTACATGCTTGGGTTGCAGGCTCGATCTCTAGTAAGGGGTATGCAGGAGGCAGCCGATCAAGAATTCTTTTTCATCTGTGATGTTTTTATCTCTCCCTCACCCTCCCTCTCTGAAATTAATAAAAACATATTAATATAAAGTATAATTTTTAAAAGTCACAAAGTACAAAGATCATTAAGAGCTTGAGAAAGAGATTACAGGAGGAAATTTTAAACAAACTAGGCTATTCAGCCTAGAAATTAGAATGGGAATTTGATGTTAGTCTTCTAGCATGTGAAGGGTTTTCAAACAGAGAATGATATGTATAGGTGACATGTGGTATAGTCTGAGATGATATGAGTTCATGGTGATTGCATTGTGATAATGTCTGTACAGTGTTTGAAAGCTTACCAAGCACTTTCATATACATTATCTAATTATAATAATTTGTATAGTGGTGAGTTAAAAATGTAAATGTTGTATGTATCTTATATACATATATAAAAGACTAGGAAAAAAAACAGAGATTACTAATAAAAATGAAAGGACTATCCTATCTAATAAAAGAGTAATATGCAAATTAACCATCACTCTGTTACACCCACAAGCTATGCCCACCAGCCAGTCAGGAGAGTGTATGCAAATTAACCCAACCAAGATGGCTGAGGCCACGGAGCTAGCAGGAGGCTTGGGTTTCCCCAGCAATGGAGGAAGCCAAGCTTTCCACACACCCTGGCAGGCCCAGGCCTCCGCTCAAGGTTACAAAGTTTCAATTATAGAAGATAAATAAGATAAATAAGTCCCAACAAAAATGGCAGCAGCCACAGAGCTGGAGAGAGCAGGAGGCTTGAGTTGCCCCTGGTGATGGAGGAAGCCAAGCTTTCTGCAGCCCTGGCCTGCCTTGTCCTCTGCTTAAGGCTACAAAGATTCAATTATAGAAGATAAATAAATCCCAACAAAAATGGCTGCAGCCAGGGAGCAAGCAGGAGGCTTGGCTCCGCTCAAGGCTACTAAGTTACAATTATAGAAGATAAATAAATCACAGATCCAAGGGCTTCTGCTTGGGTTGCCAGGGGACGTGGCTGGCCTGCAAACCACCACAGGCTCATTGCCCAGGCCACCCCATGCCCCAAGGGAACCCCCATCCTGATCCAGGACACCTTTTAGGGCAAACCAGCTAGCCCCCACCCATGCACCAGGCTTCTATCCTATCTAATAAAAGAGTAATATGCAAATTGACCATCACTCAAACACACAAAATGGCTGCCCCTATGTGGTCAAAGATCCTGCCCCCATGTGGACACAAGATGGCCACCACAAGATGGCCAGTTGGGAGAGACCAGGCCTGCAAGGGAGGGAAGTTTGGAGCAATCAAGCTTGCAGAGGAGGGCAGTTGTGGGGGACCAGGCCTGCAGGGGAGAATAGTTGAGGGGGGACCAGGCCTGCAGGGATGGGCAGTTGGGGGGAACCAGGCCTGCAGGGGAGGGCAGTTAGGGGTGACTAGGCCAGCAGGGGAGAACAGTTGGGGTGGGGGGACCAGGCCTACAGGGGAGGGCAGTTGAGGGGAACCAGGCCTGCAGGGGAGGGCAGTTAGGGGTGACCAGGCCTGCAGAGGTGGGCAGTTGGGGGAGACCAGGTCTGCAGGGGAGGACAGTTAGGGGCAATCAGGCTGGCAGGGGAACAGTTAGGCATCAATCAGGCTGGCAGGGGAGTGGTTAGGGGGTGATCAGGCTGGCAGGAAGAAGAGGTTAGGGGCAATCAGGAAGGCAGGTAGGCGAGCAGTTGGGAGCCAGCAGTCCTGGATTGTGAGAGGGGTCCTAGATTGGAGAGGGTGCAGGCTGGACTGAGGGACACACCCCCATGCACTAAATTTGTGCACCAGGCCTCTAGTTGAATATAAACATATCCAATGATCCAGGTTTTAATTAGATAGGAAGGTGGCAGTTCTTGCCTGACCATCTAACATCTGGGTACTGTAGAAAGCTGATTAATTTAATTGAAGATACTGGTATGTATTACAAGACATGACTAGCTGAACAAACCAACAAAGCATCAATCAAAGTGAAATCAAGTTCAAAGAAAAAGTACATATGCATGACAAATTGCAGTCTTTCAATGAAAACAAGCCCCAAATTTTAGCAAACAGTGAAGTTAGGAACTCAGGATTATAGCGAATGCTTGAGACACAATGAAAAGACAGGACAAAGGTGATATAAGAGGAAAGCCTGGACAGAAGAGAGTTTGGGGGAGAAATCTTTATGAGAACAAAACTGCATACAAATTGCAACCATGTAATTAATTATTCATGAGACATCGTCCATTCCATTGTCTATATGTGTTACCCCAAATAAATAGAAATGAGTGCCTGTTATAAAGGGTACGAATGATTAACCAAGTAATGTGTGTGGATATGTGTTTTTGGGGGTTCATTATTTATCAACTTTTAAATCAAGAAACTATTTCCAGTGATGGTGCATTATGTTTTCCTCTTTGACATTATTCATTCAACAAATAGAGTACCCACTATATGCCAGGCACTCTTGTAGGCCCTGGGGGGTACCGTAGAGAAAGAATAAATATATTCTTGCCCTCATAAAGATTATTTTGTGTGTGTGTGGGGTGTGGGGGGGAATAAGAAATAGAAAAAAAATAAAGTAAAAAATATAGTATGCAAATGGTGATAAGTGGTACAAAGATAGTAAAGCAGGGAAGGAGAATGGGGACTGTTGGGACATCAGTGAAAAAAATAATACTTGTTGCTAGGATAAAATATTAAGTGAAAAGAGTAAGACTGAAAATTGTATAGCCGAAACCGGTTTGGCTCAGTGGATAGAGCGTCAGCCTGCAGACTGAAAGGTCCCAGGTTCGATTTCGGTCAAGGGCATGTACCTGGGTTGCGGGCACATCCCCAGTAGGGGGCGTGCAGGAGGCAGCTGATCGATGTTTCTCTCTCATCGATGTTTCTAACTCTCTATCTCTCGCCCTTCCTTCTGTAAAAAATCAATAAAATATATTTTTAAAAAATGAAAATTGTATAATTACATTGCTATTATTATATAGAAATACACTTAATGCAATATGCATAAGATATAGGATCAAAAGAAATACTGCTAAAGTTAGTTTTTTTTGGTTGATGAAATTAGGAATGATTTTTAAGGTGTTTTTCTTAGAACTTGCTGTTTTATTAGTGTTTCTATGATTAGCATGCATAACTTTTACAAATTAGAAACAATAAAAAAATTAAATTATATTTATAAATATGTTTTCCATCTTCACTAAATAGAATGGTTTATATTCCAGCATAGTATACTTGTATTTGATGTAAAGAAAAATCACTTCCTATAGAGATAAAATGGAACCTTTCTGAAATGCCCTATATCTCCCTTCATCATCTTTCACATTTCTATTAAAACTAGAGGCCTGGTGCACAAAATTTACGCACTGGGGTGTGGGGGAAGTTCCCTCAGCCCAGCCTGTATCCTCTTGTAGTCCGGGACCCCTCAGGGGATGTCCACCTGTTGGTTTAGTCCTGACTCCCCCAGGGGGATTGGGCCTAAGTCAGCAGTCTGACATTCCTCTCACAGTCTGGGACCCCTTGCTCCTTATGGCCCGCCTGCGCTCGCCAGCCATGAGCCCGGCTTCTGGCTGAGTGGCACTCCCCCTGTGGGAGTGCACTGACCACCAGGGGCAGCTCCTGCATTGAGCATCTGCCCCCTGGTGATCAGTGCACATCATAGAGACCAGTTGTTCTGGTTGTTCCACCATAATGGTTGCTTAGGCTTTTATTACATAGATGCTATCAAATTTTAAAAGTTCACACCAAAAGCCCCTGAGTTCTCTCCTCTCATTTATCTAACTGCTTAAACCACTCGAACAATAGTTATGATCAATTTTCTTGCATTATTAGCCTCCCCTGAGAGGCAATGCAGGATAGTGGTTAAGAACTTGGATTCCAGAGACAGGCAGTCTGGGTTTGAATGCTGCGCTGCTGCTCACTAGCTATGTGACTGGCCAAGTGACCTAATTTTTCTGTGCCTCAGTTTCCTCATTCAGAAAACAGGACGCATGTAATTTCTATCTCAGATTATTGTGAGGAAAAGTAAGTTCCTTCATATAGATTGTTTAGAATAATGCTTGCAAGTTGCATATGTTCATCAGTATTCTAAATTTAATTTGTCAGAAGGCAAGGACTACATTGAATATTTCTCTGTATTCTCAGCTACAATTAAACACAGTGCTAGGAAAATCATCCATCCATTATATACACCTGGGACCTAATATTCGGGGAACAGGTGAGATTTGGTGTGGATGAGAGGAGAATAAAATATCAAGCCTTTTTCTTGGTTATGTTTGTAATCTACCCTATCATTGTTTGAGGTAGAAAACAGAAATGAAAGCTGAGGCTCTGAGAACTTACACAACTGGGCCAAGATCACCCAGCTGTTAAGTGCAAATGAAACCCATGTTTGACTCTTTTCATTGCACTATGTGTTGGAAGCAAACGTGAATCAATGGGTGAGTGAATTTGAGAAGGATCTGGAACTGTCTTCTGAGCTCCTCCTGTTTATTTATTTACCATTGTATTCCCAGACCTTGGCACAGGGCTGGCTTTACAGGAAGAGTTCAATAAATATTTATTGTTGAATGAATAAATAAATGAGTGAAGTAAAGGACAAAGGAACAAATCAAGGAATGAATGGGCAAAATGACTTTTCAGCCTTAATATCTAGTCTCCTGCGTTCAGTGTATGACAGATTCAAGATAAATGCTTCTATTCTGCACCTAAGTGGAGGAAGTAGTTCACCGCTTATTTGCTTCATGTACACATTCAGACCAACTGGTACACAATCACCTACAGTTTTATTTTTATAAAATGAAGCACTAGAAAGTCTCCAACTATATAATGATAAGCTTCATTTGTTTGGCGATGGGTTCACGGGAATAGGCAAGGGAATTCAAAGAAATCTGTCTAGTAGAGCCCAAACATATTTTTTTTTCTTTTTGATTTAAGGAAGTTTAGGGAAACACTTTTGTTTTTATTTTAGGTGATTGTATCACCTCACCCTACCCCCCAAACAATAGTTTCAAGCTGGCAAAGGGCTACAGGAACTGTTGGAAGGACGATTGCACATCCTTATTTTGAGTCCCCATTTCCTCTTAATGTAAATATGCGAGAAATACCATAAGTTTAACACAAAATGGAATTGTTTATAATCAGATGTCATCATGATAAAAACACATTAATGCATCTGCAGGGCAGTGTGAAAAACTGCTGCAAAAATCAGCTGTAAAAGTAATTTTCATTTAGATGAAAAATACCAGAGAATTCAGGAATGTGCCCATATGTGTCTTTGTGAAGGAAGTTTATGTCCTATGGTGCTTATGAAACATTTTTCAATTTCCAAAAATATGCTTTCTTGCATGATTTGGTGTATATAAAAGTATTCATATTGGAAATGGCATAATATCATTATGTTTTATATGGTTACAATCTTTGTACTCACACATTATAATTACTTTTTAAACATGGCCGTTGCTTTGTGATAGCCAGTTAACTATAATATGCAAATACTGTGTAGTGCAAATAGACATATAAACAAGATGAGTGTTAGTCACAGATGATTTAAAAAGTTTGTGATCTAATGCACAATATTGAGCAAGAAATCTTTTTTAGTGTTAGAACTAGAACCTTGTTATAAATAAGAAATTACTCTTTGGTATTATTATCTATATATATAAAAACCAGCAACTGTAACGCCGTAATGACTGTAATGACCGGTTGCTATGATGCCCACTGTGGCCAGTGAACCAGCCCCATCAGGGGATGGGGCTGGTCAGCCAACCTCCTGAGGACCCTCTGCCTGGCCAGCCCACCCCTGATTGGACTCTCCCACCCCGATCAAGGGTGGGGCAGGCTGGTGAAGCACCTCACCCTACCCCCCAAACAATAGCCTCTTCTCCCCCCCAGCCATCCCTGCCCCCAATCAGCCAGCCCTCCCACAATAAGGCTGCAGCCCCTCCCCCTGGCCTACCCCACCCCTGATCGAACCACCCACCTAATAGGGGATGGGGCCAGATGGTCAATCTCCTGCAGCCCCTTCCCCTACCTATCCCCACCCCAGATCCGCCCCCCACCTTAATCAGGGGCAGGGCTGGCCAGCCAACCACACCCATGGTCCCTCTCTCAGGCTGCTGGCCCCCAATTGGCATCCCCTACCCCATTCAGGGGCAGGGCCAGCCGGCCCACTGCACACAGCCCCTCCCCATGGCAGGTTCTACCTCCAATAGGCCCCCAACCCCAATTAGGGGCAGGCCTGCGGGCCAATTGCCTGCAGCCCCTGCCCCCAGCCGGCCCAGCCCTGATTGGCCCTGATTGGGGTAGGGGGATGGCTGGCCAACCTCCTACCATTGTCTCCTCCCAAAAGGCCCAGCCCCAATCTATCCCAACGGGGGCTGGGCTGGCTGGACCCCACCTGTGCATGAATTTGTGCACTGGGCCTCTAGTTATTTTATATTAATTTATATAATTATATACATACTAGAGGCCCGATGCATGAAATTTGTGTAAGAGTAGGACCTCGTAGCCCTGGCTGCCTCAGCCCTTTTGGCCCGGCGGCTGCCTTGCGGCCCCACCCCCCACCCACTGGTCATTCTGGAAGGTCGTTCTGGAAGGTCATTCTGCTGTCTGGTCTAATTAGCATATTAGCTCTTTATTATATAGGATAATTTAATACATTAGTTCTATATCTGGGTGTGTAGTTATATATCATTGTAGTCATAGAACATGGTTTTCTTTATTTTGTTTCCTGTGGTCATGGGTGGATAGTGAAAACTGAAATCTTTAATAAGCCTAAAGTTCTAATTTGTTAGGATGAAATTCTTTTCTTCATGTAGCTTTCTGCATTGAGTTAGATTAATGACAATAAATTTTATTGTAAAAAATCCCTTCTAACTTGTGTAATATAAAAGGAATCAGGACAGATACATAACTATTAATTATTAATACAAACATACAGATACATAGGCATACCTGTAGGTTATTGCCTGGCTTCTAAATATTTGCATTCCATACATATACTTGGTACTACAAGGCAGACATCGTGTTAAGGCTGATATAAATGGAGCATATTTCACAATCTGCATATAACATTTTCATCTTTTTCATTTTGAAAGTCATTTAGAATATCCTGCCTTTCACTGTATTGCTTATGGTTTTCACACAAGTGTGCTTATAAGGTTGACTCTTGTATTAATCTTTTTTTTTTTTTCGCTGCAGTAACAACCCCCAAATTTCAGTAACTTATACTAAAAAAGATCTATTTCATGCTGTGAATTGCATACAGTTTTGATGAGCTCTGTGAGTTTTTTGTTTTTTTTCCTACTGTGGGACTATTTGAGAAAAGCTCTTCTTTTGGCAGAGATCAGAAACTCAAGAGGCCAAGCCAACCCATGTAAGCATATTTAACAGCTCTGCAAGGATGGATGTATGTCACATCTGTTCACATTCCATTGGCCAGAGCAAGTCACATGGCCACTTCCCTTATCCAAGCAGTGGGAAAATATATTCCTCCCACTGGAGGGAGGGAAAAAAAGGACAGCAAAAAATAGTTGAAAAATAATGTAGTCTATCATGGCTACAGATTTAAAGCCCAAGTAATATCCCTGAGTTACAAAAGGAGTTAAATACTAAAATACCATTGCAGATTTATTAAAATTTTAATACATCTTTGGACAACTACTTACAAAGGACTTGATTGTAGGGGAGCCAGAGTGAAAGTTTAGAGAAGGAAATCTGATATAGTAACTAATCTAAGAAAGTGCAAAAGAAAACATATTCATCCCTCTTTGGGGCTTCTGTAGCACCTATACTTAACTGAGCATGCTTCTTATTACTGTGCTTTCTGATTGCTTATTTCCGGAGACAGGACCAGCATTGGTTATCTTTGTATAATCGAGGCCTAGTAAATCCCCTAGCACATGGTGATAACTCAGTGAGTGTGTGTTGAAATGCTGAAGGAATCCATGAATACATTATTCAGAATACAATAGTTCCTTTTATCTGCAGTTTTACTTTCCCTGGTTACAGTTACCTGGTCAACATCATTCCAAAAATATTAAATGGAACATTTCAGAAATAATTAATTCAAAAGTTTTAAATTATGTGCTGTTGTGAGCAGCATGATGAAATCTCCCACTGTCCCATGCCATCCTGCCCAGATATGAATCATCTCTTTCCCCAGAGAATTCACACAGAATATGGCAGTCACTTAGCAGCCATCTGGATTATCATATCAACTGACTCAATTTCCCAGTGCTGGCTCAAGTAACCCTTATTTTATAATTAGTGACCTGGTGCACGGATTTGTGCACATTGAAAGGCAATTAATTAGAAGGTGGCCTGCAGGGTGGGACTGGGTGAGATGGGCCAGACACACCCTGGAGCCAACCTCCCACATTCCCTCCCTGGCATCTGTGGAGTGAGCAGGGTCCCTCTGGCAGGTGGCATCCCTTGGCCTGGCCTGCAGGGATTGGGCTGAAACCAGCTCTTTGACATACCCCAAGGGGTTCCGGAGTGCGAGAGGGCACCCTATAAAGTTGCTGTCATACAAGGTATGGAACGCAAATGCAAGTGTGCAGTAAACCAGATTCAGTGCCGACAGTGCCCAGCAACAACATAACCCATGGTCAAGGGTGAAATCACATGGCCCCTCGAGGAATTCAGCTCCCTCCTCTCTGGTTTTGGAGTGCATCACCCGAGAACCGCCGCTGCCAAGTCACTGCAGCTCAGCAGCCCTGTGTTGAGCATCTGGCCCCTAGTGGTCAATGTGCATCATAGCGACCAGTCGGACAGGTGGAGGGACACTTAGTATATTGGCCTTTTATATATATAGATAGTCCAAAGCCATTTGCATGACTTTTATTACAGTATATTTCTATAATTGTTTGTCTATTTTATTATTGTTGTTGTTGATCTCTTCCTGTGTCAAATTTATAAATTGAATTTTATCATTGTTCTGTATGTATAGGAAAAAACCTAATATATGTAAGGTTCAATGCTATTTGTGGTTTCAGGTGTCCCTGGGGGGTCTTGGACTGGATACTCCGCAGATAAACAGTGAACACTGTATGTTGTTCTTACTGTTTCTTTTTTTTTCTTTCTGAAGTTATTTATAGTTTATAACATGGGAAAACAGACATTTTCTTTTCTCCTTCACTATTTTTTTCCTATCTGGGACTTTTCACTTTTCCTTTCCCTGGTGAGTTCATTTTATTTTAAATAAAATAAGTTGAACATGCTTGATTTGATATATCTAGATGAGAGAGAGAGAGAGAGACAGAGAGAGAGAGAGAGAGAGAGAGAGAGAGATTTGTGCAAAGTTTTTATACATTTTGGAAATAGCTATAGGGTTTTCATTATACGATACTACTGATGAAAATCAATTCTTGAATCGGGTTCTTTTGTGATTTGCTTACTGGGAACACCTTCTGAGATTCAAATTATGTAATTATGAGTCTGTCAGGAGGACTATTACCATACCAGCACAGCCACAAAAATTTCAAATAGATTGTACAATACAGTGCCTTCACAGTAAATAGCAGATAAAAAGAAATGAGAAAGTTGATGATAATGTTTTAAAAATGGAACTAAGTATAATGCAAACTGGTTTCTATTAACGTTCCACGTATAATAAACCTTTCAATTTCTATAAAATTATAGTTAAACTCACTTGGCTCGACTGCATATTTTTCATGATTCAAACTTCACAATGAAGTAATGAAATATTTTAAAATAAAGTTCATACAAAATTGCATTCAGAAATAATATAGAGATATCATCTGTACACCCCTCCCCCCGCCCTCCCTCCCCCCCCCCACCCCCCCGCCACCCGCTCCCAAACCACACTTTCCAATTCTGTAGCTGGTTTTAGATAGTCTAAGTATGTAACAAGAATAGAAAATGTAATTTTAATGTAGCTACACAAAAGGAAACAAAATTTGGTTGTGATTTTTGCATACCCATACTATCCTGCTATGGAAACTTAATAATTCATGACAAAACTTTTGAGGACTCAAAAGAATATGATATCTTACTTCAAGTGAACTTGTTTTTTTTTAATATAGATTAAATGTGAAACAGTTTAGAGACTAAATGAATTACCCAAATCACACAGCAAACCCAGCCTGCCTCATAAAGTATTAGATTTGTAATGCATATTTAGAAGATTTTAATTTAGGAATTTAGGCATATAATCCTATATAATAAAAGGCTAATATGCAAATCAACCAAACGGCTGAACGACCAGTTACTATGACATGCAATGACCACCAGGGAGCAGACGCTCAACATAGGAGCTGCCTCCTGGTGGTCAGTGCACTCCCACAGGGAGAGCACCACTCAGTCAGAAGCTGGGCTCACAGCTGGCAGTGGTAGTGGGAGCCTCTCCTGCCTCCATGGCAGCGCTAAGGATATTGGACTGATGGTTTAGCCATAAATCTGACATCCCCTGAGGGCTCCCAGACTATGAGAGGGCACAGGCTGGGCTTAGGGACACCCCTGAGTGCATGAATTTTGTGCACTGGGCCTCTAGTGGCAGAAATAATAAAGCAATAAAAATAGATAATGTTTGAAATCTCAAAATTCTTTGCTTAATGCTGAGAAATATTTTCCAGACAATGAGGTAAAAACATTTTTTAATCCTCACCTAAGGAGTGAGGATACTTTTTCCATTGATTTCCAGAGAGAATGGAAGGGAGTAGGGAGGGGAAGAGAAAGAGAAACATGGATGTAAGAGAAACACTTCAACTGGTTGCCTCCCACACACTCTGGTACCAAATCTACAACCCAGGTATGTGACCTTGACCAGGAATCAAACCTACAACTCTTCAGGGTACAGGCTGGTGCTGTAACCACTGAGCTACCAGTCATGGCAAGATCAAGTTGTTTTTATCTGGTGTTTGACTCCATTCTAAGGATTCTATTAGATGCAAACTCACTAAGATTCATGACATAAAGCTGTGATGTAGAGCTCCAAACAGCAAAGGAGTGAGAACATGCAAATTCTCGTAGAGTTTTATTTTTTTATTTATTTATATTAGAAAAGTGTTCCTAACTCATGGGAAAAAAGTAAGGAGCTATTCATAAAACCTTTGGCTTATTGCCATGAAAACACTCCATTTATTGAACTGGAAATAGGTGTAGAATGTGCTTTTAACTCAACTTTGAATTCATTTCTCCAAATTATAAAAGCTGCTTATTCCTTCTAGCAATCCAAAGATTTCCTCACCTGATACTTCTCAAAAGTCTAGACTCCTTAAAGAAAGCTCAGTACTAAGTGTTTATGGCACCCTTTTTCATGAAGAAGAGGAAAAAAAGCAATACCTTTTCAATGTTGATAAATTCCAGTGAGGTACAAGGTTAGGCATTACATGGTGTGACAAGAAACTTGCCAGATTGGCATACTCCTGGTTTAATTGATACTATGGCAACCTTTTTCTATTGAAAGCTTGGAGTTTGCTAGGGTGTGTCCAGATTTTGTAGAATTAATTTTTGGACTGGTATCAAAACCTTTAGTCTTTGGAGAAGGAATGGAAAACAGGGGTAAATATCAATAATGTAGAACAGACTTAACCAGCAAACTAAGCAGTAAAGTAAGAAACAGATGAGAGTTCACAAGAGGAATCTGTACAACCAATGTAGAGAGCATTTCCAGCAGTGATTCCAGGTTGAAGCTGAATTTTGGATTCAAGGAACATAGTCAATGTTGGGACTTAGAAACTTGGGATTTATTTAAAATAAGTTTGATTAATTCTGTCTCAAATTTTTTTTTCTCCTTGCTTTGCAGGTTTTTTTGTTGTTGTTGTTTGTTTGTTTTTTAATTCTCACCTGAAGATATTTTTCTATTGATTTTTAGAGAGTGGAAGAGAGAGGGAAAGACAGAGAAATATCTATGAGAGAGAAACACAATGATTGGTTGCCTCCTGCATACGCCCTGACCAGGGCCCCAGCTGGGGAGAAGCCTGTAACTGAGGTATGTGTCCTTGACCAGAATCAAACCCAGGACCCTTCAGTTCGTAGGCCGATGCTCTATCCACTGAGCAAAACCGGCTAGGGCACAGTTTTTTTTTATTAAACAACTGGAGTCCCAGTGCACGAATTTGTGCATGGGTGAGGTCCCTCTGGGTGGTCTGCAGCGATCAGGATGAAACCTGCATCCAATGCCACCTGCAGCTCCTACCTGCCAGTCCTGCACATCCCGGCCCTACTGTGTCTGCTGCCAGCTCAAGCCCAATCAGTCCCAATCGGAGAGGCTATTGCTGCCTTAGCAGCGCTCACCAGCCATGAGCCCTGTGTCTGGCGCCCTCCCAAGGGGAATGACCAGAGGGATCAAGCTGAAACCAGCTCTCTGACATCCCACAAGGGGTCCTGGATTGCAAGAGGGCAAAGGCCAGAATGAGGGACCTCACTGGTGCACGATCGGGCCGGGCAGGGACCGCAGGAAGGCTCCAAGATGTGTCTGGCCCATCTCGCTCAGTCCTGATCAGCCAGACCCCAGCACTGTGGCCAACAAACAGTGGCTCGTGAGCCACATGCAGCTCTTTGGCCCCTTGAGTGCAGCTCTTCCACAAAATAACATGGCCTGGGCAAGTCTATTTTGAAGAAGTGGTGTTAGAAGAAGTTTAAGTTTAAAAAATTTGGCTCTCAAAAAAAAATTTCAATCGTTGTACTGTTGATATTTGGCTCTGTTGACTAATGAGTTTGCTGACCACTGACCCAGCAGCAAACTAATCTATCAGTTGGAGCATCTGCCTCCTCGTGGTCAGTGCATGTCATAGCGACTGGTCGGCCAGTTGTCTGTCTGCCCCCTGGTGGTCAGTGCACATCATACTGAGTGGTTGAGCAGCCTTAGCATACATTAGCATATTACACTTTGATTGGTTGTTCGGTTGTTCTGCCTTTCGGTCTATTTGCATTTTACCCTTTTATTATATAGGACTAGAGGCCCAGTGCACAAAATTCGTCCACAGGTAGGGTCCCTAGGTCTGGCCAGCGATCAGGGCTGATTGGGGCCTTCCTTCCCTTGACTGCTGGCTGCCAGCCAGAGCCTTCCTTCATTCTGCGCTGCCCCCTGGTGGTCAGTGCACGTCATAGCGAGCGGTCAAACTCCTGAGGGGACAATTTGCATATTAGCCTTTTATTATATAGGATCACCACAAAAGTTAGCTTTTGCCCTGTGGGCATCATAAAGATTCCATTAGATTTTAGAATGGGGGAACTAAAAAGAAGTGTAGAAAAGATATGTAACCACACTCCTTTTTATCACAAGTCTATGTTTCTGAGGGTATCCTATATAATAAAGAGCTAATATGCTAATTAGACTGAACAGCAGAATGGCCATCTGGACAACCTTCTGGATGAAGTTGGGGCTGTGAGGGCCAGCCAAGGCTGCGACGGGCTGCGAGAGCCAGCTGAGGATGCAAGGGCTGGCTGAGGTTGTGAGGGTTGAGGCCCTTGCACGAATTTTGTGCATCAGGCCTCTAGTTTGTGTCATAAGCAATGAATATAAGGAACTAAAAATTAAGTAACTTCTTTCTTGAGAGTATGGTAACAGAAATATATAATGAGGTGCCATTTTAATCCATGAGTTAAAAAAAGAGTAATTTGTTTTTAAATTGTTTCATAACTACAAGTCTTCTCCTTAAGGAGTCCAGAGCCTTAAGGGCATTATTCATGAGATACGTCTTTGTATCTCATATGGTAGGCATTAAAAATATTTGAAGCTTGGATTGCTTTCTGAAAAATTAACATTTAACTTACCAAAACAATTTCTCTAAATGATGAACTTTATAATAAGCCAAACAATAATTACCTGAAAAAAACCACTATATTAAAAGTAGTTATAAGTTTTATGAAAAGTGAATTAGAATCAGTTAATAAAAAAGGAATGCCTTTACATTTATTTTTCTTTATTTTCCTGCAAACAATATTTGAAATAAATTTTAAAAGGCTTGGAATATACATTTTTTAAAAAATAAAGGAAGAAACTTAAAGTGACTTCTTTTTATTTCTCATGAGGAACATTGTAAAGCCCCATTTCTGAGAATACTAGTACAATTGAAGATAGCTTTGACCTATTTTTTTTTCCTGGAAAAAAACTCATGGGAGATGCTGTGATAACTTTTTCATTATACATTATAATTTTGAGCATTTCCCTAGTGACTAGGGACTAGTGTATGACTGCAGCCAAGTAAGCCTGAAATTCTACACAACTTATGACATAACCTATGTGAGATAGCAGGTGGATCAAATAATGAAAGAGTATAAGAGCAGGCTCATAGTGGGGATGCCAACCACATGCTCACTTTCCAAATTCTGGCAAGGGCCCTAAAGTGTCAAATTTGCATGGAGACTTCCTTCCAACATGCTTTGTTCTCCTTTCTCCCCTTCCCTCCAGTAATAGGAGAAGCTTTCTGGGGCACTAGGATGATGACACAAGGAGGAAAAACAAATGGGGGGGAATAAGAGCTGCCTTCAGTCTTTGGGAAAGTGGAAGATGTGCCCAGAGAAGGTAAGAATTGGCCAAAAGGTAGAAGAAAGCAGTAAGACAGGTGCTCTCGAGTTAAGCTACTCAGTGATGGTTTGCAGGGATAACTGATTTTGGATAATATCCTTTGCACGTTGCTCAGTCCTTTTCCTAAGAATTTGATTTCAAGTTCTGCTTTGTAAGGGGGCTGTAAACTAAAAGAACACAATCACCTTTTTGATTGTTAAAGAGTAGTTGTCACTGGGAGAAGAAAATAAGCCAACAATCCCTCCTCCTCAATTTTGAGGGTCATGATGACTGTAGAGGGTGCCACATGGATAAGCAGTGCTGGGGAACACTGGGAAATGGAAATGAGTGTGGGTCACTTTGGTTCCACAGAGAACAGAGAGGTCAGAACTTAATAAAACCTCAGGGAAAACTCAGTTCCTGTAACATTTCTGTTTGTTTCCAAGGTTAGGATGGCTTGAGAAAAGAAGCCTACCATATATATATATATTAGGCTTCATATATATATATATATATATATATATATATATATATATATTGATTTCAGAGAGGAAGGGAAAGGGAGAGAGAGATAGAAACATCAACTAATGAGAGAGAATCATCCTGCATGCCCCACGCTGGAGATGGAGCCTGAAACCCTGGCATATGCCCTTATCAGGAATCAAACCATGATCTCCTGGTTGATGCTCAACCACTAAGCCATGCTGGTTGGGCTAGAAGCCTAATTTTAAAAAAAAATAACATTATTATTTTATCTAGAATTAAGTTTGTGAAGGACATTATTATTTTCCTCTAGCACATCCAAATAAATTAATTCTGGCTCTAAAGAGTAATCAATGAAATGAGTGGACTAATTTTGTACAAAAGGCAAAGCCTGAATTTTCTGTGAACTTGGTAGTGGGAATAGTATTCCTTCTTTTTCTTAGTCATTCATCAAGTATTTAAAGAATGCCTACAATGTATAAGGCTCAATGGAGCAAGAGATTGCTAGAAAAAGTTACTAATCTATATATATAAAAGCCTAAGCGGCCGGCCAACCAGCCGGTAGTTATGGCATGCACTGACCACCAGGGGGAAGACACTCAATGTAGGAGCAGAAACCACAAGCATGGAAACATGGAACAGACTGATGAATCTCAGAGGGAAGCGGGGTGAGGAGAGGGTGGGAAGAGATTAACCAAATATCTTATATGCATACTAGATCCCAGTGCATGGATTTATGCACTGGTGGGGTCTCTCAATCTGGCCTGTGGGGATCAGGCTGAAACCGGCTCTCCAACATCCCCCGAGGAGTTCTGGATTATGAGATGGTGCAGGCCAGGCCTAGGGACCCCACTAGTGCACAAATCTGTGCACTAGACCTCTAGTAATAGTATAAATGCAGTAGTTTTTGACAAAATAAGTCATATCAGATTCTAGAGTGTTGCTTTTATGGCTCTCTCCAATAGAAATGGGTAGAATTATGCCAAGTGCTCTAGGAATTGGTAGAGGTATGCACTACTCAAGTGTAGCAGAACACACAAAAAGAAGAGTTGAGAATCATACAGCAAGGGAATATAATAAAGAATAAAAGTTTTTTTCTTCTTAGGCTTTTATAGTCACTCTATATCAATAACTGTCCTAGACAGTGGTAATTGCACAATAGCTCCAGCTTAATAGAATACCAGAATGAAAGAGGAATTTGAGCCATGGGTGATTAGGGAATACTTTGTGAAGGTGGAAAAAGATGGGCATGATTACTTGATATAAGACTTTAAAAGGTAAGATAGCAGCTTAATTATTAAACAATACATTCTTAAAACATTTATCAGGAATCTAAGCACTTGGGATGCAAAGATAAACAGGATAAAATCCATGCCCTTGAATATTTCAGGTAGGGGGCATATACACCAAAGAAGGGAGACAAAACCATGCCACAGAACAAATGCAATGTTATGGTACAATATGGTGCTAGAACAGAAGTGATATAGATAGGTAAATTAAGATAAAATTATGTCTGAACTGAGATTTCATTCACTTGTTATTCATTCAACTAACATGTATTAAGTGCCTACTATGTTCACAGTGCTTGCCCTGAAAGGATTAATAGTCAAATGGCAGGCCAGACATGTAAATAGAAAAGGATAATGATGAATTTAATTAAGTATAATGTTCACAGCATTTTTAAAGACAGGATGGAAGGTTGAGGAAAGGCTGCATAGAGGAGGTGAATTTTGAAACATGTGTGAGTACTTGTTTGGCACACTGATTGAAAGTAGCAAGGAATAAAGAAGTTCCAGACAGTTAGAACAAAGGGAGAAAAGATACAGTCACTCAGTATCTGTCTGGGCTATCAGATATTTTGAGAGAGAGTGACCACATTCACATAACTTTTATTACAGTATATTGTTATCATTGTTCTTTTTTGTTATTATTGTTGTTAATCTCTTACTGTGCATAAATTATAGATTAAACTTTGCCATAGGTATGTGTGTATAGAAAACATAGTATATGCAGGGTTTGGTACTATCTATGGTTTCAGATATCTACTGGAGGTTTTGAAATGTACCCCCCATAGATAAAGGGGGACTACTGTATATTTGTCTGATTGTTCACTGTCTGGTTCATCCACTAAAATGTGACAAAAACCCTCTACTTGACCTACTCATGTCAGTCTCCTCTAATCTAACTGGCCCCATCTTTGGGCATGTCCTCAAGAGCCCAGTCTTAACAAGGATTCTGCTAAGTTGGTGTAGCCAGAATAATCATTCTCAATATCCTGCAAAATTCTTTATTGTGAACACCTCAGCCTGCCTTCAGCCAGGATCCTATTAGGTCAGTTTAGCAAAGAATTACCCTATCCCTTTAGTCATTTTCTATCCCTCCCCTTCCCCCCCTCCCCACTCCTTGGCTATAAATCTCCACTTCTCTTTGTTGATTCAGAGTTAAAACCAATCTGTCACCCCTACTGCAAAACTCCATTGCAGTAGTTCCTATAACTATTGCAAATCTTACATAAATATGCCTTACCTTCTTTAACAAGTGTCATGATTAATTTTTTTAAATTAATGTTAACATCAGTGGCAAACAAAACCCACGAACTGCCATGACTATCTTCATCATGCTGCATCTCAGAGTCTAGACTAGTGCCTAGCACTCAGCAGGTAGTCAATACTTTGTTCAAGGGATGAATATATTTAGAAGAAAAAATAATGTACTAAAAAAAAATCTGGGAATCTTTAATTGGTGGAATAGCTAGTATTATATACCACTTTTAGAAAAAATTTCAATATTTTAAAATTCAAGGGTAAAAAGTTCTTTAACCAATAATTTAAAAAAAATTAACACATTTAATTTCATAGAATCAGAACCTCAGAGTTATGAATCCTTAAAGGGCACATAATGTAAGCCAACATTCTAACTTAAAAAAGAAATGGAATTCTTTGTATATTTTTTAAAGCTCTTTATTCTTGGAGAGAGAATTATTTTATTATTTACAAAGCATTTGGAAATTTTGAAATTAGCTAATTGATCGTAAGTTTGCACTAATTAATTACATCAAAGCTTTGTTGTTAATGTTAACAGGATTGAGCCAAAAGCCAAAATATTAACACCCACTTGAGGTCATTAAAAGTGTATCAGAAAAGACTTCAAGTAACATGTATACTTAATAGTTTTGTCCAGAGTTGTTTTAATTCTAAAGCACAACCATAACAAAATGCTAATCAATTCAAGGTGACATTGGTATCTCCTCAGTCAAACCTCTCCAGTTTACAGTGCTCAGTATAGATAGGCACTGAATCCATGCCAGGGGAAAGAATTGATTTAACTGATCTAAAAGTGTGTTTGAGCTTTTTTCAGACAAGCTGTCAACACACACATAAAAGCCAGATTTAAAAAAATGCTGTCAATCCATAATGTTTATACAGCAAAGCAAACAATCATTGTTATTCCAATTAATGTATCTGCTCAAGGAGGAAATCTGATCCAAAATGTTGTATTTTTTTTCTCAGCTACACTGAAAATTACAATGTTGACTCATATTGAAGCAATTTTAGAAATGTACTCAGCCACAAAATGGAAATGGGTTACATTAAGTTTAATATTTGTTACTAGGGAACCTGCTAAAAATAATATTTCAAAATTATATTTTCCATTTCCTTGAAAGGGTTTTAAGTATTGCATCTATTTATCTATTTTAAGGGTTTAGGCCAGGTAGTATTATTCTCTCAACCTTACAAACCATTCATAATAAATGTGTGTAGGGCCCAGCCGTCATGGCTCAGTGGTTGAGCATCAACCTATGAACCAGGAGGTCATGGTTTGATTCCTGGTCAGGGCACATGCCTGGGTTGTGGGCTCGATCCCCAATGTGGGGTGTGCAGGAGGCAACCAATCATTGATTCTCTCTTACATTGATATTTCTCTCTCTCCCTCTCCCTTCCTGCCTGAAATCAATAAAAAATATATACTTTAAAAATGTGATGTCCCACCTGTAAAAAAAAGAAAAGTAAAAATAAAAAATGTGTGTAGGGAAAATACTGTACCAAGATCAGTTTGTGAGATACCTTGGACTATAGCTTACAGTACTTGATAGTAACTACCCTGTCTTTTTCCTCTGATCGTTTCATTTTAAAATGGGGAGTTGGATTTGGTAGTTGAATCTCCTAACAAAATAAAATAACTTTAGATATAATCCAGGTCAACACTCCTAGTTTTACAAGTGAGATGTGAAATGATCTGTTTAAGGACACTGATCAGGTGGGACATGAATGAACTCAGGAGTTTTGTGTTTAAATACTGTGCTTTGTCTACCAGGGGTCCTCAAACTTTTTAAACAGTGGGCCAGTTCACTGTCCCTCAGACCATTGGAGGGCCAGACTATAGTTTAAAAAAAACATTCCACACATGTGCAACTGTGGGCCCGGGAGGAGTCGGCTGCTAAGCAGGACAGGCAGCGGCGGCAAAAAAACCCGGCGGGCCGGATAAATGCCCGCGGCGGGCCGCATGTGGCCTGTGGGAAGTAGTTTGAGGGCCCCTGGTCTACAATATCACACTACCTCTTGTAATCAAGAACAATTTTGAGCTAAATCCAACAGAGTTTGGGATATTCAGCAGATGAAATGATGCAATTTTTCAACAAATAGATTACATTTTTTAAAAAGAGGGGGAGGAGAAACCATTATAGATTAAAAGAGACATCAGAGCTATATTAACAAAATGATAACTATAGACTTTTTCTTATCTTGTTGAGAATAAACCAAAAGTAAAATTGCATTTTTGAGACAATCAGGGGAAATTGAACATAGTGGGTATTCCATAATAGTAAGGAATTATTAACTTTGGTAGCTGTGATAGTGGTAGTACAGTTATGCTAAAAAGAAGTTCTTATCTGTTAGAGCTATATACCAGTACTTACCAGTGAAATAATATATTTGGTTATTTGCTTTAAAATATCACAGGAAACAAACAAATTTTTAAAATGCAAAGATAGATTGGTAAATGTTGACAATCATTGAGGGTGTAGGTTATTTATACTACTTTAGTGTTATGTTTAAACATTTTCATAGAAAAATGAAAAAAGGTAATTATTTAGCTTGTATTACTTATGATATTATCAACACGCTTCATTAATTACTGCGTATCCAACTTACTTTATATTTTAAATTGGAGAACAATACAGGAACACCTCATCATAAATTTCTAAGGTCTAGTATGTTCTGGCTCAATGCCTATAAATCCATGAGGTCCAGTATGTTCTGGCCTATGCCTAGCTCCAATCTCACTACTACAGCAAGATGGAAAATTATGCTTTGTATTTAATATGTATATAAGTAAAATGAATCTGCTATTACCTTTGATGTCTTTCTAGAACGTTCCTCCCTATATTCTTGCTCTTTGATTCCATAGTTTAATAACCATCTTCTTTATTTTAATTCAACAAATATTTCTGGAGTGATGAACCAGGTTGCATTAGGCCCTCAGAATAGCAGATGGGATATGTTGTTTTCATCATAAATATATGAAATATTCATTGATATATATGAAATATATATAAATGTATGATGTTTAAGTATATGTATATGTAATAACAGAATTGATAGATACTATATTAACTATATGAAAAAGTGCAATGGGAATCCTGAAGAGAAACAAGGTGATAAGATACTTGTTCAATCAAGATAGAGGAAGGGCATGGCTGGTGTGGCTCAGTGGTTGAGCACTGACCTATGAACCAGGAGATGAATTTGGGAATGTTTCTGTTGTCATATATTTCTAGATAGTTCTTTTCATTTCAAATAAATATTCACTTTCATACCCAATTTTGCAATTCCCCCCCCCCTCCCATCAAGAATTCCCCCACATTGTATAAACTTTAAAGGTCACACAACCTGAATCTACTTCAGTGTTTATAATTCGTAAGGCACTACTCTGGGAACTAAGGGTACATCAATGAACCAAATAAAGAAAAGAACTCTCTTATGAAGCTTACACTCTAGTTGGGAGAGACAGGTAAACAAAAAACATGATAAGTAAGTAGTATGTTAGTAAATTGAGGGAGTTAAAGAGGACAGGTGAGATAAAACTGCAGTTAAAAAGGGTTGGTCTGAGGAAGCAGGCCTCGCTGAGATAACTTTGAGCAAAAACTTGAAGGAAATGGTTACCAATTATCCCAGTGGAATCTAGTGTAGTGTGTCATTATTCGCCTATCCGCCTGGCTCCCGATGGTCTTAGGCTCTACAGCAGCAGTTCTCAACCTGTGGGTCGCGACCCACAGGTTGAGAACCACTAGCAGGGTCACCTAAGACCATCGGAAAACACAGATATTTACATTACGATTCATAACAGTAGCAAAATTATAGTTATGAAGTAGCAACGAAAATAATTTTATGGTTGGGGGTCACCACAACGTGAGGAACTGTATTAAAGGGTCATGGCATTAGAAAGGTTGAGAACCACTGACTTAGCTGATTAGCCTTGTGCAACTCAGAAAAGAAAAAACTAAGTTTTATCATCTATAGATAATGTTTCCTTTATGACAATTAAATGAGATAATTGTGTTTAAATTAACTTTTTAATCAACAAGTTATCATACACTTGTTTGACATAAAAGTAAAGCTACGACATAGATTATAGTAGCTAGGTAAGAATCACAGGTATGAAATATATAATAACTTAAGTTGTAATTATCAACAAACCAGAGGCCCAGTGCATGAAATTCGTGCACTGGTAGGGTCCCTAGCAGCTGCTAGCTGCTGGTTGGGTACTCCCTCCCTTTCCCCAGCTGCCTGCTCCCGTGCTGCTGCTGCTGGTCGCTGCCTGCAGAGCCCATTCACCCTGCCAATCGCCCCACCACCGCCTGGCTCCCAGGTGCTGAATTAATTGATGACTATAATATACGTAGAGGCAGACGATTGAAGAGAGCCCTGTGATCAGATTGGCAGGGCATTGGGCCCCCGCCTGGCTCCCTCAGCACCTGGGAGCTGGATGGCAGAGGGGCGATGGGATCAGCAGGGTGATTGGATCAGTAGTGTGATTGGCCCCCACCCGGTAACCAGTGGCTTGCATCCTCCTTGGCCTGGCACTGCCCACACACCTGCTCTACCATCCTGCCCCGATCCCGCTCTCATCAGGGCTCATCGAGGCCTGCAGTGCCTCCACTGCCACCCACTGCAAGCACCCCATCACCAATGCCCACCATGTTCCGCGCTGCCCCCTGGTGGTCAGAGCACGTCATAGCAAGCAGTTGAACTGGTAGAGGGGATAATTTGCACATTAGGCTTTTATTATATGAGGATAGTTAAGACAGTGAAGAATGCGTTAAAATATTTATTTATAGTCTCTGCATAGTATCAAGAAAGCAAGCTAACAGACTTTTTAACATTTTTTAATGGGATCTTAGAACAAGAGACAGACATACACCTTATATATCAAAAGCTGAATAGGTATTTTGTTTTCTCACTCACTTGAATGAATACTGAAGGAGTGACCTTTAACCAAATGAAGGTTCAGTATAAAAAATAACTGACTATTTTCTCCTAAATTGCCAGTTAGGTAGAGTGATTCTTATATGATACTTGTCAGCAAGTAAGATGATCTCAAGAATGAACAAAAATAGCCTCTGTTCGACAGCTGTGATATCTATAATTTATAAGCTGTGATTAGCTCTCAGATTGTTTTGGTGTCTAAATGAGAATGGATGTATGTTTGCCATTTTATCATTTATCACTTCTCAGAAAATAAACTTTTTTTACATCTTATCCTTTTTTATCAATATATTTCTATCTTTACATATAAACAGTGTGATAAGAGACCTTTTGCTGGAGGAATGTGACCTTAAAATTCTGTCATACATAATATTAAAAATGTTCAACTAATCCCTAAACATTTATTATCAAACAGCAAATAACTTTTAGGCACTGAAAGATATGCAACAGAATAGGACAATATGGAAGGAAGGATGGAAGGAAAGGAGGGAGGAAGGAAGAAGAGGTACCTAATGACTTCATTACTAAATTCGTGTCAGTCTTTAATGACTGTCAGTCTTTAATTCGTCATGCTTTTAGTCGCCCCTCCCTTTTTTTTTTTACCACACTTCTTTGTCACATTTATTCTTTAATTTGTGCTCTTATATTGATTGCTCTTGCTCTTCACAATTTCTTTGTCCATGTGCATTTGACTATGTTCACTACACTCAGTTTCCCTTTTCCTTTGTCACTATCTCTGCGCAGTTCTATCCCAAAGTATGTCTACACACTATGTATTTATATAAGCATGTGTTCCAATGCAATTAGCAAATATGGTGACTGTGATTTATTGGAGAACTTCGTGTAAATGAGAAATGAGAGCTCGAGAGGACAGGGTTCTTAGATCTTTAGGACAAAGTGATTAATGACTATAATATACGTAGAGGCGGACGACTGAAGAGAGCAAAGAATTTCCCCATAGACCATGCTCTGTTTAAACATACTCAGCCGGAGATCCCAGAAGCTTCCTGGCGCTCCCCTCCGACTGCCCTTGGACGGAGACTCCCCACCGCTTCCTACACGGCTTCCCTTAGACTCACACCCGCTCTCCCCACTTGGGGCCTGTTTCGCTTCTTCAAGTTCTACTTCCACCGCTTTCCATTCCCTAGGATTCGGCCCAAATCTCACCCTCACATTTTTAGTCCCTTCGAGGTTCCTCAAAATAAGTCCCTACAGCCTGCTATCGCCCTCGGGCCCCTCCCCCAGGGAAAGGGGCGCCGTTCCCCTCACCCCGCCCTCGCACACCTGTCCACCGCAGACCCACCCCGCCCCTCGCTCGGGGCCCCGCCCCGCCCCGCCCCCACCCCCCACGCTCCCACCCGCGACTAGTAGCCTCTGCCACCTGGCCCCGCCCCGCCCACCTCGGCCTCCGGGCCCCGCCGCAGAGAGCTCCCCGCCCCCCCGCCCCGTCCCCCGTGTCTCTGCGTCCCCCTCCCTGCCCTGGTCCCCCTGTCTGCCCCCCCCTCCCCCGCCCGCTGCACTGTGGGTAGGCGGCGCCGCTTGGGGAGCCCGCGGTGGCGGCGGCGGCGGCTGAGCGAGGCTGCGCGCGCCGAAGATGGCTGAGAAGCAGAAGCACGACGGGCGGGTGAAAATCGGCCACTACGTGCTGGGCGACACGCTGGGCGTCGGCACCTTCGGCAAAGTGAAGAGTTGAGTACTCTCCGAGGCCGCGCCGAGGGGTGCCTCCTGGCGGGGTGTCCTCCTCGCGGGAGCCGGGGAGCGCGGAGCCAGGGCGGGCGCGGGCCTGGCGGCAGGTGGAGCGCCCGGGAGGGCGGCGGCTGGAGCCGGGCTGGGGCGGGGGGACGAGGGCACGGGTGGGGGCCGGCGTCGTGGGGTCCAGGACAACGCCCGCCGCTTGTCGGGGTTCGGGAGCCGGCTTCTCCCCGGACCTGTGTCCTGGTCTCCGAAGCCGGGAGCTGCACTGTTCGGTCTGTGCCCTCGGGCTCTGCGGCCGTAGGGGTCGGGCTGGCGAGTAACACCCCTTAGGCATGATTTCGAGTTCCCATTTCGTGCCTGGTGCCCTGTTAGGTGCTTTACCTATGGTTTCATTTAATCCCTACGGCAGGCAGCTTGCTGCAGGTGTTATCCTCGCCTTGAAGGTGACCAAACGGGGACCCCTGGTGGTTTAGGAACACGCCCAAGGTCACAGAAAGGGGCAGAACCAGGATGAAGTGCAAAATGTCTTCCAATTTTAGCCAGGCTGGAGGTCCCTGCCATCCCATTTTTTCTTGCTGCGTGACTCTGGCTGGTGGGGCTGCCTGTGGAGGGGCTGGGAGGTGGGGAGGGCTGGCTGGTGGGCTGACTGTGAAGGGGATGTGGAGGGTCTGGGAGTTGGGGAGGGCATGTTGGTGGGTTGACAGTGAAATGGATGTGGAGGGGCTGGGAGGTTAGGGGGCTGGCTGGTGGCCTGACTGGAGGGGACGTGGAGGTGCTGGGAGGTCAGGGGGCTGGCTGGTGGCCTACTGTGGAGGGGATGTGGAGGGGCTGGGCATGGGAAAGGCTGGGATGCTGCTGCCTTGGGTCAGGGGTTGGTTAGAACTGCTGAGTCTGAAGGTTGATTGGCGTGTGTGAAATGGTCTGGGCGCGGGGGCGAGGGGGGGGCGGCCACAGGGATGGAGGGAGAAAAAAGGTTCCTTGGTGTCCCATCTCGGAGGATGTGGGGCCTCGGAGGCCAGAACTGCTAAAGCAGATTCTACTGAGGTCTGTTTTTGTTGGTGATGGAATACCACTTTGGGTGGAGGAAAACAGGCCACCTTAGAAATTTTTTACTTCTTACTAGTTAAGTATTAAACTTTCCTTTTTGTGTTGTTAACAAAAGTCACATGGGATTTAATTAATTTGCCCTCTCCCCAGAACTGGAGCCAGCTTATTAAAAATACTCTCCATTTGATTGTTGCAAATCCAGAATTATAAGTAAAACGTTGGCTTTTCCCCCCTTCTTTTTGTTTTTGCTATAGAAATGTTGGCTAGGCAGTTTGGAGACTATTCTGAGGCTTCTATTTTATTTAAAATTCATATTTTAATCTTAAGTTTGTTAAATAGAATGAACTCATTTTGCATTTCTGTGGCAAGGATCAGCTTTTATTTCATATATCTGATACCCTTTCATTTGTTCAGAAAACACTTACTGAACACCTACAATATGTTAGGCACTGTTGCAGGCAGTGGAAATACAGCAAGGACCAAAACCAGATTAAAAAAAACAACACCTTTTGCCCTAACTAGTTTGGCTCAGTGGATAGAGCGTCCGCCTGCGCAGTGAGGGTCCCAGGTTCGATTCCAGCAAGGGCATGTACCTTGGTTGCAGGCACATCCCCAATACGGGGTGTGCAGGAGATAGCTGATCGATGTTTCTCTCTCATAGATGTTTCTAACTCTCTATCCCTCTTCCTTCCTCTCTGTAAAAAATCAATAAAATATATTAAAACAAACAAACAAACAAACAAAAAACCCTTTTGTGGAATTTATACTCCCAGTAAGGGAGGAGAAATAGTACTCACTATATGTATCAGAGAAAAATGCACCAGGGAAGGGAGGCTAGGGAGTTTTGTGAGGCTGGCAGTTTTCAATAAGGTGTCAGGCAAGGCCTCACAGACAAGGCGGTATTTGTGTAAAGACCTAAAAAGTTTGTAAAATTGTTTGAAGTCCCATGAGGGCTGTGAAGTTCTGGGTTATTTTTGAAAGACCTCATAAATAGGGTGGATAGTGAAGAGAATATATTTAGAATGAATGTAGGAAGATCTATGGGATTGGATTAATGCTTGAAATGTCATTAAAGATCATTGAGGACTATTATGTTTCAACATTATGAAGTTGTTACTCAAGCAAATGGTGCCTTGGATATCTGGACATGTACAGGGTGTATAACTTACCCTATGTTCTTTCAAATTGTGTTAATTTTTTTTTAATTTTAAAACATTCTTTAACTGTAATCTGAATATAGACTAAAACACCCATCTAATCAGTTGGCCCATTGCCAAAGCACAACTTAACTCTCTTGTATATAATACTCAAGCTGCTTCCAGACAAGGGCTTCTTAAAATGTAAACCAACGTAAGGTACTTTGATTTATGAGAAATCCTCTTCCTTGTAGGGCCTCTGGCCAATGAGCAACCATTCGGAGTGATGTTCCTAATAATGTGTTAGAGCCTCTGTATCGTGGTTTTTCCAGCCGAGGTTAGAATTAGTACAATTGTTTGTTTAAAAAAATTATAGAAGTTGCTACAATTTAAAGACATTTATTTAATTCAAGGGATAAGAAACAAAAGCACATACATTTTTAAAAAGAACTTTATTGAGGTATATTTTACATATCATAAAATTCACTCATCCCAAGTGTATAATTCAGTGATTTTTAGTAACTTTACCAAGTGGTTCAACTTTCATAGATCAATTTTAGAAGATTTTCATCACCACAGTAAGATCCCTCATGCCCATTTATAGTTAACGAGAGGCAGGATGCACGAAATTTGTGCAAGAGTAGGCCTTCCTTCCTTCCCTCTGGCATCTAGAACCTGGGCTTCCCTTGCAACCCTGGTTTGGTCTGGAAGGTCACCTGGGAGGACGTTCAGTCTAATTAGCATATTATGCTTTTCTTATTATAGATTATTATAGACTAGTAGACCTGCACATGAACCTGTGCATGAGTAGCTTGCTGCCACTTGCCTCAGCTGGCCACCCGCTCACCACAGCTGGTAGCTCTCTGCTGTAGCTCGCTGCCGTGCTGCCCTGCCCTCCTGGAGCTCTCCGACCCCTGCTTGTAGCTCAGGGTGTAATGGATAATTAGCATATTCTTCTCTTATTATATAGGATTCTCATTCCTACCCTCAGCCCTAGAAAACCAATAATATATTTTCTATCTGTATAAACTTTCTTTCTCTGGACACTTATAGAGTCTCTCATATCTGGCTTCTTTAATAATATTTTTGAGACTCATGCCTGGCATAGCATGTGTCAGTAGTCTGTTACTTTTTATTGCTGAACAATATCCCAATGTAGGTATGTCAGTGTATCTATACCTTCACAGATGATGGACATTGTTTTCAGTTTCGGGTTATTACAAATAATGCCACTATAACATGCAAGTCTTTGTGTGGACATATGTTTTCATATTATCTTTGGTAAATAACTAGGAATAGAATTGCTGGGTCATATCATAGTTTTACGTTGAGCTTTTTGAGATACTGCAAACTGTTTTCCAAAGTAGTCATACTATTTTACAGTCCCTTCAACAATGTATGAGGGTTCTCATTTTGCCACATCTACATTTGTTACTGTCTGTCTTATAGCCATTCCAACGGGTGTGGAATGGTATCTCATTGTGGCTTTAATTTACATTTCCCCAGTGATGACTGATGTTGAACACCTTTCATGTACTTATATTAGCTATTTGTATGTCTTCTTGGGTAAGATGTCTGCTCCAGTGTTTACTTTTTTTTTTATTGGATTGTTTGCCATCGCTTAAGTTGAGTTATAAGAATATTTTACAAATTCCTGATACAAGTCCCATATTGAATACATTTTGCAAATATTTTTCCCGAGTCTGTTGTTTGATGGTTCATTTTCTTAATGGTATCTTTTGAAGTATAAAAGTTTTGAATTTACATGAAGTATAATTTATCGATTATTTTTCTTTTATGGACCATACTTTTGGTATTATATCTAACAAATCATTGCGTTAGGTCTCAAGGATTTTCTTTCATGTTGTCTTCTAAATGTTTTACTGTTTTAGCTCTTACATTTATATCTATGACCCATTTTGAGTTAATTTTTGAATATGGAATAAAATGAGGGTCCAAGGTGAATTTTTTGAATGTGGATATCCAATTGTCCAGCACCTTTTGTTGAAAACCCATGCATTTTTTTTATTGTCATAGATTTAGACTTTGTATGGTTAATCTCTACTAAAATTAATAGATTATTTAGTTTTATATGGCTATAGAAACATGGAAATTGAGGAGTGAGGAATATCTTATGTGCCTTCTCTATTGTCATGCTAATTATAGATTTTGGAAATGGCAAAGTTTTTATATAGTAGTACTAGTTTGAAGTTATTTTTTAAATTCTTTTCTATTTGTTGATAAATAACTAAAGCCTTATTTAAAATGTTCTTAGTTGAATTTTCTACTTCATTATTCTTTTGTAAGATTACTTATGGAAACATTATGTGGGCTGACAGAGTTAAAAAGCAATAGTTTTTACTTAAATTTGTTTTCTATATTGATCATTTCAGTTCTTAATTCTTCCCAGTATAGGGTGGAACTGCTGTTTGAGAGCTCTTGTAATTAGACTTGTTCAGTTCCTTTTTTTTTTAATATGTTTTATTGATTTTTTACAGAGAGGAAGGGAGAGGGATAGAGAGCCAGAAACATCAATGAGAGAGAAATATCAATCAGCTGCCTCCTGCACCCCCCCCCCCCCCCCCACTGGGGATGTGCCCGCAACCAAGGTACATGACCTTGACCGGCATCAAACACGGGACCCCCCAGTCCGCAGGTTGACACTCCATCCACTGAGCCAAACCGGCTAGGGTGACTTGTTCAGTTCTTATCTTAATTAGTAAAGGTGATAGAAATTTTAAAAGAATAGATCTGTTATTTGTGATATACAAAGAGTACTTGAAGAAAAAAATACGTTTGCAATGTAAAAATATTGTTTATTTAAAAAGAAGCCTGCATTTTCAAGGTGAGGACTGATTTGGTTTTTGAAATAATTACTCTTTATTAGACACCAAAGGATACTTTGCAAGCACACTAAGATTCTTTCTAGCCAGCAAAGTCACATCAAGGATTACTTTCTCATTACTTGAATGGTCCATAGAATTGGCTTTCAAGAATTTAAGTAAATGTTTTACTAATTCCCCACCTATTTTTGAGGTAACTGGAAAGATGAGCAAATGGAGCTTTCATTGAAATTTTTTTTAACAAGCAATGTTACCTTTAAAAAAAAAAAGAATAGTTTATCGATGTGTAGAGAAAGAGGGAGGGGAAGGGAGGTAGAGAAAAATCAATGTGAGAGCTCAACATTGATCTGCTGCTTCATGCATCCAGGCATGTGCCCTGACCAGGAATCAAACCAGCAGCTTCTTGGTGCATAGGATAACACCCAACCGACAAAGACACACCAGCCAGGGTGCAATGTTACCTTTTAAAAAATGTGATTACATGTCTCAAATGTAAATTGAATTCCAGACAACTACATGGTCAGTTGTTGGACCTGAATGTTGTGCCTGTGGTATTTTGGGCCCGTGCTGGGATTGTTTTTGACTCCCATGTAGTGTCAAGGCCTGAACAATACATGTAACTTCTTTGGACCTTGTTTTCTTTTCCTAAAAGAGAATACTATAACATGCAGCCAATCTGTCAGGGCCTTTACAACTTTATCATTAAACTGATTTTTTTTTTTAAGATTTAATTTAAAAAATGGTTATGTTTAATTTTTTTCCTTCTGGTGTAATGGAAATTTGAATTACTAAAGACCAGAGCTGAAATACACATGTAATGTAGAACAAAAGAAAAAGACACTTTAGCGATAAAAGTTACAACTTGATTTAGTTTTTACTATATTCTAAGTACTATATATGGACTTGATTTTGTTTATTCCCCAGAGTAATTCTGAGTTTGGTATTATCTCCATTTTATACATGAAGAATTGAGGGTCAGATACTTAAGTAAGTTGTCCAAGGTTACATTGCTAGTAGGTGGCAGAATGAGCAATTAAATTCAGGGCTCTCTAACTCCAGAGTCTGTGCTATGTGGAATGCAGTCAGAATACATACATAGTATGTTATCTTGTGAGTTTCAAACCTACAAGGATATAATTTTACATATTCTTAGATATTTATCAAGGATCGAGAAAATAAGATTTAAATGTCTTTATTTTAGTTCATATTTAGGGAGAATGAAAGATCTTTTGAAACTTACATGTCTACTTAAAATGTATATTTTTATATTCCCAACTTTTACTTTTATACCTCAATCCATTCCATTTCTTATATGATGAATATGCTGAATTCTATCCCACATTTGTTAGAAAGACTAGGTATTTCAGGTTTTTTACCTATAAAAGTAACCTTGACTGATTACCAGTAACCTTTAGTAAGCATACTAAAGAGAACTTGTAAAAATGATTAGATATCCTAGAAAGAACATTGATTTTGGAAAACATTAATTAGCCCTGGATTTTAATTCATTGCATTACTAGTTGTATGGCTTTGGGAAAACCACTAAATTACTTTGAGCCTGTTTCCTCCTTTGTAAAATGGCCATAACAACACTTGGCCTACCTACTTTATAGAGTTTTTATGAGAATTAAATTAGTTGAGGTACATAAAATGGCTTTTAAAAAAGATAAATTGCCATACAAATGGCTCTTGTGAATAAATTTCACATTCTTTGTGAAGTGCTAAGTGTTCGCTGTGTTAAAAATGCTGTGTTCATTTCTGATTTTAACCTTGAGACAGAGCTGTAATAACCTGCCCCTATTTTTTGGTTCTAAGTGACTAATTTATTTGTGCTATATGATACTTAATTATTAGTACTTATATTAAAATGCAGTATCCATTTTGGGTAAGTCATGTAATTTGTTTTCTCACAGATATGGAACATGAATAAAATAAGAATAAAATGGAAATAATGGTGAGCGTTCATATAAATTATTAGCTGAACTGATTTTAGTTTTGAAATAGTTCAAATAATGAAGCCATATTTTTTCTCAAATACTGGAAGATTAGTTTTTGATTCAAAATCAATTCAGTCATATCCCTTAATAATTAGGTAAATGATGTGCTATTTAGATTTTTTTTGTTGTTATAGCATTTATATTGTTTCAACATAGGTAAATTTGTTCTTAACTTCTGAATGAACTTTGTTCATTTTGTGAGATCAGATGACTGACTCTCAAAAGGAATTTCCCATAGGAAACAATGTTATAAATGTGAATAGATTCAGAGTAAGTCCGCAAAGGCAGCATGCTATATAGTATAGAAAATATTGGATTCGGAGCACCTGGTGTGGAACTTTAGCTATGTTGTAGACCAGCAGTATGTCCTTAAGCCAAAGTCACTTGATCTATAAGAAAGAGAATAATACCATATGTCCCCTTACCCTGTTGTCCGAAGTATATGAGAAAATGTAGAAAATACTCAAAAGTACTTAACTCTGATGTACTTTTATGTACTTTAGGGTCTTTTTTTTTAATATAAATATATTTTATTGATTTTTTACAGAGGAAGGGAGAGGGATAGAGAGTTAGAAACATCGACGAGAGAGAAACATTGATCAGCTGCCTTCTGCACACCCCCTACTGGGGATGTGCCCGCAACCAAGGTACATGCCCTTGACCGGAATCGAACCTTGGACCCTTCAGTCTGCAGGCTGATACTCTATCCATTGAGCCAAACCAGTTAGGGCAGGGTCTTTTGTGTATTTAAACTCATTATTGGCTGAACTCAGAGAATAATCTGTGATCTGGTTCTGAGACCAAGAATTTGATGAGGGGGAAGACGAGTTTACCATCTCCTGTTTCATTTTTCCCAGGTCTTCTTTCCTGTTTCATTCAAATCCTATCTAATAAAAGAGTGATATGCAAATTAACTCTCACTCTGCTACACCCACCAGCCACACCCACCAGCCATGCCCACCAGCCTACCAGGAGCAAGTATGCAAATTAACCCAACCAAGATGGCTGCGGCCACAGAGAGAGCAGGAGGGAGGCTTGGGTTTCCCCCGCGATGGAGGAAGCCAAGCTTTCCACACACCCTGGCTGGCCCACTCCAGGTTACAAAGTTTTAATTATAGAAGATACATAAATCCCAACAGAAATGGCTGCCACCACGGAGCGAGCAAAAGGCTTGGCTCTGCTCCAGGCTATAAAGTTTCAATTGTAGAAGATAAATAAATCCCAGATACCAGGGCCTCCACTTGGGTCACCGGGGGGCATGGCTGGCCTGCAAACCACCACAGGCCCCTCGTCCAGGCTGCCCCACGCCCTAAGGGAACCCTCACCCTGATCCAGGACACCCTTCAGGGCAAACTAGCTGGCCCCCACCCATGCACCAGGCCTCTATCCTATCTAATAAAAGAGTAATATGCAGATTGACCATCACTCCAACACACAAGATGGCTGCCCCCATGTTGTCAAAGATCCTGCCCCCATGTGGACACAAGATGGCCACCACAAGATGGCCAGCAGGGGAGGGCAGTTGGGAGGGACCAGGCCTGCAAGGGAGGGCAGTTGGGGGCGATCAAGCCTGAGGGGAGGGCAGGTAAGGGGGACCCAGGCCTGCAGGGGAGAGCAGTTGGGGGTGACCAGGCCTGCAGGGGAGGACAGTTAGGGGCAAACAGGCTGGCAGGGGAGTGGTTAGGGGGTGATCAGGCTGGCAGGCAGAAGCGGTTAGGGGCAATCAGGAAGGCAGGCAGACGAGCAGTTGGGAGCCAGCAGTCTTGGATTGTGAAAGGGATTTACAACTGCCCGTTTAGGCCCGATCCCAGCAGGCCTCTAGTATGTACAGAAAACTCTAATTCTCTAGGTGCTGCTCACTCATCACCCTCTCCTGTGCACCACTTGCAGTGCATATATACAACACTGTAACATATACATTCCAGATTTCGTGGTGGCAGTCATAGAACTCACTCACCACGGGAGGAAAGTGTGAGCAGCAGCTGGCAGTTTTCATTTTTAAGGCTATATCTCCTTAAAGTAGGACCAAAATAATAAATAAGATTCATTTTTAAAAACTACAGAAAATACAGACTGAGCTAAAAATGCCTTCCTACAAACTTTGTCCTAACAGATCTATGTAAATTAGAAAGGATTTTTGTAGTTTAATCATATACTGAGGTAATTACCTCACTTTCTTGGACTTTCTCCCTTTTCCATGCTAACACAGCACTGCTTTATCTATTTTTTTGTTGTTTGTTTTTTAGAACACACCAAAATATTCACCTATTATGTGAGCCATGTTAGCTTTCCTTAAAGTATTTGGTAATACTGCTTTGTAATGATAAAACTGTCCCATTTATTTTTCTGAGATTCCTGTTGTTGATAGAAAAATACTTGTAGAGAAAGTAGTTAATTTTTTTAAAGGGAAGCAGATAACTTAATTTGATTAAGCGGAAGATCTAATCTTAAATCCTTCCAGAGCTAATGAGTAAGTGGGTGGTACAAGACCTCAAAATTATTGAATGTGTTATAAAAATGAGAGCAAATCTCCCTAGTATATTTATTAGATGCAAATATAAGAGAAAGCACCTTGAATCTGGTTGAATATATTTTTACTTATTATTTAAGTGATAGAAATGCATATGCAAAGCAATGTGTTTATTTTGAAATGTGAACCACTTTATTTTTAGTATGGTGTTATTCAGGAAGGAATTTCAGGCAGCCCTTATCTCTGCTAATAATAGAAACCTTCACCTCTTCACAGGAACAGTATTTTTGCTTAAGTGGTGTCTTATGTTTAACAGTGTTTGCCTCTGATACATTTTACTGTATTTCTTTTGGTGATGCCTTTGTTTTTAAAATATTAATAATTATTTGCCCTTAGAGTTTTAAAACAACCTTTTGTATAGTTAAAAATAATTATCAGATCTTGCTATAAGTTGACTTATCCTGAATGCCAATGTATCATTTTATTGAAATACTTTTTCTCATAATCCTTTTTTCTCCATACTGTTAGAAATACCATGAGAAATATGTTCTCATTTTACATCTCTGCATTTCTAAATTACAAATTAATTATAAGGTAATTATCTAGTTATCATAATTGAAATTAGTGCAATTTTAAATACAGCATACAATTTTTCTGGTTTCCTACTTTATTTGATAAATACCTTATTAGTTAATTTTCTTTTTTTTTTTAATAAATCTTTATTGTTCAGATTACAGGTGTTCCTCTTTTTGTTTTCCCCCTATAGCTCCCCTCCACCTGATTCCCCACCCCACCCTACCCCATGCCCTTAACCCCTGCCACTGTCTTCATCCATAGGAGTAAGATTTTTGTCCAATCTCTTCCCGCACCACTCACACCCGCTTCCCCCTGAGAATTGTCAGTCCACTCCCTTTCTATGTCCCTGATTCTATTATATTCACCAGTCCATTCTGTTCTTCAGGTTTTTTATTTACTTGATTTTTAGATTCACTTCTTGGGAGGTATGTATTTGATGTCATTTTATTGTTCATAATTTTTATCTTTACCTTTTTCTTCTTCTTCCTCTTCTTAAAGAATACCCTTCAGCATTTCACGTAATCCTGGTTTGGTGGTGATGAACTCCTTTAGCTTTTTCTTGTCTGTGAAGCTCTTTATCTGACCTTCAACTCTGAATGATAGCTTTGCTGGGTAGAGTAATCTTGGTTGTAGGTTCTTGCTGTTCATCACGTTGAATATTTCTTGCCACTCCCTTCTGGCCTGCATAGTTTCTGCTGAGAAATCAGCTGACAGTCGTAGGGGTACTCCCTTGTAGATAACTAACCGTTTTTCTCTTGCTGCTTTCAAGATTCTCTCTTTGTCTTTTGCCCTTGGCATTTTAATTATGATGTGTCTTGGTGTGGTCCTCTTTGGATTCCTTTTGTTTGGGGTTCTGTGCGCTTCCTGGACTTGTACGTCTATTTCTTCCACCAGGTAGGGAAAGTTTTCTGTCATTATTTCTTCTAATAGGTTTTCAGTATTTTGCTCTCTCTCTTCTTCTGGCACCCCAAAAATTCGGATGTGGGTATGCTTAAAGTTGTCCCAGAGGCTCCTTACATTATCTTCCTATTTTTGGATTCTTTTTTCTTTTTGTTTTTCTGGTTGGATGTTTTTTGTTTCCTCATATTTCAGATCTTTGGTTTGATTCTTGGGGTATGTTGATCTACAGTTGAGTTTCTGTATATTCTTTATTTTAGACAGTGTATGCTTCATTTCTGACTGGTCCTTTTCCATTTTTTTGGCATTCTCATTAAGGTCCTTGAAGATCTCACTAAGCTCCTCAGAAGTGTCATCAAGTTTCTCGGCGGTTTTTAGAAGATTCTTGAGTAACCTTATAAATGTGGTTCTGAACTCTATGTCGTCCAGTAGTTTGCTTTCCTCCGTTTCTTTCATTCGTGACATGTTTCTTTGTTTCTGCATTTTGGCTGCTTCCCTGTGTTGATGGAGTAGCTTTGTGTGGTAGTTGACCTATAGGGGGCAGTAGCTCAGCCTCCCCAATCACCTGAGGTGGACGCTCTTGGTACACCCCTTTGTGGGCTGAGTGCAAAGTCTTGGTGTAGTTAAGCCTTAATTGCTGTTGGTACACTGGGAGGAATTGACCTCCAGGCCAATCGGCTGTGAGGACTCACTGTGTCTATAAGAACTGCTGTGCTGGAGACACGCTTATGGTGCAGGACTTGTTTCAGTGGGGCTTTGGTGCTCGCTGAGTCTGCCTCTTGAATGTGTCACTTATGGATGTGAGGAGTTGAAATCTGGTTTCTCACACTGACCACTAGGTATACTGGCTTCTGGATCTCCAATGGGGTGCAGGTCAGCTATTGTCTGAGTCCACCCAGCAGGAGCTATAGCGAGAGCTACAGTTTTCTCCTCTTTGCTTGGGGTTTGGAGGTTTGGAAGCTGTCTGATCCGGGCTGCAAGTTTGTTAGGTTAAGCTGCAATAGGGCAGGCCTTTCTTATGCTAAAACTGCTGCTTGGAGCTTGGGTGGGTTTGTAGGTTGTGTGGGGCGGGGTCTCAGGGTGTCACTAGGCTAGGACGTGGCAAACAGTGATGGCTGCTAGTTAGCCGACTCTGTCTCTGACTGCGTCCCGTGCCCCAGCGCAGTAAACAATTATTCTTGCGCGCAGCTTTGCAAGCAAGCCCCCCTCACTTTCCGACCTGATGGCAGACAGTCCAGCTTCTCCCCGTAGGAGTTTGGGTCCCCCGCGTCTCCCCAGAAACTGTATTTCAGAGTAATCGGGGATTTGTCTCCCTGTGGGTTGAAAAAAGCAACACCTGCCACCATCCCAGATTCTGCGCCTGCATACCTCAGCTTTTCAGCGCTTGTGCACGTCTCATTGCTTTTTTCTTTCCTTCTAGTTGTAGAAGTTTCACTCAGCCAGCTTTCCCGTGGTTCTGGGTGATAGACGTTTTGTCTTTTAGTTGTAGTTTTGAAATTGTTGTGCGAGGCAGCAGTTTAGGTGTTTACCTATGCCACCATCTTGGATTCTCTCTTATTTTCTTTCTTAATGTGTTTGAGTATAACTTGATATTGTATGGTATTCTATAATTGACTTCAGTTCCCAGACTCAGTTAATGAAATAATAGGATATATATTAAGCATTTACTGTGTTTAGTCATATTGGATTTTTAAACATACATTTCCACAAGTGTTAAAAGTTATATTACAAATGATGATTTACTAGTTGAAAACAGTGGGAACTAATCATCACAGAATTTACTTAAGTTATTCTTGCCTGACATTTGAATTCTAAGTCAATTATGATATGGTTAAACCACCTTTTATTCAGGTGTACACCAGGTCCCTTTAGTGCTCTGCTAGTTCACAGTTTGATAGTATGACAGTTATATGCTATGAACTTGATTTCAGCAAGAAATTAGACTTGTATTATAGTAGCTTTGTGGATAAGATGAAGAAATATGCTCTGAATGGATTATTGTGGCTGAACAGCTGGTCCCAATGAAGTTAGTTGTCATCCTGAAGGGAATCTCAGTCATTGACTCTATTTAAAAAGTATAGTAAATTTCCCATTATTGTGCATACATTTTTTCTAGTGTAATTGACTTTCATACCTGGCTATGACTTCTAACTTGTATGAAATTAACGTTAATCATGAACATTTAGAAAATCTGGAGAAAATTTAAAAATCTGTTTGAAGGCAGCCAGGACTTCAGTGGTCAGTAGAAGAAAAATGAGTCTTACATTATATTTGACTTTTGAGTTATTTGCTAATTTGTAATAATAGTAAATGTAAGAGTCTAAACAGAGAGCTGTTCCTAAAAGGCAGAAAAGCTAACAGAGTTTAAGTCCTGGGGACTTAAGACAGAGTTTATCAAGAGAGTCCCTGGTAAATAGTTGGATTTTGGTTGCAATTCCCTAAAGACATACTCTTCCTAGAATCAGATTAATCCTATTAAGATGATCTGCCTCATATTTATTCTCTGGAGGAAAATTAAATGAGCTGGAGCCTCTACAGTTTTTTCACACACAATATTCAGCATTCCAGTAGATAAGGCCAAGACAATAGAAACAAATTCATACTAGTAGATAAGACACATATTAAAGTTATCAGACATAGAGTTTAAAATAACTTGGATTAATATGTTCAAGATGGAGAATTTTAGCACAGAAGTGGAATCTATAAAAAAATAAAGGAAATTTTATAACTGAAAAATAAAGTAATTGAGTTAGAACTATGTTGAAGAGAAGATTAGTGAACTGGAAGATAGATTATAAGAAAGTATCCAGACTGAGGCATACATAGCAAAACTGATGGAAAGAAAGTATAAAAGACATATGGGAATACAGTGAAAAGTCTAACATATATTATTGGTACCTGTAGAGAAAAAGTTAATTGCAGGTTTAATTCCCCCCTTCCCCAGTGGAAAGATGACTTCAGGTTTAAACACAGTTTCTCCCAACATCTACCAAGATAAATGTGATTTCTTTTTCTTCTGTTATCAAACACTAGTAAATAGTAGTGTTGTGAAAATGACCGGGAGGATTATGAAAAGTCATGTTAGTACTTCAAGGGACTACATTACCACTACTTTTTTTTTTTTTTTTTTTTTTTTATCAGTATAACATTTGTAGGGAAAGAGACATCCAGCTTCCCTTATGATGTCTCTTCTAACTCAGTGCACCCCTGGTGAGGGGCTTAGAAGTTGTATGAATGGGCTGTTAAATGGTACTGGAGTACATTTTATTCATCCACAACTTGGTCTGCCTTGTGTGATGAAAGGTCCAGGAAGCAGCAACTGGATATTTTACGGACTCCTGATAAAGATATATATGATTCTACCATATTGACATGCTGTGTTTACATTCCCAAATCCTTATAAAAAGCTAAGTAAAATTGGTGTTAGATTACTACCTATTGAGTCCTATGAATGTGAATGTCATTTTGAACCCAAGACATTGATAATCATACAAAGTAGTTACTATACAGTTCTAGAAGGGGAGGAGAGACTGAATGGGACAGAAGCATGTTTTAAGAGATAAAGGCAGAATATTTTCCAAAACTAAACAAATCAAGCCACAGATTCTGAAGCTCTATGAATTCCAAGCAGAATAAATATAAGAAACCCATTTCTAGGTACATCATTGGAAAACTGCTCAAAACCAGCTCTGTTTGCTTGAGGCTTTCCGATACTGGAGTGGACTGCATCGGTCTCTGCAGGGATGGGAGAAATTGTTAAAAGAAAATCTTACGGTAGCCAGAGGATGAAAGATGTATATTGGCTTCAAAGGAACAGCAATAAGCTGACTTTCTGAACAAGAACAGTGAAAGTGAGGGAACAATGCAATGTTATCTTTATTTTTATTTTTTTGTTAATCCTCACTTGAGGGTATTTTTCCATTGATTTTTAGGGTGAGTGGAAGAGAGAGGGAAAGAGAGAGAGAAACATCTATGTGAGAGAAACACATCAATTGGTTGCCTCCTGCATGAACTCCAACCAGGGCCCCAGGCCAGGGAGGAGCCTACAGTCAAGGTATGTGCCCTTGATCGGATTCGAACCTGGGACCCTTTGGTCCCCAGGCCCATGCTCTATCCATTGAGCCAAACTGGCTATGGCTGTAATGGTTTCTTTAGAGAGGTGAAAGAAATGAACTGCCAACCTGTAATTTTGTGCCTAAAAAAATATATTTTAAAAATGAAGGCAAAATACATTTTCAGGTAAGTATCCTATCTAATGAAGAGGGAATATGCTAATTGAATATAACTCCATCACAAAGATGGTTGCAGGCCAAGTTCCCATAAGGAGCCTTAACAAGCAATCAGCAGGGACCTGAGGCTACAGCCTCCCCCGCCCCCATGGGGCTTGACAGGGGACCTCAGGCCATGTCTCCCACCCGGCAGGGCTTGATAGGGGATCTTAGGCCACGCCTCCCACCTGGTAGGGCTTGACAGGGGACCTCAAGGTGCACTTCCTGTCCTGGTGCTGGCTTAGGGAACCTCAGGCTGCTCCCCCCATCCCAGCACCAGGCCGGGGGATCTCAGGCCACGCCCCCCACCTGGCAGGGCTTGACGGGACCTTAAGGTGCAGTTCCCTTCCTGGTGCTGGGCTAGGGGACCTCAGGCTGCTCTCCCTGCTCCAGCGCCAGGCTGGGGGACCTCAGACTGCACCCCCTGCCTGGCAGGGCTTGACAGGGGACCTCAGGCCATGTCCCCCACCCAGCAGGGCTTGATGGGGGACCTCAAGGTGCACCCCCAGTGCTGGGTCGGAGGAACTCAGGCCACGCCCCCACCCAGCAGGGCTTGACAGGGGACCTGAGGCTGCACTCCCCTGCCAGTGGGGCTTGACGGGGGACCTGAGGCTGCGCCCCCCTCCCGGTGCTGGGCTGGGGGACCTGAGGCTGCGCCCCCCCACCTGGCAGGGCTTGACGGGGGACCTCAGGCCATGCCCCTGACCCAGTGGGGCTTGACAGGGGATCTCAGGCCGTGTTCCCCACCTAGCGGGGCTTGACGGAGGACCTCAAGGCACTCCCCCCACCCCGGTCTGGGCTGGGGGACCTCAGGCCACACCCCCCATTCTGGTGCTGGGCCAGGGGACCTGAGGCTACGCCCCCTGCCTGGCAGGGCTTGACAAGGGTGGTACTGGCCGGGTCTGGATCTAGCCCAATTGGGGGGGAGGGGGAGGAGGGGGCGGCCGGGTCTGGGTCTCATGCAATTTTGAGGTGCATGTGGGTGGGCGGGGACTTGACTCTGGGTCCTGTGATGAGCCCCAGACTCTGACAGGAGGAAGGTTTTCATATACATTTTACTAATTTTCTTTACTCTCTGACACTTCTACTATAGAGAAAGGGCAAATAGCAATACTAAATTATTTCCTCTAATTAATCCCCTTTTAATGTGCACGAATTTCATGCACCGGGTCACTAGTACTAGTATATTGAGAGAATATACCATCACCAGCAGACCTAAAGTAAAAGGAACATCCAACTGAATTCTTCAGGCAGAAAGATATTAACTGTCTCTCTATATAAAAGCCTAAGCGACCAAACGACCGATAGACTGGAACGACCCGTTGCTATGACGCACACTGACCACCAGAGGGCAGATGCTCAACACAGGAGCTGCCCCCTGGTGGTCAGTGCACTCCCACAGCGGAAGCGCTGCTCAGCTGACAGACCTGTCCCGGCAGCCCATTGGCCTGGCAGCAGCCATTCCCTCAGCAGTCTTGCAGATCCAATCTCTAGAGAACGGGCCAGGCAGCGATGGACCAGTGCCACTGGCATGATCCCTACAGTGCCACCAGCCTCCTGGAAGTCAGCCTCAGTCACCATGGCCGCTTCCTCTTCCTAGATGCTTCGCAAGGAAGAAAGGATATGAAAATGGCCTCCAGGTGGCTCCTGACAACTGGTGTGAACATCAGTGGGACAGATCCAAATCCCAGGCTGGCAAGGGCATTCCACCACGTGCCTGGAGGGCCAATAGTGTCCCAGCCCCGCTACCGCCCTCGGGACTCCACCTGTGCACGAATTCATGCACTGGGCCTCTAGTACCAAATAATAGTCTCATGAGATTTAAAATATATGTAGCCCTGGCTGGAGAGGCTCAGCTAGTTGGGGCATCATCCTATACACCAAAAGGTGGCTAGTTCAATTATCAGTCAGGTCACATACCCAGTTTGCAAGTTCTTTCCCACCCAGGTCGGGGTGCATGAGGGAGGCAGGCTATTGATGCTTCTCTCTCACATCGATCTTTCTGACAACAACGAAAAAAGAAAACAATAAAGTACTTACATATATGTAGAAATAAAATACAACAGAAAAAGTGGAAGAGGAAAAGTAGAGTTAAAGAGGGCTAACATCCTTGTAATGTCTAGGAAATTATAAAAATATTAATTTATATTAGATTCCGATAAGTCTGTGATGCATGTTGTAATCTCTAGGGTAACTAAAATGAAAACCTAAAGGCCCTACAGATAAGAAACTTTCTCATTTTGTTTTAAAGTCATTTCACAGTTGTTCTTTAGAGAGAAGTTATATGGAACATAAAATGATATTCAGTAAATATATTTAATAAGGGATAATTAATGAGGATGAAAAGGGAGATGTTTGAAGACAGGAAAAGAAAGAAGTTTGAGGACAGAGACAAAGCATGTAGAATAAGATAAACACAAAAAGAAAATAGACACATAAGGACCAGAGTTGGAAAGAGATCAGAGGGGCATGGTTTAAGATGCTTTGGGAGTGTTTCTGGCAGATTCTGCTGTTCATCTGGAGTGAGGATATCTGTGAACATTTTTTCAAATTTTTTATCTTTGGCCTCAATGCTAATGCTTTCACTAGCAGTTTTAAATAATGACTTCTATACTGGAAAACTTTTCCTGACTCCATGTAAATGATTCATTTTATATGATTATGTAAAAAGTAAGTTGATTGTCCTATGAATTCTTGATTGACTTAGATTGAAAGAAATTCTTTAAAGTTAGCCTATTACTGATGGACTCCATCTCTTTACTATGCGCTAATTTCCCAACTCAAATGCTAGAGGTATAAGGATAAATATGCAAGTATGCATTCCCAATATGTTATATTCAAGAGAGACTGGTTATTGGGAGGTAAAGTGGTGTGACTTTTGAGCTTGGGCTTTGGAGGCAAATATATCATCTTGCCAGTCATTGCTCAATAATTCCTAGTTTCCTCATCAGGCGCCCATTGTCTTCACTAGCAGAGAGGTGTGGACAAGGAACCCCGAAGGCTGGTGACCCTTGAGCTCTGGAAAAGGTCAGGGGTGTACACCCACTGTTTAGTCCAGACAATGGTAGCTGAAGCAACTTCCCCCCCAGAGAGTCATGTAAATTCTTACTGATAAGATAGTCTGCCTGTTACTGGAAATTGACTGCCTAACGGGTATAGATGTATCCCAAATTGAATAAAAGCATGGCGAGGCCAGAGCCCAGGCTGAGTCCTTCCTCTTGAGCTGGGCTCCCGCCTGGCACCCCAATATTTTCAAATTATTTCTTGTCTCATCTTTTTCATTTGCGTGTGGCCCCTCTTCCAAAGCCCGAACCCTGAACCATACAGGACATGGGTCTTCACACTCATCTGTGAACTAGGGTGTAATATTTACCTCCTAGAATTCTGGTAGTATTTATTTAGTCAGTACCTCATCAAAAGGAATAAAATCTTGCTTCCTGTTTAGAGAAATTTAAAATTGAAAGGACTTCCAGGAAAAGGAAATTTGGAGAATGGTCATGAGACTGAGTTTCGTTTGATCATGGGTGAAGAAGAAAGGAGACTTGTGTTATTTTGACAGATATATGTGTCAGCAAGCAGGGCCTTGTCAGGTGTCAGTCAACCTTACTCATTTAGATCAAGAGCCTTCACTCGGAAATCAGGAGAGTCATCTGACCCACACATGTTCTGACCCCACCATCACCAGTCTCCTGCCAGAAAAACACAAGGGGATTATGGAGTTGGCTGAGGATTGATAAATGTGCCTCCCCTCAGGGCCTAAAACTTATCCAGGCTCATTCCTCACTTCACTCATTTCGGCTTCCTAACATTTCCCTCCTCCTACTCAGTAAACCAGTATTAAGGTCTCAAAGTAAGATCATTCCAACCATAACAGGAGCCTTTCAATTGGGGTAGTTAAAAATTCCACGGTAACTGGAAGAGCGGTGTTTCTAGCATTTCAACACAGAATTCTGAGTCCATTCCCCCCAACCCCAAATCAGTATTACATATGGTGTTTAGATTCCATAGTACTTCTAATATAATATGTGTTATTTTAGATGTTATGAGCTAAATCTTTTGTTGGAAAATCATAGGATACTGTATCATTTTAGTCATCAAGAAACTAGGCTTTAGATCAGACAGACTTGGATTTAAATACCGATTTTATCCTTTACTAGTCATTTTTCATTTCTGTAAGCCTCAGTTTCTTCACCTATAAAATTTCCTCTCAGAGTTGTTTTATGCCAGGTTAAAATGAAAATGTGTACAAAATATTTAGCAGGTGTGCGTACACATAGACATACACCTGCTATTTGTTTTTCCTAGATTTGTAGGAAAGAATCATTAATTATCCTTAAATAACCTCCACTACAAATGACCCTGGAGCTTGTTACTGAAGTGTGTGCATGCCTCTGAGAAAGATCTGGATTACAAAATAAATCTTTAACTATTGAAGGATGATGCCCATCTCTTTGTGATCTCTCCTATGTTTTCAGTTGGAGAGCCTCCTGAGGGATTTAGTGTACATTTTTGTAATCTAAATTTTAATTCATACTATCCCAAATATACCCTGAAGTTTTGAAGACACTTCTTCCAGCTATGTTTATTAATACGTTGATAGACTTGATTTTACTTACATATGCTAATAATTTCCTGGTAGCATATCACTATGAATGCCATATTCCAATGAGATAACTTTTCAACTGCCAACAAATTTGCTTACAAACAAATTTTGTACCTAGGTCAAGGACTTTTGTATAGGCATAAGAAATACAACATGACTAGTCCTGTGGAGCATATGAAAGTAAACAGATTTGTGTGTGTGTACATGTGGACTGAAGCTTTCTCTTTCCTGATATAGTTCAAATTATTATACAGTATGTCTGTAACTTTGATAGCAGAAGGACATTTTGACAACTCTTTGAGCTTAGAAGATAAACATATTATAATTCAGTCCTAAAGTAATCAGTACTTTATTTTTAATTTTTCCTTTTCTTTATTTTATTACTAGTGACCCAGTGCACAGATTTGTGCACATTGAAAGGAAATTAATTAGAAGGTGGCCAGTGGGGCAGGACTGGGCAAGATGGGACGGGCCAGGCATGCCCTGGAGCCAACCTCCTGCAGTCCCTCCATGGCCGGCCACACCTGGGGTGGTGCCGTTCCTTGGCCTGGGGATCGGGCCAAAACTGGCTCCCCAGCATCCCCTGAAGAGTCTCGGAGTGCTAGCGGGCACTCTGCAAAGTTGCTGTTGTACAGAGTGTGGAATGCAAACGCAAATGTGCAGTAAATCAGATTCAGGGCCGACAGTGTCCCAGCAAAAACATAACCCATGGCCAAAGATGGAATCGTGTGGCCCCTCGAGGAATTGGACTCCCTCCTCTCTGGTTCCAGGGTGCATCACCTGAGAACTGCCCCTGCCAAGTCACTGCGGCTTAGTAGCTCCTGCGTTGAACGTCTTCCCCCTGGTGGTCACTGTGTGCCATAGCTACTAGTCAGACAGACACTTAGCATATTAGCCTTTTATATATATATAGACTAGAGGCCTGGTGCATGTATTCGTGCACTGGTGGGGTCCCTCAGCCTGGCCTGTGCCCTCTTGCAATCTGGGACCCCTCGGGGGATGTTGGATAGCCGGTTTTGGCCCAATCCCCACAGGCCCGATCCAGACAGGAGGGAGCCCGATCCTGTGTGTTGAGCGTCTGTCTCCTGGTGGTCAGTGCACGTCATAGTGACTGGTCAGCTGGTCATAGGAATAGAAGTGTTCTTTATGTATGTAGAACTACATAATGCAGCTATATGAAGTCCTCTTTCTTGTGCATCAAGATAATGTGTCAGAGCTGGAAAGCATCCAGAAAAATGGCAACTAAAATCATCCAGAGGCTAGAGTTGCTTAAAAGACTTATTCCTGTCAGTGTGGAATGATCCTGGGGGATGTAACTAGAAGAGTTGGGAGGGGAATTAGGCTTGATCTATTACCACCTGTTACTTAACACAGGAATTTATCTTATGGTAATCCTGACAAATGGCTGAGCTTCTGTTTAAATATTGGATGGTGCTTGCTGTTGGGTTTAAATCCCAGCCCCGCCACTTTATAGCTGAATGATTTGAGCAAGTTCTTAACCTCTCTGTGCTCCATTTTCCTGGCTGGAACTTGATCTCAGTCCTGTACCATCTAGTATTGAGAGATGAATGGAGAATCAAGTAAATGCTGGTGTTACACATCCTGTAAAAAAACTATACTGAAGTTACATTAGTTACATTCGAAAGGACATTTTCAGTATCGGCTGAAGTGGTGGAAAAGGAGGTGAATAGAGACTTCATAGGACAGATGACTCTCTTGAGTTTCTATTATTCCCACTTCTGCCTCTAGAATAATATAAATCAGTTTCATTCTTTCTTCGATATGACAGCTCTTTACCTTATCAAATGTAAAACTCTAAAAAGGCATAGATTAAGTGGGGAATTCCTCCCACCCATAAAAGTCCATAGGTTTAGAGTATTGTTTATAATTTGTCTATAATTTAGGAGAAACAAGATGAACCACTAATGGTGATGTTTGTAGAATTCTTTAAGCCAAGAAATTGTATAATTTATTTTCATTAGTGCATGGATGGTTCAGCAAAATGGGAAATTTTAAGAAGTAAGTTCAAGCCTTTTGCGATTTAAAGTATTGTGAATTGTGTGTTATTTAGATTTAAGTGTGAACGACAGGAATTTTCAAAATAAAATTGGCTTAAACAAAATAGTATTTTATGCTCTTGTAGCAGTCTGAGCTACAGACTGTTGTTCAGACTGTTGTCATGCCTGATGGTGTCAGAAGCATGGGCTTCTTTCTCCTGTTGTTCCACATTCTTCATCCTGTCTTCTAGGTATAAGATGGTGACTTTGAAATTCTAGGCTTCAGAATGGAGGAAGGGATGAAGAAGCTGTTAGGGTTATTTCTGCTTACAAAGTCACATGGCCACATCTAGTTAGAAGAGATGCTAGGATACAGTCATTACTCTGGATAACTGTGTGGTATACTCAGGTGTGATTTGGGAGTCTCATGTCTTGAAAAGAAGGATGGAATAGATATTGGCACAGCTAGCAGTGTAACAGAAATGCTTTGTTCACCACTTAATCCCAGGTGCCTAGTAGTGCTTACCATAGTAGGCATTCATGCAATAGTTGTTCCTTGGGTGTATGTTCCTTAGTGCTCCTGTCAGAATAGGTATCGATCTGAATATTAACTTACATACATGATAAATTATGGAAAAATTTGTCCATCTTGGTGTATCTTTTAAAATAATTTAAAAATTATTATTGTTAGAAGTATTATAGATGTCCCCCCCCGCCCATTGACTCCCTCCTGCTCCCTACTCCCCAGGCCATCACCACACTATTGTTTGTGTCCACAGGTTATGCATATAAGTTTTTTGGTTAATCTCTTCTTGCTCCCCTCACGCCACCCTTCCCTCTGAGATTTATTAGTTTGTTGCATGCTTCCATGCCTCTGGACCGATTTTGTTTGTCAGGTTATTTTGTTCAGTAGATTCCACATATGAGTGAGATCATATGGTATTTGTCTTTCTCTGATTGGCTTATTTTGCTTAGCACAATAATCTCCAGTCCCTCCATGTTATCTTAAAGGGTATATCCTAAGAAGCCTGAAACACCAGTTAGAATATATGCACCCTGATGTTCATACAAGAGATGTTAGGATACAGTCTTTACTTAAAATATAAATCAGTTTCATTATTAACAATAGCTAAGCTTTGAGAATAGCCAGCCCAAGTGGCCATGAGTATAGATGAATGGATAAAAAAGCTGTGGTATATTTACACCATGGAATACTATCCTATATAATAAAAGGCTAATATGCAAATAGACCGAACAGTGGAATGACTAGTCACTATAACGTGCACTGACCACCAGGGAACAGATGCTCAACACAGGAGCTGCCCCCTGGTGGTCAGTGCACTCCCACAGGGGGAGCGCCGCTCAGACAGAAGCCGGGCTCATCGCTGGCAAGCGCAGCATCCAGCAGTCGGACATCCTCCAAGGGGGCGCAGGCCGGGCTGAGGGCTCCCTCCTCCCCCCCCCCCCCCCCCCGCTCCCCAGGTGCATGAAATTCATGCACCAGGCCTCTAGTGCAACTATTAAAAAGAAGGATGCATTTTGGTGTTTTTAATGCTCGTTCTTATCTGTGTGCTCCCTTTACAAATAAGGTATCCCTAACAGTCTTCAGACAGAAATAACACCATACAAAACTTATTTTAGCTTCTGTATTGCTTATGTTCCCCCACCACACACATACCAAGTAGAGGCCTAGTAAACCTCTCTTTTCATGTCTTTGATCAACACAGTCCAGGTACTCAGTAAAATGTTTTTAGATTGAGTAAATGGGAATAAAACTTGGATAAATGCAAGCTTTTTATTTCATTTAATATCCTAGAAAAGTTAATGGCTATAATACACATAGAAGAAAGTCTTAGTTTTAAATCCGTCTATATTACAAGATTTTTAGGAATATTTGTTGGGTGTCAGGTGGAATGTGATTATGAGATGAGACAACTGTTTGGATTTAATTATAACTATGTACTAATTCACTTAAGTTATTAAGCAATAGAGGCTAGTATAGTTCAGCAAAATGAGGTGATAGTCTTAATCCACTTGATATTTGACATTAGATATCCAGTTAGCTTATCAGTGTACTTAACTGTTTCTTTTACATTGTGTCATGGGGAAAAATTTCTTTAGGTATAAAGGTAAGTGAGTCACTTATTTCCTCAAGTGCCATAGACAAAGTAATACTTTAAAAATTTTTAAATTTAATTAAATTTTAGGTTTATTGAAGTATAATTGATAAAATTATAAGATATTTAAAATGTACATTATGATTAGTTGATATATGTATACATCGTGAAAGGATCCTTCCAACTAGTTAATTAACACACTCATCACCTCACACATTTATATACATATTTTTGTGAGAACATTTTAGTTCTCTCTTAGCAAATTTTAATTATATAATACAGTGTTATCAACTGTATTCACCATGTTTTACATTAGATCTACAAATCTTATTTATCTTATAGCTGAAAGTTTTTGTCTTTTTACCAATTTTTCCCTATTTTCCCCACTCCAGAGCCCCTGGCAACCACTTTTTAACTCTTTCTATGAGTTCAACTTTTTTTTTTTAGATTCTACATATAAGGGATAACATGTGGTATTTGTCTTTCTCTCTCTGGCTTATCTCACTTAGTATAATGCCCTCAAGGTCCATCCATATTGTTGCAAACAGGATTTCCTTCTTCCTTATGACTAAGTAATAGTCCATTGTATTTGTACATACCTCATCATTTTTATTCATTTATTCACTGATGGACAGGACACTTGGATAGTTCCCATATCTTGGGCATTGTGAATAATGCTACAATGAATATGGGAGTGCAGATTTTTTTTAAATATCCTGTTTTCATTTCTTTTCAATTGCCACCCAGAAGTAGGATTATTAGATCATATGTTAGTTACATCTGTTTTTAATTTTTTGAGGAACTTCCATTCTGTTTTTTTTTCACAGTGGCTGTACCATTTACACCCCCACCAACAGTGTATGAGGGTCCCCTTTTTGCCACATCCTTTAAACACTTGTCTTTTTGATGATAGCCATTTCAACAGATCTGAGGTAATATCACTGTGGTTTTTATTTGCATTTCCCTAATGGTTAGTGATGTTGAGCACTTTTCCATGTATATGTTGACCATTTGTATGTCTTCTAAGGAAAAATGTTTATTCAGTTCCTTTGCCAATTTTTTAATGGAATTTGTATTTTTTGCTATTGACTTGTGTGAATTCATAGTCCCTTATCAGATATGTGATTTGCAGACACTTTCTCACATTCATTAGGTGGGTTGTCTTTTTATTGTGTTAATGGTTTCATTAGCTGTGTGGTTCTTTAATTTAGTCCCACTTGTTTATTTTTGCTTTTGTTACCAAATTAAAAAACAACAACATTGCTAAGACTAATATCAAGAAGTTTACCCACTCTATTTTCTTCTAGACCTTTTATTGTTTTGGGTCTTAAATTTAAGTTTTTAATCCATTTTTGAATTGGTTTTTGTGTATTGTGTTTGATGAGGGTTTACTTTCATTCTTTGGTGTATAGCTATCTAGTTTTTGCAGCACAATGTGTTGAAAAGACTGTCCTTTTCCCATGGTATTGTTTTTACTCCTTCGTCCTAAATTAAATACTATATATGCATGGGTTTGCTTCTGTGGTTTCTATTTCATTAATTTATGTGGCTATTTTTATGTAATACCATACTGTTTTGATTACTATATTTGTAATATTGTTTGAAATCAGAAAGTAAAATTCCTCTAACTTTGTTCTTTTTTCTCAAGATTGCTTTGACTATTCAGGGTCTTTTGTGGTTCCATACAAATTTCAGGCTTTTTTTTTTTTTTCTATTTCTGTGAAAAATGCCACTGGTAAGGATTGCATTAAATCTGTAGGTTCCATTGGGTAGTATGGAAAATTTCACAATATTAATCTTTCCATTTATTTGTCGTTTTCATTTTTTACCAATGTTTTATAGCTTTCAATGTATAGATCTTTCTCCTCCTTGGTTAAATTTATTCTTAAGTATTTTATTTTTGATGTAGTTGTGAATGGGATTTTTTTCTTAATTTCTCCTTCTGATAGTTTATTGTTAGCATCTAGAAATGCAACTGATTTTTGTATATTGACTTTGTGTCCTGCAATTTTATCAAATATGTTGACAAAGTCAGTCTTTATTATTTTATTATTTTCTGAGTGCAATCATTCACTTTTTGGTTTTCTTGTTTTTCAGTTTAAGCATATGGCCTTAAAAAACAAAACACCTATACATTTGGTTGTTAAGAGTCCTTGGTCTTACTTCTTTGATCTGGAAAGATCACATATATTTTCAGTAGACAGTAATTTTAATTATCAAATGGGAATGGATTAATTAAACTCTTTTTCCCTGTTGTACAGATGAGGAGATTGCAGCACTGGTTACTTTTACTGATGCTATCAAGATGTGAGGAGAGAGACATACTTGTTAAGGCATCCAGGCAAATGTTTGGGTATTATAAAGTTCCCAAAGGTTAAGAATAAACAACCCAGGCAACCACAAACCATCTATAAATATAAAAGCCTAAGTGACCGTCTGACTGTCTGGCTGGTAGCTATGACAGACAGTGAACACCAGGGGGCAGGCGCTCCCAGCAGTAGCTATGACATGCACTGACCACCAGGGGGCAGATGCTCAACACAGGAGCTGCCAAGCTGCTGTGACTTGGCAACTGTGTTTCTTGGGTGATGCACCTGGAACCAGAGAGGAGGGAGCCTGATTCTGGGGTGCGTCACCTGAGAACTGCCCTCTCCCAATCCGGGACCCTTCGGGGGTTGTTGGAGAGCCGGTTTTGGCCTGATCCCCACAGGCCAGGCCGAGGGACCCAGCTGGTGCACGAATCCATGCACCAGGCATCTAGTTTAGGTTGAGTAGAGTAGAAAGTCCCTGAAATTGACAATGTTTTCCTGGAGTCCTGGAACATATTTTGTAATGCTAGCAAGTTAGGTTGCTTGAACTTGATTTTTCCCAACTTGTATGTTTTATATGCAGGTAAAGTAACTTTCAGTCTTCATTAATGATTTTGAGGCAATAATTTATTGCTTGAAAAGTTGTGCACGTCAAAATAATCTCCAGTGTGACAAGAAGGTTAACCTCCTTCCTAGGTTAACTCCTTACATACTTGTGTTGCTCTGATGGGGGCATTATTACGTTATGGTGAAACATCCTGCCTCTGAACTGAAGTCAGTTTGAGATCACATGTTTGCTACCACTATGTTTACTATGATCACATGTTTACTATGTCACCTTGGATAAGTGATCTATTTTACTTCTCTTTGTCTCAAGGTTCTCACCCTTACAATGGAGGATAATAGTATATTGAGTGAGTAGGGCATTTAGCACCTAAAATAACGTTTAGTACATAATAAACACTTAATAAATGTCATTGTCACATATCATTATTTACATATTTGTCATAATGATTTGAAACTTGACTCCAAGAAATATGTAGGAGCGAATGTTACCCGACTACTTGGTTTCTGGCATATCGGCTATGTGTGACCAAGTGAAATAAAGGACATAGGCTTGGTGGGGAAATGGGAGGATAATTCTGAGTTTAATTTTGAACATGGAATTTAAGGTGTTTGTGGGATGCTAATTTTGAAATGTATGAATTTGAAGATGGGAGCAGAGTTATTGGTGTATGGGTGGTAATTAAGAATATGAGAAATGAGTGAGATAACTTTTAAGGATCTACCTTGGCCTAGGTTAGAAACATGGGGACACTAATCTTTAAAGAATAATGGGGAGACCATAAAAGAGACCATCCGAGAGTTAGGTGAATAAGGAGAGAGCAGTGCCACCAAAAAGAGTGATCAGCCCAACACAGATTACAATTGACCCTTGAACAACATCAGGGTTAGGGATGCCAAACCCATGCACAGTTGAAAATCTACACATAATTTTTGACTTTCTCCAAACTTAACTGCCGTTAGACTGGAAGCCTTACCAGTAACATAAACAGTATCTTAATGCAGTATGTATATTATATGCATAATATACTGTATTCTTAAAGTAAGCAACAGAAAAGAAAATATTAAGAAAATCAAAAGAAAGAGAAAGTACACGTGTTTATAATATTTACTGAAAAAAATCTGTTTATAAGTGAACCCTCACAGTTCAAACCCATGTTCAAGGGTCAACTGTACATTAATCTTAGAAATGAAAAGTATAAGTGGCTTGAGGATTAATGAGTCTTTTGTGGCCCTTTGGTTTTTGTAGAAGAGTAGAATCAGAAGACAGTGAATTTAGGGATGGAGATAAAGGAGGAAGAGAAGACAATAAATGGTAGACTACTGCTTTCAGAAATTTTGATAAGACAGATCTTGGAAACTGTAGGAAGGCACAAGGTAAATGGAAGATTTTGGGGAAGGATGGGGTTCTGATAGGCTGAGAAGGAACTATTAGCAAAGAAAAAGGTTGAATATAAGGAGAGAGTAGAAAAGATGGATGCAAAGACATAGGATGATTAGACTGGCCTTAATCAGGAGGAGGGCCAAAACATCTCTGAGACTAGAGGAAAGTGGGATGTACATATATGTAAACCTTTAAGGTAGAGGACATCACTTCTCATGACTATATTTTCCCCCAAGAAATGAAAGGGGGTAAAGGGTCAAAAGTTGAATAGGTGTTGTGAAGAGAATGGTGAAAGGTTAGAATAGTAATTGAAGGAAATAGGAGAGGGAGGCTGAAATATTTGTTCCCCAAGTGAGGGACTTTTACTTGAGTAGTATTTAAATATATCACTAGTAGTGTGGGTACTATGACTATGTTATCTGAAAGGGGAAAGACTATGGTTTCATTTAATGCAATATATTTATTTAGCATTAGGTCTGTACCTACTGTGCTATATACTTCCCGGGAGATTCAAATGAATACTGACTGTCTCATTCAAGGAAGGTATGAACTAATAGCTCATGTCATATGATTTGTCAAAAATGATAAAGGACACATGAGATTTATAACACCGTGAGGATTTGAAAGAAGTAGAGATTCCATCAAATAAGGGGGGAAAATGTTGGATTTCTTCCAATAGGGAAAGGCTTTATGGAAAAGGCCAAAAAAGGGGCTACACGTGAATTTTCTGAGGAAACAGTAATGAAGCTAGTTATTTCATTTTATAGCAATTATATACTCTTCTATAATACAATGACTGGCAACCAGAAGAGGAGAAAAAAGTGATTAACAAAACATAGTGAATTCTATTCTATCCAGGGTATTCTAAATGTGATTATATTTTTATGTAGGGAGATAGAATTCAGTAATCTTTTCCATAAATATTTGGTGAACATTTCTGTGCTAGGTGCTGAGACTCAGGTATAGTTTCTATCCTCAAGGAGTGCATGTCTAGTAGAAGGAATGGAAGTGAAAAGGGAGAACATCCTTTCTATGCAATACATGATATAAAAGTGGTATATATGATTGTATGATCAGTTTTTTTCCTTCATTTTTAGTTGGAGAACATCAGTTGACAGGTCATAAAGTGGCAGTTAAAATCCTAAACAGACAAAAGATTCGCAGTTTAGATGTTGTTGGAAAAATAAAGCGGGAAATTCAAAATCTAAAACTCTTTCGTCATCCTCATATTATCAAACTGTAAGTACTTTTTAAACTGTAAGTATTTTTGTACCCAATAAAACAAAAGAGAAACTGTCTTGAGATACTGTTTATGAATTTATAAATAGTTGTCTTTAATTAATCTTTCATAAAAACACTTCATATTTATATTGAGCAAGTATTGATTTAAGCTCTATTAATTTCTTTGGTTTTTTTTTTGCATACTTTTGGTTTAGAATGAAAAGTTATTGTTTCAAAATTGGTACTGTTTTCAAGAATTGAGTGTAGCCTTGGAAGTTGACTCATTTCTAGTATTCATTTTGAAATTCTTTTAGGGCTTTGATATTCCTAGATTCATTTTGTAATTTTTACTAGTCAATTTTCATGAATGTATCCGGGTATTTTCTTTTTGGAAAAGCTAGAAAGTAACTGTTAAAGGTTATCCACCATAGTATATTATTTGCAAAACAACAATATTATTTTAATTACTTATAGTAAAGGTCTTCAGGGAAGCACGTGAATTTTGGGGGGGATAAGACACGTTACAAACTTAAAACATAATCATATATTATAGATTAATAAATGAGCTAATTAATTAAATCAAAAGATAAATAATTGAAAATCAACTAGACCCATAGGAAATTTAGATATTAAATATTCCTTTAAACCATCTGAAGTTGTAGTTTCATATTTACTGAGAAAATGTGATATGTTAAACACGGAAAATTGTCTTTGTTTTTCATCTCAATGCTTGGTTAGAGTTTTATAAAATAAGTATTAGCATTACTCTTATTGAGTAAGAATAATTTATATTGAGCATTTTATGCATATAATTTCACTTCATCTTCATGTTTAGCCTATAAGGAAGGTATTATTATCTTCATTTTATAGATAAGGATATTGCATATCTAAAGAGTATCAGCAACTTGTCCATAGATAAAAGGTTACCAATCAGCTGACCTTAAAATAGGGAGATTTTCCTGGCTTATCTAGGTGGGCCCAATGTAATCACAGTGGTTCTTAAAAGTAGAAGAGGGAGCCTGGCCAGTGTGTCTCAGTGGCTGAGTGCTGACCTAAGAACCAGGAGGTCACAGTTTGATTCCTGGTCAGGACACATGCCCAGGTTGTGGGCTTGATCCCCAATGTGAAGTGTGCAGGAGGTAGCCCATTAATGATTTTCTCTCATTGATGTTTCTGTCTCTCCCTCTCCCTTCCTCTCTGAAATCAGTAAAAATGTATTAAAAAAAAAAAAAGTAGGCAAGGGCATCAAAAGAGTCAGAGAGATTTTAGGATGGAAGTAAGGTCAAAGGAAGAAGCTGTGAGAAGGACTCACTGGCTGTTTTTGGCTTTGAAGATGGAGGAAGGGGACCATGAGATAAGGAATGCAGGCAGTCTCTAAAAGTTGGAAAATACAAAGTGATGGATTTCTCCCTAGAGCCTGCAGAAAGCAATGCATGCAGCTCTCCTGACACCTTGATTTTAGTCCAGTGAGACATATATCAGACTTCTAACCTACAACATTATAAAAATATTCATTTTTGTTATTTTTCAGCCACTAAGTTTGAAGCATGGAAACAATAGGAAACTAACCAGTAGCATTCCTTTTTTATAAAACATATTTCTTTATTGATTTCAGAGAGGAAGGAAGAGTTAGAGAGTGAGATAGAAACATCAGTGATGAGAGAGAATCATTGATCTGCTGTCTCCTGCACGCCCCCCACTGGGGATCTAGTCCACAACCCGGGCATGTGCCCTTGGCCAGAATCGAACCTGGGACTCTTCAGTCCGCAGGCCAACGCTCTCTCCACTGAGCCAAACTGGGTAGGGCCCAGTAGTATTCTTGAAATCCTAAATCAGTGGCTGATCCTTTTATTGCTGGGATTTGGAACATGCATTTAATATTTACTATCACGATCTATATTCAATGATGGGGGCCCATTCAGTGCATCTCACCAACAGCATGAGCATGCTGCTGACTGTTCAGAGAAGGCTTTTCTTGGGTATGGAGTGCCATTGGGTAACTTGTGTTGACTCAGTTCCCAACCACTACTGTGGAAACTTCAGTTCAACAGTAAGCTTCAGTGTCATTTGATCTTCACTTGGAGCTCACTCGATCACAAATATAAACAAGAAATGAGGCCCCTGAAATTGCATGTCAGTACTTGATTATAAGGTTATCCTCCAGGACCTATATTCTAGGTGATCCAGAATATGTACATACAGGATTTTAAAGATTAGCCTAAGAATTAAAATACAACCTGTGAGCCCAGTGACTCATCTCTCCTGCTGTTTGTTTCCTTAACTTTAAAATGGGATACCTCATGGTGTTATTTGAGGATTAAGTGGTATAATGCCTAGTGTTTAATGTGCACTGGCCCAAAGCAGGAGTTGGCAACCTATGAGCTGATTCCAGTTCTCTTTCATGATTCTGAGTGGTTTTCAGCTAACTGAAATAGTTCATATGTACTTTTGACTCCATGTTAATAATGACTTTATTCTAGTTACTGATATCTCTTCGTTCTTCCTTGCTGAGTAGCTACTTTCTATTAGAGGAAAGAGCTAGGAAGCCAGACTAAAAGTATCACATGCCAAAGTGAGAGTGGAGAAGGGAGAGCAATCTCTGTATTTGTCTTATTTCTTGACCGTGTGACTTAGAATGCCAACAACCCTGAAAGACCCCCAGGAAATTTTGCCCTTTTAGGATATGAGTCCTAGTTTCTGTGCTGACAAAATCAGATTTTGTCAGTAAGCAGTTGCAGCAGTGATGAGGATTTATTTTTGCTGGCATATCTACCAGTGTTTTCTTACCTCAGTTTCTGTAATTATTTATGTGTTTAATACTGGTTTGACTATCTCATTCTGATTTAGAGTTATTGGTTTGGTATTTTGTTTTGTTGCAGGAGTTATAGAATGTTCTCAGAGTTGGCAAAGGTGAATTTGAAGTTTAAAGCTTCTGGCTTCCTGCCTTGAGCTTATTAATCCACTCAGCTACATTGCCTCTTAATTATGGATCTGAATTAAAAAAGAAAAAAAGCACTCTCATGTATTCTTGCTACAGAACAAGTTATTGACTTAACCTCTAATAATGTTAGTGATGAAAACAAGGAGAGAGACCTGATCCTTTTAGTAGTTTTGTTTGTTTTGTGCAGTTTTGGACTAGCTGCCAAGAATAGTTTCCTTGTTCCAGAAGGGGCCTCTAGAATTAGGAAGAAAGTTTGAAAACTAAATACCAAGAATGAAAGATATTTATTCCATGGTTTCTCCATTAACTCAATGTGGGGGTGAATGGAATAATCACTTGGAGAAAATTCAGAGGAGTAAACAGGATTGAAAGGAAACTTCAAACTTTTCCATGAACTAGAATTTGTTGGATTAATTTTTGTCTGTGTTTTTCTTTCCTCCATAGTTGTTAGAGAAATTTTAACTGATCGAAAGATCAATACTTTATAATTTAGTAGAGATGCTTTTGCCTGTCTGCTTCTTTTAGTCTTTATTTTACTCAACCTGTGGTAGGTACTCAGTAAACTTTAAGTGTGGCCATTAGTCTGGCACACAGTAAGAGCTCAATAATGATAGCTGTGGTTTCTGTTGTTCTAGATTGGCCTTTAGTGTGGGTAGTGACTGCTGTAGAGTTAGAGGTTTTATGAAATAGTTAAATCCAAAAGTATCTATTAAAGATCTTGTAATATACTTGGAGGAATTAGCAGTTAAATTTACTAGAATTATATGCCTTCTTTTCTTTTATGCCCCAAAGATGTACAGAGCAGAACAGTGATTGAGAATTCTGTTAATAAATCAGATTAGCCTACAGCAAAGTGACATAGTAGATGCTACTGCTCTAAACTATTTGTTTTATTCAATTAGAGTTTGGTGCTTGCTAGGATGCCTTTCATAAGTTGGCTTTTACTGCTATAGGATGGTTTCTAGAATTCTCAGTGAAATTTCCTTTCCATAGCTCATTTGAAATAGTCTTAACATCATTCCTCAGTCATACTAGTTTACTTTATATAAAGAGGTATACTTTGTAATTTTTTATCCCAAAGATGAAATATTTATTGTGAAAACCTGTCATTTTTAATACTATAGCTTTAATATTTTACTTTTTCCAAGTGTTTGTATATGATGTGTCCTCTCTTAAAATGTATAGTATATAGTTAGATCATCAACTTCCTGGCTATTTCCCCTTTCTCTTTAACAGGGAATAGTAACCAGAACCACTTTAATAAAAGGTGCTCCATTTGGGTGGACTAATTACTAGAAGGTTCCCCTGCTTCCACCACATCCTGTGTCAAGGTGTCCTGCTTAAAGGGTAGCATCTGGGCCTCTTTTCAGCTCCTACTTGTGGGTGCCTTTAAGCCTTGCAAAAACTATACAACTATACTTAGTAGCCTTAAATAGTAACTCACTGTAAATTAGATGTTACTCACAATTAACTAGATTATAGGTAATCCTTCACAAACAATGCAAACCTCTTTAAAAAGTAGAACAATTGTTCCTTTATAGATGTTAAATGTAACTGTCAGTTAAAACGTCAATGTTATATTTTACTTGTTTGCAGAGTTTTCACTTTTGTAAAATTGTGCTGGGGGGGGGGTGGGATAGGGGCGGGGGGAGTTGTAGTTTTCAGGAAAAAATTTTATTTTGTCAAGTAGAGCTAAGGTTTTATTATTTTTTTTAAATGTGCTCAGCTTTGAGTGCCAATAAATAAATAATAAAATTTCATGCACAAATACATACATCTATTTAAATTTTATTATGGAAAATTTTAAATGTATACAAAGTAAAGTGTTGAAGCCTCATGTGTATCTCTTATTCAGCTTCAAAAGTTGTCAGTGTAGTGTTTTATCTGCTTCTCCTCACTTCTCCCACCCTAAATTATTTTGAGCAAATCCCAAATATTATGTTTTTAACCTTCAAATTCTTTAGTATTTATTTACTCTGGGACATAAAGCCTTTTTTTACTTTTATAACTTAAACACAGTTTATTATAATACCTAAAAAGCTAATATCATCAGCCATTCAGCTAGTGTTCAGACTTTATTATTGTTTTATAAATGACTTTTAAAGTTGGTTTGTTTGAATCAGAATCAAAAGAAGTGTATACAGTGTAATTAGTCAATATGTCTCTTGAGTTATTTTTAATCTATAGCTTTCCCTTTCTCTTTTAATGTTGAATAAAGGGTCATTTGTCCATTTTCTGGATTTTGTTGATTTTATCCCTGTGGTGTCATTTAACCTTTCCAAGAATACTTTTTGCTTATGATACCTGATTTCTATAGACTGCAAACATGTTTTTGTTTAAGAGGAAAAATTAATGCTTAACTCATTGTTGCAGATTGAAGGATTTTAAAGATTTTATAAACATGAAAGGGAGGAACTGGAGGAAAGTCCATAGGCCTTGAAAGTTAGTTGAATTTTGTTGACCTCTATGTTTATAGTTCTCTGATTATTTTGATAACATTGTAAATCTGTTGCCATCTTAAAATATTATACAACATTGGGATATAAAATTGTAGCATGAATAGATGTACAGGTTGATTTTTCGTTAAAGTAATATTTTTTATTAACTTTTTTTTTTTAATTTACAAAAAGATACCAGGTAATCAGCACTCCAACAGATTTTTTTATGGTAATGGAATATGTGTCTGGTGGTGAATTATTTGACTACATCTGTAAACATGGACGGGTGAGTAACACTATGCAGTGCAATAAATTCCTAAGTTAAAAAAGAGGGAAATAGCAAACCACAAAGATATATTTTTTAAAAATATATTTTATTGATTTTTTTTTTACAGAGAGGAAGGGAGAGAGATAGAGAGTTAGAAACAATCAATCAGCTGCCCCCTGCACGCCCCCCACTGGGGATGTGCCCGCAACCCAGGTACATGCCCTTGGCCGGAATCGAACCCGGGACCCCTCAGTCTGCAGGCTGACACTCTATCCACTGAGCCAAACCGGTTTCGGCCCACAAAGATATTTTTTAAAGTTGGGTTGCTTCTGTAATAATGCTCAACTAAACATAGAGACTATTAGACATATCTTCTTTCCTAAAAAGTACACCTTTTGAAATACTGATTTTAGGAAATAAGTACCATTTAATTGCCAACATGATGCCTAGGCTTTTCAAAATGAAAAATCTCTTCCATACATCATGTTGACGCGTCAGTTATTTTCTGCCTTAGCACTTTCACATAAGTTCAATTTAGATTGTTTTACTTGCTGATTCCCCAGAACTTGTACACATTTAGTAATATTACTTGAAAATGAAATATTACTGCCTAGCAGCAAAGAAAAAGCTGTTGATTGACATGTTGAGAGTTAATGCAAGTTTTGGTTTCTTTGTCTGATTTGTTGAATATTCTAACAGAACCTAATGAACTTAACTCAGTTATATTTAGGCTGAGTATGAAACTGAAACTCTTGCTGTGTAGATGTCCCAGATATTTCTAGTGCAGCTTCTTTAACATTGATAGGTTGAAGAGATGGAAGCCAGGCGGCTCTTTCAGCAGATCCTGTCTGCGGTGGATTACTGTCATAGGCATATGGTTGTGCACCGAGACCTGAAACCAGAGAATGTGCTGTTGGATGCACACATGAATGCCAAGATAGCTGATTTTGGTATGTGACTCCAGGGTTGTTCAGAAATGTCAGTAAAAATTCTTAAAGACCTAGGAACTTTCAATTTCAACATTGTAAAGCCCTGTGCTGTGAAAAGAGATTAGTTGTACAGCCTCCACAGTAGCTTGCTTGGTCTGTTTATTTAAACATGCTTTTAAAAAAATGCAGAAAAAAACAACACAACCTCATAGACACAGTCAACAATATGGTGATTACCAGAAGGAAAGAGGAGTAGGGGGAGGTAGAAAGAGGGTAAAGAGGGGAGAAATGATGAAAGAAAGACATTTGACTTGGGGTGGTGAACACACAATACAATATACAGATGATTTATAGAATTGTATACCTGAAACCTATATAATTTTATTAATCAGTGTCACCCCCAATAAATTCAATAAGTAAAAATAAATTTAAAAAAATGCAGCAGATACTTTTTAAAAATTTATTTTATTAAAAACTTTTTTTTCTATATTGATTAAGTTATTACATATGTGTCCTTATCTCCCCATTACCCCCCACACCCCGTCTCCCCCCACACACTCATGCCCTCACCCTCCTGGTGTCTGTGTGCAGCAGATACTTTTAGAGACGTTAGAGGGGTAGGATCAAGGTAAAACCATTCAATCTGCATTTCTTCCTAAGGAACCTGAAGTGTTTTTATGTGTGTTTGTGTGTGTGTGGGGGGAGGTGGGAGGTCACAAGCTCCTTTGAAAATAGGGACACTTTGATGAATGCACTTACCTGGAGGCACATGGAAGTTTGCATGCAGTTCTGGAGCTTTATAGTCCTGTGAATCAAGGGGGGTGGGGGGTGCCAGTGGGCCTCTGTAACATCTACCACTTGACAAAACAAGAGGAGTTTTTGTCAGGAGCAAGGAAAAGCTAAAGTGCAGGATGTTTTGGGAAAAGGATTAGGAAGTAAGAGATTATAGAAAGAGAGATGGAAGGGTGCCAGAGGTCAGCACTGCTTGTTTTAAAAATTTTGTCAGTAGCTTGTCTTTAATCTAAAAACCAGGAAACTAATCTCCCTATTTCCCTTCCTTCTCTAAATCACAGAATTCATTTAGTACTATAGTTCAACTAGATGTTTGGTTCAATTGATTATTTTTCCTATTTTTAATTTAAAAAATTTCCAGATTAAAAACTTTTGGAACATAATCTTTATTCAACTGAGCTTGTCTGATTTCTACCTAGAGATGTAAAAAAAAAAAAAAAGGCTTTTGAAAGCATAGTCTGTATTTTATTCTTTCAACTGTAGAAGTGGGTAAATAATATGATGGTAATTTTATGTTTGGAAAAGTTCATATAGTTTTAGAATAATCTCATATTTGTGAAGTGAATCATTATTTTTATTTACAAAAGGAATTTCATTCCAATTACACGTGTGATATGTTTTAGCTTTTTTGTCATAGTGTAACAGCACTCTGAAATGGTCTCCTAGTCTAACAAATGCTTTCCACTCCTTTTTATAATAATTTAAAAAATATGATGTATGGACATTAAAGACTTGACATTTTCCTCATGCACCTATCTCTACTTTTAGAAATATCTAGCACCAGGTAAACATTACTCTTACTTTCAGGATTATCTAATATGATGTCAGATGGTGAATTTCTGCGAACTAGTTGTGGATCTCCAAATTATGCAGCACCTGAAGTAATCTCAGGCAGGTAATGATATATCAGCAAAGAGTAAGCTTTTTATAATCTTTTGTTTATTCTGATAACGTTTAATTATAGTACATTCTCTTTACAAGATTAGATTTTTAACACAGTAGAAACAAATTGTCCCTTTAATTTTTTCATTGTTGAAGGTAGAACAGTTATACTAAGCAATATTTTAAACATTAAATTTTGTTATGAATATATTTAAGGAGGTTTTCCATTAAAAATGACTGAAATAAATGTTGATTTCTTTTTTCATTTTAGAAAAGTGCAAATAGAGTAAGCATTTGATAAATTTAAGCTAGTGTCATTATTTACTTACCAGACATGATCCTTTAATGATATTTTACATATCCTTTTGAAAAGTATATAGAGTATTTTATATTTTATTTTTGGAAGAATGAGACTTTGGGTGGGCAGTATGTCATTTTATGAATTCAAGTGCACAAGTGGAGATTTTGTAGTTACATAATTTTCTCATTAGTACATTTTAAAATGTTTATATAGATTGCAGTTGTAAACTTAAGTCTTCTACAGAGACCTGATTGTAAGAGTTAACAGATTTCTTTGAAAGAAGAACTAGAAAAGGTATATTACAAAGAGAGTAGGTATAGGATTTTGGACAGTACAGCCAACAGTGATAATGATGGATAATGAGAGGAAAAAGACAGAGAAGTATCGATGTGAGAGAAACACATTGATTGCTTGCTTCCTGCATCTGCCTTGACCGGGGCCTGGGCCAGGGAGGAGCCAACCAAGGTACGTGCCCTTGACCAGAATCAAACCCGGGACCATTTGGTCCGCAGGCTGACACTCTATCCACTGAGCCAAACCAGGTAGGGCAGATTATATTCTTTTTAAAATTGGAATTGTAGAGATTTACTTTGTTACCTCAGACCCAGGTTTGAGTTTGGTAATGTGTTATCAGGGGAATTTTAATACTGTATACAGGTGAGAGAAAAAACCTTATAGGCATAGTTTTTCTGGAGCAAAGCTAATCTTAGTCCCATAAGCTAGCAAGTGGTTAGAAAGAAAGTCATTGGGTGCTCAAGATAATGTGATTCGGGACAAATACTGTCCAGAGACATTGCCACAGAACTAGTTAGGCACTTTACTGTCTCACATATTCTTTAAAATAGGTGTGCCAGGAATGAGATTCTGTTACATACACATTTTCTTTCTTATAATAGATTCATGGTAAAAAGAGTTAGCCTATACATTATATAGTATTGTGGGGTTTTTTGCCCCCAAGATTATGGTCATCTTCTTTGTTGTTTCTATTAAAAAATCAACCAAAGAAAGTTTTGTATTTTTTAATGAGTCAATAAGTTCAGTGAAATGAGTTTGTGCCAAAAAAAAATACTATTTTCTTTTGGGAAACTTGAGTAGTAATTGGTTAGACTAATTAATTATTTTCCATGGGTGGTGAGTGTTGAAGAGTGGCCATGGACTTCAGTAAAGACCTTGAAAGTAATATTTACGGAGTCCATACTATGTGTAGGGCTATAGAGGCAGGGTACCTATAGGTGAGAATGCGACACTTGTACTTCAGGTTTGTGCTGTCATCTCTTTTCTTAGATTGTATGCAGGTCCTGAGGTTGACATCTGGAGCTGTGGTGTTATTCTGTATGCTCTTCTCTGTGGCACCCTCCCATTTGATGATGAGCATGTGCCTACATTATTTAAGAAGATCCGAGGGGGTGTTTTTTATATCCCAGAATACCTTAATCGCTCTGTCGCCACTCTCTTGATGCATATGCTGCAGGTTGATCCCCTGAAACGAGCAACTATCAAAGACATAAGGTGAATCTATTTTTGTTATTGTTATGTACATATTTTAGTATTGAGAACACTAGTACCACTAATTGAATGCATTCTTTATCCTGAGCTCTATAACACTTTATATAAATTTTATTTCCCTTAATACACAAATCTGATCATGACACTCACCTTTTAAATATTTCAGATTGTTTCCCAAACTTTTTATCTTAGGTAGCAAAGCATACTAGGCCCTTCATAGTAAGGCTCTCCTCACTTCTTCTAAAGTATCATTTCCTGCACTCACTACTACACCCCTTGTACCAGTGCTTTAGCCACATTGAATGTCCCCTTGTCCCGCAAATATATTTTATGCTTTCATGTCTTTGTTTATATGACCCCTTCTGCCTCTGATGTCTTTTCTGCCTTTTTTGACCTGATAGATTTTTGTTCATCCTTTAAAATGTTGTTCACATATGACCTCCCTTGAAACCACTGCTGATTTCTCCAGGCAATGTCAGTGCTTCCACTTCTGTGCTTTCTTCATTTTGTTCATGCTTTTATTCTTTCTTTCTCATTTTGTATGGAGCTTTTTTTCAGTGTATCTTTCTCTCTCTTAAATTGTAACTAAATGAAGGTAGAGAGAGTGTCTTCCTCATCTTTGTATATGCTAGAATGCCTGGGATATAATATCTCTATATATAAAAGCCAAGTGACCAGAATGCTGGAATGACCAGAACGACCAGAATAACCAGTCACTATGATGCACACTGTAGCCAGCCAACTGGCCCAATTGGAGGGTGGCCCCTGCCCCCAGCCATGTCCCCTCCTTCCCACCAGCCCGGCCCGATCGGCCCCCATCGAGGGGTGTCAGTGCTGGACCCCATCTGTGCACGAATTCATGCACCGGGCCTCTGATATGCTAAGAAAGTATTTAAATACATTTCTAATGGAAAAACAGGGTTAAATATATTTTACATGTGGTTGATGAAATAAAGAATAAAAGTTTTGCTAAGATTTTGAATTTGAAAAATAGCTGCTAGTGGCTTGCTGTGAAAGATTTCTTGTGTGAGAAACTTGGAAAGTGCAGTTGCTGGTGTTACTGCGAATGGGACCTTTACTGGTATATAGTGCACACCAGCCAGGATGACTCATTGCCTCCACTTTTACCTATCATGTCATGTGTCTTAAAGGTGTTTTGTTCTCACCTAACATTTTTTCAGGTATTTTCTTAGGAATATGTTCTTTTGACATCTTTCTAGAATCCTTCTCCTCTTTATGAGCCAGAAAGGCTGTTTAAAGACCCATGACTCTTGGAACATTTAAATGATGGCTGAAGTGGTTGTTTCCCTGACTAAAAGCAAGGACTGATTCTTTTGTTTTCCTGTACTGTTTTCTTTCCCAGCCTTTCCTCAGTGTTCCAGGCCTCATGCATAAACATGTAAAACTGTAAATTAGACAAGATTTAGTTATGGAAATGAACTTAGCGGGGAAAAAACCTTTTGGGTTCATAATTCTTTAGAATATGTAGTTCATTTAATTGGTTTTTCATTAGAAAGAAAATTAGAGATGCTGATATATGTGTGTGTGTGTGTGTGTGTGTGTGTATTTTTTTTGTATCAGCACATTTAGAAGAATAAAGTATTGATTCTGTTATTTTAAAACAGAGGCTTTAGGAGAAAAATATGAGTAAAAATCTACTTGGATGTAGGTGGTATAAAATAGTGGCATTCATTTCTGTACTTAAAATAATATAGCAACTTGAATTAGTAGTTTTCATCATTTTCTTATTTACCCAAATTCAGTTTTTTAATATTTAGGAATTCTTTTTTTGTTTGTTTGTTTGTTTTGGGAGAGAGAGGAAGGGAGAGAGAAGGAGAGAAAGAGAGATAATTGATATGTTGTTCCACTTACTTATGCATTTATTGGTTGATTTTTTTAAAGTACAAACAAGCTCATTGAAAACTTGCCTTTATTAAAAACTAGAGGCCCAGTGCACAAAGTTTGTGCACAGAAGGGGGTTGTCCCTCAGCCCGGCCTGCACTCTCTCTAATACGGGACCCCTTGGGGGATGTCCGCCTGCCAGTTTCTGGCCTAAACCGGCAGTCGGACATCCCTCTCACAATTTGGGACCACTGGCTCCTAACTGCTCACCTGCCTGCCAGCCTGATCCCCCTAAATGCTCTCCCCCACTGGCCTGATCCCCCTAACTGCTCTCCCCTGCCAGCCTGATCCCCCTAACTGCTCTCCCCTGCTGGCCTGATCCCCCTAACTTCCCTCCCCTGCCTGCCTGACCACCCCTAACTGCCTGTGCCTGGGCCCCGCCACCATGGCTTTGTCCGGAAGGACGTCCGGTTTAATTAGCATATTACCCTTTTGTGCCGGCTAGCCTGTCCCGAAGGGGGTCCCAGATCAGGTTGGGGGTCCCCTTGGGAGGGTGGGGCCGGCCTGGACAAGGGGCCTGGGCAGTTTGCAGGCCAGCCATGCCCCCATTGGGTGGGGGAGGGTCTCTGTTGGGGGTGGGGCCAGCTTGGGTGAGGTGCTGAGGGCCATTTGCAGGCTGGCCATGCCCCCATCGGGGTGAGGGTACCTGCTGGGGAGTGTGGATGGCCTGGGTGAGGGGCTGATGGTCATTTGCAGGCTGGCCACACCCCCATTGGGGTGAGGGTCCACACTGGGTGGTATGGCCAGTCTGGGCAAGGGGCTGAGGGCTGTTTGCAGGCTAACTATGCCCCCATGGAAGGAGGGTCCCCACTGGGGGGCATGGCCGGCCTGGGTGAGGGGCTGAGGGCCTTTTGAGGGCGGCTTACAGGCCGGCTAAGCCCCCGCCTTTGTCCTGAAGGATGTCCAGAAGATCTCCCAGTCTAATTAGCATATTACTCTTTTATTATAGACTAGAGGCCCGGTGCATGAAACTCGTGCATGGGAAGGGGGTCCCCTCATCTCAGCTTGCACTCTCTCCAATCTGGGACCCCTCAGAACCTCTGGCTCCTAACCCCTCACCTGCCTGCCAGCCTGATCCCCCTAACTGTTCTCCCCTGCCTGCCTGATCACCTCTAACCTCCTCTGCCTTGGCCCTGCCAACATGGCTTTGTCAGGAAGGACATCTGGAAGGACATCCGGAAGGTCTTCTGGAAGATGTTTAGTCTAATTAACATATTACCCTTTTATTAGTATAGATGCCACCTTGTCCTAAAAATGTAGGTTGTTCCCAGGTTTTCCTATCGTGGAAGGGGAGCCTGCAGTAGCATCCTGGGTTCTCACCAGGGCTTATGTGCTTGTGCTTTATCTCAGCAGATGCGATTCCTAGAAGAAGACTCTTAGATGTATACCTTGAACATTTCTATCGAATTTGCCAAATCATTCTCCAAAAATGTTGAACTACTTTAGACTCCCACCAGTAAACATGTGTGTGCCCTCCATCCCACTTTGATGCCAATATCATTGATTTCTCCCTAGAAGCTTCCCTCCCGTCAGCCAAGACTGCTTGGTACTTGAGCCAACCTCATTGTTCAGCTGGGGACTTGATTTCCTGAGATAGAATTATGGAGGAGGAAGAATAGTTTTCCTCTACCTTTCTGAGTTCTTAGTGGAGGCCCTTGTAATGAAAGACAGATCACCAAGAGAAAAACAAAAGTTCATTAACATGTGTACCTCATGTATATGTGGGAGATCCCAGGGAAAAATGAGTAACTCCCCAAGGTGGCTTAGAATGCAGATTTAAATACCTTCTTCCTAGGGAAAGGGGACGGGAGATGTAGGCCTCTTAGAGGAGAGTAAATGATTTTTAGGAAAGATGAATGGGGGTGGGGGAAATAGTTTGTAACAAAGTTTGGGTGTGATGTCAACTTCTACTCTCCTGTCCTGTGACAGGAGTCAGTCTTCTCTGCCTGATGACTCTTCTCCCATCAAGGGGACCTATGACATTTAAGCTCCTTTTGGGGGGTGAGATTTTAGGCAGATTAGGAGACTTCAGTGAAAGCCTCTGCATGCATTTGCTGTTTTTCAAGCATCTGCAGCTCAAGATCATCAATATAACAACACAGCATATGTTGAGGTGGCATGTTCTCTGACCTTCAGAATAAACACAACAAAAGCTTGTTTCCTCTCTTAGATGATTTGCCACAGTAGCATTATTCCCTGGAGACTGTATTCTGACCAGACCTTCCTGGGAGTGGTCATAACATACTCTATGTTTGTAGAAAGGTGTGGACCACATCACTAAATAAACTAGGGGCAGTTTTCTCATCTTGTGGAAAGGGAGATAAAGTTATGATAGTTTATCTCCCTTTCCACAGGTTTCTTGCAGGCTTGTGTCTCCGCTTCCTCCCCCCCCCACCCCCCCAATAGCCCCAGTGCCTCGGCCGCAGGCCTTGGGGCTGCTGAGTGCCAGGCCTGCGGGTTTGTGTCTCAGATCCGGCCCCCCGCCCCCCCCAGCACCAGGTCCGCGGTGGCGGGGTTTGGGGCTGCTGGTTGCTGGCCTCCCTGTGGGTTTTTGTCTCTGATCCGGCTCCCTGCAGCCCCAGCGCCACCATGGTTGGTGGGGCTTGGAGCTGCTGCATGCCAGCCTCCCTGTGGGTTTGTGTCTCTGATCTGGCCCCCTGCAGCCTCACATGGCCATGGTGGGGCTTGGGTCTGCTGGGTGCCAGCCTCCCTGCAGGTTTGTGTCTCCCATCCGCCCGGCAGCCCCAGTGCCACCTGGCCGCTATGGGCCTTGCCATCTTGGTTGGGTTAATTTATATACTTGCTCCTGATTGGCTGGTGGGCGTGGCTTGGCATAGCGGAGTGATGGTTAATTTGCATGTTTTTCTTTTATTAGTGTAGATTACTGATTTTAGAAATAGGAAGGGGGGAAGAGGGAGATGGAGAGAGAGAGAGAGAAAGAGAGAGAGAGAGAGAGAGAGAGAGAGAGAGAGAGAGAGAGAGAGAAGAGAGATACAACTGTGAGAAAGAAACATCGATCTGTTGCACCCCCACATGCATGCACTCTGACCAGGGATCAAACCTGCAACCTGGGCATATACCCACCCAACCAGAAATCAAACCTGCCACCTTTTGGTGTGCAGATGATACTCTAACCAACTGAGCCACACCAGCCAAGGCCATTGTTTGATTCTTGTATGTATGTGCCCTGATTGGGGATGGAACCCACAACCTTGATATATCGGGAGGACGCTCCAACTAGCTAGGGCCTGTTTGGAAATTCTTGATTCAATAAAATACAGTTCAAAAGGCAAAGAGTTACTAATTTTTGAATAGTTATTACATACCAGATATTCTAATGCTTGACATGTTTTATTACATTGACCTTTAATAGATAGCTATTATTAATCTTATTTTACAGACCATAAAACTGATACCCAATTTAGATATGTAATATAATTTATCTTCTATTATTTCTTTAAAATAAAAATCCATCAGTAATTTTTATTACTAAGCACTTATTAGATGCTTATTATCATGATATAGCAAATAAACACAATGAATTAATTTTTGTCTTCATACTTCATGTGTCTATTCATCATTTATTTATTCTGCATTTATTGAGCATTTACTCTGTATTGGGTACTGGAGCATAGTTAAATAAGACCGGGTCCCTTTTTTAAGGAGCTTCCAGTTTAGTGGGAAGAGTAAGAAGAAATCAACAACTATAGAAAAGTATGAGTGTTACAATAGAAAGATCTAGATGCTGTAGAGGTTACATCTTTGTATCCTCAGGGCCTGGCACACCACTGTTTCTTATCACCACAACCATCATCATTTTTTTAACTTTTCAATTCAATTTCTATATCACAAGCAGAGCAATATGTACAGTATGCAAATTATATGCTGTCACCCATCTCTGCAAAAGCTTGCAGTGATTTTCATTAACCATAGGTTCAAATCCCCAAACCTTTTTCATGTCCTGCAGCTGGCATAACTTTCTGATATCTTTACCACTCCAACCCATAACTCATGCTTTTATGATGGTGGTGTTAGTTTAGTTCCTTGGACATGGCAAAACTCTTCTTGTCTCAGAGTCTTTGCATGTTGTTTCTTTTGCTGGGAGTACCTATTCCTCAGCTCTTTGCTTAGGTGACTTCTAATCATTCTGATGTTAATATTTACTGCTGTGTTGCTGACAATTACCTGAAAGAGAAGTTGGGGTGCTTCACTGGGCTGGAAAAAGTTAAGCTAAATCAGAAAGCAGGTCTAATTAAGCAAGTTTACCTCCATATATTAAAGGCTAAGTTGACTCATGCATGCATGATACATATAAAGCTCTCGCTGGCGCCAATTGCACGTGTGTGTTTTGATCTGTCATGGTCTATCATGAGTTTGGTTGACACTTCTATTATAGAGAAAGGGTGAACAGCGATATTAAAATATTTCTTCTAATTAATTTCCTTTCACTGTGCACAAATCTGAGCACCTGGACACTAGTAAATACATAGTTACAAATAGATGAACATGAAAATCCTGTGATAGAGATTCTGAGGGAAAAACCACAATGTAAAATGAGGAAATATAATTCAAAACGGGAGGTGGTGGTGGGAAGCTGAGTGTTGGTTTGTCGGAGCCAGGTCTGTCGTGCTGTTTATTTTAAATGACCAGTGCGCATCATGGCAGCTCCTGCATTGAGTTTCTGCTCCCTGGTGGTCATTGCTCATCATAGCTACTGGTTGGAGGGAAGGACGGACACTTAGTCTTTTATATTTATAGATTATTGTATTTTTTTAATCTTATCCAGCTAAAATATAATCTCTATGAGGTGAAGGAAGGTATGTTTTTGCCATAAAATGTCCTTAGTAAATATTCATTAATGAATTAATCAGTCAATAGAAGATATCCATGCAAATATATATTGATTTGAGTTTAAGCTTTGGGAGTGCTCCATTCCTTCATGTAGCAATGCTTACACCATCTTGAAGGAATAGTACATGCTAGACGAAAGAGAATGGGATATCCTAGGGTAACAATAGTGACATCATGTGCAAAGACCCGGAGTGTGAGAAAATAAGATTTAGGAGACTGTTTTTTGAACTTTTGGTTTAGTACCTCTTTACACTCTTTTTATTTTTTATTTTTTAAAGCTCACATTTTATACATTTTTATTGATTTCAGGAAGAAAGAGAGAGGGAGAGAGATAGAAATATCAATAATGAGAGAGAATCATTGATTGACTGCTTCCTGCACATCCCTCACTGGGGATTGAGCCTGAAAACTAGGTGTGTGCCCTGACTGGGAATCAAACTGTGACCTCCTGCTTCATAGGTCAACACTCAATCACTGAGCCACGCCTGCTGGACACCCCTTTACATTCTTAAAGTTGAGGTCTCCAAAGAGTTGGTGTTTTTTTTTTTTTAAATGCAGATATCTGTCAATATTTAACATATTAGAAATGAAAAATGAGAAATTTAAAAGTTATTTAATTCACCTAAATAATAATGGACCTATACATGTTAACCTAATAATATCTTTTATGAAAAATAACCATATCTCCTTCTCCCCTCAAATGGTGACAGGAGTGGCATTATTTTACATTTTTCAAATACCTTCAATGTTTGGCTTAATCAAAGACAGCAGCTAGGTTCTCATATCTACTTCTTCATTCACTCTGTTGCAGTATGTAGTATTGGTTAAAGTCTACTGACTAAGTCTGACCTCACTCATACAAGGGGTTGGAAAAGAGGAACATTTTAATAGCTTTCAGATAATTGTAGGTATATTTCTTTGATATGAAACCAAAGCTTAACATATTGGTTGCATTATCAAATTAGAAAACATATCAATTAACTGTTGTGCTTTATTATATTGAAATCCACTGTTTTATTTTGTATTTTTAATGCATTTGTGGGTGTCCATGTATAATCTATAATAATAAAAGTGTAATATGCAAATCGGCCAACTGGTCAAACAGCGGAATGACCATCTGGACGCCCTTCTGGACGCCCTTCGAGACACCCTTACGGACGACCTTCTGGATGAAGCTGGGGCTATGAGGGCTGAGGCAGCTGCCAAGGCTGCGAGGGCTGAAGCAGCTGGGGCTGCAAAGGTCTACTTTTGCATGAATTTCGTGCATTTAGTTCTGTAATATTGGGCATTGGTCATTTGGAAAATATTGGGTTATTGAGTTAAAGGGATTTTCCAAATGGTGATTTCTCATTATATAATTCTAATAAAGAGGGAATATGCAAATTGACCATCAACAGCATCACAAAGATGGCGGCGCCCATAGCCACAAGATGGTGGTGCCCAGTTCCCTAAGCCCCGCCGGAGTCCCCAAGTCCTTTAACCCCCCTGGGGGGATGGTAGGCGCACAGTGCAGCCAGACCCGCCCTCAGCCCCCCAGCCGCCCAGGGCCAACTGAGGCGCAGGCAAGCCTTGGATGGCAGCTGCCCAGCCGCCCAGGGCCGCCTGAGGCTCAGATAACCAGGGCTAGCCAAGGCTTGCACTGCTGGCAGTGGCAGCAGCAGAGGTGTGATGGTGGCATCTCCTTCCCCTGATCGCTGGGTCGCCTCCCACCCTTGAAGGCTCCCAGACTATGTGAGGGAGCAGGTCAGGCTGAGAGACCACGCCCCCCCCCCCCCCCCCAGTTCATGAATTTTCATGCACCGGGCCTCTAGTATTATGTAAAACTAGAGGCCCAAGGCACAAAATTGGTGCACCTGGGCGGGGGGTCCCTCAGCTGGGTCTGCGCCCTTTCACAGTCCAGGACCACTCAATGGACATCCTTCTCGCAGTCCGGGACCCCTCGCTCCTTACTGCCCGCCTGCTCGCTGCTCCTTATTGCTTGGCTCACTGCTCCTTAGTGCTGCCGCAGAGGCGAGAGAGGCTCCACCACTGCCACTGCACTTGGCAGCCGTGAGCCCAGCTTCTGCCTGAGTGACACTCCTCTTGTGGGAGCGCTCTGACCACCAGGGGGCAGATGCTGTATTGAGCGTCTGCCCCCTGGTTGTCAGTGTGAATCATAGCAACCAGTCGTTCTGGTTGTTCTGCTGTAATGGTCGCTTAGGCTTTTATTATGTAGATTAGAGGCCTGGTGCACGAAATTCGTGCATGGGAGGAGGGTGTCCCTCAGCCCGGCCTGCACCCTCTCTAATACGGGACCCCTCAGGGGATGTCCGACTGCTGGTTTTGGTCCTAAATCGGCAGTCGGACATCCCTCTCACAATCTGGGACCACTGGCTCCTAACCGCTTGTCTGCCTGCCAGCCTGATCCCCCTACCTGCTCTCCCCCATCGGCCTGATCCCCCTAACTGCTCTCCCCTGCTGGCCTGATCCTCCTAACTGCTCTCCCCTGCTGGCCTGATCCACCTAACTGCTCTCCCCTGCTGGCCTGATCCCCTTAACTGCTCTCCTCTGCCAGCCTGATCACCCCTAACTGCCTCTGCCTTGGCCCCACCACCATGGCTTTGTCCGGAAGGATGTCCAGTTTAATTAGCATATTACCCTTTTGAGCCGGCTGGTCTGCCCTAAAGGGGGTCCCCTTGGGGGGTGGTGCCAGCCTAGGAGAGGGGCTGGGGCCGTTTGCAGGCCAGCCATGCCCCCATTGGAGTAGCAGGGGGTCTCTGTTAGGGGTGGGGCCAGCCTGGGTGAGGGGCTGATGGCCGTTTGCAGGCTGGCCACACCCCCATTGGGGTGAGGGTCGCCACTGGGGGGTGAGGCTGGCCTAGGTGAGGGGCTGATGGCCGTTTGCAGGCTGGCCATGCCCCCATTGGGTTGAGAGTCCCCACTGGGGGGATTGCCCAGCCTGGATGAGGGGCTGAGGGCTGTTTGGGGGCAGTTTGCAGACCAAGACCAGCCAAGCCCCATCTTTGTCTGGAAGGACGTCCGGAAGGTGTCCCAGTCTAATTAGCATATTACTCGTTTATTAGTATAGATTATCATCATCATCATCATCACTACAAAATTATCAGAAAAGTCTAAGTATTGGGAAGTTTTCAAACTTGTGAACACAGATACAAAATAACACAAAATTCTAAAATTTTTCTTGAGAGCTTGAATTTTATCATTGACATCATATACTTCCTGTTGTCTCCTTCACAGTGACAGGTTCATTTTGTTTATTTTTGATAAAATGTCAGCCAAATACCAAATCTGAAAAGCCATAGTTTTTCAAGGGTAAAGGTTATTTAACTCACCCAGGGTCACATAGCTAGTAAATGTCTAGGTATTTCTGATTCTGTTATATTGTGTTGCCCATGTCTAAATTATTTGGAACTTGCCAAAGCATGTTCTTACAATAGTGTATTGTGGTGTTTTTCCTAGAGAGCATGAATGGTTTAAACAAGATTTGCCCAGTTACTTATTTCCTGAAGACCCCTCCTATGATGCTAATGTCATTGATGATGAGGCTGTGAAAGAAGTATGTGAAAAATTTGAGTGTACAGAATCAGAAGTAATGAACAGTCTATATAGTGGTGACCCTCAAGACCAGCTTGCAGTGGCCTATCATCTTATTATTGACAATCGAAGAATAATGAACCAAGCCAGTGAGTTCTACCTCGCCTCTAGTCCCCCAACGGGTTCCTTTATGGATGATAGTGCCATGCATATTCCTCCAGGCCTAAAACCTCATCCAGAAAGGATGCCACCTCTTATAGCAGACAGCCCTAAAGCAAGATGTCCATTGGATGCACTGAATACAACTAAGCCCAAATCTTTGGCTGTAAAGAAAGCCAAGTGGCATCTTGGAATCCGAAGTCAAAGCAAACCATATGACATTATGGCTGAAGTTTACCGAGCTATGAAGCAGCTGGATTTTGAATGGAAGGTAGGAAATTGTATATTAAGATCATTTGTAGAAGCCATTTTTTTTGTATAGTAAACTGCTCTCAACTGCTGATTTGAGTATTGAGGTTAATTAAAGCATTGTTTTTGATTTAGATAGAAATTTAGTGATCTTGATGCTTCTGGCTATAACTGCCATTCTTTGCAATAATATACCATGTGCATTCAAAAGAAGACAAATAAATCTCTGTAAGGAAGAAGTATGTTGAATTACAATATAGTATTTTTGGCAAAGAAACAAAAAGTAATCAACTTGAAATCATCTGAGAAAATAGCCTACCTGTTTCAGCATTCATTATAGCAATAAAAAGTCACATGTCTTCAAAGATACTATGTTTTACATTTCTCTCTCCCCTTTTAGGCAGGGTTTCTCTTTTTGTTAGTATCAGTAGCAGCTAGTGGTCAATACATAGTATACATCAGGCTATAGTTATTCAGTCAACAAACACTTTTCTCTAAGTTGAGAAAACCTCTCTTCTTGGTTGGTGCTTTCAATCCTTAATTATGAAATATATTTTTACCCTCAGCCCACATTTTCTCTTTAAAAATATAAGTGCTCAAATTCATTTAAATTCTATTTATTTGTTGGGAAGAAAAGCATTTTTTAAAAAAATTCCAGGTAATCCTTTAACTCTTGTTCCTTTTTTGAGGACTGTGAATGTATTTTTAAAGGTAGAAGAAAAACATTCAAACATACCATGTAAATATTCACTTGACATGCTTTAATATATCAGTCATTTTCATTTCATTATTTGTATTTGAAAGGCATAGATAAAATATTTCCTTAAACCCATTTAAAACTCAGACCTCTCTTTTCTAAAACAGTTATTATTTAGTCAGTAAAAAAAAAGAAATGATAATATCTTTAAAATTCTTTACCAACAAATTTTTGTAACTTATTTGATAGATGTTTTTGCAAACCCAGAATCTTCTTTATCTGATCTTCAGTTTTCTTATCTTCAGAGGCAGATATCTTTCTTTTTCACAGGATTTTTTGTGATATTTAAGTTTTGTGACAATATCTGTTACAATGCCTGATACAAACCTGTAACACATTAGTTTCCCTTTATTTATTCTATTCCATATTTATAGGTAAAAGTATTTAAGTTGAGGCTGGGCAGCCAAAATTATTTGAGTGAGGCATACATAGAATGAAAGCTAGACTATAATCTCTGAGTTTCCTTTAATTTTAATTGCTGTAAACAGTATTGTTAGTGAGGATTAAAAATACTAAATTACCATCCTATCTAATAAAGAGGTAATATGCAAATTGACCATCACTCCAACACATAAGATGGCCGCCCCCACGTGGTCAAAGATAGCTGCCCTCATGTGGACACAAGATGGCCAGCAGGGGAGGGCAATTGGGAAGGACCAGGCCTGCAAGGGAGGGTAGTTGGGGGCGATCAGGTCTGCAGGGGAGGGTAGTTGGGGGTGATCAGGTTTGCAGGAGAGGGTAGTTGGGGGCAACCAGACCAGCAGGGGAGGGCAGTTAGGGGTGACAGGCTGGCAGGGTAGAGCAGTTGGGGGGGAGGACCAGGCATGCGGGGGGGGGCAGTTGGGGGTGACCAGGCCTGCAGGGGAGGACAGTTAGGGGCGACCAGGCCAGCTACTGGCACATGGATTCCTGCACAGGGCTACTAGTGTAATATACAAAAGGATCATCTGGGAATTTCTTCTCTTTCCCACTTCTATCAGTGATTCATTTTTATTTTCTTTGTAATAAGAATAGGGAGATATTTTATAGTTTGTTAATTTTAACGTTTTTCCTTCACAAAGATTTCTTGTTTTAGGTAGTGAACGCATACCACCTTCGTGTAAGGAGAAAAAACCCAGTGACTGGCAATTATGTGAAAATGAGCTTACAGCTTTACCTGGTTGACAATAGAAGTTATCTTTTGGACTTTAAAAGCATTGATGGTAAGGAAGCTATGCAGGCATGAGCTCTGAGAAGATAAAACTTGGCACTAGTTGACAAGATGTTAAAATCATCTCAAAGGCATGGTGGGTAGGTCTTTTATACTGGTTCTTAAGTAATCTAGATTTAGCTAAAAATATAAGTGATATGAAGAGGATCAAAGACACATGGGATATCTCTAACCCAGCACCTCTCCCAAAGAAGTACTTCCTTGCCATGAAAAAGTCATTCAACGTATTGGTTGTGGAGCAAAAAATCAGGGAAGCAATTTTTACCTAAAATTAGCTGATGTTGTCAGGTTCTTTATCTCATTTCTTCATTCACAGTTTGTTACTCTTAGTATTACAGTATCTAAACTTGCCCTTCACTAGCTTCTCTCATTCTGGTTGGCCAAGATGACCAAATAGGCCTCTATTGGGATTTAGGTTAGATTTCGGTGCCCATGGCCATCCAGGAGCCAAAGGAACCAGGGAAGGAGGTCCTGTCCAGATATTTAGTTTGTGCCAAGAGTCAACCTGGGTGGACCAAATGTGCTTATTTCATTCTTAGGCCAAAGTAGGATAACAACAGAAAAAAACAACAGTGAGGAGCTTAATGGAACAGGAGAGTTTAGATACAGGAAGTTGATTTAAACAGAGCTTTCAAATTTTGTTTTTGAAATACCATCATCTATAGCAGTGTTTATATGTCCCTAGGCCACCAGAATTCTTATTAAAATGCAGATTCTTGGGAACTTCCCCCAGACCTACCAATCCAGAATCTCTGGAGATGGGAAACTAGGAATCTGTTTTTGTTATTGTTATTGTTGTTAATCCTTACCCAAGAATATTTTTCCTTATTTTATTTTTTAGAGAGAGTGGAAGGGAGGGGGAAAGACAGAGAGAGAACCATTCATGTGAGAGAGAGACATCAATTTGTTGCACACACCCTGACTGGGGCCGGGGATTGAGCCTGCATTAGATTGACTGGAATCTAAACCAGGACCCTTCAGTCTGAGGGCCAATACTCTATCCACTGAGCCAAACTGACTAGGATGGGAATCTGCATTTTTTAAAGAGATTTAAAAAAATCTTTATTGTTGAAAGTATTACATAGATCTCCTTTTTTATCCCATTGACCCCTTATAGCCCACCCTCCACTCTCTACCCCAGGCCTTCACATCCTATTACCTGTGTCCATGGGTTATGCATATATGCATTCAAGTTCTTTGGTTGATCTCTTCCCAACCCCCCACCACCCACCCAGCCCCTTCTCTCTGAGATTTGACAGTGTTTCATGCTTCTACATCTCTAGATCTATTTTGTTCAACAGTTTATTTTGTTCATTAGATTCCACATATGAGTGAGATTATGTGACACTGTCTTTCTCTGACTGGCTTAGTTTGCTTAGCATAATACTAACAAGGTCCCTCCATGCTGTCTCAATGGGTAAGAGATCCTTCTTTTTTACTGCTGCATGGTATTCCATGTTTTAAATGTACCATAGCTTTTTTATCCACTTATCTATTGATGGGTGCTTGGGCTATTTCCAGATCTTAGTTATTGTAAATTGTGCTGCTGTGAACATAGGAGTGCATACATTCTTTCTGATTAGTGTTTCCAGTTTCTTAGGATATATTCCTAGAAGTGTGATCACTTGGTCAAATGACAATTCCATATTTAATTTTTTGAGGGAACGCCATACTGTTTTCCATAATGACTGCACCAGTCTGTATTCCCACCAGCAGTGTACTAGGGTTCCCTCTTCTCCACATCCTTGCCAGCACTTGTCATTTGTTGATGATAGCCATTCTGACAGGTGTGAGGTGATACATCATTGTCGTTTTAATGGACAATGGGCACATTTGGTCCACTGAGGTTTGTGTTTTTTCATATGTCTCTTGGCCATCTGTATGTCTCCGTTGGAGAAGGGTCTATTTAAGTTCTTTGCCCTTTGTGTGTGTGTGTGTCACCATCTTCGAAACTAATGAAATAATGGAAAATAAAACATTGGATATTTTTGGTCTTTCAAATTAGGAAGTATTTTAAAAAAACAATATTGATGACTGCTTTGAGAAAACATAGTATTATTTTTTCATTTTTATTGTTGAAAGTATTACCTATGTCCCCTTTTCCCCCCATTGACCTCTCCCACCCTGCCCCCCCTCACCCCAGGCCTTTACCACCCTATTGTCTGTGTCCGTGGATTATGCATATATGGATATGAGTTCGTTGGTTGATCTCTTCCCACCCCCTCACCCTCCTCTGCCTTCCTTCTGAGGTTTAACAGTCTGTTCAATACTTCTGTCTTAGGGTCTATTTTTGTAAATTGCAGTAGCTATTGTAAATTGTGCTACTACCTTTGCCCATTTTTTAATTGGTTTGTTTGTCTTCCTTTTGTTAAGTTGTATGAGTTCCTTGTATATTTTGGATATTAACCCTTTATGAAATGTCTGCCAAATATGTTCTCCCTTTTCATTTTGTTGATGGCTTCTTTTGCTGTGCAGAAGTTGTTTATTTTGATGTAGTCCCATTTGTTTATTTTCTCCTTAGTTTCCTTTGACCTAGGAGATGTATCTGCAAACATACTACTACAAGAGATATCTGAGATTTTGCTGCCTATGGTTTCTTCTAGGATTTTTATGGTTTCATGTCTTATATTTGTCTTTTATCCATTTTGAGTTTATTCTTGTGTATGGTGTAAGTTGGTGATCTAGTTTCATTTTTTTGCTCGTATCTGTTCAATTTTCCCAGCACCATTTCTTGAAGAGACTTTCTTGACTCCATTGTATGCTCTTGCCTCCTTTGTCAAATATTGAGCGCAATGTCTTGGGTCGATTTCTGAGGTCTCTGTTTTGTTCCATTGGTCTATATGTTTGTTCTTGTACCAGTACCAGGATGTTTTAAGTATAGTGGCTTTGTAGTATAACTTGATATTTAGTATTGTGATCCCTCCAACTTTGTTCTTAAGATTGCTGTATCTATTCAGGGTCTTTTTTTTGGTTCCATATAAATTTTTGAAGTATTTGTTTTAGATCTGTGAAATATGCCATTGGTAATTTAATAGGGATTACATTGAATCGATAGATTGCTTTGGATAGTATGGACATTTTTTTTTATGTTGATTCTGCCAATCCATGAACACAGTATGTTCTTCCACTTGTTTGTATCTTCCTCTATCTCCTTTTTTAACATCCTATAGTTTTCTGAGTATAAGTTTTTTACCTCCTTGGTAAAGTTTATTCCTAAGCATCTTAATTTTTTGTTGATGTGGTAAATGGATTGTTTGTTTAGATTCTCTTTCTGAGAATTCATTATTGATATATAAAAATGCCATTGATTTCTGACTGTTAATTTTGTATCCTGCTACATTGTTGAATTCCTTTATTAAATTTAGTAGTTTTTTGGTGGAGTCTTTAGGGTTTTCTATATACAATATCATGTCATCCTTTCCAATTTGGATGCTTTTTATGTTTTCTTCTTCTCTGATCACTGTGGCTAGCACTTCCAGTACTATGTTGAATAAGATGGGTGAAAGTGAGCATCCCTGTTTTGTTCCTGTTCTTAGGGGAAATGGATTTAGTTTTTGCCCATTAAGTATGATGTTGGCTGTAGGTTTGTCATATATGGCCTTTATTATGTTGAGGTATGATCCCTCTATTCCCACTTTGCTGAGAGTTTTTTTTAAAAAATCAGAAATGGTGTTGCATTTTGTCAAATGCTTTTTCTGCATCTATTGATTATGATCATGTGACTTGTGTCTTTCAGTTTGTTTATGTGATGTGTCACATTTATTGATTTGCAAATATTGTACCTGCCTTGCATCCCTGGAATAAATCCCACTTGGTCATGGTGTATGATCTTCATTTTTAAAAAGATTTTCCTCGCCCCCAACCCCAAGCAATCGTGTACCAAAGGTTCAGAACCACTATGTAATGATTACTTTTATTTTTATCTTAATTGATTTTTTATATGGAACAAGAAAATAACCCTTTAGGATGTGCTTCTTCACATGCAAGGATATAGTTTGTATTCAAGGTTAATGCTGAATCCTTGCTGAGAAGGATGTACATTTTGACTGTATGGAAGTGTTGTGATTAATTAGTGAGGTCTATTATGCTTGTTGGGGAGGGAAGAGGTCACTTGTTCCTAAACACTGAAATATGACATTTATTATTTAGTTGCCTTTGCCCAGATGTGTTTACTTACTTAATTCTCTGATGATAGCATCTTCATAAGAAGGGCTGGGGCAAATATACCTTTCTGATAAATTTCTCTGCTTTGGTCCATTTCAGATGAAGTGGTGGAGCAGAGGTCTGGTTCCTCAACACCTCAGCGTTCCTGTTCTACTGCTGGCTTACATAGACCCAGATCAAGTTTTGATTCTGTGACTGCTGAGAGCCATTCATTGTCGGGCTCCCTCACTGGCTCTTTGACTGGAAGCACACTGTCCTCAGTTACACCTCGCCTGGGCAGCCACACCATGGATTTTTTTGAAATGTGTGCCAGTCTGATCACTACGTTAGCTCGTTGATGATTTTCCCCTAGTTTATATCTTTCTGTTGTTGCACTGTGAAAATCACATGTATTCTTTAAATTATTATTTTACTTATGTGTATACATACTCTAAAATGCTGATTGACAGACATGAATATTGCCAGGGGACACTCAATGCCATTGAAATTATGAAAACAAAAGTCTGATATTTTATTTATCTGTAGAAATCTGTAATTCTTATTTTGTCTATGATAAATTCATATAGGCAGTATCATTAGCAGGTGAACACTGATGAAGATTGTTAATTAAAATTGTGAATTCACTACAGATGATTAATACACCTTCACTGGTGAACCATCTCAGTCAGAGGGTGGTTTGGCAGCACCTCCTTGCTTTACCCTTTAGTGTAGGTAAATCCAGTTACTACCTAAAAATTTCAGCAAGCTTGAAGCTATGTTTATGCTACCAATTCTTTTCTTTTTTTAATCCTCATCCAAGGAGTGACGACATTTTTTTCCATTGATCCCATAGAGAGAGTGGAAGGGAGAAGGGGAGAGAGAGTAACATAGATGTGAGAGAGACACATTGATTGGTTGCCTCCTGCACATGCTCTGACCAGGGGTGGGGGTCAAACTGGGAACCCAAGTACCTGCCCTTGATCTGGAATCAAGTTCCCAACCCTCTGTTGCACAGGTTGATGCCCTTAACTACTGAGCACACTGACCAGGGCTGCACCATTCTTTTTGCACATGATTGAAAAATAAAACAAAGATTTGTAAAATAGTATTTAAATGTTGAAATCTTAAAAGGGTGCCCCCAAAATTTCAGAAGCCAAGTTCTAGGAATTTTTGCCTAGTATTTAACAGAAAGGCTATGGTCCTGAAACAGTAACCATGATTTCCTGGTTTCTTAAAAACAACTGTAACCAACTAGAGATTTTATCTTGAGATTACAGGCCCAGTGCATGAATTTCGTGCACTGGTAGGGTCCCTAGTGGCTGCCAGCTGCTGGCCAGGGCCTCCCTCCCTTCCCCTGGCCACCCCTACCCCCTGGTTGAACTCCCAGATGACCTCCTGGTCATGGGGACAATTTGCATACTACACTTTTATTATATAGGATGTCCATGAATAATATACTTATTTTAAGAGCCTTCAAGGTTCTACTCAATATTGGAACATCTGGAATTGCAACAACTTTTGTCAAACATATCATTTAAAACATGCCTTTAAAACCTACCCTTCTGAATTCTTTTTGGCTTTATTTATTTTTGTACTTTACTGAGCATGATAAAACTGACAGTTACATGAAACAAAGGAAAAATACCTTCAGTTCCTTAAAAGAGAACTCTTATCTTTGATCTCTTATTATGTGTGGTGGTAAGGTGTGTGTGTGTTGCATCCCACATTGCAACCACCCTCTTCCTCACTTTTTCTGGTCACCATTGTCTTTGTTTATTGTATGATCCTTAGTGGCTGATTGGTTTAGCCTTTAAATCCAATTTGAAAACACTGTTCTGGCCTTCAGGGCTTTTATGTAATTCCAGAGCTTGATAGGCTGTGACCTTCATTGTTGAACTTTTTAGGGCAAGGAAGCCTTAAACATTAAAAAAATATATATATCTTATATAAATATATGTGTTGTTCACATATATATGTATGTATTCACACACCAATGCTTTTTAAAGGAAACCCAAACCGGCTTTTGTTTGTTTGTTTTGTCCAGGTTGTGTTTTAAGTTTTTTTGTAATCTTAAAAAAAAAAACACACCTATATACAGCAAGATAGATAATAGGTTATTAATTATATTTTGTTTTAGTAAAAGTATTTAATTTTAAAATTATGTATAATTTACCTAATTTGTATTTATTCATTTGTTTTCTACAGCATATTATGATTAGCAATCTCATTCACCTGACTTACCCTAGAAAAGATTAAGTTCTTGAAAACAAAAAGTGATTAAGCCTTGACAGGTTTCCGTTTGCCAAAAATAATGCTTCCTACCAGAAGCAAATGAGAATGCTAGACCAAATTTCTTCCGTGTCTATGGAAGACAAGCATGTCTACCTTTAAACAGTTTTGAGTCAGGAGTATGCAGTGTTACATCATATTGTTTTGTAGAACTTTAAAATAATCTTGTTAAGTAACTTTTTAAGTCTGACTTAATATCAAAATAAAAGGAACCCTTGCTGGGAAAGAGGGTGAGTTTGCAGTCAAGAAGTTTTAAGTTTAAGCCCTTGAAAGGTTGCCACCTAGTGGCACTAAAGGGTGCTTTTTGTGATTATTTTTATAGGGATAAGCAGTATTCCTATTGTTAGTCTGATGTGCATTGTAGATACGGCATAATTTTGGCCTTTCCAAGTGTGTAAATACCTATTTTTGGAAAAGCAAGGCCACCTCATAACCCGTGCCAGACTATCAATGGGATGACCTTAGAAATAAGGAACTAATCTGATTCCTTATCCTCACTGACAAAATCCCTAATAATTTTGAAGGTGGAAAAACAGCAGGAAGGAACCCAGTGGTATTTTAGCTTTGTTAGTCTTAATAAATCATATATTAGAAACTTATTCATATCAAAACTACTTTATATGGATGATTATCATATTTTTTGAGAGTTAAAAAATTATTTACTATTTTCTCATTCTTGCCAGTATTCATGAATATCTATAATTTGGTAGTTAGTTACCTGTTGAATTTAGGAGAACCAAGGGTCACAGTTTTGGTTTTGTATGCTTAAGTTTTTAAAGCACAGCTATTCTGTGAATCTAGAATTGTTTTGTGGAGAGAAGATTCCAGGAGGCTTAGTCCAGGATAACAGAGGCTAGAACATTGTCAAAGGAAATCCCCACATTTCAGTCTTATATACTGGTTAATTGTGGATGTGGTATGTGGTAGGCAGATCTGCGGGAGGAACAATTGTTTCCAGTTAAAATTCTAGAAGAGAGTTTCTATTGTTAGGTTATAGATAAAGGCTTAGCTATGTCATGGAAATGGACTCCATCAGATTCTAGAGTAGCATTTTCCAAATTGTATCCTGCGAGATGCTCTGCAGAAAGATTCCACTCGAACAAGTTTGGAAAATGTTATATGCTGCTCTCCCGCTTGAAGATGACAGTGGATGTGAGCGTTCAAGGCTTTGATGTGCTGTGGGGAAAAGGCAACCCTTTAACTTGGTTTACCCTCTTTGTCCGAATTAATTTAGCCATGTTTTTTCAACTTACTAACCCATGGGTAAAAGCAAATTTGGAAAATACTATTTTAGGGAAATTATTGTCCCCGATTGTCATAATTTGGGTAGTTAAGAATAAAGTTAAGATCCCTTTTCCCTTATGTGTTGTTGGAGAGAATCTGGTTCAAAATCAGAATAATTTAATTTTAACCTGTGGACATAGTCACCTTGAGCTGCACCTTGATTTTCTTAATCAGGTTGTGGTATTGTTTGGGAGCAAAGTATTCTTTTTTGTGTGTGCTAATGGGTAACTGAAAAATCTTGAACCAGGTTACTTATAAAAAAGCACTAAGACTAGGGACTAATGCTTATGGCTCTATGGATAATGAGTCAATATCATTGATTCTTACTTTCAAAATATGTATGGAGTGAACATTTTCTAAATATTTAGATGTAATTCCCATTATCCTTTAATGTAAGAATAAACCATCTCAAATTGAATTTATAGGGAGGGAGGCAAACCTATTGTAAGTTGGATTTTTCAATCTACAAGTTTAAAACATTTTGAAAAAATTATTTTTAGAGAGAGAAACATTGATTTATTCCACTTATGGCTGATTCTTGTATGTGCCCTCACCTGGGATCGAACCCACAACTTTGGTGTATCAGGATGACTCCCTAAGCGAGTTACCAGCCAGGGCTCAGTCAAGTTTTTAAGAGACAGTTTTGTAAACTCTAGCATTTGCATTCCTTGATACTAGCCATTATAAAGAGAATCCAGGAACCTAATTAAATCAGAAATGATCATATTTTTATGTCAGGGAATTGTCTGTATGTTGCTGCTTTCTCTTATTCCCTAGCCTAGCCAGTTGGTACTCAGGGGAATAGAAACTGATTTTTAGTATTTGATGAGATATAAGTGAGGAAATAATCATAGACAACTGTTACAGATTTTTTGACTGTGGAGTTATTTGTAACCTCTATTATTGTGCAGCATACTGAGTTAATATAAGAACCACACCTTCTGTTTGTAAAAAAGCTTGGAACGTGTCTACCACAGACATTGCCTCTTGTCTGTTCACTGGTTAATAATTGAAATCCTATTAATGGTTGTGAAATCTCAATATTTAAATGCTAGACATATTCACAGTTTTGGCTGTTTTTGTTTTTTCAAAGACCCCTACCTTTTCAATCTGGTATTTCTTTACTTGTGGCTTTACTGTTATTCTGTTACTTTATGGCTTTTAAAATAAGGAATGTAATTTATTTTAATAATAGTTCTCAGAGATTCTACTTTGTTAGAAATTCTGGCTGAGGGAAATGTGCAATCTGTTGGTAAGACACATCCTATGTTGGGGTTCATTTTTGTAAACTCAAGATAAAAGGTAACCTGAGGTATCTTTGAGCTTTACAGTTCTGTCTTCTCATATGATTTGTATTAGTGTCCACATTTTATATATTTAGAGTTTTTATACTAGTGAGAATGTTCTGTATCTGTCTGGTGAGGCATTTTGATGTTATATGTTGGAATTTTTTTTCTAAATGCAGCTACTCTCTGGAATACAAATGGCAGAAAACCAAACATGTTAAAATGTCATGTGCACTTGACAGAAGCAAACCATGGCTGATTTTAGGTGATGGAAGTGCTCCATACATTTTATAGTGATTTTTAGATCCATATCTATTAACTTAGTTAACATGCTGCAGTAACCTTGCCAGGTGCCCACTTTCCAGGTGAGGAAGCAGGGTCAGAAAGCTCTTCATAAAGATCCATGCAATACAAGTATCAGCAATGAGCACTGCCCTTTATATGCCTCCTTCCTGGCGGGGGGAGGTAGGGTGGAAGGGGGTGAGGGTGGAGAGAACAGTCACTGAAACATCAGAGTAGTTGAGTAATAAAAATAAACACCGGTGTTATTGCTTTCAAGTCTTAGAGTGACATAACATAGTCTTAACTGTTTCTTAATTTGAACCAGTTGATTACACTAATTAGATGTAATTATATAAAGTATTTAGATGAGCATATTGATTTTTACAAGTAAGTCTGAGTTATTGAGGGTACTTAAAAATACTGAAGGAACTTTTTAGGATATACTTCTTCCTTTAATTTGCATGGTTCTTATCATACAGTCTTTTTAAAAAGTAAAATTAGCTCCAGCCCCTATCCTAAATTATAGTGTTTATTGTCTGATTAGGTGTACCTAAACTTTATTTACAGATGGGTAATTTTTCATTTTGTATGCATATTAGATGATAAAACACTTTTCATAGAGTATATTTCTATTCATGAATACCCATTACCAGCTTGATATTCTCCCAAACTTTATGGAACAACTTTGAAATGTAATTTTTGTTTGAGGAGCTTTAAAAATTAAATTTATTTAAACTGGTTGCTGGCATCCTTACTGGTCTTTTGCACATGTAAATATGATGCATTTGATGGCACTGAACAGTAATAGAAAGGAGAGAGCAGGACCCCACAGTACAGACTGGATTGAGTTTTAGTTAAACCTTTTCAGCCACAACCTGATAAGAATCAGGCTGGTCTAGAAGTTCTCAGACTGTGGGCCTGTATTAATTTTGTGAGCCAGTGTTAATGTTTACTGCCAGCCTCACATAGCAATGCCAGTTTGCAGCCGCAACACTATATGTGACTTTTGGTTACTATTTATATCTAAAGCAGTTTAGATTTTATGGATGTAGCTCGTCATTATTGGGACAAGCAGGGTAGGTAAATTTCAGTTACATTTAAAGTGCAATTAAGAAAATTCTAGAGCAGAGTTCTCTTTACAGGAAAAAGAAAGTACAGTATTTGTAGAATATCCTAGCATGAAAACTTTTGTGAGCATTCATAGAATTTTGACAAAGTTCATAGTTTTTTTTATTTGTTTATTCAAGGTTTGCTACATTGTGTTGATTTAACATTTCAAAGAGAAATAGGAATAGCCAACGAGAATTACATAATTTTTGCTGCTAATTTACGCATGTATTTTTCACAGTTAAAAATCCCTTTTTAAGTAAGTTTCATTATGAAGAAAGGCCATTTTTTCTAGACAAAATAACATTTCCTAAAATGAAAAATAAATAGATCCACTGATCTAAAAAACAAAAACACCTTAATTGTGCCTTATGTTATAGGAAGAGTAAAAATTAGTCAAAAACTTGTATTTCCTTTGTTCCAGTTCCTCTCACTGTTCCTTATACCTGCCTCTATGAATGGTCACATTGCTGTGTGCCTGTTTGTTTTCAGGTTACTTTGACCAGACCTCACCCTGTCATCATCACAAATTGGTCACTAGGTTATTCTTCTATTCCCTTTGTGTTGCTTCACTTTTTAACTCACCTTGATAAAAGTTTGGCTGTCTTCTCTTGTTTTTAAAATGAGTTCAATGAATAGCATCTTTATATTTCATCCCTTTAAAAAGTTTGTAAAGGAAAGACTGCAGAGCAAAGAACATAGTCTAATTTGGAATCTTAGTCTGTTTGGCTGCTGTTGTCAGCAGCAAATCACATAACTTCATTTCATTTTCTCATTTATAAAATGTGGATAATAACCTACCTCATAAATGTGTATGAGAAACTGTTTGAAGGCCCTTGTTTAGATACAGGGTTTATCATGCTCATATTTACTGTAGATCCTCCCCTTTTTTATAGATATCTTTGATACTGATAGAATGAGTATCTTGATTTTAGGTAAGTCTTATGTGGTAAGAATATAGTAGTAAAAATATTTTAAGACCACAGTTTCACAAATTATGATATTCTTATTTTAAGTGACTTAAAATTTATTGAAAACAGTGAATATTTAATTATCAAATTTGTCTTTTATTGCAACAAATATTCAGAACTTCTTAAAATGTTGGCTGAAACTGCCTTAATGTACCGAGATATAGCTTTCTCAAGACTGTTCACAAATCTATGTTTGTATAATGTTTTGAGTATTTAATGTAAAATTGGAATAGAACTGTAAATTCTAAGCATAGTAAATTTAATATTGTTTTAGGAAGAATGCTTGAATTCTTTATCATGTATACTTAAATATTATATAGTGAATTTCGAGTGCAAAAAATAAAACTTAAAGTTGACAGCCATTAGGCTATATCCTTGACAATCATAAGAAAATGTAAGATTGGATATTAAGTTTTTTCCCAAGAACACACTGCACTCATTCTTTCTTATCCCATCTTTGAAAAAGAAAAAACAAAGAACAAAAAAACACTCCATAGGCCGATACATTACATTTTGAAGTACTTGATTACATATAAAAATTTTCTTTAGTTGTTCAAATCACCACTTTTTGTGTTTCAGGAAGAAAAAAAGGAGACCAGACTCCCAGTGCTTTTGTATTTTAATAACCATAGATTCAAATTTCAGTTTTGTTATGAAATTTTTGTGAGTATTCAATGACCAGTGAGAAGGATGTGTCTTACAGTAACCATGTGGTAAAGATGTCTTCTTGAATTACACAGCATTTCATTGTTACAGGCTCACCCTAGATAATGTGTGCACTGTACAAACTCATAAGAGAAAAGCAGCATATCTGATTGCTTTATAAGCTTTTTTTTTCTTCACAAAATCAAATCCAACTCTGGTTAATTTCAAAGTTCTTTTTGTTTCTGTTCAATTATTAAATGAATATTCTGCATGGCAGGTAATGGTTACAGAGAAAGCTGTTGTAGAAAAAGATTGTGACTCCTTGGAGACTTCATACCATCTTTGTCTTCTTTGTTATATGTGGTAGTTCCTAATTTTAGCCATTGTATTAGTTTTCTATTGCTGCCATGACAGATTACTACAAACTTAGTGGCTTAGTGCATTTTTTAAAATATTGAGGTAACTTTAATAACTTTCAGGTGTACAATTCGATGTATACACTGTAGTATGCTCACCACCAGAAGTCTACTTAGTCTACTTGTTACCACATATTTGATACCCTTTTTGCCCTCACTGCACCCTACTTTCCTCTTTGGTAACCACCAACTTGTATTTATGAGTTTGTTGTTTTGTTGGTTCATTCATCTTTTGTTTTATATTTTTATCTTTATTTTATATTTCATAAGTGAAATCATGGTTTTTGTCCTTTTCTGTTTGACTTATTTCATTTAGCATAATACACTCAAGATCCACCCATGTTGTTGCAAATGGCAATATTTTATCTTTTTTTATGGCTGAGTAGTATTCTATTGTGTGTGTGTGCGTGCATGCGCACGCACACACACACAATGTAATTGTAATATATAATAATAACTTTTTACAATTATACTAGAGGCCAGATGCATGAAAATTCGTGCACTCAGGGCGTGGGTGGGGGGGTGGGGAGGGAGACTGTCAGCCCAGCCTGCACACTCTCACAATCTGGGACCCCTTGGGTAGGGTCCAGTCCCATTGCAGCATGGCTCTGGTTCCCTGGGCCTGCAGGCAGGGGGAGGGACCAAGAAGCCAGTCCAATTATACCATGGTTCCAGTTCCCGGAGCCTGTGGGCCAGGGGTAGGGACCAAGGGGCCAGTCCGATGGCAGCATAGCTCTGGAGCCTGCGGGTGGAGGGAGGGACCCAGAGGCCAGTCCAATGGAAGCATGGCTTCATTCCCATAGCTCCCTCCCGCCACCGTGTCATGGGTGGTCGGGGCCCACAGCTCCCTCCCGCCACCCGTGGCCAGGACCCAGGACTGACTTCTGCCATGCTGGCAGAGGCCTTAGCCTGGTGTTCGGTCATCTGTCCGGATGTTTAGGTCATGATGGACCCTGGCTCTTTATATATTAGGATGCGTGCGCGCGCACACACACAGTTTTGTTTTTTTTTAAATATACTTTATTGATTTTTTACAGAGAGGAAGGGCGAGGGATAGTTAGAAACATCAGTGAGAGAGAAACATTGATCAGCTACCTCCTGCACACCTCCCACTGGGGATGTGCCTGCAACCAAGGTACATGTCCTTGACCGGACTCGAACCTGGGACCTTTCAGTCTGCAGGCCGATGCTCTATCCACTGAGCCAAACTGGTTAGGGCCACACATAGTTTCTTTATCCATTCATCCATTGATGGACATTTAGGATGTTTCCATGTCTTGGTTATTGTAAATAATGCTGCAATGAACGGAGGTACATACATCTTTTCTAATGAGTGTTTTCATATTCTTTGGATAAATGCCCAGAAGACAGATTGTTAGATATGGTAGTTTTATTATTTTTTTGAGACCCTCCATAATGCTTTCCACAGTGGCTGCACAAATTTACATGGCTACCAAGAGTATATAAGGGTTCCCTTTTCTCTACATCCTCTCCAACAGTTATTTGGTTTTTTAAATTTGATTTTGATAACAGCTTTTTTAACAGGTGTGAAGTGATACCTTATTGTGGTTTTCATTTGCATTTCCCTAGTGACTAGTGATGTTCAACATCTTTGCATGTGCCTGTTGGCCATCTGTATGTCTTCCTTGGAAAAATGTCAATTCAGATGCTCTGCTCATTTGTTAATCTGGTGGGTTTTTTTGTTGTTGTTGAGTTCTTAATATATTTTGGATATTAACTCCATGTTAGAAATATCATTTGCAAATATCTCCTCCTATTGAACTGGTTACCTTTTTGTTTTGTTGATGGTTTCCTTTCATGTGCAGAAGGCTTTTAGTTTGATGTAGACATGTTAATTTTTTTGTTGCTCTTATTTTGGGAGTCAAATTCATGAAAATACTACTACGACCAATGTCAAGAAGCTTACTGCTTATGTTTTATTCTATGTATTTTACTGTGCAGGTCCTACATTCAAGTCTTTAATGCATTTTGAGTTTTTGTGTATGGTATAGTTTCATTTTTTTGCAAGTGACTGTTTAGTTTTCCCAAATCATATTTTGAAAAGACTTTTCTAATGTGTATTTTTGGTTCTTTTGTTGTAAATTAATTTTCCATATATGCGTGGGTTTATATCTGGGCTCTCAGTTCTGTTCCATTGGTCCATGTATCTCTTTTTCTGCCAATACCATAATGTTTTGGTCACTATAGCTTTGTAGTATAGTTTGAAATTGGGGATTGTGATACCTCCAGCATTGTGCTTTTTTCCCAGGATTACTTTGGCTATTTGGGATCTTTTGTGGTTCTATACAAAGTTTAGGATTTTTTTATTTTATTTCTTTGAAAAACAAAAAGTTTGAGAAGGGACTGCAGTGAATCTGTAGATTGCTTTAGTTAAAATAGACACTTTAACTGTGTTAATTCTTCCAATCCATAAACACAGAATGTTTTTTCATTTCTTTGTGTCTTCTACAGTTTTCCCAGTCTTTCACCTCCTTTGCTTAATTTATTCCTGGGTATTTCATTCTTTGTCTTGCAGTTATAAATGAGATTGTTTTCTTCATTTCTCTCTCAGTTCACTATTGATAGTTCATTTTAGTATGTAGAAACACAGCAGATAAAAGTATGGCTACACCTGCTTACTTCTGGATGCCATTTGCTTGAGGTATAATCTTTCACCTCTTTACTTTGAGCCTGTGTGTGTCTTTGGTGCTGAGATGGGTTTCCTCTAAGAAGGCAGCTTATAGTTTTTTAATCCATTCATCTACTCCATGCCTTTTGATTGGTGAGTTCAGCCCATTTCTATTCAGGGTGACTAGTGATATATGTGGACTTACTACTGCCATGTTATCTTTTGATTTCTGATTGTTCTGTATCTTCATTGTTTCTTTCCCGTGTTTCTATCTGCTACTTTAGTTTGGTGGTTTTCTATGATGTTTTTCTCCATTTCCTTTTTAATGTTTCATGTCTGAGCTCTGGGCTTTTGTTTTGTGGTTACCACGAAGCTTGTATAAAATATCTCATAGATAAAATAGTCCTTTTTATTCTGATAGTGTTTTATCTTCAATTGCCTAAACAAGTTTCCTCCTTTTTATGTTTTTGTCACAAATTATCCCATAATATATGTGTGTTGATTATCAAATTGAAGTAGCTGAAGTTTTTAATGCTTTTCCCCCTTTTAACCTTTGTTATATTTAAGTGTTTAACAACTGAAAGAGTTGTGATTTCCTGCTTCTGCCAGACACCTTACTCAAAATTTTTTGTCTTTTTCTTTTAGGTTGAAGAGCTCCTTTCAACATTTCTTGTAACACGGGTCTTGTAGTGGTAAATTCCCTCAGAATTTGTTGTCTGGGTAGCTTTTATTTCCCCTTTATGTCTAAAGCAGGGGTGGGGAACATCTGGCCCACGGGCCATATAAGGCCGACAAAATCACTTGGTCTGGCCTTGCCAAGGCAATCCTAGGCAGGAAGTGAAATTCAGTACATCTAGGAGCTTTCTTCATAGCAACATAAATTTATATTAAGTGACTGTTATAAATATCCAAATGGCCCTTGGCAGAAAAGAGGTTCCCCACCCGTGATCTAAAGGATAATTTTGTTAAGAGTGTACATGGCCAGTGATTTTCTCTCTTATATTCTTTCCATCCTGGCCTGTAGGTGAGAAATCTGATAATTCGATTGGGTTTCTTTTGTAGGTTACTGTCTCTTTTTCCATGGCTGCTTTGAAAATTCTTTATCATTAACTTTTGGGTTTTAATATAATCTTTTGGAGAAGGTCTCTTTGCATTGCGGTAATTAGGTGTTCTGTTAGCTTCTTGTACTATGCTGTTCCCTTTTTCCTCTCTTCTGGAATGCCCATTATCCTTATATTGCCCTTTCTAATGGAGTTCAGTTGTTCTCATAGAGTTCTTTCATTTTTAAAAAAATTTAGTTTTCTCTCAACCTGAATAATTTTTAGATCTCAGTCTTTGAGCTAGCTAATTCTCTCTTTTTTATGAACTGTCTGTCTTGTTTCCAATTCTTTCTAATACATTCATCTCATTTATTGAGTTCTTCAGCTCCAGAATTTTTTTTTTTTTTTAGTTTCAATCTTTTTGGTAATGTACGCCTTCTGTTCATTAATTTTATGCTTGATTTCATTGACCTTCCTTTCCAAGTTTTCTTGTATTGCACCGAGTTTCTTCATGACTGCTAATTTGAATTCTCTGTCATTTAGATACAGTCTTCCATGACTTTGAATTTGGTTTCTAGAGAATTTGTCATTTTCTTTTTGTGATACCATGTTATCTTGATTGTTCATGGTGTTTGACGTGTTGTTCCTCCTCTGGAGCAGTTAAGTAGTGAACACATTTCATGTTTAGGTACCATTTTGATTTTAACAATTCAGCAGGTTGATAATTAGAGGTCTCTTTTCCAATAGGAGGTGCTATAATGTGTTTCAGTTTTCTCTAACGCACTACTTGTGTCTTCGTGCTCTCTGGTGCCCGGTGCTATTGTCATCTTTGTGGTGGTGCAGTGAAGGGCACCACTGTGGTTGTGGAAGTTGCCGTTTGGGTGATAAGGGTGGTGGGTGCCCCTGCTATGTCCAGGTTGCTGGAGTCTTGGGTCACCACCACCATGGCAGGGAGAGTGACTCACTGCAGCTTCTAGAGCCATTATGATTCTCTGGACTACGTCATCTTCAAAGCCAGCAACAGGGGGCTCATGGCTCAAAGGTCTCCTGCCTCTTCTTCCACTACTTCTCTGGCTGGCTCTTCTAAGGGCCTATGCAATTAAATAGGGCTCACCTGGATAATCTTCCCATTTTAAGTCAGCATCCTTAATTTTATCTATAAAGTCATGTAACATATTTACAGGTATAGTGCCAGTCAGGGCATGAAGATCCTGGAGGCCACCATTATGCTTACGGCAGCCACAGAACAGGAAGGGAACAGCCTAGAAGATCTCAGGTAACAATAGAATTTTATACTAATGGTCACTGAGACTAGAAAACAAGCAATGTAGATGGGATCCTATGTACTACCAATTATGGTAACCATCCATATTTCTATACCTAGAAGCAAATTTTTGAAAAACATTGTACTTTAGTCCTTATTAATGACACATCAAAGTCAAGATATACTAGTATAAGATTTCAATTTGCTTTTCCAAACTTAGAAGAAGGAATTTGTATTGATTAATTAAAATGCTTTTCCTTTATTTCCTAAAGTCCATGGGTAGTGCATGCTTACTGTGGGAAATTTGAAAAGTACAGGATGTTTGAAGAAGAGGGAAAAAAAAATCATCCTAACCCTGTTACCCAGGAAAAAAGAAATCATCCTAACCCTGTTACCCAGAAACAACCACATCGTAGGAATTTGTCATTAAATATTCTTTTTTTCCTCTCTTCCTCTTCTTCCCATACAATCTGTATTTTAAAAGTTCTGAAGGTGTGCAAGAGAGGGCCCAGTCACCAGAATGCTATGTCATCTTGGAAAACCAAGTGTTTCACAGAAGTCTCAGGAGGAAGGGAAGGTTTTGTCGTGCATGTTAACAGGTGGCTGGTGACTTGGCCAATAAATGAATTTGTGTGGGCCAGTGTGAGGGTCAAGTACATTTGTATGTGTTTTATCTGACAGAACGTTATATTTACTGATACGATTTCATGCAGAATTAAAAGTAAAATAGAGACAGATGACATCACTGAAGTCTTAGTTATGATGAGTTATGATGTTTACATTAGAGAATCTTACAGAACAATAGTGTGAGAAATTTAGTTATGATTTAAGGAATGGAAGAAATGCAGCTGACAGTGAAATAGAAACAATCACATTGAGTATGGATTAGAGGCAATTATTTTCCCTAAAAATATAGTTTGTATCGACAAATAGTAATGAGGTACTAGTTTATGATAAATTAAATGGTTTATACTTTAAAAACATAGGAAAATGTTCAGTTTTAAGATCCTGTTAAATACAGGGCATCCCAAATATATGTATACACACTTTAACAGCTGATAGCGTAATTTTGAAAATGAAATTATTTTCATAAACACTGCCTTTATAATTATTCAAAGGGTGTATGTACATTTTGGGGGGATACCCTATATATCTATGTAAAAGTACTTACATCCAGCCATTTTTTTCAAGTCTTAAGATTTGAATTTCAAAACACATTTTTTATTTTCAACATCTTCCAACCTCAGAAAAGGCCAGGTACTAAAATGACAGCACTTACACAGTATTCTGTATTAAAGATTTTAGAACACTTTTATTTATATTATTACATTGCAGCCTGACAACAACCCCTGTGAAGCAGACAAGGTGAGTGTTATTAGCTGTTTTACTAATAAGAAAATTGAGACTCTGAGCTGAGTCATGGAATAGAACAAGAGGTCATGTGATAAGATGGGACAAACACATCTCAGTTAAAATTTAGTCCTTTTGCTACTGCAGGATTATTGCATGAAAGGTCTCTGCTCTGCATAGCCCTGTCTTCTCTTTCCCTTACCTCCTTGCCCACTCTAACAGGTCTAGCCCGAGGTGTGGGAGAGAGCTGTGGTTGTCCTGCCTCTCACTGAGTAGGTACATTTAATTCAGGGGATCCAAGCAGAAATATATTCCCAATTTGGGTACCGTCCAAGAAATCTTGGAGTCATTCCTTAATTCTTCCTCTTACCCTTGTAATATTTCTAATGAAGCTCCTGTCCTATATATTTTTATTGCTGTCTTATGGTCAAATGCTCTTTTGCCTAGAACAGTGGTCGGCAAACTCATCAGTCAACAGAGCCAAATATCAACAGTACAACGATTGAAATTTCTTTTGAGAGCCAAATTTTTTAAACATAAACTTCTTCTAATGCCACTTCTTCAAAATAGACTCACCCAGGCTGTGGTATTTTGTGGAAGAGCCACACTCAAGGGGCCAAAGAGTCGCATGTGGCTCGCGAGCCACACTTTGCTGACCAAGGGCTTAGAATATTGCAAAAACAGCTAGTCTCTCTAATATATCACCCATATTGCTGTGGTTGTTTTTCTTTTCTCTCTAAACATCTGGCATTGCCGTCCTCTTTAAGACCTTTGAGTAAGCATTCTAGCCCCAACTTACCCCATTCCAGCTCTTGCCATGTCCCTTCAATTTCTTCCTAGTCACTAGATAGTGTGGATTTTCCATCTCTGCCTCGTCTAGCAAATATATGTGTGGTTAAAGGCCAAGCTTCAGTGTTGCTTTTCTTACTCTTTTATGCATCTCATTCATATCTTATTTCCCTCTCTAAACACTGTAATACTTTTGATTCTTGTCTCTAAAATACTCTTAGCCTTTATTGGTAAGTGCTATTTGGAACTTGAAAAAATAAACCTAGAAGTTTAAGAAATAATTTCAGTATATAAAGGATGTGGCCATGGAATAAATTCACATCCTGGAATGCTAGAATCACCCTGCTTAACGGACAGTGTACATCATTTGAAATACAGAATGTCATTAACAGCTTACTTTTCATTACTTTCTAGAAAATCTATTATTTAAGTAAGTGTTCAGGCATAGACAAAATATTACTTATTTTTGGACAACAGGGTATTTTATACCAATACAGCGTATATTTTCTTTAAGTGATGTTGGGTGGATTTTCAGTATACTATTTCCAAAAGAAACCCATTTTGAGTCTGATTTTGTGACAAAGCAGAACACTTATACCTCGAGCTGTACTGGTAATTGTACTTTGAGTATAAAATGGTTGCACTATTTATTTTACAATTAAATTACACCCAGTTTAAATGTACAGCATCTTTTAGAAGTTATAAACACTTGTGTACTCATATTGGAAGCACACTAACATCTGTACAACTGACTAGGTAGTGCCATAGGCATGACTGCTAACTTCAGATGTGGCTCATTGAGTAAGTGCTCAAATGCTTATACACACTTTCCCATTCTCCAAGCCAGCAGTAAAATAGACATGGAAAGATAACCTTTTGGGAGTAAAATCAACTAAATGTGGAGAATTTGTTTGTTTTCTCTTCTGAGTTCCTAATGAATGTTTCTACCATCTCATTTTGACATGTAAACTGATGGGAGCAGGACCAGTATCTCAGAACTGGTTCTCACTTGTGCATGGTACACTGGATGTGGATCTTCCTAAGGTGAACAACCTTGAGGCCTAAGAAAAAATAGAAATATATTTTGAAATGTAGACAGTGGAGTAGTGAACAGGAGATTTCTGGGGCATTTCTTACCCTGTTTAATATCTGTACACTCCTTTAAAATGTTTATAAAGGAGCTGGATAACATACTCAGGAGATAATAATAGACAATAATAAAGTCTCTTCCAAAGTAATCCTTATGAATAGGGTGTCACATATCTAATTTTCAGATGTTTTCCTGAATTGTAAATAAATTCAGTAGTATTTCCTTGAAACGAATGTATTCAACAATGTGTTAAGTGTTTAGAATTCATTACTTGAAGTATAAAATCAAACTACTTACTTGAAATCTAGATGTTCAATTAGCACATATCCATCTATAGAAACAAAAATCACTTTAAGTTATAGAGATAATGCTTTGAGATTTTTTAAAAACCAGTGACATTTTGGGGGCAATAAGCCAATAACTTACATTTGCCTTTAGAATTGCGGCATATCACTAGATTTTCTTCAGTGACATCAATGACGTCCAGTTCTTCTCCAGGGGCTATTGGCAAATCAAAGATCCCATTTCTTGAATTCCTGGAACATGCCACTGCTGTGTTGATGACAGTAATTTCTTTATCATACTGGAATGAGAAATCACTAATCAGACTGTGCTTGTATCATTTTCCTTTCATTATAATAAAATCAGTGGAGAAAATAATATAGTAGTAACCGCAAAATAAACTCAAGATGCTAGATATTAATTTGTTAAGGGAATAGAAAATAATAGCAAGACAATCACTAAAAGGAAAGTTATTTAAGGAAATAATGGTAAAATGCCACAATCTTATATTTGCGTGGTATGATCGCATTTTCATTGTTTTCACATCCATTATCTAATTGTGCTAGAATGCATTCTGGTGAATGAGAATGCTGTAACATAGGTACACATTAAATACTGTGGATAGTAATGTTAATTGATCCAAACCCAGGAAAGGGTGGAGATGGGAGAAAACCCTCTTGGAATTTATAATGTCCTTACATACTCTCCTCCTTTCCTCTATGGGTGGATTTATTTATTTCTATATGTAGATAAAATAGTAAGAACAGGTGTGGGGGCAATTCCCACTCTCCTTCTGTGGTCAAAGACAGGCATTTGTGGAAAAAAAAACACCCACAAATCTGATTGATATTGATTGAGCAATTCAGTATCTGACATTAGGGGTAACTAGCTGGCCTATACATTTATAGGTACATCACCTTCTAAGTATTGAGATCCCTTGACTGATGAAAAAAAATGTTCTAGAATATATAGCTTATATTGACAGGTGTCACTTTACCAAATTTGGGTGGCCAAACTTCTCCCTTTGCTCAGGACAGTGTTTATTTACAGATACTTATTACTTAAGATGAGGTATGCCTCCTTCCACTCTCAAATTCTCCTGAATTTGGATGATGAATTGTAAGATCACCCTACACCAAGTGGGATCTGATCCACGACAGATTTGTCTTATAGAGTAATGGCTTCTTAAGTGATTTCTTACCCTTTCTAGGCCATTGTTCACTGTGAGTACACATTGATTTCCTAAAATGCAAATCAGATTAGGTCACCACTCCTCACTGCTTTCAGGATGAGATATACATGTTTTAGCTTGATATTCAAGGTCCTTTGCATGTTGTCATTCCCATGCCGTCATTTCTGTCCCTTTTATTGAAGCCACATCAAGCTATATGATAATCCTGAATATACCACATACCTTTCATATTTCCATGCCATTTCTCATGCTGTTTTCTCTGCCTGGAATACCTCCCCCCCCCCCATCCCGCCCCACCCTTTAACCTCCCTGCACAAAGACTTTCATCATTTAATGTGTTAATTGCATTTTGTATATACTCCTGTTACAGCATTATAATAAACATTTGTCCTATAAAATGAGAGTGAAGGTAGTTTTATTCATCCTTGTACCCTCAGTGCCTGGCACAAATAGTTTATTATTTGAGCTGAATAAAAGTTATTGAAATGGCGTACTTTCTTTTTTCTAATGGGATATCAAGGAAGGCTACCATAGGTAATGATGGAATTATATACATATGGAAAATGGAATTTCTGTCAAATCTGAGTCCAAATACAGTGTGTGTGTGTGTGTGTGGGTGGTGGTGGTGGTGGTGGATGGGGGGCGGGAGAATCACTAGTTGGGATGTCTGAGGTTTTTTCAACAAGAAATTTTACTGCTTTTTCAACTAGTCAAATAACATGACAATTTGCAGGAGACAGTTTCATGCCACAGTTTTAATAGTATGAAACTGTACAGAAAATTCATGTGTCTTCATGACATGAAGAGTTGTATATGCCACTTTACAGAGCCTTAAACTTTACCCACCTGGTATTCAGGAACTTTTGAAAAGTATTTTGGCAGAGACATACATAACTTGTACAAATATGAGCAGGATGCACACTCTGTCTTTCGCAGCCCAATGACTGGCACATGGGAGGTGTTCAGTAAGTACTAAGTTAATAAATTCTTACTGTGGTCATACATAAAGTCAGAAGGTAGGATCATTCGATTTGTTTGGAATTATGGGAAAATGCCCACAGACTCAGTGACAGGGTAAGAGGCCAAGAGCTGCAGAGACTTCACCCACTTCTTCACTGTTCATGTATTTGTTCAGTGTCTCACTCATTCACTGAACAGTATGTAACCAGTTTATGTTGGGAGCTGGGGAGCAAATCTGAGTGAGACAAAATCTCTCCTTCAAAAGGGACTCAAGAGTTTTAGTTCCCATGGGCGTGTGCACACAGGTTGTAACACCATGATCTGTGTAACAGGTGTGTGTGTAATGTGTGTGCTGAGGGAGTGACTTCACCTGTAGGAATTAGGCAAGAGTGGGTGACATCTGGACTGAGCACCTTAGGAGTTTTTCCAGGCAGAGGAAGTAGCATATACAAAGGCATGATAATCCAACAATGCATCAGGAAATCATAAAAACACCAGCTTTTTAGTCAGAAATCATGTCTTAGCCAGACAGGGGTGCAACATCCTTTCAGAATCTTTATAAACAGAAGCTTCTAGCCTGTAATGTTGTTGTTTTTACCTTCAGGGGAGAACATACCTCAAATCTTTCTCTAAAAAGTTTTTCTCTTTCCATTCTCTTTTCTAAGTTTTGCTTCTTGGTTCTGAAGAAATTTCTAGGCGATAGACTGGCAAGAAAAATGCAGGTAGGGTTGAATGTACTATCCTATATAATAAAAGGGTAATATGCAAATCGTCCAAATGTTGGAAAGACCGGTTGCTATGACATGCACTGGCCACCAGGGGGCAGACACTCAACACAGCAGCTGCCCCCTGGTGGTCAGTGCACTCCCATAGGGGAAGTGCTGCTCAGCCACAAGCAAGGCTGATGGTTGGCATGCACAGTGGCCTGCCTCTGCGGCAGTGCTAAGGATGTCCAACTGTGGCTTAGGCAGGGAGTGGGCCTAAGCTGCAGTCAGACATCCCCCGAGGGCACCCGGACTGTGACAGGGCACAGGCTGGGCTGAGCAACCCCCGAGTGCACGAATGTCTTGCACCAGGCCTTTAGTGTAAAACTCTTAAGTTTCCAAATTTGTAAAGTTGTCCTATTTCAGTAAAAATTTAGGATTTTTTTTTGTTTATAATTTTATATACATTTTACACACAAACAGACCACAGCACATTGTCAAAACAACTGAACCAAACAATACCAGTTCTTTCCCACTGCAATTAACGTTTTTACCTGCAGACCTGTCTTTAGTCATCTTTCTAAAATTTAATTGACCGCCTCTCTCTTGCTTAAACCTTTGAATCTGTCTCTATTGCCTCAGAGATGAAGTCCTAGTCCCATGGTACACAGGGCACTTTAGAATCTGGCCACAGTCTACCTTCCAGCTGCCCTGTCCCTGCTACATGCAAAGTCCACGTGGGGCGTCTTACAGGTGGGCTATCCTACCCAGGACTTTAGACCTGACACATCCTTCCCAGCTTCTCTGAAAACGTGCCGTCTTACATTAATAAAGGGATAGTGAAAGGACTGTACTAATATGGAAAGCATTTTTTATTGGTAGAATTGGTAGAAATTATTCAAAAAAAGAATCAAGAGCACATGGAAATTGATACATCCATCTACAGGAGTAATGATAACCTCAACATATTGCATTTTAAAATTTACCACATTTTCAAATTTACTGAGTTGAGAATAAAAGTAAACTATTATATCAGTTTGTTGTAAGAATTAAAAAAGCACTAGAAAATGGTTTCCTAAAAACTTACATGCAGTCATTAAAATACTAAGAAGCTTTCTGTGGGGATGGGCAGTAAAAAATTCTATTTCCTCTCTTGGTATTCTGTTTTGTTATGCTATGAAGTTGAAGGTGGGAAGTGCTTTCTAGTCTGTGAATACATCTTTCCTACTTGGGAAAAATAAATTACATCAAGTCTAAACCCAAAGAAAATAAATTTAAAGGAAGGGTCATTGCACGCTGTCCTCTGAGTTTAAATTTGGTATAGACTAATGTCTTATTTCTTTTGGGGTGGCCCCTTGTAGGACTTCAATAGACAGGTTTCTCAATGCAGACAGACCATACAGTGTTCCCAGCATAATGACTATTTAGACAAGGATTTCCCGAAGACATTGGTTAAACAGTGGGCCTCAGATCTGCCCCATCTCCTAGGAACTGAGGTGAAGGCTGGGGCACTGAGCACCAAGTCACCACTCAAGACAGTGAAAAACATTGCCTCCCCCTCGCTGCTCCCACCCGCCGCCTGCATCCATCTGGGAGCTTGAATCACATGAGTGAAGCTTAGATTTTGAGTTGATAAAACAGTTTTTGTAAATTAACACTAATGTAAACATAACTAGAATTATACTGTATTTTAGGGAAGTCAGTCATATGATATGATGCCTAGTTTCATATATGTTCAGACTGGTATATTATGTAAGGTTTGTCTTATAGGGGGAAAATCTTTTCAGCCTTAAGAAGACTGGTAGGTTTTTGCTGTTTGATAAGGACTGGTTTGAAATCTTTCCTCACTCCCCATTCACCAAAAGCAGAGATGATGAAGATAAATGTGTGCTGCTCTTTACATGTTCATATTCTGTGTCTCTTCTAATCCCCTCAACTGTACCATAATTTAGATGTTGTAATTCTTATTGTGCAGATGAAGAACCTGAAAATCAAATGTCCTGACGGCCTAAGTGTACGCAGCTGGTGAGAGAGAGGTATAGCATGTAGCTGAGAAGCTGTAAAGAGGCACACCTGTGTACTTACCTTTCTGATTCTTGAGCATCTGTCTTCCCTTTTTTCCCCTTTGGTTTAAATAGCTTGGGCTTCCAAGTTTTTACTTTATCTTCATCCCTGAAGAGAAAAATATTTTTGAGTAAGTCAATTAAGATGGAACTAAAAGAGTTATGGAACCATCCGTACTTTTTGGGTAATTGTTTTACAAAAAATATTTAAAAGTTATCTAGAAGTATATTTTGATTCTATGGCAACCTCAGATAGCAAATATTTTAAGTTTTGCAAGGCCTAACATCTCAGGTAATCACTTAACTGGGCCAGTGTGACTGTATTTACAAAAAAACAAATGGCTGGCTATATTTAGCCCACAGACCAGAGAGAGCTGATCCCCTAATCTGTGGCAATCCACTTTGGAAACCAGCAGCAAGTGATCAACCTGCTTGTAATCATACTTTCTCTCCTTTCTGAGCCTCAGTTTCTGTGCCTCTAAAATGTGAATAACAACATTAACCTCCATGATGAGAAAAAACTAATCCAACTAGTGCTTAGCATTAGCAGGGAAGGAATCAGGGAAGGAGAGTGTATTTTAGAAAGAACTGACACTTTCTGAGAACCTATGTGCCAAGCCTTAATGCTTTTATACATGTTAACTGACTTGTCACAGTAAGCATCCGTTAAAGTCATCATTCATAAAGGGTTACCGAGGAGGAAATAGTGATCAGAGAATATCATGGTCACAGAAATAGTGGATTTGAACCGAGGTGCCTTTGCCTCAAATCTATGGCATACCTGCTGCTTCAAAATGTGTTTTTTTTTTTTCTTTCTTTCTGGTGTGACAAAATTACCAGCATCTCCATCATTGATACGAGCAAAACAGGATCCTGCTCCATCAACCATCTGGTGTCTGCACATCTGAACCTTAAATAACACTTCGTCGGGTAAATTAGAACCACAGGGTATTATGTCACAAGAATTTTTGAGATTTTCAGAGACCTTGTGTCACCCTCCCCTTCAGATTATGGTCACAGGTGTCCAACAGCATGTCAAGGACTCAGCATTTGACTGGCTAGGGAGATGCAGCTTAGAAAGTCTTTTGAGAAGCCTTCCAGGACTTGTGGACGGAGCTCCAATCCCTCTTTCCTTTCAACATCTGTTGCCTTTGAAGTCTACAACATGGAGCTCAGTAATCACTATTTTTCTGTCTAATGGCCAATTGTTTCATCTCTCCACTTCAGGTTCCCAGAAAATCGGATCCAACCATATATTCCAGAGTGTCTATGCCAGGCATACAGCAATGCTTGGTGAGACTAGGCTTGACTGTTTGGAAGGGGCTACAGCTGTGAGGGCAGGGGAGGGGCAATGCAAATGCCTACTTAAAAGCTTATTTTCTTTACTGATTATAAAGCAATATATTCTGAGTATTTAAATAACGAAGCAGAAGTAGAAAAGAGACAATATAAGCATGATCTGACCTTTTAAGAACATCTTAGTTTCCTTCCAAACATTTTCCAAACCCTTCAGAAACTGAATGGAGATCATTCCAATACATAAAATGTTTCATTCTGCTATTTTTCAGTTGTCATAGTGCAAGCATTTCTCCATGTCATTGAAAACTATTTAGTATATATTTAACACATGTTAATGTTTATGTACAGTACTATACTATAATCTAAATATATAAAAGCCTAAGTGACTGGCTGACCAACCAACTGTCTGGTAGCTATGATACACACTGACCACTAGGGGGCAGACACTCAATGCAGAAGCATAAACCACAAGTATGGAAACATGGTACAGACCGATGAATCTTAGAGGGAAGAGGGGAGGGTGGGAAGAGATTAACCAAAGATCTTATATGCATACCAGAGGCCCAGTGCACAGATTAGTGCACTGGTGGGGTCCCTCAGCCTGGCCTGCAGGGATCAGGCTGAAACTGGCTCTCCGACATCCCCTGAAGGGTCCCAGATTGCGAGAGGGCACAGCACAAGCTGAGGGACCACACCAGTGCATGAATCCACGCAGCGGGCCTCTAATATACTTAAAAAATCATTGGCTACTTGGATGGTTTTAAACATCTCATTTTTATAAACAACCCTGACACCTATTTTTGTACATAATTTGTTCTTTATGGTTATTTTTTTAAATAGAGCTAGTTGCTTGCAGTAGAATTACTGGGTTAAGTAAAGGGTCTGGGCCTTTCAGATACACATTGCCAAATTATCTTCCAGAAAGATCACATCATTTTATACCCATGCTAACCATGTGAACATGATTGTCAACTCTTTGCCTCCTTGTCAACTTATTTTTGCTTTCCTAGGGATCAAGTTAGAAAGCTTAATGAACTTGGCAGGATAAGGACTGCTATTGCCACATCACAGGTTAGGAAATTTAGGTTCAGAGAAGATGACATGCCCAGGTACCACTGGTGCCAGGATGCAGAGGCTGTGCCAGCCTCCTTTTCAAGTTCCCCCTGTCCCTTCTTTTGCTGACTCCCTAGGAGACATTCTGATGAACAAAAGGCAGTGAGACATAAAGTAGAGGTCTGGGTTACCTAGCTAGCAACAATTTAATTCAGAGTGCTTTGGGGTACTCCTCAACCGAATACCCACCAGCACATGACATGCAAACTAGCCAAGTTTATAAGAGCTCAAATATCATCTTCACTAGCTCTTCTCCTTCCAAATTCTGCTACTCTCCATCAGTGTCCTATCTGCTACAGATGCCTTTCATAATTGGTTTCTCTGAGGACACACGGAAGATTTACTGTCACATGAAAATCAGTCAGACACTGTTGGGTCTAAGCGATTTGATCAATATCATTTGTTCATGAAATATTCCTCATGTACCTACCATGTCTTAAGTGCTATATCAGGAGCTGGGTAATGGAGATGAAAATGATATGGTTTCCACCAGAGGAATTGACAATTTAATAAATTCCACTTAAGTTCTCTGAAATAACTTCTCCTTCATTCTTTTCACCACCCTAGGACACATTTTGATCATCTTTCACCTGAGTGATTGTAATGATACTTTTTTTTAAATTTGGGAAACATTTATTTATTTACTTTCCCACATCACTGATACAAGTAGCACAGCACTATAGAGTGTCTCTTACATCCTATGGAGAACTTCAAGCAGGTCACAGCATTATGAGCTTCTGGCTTTGGTCCCACAAGCTTTCCCTGAAATGACCTAGGTACTGACATACTAACATATGTTCTACTCCAACTTCCTCTGCAGTGTTCCATGGAGAGCTGGATTACTCCCGAAAGGCACCTCTGACTGTATTTCCCTCCTGCTCAAAGTTCTGCACATCCTCATTTGATGGTAGAGAGTAAGGAGAACATTCTGAAGGGCCCTCCAATTTCAAAACGCTGGATCCTGGATAATGTTTTTTTTCTTTCTCCTTTTGTCTTAAATTACTAAGGATCACACCTACTATACTAACAGCCCCACAAATCAGCTGAAACCAGGCAGAGAGCAGTAAGCAGCATGCAAGCATAGAAGGCAAGTCTGTCCTGAGGAAAATACTAGTGTCAGCCCCACTGCATTCCAGAAGACTGAAATTTAGGTCAAGGACAAGGTAGGAGATAAGACAGATGATCATATTGGGTTTTAAAAAAATGTCTATTTTAGAGAGAGAGGAAGGGAGAAGGATAGAGATATAGAAACATCGATGAGACAGACATATTGATTAGCTGCCTCCTGCACACCAGCCCCCTGCATACCTGCCCACAACCTGGGCATGTGCCCTGACCAGGAATTGAACCAGGGACCTCTTGGTTCATGGGTGAACACTCAACCACTGGGCAACATCACCAGTTGGGCCATGATGGATTTTTTAAAAAGCCAAATTCAGCTCTATGTTATTTATATGAGAGACAATGAATGTGAATATGCAAAACAAAATTAAAAGATCAAACATGTATACTAGGGAAATACTAATGAAAATATCAGGAGGCATATAATATCGGGTACATCACTTCAAGACAGAGAATCTCTAGGAGACACTAGTGAAGAACGCTAGCTGGGTGACCCTTGGCAGGTGGCTTAACCTGTGCCTCAGTCTCTCTTCTATAAAATTTGTATAATAGTGTCTACCATACAGGATTGTTGTGAGATTGAATGAGTTAATGTATATTAAATATATGAAACATTGACTAACCCACAGTAAAAACTATATACATATTTTTGTTAATAGTATTTGGGATAGAAATGGTTACAACATAATGAAGAAACATTTAATTTACTAGAATATATTTCAAATTTTATATGCAGTTAATAAAATAAAATAGAATATATAAAGGAACAAATGCTAGAACTTTTGGAAGAAACTGAGAAATTTGCCATCTTTGTGTGAGATTTCAACCAATTTCTTTCAAATGTTGATGAATCAAGCATCTAAAAAGTCATAAGTTTATGGAAGATTTTTAATAAGAAAATTAACACATACTTGATTTAAAGTACATAAATTGATCCCTGTATCAAAAAATTAGAGAAATCAAAAAAAGAGAAAAGTAATATATTTCTAACGTTCACATAGAACATTTATAAAAATTGACCATATACTTGGCATAAGTGATGTCTCAGAATATGTTAAAGTACTGATATCAACTACTGTCTCAGACCATGATGTGCTGAAGATAGATATGACATTGGAAGGATCAGAGAGCATGGAAACAGGTCTTTAGATATTGGACACTTGGTGTGACAAAGGTCATGCTGTAGGTCAATGGGAAAATAGAGACCGCTCAACCCTGCCAGGACAGTTATTCACATGGAAGAAAATTTAATTAGACCTTTACTTCCCTATAAATACAAAAATCCATTCCAGACGTATCTAAGGTTTAAGTGTAAAAGGTAGAACTAACAGTTTTAGAAGATAAGGGAGAACATCATATTACCTTGGGATAAATACTTCTTTGAGAGATAAAGCAACAATCATAAAGGGTAAATTGATAAATTCAAACACATTAAAATTAAGCATTTGTGTTCATCAGAAGCAACAAGCTTGACAAAAACTTGTTTTCCAGTTACATAGTGCCCCCTCCTGTCAAAGTGTTGCATATCCTTCTGCTTCACCTTGGCACAGAGACTTGCCTGATGCCCCAAATAATGGAAATGGTACCTACTCTGAGCTTCCAGATTATTTTGCTCATTTTTTTTTAAAGCAGGTCCCTTGTTACATGAATTAATTGTTTTGATATAAGGACACATGACGTAGATTGCAAAGCCGCAGTCCTTTCCTTAGGGAGCTTTCATATAGAGGAGGGGACAAGCAAGAAATAAAACTGCTACAACTCCGAGGAAAATGTTTTGGTTATGGAGGGGTATCTAACCCAAATAGACAAGGTCAGGGAGGGCTTCCTGGGGAAATCTGAATTCAGTTGTAGTAAATAATGATGGGTAAAATAGATAACCAGACAAAAAGCATGGCAAAGTGTTATAGGTAGACCAGTCTTTTCTTAAGTTCTCACCTCCTGCTAGAGGTCTCGTCAATGATCTACTCTAAAATGACTATCAGTCTTCTCTCAACACAAACACACCTTACGTTCACTCTCTTCCAAAATTTCCAAATAACCAAATTCCAATGTGAAATTATGAATTTACTTTTTATTAATTTATCTGTCTCCGATCAGACAGGAATATAAATTATATCTGTCTTCACTGCTGTGCATCCTGACACTTAGTACATGCTCACTACATACCTGCTGAATGAACTGATGAAGTTGGAACAAATGTGAAGCTTTAGGAATGCTGGACAACTGGTTGAGTTCAAGGAGCTCCAGGTAGTATAGTATGGGTGGAACACTGGAATGCGGGTGAGGAGGAAGCCCAGGTGAGGTAGAGAGTTTAGGGGCTGGATCACTAAAAAACTGTATGTCTTCCAAAGCAGTTTGGATTTCAGTCTAAAGAGTGATTGACAACCACTCAACATTTCAAGCTGCTGAGTGGCTGGTTTTGTGACATGATCACATTTGCACGTCAGAAAGTTTGAAGAATAAACTGCAGTGGAGGTGGGATGGTCATTCAGAAAGTTGTTGGAATCCAACTGAGAACCAGTGAGGGCCTGCGTTATGGCTGGGCAGAGGAGATGGAGATGTGGTAGTGTTTGGAGAATTATTGGAAGAGAAGAGGGTGCAGGGCAGAAAAGGAGTTAAGGACAATGCCTAGAATTTTGGTTTGGGCAATTGAAACAGTCACCAACATAGAGATTAGGAGAAAATGACCATATTTGGATGGGAGGATTGAGGTTATGCATTATTACGGAATTCTGAGTTTCAAATAGAGTGAGCAGGCCTATTAGAGTGAAGGAGAGAAATCCAACCTCCACATGTAAATTTTGGTATCATTACCATAGTGATTGCTATCAAAAACCTAATGTGGATGAGATCATTCAAGAACATATAAAGGAAGAATAGAAGTGAAATAGTAAAGCTGAGGGACACATGATTTTGGAAGAGTTGAATAGTAGAATTAGAACTTACACAGCACCCACACAAAACCAAAAAACAAGCAGGAGGAGCCACAGCCAAAGATGAAAAATAAGAAATAATGATAATACGGAAACCTGGGGAAAAGTTACTATTTTGTTTCTTTAAAGGATGTCATAGTCAACAGTTTAAGATATAGTGAAATCAAGAAAGCTAAGGACTTAATGGTCTGTGCTAACTGTAACAAAAAATTATTAGTGGCCTTACCAAAAATAAGTGCATCGGTGTGACCGGCACAGAGGTCATTGCCGTGAGCTTGGTGGGATAAGCAGAGGAGACATCAGTTTAGAGGGAAAGGATGGATATGTAGCTAGACGGGGAGTCAAGTTTTGGGAAGTTTTCTTTTCGATAGGTTATAATTATTTAGTCTTTGAGAACAGAGGTTTTGTCAGATGGTACCTCCTATCTCCCCTGTTGCCTTGTCCACAGATGATTAAACAAGTGTTTGTTGCATTGAAATAAGTTCAAGTCCCTAGATTCAAGGGTAAGAAACAGGTTCTAAAGCTCCAGTGACATTTGAGTCACCTTCCACTGTTAGAGCATCTATGTTATTTATTGTTTTCCCTTCTCATTGAGGGGGATGTAACAAGTTGCTTTTCATCCAAGATCCAAAGATGGCCGTCTGACCATATGCAACAAGACACCAGGACATGGGTTAAATACCAGGGATGAACAGAAGTTAAACGGACTTACTTTGACTCTTGTTCATTGATGTTCACGTCATGATGGATAATAACTTCCTGGGACCTAAGTTCTAGAATCAAGATAGGATCAAAACAGTCCATTATTAGGTATGATTTATACAAACCCTGGCTTCTCAAATTGCACACAATTACCTAATTATCCAGGCACATCCCCAAGCCTCTTTTACAGATAGGTTGAAAGGATCAAAGAACGAGAAAGTTCTCATTTGGGAAGAAATTCAACTGAAGATTAAAAAACACACACAGATGTCCTCATATCTCAAATGTGCGCACACACATATTTAGATTAATTTGATTTCAGAAATGTGAGTTGCTGAAAGGATCAGTTTTAAACTAGGTTTCCATCATCTTAGACCTGGATAAAGATGTTATACTGAGTCCTGGCCTATGTGGCTCAGTTGGAGCATCGTCCCCTGCACTGGAAGGTTGCAGGTTCCATTCTGGTCAGGGCACATACTTAGGTTGTACGTTTGATCCCCAGTCAGGGCAGGTATGGGAGGCACCAATTGATGTATCTCTCTCACATCGATGTCTGTCTGTCTGTCTGTCTGTCTCTCCCCCCATCCCTTCCTTCCTCTTTGGAATCAATTTTTTAAAAAAAGATGTTACAACTGCTGGAATAGTGAGAGGCTTTTTCTTAATTCCTAAGGGAAAATATGAGTTTAATAGAATATTAATGTTGATTTTTCCTCCCATAATTTTTATTTCAAATCATTGGCAACTGATCCTTTATAATAATTTTGCATAAAATGGAATCTGACTTAGTACATAGTCATAATTAGACATGTTTATTTTAGGATATTCACATTCCTTGGTGCTCTACACAGAAACCCATAATGTTCAAGTGAATCACCACCTGAGCAAATTTGAGATTTTCTGGCATAATTATTTATAATTCATATTCAATTACTCATAAATTTGGATGGTACAATGCATGTCTATTCTAAGTTGGCCCTTTTTAAAACGTAGATATTTTGAGAGACCTGTAGTTTGACCAGGTATATATAATCTTTTTAAATTTTGTTCAGCAAACTCATATATGTGGACTATAATATATACTTGAATTGCCAAGTCAGAGTGAAATTAAAGCAGCCACAATGGCTAGAGCCCACAAAATCCAACAGAAGAGCTGGCCCTCTTTTAATAACATTCAAGTTAACGGGACATGTGTTGAGAGCCTACTGGGTGCAAGGCACTGTGCTAATTTGTGCACTATTGTTTTTACAGCAAAGCAAACAAATTGCAATGATCCATTCTTGATTCAGTTAGTGTGTGTGCTGCAACATGATCGTGCTCAACTTACTAGGTTGTAATTAGGGAGATCTGGCTATCAAAGCTTCAGGTGGCTGTGTGGTATAATTCGGATGCAAGAGCTTTGTAATCCAAGAGACTTGAGTGCAAATCCCAGATCATTAAAGTAGGGATGTGGATCCTACTAGCCTCCCTAAAAAGGGATGGTAATATTTTTTTTCTGGGATTTTAAGAGGCCTGGAATATAGTAGGCACTTGAGAAATGATACTCATCTTCCCAAAAGTCAGTACTACTGTTGTGGAAAATTTGTTCTTTTACTTGGATGTGTCAATTTTTCATTAAATGTGGAATGCAAGCAGGATGACTGCTTCTCTTTCCCGGTCCCTGACTATGCCAATCTGTGTGGTTTTGTGCCAGAAATAAGCAAATGTCACTTACCTAAATCCGGCAGCGAAATGGAAAATGCACTGTTGATGGACAAAAGGCACAGAAGGGTTAGGAAAGAAAGCCATGTTCAGAAGAGCACAGTGAGGACTAGGTTTCTTGATACTGATGTTTCTAGTCAAAGATGCAGATAGAGCTTACCTTCCCTACATCTGTGTTCTGACCCTTCTCCTCTCTTTTTAAATGAGCTTATTTATCCCAAGCGACCACTTACACCCCTTTCCTACTAGATAGCTTCAGGCTGCCCCACAGCCCTGTCCTACTCCATCCAGGACTCTATTTCTGCCTTCTAAACTTCCAAGATGCCCATCAGATGCACAAAACCTTCTAGAGACACTGACTATGTCTATGGATAAGCCAAAAGGATGAGGGCAGAATTCAAGGCCAGGTGGAGCTGGAAGATGGTAAACTGCTAAGTGGGTCAGGACATTTGGCCCAGATTGTTGACTTCTCCTTAAATCTCCCAGTTAAGATCACATGGAAGGAAATATGATGTAGTACAAAAAAAAAAAAATCCATGTATTTTAAGCAATTATTTAAGTTCAGCCCTACAGGCCCAGGTGCTGGGTATACAAAGTGATTAGACACAGTTTCTGTCCTGAAGTAGCTTGGGATTTAGTGAGGGAGAGCAAAAGTAAATTAATTTGACACTGTGTGAAAGAAAACATAATAAAGACATGTCCAAAGGAACAGCACTTTTGGGAAAATCAGTTCACCTTCATGTAAGCCTCAATTTCTTCATTTCTAAAGTGAATCCTAATGCCTATCTTACTGAGTTACGTCTATAAGGATGAGCATACCTAGTGGTTGTGCCCAGGACACATGGATGCTCAGTGACCCTGCTGGCGTGTCTACAAGACCAGACTGGGTGCTGTCAGCACTGTGACGTGCAGGTTGGAGTAGAAGCCAGAGGGCATTCTCACTGAATCCTATTTATAAGGGACTGTGGGTGTCATGCTAATCATCTTTGTTGGAAGCATCTAACTGGCTAGTGCCAGGGTCTGCTTCTAGGTCTCATTGACTGCTGGAGCCAAATGCCCTCTTTCTCCACAGATAGGACTACGATTCATAAACCCTGTATTCTATTGGATCTCTTGGTCGATCTATATCCAACAGACAATTAGACTTAAAGCTGCATAACTTGGAGGCTTTATCACTGAAAAGACTTCAAGGCAGAATTAACATAATTCCATGTCAGTATTTGTAATGACCTTGGGCAAATTATTTTACCATTTTCTGTCCTCATACAATACAGAGCTGCATGTATATCTATATACCTACATCTCTAGATGAGGGAGAGAAGTGCCTCCAGAGACTACGCAGTCTCCCTTTCACTGTATACAATAGGAAACAGGCTGTACAGGTGCAAACACCAAGTGAATTGCCCAGTTACACATTGAATAAATGGGAGAGCTGAAACCAGAATTCAGACTCTAGGCCTCTATCTCTTCCTATTACCAGTGAAAATGTATCCCTCCCAAACATTGGTCATTAGCCGGTGACCTTGGAGGGTTCTTTCCAAGGCCTAAGACTTGGAGATAGATGGACCATTCAGCTGAAAAGTTCATCTTCCCTCTCCACTCATTCATTGCCTTTCTTAAGAGAGGCAAATTGGATTACGAAGTGTAGACAAAAACCACTGGAACTTGATGGAATAAGAACGTACGAAGTGTAGACAAATAAAAACCACTGGAACTTGATGGAATAAGAATGCATAAAGGGCTGTAATTAACAACATAATGCTTACTGATACCAGGAGCATATGCCAAGGGTGATAAGGTCAGCTTCCTTCCGAATTTTGCTTAAGACTTCCCTCTACCCTTGAGTACTACGTATAACCTTTTCTCATCAATTTTTTCAAAAGGGTCTTTGCCATTAACCTCTGTGATTGTGGTGCACCTAAAGATGGGAAAGAAGGAGGTAAATGATAGCCAGGGCCTTTGGTTTTACTTTCTGCTATGCTCCCCACTGTGTCTGAGAGCAGGATGGAGAGCACCCGGTTGTGTGACTATGAGTCCAGCACTGCCAACTCTCTCCTGGAAAGAGAAATAAAAGAGGACTTTTTTTTTTTTTTTTTTTTTACCTTACATTTTCTTTCAACTTGGTTGTCTTCATCTTAAATCTATCCTTTTCTTTCTTGAAGAATCTCTGTAGTCTCTTAAGTGCTTTGCCATCTAAACTAAGAGGAATCAGAGGGTAGAAACACAGTGTTTGAGAGAGTACTAGAAATGGAAGGCTGGTGTAGGAAAGGGCTGGAGGCTTGGACCACCACCTAAGTAAGAGCAGGAAAATTCCTCACCAACTTCTCTGTTCTTTGTTTTGGTGCCAATATGAAATAGCACAAGCCAGTCAGCCATGAAGGGAATTATTATATTTCAATACAAACGTTTGTTTACCATAAATGGTCTCTATTTTGCAGTTTATGGAGGAAAGTCTTCCTTTCAGAGAAGATGACTCAGGGAAGCATGGTTTATAAACTATACTAGAAATAACTTATAGGAATTCCTGCTCCTAAAATTCACATCACTGATTTTTAATTTACCAAATGATATCATACAACAATGCTGGAAAACTGACTACCCAGCTGATGAATAAAGTTTTTCCAAATATGCTCTTGGGTTTTTTGGGGGGTAGGGAGAGGGAATGATACATGCAGGTCATTCTAACCAGCACGGATCCCCTCTTTTTCCTTCAACCTTCAGACTTCTTGCTTTTGACCACTGCTGTTTTCCTTTCCAAAACGTGCCCCTATAACTAAACTTGACAAACAATGCCCACTTTTGTTCTTGAAAACCATGGAATGGAGGCAAATTTTTGTTGACATTTACTTATTTCTCACTTGTTTTCTAACACAATATCAAAGTCCCTACTCAGGGAGATGGACATTTTCTCAAAAGAGAAAGCAATGTAATTTGAAATTTATACCATGTGATTATGTACAATTACGGGTGTTCTATTTACCTCCATTCTCTGGGCAAATCCTCCCTAAAGACAGTGGGGACAGGGAGGAGAGTTACTTCTTAAACTCATCATCCTAAACTAGTAGGACATGCCATTAGGTAGAAGGCCAAAAAAGAGAGAAACTCACTCTGTCTTTGTGGAGTTGCTCTTTGTTTTGTATACATCTTCATACATTTCGTTATTATTTTCTTCTGAAATTAAAAAAAATTCATTCATTATAATGACAATAGTTCAGATTTATATTTAACAAAACATTATTGGATACTGACCAGGTGCTTAGGTAGTTTGATCTTTCTTTTGTTTGTTAAATAGTTTTTATTGAAACATATGTACATATTTTTATAAGCACATGGTAAAAATAATTAAATCTTTATAAAAGTAGTATATACAAATGAACATTAATATTCGCTTCCACCCCTGAGTCCAAGTCAATGAAAGTTGGTTTATCAACAGATTCCTTTCTTCTGCCCTCCCCTTTGGCATATTTAACATACAGCAATCAGACATTGTGTTGAATTCTGGGGAAATAATGGAGAACTAATTCATCTTGGATAATCTTTCCCTTCACAGCATGGCGTTAGCCTAGGGGCTTAATCACAAGGAACAACAGCAGCCTGTAATTATTGGAATCGAGAGTCTACACAAAAGTTTAATATACATAGATATTCTTTGAATCCACTTTGACAATGGAGGATTTTCATGTTCAGAACTCGACTTCACACAGTGAGTTTAGGGGAGCTATTGAATGTCTCTGTTTAATGATCTCTAAGATGGTTTCTCCATCTAAAATCCTGGCATTCTAAGAAGGATAAAAAACAACCAGAGTAGCATCTGCTGATCCCTCCTCCATTTTTTCATTTATTCATTCAACAAATATATATTTTAAAATGTTATATAACAAGTACCTGGCATTGTGCTAGGGGCTAAGGGAAGAGAGTTATTAATCAAAGAAATAATATAAATATAAAATTATAACTGACAAGCGCTATGAAAAACAGACTTGTTACACTGAGATTGTACACCAAGGAGAGTGTTCACTGGGGGAGTAATGATTGAGCTGAAATCAGAAGAAAGGTCAACAGTCATTAGGCGAAGGGGTACAGGGAAGGAAAGAAAATTCCAGAAAGAGGGAGTAGCATATGCAATCACCCTGGGGCAGGAGATTGGTGGGAGCTTGGGAGCCTGGCAAGTCAGAGTAGCTAAAACGTCAGCATGACTGGATCTCAGAGATGAAGACAGTACCTAGGGAGAGCACAGGCTGCAGAGGGAGGTAGAGGCAACCCACTCAAGGCCTTCAGAGCATGTTAAGGTCGACCTGTGAAAGTGTTTTATGTAAAAACATTCCTACAAGCAGACTTCCGTTGTGAAGAGATCAGGAAGGAAGCCATTTCACAGCAGTTTCTTCTTTGCCACAGGAGCCCCATTACCAGTATCTTCACCTTGATGGATCTCAGTGTATTTATCACACATACCCTAGCCCACTGCACTGCCCTGAGCTCCCTGCTACCCACCTAACCGGTATTATTAAAATATAAACAAAAGATAAGTTATCATTAATCAGCCACTAAGAACTCAGCAGTTGCTACTGGCAGTTTCAGAAATATCTTCCTTACTCACCACTATCTGAGGCAAATGAGTTGGAGAAGTCCGACTTTGATCTGTGGGGAGAAAAGAAACAAAGACCATTCATCTGTCCTGTGGAGCCTTTAAAGTCTCACCACACTGCTGAGGGGCTGAGGTACACTTACTCCTTTCTCCCAGGGTACTCAACATCATCGTAGGTCTCTTCTGAGATGGGATGTGGCCTAAAGGCCCCTTGACTGGGTGCTTCTTTAGTCAACTCCAAGGCCTCCACATACCCACCTGTAAGGAAAAGAGAGAAACCCTTAAGAACGAGCACTATCATAAATGCTCTCACACCCCTCACTGGCAATGGAGGCAAGAATAGGAGAAGGCAGACTGCATGCACTAAAACTGGTTTACCATCTTGGTATCTATAACCCTTTGCAAACCACTTCTCCTTGCAGAAGTTCAGCTATGAGTCTCTAAAGTTGGGATAATGATCAATAGCACCTATTCTTACGTGATTGTGGCAAGGATTGATGCATTTTTATGAAGGAGGCTAGTTCCCTAGTGAACCAGCAACTCCTCCCTCTTCTTTGATGGTTCTTGCTCTAATCTCTGACTCAAAGGCGGAAGTCCTCAAGGTATGTCCCTGGGGTTCCTTCCTCCCCTCTAAATGAGCTTATCCACTTTTGTGCATTATTATCCCCTTAAAGTAAAATTTCTTAGACAAGTTGACTAAATGCATGTCAACATTTAATATTCATTTAATGTTGGAATCAGCCAAAAGATGGTCTGCCAAGTGGAACAATGTTCTGGGGTGTTTGCACAAGTTGCTGGCCTGTTAAATGCAGGTGGTTTATTTAACAGAGCTGTAATTTTGTCATAACCATAAAACTTACTCCTTTTTATCAGCTGGCATAGGTTAATATTTAGAGTATGGGTGATTTAGAACCATTTTCAACTATTAATCAGAAATAAGTAGTAATATATCTGCAAAATAAACAATAAGCAAATTGAGTTGTGTCTATTAATTAAATGAACCCAGTAACAAGATTTTATCCTCTGACAAGAAGAAAGTTAGCACATGGGCCCCAAACTATCTCAATGAAGTCAGCTCCCAGAGGCATAAGGTCTTGCTTTTTTTTAAGGAGTTAGCAGTGAATTTCTCCAAAACAAAACAAAGATGCTGAACACAAAGTTGCTTAATTCTTAGTTTGGACATTTTTTTTCTTCTTAATTCTTCCTTTTGGCAGAGGCAAATGTACATGTTTGTGACTTCATTTTCAGACACAGACAACTCCCAAAGTTACAGCTCTAACTTAGACATCTCTGATGAATGCTAGATACTCCATCTAGATACACCATTTCCATTTGCTTGTCTAAACATATTGTGTTCCAAAACCAAATTCATGACTTTTCTCTGCAAATATTCTCTGCCTGCAATCTGCCCCAATTCAATAAAAAGTGGCACTTCCATCCTACCTTTTGCTCTGGTCCAAACCCTTGCAGACAGCCTCACCTCCTTTCTCTCTCATATCCCACTTCCAACCCACAGCTCTACTTTCACGTTTCATCCTGAATCTAAACACATCTCAACGATTCTACTGTGGCACCCTCCTCGAAGCTACCATCATTTCTCAGCTTACTTATTTCAATAAACACCTGACAGGTCTCCTGATTTATCCTACCTCCTGTTTTCAAGACAGAAGCCAAGATGGTTCTTTAAGATACAAGTATGATAACTCCATTCGTGTGCTCTAAACCTTCCATGGGTTTTTTAAAAGTCTCATTTAGAGTGAATGCCAAGGTTCTTGCAATAGTCTAGAAGAGTCCCTTGTTATCTCTGTCCTCATCTCCAACTCCACACTCCTTCAGTCACTCTGCTGTTCACACTGGCCTCTTGCCACCAACACAGCTAATGGCTTCTGCCTCAGAGTAGTACCGCTACTTTTCCCTTCTCACCAGAACATTTTTACCCTAGGGACACATATGGCTGACTTCCTCATGTGCTTAAGGTCTTTGAGGTTGTCCATGAGCACTTGAAAAATTACAACTTCTAATACTTCACCAGCCTCCCTAATTCTCTTTCCCTGCTTTATTCCCCTCTTTCCCATTACATTTACTACTGTTCTACACAGTGGCTATTTTACTGTTTGTATATTATCTGTCTCCTCCGCTAAGAATGTAACCTCCATGTCGATGGGAATATTTATTTTGTAGACTGTTATACCCTCAGCTTGTAGAACAGTGCTGGCACATAAAAGGTGCTCAAATTTAAAAAATAAAATGAATAGCTTCAATGCATATATCTTCTAACAAGAGACTTTTATGTATTAAATTTATAGTGTCTGCCAATATTTTAAAACTAGAGGCCCAATGCATGAATTTGTGCACAGGTGAGTTCCCTCGGCTTAGCTGAGGACTGATTGGGGCGATCAGGGCCTGCAGGCTGCGGGGAGGGACCGTGGGAGGTTGGCCAGCCACAGGAGGTTGGCTGTGGGAGCACACTGACCACCAGGGGGCAGCTCCTGCATGAGGATCTGCCCCCTGGTAGTCAGTGCATATCATAGCAACCGGTCAACTGGTTGTTCAGGCCACCAGTTGTATATGGTCACTTAGGCTTTCATAAATATAAATTTATATCTACTATCTTATTACATACCTTATATTTGTTCTATTTCCCTCTCCCTCCCCTCATTTTCTTCTTTCTTGAGATTTCTTCTCTTTTCTTCATTCTAAATTATTTATTTCCTTTTTTTTGGTTTTGTTTTGTTTGTAGGATATGTGTGTTATGCCTATCTTTTAACAGTTACCCTACCATGTTTTAAAATTTAATTAAAACAGGAAAGGGCACAAATCATAAGCTCAACAAATTGTCCCAAATTGAATTTATTCATGTATACAACACACATAAAACAAACAAATAAAGCGATAAGTGCCAGTGTCCCACAGTGCCTTCTTGTGCTCTCTTCTAGTCACTATTCCCTCCCACAAGGGAACCACTCTCCACATTTCTAATACCAGAGGTGAATACTGCATATTTTGAACTTTATATTAATGGAATCATTTCAAATGTCCTCTTTGGTGTGTCACGTTTCATTAAATATTGTGTGTGTGAGAGTCATCTATATTGTTGTGTATAGTTGTAATTTGTTCATTCCTATAACTATTCCATTGTGTGAATATATTATAATTTACTTTCCCATTCTACTTTTGATGGACATATGAACGGTTTCCAGTGTAAGGCTTTTACAAAAAAGTTCTATGAATATGCTGTATATGTCTTGGTAAACATGCCTATTGGGTATAAGAATAGGTATGGAATTGCTAGATCATAGGATATACATATATTGGACTTTAACAGACACTGTTGAACAGTTTTCCAACGTGATTATTCCAGTTTACAATGTCAGCAGCAGAGGAGAGTTCAGGTTGTTCTACAACTTCACTAATACTTAATACAGTCTTTTTAAATTTTAACTATTTTGGTGGGCATGTAGTGTTATATTGTAAGTTTTATTTGCATTTCCCTGAGACTTGAACAGCTGTGTATAGTGTACTTGTCTTTTGGATAACCTCTTTGATGAAGTGTCTCTTCACCAAAGATATTTAGAGAATTTTCCCAATTTCTCTAAATATCTTTTTTTTCCCATTGATTTCTATTTTATATATTCTGGATACAGGATATTTATAGAAATATAAAATATTTCCATTTTATATTTTCTGGATACAAAGATATTTATAGAACTGATATATAAATATATATATTTCTTATATGAGTCCCTTGATTTAGTCCTTTGTTCTAAATCAAGTATCTTCTACTCTGTATGCCTTTTATTCTTCGTTATCTTTTTTTTAAAATATATTTTATTGATTTTTTACAGAGAGGAAGGGAGAGGGATAGAGAGCTAGAAACATCGATGAGAGAGAAACATCGATCAGTTGCCTCCTGCACACCCCCTACTGGGGATGTGCCCGCAACCAAGGTACATGCCCTTGACCAGAATCGAACTCAGGACCCTTCAGTCCACGGGCCGACGCTCTATCCACTGAGCCAAACCGGTTTTGGCCTTCGTTATTTTTTGATGGCTATATCCTAGCTATTCTAACTCTTTTAAGGCTAAAGTGAATTAATATTGTTACTCTCAATCAAAAACCTTAGAAGGTTTCAACTTGGATCACCCTCCCAATGTATGTGCTATTAATGTCACTATTGGCACTAATATTATTTTATTTGGTGAATACTTTTGCTCAGCTTTCTTTCTTACATCCAGAATTCTCTATGTGGGATTATCTTCCTTCTGCCTGAAGTACACACTTTAGAAATTCTTTTTATTTTTTTCAATCAGAGGAGAAATACATTTTTTCAAGAGGCTTGCTTGAATAGGAATATTAAAAAACATTCACTTGTATTTTTTCAAACTTTTCTGTTTCATACCTACTCTCCTCAACTAAGCATTTTGTGCTGCTCATCATAAGAATTGCATAAACTTATTAATGGGTTCAGCAGCCCCCTTTGTGCTTTAGCGGAATGTTTGGATTACTCAGAAAAATCTTCTTCAGCTGTTTTGATCATGGCATAATCCCCAAACTTATAGGGACTCTCCCTGGACATCATATAATTGTATGAAAAGGGCTTTTAGCGTCATATTTAGGGCTCTCATTTAACTCTTTTATTCACTTCAACTTATTTTCTCTCTCCTACTTTCCCCCTATAATCTAAATAATTCTATCATTTCACACCTTAAGGCATGGTTTTTAAATTAATGCTACCTCTGTGCTTTCTCATCCACTTCATCAGATATGTCTCCCCCACCATATCTTTTTTAAATGAAGAATTCTTTCATTGTGGTAAGAACACCTGAGAGCTACCATTCTAACACTTTTATAATACACAACACAGTCATGTTATCTATAGGCACAGTCTTGCTTATTCTTAAAGGGTGGATGTAATCCTTTGGGGTCCCTACTTTATACAGAAGCCTCCTATTATAAACTTACTCTGGGCAGGCCCTGGGGTGGGACCCCTGTACTCTGCATGTCATGCAGTCAGAATAGGAGCTCAGGGGACTCAGAGCTCAGTAAAAACCCTCAGGGCAAAAGTAGCTTGGCACTCATTCACTTCCCATGAGTCCTGTTGCTGCAGGTGTATAGATGCTTTCTTTTTATATCAGTTCTGTGATACTTCCATAAATTAAAAAAAATTCTTGTTTCTGTCAGGACAGTCATATTATCTCATCTACTATATTGTCAGAAACTAAAGTTTGATTTATTCTTTCTTTCCTTTACTTACCACAGCTTTGTTAGGCAGCTGACTGCCACGTTACGGAGATAACAGAGAAAAATATCCAATGGTCTCTGATTTTCAATGTGCTCACAGTACGCCATGGTGGGCACACATGTACACGATGAATTATAATGTAAGCATAATATGGTTTTCCAGAAATGAAGATAAATGAAAAGAACTAACAGTTATTTAGCACAGGGACCAGCCACTTTAGATGCAGTGACAAAACAACACTAGGAAATAAGTAGTAGTCGCCTCATTTGCACATGCGAGTAAGTAAATTTTCCAAGGTTACAGGATTTGTATATAGTGGTCCTGAGTCCAGAAATGCTCAACTTTAAAGCCTAACATGGAAATGTGGTCATTCAGTTGTGAAGTGTCATGGAAACAGGTGAGAGGAATTGTGGTCCCCGGAACATGGGAAAGCGGAGATGGACTGAGGCAAGTGAGGCCTCAGAAGAAGTGACTTTTGACACAGACCTGAAAGGATTCACAGCACATCAGCAGGCAGAGAATGAGCACAAAGGCATTTCAGACAGAGGAAAGAGATGGAGCAAAGTTACAGGAGCACTTAGCCAGTAAGCTGAGCATAGAGCAGGGGGTGTGCAGGGAAGGTGTGTGGCAGGGATGAGACCTGCTAGCCTGGGGTCCTTGAGTCTATCTCATGATCACTACAAATTTATTCTTCTTACAACTCTGATTCTCACACTTTTTGAAATATCTCATGATCACTACAAATTTATTCTTCTTACAACTCTGATTCTCACTTTTTGAAATATCAGTGGTTTGCTATGGCTTATTGGGCTGGAGTGGACACCTGTTTTGTCTATCCAGTGTCTATTTTTATGTTTTCTGATTAATGGCCCTCTTATTTTCCTTGGGAAATCTAGAAACCTAGCGTTAGTTTTGCTAGATCTGATTCTACCCCCAGCTCCAGGGGGAAGTTTATGACCCAGCTGGATCAACCAGAGCATCAGATTCCCCGTTTATAAGGACTGGTTCAGGGATGGCATGTGGCCCAATCAGAGCCTGTAAGATTCAGAGCTGGACCTTTTCTTAAAACTGTTGAGAATATGACAATTTCCAGTTTTCCTTTGGAGTTCCTAAGAGGACAGGGTCTGAGCCTATCACTGCTAGATGCCATCTTGCCTCCACAGGGGTAGGATTTGTCTAAAAGTGGAATGACCCAGAGGGATCAGAGCCAGGAGCAATACTGAGCCCTTGTAGTATTGCTTGTGTCCCTGGATCCAGCCCTTCCCAGACTTTCTGCTAGGTGAGCCTCCCTTTTTTTTTTTTTTTTGCTTAAGATAGTACGATTTGATTACTGTTACTTATAATCAAATGTCTTAACTAGCATGAAGGAAAAATGCAGCCTAAAGTAATGATATCATACTATAGCATCAGTGTGTCAATTACTTGGGCCTATAAAAACAAACCTATTAGGATCTGGTAGATTAAAAAGAAGGAACATTTGCTGAGTACCTATTATGTGGCATACCTTTCAATTTAGTCTTCAAAAAACCCGTGTGAGGCCCACATTATGATCTCTTTTTATAAGTAAAGAAACACAGCTGCAGGAATATGAAGTTACTTGCCCCATGGCTAATAAGTATTAGCGTCTAGACTGAACTCAGGTCTTTTGCCTCTAAGTCCAGCGCTCTTTCCACTACTGCTCAGCTGCCTCACTAGGGCAAGTTATTTGATACATAAAAGATGTTCAATAAATATTTAGAAAATGAATTAAAATCTTGGCAATGCACCATTTTAAAATCTAATATATAAAAGGCCAGTGGACGTAATGCCATAACGACCAAAAGACCGGTCACCAGGAGGTGCATTGATGGGTCACGTGGCGGCAGTGGGCGGTACTCCAGGTCTCATGTGATTTTGCATGCTGGGCTTCTAGTAATACCATAATGGTGAAGAGAACCAGGAAGAAATGCAACTTACATTGGCCTCGGGAGTGCCTGGCCAGCTTTGGGTCCTGGGGGCAGGCCTCTGTCGGGATGCTGTCAATCACAGTATCCTGCTCTCTGGCCAGCAGGCTCTTCATATGTCTCTGAACTTTCATCATTGGGACTTTTCCATGCGTCTCTTCATAGGAACCCACCTAAACACATGCAACAGGGAGAGTACTGAAGGGCTTTGTCTTACCTGTTTAGTTCTCTGATTGCTCATGCTATTGATTAATTCCTCATAGACAGCACTTATTATTTTATTTAACTCTGTCTTACTAGACTCTGAATTTCATGAGGACTCATACTGTGTCTTTTGTTCACCTCTCAATGCTCAGTGAATGCTGGTCACAGGAGGCCAGCAGGATAGAATGGAGCACTGACCAGAGGCAGGTTCTTATAGATTTAATCTCACTTAATCTTCATGACACCCATTGGGGAAATGTCCTTAGTGTTCTGGATAAAGAGCTTGGAATGTTAAATAACTGACATCTGGTCACACAGCTAGTAATATACAGAGGCAGGACTTGACCTTGTACCCCTGTGCTCTTGATCACTAAGGAATACTTGGTTCCTTTCACCTGAAATTTCATCTTTTTACCCACCATTCTTCCATTCCTAACTAACTCTTTTCAGCGTTTGTTGAACACTTACTGAAGTTGAGACAACATGCTATCCTTTGGAAATGGAGAGGTGCTACTTACACAGTAGTTTATATGCATGGAAACAATACATACAAATAATTAAGGTATAATGTGGCAAGCTTTTCACAACGATATTGCTCACTGAGATGAAACAGAGAGGAGGAGGAGGTAAAATCTCTTGGTTTTAAGAGACAGGGTTGGGGAAGACTTCAAAGGCAGATTTTATTAAACTGTGTTTTAAAATATAAGTAAGAGATTGATTGAGGGGCTAAAGGATCCACCTGGAAGATAAATCAGCATGAGTAAAGGCATGTGGTATTTAGTGTCCTGTGAGGATAGTATGGAGGCTACTGATAAGGGAAACTTTGAAGAGCTAGGGGGAAAGATTAGGGGAAGATGGGAAATGAGACTAAAAAAGACAAGATAGAATGGGGGGCTGAGTTGGGAAGGGTTTTGCATCTGAGGCAGTGTGTGGGCTTCATCTCACAGTGATAGGGAACCAGGCAAGAAAGAAACCTGTTCAGATTTGCATTCCAGAAAGATCTGGATAGATTGTGGGAAGAGACACTGGAGACAGAGGAGAATCTGAACATTTCTGGCCATCTAAGTGTTTTCTAATGATCACTTGACACAGGAGAAGGGATTACTGTCCTTCTGACCACAGGTGGACATGAGGGTTGACTATCCTATCTAATAAAGAGGGAATATGCTAATTGACCATCACTCCATCACAAAGATGGCTGCACCCACAGCTGAGGCCAAGTTCCCATAAGGAGCCTTAACAAGCAATCAGCAGGGACCTGAGGCTATGCCCTCCCCTGCCCCCATTGTGCTTGACAGGGGACCTCAGGCTGCACCCTTCACCCCAGTGCCAGGCCAGTGCATCTAAGGCCATGCCCCTGCCCAGTGGGGCTTAATGGGGGACCTCAAGGTGTGCTTCCTGTCCTGGTGCTGGGCTAGGGGAGCTCAGGCTGCCCCCTCCCCCCTGCCCAGGCCGGGAGACCTCAGGCCACACCCCCCACCATGTGGGGCTTGACAGGGGACTTCAGAACATGCTCCCCACCCCAGCACCAGGCTGGGGGACTTCAGACCACACCCCTTGCCCAGTGGGGCTTGACAGGGGACCTCAGGCCGTGCCCTTCACCCAGTAGGGCTTGACAGGGGACCTCAAGGTGCACCCCCAGTGCTAGGTCAGGGGAACTTAGGCCATGCCCCCACCCAGCAGGGCTTGATGGGGGACCTGAGGCTGTGCGCCCCTGCTGGTGGGGCTTGATGTGGGACCTCAGGCCATGTCCCCCACCTGGCGGGGCTTGACGGAGGACCTCAAGGCACGCTCCCCACCCCGGTCTGGGCTGGGGGACCTCAGGCCACGCCCCCCATCTTGGCGCCGGGCCAGGGGACCTGAGGCTACGCCCCATGCCTGGCAGGGCTTGACAAGGGTGGAACTGGCCAGGTCTGGATCTAGCCCGGGGACGGGGGGGTGGGGGGGCAGCCGTGTCTGGGTCTCACGCAATTTTGAGGTGCATGTGGGTGGGTGGGGACTTGACTCTGGGTCCTGTGGTATGCCCCAGACTCTGACAGGAGGAAAGTTTTCATGTACATTTTACTAATTTTCTTTCATCTCTGACACTTCTATTATAGAGAAAGGGCAAATAGCAATATTATTTCCTCTAATGAATCCCCTTTAATGTGCAAGAATTTCGTGCACCGGGCCACTAGTGATGATATATTTGAAAGTATTTGAAAAAAGCTAAAGTAACCAATAGATAAAAGGCATGGAATTTCCTAAGTTCTTGGTGGGATCTGAGCAAACTAAGAAGACAGTGTTAGGAGGGGCATTCTTTTTAGTCATATAACCAAGAATGAGTTTTTAAATGGGAAATGTGATAAGAAGTAGGAAAGTTAATGTTTCACACAGGTTTGGTGGCTTCCTTCTCACAGTGTAGCCCATATAAAGTAGTGCATGGATTCTCATAGGGCCTGTCTTTGGTATTGTGCCCTAGAGTCAGTTTGAATCACAGTGGATTATATATCTACTGACTTATAGTTTGTATTTGTCTCCAAAGAGCACTGCCCAGTTAGACCTATACCACATTTGTCTAACACATTCCAAATAACTTCTAATAATAACCAAAACTCAAATCTACTCAATGAATGTAGGAATATGTCCAACCCCATACCTGGCTCCTATCACATGACCAGCACTGAGAACACATCCTGCTTTTGCTCTTTAATGGTCAATACACCTTAACCAGGCTCCTCTACTGCCTTTCTCACAAGCGCCTGATTAATGCTTTCCTGACCTCTGACCTCATCCCCCATTTATGGCCCTGGCCCTGGCCCTGACCCTGCCCTTGCTCTCTGGCCTTAACATACAGTGCTGCTTCTCTGGCTTTGATTCCTGTCTTTCTCTTTATAAAAATGTTTTTATTGATTTCAGAGAGGAAGGGAGAGGAAGAGAGAGATAGAAACATCAATAATGAGACAGAATCATTGATTGGCTGCCTCCTGCCCACCTCCTACTGGGGATTGAGCCCACAACCCAAACATGTGCCCACAACCCGAGCATGTGCTCGACCACTGAACCATACTGGCCAGGCTGGTTCCTGTCTTTCATAATTCTCTGAATTACACTGCTTTGTGATGCTCTGTAAACACCCAACCTGGTCCAGTCCTATCCTAGGCCGACACATTAGCTCAGGCTAACACCACCAACAAGCTGATATATCCAATCCCTGCAGAAGAACTTGAGACAATTTCATATTATAAGGTTTCTATACAGGTAGATATTATACAGGTATTTAGAATTTTTTAAGCACTAGTAGTAGTAGCCCTGGTGGAATCTATTGTTTAAGCCTCCAATCACACTGCTTTAGAGGCAGTACTCTCAATTGTATATCAATACACACACATATAAAGTATTTAATATTAATAAACTATCAACCAACCAATCAATAGACAATAATAATACATTTCATTTTTATGGTAGCTTATGGCTTACAAAGCACTTCTATGTACATTATTTCATCTTATCATCATGACTGAGGGTAGGAATGGGGATGGTGATGATAGTCTCATTTTACAGATGAGATGACAGAGCTTAGAGACAAAGAGCACAGAATCCTCCCTCCAGGCATGTGCAAGTGCACGGTTGGCACCTGAGCATCTCTGTATCTTGCCCACTAGGTGCCTTGCTGGACTCACACCAGCCCTACCCTACTGCAAAGGCCTGCATGGGGCTACTCGGTGGAAAATCCCAGGCTGGAGCTCAGTGTTGTTGTCAAGTTCCTATCTTTGGTAAAATGCCTTCAAAACCCACTGCATCTTCTGACTCTGTCTGAGAACTGCATGCCTCACTCTCTAAAAAGTCATCCCGTGAATGGATCATATGACATAGCTGTAGTGTATTGTTGGGCTAGAGCCCTGGAACACAGATACCTTGCAAATAAGGTCTGGATGTAGATCCATTTCTGTTTTCTGAGGTTCCACTTCATGTAGCTCTTTTTCCTTTATTTTTTTATCTTGATCTTCACATTGAGGGCTGAAATGTGAAGAGATACCCAGGAAAAAAAGTGAAGTTTAGAGTGTTTAGATAATATTGTACCACTCAATCCTAAAGAAAATGAATGGGAAAAATGAATTCAAACAGATGTCAATTCCTCTTTATTTTTTTTTTTAAGGTGAGGGGGTCCAGATCAGGCCAAAAATAGACAGTTTTTCTGAGTTTCTGTCTGCTCCAATCAATGCCAGACTAAATTCCTGCTCAAAATTGCCTAATAACTCCCCATTGCCTGTAGGATAAAACATAAGTCCCATAGTGGTCTAGCCCCTACTTTTCTTTCCACCCCGTCTTCCTCTGCTCCATCCTGCACTTTTGTTCTAGTCTAGACTCTGACAATCCCCCCAACCTACCATGCTACTTTGAGCAACTCTCCATTTTTACTTACATTTCCTTTGTCAGACATGCCTTCCACATCTTCTATTGCTGAAACACACAGCACCCTTCTCAGTTTGTTCAAGGCAAATTACCTCTGGAATCTACCCCTGATTCTCTCCAGCAGTCATGCCTGCAACACTCTGTCCTTCCAACTCGTATTATAATGTAGTGCCTATGCATCTGTCTCCAATTCCTCTGCTTTGCCTTGTCAACTACCCAAAAAATCAAGTTACAGAGAGGCAGAACTCTCTTAATCACACCCCACTGGTGCTGTGTGACCCAGGGTAGCAAGAGCAGGGCATGGTGTTCCCAATGACATGAAGGACTGCTGTGCACCAGTATGTAGACAGCAGCTGCCCTGGAGGAGGATAGTGTCAAGGCAGAGACTGAATGAGAAACAGGACCAAAGGCAGAATGCTGGGGAGCGTCAGCATCCACGAAGTTGTTTCTGGCCTTATGAACTAGATGGTTCTATAACCATGTTTCAATGGAAGGCAGAGAAAGAAGGGCCCTCCAATGAAAGAAGAGGTGGGCATGAAGAAGGGAGAAACATCAGAAGAGAGTGCTGTTCTGAAAGACAAGGGAGGGAAAGAGTTTTAAGGAGTTTCATTCATTCATCTAATTACTGAGCACTCTTGTCCACCATTGAAGCATTTTCTGGTTTTCCTGTGATGAACAGGGACTGGGAAATGAGGACTGGGTTCTAATCCCCACTGTCCCTTTTTCTAAAAGTCTAAGATTAACCTTCCTAAAAATCAAATTTTCTCACGTATAAATGAAAGGTCACAATGCCCATTTCCATGGTTGCCATAAGAATGAAATGTGATAAAAGTGTTGAAAGCCTCACATTCTTTATAGCATGCCCTCTTCTTCATCAAAGCATATGCTGAGTTAGAATCACCCAGTTCTTTTGTTCCCATTGTAATTATTGATATTTCCTCTAAAGCAGGGGTGGGGAACCGTTTTTCTGCCAAGGGTCATTTAGACATTTATAACATCATTCAAAATTATGAACTTAATATTAGCCTGCCATATTTGGTCAAACACTTAAGTCACACCTAATGTCTTGGCAGGGCCAGACCAAATGATTTTGGGGACCTTATATGGCCCTCGGGCCTGATGTTCCCCACCCCTGCTCTAAAGCATTTACCTGCCTTATTGATGTATATGTGCTTTGTAATCCATCTTCCTACCCCCCAGGCCTTGTACAGGAGTTTCCACACATTTAATATTGTGATTTACAGGAATAATATTGTGGGGGAGAGTGTGCATTATCCCTGCTTTGAAACTCTTTCACGGTTCTCCCTGACCTATCAGACAAAGCCTAAATTCACGCCATCCAATACAGTGGCCACAGTCCACATGTGGCTATTGAACACTTGAAATGTGTCTTGTTCAAACTGAGCTGGGCCAGGAACACCAAGAACAAGGAAACATGGGCCTTGCCCACAAGGAGCTCACAGCAAGAGGGTGGGAAGGAGGGTGAGAATCAACAGGCATGCTAACAAACAGAATACACAGTGACACTAGTGCGAACTCATGTGCACCTTACAGTGGCACCACAGGGAAGGGACTGTTACCTCTCCCTGGAGGAAGGGAATCAAGGAAGGTTTCTTGTAGGAGGGACATTTGATGGTCAGTAGGAGTTTGCCAGATCATTAAGTTGGTGAGAGTTAATTAAATGGGTAAAGGCAAAGGGACCTGAGACAGCATGGTGCACTTGGGAAATGTTAAATTCTTGGGGATTCCCGTGATCGTTCCATGCCTGCTGGATTGTGTGACATTTCCTCTAATCCAGGAGTCTCTGAGGAGAGTGGTGAGGCCTCTGTAACTGCTAAAGTCCCAGTGGCTCAAAAATGGCTCCCATGTGCTGGGGACTCAGTACATGTTTGCTGAGTGAGAGCAGTGTGGACTGGAGCAAGGTGAGAGGAACGGGTCCCTGAGCACCTTCTCTGCACCAGGTGCCTGGCCAGGCCCAGGGGTGCTTAGCCAGGTCAGGCACTGGAATCAGAGCTATGCCATCGGGGATACTAGTTCAGTTGTCAGGGGCTGGATTACTCCCTTTCCTTTTGAAGATAAAACTCACCTACGTTCTTGGTGGAGAAAACTCTTCCAAGGCTGAAAGTGAAGAGGAAAATGGTCATTTTCATAAACCTACCCTCACCAACCAGGTCTCTGCTTGGTTACAGATCATCAGAGACTAGACTGCAAGGAGAGGTGGGTGAGATCTCGGCACAAGCAAATGTAGACACTGACAACAGAAACTTCCACAAACTGTTCCCAGTGGATCTGAAGGTCAATCGAAAAGAAAACAAGCATTTCTGAAGTGACAGCGTATGCCAGCAGTAATGTATGATTTCACTTAGAGAAATAAACAGTTTGCTGCATACCTTTCCAGGAATGCATCTGTAGAATAGAAAGCTTTTAAATCACATGAAGAAGTATAAATTTGTAATATTTGAGCAATACAGTATTTCAGTGGACAAATTGGTGAGTGTGCAGGTCATGCTGGGAATTCTCCTGCGCTGATCACGCACCCAGTGATCCAAATTCAGCTCTCCTGTGGTCTGGGTTTGACTCCATTAAAACTATGTCCCACTGATGACAACACAGCCCCTCATGTATTTACTCATCACAGCATTGGTGCCATTCCATATTTGGAATCTAGCTAAGAACCTGAAGAAAATAGAGACTATCTCAGCATCCAAAATGCTGCTACATAGTCCAGGCCCAGCAGCTCAGCATGCCCGGGCCTCCATTCAGGGCCCACTGCTTTCTCTTTCCTGTATCATCTAGCCACTCGGATGGCAGCACTGGTAGGACCAGGGAGACGGACCTCATCTCAGATCTCTGCCCCTCCAGGCCCCGAGTTCTCACCTGTAGAGTGGAAGCAGTGTACCCGCTCACCAGTGATGCTGTGGATGAAGTCCTACCATGTACGCACCACAGACCTGGTCCATACCCACCAGAGCACATGAGGGACTCACTGATAGACACGGAGATAGTGAGAGTAGAAAGAAATGACAATTGTCAGAAAACGATGACAGCACAGACTTGTGGTGGTTTGTGTGATGGCAACCAGTCTGCGCACCTGCAAGGGCCCAAGAGCGTCTCTGAAGGAGGAGCGTGGACTGTGCCCACTCAGCCCCCTGCACTCCCGTCACCAGGAAAGGGTGACAGCAGTTTCCAGCCACCAGGAGAGAAAATCCTAAGATGACCAGGAACATGTCTGAAGGCTGCAAGTTTTAGTTAAAAAGGAAGAATACATTCACGCTGCTTTATTTTGCGAGGGAAACAATTTGGTCCTTCGGAGAGCGCACTGCACAGAGAAGCTGATTATTTGCCCACGTTGCCAAGTAAGGGAAGCATTTTAATAGAATGCTTCTGCGCACACTAGTAGGAATAATAATCACCTAGAGTTTTCTAGCCATAGATCAGCAGTCCTTTCCAGTAAGCCCAGAAAACTGGAGCAGAAAGTTAAAGGCTCTAGTGGAACCCAGTAAGAAAAAAGTAGAACCCAAACAAACCCAGGCACAGCGCTAGGTGCGTGCCTACTGTGTGCCAGCTGCAGTGCTGGGTACTTACCTCCTCTGTCTCACTTAGTTCTCACAGCAGTTCAGTGAGACATGTACTGGGCCCTTTCTGCACTGACATCTGCCACTGCAGGTGTGGTAACCACAGGCATGCACTCCCTGCCCTCTTGGAGAACATACCATTTTACAGAAGATACAATGGGAGTTGGGAGAGATCATATGCATGAACCAGACTCCAGGCACGGGCTCTTAAACTGTGTATCTGAATTTCCCTTATAGTCATTCTCACAATGATCCCAGAGGTGGGTATTTCTGTTACCTCTATTCTACAGGTGAGGAAATGGAGGCTTAGGCTGCACAGCCAGCAGCTGGGATTGAGGCCAGGGATTGTGCTTGGGCCCTAATCAAGTTGCTACACTGCCTCCAAGGAGTCATCTGGCGCCGTGCCTGCCAGGAGGCCAGAGGATGTGCCTTCGAGGTTTGGGCAGTCTGTGAAAGCCTGGGATGTGCAAATTTGTCTTGTGCCAAAGATATCTTCCCCCCCAAAAGAGACAGTTAGTGAAAGTCAGTGGTGCTGGGCGCCAAAGGATGAGGGCCTGGGAGTGGATGAGGATCAGCCTTTGCCATTCCATCACACATCTTCTGTCTCTGACACTGGAGCTCAGGCTTCAGAACCTTATCAGCTGGAGTCTGAGCCTCAGACATCAGGGGAAAACTGACAACAAGGACCTTTTCTCCCTCCTAACCGAAACTACTTGGGAATCAACTCTGCACACTGTTTTAGTTAGAAAGTTAAGAAGAAAGAAAGTGCCAGTCGGCATGACTCAGTGGTTGAGCATTGACCTATGAATCAGGAGGTCACAGTTTGATTCCTGGTCAGGGCATATGCCCGGGTTGTGGGCTCGATCCCTAGTGTGGGGTGTGCAAGAGGTAGCCGATCAGTGATTCTCTCTCATCATTGATGTTTCTCTCTTTCTCTCTCTCTCTCTACCTTCCTTTCTGAAATCAATAAAAATACATATCTATACATATAAAGAGGTAATATGCTAATTGTCCATTACAGTGTCCCAGTAACGACCAATTTGCATATTGACAGACCAGCAGGAGGATGCAAGCGCAGCAGGGTGTGGGTGGCCAGAGCCAAGTTTCCGGGGGTCTGAGGAGAGTTCCTGACAGGAGCCCAGACTGCAAAGAAGAAAGAGGAAGCGGCCACAGGGAGCTCTTCCGGTCCCCCTGCATGGGCACCCTGCCCCAGCCCCTGCAACCCCAGGGGTACGGGGAGGCTGACTGGATGGGGAGAAAACCCAGCCTTGGGGGTAGCTGCAGCCCGAATCTCCGACTCCGGATCTCTTCCCCCGACATCCCTGCCAGGGGCGCCCTCAATAATAGCATGCTGGTGACCACCAGGCAGCGCCCCTGAGGCACCTGGGGCCCGCGGGCCCCCTCCGCAGGTGCCAGGGACGCCTCTCTTCCCTACAACTCCAGACCAGGGTGGAGGCAGGCCTGAGCGGCCCCCAGGGTCAGACCCTTCCCCCCAACAGCAGCAGAACCATCTCCGCAGTGGAAGCCACTGAACCTCGCTGGGGGTGTGGCTAAACCCGCCCAGCTAGCCCGCCTGACTCTGCCCTGGCCCAGTCCCCACCCCCACTCCAGGAGATTGGAGCCCCGCCCTAAGCAGGCACAGCTGTAAAATAGCCACGTACAATTTAAAGAATGGTGCCAAGCGGGAAGGTTTGACAGTTACTCCTCCTTCGGCCTCACCGCCCCCACCTAACGCTCCCCTAATGCCCTTCCCCCTGCCAGTGCCTCTAGGGACGACCACTGCTGCAAGGCTGCTGGCCAGAGCCTGCCCCTCCGAGGCCTGTGGGACCCTCTGCAAAGCTTCCATAGCTACAGTCCCAGGAAACATTCATGCCCTCCTCCCTTAATCAGCACCTGCTACCTGCGAGGATACCCGTGGGCTTAAAAATAACAATCCCTTTCCATTTAGACATCACTTACTTGATGAAACATTTCTAGGTTTATTAGCTCAGAACCTCCTCATGACAACACACTGAGATAGGCAGAGAAGACATTACAATTCCCATGGTATATGTATTCAGAAATGAAGCTCAGAGAGGAAAAGTGTCAAGCCCAGTGGTGCCCAAGGTGCAGCACACGCCCCATAGGGGGAAAATTTGATTTTAAGTGGGGGCAATTCGAGAATGAGTTAACAGTGAATTTTTTGCATTTCTTTTAGTTCTAGGGGGCCTCATCTACAGCGTATCCTACACAATAAAAGGCTAATATGCAAAGGACTGAATGGTGGAATGACTGGTCACTATGATGAGTGCTGACCACCAGGGGGCAGACACTCAATGCAGAAGCTGCCCCCTGGTGGTCAGTGTGCTCCCACAGGGGGAGCACCGCTCAACCAGAAGCCGGGCTCATGGCTGGTGAGCACAGTGGCAGTGGTGGGAGCCTCTCCCACCTCTGTGGCAATGCTAAGGATGTCCGACTGATGGCTTAGGCCCACTAAGCCGTCAGGTGGACATCTCCCCAGGGCTCCCGGACTGCAAGAGGGTGCAGGCTAGGCTGAGAGACACCCCTCCACAAGTGTACAAATTTCGTGCACTAGGCCTCTAGTATTAAAAAAAAAAAAAGAGAGGAAACAATACCTTTTGGAGTTCTTCAATTCCAACTTCATAAGTTGCTAAAATAAAGATGAAAAAGAATTATTTCAAGGCAGTTCCTCATAGTACTGGTTTCATACAGTACCCAGTGTGAAATCAATTATGCAAGACCACAGAGTTCAGTGTTCTCCACCTTCACACAGATCTCTGTGAGGCTTTGTCAAGGTGGTTTGGTAAGTTCTGGGTCAGTGACCACAGTTTTAATTTTGTGGGGATTTCCAGGATGGAATGTACAGTCAATGAAAACATTTAAAACAATTTTGAGTTTCCTGTTTAGGTAAATACATTCCTTCCCTTTGATTAAGAGAAATCACTAAAATTGAGTGGTAGCACTCAGAAGATAAACTTGAAAGGAAAAAGAAAGGGGGAAAAGAGTCAGAAACAGTTTACATCCAATTTCAACAAAATGATTGCTAAAGAGGAGTTGGACCACCAACTCAGGCTTGAAGACCTTTTGATTTTTTTCAATAGTTCTGTGGATATTATTTAATGACATGATGCCAACCTAACAAACATGAGTAGTGGCAAGAATTTGGGTTCAAAACCCAGTCCTAATACTACCTGTGTGATTGCAAATACATTACTTCATTTCTTTGAACCTCAGCTTACTCATCTGTGAAATGGGGTCAATTGGTATCTGCCATACAGAGATAATGGGAAGATTAAAGGAGTTGATGTAAGAAACTTAACGAACCTAGCAGGTCACCGTTGTATAGAAAGTGATGTTTTTTGATAAAGTTGCTAGTTTGATGTTTCCTTGCTTAAAAGTTATCTATAAAAGTTTCCCTTACTGTTAATGAGTGCATAATGAGGAGGACCTCCCCTCCCTGTTTCTTTTTTCCCTCTCTCTGCTAGAGTCCTGAAGCTTTAGTTTAGAAAACTGACCAAACATCATGTTGCATTCCTAAGCCATAATGATTCTAAACATACAACCCATTCTTAAAGGAAAGGAAACCCTAGGTTTTCTGTAGGGACTACCCACATGGGATTGTTAACACACAGCCCTAAAATTCTGGGTGGATGATTAGTAATATGTAAGCCAACTTGGGTATTTGTACACTGTTATTTTTACTGGTTTTTGAATCAAACATTCTGCTATTATTTGCTTTAAAAACTTTGTTTAGCTATTAATACATTTAAAATGACCGCTTGTGACACAGATGGCCTCATCCATTCAAAGTATGGATATTTTTTCCAATTTAAAAAATATCTTCTTTTCTTCCTCCAGTTTACTTACCATATATATTTATTTAGAGAATTAACAAATCATGGTCTCTTTGCTTCTCCTTGGCATTGGGTGGGGGAGATATTATAATTCTGTCTTAGATATGGGGCAACCAAGGCCCAGAGACACCTTACTTGACAAGGCCAATAAAAATGGGTGATACAGTCCCTTCCATAGCCTGGCTGGTAGAGCAGAGGACTGTAGCTGATTCCCCAAAAAGGGTAATGCATGCACAGTTAATAACACATTCATAATTTAATGCTGCTTTTTAAACAAAATTTAATAGTAAGTCTTGCCATCAAAACTTGCTCCCAGGATAGGAATGTAAAGTTCAAATGGCTGTACCCCAGAGGGTCAGGAAGGGACTAAGAACCCATAGCACTAGAGTCCTTGCTCACATTTCATGCGGAGTTAGATAACCCTCTCCACGGAAGAGCAGCATCCCAACCGGGAGAAGAGGACAACTATCAGAGGGGAGAATGAAAACCTTCTTGAAGGAGAAGCAACATAAAGTGGTGGGAAGAGTGCAGTCTGAGCCCATTTCACATTATAGCTCTACCACATAGCCCTTATGTGACTTTGGTTACTCAATTTCTGACCTTGAGTTTCCCGTCTCTGAAAGTGGGTTAAAATCACCCTATCAGCAGGATGTACACAGAAGACCTAGCGCAGAACTGGGGCCTGTCACACAAGGTTAGTAAATGCTAGTCACACAGGGGTCCTCAAACTTTTTAAATAGGGGGCCAGTTCATTGTCCCTCAGACCGTTGGAGGGCTGGACTATAGTTTAAAAAACAAACTATGAACAAATTCCTATGCGCACTGCAGGCCCGGGACGAGTTGGCTGCTAAGCAGGACAGGCAGCGGCACCCGGCGGGCTGGATAAATGTCCTTGGTGGGCTGCATGTGGCCCGCGGGCCGTAGTTTGAGGACCCCTGTCTGGCACCAACATGTATACCTTTTGTAGAGAATTGACTGATCTTACAGGCAGAAGAGAGACATAGAAACTTGTGGAAATGCTATGAGTCCCTATTTCTTCATCTTCTTCCCTGAAAGGGTCTCTTTTTATACATAAAGTTCTGAGCTTTTTCAGAATATCAGAGGCAGAAAGACGTAACTCTGAACAGTTGGTCAGAGCCATTAAATAAATCCTATGCTCCTATCCAGGCTAAACGCAGGGACCTAATTCCCATGGTCTGCTATCTCCTTCTCCATACACAGAACTTCCAGGGACTTCAAGAAAGACATTGCAAGAAGAGAGGTGAAGTTTGTATAGGAGGACAAGGAAGAAAAATGAATTGCCATATCTTGATCTTTCCCTCCCACATAGCGACAAAAGGTAAGCATGTAAGTAGATCAGTGAAGGAAAGACCAGAGGAGGGCAGAGAGAAGGCAGCGCTGAGTCCTGAGATGGCACGCATGCTCAACTGGATGTATTTCTATTTATAAGGGACTAGACAAAGGAGGGGGAATTAGATGGTAAAGCAGCATGGCTGTGGATGTTTAACTTCATAGTCAGCTGGGGGAAAATACCATTTTTGACACATTTTCATTCCACACGGGGTTACAATATTAATTGGCTTAGCAGACTTACAACCAGTAATTTCTTTTGTGGTTCGCAGGTTAATGGAGTTGCCAGAGTGTCTCAGATATGAAATTGTTGCCTCATAATTATGTGGTTCTTCAAATTCAGCACTGAGAAGCATGGAGAAAAGAAGGTTAGTTAAAATAAAATGTTTCTTTAAACATATTGTAAAACTTTTTTGTATTTTTTCCTCATTAGAGAGGTAATATAAGTATGTCTGGCCAATATGGTAACCTGAGCAGACATGGAAGGCACACCATCCCTGTTCTAAAGACATAGGAATTCTGGATAAAATATTACCATACTAAGATTTATACAAAGAACACGTAACTCATCTAGAAATCAGTAAAGTAAAAATCTCCAGGTGCCAGATATCGAGAGGAAACTCACAATTAAAGATGTAAATGAGAACTGTAACAAGGAACTCAGAGGCAAATGGGAACCAAATAAAGAAAGATCTTAGTGACTGGTCGACTGGGGACCTAAGGTCTGAGTCAGAAGTTATGTCTGAGCCACAGGCCTCATCTGAATGGGAAGCTGAAACTGAGCCATCAGCATGAAGTCCAGAGTCACAAAATGCCACCCCATCTGCAAAAGAAGTTCTAAAACTATAGGTTCTGAGCTGGAAAACTGCTACTTGACAATGGCCATTAGTGCTAAAAGAGAGTCCCCATGAGATACCAGAACCTTGCACAGGCATGGGTTCCAGATGTAGACTGTCTGTGTAGTTCCAAGATGCAAAGCCAAAAAAGTGCTTGAAACCCAACCCTCCACTCTGCTAAAGCAACTCTGAAATTACTTGGTAAACATACTTCCATATCCTTGGATACCTATAGTTTCTAAAGAAACATTTCCCACTATAAACAAGCTTATAGTCACAACTGCACACCCCATCAGGAAAGGAGCCACCATAGATAGTCGGAAGATATAAATTGGGAGAATAACAGAATGACATGAATGTGACTTTAAAATAGATACATTTTATGTGTTCAAAGAAATAAAGTGAGGAACAAAAGCTACTAGAGGGTGTGAAAAAACATGTAGAGTAGGAGACAGGAGAAAGAAGTTATAGAAATAATATAGTTCTTAAAAGAAAAATTTTAATGTATAGGTTGAAAGTAGATTGGGTGCAGCAAAAGAGAGAATTTGTGAACTAGTTAAATCTGAGGAAGTTACCCAGAAGGTAGCACAGAGAGATTATGAGATGAAAAATATTAAAGGAAAAATTAACAGTAGGGATGATAGAGTGAGAAGGTTCAATACACACACACACACACCACACACAGTATCCCCCAAAATGTATACACACACTTTGAATAATTATAAAGGCAGTGTTTATTAAGAATAAAATGGCCCAGCCATTGTGGGTAGTTGAGCATTGACCCATGTACCCAGAGGTTGCTGGTTCGATTCCTGGTCAGGGCACATGCCCAGATTGTGGCCTTGAATCTCTGGTGGGAGCCATGCAGGAGGCAGCGACCAATGTTTCTCTCTTTCTCTCTCTCTAAAATTCAATAAAAACATATTTTAAAAAAGAATAAAATGGAATTAAAATATTAAATAATAATATGATGGTGAGAGAAGGCTATGGGAATTATTCTCAGGTCTTTATATTGTTTAGGAGTAGGGTATAGATTTTGTCTAATATCAGACTTAATTGTAGATGTCTAAATTTAACTATAATCACTAAAAAAGATTGAAATAGAATATTTAACTTCTCAACTGGTAGAAGGAAAATATGCAATAAGAAAACTTATATGTTTAAGAAGGCAAGAAAGGAAGAAAAAAATACAAGTAAAGAAATTTCATAGTAAATTTAAAACATGAAATATAATGGGAAACAGTCCAAATAGATCACGAATCATAAAAATGCAGAGATGAACCTACTCCAATAAAATATAGATTATCTGACTTGATGTCTTAAAAATCCAGCTAATGCTGCTATACAAAGCAACAGACAAGCCAAAACGCTGGCATTGATGAATGGGAAAGAGAGCCAAACCAAATACTAACCAAAAAGAAAGCTTAGGTAAGTATATTAATGGTAGGCCATACTTTAGCATGACTGTTCAAGAAAATGAGAGAAGGTACACACACACAACCACAGAGTAGAGATAAAAAAAAGAGGACAAAACTGGGGATAGCTACCAGTTTTCAGAAATCTATGAAGATGTTATGATCAGTTCTCTGCCAATAAGTTTGAAAGGCTAGAGAAAATCAGCAAATTTAGTGAGAAATATAAAATTACCACAGTGACTAAAGAAAAAATAGAAAGATTGATAGGCCAATAAATCATAATAGGGCTTGAATAAACAGTGCACACACCCACAGTCCCCCCTACCCACCTCCACATTCTGCCCACCGGTGGTGAGGTTTAATGACTAGTTTCAGAGAACAAAAAAACAAAAAAACAAAAAAACACAAAAAAGGAAAAACTATGCTACTCATTTTAAGATGAAAGAAGAATTTTGATATGAAAACCAAAAAATGACCAATGAGGGGAGAATCCAAGATGGTGGCGTAGGTAAACACCTAAACTGCTGCCTCGCACAACAATTTCAAAACTACAACTAAAAGACAAAACGTCCATCACCCAGAACCACAGGAAAGCTGGCTGAGTGGAAGTTCTACAACTAGAAGGAAAGAGAAAAGAGCATTGAGATGTGCACAAGTGCTGAAAAGCTGAGGTATGGAGGCGAGTGATCCGGGCTGGCGGCAGGCGTTGCTTTTTTCAACCCAAAAGGGAGACAAGCCCACAATTACTCTGAAATACAGTTTCTGGGGAGACATGGGGGACCCAAACTCCTACGGGGAGAAGCTGGACTGTCTGCCACCAGGTCAGAAAGTGAGGGGGGCTTGCTTGCAGAGTTGCGCACAAGAATAATTGTTTACTGCACTGGGGCATGGGATGCGGTCAGGGACGCAGAGCGGGCTAACTAGCAGCCATCACTGTTTGCCACGCCCTAGCCTAGTGACGCCCTGAGACCTCGCCCCACACAACCTACAAACCCACCCAAGCTCCAAGCAGCAGCTTTAGCATAAGAAAGGCCTGCCCTATCGCAGCTTAACCGAACAAACTTGCAGCCCGGATTAGACAGCTTCCAAACCTCCAAACCCCAAGCAAAGAGGAGAAAACTGTAGCTCTCGCTGTAGCTCCTGCTGGGTGGACTCAGACAATAGCTGACCTGCACCCCATTGGAGATCTAGAAGCCAGTATACCTAGTGGTCAGTGTGAGAAACCAGATTTCAACTCCTCACATCCATAAGTGACACATTCAAGAGGCAGACACAGCAAGGACCAAAGCCCCACTGAAACAAGTCCTGCACCATAAGCGTGTCTCCAGCACAGCAGTTCTTCCATTATAGACACAGCGAGTCCTCACAGCTGATTGGCCTGGAGGACAATTTCTCCCAGTGTACCAACAGCAATTAAGGCTTAACTACACCAAGACTTTGCACTCAGCCCACAAAGGGGTGTACCAAGAGCGTCCACATCAGGTGATTGGGGAGGCTGAGCTACTGCCCCCTATAGGTCACCTACCACACAAAGCTACTCCATCAACACAGGGAAGCAGCCAAAATGTGGAGACAAACAAACATGTCACGAATGAAAGAAACGGAGGAAAGCAAATTACTGGACGACATGGAGTTCAGAACCACATTTATAAGGTTACTCAAGAATCTTCTAAAAACCGCTGAGAAACTTGATGACACTTCTGAGGAGCTTAGTGAGACCTTCAAGGACCTTAATGAGAATGCCAAAAAAATGGAAAAGGACCAGTCAGAAATGAAGCATACACTGTCTAAAATAAAGAATATACAGAAACTCAACTGTAGATCAACATACCCCAAGGATCAAACCAAAGATCTGAAATATGAGGAAACAAAAAACACCCAACCAGAAAAACAAAAAGAAAAAAGAATCCAAAAAGCTGAAGATAGTGTAAGGAGCCTCTGGGACAACTTTAAGCGTACCAACATCTGAATTTTTGGGTTGCCAGAAGGAGAGAGCAAAATACTGAAAACCTATTAGAAGAAATAATGACAGAAAACTTTCCCTACCTGGTGAAAGAAATAGACTTACAAGTCCAGGAAGCGCACACAACCCCATACAAGAGGAATCCAAAGAGGACCACACCAAGACACATCATAATTAAAATGCCAAGGTCAAAAGACAAAGAGAGAATCTTGAAAGCAGCAAGAGAAAAACGGTTAGTTACCTACAAGGGAGTACCCATACGACTGTCAGCTGATTTCTCAGCAGAAACTATGCAGGCCAGAAGGGAGTGGCAAGAAATATTCAAAGTGATGAACAGCAAGAACCTACAACCAAGATTACTCTACCCAGCAAAGCTATCATTCAGAGTTGAAGGTCAGATAAAGAGCATCACAGACAAGAAAAAGCTAAAGGAGTTCATCGGGTATTCTTTAAGAAGAGGAGGAAGAAGAAAAAGGTAAAGATAAAAATTATGAACAACAAAATGACATCAAATACATACCTACCAACAAGTGAATCTAAAAATCAAGTGAATAAAAATCTGAAGAACAGAATGAACTGGTGAATATAATAGAATCAGGGACATAGAAAGGGAGTAGACTGACAATTCTCAGGGGGAAGCGGGTGTGAGTGGTGCGGGAAGAGATTGGACAAAAATCTTACTCCTATGGATGAAGACAGTGGCAGGGGGTAAGGGCATGGGGTGGGGTGGGGAATCAGGTGGAGGGGAGCTATAGGGGGAAAACAAAAAGAGGAACACCTGTAATCTGAACAATAAAGATTTATTTTAAAAAAATGACCAATGAAAGAAAAATATAGCCCAATCTCTCATAAGACATTTTAACCCAAATAAAATAGAAAAATTAATTAATCAGTAATAAAAACAACTAAAATTTCCCCAAGACTTCAAAGATGACTCAACATCAGAAAATCTGTCTTTGCAAGTAATCATACTGGAACAATGAAAGTGAAAAAACAACAACAACACCTACTCAGATTATTTTAATAGATGCAAGAAAGAATTCCAGGTAAACTTTCTTAACTAGATTAACCTCCAAAAATGTCACAATAGCAAAATGGAACAAAAGGAGTTAATATGTAAACTCTATTAGGAACTTCTGCAATAGAAAGACAAAGAAACCATTAAAAATTGGACAAAAACATATGGTAGATATCACAGAAGCAAACAACTAAAAAGTTTATAAATAAATTCACAACCTCACAGTAAATGGGGAAATAGAAATCATGACAATGAGAATTTGGTTCCACACCCTTTAGTTTAGCAAGAGTCTTAAAGTTTGAAAAAACATGTCATTTAGCAAGAATATGGAAAACGGGAACTCTTCATACAGTCTTGAGAATATGAATTGGAACAACTATTTTGGAGAATAATTTTTCAATACCTAGTAAAACTAAAGTTGTTTATTTACTCTTGTTTAGCCCTTTTAACTCTAAGTAAAAAAAAAAAAAAAAAAACAACCCACAACAACCTAGAGAAACTTGCTCATATTTACCTGTTATTATATGAGAATTGTTGTTGCAGCATCATTTGAAAGGTTGAAAATTTAAAACAACCTTCATGTTCCCATTAAAGGAATACATGAACATACTGTGACATATTGTTTATATAAAGACATATAGGCGATGTATAAATGGAATGAATAAACTAGACTTACATGCATTAACATATAATATGAAAAGACAGCTTTGGGAAAAAATCAAGTTGCAGAAGGATAAAATAAGATGCCATTTATACAAAAATGTAAAATACTATACCTTTAACAGATATGTGAGTTTGTAGCTAAAGTGTAAGAAATGTACTAAATGCCGAAACCAGTTTGGCTCAGTGGATAGAGCGTCAGCCTGCAGATTGAAAGGTCCCAGTTTCGATTCTGGCCAAGGGTATGTACCTGGGTTGCGGGCACATCCCCAGTAGGGGGCGTGCAGGAGGCAGCTGATCGATGTTTCTCTCTCATTGATGTTTCTAACTCTATCTCTCTCCCTTCCTCTATGTAAAAAATCAATAAAATACATTAAAAAAAAAAAAAGAAATGTACTAAATGAATCCACTCTCATATTCCCAGCTGAAGTTGCCTTTGGGAAGGGAGAAAGAAAAACGGGACTGGGAAGTGAAATGAAAGGAACTTCAACTGTGCCCATAGCAAATGTAAAATACCGATTTCACACTGGATGTGGACAGTAGAGGGGAGAAAAATTACCCATAATCCTCCCACCTTAACACACGTGAGGTCTCAGTACTTTGGTATTCTTCCTGGTTTTATTTTCCATTTAGAGGTATATCTGCATAGTTGTTACAGACAAAAAGGTAGGAGCACTCTCTTTTCCTTTTTTTCTCCCCATTTATTATTATACTAGAGGCCCAGTGCACAGATTAATGCACTTGTCGGGGGTGGGGCCTGCGGGGATCGGCCGCTCATCCTGGTCAGCTGAGTGGCACACCCACTGTGGAATGCACTGACCACCAGGGGGCAGCTCCTGTGTTGAGTGTCTGCCCCCTGGTGGTCAGTGCACGTCATAGCGACTGGTTGACTGGTCGTTCTGCCATTCAGTCACTGGGCTTTTATATATATATAGAGGACCGGTGCACGAAATTTGTGCACGTGAGGGGTTGTCCCTCAGCCCAGCCTGCACCCTTTCCAATCTGGGACCCCTTGAGGGATGTCCAACCGCCCATTTAGGCCCGATCCTGGTTGGACATCCCTCTCACCATCCAGGACTGCTGGCTCCAAACTGCTTGCCTGCCTCTGCCTGATTGCCCCTAACTGCTTCTGCCTGCCAGCCTGATCACCCCCTAACCCAGTGGTCAGCAAACCGTGGCTCGCGAGCCACATGCTGCTCATGAGCCACGGTTTGCCGCTCCGTTGACTAATGAGTTTGCCGACCACTGTCATATACTACCCTTTACCTCTTTGCACACAATATGCCTCAATTGCCTAATCCTCACAGCTTCCAACTACATGGTAACATTTAGTCTAGTCCAGCAGTCGGCAAACTCATTAGTCAACAGGCGGCAAATCATGCTCACGAGCCATATGTGGCTCGCGAGAGGCTGTTTGCTGACCACTGCCCTAACCACTCCACTGCCAGCCTGATCAATGCTTAACTTCTCCCCAGCTGGCCCAATTGCCCCTAACTGCCCTCCCCTGCTGGCCTGGTCATCCCTAAATGCCCTCCTCTGCAGACCTGGTCTCCCCAACTTCCCTTCTCTGCTGGCCCAGTAACTCCTAACTGCCCTCCCTGCTGGCCTGATCACCCACAACTACCCTTCCCTGCAGGCCTGGTCCCCTCCAACTGTCCTCCTCTGCTGGCCTGGTCCTCCCCAACTGCCCTCCCCTGCAGACCTGGGTCCCCCCCAACTGTCCTCCCCTGCAGGCCTAGTCCCCCTCAACTGCCCACCCCTGCAGGCCTGGTCCCCTCCCAACTGCCCTCCTCTGCCGGCCCGGTCACCCCTAACTGCCCTCCCTGCTGGCCTGATAGCCTACAACTGCCCTCTCCTGCAGGCCTGGTACCCCCCAACTGCCCTCCTCTGCTGGCCTGGTCACCCACAACTGCCCACAACTGCCCTCCCCTGCCAGCCATCTTGTGGCGGCCATATAGTGTCCACATGGGGCAGCCATCTTTGGCCACATGGGGGCGGCCATCTTGTGTCTTGGAGTGACAATTTGCATATTACTCTTCTATTAAATAAGATACTAAGTATATTTCATCCAATTGTTTTTTCTTTTTGTTTGGCCATTTTGGGTATTTTCAGGTGTCTTCCCGCCTTCCCCCCCATGGTCTCTGAAATATTTTAAATATGTATGAATAGAAAACATAATAAACTCTAAGGCATCATAATTTCTCCCCTCACTCTTTGGCTCCCCTCCCCCTGCATGAAATAATCAAGAGACATTTTCTTAAAATATAGACTATCCCATGTATCTCATGCTCCAGGGGCCTAACAATCTCATTGGGTTTATGGTAAATTAACTTTATTAATAAGAAACAATTTGTGGAAAAACTGAAAGAAGATGTTTAATCAATTTCTTGCACTACTTTTGTCAGAAATGGATAAACACCCCACTTCAGATGATCAGAGAGAATTTCACTTAAATGTAAAAAAAAGGCATCTTCAGATTCACTGTCTTGGCAGAAAGGCAGAGTCAGGATTAATGTGAAGGGAGAAAAAAGATACTATAGATACATTTAAACCACCCTTTTGCTCCCTGACAATGTCTTTTATCTTTTTTCTGGTCCATTAAAACCAGACCTGAGATCTGCCTTGATTTAATGCAGTGTGGGTCGATAAAAAGAACTTGTGTTGCAGGGAAGAAATAACTCGATGAATTAAATATATCTCTGCTTCAATTTCTTTGTTTCCACATTTTTTAAGTCTATAGTCTATCTCCAGAACTGTAGACATCATTGGGAGGCAGCATAGAATTAGACAGACTTGGCTCTTGGGGTCAGCCCAGCTCTTCTACTTTCTAATGATAAAATATTGGATATATCCCTTAATCTTTAGTTTCCTACTCTAAAAACAACAATAATGAAATCTGATTTAAAAGTAGGCTATTGATATTGAGTGCAATATTTGCCCTCTTCACATAGACCTTCTACAAAAGTATGATAGTAATATTATACTGGAGGACAGAAATTATAGTGTTCTTTAAAAAAAGGTTTGGGGTTTGCATTTTGGAAGGTGCTTTTCATTACTGTCATAGTATCAGGTTTATATCTTTTCTGATTTTCTTATAGGAAATCTCTGGTAATTTAAGTACTAGATAATAAAACATTAGTGTTTCTTGAAGATCTCATCAACATTATCTGTATTCAAGAAGAAACAGTGTTCTGTAAATGCGATGCGAGCGTTAAAAGGTGATTTACACAAGCAGATGCTTTCCTATTGGCGTGGACCCTTAGAGATCTATCTGTAAACCAAATTTTTGAACAAGTTGGCTTTCTCTGGCTGAAGCATGGGCCCATGTCCTCCTTTCATTCTTGTTTGCATTTGCTATGTCTACCCTTGGGACACAGCCCTCCTTTGGAGAATAATTTGCCAATTTCTGTCTTGAGCTGTTCACTCTAGAGAAGTGGTACACACAGCTCATTCAAACATATGTTCACTTGATCAAACAGTGAAATTGCCCATCCCAATAGCAGCTACTGTTTGTTAAGGGTTTATCATATGTGAGGCACTGTGCTTAGATTCATCATATCCATCCCTGTGTGGTCTTAAGCAGTCATTTAGATTCTCAGGGCCTTAATTTCTTCATAGGGTCACTGTAGAAATAACTGAGTTAACATGTGGGAAACATCAAACAGGTACTTTCCCTTTCTCACCTTCCTCTGGATCACTTTGCATGAGACTGCATCAAAAAGTTTCACTGAGAAAAAGTTCTGGAAAATCAAAAGAGCTTATACTAAGTAGGAAGATTGGGACTTGAGCAGCAAAGCCTGCTATAGCTGTACTTCTGTGTTTATTTCATTAGGGGGTAGATCTAAGTGGAAAACCCACCTTCTTCCACTTCTTATGTCAATGGGACGGCCACACATTTTGGAGGCAAAGAGACCAGGAGTAGCTTAGCTAGGAATTGCTCTGTGTGGTATTCTACAGGTTCTTGGTGACAAGGAAATATGTGACCATGTGATTTCTCAATGTCCCAAAGTACCAAACTGGGCAAATTCCTATTTCCAATAAATAATTCTTACAAGACTACTCTCCTCCCCAGCCTTCACCCTAAGAAACCTTTCTCATGAATTAAATGATTGATGATTAAACTTTAAAAAATTACATCCATGCTACCTAAAATGGACCTGAAAATGTATTTGTTCTATGTTCACAAAAAATACACAAAATAATTCCAAGGACATGTTTCTCTCAAGAGCTAATAAAGCTTCCATCTTCTACATTTTAGATGCTTAAGATGAAGAATCAATGAAGCAGTTGGGCAGAAGGGTGGTGAGGGGACACACGCTTTGGAAAGATAGATGTGGGGCTGAATCTCAACTTCACCTGTGACCTTGGGTGGGTAATTGGGCCCAAGTCTCTTCTTCCTGGACAGATATTATGCTATGTTTACTGACATAAGGTATATGTTACCACTACCACCACTACCACTCTGCCTACCATTCCACAGTTCCACCACTTGAACTTCTACCACTAGCTCTACTACTTTCTCAATTTTTACAAAACACAAACACATATCTATGCTATGCATAGATATTCTTATCTACATTAATAAAAGAGAAAGATGCATATTGACTGTACCTTCACGACACCCACCAGCCAATTAATTAGGAGCATGCAAATTAACCGAACAAAGATGGTGGGTTAATTTGCATACACAGGTGCCAAGCAGCTGGGGGCGGGGCGAGATGCTTGTGTCGTTGCCATGGCAACAATGCAGGTGTTCCACACGGCCTCAGCTGCTCCAGGCCTCTGGGCAGCAGGAAGGCGGAAAGGCAGTTCCAGGGCTGGAGCGAAGGCAGTGCCGGCAGGCAGGGGAAGGAAGGCCCATTCTTGCATGAATCTTCATGCATCAGGCCTCTAGTATATGATATACATTCACACAAAATACACATATATGTCTATGATAAACGTATATCAGATACATATGAATATATGCATTTGTATATACAGATATGCAATATGTGTGTATTTACTAGTACACAAATATGTATAAGCCCAACCCTACCACTACATGTTTCATAACCTACTACTTCTACAATGACTTCTGTAACAACACACAAACAAGAAAAAACAATGCTGCCAATGTTGCTCAATTCTGGGCACTCAAGTGTTTTTTCTAAAATTCGTAAATTTATAACCTAATTCTTTTAATAAAGGGCCACAAAACTAGAATGACTGTAAAGGTTAATTTCATGTGTCAAGTTGACCACAGATATCCAGGTTGAATGTTATTTCTGGGTGTGTCTGTGAGGGTGTTTGGATGAGATCAGCATTTGAATCAGCAGTCCCCTTAAACAGAGCACTCTGGGGTTGGGGGCTTTAAAATGAAGGAGTGGACCTAAGTGAGGGACACAAGTCTTTGTCTATGGAAAGTGCTCAATAAACAGAACCTTTAGGGGATTTTTTAAAAGGAATAATGCTTAAAAACACGAAAGAAGAGAAAAACCCTAAGTAAATCCACTGCTCCTACCTTGTGAAAGGCAGGCCAGACAGTGACCTTGCTGTGACCCTGAAATCCAATTAAAAGGGGATAAGCCCAGCTGGCATGGCTCAGTGGTTGAGTGTAATAAGAAGCTATTAAAGTGGCTTAAGCTGGTGCCACCTGGATGTTCTGGATCTAAAACTTTATAAGGCACAGGCTTAAAAAAATTCCCCCTCTTCACTCTTGCCCTATAGCAATTCAGTTGAGCACACTGGGATCTTGGGGCCCTCATTCACATCCCATCCTATGAGGAGCCACTCAAGAAAGAGCACTGTAGTTGCGAACAGCTTAAAAACTAGCCTTTAGAGATTCTGATCTTACATGCACAAAGGCACAAGGATGTCCAGCTTTTGCTTAGTTAAGTAGAAACCAATCCCAAATAGCTTTCAGGAAGGATGTGTCTGGTACTGAGCTCTAGTTATGTGCCAAGCACTCCACAGGTATTCATATCAACAATGACAGAAACAGCAAATCTAGTTTTCCTAGATTCCTCTTCCTCTCCCATCTCACTCCCACAGCTGATCCAGCAATTGCTGGCTTTCCCCCAAAAAACATAACTTGAATTCATTGATTTCTTTAACTCCATTTCTTTTTTTAATTAATTAACTTATTGGTTTTTACACGGAGAGGTAGGGAGAGGGAGAAGGAGAAAGGGAGAAAGAGAAATGCACATTGATTTGTTGTTCCACATATTTATGCATTCAGTGGTTGATCCTTGTACGTTCCCTGTCTGGGGATTGAACCCACAACCTTGATGTGTTAGAATGCTTATCTAAACAATTGAGCTACCAGCCAGGCTCTTTATCTTCATTTCTACTATATTGTGCATGTCAACTTATTTCACCTCTCGGTGACTCAGTTTCCTTATCTATAAAATGGATGGTTCATCCACTTCTTAGATTGTCATATATGGACTCATATATGAACTTAGAACAGAGACTATCTAAGGGTTGATTGCTAATTTTTACGGTTATAATCACTGTCTTATTATTGTTGCAGTGGTTTCCTAGGTTGTCTTCCTCTTCTCCCATTTCCCCACTAAATTTATTATTTATACGGAACCCAGAATGACTGGTACAAGCTAAATGTCAGCACATGTCACTGCCTAGCTTGTCATTCTCTAGGGCTTCCCAATGCATTTAGAGAGAAATCCGCATTCATTCCAGGCTCACAAGAGTTGCCCATCATCCCCCAGCACACTGTGTTTAGCTACATGCTCTCCTTTCTGGCTCTGTAGACATGGTGGGGAGAGGGGTTCTTCTTTGAGGGTCTGAACCAGTGGTGCTCTCTCCTGGAATAGTCTTCTAGACCTTCCATGACTGGGACCCCTGAATTCGGGTTTCAACCCCAATGTCACCACCTCCGAGAGGCCTTCCTTGACCATTCTACACTTTCTTTACTTTGCTCTCAATCCCCAGTTACTACCTTAATACCTAGAAATTTTTTTCTTTATAGCATTTATTACTAGTCAAATAAGGAGAACAAATGCGTTTTGTTGGGCCACAATGTTGATCTGCTAGCATCATTATTCTGCTTGGATGCCCCAGGTAATGCAGCTATCCCCCACCACAGCCTTTGTTCTCCTGGATTTCACACAGGACCTAGACCGTCCCAGGAGCCGCAGCCCCAGGCGCGTTAGTGTCTCCCACTCACCATGGGCTAGACACACCAAAACACAAATACAAATGCATGTTCCAAAGTACTGGCTTGAGCGAGGTCATTCAGGAGATTCATAATGCGCTTATAGTATTTTTTAAAGGCTGCCATCAAAACAAAAACACAAAATTTAAAAGTTGAGGAGAGAAAATGGTGGACTCCTGAGATCTACCCACAGACCCGCATCTGAGAAACACTGTCCTGTATGAATCTTTTCTGCTCGGGAAATAAACAGTCTCTCCCTTCCTTAGTGTCTAGCTGAGATTCCCTGAGTCAGGACTGTTTTCTGATACTTCCTACTGGGAGAGAAGCTGTATTTATAGCTAATGAATGAAATACTAGCCAGCTCTGCTAAGTACTGACGGAGATCCTGCTGACTGCTGCCCTGGGACTCCCCAGCGTTGCTCACACTAATAGGGCCTGCTGTCCTACAGGGTGCCAGCCAGCTTGGTTCCCATGAAAAAGCGATGGCAAAGAATAATCTCCAAAAAGTCATTTCACTGTTGGGAGCTAATGAGATATTGATATTCCAGAGGCAACCAGAGATGGAGAGGCCCAGGATGGAAGAAACACTCATTAAGCATCTTCTCTATTTGCCGTGCTTTAGACAGTTTATCTCATCTAGTCTTCATGGCCATCAGTGAAGTAAGTATTCTTGTGTCCACTTTACAGATGTGTGTGCTAAAGCTCTGAGTTGGTAAGTGACTGGTTTCAGGTGCAGGGGATGGGTTTGAATCTGCGTTACTCTGATTCCAGACCTGTGTTTTTCCATTACACTATGCAACTTCTCATATTTGATAATATAAAGAAGCTCAGGAATGAAAATGGTTACTGTGAAGCACTGAGTTCCTAACAAGGTTATATATATATATATGTGTGTGTGTGTGTGTGTGTGTGTGTTTGTGTGTGTATATTATCTATGGAAATACAGCTTAAACACAGACTCCTGTTTTGTGAATAATGGTTGAAAAAAATTGATCTTTAATTCAAAGAAAAATGTTGTCCTTAGACGTTTTAAGAACTATTATGTAAAGACAGTGTCCACTGTACCAATGAGTAGATCTTGGCCAAGTGGTTTTGAGTCTGAGGTAGGAAGGTTATCTTTTTCCCCCCTCCCAGTTCAACTTGAAGGACTTTTGAGTAAACAAACAAACGAATGTGTGTTGGCACGTGTGTGTGATTACATGTAGGATATTTTTGTCTACCTTATACAAAGCTGTATTCTCAATGCATGTAGAGGAACTGGCATATAGTAGATGCTCAATAAGTATGTGTTAAATGAATAAAACCTACTTCAGCAAAGAAAAACACTGGACTCTCCAGGTAATGAGCTCCCCATCAGAGGACTTTTGAAGAGAATTCTTGCCTTTGGTAGGTTATATAATAGCTAAGTAAGCTTTATTGAACACTAGATGCTAGGCACTGTGCTAAACACTTTACACTCATGATTTCACTTATCCTCACTACAACTGTATGAGTTAAGTACTACCAATATCCTACTTTATATAAGTAGAAATTGAGGTTTACAGAGGTTAAGACATTTGTCCAAGGCTACATAGGTGATAAGTGGTAAAGCATGGGTCAAGAATCCAGATTTTTGTTCACATTATGCTCTGTGGCTTGGCTGCATCAGATCATTGCCGGGTCCCCTTCCAGTAATGAGATCCTGCATACTCTATTCTAACACAACATCTTTACTGAAGATTAATAGCAAGAACATGGAAATGTTCTTCCCAAACAGGCACCAGTTCCCATGGAAATTGTATCTAAGGCAACTCAGCATCCTGGCATTTACTTGTTCAAAGTAATTTCTTTCTTTTTTTTTTTTTAGAACATAACAGTAATTTATTTTCGACTATAGGACTTACATAGCAACCACTGAACTTTTTATGCACAACTCATTGCCAGCGAATATGGAAAGCTCGGTGATATGGAAGATTTCCAGCAACATACACTTTTTAAATAGTGACTTTTCCTCCAATCCCCAGCAGGGACAGGAAGTCTAAAGTTAACACTATCCATAGAAAGACAGATATTTCTCTCACATTTAAGAGCACTGGAATCATATGGTTAAATAGGTCAATTTTATAACTGCTTATCTATCAGTTATGTCAATGTTACTTTTCCAACTCAAGAGCCAGCGATACAGAGTAGAGGGAGAGTGGGAGTCAAATGTCTGATCCTTGTTCATTGCCCAAAGTAGGATGAGTCATGGGTGGCCAAAATATGCTGTTACCTGGGCTCAGTAAAAGAAATAGATGAGGGCTCCAGAAATCTAAGGAGGAGGAGCAACACCCTTGTCTCTACCCTGTCCTCACCCCTTTCACAAAGATGACTAAGGGTGGGGCCACTGTCTGCAGGTGCCTGCAGGGAACCAACAGCCTTATGCTCCCTGCAGGTAGAGGAGAAGATGCAGGGTCACAGACATTTATGGGATTCAAACTAAGTTCTTATCAGAGACAAAATGAAATTCAAAGTCCTTAGCACAGCACTTAGTACACTTTAGGATCCAACCATATCTCGTATTTTCTCATATTAGAATACTTTTTGTCTGTCTATTTGCTATTTATTACTACCACCTTGCTTTCAATCATGTTCTAGCTCTATACTAAACAGTCATTGATCCACCCATTTATCCATCCACTAACCAACTATAAGTCAGCAATGTGGTTATTTCCAGTGACAATACCCTGCCATCCACCCAACTGTCTCACAAAAGGGAACAAATGAGTAAATCTATCTAATTCCAACCCACCATGCAGGGGACATCACAAGATCTTTCTTCTTCCATGAAGCTGCCCCTAAGAATCCTGGTCCGCCTTCATCTCGTCTGTCTTTCACTCTTATAGCACTATGGCCCATATCATAAATGAGATGCAATGAATCTCATTTCAGATGAGGATAGGTTCAATTTTAAAGTCAATACGAAAGAACAGCACTAATTGCCCTTGTAAATACTTTAGGAAAAAGGTGTCACAGACTACTGTTTCCCAGTACTTGCCCATCACAGCCAGTTTGTGCCCAGTGTTGAAATGGATTGCTGATTCCTTGATGAAAATGTGAGAAAAGAAATCAGCTTAGTTTAGAGCCTACCTGCAGGAAAATGGTGTATCTAGCTATACACTCTGATCATGACACACTCAATCACACTGAAATGCTCCCAGTATGTGAGGCATGAGGGAATCGAGATTGACTCGGGGTACATCAGAATGCCATTGTCCCCTCAAAATGTCATACCAGGGCCAATGCTCATCCAGTAACTAATGCAAACCATTTCCTGAGATGTCTAAATTGTTTCCCCTCATTCAAATAAATGTACATGGAATGCAGGTCCACCAACCCACCTTGTGCCGTCATTCAACTCTAACCACTAAACTAGGGGTTCCCCCTTGTTGAATACAACTGTCTATTCCTTGGTGTACTCACCCCTCTAAGATTCGATTGCTGTCTACCTTAACCACCCCATTTCTTCCCATTCCTTATTACACTTTCTGTACTCTAACTCCACTTAACTACTTCTAATTTCCAAAGTAATATGTTACTTCATACCTTCTACCTCTGCCTATAGTGCCCCTTTCCATGTTATCCAGTGAATGTTGACCCTCAGCATTCATTTCAAATACTTCCCTTCTGTGCTAGTTTGTTTGGACTGACACTACTATTCTTAACGCCTCCCTGGGACCCTGAGGTTTGCAGGTGAAATTTCAGTGTCTCCCACTGAATGCTGGGCTTGGTCCTGTCACTTGCTTTGACCAATAGGAGGTCAGCAAATGTGATACCTCAGAGGCATAGAAAGTGTTTGTGCTATTGGCTTTGTCTGCTGCCACTGCTGGGAGAGCATTCCTCAGTTAGCTCTCCGGAGGATGTGATGAGGGTACTAAGTTGAGTTGCACCAAGGTCATCCTAGATCAGCCAGATGCAAGCTGAACCCCAGACAATAGAAGCAACCTAGTCAACTTGCACCTACTATATAAGTTCTGGAGATCTAATACACAACCTAGTCATTAGAATAAAAAAATACTCATTATAAACTTCAACGTTGCTAAGAGACGAGATCTAAACTGTTTTCAACACTCACAAAAAAAGAAATAATTATATGAGGTGGTAAAGATGTTAGTTAAGCTGCTGTAGTGGTTACTAGTATATTGCAATGCATAAATGTATTAATCCAACAGACTGTGCACCTCAAACTTAGACGTTATACATCAATTATATCACAATAAAAAATAGCTTGTGCACACCTGAGTTAGAATCACAGCTCAGCAAGTGGCAAACTTTCTGAGCCCAAGTGTTTTTAGCTATAAAATGGAGACAGTGGCAGCAACTTCGATGCCTTCTTGAGAAGATGAAATGATAAAATCTGTATTAAGTAGCCAGGTGAATGCATTAAAAGGGCTCAACAGTATTTGGATGAGTGAATTAATGACCTGATACTTCTATGGAAAAATTCTTAGAATTAATGCAGCAAAAATAGAAGGTCTTTGTCCCATTACCAGTTCCAAACATCCTGCCAGCTGCCCTCGATTTTCTGTGGCCTCTAATTCAATTTATTACTATGGAAGCTGATGTTTCAATTTACTGAACCCAACTGTACAATAAATAAAAGTACCTCAGAGGACCATCTTTGCAACTTAACGTCAGCATGGTTGTTAAATGTGGTTTATTTAATCTCTCATCTAAAACAAGAGTTGCAGTTTGTTGCTTCTACATCTGCTCTTCCCGCAACCCTTTGGGGAAATACTGATGCCTGGCCTGTGCTGACTGCCTGCTTGTGGGCAGGCTCAGTGGCCTCGTTGGCAGGCTTCACTCCTGCACAATTAAGAAACAGGAACTTACCTCTCTGGAAGCAGGTAGCCCTCCTTCACAGCTGCTGCAAGAGCAAAAGGGGGAGTGAGAAAGAGACAATAGCGGCAGCCTGATTAAAGCAAATTGTATTTGTGCAATGACCTGACTCCAGAGACACAATGTGGTTGGCAACTCACCTGTGCCCCAAGCCTCCCCTTCTCTGGCATCCAGGAGATCACTGCCCACTTTGCAGCCCTCACCCACACTTTATGGTGCTTAATCATGAGTACACTCTCTTGTATTAGACTTTGACCTCCTTGAGTACCAGGGATGTCTGTTGAGTTTCTCTCTTAATCTCATGCCTGTCACAGGGCCTGGCAAAGAGAATGCATGCTTGAAATAATGATACATTGCACTTATTGAGCTCTTACTGGTGTGACAATAACTATGCAGGTCAAGTCTCTCCATGCCTCATCGCATTAATGTATCCTCACAATAATCTATATGGTGAGTGTTATTATCATCCCCATGTACAGGCAAGGACAATGGAGGCTCAGGGAGTAACATGCCCAAACTTAAACAGCTATTGTGTGTGTGTGTGTGTGTGGAGGAGGCAGGGGGGAAAGGAGCTGCAATTTACAAAGCCCATTTTATTATAAAAGACTTAGTACTTTGTTTTATGTCCTTTCACAACCTTCTTCCCTTTCAGAGAGATGGTTTGAGCCCTAAATTATTTATCGTTCAGACTTCCCTGATATGGAGGTGGCCGTACTCTTAACGTATAATGCTAAGAGCCCTGTTTCTCTGTATAGAATTTTCTTTTAGGATGAGACCTAAGATGACTTATAGCGGTGGTTCTCCAAGCGTGGTCCCTGGAGCAGCAGCATCAGCAGCCCCAGAGAACTTGTTAAAAAGGTAAATCTTCAGGCCTCCAACCCAGACCAACTGAGTCAGAAACTCTGGGATGGGGCCCAGTAGTGTGTTTTAACAGGTCTCTTGGTGATTCAGATGCATACGAAAATTTGGAACCAGAGTTCAAGAAATTTAACCATGGAAGTTGCCCAAAGCAGTCAAACGAACAACCAATGAGCTAGAAATAGCTTGTTTAGTGCCCCATCTGCTGGCACTCATGGTCACATTAAAGCATGTTAGCACAGTCCTCCCTACCCCCTACCCCCTTCAGAGAAATGGCTTCCAAGGTGTCTCAGTCCTGGAAGGGACCAGTGGGGGCAGGTGAGAGCCCTTCAGTGAATTACTGCAGGCAGATCGCAGAGGCCTGAGGGGCCTCCATCATGACCGCAGGTCAAGTTCACACTGACTGCCTGCCTTTCACTGCCTCCCCCTCCTCTACTGCTCAGGCTGTGTTGACAACACAGACTTTGTGGGAAACAGAGAGGTAGGTGCTCTGCCTCCCTGCCCTGCTCCTTTTCATTTTCTTCCTCTTGGACAGATTCCCAGTGATCAAATGCAAGGCTCTCAGAGGAAGCAGGCTGGCTCAGGAGCGATAAGGGGCCAATTCCTGCAGGTTTGTCATTTCCCGGGCAAGCTGCCATGGCCTCTACGTGAGAATAAGCAGTGATGGATGTCCAGCCCTGGAGAAGCAGTTCAGCATTGTCACCAGGAGCTCATGCGGAAAGGGAGGTGGCTGGGGGATACTGGCTGACTATGTGGTGGTGGTGGGGTTGTGAGGGCTGTGCATTTCCTTACCTTCCCCGGGGGTCTTGGGAACTGTAGCTGTCCGCCTCAGGAAGGACCGGAGGCTCACTCCTGGAGGCTTTGGTGGCTTCACGGGAGGAGGCCCCAGGGACTCCACAGAAGGCAGTGGTTTCGTTTTGGGAAGCTGGTGATGCTTGACATCTGGTTCTTTTTCTGAGCACAAAAAGCCACAATGTAGGTTGTTAATTGTTTCCATTTTATAGCCTGTTGGGAGAAACTGACGAGTTGCCTTGCCTCATTTTCATTCCCCCCAAATCTATACTCCACCCAGTTGCCAATGTCCAGATCGAAACACGGCCCTGATCTTGTCACCATCCTGCTGCCCAGAGGATGAAGTGCAATTTTCTCAGCATGCCCTTTGTTGGCTCCCTCGTCTGGCATTTAAACAGCACACGGCCCCAATCAACATTTCCAGATTATTTTCTTACTGGATTTTATTATCCTACTTCCCTGACCTGAAGCCCAAATATCTTTCACTCACATCATTGGCTTCTCAGTTCCCAGACTGGATTTTAAAAGCCTTCAAAAGCTTTCGTATACCCAAGATTTTGTGCATGCCATTCCTGGTTCCTAGAATGCTGTTCTCTTATTTCTCTCATGCCAAACTTCAACTCTTCCTTTAAGGCCCTGCTCCAATGACACCTCCTCTAAGAAGCTTTTCTTGATTGCTCCCAGAAATGAAGGAATCTGTTTTATATCCCCATAACACACAGTTAATACCTTTCTAGCAGTGTTGTGGCTTATTTGAGGGGCTGGTTTAACTTCTCACTGAGTGTAGGCTCCTGTGGGCAGGGGCTAGGCCACATTGAACTTCCCCCAGCACCAAGCACAGGGCCCAATTCAGAGGAAATGGACAACAACTGAAAGGATTCTTCAGGCACTTATGATGGGCAATAACATGGGTGCTATAAAGAGGAATCAGAATTGATCTCTGATTTCCAGGGCTCATTGCCTAACACAGACTTCAAGGCTGACTTTGGTGGTACCTAGGCACCTGTGGATTTTGTGTCCTGGAATTTGGCAGGATAATCCCAGTTTTGCATATTTTATCCTTCTGCACTAATAAGCCAAACTCAACAGAAATTCCAATATTATAGATGAAAATCATATCTGCTTCTCCGGAAAATAATGCAAACTCTTATATTAACCAAGCACTTTGATTTTTGGTTTACATAAAGTAGGGGTTGATTACATGGTACAACTAACGGAGTCAGCTAGTATTTCTCAAATATACCAGTTAGACTCTCAAAGCCCTGCTGTCCTCTGCAAGCAGGAGGGTCTTCGTTCTTGCCCTCCCAGGAGGGCCAAAGTTTCTCTTCTGAGGCTATAAGTCCCAATGTCAATAATTTTAGTCTTTATCAAATTAAGGACGTGACAGTGAAAGCAAATGATTACTTGCTTATTGGGCCCCTAATTATTCCTGGGCAGTGTGCTCAGTGGTTTACATGGGTTATCTTTTTTAATCCTCATAACAGTTCTACCAGGTAGGTAATCAATTCATCCTTCCTCCTTCCCTCCCACATAACCCTCCTCCCATTCATCCCCTCTTCCCTCCCATCTATTCATCAGTAATTAATTGTCTACTATATTTCAGGCATAGTTTTAGGGGTTGGGGGTAGAGCTGAATAAGAATAAGAGCAGACACAGTTCTGCTCTCAGGAATTTTCCTTCTAGAAGGACGAGAATGATGATAAACATGTAAACAAACAAGATCTGTTAGTTCTATAAAGGAAATAAAAAGCGGAGGATATAAAAGAGTGCAAATCTTGGTGGTGAGCAAGTGGTCTTTAGATAGGGAGGCTAAAAAAGATTTATCCAGAAGTGTTATTTGACTTTGACCTCCATAAACCTAGTATATAAAAGTTTTTTTTAAAAAAAAGAGGTTTTTTTTTTTTTTTAGGAAGAGGCAATAGCAACAGTAAAAGTCCCGAGTCACAACAAAGTCTGTTGAAGGAACAGCAAGAAATCCAGTGTGTTGACTATGGGCTAGTGAGGCAGGAGGTAAGTCAGAGACATAAACAGGGATCAAAAGAAGCAGGGCCATGAAATGAGTAGTAATTTAGATGCTATTCTAAGTTCAAAGAGATTAGAAGCAGGCAATTCATTCACCCACATCATCAGTCCATTTCAGTCATTCAATAAATATGCTTTGAGAACCACTGAACCTGGCACCTATCCTTCTCGATTCTGGGGATATGGTGGTAAATACAGTTCTTATTCTCATGTAACTTGTATTTTACTAGGATAAACCAATACATAATATACTAAGTAGGGAGAAGTGATATGACGAAAATCAAAGCAATGTAAGAAGATAGTGATGGGGTGCCATAGCTATTTTAGATAGAATGATCCACAAGATCCATTCACAGCAGGTGACACTGAGCAGAGACTTTAATGAAATGTTTGAGTCAGATATCAGAGCCCTGGGGGAAGAGTGTTCCAGGCAGAGGAATTAGCAAGTGCAAAGGCCCTGGGGTATAACCAACTTGATATATCTAAGGGACAATAAGGCCAATGTGATGAGAGAGGAGAAGGTAAGAAAGGTAGGCAAAGACCAGATCACACGAACACGGTAAAATGGATGGAGTTGAATTTGAGCAGGAGCTTGATGTGATACGACTTATGTTATAGAGGATCACTGTGCCTGCTAGGGAGAGAGCAGAATATGAGAGCAAAGTGTGAAAGCAGGAAGATGAGTTGGACCACTGCAGTAGTCCAGGCGAGAGATGACTGTAGTGTGGACACGGGCAGAGGGCGGAAGAGTAGGGATACAGAACATATTTTAGTAATAGAACCAAGAGCTTGCTGATGGATTAGATGCAAAGAATGAAGGGAGAGAGGAACAGAGCATGATTCCTACATTTTGGGCGTGAGCAACCAGGAGAACATTGTCCTGTTTACTAAGACAGGAAAGACTGGTGATGAATCTGATTTGCAGGAGAGCAGATCGGGCTCTATGAAGTTAAGCAGATTGCCCAAGTTCATGCATCTTGTAAGAGTAGAACTAGGATTCAAATCCAAGTTTGCTCAAACTGTCTCTCAATATAATTCCAGGAGATTAATCACTTTGCCCAAACCTGAAATTACAATTTTGCAGATGCTCCTATAATACCTGCGTTTAGAGCAAAGATTGCTGAGGTCACATATGTGACCTTCTCAAGTTCCCCAGCTTTAAGTTGGAAGAATGCAGTGAGCTCTCCCCGCGACACCTGTGGGGATTAGATTTCTCACCTGGGGCCTGGCTGGCAAGCTCACTCTCATAGATAGGCTGGCAGGTGCTCCCCGTTGGGCTCCTCTCAGGACTGGCCTTTTCTAGGCTCTTCCTTCTATGTTGAGAAGGTAGAAATGTGGGATCTTCTGAGGTGACATGTGATTTTCGTTGGGCTATCAAGTGCCTCTGGGAAGGAAGAGTCTGGGATCCTTTTATTTCCAGCTTTGTCCTGGGCTCCTCTGGAGTAGTGAGCCCCGTGCTTTTCTGATCTTCCGGATGGAGAGCAAGGCAAAGGGCTGATGACATGTCACTTTTCTGAGATGAAATCTTCTCCCAGTTCCGGAGCTTGTCTCTGAAGGTACTGGCCATCTCTTTCTTCTTATTGGTTACCTTAGCATTTGACCAATTCACATCTAAAGGCAGAGAAGGCGTCTGTGAATTTTCTGCAGAATGAGTAGACCTTCCTGGAGGTCCCAGGGAATTAGAACATTTCTGAATATCACTCCTTGGTGCCAACTTCATTTTCTGGGGTTCATGAGACTGGGGTTCACCACTGGAACAATATGGTGGGGGCTGATTGTGGTTGGATGAGAGGGGTTTCCCATTGGCCCAAATCCTCATTGACTGTGTGCTTCCAATGTCACCCTTTGGAGAAACACTTACTAGAGATTTAATAGGTCCTGGAAGGGATGGCACATCAAGCTTTTGAAATTTAGCTTGGAGCTTTTTGAAGTTTCTTAATCTTTCCTAAAGCATAAAACAAAATAGAAAAGTCTCATTATTTTAGGAAACAAGCAGCACAATTAGCTGACTACACTGTGCGTGCCAAGGGCTGTAAGTGCCAATATAATACCGTTGCTCACCCATTGAGCAAGATCATCCTCCTATTGTCTATGTAGGATGGAATGAAAACAACTGTATCCTCTTTGAAACACTTTGGATATGTTTAATTTCTTCACAACATATAAAAACCACTTATAATGGAGATAGTATTAACAATTGCTGATAAATCTCTTGATACAAACTTTTGATCACATTGTTGTGAATGACTAGAACTCTCTTCATCTTTCAAAACTGGAGCTGTACACTCACTAAATGACAATTCCCTATCTCCTCACACAGCTCCCCAGCCCCAGGCAACAACGCTTCTACTTTCTGTCTGTAAATTTAACTACTCCAGGTGTCTCATATACTGGTAAGTGAATTATATGTAGTCTTTTTGTGACCGTTATTTCACTTAACATATTATGCTTAAGGTTCATCCATGTTATAGTACATGACAACATTTACTTCCTTTTTGAGGCTGAATAATATTAATTGCATGTATATAACACATTTTGTTTATCCATTCATCCATTGATGGGCACTTGGGTTGCTTCTACCTTTTAATTATTATAAATAATGCTATGAACATGGGTGTACAAAATACCTCTTTGAGTCCCTGTTTTCAATGCTTTTGGTTATGCCCAGAAGTGCATTTGCTGGATCATTTCATTTTTAATGTTTTTTAAGGAACTACCACACCTTTTTCCACAGTAGCTGCATCATTCCTAACTAGAACATTGTTCTAATTTTTCTATATCATTGCAACACTTATTGACTATATATTTTTTTATTTTTTATAGTATTCATCCTAACAGGTATGAGGTGATTAGTGGTAATATTTTAAAAAATATGTAGTGATGGTTATTTTTAGGTCTTCACTATCTGAAGCCACATGAACTACAATGTTAATGCTTGGTAAATTTTAGTTTCTATAGGAATGATTAGGAAATAGAATTATGGATTGATTACCTCCAAGCCAAGGTCCTGTAAATAAGTCATTGGTTCAGGAGGAAGCAAACCTAATTATATCTGGCTCATTCTTTTCTGAAGAAATGTTCAATAAGTGTTTACTATATGGGTGAAACATTGTTTTAGACAGTCAAAGGCTCTTTAATATTACATTACAATATCAAGGATAGGCGGAAAATAAGCAAATACATATTAAAATATTAGATACAAGTATATGTGGAGAATTAAATAGTTGATTCAATAAAGAGTGACTGTGTATCCAGTCACTGATTTTCAGAGCTACCATAGAAAAGTCACTTTTTAAAAATTCTGAGTTCAATCACTTATCAAATCAGGAGATGGTCTGAGTGATCTCCAAGGCCTGTGCCAGCATTAACATTTATATTTTGTTTTCCTTTAAATGAGAAATAGATGTGATACATTCTGTTATTATTCATCACCCATCAATGGGAAGTCAGGGTTGAGGATATAAGAGGCAAATTGAGTGAAGATGGGGTGGAAGATGGCCAAAGAGAATTCCAGTTAAAAATATGTTCCATTTTCCTGGGCCCAAAGCTAGTCAGTGGCGACATCCTACTTATCTTAAAGAAGTCCATGAGCCTACACTTTCTTCATACCAATGCTACTGTCTTTGAGTCCTCCTCACTTATTAAAATGACTTTTCTCTGCTTTTACTTTGGGCCCCTCCAATCCACCATTTACTTAGTTGTTAGACAAATCTGATTAAAAACACAAATCTCATCATGTACATCACAATTTTAAATCCTTCAACTTGGCTTCCTCAGAGTTTTCAAATATAGCTCAAACTCTTTTGCTTAGCATATAAGGCCCTTCCTAATCCCAACTCTGTAAACTTCCTGATATCACATTGGGCCCATCTCAGGCATACTTTCTTTCTTTGGGCCTTCCTGAATTACTTACATTTTCCCAAACTTATTTTGCTCTTTCATATCTCTGTACCTTTAAATGTGCTATTTCATCTGCCTGGAATGTTCATCTTTCCTTCAATTTCTTGAACTAGCAAATTCCTGCTTCAAAATTCAACTCATGTCACATCAAAATACCAACTGGTTTCTTACTATGTGCTAGGCATTAGGGTTACAGAAATGAATACAACATTCCCTGAATCTGGATACCAAAACCAGATAAGGACACAACAAGAGAAGAAAATTATAGGCCAATATCCCTGATGAACATAGATGCAAAATTTTTCAACAAAATATTCGCATGACAAATTCAACACTATGATCAAGTGGGATTTATTCCCAGGATGTAAGAGTGTTTCAATATCCACAAGTATATCAATGTGATACACATTAACAAAATGAAGACTAAAATCATATGATTATCTCAACAGGTGTAGAAAAAGCATTTGACATATCCATATATGATAAAAACTTTCAACAAAGTGAATATAGAAGAAACATACCTCAACATAATAAAGGCCATATATAACAAAACCACAGCTCACATCATACTTAATGGTGAAAAGCTGAGAGCTTTTTTTCTAAGATCGGAACAACACAAGGATATCCACTTTCATCAGTTTCATTAAACATAGTATTGGAAGTCCTAGCCAAAGTGATAAGGCAATAAATAAAAGGCATGAAAATTGGGAAGAAAGAAGTAAAACTGTCTTTAGTTGCAGATGACATAATATTAAATATAGAAAAGCCAAGCCCTGGCTGAGTAGCTTAATTGGTTAGCGCATCATCCTGATTCATCAAGGTTGTGAGTTTAATCCCTGGTCAGGGCACATACAAGAATCAACCAATAAATGCATAACTAAGTGAAACAACAAATCAATGTCTCTCTCTCTCTTCTGCCCTCTCTGTTTCTAAAGAACTCAATAAATAACAATTTTAATTAGAGCTTAACATCAAAAGAAGAATTTAGGAAGCCCAAAGATTCCACCAATAACTGTTAGAACTAATAAACAAATTCAGTAAAGGTGCAGGATACAAAATCAGCATACAAAAATCTGTTGTGCTTTTATACACTAATAACAAATTAACAGAAAGAGAAATTACAAAAACAATCCCATTGGCAACTGCATAAAAAAAAAAGAATAAATACCTAGTAATAGTAATAAATTTAACCAAGGAGGTAAAAGAGCTGTACCTGAAAACTATAGGACACTGATGAAAAAAATTGAAGATGACAGAAAGAAATGGAAATATATTCTGTGTTCCTGGATTGGAAGAAATTTAACATTGTTAAAATGTCCATATTACCTGAAGCAATCTACACATTCAATGTGATCCCTATAAAAATTTTAATGGTATTTTTCACAGAAATAGAACAAATATTTTTTTTTAATTGTGTGGAGCCACAGAAGACTCCAAATAGCAAGAAGAAAAAAAAAAGTCTTGAGAAAGAAAAACAAAACTAAAGGCACCTTATTTAAAACCATATTACAAAATTAGAGTAATCAAAACAGCATGGTATTGTTATTTAAAAAGACACATAAATTAATGGAAAAAACTAGAAAATTTAGAAATAAATCTACTCATATAAAGTCAATTAATTTACAACAAAGGAACCAAGAATAAACAATGGGGAAAGGACAGTCTCTTCCATAAACGGTGTTGTTATAACTGGACAGCCACATGCAAAAGAATGAAAGTGGACTTCTGTCTGACACAACACACAAAAATCAACTCAAAATGGAATAAATACTTGAATGTAAGACCTGAAATCATAATATTCCTAGAAGAAAACACAGGCAGTAAGCTCTTAACATTAGTTTTAGCAGTGTCTTTTTGGATCTGACCCCAAAAGCAAAGGCAACAAGATAAAGAATAAACTGCATCAAGCTAAAAAATTTTCTGAACATCAAATGAAAATATCAACAAAATGAAAAGGCAACCTACAGAATGGAAGAAAATAGTCACAGATCATATATCTGATAAGGGATTAATATCCAAAATATATAAAAACTCATACAACTCAATAGCAAACAAAAAATTCAATTTAGAAATGGGCAGATTCAAATAGACCTTTTTTTTCCCAAAGAAGAAATACTGATGGACAACAGGTACATGAAAAAGCACTCAAAATTACTAATCATCAGAGAAATGCAGATCAAAACCACAATTATATATCACCTCACATCTGTTAGAATGGCTATTATAAAAAAGATAAGAAATAACAAGTGTTGGAGAAGATGTAGAGAAAAGGGAACTCTTGTTGACTGTTGGTGGGAACCTAAATTGGTACAACCACTATGGACAACAGTATGCAGGTTCCTAAAAAAATTAATAGAACTACCATATGATCTAGCAATTCCACTTCTGAGTATTTATTTAAAGAAAACAAAACACTATCTCAAAAAGATAGATGCACCCCCATGTTCACTGCAGCATCTATATATATGAAAGCCTAAGCAACCAACTGGCTGACCTGCAGGTAGGTATGACATGCACTGACCACCAGGGGCAGACACGCAATATAGGTGCTCCTAAGCGACAACTTTGAATGCCCTCTCACACTCCAGGATCCCTCGGGGGATGTCGGACTGCTGATTTTGGCCTGATCCCTGAAGGCCAGGCCAAGGCACCCCACCAGTGCACAAATCCATGCACCGGGCCTCTAGTTGTTTATAATAGCCAAGATATGGAAACAGCTGCACTTCTTGGACTATGTGTCTATTTCCTTCACCAGATTAGGGAAGTTTTTTGTCATTATTTTATCAAATAGATTTTCAATTTCTTGCTTTCTCTTCTCCTTCCAGCATCCCCATGATGTGAATGTTGGCACACTTGAAGTTGTCTCAAAGGCTCCTTACACTATCTTCAATTTTTTAGATTCTTTTTTCCATTTACTGTTCTGTTTTTTGCTTTCTTATATTCCAAATTGCTGATTTGATTCCTGGCTTTACTTTCTATAGAATATTCATCATTTGATTCCTTGTAAATTATTATAATTTTAGTTAGTGTAGCATTCCTTTCTTACTGGTTTTATGATTTTTATGCCCTTTTTAAAATGTTGTTAAAGTTCTTACTAAGTTCATACAGCATCCATAGAACCACTGTTTTGAACTCTGCATCTAGTAAATTGCTCGTCTCCATTTTGTTTAGTTCTTTTTCTGGAGTTTCTTTCTGTTCTTTAATTTGGGACATGCTTCTTTGTCTCCACATTTTGGCAGCCTCCCTTTGTTTGTTTCTATGTACTAGGTAGAGCTGTGATGTCTCCTGTATCCTGAGCTTTGTACAATGGCCTTATATAATAGGTGTTGTGTAGGGTCCAGTTGCACAGCCTCCCTGATCACCCAAGCTGGACACTCTAGGTGTGCCTCTTCACCCCCCCACATGGCCTGTGTTCACCCAAAGAAGCCTGCACCAAGGCATATCATAATTAAAATGCCAAAGGTTAAAGACAAAGACCAGAATCTTAAAAACAGCAAGAGAAAAGCAGTTAATCACCTACAAGGGAGCTCCCATAAGACTATCAGCTGATTTCTCAACAGAAACTTTGCAGACAGAAGGGAGTGGCAAGAAATATTCAAAGCAATGAAAATCAAGGACTTACAACCAAGAGTACTCTACCCAGAAAACCTATCATTTAGAATTGAAGGACATATAAAGAGTTTCCAGATAAGAAAAAGTTAAAGAAATTCATCATCACCAAACCAGTATTAGGGTCTACATCAAGAAGGAATAGTCATGGGGATGTAAAGTACAGCATAGGGAATATAGTCAATAATATTCTAATAACTATGTATAGTGTCAGATGGGTACAAGACTTATCTGGATGATCACTTAGTAAGTTATATAATGTCTAATCACTAGGGTGTACACATGAAACTAATATCATACTGTATATTTAACTGTAATTGAAAAATAAAAATTACTTTTTAAAAAAGGCAGTCTCCTGTCTTCTCCTGTCTTAGGATATCCCAATTATGTTTCACTGTTTTCCCCTTTTGTACATGAAAAACAAGGAAATGTTTAGGCTTGCCTGCTCAAAAACATGGTGAACAATTTAGACCTGAAGGCCAACAGCTGGACTCTGTGGCAAAGGGACCCCTCCCGAGTGCCATGCAACTACAGCTATGCTAATGCAGATATTGAAAAATTAGTTTCAGGTTTTGACTGTATTTGTACCTCATGCTGTAAAGGCTTTGTGGGAATAACATCATACCCAACATTTGTCTGTGTGTAGACTAACTTATGAAATTTTAATATTGTCTCCACCTAATGTCACTATTTCTAAATGTAACATTTTATATCTGGCAACCTTGCATTCCCTGAACTGATAAGTCTGATCTTGATTGTATTTAACTCACAGACCAAGTATTAATCCTGAGTTGATGCAAAAGAAAATCCTTTGGAAACAGTGAAATAATCTGGTTTTCAAATGGCTCATATCTTAAATCTTTAGAAGGATACTATCAAGTTGGATACCAATCCCTCTGAGGTTAAGGTCTCTGAAGCTAAGCCACTCCTACAGGCTAAATCTGCTCAAACAAACTGAATTATTCATTATGACCAGAGCTGGTATATTAGCAAAGCTCAAAACAGCCAATATTGATACAAACAGCAGATATGCCTTTGGACTTGCTCATGAGTTTGGAATGCTGTGGAAACAGAGGTATTTTTAATCTCATCTGGAAAACCAATAAAGCATAGCACTTATGTAAAAAGCCTATTAGATGTGATTTGATTCCCAAAAGCTTTAGTTATTATAAAGACTCCTGGACACATGAAAGATGATTCAAAATTAGCAGAAGGAAATGCAATGTCCGATCAAGTTGCAAAACTGCTATGGCGCAAAAGCCAAAGCCACAATTAATAGCTTCAGTGTCTTCCAAACTGACCTTAGAGAAATTAGTATAAAAAAGACAGCAACAAGCTTCCTTAACTGAAATGCAAAAAATGTCTGGGAGTTGGCAGTACATACCATTAAGGATTGGGTCTTGGGTCTCTGGTGTGGAATACATAAGAGACAGTTTTATCAGAAGCAATTCGAGAAATAGTTTTGACTTTTCCTTCTCATGAGTTAATTCATTAGGACACTGATAAATTATCCAAAGGGGCCATCAGTATTTCTGGAACCCCCTCTTCAAAAAATGCCTGAAATGTATACAAGAAATGCCTTGTTTGTCACAAACATAATCCTGGAAAACCTTTACATAGCTCAATGGGACATTTTACCATACCTTCTGGGCCTTGGGAATTACTGTATAGCAACTTAATTTTATTCAATGACCTCAAGTTTCTGGATGCAGAAATGATGTGCATGTTTTCTCATTGGGCTGAAGCTTTCCCATGCAGAAAAACAACTACTCAAGCAGTAGCAAAAATACTTTTAGAACCCTCCTTGGGGTCTTCCCGTAGAACTGCACAGTGATGGTGGAACTCATTTCACAGGACAAATACTAAAACATGTTTATAAAATTTGGCTATTACAGCATTTTCATTGTACCTGCCACCCCTCATCTTCTGAGCTGGTAGAAGGGACAAATCCTATCTAATAAAAGAGTAATTTGCAAATTGACCGTCACTCCAACACACAAGATGGCTGCCCCCATGTGGACACAAGATGGCCACCACAAGATGGCCAACAGGGGAGGGCAGTTGGGAAAGACCAGGCCTACAAGGGAAGGCAGTTAGGGGTGACCAGGCCAGGAGAGGAGGGAAGTTGGGGACAACCAGGCCTGCAGGGAAGGGCAGTTGGGGTAAACCCAGGCCTGCAGGGGAGAGCAGTTGGGGGGAACTAGGCCTGCAGCAGAGGGCAGTTAGGGGCAATCGGGCTGGCAGGGGAGCAGCTAGGTATCAATCAGGCTGGCAGGGGAGTGGTTAGGGGGTGATCAGGCTGGCAGGCAGAAGCAGTTAGGGGCAATCAGGAAGGAAGGCAGGCGAGCAGTTGGGAGCCAGCATTCCTGGATTGTGAAAATGGTCCCAGATTGGAGAGGGTGCAGTCTTGGCTGAGGGACACCCCTCCCCCATGCACGGATTTCATGCACCAGACCTCTAGTAAAATAATAAAAACTCACTGGCAAAATTTACTGAATGTCTTAAAATATCCTGGCTAAACACTACCAATTACACTAATGAATTTATATTCCGCTCCTTTTGGACAACATAACTTGTCTCCATTTGAGATAATTACTGGCAGACCTATGAAATTGATTTCCTGTCAGAAGATTCAATATTAGTAAAAGATATAATGCCATACTATAAAATTCTTATCTAGAATATTTGAAACATAACACCAAGTTGGTAGAAGAATACTTCAATAACAATAAAATAGACAGACTAATGATCTAAAATGTGATCTCTGACCCTCTGACCCAGAGGCTTTGTATACTGGGAGACACATCTACACAAAGATTCTAGCCCAGAAGGAAAGGGCGATATTGGGTTTTGTTGACAGATCCTTGGCTGCTAAAAGGTGTTGACTCATAGAATCATATTTCTCATTTAAAAAGGGTGGATCACCTCAAACAAAGATCCCAAGACAACCGTAGAAGGTTAAGTAAATAATTTTATATTTCTGCTTATTCCTTTTTGTTATTCTTTTAATGGAAATGTTTTTACTCAATGGGCTTCTACTTTTGCTTAACATAAAAGCCAAAGTAATTGTTGAGTTTATGGTCAAATACCAATGTCTAATACTTCAGGTTTAGTTTGGTGGATCCTCCCTTTCCCCACCAAAGGGACTGATAAAAAAAACCTTATAAAAATGTATTATAGCCTGGCTGGTGTGGCTCAGTAGTTGAGTGTCCACCCATGAACCAAGAGGTCACTGGTTTGATTTTGGTCAGGGCACATGCCTGGGTTTTTGGTTCCATCCCCAGTAGGAAGTCGGTGAGAGGTAGGTGTCAATGATTCTCTCTTATCATTGATTTCTCTCTCTCCCCCTTCTTTTCTGAAATCAATTTTAAAAAATTTAAAAATCTTTAGAAATATTTGATTACAGAAAAACAAAATCAAAGTTCAACTTTAAGTTCAGCTGATATTACATGAAAAACACCTGACAAATGCCCGGCCAGTATGGCTCAGTTGGATGAAGAGTCCTCACATACTCCAGAAGGTTTTGTGGGTTTGATTCCCGGTTAGGGCACATACCTAGGTTGCAGGTTCAATCCCCAGTTGGGGCACGTATGGGAAGCAACCACTCAATGTATCTCTCTTACATCGATGTTTTCTCTTTCTCTCTCTCCACACACATACTCTCTAGAAGACAAAAATACCCGACAAATGGTCTGTTAACCATACCATGGAAACAATTGCTCATGGTTTCTCCTTTCCTATAATGCTACTGTTCACATGGCCTTAAGGACAGCAAATAGAATCCTGGCAAAACCACCAGACAACTAGACAATATGCACAAATTTGGGATGGATTCATATGGTTAACTCCTAGATAGTGACATTTAAGCTCTTCAGCTTCTTTATGTTGCAAACAACCATCCATGTAATTCTGTTATAACCTTAAAAAGTTCTCATTGGTTGGAGACAGACTGAAAAAAGAAGACGTGGGATTTATTGGGTAATCCTGGTGAAACACAAAAGCTATATGATATAGACCTCTGGCCTTGGCCAACCCCAGGTTGAATAGGGAGATGCACTATTTGATATCCATGGGTTCAAGGAAGCATTCACCCTTTAGTCTCCTCTACTGTTTGATCTATGATGTTTTCTGAAAGAAAAATCCTGATCAGAAGGGGGAAATGAGGAAAGAGGAAAGACAGGGAATATATGAAATGGACTCACTTTAACCAAGCTGCTAAAAGTATCAAGATGAAGGGTGAGACAGGAGGACAGACTCTTTTCTTTTTCTAACTATCCTGGAAACTGGAACTTTTTGAACTTTCCATTCTTTTGTCAATGCCTGGATATACATCTGGACGTCCAGGTATCTTTCTAATTACTCCCTGAAGGACTCATATGTCCAGGCCATGTGATTACCTCCTGAAGGTAATCAGGTATACTTTCGCATGACATCCATTATCCATATGACCAGGACATGACCAGACCTCCTAGCATGCATCATCCTGACTGCCAGTCATCTGATTGATAACCATCCTGGATCAAAACTAGAGCTAAGATGGCATGATGGTAATTCTCAAGAATACTTTTTGCTATAAGAACTTTTAACTTTTCTTTCTTCTTTGAAACACTTCTGTTTTTTTGCCAGCTAACTCTAAGACCCTTAAATAAATCTCTATCATTTATTTCTAGCAAAGCTTCCAGACTCTTATTGAGTTCATTTGACAAGTTGTTCGGGGGATTAAGTTAATATGTACACATAAAGTACTTAGGAGACATACTAAGTACTTATTAAATTTTAGCTCATTATTGGTGATTGTTGAGGCCATAGGATTGGATGGGATCCCACAGGGGAATGTGTGGTGAGATCAGAGCCATGAGACAATAGCAGAGGCCAATAAAAAAAAGTCTGAGAAGAAACAAAGAGGTGCCGAAACCGGTTTGGCTCAGTGGATAGAGCGTCAGCCTGCGGACTGAGGGGTCCCAGGTTCGATTCCGGTCAAGGGCATGTACCTGGGTTGCGGGCACATCCCCAGTGGGGGGCATGCAGGAGGCAGCTGATCGATGTTTCTCTCTCATCAATGTTTCTAACTCTCTATCTCTCTCCCTTCCTCTCTGTAAAAAATCAATAAAATATATTAAAAAAAAAAAAAGAAACAAAGAGGTATGAGGTTAATCAGGGGAGAAAGAAATAGGGTGTGCTGTATTAATGAGGAATAAGTTCCTGGCAGTGGCAAGTCCAGCTGAGAAGTTCTGTAAGATAAAATAGAATTGGACAAGATGGAAACTTTTTCATGAACATTGCAAAAGAATGTCACGGCAGACACAAAACTGCAGTGGCCTCCAGAGTGAATGAAAGGTGAGGGAATAAAAAAAAAGTGACTGCAATTTTTCTTTTAGGAAGCTGTCATGACAAAGGATGGAGAGAGGAGTAATTAGAAGGAAATTTAGGGTCAACCAGAAGTTTTATTTTTTTTCAGGTAGGAGAGATTTGAGCATGTTTAAAGATTGATGGGAAAGAACCTATGGAGAGACTAAAAGGGGGGAAATGATTAATGCAGCAAAGTCCCACAGGGGATAAGGAAGAGAGGTTGGGGGTAATGAATCAAAGTGGAAGCACTGGCCTTGAACAAGGGGATGGGCATGTTGTCCAGTAAATGCACCACGCAGTCGTGTGTGGTGGCCTTCAGTGTGTTCCCATATTACTTTGTGCTTATTTCTGTCATCCCTTTCATCACTCTCTATTGGTCTATTTTGTGACAAAGCCTGTTGTGTCTTGGACAGTCTCCCTACAGACCTCCATGAGGCTGTTCTCTTACCTACGCCAGGTTTATGTTTGGTCTCCTTACCAGAAATTCTAGTTGCCTATCCAAATTCCATTTCCCTCCCTTGTTTAGTCACAAACTCTTATAATGTTTGGGGCAGCAATGTGTCTAGATGCCAACTAAGTTTCCCAGCCTCACTTCCAGAGAGCAGTGACCATCAATATGTTAGCAGAAGTCACTAGGTTCATTTGCTAGAAAACCTCAGCGGAATATACCCTGGAATATAGAGGAAAGAGCTGGAGTTCTGTATTAGTTTCATAGTGTTTATGTAGCAAGTTACTGCAAATTCAGAAAAGCCTAAAAGCTGAAATAGAGATATTAATGATCTGACATTTCTGGGGGTCGGAGTCCCCAATGGGAGCATTTGAGATCTTCCTGGCATGTGTCATCAGTTTGGCTTAAATAAACTCATGGAGGAAAAGAAGGAGGTCTCACTGGTCTAAAATCAAGGTGACAGTAGGGCTGTGATCCTTCTGAAACTTCTAGAGGAGAATCCTTTTCCTTCCCTGTCCAGCTTCTGGAGGCTACTTCATTTTTTGGCTTGTAGTCACACATACTCCAGCCTATGCTTCCACTGTCACAACTCCTCTGCTCTCCCCCCACCACACATCCCTCTTTCCCTTGTAAGGACCCTTGTTATCCTATTGGACTCACCTAGATAATCTGGGGGCATTCTCTGCATCTCAAGACCCTTAACTTAATCACATTTGCACAGCCCCTTCTGCCTTGTAAGGTAACATATACACAAGTTCCAGGGACATCTTCAGGGGCCCTTATTCTGATTACCAATAAGTCCAACAGGTAAAGGCACATCCTAGGGATGGTGGAGAGGAGAGTGCAAGAAACCTGTGTTCCTGATAGACTCATCTATTGCCCTACTTCCAGAGTTCTTATGTAGGAAAACAGTAGAACTTTTTAACTTAAGCTATTATTTTGGGAGGTGGAGGTGGGAATCTATTTCTAGAAGCTACATGCAATTTCTAAAGGATACATCTTTCATGACCACTCTGTATAAAACAGCAACTCCCCTGCTCTCTTTCTACCTCACACTGGGAGCAGACTGGCTCCCTTCACACTTTCTAGTGAACCTTCCTCAACACAGGCTGGGAACGTCAGAACTGCATTTCCCAGGCACTCTTTCATCTAGAATTCTGCCAAGCATAGATAGCTGTGGGAGGCGTGGGAAATGAGCACAGGAGGGTGTGGCCAATCAGGGGAGGAGCCAATCTTCTGGGGAGCAGCTGAGGCAGATATTCCCATGCTATGCACTGGGCAGATCAGTGGGTTCCCACTGGGGCAATACCATGTGGATGCTGGATTTTCCCCTGAGCTAGAGCATAAAAGCTAATCTCCAGCCCCTCTGGAAATTCTTGAAATAACCTATTATAAATCCTTTTTTTCTTTTTCTCCAAATGGCAGCAAGAGGTTTGTCTACAACACAAAACACTGAACAATACGTCCTGCTTTGCTTTCCCTCATAGCACCTATCAGCACTGATCACACTATCTCCCTCCCACAGAATGTAAGCTCCTTCAGGACAGGTACCTGAGTCAGGATGTGTTCACTGCTGTAGCACAGCACTTAGGAGTATATTTGGCCCATAGTGGGTGCTCAATAAAAAATTGGTAAATGGATGAATCCTTGCTTTACAAGTCTTTCAGCATCCCTTTAAGATAGGCACAACATTTTACTTGTGCTACTTTCAGTACTAGCCTCTGTTTGATGAATGAATCAGCATGCCAAACATTTAGAAAAAGGAGCAGGTTCACATAATTCGTGAACTTTAACTACATAATTAACCCCCTTCTCCCCGCCCCCCCACCCCCCCCCCCGCGCCCAAGGGTATCTTAGAATACACACAGAAACAAATTATCTAATTCTTATAATGACAGATGGTAACTCCAACATAGGCTCCTGACCTGGGCTGGGCAAGCTGCAAATACCTCACAGGGGAAGCAAAGGTCAGAATGATTCCAGAGATATTGTGGAAACAACATAAGATAAAAGAGAGTGCTGTCCTCTAAACAGAAGAGGGTTATCTCTTTGATATGGAAATTAACCAAGAAGGTAGCAACCAGCCAAGAGAAACAAAAGACATTGCTATTTCAGAAGAATAGGGAGACCAGTGTGAAAGTTACAAGTCTAAATTCCAGTTCTTTAAATGTAGTAGTATTATATATACACTAGTGACCAGTGCACAAAATTCTTGCACATTAAAAGGGAATTAATTAGAGGAAATATTTTAATATTGCTATTTGCCCTTTCTCTATAATAGAAATGTCAAAGATCAAAGAAAATTAGTAAAATGTATATGAAAATCTTCCTCCTGTCAGAGTCTGGGGTGCATCACGGAACCCACAGTCAAGTCTCTGCCCACCCGCACACACCTTGAAATCACATGAGACCTAGACCAGGCCAACCCCATGCCCATTGGGTGAGATCCAGACCCAGCTGGCCTCAACCCCATCAAGCCCACAGCCTCAGGGCCCCTGTTAAGCTCTGCTGGGTGGAGAGTGCAGTCCCCCGAAACACCCTCAGCTCCCCTGGCCTGGTCCTGTAGCAGGGGGTATGGCCTCAGGTTCTTCAGTGCAGCACTGGGGTGGGAGGCATGGCCTGAGGTCCCCTGCCCTAGCGTTGGGGTGGGGGGTGCGGCCTTAGGTCCCCCAGCCTGGCTTCAAGGAGCAAGATGTGGCCTGAGGTCCACCGGCCTGGCACCTGGCAGGGGGGCGTGGCCTCAGGTCCCCTGTCAAGCCCCACTGGGCAGGGGTTATGGTCTGAGGTTCCCAGCCCTGGCCCAGTGCCACACAGCCTCAGGTCCCTGCTGATTGCTCCTTAAGGCTCATTACAGGAACTTGGCCTCCACTATGGGAGCAGCCATCTTGTGTTACGGAAAGCCCGCCTTCGCTGTGGGTGCCGCCACCTTTGTGATGGTCAATTTGCATATTCCCTCTTTATTAGATAGGATGGATGTATTTAGCCAAACTAAGAGGGGAAGACTTCATCAAACAGAGGCCTCTCATTTAATATTTATTTTAGAGGAATCTAATGAATAATAATAATCTACACTAATAAAAGAGAAACATGCAAACTGACTGTACCTCTGCTATGCCCACAAGCCACACCCACCAGCCAATCAGGAGCGATATGCAAATTAACCCAATCAAGATGGCTGTGGCCACAGAGCGAGCAGGAAGCTTGGGTTTCCCCAGCAATGGAGGAAGCCAATCTCCCCCTTGCTCTGGCCAGTCCTGGCCACAAAGTTTCAATTATAGAAGATAAATAAATCCCAACAAAAATGGCAGCAGCCACGGAGCTGGAGAGAGCAGGAGGCTTGGGTTGCCCCAGCGTTGGAGGAAGCCAAGCTTCCTGGCTAGCCCTGGCCTCCAATCAAGGCTACAAAGTTTCAATTATAGAAGATAAATAAATCCCAGATACCAGGGCCTCCACTTGGGTCACTGGGGGGTCTGGCCGGCCTGCAAACCACCACAGGCCCCTTGCCCAGGTCACCACATGCCCCAAGGGAACCCCCACCCTGATCCAGGACACACCCTTCAGGGAAAACCACCTGACCCCCACCCATGCACCAGGCCTCTATCCTATCTAATAAAAGGGTAATATGCAAATTGACTGTCACTCCAACACACAAGATGGCTGCCCCCATGTGGACACAAGATGGCCACACAAGATGGCTAGCAGGGGAGGGCAGTTGGGAGGAACCAGGCCTGCAAGGGAGGGCAGTTGGGGGTGATCAGGCCTGCAGGGGAGGGCAATTAGGGGCAATCAGGCTGGCAGGGGAGTGGTTAGGGGGTGATCAGGCTGGCAGGCAGGCAAGCGGTTGGGAGCCAGCAGTCCTGGATTATGAGAGGGATGGGGCCTAGACCGGCTGTCAGACATCCCCTGAGGGGTCCCAGATTGGAGAGGGTGTAGGTTGGGCTGAGGCACACCCCGCCCCTCCCCAGTACACAAATTTCATTCACCGGGCCTCTAGTATGCCTTATATGACATTACCATGTTCTAAACACTTACTTTATTTAAGCCTTATGTTTAACCCTGTGTTTTTCCAAGATATAAACCCAGATATGTAGTGAGGCACCTAGAGCTTAAGTAACTTGTCCAAGGTCACAGCAGGAAAGGGTCAACCCTGGGCTTCAAATTCATATAATCAGGATCTGGAACCCATGCTCTATCTTGGACTCCTTAAACTTCAGAATTTGTTGGTGGGTCTAGAAATTTGGGGGGGGGGGGCACTATTATTTTTAGAAATAAAGCTAATACTTGATCAAATGAGCACAAATACTGTAATACTATCTTCTTGAGAAGTATCTTTTCCCGTTGCAAGTTTCAGAGAATTAATCATGTTCTGTTTTTCTTACCTTCATCATCCTTAGCAGCAACCATTATGTGCACCTTAGTCTCCACATAACGGTGTAAAGCAGGTATTATTATTGCCCCAGAATTTATTAACTTTCCCAGTTTACACAGTTTGAAAATGGTATGGGAATTTGAATCCAAGTCCCTGTGTCTCTAGGACTAATGTTAACTATTCTGCCAGTATAACTTACTTACAAATTTAATTCTACTGCATAGACATTTCATAAGCAATTTTGTACATGTTACACTTACTTTAGAAATAGTGTAAAAAAATGTAGCTCTAACCACATCTTTTAAACAAACAAATAAAACAAATAAGCAAATAAAAATCCCAGGAAAGCAATTTGCATTTGCTTTTAAAATACTCTCTCGGGTTTTGGTTATTTATTCTGAGATGAGCAAAACATTGGATCTAATATAATGGGGATAGTTTTAGATTTTTAATACATTATATTGCTTACTGCAACCATACACCTTGGATTTTCAAGGTAGTTCTGATTTCATGCAATTTCAAAGGTGATAAGAAAATGCAGAAATAGATAAAATACAATTTAGTGTTACACCCGTTCAAAATGGATCTACAAATGAGCATAAATTCTGTGTCAAATCACCTGTCCTGATTTCTGGTTTATAACATACTAGAGGCCCAGTGCATGATTTGTACACTAGTGGGGTCCCTTGGCTTGGCTTGCACCCTATTGCAATCTGGGACCCTCAGGGGATGATGGAAAGCTGGTTTTGGCCCAATCCCTGCAAGCCAGGCTGAGGGCCTCTAGTATGCATATAAGATCTTGGTTAATCTTCCAACCCTCCCCCTCCCTCCCCTTTTCCCTGAGATTCATCAGTCTGTTCCATATTTCCATGCCTGTGGTTTCCGCTCCTGCATTGAGCATCTTCCCCCGGTGGTCAGTGCACGTTATAGCTACTGGCCAGTCACTATAGGCTTATATATATATATTGATGGTATGGAAAGCTGCTCCACCCTCTTGCATTTAGCCTGATGTGGCAGGCTGCTGGGTGACCCTCTCCCATGTCACAGCTCCCTGGGCTTACTCGCACCTATAGCAGCACACATCACACAACAATGCAAGCTGCAGTTAGTAAGGCCTGCACATGCTCAATAAATTAGTAGCGATTCAGGAAGCGAAAGTCATCATAAATATAAGTACCAAAAGGGAAACACACCATTTTGATGCAGATTTCTTGATTTAAAAAGAAAAGAAAACCAACTCACTTTTGATTTTCTGCAAGTTCTGAATATTTCCGTATGTATGGCAACATAAATGGCAGTGGTTTACCACACACTGACCATTCTCCTTCTGGTACATTAGTGCAGGAGCCTTAAGAAAAATGCAAGCTCAAAGTCCAAAACACAGAGAAGGCAGTAGAAGACAAAAAATTACAAGCCCAGTAAGAGAGGCAGTAATAGCTGTCAAATCCTACCTAAGATGGATAGAAATAAAAGGCCATTAAAAACAGCATCCTTCAGGAATAAAAGGGCTTTGATCCAACCTTCACTACTCCAAGGACCATAGTAATGTCCAAACAATCACATTCCTGGTTCCAGTGATTCATTCTGAAGCCCCAGGAAGGGGCAGGAGCAACAGCATAGAAGTGCTGTTTGAAAGCCTCCCATCTGACCTCTGAGCAGACACAGGATGGAAAGGTTAGAAGCTTACATCATAAAGGTGTGAGAAGCAGTAGCTGCACACCCCATTACCCATCAGGTCAAATCAGAACTCTTTTCCAACCTTCATGTTTGGTATGGGCAAGAATCCCAGCTCTGCTAGAGCTGTGACCTTGAGCAAGCTACTAAAGCTCTCTGCACCTGTAAAATGGGGCTAAGAATGCCCTACCACATGGGACTGTCATAAGGTTGCAGGTAAGTGTACACAAAGCCTGGAAAGTGTCTGGCCCAGGTCAGTGCTCTTGGTAAGACTGCTCCTCAGATGCAGTATACTAAAAGGGAGGTGCCCCAAGTTCACCATGCTAATAAACACCTCTCCCACAGCCATGGCACTGCTCACTGCTGATTTCAAGCTGCCCACACAGTCCTGCATGGTCCTAATAAGAGCACCATACCTCCCTCACAACATCCTATCTCATGGATTAAAGCTGCCTAAATCCCCAATTCTTTTTTTTATTTATTTAATAAATCTTTATTGTTCAGATTATTACAATTGTTCCTCTTTCCCCCCCCCCCATAGCTCCCTTCCACCAGGTTCCCACCTCACCCTCTGCCCTTATCTCCTCCACACTGTCCTCATCCATAGGTGTACAATTTTTGTCCAGTCTCTTCCCACACCTCCCACACCTCTTTCCCCCCCGAGAATTGTCAGTCCACTCCCTTTCTATGCCCCTGATTCTATATTCACCAGTTTATTCTGTTCATCAGGTTTTTTATTCACTTGATTTTTAGATTCACTTGCTGATAGACATGTATTTGTTGTTCATAATTTTTATCTTTACCTTTTTCTTCTTCTTCCTCTTCTTGAAGAATACCTTTCAGCATTTCATATAATACTGGTTTGGTGGTGATGAACTCCTTTAGCTTCTTCTTAGCTGTGAAGCTTTTTATCTGACCTTCAGTTCTGAATAATAGCTTTGCTGGGTAATCTTGGTTGTAGGTTCTTGCTATTCATCACTTTGAATATTTCTTGCCACTCCCATCTGGCCTGCATAGTTTCTGTTGAGAAATCAGCTGACAATTGTATGGGTGCTCCCTTGTAGGTAATTAACTGTTTTTCTCTTGCTGCTTTTAATATTCTGTCTTTGGCTCTTGGCATTTTAATTATGATGTGTCTTGGTGTGGTCCTCTTTGGATTCCTTTTGTTTGGGGTTCTCTGCGCTTCCTGGACTTGTAAGTCTATTTCTTTCACCAGGTGGGGGAAGTTTCCAGTCATTATTTCTTCAAATAGGTTTTGAGTATCTTGCTCTCTCTCTTCTTCTGGGACCCCCATAATTTGGATGTTGGTATGCTTGACGTTGTACAGAGGCTCCTTACACTATCTTCAAATTTTTGGATTCTTTTTTTTTTTGCTTTTCCAGCTGAGTGTTTTTTGCTTCTTTGTATTTCAACTCTTTGACTTGAATCTTGTGTTCCTCTAGTCTGCTGCTAGGTCTCTGTATAATATTTTTTATTTCAGTGTATGTTTAATTTCTAATTGGTCCTTTTTCATATCCTCAAGGGTCTCGCTAAATTTATTGGCCTTTTCTAGGAAATTCTTGAAAAAACCTTATAACTGTGGTTTTGAACTCTATATCCAGTTGTTTGTTTTCCTCAGTTTCTTTCATTTGTGATGTTTCTTTGTCTCCGCATTTTTGCTGCTTCCCTGAGTTGATAGAGTAGCTTTGTGTGGTAGGTGTCCTGTAGGGCACAGTGGCTCAGCCTCCCCAATTACCTGAGGTGGACACTCTTGGTGCACCCCTTTGTGGACTGTGTGCTCAGCCTTGTTGTAGTTAAGTCTTGATTGTTGTTGGTATCACTGGAGAGAATTGACCTCCAGGCCAATTGGCTGTGAGGATCAGCTGTGTCTATGCTGGGAAAACTTCTGTGCTGCAGACACTGTTATGAGACAGGACTTGCAAAATTGCAAAAGCCTCTGTGCTCAGCTTGGATGGGGCAGAGTTTCAGGGTGGAGCAGACAGCCTTGGTTTCCTGCCAGCCCTGCCCTATGAGGCCCCTGGGTCTCATTGTCCCTTGGTAATCACTGCAAGCTCCTCTGAGAGAAAGCTGCCCTCGAGTTTCACCCGCTGCCAGACAGTCCAGTTTCTCCCCTAATGAGTCGGGGTTCCCAGAAACTTGCCTGGAACTGGAGTTCAGCACAACCTGGAGCTTCTGTCTCCCTCCCACTTTAGAAAGCTAGCCGCACACTCAGCCTCCCGTGCATGCGCGCGCCTCCAGACCTCTGCCTTATGTAGCTCCTGGGTCTCAGTGTACTTTATCTTTTCCTGACAGTCCAGATTCCCCCCAAATGAGTCTGGTTTCCTAGCGTCTTGCCCGGGACTGGAGTTCAGGGCAGTCAGGAGCTTCCTTCTCCCTCCCACTTTAGAAAGCCAGCCGTGCACTCAGCTGCCAGTGCACATAGCCGCCCATCCTCTCCGCATGCAAGTCTCTGTACCTCAGCCTTTTGCAGCTCTTCTGAGTCTCAATGTGCTTTCCTCTTTTCTTCTAGTTGTAGAATTTCCACTCAGCCAGCTTTCCTGTGGTTCTGGATAGTGTCTGTTTTGTCTTTTAGTTGTAGTTTTGATATTGTTGTGCAAGGCAGTAGTTTAGGTGTTTACCTATGCCGCCATCTTGGTTTCTCCTCTAAATCCCCAATTCTTAATGGTGGGCAACTGTTAGCTGATATCTCTCCCTGAAAGGATCAACATAATTTCTATCCCTGTTCATCTTGTTCAGAATCAAGCCTGACCATAGTGGCTCAGTGGTTGAGTGTTGACTTATGAACCAGGAGGTCATAGTTCAATTCCTGGTCAGGGCACATGCCTGGGTTGTGGGCTTGATCCCCAGGAGGATGGTGCAGGGGGCAGGTGATCAATGATTCTCTTTCATCATTATGTTTCTCTCTCTCTTTGAAATATATATATATATATGTGTACACACACACACACACACACACACACACACACACACACACACACTGGGATCAGGCCTAAACTGGCAGTTGAACATCCTCCGAGAGGTCCCAGATTGGAGAGGGTGCAAGCTGGGCTGAGGGGAACCGCATCCCATGCACAAATTTTGTGCACTGGGCCTCTAGTGTATATGTATATGTGTGTGTATGTATACACACACACACACACACACACTAGAGGCCCAGTGCACAAAATTCGTGCATGGGGGGGTGGCAGTTCTCCTCAGCCCAGCTTGCACCCTCTCCATCCGGGACCCCTAGGGGGATGTCCGACTGCCTGTTTAGGCCTGATCCCAGGGATCGAGCCTAAACCGGCAGTCAGACATCCCTCTCACAATCCTGGAACGCTGGCTCCTAATCGCTCACCTGCCTGCCAGCCTGATCTCCCCTAAGTGCCCCCCCCTGCTGCTGGCCTGGTTGCCTCTAACTGACCCCCACTGCCAGCCAGGTCACTCCCAACTGTTCCCTCCCTGCTAGCCTGGTCGCTCCTAACTGGCCCTCCTCCACTGGTCTAGTCACCTCTCACTGCCCCCCCCACCAGCCTAATTGCCCCCAACTGCCCCCCCCTGTTGGCCTGGTCATCCCCAACTGCACCCCCCCACTGGCCTGATTGCCTCTAACTGCCCCCTCCCCCCCGCTGGCCTGGTCACCTCTTACTCCCCCCCCCCCCTCGCCAGCCTGGTCACCCCCAACTGCCCCCTCTGTTGGTCTGATTGTCCCTAACTGCCCTCTGCCCCGCTGGCCTGGTCACCTCTTACTGACCCCCCCCCCACCAGCCTGATCACCCCCAACTGCCCCCTCTGCTGGTCTGATCCCTCCCCCCCACCTCTGCCACTGGCCTGGTTGTCCCCAACTGCCCCCCCTACCCTGCCAGCCTGGTCACCCCACATGCCCCCCTGCCAGCCTGGTCACCCCATGCAGCCTGCTGTTCAGTCATTTGGTCATCCCTCACTAACCCACCTGCTGGCCTGGTCACCCCACAAAGCCTGCTTGTTCAGTCGTTTGGTCGTCCCTCACTAACCCCCCTGCTGGCCTGGTCGTAGGCAGCCATCTTGTGAGGGTGTGATGGTCAATTTGCATGTTACCTCTTTATTATATATATAATATATATATATATTAAAGGAAGCCAAGCTGGCCCACTAACACAGGTCCTTATGTCCCACAGATCTCTCTCATATGCCCAATTGAACCGCATTTCTTACCCTTCCCTCACCTCCCCATCCTTTCCACTGCGTAGTCTGTAACTCACAGCCCATTTAGCAAAATTGCTCATGTCCTTAATCTCTTCTATGAACATGCCCTTCACCTTCTTGCTGTGATTCAAACTGGTATCTCCATGAAGACACCGCTCCCCCAGATGTTTTCTCAAGTGTGGATATTTCTTCTATACTCCTCACTCCTGGGCCAGGTGGTGGGTAAATGTCCTCTTAGCTCCTCATTGCCACTTCCACAAAATTTCTTCTTTCTAGGAAACACCAACTCCTTCTAACAGCATTTTAAACCAAACCCCCTGCTTCCTCCTGCTGCCATCTATATCCATGGTCATTCCTCTTTATTTATTGAGGATTTTAGCACCTGCCTCACTCCTCTCCCTCCACTCCCTTGACAATGAGCAATTTAGAATCCATCTAGCTAATCCTTCTAACACCCTGGGATCTTGTCCACCCCACCTCAGCCACAATGTCCACGGACACACCTTAGACTTCATCATTCCCAGTAGCTGGATCCTCTCCAGCAGATAGGTCTCAAAGATCCTGCTCTTGGATCACCACCTCCCACCTCATCCACTTCACTTGCCTATTCTGTCACCCCACTCTAGCAAACCGTTGAAGTGGGATGACAGAATTAACTCCTGGGCCTTGACAGGTCTTCCCTCTTGCTGTCTTCATTTCTCCACACACCCAGATTAGATCCCACCAGCGATCACCAAAATCACTCTCTGGAATATATCAACTCTCCTGCCTCCTTCCCACTTTCTATGTATTTGTGCTGAGGTGAGAGTACATGTGCCTAGAATTCCAACCCTGGTTATATTTTTCTCCTCTTCTTTATTTGTCCCTGGAGTGCACCCCTGGTAGCTCTCACTGTGCAGTGTGTAAGAGCTGGAATCATCTATTAGAGCAGGAGCATGCAGAACTCATGGTCCAGGTAAGGAATTGTGATTTTGTCCAGTAGTCGTTGGGAAGCCTGGAAAGGCTATGAGCAGGAGAGTAGCACACTAGGTAACCCGGACTCATTCAAGGCGCTGTGGTCGCCAAATCTCTTTTGGTGTATGCTACTTACCACTTTCCATGCTCTACTGTAATCAGTCAAGTAGATGCCTCATCTTCCCTAAGTCTGTGAGCTTCCTGACAGCAGGTAGAAGAGCATACCTTTGGAGAGCCCACAGACTCAAGCACTATGCTTTAGTCCTAGCAAGCGCTCAGTAAATATCTGCCAAGTATTGAATAAAATGAACAGCTAGATTTCTGGGGTAATGCCCTAGAGGAGATGTCGTTAGAGACCTACAAACTAAGTTCCTGTCAATGAGATATCTAAAAAGCAGTTCTTATGTCACTTTACTGTTAAACCCTTCAATGGTCCCCCATTACCCTGATGAGAAATTATTCATTCCTTAGGCCCTCTGATTACTTCCTGCCTCTATCTTCAGCTTCTTTTCCCACTACTTCCTGCCTCTAACTCACCCTTCCAGTGAAACTGACCTTGCCTCTGTGCATTTGTTTATGCTGTTCCCTCTGACTGGAATGCCTTTCGGCTCTTATTCACCTGGCTAAACTTAGTCAATCTTTGGCGATTTAGCCAAGTTATCAATCCCTCCCAGAAGCCTCTTTCAGCGCCTAGGTGGGGCTAAGAGTACGTGTTCCATGTGTTATAGCAACTTTTGCTTACCTCTTATTTTCCATTTATTTAATTTTATTAAAATTATCTATGTGTCTGTTTAACCCACCTTCTATTCACATTGTGATGCCCTCAGGAGCATGGACAAACTGTATTTATTTTTTTACTCATGCTTCTGTCACTATGCCTAGGCACATGACATAGATCAACAATACTGGTTTGTGTCCTTCTGAATTACAGTGAGCTGATTAGAAAGTATTTGGATGTATTTATGTATAGAGGGAGCTAAGGAAAAATTAGAAGTAATTCCAGAGCAAAAAATCTGAAAGGTGCCTTGAATTCTTAGGTTCCATCTCAATCTCTTACTCCGTCTCCAGGCACTGTGCCCAGCAGCATGCACACTTTGCTTCCGTTACTGTGACCCTGGGCTTCTGAGCTGTGCCCTTGAAGATGGGGACAAACACGAGGATCATAGCTTCTGAAGCTTGCTCAGGTCACACAGCTAATGCGTGTCGGATCTGAGCTGGGAACCCAGCCCCGACACAGAAGCCCGTGATGTTTTCAGAACTACTCTATTCGATCGCATGCCTTTTCTCTAGTCACAGATTTTCATTTGTCTTTTCCCAAATGCATTCAACAATTATTTATTGCATGCCTACTGAGAGAAACATAAATGAATAAACAGACACGGGCTTACCCCAGGGGGGCCGATCTGATGGAAAAGGAAACACAGTGACAGCACCCGAGAGAGATCACTGCTGCAATGGGGCAGCCCCAGGGTAGGTGGAGGGAAAGACTAGCCATGTTAGGGGAGTGTAGAGACCTTCCTGCAGAAAGCCAGATGTGAGAACAAATAGGAGCTTGGCCGTTGACAAGATGGGTGCATCACAGGTGTAGGGGGCATGTAGAAGACCTGAGGCCTGAGAGAGCAGACAGGTTGGGTTTGCCAGGTGGGGGTTATGGCTGAAGTGGGAGAAAGGGAGGGTGAGAAAGGGGGTGAGGCTGCATCCAGAAAGGCCCTGTAATCCATTGAAGACAAACTTAGCAACACACATTTGCATTTTTATGGTTCAAAATACCTTCCTGACTCTATAGGGAGATGGTGATTATTTGTTTTTAAAATTCATTTCAGAGAGGAAGGGAGAGGGAGACAGAAACATCAGTGATGAGAGAGAACCATTGATTGGCTGCCTCCTGCATGTCACCTACTAGGGATCAAGCCCACAACTTGGGCATGTGCCCTGAGTGGGAATTGAACCGTGACCTCCTAGTTCATAGGTCGACAGTCAACCACTTGCCAGATGAGATAGTGCATTAGAAATCAGTATTTTGCAACTTCCCTATCCCCTCACTCAAGGCATGGGCCTGCTCAGAAATGCTCAAGTATGGAGAAAAACAAAGGTGGATAGCTGTTCATGTCAAACAAGTGAGGTTTATGATGTCTTCTGGAAAATCAGAAAACCAAAAATCCAACAAAACAACAACCCACCCCAAACCACAATGGGTTCAAGAGCACTTCAAGAAACTAAAATATTGCCAGTTAGCTGCATTTTATGGTGGGGGTGAGGGCCTCCAAGGGAAAATTGGGCCATACCTTCTCAGAGGCCAAGTTCAAAATGCAGTTCCCAGCACAGCAGCTCAAGTTTGACTTAGTGAACAGCCTGGGGCTAAGGGCCTGTAGCCAGACTTTATGGGCTCTGCACAGGGCCAGCCCTCAGCCTACCCCAGACTGGCCTCCCCGACACACTTCCCCTACTTGGCGCTCTTTGGCACTGAACCTTGGGGCCGAGAAGCGGGGAAGCGCATAGGACACTGGCTGCCAGCACGTTGGAAAATTCAACCACAGAGCGTCCTTATTTGCAGGGCTTCCTGCTCTCCAGGCTGCCTTCTTGTACCCCAGATGGAACAGTCACTCAGTGTCCTTTGGGTTTATGACAGTTTTATTTAAGGTGCAATTTACTGAACACTGAAAATAGAAGGCCTGAATACTTTCTTTGAGCCACTTTATTGCTTTCACCCTACACCGTATGATGTAAATGCTGTAGCCAACATGGCTATTTCGATTTCTTAGATTTGTTTTTTATACGAGAGTCCCAGCTGCATGCAGAAACAGTCAGAGAAATCAAAGACACCATTCTAAATGCAACAGAGACAGGTTTCACAGGTGTTAGATGATTTTGTTGTGCTTTTGAAAAGAAGAGAAAGCAGCTTCTGTCTGGCTTTCTGTCTATGCAGGACCTTCATTCTCCAACAATAGCTATGGAAGTCACCTTTCAGATCTGGGGTGCCACCATCACTGCCATCACCGTCTCCGCCTCCATGACCACTGTGGTGCCACCACCACACGGCACCATTCACATAGCCTGCAGCACTGTGATTGGTGCTTTTCAGAAACAACCTCACAGTCTCCCCATAGCCTGGCAGGACAGACATTATTAACCCCATTTGGTAGATAAGGAGGCCTGGGGAGAGAGCAGGTTAGCAAAGAGATTAGCAACCACATGGTGACTTTGTAATCAGACCAGCTGTGTTGGAATCCTAACCCTTTCCCTTTCAACTAGTGTTTGAACTTGACCTCCATCACCTCAGTTTTCTCATCAATAAAACAGCAACAATAATAATATTTACTCTATTGTTGCCTGTTAATTTAGACAACCCATGTGTTCAGCACAGGGCCTTGAACCTATTTTGTATAATGCTAGTTATTATTATTGTTATTAGCATTGTCAAAGTTTGCATCATTATTCAGAGGTAAATTTAGATTTAACGATCAAATCTCATTCCAAAACTCAAGCTCTTTTCCCTCCCCCACACTGGGTTGGATCCTTTCATGCATTCTTTCGCTTGGGCTTCCACAGTGCTAGGAGAAGCAACCAATTCCCTTTCACAGACGAAGAAACTGAAGCTGGAGGGGCCACAGTGCTGACCTAAGATCCAAGAGCTCATAAATGGCCGACCTAGACCTTCAGATCTCCATCCCTCAGTTCCTTCTAACACACTACACACAGCCTCAACTTGGGCCTCCAAACAGTCCATAAATGCAACTAATGAGTATTTATAATGCCCTACATCTGGGACAACATTTCTTCAGTCAAAGCTGATGTGCTTTCTGAATATGTATTCTACCAATCTTTGCGCTTTCTGAATATGTATTCTACTAATCCACTCGCCACACCTCAGGATCTTCTCTACTCAGAGAGCTAGTGAAGCCAGAGCCTCGTGTGAAAGAGGTTTGCAGCAGCAATCAGTTACACAGCAATCCCTGACAAGGACTCCCAGCAACAGCTCCCAATTTCCTCTACCTGGGAGGGTGCCAGCTGTGAGGCCAGCAGCACAGTTTTCAGCTCAGCTGTTTCCTAGGGAAAAAGCATCCAGGACCCTTGAAGGCAACCATAAACTGATGAATTTACAGGGAAACTGTGCTGTAACAGAAAAGCACTGATAGGAGAGGCCTGGGTTCCACATCTGCCTCTTCCACTCCCTAAATGTGTGTTTTGAGGCAGCCACTTCATATCTCTTCCCTTACCTGTGAAATGAATATGCTTACTTATAGCCGAGAGTCAACCAATGCTTCTTGCATAAGTAAGAGGGTGAATTGACAGTAATCTCTGTCTAGCCTTCCTACTTGCCTTTTCAGTCAGTAGTTTATTAAGTCAACAAATGTCAACCCTCTGTATCAGATGGGAACCCCATCGACCATGTTGCACAGGTGTAGGATCATGGGGATCACATAGACCATTCGCATATATTACTGTGTAAACTGTGTACCCTGATTGGACAACTCAGTGGCCCCACTGCCGATGTAAGTGGTGATGGTGGTAAACAAGTGCTCCCTGTTCTCATGGAAGTCACAAGAAAATGGGCTGTTTTAAAGGACAACAGAGATCACTCATTCAGTCATTCACTCAATAGCTAGCTGAGTACCTGGTATGTGTGAGGCATGTGGAAATGCACTGTAAAACACCATACAGGTGTAGGATTAACAGCTTCCTTTGCTCTCATATCCCCTCTAAATACTTACTGTTCTTAAAGCTTCTCGTCTTATGTCCTCTGGTTCATTCACTGTACAGGAGGCATTCATTTCTCTCTCTTTGATTCACCCCTGGGTTTCCTGACTTATCGCCTGGGGCAGAGAGGACAGTAACTATTTGTGGAAGTAATGAGGGCCTCTATGCTTTTGCACACATTTCATCCTCTACCTGGAATGCTCATTTCCCTTATTTCTGAAAAATAGCTGTCTCGCTTGACTCAGCTCAACTGCAGAGGACACCTTCTGTCAGGAATGTGGTGAGAGTTGGTGGTCCCTGCACTTCTCTCTGCGGTGTTTACACCATTAGTTTCTTTTCCATCTTTCCCTTCCTGCCCAGACTACATTAAATGCAGCAGTAGGGCAAAGAACATGTACTTTAGGGTTGGAATCCTCTCTCTCTCTAAGTTCTGGCGAGGCTAGTATTTCCATTCTCTGTCCCCTATTTCCCAATGAGTAAAATGGAGATACAACTATTCACATCATAGGACTGCCATGGAAATCAACCCTGGCTGGGTGCCTGGTACAAAGGAGGCCCACATAAAGTAAGTGTGATGTGGATAAAGAGATTGAGGAGGAGAAGGAGGAAGAGGAGGAGAGGAACAATGATGTTCATGATGATCTTGATCATCATGGTGGTTTCAGCAATGATGAAATGATTACCTGTGACAAGAGTACATGTTTTGGAAATAAGTACAGAATTAACTGGCTGATGGTTTCAGATGGGAAAATGTTATCTGTTCTGGTAGGGTGGCACTTTACATTTCCAATAATCAAAGTGCTTCCATTTTGGCCCCCATCTCCTTCACTGACATCAAGTATTCATAGGGTTTCTTGCAGCTTTCACTCTACTTGACCCCATTGGTTCTACTCACATTTTGTTGTACAAAACTTCCCTCTTTCTCCCCTCCCTTTCCCATTTCCCACCTTGCACCCAGTCCAGTCACCAAAGCTAGTTCAGAACAATGGGCAGCAGCACAAGACCTGGTCAAATTCAATCCATACAGCCATTTCACACTCTGTCCTGAAAGTTTCCCTTATTACTGTCATCTTAATCTGCAAAATACTAAAGGGGACCCTAGCAAAGGAATAATATATTTATTTATTTATTACAATTTGTGATACATGCTCTGAAAAAAACAACAACAACCCAACAAATTTGTGGTGAATAATAATCAGAATAGGCTAGGACTATGATAGGCTGAATAACAACCCCTCCCAAAGATGCTCAACCCTAATCCTCAGAAACTATGAATATGTTACCTGACGTGGTAAAAGGGAATTTGGAAATGTGACTGAGTTAAAGGTCTTGAGAAAGGAAAATTATCCTGGATTATCCAGGTGGGTGCAAAATAATTAAGGGTATTAATAAGAGGGAGAGAAGAAAATCAGAGTTTGGAAGATGTAAGGATGGAAGCAGAGGTCAGAGAGAAAGAAGATGCTGTGCTGCTGCTTTTGAAGCTGAAGGAAGGGGCCATGGACCAAGGACTGTAGGTGGCTTCTAAGCTGAAAAGAAAGGCAAGGAAACAGGCTCTTCCCTAGAGCCTCAGAAAGAACTAGCCTTGTAGACCCATTTTAGACTTTTGACATTGAGAGCTGTCAGAGAGTGAATTTGTATGCACTAAGTCATCACGTTTGTGATAATTTGTTATAGCAGCAATAGGAAACTAAGATGCATGCTCCAAAAAGAAAATTTCAGGGTATATAATGGTCAGGACAGGTTAGGATTAGTTGTACCCAAGCAACTCCTAAATCTTAGTGGCTTAACCTAAAGCTCGCTCTCTCTCTCTCTCTCTCTCTCTCTCTCTCTCTCTCTCTCTCTCTCTCTTTCTCTCTCTCTCTCTCTGTGTGTGTGGGAATGCACTAAGTGTCTGACATGAGGGATGGTTCTGCTTTTCATATTCCTCAGGGACCCACTATCTAGTGATGCCACCATCTCAACACATACCTTGAAAGTCATGGGGCCAGAATTTGAACCAAATGTTTGACCTGAAGCTATTCAATGCTCAGTGTTAACTAGCATATTACTATATTTTGAGTTCATGAGCCAGAAGAGTCAAGAAGAAGCATGGAGGCAATTGTTTCAAATCAGGTTTAACTATAAAATCTTTGAATATCAGAAGTCAGGGTGGTATTTGAAGACCATTATTCTATATATCATTTTGCAGGTGAAGATTCTGAAGACGTGCCCAAAGTCACATGGACTCACCACCAGGGCCAAGGTCAGTTCTAAACAACACTATCCCTACCTGTCTTGGTGGGAGAACTGACCCAGGGAAACACAACTCATGTCAATGTGGGAACCATTTTAATTAGATATAAACCAAGATATTATGATTCCAACTTTTCAGAAAGGAGAACTGAGGTTCAGAAAACTTATGTCCCAATGGGTGGAGTTTGAACTTGAGCCTCTGGTACCCTTGCCCATGCTCCTAACCAGTACTACACAGCTCCCTCTGGGTCTGCATGGCCCTCTCTCATCTAGTGCTGGTGATGAGGAAAGACAATGCCTGGAATCCCCTCTCACCCCTTGTAGCTACCAGCTTCACTGCACTCCTGGGCTGGAGAAGAACACAGCAGACACAGACATTCCCAACAATGAGTCTACAGGTTGAATATTCTTTACTGAGTCAGTCTCATGAAGCTGAAAGTCAGTATCTCTAGCAATGCTGAAGACAGTGAGTATTTACATCCAGGAGGTAGGGATGAATACCTCCACCTGTTGATAGGTTAAAGCGTTCATTGGAAGGCACTCAAACAGTTGCAGCTATATGCCGAAACTACTTTGTAGATGGAGGGCATTGCCAGGCTGTGTTTCTGCTGGGAGATTTATTGCCCGTTTTCACTGTGAATGTACTGCCTACTATGAAGGGATATCTTTTCTGAGGGAGAAACTTGAGGGACAGAATGTTTTGACTCTACCATTTACCCTGGGGTTGTATGTGGTCAAAACTGCTTTTGTTTTTCCAAGCAGAGACTAAGAGGCAAGTTGTGTCCTTGGGTTTCATGGCGTTGGTGTGGTGGTGCCTGTCCATTTACAGCTAGCTCTGTGCTTTCCACGGGCTGAGTCTGTTCTTCTAGAGTTTCTGGGAGAGAGGACCTCTTGTGGAATGTGTCCTCTAAACCTTCAGCTTTTGGGTTTGAATCTCAGGGCTACCACCTGCTGGCTGTGTGACCTTCAGCAAGTTATTCAACCTCTCTGGGTCTCTCAAGGGAAGTGCCCACCTGCCTAATGGCAGTGCTCACCTACAGCTGCTGTTGTGAGTTAACACATACAGGGGTGAGCACAAGTAGGTTAATAATAACAATACATAATACAATAATTAATAAGTGATAATACAAGAATAAACTTTGTGTTTTGTGTACTCATGACTGTAAACCTACTTTCGCCCAACCTTCTATAAAGCACTTAGAATTTGCCTGATCTACATTCATAGATGAAATTATCAAATAGGTTTCATTAGGCACATTAAGATAAGAAAACTGAATCTCAGAGAGGATGACTGACTTGTTCAAGGCCTCATAAGTGAATGACAGACCTAGATTCAGATTCTGGTCTTCTGATTTAGAACATTTGTAAAAACATTTGTCTAATGTTCCGCTCATCCTATAGAATAAAAGGCTAATATGCAAATAGACCAAATGGCAGAACAATCAAACAACCGGTTGCTATGACATGCACTAACCACCATGGGGCACGCACGGAACATGGCGGGCATCGGCAGCACGTGGCAGAGCATGGAACATGGAAGGCATCAGCCATGGCGGGATGGTGGAGCAGGTGAGCAGGGCTGCCAGACCAAGATGGGGCACCGGTTGCTACCATCAGAGCAAGCCTCTGGTGGTTACTGAAAATTCTTTGCTCATGTGCACCATGGTCCCACCCGGCGCTTGCACCCGCAGCCGGCGCTTGGCACTGGTCCTGATCGTTTGGCACCATCAGCTGGTGCGAGCAATGGCTGCTGGCCCCGATCACCCCTCAAGGCTTTTCTACCTCCCCTCCTCCTGAGAGGTGATCAGGCCAGCAACTGCCACTCACACTCACTGCCGCCACTCACACTCACTGCCGCCACTCACACTCACTGCCGCCACTCACACTCACTGCCGCCACTCACACTCACTGCCGCCACTCACACTCACTGCCGGCCTTTCTGGTGTGGGCCCCAATCACTCTGCGCTGTCAGTGGGTGTGAGTGGGGTGGTGCCATCAGCACATGGGAGTGGAGGCAGCAGGAGTGGGGCTGCTGGCTGACAGGGGACCAGGACTGTGGCAGGAGGGGCTGGGCAGGGGCACAGAGGATGGGCTGAGACCCGCCCCAGTGCCCACTGCAGTCTTGCACCCACAGTTCCTTTCAAGGTGCACAAATTTGTGCACTAGGCCCCTAGTTATGATCATAGAGTTAAGGATGGGGACTCCTGAGTCAGAGATCATCCCAAGAATTTGCTATTTTAGATTTTTACAGATGAGAAAAACCCAATCCAAGAGTCTGTGATCAGGGAGGAATGAATACTGACCCTGGTCCTAAGATTATTTCTATCCCTTGTGTGTTTTCCACACTAACTGGTAATAAACACCTATTTCTTCTCTAAAGAGCTAAACACACTATTTGTGGCAAGGTCAAAATAACAACATGGTACAAACACCTCCCAGGTTGATGGGGGAAGGGCACTGCCCTGAATATTTGCATTAATTCTCTTAATTAATTTGCTGATAAGGTCCAACCCTGAGCTTGCCAGGCCTGCAATAAAGGTAACCCTGACTCTGTGGCTTAAACAACAGATATTTTAGTCTCCCAGTCCTAGAGGCTGGAAGTCCAGGATCAAGGTGTCAGCAAGGTTGATTCCTCCTGAGGGCTGAGGGAGCCTCTGCTCCAGGCCTCTCTCTCTGGGTGTGTATGACTGTCTTCATGTTCACAGGGGCTCTCCCCGCATCTTCACATTGCCTCCCCTCTGTGTGTATCCCTATGTCCTCCTTTGCACAAGGACACTGTCATATTGGGTTAGGTTGGCCCTAATGACCTCACTTTAACTCAGGTACCTCTGTAAAGACGCAATCTGCAAAGAAGGCCACCTTCTGAGTAACAGGCGGTAGGACTTCAACATATAGATTTGGTGGGAGGGGATCCAGTTCAACCCATAACAGTCCATTTATTATTACTATAACATTGTGAGTTTAGTGTGTAGTCTACCTTTCAAGCTCATTGAGCTATTCTAAGCTCTTTGTATAAAAATTCAGTTGATGGCTAAGAAGTGAATATTATGATCTCCATTTCCAAATGAGGTAACTGGGGCATAAAGAGATGAAGTAACTTTCTTAAAGCTGAACAGCTAGTAAATGGTAGAGCCAGAAAATGAAACCAGTCCAGTTGCCTCAGTCCGTGCAATTAAGCACCAGTCTGTCCTTCCTGTGTGAGCAAAGCCAAGTCCTTTCTCTCCGGGATCTCACATTCCAGACCTTGGTCCTTTCAAAGGACTGGGGTCATGCAAGGTGAAGGAGACCCACTGTGACTAAGGGGATAGGGAAGGCTTCCCAGGGAGGCAATATCTTAGCTGAGTCTTAAATGACGTGAAACTAAGCATTCTGGAGAAATAGAGTGTACGTGCAGCAATAACAGGTTGGAACACAGGTGATGTGGGGCCAGGAGGCTGGAGTGGGAGCACATAGGGCAGGTACCAGAGCACCTTGGCCTTGTCAGCCAGGTGAAAGGGCTGGGCTCTACCTCACAGGCAATGGGGAACAACCGAAGGGGGTACAGCAGGGGAGTGACATGACCAATTGCACCTGTTAGAACCAGCACTCTTGTGGAGATGGTAGGTACACAGTTTGGAGGAGATGAGCTTGACTCCATGGGAAGCTAACAATGGGTCAGGGCTGGAGCCAGTGCTGCTGGGTAGTACTGGCCCGGTGTCAGCCCTGCAGGTGTATGGGCCACTTAATGTTTCACCATCAAGGACTAAACAACACAGTCCAGTGCAGCCCAGTCTCTGTGGCCAGTCCTTTGGAATTGTGATGATGAGCTTCCCTTTCCCCCTTCTCAGAAATGCCTTGGAACTCACAGGAAGCCGCACCCCTGACGGTCTGATCTTAATCCCAGGGCCCTCTACTCTCCCATATACTAAACACTAGGGTGCACCCAACCTCATACTAGATGGTTATAATCTAGTATCTTAATCATACCTCCTGCCTGGGCCTCTCCCTTGAACTATAAACCCAAATATCTAACTGCCTACTTGGACCCTCACCTTCCAACTTACTGTGAATACAGCTGACTCCTGATCTCTCTGCAAATCTGTTCCATCTTTTTTTTTAAATATATTTTTATTGATTTCAAAGAGGAAGGAATTATCTAATAAAAGAAAGCATTTGAGGATAAAAAAAAAAAAAAGAGGAAGGGAGAGGGGGAGCGAGAGAGAAACATCAATGATGAGAGAGAATCATTGACTGGCTGCCTCCTACACACTCCCTTCTGGGGATCTGGGAATTGAACCTGCAACCCAAGCATATGCCCTGACTGGGAATCAAACCATGACCTCCTTGTTCATAGGTGGTGGATGCTCAACCACTGAGCCATGCCAGCTGAGCAAACCTGTTCTATCTTAAATCATCTAATTAAATGTCAGTTCTTTCAGGTGCCCAGGCTTCATACCTGCAAATCCCTTCTTTCACATTATTTTTGTCCCATGCATCAGTAAATCCTGTTGACTCTACTTTTTCTGACCAGAATCTGACCATTTCTAGCCACCCTCACTGCCAAGATTCTGTTCTGGGCCACTGTGCCCACCTGCTTAGATTTTGACAACAGCCTCCCACCTGGTCAGACAGCCTCTAGCCTTGCTCTCTCTTATCATTTGTTTTCACAACAACAGCCAGATGATCCCTTTAAAATATAAATGGGATCTCCACTGTGCTACTCAAAACACTCAGGTGCTCTCCATCCACTCAGGGAGGAATGTGAAGTTCCTGCAATGGTCTGCAGGGCCCTACCAGGCTGACACTGCCCCCCGCCACTCTCTCTGTTGCCTCCTCTGTGCTGGCCTTTCTGGCCATATTATTGCTCCTTGAACACACCAGACAAGCTTCTGCTCTGAGCCTTCACATGTGCTTAAATTTCTCTGTTGAAAGTCCTTCCCTAATATATCCAGATGATCAACTCTCTTACTCCTTCAAGTGTCTGCTCTAAAGTCACCTCACAGCAGTGCCTTTCTCAAAATGATCCCATTTCAAACAGCAGCCTCTCCCACTGCCTCTCGCTCCTTCAGCCCTTCCCTGCTGACTTAAAAAAATAAATAAAACAAAATCCTCCTTTTAAAATGAGGAATAACTCATATTTCTCTTTCGACCATTTTTCCCTCTGAGCAGAAAAAGTTGCAGAACCACATTAGCTTAGTCCATAAAAAATGTTATTAGCTAACATGCCCTTTTGTACATTTTTCTCTAAATTGCCTAACATTCTACCTGTTTTGTTATTGTCATCCTTGCTAGCGATGACTGGCTTATAACTGACACTCAGTATTTGTTATTGACAGATCTAAGGTCACGCTCCAGCCCTGCTACTGGTCAGCTGTGTGATATTGAGCGAGTGATAGCCTTCTGACCCCCAGTTTCCTTCTCTCTCGCTCAAAACAACAACAAAACAAATGAAACAGGGCAAATGGCATTGACCTCGCTGTGTTGCCATGCAGATGAACTGAAATAGAGGATGTAAGTGGACATCCTGGAACATCAGAAAGGGCAAACTACATGTCCCTTTCTTTTTCCTACAACCACACCAAACCTATTTAGTCAGCCTCACATTTTTCCATGAAGGAGGAGCTTTACAAAGGTTGCTAAAATGCAAGGGGTGTGTGTGTGGGGGGGGGAGGGAGGTGGGGGAGAAGGAGATTTGGAGGAGGGAAGATGAAAGCAGCTTGCCCTTGCTCACTCTTTTCCAAAGTTCAGCTGGTTGCACTGGAGTGATGGGCCAGAGAGAAACAGAGTCCCACGCCCTGGGACACAGGGGCAGCACTGAAAGGGTCCTCTCTCCATTTGAAGCCAAGCCTCTGAGGGAAGATGCATGATTCACAGCAGAAAACAGCTTCATTCCAAATGCATGGTAAAGAGGATATAGAAGCAAAACACACCTCCGCACCACCCACCCCCATCCCGGAAAGAAACTGATTTATTGAAGAGAGAAAAAGAAGAGGTGGAAAACTGAAGAAGGAAAAAGCAAGATGTGGCCAGTCAGGAGAAAGAATTCTCGAACTATGCAAGCAGCACGCTGTACGGAAGAGGAAGAAGGGATTTCCACCTGGCTTTGTGCTGGGCACTTTCCCATAGAAAACACCTTGGATAATCTCACAATCTAGTAACTCACTAGTCCTCACTCAACTTTATCAACTCACTTAACTTTAAACCAAACAACCTAGTTGTAAACAACACATTTCACCGTAGGCTAATGGGTATAACCCAGGGATAAGTTATATGAAAAGACCTTGAATGAAAACTGCCCACAATCCTACTTTAGCAGCAGGAACCCTAGGGCGCAGGAGGATCCACTCCCTTGCCTGAGGCCACACAGCGAATAAGGAGCAAAGTGCACTGAAAAGCCACAAGCATGGCAGACCTGCCTTCTGCCCTCTGCCCTCTGTCCAGGGCGCCCATTCACCACCAGGAGGAGACACAGGCCACAAGGGCAAACACAAACCGAGAGAAGCCAGCAGGCTCCTGGAATAGCTGGGGAACTAGTTAGAAACCTCGCTAGCAGGATGCTCGCTGGGGTCCCTCACGCCACCGTCCCCAGGAACTCTTGTCCCCTTACCCTCCACTTTCCGAGGTGCAACACTGGCAGTACAACCTGCCTCAGTCCCACTTTCCCGGGAGCAAGACGGGCAGGAGCGGCGCTGCACTAACTCAGGAGGTGTCAGCTCCTCTCTCGGAGAGGGGGTGGGGATGGGGGGCGTAGGACCGCCTTTCCCCGCGTCTCTCCGTTGGGAGTGACTAGACCCGGTGAGACCGACACAGAGAAGGCGACAACCCAGCCCCACGCCTTACCGCGTCCATGGCTTTCCTCCGAGGCAGAGTCTGGGACACAAACCCAGCTTCCCAGAGCTGGATCCTGGGGCCGAGGGAACCCTTTGTGGCGCCTGCGCCGGCCAGGGAGCAATCACTTTCCCGGGACACACCTGAGCCCAGGCTGCGCACCTGCCCCACCTGGGCGGCGGCTCCTCCCTCGCCCGGGGCTGGGGCCGGAGCAATCTCTTCGCTGGCAGGGCAATCCATGGCCCAGCTTCCCAGGACCAGACGCCTGCAGGGGGGAAAGGGAGAGAGGGAGGACCCCCCCACTGTCCTGCCCTGGTGGGCAAGAGGCTCTCTCCCCACTGCTCCCCAGCAGGCACTCTCCAGGGGAGTTCACTGAGCAGCCGAGGCAGGGGAATCAGTGTGGAATGGGGGCGGCAGGGCTCTTGTTAGTACATAACACTCAGCTGGACAATGTAATCTCCATCAGTGACAGCCTTGGCCTATCCCCGCCCATTGGGATGACTACAAAGGGGACAGAGCTTGCCTAAACCTCAGGGCAATTTCGTTGAGGCCAGCAGGTGAGCGGCTATAATGGAGCATCTGTTTTTGGCCAGGCACTGTCTAAGCATTAGGGTACACTGTCATACTTCGATCTGACCGTAGAGCTGGGAAGGGCTATTATCCCTATTTAAAAGATGAGGGAACTGAGCCTCAGAGAGACCTTATAACCCGCCCCTGGTCACCCAGGTAAAAGATAGAAGCGTCAGGACTTGAACCCAGGTCGGGCTGACTCTAAAGTGATTTTGTTTTTGCTTTTGCTTTTGTTTGTTTGTTCTGACAGAGCTGGTGCTGGAAACCAAACACTTAGCTCCCAGTTCTCCCAGAGCTCATCCTGGTCTTGGGGGTTGGGAGCTGACTCAGCGGGGAACCCGTGCTGTACCTACTGCCTGCCAAGGGCTGCCCCCACCCACCGTGGGCCTTTACATACTTTGTTAGGGCCAAGCTGCTGACAAAGCTTCTCCTGCCCTGTGCAGGGGCGAAGAGGTGGTGGCGGGTGAGGAGAGCCCACCTGTGTGCTCGTTTCCTCTAACAGCTGGTCCCCATACCTGCTCATCACCACAGCTGCCAGATAATCTATTAAGAATACAGGCTTCAACACGAGTCAGTTCTGGTCTAGGGTCTGGAATCTGGGAATTTAGCTTTTTAGGTCAGTGTGTTTGAATAATTAATGACTCACAGCAAGATAGAGCCTTTACATCATGACTCAGGACAGACACACATATACACATACTAAAATAAAAATTTCTCAAAATGTAATCACTCTAACTTTGGGTGTGGCCACACTGATGGTTTCTCTCCTTTTCTGAGCCATGATGTGCCATTTCACTTAAAAAATCCATGGCCAGCGCACTGACTTCATGACTCTCAATTGGATCCATGCCGCCTTGTGGGCTCTGATCATAATCAGAGTGGAGTCCATTTCTCCAAGCTAAACGAGGGGCAGGCCAAAGGCCCCCTGTCACTTTCTGCACACCCCGTCCTCACTCCAGTCAAGGGTAAGGATGTCTTAAATACTTTAGCATGCAATATGATGAGGAATCCTCTGCAGAAGCTCTGGTGAGAACACAGAGCTCTGCTCCCAGCCCCAGCTGATAATTGGCTGTCAAATCCGCTTTGCTCTTAATGCAAGGGCTCCCCCTCGTGGCTTCTGACCAACCTACAAATGCAGAGGGAGCTGGACCAGGGGGCACTGGGAGCTCTGTGCTTTTCATTTTGGTTCAGGAAAACTTACAATGGTAGGTCATAGGATGGAGCAGGCACTACTTATTGGTTAGCTCTTAAGTGGGGGGTTGCAGAGTAGACTTAAGAACTGTGACTCTTGGAACTCTATAAGATTCTTTGTTATGACCTTATGATCCTCTAGGTGCTAACCTCAGTTTCCTCACTAGCTGTTTGCCTTGGGAATGCCAACAACCACCTCTAAGTGTATGTTCCTCATCTGTAAAACTAGGTAAGAGGTTTTGCAGTGTTGGTTTAGGGATTAATGTGCGTGAAAATTTCTACAGTTTTTAGCACTAAACCGGCACCAAAAATTCAGTTCCTCTTTCCCTTTGCCTCTTCCCTTCCATTAACAGTGGCTGTGTCAGAGTCAAAACCCACATGCTCCACTTGGATGTACAAATGAAGTAGTGGTGTTTTACTTTCCCATAATGATCCCCATTTGCTGTAAGCCCCTGTCCCATTGTAGCAGGTCCTTGCATCTAGTTTCATATAAGGAGAACATGCATGCTTCCATGGGGAGAGGTCAGGGCAGATGAGGCAGATGCAAAGTACAGACATGGTGGGGAGGGTTTAGGATGTGAAATTTGGGGCTTGACCTCAGTGTAGGGAGAGCTCATTATACTTAAGAATAAGTAAGTCAACTGACTAAAGAAGTATGAGATGCTATACATCCACAAGGTGCTTTGGTGGCTGGCTGCTAGTTCAGGCCAGGATGCCTCTCTGTGATGTGCACTTAATCTAGGCCCAAAAATGCCCTGCCAGGAACAGAGCCCCAGACCTTGCAAACATCAATCTTAGTTAGTCCTTATTTTGATTCTCATTTTCCAGGTGAGGAAACCGAGGCACACACGATATAGGTCATGGATTCTGGATAACACAGTTAGCAGGTGGAACAGCAAATATGCCTACCCCAGTCTGGCTCCAGAGATAACCCTCACAACCCCTCTGGTTGCTTCCATTTAAATTATAGAGGAATGCAGAATAATCAGCTCCTAGAATCAGAGAGCATGAAGGGTTCTTGCAAGGATGTGTTTTTCCAAACTCAATTTTGAAAGAAGTCAGCGAGAAAGCTTAGCAGATACCTAGGCTGAAGTTAGGCTCAAAATCTTCTAGGCGTTTCTGTCTTTCAAGCTCCTAGCCTCAGTTTGTTTTCCTGGTCTTGGAGGATGATGTGGCACACTCTCCAGGAAGTCCCCTTCCATTCCTTGGCATACTGAGCAGTAGAAATCAGTATTTCCAGCATATTCTCAGTGCTTCCAAACCTTACTTTCAGACTCAGGTACTGCTTGTAGCTTTTCAGTGTTTCCATTCACATCTGAGACTTTTATTTCTTGGCAAACATATTGCTTTCACTTTGCACCAGAAGTAGTGGTTTGTAGCAGAATACGCTAATGTACAAGAGGATTTAAAAAATATCTGAAAATGGGAAGTCACATGCATTCACCTCTTTCCAGCATAAACTTTAAGCATTATATATTATCTGATGACAAAGCTGGAGCATGTAGATTGATTGTCAGAATTAGGATGGTGCTGCTGGAGTAACCTATTATTAATATTAAAATTATTATTGGTTACATTAATCATTTCTGAGGATTTCCAGTGTAACATGTAATTTATTTATGTATAATTTATATCCTGACTACTTTCAAAAGGGAGAGAAGGAAAGAGGAGAGGAAGTTAGATTTATTGAGAGCCTATTGTGTAATGAGCTACACAGGTTACATATATTTCCTTGGATTCCTTGTGACAATGTGGTGAGATAAGAGATGTTATCCCTACTTGACAAGTGAAGAAAATGAGGCTCAGGAAGGTCAAGTTAAATCCCCTGGACATGCAGAGTATAGCTTATTCTCCACTTGGACTCTGCCCTACCCCAATCTATTCTTCCTTCCTCCACTCCATGCTGTTCCCAGAAGGACTTGAGGGAGTGGACAACATAAAGCCAACTAGGATGGCTAAGAGTGAAGATACTAGCCATGTAGAGGGCAGCACTGATGGGAAGGTAGGAAGGAGTGGATAAACAGTGCAGAAATATGGGTTGATTACTTCAAGGTATACAATCATTTAAAAATAAATTATTTAAGGGCAAAAATATGTGGGTTCAAGAAAGGGTCTGCTTCCTTTTCACCCAGTTTGTGAAAACTATATCCAGCTTGTTTAACTTTTGCCTTGAAGGAAGCTCACATCTCAATTTTGTGCTTATCTAAGTAATCATCTTAATAATGTGTAGTAAGAGCTTTCTGGAAGGATGCTAAGCAAGCATGACCAAGGCAAGTTGCTTTCCTGTTAGCATCCTGTTATCAACAATCTGAGGACCTACTTTGTGCCAAGTGCTGTGCTTGAATGTAGCAACCCTTTAGGTTCTTGAAAGGAAACTGTCTTCCTCTTCTGATGCCAGTTACATTATGGATGAAGCACTCAGGTGAAGTATTAAGATATTTTCTGATCTTCTTATCTTGTCGAGATCAAAGGAAGACCACTCCTCTGTGTGAAGGAGGTGGATTTTCCTGGAAGTAGGGAGTCATTCCCAATATCAGCCACTCCCATTTCCCATCATCCAGAACAGTAGGTCCTTGGATGAAAAATTCAAGCTGGGACACCTCCCCCCCTACTGCCACTCTCTCTTTGGTTCTGGATGGCAAGGCGTAGTAATAACACATGACCACCATGATTGGGGTTTAGAGTACAAGGATAAAGGAGTGATAGGTCTCTTCACAGAATTTACAGGTCAATTGGTAGGTGATTATGAATCATAATTTGGGTAGCTATTTTATTATGTATTTGGGAGCTTTATCAAAGACTTAGAATTGCTTTCCTTGTGAGGAGTTAGGGAGGGATAGCTCTCCCCTCCAACCATGTACACATCCCCTTCTGTCTCTAACTGCTCCCCCTCAAATGCCATGCTTATGTTTTGTAGGCTTAAGGCCCATGTGTCACCATTTCTGGGTGGTAGGGGTCAGATAGTCTCTGACATATCACTGTAGGACAGAAGTATGGCAGGCAGATGGTCCTATAGAAAACTCAAGCTAAAGATATATAAACTCCATTTAAAAAAAAAGCAAATTAGCAACTCTGTTTACTCTATATGTATTGATCCTCCAATCTTTGGTAAAATGTAGCCTAGCTAGATATTTAACTTCAGCTCTGGTATAATGAAAACAGTGTCCTCTGAGGTCACTGGCTGCAGTATTGGTCAATGAGAGACTCCCCAGGGCTGAGGAGCCTGGAGGAAAGGGCATAGAACACTCAGGTATCTGAGACACAGCTTCACTGTAGCAGCAGCTTTAATCTTGCCATTCCTAAATCCCTTCCAAATGGATTCATTTGGCCTCCAAACCATGGAAATAAAATAATGCTCTAGACATCACTGAGGAGACCATCTGGCCGTGTGTGGGCCTCATGCACAGGGGAACGTTTCAGCAGCCAGGCTAATACTCAGGTCTTCCACTTTGGCCACGGATGTGAATCTTCCTTTTATCTGCAAATTGCACTGGGCTCTGGAAATAGCTGTAAATTGGCCTGGCTCTTGCTTAAGTCACATATCAAACCTGAAGAGTAGAAAGATAATGAATCCTTCACCATTGGGCTATGGGTCCTGGCCAACACCCTCAATTTTTGGATTCTGTGACTGTTCTGAGATTGATGATCTCCCTCCATACCCAATGTCCTCACCATCTGTCAGGTACGAGGATGTCATGCTGGACCCGAGTGTAGGTCAGCTTGAACAAGGGGTTTGGGGTTGGGAATCCAACTAAAAATAAGTGGATAGGGCTCAAAAAAATATATCTTTTGGCTATAGAAGGAAAAATACATTGTTAGGAAGTGTCATGAAAGTGTCTTAGAGAGTGGAAATAAAAGAAAAATCTATGTATGAGCAGTAACCATGGTGGTCTATTTATCCAACAATTCTCAACTGCCGGATGGGGAGGTGAGCTGATGTATCATTCAGGGTCCAATGAGAGAAGCAGAACTCTAAGCATTTGAAAACAGAGGGGATTTAATACAAAGAATTGGTAATACCTGGGATGGCAGAGCTAAGGGACCAAAGTGGGGACTGTCAAGAAACCCAGAGATTAGCAACAGCTGGGAGCCACTAGACTGGAGGGACAAAGAAGAGGGGATGTTATCAGGACCTGGGAATCACTCAGAGGAAACTAGAACCAGAGAGAGAGAGAGAGAGAAGAGAGAGAGAGAGAGATAGAGAGAGAGAGATGGCCACTGGCACATATACTACTGATGCTCTAGAGAAAGGAGAAAATACCCTGGCTTCTCCCCTCCTCCCACTCTTCAGTCCCCTCTCTGTGCTTCCCATTGGCCAAACCCAGGCAGAGTGGCTGACATAGGAACCTGGGTCATGCAGCCTGCAGGGGTCCAACTCTCCACCATACAGAGAAGTGCAGGGCTGAGGGTGAAGAATGGGTCTGTGGCAGTCTCTCCCAAGCCAAGCATGAGTAAGAAATAAAAATAGTGCAAGAGAACAAGGAAGTGCTATAATAGACTTTTTTTTTTAAAGCTCCAGGATAAAAGAAAGAGCAACAGAATCCTTCTTCTTGTGGAGGAGAAGGGTTAGGAGAACTCCTTGGAGGAGATGACAGAAGGCTTGGTCATGTGTGAGGTGTGAAAGTATGACATGAAGGCAGGGAGAAGGGCACTTCAGGACAGGCAAGGGCATGAGCTGAACCACAGCTTCCAGAGGGGTCTTGGCATCCCCAAGGAGCAGAGAGAGCTTTAGCCTGGCAGGAATGCAGGGCCTGTGGGCAGGAAAGCAGCCCCAAAGAGGCCACAGCAGCACACAGGGGTGGTTCAAGGCCTGGAGGGCGCGCTGTGCTCCGATTTAGCGTGCACTCTGGGGGATTCAGCTGCTGGGTGAGTGCGCGAGGGCGGTATTAGATCACCTTGGTTGTAGAGAAAGAGTATAATTCCCTGGGATCCTCTCTTCTTCCACTACACAATGTAAAACTCAGGTGCCTCCTGAGTGCTCACTGTTTACCATTTATTCAAAATATCTTTTTGGAATTCTCCATTGACAATTGTCTTCAGATCCCATGATACGTTATTTAAAAAGACAAATCTTTGCTTTTGAGGATAGATTCAATTTTTTTTAAGCCTTAAAGTGGATTGGGGATCAAATCAGATGCATAATGTGGTCAATCAAGCCACTATACTTTTTTGGTTAAAACTGAGGTGTAATTAATACAATTTGAGCTACAGTTACATTGAAATATGAATACCACCTCTCTAGATGAATGCTCAGAAGAGCAACTCTCATTCAGATATCTAAGCAGTCCATTTAAAAATCAGTTTCATTATTTTATGATTTACTTTAGGCATAGGAAGAGTGAATGAAAAGAACAGTCCCTCCCATTTGTGGAGCATCTCATGCTTCCTAAAACATGTGTACAACATCAAAGGGAAATACAAAGAAATAAACAGGGGAAAAGAAAGCAGAAGAGCAAGAAACTAAATTCTTCTTAAGAGACATTTTTTTTTAACACTGCACTATCAAAAGAGACAGGAAGTCATATCTGAGTATATTTCAAGAAGTCAATATCTGAAGATATTTTAGGAAACTCATTGTTAGAGGTTAGGAAACTGAAAACTATAATGTCCAGTTAACATGCAGATTTCTGAAAGGTGGGTGGTCATTTTGAGTGATCACAAAATAACATTTATCAGCTATCCCTGTAATTTGTTAATTGCTTCTGGGAAAAATAAACATACCAATTGTAGCACATATTTTTATTTATTTTTTTAAATTTCTTTATTGATTAAGGTATTACATATGTGTCCTTATTCTCCCATTACCTCCCACCTCCCATTCATGCTCCCACCCCCTGGTGTCTGTGTCCATTGATTAGGCTTATATGCATGCATACAAGTCCTTTGGTTGATCTCTTCCTCTTACCCCCACTGTCCCCTACCTTCCCTGAGGTTTGACGTTCTGATTGATGTTTCTCTGTCTCTGGATCTATTTTTGTTCATCAGTTTATGTTGTTCATTATATTCCACAAATGAGTGAGATCATGTGATATTTATCTTTCTCTGCCTGGCTTATTTCACTTAGCATAATGCTCTTCATCTCCATCCATGTTGTTGCAAATGGTAAGAACTCCTTCTTTTTTACTGCAGCGTAGTATTCCATTGTGTAGATGTACCACAGTTTTTTAATCTACTCATCTGCTGATGGGCACTTAGGCTGTTCCCAAATCTTAGCTATGGTGAATTGTGCTGCTATGAACATAGGGGTGCATATATCCTTTCTGATTCGTGTTTCTAGTTTCTTGGGATATATTCCTAGAAGTGGGTCAAATGGGAGTTCCATTTTTAGTTTTTTGAGGAAACTCTATACTGTTCTCCACAGTGGCTGCACCAGTCTGCATTCCCACCAGCAGTGCATGAGGGTTCCTTTTTCTCTGCATCCTTGTCAGCACTTGTCATTTGTTGACTTGTTGATAATAGCCATTCTGACAGGTGTGAGATGGTACCGCATTGTTGTTTTGATTTGCATCTCTCTGATGATTAGTGACTTTGAGCAGGTTTTCATATGTCTCTTGGCCTTCCTTCTGTCTTCTTTTGAAAGTGTCTATTTAGATCAGTTGCCCATTTTTTTTATTGGGTTGTTTATCTTTTTTTTGTTAAGCTGCATGAGTTCCCTGTAAATGTTGGAATTAAACCCTTATCGTTGATATCATTGGCAAATATGTTCTCCCATGCAGTGGGCTTTCTTATTGTTTTATTGATGGTTTCCTTTGCTGTGCAAAAGCTTTTTATTTTGATGTAGTCCCATTTCTTTATTTTTCTCTTTAGTTTCCATTGCCCTAGGAGCAGTATCAGTGAAGAAATTGCTTTGGCATATGTCAGAGATTTTTCTGCCTATGGATTCCTCTAGTATTTTTATGGTTTCCCGTCATATGTTTAAGTCCTTTATCCATTTTGAGTTTATTTTTGTGTATGGTGTAAGTTGGTGGTCTAGTTCCATTTTTTTGCATGTATCTGTCCAATTTTCCCAACACCATTTATTGAAGAGACTGTCTTGACTCCATTGTATGTTCATGCCTCCTTTGTCAAATATTAATTGAGTATAGTAATTTGGGTCAATTTCTGAGTTCTCTATTCTATTCCATTGATCTATATGTGTGTCCTTGTGCCAGTACCAGGCAGTTTTGAGAACAGTGGCTTTGTAATACAGTTTGATATCTGTTATTGAGATCCCAACTACTTTGTTCTTCTTTCTCAGGATTACTGTAGCTATTCGGGATCTTTTTTTATTCCAGATGAATTTTTGGAAAGTTTGTTCTAGGTCTGTGAAATATGCCATTAGTATTTTAATGGAAAGTTGTAGCCCATACTTTTAGTAGTCTATTGAACATTCATTTTCTCCTGCTCGCTCTTTCTCCTGCTTAAAAACATTCTTTAACACACACACACACACACACACACACACACACACACACAAATGTGCTCTCATTCTTTCCCCACAAGCCTATGTAGTTTAAGGAAAGTGGAGGCCACACCTAGCTCCAGGTCCCGATTGGCTGGTCATCAGCATATGCTCTCCACGCAAATGAAGTGATTGGTTCAGGGGTGAGCATGTGATCTAAGCCAGTCCAATCAGAAGAATCAGAGGATTCCCTATTAGAATGTTGGGATGAGATTTCCTCTTGCTCTCAAGGCAGGCTAGAACATGCAGTAGCATGCTGTCAGCTCTCTTTGACTATTAGGGGAGTTTGTTTTAGAATGAAGCTTCGGCAGAAGAACAGTGGAGACATTCAAAGAACCTGGGTCCTTGCGCTTCTGGATTGATTAAACTAGCCCTCAGGTTTTGTGTACACTTGGAGTTTCTAGCTCTGGGAGCCAATAAAATCCCCACTTAGTTTGCCAGTTGGAGTTGGGTCTTCTTTTTCTTGCAATAGAAACCTGTGTGATAACAATGAAAATACCCTTTCAGAATGATTTCAGAATGAAAACATAGCTTTCGTGAGACACAATTGCTTTTTAACCAGCATTTATTGAGCCCTGAGTTTGTGTCAAATATTTCCACATACATTATTTTATTAAATCTTCATACATCATCCCTACTTATAGTTGTGGAAACTGTGGCTCAAAGAGGTGAATTGATTTGCTTTAATAGTCAGAGTAATTAATGCTGGCTATTACAACAAATAGCCCTCATTTCTCAATGGCTTAGCATCTATATTTATTTCTTGCTCATGTTACAGTTTGAGGAGACCCAGTGTCCTTTAAGTGATGACTATGGATTCAGCTCACTGCCGTTGTATGACCCTGACCTCTTGGACTATTTTGTTTCCATTGGTGTGCACACAGAGACAGAGAGTGTGAACAATCACTAGGGATGCTGTAGGGGTAAGGCCTGGAGTGTTGTATCATTCCATCTACACCCCATTGGCCAGAACTCATTACGTGGTTCCCAATTGCAAGGGAGGCTGGGATATACAGTCTCTCAGAGTTGCTATCTGTCTCCTGTGTAGGGCCACCTCAGAATGCTGCCCACCACAACTTGTCAGGGGAACCAGGATGCTAAGCTAAGCATTTCTATGGCCTTCTATTTCTCCTGCTCCTCCCCCGCCCCAACTTCCCTCACAGTATACACATTTACATTTTGTTAGTTCCCTCAGTAATCAGTTACCCTGCTTATGTAAAGGTCAATTTGTATTTTTTCCTCGGTATTTTCTTAAGGAAAGAAGTAATTCATAGCTTTCCTAACACTTGGTAGACCACAGAAGCTGTTACTACCTCTGAGAAGTGTTCGCTGCATAATAACGTGTATGAGGGATTGATCATTTACTTATCCTCAAAGCTGATGGACTTAATAGGGAGGAGTGCTCTGTAATTCAGATATAGTTGTAAAGAATAAATCAAATTTCTCTGTGTACTTAGGGGAGAAAGAATTACTCAAATGCTGCGCCTGCAGCTTCGGGTCTCTTTACTGAGTCTGCAATCCTGCTCATTGGCCACCGGGAGGAGCACTAAGCCCATCCCTGCACAGTCAGCTATTTTTAGAGGTTGCTTCTAGCCCCAAGGAAGAGGCCGGAGGAATAGAAGACTATGATATATCTGTATTTTCAAATTGGACTAGCTTATAAATTATTTGTGAGTCCAATAAAAGGCAATTATCAACATTTCCTACTATTTCAAGAGTAATATATTCTATGTTAGAAAAAGATTCAATTTATTCCCCAGCTATGATTCAGACAATGGAAGTAGGAAGCAACCACAACCAAAGAAAAAAAATTGTAATCCTATGTAAATTTCTGTCTTTAAAACTCAAATCAGAAGATGTGAATTCTGGCCCTGGTGGGCATGAAGTACTTGCCCCGAGGCAGTGGAATTTGATGGGATTGGAGAGGTAGCTGGAAGCGTGTGTGTGTGTGTGTGTGTGTGTGTGTCCATGCAATTACTTTTTCCTAGCACAGGGGAAGTAAACCAGAATACCCTTCTCCAAGCTATTGAATAATGAGTATTACAGAATTATTTTAGGAAGTATAGTTTTATTATTTCCATTTCTAAAGACATGCAATATCATGGAGCTCAGGAGATGCTGGTTTTCATTACCAGGCTGTTGTGTTAAAAAGATCCCTTGCTGCTCCCCAAGCAGTCAAGAAGCAGACTCCTTCGCTAAGCAGCAGCCTGGGGTAATGGGACAAGAGAGACAGAGCCTGAACCCTGCCTCTGTGAGGCAGTACAAGTGAGACTTTGGAAAACTTACTCAACCTCTCTGATCTTCAGTTTCTACTATACTCATCTCACAGAATGAATGAAAAGATGAAATGAAATGGTTTACATGAGTACCTAGCACATCATGGGTTGCCAATAAATATTAACTTTCTTTGTTTTCTTAAAGAGGGTCTCTCCACAGTGTGGCTTGGGTTTTCTCACAGTGTGGCTTGGGTTTCCTCACAGTGTGGCTTGGGTTTCCTCACGTAGGGTGTCTATGTGTAAAGAGCAGATGGCCCAACAGACAGAAAGCTATCCATTCATGAAGTCTTGGACCTGAAACTGGCACAGCACCAGTTGTGTCATATTCTATCGGCCAGAGTCCAGATTCAAGGGCCAGGGACATAGATCCCATCTCCTCCTCTCTTGGTAGTAGAAAGAGTATCAGCAAGTTGTAGGATCATGTTTTAAAATGGCCATGTCTGCCCTCTGGCTACAAATTAGTTACATTTATTCCACATGCTAACTATTCTCAGCACCTCTCAATACCCCCCAAAATCTCATCCCATGATGGTGATAGATTCAGGCTGGAGGTTTAGGATCTTGTCATCTAAGCAGGTCCAGGTGTCCATGAGGCTCCTTGGATACAGCGCCTCAGAAACCGCTCCTTGATCAGAAATCTTGTCAACTAACAAGACAAGTCATCTACTTTCACATATGATGATGAGACCACCCCAATCATCAGAGCAGCAACATCCAGCAGAGGGCAGGCTGCGGTGTCAGTCTGACGGGAGATGTCTTACAGAAGCCTAGTGCCATGGACAGAGCACAGGTGTGATGATAGAGATCTGGCTGCAACTCCAGGCTCTACCACTGGTTTTATGGGTGGTAATGAATAGGTCACTTTATTTCTTATTTAATTTAATTTTTTAAAATAAATCTTTATTGTTCAGATTATTACAGGTGTTCCTCTTTTATTTCCCCCATAGCTCCCCTCCACTTGATTCCCCACCCCACCCCATGCCCTTACCCCCTGCCACTGTCTTCATCCATAGGTGTAAGATTTTTGTCCAATCTCTTTCCGCACCCCTCACACCCCCTTCCCCCTGACAATTGTCAGTCCACTCCATTTCTATGTCCCTGATTCTATTATATTCACCAGTCCATTCTGTTCTTCAGATTTTTTATTCACTTGATTTTTAGATTCACTTGTTGGTAGGTATGTATTTGATGTCATTTTGTTGTTCATAATTTTTATTTTTACCTTTTTCTTCTTCTTCCTCTTCTTAAAGAATACCCTTCAGCATTTCACGTAATCCTGGTTTGGTGGTGATGAACTCCTTTAGCTTTTTCTTGTCTGTGAAGCTCTTTATCTGACCTTCAACTCTGAATGATAGCTTTGCTGGGTAGAGTAATCTTGGTTGTAGGTTCTTGCTGTTCATCACTTTGAATATTTCTTACCACTCCCTTCTGGCCTGCATAGTTTCTGCTGAGAAATCCACTGACAGTTGTATGGGTACTCCCTTGTAGGTAACTAACCGTTTTTCTCTTGCTGCTTTCAAGATTTTCTCTTTGTCTTTTGCCTTTGGCATTTTAATTATAATGTGTCTTGGTGTGGTCCTCTTTGGATTCCTCTTGTATGGGGTTCTGTGTGCTTCCTGAACCTGTAAGTTTATTTCTTTCACCAGGTAGGGAAGGTTTTATGTCATTATTTCTTCTAATAGGTTTTCAATATTTTGCTCTCTCTCTTCTTCTAGCACCCCAAAAATTTGGATGTTGGTTTGCTTAAAGTTGTCGCAGAGGCTCCTTACACTATCTTCCTATTTTTTTTTAATATAGTTTATTGATTTTTTACAGAGAGGAAGGGAGAGGGATAGAGAGCTAGAAACATCGATGAGAGAGAAACATCAATCAGCTGCCTCCTGCATACCCCCTACTGGGGGATGTGTCCGCAACCAAGGTACATGCCCTTGACTGGAATCGAACCTGGGACCCTTCAGTCCACAGGCCGACGCTCTATCCACTGAGCCAAACCAGTCAGGGCCTATCTTCCTATTTTTGGATTCTTTTTTCTTTTTGTTTTTCTGGTTGGGTGTTTTTTGTTTCCTCATATTTCAGATCTTTGGTTTGATTCTTGGGGTACAGTTGAGTTTCTGTATATTCTTTATTTTAGGCAGTGTATGCTTCATTTCTGACTGGTCCTTTTCCATTTTTTTGGCATTCTTATTAAGATCCTTAAAGGTCTCATCAAGTTTCTCAGTGGTTTTTAGAAGATTCTTGAGTAACCTTATAAATGTGGTTCTGAACTCTATGTCGTCCAGTAGTTTGTTTTCCTCCGTTTCTTTCATTCGTGACATGTTTCTTTGTCTCCGCATTTTGACTGCTTCCCTGTGTTGATGGAGTGGCTTTGTGTGGTAGGTGACCTATAGGGGGCAGTAGCTAAGCCTCCCCAATCACCTGAGGTGGACGCTCTTGGTACACCCCTTTGTGGGCTGAGTGCAAAGTCTTGGTGTAGTTAAGCCTTGATTGCTATTGGTACAACGGGAGGAATTGACCTCCAGGCCAATTCGCTGTGAGGACTTGCTGTGCCTATAGTGGAAGAACTGCTGCGCTGGAGACACGCTTATGGTGCAGGACTTGTTTCAGTGGGGCTTTGGTGCTCACTGAGTCTGCCTCTTGAATGTGTCACTTATGGATGTGAGGAGTTGAAATCTGGTGTATCACACTGACCACTAGGTACACTAGCTTCTGGATCTCCAATGGGGTGCAGGTCAGCTACTGTCTGAGGCCACCCAGCAGGAGCTACAGCGAGAGCTACAGTTTTCTCCTCTTTGCTTGGGGTTTGGAGGTTTTGGAGCTGTCTGATCTGGGCTGCAAGTTTGCTAGGTTAAACTGCGATAGGGTAGGCCATTCTTATGTTAAAGCCACTTCTTGGAGCTTGGGTGGGTTTGTAGGTTGTGCGGGGTGGGGTCTCAGGGTGTCACTAGGCTAGGGCGTGGCAAACAGCGATGGCTGCCAGTTAGCCAGCTCTGTGTTTCCAACTGTGTTTCCAACTGCGTTCCCGTGTCCCATGCCCCAGTGCAGCAAACAATTATTCCTGCGTGCAGCTCTGCAAGCAAGCCCCCCTCACTTTCTGACCCGATGTCAGACAGTCCAGCTTCTCCCCGTAGGAGTTCGGGTCCCCCACGTCTCCCCAGAAACTGGATTTCAGAGTAATCGGGGGCTTGTCTCCCTTCAGGTTGAAAAAAGCAACACCTGCCGCCAGCCCAGATCAGGCACCTCCGTACCTCAGCTTTTTAGCACTTGTGCACATCTCAATGCTCTTTTCTCTTTCCTTCTAGTTGTAGAACTTCCACTCAGCCAGCTTTCCTGTGGTTCTGGGTGATGGACGTTTTGTCTTTTAGTTGTAGTTTTGAAATTGTTGTGCGAGGCAACAGTTTAGGTGTTTACCTACGCCGCCATGTTGTATTCCCTTATTTTGTTTTTTAATATAGAAACATCAATGATGAGAGAGAATCATTGAACTACTGCCTTCTGCACGCCCCCTAACTGGGGATCAAGCCTGCAACCTGGGCATGTACCCTGACTGGGAATCGAACCATGACCTCCTGGTTCATAGGTCAATGGTCAACCACTGAGCAACTCTGGCCGGGCAATAGGTCACTTTAATATTCAGAATCTCAATTACCTTTTCTTCAAACTGGGAATCACAATCTCTACTCCAGAGAGCTAATGTGAGATTTAAAAGAGGTATTGTGTGTGCTGGAAATAGGCATATACCAGGTCTTTAATAAAGGCAAGTTGAATTTGACATCTGAGATCTGCAAATAAAATGGACATGATATTTATTTCACCAAGTGGATGAAAGACTCAAAGTATATTAAAGGGCTTTGTAGACTGTGAGGTTTTATGAAAGAACTAGAGGCCTGATGCATGAATTCATGCATAGGTGAAGTTCCTCTGGGTGGCCTGTGGGGAGCCAAAACCCACAGTCCAATGCCACCTGCAGCTCCTACCTGCTGCTCCCGCTCATCCTGGCCCCACTGCGCCTGCCGCAGGTTCGCGCCCAATTAGTCTCAATCAGGAGAGGCTCGTGCCACTGCAGCAGTGCTTGCCAGCCATGAGCCCTGTATCTGGCACCCTCCCGAGGCGAGTGGCCTGTGGGATTGGGTCGAAACTGGCTCTCCGACATCCTCCGAGGGGTCCCGCACTGTGAGAGGGCATAGGCCAGGCTGAGGGACTCCATCGGTGCACAATTGGGGACCAGGGAGGGACCATGGGAGGGCTTCAGGGCATGTCCCACCCATTTCACTCAGTCCCAAACAGCTGGACCCCAGCAGCAAGCTAACCTACTGGTTGGAGTGTCTGGATGTAGTCAATGCACGTCAGAGCAACTGGTTGACCAGTCAACTGTCTGCCCCCTGGTGGTCAGTGCACATCATAGCAAGTGGTTGAGCGGCCTTGGCATATCATTAGCATATTACACTTTGATTGGTTGAACAGTCGACCTGTCACTGGACGACCAGACACTTAGCATATTAGGCTTTTATTATATAGGGTAATGTGTGTGTTTGTTTCTTTTCTTAATGCTCGGTCAAGGCCCACCATCAGCAGGGTGGAGTCCCCTCTCCCTGGGGCTGGTGATCCTTTGGTCTCTGAGGCAGAGCTAGGAAAGGGAACTGCTGGTTGGACATCAGTCAAAAGTCATTAGACTTTTCCTTTCCTTTTAAGCTTGCCTTTGCCCTGAAGTCACCAGATTTCATCTACATGGGATCACAGGCACATGCAGTAATCCAGCCTTTTGGTTCAGAGAAGATTTCTGGAACAGATGAGCAGACTAATCTGGACTGGGGCCAACAGGTCAGCTACCAGGCGTGGTAGCTTGGTTTCTGCTTCTGGGAGACAATCATGAAGCAAAATGAGTATGGGTTTAGAATCAGGCAGACCAGGGATCAAATCCTGGCACTGTCTCTTCTTGACTGAGTGATGACAAGAAAGGTCCGTCACCCACTGAATCCTCTGATATCTCATCTGATAAATGGGGACATGATCAGTCCGGCTGACAGAGTTGCTCTGAGAAGGCACCAAGGCAATGCATACAAAGAGCTCATTCAATGCCCGATGCAGAGGCAGTGCCAGACAGAAGTTGCTTTATTATTATTGGAAGAACGTGGCATAATAATATCCACCTAATCAACTGGTGTGAGGATTGGATGAATTGCATACAGAACTCTTCCACAGAGTCAGGCTTGTACAAAGTTCTCAGGAAATGTTAGTTGCTGCCATCAGTAATTTTAATTTTAGCAATAAAAGTTTTGATCACATGACTAAACTAATATTCCTTGAAAATTTCTATAGGCTAGAAGACAAGGTTTAAATTATACACATAAACACACACACATTCAAATACCATTTGAAAGATTTCTCCTGCAAAAGCCAGGCATATAAGCAATAGATTGGCACAGAGCAAGGAAAGAAAAACAATGAGAAAGGGATAGGGAGCCATATTGAGACCAATACCCACACTTGGTCAATGGTTCCAGTGAAGGCGTGCACAGTGAATTTTCCATTTTGCAAATGATACCAATTTTTTTAGGCAGAGAGAAATACTAAGTTGAGCAGAATTATTAAACCATTGGAACTAGGGGTATAAAGCATAGATGGTTGTACTTATTTTCCAGTCACTATCTTTAGCTCTGTTCAAATCCCCTTCCTCACATCTCACTGGTAAATGCACAGCTTTCTGTTTGCATTCAGCAATTAGGAAAGATCAATCCAGTGTTTTAACTTCCTTATCCCAACCATACTCCTTTTGGGTCCCTACTTAACCTACTTGCATGGCTATTCCAGTGAGTCTCCTGCCTTCCAAAACCAGGAGAGAAGCAGGCATCTAAGTCCCTGAATGTCAAGGGCACCTCTTGCAATAACTTTCTTATCATGTTCCTGTCATATCAGCATGGCCCTAGGCTGAGACCACAGATTCCATAACGCAATAGCAGATGGGCAAGTAAAATGCTGTAGTGTTTAGCTGTTGTTACATATGGTGCATAGCAACTATGACAAAACTCTGGTTTAAACCACATTTTCCCCCTCACAGACCTGTGCTCAGCTAAGCAGCTCTGCTTCAGACATGCCAGCTAGCCTGAGTCTGAATCTGGTTGAACAACTCTCATTCAAGAGAGTTTAGGGAAATGACAATAAATAAATAAATAAATAAATAAATAAATAAATAAATAAATAAATAAAAAGAGTAGTAGAAGAGGAGAAAGAAAAATTCAATGTCATATTTTGTTGCTGACTCAGCTACTCAAATGCAATTGTGTAATTTCAGTAATACAGAAGGCAAATATATACAGAACTTGAAGGATACAAGCTTGAATATATCTGAGGGTATGCAGGCCAGCTGAGCTGTTCTGTCCCATATGCCTCCTCTCCTCCAGGACTAGAGGACCACCCAGGGCATATCCTTCTCATGGCAATAACAGAGATAGAAAAGGCCTCTCTAAGGATTATGCCCTCATTCAACTAAGTCAAAAGGCAAGAAGGGAAATGAGGACTCTCCTTGCATACCTTGTTCATGTCATCAGGGTAGAAAGACTTCCTCTAAAGTTACCAACAGATTTCCTTGGCAGCTCCTCTGCAAGAAATGGGGTCCCATGTGCATCTTTCAAAGAATCCCTGGAAAAGGGCAAGATACGAGTTATAATGGACTTAGAAATGTTTGTTCAGTGGGTGGATTCTTATACAAATGAGTAATCCTTCTTTAGGTTCCAACATCACTTTTAGGAATGAACAAAAAAGCATACCCAGGTTTAGAAAAATGACCAAAAAGTGAGTAGAAGAGAAGAAAGAAAAATTCAGTGTTGTATTTCATCGGTTACTCAGCTACTCAAACTCAGTTGTGTGATTTTAGTAATAGAGAGGGTGAATATATGCAAAGCTTGAAGGATACACCAGTGCTTCCCTGATATGGGGGTTCTTATTTCATACGCAACAAAATAAAGGCAATTGCAGTGAAGAACTTAATAATAATGATAATAATATGTTATAAGTAGCTGATAATAATAATTAGCTACTATTAATACTTAAGTAGTACAAACTAAGTGCCAGGCACATTTCTAACTGCTTTACATAGATAAATTCATTTATGTGCTGCTTCTGATGACTGATGTGGACAACTGCCCGCAACAAACCACCCATCCTGATACTGACACCCACACCTGTGTGTTCCTCTCCCACTCTGGTCTGGGATTGGCCATGAAACTTGCTTTGCCAACGGGTCATTAGCAAGTGTGACCTAAGCAGAAGCATTCTCTCTTGGAAGTCAGTGGCTGGGCTGGAACATGGCCTAGGTTAGTCTCCTGCATGACAAGAGGCCATGTGGAGAGGAAATCTGAAGGGGGAGGGGCCATCATGCACGTTCCAGCCCCAGTTGAGCCCTCAGCTGAACGCAGCCCATGTGTGACCTTCTACAAAATCCTGAGAAATAAGAAATCAAAGTTGTCTTCAGACACTAAACTTTGGGAGAGTTTGTTACACAGCAATAGAAATGGAAATATTTGGTACAACAAATGTGTGTAAATTCCTTGGACACTTACATGAAGAACTTTATTTTTCTTTCTTACTATTTGGGATCAGCCAGAAAAGCTAAGGGGATGACTGTGAGCCTCATAGGGTTAATTCATTCATTCGATAAATATTTAGAGGTAGTGTTTTGGGCACCAGGGACATTGCAGCTTGCACAGCCCTGCCTTTATGATGCATAAAGTTTATGACAGGGACTCACCCTCCTTGATGCCCAATAAAAGTATGAGTAGAGCCCTCCCAACTATACCATTTCTTCATAACCTACTATATATCTGTCTCCCATCTGAATATGACTTCAATGTGCTTGTGATTCCATAGACAGGGAGCCTAGACATACTTTAAAGTCAGAATAACTTGGCCTGAAATCCTCTCTCTCTCCTTCTTCTAGTCTCAGTTTCCTCATCTCTGGACTGCGTATTAGAATTCTCACCTATAATTAAAAATAATGGTTAAAAAAAGATAAAAGAAGAATTCTCATCTACAGCAACTGTAAAGATGACAAGTAGAGCACAGGTGCTCATAAGTGTTAGAGTTCCTCCTTCTACCCCACACATGGAAAGCCTCCATCCAATTTCAGGGCAATTTCAATGGGAGAGCTGGTCAGGGCATCAGGGCTGCTCCCCTCTCATTTTCTAGGATGCTGATGCTGACAGGAGTTTTGAGCCTAGCTCTCCTGCATGTTCTACACCTGCCTGACTCCCTGACCCTTTGCACAGGGAAGTTGAGGCTGTGATCCCTGACGCTGTCCCCTCGCCCACAGAGCTTTGCCAGAGGCACTTAGGTACATTATCTCAATTGCTCTTTCCAGCAGGCCTGCGAGGTAGGTGTTCTCAGCCTCATTTTACAGTTGAGTTACCTGAGGCTCAGAGAGCTGAAGGGACTTTGCAAGGTTACAAAGAAAATGAGTGGCTGAACTTGCTTTGACACCTGGGAGTCCTATGTCCTGCCTTAGGCTCTTTCTAGTTTCTTTGCAAGGCCTCCCTGCTGCACCCTCACCCCTACCCCCATCCCCATGCGCCATGCTCTGTCACAGAGATGCTTGAGACATGAAACCCACAGCATTCTCAAGAAAGGGAGGCACGCAGGATTATTTTCTTGCAACTGTGTGCGTAGGAGGCATTAGCATTCACCCAGGAGCCGCTGAAATCCACTCAGCTGGAACTGAGTCTGGCAAGAGGGGCCTGACCAAATTTGTTTACAGTAGGCTAATCGGGCTCTGTCTCCCCCTCCGCACAGCCTGGCTTTGTGAGAGCAGAGACAGTCTAATTACAGACTGACAGCCCAGAGTATCTCGTGGGAGTACAAGTCCTGAATAAAAGTATTGAGAGAGACTTGAACAGTTGGAAATATATATTCATATTTGTTTCCTAGTCCTGTCGTGCTAAAGGGGTGCCTTAGATTGGGATTACAGAAGGACAAGGTTTCAGACTGGAGAAGGCAGTGGAGGATGTGCCAGCTGTCAGGTGTGGACACCGAGGTCCAGAGAAGTCCAGGGACTGTCCCTAGGTCGTGCAATGCAATCCTGTAGAGTTCGGTGTATGAATCTAGAGGTCTGACTCTGGGGCTTCTGAGTTTCCACCATGCCCTCTTGTCCCCAAGCATTTCCCCTGGTGTGTCAGGTGCATGGAGTGCCAGTCCCTAGGAGTCAGTCTCAAAGCTGGTTTCTCTGCCTCCAGTCTCTGCCTTCTCTGGTCCATTCTCCATGGTCCCCCAGATTGCAACATAGAAGTCTGATCAGGGGTTCTGCTGCTTCACCTTCAGTAGCCCCTCCACATCCTTAGAGTTGGAATAGAAATCTTAGTCTTGGCAACATAAAGCCCTTTGCTGTGGTCTTTGCCTGTCCTGCTGTCTTTCCCACCAGAGACCTGGTTGACCCCAAACTGGCCATGTCTCTTTGGTTCTTTGTGGTTTTGTTCATGCTGTTTCCTCTACCTGGAATGCCTTTTCTTCCTCTATCTGACTAAAGAAACTCCTATCTTCCCACCTGCCTCCTTCAAAGCCCAAATCCCAGATGCTCACAGTGTGGGCCCCTGCAGATCCCTATGGCACTCCACCCAGGTATGGCACCATGATGGCAGGGGCTGTGTTCTCATCTCTGAGTGTTTAGTGCCCACCACAGTCCCTAACCCAACCCCTGATAGAATGAATATGATAACTAATTGGTTACAGCGTGCAGCAACTTTGTGACTTAATAGTGAAGAAAATGGGTTTGGTCAGCCTCTGAGAGCTTATATTTTGATTGACCAGTCTGTGGGATCACTGTGGGTTTGAGGACTGAAGGCCACAAAGCTTTCAGAAGCCTCACCGATGCAGTAAATGCCTAGGGCCTGATAGCATAAAGATACCCCAAACACACAGAGAAATGGCACACACGTAGGTCTACTGTGTCAGTCTCTCAGTGACCCTGAGCCCCCTACTGACTCCTCAAATGGCACCGTGAGCCCCAGTTGTGAACGAGCCTCCATCTGCTCAGCCCCAGAGGGTGTTCTGGAACAGAGAGGGCAGGAATGAGAGGATAACAAAGAGAGACAGTGTCCATCATGATCAGGCCTGAATATGCCTGTTAATTCATGTACCTTCAACAAACATGTATGAGTCATTAGGTAAGTATGTATCTATGTGTATGTGAAATATATGTATGAAATGACAATCAAACCCATTAGCAGGAGGGACAATTAAGGCAGAGTGGTGCAATAACTTGTCCAAAGTTGCACAGTTGGTTAATGGTGGTGCTGGGATCTCGGTCCAGATTTGTTAGAGTAAAAGGTACCATCTTCTTACTGCACTGCATAAAACACAAGTATGGAACACCTGCTATGTGCCAGCACTTGGGACACATGAAATTCCCAGTGGAGCAAGGGAACAGCAGGGTCCAGGACTCTCAGTGGGACACTGGTGGGGAATGGAGGAGAGAATGCTGTGGGGGAAGGAGGTTCCCACGGACACTGGTTAAAGCTGCCTGCACATGTGATCATGCCAGCCTACCTTCTTCTAGTGGGGTGTGTACTGTGTTTAGCATCTGTGTGCATGTTCAGTGGGGCCCACGAAGTCGGTGGGCTGCGATTCCATGGGCTGACTCTCACACATCTGGGGCATGGAGACTCTGGGCCAGCACAACCCTGCCTTCTCCGAGTTCACAGCCATCACAGGTGGGATAGAGCATGAACCACCAAGTCGGTGGCCTTTCTGAGGTACTGTGGGAACAGAGGAAGCAGTGCCTGCACCATGCTGCATGTAAAGGCCTCACAGAGAAGATTATTGATCAACTGATGATGCCTGGAGACCTTGCTCAGGTGGAAAATGAATCCTGATAATTATTGCAGCCAAATTCCAAGAGGAATTTCCCAAAGGACCACCAGATTTGACCAGAGCTGCTCTCAGTGCTCAATGCCTTCTTTGAGAGAAGGTCTTTCATTTCTATGCTAATGTAGAAATGAGCCAGACACTGACCCTCTTCATCTCACCTCTTCAATGCAAACACAGAGCTTCGACATGCAGTAGGCATGCATTAGCCCATTCATGTAAAGCCTCGGGTTAAGACCAATTCCTTAAACCAGCCCCACTGCATTTTCAATGGGATACCCACCATGAATGTCTGTTGGCCATGGCTTGGGACTGAGGAAAGCACCCGGTAGAAAACAGGTGTCATAGACATGTAGTCTTGCAAAGTGTGGAGAGAGGAGGTAAAGGATGCTCATCTACTGTCTGCAGATTTGGTGCCGGGTGTTGTGTTGAATGTTTTGCAGGATTTTCTAGAGAGGGAGCAGCACTAATACATACACACACACTTACAAAACTGCTCTGCCATCCGTGTGGACTACCAACCATTAAGCTTCTGGGAGAAGCCCTGTTCACTTCTGACCATTCTGAGATTGGCCATGGCTAAGCTGAAGTTGCTACATTGAGTTGCTCTCAAATTTTTCAACCCTTGAAGTGCTGGAATGTAACCTGGGAAGACAGGGAGAAGTGGGCCCTTGGATCACTTTGTCACCTGGGCCCTACTGCTAAACCTGTTCTCTTGGCTTCTGCAGGTACCGTCCTCCCTCCAGACGGCCTTGACATCAGCCCAGGTCACCTGGACATGGATCTCTCACATTCCACACCCTCCATCATTCTCTTTGCCAGGCCTCTTCTTTCTTCTGTCTCCTCCTGCCCCCCATTGTATTAAATGAAAGCTCCCATGCTTATGAGAGAAAATGAGTAGATACTAGGAAGGAGGAGCAGAAGGGGAAATTGAAATAAATAACAACTGTCCAAAATTCCCAGTTAAGGATAGATTTCCTCATTTATTCATCAGCTCTTTGATTCTATCCTGATGAGTATTTTATCCATTTTGCAGATAAAGAAACTGAGGCAAGGAGACAAGAATTAGTTAGTGGCGTTTTCTGATCATAGTTGTGTTCTAGGCAATTGCCTCCCTTTGCATTAGATTTGCAGAGTTTTGATATCCCATCTGTATTGGGCCAGAGGCAGGTCTAGCACAGGGGGAATGCGGTGTAGACTACCGAAAGCTTTTCAGAGAGTACAGACCTGGATGTCCCAGCAGTGGCAGTCTGGGACAATGCAGGACACGCTCCACTTGGAGGCTGTAACTCATGGTCTGATTTAGACAGTGGAAAGTGTTTCCCTGAGACAAACAATGCATTTTCAAAATGAATTGGCATCTTGCTGTCTATTCTGTAAGGCATTTTATAACTATCTATCTTTGATAACAGAATGCTACAATTAAGGTGAAATCCACATATGTAAACCTAAAAATGTTTTGGCATTTCCCATTCATCTTAGAACATTCTAGCCCAAAGCAGATGACTTGCCCCACCCCCATCCGAACACACACACACACACACACACACACACACACACACACACACACACGGCAAGTACACTTAGTCATAGAGGCATGGATTAATCCCATCTGACTTAGCTTCCTATCTTTTGATTCTATACTGTGATTCTCTTTATTTTGCTTTCTTGGGTCCCTAGAAATGATATTGTTCTCTGAGTTAAGGCATAGCAGGCAGAAACTGGACTTGGAGAAGACTAAAGCTTTAGTCCTAATACACCACTTAGTAGTGTAGTAGTTGTGTGATCAGACCAAAAAAGATCTTATGTTTTGAAATTGGACAGATTATAAATCTATGAGACTCACCAGCTGTATGATCTCAGACAAATTACTTAACCACTCAGAAAGCCTTGCATGATTACTGTGAAGATTAGACTTAATTTTTTAAAAATCATGTAATGGGGCAGGTACATGGCTAGTACTCTACACATCTTGCTTCCATTTTCCATGTTAGACACTGTCTCTCTGACTCGGGATTCTCTTCATAATAATGATATTTATCTCACAGGGTTATTTTGAGGATTAAATAAGAAACGAAGCCTGAAAGTATCATGAAATAGTAAACTATTTTTAATTGATTAATTTGATAATTCACTCAATCAATACATATTTCTTTTTTTTAAATAAATCTTTATTGTTCAGATTATTACAGGTGTTCCTCTTCCCCCCCCATAGTTCCCCTCCACCTGATTCCCCACCCCACCCCATGCCCTTACCCCCCACCACTGTCTTCATCCATAGGTGTAAGATTTTTGTCCAATCTCTTCCCGCACCTCTCACACCTGCTTCCCCTGAGAATCATCAGTCCACTCCCTTTCTATGTCCCTGATTCTATTATATTCACCAGTCCATTCTGTTCTTCAGATTTTTTATTCACTTGATTTTTAGATTCACTTGTTGGTAGGTATGTATTTGATGTCATTTTGTTGTTCATAATTTTTATTTTTACCTTTTACCTTCTTCTTCCTCTTCTTAAAGAATACCCTTCAGCATTTCACGTAATCCTGGTTTGGTGGTGATGAACTCCTTTAGCTTTTTCTTGTCTGTGAAGCTCTTTATCTGACCTTCAACTCTGAATGATAGCTTTGCTGGGTAGAGTAATCTTGGTTTTAGGTTCTTGCTGTTCATCACTTTGAATATTTCTTGCCACTCCCTTCTGGCCTGCATAGTTTCTGCTGAGAAATCAGCTGACAGTCGTATGGGTACTCCCTTGTAGGTAACTAACCGTTTTTCTCTTGCTGCTTTCAAGATTCTCTCTTTGTCTTTTGCCCTTGGCATTTTAATTATGATGTGTCTTGGTGTGGTCCTCTTTGGATTCCTCTTGTATGGGGTTCTGTGCGCTTCCTGAACTTGTAAGTCTATTTCTTTCACCAGGTAGGGAAAGTTTTCAGTCATTATTTCTTCTAATAGGTTTTCAATATTTTGCTCTCTCCCTTCTTCTAGCACCCCAAAAATTTGGATGTTGGTTCGCTTAAAGTTGTCACAGAGGCTCCTTACACTATCTTCATATTCTTGGATTCTTTTTTCTTTTTGTTTTTCTGGTTGGATGTTTTTTGTTTCCACATATTTCAGATCTTTGGTTTGATTCTTGGGGTACGTTGATCTACAGTGAGTTTCTGTATATTCTTTATTTCAGACAGTGTATGCTTCATTTCTGACTGATTCTTTTCCATTTTTTTGGCATTCTCATTAAGATCCTTAAAGGTCTCATCAAGTTTCTCAGTGGTTTTTAGAAGAGTCTTGAGTAACCTTATAAATGTGGTTCTGAACTCTATGTCGTCCAGTAGTTTGCTTTCCTCCGTTTCTTTCATTCGTGACATGTTTCTTTGTCTCCACATTTTGGCCACTTCCCTGTGTCGATGGAGTAGCTTTGTGTGGTAGGTGATCTACAGGGGGCAGTAGCTCAGCCTCCTCAATCACATGAGGTGGATGCTCTTGGTACACCCCTTTGTGGGCTGAGTGCAAAGTCCTGGCGCAGCCAAGCCTTAATTGCTGTTGGTACACTGGGAAGAATCGACCTCCAGGCCAACTAGCTGTGAGCACTCGCCTCGCTGTGTCTATAATGGAAGAACTGCTGCGCTGAAGACACGCCTATGGGGCAGGACTTGTTTCAGTGGCGCTTTGGTGCTCACTGAGTCTGCCTCTTGAATGTGTCACTTATGGATGTGAGGAGTTGAAATCTGGTGTCTCACACTGCCCACTAGGTACACTGGCTTCTGGATCTCCAATGGGGTTCAGGTCAGCTACTGTCTGAGGCCACGCAGCAGGAGATACAGTGAGAGCTACAGTTTTCTCCTCTTTGCTTGGGGTTTGGAGGTTTTGGAGCTGTCTGACCTGGGCTGCAAGTTTGCTAAGTTAAGCTGCAATAGGGCAGGCCTTTCTTATGCTAAATCCGCTGCTTGGAGCTTGGGTGGGTTTGTAGGTTGTGCAGGGCGGGGTCTCAGGGTGTCACTAGGCTAGGGCGTGGCAAACAGCAATGGCTGCTAGTTAGCTGGCTCTGGGTCCCCGACGGCATCCGTGAGTCCCGTGCCCCAGTGCAGTAAACAATTATTCCTGCGCGTAGCTCTGCAAGCAAGCCACCCTCACTGGCAGACAGTCCAGCTTCTCCCCATAGGAGTTTGGGTCCCCCGTGTCTCCTCAGAGACTGGATTTTAGAGTAATCGGGGGCTTGTCTCCCTTCAGGTTGAAAAAACCAATGCCTGCTGCCAGCCCGGATCACGTGCTTCCATACCTCAGCTTTTCAGCGCTCGTGCACGTCACAATGCTCTTTTCTCTTTTCTTCTAGTTGTAGAACTTCCACTCAGCCAGCTTTCCCGTGGTTCTGGGTGATAGACGTTTTGTCTTTTAGTTGTAGTTTTGAAATTGTTGTGCCAGGCAGCAGTTTAGGTGTTTACCTACGCCGCCATCTTGGATTCTTCCCAATACATATTTCTTATTAAAGATTCAGTACTAAGTGAGACAGGTGTTTATGAAGAAGAACCAGACACAGGATTTACCCTAAATAAACTTTCATTTACCCCGCTTCCTTAGAAAAGCCCAATATGAAGCAAAAATGAGAAGTGCTTGTCATGTGTTTATAAGGTTCAAGGTAACAAAGAGACACCTCCCAGAAGGAGCCATCAGTCAAGGATCCATGATGGACCTACTATTTGAGAAGACACTTGATGGAAGGGTAAGAGATGATGGGTAAAGTAATTTCTGGTGGTGGTGGTGGTGGGGGGGTGTCTAGCAAAAGTAGTCATAGCAGTGAGAAAGTGTGAGGAAGGTAAGGGAACCTGTACTGTAAGTGAGGGATAATCAGAGGGTTCTGATCCATAAGGTTACACAAATGGGTTGGACCCATTTATGGAGGAATTGGGACTTCTACTTTTATAGACAATGGGGAGCCACTGAAGGTTTCTGGGCAGGAACAGGATGTTGTCAGAGGCAGATTTCTTGAGCGTGAATTCAGCAACAATTCAGGGAGGTTTGGAATAAGGAGAAACAGAACCTGCTAGGAGTCTCTTATGATAGTTTCAGAGAAAGCTGAGGCTCTGAAAGGGATCAAATGCAGCGAGAATGAAGGAGAGAAGCTTGGAGGGAAGATATTACACAGGAAATGTAATAGGATTTAAGTGACAATGTTGAGGAGTGAAGGATGAGACAGGTGAGTAGAGGTTAAGGGGAGTCCTGGAGGCTGCTGAGGTCTTGGGTGAAGAGAAAGGCATCAGGGAACTCTCGAGTAGGAGCTGCGTGGAAAAGGAAGGCAATGGAACCTATGTGTATGAAGAAGAAAATTAATTCACCAGAATTTCAAGGGCCAAGGGAAAGAAGACTAGACTTTTTGTGAGGCAGCGTTTCCCAACCTCAGCACTACTGACCTTTTTAGGCAGATAATACTTTGTGGTGGGGGCTCTCCTGTGCATCATGGAAAGTTTAGCAGCATCCCTGCCTCTATCCACTAGATGCCAGTAACACAACCTTCAAAGTCGTGACAAGCATAAATGTCTCTGGTCACTGCCAAATGTCCCCTGTGGGGCAGAATCACCCCAGTTGTGACCTCTGTTCTAGGGAGCAGTCTGCTCCACATGAGAAAAGCAATAGAACTGGTGGAGGAAAACCTGAGGTGGGGGTGTCTGAGGACCTATCTCAGAAACTTGGATTGTGGATGAGATAGGAAGGGAGGGAGATGGCTGGGGAGTTGGTGGGAAAAGTGGGTTCCAGCCCCACTACCATCCTGAGCTGCCCTAAGGGTATCCAGATATAACACTTCTCATGACACCGCATCTGCAGTAAAATCATTATGAAATGCCCATCATGCCTGGAAGAGTCAGAGAGAGTATGTAGGTATGGTCTCATGCATCAACATGTGTAGCTATTCCTATCATTCTAGAGAATGCTTCTGGAGATATTGATTGAAGGCATCTGTTCCCCTCAAGATACCAATATGCTGGATCTTAACAGCATCCAATATCTGGATAAAAAGGGGAAAGTTCATTGAGTTACCTACATTTCTCAGGCTCCAGATGTCTGGCGATACATTGTAGAACCTCCATGCGACTGTTAGCATTGTCTGTTTTGCTGGCTGTTTATGGCAGAGCTGATATGCAGTATTAGCCTCATTTCCATCTTACAAAATAAATTGATCTGACCTTACAGGTTCCAAGAGCCACTACAAATGACCATGCATTCTGGAACTGTGTCTTGATTTGACTTATGCCTCTTTCTGAAAATAAGATCCTTTTGCTAAGCTGGTATTGCTAAAAATAAATATCTTATAGGTATTATTTTTCAAATTAAAGGTCTGAAGGACAGTGGCCTTTGGTGTCTGGGTTTTTAGGGTGTTTGCCTAATCAATACCCTAGTAACTAATTAACCACATCTGAATGAGAATCGAGGGAGTTCTGTTAGTTTCAAACATTAGATCTTATGGGTCCCGGCCTGTAGACATCATTTTACTCCAACTCCCTAAATAAATCCCTTAATTCCTTCTAGGTGATATAGGCTGGTGGTTTCTGGATGAGATGTTTGCTGTTGCTTTCTTCATCTTGTCTTTGATGACTTGTCTGCCTGGGATAACCATACAGGAGAAGGCAAACCGGTGAGTCAGCCATACGTCTCTGCAGAATTTGCACAGAGGGTTCACCTAGTGGGGAATGAAGACACTTTCATGTTTGTAGCAGCCTGTTTTAGGTTGGAATGTGACCTCTTTACCTGCTCTTCCTAGTGCAGTGAAGGACTAGAGGACAGTGAAAAGAGTGTGTGTGCTAATCACAGCTGCAATACTGAGGAGCTGGCTAATAGCAAATACATCACTTTATTTCTTTGAGCTTCAGTTGTACCTGTAAGATGAGAATAATAATGCCTCTTCTGTAAGAGTTAATGAACATGCAGTAAGATCCTGGATATACAATAGATTTCACTCAATGAACAATAGTTCTCTTGAGTAATATTGAACAGTTAACATCTACTCATCTGTTTGTGAATCATAAGAATATCTGTCTCATAGTGTTTGGGGAGAATAAAATTAGAGAATGCATATAACATCATTTAGGAAAGGGGAGACACTGTAGAGATGCTGGGTCATTTAATAGAAACAAGCTTACCTTTTGCTGCGAGGTAATAAATGGAAGTGATATTTTCATATGCACATTGCCTTTTGCTCAGTCCATTTCCTTACATTTTTTAAAACCTGGTCTCATGTTTTTTTAATATCTTCACATTAAGTATTTTGTGATGCTTAAACAGCTCCTTATGTCACCTTTGGGACAGTTTTGAAGCTGTCCCTATCTCCCAACTATTAAAGATTGCAATTAGAGTTATTTTATTAAAATTCTTGTTGGATGATTCCATTTTAAATCATTATTCCTTTTAAATGCTAGAGTAACAGAGATTTTCTTTAAGTAACAGTTCAGAAGGGAGGAAGGTATTTTTATAAGCAGTTGCTTTGCAACTTGTATTTAAAGCAAATACGATTTTGAACAAAATCAGAAAATTCATCTCTAATAATTAGAAGATAAAGGCGAGGGAACTGTGGAAAAGGAAATCTCTGCTGAGATACTCTTAATTATAAAAGCTTATCATTGTAATCCTTTTTGAAAATGAACAAAGAACCCTGATGTTTGATGAACTTATCAAATAAGACAGACCAGTGAAGAGGCAAATTTGAAGCCAAGGCAAAAGAGAGCCAATTAAATACCTTACAGAGTGCCGAAGTGGGAAAGCACGAGGTCTCTGTGTCTAATGTCAGTGGGTCTGACCCTGGCTCTGGAAACAGAAAACTATGCAGTGAATAACTATGGGTTCAAATTCTGGCACTGGCATTTTGCATGTGTGTGAACTCAGGCAAGCTACTTAACTTTCCTGAGCAAAATGTGGGAGGAAAGTAAGAGGAAGAATTAAACGCATGAAAAGTATTTGGTATGATGCCTGGTTCTTAGAGAGTGTCCAGTGAGAGCTGTGGCCAGTGGTGTTGTGTGAGTGGTCATTTTTGTGGCCTTTACATTTTCTCTGATGGTTGACAAAAATTAGAACCAATGTATAATGTGCCAGTTGGCATGGATCTTTGCGCTCGGTCAGCGATTTCAAGAATTTAAGAATGGCACTCCTTCTACCCCTACCCCCAAATAAAATCTTACATCATCCCTGCTGTTTTAAAATGTTTTTCTAAAAAAAAAAAAACAAAAACAAAAACAAAAAAAACACCCAATTTTTCTATTAAGACTTCATAATAAGCAAAATGGTAAACATGAGCTAATAAAAATAAAGTATCATTAAAATGCAGAAGTAGATCATATTTTTTCAATGTTAGGGTTCATATAAGATTTTATTAAATACTAGTAGCCCTGTGCATGAATCTGTGCACCAGTAGGTGGCTGCTGCTTCCTATAGTTCCCCCCCTACCCCCCGCCCCCCGCCGCCACCCCTGTCACAGCTTGCTGCCCTGCCTCCTCCTGTAGCTCTCTGCCCACTTGCAGCTTGTAGTTCCCTGCCCCACCCTTCTGCAGATCTGTGATCCGTAGTTATTCGGTTGGTAGTTACACCTCAGGGCATAATGGATAATCAGCATATTCCTCTCTTATTATATAGAATTCCAGGTATGCTAGGTACCATGTGGTGAACAAAACAGATAATGTCCCTACCCTCAAGGAATTCACAGTGCAGTGATAGGCAATAAACATGTAAGCAAAACATTTCAGTAAAATGCATGATAAATACTGTAAAGGAAAGAATAGGCCCTTTGTTAGAGGATATCTGAAGGTAGGCTGGTTGGGGGGTGGTTCTCTGTAGGGGCGGCATTTAAGCTGGGACATGAAGGAGGGCAAGGAAAAACCAGGTAAGGAGCAGGGAGAATGGTGAGGTCCATGTGTGTTAAGGCCCAACTGTGGGAAGCGGCTAGCCATGTTGGTGGACCTGAAGGATGGGAGGTGCACCGAGCAGGGGATTTTGCTGTGAGAGGATTGTGCCACGAGAGGATGTCTAAAAGGATCACAGAGGACCTGGGGCACCATGATGAGGAATTTGGGTTATAGTCTATGTGTAATAACAAGCAAACAAACAAACAAAAACAATACTAAATGGTCTTACAAAAGAGGGCTATTATCTGATTTCTAATTAAAAACCATCCTTGTGACTGTGCAAAGAAGGGATAGGAGGCTGCAGCAGTGATATAGGTGAGAGATACTGGTGCCTCAAATTAGGACAGGGGGCCATCCAGGTAGGTGGGAGGGAAGATACTTGTGACAACATTCTGAAGGTAGTATTGACAAACATTTCCCAAGGACTGAGTGTGGGGGCTGGAGGAGAGGAAGGCATGAAAAACGAAGGCAGGTGACTGGCTTGAACAATGGTGTGTTATGGTGGCTCCACTTACTGATGTAAGTAAAACCAAGACAGAAGCTGGTTAAAAGGAGAACATTAAGAGTTTATATTTGGAGCCTTTACGTTTCCCATGCCTGAGAGACACGTAATGGAGATATGAAATGGGCAGTTGGATAAATAAAACAGGATTTCAGAGAAGTGGTCCAAGGTGAAGATCTACTTTAGGGGGCATTAATAGAGATGGTTTGCGAAGGTCAGAAAATGGATCTCACTTTCTCAGGAGTAAGAAAAGCAGAAAGAGAAAAGAAGAGAGGCAAGACTGCACCCTGAGGAATTCCAGTTTTTGGAGAAGTCAAAGAGAACTGGCCACTGACACAGGAAGGGGGCAAGATGGTGTGGTACGAGTAGTCCAAGAGAGGAGAGCATTTAAGAAGGGCACAATGGTTAACAGAGAGCAAGTCAGACCAACCCGGAAGACTTCCACTGGACTTAGCAACAAGGAGGTGCCTGGAGACTCAGCACTTTTGCAATCAAATGTAAAATACTTCCGTTTCATGATGTAATTCCATATAACTGAATAGGACTGGCTCAAGGTTATATAATTAGTGACAATCAGCTTTGAATATAAGCTGAGCCAACTTATTAGGTAGCTCCCTGGCAATAATCAGGGTTAGGGCTTTTGCCCTTCTAGTTTAGGACTGACAGCTAATTATTATTTTGTGATCTAAATTGCTGAGGTGGCCACAATCTGGGGTCAAGCATTAGACCTGCAAGTTGTAGGTTCATCTTCAGGTTTTATACCCTTTGCCCAATATGCCACCCTATTTAAAAAGGCAGATGGCAAGCATCTCACCAGTCCCCCATGAAGAGTGGTCTTCAATACATTTTGACAAAGATGGAGAGGTTTGCTGACACATGTGGGGTTAAGGAGGTTAGAGATAAGAAACTAACATGTGTGTTAGGCTTATCCTGTTTTTTTAACAATAAGAAAATTGAAGTTTATTAAGTAAAGAAACTGGATTTAAATTCATGTTTGTTGGACTCCAAATCCCTTTCTGTTATATCAGTGTTTCTTCAACTGTGTTACATGGTCTTACAGAGGTCACCTGAAAAAAATGACACATGTTCAAAAAAGTGGGTAAATGCTAGGTTAAGTAAATTAAAATGTAGAACTTCTTGGTGCCTTTAATATGTCGCTGGACATTTTGAATCTCCAAAAGTAATATGTTGTATGCAATGTATCCAAATGTATTGGACCGTGTATCTTGTCTTTTCCTCTTCTGTCTCAGTCACATCTCTCAGGAACTAGTACTCTACAGAGCATTCTCTGAGAAACCCTGCAGTAGCACCCTATTGGCTTGTGTGATTCTATAGAGGAAAAAACTAAAAGCCAGATAGTTAAATCAACTTGAATAGTGTAGCACAGCAAGGTATATGCACAAAGACTCCCAAATCCCAGTGCTCTATAGTAAATGTCTTATTGTTTGTGTTGATTTTTAGTAGCTGGGAGATGCTTTTAAACTATTTGCCAAGATTTACTAGGCCACAGATTTATTAATGGTTCCTTAAGTAATTGAAACATTGGTACAATTCTTTTGGAAAGCTATTGGGCTATATGTGTCATAAGCTTTAAAATCACTTCTATCGTTCCACTCAGCCATCCATTCTGCAGGATATATCATCAATAAATAATTTAGGACACCGAAAAACTGGGTGCTCGATAATCTAATTGTTTGATGTTAGAGGAGTGGAACCATCATAAATAGTTTACATTTCTGCTGCAATATCAAGTGGAAATGCAGGGTATAAAATGCAATACTCTGTATGACCTCAACTATGTTATGAAAATAAAGAGTGAAAGGAAATATGAAAAAATACTAATATTGGCAGGAACTGGGGCAATTTTCCCTTTCATTATCTTTTCTATGTTCTCTTTAATGAGAATGCATTACTTTTATAATCAGCAAAAATAAACTACATTTAAAAATTCATTGGAACGATAAGAGAAAATGCTGGTCACATTATTAATGGCTAGAAGATCAGAGCCCTGTTATGATTTAATGAATGGTCCTGTGTACCTTTTGTACTCTTGCTTCAGTGATAGCATTACTGTGTGTGCCTCTGTCTAGACATCATGTCACAAAGCTTTTAAAACTACAGCAACACAGCATGGCTCTGACTAAGCTTTTGCTTACATCCATTAATACTGTTTCCTTCCATTCTGACATCATAATGCAGTCTCTGTAGGCTTACAAGGACATTATCTTGACAAAAATATAGTGAGATGCAGAACTAATGCTGGAGACATTTCTGCTCCCAAACCTTCTCTCCCACCTTTTTGATAATTAGAACCCTTGTCTTTCTCTCTATTCCCATGCTTCAAACTTTTACTATTAGGACAATACATTGGCAAAATGACAGATGGAACAAACCTTGATCCATTTGAATGTCTAGATGACAGAATCATTTAATTAGATTATAACTGAAAATTAGATTCAAATATAATCTTGAAACAATGCCACTCTATTTCCCATAAATTGTTTCAATTCTTTCCTTTCCTCATTCTTTCCTCTCTCCCTCCCTTTTTATTCCTCCTTGCTTCCCTTCCTTCTTTTTTCTTTCCTAAATATTTACCCAGCTCTTTGCTTGGGTCTGTATCATGATAGATGCTGGGACTTCATCAGCAAGCAACAGACAATACTTGCCTTCATATAGCTTACAATCTGATGGAGAAGATAGAAATTATACAAATATTACAAGTTTGATAATTAAGTGTGGAGAAGATGTGCAGAGCTTGATGCAACCCTATGTTCATAGCAGCACAATTCACCATAGCTAAGATTTGGAAACAGCCTAAGTGCCCATCAGCAGATGAGTGGATTAAAAAACTGGTACAGCTACACAATGGAATGCTACACTGTGGTAAAAAAAGGAGATCTTACCATTTGTAACAGCATGGATGGAACTGGAGAGCATTATGCTAAGTGAAATAAGCCAGTCAGAGAAAGGTAAATATCACATGATCTCACTCATTTATGGACTATAATGAACAACATAAACTGATGAACAAAAACAGATTCAGAGAGAGAGAAACATCAATCAGATCATCAAACCTCAGAGGGAAGGTAGGGGAGGGTGGGGGTAAGGGAAGAGATCAACCAAAGGACTTGTATGCATGCATATAAGCCTAACCAATGGACACAGACAACAGGGGGGTGAGGGCATGAGTGGGGAGAATAGGGGGGTAATGAGGGAATAAGGACATATATGTAACACCTTAATCTATAAAGAAATTTAAAAAAAGAAATAAAAAACCCCAAATCATATGAAAGGAAGTATCTAAACAGTCTGGTTAGTGACAGTGCTTCCCTGAGGAACTGATACTTATGATGAGATTGAAAGAAATCTAGGAGCTCACCAGGTAAAGGAGCAGATAATTGGATTCATTCAGGATTGGCTTCTACAGGTAGATGTGGTCAAGAGAACTGTGGGGTCTAGGAATTTAGGATCTAATTAAGATTTTAAAATTATAGACCATGGATTCAAAACTAGTTATAAAGAGAAATAAAAATAGGAGGGGGTCCTATTGATAGAAAGAAAGCTTAGGAGTGAAGAGAATGGAGGCCCAATGAGATCCAAATAAAAGTGCAGTGGGAACCCTTGAGCATATAAGATAGATGAGAAGAGGCTGTGGAACCCCCAAGTAATGATTTGCAGATGACTTGTGAATTAATGATTTGGAGGAGAAGCTGTTTCAGAAAGTGAGATCCAGGATGTGACCATGGAAGACACTGGAGTGAAAAAAAGAAAGGTCATCAGAGATGAGGAAAAGATGCAACCGAGGGGGCAGAATGTTGGATGGCTCATTTATTGGGATGATGAGGTCTCCCAGAGCCATGAAAGAAATTTTAGAATAGAGATGCATATGGTGAACTGAGCACTGAAGTTTTCTTTGAAGGGATAATAAGGGTGGAGTTATATGCATACCAGCCTCATTTTAAAGATCACAATGTCTCTCAAAGTATGGTTTATAGAGCCCAGGGAGTCCCTAAGATCTTTTCGAAGGTGAGTTGAGGTGGGAGGTCCTGTGAGTTCAAAACAATTCCACAATAATATTAAGACATTTACCTTTTTCACTGTGTTTATATTTGCACGGATGGTACAAAAGTAATGGCAGGTAAAACTACTGTGGCCTTGATATAAATCAAGGAAGTGGCACTGAAGCATCCATCTTATATAAAAACTGCTGTTTGAAATTTTAACCCTGCTATTTTGGCTTATGTAAACGCTTGCTTGCTTAAATAATAAGGAAAATAAGACTACTCCCATTCCAGAGAGGCCATGGACTATGCCCCAGACAGAGTTGTCAGTGCTGACACCAGGCCAGGCCTTGAGATATGGTCTCATGGCCTTCTTTCCCAAAAGGCCTGGAAGTCTCATTCCAAATTTGGGAGACAAAAGAGCTAGGAAAAGTATAAATAGAGAATGTTTCCTCCATGTGGGGGGCCCCAGAATTTGAAAGGCACATTTTTCTTTGGCCCTGCCCTTAATAAAATGTAACTCCCTTTCTCTAAGCATGGCTTGTTTTTTTTTTTCGGTCTTCTGTAACAGCACCAAACTCAGAGGAAAGAAATTAAATTCCATGTAACTGAATGGGACTGGAAGAAAGTTTTGTTTTTTTGTTAATCTTCACCTGAGGATAGTTTTCCATTGATTTTTAGAGAGTGTAAGAGAGGGGATGGACACACAGAGAGAAACATCGATGTGAAAGAGACAACTTGATTGGTTGCTTCCTGCAGGTGCCCTGACCAGGGCTGGGGATTGATCCTGCAACCCAGGTACATGCCCTTGACTGGAATTGAACGCAGGACACTTCAGTCTGTGGGCCGACACTCTCACACTGAGCAAAACCAGCTAGGACAAGAAAGTCCTTTTTGAAACAGTAAAAATTATTAATTTTATTAAGACTCAATCTTTGAATGCATATTATTTAAATATTCTGTGTGTCAAAATGGGAAGAATGCACCAAGAACTTTTTGTGCACTGAAGTATGATGGTTGTCTTTTGTAAAAGCAATCATTTGAGTTGTAAGTAAAAGTAGCCACCTTTTCCCTTAGAACATTGTTCTTACTCAACAGGATAACTGTCAAACTGCAGTTATTCAGGCTTACATATTTGGCAGATTTTGTCTCAAAAATGAACAGAGAGTTTATCATTTGAAAAAACAGAACACATTATTGTTACCAATGACAAAATTTGAACTTTCAAGCAAAAATTAAAATTTTGGGAAAAAATATCCACTATGATGAGCTTGAAGACATCACTGGCAATCTTAATAAATTTGACTTTTTATGTTGCATAAGAATGAGTTAATATTTTTAATATATGCATAATCAGTGAACCATTATTTTTCAAATTTCCAATGCCTAATGTTACAAAAATCATCTATGGATATCAGATCCATTCGAAGTTTACATAGACTAGTGGATTTTAATGTAATAGGGTATAAAAAAATTCATTGATATGCTTTTAGATTCCACATTGCAACTAACATTTAAGGAATCACCCATGTTAAGTTTTGGTGTAGTATCAAAGAACAGCCATAGTTATCTGAAGAGACTATTAAAACACTCTTCAACTGCATAACTTTTCAACTATATAAATGTACAAGGAGGGATTTTTTTATAGAATTCAACCAAAGCCACATAAAACAACAGATGGAATGAAGCAGCAGAAATGAGAATCTAGCTGCTTTCTACTAACCAGACATTAAAGATATTTGCAAAAATATAAAACAATGACACTTTTTCACTAATTATTATTCTTGGAAATGTATTTTTAACACACTTTATATATATTGAAACACATAATGGGTTTATTATTGTAATTTTAAATAGATAAATATATTTTTTAAGTTTTTCTCAGTTTCGATTCTGAATTTTGTGAATATCAATAGCTCTAGTCCACTTACACAAAAGCTCTTTGGAGTTCTCTGTAGCACATTATAGTGTAAAAGGGTCCTAGGACCCAAGTGTGAGAATACCGTCACTTTCCTGACTACCTTGTCTAGGGTTGCAGCCTAGGTGCCATCCTTCCTCATGGGTAGCAGCTCTGGCATAATTAGCATGAGATTTGAAGTACTTTTTAATTCTACACTGGAGAGATAGTTGTTCCATTCATTGTAGCAGAGGCTGCCTGATTCTCAGAGGCTGTGGCAACGTCAGTGGTAACAGACAACCTGACTTCTTTGCCTAGTGGGCTGACCAGGCTTTGAAGGTACAGGAGCAGCGGTGGTGATGCTATAGAAAGAGGCTCAGGCTTGGAACCAGGCAAACATCATGAGGAGCAAGAGATAGGCTTTGCCATCAAGCCAACTAGTTCAAATTCTGCCTCTGTCATCCTTGGGCTATGACTTCAGGATTACTTAGCTTTTAGGAATCTCAACTCTCTTATATGCAAAATAGGGCTGATTATATTTACCACCTAGGATCATTATAGAGATTACATGAGATAATCCATGTAATGTTCTAGTGTGTAATAATAAAAGCCAACCTTTAATAGACACTTTATAAGCATTTTAATGTACTTTCAATAACCCTATTAAGTAATGTTATTTTTAACATAGTTCTACACATGGGAGAGCTAGATAGCTCAATAACTTGCTCAAGTTTTCAAAGTCAGTGGGGGGCTAAGATTAAAACTCAGTCTCTTCACCCAAGACCCCATGTTCTTACCCACTGGGCTTTTTGCTACTCTGACTCTTCAAAAATGTTAATTCTCTTCAGTACTCATCTCTATAAAAATAAGATTCATATAGAATGAAAAGAGATTTTATATAAACCCTCTAGCATCATACTTGCAAGAACAGGGGCATGATAAAATTTTCATTTTTCATTTCTTAAAAGTATGACTGACTGAAAGGGAAATATGCACAGATTTTCCTTTGTTTAAGCTTGGCAACATAAAACTTATGCAGGGAGCTCAAAAGTGCTGGAGATGGATGGTGGTGATGGTAGCAGAACAAATGAATGTACTTAATGGCGCTGAATTGCACACTTAAAAGTATAGTAGCTTTTGTATTGTGCATTTTACTTCAATAAAAGAAATTGGGGAAAAGAGAAAGGGCAATAGGCCATACAACTTTTGTTTTAAAAGCACTACCTGTAGCCCTAGCTAGTTTGGCTCAGTGGATAGGGCATCAGCTTGTGGACTGAAGGGTCCCAGGTTCGATTCCAGTCAAGGGCACATGCCTGAGTTGCAGGCTTGATCCCCAGTAGGGTACATGCAGGAGGCAGTCAGTCAATTATTCTCTCTCATCAGTGATGTTTCTCTCTCTCTTGACCTCTCTAAAATCAATAAAAAATATTAAAAATAAATAAATAAAAACACCACATGTAATTCTTAAGAAGGAAGATAAAATCATTCCATTGTGGAGCTGCCCTTAGAGCCAAGCCTTCCAGGTAAGAATAACTGAGCATCCCTGGACATTCCCCCCGTCCCCTGCTCTCTGCCCACTCCCACCTCCAGATAACAGGAAGGGTAAGGGAATATTTTGTGACATTGCTGCCAAGGGTACCCAGATGCCCAAATCAATGTCACTCATAAAAAAAGAAATCTTGCCATTTGTGGATGAACATAGGATGAACCTGGAGGACATTATGCTAAGTGAGAAAAGCCAGACAAAGGAAGAGAATACTGCATTTAAAAAAGTTGAGTTCACATAATCAGAGAGTAGATGATAGTAAGTGGTTATAGGGATAGAAGAGGGGGGGACATGGGGAGAGATTGGTCAAAGAGGAAAACTTTTGGTTGTAGGATAAGTAAGTTCTGGCGATGCAATATACAGTGTGGTGACAATCTACACTAATAAAAGAGAAACATGCAAATTGACCATACCTCCACTATGCCCACCAGCCATGCCCACCAGCCAATCAGGAGCAAGTATGCAAATTAACTCAACCAAGATGGCTGCGGCCATAGAGAGAGCAGGAAGCTTGGGTTTCCCTGGCAATGGAGGAAGCCAAGCTTCCCGCCCACTCTGGCTGGCCCTGGCCTCTGCTCAAGGCTACAAAGTTTCAATTATAGAAGTTAAATAAATCCCAGATACCAGGGCCTCTGCTTGGGTTGCTGGGGGGCATGGCCAGCCTGCAAACCACCACAGGCCCCTCACCCAGGCCACCCCATGCCCCAAGGGAACCCCCACCCTGACCCAGGACACCCTTCAGGGCAAACCAGCCAGCCTCCACCCGTGCACCAGGCCTCTATCAATATGCAAATTGACCATCACTCCAACACAGAAGATGGCTGCCCCCATGTGGACACAAGATGGCCACCACAAGATGGCCAGCAGGGGAGGGCAGTTGGGAGGGACCAGGCCTGCAAGGGAGGGCAGTTGGGGGTGATCAAGCCTGCAGGGGAGGGCAGTTAGTGGTGACCAGGCTGGCAGAGGAGGGAAGTTGGGGGTAACCAGGCCTGCAGGGAAGGGCAGCTGGGGGGGAGCCAGGCCTGCAGGGGAGAATAGTTGGGGTGACCAGGCCTGCAGGGGAGGGCAGTTAGGGGTTACCAGGCTTGCAGGGGAGGGCAGTTAGGTGCAATCTGGCTGGCAGGGGAGCAGTTAGGACCAATCAGGCTGACAGGGGAGTGGTTAGGGGGTGATCAGGCTGGCAGGCAGAAGTGGTTAGGGGCAATCAGGAAGGCAGGCAGGCGAGAAGTTGGGAGCCAGCAGTCCTGGATTGTGAGAGGGATGTCTGACTGCCCATTTAGGCCCGATCCAGTAGGATCGGGCCTAAATGGGCAGTCAGACATCCCTTGAGGGGTCTCAGATTGGAGAGGGTGCAGGCTGGGCTGAGGGACCACCCCCCATGCATGAATTTCATGCACCAGACCTCTAGTAGTTAATAATACTGTATTGTATACTTAAAATTTGCTAAAAGAGTAGGCACTAAGTGCTCTCACCCCTCCAAAAAAAGTAATTGTGAGGTGATGGATTTGTTAATTAGCTTCATTGTGGTAATTATTTATATATCCTATATAATAAAAGCCTAATATGCAAATTGACTGAATGGCAGAACGACCGGTGGAATGACCAGTTGCTATGATGCGCACTGATCACCAGGGGGCAGATGCTCAATGCAGGAGCTGCCCCCAGCCTGCAGGTCCCAGGCCAGCCAAGGTGGGTGCCAATGGGAGCCCACCGATTGCCCCACTGGTCACCCCACAGATTGGCCCTGATGGCTGGCCAGGCCTAGGGACCCTACCCATGCATGAATTTTGTGCATTGGGCCTCTAGTATATATATATTATAGCATACCTAAATATATATAATTTTTGTCAATTATACCTCAATAAAACAGGGAAAAATTCAGCATCTGTTTTCATATTATTAACATGCCTTCATATTAAAAGGCCTTTTGGAATTATCATAATAAAATTTTTAAATTGAAGCTGGGATCCTTCTTCTTTTAGGAGAGTGAGTCGGGGGGCTGAGAGTGTCACGTCCACAGCAGTGAACTGCCAGCTGAGTGACTGGTCGGAGTGGACAGAGTGCATTCAATGCCAGGACAGAAAGGTAAGACATTGTGACCAGTTTGGGGGCATTTAATATTTGAGTTGTATACGGGCTTTCAAATGAGATAAGCATCCAGGCCTATAAATCTGGAGGTCTGGGGAGAAGTTGGGTCTAGAAATAGGTACTTGGAAGCCATGGATATGTAGATGGTAGAACTTTTTTTTTTTTGTCTCTCCTGATTTTGTTTGTAAGGCATTATTGGGTGAAGCTGTATGCTATGGCTTATACTCAGAAAAGTGGTTATTTGGACAGGGGCACACTGACCCATGATGGCCTCTCTGGGTCCTGGCCAATGTACTGCCTTCTAATGAGGGCCATCTGAAGGGACGAGTGGCTTAGGAACAAATGCCTCACTGTCCATGACCCTGATGAGCTGAGACAAACCAGAGCATGCCACAGAGGGTGCTCCTGAGGATTCCACTTCCATAGGTTGAAAAGAAAGACATGCCCAATGAACTGATGTGTGTCTATCATGCATGTCTAAGTGTTTTTGAATGGTCCACGATGGTGGGTAAACTCAGTGGTATATCAAAGGAAGGGGGATGCTGGGAGCACTCCTCCACACCGTTCCAGCAGGGAGAAATATTAAATTTCTGACTTTGTTCAGAATCCCTGGTTCATAAGTCAATGCTCAACCACTGAACCACACCGGCCAGGCACCTTGTCCTTTTCTTACATGAGTTTTTGCAGTTGGCTGATGGCCCTCCTTACTCCAGACCCACTCTTTAGTTAGATGTGAAAGTGCCCATGAATGTTTGATGAGCTGTTCAAAACCACAGTGTGGTAGAAACATCATTTGGGTCTAGTTTATTCAACTTCAAGCCCTGAACTTCACTGTTCTGCCACTCCTATCTCCAACATATGCCAAAGAATCCTAGGCTGCCACAGTTTTCATTCTAGACTGGCCCAAAAAGGTTAATTTTGTTCTGAGATCCTGTAGTAGTTCTCTGGGTCATCTGTAACAAATTGCCACAAACAACAGAAATTTATTCTCTCCCAATTCTGGAGACCAGATGTTTGAAACTAAGGTATCAGCAGGGCCACCCTCCCTCTGGAGGCTCCAGGGGATAATCTATTCCTTGACTCTCCCAGCTCCTTGTGGCTATTGACAATCCTTGACATGTGGCTCCATCACTCCAATCCCTGCAACTGTACATGTTCGATCTCATCATCTCCTTTGCTTGCCTCCTCCTCTGTGTGTCTCCTTTGTGTGTCTGACATCTCCCTTTGAATTCCTCTTATAAGGACACTGTGATGGCATTTAGGGTTTACCTAGATAATCCAGAGTAATATCATCTCAAAAACCTTAATAATGTTTGCAAATACCCTTTTTCCAAATAAAGTAACATTCACAACATTCAAGGGTTAAGATTTCTTCTCCTTCTCCTTCTCCTTCTCCTTCTCCTTCTCCTTCTTCCTCTTCCTCTTTCCCCCCTCCTCCTCCTCTTCCTCCTCCTCCTCCTCCTCCTCGAATGGCCATTATTCAACCTACTATATATTCCAAACTGCATTTTCTCATACATTGCAGTTTAGATAGCATATAGCACAGGTGAATGACTTATAGGTTAAATCAGAATTGAATGATATCCTTAAAATAATTAAATCCTGTTAGTGAAGTTAAAGACACTCTCGTTTCTTTTTACTAGTATTAATATGTTTCTTCCTCTCGAAATCACACAAAGATGTGCATTTCTGGAAAGAAACATTATCTAGGAGCTAAAAGAGGAAATTATGTCTTAATGACACCAACCACAGGCTACAGCACGAAAAAGTCCCTCAGGGAATGTCTGCACCAACCTTCCTGCAACACATTGTCTTCATTATTTGGTAACAACCTAGAAAACAGGGAGCCAGTGGGAACAAAACTCATGTTTGCCCATTATTCCCAGTATAGGCACCACAGGAAGGATGATAATGACGAGGACAGTCACTATTTGTGAAGTAATGTCTATATACCAGCACTGTGCTAATGCTTTAAATAAATTGTCTTATTGACTTTCACATCCAACTGTACATGATAGATCTCATCATCCCCTTTGCTTGGGTGTCCCATTAAGAAAGTGGCAGAGCCCACATTTAAAACTTGATCAGTGTGATTCTTAAGTGCCCATTGTGCCTGATCACTTCACTCTACGGCCTCTTCCGGAACACTATGGAGAATAACAATGACATTAGGGGGTCACCTAATCCAATTCCCACTCAGTCATAAATCCTTCTGGAGTAACCCAACAGTTGGCTACAAGAATGATGATGATGTCAATAACTATGATTATTGAATGCATGCCAGCAATAAGACAAAGTGCTAGTTTTTTACATGTATCATCATGGATCTTCACAACACTCTGAAATAGCTGTCACTTTACAGATGAGAAAACTGAGGGTTGGAGATGTTAAGCATTTTACCATGTATGGTAAATGGTAGAACTGGAATTCCAACCAAGTCTAAAATGGGGTCCATAGTAGTAGTACATAACCTCTCAAACTTGTGAGATTAAATGAGGTAAAAGATGTTAGAAGTTTGGACAATAATACACACTCAATACAGGATAGGTACTAGTACCACTATCACTATGTTGGTAACTGCAGGCCTCAAAACTCTGATGAACTTTTTAAGGAGTAGAAAAGAGAACTGACTCTATGTTGCTATGCTGGATGCTACTTATTTTTTTTATCATACTATGTGGCAAGATGTGGCTAAAAAATGAAAACATCCTCATATTTCCAAATCGATCACTAAGTATAATCTCTTCCACAGAGTTTACTACTCTCTTACTGCTGTTGTTAACTAAAAGGCAGGGAAGGCAAAGGTATGGGTGTGAGCTTTGCCTCTGTTTGCTATCTCTGCCTCTCTGCTAATGAACATTAAGTAGGCAAGAGTGGGCAAGGGGAGAGAGATGGGGTAGCTGCTCTGCTTCAGACTCACCTGCCAAATCATCGGGAAAAGGCTGTGCTGATAAAGATGATGATGTGGAAACCACTTCTGTTTACTGAGCACCAGTGATATGCCAGGCCCAGGGCTAGGTGCTTCCTCAGACGTTCTCACTTAGTTCTCATAAAACCTTTCAAGGTAAGGTGTCATTATATCCATTTTACATACATTTTAAAGACCAGAAGCTCAGAGAAGGTAAGTGACTTGTTCAGGGTCAGTTAGTAGTGAATCTGGGATATGAACCCAAGTCAGTCTAATTCTCATGCCCTGGCTCTTTCAAATGTAGGACACAGTGAAAGAATCTTTAGTAATTGTTATTAGAGGCCAACTAAACCAACTGCATAATTTTATAGATTTGGAAACCGAGGAACACAGCACCAAATACTAACACTTTACATAGCAAGTAAGAAATAGATTCAGGTCAGGAGCCCATATCTCTTACTGCTCAAATCATTGCTTCCTACTTCCTTATTAACATTCTTGAAGGAGAGGGCTGAAGATCTGATCCAAGGTCAGAGGCAGCAGAAAATATGGGGCAGCACATCACCTTATTAAACATTTTGTAGGGATCTCTCCATACAGCATGTTTTGTATTATTACATGTTTTATTTCCTCAACTAGACTCTAAGCTTCTGGATATCCTAATATTCAGCTTTCTCCTTCTATAGTATCATGAAACCATAGAGGTCTAAGACTGGTGTGCATTTTTATTCTTTCTGTCCTCCTCTGAACAACTATTCATTTATTTGCAGTCAAAGCTGGACCCAGGGCCTCAGATGATGTCTCAGAGCTCTCCTTGTCTAACTCTTGGATGGGCTTTTTCTACATAGTGGGCAAGATGACCACTTAATGCCTACAGTTCCCAGTAACCGCAGTAAAAAGAAATGGTCTTTCCCAGTAGCTCTGAAAGAAAACCCTCAGAGAGGACTCTGTCTGCCCTAAGATTGAGCCATGAGCCAATCATTGCAACTTGGAGATATGAAGCTCTAGTTGCCCAGCCTGGTTCATACTCAGACATCCCTGTGACCAAGGGGATGAGCTCATCCCCACTGAACTATATAAGATATGTCTCAAGGAAAGAGAGGATGCCACGACCAGAAGAAATGTTGTGGAAGAAAAGCAACAAATGTCTTTTTAATTTTTTTAAAATTGATTTCAGAGAAGAAGGGAGAGGGAGAGAGAGATAGAAACACCAATGATAAGAGAGAATATTGATTGGCTGCCTCTTGCACATACCCCACACTGGAGATCGAGCCCACAACCTGAGCATGTGCCCTGACTGGGAATCGAACCATGACCTCCTGGTTCATTGGTCAACGCTCAACCACTGAGCCAAGCTGGCCAGACAACAAACTTCTTCTAACAGTGCTTCCTGTGTACCTGACTATAGATCAAGGCACTGAGCCAATTAAGACATGGTCCTTCCTTTTCCACTTCTACCCCCATGTGCAAATTGTTCCTAAACTAGTGAGAAAAGTAAACAAAGAAGTGGACAATCAATCATAACCCTATGACAAGATCTAGGAAGAGAGGAATTCATAGGGAACTGTAGAATCCATTAGTTAGGAAAGGCTTTCAGAGGAGCTATCCCATGAATTTCAAAAGGTGAACAGGAACTAACTGGTTGAAAAAGGGAGGAGCAGGTTCTTCCCAGGAATTAGGAAGATCCTAGAAATATGGTGTTCAAGCCTTTCATTTGTGCTTGGAGGCCTTATTCAATATTGCAGCTGGTGACTGTGCCACCTCTGGTTGAATATCACTTTTTATGAACACTGATCTCTTCTTCAAAAAACAGCCTTTTAGGCAACTCTCAGTCATTAGACAGTTATTCCTTACGTTGAGCTGAGACCTGCCTGCACAACTCTTGGTGGGTTGAGAGACAATGAATGTGTCTGGTTCAATATCTGACTTAGTACCGACACCGGAGCCTGCTGCAGCCAAACAAGTTTGGGGGGACCATCTGCACTGGTGACGTCTGGGATGAAATCAGTTGTCGCAGACCCACAGCTTGTGTAAGGCAAGCACAGTGTGGACAGGATTTCCAGTGTAAAGAGACAGGTGAGTAACATTCCAGAGGGATAACACATGTGCTCGTCACCATAACATGCAAAACACTTCCCTGGGAGCTTGTTAAAAGGGGGACTGCTGAGCTTTTTCTCTAGCAATGGGTTAAGATGGGGCCCAGGAGCCTGCATTTTAAGCCATGTCAATAGCCCAAGTAATTTTGATACAAGTTTGTAGGAAAATCTGTTGATTCTTTTAAAAAAGATATGATTCACTCACTCATCCTTTCATTGAATAAATATTGACTGTGTACATATTACAGGCCAGGAAGTAGGTTACCTGCCAGTGATATAGAGATTTTAAAAAAAACACACCAATGCGCCTGACCTGAAGATACTCCTTGGGAGAGAGACCTACAAGGAGTCGATGACAATATTGTGGGATAGCCAGGGGAATGGGCATTAGCACATGGTCCAGGGGTGCATAAATCTGCTTTGGACAATCAGAGCAGGCTTCAAAATGATACTTGAACTGAAACTTGGAAAATAAAGAATTTCTAGGAAAAAGAATGTGCAAAAGCATGAGGATTTAAGGGTTCCCTATCAGTTCAGAATAATTACAGGTCAGGTCTCTGGGAAGAGAGGCAAGGAATGGGCCAGGTAGGAACTGGGGCCAGACTGTAGCTTTTGGAAGAGGAATGGGGAGACACTGGAAGATACAGGTCAGGGGGATGACAGGGCCAGATTGGCATTTTAGAAAGACTCCCAGGGCAGTAATGTGGAGGCTAGATGTTATAAGGGAGCCTGGCGCAGGGCCTGAGCTGGGGCTGCAGGAGGAAGCAGTGAGGCTGGAAATAAGAGAGGACAAAAAAGGATGCAATAGGATGGAGAGGGCTGTGGGTGATTCAGAGGTGGAATGGACTTCGTGATGATGGGTGTGGGTCATGAGGAAGAGCGGGGAGTCTGGGAAGCTCTAGGAGCATCCACAACCTCTCTCTCAGGTCGCTGCCTGAAACGCCACCTCGTGTGTAATGGAGACAAGGACTGCTCTGACAGCTCTGATGAGGAGAACTGTGATGATGTCAGGGTCGTTGAAGACGACTGTAGCCTGTATGAACCGATTCCAGGATCCGAGAGGGCAGCCTCGGGGTAAGTCCCTGCCTTCTGGCCATTTGGGGGCAAGGAATGATTTCTCTTCAATCACAAATATTAGTTTTAGAGACAGAAGAGGTCTTTTTGGAGGATTCCTCTGGAGTGCTTCCCACGAGGCAGCTGTCACTGTCCATCAAAGCTGGTGTCTTAGTCCTGTTGGGCTATAACAAAGTGCCGCACACTAGTTGGCTCATAAACAACAGAAATGTCTTTCTCACAGTTCTGGAGAATCGAAGTCTGAGATCAGGGTGTCAGGTGAGGGCCCTCTTGCACAAGGTGGCAGGGGCTAGGGAGCTCTGTGGGGTCTCCTTTATAAGGGCACTAATACTGTTCATGAAGCTCCACCCTTAGGATCTAAGCACCTCCTGAAGGCCCCCTCCTAACACCATCACAGCAGGGAACAGGACTTTAACATATGAAATCTGGGGGGGACACAACACTCAGTCCATAACAGGGGCTTGCCCAGTCCTGCCTGCATGCCATACTTGTTTCCCCCTCTATGTCTCTACATGAAAGTTCCCCTCTCCTTTTTCCCCTGCCCACTCACTGCTCACTCCTCTTACCCCAATTCTATCACCAAGGCCCTTCTGAGAAGCCACGTCTCCCATGAATGCTTCCCTGATGTCTCAGAGGATGGTGCTTCTCTGACCCGAGTGCCCTCCCCAGTAGCCCTGTTCACATCCGGTTTTGGACTGCACTTGTTAGTATAAGCAGGGCTAACAGGGCTGACAGGGCAAAGAAGATGGACTTGGGGTGATATGGAGAGATGCCTGACTCTCTACCAGTGCTCACTCACACCTCCCAGGCACAGTGTCTTTATCTGTTGAGATTCAGTCAGCCTTGATTCTAACTTTATTCTATACGTTCTGCTCAGGGTCATTTCCTTGAATGCATCACTCTTCTGTTTTGAGACTTAATATGTTTAATTCCTCCTTTCTGAAATGTCCTTCCCTATGTTTCTCACCTGCCTAACATCTTACCTAGAGTTATAAACTAAATTTTGTCCCCCTAAAATACATCAGATAAAGCCCTAACCTCCGTGTGGCTATATTTGGAGATTATTAAGGCTGACTGAGGTCATAGGGAGGGGCCGTAATCCAATAGGACTCACGACCTTATAAGAAGAGGGAGAGACCCCAGAGACCACTCTCACAATGTGCAGAGGAGATACCATGTGAGGGCACAATGAGAAGGGGGCCTTCTGCAACCAGGAAGAGGCCTGACCAGAAACCAATCCTGACAGCACTTGGATCTTGGACTTCCAACCTCCTGAACTGTGAGAAAATAAATGTTTATTCCCTGAGTCACCAATTCTGTGGTATTTTTTATGACAGCCCGAGCTAACATACCTATGCATCACCTCCTCCACTCTTCTCAACACTCCTCCTTTTTGACAGGATCTAGGCTGGCTTACCCTTCCTGTTGCTCCCAGAATCCTTTGTGTGTCCTAGCCTCCCAGTGCATATCCAGCAAGGCTGGGACATCTGATACAATGTCCTTAGGCCCCTGATAAGAACTCCTTCTCACCTCTGCTTCTGTGGTCAGCCCCCTGGCACTTCCTCTTGGTCCTGGATCATGTCCCTTAACTTGAATGTAAACTCTTTGAAGGCAGAGAGGCTGCTGACTCCTCCTTTTTAATCACTTGAGCCTGATGTCAGAGCTTTCCCCACCAGAGCCTCTCACTGAGTATTGGTTGAATGAAGAAATCAATATGATGAACTGGATCTTTGCAGACGAGGGAGCAAGGAGATGGAGTAATCACCACAGAGTGACCCGGCCACGGAGCAGCCCAGGCAGGGTCAGGGAGGGTGCTGGGAGGTGCAGCTTGCCTTCATTACGGCTTAACTGCCCTATGTCACAGCCCGCCTACCAGATTGGATGGAGTCCTGTAAGTGCACGTAGATGCACACGTATGACAAGGCTCTCAAATTCCATTTTCTTTCCGATAATACTATTAGTTTGCTCCGGTTGCCATAACAAAGTATCACCTAACAGGTGGCCGAAGCAAAGAAATGTATTTTCTCACAGTTTTGGAGGCTGAATGTCTGTGGCCAGGTGTCGGCAGGGTGGTTTCCTCTGAGGCCTCTCTCCTGGGCTTGTGGATGGCCATCTTCTCTCTGCGTGTTCACATGGTCCTCCCTCCGTATGTGTCTGTGTCCAAATGTCCTCTTTTAATCAGATTACAGCCCACCTTAATGACCCCCTTTTTACTTAATTACCTCTGTAATGACTCTACCACCAACAATGCAGTCAAATTCTGAGGTTTTGGGGGTCAGGATTTCAACATATGAATGTTAGGGGGGGAACACAGTTTAGCCCCTTATACCAATAAAGGGGGATTGTAGATTTTGAAATTGACTGTTGGGTGAACAGAGCAGAAGCATAAAATGTTGAGGCTTGACTTGAAACATAATTACCTTCTTATTGACACAAAGATCACAGATTTGCTCAGGAGCATCGTGCTTTGCCCACACCAGACACTGAAACCACTAGAATGGCTCCTCCTTCACTTCCAGCAGCTGACATTTTGATATTTTTTTTCTATTCAAGATCTTAGAAGCCTTTCCTAGTTTTTAAATTGTATTTATTATTACAGCTGTCACCTATGTTTGACTTCTGTAAAACTGAGTCTTCCCTTACCCTCCCTGCCCTGCACCCACCCATCACCCTCTCTCTCTGCTTTTCCTAGAGCTGACCCTGTAACAGTGTGGTGTAGGGACTTCCAGAACATGGAAAAATGCATGGGCAATATACACTGTTTGGAAAATGTGCCTATAATATGTATCGTGCATATAGATATGAGTTTCCATAAATGTGATCCTATTATATATAGTCCACAATTTGCTTTTTTTTTCACTTAATACATTTTGAAGATTTCCCCCATATTTTTCATCATCTCTTTTTAAGTACCATATTATGTTATATAACAGCACACTATGGCCTGCAGCCCAAGCTCAGCCTGCTGTCTGTGTTTGTAAATACAGTCCTACTGGCACACGCTTTTTACCCTACAATGGCAGCGCTGAGTAGTTGCAACAGAGACCAGTAGCCTGCAAGGTCCAAAACATTTACTATCTGGCCCTTTGTAAAAAAAGAAAAAGTTTGTCGACTCTTCTCCTATAGTATAAATATATGATAACTTATTTAACTACTCCCAATTGAAAGATGGATTGTTTTCCATACACACTGTTTTATGCACGTGTGGGTAATTCTACATAACAGAATTCCAAAAAGCGGAATTTCTCGACTGTCTTTTTCTTTTCATTAGGGCTTCTGCAACCAGATTTTCCCAAATAGATGTAGGCTTAGAGGTTACAGAACAAGCTTAGGACATATTATTCCCGTTTTTGTTTGGCCTGTTAGAAAGCTTGTATTTATAAACTACAGGCAGAAACCATTCACTAGGGGGAAAGATAGAAAGTGCAGGATGAAGTAAAGGAAAAGAACCCAGATGTGTGTCCTAAAAACTCTAGGAGGAAAAAATCTAGCTGTGATTACAAGCAAGTTACTTAATTTTCCTGAGCTTCAATTTCTGTATTTGCAAAACTGTCATGAGGGTGAAAGCTAATGTATGCTAAATGTCTGGTAGAGTGTGCATCCAATCCATCAGAGCTATTATTACTCACTTCCACTAATATGAGGAAAGAGGTTGAGAAAGGGAAAAAAGAAGGAAGTTCATTTACATTTAATTTCTACTACATGCCAGGTGCTCTATAGTTGTCCATTTACTTTGAAGCAGGTTTTATTTAGTTTTTACACATCTTACTGCCTTAGCACCTTTCCACAGAGGCCACAGGCAAATATGACAAGATAAGCACTGAATGCCATTGGACCTCAGAGGAGGGGCAACTGTCTGTCCAAGATCATCAAAGAAGGCAATTCAGAGGAGGCAATGTTTGAGTTGGGTCCTGAAGGCTGAATAGGAGTTTGAGAGGCAGAAACAGGCAAATATTCTATTGTCTATAATATCAAAGGCTTTGATTGTCAGATTTTGGAACTCGTACCAACTTTAAATACTCTTGTTCAATTAACTTTCTCTGTTTAGAAAATTAAAGCTGTATTTCAACTGTTTAACATTATTGTTACCTAAATAGGGTTAAACCATCCATGGCCTAAAATATAGAACTTAAGCAGATAGATTTGAAATACCCCAGAGAGGGAAGCATGGGAAAATATCTCTGGAACAGTAGTGGGCTGGGGGAAAGGAAACATAATTGTTGAGTGCCTAATATGTACTATCAACTTGACTTCTGCTTGACTTTAACACTTTCATTTAGACTTCACAAAAAACACTGAGAGGTGGTTTTATTTATGTCTGTTCTTCAAGTGAGGAAAATGACCTTCAGGAAGATTCTAGAATGTGTCCAAAGTCTCACAGCTAGTAAATGGCAGAACTGGAAATTAAACAGGAGTCTCTCTAACTTTCAAACTGTGAACCTTCTGACATTCTATACCGCCTTGAAGACAATGGCCTCTCTGAGGATTTAGATTCTCAGCCTAGCACTGACTTACCCCCAAAATTTCAAACCTACATTTTTTTATCAGCAGTATTATTTTCTGAAATAATACTAGCAGCAACATTTATTTAGTACTTAACCTATGCTAATAACTATAAGATTCCTTTACATGTTTTGGCTTATGTTTAACTCTATGAGTGCAGTAGTATTAACTGCTTTTCCCAAATTATTAAACCGAGGCATGGAGAGTTAAATAATTTGCCCAAGGTCACACAACTAGATGTGGCAGGTATGGGAAATGGGTCCAGACTCTGTGGTTCCTGTGCTTAAACTCTTGATAATTGTGCACATTCTTCTTCAACTTATTCAGTGAGTACTTAGGGGTGCCTCCCATGTGGGAGCACTGTTCTAGATGCTGGATGGAGCTGTCTGGTGCTCTGGTTAAAGAGAGCCTAAAGGCCCAGGCCCAGCTCACTCAGTTTCCCATCATCACCCAAAGTGACCTTCAAGGTACTTTGAGGACTCACAGAACACAGTTTGAGAAACCACTGCTCAGGCCACCAGCTGCAACATCACCCAGAGGCTACTTCATGCTATATGCCTGCCTTTTCAATTTAGGTATAACATCCTGACCAGAACAGAAGCTCAGAATGTGTACGATGCCAGGTATTATGGGGGCCAGTGTGAGACGGTATACAACGGGGAATGGAGGGAACTTCGATATGACTCCGCCTGCGAGCGTCTGTACTATGGGGATGATGAGAAATACTTCCGGAAACCCTACAACTTCCTGATGTACCGCTTTGAAGTAAGTCTCAATGGGGCACTCAAAGGAGAGGCTTGTTGGGGAAGATGAATGCCTTGCACGGAAGATTTTATATATCGTCGAGGTAGCAGGTGGCTGAGGGTCCCTTTACACCTGCCCCCTTCATGCTCAGTGCTAAAGAGCACTGAGAGGCATGGGCAGGGCTAGGGAGAGGAATGAGGTAAGTGTGACCACCCTCCTGCTAGATCGTGGCTCCATTCTAAAATCAATAAAAGAGATTCAGGCCGTATTCTCTGGGCTGCTAGTCAGAAGACCTATTTCCAAGTTGTGGACCTGTTAGAATATAAGAACAGTCAGCCTTCTGTATTAGCAGGTTCTGCCTCTGTGGATTCAACCAAATGTGTATCAGTTCTACTGCCACATGAATTCTCCCATAATAGCACGATAGATGTTAAAAACCCAGAGACTTAGAAGGCTAAAGTGTCAGGCTCAAAGCTGTACTGAAGTAGGTGGCAGAGATAAGATTGAAACCCAGATCTATCTGAACTACGCCTGGATAGATGTAATTTATTTATTTATTTTATTGTTAAACATATTTTTATTGATTTCAGAGAGGAAGAAAGAGATAGAAACATCAATGATGAGAGAGAGCCATTGTTTAGTTGCCTCCCGCATGCCCTCTTGCTGGCCTGGTCACCCCCAACTGTACCCCCCAACCCGCCAGCCTGATCGCCCCCAACTGCCCCCCTCCGCTGGCCTGGTTGCCTCTCATGGCCCCCCTGCTGGCCTGGTTGCCCCACACAGCCTGCTTGTTCAGTCGTTTGGTTGTTCCTCACTAACCCCCCTGCCAGCCTGTTCATAGGCAGCCATCTTGTGAGGGCATGATGGTCAATTTGCATATTACCTCTTTATTATATAGGATTCTGTCTATAAAGAGAGATGGTAGAATCCTAGGACTCTAAACAATTACCAAGTCATATTCACCACCCCAAATTTCTCAAGAGAAAAATATTGGCACAGGATAAAGGCAGGCTTATGGAGTCTGTGTTTAAGGAGTTCGTTTCCCCCACCCACTTCCACCTCTGCCATCAGGTCTAAGATAAGCCATGCTGGCCAACAGGAAGATGCTATTTTCTTAACCTTGAGGATGGTCTAGGCCAGGGCATATGTGTAAGGCACTAGCAGTCACCAACCGGTGGTCTGTGGACCACTGGTGGTCTGTGAGGTCTGAAAGGTTGGTGACCACTGGACTAGGCTATACTGTGGCAACAAAGGATTCTGAAATCTCAGTGCTTTGAAGCAGCGTGCCTCACTGACGCTACTTGTCCATCTGAAAGTGGAAAGGAAACTCACATCATCATAGACATATGGGACCCTGACTGATGGAGGTTCTATCTTGCCACATACTCTTGTGATTGCAAAGTGAACCACACATGTGCTTTTAACCCTTGCTTTCTTGGTTCCCACAAAGCATAAGACCATGCCTCAGCTCAGGGTGGCAGAGAAATGCAACCCCACTGTGAGCCTGAAATGAAATAACCGAACATTTGAGGGCAGCACTCAAGCTTACTCTGCCTAGAACTGTTATCACCTGCCTGCCTTCCTTTGGCCCTTTCCTTCCCAGTCCATGCCCAGGCATGGCTTTCTGTAGCTGTCCATTGCAGAGTCAAGTGACCTTCTCCTTTTAACTCAGCTAAAATGAAATACATGCTCAGAATAGAATAGCATTTTATCAGGACCATCTCTGTGCATGAATCTGTAAATAAATATTTTAGCAATAATATTAAATAGTAACTAAAAACACTGCTGTATTTTCTATATCTTAGTATAAATCTGATGCTCAATTAGCCTTTATTTATTTATTATATATATATATATATACATATATATGTATATATATGTGTATATATATACATACATATGTATATTGATTTCAGAGTGGAAGGGAGAGAGAGATAGAAACATCAATGATGAGAGAGAATTATTGATTAGCTGCCTCCTGCATGCCCCACACTGGGGATCGAGCCTGAAACCTGGGCATGTGCCCTGACTGGAAATTGAACCGTGACCTCCTGGTTCATAGGTTGACACTTAACCACTGAGCCATGCTGGCTGGGCCCCAATGAGCCTTTTAAAAGACTTATTTATAATAACCTGAAACTTGGTGGATATTTTACAAAACAAAGATTTAAATATTAAGTATGAACTGGAATATAACTCTATGTGCACAAAGCTAACATCCATTTGTTTCTTTTCAGGCCCTGGCAGACACTAGTTTCTCCTCAGAGTTTTATGATGATACAAATGAAGTTTTTTCCAAACTAAAAAATGACCTGTTTGTGTCAGGTGGGTTGACCGTTGGTGTAGGCCCAGCAGGCACCCCTGTAACAGTGGATGTAGGTGTATCCGGATCATATGGCTCTTCAACCGTGAATGAGTTAAGCAAGTATAATGAGAAGGTATTAAAATATAATGCCCATGTCACACAGTAATCCATAATCCATACTGAACACATATTGCCTTAATTGCATTAAAAAGTACAGTAGTAATTGAACTTTCATTTGCTTGTGTAATTGGAAATGTCTGATCAGTGTTAATCATGTTTGTTTTTCTTATTACACTTTTGCACACAGGATCATCATAGAGGGAATAAAATCAAATGATGAGACTAAAGCCCTTATCCCTTCTCCCCATCCTTTTTTATGGTTACCTGGAGCATGTAGGGAAATACTTAGAATGATAATGTCTCAAAGAGAAACAGCCAGGCCCTTTAAACTAGACTTGGAAGAGTGCTAAAGCAAGCCTTACTTTTCCAAATAGATTAGAGGGCTGACATGCTGCATCAGTTTTTTTTTCTTTTTAAAAAAAATATATTTTTATTGATTTTAGAGAGGAAGGGAGAGGGAGAGAGAGGGATAGAAACATCAATGATGAGAGAGAATCATTGATCCGCATGCCCCCTATTAGGGATCGAGCCTGCAATGGGGGGCATGTGCCCTTGACTGGAATGAAACCCAGGACCCTTCAGTCCACAGGTCGATGCTCTATTCACTGAGCCAAACCAGCTAGGGCTGCATCAGTTTTTCATTTATTCATCAAGCATTCACTACTGCCTGTTGTCCTGAGGGGTCAGGCAGTGCTTACTTGTGGAAAGAACATCTCCTTAAACTGAAATATGAAGACCAGTTCAAGTTCTCCAGTTGACGGGAGGCAGAAGTTAACTGAAGGGTGTTCTAGGCATGGGCAGCAGCAGGCACAGAGACCTGGAGATGAGAGAATGTCTCACAGATTTTGGATGGAAAGTGCTTCAGCTGGCTGAAGTCCAGGGGAGGAAGGAAAACTAGGGAGTGATGAGGATGGAGAGGCAATGAGGAGCCAGAGGAATATTTCTTGAGTAGGTTAGAAATTTACCACAATGCCTCAATAACATCGATTCCAGAACTATGGACTTAGTTGGGGCTCAAAATTTATTTCTTTTTTAAAAATATATTTTTATTAACCTCAGAGAGGAAGGGGGAGGGAGAGAAAGATAGAAACATCAATGATGAGAGAGAATCATTGATTGGCTTGCCTCCTGCACATTTTCCACTGGGGATTGAGCCTGAAACCTGGGCAAGTGGCCTTGACTGGAATCCAACCCAGGACCCTTCAGTCTGCAGGCCAGTGCTCTATTCACTGAGCCAAACCAGCTAGGGCCCAAATATTATTTCAAAACTTAAAAATATAGTTACAAAAATTAACTTATGCATCAAATATCAATTCATTCTGGAGCTTTGCCACCAATGAGCTACAGATCTGAAGGGGAAGCATTGTTCTCTAATTTTGGCTATCACATATTTTTTCTAAAAGCAGGTGACCTTGTCAAACTTTTACTATCACTTTGGATCAAGGTTTTCATTACCTGGAAGTAATGCCCACACATGACCTTCTTCCTCTTAAACCAATTCAGCATTACCTGGTCTTTGCTTTTTCATTATTATTATTACATCAGCATCCTAGTTTTCTTTATTACTAAACAGTACATGATTATCACTAACTTGAATGTGAGCTGCATGAGGGCAGGGGCTTCTCTCAGTCAAGATCATGTCCACTGCACCTAAGCAAAGAGCATGTGAGTACGGGCACTTTTAGATATTTGTGCAGTAAGTTAAATAGATAAATAATCCTAGCATCTGCCATGTCATTGAAAACATTCCTAAGCATCATTCTTACTAGATACCTAATACTTGTGTAAGCAGTTGCATAATGCAGCAGGGACAAATGTGGAGATGAGAATGGACTGGGGGCAGAATAGAGGTGAGGAGCACAGGGAAGCACAATGCAGGAAATAACCCAGGGGAGCATTGATGAGAACTTGACCTGGACAGTGGGAACAGAGATGCAGCCATGGAAAAGAAGTTGGGAACACCCTGATGTCTAATGTGTACTTGTAAAATATTCTAATCCTCCATGACATATCTTTATGCTCATATAATTATATATGTATATACTAGAGGCCCAATGCACAAAATTCATGCAAGAGTAGGCCTTCCTTCCCCTGGCTGCTGGCACCAGCTTCCCTCTGGCACCTGGGACAGGGGCTCCCCTCTGGCCCCAGCTTCGTCTGGAAGGACGTCTGGAATGACACCTGGTCTAATTAGCATATTACCCTTTTATTATTATAGATAAGCATATAAGTATATGTACATAGACATATATCTACTCAGCTAGTAAGTGCTGACCTTTTGCATGATCTCAGATGATAATATGTATTCTCTCTTTGTTCTTTTCCCTTTCCCCATGGCGGTGGTTGTTGTTGGCAGAAATACAGCTTCATGAGAATTTTCACAAAGGTGCAGACTGCCCATTTTAAGATGAGGAGGGACAACATTATGCTGGATGAAGGGATGCTGCAGTCGCTGATGGAGCTTCCGGAGAAGTACAATTATGGCCCATACGCCAAGTTCATCAATGACTATGGCACCCATTATATAACATCTGGATCAATGGGTGGCATTTATGAGTATTTCCTGGTGCTTAACAAAGAAAAAATGGAAGAAACACGTAAGTAGAAGCTTTATGCACACAATGGCCAGTGCCTTCACCAGAACATGGTTTGTAGTTTGCTGAGCACTGACTATGAGCTGTGCATGATATCATTTGGTCCTCATGACAACCCTATATGGTGTCTTTGGTGTTATTTATAGGGGATTAAGGTCCAGAGGATGAAACAGACTTGCTAATTAAGCACTAAAAATGTGACTTTAGCTCATACTTGTCTGGCTCCTTAAAACTATGTGTTTTCTATTTCACCCCGGTTACCTCTTCAGTAATAATCTAGGAATTTGCTATTCAAAACATTAAAACTTATTTCAATGGAGATTCTAGGTTCATGGAACCACTATACCAGTCAGTCAGCGATACCAGAAAACTGGAGTCATCTCAGACTTCTCCTCCTTCTTCCCCCTGGGGATCTCTAAGACCCTTCAGTTTTCTCTCCTGAACAGCTCTCATCCTTCTGCCTTCTCCACACCCACTCTGACAATCGGGCTCCCATCTTTCACTCATTACTGTATGAGCTCCATATGGTTTCTAGGGGAAGGTCTACCCCTTCCAAGCCATTCCCAACTGTTGCCACCAGAAGGATCTTTCTGCTTCACAGATCTGAGGATGTCACTTTCTTGCCTAATATCCTGAATGGCCAAGAACAAAATCTAAACTTTTTAGCATGACATCAACATGGTCTCACTCCAAACTGCTAGACTATTGGTCCTTAAAGTGTGGACTCCATCTGGCAGCATCAGCGTTACCAGGGAAGCTGTTAGGAGTGCAAAATCTCAGGCTCCCATCCCAAACCCACTAAATTAGAAACTCTGGGAGTGGACCCAGTGGCCTGTGTTATGACAAGCCCTCCAGGTGATTCTGGTGCTCACTAGTTTGAGAACCACTGACCTGATACATAAATGAGTAGAAGAGTGAGAGATATGTCCATATTTCAAAGCTAAGGTCAAATTCCCAGTTTTAGGAAGTTTCCCTGACTGTACCAGCCCAGGCTAGCCACTTCTTTTCTTCAACACATTCATATAAATTCCACACTGGTTAGTCTTAAAAAATCATTTTCCAATTGTTAATATTTTTCTCTTCATGTAGATTGCAAGATCTTTAAAAGCAAGTATCATGTCTGATGTTTTTCTTTCTCTTTAGCATTCAACATGGTAGGTTTAGTATGTAGTGAGTGTGCAAAGCAAGACGTGGATGCATTCAGATTCATGGTTAGGGCCACTCATTAGTTCATCCATGTATCCACATATTCATTATTCTTTCGCAATTTACATGTCTATTGAGTATCTATGATTTGTTGGTGCTAGGGATACAATGGTGAGCAAATCTAAATATGGTTCCTACCCTCTGTAGCACAATATTCTTCCAACTGCAGGGTGCAGCCCCGTAGAAGGTCTTGAAATCAATGTATGGATCACAAACGGCATTTTGAACAACAAAGGGTAGAATAGAAAATATCATAGCGGATTGTAGGCAGTGCAGGTAAGTTATTGCCTCAAGAACCTTTTTTCCAGTTAAATACAGACACATACAGAGTCATGGTACAAAATAAATAATGTAGTATGGGTCAATGTAAAAAAGGAGTTTGAAAAACTCAATTCAAGTGGGTCTTTTTAGAGTCATTCTAAAACATGAGGAAGGAAAAGAGCTAACATTTGTTGAGTACCTACTAGGATCTCGTCCTATGGTGTATATTCTCACTTAATTTTCTTGAGGACACGTAGAGGCTGGTGTTGACCGTTTCAGCCCCAGAAATGCTGAGGCTCCTCAGGGACGTTAATTACTCTGCCCAGGGCTGTAGGAAGCTGGCCCCAGAGCCCTGGATCCATGGTCTTTCCACCATGTGGTCACGGGAAACCCTTTCATTTGGGCTCCGTCTTGAGTGTTGGATTACTAATTAATTGCCTGGGTTATCGCATGGCCCCTCCTCTTTAAAATCTGTGAGTCAGAAATAGGCTTCCTATGTGGTTAATATTCAAAAGGAGCCCACCAACAAATTGTCCCAGGGATAATTACCTCAGCTCTGTTTATAGAAAACCATATGTCGATAATAGCACAATTGGCTATTTGTGAAGGGCTGATTTTCTATAAATCTGGAAAGTTAGTGTTGCTTTTCTATAAATATGGAAATGTGCTAATCATCACCTCATCTGCTGGAGCCCACTAATAAATCAGAATGTCATTTACATGTTAACCTACAAAGAACAAAACATCTACCTTCTTTCCCTTTGACAAATGGAATCATGCACAGCCTCTCTCCATGTTCCACGTTTCTCTTTGTTTCTTTCTCATCCCTCCCCCCATCTCACTCCCTTTCTCTCTTGGTGCCTCTGTCTCTCAACATTATGTGTCTCTGTCTTTCCTCTTTGTCACTGTGTATCTTTAATCTATATGGCTTTAATAATATTTATGTTTTATTAGATGCTTATTTCTAAGAAACTCCCTGTGTGGTATACACATGCATGCCCCCAGAGAGCTGGGTGAGGCATGGGAGCACTTAAGTGAACATTGGCTGGTTTGCTTTGGGGTGATCTTTTGTCCTGGGGTTTGCCTCAGATCCTCCCTGGGTTCATTCTAAGGATGCACAAAGCTGTTTGCTCCAATGTGTTCTTTAGATAAAATGCTTCTCCCCAAAGACAGCATGAAACCATCCATCAAAAACCAGGTGAAGCCTTGGACACTGGGGAGGTGATGCTGGACTTCAGTGGGACCCTAGACTTTCCTCAAGGGCTGTGGCTGACAGCGTTCTACCTTCTGCAGGAATCAGGATGGCTCTGGGCTTGAATGTTTAGATTCCAATTTTTTTCTCCTTCTTCATCCCCTCTTTGGAGATCTTTCTCTTTGTTTTTGGATGACAATGAAAATAATGTATTGACATGGCTTCCTTGGAATCTGGGCCAGTCACAGATCTGATCATTCATTTTGGGCAGGTCAAGTACTTCAGTGACATTGCTTAGGTCATGTGTTTCCTGCCTCCCTTTGCACACGCTGTGCTGTCAGCATCCAATGCTCTTCCCTGCTGGCCAACCTGACAGATTTATCATCCTTCTGAACGTGTACAGGCATCTCCACCTCTGTGAAACCTGCCCTGACATCCTTCCTCCTCTTCTCCCATTATTTTGTTTCCTTATACATTCACTCTTTCAACTATGTTTATTGAATTTGTATTATGTGCCAGTGAACAAAATCAATATAGTCCCTGTCCTTGAAAAGCTCATGATCTAGTACAGAAAACTAAATAAATGGCCCTAGAAGTCATCTTGGTTCTTCCTTCATGCTGTCACAAATGTCAGGATTTCCTTATTTTGTAAGGCTGATAATATCCCACTGTATATCTATGTCGCATTTTCTTTTTTTTTTTTTTTCTTAATTAAATCTTTATTGTTCAGATTATTACAGGTGTTCCACTTTTTTTCCCCCCATAGCTCCCCTCCACCTGATTCCCCACCCCACCCCATGCCCTTACCCCCCGCCACTGTCTTCATCCATAGGAGTAAGATTTTTGTCCAATCTCTTCCCGCAACCCTCACACTTGCTTCCCCTGAGAATCGTCAGTCCACTCCCTTTCTATGTCCCTGACTCTATTATATTCACCAGTCCATTCTGTTCTTCAGATTTTTTATTCACTTGATTTTTAGATTCACTTGTTGGTAGGTATGTATTTGATGTCATTTTGTTGTTCATAATTTTTATCTTTACCCTTTTCTTCTTCTTCTTCTTCTTAAAGAATACCCTTCAGCATTTCATGTAATCCTGGTTTGGTGGCGATGTACTCCTTTAGCTTTTTCTTGTCTGTGAAGCTCTTTATCTGACCTTCAACTCTGAATGATAGCTTTGCTGGGTAGAGTAATCTTGGTTGTAGGTTCTTGCTGTTCATCACTTTGAATATTTCTTGCCACTCCCTTCTGGCCTGCATAGTTTCTGCCGAGAAATCAGCTGACAGTCGTATGGGTACTCCCTTGTAGGTAATTAACTGTTTTTCTCTTGCTGCTTTTAATATTCTCTCTTTGTCTTTTGCCCTTGGCATTTTAATTATGATGTGTCTTGGTGTGGTCCTCTTTGGGTTCCTCTTGTATGGGGTTCTGTGCGCTTCCTGAACTTGTAAGTCTATTTCTTTCACCAGGTAGGGAAAGTTTTCTGTCATTATTTCTTCTAATAGGTTTTCAATATTTTGCTCTCTCCCTTCTTCTGGCACCCCAAAAATTCGGATGTTGTTTCGCTTAAAGTTGTCCCAGAGGCTCCTTACATTATCTTCATATTTTTGGATTCTTTTTTCTTTTTGTTTTTCTGGTTGGATGTTTTTTGTTTCCACATATTTCAGATCTTTGGTTTGATTCTTGGGGTATGTTGATCTACAGTTGAGTTTCTGTATATTCTTTATTTCAGACAGTGTATGCTTCATTTCTGACTGGTCCTTTTCCATTTTTTTGGCATTCTCATTAAGGTCCTTGAAGGTCTCACTAAGCTCCTCAGAAGTGTCATCAAGTTTCTCGGCAGTTTTTAGAAGATTCTTGAGTAACCTTATAAATGTGATTCTGAACTCTATGTCATCCAGTAGTTTGCTTTCCTCCGTTTCTTTCATTTGTGACATGTTTCTTTGTTTCCGCATTTTGGCTTCTTCCCTGTGTTGATGGAGTGGCTTTGTGTGGTAGGTGACCTATAGGGGGCAGTAGCTCAGCCTCCCCAATCACCTGATGTGGATGCTCTTGGTACACCCCTTTGTGGGCTGAGTGCAAAGTCCTGGTGCAGTTAAGCCTGAATTGCTGTTGGTACGCTGGGAGGAATTGACCTCCAGGCCAATTAGCTGTGAGCACTCCCTGTGTCTATAATGGAAGAAGTGCTGCGCTTATGGGGCAGGACTTGTTTCAGTGGGGCTTTGGTGCTCACTGAGTCTGCCTCTTGAATGTGTCACTTATGGATGTGAGGAGTTGAAATCTGTTGTCTCACACTGACCACTAGGTACACTGGCTTCTGGATCTCCAATGGGGTGCAGGTCAGCTACTGTCTGAGGCCACTCAGCAGGAGCTACAGTGAGAGCTGCAGTTTTCTCCTCTTTGCTTGGGGTTTGGAGGTTTTGGAGCTGTCTGACCCGGGCTGCAAGTTTTCTAGGTTAAGCTGCAATAGGGCAGGCTTTCTTATGCTAATTGAGCTGCTTGGAGCTTGGGTGGGTTTGTAGGTTGTGTGGGGCTGGGTCTCAGGGCGTCACTAGGTTAGGGCGTGGCAAACAGCAATGGCTGCTAGTAAGCCCGCTCTGTGTCCCGACCGTGTCCTGGAATCCTGTGCCCCAGTGCCGTAGACAATTATTCCTGCGCGCAGCTCTGCTAGCAAGCCACTCTCACTGGCAGACAGTCCAGCTTCTCCCCGTAGGAGTTTGGGTCCCCCGCGTCTCCCCAGAGACTGGATTTCAGAGTAATCGGGGGCTTGTCTCCGTTCGGGTTGAAAAAAGCAACGCACCCAGTCGCCCGCCGCCAGCCCGGATCCCGCGCCTCCGTACCTCAGCTTTTCAGCGCTCGTGCACGTCTCAATGCTCTTTTCTCTTTCCTTCTAGTTGTAGAACTTCCACTCAGCCAGCTTTCCTGTGGTTCTGGGTGATAGACGTTTTATCTTTTAGTTGCAGTTTAAATTGTTGTCGGAGGCAGCAGTTTAGGTGTTTACCTATGCCGCCATCTTGGATTCCCCCTCTATGTCGCATTTTCTTTACCCATTCATCTCCCAACTTGGGTTGTTTCTGCACCTTGGCTATTGTGAATAATGCTGCTATGAACATGAGAATGCAGATATCTTTTTTGAGATAATGATTTTGTTTCCTTCAGATATACTGGTATATAGCCAGAAGTGGGATTGCTGGATCATATGGTAGTTCTATTTTTAATTTCTTGACGAGCCTCCATACTGTTTTCCCGTGTCTATACCAGTTTATATTCCCACCAACAGGTGGCACAAGAGTCCCCTTTTCTCTATATCCTTGCCAACATTTGTGATCACTTGTCTTTTTGATAACAGACATCCTAACAGGTATGAAGTGATATATCATTGTGGTTTTGATTTCTCTTTCCCTGATGATTCGTGATGTTGAACACCTTTTAATGTACCTGTTGGCTACTGGTACATCTTCTTATTTAATCTTCCTATGATTTTGTGCGAGCCAAAAGGTTCCCTTACTTTTAAAGATGAAGGAACCAAGGCTGAAAAGTCCTATCACTAGTAACTGAAAAATACACGAGATAGCCTGAATTATGGTCTCAGCTTCTTTCCTTTTTATCCCAGCTGCTTTTGTCAGGACTCAAACCTGGGAGTAATTTTGACATCTTTCCTCTCGCTTCTCACATATCTTGTTAGTCACCTCCTCAGTATCTACAACCTGTCCCTTCCCATTCATTCCCATGACTACTGCTCACCATGTTCTCTCTGCAGGTCCCCCTCCAGCTAAGCAGACATGTGCAGTGAGAAAAGTATCAGAGATTAGATGAAATTTCTCTAAATACCTTTGGGACAAAGATGGTGGTGGTCTGCTCTTAGCTCCTCCTCTTTTTGCTAATGTAGATAAGTCTTGACATTTGTTTCAGCTTCTGTGCCCTTACTCTCTCAAAATGCAACATGTAGAGTTTTCCTATCAGTTAAAGAATCGAAGTAAGTCTGATAGGATGTCCCTATCTGGAACGCTATAATGGAAACCATACATGGAAGAGAAAGTAAATAATAGTCCTCAAGAATACAACGGTTCATGATTCTATAGTTTTTGGCTATACTAAAGCTCTGCCAAGACCTTACAGAAAATGACTTCTATTGATGCCTCTCTTGTGAAGGAAACTGGTAGCATTCAGTGGCCCCATAAAATCCAGCAGGCAGTGTGGAGTGAGAACTCCTTTGACTGAGATACCTTTACTTTTCATGTAGGCTCTGCCATTTAAATGTTAGTACTTCACATTTCTGGGTCTCATTTTCCCTATAACTAATGTATGAATAATACGCTACTTCAAACAGCTGTGGTGAGAATTAACCAAGATGATATTTTTGCAAAGCCACGAGATAAGTAAAACCCTGTTTAAACAGCAGTGACTATTTGTAGATTGCAGTTTTAGGTGTGGTAAGTAGGTACTAATGTCATCTGATCAGGGTCTGTGGAGTGAAGAGAAGTGCTGGTGATGGCATAGCAGGGCATCCAGACTTTGGAGTCAGATACAGCTGGGTGAGATCTTGAGTCTACCGTTTTGCATGACCTTGATCTGGGTACTTAATTTCTCTGAATCTCATTTTCTTTAAGAGCTAAATGGAATGATAACAAGGGTTTGTTTGAGAATAATTCCAAGTAATTTTGCATGATAAATGTTTAAACAGATATTTTTCCTTTAGTGCAGGATATCAGTATAGCAAAAGCAGTTAAAAACGTGGGTTCTGCCAAAACCGGTTTGGCTCAGTGGATAGAGCGTTGGCCTGTGGACTGAAAGGTCCCAGGTTCGATTCTGGTCAAGGGCATGTACCTGGGTTGTGGGCACATCCCCGGTGGGGGGCATGCAGGAGTGCAGGAGGCAGCTGATCGATGTTTCTCTCTCATCGATGTTTCTGACTCTCTATCTCCCTTCCCCTCTTTTAAAAAATCAATAAAATATATTTTTTTAAAAACACGTGGGTTCTGTCAATAACTGTGATTAGGGACACACTATTTAATCATTTTAAGTTTCAATTTCCTCACCTGTTAAGCTGGAGATATTAATGACATTTGCCTGGCAGAGTGGTAGTGGGGAATAAGTGAACTTATCCAAAGAATATATTTAGGGCAGTGCTCACACTCTAATAAGCATTCACTAAATACAATTGTTGGAGAATTACCTTGATCAAATTTCATCTCTACCATTTATCAGCCATGTGATCCTTAGCCATGCTAGTTAACCTCTCCATGCCTCAGTTTCCTGTTCCTCTAAGTGAAACATGACAATACATGCTTCATATGATTGTTGTGAATATGAATCAGTCTATGTGAGCATATGGCCCAGTGCCTGACGTATAGTAAGAGTTAAAAAATGTTACCTATTGTTGCTGTGCTATGTTGGTGTTATTACTACCACATGTTTATTATTCCCAGCTTCCCAGTTAACTCTGTAATATTAACCATCCTTTCATCTGTAGAGTGAGGATAGCAAGATGATCTATCTCAGAGGGCTCTGCAATTGGTCAGCTTGGAGACATTGTTCAAGTGGAAGGGAAATCATTATCGTTATGTCCAGCCTGCTGTGGTCAATGCTTTGGCTATGGTCTCAGAGCCTCGGCAATCATGCCTCCTTTCCCACCTGCCCATTTTTGTGATCCAGGTCATTCATTTCTGTCTCTAGAGCTTCATCCAGTTTTGGAGGGACTGCTCTTCCCATTTATCAAGGTCATTTTGAATTCTCATCACTATCTTTCAAAGTGTTAACAACTCTGCCCAAATCTGTGCCTGCATTCCATCATTCTTCCCCTTGATAGATGCCAGATAACAGTGACCCTGGGAATGACCCTTCCAGTGAGGTCACAGTGCATCCAGCCTGTCATTAACTGTTACCTTCTAGCTAAGGTCCTTGAGTCAGCTGGTCTACCACCTCACACACAGAGCAGAAAAGGCCACAGGGACACAAAACCGCTCTAAAGTTTATCTTAATTACAGCTCTACGTTCCCTTCCTCTTTCTTCCCTTCCTTCATTCATTCATTCATTTAGCTTTTCATGCAAGAAATACTTATTAAGCACACACAACATGGCAAGTAAGCACTGTCTAGATACCAACATGTTTCCTCTCATTGAGAATTTACAGAAAGTAAGGGGGTTTCTCTTTGTCGTAAACACCTGGATTAGAGTCGGGGATGATTTATTACATGGACAGCAAAATTGGTTACCACCAAAAATGAATTAAAAGTTTATTTTTTATTGATTGTACTTAGAGTTAACAGAAATATTTGGTTTTAATAAAATATAATTACATATAGTAACTCCTAATATTGGTAAAGGACATTGCATTCATATCTAGTATTCAAGATGATCTTCATAATAGCTTATGAGCGATTAGATTATTTTTACCACTTTTATAGAGAGATAGCTGAGGTCCAAAGAGCCTAAGTAAATGGCTCAACATGATTTAGTTAGTACTGAGTCCAGGTCTTGCAATGTATAGTTTGTGTATTGTCCAAGTATTTATCAGCTTACACACTTTCCCACACAGTGCATCATTCATTCTGATATGATATACCAGAAGCTTAGGCTCTAGAAATGGTGGCAAGACAGCCAACATTTACTGAGCATTTTACTATGTGGCAGATACTGGATCAAGCACTTTAAATACACTATCTCATTTAATCCTCAGGAAACACCTGTGAAGAGGATACTAGGATCTCCAGTTTATTTATTTATTTATTATTATTTTTGATATTGTATTTTTTTTTAGGATCTCCAGTTTAAAATGAAGGACTGAAGTTCAGCAACGTTAAGTAACTTGCCAAGGTCACATTGCTATTAATTGGTGGAACCAGGCTTCAAACTCAAGAATCTGTGATCTTAACCAACATGCTATAATGTCTCAGAGATATATGCCTAGGATTTTTCAAACTGCAGGCCACAGTCCATTACTAGATTGTAAAAGAAATTTAGTGGGTAGTGGCCAGCATATACCAAAATGAAATAGGATATAATAGGATGGAAAGTATGAGTGTGTCACACCGATATGGTCAAGTATTGAAACTTATTTTAGTTGGATGTGTGTGGGCTGGGTCATGATGTAAAATATGTTACTTACTTTTGAGAGTAGTTGAAAAAGTACTAAAAACACTGTCTCAACCCACTGTGCTGATTACAGACATGTATTCAATCACTTTAAAAAAGGAAAATCAGCCCTAACTGGTTTGGCTCAGTGAATAGAGCGTCAGCCTGTGGACTGAAGGGTCCCGGGTTCAATTCTGGTCAAGGGCACATGCCCAAGTTGCGGGCTCGATCCCCAATAGAGGATGTGCAGGAGGCAACTGATCAATGATTCTCCCTCATCATTGATGTTTCTATCTCCCTCTCCCTTCCTCTCTGAAATCAGTAAAAATATGTATGTTTATAAATAAGTAAATAAATAAAGGAAAATCATTGATAGCCATAAGGAAGGCATTAGGAAATGTATTATTAGTTGGGGTTATAACTAATTGGTTTCAGTGAACCAATAGGAGATGTATATAGATTTTATTACATATATATGTAAAGAGATTTATAACAAGAAATTGGCTCACATTCAACAGATGTCACTTTCTGCATCTTCCTTTTAGCTATCAGTCATGGTGATGAATGGCCAAACTGGCTAGCTTAAAGGATTGTGAGAGGTCAGTACTTCCAGGTAGTGAACATCATGGGGTCAGGGACTATGTCTTTTTTTTTTAATCTATAATTATGTCCCTAACATCTGACACAGTTCCTGGCACAGAAAACATGTTAAAAACATTGAAGGTCTTTGGTTGGTCTTTTCCCACCCACCCACGCACTCCTGCCTTCCCTCTGAGATTCAATACTTTTAACAATAAAGATTAAAAAAACAACAACATTGGAAAAAAAAGAAAGAAATCGGCTCACACAATTATGAAGTCTGACAAGTCTCAAGATCTGCAGTCAGCAGGCTTGAGACCCAGGAAGAGCTCACATTTCAGTTCCTGTTTCAAGGCAGGAGAAAGTCATAGTCCCAGTTTGAAGGCAGTCAGGCAGGAAGACCTCTCTTACTCAGGGAAGGGTCAGCCTTTTTTTTTTTTTTTTTTCCTATTTGGGACTTCACCTGATTGGACAAGGCCCATCCATATTAGGGAGAACAATCTGCTTTACTCAGTCTACTGACTTAAATGTTGATCTCATCCAAAATCAACCTCACAGAGACACTCAGGATAATGTCTGACCAAATAGCTGGACACACTCATGACTCAGTCAAATTGATATGCTAAATTAACCACCACTGCCTGGCTGGAGTGGTTCAGTTGGTTGAGTGCTATCCTGTGCACCAAAAGGTTGTCAATTCGATTCCTGGTCAAGGCACATACATGGGTTGCAGGTTTTATTCCTGGTCAGGACATGTATGGAAAGCAACTGATCAGTGTTTCTCACATTAATGTTTCTCTCTGTCTCTCTCTTCCTTTCTCTAAGCATGTTCTTGGGTGAGGAATTAAAAGTATAAAAGAAATAAAGTTCACCACCACAGGAAGGTAGACAAGGGGGGAAGCTAGAGGCAGATATCAGTAATAACTACCAAGACAGAAATAGAAAGTCTCATGCAATGAAACAGTTTATGCACATGGAATGAAAGAGCATGCATTCCCTTGAGTTCTGACTCTGAGGCAGGTGGATACTGAGTCTCTACAGGGCTATCCTCTCATTTGAGCCTCTTGGCAGTGCTTCGAGCTGTGTTTATGGTGGTCCCCATTTCACAATGAGGCAAACTAGGCATTGAGGAGGGAAATAACATGTCCAAGGTGATACCACTGGTTAGAAGCAGAGTGAGGTTTGGAATGAGGATTTCTAATTTCCAGTTCAGTGCCTCTTGTGCTACATCTGGATGTTTTATTTCACTTATTTTCTTTTTTAAAAAAATTAAGCTGCTTGTGATAGTTTTGAAAATGGTTAAATCGGGTTTTAAAAATAATTAAGGTGTTGTTATACTCAAGATGCATCCCTAAATACAGTTTGGGGTCAGTTTGACCCATAGGTTGGGAATTGTAATGGGGAGAACTGTGAAAGTTAAAGGTGACCAGCTTGTGATAGTCTGTTCTGAAGCTTAGGTATAGTCACAGAGTCAGGAAAAAGCACAGTGTGCCGGTGCCCATGGCATTAAAGGAGGCGAATCTCAGAGACTTGCAGGCCAGAAAAAGTGTCAAAGCCAGGGATAGCAGGTGGTTGGTTTAACAGCAAATGCTACTGGGACTGCTGAGTTGAGGATTATGCCACCAGATAGGGGCTCAGCCAGAAAGTGCTGTGACCAATTAGTGACGTCTGTCAGATGCAGGGGATGGGGGAATGTGGGCCTCTGGGCTGTATATTTCTTGTTCCTTTATGAGAATAAGATAAAAGCAGCCCTGATGATTAAGCTGTGTGTAGAGAGTAAATATCCACTGAGAACCCATGATTTCAGGGGACCCAGGGATAAATCATGCAGATCCTTGCCCTAGAGTCGTGGTTGGCAAACTGCGGCTCGCGAGCCACATGCAGCTCTTTGGCCCCTTGAGTGTGGCTCTTCCACAAAATACCACAGCCTGGGCGAGTCTATTTTGAAGAAGTGGTGTCAGAAGAAGTTTAGGTTTAAGAATTTTGGCTCTCAAAAGAAATTTCAATCATTGTACTGTTGATATTTGGCTCTGTTGACTAATGAGTTTGCCAACCACTGCCCTAGAGAAATGTGCAGTGAATCAGGAGCTAAAAATAATACAATGGAATAAATGCTTGAATAGAAATAAATACAGTAGAGGCACAAAGGAGGGTTTAAACACTGTGCTTCCTTTCCCATTTTCTAGACTCCAAAGACATCCAAACCTGATCTTCCAAAATCAGTAGGAGCACAAGCTTGTCTGGTAGAGAAGGGAGCTGGGGCTTTCTAAGCAGAGTTTCATGATAAAGTGGCTGAGGCAGCAAGTGGGTTAGGGTAAGGAGCAGGAGACAAGAGAGTTCAGCCCAGGGTCAGACTCTCTTGTGAAGGGCTGGTCCCTGAGGCCAGTGCATAAGTGAGAGCAATCCTGTGGCCAGGTTATGGCAGGAAGAGGGATGGTATCAGTAGCCTGGAAATGGAGTCAGCGTTGACCTCCAGGGAGCACAGTGAAGATGACAAGTTGCAGAATGGCCAGCTGCTGGAGCCGTGCAAAGGTGAACATTATGAAGAGGAGGGTCCCTGCCCCCGGAGAGGATGGCTAGCACTCAAGTGAGCATGCTCTGGCCCTGTCCAGCTCTTCAGCACCATCACTCACCACTGGGCTTCCTATACTGAGCTACTTCCTGGGTCTTTGACTTAATCATACTCACTTTCTCCTTGAGGTTTTACAAAGAGGAATGTGTTGTTCCTTCCACCTGGAACTGTGTTCCCCTCCCCTGCCTCTCTCTTCTTCACCTGGCTAATGCTTACTTATCCTTGCTTTCTTTCTTTTTTTTTTTTTTTTAATTTTATTTTATTTTTATTGTTTTAAGTATTACAAATAGTAGTACATATGTCTCCTTTTTTTTTCCCCTTTGATCTCCCCCCGACCTCCCCTACCCCCCAGGACATGCCTTCACCTGCCCCCCCTCCCCCCCCTCCCCCCCGCCCCAGTGTCTTATATCCATTGGTTGTGCTTATATGCATGCATACAAGTCCTTCGGTTGGTCTCTTACAGCCCTCCTCGCCCAACCACCCCTGTCTTCCCAATGTAGTTTGACAGTCTGTTCAATGCTTCTTTGCCTCTGTATCTTTTTCCCACCATTTCTTTCCTTTAAAAAGTTTTGCCTTTGCAGACTGGAAATAAACATATAATAACAAATCAAGACAAAACAAAAAAATGTTTGAGTCCCAATTTCAATGTCCAACAGTTCCTTATGTGTACATGTCAGCAGTGATATCTGGATGGTGGGCACATGGTGGCAATGCAGGTCCGACCCTCTCTGGTTTGGTCCTAGGTAACCTGCAGCGGTGCACAGCTGCTGACTGCTCCCATGGCAAGGCGTTGTCAGCGTCTTCCATCTCTGGACTGTTTTTTCCTCTTGTCTTCGTGGTTGGAGCACTCCTGTCAATTCCTCTCTGTTGCAGGAATCCATCTGGTCTTGGGGTTGTTTTCTGAAAATATACAAATATATTCTCGACCACAAGTTAATAAAGGACTCTTTTCTACATAATTGATTTGGGATCCTTTTTATTTTTGTTCAAACGATTTTCCTTTGTCTTATTTAGACACCATGTGTGTTTTTAATGGCTGTCTTGCTGTTAGCATTGCAAATGAACCTTAATTTGGTAAAATAAAAATTTTCTAGATGTAATTTACTTATAGGATATTTTTCCTTACATGATATTGCCCTACTATCCCCCCCCTTTTTTTTTAATGGAGGTTTTTGTAAATTTTATAATGCAGTCTTGATAACTTTAAATTAAAAAAAATTTTTTTTTCTCCCCACACATATGACTGCTTTAGGTTCATTGCATATTCAGGAATTTTACCATGAGATGAACTACCAATAGAAATTTTAGTTATTACTTTAAGAATAGCTTTTTGTCCCGTACTTGAATATTCACTTATTTCAATTAGCCTATTTAAATTAATCTGAAAACTCGATTACTATTTTACTGTCAAATTTAATACTCTACCAACAATCTTAGTTTACCCTGTAAATATTAGTGGGAAGGATTATTTGCATTCTTGAGTGGGCCCTGAGCATTCCAAATGCTCAGCTGAATTTAGATATAGGGCAACTGCTGTCGGCCAAGTCTCTTGTCTGTTACCTGGGTCCCGATCTGAGCTGGGCCAAGTCTCTGTCTGTCACCTGTATCTCGATGTGAGCTGGGCCGGGTCTCTTTCTGTTGCCTGGGTCCCGATATGAGCTGGGTGTGGGAAGCGCGAAGCAGCCATGGGGGTAGGAGACCTCCTTTAGAAGGGGGTGAGGGTTCAAGCCCCTGCAACGTTGGGGGGGTGAGGGTCTGTGCCCCACTTCTGTTGCCCCCCCAAGTTCTCTCCTGATGGCCCCTCTGCGACTGTGCCTGTCTTAGGTTGTTCCTTCCTTGAGGAATCTTACCCGTCTCTGGCTAACCAGCCATCCTCCGGGGCCAAGCAGGGTGCTGTGAGGTTCAGTTCTGTCTCCTTGGTAGCCTATGACCCCGTGGCCTCCACACCCAGCACCTGCCTTGGGAACCCCTGGCCTGCTGGCAGGGTCCCGGTGCTGATCACATATTTCGGGGAACTCAGGTTTCTTCTCCAGTGAGGACCCAGCTCACACAATTGGATGTGAGATAGATCCCTGGTACCAGCCTCCACGAGGCTTCAAGCTCAGCATGAACAGAAAGCTCAGGTAACAGCTGAGGGCAATTGGATTGTGAGAAGAGGGTCCCTCTTGGCACAAAGGGCAAGAGGGGCCAATATAGGATGCTCAAGTGCCTTCCCAGTGCCTTAATTCCTTCTGCAAGGGATTAAATCCTTTCATGTCCCCCCCCCCTTTTTTTTTTTTTTTAAATTGCTGCCCACCATTCAAAGAATTAGTTTGTAAGTTTGTTTGGGATAATTGTAAAGTATGCTGTTGTAAAATATCTAAGATTATAATGAGATTGTAGAATAATATCATGTAAGGATATTCTTTGCCCTAGGCCCTGGCAATTCCATTTCAAACTGGCTGTCAATTTCTTTTTGTAGCTTTATATAAACTTTGTCAGGGAGGCAAAAACACAAATTACTTACTTTAGTTCAAGCGGCCAAATATATTGACTTTCAATTACAATCCTTATGACTTTTGAAGGAAACTTCTCTTTGTTTCCTTCCAAAATAATTTTCAGTCTACAGAGAATTTCATTTAAAAATTTTTGTCACATGAAACAATTTCTCTTAATGCCCCGCCCCCTTGTTGTCTGTGTCCATTGATTAGGTTCATATGCATGCATACAAGTCCCTTGGTTGATGTCTCCACCTTACCCCCACCCTCCCTTACCTTACCTGAGGTATGATGTTCTGATCAACGTTTCTCAGCCTCTGGATCTGTTCTTGTTCATCAGTCTATGTCGTTCATTATATTCCACAAATAAGCGAGATCATGTGATATTTATCTTTCTCTGCCTGGCTTATTTCACTCAACATAATATTCTCCATCTCCATCCATATTGTTGCAAATGGTTGGAACTCCTTCTTTTTTACCGCAGCGTAGTATTCCATTGTATAGATATACCACAGTTTTTTAATCCATTCATCTGCTGATGGGCATTTAGGTTGTTTCCAAATCTTGGCTATGGTGAATTGTGCTGCTATGAACATAGGGGTGCATATTTCCTTTCTGATGCCTGTTTCTAGATTCTTGGGATATATTCCTAGAAGTGGGATCACTGGGTCAAATGGGAGTTCCATTTTTATTTTTTTGAGGAAACTCCATACTGTTCTCCACAGTGGCTGCACCAGTCTGCATTCCCACCAGCAGTGCAAAAGAGTTCCTTTTTCTCCGCATCCTCGCCAACACTTGTTGTTTGTTGATTTGTTGATAAAAGCCATTCTGACAGGTGTGAGATGGTACCTCATTGTTGTTTTGATTTGCATCTCTCTGATGATTAGTGACTGTGAGCAGGTTTTCATATGTCTCTTGGCCTGCCTTCTGTCTTCTTTCAAAAAGTGTCTACTTAGATCAGTTGCCCATTTTTTGATTGGGTTGTTTATCTTCTTTTTGTTAAGTTGTATGAGTTCTCTGTATATGTTGGAGATTAAACCCTTATCATTGATATCATTGGCAAATATGTTCTCCCATGCAGTGGGCTTTCTTGTTGTTTTATTGATGGTTTTCTTTGCAGTGCAAAAGCTTTTTATTTTGATGTAGTCCCATTTGTTTATTTTCTCTTTAGCTTCCATTGCCCTAGGAGTAGTATCAGTGAAGAAGTTCTTTCGGCATATGTCCGAGATTTTGCTGCCTGTGGATTCCTCTAGTATTTTCATAGATTCCCGTCTTACGTTTAAGTCCTTTATCCATTTTGAATTTATTTTTGTGTATGGTGTAAGTTGGTGATCTAGCTTCATTCTTTTGCATGTATCTGTCCAATTTTCCCAACACCATTTGTTGAAGAGACTGTCTTGACTCCATTGAATGTTCATGCCTCCTTTGTCAAATATTAATTGAGCATATTGATTTGGGTCAATTTCTGGGTTCTCTATTCTATTCCATTGATCTATATGTCTGTTCTTGTGCCAGTACCAGGCTGTTTTGAGAACAGTAGCTTTGTAATACAACTTGATATCTGGTGTTGCAATCCCACCTACTTTGTTCTTCTTTCTCAGGATTGCTGTAGCTATTCGGGTTTTTTTTTTTTATTCCAGATAAATTTTTGGAAATTTTGTTCTAGGTCTGTGAAATCTGTCATTGGTATTTTAATGGGAAGTGCATTGAATTTATAGATTGCTTTGGGTAGTATGGACATTTTGATGATGTTGATTCTACCAATCCATGAACATGGTATGTTCTTCCATCTGTTTATATCTTCCTCTATCTCTTTTTTCAGTGTCGTGTAGTTTTCTATGTATAGGTCTTTTACCTCTTTAGTTAAGTTTATTCCTAAGTATCTTAATTTTTTTGGTGCGATGGTAAATGGGATTGTTTTTTTAGTCTCTCTTTCTGTAAGTTCATTGTTGGTGTATAGAAATGCCATAGATTTCTTGACATTAATTTTGTATCCTGCTACATTACCGAATTCAGTTATTAAGTCTAATAATTTTTTTATGGAGTCTTTAGGGTTTTCTATGTACAGTATCATGTCATCTGCGAATAAGGACAGTTTTACTTCTTCTTTTCCAATTTGGATGCCTTTTATTTCTTCTTCTTGTCTGATCGCAATGGCTAGTACTTCCAGCACTATATTAAACAGGAGTGGTGAGAGTGGGCATCCCTGTCTTGTTCCTGTTCTTAGGGGAAATGGTTTTAGTTTTTGCCCATTGAGTAGGATGTTGGCTGTGGGTTTGTCGTATATGGCTTTTATTATGTTCAGGTATGATCCTTCTATTCCCACCTTGCTGAGAGTTTTTATCAAGAAAGGGTGTTGGATTTTATCAAATGCTTTTTCTGCATCAATTGATATGACTATGTGATTTTTATCTCTCAATTTGTTTATGTGATGTATCACGTTTATTGATTTGTGAATATTGTACCATCCTTGCATCCCTGGGATAAATCCTACTTGGTCATGGTGTATAATCTTTCTGATGTACTGCTGGATTTGATTTGCTAGAATTTTGTTGAGGATTTTGGCATCTATGTTCATGAGGGATATTGGCCTGTAATTCTCTTTCATTGTGTTGTCTTTGTCTGGTTTTGGTATTAGGGTGATGCTGGCCTCATAGAAGGAGTTTGGAAGTGTTCCTTCTTCTTGAATTTTCTGGAATAGTCTGAGGAGGATAGGTTTTAGTTCTTCCTTGAATGTTTGGTAAAACTCCCCTGTGAAGCCATCAGGCCCTGGGCTTTTGTTTGCTGGAAGCTTTTTGATGACTGCTTCAATTTCTTCCATAGTTATCAGCCTATTGAGATTCTTAGAATCTTCCTGTGTGAGTTTTGGAAGGTTGTATTTTTCTAGGAATGTGTCCATTTCCTCCAGATTGTGTAGTTTGTTAGAATAGAGTTGTTCATAGTATTTTTTAACAATCCTTTGTATTTCTGTGGGGTCTGTTGTTATTTCACCTCTTTCATTTCTGATTTTGTTTATTTGGGTCCTCTCTCTTTGCTTCTTGGTGAGCCTGGCTAGAGGTTCATCAATCTTGTTTATCCTTTCAAAGAACCAGCTCTTGGTTTTGTTGATCCTGTGTATTGTTTTTTTGGTCTCTATGTCATTCATTTCTGCTCTGATCTTTATTATGTCCTTCCTTCTGCTCACTGTGGGCTTGTTGCTCTCTTTCTAATTCTTTGAGTTGTTGAGTTAGAAGATTTATTACCATTTTTTCTTGTTTTTTGAGGTAGGCCTGTAGAGCTATAAACTTCCCTCTCAAGAGTGCTTTCATTGTGTCCCATAGCATTTGCATTGTTGTGTTTTTATTGTCATTATTCTCCAGGATGTTTTTAATTTCTTCTTTGATCTCGTTGATCACCCAATCATTGTTTAATAGCATGCTATTCAGTTTCCACGTGTTTGAATTTTTTGGAATGTTTTTATTATAGTTTATTTCTAATATTATGCCATTGTGGTCTGAGAAAATGCTTGATAGGATTTCAATCTTTTTGAATTTAGGGAGGCTTTGTTTGTGACCCAATATGTGGTCTATTTTTGTAAATGTCCCATGGGCACTTGAGAAGAACGTATATTCCGAGGCTTTGGGGTGAAATGCTCTGAAGATGTCAATTAGGTCCATCTGATCTAGTGTGTCATTTAGAATTGCTATTTCTTTGCTGATTTTTTGTCTGGAGGATTTATCCAGTGATGTCAGTGGTGTATTAAAGTCTCCTACTATGATTGTATTGTTGTCGATCTCTCTCTTGATCTCTTCCAGGAGTTTTTTTTATGTATTTGGGTGCTCCTGCGTTGGGTGCATATATGTTTACCAGAGTTATATCTTCTTGTTGTATTGCTCCCTTTAGTATTATGTAGTGGCCTTCCTTATCTCTTGTTATGCCCTTTACTTTGAGGTCTATTTTATCAGATATAAGTATTGCTACCCCAGCTTTTTTCTCATTTCCATTTGCTTGAAAAATATTTTTCCATCCCTTCACTCTCAGTCTGTGTGAATCCTTTGCTCTGAGGTGAGTCTCTTGTAGACAGCAAATATATGGGTCATGTTTTCTTATCCATTCAGCTACCCTATGTCTTTTGATTGGTGCATTTAATCCATTTACGTTTAATGTTATTTTTGACAAGTACATGTTTGTTGTCATATTTTCCCCCTTAGTGTTTGTGTTTCTTTTTGCCTTTCTCTTTCTTCTTTTTACAGCAGTCCCTTCAGCATTTCTTGCATTGCTGGCTTGGTAGTGATAAACTCTCTTAGCCCTTTTTTGTCTGTGAAGCTCCTGATTCCCCCTTCAATTTTGAATGATAACCTTGCTGGGTATAGTATTCTTGGATTCAGACCCTTGCTTTGCATCACTTTGAATATTTCATTCCATTCCCTTCTGGCCTGGTGTGTTTCTGTTGAGAAATCAGTTGATATTCTAATAGGAGATCCCTTGTAGGTAACTTTCTGTCTCTCTCTGGCAGCCTTTAAGATTCTTACTTTGTCATTGGTATTCGCCAATTTAATTATGATGTGTCTTGGTGTTGGTCTTTTGGGGTTCAACTTGTTTGGGACTCTATGTACTTCTTGGACTTGCATAGTTTTTTTCTTGCCAATATCAGGGAAGTTCTCCGTCATTATTTCTTCAAACAGGTTTTCTATTCCTTGCTTCTCTTCCTCACCTTCTGGTATCCCTATTATTCTAATATTGTTTCGTTTTGTGTTGTCCCAAAGCTCCCTTAGGCTCTCCTCTTGCTTTTTAAGTCTTCTTTCCATTTGCTGCTGTGTTTGTGTGTGTTTTCCTACCTTGTCTTCTAATTCACTGATGCGGTCCTCAGCCTCTTCTAGTCTACTGTTTAAGCCTTCCAATGTGTTCTTTATTGCAGCTATGTCGTTCTTCATCTCCTCTTGGTTTCTTTTCATGTTGGTGACATTTTCATTCAGCTCCTTGTAGTTCTCATTGAGTTGTGTGTATTTGTCATTGAGTTGTGTGTATTTGTCATCCATCCGTTTAAACATCCTTAGAACCATTACTCTGAATTCTCTCTCTGTTAAGCTGCTAGCCTCAATTTCATTTAACTCCCTTTCTGGTGATTCCTCTTTTTCTTTCCTTTGGGTATTGCTTTTTTGTCTCCCCATGTTTTCCTGAAATGTTTTAATTGTAGATCCAATTGCTTTGCTACCCAGGTTCTTTTGGCGATGGTGCTACTGGTGAAATCTTTCTGTTCTCCTGGGCTTGGTTATCTAGTGTAATTGAGGTGCTTAGCTTCTAAAGATTTCTCTTTAGAGTAGATCCTATGGCCTCAGGGAGTATTCAGATTCCTTGGTGTTAATCAGGGTGGAATCTGGGTGTGGCTATATTGGTTGCCTGGAGACTGGGGGGAGGGGCTATCTCTCAGGAGAAAATGGATTCTGTGGGCTTAGATATGACTCAGCACCAGACTTGCTACCACTTCTCCTGGACCGTCTGTTGCCCACTCTGCCCAGGTTCCACAACTCTACCCCTTCTCCCGCACTTTTGTCACAGGTAAGCGCCTGTCTCCAAAAGGTCCCACGAACTAGGTTCAGTGGGGAAAGGCACAGGCCCCAGCGCGAGGAAGGACTGCGTCTCTGCCAGTTCCTCTCTTGCTGGCACTCTGAGGTCCCGCAGCTTTTAAAGGCTGCCTTTGAGCTCAGATCCCAAATCCAGACTCTATGGTCTAAAATCCTTCAGACCTTGCCTGTCCTCAGGGACGCGGCTTGGCACTGTGTAGTTTCTCCCTGACCTTCTGGGCACAGAGGTCCGGGAGATTCTACTGCCTAGATCTTTGATTTTACCTTTATCCGGGGGATCCCTGCTCTTCCCAGCTGCAAACTGTCTCACCAGCTGTGCCTCCTTCGCCAATTCGGGCTGGATTCCGCTCGTCTCAGGTGCCTCCTCTATTTGCTCTGGGAGAAGGCTCAGGACACATCCTTCTATTCTGCCGCCATTTTGTCTCCTATCCTTGCTTTCTACATAGATGGGACTCTTCCAGGCAGTCTTTCTGCCTCCCCAGTTGGGAAACAGTGAACTGGGATTCAGCTCTTTGTATCACACCATTGCACTGACTGTTTCCATCACGCATTTTGTTAATGGTATGTCCCCAGAGTTTTTGCCCAGAGGTGGAGGCTGCCCACAGGAAAGGCTCAGTGTCTTTCTAGCAGGAATGCTTCAGAACCAAGCCCATATATGCTGGGCATCCTCTGGAGCTTTTCTGCAGAGTCAGGGCTGGATTCTTAAAGAGTCTGATCTAGACTGGAGAGTGGGGTGAGCAGAACCCTGATGGTGAAGGGTCTTATATTTATGACTACACAGTCTGAGCTGGCCCAGAAGGGCTTTTGCTGTGCTAACCAACCAACCACCCTGAACAGACAGGCACTAGATTCTAACAGGCTCCAGGCTTTATCCCCAGTTACCATGACAACCAGGCTTCACAGTGATGGATGGTATTGATTGACAGGGTCCAGGTGTCTTGGCGCTGTCCCCACTCCCCTTAAGTCATTTGCATATACATGGAATGGAGAGATACTCAGTACCATACCTCTGCTTTTGTCTTGATTTTGAAGTCCCATCTTGATCACTGAAAACCTCAGCCTTAAAGGAGAGAAGGTGAGATGATATCAGAATTACTCCCAGTGCTACCCTTAGCTCTCTCTCCCATAGGTGACACAATGTGTTATGGAGAAAATGGGCTTTGGACACAGACTTTGGTTCAATCCAAGTTCTACTATTTCCTTGTATAATTATTTGGGCAAAAACTATCTAAGCCTCTATTTACTCATCTCTAAAATGGGAAATGTGTCCCTGTTTGTGGAGTGACATGTAACTACTAAATCAGATAACACATGGAAAAGCTTTACCTAGCACATGAGACTCATTGAATGTGAGTGTTCCCTGGACCATCTTCACTCACTCATGGCTTACGAGTTTATACTGCAGAAACGTTAAGAAAATTAGTTTTTACAAACTCCTCAGCCTCCCTTGTTCTCTAATTTTCCAGATTCAGGATCAGGAATGAAGGGTCCAATCTATACATGCTGTAGCATTTCTAGCAACAGTAATAATAGTAAGAACTGACCATATTGCTAGTTCTGAGCCAGGAACTATCCCCAGCATGGCTTAAGTCTTTTATTTATTTAATAATTTCTTGTTAATCCTCACCTGAGGATAATTTTTTTCCATTGATTTTTAGAGAGAGTAGAAGGGAGAGTGGGGGAAGGGAGAAGGAAGAAAGAGAGAGAAAGAGAGAGAGAAACATTGATGTGAGAGAGACACATGATTGGTTGCCTCCTGCATACTCCCCAACCAGGGCTGGGAATTGAACATGCAACCCAGGTATGTGCCCTTGACTGGGAATTGAAGCCATGACTCTTTGGTCCACAGGCTGATACTCTAACCATGTAGCAACACTGACCAGGGAAGCTTAACTCTTTTAATTCCTATAAGAACCCTATGAGGTAGACACTATTAAAATGCCCATCTTACAGATGAGAAACCTGTGGCACAGAGAGGTTAAACATTTTGCCCAGATTATAAGTGAGCATGGTGAATTCCAGCTCAGGCCATCTCCAACTGAGAGTCTGGCCCCCAGTTATACTGCCTCTTGTCATAACCAAAAGCATGTAGGAGGGCCAGAGTCCATGAAGGTGGCCCCTGGTCAGGCAGGAGGGAGACCTGAGATTGCAGTCTAAACACTGCCCATTGGTAGCATGATCCATATCTCTGAACTGCTTTGTAAAATGAAGTGGTCATGGATGAGGGGCTTGGTAAGCCTATGGCTATTCATGCCATGTGATGAGCATTCCTCTGCAGAATGCTCACACTAATGTAATGAAATGGAACGTGCACCGCGTTGGGTGTTGCCTACCTGACATCAAACCCCTACTCTCAGACTTTTAGTCATGGAACCTTGAGTAGGTTATCTAATAATATAGCTAACATTTGTTGACACTTCACTGTGCCAGACACTGTTCTTAGGGACTCATGTGTAGAAACTCTTATCACCGTTATCTTACAAATGGAGAAAATGAGACCCAAAAACTTTTAGTCACTTACCCCAAGTCCAACTCTGAATCCAGAGTTCTCACTCTTAACTCCCATAACCACTGCCTTTTGCAATCCATAAGCCTGTAAAATGGATAAATCCTCCCAGCCCTATAAGATTGTTGTGAGCTTCCAATGAGACAATGCAAATGAAATACCAACTCTTATAAAATACCAACTCTTAATCAAGCATGAGATGTTACAAAGAAGTGATTTGTATTGTCAGCCAAAAGAAGACCCGTGGCTCCCAAACATCTGAGAGGCCTTGTTGGGACAGGTGGGACTCAGCCCATCCCTGAGCACATCTGCAGGCTTGTCACATGCCAGGCTCTGTGCTGAGTCTTGTAAGTCCAAGAGATGACTTTATAAGTTTGAAGTATAATTGGAGGAATAGATCAAGAAACTGACAATTACTAGGATATGCTGACTACTATGTTGGAGGGAAGTTTCAGATACCATGGGGACACACAGGAATATTCTGGGGGCACAGATAGGGCCCTCAGGAGTGAGGGAATGTTTTCTAGAGCTAAGTGAAGCAACTCAATAAGAGAGGTATGGGAACTTTGTAGTCAGAGGGAACAGCACATGCAAAGGTATAGAGGTGCTTGTCCTATTATTTCCAGTTGGTTGGGAAGAAGTGTGCCTTTTTATGCATAAACAGAAACACAGAGCAAGCAGGTAAATTAGCTCACACTTCCCAGCCCATCCAAACACAGACTAAACAGTCATCTTTCCCAATGTTATGACATAAAATAGACAATATGATTCTTCTTTTCCATTCTGTGGTTGTCTTTGGGCTCAACCAATGTAGCAAAGTAACATAGATAAATCACAGCATGCAGAGTGGCATTTGTTTGTTGCAAAGCAATAAATAATGCATTACACCTGCTGTTTTCCAACCTGATGCTTTCAATCTGAGGAACCACAGAAACTTGCTGCATTCTGCCACCTCAGAAGCCAGGCTACCTGGTTCTGCCTCTGAGCCTCACTAACGCAGCATCTCCACACAGGCAGGAGGACAACCCCCACACTTGCACCCCAGCCCAGACCAGGTGGGAAATAAGCGGTAGACGTGGTGGCTGGCAACAGTCCTCTGGGCTCCTCGTCTGCCAGGCCAGCACAACAGCTCTTCTTGGGACCCAATGGGAGTGGGAAGTGACCCAGGGTCTCCTAGTACTCCCTTGACTGATCTGCATCTCCTTTTCACTCTTGAGTTTAGGTCATACTTGCCTCTCTGAGCAGAACCTTGCTGCTGGGGACACAAAGCCTTCTCATGGTTTCCCTACACTCTCAATGTCCTCCTCGATTTGTCTGGCCAATCCCTACCCATCCTTTCAGATTTGCCTCTGGTATCCTTCCCCAAGGAAGACCTCCTGACCCTGCTGCCTCCTTTGAAAATCCTCATCACACAGAGCAGTAATTGCCTGTTTACTTGTCTCCTGCTCCATACCTGGCTGTGAGCTCACTGAGCACCTTAGTTCTCTTTTCCAGATGCCTGGCACACAGAAAGAAATCATTAAGTACTTAGCAAAGTGGTCTCAAATGTCCTTCAGGTATTCTTTAAGTTGTAGAATAATGACATTAGAGAAGACCTTAAAAGACCATTGGTCAATTCTTCAAACAATGTCTCCTTGGCCTCTGCCCATCATGACAATTTCTCGTGTCGAGGCTAAACCCATCTTCCCGTAGCTTCTGCACTTTTGGTCCTTCTTCTTCCCCTTGTGACCACACAAACAAGCCTAATTCCTCGTCTTCAAGACAGCTCTCTGGAGAGTTGGATCAGGTCTTTGGATCTCTCTTAAAGGGAGGTCTTTCCTCCCTTGTTCAGGTCAACAACTCCCATCCCCTCAAATATTACCCAAAAGAAATGGCTTTGAATTTCTTCACTCTCATCATCCTTATGCTCATTCTTCTCCAATTATTCTCCACTTCTATTTATTAACAAAAATTGAAACTCCCACTACATTATTGCTAATTACAGGGACAATATTGCACACATCTCTAGCGTTTACTAATCTTCCATAATTTAAACTTTATGCCTATTGATTAGCGATCCCGCATTCTACCTCCCCACAACCTCTTTGGCAATGACCATTCTACTCTCTGATTCCATGCATTTGAATATTTTACATAGCTCTTCTAAGTGGAATCATGCAGTATTTGTCCTTCTGTGACTGGCTTATTTTGCTTAATGTAATGTCCTCAAGGTTCAGCCATGTTGTTGCACATGGCAGCATTTCCTTCTTTTTTTTTTTTTTTAAGGCTGAATAATGTCCAATGAGTGTCCTTTTTCTTATTTCCTTTTAAAAGTGTGGCTCTCAGAACTGGTCACCAGGCTCTGAGTTTCTCTAACCTGCATAAAGAGTGAGATTATCCCCTCCTTTACTTCACTGATTATAATTTTCACCTGGCTTCATTACCCTACTGAACTGGAAGTCATCTAAAGCTATGGCCTTTTCTCTTGTTCTCCTGTTAAGCTGTGCCCATTCCTCACTGAGCTTCTAGACTGGTATTTTGTTCCCAGGATAGGATGTTATAGCTTTCCACCCAGATCTCATTTTGCTATGTTTGGTCTGCCTATCAATCCATCCTTCTGAGGGCTTTTGGGATCCTGATTCTTTATCTGAGTTATCCTTGGCTTTTCCTGGTTTCTTCTTCCGGGTGAGATATACTAAGCCTGGCTGCTGAGCCCATATCCAAGGCATTGACAAAGGCTTTGGCTTAGGCAGGGCAGAGGCCAGCAGGCCATCAAAGGTTCTCTGTAGCACTGTGGGGCTCAAAATCTGGTCCAAGATGCACTGCATAGGAATCACCTTTAAAGATGCCAAATCATCTTTAAAATACAGATCACCAATGACTCAGAAATACAGAATCACCATTGATCGAGGTGGGGCCCAGGAACCTGTATTTTTAATTAGCACTCAGATGATCTTAATGTGTAGCCAGGCTTGGGAACCATCAATGCCAGAGTTCACTGCCTTCAAAAGCCAAAACCAGCGCCAGTGTGATCTGGTCCAAAGCTGACATCTCAGGTGTCCAGCCTGATGAGATGGGGGCAGAGCCATGACAGCACTGCCTGGTTCTATAAACATAATCCACACGTGCCACACACCCATCTGGGTAAGCGTGCATAGTTCCTCCAGGCCTTTCTCCGCTCCTTCCCCCGCTGCCTCCCCTGCTCTCAGCTTCCCTCCCTCTGGTTCTGTGTCTTGGATTTTGGAACCACATTTGAGCTCCTCTGCCCCCACCCCAGCTTACCATGGGCGAGCTGTAGACAGCTCTGTGTTGGCCTTCCCACAGCTCTTGGAAGATTCCCCTTCTAGCCCTGGTACTAAACTGACACAAGTGACTCTCAGATAGAAATTAGTCTTCATTTAATAGATTGTCCTCACCTGCTGGCTGCTCAAGGCCCTTATTTATTCAGATTTGCATCATATTCCTATTAGTTTTGTTCTCACCATGTCTACATTTCCCAACACACAATGTGCTGGGGTTGGTACATAGTAGGTGCTTGCTGAATTGTTCTGTCTGACAGCACAATTCTTTAGTCTGATGCAATCACTGGAATTAGTGAAAATACCACGGACTTCTGAACAAGACAGACTTGAGTTTGAATCTCAGCCCTAGCATTTTTCAGCTGTACAACCTTATACAAGATGATTAACCCTCATGAATGTAGGGCATCACAACTAAAAATGAGAAGTGTGGGTTGGGAGCCCGAGGGCACCAGCTCTCATATTGTATGATGAAATCACAGACCGGCCCTTCCACAGTGATATCTGACTTCGGGGTCCTCAGAAAGTAATTCTTAGCAGTAAAGGCATGCCTTTCAAATCAAGCTGCTGGAATTCTCTTCTCCCAGCAGCACGTGGCAGGCTGTGGCAGACCCTCCTGAGCATAATCACTCCATATGCTTCCTCCAGCCCCCACTAATCAGCCAGTCCCGTCACTTTAACTCGGCAGCACTCCACCACTCACCTAAGTAATTAATCTGGCTTCTGCCCATGAATTTCTTTCATCCACTTTTGTTTACTACTGTTGAAGCATTTTTTAATCAAAACAATTAAATATGCTAAATCTTCCCCAATTAGTAATGCATTAAACACGAAAAGTGCTTGAACAGAGATGGTAGAAGAAGCCCTTTGCCTGGTTCTGAGTGCTGGTGCTAAGAGCATCGCTTCTCCAGGCACACGTGGCTCGGGGTTATTCAGAAACTGCCGTGCCCAGTCACGGAGGGCTGCGGTGAAAGGGGCCAGTCCACCTGACTCCATAAATGGGAAACTGAGACCAGTGAGATCATGGGCCCTTTCTAAGCTCATACAGGGTGTCAGTGACAGGGATTTTGCTTTGGCTTTTAAAAAAAAAATAAAATTTGTATATATTTAAGGTATACAACATGATGATTTGATATACATATCCTATATAATAAAAGCCTAATATGCAAATTGTCCCTTTGACTGGGAGTTCAACCACTCGCTATGATGTGTGCTGACCACCAGGGAGCGGTGTGGAACATGGTGGGTGTCAGCGATGCAGCACTGGCATCGGGCGGCAGTGAAAGCACTGCTGGCCCTGATAGGCCCCAACGAGAGCAAGACTGCAGTGGGATGGTGGAGCAGGTGAGTGGCAGTGCCAGGCCAAGGCGAGTTGAGCAGGGTCCTCTGATCACCCCACAGACAGTGACCAGTGGTGGTGGTGGGTTTGGGGGCTGCTGCCCAGCTCCCAGGCACTGAGGGAGCAGATGGGGGCCTGATGACTCAGGAGGAGGGGGGCACATGGGGGCCTGGGGGCCCAGATGCTGCCCAGGGGTCAGCTGGGACCTGCCCTTCCACACCAGACACTCGCACTTCGATCGCTGGCCAGGCCTAGGGACTGTACCCGTACACGCATTTCATGCACCGGACCTCTCGTTTGATATAAAAGGGAAATGATTACTACAGTCAAGCTAATTTACATATTTTCTCACACAGTTACCTTTATTGTGTGTATGAGGAAGCACCTGAAGACTATTCCCTTTGAAAATTTCCAGTATTGAATAGAATATTATTACTGTGGTCCTCAGGCTGTGCATTGGGTCTCTGTGCTTTCTCAGTCTACATAGCTGCAACCTTGTTCCCTTGGACCAGCATCACCCATCTCCACCTCCTGGTTCCTGGTGCCCCCTGTCCTACGCTCTGCTTCTATATATAGGGTGTCCCCCTAAAATGTATATGCACACTCTGAATAATTATAAAGGCAGTGTTTATTAAAATACATTTCATTTTCAAAATTGAGCTATCAGCAGTTAAAGTATGTATACATTTTTTTAGGGACACCTTGTCAGAAGCAGAGCCTGGAATATACTAGTGTATTATACACACACTAGTGAATATACACACACTATACAAATATATATATATATATATATATATATATATATATATATATATATATATATATCCTTTTTAAAAATCCATTCATCTGAGTGACAGATTTGAATTCAGGATTTCTGACTTCCAAGATACTTTTCATCAGACACCCTTAACTCACTCATTTTTTTTTATTCCTCAATCATTCTGAAAATAGTTTCTGAACTCCTCCTCCATGGCAGACATTGCACTGCTATGCTGACAAGAGTGTGGTGAATAAGATAAAAGTCCTTGAACTCATAGAAGTTTGCAGTGTAATGGGGATGCTGGCAGGTAAAATTGGTTGCTGAACAATTCTTTGAAGGAAATATTCAGTATAATCCTCAGCTCAATTGAATTATAGCCCTAAATGATTTTTCCTTTGTGGTTGTCAGGATAACATAATAACTGGTAATAATTATTATACAGTTGCAATTAATTAAAAGTAATGACATTCAAAAACTACAAACTCCAATTCACAACCATCAGAAGACTTTTGTTGCAGAAAGAGTTGAGTTCTACAGCAATGGTCCATGTCTTGTTCTGCTCTGATCTGCTTTTCTAGCCTCATCTTGCCAGGCCGACCAAGGGATGGCAACCCAGCTCTGTCCATTTACAGGCTGTGAGATCAGGGAACATGACCTCACTGTATTGAGAAATATGTTCCTCATCTGCAAAGTGCAGGTTCCTCAGGGGACAAATACAGAGATGTAGACAAATACAGAGATTGCTAATGTGGGACTCACAGTTCTCTTGGGGTTAGAAGGCAGGCACACTCTCTTTGGAGACATCTCCATCTTCTAGCACTCTGGCCTCTCTGGGGTGCAAAGAGAACCTGGGCAAAAAGAATCATGACAACTATGATTGTCCAGGTGCAAACAAAGCACACTGGTTGATCTGAAGAAAGGTACAAGCATTCTGATCCAAAAATGCTTTCTGGAGTAAATGATGTTTGAATTGGGGCTCGAGTAGACTTTGGAAAGATGGTGAAAAGGAGAGAGAAAGGGACAACATGTGCAGAATTACAGAGTGAAAATTGGCCAGGCACTGTTCTGGGCACAGACGTATATGGAGATGGATGAGAATCACTGCCCCACAGAGGCACAGGGGAGAATGTGCAAAGGAAAGGGAACTAGCATTGTTGAGAAACTATATGTGCAATACATATTCTTCCTCATTTCAAGAATTATTTGGACTTGGAACCACTTGGAAGAGAACATGGAAATTGGGCAACGGAATTGGATTTCAACCCAGATCTCTTAGACTCCAAAACCAATGGCAGCTTTTACTATTGTGAGAGGTTGTACCATAGTAGCAGTCATACAACATCACAGTGCTCTTCGTTTCTGTCTCCCTGCTGCAGATGTTACCTATGAAGATATCAAGAAGTGCTTTGGAGCGTCTTTGGGCTTATCTCATACCTTTTCGGAGAGCATAACAATTGGAGGAGGTTTATCAAGAGAAGACTGTAAAAAAGTTGGAGGTGGCGACGGTGGTAAGTATTTAGTAAAGAGTCTCCTAAAAAGCAAAGCCCGACTTTTCTTTGTACACAATCAGGGCACATGTCCCTCAATCCCCAATTGGTTCCATTCCAGTCAATGGTCAAACTGCATCACTGTTAAATACCCCAAGCCAATGACTGGACTGGCTCCATTTTTGAATCCACCGTAGAGTGAGATCACCTTAGAAATACTTAACTTTGTATGGTGCATGCTCCTAAATTTCAAGCACTAGATAAAGATCTAAGTGAGACCCAGGATGAAAGAAATGTATAGAAAGAACCTGGAAAACAACTGTTGAAATAAAGGCCAATGGGATACAGTCCAAAGGGAAAAAAGAAGTCCCCGAGAGAGGTGCCTTTGGTTACTAAGTCCAAGTCAAAGAATATTATTAAGGGAAGATTGTATAGGAATATTTGTGGCATTTCCTGAAAAAGTCAATATGAGTGTTCATGTATTCATTCATTCATCCATCAAACATGCATTGAACATTTTTTTTTCAGGTGGGAGACAACAGAGAATGCAGGGATGATGAAACAATTTACAGTGCAGTGGAGGAGTTAGACATGAGACAGGTTCAAGTTACTCCCATGGTGTTAGCCTACTCATGCCTCAGGGCCTTAGGTCAAACTGTTCCTTCTCTCTGATGCCCTTCCCTCCCTTCTTCATTTCCCTGCAAAGATTCATTCACTTTTCTAGAAAACTCAGTTTTCTTCTTGTTCAGTCTCCCCACCCTCCTGTAGATCTGACCATATTTTTCCCTGCATCCCTACTGAGCCCCACAGAGACATTCACTGTTTAATTGAACCTACTTGGCATATAGCAGGCACTGAGTAAGCATTTGACATGTGCATGAATAAATGAATGAATAACCATCCATTTCCCACCCTCTCGCTCCTCCATGTTGGATTGGGCTGTCCTCCCATTGCCAGCTCTACCTCAGAGGAAGGATCTATTGCTAAGTCTTGGTCCTTCTCTTCTGCTTTGTCCTGCTAGTTAACCAAGTAAAATAGAAGAATGGACAACAGCTCTAAGGACAGCACATAAACTTTGTCCCAAACCTCATTAGGGGCCCTGTGAACCTGTCCTTTGTTTTTTTTGGAAATGAGCTAACGCAGTTATCCTCTTGATAGATACTGAAAAAGATAACAAGGCTGTGGAAGACATCATTGTTCAGGTGCGAGGTGGCAATTCTGGCTGGGGTACTGGCTTGGCACACAACATGAGCTTCATTTCGTACCGTTCCTGGGGGCAGTCGTTAAAGTATAATCCTGCTGTTATTGATTTTGAGGTAAGTACTTTTGCAGTTGAAGAAACTCTGTGTCCGTGAGAAATGAAAGTGAAACAGACCAGATCATTTCGTATTTCTTATTATGAGCCCATCAAAGAGCAAGATTAAATGTTAACGGCACACTGAACCAGTGGTCTCCCCACACCTGACTCTAGGGAGTATGTGACTAGACCCAGGCCACAGGAGAGCGGGGCCAGATGTGTTATACCTGGTCAGTGCCTAGTTTTACACCAGTCACCCCAGAATTTCTTCAGGATTAGGTGACATTAAAAAAAAATAATTTGCATTTATACATATAAGACTTAAAAAACACATCTGCTAAATAGGAGTAGTCACACTTTCCTATAAAGGAGCAGATAGTAAATATTTTAAGCTTTGTGGGCCATATCCAGTTTCTGTTGTACAAGTTTTATTTCTTCTTGTTTTTTTTACAACCTTCTAAGAATATAAATCCCATTCATAGCTCAAAGGTCATATGTGGATTGTCATTCTGAGCTGTAACTATAGTTTGCTGCCCCTGCTCTAAATGATCTCATCTCTTCAACACAATGAACCCTAGGCAAGGCCATGATTCTCCCCATTGAAGAGATTAGGAAACTGAAGCTCCAAGGACTCAAGTGATTTGGTTAAAGTCCCAGAGCTCATATGTAGTAGTATCTGGATCTTAGACCTTTGCATTTCATACCTGGTTCTCACTTTCCCTCTATCCTACTTCCTTCATTATAGCCATGATTATAAATCACTGGGGGCAATTTTGCTTCCACAGGGAAATTTGGTAATGTCTGAAGACATGTTTGACTATCACAACCGGGAGGGTACTTCTGGCAGCTAGAGAGAGAGGTCAGGGATGCTGCTAAACATCCCCCAAGGCAAAGGACAGCCCCTATCACAAAGAAATATCTAGCTCCCAATGGCAATAGTGCCAATATGGAGAAACTCTGCCCTAGCCTTGCAAAGGTAGTAAAATTGTACTCAAACTGCAAATAGGTTATGGTTCTACCAGTTGTCCAACTAATTCTACTCATATGCAAGGGTAATCCACTAAAAAGAGTTATACTGGAGGGTTTAAAATAAAATATGATTGTTTTCCTGCCCACTTTCTCCTAACCCTGGCCAATTTTCTGCACGTAATTAAAATTTCAGGTATGGATACATTCCTCTTCTTAAAATATATACCAACAGTGAAATCTAAAAAATCTATTACAACCCTGCTCTCTATGAAGAAAGAGGTCAGATGAATGAACCCTGATTTTATTTCTGCTTCAATAAGTAGGAGACCATTTTCACACACCTGTAATTCACATAGGGTCTGAAAATTGCAATCATCAAGCTATTAGTGATGTGGGGGAAAACTGTAAAATTGATATCAGGAGTAATACACAAATTTTCATGGGCAAGAGGTGAATTTTGCATTTGCCTTGAGCAAAACTTCCAAGGGGAAAACCAAATTATTTGGAGAAGACCAAATGCTATCTTCTGGGAAAGAGAGCCTGGGTTTGGGGTGAGAAAGTAGAGTTTGGCTCATGTCTCAGCAACTTTTTAATGTATAACCTTTGACAAACAACTGTTTCCTAAGCCCCATTTTTCTACCCTATAACATGGGATAATGACATGTTCTGTCCCAAGGTTGGGAAGAGAGAAGTGGGCACTTAGGAGATGTCAGCTGAGGAAACATTCATGGAGGTTAAGTGTGCTGGCCAAGGCTCGTATCTGGTAAATGGCAGAGCCCAACTGGAGCCATGTCCGACTGACTCCTACACCCACAACCACAACCTATGTTACCACCTAACTAGTTTGGATTCGATGCATTAAGCCTGTTGGTGGATTACAGAGCAAGGAAGTGACACAGCTTGAGCTGTTCTTTAAAAATAGAGAATGCTCACAGAAGTGTGAGGGATGAATGGAAGGAGAGAGACACTATGGGCAAGGGGACTAGTGAAGGGGTTATTTGGAACCTGATGATCAGAATGGAAACAGTTACTCACTTGTACATCCCAGAGCTTAGCAGTACTTCTTTATGGCAGATATTTAGAGTGCGTGAATGTAGGAATCATGCTGTGTGAAGTGATGATGCTTATGTTATATATAGGATGTCCCCTCAAAATGTATGTACACACTTTTGAATAATTAGAAAGGCAGTGTTTATTAAAATACATTACATTTTCAAAATTGAGTTACTAGTATCAGCTGTTAAAGTGTGTATAGATTTTTGGGGACACCCTGTATTGAGTTATGTGTTAGGCTATTTTGTATTGCCATATCACACCACTTGCCTTCTCTGAATGTATTTTCTTATCTGTAAAATGGAAACAACATTCTGAGATTCTTCTTCTCCACTCCTCTTCCCTAAGGAGTGCTCCCTTTCCTCTCACTGAGGGTTCTGGGAGGGAGAGGTGAGAGACCTGGGACTGAGTGCTAAAATTCGCTGGAAGGTCAAAGGGAAGTTGCCCGGTGGTCCTGGGCTTTCCCTGGAACTAAGTTACCTTAACCAGTCCCCAGGGCGGCCCAGGATACACTGACTTCCTCATGATGGGCCATTGTCCCTGGACTTCCAGTAAGTGGTGTCCTTCCCTTGGCTTGAGGCCCAGCCAGTCCTGCCATGACCAGCCTGATGACCTCAGCCACAGCCCCTAAGCACAGGCCAAGGTCTGTTGCCACAGGTCTCTCTGTACACATTTCCAGGAACCCATTCTAGGCTATGGCCATGCCCTCCACTAACTGGTTCCAGAGAGGGGAGATTGCTCCAGCATGGCTCAGTCCTCTTTCGAAATTTCGCGGTGACCTTGGCAAGCGACTCCCCTCTCAGGACCTCAGGTGACTGTCCTGTAAAATGAGAGATATGGAAAAGAGATTTTCTTTTGTGATTGTGTGTTAAAATATAGAGCATTATTAAGCATGCTGAAGGTAACCATATGTAACTGAAATTTGAAAAATATAGGCTTTTTTTTTTAAGTATCATCACAACTAACTAATAAAGTTAGTACTTTATTTTATACTAGAGGCCCAGTGCATGGATTAGTGAACGGGTGGGGTCCCTCAGCCTGGTCAGATTTGGGCCAATTGGGGCCATCTTGTCTAGTCCTGATTGAGGCCAGCTGGCCAGGGGGAGGGATCGCGGGAGGTTGGCTATGGGAGCACACTGACCACCAGGGACAGCTCCTGCATTGAGCATCTGCCCCCTGGTGGTCAGTGCACATCATAGCTACCAGCTGGTCATCCAGTCATCCAGTCATCTGGTCATCTGGTCATCCAGTCGTCCGGTCATAACAGTCACTTAGGCTTTTATATATAGATAGATTGTTCTTCCCTTTTGCAATGGTATCTCACATCCATTACTTCTTTAAGTTTTCATAAGGATTCTAGGAAATGGGTTATTATTTCCATTTTGTAGGTAATGAGGCTCAGGCTGAGAAAGGAGCAATTAAGAGTTCTAGCAACAAAGCTATTAGGTGAGCCACATTTTATTTAGCTTTTACTATGAGTCAGGCCGTGCCCATCCATTGACTTTCATCCTTACAGTTAACCTGGGAGGAAGGACTCTTGTTCTGACTTTACAGAGGAGGAAGGGAGGCTCCATGTGTAATGTGGCTGAGATCACACAGCTGGGTTTGAGGCCAGGTTTCCTCCTCCAGCTTCCAGATCTCCACATCTGCCACAGTACTGCCCAGCCAGGAGGGGTGGCTTTGTCCCTGGGACATTTGGCCATATCAGGGGACAATTTTGGTTTTCACAACTAGGAGATGCTGTTGGCATCTAGTAGGTAAAGGTCAGAGATACTGCTAACCATCCCATAATGCACAGGAATTGCCAGTTGGAAAATCAGTTATGTGGGCCAAAGCTGAGGAGCCCTGAATTCCAGTCATGCCTGGAACAGGTTGCCTCAAATGGAAATAACTCCCACCCTTCCCCAAGCATGTAATCAGCAATGACAGCATAACTACCTATCAAGGACTTGGTTAACTTCTACACTGAAGGTTAACAATCAACACACACACACACACACACACACACACATACACACACACACATCCTTTACACCTTGACTCCTAAAAGTGCTGGAGGGGGCAGATAAGTTGGCACAAATGGCTTTTAAAATATATATATATATTTGTATATATCCTATCTAATAAAAGAATAATATGCAAATTGACCATCACTCCAACACACAAGATGGCTGCCCCCATGTGGTCAAAGATGGCTGCCTCCATGAGGACACAAGATGGCCACCACAAGATGGCCAGCAGGGGAGGGCAGTTGGGAGGGACCAGGCCTGCAGGGAAGGGCAGTTAGGGGCAATTAGGGGCAATCAGGCTGGCAGGGGAGCAGTTAGGCATCAATCAGGCTGGCAGGGGAGTGGTTAGGGGCAATCAGGAAGGCAGGCAGGTGAGAAGTTGGGAGCCAGCAGTCCTGGACTGTGAGAGGGATGTCCAACTGCCCGTTTAGGCCCAATCCCGGTAAGATAGGGCCTAAACGGGCAGTTGGACATCCCTTGAGGGGTCTCACATTAGAGAGGGTGCAGGCTGGGCTGAAGGACACACCCTCGCATGCACGAATTTCATGCACCGGGCCTCCTCTAGTGTGTGTGTGTGTGTGTGTGTGTGTGTGTGTGTGTGTGTGTGTGTGTATAATTGATTTCAGAGAGAAAGGGAGAGAGATACACACACACACCAGTGATGAGAGAGAATCATGGATCAGCTGCCATCTGCATGTCCCCCACTGGGGATAAAGCCCACAACCTGGGCATGTGCCCTTGACCAGAACTGAACCTTGGACCCTTCAGTCTGCAGGTGAACATTCTATCCACTGAGCCAAATAGGCTAGAGCTAAATGGCTTTTGAGTTCACCTCTTCCTCGAAGATTGGGGGACCACATATTTCAGAATTAAATAGGTCTATGTTCAGAGTTACTCTTGCACTTAATTGCATGATCCTGAGCTGGTCACTCACTTCTGAGCCTCCACTTCTGCATCTATGGGCTCCACAGAGTGGCTGCAAGGATGCAGTGCAAAGAGATGGTGTGGAGCCTGGCTCTGTGTCTGCCATGGAGCAGGCCTTCCAGGAGTTTGATGGCCAGCACTTGGGCTCTGGGAACTTGGATAATCCCAGGGAGGGCCTCTGTTCCTCTGTGCCCACAGATGCAGCCTATTCATGAGCTGCTGCGGCACGCGAACCCGAGAACCCTGGAGTCCAAACGCCAGAACCTGCAACTGGCCCTGGATCAGTACCTGATGGAATTCAATGCCTGCCGCTGCGGGCCCTGCTTCAACAATGGGGTGCCCATCCTCGAGGGCACCAGCTGCAAATGCCAGTGTCCCCTAGGTCGCAAGGGCCTTGCCTGTGAGCAAATAGAGCAACAAGGTAAGGCTCTTGCATCCTCACTCAGGTCCAAGCCTGGCTTAGCTCAGAGAGGCTAGCGCAGGAGGGCTTTGGGGTCCCCAGCCTTTCTGTCCTGTGCCCTCTTGCCCCCTACCCTAAGAACGCCCATGCTGAGCCATATGGCTGACCCCACAGTTAATGGTTTTTATCCTTGCTCTCTGCCATCAAGACCCTCTCTTGGATGAGAACTGTTTTTTGCCAAAGTATGTATGGTCAATAGAGTTCAATTTTGGAGGAATGCATTCATTTCCTAGGGCTGCTGTAACAAATTACCATAAGCTCAGTGGCTTAGAACTACAGAGCCCAAGGATTTCTTGACTTTTCAAGCAGGATGGGATTTCAGCCCCCATTTGGCCAGGCGGCTTTCCCAGAGGGACCAAGGTCAACAAGTAGGAAGAATAACTCACCCTTATTCTGTGCCAGGCACTCTCCCCCAAGGATGTTATGAGAGAAATACTATTAATATCCCCATTTTAAAAATAAGGAAACTGGGGCAGAAGGAAGATGAGATAACTACTCATGAGTAGTATCAGAGCCAGGCTTTGGAGCCAAGCAGTCAGATGCCAGGACCCAAGCTCTTAACTGCTGCATTCTACTGATTTACATCCCAAGAATCAGGAAATCTGGGTAATAAGGGCAGAGATTCTGAGATGATTGCACCGACTAACATTTGGGGTCAGGGGGTGGGGGTGGGGCAGAGGGGGAGGAAAGTATGTATGTCCCAGTAATCAGCCTGACTTGGCTTAAAGCGACATATGTGAGCCTGGCCTGGGTAAGTATAATTATAGCACGTCAAGGGCCCTCAGAACTAGCGGCTTAGTTGGATCCCTGTCCACACAGCATAGAGACAGAACAGGGAGTGGGAACTACCTAGACATGCTTTTCCATGGTCTAGTGCTGGGCTCAGAATTGGTCCATGCTGAGTCATCTGTACATACAATGTACATTGGAGAAGGATGTCATGATGTCAATGACGGGGTAAAGGCAGGGCATAGAGGCCTGGGTCCTCCTCCTCACAGCACCATTCCTCCCACATGATTACAGTCAGTCAACTGCGGGAAGCCCATGGTGCTCCATTGACTTTGTCCCAAGCAGGGTGTGGACATCAGGTGGCCTTGGGGCTATCAAACTGAACTTTCAACTCGACAGAGATCAATTGGCATAAAAAAATCTAAGGCTGGGGAGTCAGCCTGCATGAAGATTCTTGACGCAGGTCCCTCGAGACTTGTCCAGCAAACCTTTGCCTGTGGAGACCGAGTCACAGAGGTGGAGAAATATAGATGGAGAACCCTGCTGTGGCTGCCCCACCAGGGATTATAATTATAGAGCTGGAAGGAATTTGTAGATAATCTAATCCAATGAGAGTCACACTGGGATCTGAGAGAACTGGAGTCTTAGGGACTGCCCCAGGTGAGCAGGGCGAACCTGATAGACACGCCAGCTTCAAATAGAACAGCTCCATTCTCATCTGACTTCCACATTGGGGCCCATGAAAGATTTCATTTTAGGAAAAAGTAAATAAATAATGAAAAAAATAATGATGGAAAAACTCCACTGGATTAGTCCACCCTTCTCATTTGACAGAGGTGAAAACTCAGGCTGAGAAGGGTGATGAGCTTGCCCACAGGCACAGAGCCAGGTGGTGACAGCAGCCCCAGGCTGGTTGGGGGAGGGTTTACAGGATGTCACCACCTGCATTGACCACTGGATAGTGACTTCTTGCAGCTAAGAGTAAATGCCCATCAACATGGACTTTTTCCTGGATTTCCAGAGGCACCTGGTCAGAGCCTGTGTTCTGATGCTCTGTGCAGAGAGACTATCACCTACCTTGGGCCACTGTCAGAGCTTGAGGGGTTTTGATTTGCAAGCCCTCATTCAAATGCTCAGCAATGCTCTCCACAGGGGTGTCTATGAATCTCTAGCTGGGCTCTGCATCCTGCTCCTCACACCCTCCATGGCTGTCTTTCTTCCAGAAGGGCATGCCTCTCCGCCTTACTCTGCTATCCATCTTCCATGGAACCACAGACTCCAATTTCATAAGAGGGGCTCCCAGGATCCTTCTCTCACTCCAACCAGAGTTTCAAATTAAGTGCAAGACAGCAAGCATAGGTCTTTGTTGGCTCCACCAAGGCATTCCCCAAGGAGAGATTGCAGACCACTCTAGGGCAATGGTGATCCTCCCTCCGTATGGTCTGAGCTGCTGCTTGTATGCTAACTTCCTTCTCCCCTGGGAAATGTTCTGTGCAGGAGCCAAGGCAGAGGGCCGATGGAGCTGCTGGAGCGCCTGGTCTGCTTGCTCGGCAGGGACTCGGGAAAGGAGGAGAGAGTGCAATAATCCTCCCCCCAAGAATGGAGGCCTCTCATGTCCAGGGAGGAATTTGCAGACCCAAGCTTGCTGAGGGCCTCTGGGCACAGGATGGGACACGTGCAACAGATGTTACCACCTGCACTGACCACTGGATAGTGACTTCTTGCAGCTGGAATAAATACCAATCAACATGGACTTTTTCCTGCTGGCTCCCTGGCCTGGGACCAGGCTGGGCCATCTACAACCAGCAAAATTCAGTCATCCAACAACTAGGTGTTAAGTGTTAGCTAGTCTTGGTCCTGCTCACAGCACTTTTATCATCCAAAGAAAAGGAGAAATCTCAACCCAAGGTTAGGGGTACAAAGCAGGCACAGGCTCTTGAACCAATCAAGACCAATAAAATAAAGTATGATGAGAATTATCTTGGCTATTTGGTAATATCTGTTCATTCATAGAATGATTAGTTGGTAGGATAAACAAACACAGTGAAATAATGAGAAAAAATAAAGATTGACTTGAGTTCCTTCAATTTTCCTTCATTTTGACTCAACATTTTCTTGTATTCCTTCAATTAATGTCCTGTTTGCTTAAGTTCTTACCAGAACATCATGTTTCTCCCAATTATTTTGTCACACTATTCTCTTCCTTCGTTGGGTTTTTCACAATTAGTAATTATATATTGGTGCCCATATCTCCAGTGACTATGACCCATCTGCCCATCTTGAAGGCAGGGATTAGCTTTGTTTGGTTCCACACTGCATCCCCAGAGGCCAGAGCTGTACCTTCCATTGGGAGAGACCTTACAAGTACCTGTGGATGAAGTGAGGGAATGAGCTCAGGAAACAGTTCAAAGATGGGGTCCATATTGTTCAGGCACCCAGAGTGGAGCATAGATTGAAGGTACCAACCAATAATGTTCAGTGCACCTTCCCTGCCACACCTGCATGGCAGCCAAACATACCTGCCAGCCTCAGTGTCCCACAGCACTCCAGTCAGGACGTGTTGTGTTGCACTAACTTTTCTGTTTACCTATAAGTTTCTCCTATAGATTGTGATCTCCTGAAAGGTAGAATTTGTATTCCCAGTTGGTAGAAGAAACATGTTTCCAGAATCCTTCTATTCTTCCAGAATCTTCAATCTTTTTATGATGATAATAAGACTTATATAGACATGATACAATTTAAATGGGTTTTTGGGACACAGGAAATTAATTGTCTAGTTAATGCCCAAATATGTGACATATAAAATTAGTGCCAAGGGAGGCCAGGTGAGGGAGAGACTGGTCTCTCTGTGTGAATTTTATAGAGTGGGGATGATGGTGAATATAAAAAAATCTATAATAATAAAAGCATAATATGCTAATTAGACTGGACGGTGAACTACCTTCCAGACGTCATTCCGGATGTCCTTCCAGACAAAGTTGCGGTAGCGGGGGCCAAGGCAGAGGCAGTTAGGGGCAATTAGGCAGACAGGCAAGCAGTTAGGGGCGATCAGGCAGGCATGCAGAGTGATTAGGGCTGATCAGGCAGGCAGGCAGAGGGGTTAGGGGTGATCAGGCAGGCAGTCGATTGGTTAGGGGTGATGAGGCAGGCAGGCAGAATGGTTAGAAGCCATCAGGCAGGCAGGCAGGAGGGTGGTTAGGAGACAGCAGTCCCGGATTTTGAGAGAGATGTCTGACTGCTGATTTAGGCCTGATTCCTAAACTGGCAGTCAAACATCCCCCAAGCAGTCTGGGATTGTGAGAGGGTGCTGAGGGCTCCCCCCGCCCCCGCATCTCATGCACGAATTTTGTGCACTGGGTCTCTAGTAAGTTATATAAAATACTTAAAACAGTTCCTGTCACATGCAATTTATTGGCATCACTCTTAATCTTATTATTGTTACTATTATTAATTAATTAAAACTTATAGTTTAAAAGTTTATTCCTGAACTCTTTAGATCTTCTATCTGAAAGAAGAAAAAAGAAGACTCCCTTATTGCTTCTATTCCTGCTGTTACTTTACTTTTTAAGTTAATCTACACTAATAACTAATTTCCATTGGTTATTTCCTGGGGAGTGGTGGTTCCATGATAGAATGGGAGGCCAGACTGGCCAGGCCAAGAGAGCAATTTACAGAGGACATTCAAGCTTGATCCCAAAGTTGTGGTACTCAGTCTTGGTTGCACATTAGAATCACCTGGGAGTTAAAACACTGCTGTCCGCAGGCTGCACCCCAGATCAATTAAATCCGAGCCTTTAGAAGTGGGAATCAGACATCAGTAGCTTTAAAAGCTCCCAGGTGGTTCCAATGCAGCCAGGGTTGAGAGCCTTGGAGAGTCCAGGAGTCATTACATGGGAAATGGGGTATGTGACCAAACAAAAGGGCAGCCACAGTAAGGTTTGTCTGTGCTATTTTATCCCATCTTATCAAGGAGCTTGTAAGATCACATCAAGCATATGCTCCTCTACCTTTGCTCTGTGCTGTCTACCAGTGGAGGGGTATAGGATGGTGTGTGAGGTACAGGGGAGAGAAGAAACCAGAGGCAAGGGAGGCCCTTAGGAGGTAAGTGTGGTCATCTAGGTGGGTGGAGCTGAGAATGTTGGAATTAAGCAATTTCCTGGATCAACTGTGAGCCAAGACCACCAGCTGAGCAATGCCATCTACCTGTTATCTGAGCCAGAGAACTCAGGCCAGTGCCTGTGCCTCTCCTCTGAAGATGCTGCACCCCCTAGCAGATTTAGAAGTGACAACACAGCAGCAGTGGCACTTTCAACAGCTGTAGCTCCTTACCAGACCTGTGCCTTCCCCTCTTCAAGAATGCCTGGCTCTCTGAGAGAAAGGCAGGAAGCTTGTCCAGTGGATTCTCCCCCGGGTCCTTTCAGGAGATCTATAGTCTAGGTTTTATAGGTAGCGGATTTAAAAACATGGTTTAAAGATCTAATCTTCACCTTGACAAGGCATCTTTTGAAAAGTAAATTAATGGCAGAATGGAAAGCAATCAGGAGATGCTTTTTCCTCCCCCCGCCCCCTTTGAGATAGAGGAAGATCTAAAGCAATCCACATTCAATGAATCTCTTCTGAACTCTATGCCTTTAGGGTGAAGAAAATGGACAGAGAGAAAGGGTAGGCTTCCAAAAGCACACTGCAGGAATGAGAGGTGGCAGCATGAAGCCATCAGGAGCAGCGCGAGGGAGGGGCTGTAATGAAGATGAGCAATGGGCCCTTGTTCTCCAGAGGACGATCAAGGGAGGCTGCTACCCCTTCATTCAGGAATGGGTGAGCTCTTGGCCAGGCCCCGTGCTGGGAGCTGGGTACTGTGGGTACATAAATGAATCAGACATGGTCCTGTCCCGGGAGTACGCTTGGTCTGGGGGAGGCCTGTGAACAATGGAAAGGGGTACCAGCAGGAAACCCAGGGGCTGTGGAGACAGGAAAGACAGCCTGGAGGAGTAGATGGCCAGAGAGGATGAGGAAATAAGCAGGAGTTAGACAAGCAAAGGAAGATGAGGAAATAGCATGTGTAGTCACAGAGGTGGGAAACCATGAGGAGGTTGGGACAGTTACTGCTCAGCAACTGGGTATGGGCCCTCAACATTCTCAGGCTGCATTTGGACCTTGAGTTTGGTCACTGGGCCTTTCCTGAGGGCAGCCGGTGCTTGGTCCTGGGAGATTTCCATAGATACACACTTGTCAGGCATTCCCCTGTTCACCTCAGGTGTCCTGGAGGTTCAATATCCCACAGCCGTTGTTATAAGGCCCAAGCATTCTGAACTGGATTCACAAGGTTGTCTCTGATCTGGCACAATGTACTGCTCCATCTGTACCTCCCATTTCAGACTCTGTGAGCCAACTGCACTAAAAATCTATTGTCCCTAACATGATCCACAAAGCCCCGTAATGACCAGCCCTTGGCTCTCTGTTTTCTTCCATTTACTCTTCTCTCAGTCATGCTGCTCCAACTGCTCAAGTCTTTCTGATGTTCTTCCCACATGCCCAGCTCTCTCATGCCTCAGGACCATTGCACTTACTGTCTCCTCTGCCTGAAAACTCAGCCCCAAAATGAACTCATCCCTAAATGAGCTCACCCAAGACTCACTCCCTTGTTTCAGTCAAGTCTCTGCTCAAATATTACCCCTCCAAAGACTTTACCTGCATTTATTTCTTATATGGCACTTATCACTACCTGAGGAAACATTCCAAGGCATCCCCCACCTTGGTATATCTTCCCCATTAAGATGCAAATTTTTTTCATGGCAAGATTCCCAGTACCTACAATAGTATTTGACCTTAATAGGGGCTCAGTAAATATTGTTGAATAAATGAACTACTTCCAATTTAGTTCCCTAATAGGTTGGGCTTTGCACATGCTACCCAGACAGCACCTCACCTGCCAGCTCTTTCCTTTTGTCTCTTCACTGAGTGTCTTCAGGGTGTAGTTTAGGTGTCCATGCACCCAGAATGCCAACCCTGACTCCTGCCATTCTTCCACACTGCATCAGGTGCTTCCCCTCATATGGCTCTATATCACAGTATTTTACATACTCGATCACTGTAGCCTACTTGTCTTCTCTCATCCCTCCCCCCCAACCCCCTGTGACTTCTTGCAGGGTGGATGGGGACCCATATTTACTTCTGGAGCCCCAGCACCTAGCATGCATAGTAAAAGTCTGTTCTCTCTCTGGTCCCTCTGTGCTAGAGCAGTGATTATCAACCTTTTCCATCTCATGACACACATAAACTAATTACTAAAATTCTGTGCCACACCAAACAATATATTATGCTTTTCACTGATTTGATTTAAAAAAAAGTATAATTTTGATTGATTCACACTGAATGGCTATTTTGTTGGCTGTTGTCATTTTTTTTTTTTACAATCTAAGGGAAAAGAGATCAGTGCCCCTGACTAAATCGTCAGGTAGTGCTGCTTTAAAAAATCTTGGGGCACACCGGTTGAAAATCGCTGTGCTAGAGGGAGAGGCTCTGAAACAGGCTTTGCATGTAGTATGCAGAAATCTGTGGGAGAGAACCCCACGGGAGACTTTTCCTCAGGACTCCTGGGTCCTGCAACCTTCTGGGTGCATTGAGGAGAGCCCACACCATCTCTAGAGGCTACACACATTTAAGAGAGAGCCTGCCTTTTCCACCTTAGTCAAGGAGAGTCCATCAAATCGAGTTAAAACTTCTGCATTCATGGCCTATCTCTCCCAGGGGTTGGGTTTTCCCCCAACCCCTGGGAGAGATAAAGGAAAATACGTTTCCCTTCTATATTAACAGCTTAAAATGTGAGATAAATCCTCCCGTCCTAACCTATTTTTAACAAATGGACTTTGCTCTCCAGTGGCATGATACATGTCTGATGGGTCTATTTATCCATTCTATTTCTTTAGAGATAGCAGCTAAGAAGTTTTATCTATTATTTGTCTCCCTCCCCTATTCCCATTTTCCTAACCAAGCTTGTGGAGCAAGCAGTTGATGGATGGATGGTGTTTGGGATAAATGGTGCCGGAATCAGATAGTTTTCAGGATATGAACAAACTGGCTTATTAACAAGGAGGCCCGTGTGGCAGAGGTGGTGGGGGACGGAGGCCTGGATACCAGACAATGGTCAATGATGGATGAAGGAACACCTGGGGTTGCAAGGTGTAGACTCGAGATAACCGGTGGACACAGCCACCAATAATGGGAGCATCCAACCGCCGGAGCAGCCTCCTGCACAGAGGTGAATGTCAGACAAGCCACTTGACTGCCTTTGACAACGCTCCAAGAATTTCCCACTGCAAACACAGTCCCCATTTCTTCTCTTCTTTCTGTAAAATGCAATCTTGTGAAGCTAGGCATGGTAAAGAATAAAAGGCAGATATCAGGCAGGGCTGGTTGTCCAGCACCCTAGGACAGGAAAGCACCTGAGCACCCACCATACGCCAGGCCCTATGGGGTGATAGCATATGTTATGTCATTCAATCTTTACACTTGTGCCATTGAGAGTATTAGCCACGTTTTCTGATGAGGACACTGAGACCCAGAGAAGATGAATGACTTGTCAAGGTCGCTCAGCTAGGAAATAGTGGCGTTGGGTCTTGTGCCTTTATCTGTCTGCCCCAAAGCCCTCTGAATGGCTCTGCTTTTCCAATCCCGAATGCCATACCAGGCAAGTGGGCTGGCGGGCAGGCCCCCACTGCACAGTGAAGCTGTATACATTTCTGCTGCAGTGGGAAGACAGGCAGCTGTGTGGTGGCGGCCCTCGGACTGGGGCAGTCCTGCCTCTTTCAAGCTGTGTGGTGGTGATCAGGTTGCTTAGTGTCTCTGAGGTTCTTTCTCATCACCTGTCAGAGGCAGATAACACATCCTTCCTCTTGCTGGCACGGAGAGGATTAAGCTGGATTCTGTATGTGAACATTCTCTATAGCTGATAATGCCCTCTGCAAAGATCAGTGATTATGCTGTTCCACTTTTTCTTAACAACCCAGAGCTTGGGATAAAAAAGCTCTTTATGTCCTTTATAAATACCTTTCCCAGGTGCTAAGCTATTTTATGTCTTTCTTGTTCTCATGCATTGTAGTGGGTTTTGTACTGAAACCCTATCATTAAAGCATTTTTTTAATGACTTTCAAAAGGCAAACAAACCAGAGTTCTTGATGTGTTATGAATCCCTTGAAACAGTGATGTCAATGACACAGCTAAATGTGGAGGCTGGCTTTTCTCAGGGGCCCTCCTGAGGGTAGCAGTTCACAGAACCCCAGAGGTTACTACCATCACCATCCCTGTCTTACAGGAGAGGAAACAGAGGCACAGATGGCTACCTAATTTGCATAAGAGCACAATGCTAGTGAGTCCTAGCACCAGGCATGTTGCAAATGCAGGAGTCTGGCACCCGGGCACATAAGTCTAAGACAGTGGTCGGCAAACTGCGGCTCGCGAGCCATGGTTTGCCGCTCTGTTGACTAATGAGTTTGCCCACCATTGGGATAGGGGCTTAATCACAAGGGACAACAACAGCCTGTAATTATTGGACTTGAGAGTCTAGGTCAGTGGTCGGCAAACTCATTAGTCAACAGAGTGGCTAACTGCGGCTCGCGAGCCACAGTTTGCCAACCACTGGTCTAAGTGCTTCTCTCTCTACTCGGCCCCCATGTGTCCAGTTCTGCCTGAGAAGTTATGCTGCCCTGGGCAACTCAGTAAACCCACCTCTGAGTTCCCAAGTGTCTCAGTATCGGAATCTGGCCAACATTTAAGAAAGACAACTCAGGACCCGGCCAGCGTGGGTCAGTGGTTGAGTGTCCACCTATGAACCAGGATGTCATGGTTCAATTCCTGGTTATGGCACATGCGCAGGTTGCAGGCTCTATCCCCAGTTTAGGGCATGCAGGAGGCAGCCGATCAGTAATTCTCTCTCATCACTGATGTTTCTATCTCTCTTTCACTTTCCCTTCCTCTCTGAAATCAATAAAAAAAATTTTTTTTTTAAAGGAAGACAACTCTGGGAGAAACAGACAACTCTTACTTCACATTCAGTAAACAGGAATCTGACAGATCCAAGTGCTCCATTCCTGAGTGTCCCTGCTAGGTTTTAGGTGGGTATTTTGGTTTACTGTGATGACAACATGAAAGTGGAGGAAGAATGTTGGAAAACAGTCTTCTTTAATGAGTCTTTATTCATTTCCTGCCTTTGCCACATACTGGTCAATCCCCTTAATGCTGTTAAGCCTTGGTTTCTTCACCAACCTGTAAATGTGCTTCTTGGGTCACTCCAGTGCCATGATTGTCGACGTTTCTGCTCTCTTCTGTCAAGTTTCCCGGGAACTTCCTGGTGGTCCCCAGTGGGGGTCACCAACACCCTGAACAAGTGTGATCAGTCCCTACCTGACATAAGCTTTTGGCCTCTCCTGCTTGACTCTGGGTGCAATGCTGCCTGTGACGCTGGCTGAAGGCACCTCCCCTGGCCATTGCTGTGTGGGTTGCCCCAGTATCAGACATCTGTACCCCAAACTTCATGATGCCTCCACCATGTGCCACCAATGCACTAAAGTTTCTCAATGTCCTGGGAAGGTTCTGCCCTTGGCTCTGTGGAGAGTGGCTATGGCGTTTGGACAGGTTCTAATGGGACTAATGAGAAGGCACAATCCTTCCATGGCAAAGCCACATGCAAGTCCCAGCACAATTACAGCCAAAGGCTATAGTTGTAAGCTAGAACCTATGGTCTGAACCTGTGGTTCCACGTGGCTGAGTGATGTGGGCTTGGTAGAGTTCAGGTACATGTAACTGAGTAGATTCGAAACCCGTGAGAACGTTGCAAACATTTTGACCATACCCTTACTTTGCCTCATGGAGTCTAGCTATAAAATAAAGACATGGCTTGCACGCTGTGGCACTGTCTCTCCATCAGAGAGGGCAGCATCCTACCTAGCACCCAGCTTTATTCTCTTGTCTGTCTTTTCTAAATCCTTCACCGCCCCCTCTCAGGTTCACTCATGGCATTGCCAGCTTGGCGCACATGGCGGCCAACGTGGGGCTGAGTATGGGGATGTGGGGTTGGCTCGGCACATGGCTCTCCTCACCTCTTTTTCAATTAGTTCATTAATTCATGCAGCAGTTACTCATTGTTGCCTGAGTGTCCCAGGCATTGTACTGGGTGCTGGGGACACATGAGTGCAGCAGGCAGACACTATGCCTGCCTCCACAGACATTATATTTGAGAAGGAGTAAGAGATGATAAATGAATAAATTATAGTACAATGTCTGCAAAGCCTGGAAACACTGACTAGCAGACATGCTGTCATTCAGACATCTTCAATCTGCAATACAAAATATTTCCCCAAGATGCTAATCCTGGAAGTCCCAGGGAGAGCTGGCCTGGACCCTAAGGGCTTTCTAATCCAGGTGCACACTCGCCCTGTGTTTTTTTGTAAGTGCCTGGGAGAGACCAGAGTCCTCTTCACAACAAAGATGGCATTTTCCTCTGGATTCTCTGCCGGCAGGTGCTCTTTCTCCCAGCCTCCCTGTACATCCCACCACTACCCCACCTTGATTTCCATAGTCAATGCATTCACTGTAAGGATCCGGTTTCCTTTTGAAACTTTCTCTACCTGTCAGCTGGTAATTGCATTGACATCTACCCCATCAAATTCAGAGAAAGCTTAAATGAGATAATGTAGGCTAAAAGACTCCATAAACTGAAAAGCACTCTATAATTGGCAGCTATTATTATTGTAATAATTATAATAATTATTATTCCCACAGCAGTTATGTGATCAGCCCAAGGCCACACAGGAAGGAAGCATAGATTCAGAGCACCTCCCCGTCCACTCCTATCGAGCACACGACAGAGCTCACAACATTGCAGAAATTCATGCTTTCGGATGTAAAGCTCTCCTACGCCAGGTATCTTGTGTTGTGCTCAGCTCCCAGGTCTGCTGCCAAGCCACCCCCCACACTGTGCCCCACGGGGACTTGCAGCTCTGACACGGTTACACTGGTGCGAACTACAGTCATTGCCAAGGTTTTCCAAAAGCCCAGTTTGTATTTATTTTGTTTAATTCTTACATTATGTTTGAGCCTCCTCCTAAACGCATTTGTTTGCAGAAAGAGCCACGAGGGGAAGTTCATCCCACAAATAAGAATATAATCATTACACAGTTTAGCAGCGCCTTGGCGTCACCCGGGTATTCGCCGGTGCTCCGCAATCCAACTGTATCTCCTTCAAGACCATATTTAATGGGATAAACAATTTCTGCTAAATGCAATCAATGCAAACCTGGGCTGTCATCTCCATAATCAACTCAAATCTCCCATTAGAAGTGGTGGCTGTGATTGAGATGCAGGATTTAATTTGGCGGCACCTGCTTCGACCTGCCGATGGGGGCTTCCTGGGAGCCTCCCATCAACCAAACACAGAACTGCTCTCCCCTGTCCCTGGGGAATCTTAAAAGAAGATAGATTATAACTCAAGAAAATTATATGGCCTCAGTCTAATGAAAGAGATAAAACCTTATTGGATTAGCCTGTTGAAATAACAGCAGACAGCAAATAAATAATATTAAGCTAAAAAAGGCCCAGAGCCATCAGCTCAATTGCAGAGGGCACGGAGATGCAGGAAGGCAGACAACCATCTCACTTGCTGTAACAACCCCTGAGCAGTAAGGTATCAGCTCCTTCTGGGGGTTGTTCAGTTCTAGAGCTGGCTGGTGTCATGGACATGTGAAGGTCCTTAGGCCCCAGCACTGAGCCTCAATGGCAAGCTCAAAGCAGATGATGTGGCAAAAACCAAGCCAACCAACCAACCAACAAAAAACTTGTTAAAAATGAATAGGATGAACCAATTCACCTTCCACTAACTTATTTTTTCCTACCAATTTGATCTCAAAATTCACATAAAGTTCTAGAATCAGTCAGAAAGTACCCAGGAGCAAAGAAAATATCATAGAACAAATGAGGGCAATAAAGATTACATGATCACTTGAATCAATCTAAATAGTAAAAATATTTTGGTTTTTAGTAACCTGAAGATCAACTGCCTTCTTATTCTCTTCAAATACCTCCTTCCCCCAAATGGGGTTTGCACAGAAGCCTGAGCCAAGTGGAATGTACAGAGATGGGGAAGGTTTACGTGGCACACTGTCCCACACCATCAACTTGGACTTATCCTTGACATATTTCCTCTTCCAGCTAACACAACCTTTCCTCTAATTTTTTCCATTCGTGTTGTGATTTGTTTGTTTGTTTGTTTTTTGTTTTTGTTTTTAACTGTCTCTCATGTAGCGATCAGTTTCCCTGGCTCTTAGCTCTAACTCAGGATCTTCTCTGAGTACTCACTTATGTCACAACAATTCAGCTCTGACCCAGAACTCCTGCTTCCAATATCCACAACCACACCCTTCCTGTGCTCAGCATTCAAGGTCACTGAGAAACCAGAATCCATGCCTCTAGGATACCTGGGAGATTTTTCAATAGTGTGCTCACTTGTGTGCGTGTACGCACATACACACATACACCCTTCCACACATACACACACACACACACACACACACACACACACACGGCACTGCCTTCCATGTTTTCAAAAAATATTCATTAATCAAATGCCTGAATTTATTGAGAGGAAGGGAGCCCCATAATTATGAGTTTAAAACCTTGGAACCCAAGTGCCCAGGTTTGCAGCCCAACTCTGCCACTTGCTAACTGTGTAGCCCTGGACAAGTCACTTAACTCTTCTAAGACTCAGTCCCCTCACCTGCTACACCTGCTAATAGGGCTCATCTATAGAATCCACCTTTTAAGGTTGCCATGAGGGTGGAATGAATTAACACGCTGGCTGATGAATTAAGCACTGTGGTTGGTACAAAGTAATCTATACTAATAAAAGGGTAATACGCAAATTAGACTGGGAGACCTTCTAGACATCCTTCTGGACAAAGCCACGGTGGTGGGGCCGAAGCAGAGGAGTTTAGGGGCGATCAGGCAGGCAGGGGAGGGCAGTTGGGGGTGATCAGGCCAGCGTGGGGGGGCAGTTGGGGGTGAGCAGGCTGGTTGAGGGGGCAGTTGGGGGCAAGAAGGCCAGAAGGGGGGCAGTTGGGGGTGAGCAGGCCAGCAGGCAGAGTGGTTAGGGGTGATCAGGCAGGCAGGAAGGTGAGCGGTTAGGAGCCAGTGGTCCTGGATTGCGAGAGGGATGTCCAACTCCCAGTTTAGACCTGATCCCTAAACCGGCAGTCAGACATCCCCTGAGGGGTCCCAGATTGGAGAGGGTGCAGGCCAGGCTGAGGGACAACCCCACCCGTGCATGAATTTTGTGCACCAGGCCTCTAGTCATTCAATAAATATGAACTGCCACCGTCACTGAAGGAGACAGTATACTCAAGAGAGGAGCAACTTAATATCTATTCATTGATTCATTATTGGACTCCCATTCTGTGCCAGTCACTGATAGACAGTAGGACTTCAAAGTGACTAACTGCCAACACAGTAAATGTGAGTGAAAGAAAACTGTAGAAGTCAGTGAAGTGAGGATTACCAAGGTGCTTAAGCCCCTCAGGAACCTATAATTATTTAACTCACTGTGTGTTCCAGTCATGAGCATTTTAGATCTTTATTTTAAGCATCCTGCATGGCACTGCCCTTCAGCCCTGGGCTGGCCCTGGTGGAAGCTAGTGTTGGGAGGAGCAGTTAGTGTGGGGTGGGCTGCCTGAGCTCCTAGAGCTCAGAACTCTCACTGTGTGCAGCCCACAGTAGTGTTATCAGTGGGGATCTCTCCCTTCCTTAACAGTTAAGTGTTTCTGAAGCAGGGCCCAAGCAGGGGCTGCCCCCGTTTTCAGGAGGTGGATTGTTGCATTGCCTTTGTCTTGTTTTATGTTTTCCAGAACATGGAGACCAGTTTGACCAGCAATTCCACTGTCCATCAGTGGGGATATCTATAAGAAAGAAGGTCAGGGAACATGAATTAGCCCTTGTTACACTGTAGTGCCCTATGGGTGAGGTAGAATATATAATCCAAAAGGCTTTGGGAGACTGAGTTTCTGATATTCCCCCTCCAGTCAACTGTCCTTTCAGGCCATTGTTCTCACCATGCTTCCTTCCATCACAGGGCCTTTGCCCATGCTGTCCCCCTGCCAAGAACACTCTTCCTTCCTCTATTCATCCATTCAGTCCTATTCACCCTTCAGATATCAGTGTTAATTCCTACAGGGAAACCTTCCCTGACCCTAACTCCCTATCAATTGTTCATATTTAAAGCTCTCGTAGCATTTTGTAGCAGTTTGTTACAATTAAAACTTTAAATATATTTCTGGGACAATTCAAATAATGTTGGCATTTCTTCCTAAAGGGGAATCTCCATGATGATAGGAACTATATCTGATTTGCTCTCTCACCACTGAATCCCAGCATTTGAGCTGGCATATAGGAGGCCCTTAGTGAATATTTGTTTAATGAATGGTTTTCGGCTTAAGATGCTTCTCAACTATAGGACGCTGGATACTTTATTTCTCAATGTGTAAAATAGGAGCTATTTAATCTACTCTGAGCCTTGTGTGTGTTAACTGAGGTAATAACACCGAAATTTGCTTTTGCTCTGGGGATTTTTTGGTTGATGAGATTGGTAAATGATCAGTTATATCCACCAAGATATAATGTGTCTGGCTGAGCCTCTCACTCAGTGTAATTCTGAGTACACTACTTCCTATCTCGGGACCTCCCATTTGTAAAATGAGAAGACTCGGGGAGCATTTTTTCAAGGTCTCTACCAACCAGCAGAAATCCTGCAGCTGTCCGATTGCACACTCGTTGGCAGGTCCCTGGGTGGGGCCTGTTTGAGGTGTGGGAAGAGAGGGAGTGAAGACAACCCTAAACATGTTGTGAGGGACAGGAATAGTATAGGGAGGAGTCAAGGTCAAAGCCTATAGAGTCAGACCCAAGGGACCTGAACCTGGGTTCCTACACGTACTAACTGTGTGACCATTAGTTCATGGCCCATTAAATCTGTTTCTTCACCTTTACTAGTAAGATGGGGATATTGGTAGTATCTACTTTATGAGGTTGTTGTGAGGATTAAAGAACTTAATATGTGTAAAATACAAACTTATGTAAACTACAAAATATGTGTAAAAATCAAAAGGATTTAATGTAGGTAGCACCATTTACTTAGCTTTAAAACAAACTAGCCAATAATCATTTGTCTCTTACAATGTATTCAGCATCATTCAAAGTGCTTTATATGTCTAATGAGAAACTCAAGACAACTACCTCTATTAGAAAGTTAATATCATCATCTCCATTTTACAGATGAGGAGACTGAGGTACAAAGAGGTGAAGTAAGGTGTTCAAGGCTACAGTTATTAAATGATAGATATAGAATTTTAACCCAGCTGAGTCCAAGCACTCAGCAAGGTGACTGGTACATAGTAAAAGGCCTAATAAATGTTTATTGTTTCTACTTAATGTGCCATTTCCTTTTATAATGGTATCACCAAAAAGCTGCAGCAAGGACAATAAAAGGAAGGAGAAGTAAAGGTTTGAGAACTCTTGGATAATAAACCAGCCAAAAAAATTGAGAGCTAGAAGAGATCTTAGTGATAGTTTAGACTTTCATTTGTTCCTTCAACATATACCACTGAGCAGCAACTGTGTTGGGACATGGGGACACAGATGAATTAAACATGTCATTCTTACTCAAAGATACAGGGGAAATAGACACACAGAACCCTAAGTACAATGTATTAAGAGCTATAGTAAATATATGTTCAAAGTCCTACAGGATTCCAAAGGAAGAATTACCTAATTCTACTTGAGGAGAGAAGGGAGTTAGGAAACTTTTTACAGAACAAAGGGTCACCTGCACTGGATTTTGAGGACTGAATAGGAGTTAACTAAATTTTTTTTAAAAAGGTAAGCATTCCAGGAGACTTTCAAATGCCATTAGAAGTCCTATAACATGAAGCACTCTCAGTTGTGACAGCAATGAAATATACAATCTATAGCCAGGATGGATCTCAAGTTTTATAGCATCCAGCTCCCTACCAGAAACTCTCACCTTGCTCTTGCTCTTTCGAATTACTCTCTGGACTTACTCTAGCGTTCCCTTCCCCCACCAACTCTCAAAGGCTCCTTACTTTTCCGAAAGGTGATCTCACAGCCTTGGCCTTCAAATCCATTGGGACAGATGCAGTCACAGTGCGATTCTGAAAAGACAACACAGAGAGAACATGAACTATAACCATGTGATGAAAGAACCTTGGAGTTCAGTTCTCTACATCACTGTGTTCCCATCTAGTTAGAGACATTTAGTTGAATCATTTGAAATAAGAAGGTTCAGTGCCAAGAATACCTACTCCTTTCTTGAGGATTCTTTGCTCATAAAGTACATATTTATTGCCGTCATATGGAGTTGAATTATATGGGGTTGTTGAGGAATACTACCCATTAGTAGATATTTGACCTAGTCTTATATGCTCAGAGTCAAAAGCTATATTTGTGGTCAGCGAGGCCACTGGTCATTTTCATCACAAGTTAATTATCTAACCTCTGCTTGCACACCTCTAGTGATGGGGAACTCACTTTGATGTCTTATCCTACCTTGGGCCAGGTCTAATAACCTGTAAGTTATTCCTTGTGTTAATCTGTAACATGTCACCCTGGAGTCTTCTCATCTGGGTCACACTGAATCTCGTCACGGGACTGTCCTTCATAAAGCAGGCCCTGCACGCATCCCTGTCCTATCTTCATGTTCTCCCTCACCTCCAAGATAGAACCTCAGGTGGATCCCAGTTCCCAGGTCCAAATTTCACACAAATCAGCAACCCTAGATCAAAACCTTGCGCTGGTGGCTGACTTCCTTCCTGCTGAACTGACCCTCACTCAGTGTCCTTGTCCTTCCCAGTCTTAGGCTCTCACTTATGTCTTCTGTGCTCATATCCATCTTGTCCAACAAGGTAGACACACACTCCTCAATCTCCGCTGGGTAGCTGGGATCTTTCTCCATGAGAACAGGTCTTCTCTGCTGAGCTTGCTCCATCCACTTGGACTGACAACTCCAATGGGGTCTCTGGGCTGGAATCTGCTGGGACCAGCTGCTCTAGGTGCTCTGTTTTGGCACCAGGTTGGACTGGATGCTTCCTCAGAGTTTTGTTAGCCCATCACAAGAGGAGCGAGCATAAGAAGCCAGGCCCCAGCCTCTTCCAAGTTTGTCCTGCCCACTGCAGGGACCCCAGTGTGATCCTCAAAGTTAGGAATCAAGTCCTAGTGGCCCATCCTTGCTACCTCTCCCCAGTCCTCCAATCTTCTCACCATGTCTTGGTCAGGAGATGCACAAAAGGTTTCCTCTGCTCAGCTCAGGGCTTCTTTTTTGGCCAGAAGAGATTCCCTGAGTTACAGACCACACAGCCTCAGCATGCTTCTGTCTTCAGTTTAATGCTGCTGTCACCTACTGTGTCCCTTGTGGCTGGAACCCAGGTATCCTGACAGCCAGAGCAGCATGTCCTAGTTGCCTACATTCTGATTCCTTGGGATCTAGACTAACAGACACTTCTATTAGCACTTAGTACAGTTCAATGTAACACGCACTAGTCTATCTACAGTGGTCGGCAAACTCTTTAGTCAACAGAGCCAAATATCAACAGTACAATGATGAAAATTTCTTTTGAGAACCAAATTTTTTAAACTTAAACTTCTCCTAATGCCACTTCTTCAAAATAGACTCACCCAGGCCATGGTATTTTGTGGAAGAGCCACACTCAAGGGGCCAAAGAGCCGCATGTGGCTTGCGAGCTGCAGTTTGCTGACCACGGGTCTATCAGCTCATCGAAATCCTTGATCCTGTCTACCACTGAATTCAGCTACAGAACAGCTTCTCAGCCCTGACTCTGCAGTGTAATCATCTGGGAGGCTTTTTTAAAGGCCAATCCAAAGGATTCACTTTAATTACTTTGGGCAAGACCAATAGCTTTGTGTTTGTGAAAAGCTCTCTGGGTGATTCTCATGTGCAGCCCGGGATGGGATCTGCTGCCTCAGAGGAATGGCTTACGCTTTACCATCAGCTGCACCTGAGGGCAGGTGCATCCCCCTAGGTGCATCCAGGAGAGGTGGGGACTTCAGCAGTTGTGGGTCACACCCAGGCTTGTGGGGAGGGTGTCACCATCCTGATGAAGGGTCCTTCTCCAGAGATACTCATATCATAATCCAGGTTGGACCCAAGCATCAGTAGTTTTGAAGGTCTCAAGTGCAGGCATACCTTGTTTTATTGCCCTTCACAGGTGTTGCATTTTTTTTTCACAGAGGGAAGGCAAGACGCCCCACCAGCAAAAAGATTAAGATACCCACTTTATTGAGACACCCACTTTGTTACAGTGGTCGGTAACCGGGCTGAATTGTCTCCGAGGCATGCCCATAGTCCTAATGATGAGTTAGGTTGAAGAAGCTCGGGTTTAAGAGGCTCCAATGTCCAGGACCCCTGCCCCTTTTCCCCAATGAGATAATGAAAACAGCTTCATGACAGACCCTGGGGCTCAAGGCAGAGGCTAGAGATTGACCTAGAAACTCTCCTTGAACTACTCTGGAGGGTATGTGGTTTTGACAACATGTTTTGGCCCCAGAACCAGCCCTCCACATGATAGCTCCCACCATGGGACACCAGCTGCCCAGAAATGGTACCTTTCAGGATAGGGACCCCATTCCCTTTGCAGGGGGCACAGAGGCAGGAGCTGACTTCTCTCTGGAACTCCTCCAGGGCCTTCTTCATGTTCTGCTTCACTGTGCTGGAGTAGGCAAAGTCTATGGAGGTCACCAGCTCATACAGTGGTGATGCCTGGGAAACGAGCAAAGCCATTTATGTCAGTGAAAAACACTCATCAAATAGAAGCGTAAAACAGGGCTCCCCAGGAAAGGGCAAGGGGTCAGTGCACAGAGACCCAAAGTAGATCCCTATGGCACTGGATAAATGCCTCAGCGCAGTGGTCGGCAAACTCATTAGTCAACAAATATCAACAGTACAACTATTGAAATTTCTTTTGAGAGCCAAAAACCAACTTCTGCGCATGGGCCACGAAGTTTCAATCGCACTGTATGTGCACGCCCGCATGTGGTATTTTGTGGAAGAGCCACACTCAAGGGGCCAAAGAGCCACATGTGGCTCACGAGCCACAGTTTGCCGACCACTGCCCCAGCATATAGATGGATTCCCCATCATCTCTCTGTTCCACTCCATCTGCTATCCACAAATAAGCTCATTCAAGTTCAGGGCAACTGATACTTACTAAATACTTCTTAAGTGCCAGGAAGTCAGCACAAGTAAGGAAAAGATAAAATCCCCACTAGCAAGAATTTCAGAATCCAAAGGTAGAGACAAGCATACTAATGGGTACTTACAGCATAGGTAACGGGGGAAACTTTTAATGGATAGAGAGGACCAGGTGGTTCATCTCTCTTTGGTGGGGGGAGGAGGTGATTTTAAAGCAGCTCTTTGAAAGTATTAAAGGAACCTGGTCCTAACATCACTCCCTCATCAAAATCTATCAAAAGCATTCACACTATGCCAGAGCCACTATCAGGAAGCCTTTCCCAAGCTCCAGAGCTCACAGAACACCTTCCCACCATGAAATGCTCACAATACTATTCATTCAATACAAATTCTTTTTGCTCACTTGTTGTTACATTTTTATGTGTTGAAATCTCTCTGTTCTAATCTTACATAATAAAGAGGTAATATGCAAATTGACCATCACACCCCACACAAGATTGCTGCCCCCATGTGGTCACAAGATGGCCACTCCATGTCATCACAAGATGGCCACCACAAGATGGCTGGCAGCAGAGGGCAGTTGTGGGCAATCAGGCTGGAAGGGGAGGGCAGTTAGAGGCAACCAGACCAGCAGGAGAGGGCAGTTAGGGGTGACTAGGCCAGCAGTGGAGGGCAGTTGGGGGCAATTGGGCCAGTAGGGGAGCAGTTAGGTGGTGATCAGGCTGGCAGGCAGAAGCAGTTAGGGGCAATCAGGAAGGCAGGCAGGTGAGCATTTGGGAGCCAGCAGTCCCAGATTGTGAGAGGGAAGTCCAACTGCCAGTTTAGGCTCGATCCCGATCGGGCCTAAACTGGCAGTCAGACATCCCCCGAGGGGTCCCAGATTGGAGAGGGTGCAGGCTGGGACACCCCACTTCAGTACACAAATTTCATGCACTGGGCCTCTAGTTAGACTATAAATTGAAGATCAGGGCTACAAACTCCTCAGCTCTGCCTCTAGGATCCAGCCCTGAGCTTAGTGAAAACCGCTGATAAAGTGGATCAATTCAAGGGGATTGAAGACCTTATCATCAATCCAGTAGCAGCAGGCATGGAGGAGAGGGTGTGCATAGCAGAACTGTAGAAGCACAAAGAGGGATGCTGGTCGCTCAGAGAGCTTGGTAGTGCCTGAGACTTGGAAGCCACAGATGGAAGTGGTGGTGTTTGTAGGTCAGGAAAAGCCAGAGGCCACATCCCAAAAGGTAGTTAAAACTGTTCAGTCTCTTGGCTCTAGTTTCAGCTCCAGGGCCAGGCTCCTCTCCAGATTTTGGTTGTGATCCTGCGCTAATCCAGCCCTAGAGAGTTTAGGGTCTGTCTAAATGCAGGCAATCATGCCTAATAGAAACCTCCAGTGAGAAGAAAATTGCTTCCATTTCTTAATGCATCTGATGCTGACCTTCGCCCCAGTGGGCAGAGCAAGGCCCCTTGGTGGTCCCATTGTCTCACCATTTTGTGGTCAATGAATTGATCCAGAGGCTGTTTGCAGAACCTTCTAGCCTGCTGGCCTGCATATGGGGGAGGGTTTGCTGTACACCAACCACGGGCTCCAACAGCAGCGTTCCCTTCAGAGAACCCTAAAAGGCTGCCTTTACCAACCCAGACATTTTCCTATCAGCACTGAGATTTGCTCGAGGAGAAGGAGAAAGTCAGAGGCAAAACTGGAATAAGTCTTCCAGGTATACTTTGTGCTAGAAGCTGTGCTGGTGGTTTACACATATGATCCCACTTCATTCTCATAAGGCAGCAGTTATTAGTCCTGTTTTCAGAGGAGGTTGAATAACTGAACAAAGTCAAATAACTCATAAAATAGCATTGCCAGGGTTCTAACCCAAAGCCTTTGTTTTTCCTACTAGTTCATGATGACTATTAATAAAAGTGGCTTGACTATTTCCATTTCTAACCTCATCCCAGCATTCTCCACATTTTGCAGACTTTGGTGGAGTTCTGAGCAGCAACTCTCAGATCTTCACAGCTCCCTCTTTAAATCAAGTTAATATGACACAGCTGCCTGTTCTTTGGTTTGCTGGTCCTCTTTGCTCTTCTTCTTCCTCCCTGCCTCTCTCCCTGCTTTCCTCCCTCATTTTTCTTCCCATCACTTCCCCAAAATACAGAGTCCCATTTTCTCACCTTGATTATTGGTTCCTTAGCATCCTTGCCCTTATAAAAAGTTTATTTATCATATTGCTGCAGAGATGATGGGTGCTATCTGTTCAGTGCCATGCACTTCTCTACAATGGACCCTGGTGATTGACATTTTCAATGATAATAATTATTACCATAGCTAGCATTTATTAGGTGCTGAACTAAATACTTGACAAACATAATCTAACTGAATCTTCACAACAATCTTATGAGTCAGGTAGGTGGTCTTCTATATTCCCATTTTACAGATGAAAAGGCTAAGTCACAGAAAAGTTAAATAGATTAACAAGAGCCACACAAGAATGAGAAATGATTTGAATTATTACCATTGTGGACTGTTTCTTGTATATATTTTTGGATCGGTAGGTGGAAAAATATTTACCCCAAATAGGTGGTTTAAGACAAGTGTAGTTTTATATTCCACTTTTTTCACTTCATATCATATTATGAGCATAAAAGATTTTTTTTCATGGATGCATAGAATCCTTGGGTATGGATGAACTAGAACAAGCATGTCAAACGCAAAGGCTAAGACGGGCCAAATAAACGAGGCATGTGGCCCACGGGCCAAGAGTTTGACATGTTTGAGCTAGAATACATACAACACTTGCCCTGTTATCAAATATTTAGGTTGTTTACTTTTTTCTTTTCTCCTTTGCTATTACAAATAACATAAACCAAGGCAGGTTTTTTATATACATCTTTACCAACTTTTAAAATTATTTATTTAGCTGATTCTGCATTTAGAGTTATTGAATCAAAAGCTATAAGCATTTTTAAAGTTTGGATATATATAGTTAAATTCTTTTCCTAAAGGGTTGTACCTATTTACAGTGCCATCTCATTTTTTAAAAGTGCCCATTTCATCACTCTCAATGGACATTAAGTATTATAGATTTTTAATAACTATCAATTTGATAGGTTAAAAATATTGCTTTGTTACTTTAATTTTTAGTTCCTAGAGAAGTTGAAAATTTTGCATCTTTATTCATCATCTGAGTTCTTCTGAGTGTTGTCTTTTCTTTGAGATGTGTCTTATAAATTGCAGACACATTTAGAATTTCATTTGTGGCAAAATTATTTTGTTGGTGTGTAACCTGCCATTTAAAGATATTCATGGTTTCCTCATTTGAAATTCAGAATTGATTGTTAAGGGTGCTATCCAGCAGTCTAAGTCCAACATTATCTTACCAGGTAATGCTACCACATCATCTGTATTGTAAACCTACCCTTGGTCAGAGTGTTGTGCTTTGAGAGCATCTTTGATGAAGCTGCTTTAGAATGGTGTGCTGGTAATCACTGTTGAGCAAATATGTCAGCTTCTTTGCTTTCTAGGCAAGTGGAAGGGCTGCAATCTCTGCCATCCTTTAGGACAGGTATGCAGAGGGAGTGTCCCTTTCCCGGGGAGCAAAGTGAGCTGACTTTTCCTGTTCCCTCACCACTGCTGTGGAAATCTTGGGAGCAGATGCCAAGATAAAGCCTCCATCGCCTGGACCCCTGAGTGATGTTAGGAAAGCCCCCTGGCCAGTATACTTTGCAACATGTCACTGAGATTTGGGTGTTGTTCTTAATGCAGTGTAACCTAGGTTGTCCTGACATCTTTGTGGGCACCATTCGCTACTACACTTTTTCTTTCTACCTTAGGCAATGCCCAAGCTCCATACAAAGTCTTCTATCAGCCTGGATCTCAGACCACAATCTAGCTACCCTGACCACTAGAGAAATGTACATGGATCATAGGCCTGGTGACTAGGGTTGCCAGTTAAATAAGAATTCCCAGGTAAAATGGAATTTGAGAGAAACAACAAATAACTTTTTAGTATAAATATAGTCCATGAAATACTGAGGAGATGCTAAGACTCAAAAAGTATTCCTTATCTATCTGAAATTCAAATTTAATTTGACATCCTGCATTTGCACTTGCTAAATCTGGCCACCCTGTACATACTTCCTTTAACATCTCAACATATCTTTGGGATTTCTTATCCATTAAGGATCATTTCAATTGGTCACATGCTTTTTCCTTCCAGACCTTATGGTTGTCACTCCATTATCTTCTGGTATTTAGTGTTGCAAAGAATTCTAAGGCCGGTGTGACTTTTATATTTATAGACTATATTTGTTCTAAAAGTAAACACAAAACAAACAAACAAACAACAACAACAAAAATCACCAGGATGTGTTTCAGTATAGTTTTTTTCCCCTTGGTACTTTTGCCTATTTTTCAATGAGGTACTGTCAGCTCAGGGAAATTCCCCTCATTATGTGTGTGATGAATGCATATTCACATTTACTTTTGTTTCTTTCTCAGGAAGAAGGCCCCAAGATTTTGATTTCCACTCTGTGCTCTCTCTCCGTCATATTTCTTTCATGTCATTGTTTTAATCTCATTGTCTTTCTCTCCTACATTCTAAGAACATTTTTATAGCCCCTTCCACATCACCAACTCAATTTCCTGCAGTGTCAATTCTGTTCTTTATAGTTTCCAATGTGGGTTTTAATTCTGCTACTGTGCTCCTGGTTCCCTGTATTCAGCTACTTCCCTTTTCGTCTGATTAGTGTCTAAACATCTCAGCGTCTATTTTTTAGTTCATCAATTCCTCTTTTTCTTTATGTTTGTTATAATCACAAAGCAGATACTTTCCAATTTTGTTTCTGTTTTTCTATATTTCAGATGTACCCTTGCCTCCTGCAACTTGAATGTCATGTCAATCTGCTGTGTTCAGAATGCTCTTTATTTGCCTGTTGCTTTCCTGTAACTCTCCTTTGAACAGAGAGCCATTTCTCTGTGTCTCAAGTTTACCAGCAGACAATGTGTATGGGTTCCTCTGTGGCTTTCTGCCTTGTCCACCTGGTTCCTACAGAAATCATTGTGATCTTCAGCGCAGGTCTATGTATAAGCCTTGGCCACCACCTGTGTCTAGGAATTGCTTCTGTAGTGGGCCTTGCTGTCCTGAAAGCAATCACTGTTCCAGCTACCTGGTCAGTGACTCTGCCGAGAAGAACTCAGAGACCATGGGAAGCCATCTGCAGTTTTCTCTTGCCAGAAACTGCATGAGGGAGTGGGTTGCCCAGAATATATGTTTCCAACTCAGGTTAGGGATGGACAGAGGAGGTGCATCAACACCTCCAATAATCCTGCCTCCCCTGCTCCTGAAAACATCTGATTCTCTCACTTCTCCCCCTCCGTCAGCCCACAAAGCCTTCCAGAACCCTCCACTGAATAGAGGATGTGAATGGCATCCCATATGTGCAGAGAAGCCTCTGAGCTTCAGTAAAGTGCTTCACACCTGTGGTTGTCTGCAGGCCTGGTTGAGATGCTTAGCATGCTAACATATCCCTTCCCCTCCCCACACACACCACATTCCATATCACATCATATACTTGGCACTGCAGGGTGACATATCCAACCTATTTAGGTAGGCAATCAGGGCAATTCATTAATTTTCAGTTTCAAATAAAAAATTCAGATAAGAGATAAGTAAAATATAAATACTAGGCATCTACGTATTTTTCCCTATTCTCTCTCCCATGCCCGTATGTGATGCCACCCAATGTCACCATGCCATCAGCCAACCCCAGATTTCTCTGGAGCTGCTTGCAACTTTATCCTTCTCGATGCTTGCCTAAGTGTCACTACTGAATAGAGGACATGAATGGCAGCCTTCTTGCTCTGCAGAAATGATGTATTTGACATACAAATAAAGAGCCTGTAGGAAATTGTCAGGGCTGGGAACTGCAGAGTCTCGCGTCGGAGCTCCAGCCCCTCACTTTGCCCTCCTTCGCTGCAACAGTAAACCTCCAGGGGCTGATGCTGGACCATCAATGACTGTACACATGATGGCAAGAGGAGGATGGTGTACAATATGACATAGACACCATCTTGAAGGCCCCACAGGCAAGCACCTACCACTGCTGATGTGTGTGACAGTCTTGTTCTGGCAAACATCCTTTCAGTTTTAGTTTGCAAAACTGCTCTTGTTTGGGTGACAGGTGGTTGGGATCATTATTTTTTATTCTCTAAACCCGCAGGAAAGTCTGGAGGGGAGGGGAAAGGTGCAGGTCTCAGGTCTGGACCCAATAGAGACTCCCAAGCAGCTACAATTGGGTGTGACCTCTGTGACCTTGATTTTTTTTAATCAGCCACAAAATAAAGATAAACATATTAACTTGCAGACTTGTGGGGATTAAATGTAATGACACTATGAAAGCCCTTGGCCGAGTGTCATGGGAATAGTAGGTGCCCCAAAAGATGTTAATGATTCCCATGATGTTTTATCCTGTCCTATGAGGTACTTATGCCTGAGTGTGTCTTACTGTGCAGCACAGACTGTATTTTTCACCCTTGCACCTCCCTCTATTTTCCTCCCGCGCCTGAGTTTCTATCACATTGCTGAAACACAGCAACTATTTGTTGGTTGCCTGAATGAATATTTAAATGAGCAAATAATTGAATGAGTAATTCTCTGATGGAATGGAAACAATATTAATAGAAGAAGGCTGTAGTTAGAAGCTGGTGGTTAATTTTCTTAAGCAACGTGGAGGCCCCAGTGAGAGGGAGTTGGGGGTCACTAGCTGGTGCTGAGCAGTTACACTGTAATTGGTTCACTCCAGATATATTTTCCACTCTCATGTCTGCACCTCAAGATTAAGGGTCAGCCTTATTGAGCTCTATATCCCATATCCTGGCTAAGAGCAGAGGGGAGGATGGATAGAGCAGCTGCCCAGCGGTACCTTAATTTTGATGATGTCAGGGTTGAATTGTACTGCGTCTCCCCACTCCTGCATCAGGTCTGCTGTCGGCAGGTCCTTGTAGGCCAGGGCGGTGACGTACTCACTTGCTCCTCCTCGCACACGGACCACCAAGTCCTCTACCATGCTTTTTCTATTGTTTCTGTCTGATATGGACACAGAGACCTGGGAGGTCAGGGAATCTACTTTTACACCTTAGCATTTACTGCAACCCAACTAATAATCTGGGTACCATGATATCACTGAGTTTTCCCAGAAGTGGATAGACACATCCCTGCCAGAAGGGAGGCACATAGCAATGGGAAAAAGGCAGCTCACCCAATCATATAGGATGCAAGTTGAAGGCAGAACAAGGGAACATTTATTTTGAGGATCCATAAATGTTAGTCACTAAGTGAGTCAATGGAAGGTAGATATCAGATAGATAGATATGGATAGATAAGTAAATTGTAGATCTATATATATAAAAGCCAAGCAACCAGAACGACAGAACGGCTGGAATGACGGGTCACTATGATGTGCACTGTGGTGGCCAACCAGCCCAATCAGGGCCCCGATTGGCCCCCTCAACCTCCCATGGCCCCTCCCCCTAGCCAATCCGGCCCCCGATTGGCCCCCCACCCCAATTGGGGGCAGGGACAGGCAGCCAACCACCTGCAGCCCCTCCTCCCTGATCGGCCCCAATTGGGGTGGGCCGTGCACGAATTCATGCACTGGGCCTCTAGTATGTAAATAATTAGTAGATAGCTAATACATACATACATACGTATATACATACATAAGGGTAGATTGATAGATCATAGATAGATAAGTAGACTGGTAGATAGGTAGATTACTGATATTTTATGTGTCAGTCACTAATCTCTAAATGTTGTACATTTATTCACTCAATCTTCACTGTGACATAGACCTATATAATCCTTACTTTGCAGATGAGAATTCTTAGGCACTGGGTATGAAGGAATTCATGCATATAGCTTTGCCCAAGCTCTAAGCTCTAGCACTTCTTTGTGTGAGGTGACAAAGGTGGGAGAATTTGTAAAGGCTGGGCTCTTCACAGGATACATACCTATAAAAGTGTGTCCTCTATAAAGTGATTTGCTTTTTCATGAAGTTTCCCAGAAATCCCTCCATCATATCAGTGAGTCGTTCCATTCTAATTTATCTGTGTGCCCAAGGCCAAAAGAACTGGTGTTGAGTGACTACTCAGCTCTGAGCCTGCAACACCATGCACCATATGAAGGCAGTTTCACATAATGCTGGTAGGAGGATAAACTTGGACAACCATTTTAGAAGATAGCTAAAAAAAGTACATCCTTAATGACCCAACAATTCCATTCCTAGGTGTAGCCCTTGAAGAGACAGGGACCAGATGACTGTATGAGGACATTCATAGGAGCACTGATTCTAGGTGCATAACATAGCAAATGACCCAAATTCAACAGAATGGACAAACTTGTATTCATATAGCAAAACACTATGCAATGATGAAAATGAGCTAACTATAGTTATACACAAAAACATGCTGTTGAATGAAAAAAACAAAAACAAAAAACCCACCCAGAGAACTGAAAAGATGATGTTCCATTCATATACAGTTCAAAAACAAGCCACACTGGGCCATACTGGTCAGTGGGTCATATGGGAGGTAGAACTATTAAGAAAGGAGGAGTCAAGATGGTGTCATTTCCTGAAGGAAGGGAGGAACCGTGGTTGGCAAAGATTTCTGGGGTGCTGAGCAATGTTCCATCTGGTGACATGGATGGGGGTTACTTCACAAGTCGTCTTTAAAGAGCACCTATGTTTTTGTTTTGTTTTTTAATATATTTTATTGATTTTTTACAGAAAGGAAGGGAGAGGGATAGAGAGTTAGAAACATCGATGAGGGAGAAACATCAATTCAGCTGCCTCCTGCACACCCCCAACTGGGGATGTGCCTGCAACCAAGGTACATGCCCTTGACGGGAATCGAACCTGGGACCCTTTAGTCTGCAGGCCGATGCTCTATTCACTGAGCCAAACCGGTCAGAGTGAGCACCTATATTTTATGTGTGCCTCCACATGTAGGACGCACCTTCCCACCCAGCAGCACAAAAATGAACAAACAATAATGTCAACCACACATCAGCCACAGTGCAGGAGACCAGCAATTGATTTTTGTTGTTTTGTTTTGGCTGTGGAACTTGCTTTGCATAAGCTTAGTAAGTAGAGCAGACAAAGGAGAGCTGCTGGAGGTGCAGAGGATTGGGGACCACAGCCCTGCTGATTGGCTTCTCTTTCCCACTCTGTCGGCTGTATTGATTCCCAGCTTCCCCGTATGGCCTTCAAGATTCCTGCTTCTAAGATGCCTGGCTCTACACCCTAGCTTCATTATGCACCTTCCAACTTAGCCACATTCCAATCTGGTCTCTCCTGCCACATGGGCTCTGCTGTATGGTTTGTGGCTTCGCCTGCTCTTCTAGTCTCTGTAAAGCCCTTTGTCTCAGGGAAGGACTAGCCTCCTCATCTGCCTCCCCCACTCTAGCATCCTACCTCTAGCCAGGCCAACTCCCACCCAGACCCAGACTAATTTTCCATTGTTAGATCTTTTTCCTGTCTAAAGCACAACCTTGATTCTTTACTCCTCCAGCAACAAATCAAATGACCCCTCCCTTAGAAAGCCTGCCCTGATGCCCCCAACTGAGTATGGTGCCTGTCACTGTCTTGTCATTGGTTCCTTGTTTGCCTACTTTGTGTGATAGAAATACAATTTTATTCATTTTGGTATGCCCAGCACATAGTAGGAGTAGGCACATTTTTATTAAATGAATTATTATTTTTAATCTTTACCTAGGGATATGTTTTACTGATTTAAAGAGGGCGTGGGGGGAGCGAGAGAAAGAGAGAGAAAGAAGAGGAGGAAATATTGATTGGGATCAAACCCATAACCCAGGTATGTGCCCTGACCAGGAATCAAACCCACAACCTTTATTGAGTGGAGAATGCTCCCCGGCCATGGCTGACTTATTATTTTAATTGAAATGCCTTGGAATATCCAGTATTTAATGTAAAGAAAGAACAAGTCCTGGAGTCCTAGAAGGAAAAGATGATAAGCATCGAAGCCATGTGCCCCTGTTGCTCACCTTTGATTTCCTTGAGCACACCCGCGCACAGGGCCATGGACACACCGAGCTTGAGGTAGACTGCTTCAAAGGCAGCACCAATTCTAAAACCTGCTTGGGCACAGGCATGAATATCCTTAAGAGAATAATCTGCAAGAAGCAAGAAAAGAGGCTTATGACTGAAAGGTAATCCAGCCTGTGCCTTTCCTGTGGTTGATCCCAGAGGTCCAGCCCTTGCCTGCTGGTGTCATGGCCACACAGGGACTTGGGTTCAGACAAATGGGAAGCCAGACTGATGATAGGAAATGCAAGCAGCTTCTGCACCGGGGACCTAGACCGCATATGAAACCAGGACCACCTTCCCCCAGCCTCCGCATGGTCTCTGAGGGCGTTTGCCACCCACCCACAAGAGGGAGTGCTCAAAGTCCTTTTCCATAAACGTGGTTCCTTATCAACTTTCTACGGACTGGTCCAGGGAATATAGGCAGTTGCAATGTCTCCCTTCCCTGACCCACCCATCTGTAATCTTTGATGCAGTAGAGAGTGCTTGTAAATTGATTAATTGAGGAAATGTATATGAAATGCCTGGTCCAGTACCTGGCAAAGGGGCCAATTCCTCATTTCTTCTTCATTTTTGGATCATTTCCCACTTGCCCCGCTCTAATTCTCCCCAAGGCATCCTCCTCCCCTGGCTTGCTGAAATCTCAGGGTGCCTTGTAGCACCTTCCTGTAGCACATTGAGGCCAATGCAAGAACAGGAATTTTGACTACTTGGGTTGTCTGGTGATCAGTGTTGCCCCATGCATGTTCCTTGAAACATGAATCCCTTAATACTATCACTTATAATTCTTGTACTAGTAGGTTTTATAAGCAAAGGGGCCTCTGTGGTCTAGTAAGTGTGACCAGTGTGGCATCAGACGAGGTGAAGAGGTCATGGCAGGGCAGTGTGCTTGGGAAACTCCTAAAGTGGGATCGCTTATGTTCCCCCAACTTATTTGATCACAGAGCCTGTTTGAGGAAGTATGAAAGCCCTTTATAAACTATTGGTGTGGAACCCTTGATCTTGGTAAGACTAAAGCCACCATGACACACATTTATATTTGGTACTCTGTGGCTTCTAGTGAGTGTACACTGGAAGGATAACCAAGGCCTGGTTCTGTCACTGTAAACCATGTGACCTGGGGCAGGTCCCTTAACCTGACAAGTGCCACACTGAAACAATACCGATTGGGAAGCAGGGATCACACCTTAGACTTTCAGATCACACTTGGAAAGACCTGTATTGTCTTTATGGAGAGCGGATCACAGAGGAGGAAGGGGAGTTGTATATTACTTTGGAGGCTGTGGTAAAGAACTCCCACCTTGATATTTAAAGTGTGGTTTATGGATCAGCAGCATGGACATCATGTCTATGCTTGCTAGAAATGCAGAGTCCTGGGTCTCACCTGAAACTTACTGAATCAGGATGTGCCTCTTACAAGATTCTCAAATAATTCACATTCACCATTTGAGGACTGGTGCTGGGATGAGTGTAAGATGGAAACGGTAAAGATAGAGAGAAAAGGTGATTGGGGCTGGAGCTAATGGGACTTGCTAATAGGTTGAAAGGAAAGGAAAATAACCAAGGTTGACTCCTAGGTTTTCAGTTGGAGCCCCGGGTTGGATGAGATGTCCATGACTCTGGAAGAAATATATTTGGGAAAGAAATGCAAGTGTTCTCTTTGGGGGCATGATGGTCGTTAGGATTCGAATGGCGATATCAAAGAGGCACTTAGACATAAGCTCTTGGTTGCAGAGAAGAGGTGCAGGATGGATATACAAACTGGGGGTTATCTGCATGTGGAAGGCATTTAAAGCCCTGCGATTCGATGCTATTGTCTGGAGAGAATAGCTGTAGAAAAGAGGTCTGCCCCGACAGAGGGCTGGCTGAAGGACCAACATTACCAAGTTAAAAAATGGATGAGGAATCTGCAAATGAAACAGTGACAGTATAGCCAGGGAGGGAGGAGGAGATAAGGAACAGAGCTTCTAACTCCTCTCCTGGCAACTCATGGACACCTCTCCCCATGAACACACATAGTTCACACGTGCCCTGTCAGGAAAGCGATGCTCCCCTGGGCCATGTACCTGCTTTCTCCATGGTCTCCTGGTTCATAACAAGTGTGTACTCATAGATGCCCCCTAGCACGGCCTCCGTGATGTAGTGGGTCCCGAAATCGCGGAAGAGGTCTCTGTACTCGCCGTAGGCATACTCCAGGGGCAGCTGCCTGACTCGCTGGAGGAATTCGTAATGGAGCATGAGGCTTCGGGATTTCAGCTTATAGCGGGCCACCTCAAGGTCAGAGCGTGCATGCAGAAATTTGCTTCCCTAAATGAAATACCAACATGGGAAAACCAGACCTTTAAAGTTAGGAATCTGGAACGAGAAGATGAACTTTACAAATACCACCCGGTGTTCTTGGTTCGGGGTCATCACTCTTATGATTCCTTTAGGACACTTGAGGGAGACGGCCACTCCGACAAGCTCTCAAGTCTCATAAATATTCTGATGTCCTTTACAGCATGGAAGAGCTAGCTCTTTGCTCAGGTCCTTAAAGTAGCAAATGAGGAATGAGAAGGGGAGGCAACCAGAAACAGACACAGCAGGGGTAGCAGGAGCAGCAGGGGCACAGGCAGCAACTCTGGTGGGACGCAGGGTTTGCTGACCCACAAAAGCAACTTCTTTATGATCTTCTGCAGAAAAAGAGTAATAGCCAGGCTGTAGGAAAGCTAGCCATTGTGTGTGGCCAGAGACAACCAGCCACAGCCCGCACACCAAACTGAGGCCTGGCTTTGGAAATTAAGTGTTATTGGAGTACAGCTATGCCCCTGTGTTTATGTCCAAAGCTGCTGTCACACTACAGTGTCAGAGTTGAATAGTGGAAACAGAGCCCTTAGGGCCCCCATACAGCCTAAAATATTTGCTCTCTGGCCCTTTACAGAAAAAGTTGTGTGGGAGGAAGACTCAGGGCTTGCCTTTGTAGAGGAGGTCACCAGGCAGGCTGTGGAGTCAGAAGGGAAGGTGTCATGAATTAAAAAAAAGACCAGGTGGGGATATTAGAACTCGGGAAGGAAACGAATAAGGAGCAGGACAAATACAGAAGAAAGAGGTGCATGCTGTGAGGTCAGCTCCACCCAATGCCCCTAAGAAGTCCAAGGGGAGGTCTTGGGTGATTTTCTGGAGAGGAAAGTTGTTGGAAGCTGCCCATTGCCTTCTCCAGCAGAGAGGTGTGGACAAGGAGTCCAGAAGGCTGGTCAACCTTGAGGCTCTGGCAAGGGTCAGAGCCATGCACCCACAGTCTGGTTGAGACAAAGGGAGCTGAAGCAACTTCCACCTCTTAGTCTTATGTAAACCCTTGCTGATGGGCTATTATCGAGCTGTTACTGGAATTGTCTAAGGGCTATGGGTGTATCCCAGACCTGAATAAAAAGGATGGCAAGGCCAGAGCAAAGCGGAATCCTCTCTTGGGCTTCTGCCTGGCCCCCAATTCCCAAATTAATATTTTCTTGTCTAGTCTTTTTGATTTGTGTGCGGCCTCCTCCAGAGCCCGAACCCTGAACCTGAACCCTGAACCACGCGGGACATGAGGGGACACTCGCAACTGGCAGCCCAACATAGGGTACTTGCAGAAAGTCAGCTGAAAGTTTGAGATAGAAGTCACAATTGCTGGGTTGCAAAGCCTCCAGAGCTGATCTGGTCTGGCAAAGCTACAATCTTCAATGAATGAAAACCAAGGGGAAAAGCTTATTAGAAAATGAGGGTAAATAATTTGAGAAAGCTACCGCTGCCTGGTCTTCTAAAAAGTAAGTCAACATGTGACCATGCTATTGTGTGTGTGTGTGTGTGTGTGTGTGTTTGTGTGAAGATATTGTCAAGATAATAGAAATATAATTGGTTGCTAGGACTAGTAAGTAATGTAGAATATGGACACATCAGTGGGCATGAAAATTCAAATGAACATAGAGAAAATGAAGAGCCCCAAGAGGGTACTTACAGTATGAGAGAATTGTTTGGTTCGGCTGACAAAACGTTGGCCATTATCAGTTGCCATGTTCATGCCAATTTCAAATATTCCCGGGATTGTAAAACCAAAGCCGAAACTAAACTGGCTTCTTTCTGCCTTTGTGACATTACGCTCAAAATCTGAGTAGGATTCATATTCTGTCAGAGCAAATTCATATTTGCCTTGGGTCTAAAGGAAGAAAAAAAAAGTTCCTTATGTCATCTGCCTTGCATCAGTTCTGTACAGGTCAACAAACACCCATGGTCCTCTTACCATGTGCCAGGTGCTCTGGATACAGGGAACTCAGAGCCAACGCTGTCCCCACCCCCAGGGCTCCCAACCCAGTAGGAGAGACAGAGGTATTCAGTAAGTACTGTGGGGTGATATTCAGAAGTGAGCACTTGGTTTGGATTTCAACTGGCAGAAAAGTAGAGCACATTTTGGGCTGTAGACTCAGCTTAGACAAAGGCATGGAGGTGGGAAAGGGCAGGACGCATTTAAAAACTGCAAGGGGTTCTAGTGTGGTCGAATCAGAAGATAGGAGAGTGAGGAGCAGAGAAAGGTGTTGTGAGAGAATGTGCTGGTATAAAAATGCCAGGGCTTCTAAGATGACTTGCTCTGAAGTTGGACTTCATCCAAAAAGCAGCCAGCAGAAGAAGCGGCAGATCCTCGGGAAGATCACTGTAGGACAACTTAGTGGTTGGATTGGTGGGGACGAATGTGGGGTCAGAGAGACAGGCCAATGAGGAGGTTGTCAGAGGAATGCCAGTGACAGGTAATGAGGGTCTGATCACAGGTAGTGCAGTGGGGATGAAGTGACAGGGGCAGGAAAGGGCCTTTGAGAGAACCCAGGACTATGCTTGAAAATCGGGCTGTTTGGGGAACAGCCAAGGGGGGACTGATTACTCAGTGGCCCTGGAGCGACAAATCCCAAACTGTCTCCATCCCCATCCCATCAGCTTCTAGGTGCTCGTGGCTCCCTAGCTCCCCATCTGTCAATACAGAGAAGCAGACGTGAGTCCAAGTGTGGCCTGGAATGAGGCTGCCTGAGAAGAATGTGTCACTGGCGTTTTCAAGTTGGGTAACCTTGGACATCCGACCTAACATCTCCATGCCTCAGTTTCCTCATGTGTAACATGAAGACAATAATTATTCCTCCACGGGGCTTGTTTCGAGGGTTAAGTTTATATGGGTAAAACACTGTACAGCGCCTAACACAGCTTTACAAAAAAAAAAAAAGAAAAGCTGGTGATGAAAATATATGGGGTGGGCAAAAGTAAGTTTACAGTTGTGAGTATGCAAAACAGTTTATTCTCATATTGTTATTTATTAATTATTGTATTATTTTCCGTAAGAACATCTATAAACCTACTTTTGCCCCCCAATCCTGCTGGGCGAGTAGCTGCATTAGCCTGGCTGATAAATGGCTGTTTCAGGACCTGCCCCTGACAGTAGAGGCTGTGGGATGGCGCTGGCCTTATAGAGGAGGGTGTGTTTGTCTCCGGCTCATTTTTCTTCCTCTTTGGGCCCATAAGTATGTGTGGGAACAAAGGGAGAGGGAAGGGAGGAGGAGGGGACAGTGCCCTGACGGCCAGGACTGTCCAGCTTTAGGAGTGGAAACTACCATCAGGCTTATCTCCTTCAGCCCCTCATTTGACAAGTGAGGAAATGGAGGCCCAGAGAGAAAAAGGAACCCAGGCGAAAGTGAACCCGGGACTTGCGGCAGAGTAGATCCAGGTTGCGAACCCCAGTGTCGTCTCTTCAGTCTCCAGTGTATGTGCCTCGCAGGGCCATTTTCAGTTCTAACCCCTCTCTGTGAGAGTGCTTCTGCGTCTGTATGTTAATCAGAGCAGGCTTCTATTAGTGGAGCGTTTTACGACTTCAAATGCTTGGCACAATGCCCCATCTAACAGGCAAGGGCTTCGTGACACCGAGAGTTAACATTTCCCGAGGACGCGCCACTCAACCAGGTGTGTGTGCTGAGCCTTTTCACAGGTTACCTCAGTAGACCTCTCTCTGCAGGACAGGACCCTTATAACTCCCAATTCAAAGAGGAAAGGGGAGGCTCAGAGCCTTTAGGAATGCACAGATGCTAAACTGCAGAGCTGCCAAATCTGCGAGACTCCAAATCCTAAGCTATACTTCTGTCTTCATGGTAGCTTTAGATATTATTTTAGTACAATTACTGCTACTGCAACTATTGCTGTCATCATATGCAGTGTGTCCTGAGGAAGGAACCACCCATTTTACACATGAAGGACTGATGTTCAGAGAGAAAGTGATGCAGCCACGCTCGCCCAGTCGCAGGCAGCAGGTCTGGCTGCAACTCCTGCTGGCTGGCTCCTCCCTGCCTTCCCACTGCCCTTCAGAGGCTTCCTGGCTGCACATACCTGCGGGGTGTAGCTTTCCACATTGAATGGCTTCCTAAACCTCGTGTTCAGTATGTAATGGGGGGAGCACCCACCGCCGTAATACCTGTGATCGAGAACGGGGCCCTCGAAACTATTTGTGAACAAATTAATCCTGTAGGGAAGGTATGGAGAGAAAGAAGAAGGATGGTAAGCAGCAGGTTGTAATAATTTCAATGGATAGAGCTAATAAATGGTAGGTGGGCCTTTAGGATTCCTTGGCACAGCATCCAAGGCCCTTGATATCTGGTAGAAAGCAGCTTTCCAGCTTCATGTCTGGCCACTCCCAACCACAACCGCATACCTTAGTCCCAGCCACTGGGAGAAACCCACTCTTCCTCCAACCTGCTTTGCTCCTTCTCATAGGTTTAAGTTCCTGTGCCTTATGTCTAGAATGCTGTTTGGTTTTTTCTTTTGAGATTGAGCTCTGTCGTTGCCTATTGTGGGAAGCCCTCACTGAGTCTTGTACCAAGCTGGGTCAGAGGCCCTCCTATGACCTTGTGCTTGCCCCTTGTGCATTTATTGCTCTGTACTATTACAGGTGCCTTGCAAGGATGGTCTAGCTGCTAGACTCTAGCATAATAGGTAAGAACACAAACTCTGGAACCAGAAGCTTGGGGTCAAATCCCTGTTCTGCTATTTACAAGTTATGTGACCTTGGGCACACCTGTCCTTAACCTCTATATACCTCAGTCTCCTCAACTATGAAATGGGAGTAAGGAGAACAACTGCCTCACAGGGTTGTTGGGCAGAGTCCATGTGTCATATTTGTTAAGTGTTTAGAATACTGCTTGGTCAATGCTTGTTATTAAATGTGTCTGTTGCCCCCACAGGGTTGTATGCCCCTGGGGAGTGGGGGTTTTCTTCTGAATTTCTGTATGACTCACATCACGAGACACTAAAATAGTTACCATTTATTGAGGGTCTAACTCAGTGGTGGCTCCATGCAGCACCTTAGTGTCCCTGAGTCCCTGGACATTAGATATCATTATGTCCTTGTAGAAAGGGTGAAAATCCCGTCTTTAATTAAACATACTGCCCACTGCCTCCGAAGGCAGGCCTCCGTCTGGCCCAGTTCTGACTGCTACCAAAAGTTCTTTTTTGGTGTTGCAAGGAGCTCTGTCAGCTTTCAGCTTCTGCCTATTGGCCTCAGTTCTAACGGAATTGTGTTAGGCTCTCTTCCCTATGGAAGAGTTTCATGTATCATAAAAATGAATACTTATTCATTTTATTCAACAAATATAATGTGGTGCTTACTTTGTGGAGGCACTGTAATAATTAATTTATACATATTGAGTCACTTGATCCTTATGAGATAGGGATTATTATTATTATTATACCCATTTTAGAGATGAGGAAAGTGAGGCACAGAGATGGTAATTGACCCGCTCAAGGTCTCACTGCCAGAAACAACTGGTGGGGCCAGGATTTCAAGTCTGAGGGTCTAGTTCAAGAATGGAGGCTGCATTCTTCCCACCACACAAGCTGCCTCTCACTTATTAATTTATTATAATCACACTAGAGGCCCAGTGCTTGAAATTCCTGCACTTGGTGTGGGGGTCCTACAGACAGCTTAGGCAGTCAGTCATCCTTAGCACTGCCATGGAGGTGGGAGAGGCTCCCACCGCCAATGCTGCACTCGCCAGCCATGAGCCTGGCTGCTGGCTGAGCAGCGCTCCCCCTGTGGGAGCGCATTGACCACCAGGGAGCAGCTCCTGTGTTGAGCGTCTGCCCCCTGGTGGTCAGTGCACTTCATAGTGATTGGTCATTCTACTGTTCAGTCGATTTGCATATTAGCCTTTTATTATATAGGACTAGAGTCCCGATGCATGAAGATTTGTGCAAGAATAGGCCTTCCTTCCCCTGGCTGCTGGCACCAGCTTCCCTCCGGCACCCGGGACCCAGGCCTTCGCTGTGGCCACCGCCTTCTGCCTTCGTTCCAGCCCTGATGCCCTCCTGTAGCTCCCTCCACCCCCTGCCTCCCTCCCCAATAGCAGGCATGCCACCCCACCCTGGCTGCTCTGCCTACATATACGCACTGCCCAGAGGCCCAGACCGGCCAGGGCGGAGTGGAATGCCTGTGTCATGCCATAGCGATGATGCAAGTATCCCAGCCTGGCCCCCACCATCTTTGTTGCATCAATTTGCATATTCTCTCCTTATTGGTGATGGGCAATTTGCATATTCCATCTTTATAAGATAGATTAGCTTATTGAGTCCTCCCTGAACGTAAGAGAAGGGTATTACTGACATTCTTCTACAGGTGACAAAAGTAAAGCATCTGCTTACACTTCAGTCTTTTCTCAGAAAAGAGAAAAGAAACCACTCTTTTCCTATCAGCTTCTTCTTCTCTAGAATTACCCTTAATGTTGTACCTTCCCACGTATACTATAGAAACACAGTAACTTACCCACTGGCTAGACTGCCAATTGCCCAGTACTGGTCCATTTCCTGCTGACACTTTTTAGAAACTTTTCTACAGTTTGCCTCATCTGACCGGTCCCCGCAGTCATTATCTCCATTGCAAAGAAGTCTGCGGTTTACACACCTCCCTGGGTTGGGAAGAGGATGTTACACACAGTTATGTGGCTGTGAGAGGGCAATTAACATGCTCTGAGCACCTATTCTGCACCAGGCACTTTCCAGGCTTTCAATATTTCATTTTGACATGTATCACGGTGGTAATGACCTTCATCTTATTCCCCCAAAGAGGCCAGTCGTATTTCGGAAAGCACTGTGAGAGGCAGAGGTTGAGTGGCCCGACAGAAAGGAAGCCTGGACTTCTCACCCTGAGGCTGGGAAGAGATGTGGGTTTGGTGGGTACTGAAGTCATACCAGTTATGTGACCTTCCCTATGTTACTTAACATCATGCCTCAACTTACCCATCTATAAAATAGGGAATTCATCATACCATACCTACCCCTGAAGGTTGCTGGGAACTTACATGAGTAAACAGAACAGTACTGACTCATGGGACATGCCAGATATGTGTTGTTATTACTATAATTAGTGTTTTTGTGGGCCATGTGCCCATTGCCAGTAAATATTTGCAGCAGGATTGGAACTTATGGCTGTCTAATCACAGTTCTTTCCACTAACCAACACTGCCTTCAGCACCATAGCCATTTGGACTATTTTTTTCAAGCATATTTGAATGATACCTTTGAAATTATTTGCAGCATTTGACTAACTTGGCTTCCTTTGTTATTTGTATATTCTTGGAAAATAAAACTCATAATACAGGTGACAGTTCCTTAGATGTGTCTGGTTACTTTTAACCAAAGTTCTTGGGGTGTTAAAGGCAGAAGAATAACAATCTGGTCCTCAGATGTTTCTTACAAGGCATTTAAACTAAAGCCTGCCTGAATAACCATATGGCTTTGGTCAGAATCATGGAATGCTGGCATAATCAATCAGATCAGCTTTAGAAATTGTTCTACAAATCCCTCACTCTTTCTTGAAAGATCCCAAAGCACAATCTGCATGGGTAGAGTAGATGCAGAGTTGTAGAGAATTTGGGTCAAAATACTCTTGTTTTTTTCTGGACACTTGGAGAAATAGAGTTTTATGTTTGCTTGAATGAGCCAGATGAATGAGTTGAAAAGATAAGTATTTACTTAGTCCTATAGCTGATGATTATTTGTGTGCTCCTTTCTACCTTCCTTCTGTCTGTCCATCATTTGTCCTTCTTTTCCCCTTCTTTCCTTCTTTCCTTCCTTCCTTCCTTCCTTCCTTCCTTCCTTCCTTCCTTCCTTCCTTTCCTTCCTGAATGTTTTACTGACTATATCACGCATTAGGGGCTATGCTGGACTTGCTGATTCAGAAATGCAGAGGCAGGAACTATCTCTCCAAAGATTTTTCAGAGGTAAATGGTGTTAACCACCCTTATTTAACTGTTTCAGGCTTTGCCTCTGAGAGAGCCAGCAGAGCTCACCCTCTGAATGGAGCTTTCATACCCATTGTATCAGTTGATCCCTATAACAAACTTGTAAGGTTTTACCATCACTTTTGTTTTTTCTGCTGAGAGAACCAATATGCAGAAAGGTTAAGTGACTTCTCCTAGGTCACAAAGTCCAAATGAGACTTGACTCAGGAGTTCTGATTCCATCACACATCCCTTTGGTATCTGAAATGTCTGTGAGTGTGGTTTGAATTCCACATTTCCAATGACAGCTTTTTCTACTTACCTGTTGTGTGAAACTTTGGCAAGGAATGTCTCCAAGTCTCAATTTCTTAATATGTAAAATGGGGATAACATCCTCTTTATAGGGCTGAAGTGATACATGGGAAAGGAGGTAGAGATATGTAAATAAGGAAGCCTCCTACCTGACACATGACCCTGAGCTTGTGCACCAGGCAATGGCCAGTGCCACCAGCATCACATGTCATTGCCTAATTTGCTAGCTCTTCCCTCCCAGTCCTGTGGTCCTTTATACCTGTCTGTGCACACACGAAGCCTTCACATCGCACTTGACTTCTGCAGGGTGCGTTGGTAACACAGTCTTCGGCTTCCTTGTCAGAGAGTCTGCAATGATCCCCATGGAACTGAGAGGGCTGCTGCAAGATGGCATGTCTGTACTGGAGGGGAGAGAGCCGGGTGAGTGGAGGACAGAGCCTCAGGGGCCTTGGGAGCTTAGGGAAACCTTTAAGGTCCATGTTGCTATTGGCTGCTTGCCTATTTCAACTACCCTGTGAGCTCTCTGAGGGCAGGGACCTTGTCTGATCTCTGAACTGCAGTGATCAGTAAAGATTTGCTGAATGTGGGGAAAGCATGGGCTCTGGAGTCCAAAGGTAGTAAATAGATTGATGTGGCCAATTCAATAACAAAAAACCACAGCCTCTCAGTTTGATTATTCCAATGGGCTGATTCAAGTATTCTCATTTACTCAGTATCTTATTAATGCAAAAGCATGTACTTGGGACCCACAACAGACTCTGATACTGTCTAGTTATGTGATGTTGGGTAAGTTACTTAACCTCAATGATCTCAGCTTACTGATCTTTAAAATGGAGATAATGAATCATGTTAAACATACACTTAGGGGGTTTGAATTATATATACAATGTATATGTGAAATCTCATTGTGTTGTCTGGTACATAGTAGGCACTCAATTTCTGGTATTTATTTTTCTTTTTTATTATTAATACATTTTAGTAGTCAATCTTTCTCTAAATCTTCCAGTTTATTCCAAGAATGTTGATTGACTTTCCAAAATATTGACTGAGCCACCCAATGGTTAAGACAAAAGTAGGTATTATTTATGCTTGCTTTTTTTTTGTTGTTTTTAATCCTAGCCATGCCCTCTAGGCTGCCCTCAAGGAGTGCACAGATGGTGCTGGTGGGGATGGCAGTGAGAGGTGCCAGGGAAATGAGATGGGTGCCAGGATGGAGGGAGTGCAGAGTGCTCTGTAAATTCGTAGAGGTATCCTAATGCAAATGTAGGTGAGGCGAAAGTGAGGCGAAAGCCATCTCAACTGAGACCAAAGGATGAACAGAAATGTCAGGCAAGCCCAGAGAGCTGGTATGAGGAGGGGAGAGAAGGGTGGTCCATGGAGGAAATTGCTGTGCCACAGCTGAGAGATGAGAGAGAATGGGTCTTGTTCTTAAAAACAAAATTCATCATGGCTGGAGTAAAGAGTGCAAGAGGGAGAGAGGCAAGAGATGGAGGGAGACAGAGCAGCACCAGGTAACATAGGCCTTCCAGGTCTCAGTAAGGTTGGATTTAGTATTTTAGGAAGCTATAGCAGGGCAGGGAAATGATCAGATTTGGGTATTTCCAAATGCTAGTTGCAGTCAAGATTTTGGTACAACTAAAGAGGCAAACCAGCCCTAGCCAATGTGGCTCAGTTGGTTGGGCATCATCCCATGCACCAAAATGTCACAGGTTTGATTCCTGGGCAGGGCACATGCTCAGGTTTTGGGCTAAATCCCCCCTAGCCAATCCATGTTTCTCTCTCACATGAATATTTCTCTCTCCCTCTCCCTTCCTCTCTTTCTAAAATAAATTAAAAATACATAAAAAGGTGGGCAAACCAGGCTAGCAACCCCTTTGCAGAATGACATGTTAACCAGCCACAGTCATTAATTGTATACTACCTGGAGATATATATATATTTCTTTCTAGAAGTCTGAGGCTGGCAGGACAGGGAGAAGGCCTGCAAGAAGACTGTCAGAAGACTATCTCAGCCACCAAAGAGAAGATTAGTTTAAGGAGCATGGAAATGGTGGAGGAAAAATATCTCCCAATTTCAGTTTGAAAGGTTTGGATGAAGCCTCAGCAGTGAGCCTGCTGACAGCGATGATACCAGCTGAGGGAAGCGTGCTACATGATCCAAATGAAGAGCTCTGGATGGCTGGATGAGTGGGTGACTCACACTGAGTCTTCCCGGTTTATGGTGGGGATGAAGCAATTATCCAGATAATCGGATCAATGTTGGTAACTTCAGCAATAAAGCCTACTTTGGGAACCAAATGATCCTGCTTGGCTCTCCACATTGATCCAGTTAAGTGTGTAATTGTCCTGGGCCTAACTTCCACAGTGTCTTTGGGGTCCTAGCCCATGGCTGGTTTGGCTTCCTAAGGAGTTGGGGAAATGGCAACCGTTCTCTGACACATCTGCTGTTCTCAGAGCTGGGGTCCTGGGCCAGCCCTCGCAGGACAAGGGAACCTGATGTACAAATACTGCAGAGACTGTGTGTTTTGACTGGTTGAACACTAGACCTGAAGCCATCAGCCTGAGTTCAATGCCTGCATTTGCTACTAAGGGAACCTCAGAACTCACTTATCTGCTCTGAGTCTCTGTTTACCTACCTGCTTAACAGAGAGTGTAATGATTATGCTCCCGTCTTTACAGAGATATCAGAACATATAATGAGATCAAACAACACATATTTGTGGGACACATATCATGTGCCAGAAATTGGCCTACACACTGAAGATAAAGAATTGAGTAAGCCTTTAGTGGTTCACAGTGTAATGGAAAGCTAAGTAATAATAATAAAAAAAGTAAATGATAAACGCAAGGATACCCAAAGAGGGAGCTATTAAAGCTCAGATAAAAGCACCTATTTAACTTTAAGTGGGGCTGAGAAATCAGGGAAGGCTCCTCAAAAGAAGTGGGCCCTAAGCAGAGTTTCAAATCGTGAGTAGATGTTAGCCAGTAAAGGAAGTGGGAAAGGTCACTCCTGCCTGAGAAAGCAGCATGAATAAAAGCACAGAGAGAGGGTGAAATGGTCAGAGAAATGCACATGTTCAATGTGCTAGAGTGGGGGATGTTTTATGGAGATGTAGGCCAGGTCTAGGTCATGGGGAGTCTTTACTACCAGAAGTATGGATTTGATCTTAAGGGCCCTGGATAGACTTTGAATGATTTCAGGCTAGGAAAAGACAGTCCAGACTTGCATTTTTGATGTTGCCTCCCTCTGGGTGCATGAGGAAAGATGGATTGAAAGGGCAAGGTTGGAGGCCGGAAGCCTAATTAAGAAGCTGTTAACATGAGCAAGGATACATAGTTAGAAAAAAACAACAACCTGAAAGATCAAAGAAAGGATATAATTGCTACTTGGAAGCACAGAGGAATAGAATTCCTTAATAAAACCAGTCAACATTTACCCAGGTCCTACTATGTGCCAGGCACTGTACATAGTACCTTAGCCAATCTTTGCTGAGGATTAGGGATCCTGGAAGCTTAGAGGAGCTCTATTAAGACTTGGGTACTTACCCTTTTTTTCTGACAGGGATCACACCTGGTCCAGGAGGACCAGCTGGACAGTTCACAATCAATAGGCCTCAAGGTGACATCCACACTCCGTGTCTGCCTACTCTTGGCAAGGCTCCCATTGACTGCATTTGATTCAAGATAGGGTGGCCTTTCAGCTCTACAGGTTCATAAGAAGAGAGTCAAATATCAGAAGTGAATTAAGTATATATGCAGCCACCTATCCATCCAGTCACTAAATATATATTTGCTCACTTCTGCAAGGCTATTGGTTTATCATTCAAGTACAGGTTAATATTTATTGAACACCCAGTGAGTGCCTGACATTATGGCTAGCTATGGTCGAAAGTGTATTGAACTTGGAATAGAAGACAGTCCATCAGATTTGTCAACAGAAACTTTGCAAGCCAGAAGGGATTACAAAGAAGTATTCAAAGTGATGAAAAGCAAGGACCTAGAGACCAGATTACTCTACCCAGCAAAGATATCATTCAGAATCAAAGAAGATAAAAGGGTCCCCAGACAAAAAAAAAAAAAAAGCTAAAGGAGTTCATCACCCCCAAACCCGTGTTATATGAAATGTCAAGGGGTTTTCTTTAAATTAGAAGAAGATTAAAAATATGAACAATAATATGGCAATAAATACATATCTATCAACAATTGCAGCTAAAAAACAAAATAAATGAATAAGCAGAATGGAAATAGACTCATAGATACAGAGAACATTTTGACAGTTGCCCGAGGGGGGTTGGGTGAAAAAGATGAAGGGATTAAAAAGTAAAAATTGGTTGTTACAGAATAGTCATGGGGATGTAAAGTACAGCTAGGGAACCCTAATATATAAAAACCCAGGGTCTGTAATGTCCAAAACCCAAGGCTCAACCAAATGCCAGGCTGCACACACAACAGGCTCCAGTGGGCGGGGACTGGCGAGCGGGGGCTGAACTGCTGACCTCTGGGGGAGAGAGAGAGGCAGGACTGATCAGCGGCTACCGTGGCTGCTGGTGAGGCCCTGAGAGAGAGAGAAGCTGCAGATAAGACCCTGCTTCTCTCTCTCTCTCTGGGCCTCGCCAGCAGCCACGCCTCTCTCTCTCCCAGACAGATCAGCAGTTCAGCCCGCTTGCCAGGAGCCGGGGGTGGCTGTTGATCAGCCACGCCTCTCTGATCAGGCCCAAGGATAGGCCTGGAGATGCTGACTGGCATAGAAACCAACCAATCAGAACCTAATTTGGGTGAACTGGGAAGGCAGAACCTATGATGGGGGCTGAGGAGGGATTTTAGGGGCAACAGCTGTTTGGTATAAGGTGTAAGAAAGCAGTTCAGTTTTTTAATGACTGGTTTGGCAGTATAGTGCATATGGTTGGCTATCAGTCCAGATATAGGGATTATGTATTTTTGTCTGCCAAGAGCATCTTCTGCTGAAAAAGCCCTCCTCCACCCCCATTTAAGCAATCCTATCCTATATAATCTATCTGTACTAATAAAAGGGTAATACGCTAATTAGGCTGGGTTGACCAGCCATCTTCAAGCCATCCAACTTCCTTCCAGACAAAGCCATGGCAGTGGGGGCTGAGGCAGAGGCAGTTAGGGGCAATCAGGCCAGCAGGGGAGGGCATTTGGGGGCAACCAGGCTGGCAGGGGAGGGCAGTTGGGGGCAAGATCAGGTTGGCGGGGGAGGGCAGTTGGGGGCAACCAGGCCAGTTAAGGGAGGGCAGTTAGGGGTGATCAGGCAGGCAGAGGCAGTTAGGGGCAAGATCAGGCCAGCAGGAGAGGACAGTTAGGGGTGAGATCAGGTTGGCAGGGGAGGGTAGTTGGGGGCATCCAGGCTGGCAGGGGAGGGTAGTTGGGGGTGAGATCAGGATGGCAGGGGATGTCAGTTAGGGGTGATCAGGCAGGCAGAGGCAGTTAGGGGCAATCAGGCAGGCAGGCAGAGGCAGTTAGGGGTGACCAAGGAGGCAGACAGGTGAGCAGTTAGGAGCCAGCAGTCCCAGATTGCGAGAGGGATGTCTGACTGCCCCCAAGGGGTCCCCGATTGGAGAAGGTGCAGGCTGGCTAAGGGGAACCTCCCCCTGTGCACAAATTTCATGCACCAGGCCACTAGTATAGTCTATAATATTCTAATAACTATGTATGGTGTCAGATGGGTGAGAGATTTTTCGGGATGATCACTTAGTAAGTTATGTAATGTCTAATTACTGGGGTGTAATACAATAATGTATGTCAACTGTAATTTTAAAAAATTTAAAAATAATTTAATAAAGAACAAACCTTAACCATCAAGAACATCTAGGATCTTACATGCAGAGTGTGGCAAAAGTAGGTTTACAGTTGTTCTTATGAAAAATAATTAATAATAATACAAGAAGAAACTCTGCGTTTTGCATATTTACAACCATAATCCATTTGCCCCACTCTGTATTTCCATCAAAATAAGTTATTTTATATTTAATGTAAGTTTAGTCAAATACGTAATAAAATATGTGTAACTGAATGTGAGATCAGCCATTTGAGACTGGGGGGCGGGGGGGACACAAAAACCTTTTTTAATTTTCCACTCAGAAGAAATTGTTCTCAAATAATGGAATTAGAGAAATCTATTACAGATCAGTTTCTTAGGCTAAAGGGAAAGACTAAGAATTAAACATTTTATCTCCCTCAATCTGCCCTCATCCCTCTTAGGGCACCACCACAACCACATACTTCTTGATGTTTGAAAAAGGCAAATTTATAGTATGAAACAGAAAAAAAATTACCTTTTTAAGATTGCTAGACTATATAAGCTTTGATATGATAACTTCAGTTTAGACAAACAACATCTCTGCGCTTAATTGCCAAAATAATTTGCCTTCCATTGCTTTTGTTCTCAGAACATAGTTTTCTGAGTAAGAGCTACCCAAGTACTTCTATTCATGTAGACCAGTAAAAGCCTGGGCACGATTCTATAAATACGAAACATTTCTCCAACTAGCAGTTTGATGTAAGTTAGCTGCTTTGTGCATTACCTTACTATGAGACATTCTAAGTAATTACAGGATTGAAGGACCTAGGTGATTTCCAACTACGCATGAAATACTCCTCTTTCTCTTTTCCAGTTCTGAAGACATGTCTATTTAAAGTAAATTTCAAGTATTCACTAGTTCTTATTAAAAAACAAAAATAAAAAAAGACAGTCCATCAGCAGCTGGGTCATCTTGGTCTGGTTTTGCAACCTGTGTGAGCTTCACTTTTCTCACTTATGTAATGAGATATTCATACCCAACTCACGAGGCTATTTCTAGGATCAATAAAATATATGTGAAAGCACTGTATAAACTCTAAAATGCTAGGTATATGTGGGGAATACCACCACAGCAGGATGTATGATCTTAAGTACTCCTCATTTCTGAGCCTCTGTTTTTATCCACTGAAAAGTGAGAGATTTGGACTAGATGGTCTTTAGTGTGTCCTTAGGGTGCCTCTCACATTAAGAGTCTATGAAACATTTGCTGAGAACAAACCATATTCAGGGTGCTGTGCTACAGGGGATACAGAGAACTATACCACCAGGTTCTGCCTTCTGGAACTCAGGATTTGACTTAGAATAGGAAAAGAAACATGCCCCATGTCTTAGCTCTTCCAGAATTTACCCAGTAGGCAAGGCTGTTAAGTATACAGGCTCCATGGCCAAAGCTGTGCTTCAGAACATCACTGTGACTCAGTGTGGAGGCTGTGCAGGGGTGGGAGAGCCTGGAGGCAGGAAAGTAGGCAGAGGGCTCATGCGTCCACCCAGCGAGTGATGTAGGCCTGAAGTATGACAGTGTCAGGGGAGAGAGAATGAGAGCACAGATATGTGAGACACGTCTCTGTGGAATGGATAGACAGTGCTGGGTAACTGGATGGGGTGTGGGTTAGACAGAGGAAGGGGTTTAGTTTGGTGCTGGTTTCCAGTCTGAGTGTCTGGATGGGTGGGGGACACAGGGGCAAAGGAGGTTATTGGGGAAGATGTTGTTGAAGCGTGCTGAGCCCCAGGTGCCCACAAAACACCTATGTAGAGTCACTCAAATACATGATTCCTATGTGGTTTTAGAACTCAGGAGAGAGATCTGTGCTACAGATACAGCACAGATGTGACCCTGAAAAGCCACGAGAGAGGATATGACTGTCCTTGTGAGGAGAAGCAGGTCGGGGTGAGCTGTTGGGGCGCATCAACACCACCAGGAGACCAGGAGAGAGTGTGCCTGCCAGTCCAGGGGCAGAGGTGGTGGGGGATGTGGACCAGGAGAGACTGAACCTGCCAGTCCAGGTGCAGAGGTGGTGCCAGTCCAGGTACAGAGGTGATTGGGGACAGGGGCAGTCTGGGGAGTGAGGAGGGACAGGCAGACAGCATCACATCTACAGAGCAGTCAAGCAACCTGCAGCCTGAAGTATATCTAGAAGGTAAGGCCACACCTTTTGCTAAGTTCCCTACACAGTCAGGACATTCAGGTAAATGAGTGATCATGTGACTCAATCTGACAAGGCCTCCAGGTTCCTCATGTAATATGATGGGAATAGTATGATTTGTTTTGTTTCCCATCTGAGAGAGTGTATAGCACTATAAGATTCATTGTAATTGATGTTCCTTTTCAAGGCAAAAAAAAAAAAGTGAAGAGAAGGGAAAGAGCACTGTGATTTGCTGAGCACCCCCCGTGGGAGGGTTTTCCCATATGATCTCATTGAACACTGACAGCAGCTCTACAAGGCAGCCTGGACACTGCCACCTGGATGGGGCAGGGAGATGGCTCAGAGCCCTGAAGCTGTGTGCAGTGGGCGTAGGGTCTGAGCCCAGGTTTGCTGACTCTGAGTCTGTGCTGTGTCCACGGCCCAGCTGCCTGGAAGGGAACGGGGTCAGCATCTACTCCACAAGTCCCCTCTGTCTCCATGCCTCTCCTCCCTGCGTCCAAGATTGAGCCATTAGGAAGAGAATCACATCACTTCCAATGGCTCAAATACACAGTACATCACTCCAGGCAAGGTCATTAACCAATACATTCTCACTTGGCAAAAGTCCTAAAAAGAGGATAATATTAACTACAGCGAAATCCATCTCCAGGACCACCCCAGAGAACAGCAAAAATCAATTGCCTAGTAAAGTTGGATCTTTAACAAAAGGTCAAAGACACTACAGGAAACCACAGGTGGATACTTTAAGATGGTAACTTGGAGCAGGATGAGCACGCCAGCAGGGAAGGGGGCACTGCAGGATGTGCTCTTTCTACTAATTTGCAGGTTTGAAGAAACTATGTTGTCTGTGATTTGGCTGCTCCTAGGCTGCTCCTAAGTATGTATTTGACAGCGCAGCAGGGTATCTTCTTGTTTTTTTTGTTTCCCATCTGAGAAAAACGCAGTGTAACTAAGAAACAGTTACACTACGTTTTTAGCAACCATCAACCTAATTTCAGACCATAGTTGAGACTGAGTTGATAAGTAATATGCACACACACTATTAAGACACAATTATTTCCTCCTCTGAGATTTGAAAGCCTGTTAATGGGCAAGATGATCACTTAGAGAAAGAACTTGATAAAAAGTAGTTATAACCAGCAGATCTCTCATTTTTGCACCCAATTTTCATTACATTAGAGCTCTAATCTAAGAAGTAATCAGCTGAATAAATAGTCTGTTTGTAAATTACATTGGATAAGATGTGTGTGGTTTATGAGTACTACAAAATGCAAATCTTAAAGAAAGGCTAGCATTAAATCGCATCTTTAATTCTTGGGAACAGCATGGATCCAAGAAAGGGCAGGGCCAGTCAGGGCCTCAGCATATGGCTACAACATAGGTTCTCTGTGCTTTTGCATTTCTACAGAAACAAATCACACAGACATTTAGACCTACCTACCCGACTTCTGTCATTCAAGATCCTCGGTGTCCTTAATGCTGAAAAATTAGACATGCTCAGAGAAGTATAGAAAACAAAATAATAGACACTCATGTACTCACAGCCCAGAACTGGCAATTGCTAACATTTTGGTATATTTCCTTCAAGGTTTTTAAAAAAATAAAAAATAATGCTATAAGTTTCACATCTGAGTTTTACATCTGCTCCAGTTCCATTTCCTCTTCTTCTCTGAAGAGGAAAATATTGTTGTGAATTAGGTATATGTCCTTCCGGTTTTTCAAATATTATATATATATGTATTATATATACACATATGTACATGTATTATGTATATACATACAGTATATACACAATACACTTTTGCTTTGTGTACTTTACTCATACTGTACATATTATTCTGCAACTTGCTTTTGTCCATCAACATTGTTTTTCTGAAGCCTATCCATGTTGATTCATAAAGAGATCCAGTTCCTTCCTTTTACCTAGATGTTCCATCATAGAACATATATTACATTTAATTTATTCTTTTTCTTTTTTAAGGAATTTACATTTTCCCAATGTTTTTCAATTGCAAGCAATGCTACAGTACACACCATCTACAAGTCTTTGGAACATCTCTGTCTACATTAACTCTGGCAAGGGACATGCCCCACCCCAAGGTGCATGGAAAGCTGCTGCAGCCTCAGGACCTATGTCACTGGGTCCCTGTTTCCTACACTCTCGCTAACAGGAGCCTCTGATCAAAATAAAGGGGACCCACCAAGTATAGCAGGCTTTGGTCAGCAGCAAATTGCGAGCCCTCTGTGCATGTAGATGGCATGCGTCAACATGTTTGGGGTTTCTATGGAAATGTCCTGACACAACGACTCTCTTGCCACACCCAATTTATTAGGCAGCTGCATCCCCTTTGCAAATAGCATTGTTCATTGTTGCTGGCAGGGGCAGCCTCTGGGTGGCAAATTTTCCATTTCCCCGCTCTGTCATGTGCTGTTGTAAAGGTGAAATTTAAAGCAGCATCTCAAGGCAACACATGTGTGGTTCAGAGATAGAGAAATGGCCCGGGAGTCCTGCAAGTCAGACACACATGCAGGTGGAGAGGGGACAGTGCATGAGTGAAAGTTGCAAGGATACACATGGGCTCTGGAACCAGCATAAACCTGAATTCGAGTCCATCATCTGTTACATATTAAGAAAGTAGCTTTGTGACAGTTACATCCAAATCTGTTTCTCTGTGTGTAAACTGTAAGCCACAGCACTCACCTCCCACAGATGTGAGGATCGGAGCCTGCACAGAGTGGCAATGAATAAACAGTAGGTTGTAGGACAAGGTGATTACTTCATCTGATCTGAATGCAAGAGTAACTAGAAATGAAAGCCTTTTGTAGCTGATAGGAAGGAACTCTAAGCACTTTCTGTTCCAGAACTGAAAGCAATTTTTCCACTTCATGGATGGAAATCAAATGCATTGTGTGTTTAGGACTTTCCTGGGGGAGTCAGGGGTAGAGGCCAGAGCATTATACCTGGATTTGGGTGAGGGTTTGAGACTCATGAAACCTGAGTTAATATCTTCTCTCTCATAACCAGTTTCACTCTACCACAGTGTAAGAGACATGGTTGGAGGATTAGACAAGGTTTCCCAACCTGCACTCTATCTTGCCTCCACTTTCTACTCAGAGTGAACATCCTAATATATAAATATCATTGTGTTGCTCCTTTGCTTAAACCCTTCATGTCTCCCCATTGCCTAAAGGATAAGGTGCAAGCTTCTTTTTAAACTGAATTTATTGGGGTGACACTGGTTAATAAAATTGTGTAGGTTCCAGGTATACATTACTATCATGTATCACCTGTATATTATATTGTGCATTCATCACCTCAAGTCAAGTCTCCTCGCATCACCATTTATCCCCCCATACCTTCTTCTATAAGGTACAACCTTCTTAATTGGCACTCTAGTGCCTCCCTCAACTTCACCCACGACCTGACTCCTACCTGATCTCATTTCTGGTCACTGCCCACCTTGGTCTGTACTCAAGGATATGGAAGTAGATTTGCAGCTACAGGAACAAACCAGGTTTTCTCTCATTTCCACATCTTTGTCTGTGCTGCTTCCCATGCCTGGAACACTCTTACTCCCATTGGCCATTCAGCAAACACCTATGCGTAGGTAAATCTCTCCTTCTAGAAGTCTTTTCAGACCTTGGGCCTAGTAGAGCTGATCACTCCCTCCTTTGTTTCCCATCTTTCCTAGCACCATCTCTTGCAACAGGACAGAGTGTGTGCTGAGGTATGGACTTTCTCCATGAGAACACAAGCTCTTTGTTGTGAGCTCAATCCCCAGTGTGGGGTGTGCAGGAGGCAGCTGATCAGCGATTCTCTCTCATCATTGATGTTTTTATTTCTCTCTCCCTCTCCCTTGCTCTAAAAACTCAATGAAAATGTTTTTTAAAATATATAAAATACTTATTTTAAAAAGGAGAATGAACTCTGTGTTTTGTATATTCACAACTATAAGCCTATTCATCTCTGTGTTCTTAGAACTGACAGGGGTCTTGCACAGGGTCAGTGCTGTGGGTAGGGGTGATATGATTCTTTCAAACCTTTCATTCCAGACATATTTACTTGGATCCTTGATGCTTCTCTGTGTACACAGAGCACACACAAGGGAGGCCTTGGCAGCTTGATTCTTCTTAGAGACAAGTTGAGATTCTTGATAATCAGAATTTTATGGAATGAATAAATGGCATTAACAGGTCTTCTTGGAGAAACCAAGATGGTGGCATTGGTAAACATCTGAAATTGCTGCCTCACATAACCACTTCAAAACTACAACTAAAAGACAAAACAGACATCATTCAGAACCACAGGAAGGCTGGTTGGGTGGAAATTCTACAACTAGAAGGAAAGAGAAAAGCACACTGAGACTCAGAAGAGGTGTGGAAGTAAAGTGCAGAGTTACGGAGGCACGCATGTGGAAAGGGCTGGCAACTGAGTACAGCGGAGACAACTGAGCAGTTGTCTTTTTCAATTGGGAGGGAGACAAAAGCTCCCTACTGCTCTGAACTCCAGTTCTGGGCAAGACTCTGGGAACCCAGACTCATATGGGGAGAAACTTGACTGCCTGGCATCGGGCGGAACTTGAGGGCGGCTTTCTCTCAGAGGTGCTTGCAGCGATTACTATGGGACACTGAGACCTGGGTCTCTTAGGGCAGGGCTGAGAATCAGCCATAGCTGTTTGCTCTACCCTGTTGATTCCCGGAGACCCCACACCACCCAAGCTGTGCCCAGAGGCCTTTGCATATGAATGGCCTGGCCCTTTGCATTCTAAAATTACCTAACAAACTGCAGCTGGGTCAGAGAGACCCAGAACATCTAAAAGAAGGCCCAAGGCCCCACAGCAGTTTGCATTGATCCACAGCTGGGCCTCATCTGGGCACCTCCAAACCCCAAACAAGGAAGAGGAATCTAAGATCTCCCCATAGCTCCTGCTGGGTGGCCTCAGGCAGAGGCTAAATTAGCACCTCCTTGGAGATCCAAGAGCCAGTGTACCCAGTGGTCAGAGTGACACCATCCAGATTACAACTCCTCAGATCCATAAGGGACACAACAGGGGGCAGACTCAGTGAGCACCAAAGCCCCACTGAAGCAAGTTTTGCCTCATAAGGGTGTCTCTAGCACAGAAGTTCTCCCATCATAGACACAGTTGATCCTCACAGCCAACTGGCCTGGAGGTCAATACTTCCCAGTGATACCAACAACAATCAAGGCTTAACTACAATAAGACTGTGCACACAGCACACAAAGTGGTGCACCAAGAGTGTCCACCTCAGGTAACCAGGGAGGCTGAGCCACAGGGCCCTATAGGACACCTAGCACACAAAGCCACTCTATCAACTCAGGGAAGCAGCCAAAATGAAGAGACAAAGAAACAGGTCACAAATGAAAGAAATGGAGGAAAGCAAATGACTGGATATAGAGTTCAAAACCACGGTTATAAGGTTTTTCAAGAATTTTCTAGAAACTGCCAATAAATTTAGTGAGACCCTCAAAGATATGAAAAAGGACCAACCAGTAATTAAGCATACACTGACTGAATTAAAGAATAATATAGAGATCCAACAGCAGACTAGAGGATTGCAAGATTTGAGATACGAAGAAGAAAAAACACCCAACTGGAAAAGAAAAAAGAATCCCAAAATATGAAGGTAGTGTAAGGATTCTCTGGGACAACTTCAAGCATACCAACATTGGAATTATGGGGGTGCCAGAAGAAGACAGAGAGCAAGAGATTAAAAACCTATTTGAAGAAATAATGACAAAACTTACCCTACCTGGTGAAAGATATAGACTTACAAGCCCAGAAGTGCAGAGAACCCCAAACAAAAGGAATCCAAAGAGGACCACACCAAGACACATCATAATTAAAATGCCAAGAGCAAAAGACAAAGAGAGTATATTAAAAGCAGCAAGAGAAAAACAGTTAGTTACCTACAAGGGAGCACCCATACGATTGTCAGCTGATTTCTCAACAGAAACTATGCAGGCCAGAAGGGAGTGGCAAGAAATATTCAAAGTGATGAATAGCAAGAACCTATAACCAAGATTACTCTACCCAGCAAAGCTATCATTCAGAATTGAAGGTCAGGTAAAGAGCTTCACAGATAAGAAAAAGCTAAAGGAGTTCATCACCACCAAACCAGTATTATATGAAATGCTGAAAGGTATTCTTTAAGAAGAGAAAGAAGAAGAAAAAGGTAAAGATAAAAATTATGAACAACAAATATATACCTACCAACAAGTGAATCTAAAAATCAAGTGAATAAAAATCTGATGAACAGAATAAACTGGTGAATATAATAGAATCAGGGGCATAGAAAGGGAGTGGACTGACAATTCTTGGAGGGAAAGGGGTGTTGGGGGTGCGGGAAGAGACTGGACAAAAATCGTACACCTATGGATGAGGACAGTGGTGGGGGTTAAGGGCAGAGGGTGGGGTGGGAACCAGGTGGAGGGGAGCTATGGGGGGCAGTGGAGGAAAGAAGAACAACTGTAATAATCTGAATAAGAAAGATTTATTTGTAAAAAATAGCTCTTCTTCTTATAGGATTGCTCACAAGGGGGCCTGGGATGCCCGAGCGCTTTAGCAGCTCATGGTAGGGGCTTCTCATGTGCCAGGAGGACGCTGAATTGCAAGTCACTAGCACTTTTATTCACTGGAGCCCAAATCTGAGCTTTGACAGATTGAGTTTGACTCAGATATTTTCTTTAGCCTATTGTACATCTCACTAATCAACACAAAAATGATGAAGTAAATCATTTAACTGCTGAGAACATCTGGAATAAAAGAGAGAGAGAGAGAGAGAGAGAGAGAGAGAGAGAGAGAGAGAGAGAGAGAGAGAGAGAGAGAGAGACTGCAAACCCCCTAATTTGAGTTGATGAGCAGGTAGAGTAGGTCACTCTCACATTGTAAAATCACTGATAGGAATTGGCTCATTTTTTTCATACATAATAAACATTCTTTTGCATACCAAATCACACCAAGGCTTTGTTCAGAATACAGAACAAGTATCCTATTCTTCTCAGCATGACAAAACACACTTAAACATGTCAATTTCTTATGGGAACTTTTGTTGAAGTCAGCCACTTGCTTCCACAATAATTTGAAGACAGCTGTTGATATTACTTTAATAGATGCATGCAAATTGCTTCAATAGATGTGCCTCATTCAATAGGTAGGCAACAAAGAGAAGGTCAGCATTATGTGGCTCTATATTCCCTGTCCTTAGTGATCAGGGAATCATCCGAAACTGTCACTTACCTGGAGCCAGGCAAACTGAGACAACCCAGGGCAGCCCAGAGAAGAAAGAGCACTGCTGGAGCCCTCCAAGCCCACACCCAGGATGTCTTCATTTTCTCTCTGGGACAGGGGTCCAGCTGTGGTGCCTAGATCCATGGAAAGCCTGCCCACGGAGTGCCATCGTCAGCTCTGGCCCCACAGAGCAAACAGTTCAGCAAGGTAAACAGAACCAGTCACAGGAAACCCATTAGACTTTGCACAGACAGAAAATTTACGCATAACTCTGGAAAGCAATGACAGTGATACATTCTGCAGCAGCTTGGTTTTTATTTCTCTCTAACAGACTTTTAGGTAAGTGGCCAAGAGGGCAGGCAATAAGGACTGTGGCCTTTAAGTCCAGATTGCCTGGGTTCAGATACTTTCTTTAAACATTTTTTTTCTATTATAGTTTACATTCAATATAATTTTGTATTAGTATCAGGTGTTCAGCATGGTGGCTAGATAATCATATGTTTTACAAAGTGTTCCCCCTAATATTTCCAGTACCCACCTGGTACCATACATAGTTACTACAATATTATTAACTGTATTTCCCATGCTGTACTTTACATCCCCATGATGATTTAGTAATATTCAATCTGTACTTCTCAATTCCTTTACTTTTTTCAGCCAGTCCCCCGACATCCCTCCCCTCTGTCAATCATCAGTCTGTTCTATATATCCACTAGTTGTTTCTGTTTTGTTCATTTATATTGTTCTTTGGATTTTACACATAAGTGAAATCATATGGTCTTTGTCTTTCTCTGACTGACTTATTTCAGTTAGTATAACACCTTCTAGGTTCATCTAGGCTGCCACAAATGGTAAGATTTTGTTCTTTTTTATGGCTGAGTAATTCCATTGTATATATGTACTACAGCTTTTTATCCATTAAATCCTTTCATTGCCTACTAGCTTTGCAACCTTGAGCAAGTTACTTTCCCTCTATACCTTAATCGCCTCCCTTGAAAAATAATGAGGATTAAATAAGTTAACATATCTAACGTGCATAGAACATGCCTATATTAGTAGTGGAATGCAGGGCTTGGCGTTCCGCCAAGTTTTGAATTCCACTTTTCCCTTTTTCTAGCTATGTGATTTTGAGCAAGTTGGCAAGAGGCTGTAGAACTCTACAGTCCATCTACCTGAGTTCAAATGATCTCTGTATATTTCACCAGCTATGTGACCCAAGGCATACTAGTATTATTAACCCATCTGGGCCAGAGTCTCATAATCTATAAAATAGTACCCACCTCACAGAGTTGTTGTGAAGGTTAGATAAATCTTAATATTTAAATCAATTTGAACAGTGCCTGGCACATACTATGTGCTCTCTCTGTAAGTGATGGTCTCTGATTCTGTTTCCTCATATGTAAAATCCAGAGGGTCATGCCTACCTGTCACTCAGAGTTGGAAGAGTCAGATAAGATACTAAACGTGAAAATGTTTCACAAATAAGCATTATAAAATGATAGGTGTAAGGTAATAATTAACCAAATATGTGTTGTTGTTATATAATTTACATAGAACTTTATTTAGGATATTAGATGAACTTAATATCTGTCCCCAATATTTGCCAGTCACCCTAAGAGCCACAAATGGTAGTAGAACCCAAAAGGACCTCAGTAAGTGCCTTTGTCCTTCACCTGTCACCTCTCTCACCTTAAAGGTCAGAGAAGATCTGTTGTCTGTCATCTGGGTTGAACACAGCAAAGACTGGTGCCACTCAACTGTGGGGAGTCTAGGTTGTTTTATTTGAGCCTGGAAAAGTGCTTCTCCTTCATCTGTTCATTATTCAGAATAGTTCACCAATTGCCCTGTCATTTCTGAGAGTCCTCACCGTTAAACTGGATTTAAAGAATATGTCACACTAAGGCTCTCCTGAAATGGCATAGTCAAAGCAAATGTTCACCTCAGGACCTCTTGAGTAATTCCCAGATTGCCTGTGACCAGATGTGGGATGGCTCTCTTCCCATGTTCAATTCCAATGTGGACACAGCATGTCAGCCCTGATTCCCAGCCCAGAGATGGTAGCTACCTGCCTGTGTGAGGGACGCAGGAGTGCGGTGTAAAAGAGGCAAACTCAAAGGCAGTGCGCATATAGCCAAGGCTTTCAAACAAAGCTCCCTGAATACCCTCACTGACTCCTCAGAATCAGCAAATTAAAGTCCAAACTGCAGTCAACTGGCATATGTGACTGATCTGCAGTCCATAAAGGGCTGTGCAGACATGGCCAGTGGCAGTCAGTATGAGGAATCGGGGGACAGCAGCAGTTAACTGGAGCATGGGCTGGGAAAAGAACACAGCCTGGATTTGATTTCCGTAAACAGGCTATCTAATTTCTCTAAGACTCTGTTTTATCATCTGTAAAATGGGGATAATAATTCATTATTATCCACTTCATAAGATGGTTCTGAGGTTTGAATATATAAAACATTGAGCCCTTATTTCCTGACCCAGGTTGGCCGTACTCTTGAGTGCCAGCCTTCTCCCCACCTGGCCATGTCTGCCAGAGCGCTGGGCTGTGCTGGGAAAGGGATGGATGGGAAGGCACATAGGGCAGGCATCTCTAAACACGAATTGCACCAGAGCCCAGAACTCAAGGTCTGCCATCCTGTGTGCACTCCAGTTATCGTTCTCCCCAGCACGAGGCACCATCTCGCTGTTGTCCCAAAGGATGCATGACCTGAACTTTGACACAATTGATTGCAGTAGTTAATCATTTGTAAACAAGCAGAAAATTGTGTTTCAAGAAGGATTCATGCCCCCTCTCATGTCTGCCTGCATTTAAGAGAAGCCACGGCCTTCCCAGATAGGGTTTCCCTTCCATCTCCTCAACCTGATAGACTCATGGAGGAACCTGCAAATTTTAGAGGCAGTTACATGTGCTCTCTCACCTTCAGATATTTTGTGTAAGCTGTCCCCCTGCCCAAAATGTGTGCCACTTAGCTAAACATGAGTCATTATTTACATTTCATACTAATGTCACTTTCACAAGGAAGCCTTCCTGATTGGCCCTTCTGGGGTTCTTTGGTTCCAGGATCTAATAGATCTCCTGGAAGTCCAACCTTATATCGCCCCTGGTGGTTTCAGGTGCCACTCATCCAAGGTCATGCCAGGAGGACTCCAGCCTTAGGATGAAGTGCTATACATATTTTAAAAGGTAGTTCTTAGCAATTTAACAGGGATTCCATACATCATCTTGTTTGATCTCGACAATAATCCAACAAACTAAGTATCATCTTCCATGTCTCTGAAATGGGATTCCACAACTGGCTTCACAGCTGCTAAGTAGCAAATTGATGATCAGGTACAAGGTTTGTTTGTTTGTTTCACTCCCAAATTCTTTTTTCTATAATTCCAAGATGATATCTCCTCTTAGGAAGTTCCAGGACTGATTTAGGTCTAGCACAATCTCACCACTTCTCTGGTCTAGCTGCTCTCATTAAAGGCTGTAGCTCTCTTCTCTTGACTATAAGAGAACCTTAAAAATGATCATGCATCTCTAGCCCTTTAACTTGTATGTAGGAATCAGTAGCTCTAGGTCAATGGATTGGATAACAATTAGTTGTATCTTTAGCCTTTGCTAATTAATTTTCTAGTCTCCACCCAGTTCCATAATCACACAATCAATGCTACAAGGTTTAAGTTTTTGCTATGGCAGCACTCCACTCCTGGTACCTATTTTTATATTTAGTTAGCTTTTGCTGCATAACAAATAATCCTCAAATTTAGTAGCTTAAAACAATAGTAATGTTTCAGCTCACAATTCATTGGGTCAGCAAGTAGGTCTGAGCTAAGCTGGGTGGTTGTGTTGGTCTTGCCTGGGTTCACCCATGCAACCTCAGCTACCTGGTGGGTCAGCAGGGAGGTGGTTGATACAGGATGCCTTACCTGCTTGAGGATGCATTCTGTCTTTCTGTAGGTGCTGGCTATTGGATGAAGCAAAGGGATAACTGGGCCACATGTTGCCAAACAGACTAGCTCAAGCTTTTTCATGGTGATCTCATGGTTCCAAAAGCAGTAAGAAAGGACAGGTCTCAATTAACAAGTGCTTTTCAAACCTCTGCTTGAATTAACTTTTTTTAAAAAAAATAAATCTTTATTGTTCAGATTATTACAATTGTTCCTCTTTTTTCCCCCCATAGCTCCCCTCCACCCGGTTCCCACCCCACCCTCTGTCCTTACCCCCCACCACTGTCCTCATCCATAGGGACGATTTTTGTCCAGTCTCTTCCCGCACCCCCAACACCCCTTTCCCTCCAAGAATTGTCAGTCCACTCTCTTTCTATGTCCCTGATTCTATTACATTCATCAGTTTATTCTGATCATCAGATTTTTTATTCACTTGATTTTTAGATTCACTTGTTAATAGACCTGTATTTGTTGTTCATAATTTTTATCTTTACCTTTTTCTTCTTCTTTCTCTTCTTAAAGAATACCTTTCAGCATTTCATATAATACTGATTTGGTGGTGATGAACTCCTTTAGCTTTTTCTTATCTGTGAAGCTCTTTACCTGACCTTCAATTCTGAATGATAGCTTTGCTGGGTAGAGTAATCTTGGTTATAGGTTCTTGCTATTCATCACTTTGAATATTTCTTGCCACTCCCTTCTGGCCTGCATAGTTTCTGTTGAGAAATCAGCTGACAATCGTATGGGTGCTCCCTTGTAGGTAACTAACTGTTTTTCTCTTGCTGCTTTTAATATACTCTCTTTGTCTTTTGCTCTTGGCATTTTAATTATGATGTGTCTTGGTGTGGTCCTCTTTGGATTCCTTTTGTTTGGGGTTCTCTGCACTTCTGGGCTTGTAAGTCTATATCTTTCACCAGGTAGGGTAAGTTTTGTCATTATTTCTTCAAATAGGTTTTCAATCTCTTGCTCTCTCTCTTCTTCTGGCACCCCCATAATTCCGATGTTGGTATGCTTGAAGTTGTCCCAGAGAATCCTTACACTATCTTCATATTTTGGGATTCTTTTTTCTTTTCCAGTTGGTGTTTTTTGCTTCTTCATATTTCAAATCTTTGACTTGATTCTTGTGATCCTCTAGTCTACTGTTGGATCTCTGTATATTATTCTTTATTTCAGTCAGTGTATGCTTAATTTCTAGTTGGTCCTTTTTCATATCCTCGAGGGTCTCACTAAATTTATTGGCGGTTTCTAGAAAATTCTTGAAAAACCTTATAACCGTGGTTTTAAACTCTATATCCAGTAGTTTGCTTTCCTCCATTTCTTTCATTTGTGACCTGTTTCTTTGTCTCTGCATTTTGGCTGCTTCCCTGAGTTGATAGAGTGGCTTTGTGTGCTAGGTGTCCTATAGGGCCCAGTGTCTCAGCCTCCCCAGTTACCTGAGGTGGACACTCTTGGTGTACCCCTTTGTGTGCTGTGTGCACAGTCTTGTTGTAGTTAAGCCTCGATTGTTGTTGGTATCACTTGGAGGAATTGACCTCCAGGACAATTGGCTGTGAGGATCAGCTGTGTCTACGCTGGGAGAACTTCTGTGCTGGAGACACCCTGATGAGACAAGATTTGCAAACTCTGCACTCAGCTTAGTTGGGGCAGAGTCTCAGGGTGGAGCAAACAGCAATGGCTTCTTCTCAGTGTTGCACTAAGAGGCCCCTGGGTCTCAGTGTCCCATGGTAATTGCTGCAAGCACCTTTGAGAGAAAGCCGCCCTCAAGTTTTGCCTGCTGCCAGACAGTCCAGTTTCTCCCCGAATGAGTCTGGGTCCCCAGAGTCTCACCCGGAACTGGAATTCAGAGCACTTGGGAGCATTTGTCTCCCTCTCGATTGAGAAAGCCAGCTGCGTACTCAGTTGCCAGCCCTTTCCGCCTACCCATCTCTGTACCTCTGCCTTCTGCAGCTCCTTTGAGTCTGTGTGCTTTTTTCTTTCCTTCTAGTTGTAGAATTACCAGTCAGCCAGCCTTCCTGTGGTTCTGGGTGATGTCCATTTTGTCTTTTAGTTGTAATTTTGAAATTGTTGGGTGAGGCAGCAGTTTAGGTGTTTACCTATGCCGCCATCTTGGTTTCTCTGAATTAACTTTCTTGATGTTTCATTGGCCAAAGCAATGGTTGAGCCCAGATTTAACAGATGGAGACATAGACCATACCTGTCAATTGGAGGAAAAGCAGAGTCACTTTGCAAAGGGGTGTTTATACAAGGTTGGAATTAATTTTGCAATTTATCAGAGATATGTGCTGCTTCCATGCTGAAGCAGTTCAAAGCCAGTGTGCACTCTTCATTTCTCTATTCCCCATTTTTGCTAACTAAAAAGTGTGTATTTAGGTAATAGTGTCTTACGGTGGAGGAAGTCTATACCCCCTGACTTCCTGGATGGAGGAGAGACCCTGTTGACCCTCAAACAACTACATGAAAGAATTAAACTTTTGTTGTACAATGTCATTGAGATTTGGGGGTTTATATGTTACTGCATCAATAGCTACCCTATCCTGACACTCTTATATTACATATAACATTGGTGTTTATGCACATTTTTTCCCTGGGGGGGAAAAAATCTATAGCTTTCCTCAGAGATTCAAACAAAGTAAAAAAAAAAAATCAAAAGGAAAAATTCCCTCAAGAGAAGTAACATTTTTAGCTCACAAAATTATCCATGGTCCCTTTGAAAGTAGTGGGGCATAGTCTGAAGTTTAGGGGGCATCAGACAGGCCTAGATTAGCACTTCATTTCTCCCATTTATTAGTTTATATCCTGGACAAATCCCTTAAGCCCTCAGAGCAATGGTTTCTGTAGTTTAAAATGCAGGCTTATTGAATGAATGCTTCAATAATAATTTATTGAGAGCCTACTAGATCCCAGACACAATATTAGGTGCCTGGTTATAAAGCTGAATATGTAATAGACCTTCTGTATAAGACAGGACAACCTGGTGAGAAGAATGGACAAAATAATACATCAGGGCAGCACAGAGTGTGACGAGTTCAGTCATAAAGATCTGCAGAGTATGGTTTTGATGTAGCCAAATGTGTGTGCATGGGTGTGTATGTGTCTGTGGTCATTGGGGAATATTTCTCTGGAGTTAGGTTAGAGCTAGCCCTTATGGGGTGACGAGGAGTCAGCAGACCAAAGGAGGGCATGTGACATTGCAAGGAAGAAGTCAGCAAAATCAAAACGCATAGGTGAGAAATCATACCAGATTGTGGGGAACTGTAGGCCATTCCATGTTGCTGGAACCCATGTTCAGCATGAGCAGTGGGAAGAAATGGAACTGAAGAGGCAGGAGCCAGATCGTGTAGGGCCTGATGGCAGTGCTGATGATACAGGTTTTATTCTAAGTGCAAGGAGGAGCTATGGGAGGGTGTTAAGAGGGGGAGGAAGGGGCAGCTTTCTTTGTAAGAGAGATTACTCTTGCTGCCGTGTAGAGAATGGGTTAGAGGGAAGCAAATTGGAGCAGAGAGACCCTATCCTGACTGTTATAATAGTTCACTAAGAGATGACGAAGGCCTGAATTAGGGCAGAGGGAGCAGGGATGGAGAGGAGGGCATAAACATAGTATCTTTCTGCTGGTGCTGAGAGGAGTAAATAATGCACTCTTTGTGAAGGGCTTTGTAAACTATGCAGCTCTGCAGACATGTGAGATTATTTTGACTGAGATTATGGTTCCCTGGTAAGGAGCATATTAAGTCCCCAGGGTTGAGTTTGGCAGCTGTTCAAAGCACACGGCTCCATACAGAACACATTTCCTTGCTTGTCACCCACAGTCCTGAAGATTAAAGTGCAGAGGCTGGTCCACATTAGGTGAGGTCCTTGTCTCTCAGACCCAACTTCCCTGGATCCTGGAGGGAAGGCACAGCTTGCATATTGAAGGCTTCAGTGATGGTGTTGCACTGCCCAAGGTGGGAATGAACCTGTTGACCATCTTTCTGGAGTAATACCATAGAAAGCATGAGAGATCTGAGTTTGTTGCCTACCCCATCTCTGCATCAGGCCCAAAACCTTTCCCTGGGGAGGTGGTAACCATACTCTATATTCCATAATGTACATGTAAATCTGCTTCCAACTGGCTATGAAGTGAATAAAGAGAATCTGGACCACTACCTAGTGGGAACTACAGCTCTGGTTTAGACCATTATGCTGCACATGGACCAGAAAAGGGGATGGGACCTTAAGCTGACCTTCTTTCCTTATATCACATGATGACTTGTATACTGATCTTCTGTCCCTTTGCTTATGGCAGGAGATGGGTTAAATAAATCACTTATACTTATATGCATATAAATGCAGACAATAAAGTGGTGAAAACCTGGGGTGGAGGACAGGGGCAGGCTAAAAGGGATCAATGGGGGAAAAAACATGACATATGTAATATTTTCAACAATAAAGAGTTAATTTAAAAAATAAATAAATCACTTAGAGCCATCATAGGTCCATTGTTCCAGAGTCCTAATCAGTGTCTGAGACCTCCTGATTTCCAAGAGTTCCACCACAGTGGTTTCCTGGAGACTTGGGGAACCTGAAAGAGCCCCAGCAGAGGGCTGTGGTGACTACATTTCTGGAGGTGGTTCTGGTCATGGGACTCCTCACTCACGGCAGGGGTATGGTCACCACCGGGGTTCAAAACCAGAAGGAAGTGTGGGTGGGTTGAGTGGGCAGATAGGTATTTGGAATAATGGGGGAGAGGAGGGGAAAATAACCCAAAAGAGAAAAGGGGGATAGCAAGCAAAATGAATTCCAAGTCTCACCCTTTTGTGCAAAGAGAATAACCCTTCATGGGTCACGATCCCCTTCCTCTGAGGCCTCCAGTTACATGACATTTCCCTGTGCCCCTTGCAATTGTACTTGGCCCTGTGACCAAAGAGAAATGATGTATGCCATTTCACCCCCTCCCCTGTGCAGTCCTATACTCTCTATTTCCCCTGTCTGCCAGCTGAATGTGGCTGCCCAGGGTGGTCTTGGAAGCCAGTTGAAGAAGGTAGAACCTCTGGCAGCCTGGGTTCCTGCATGACCACATGGAGCTGAGTCCTCCACACCCCTGCTGCTTAGAATATGCCCAAAGAAGATATACACTTCTATTGCGTTAAGCTGCTGAGATTCCAGTGTTTTTGGGATACTAGCATTACCAAAAGTAATACCCCCTTCTTCCCACCAATTCCCATTCCCTACTTCACAGAATTCCTGAGCATTCGCTGAAAAGGAGTTATGAGTTGGAAAAAGCCACTTAAGTAGGCAGTGTCTATGACACAGCTCTGCTGGTGGCAGTAGGCTGTGTCTGGTTAGCAGAGGAAACTCCCTGTCTATTCCAGGGCCTGTTTGTCCTTTGTGTTGACAGACATGGAACTTCTGTATCTGCTATCACCTTTATTTCTATATCTAGGTGTGGATGTATACTTCTCTGTGGACACACAAGAGCTCTGTTTCTTCTATTGTATATGTTTCATAATGGATAGCTACGCATTTCTCTCTGGCTGTAAAAGGGAATGAAGAAGATACAGGACACTAAGTGAAAGCCATACGGGTCAGGAAAACATAGGAAGTGTATCAAGAATAGTTGACCAGCACTGATGGTGATAATCATCACTCTGAAGACCAGGCAGACAGAAGAGGCCAGTGGTATGCTCCAAGGTGGGCATTGGCCCGGGTGCTCACAGGAGAGGTGACTTTTCAGGTTTTGCCTTATCATTTGGGATGGACTTGGCAAATACAATTGAGAAGATGAGAGCCCTTTAGACACAATTTGATTTGGTGCTAGAGATTGAGGATATAGAGTGGGCTTGGCTCCTGGTCATTGACCAGAGTGTCAATCTGCTTATATGTGAGAAGGTGTAAAGGAGAAACATTAGAAGACAGGTGGTCCATGACAGTGGTGAGAATTATGCTTTTAATAAAGTCTCCCAAATGGGGAAAACTTTGAGACATTGATCATGAAGCAGTAGTGTGTCCAGGACTCTCATGTGGGCAAGGTGGATGATTCACAGGCCACCCAGTTGTTCTCAGTGTGTATACATAATTGCATTTAATTCTGGAGCACTGTACATCATAAGAGTCTGAGGATATTTTACTGACTTCATAGGCAATGAAACACCTCAAATTCAACTCAAAGCAACACATTTTTATAAATGAGTTTATATTAAAGGGTAATTTTAAAAAAATAAAATATTGAGTGGTCATTTTCTCTTTTCAGATATTTCCAGGAATGCTAGAAATATGTGAGGAGGGAAAATGGGAATCCACCTGGCAATGCTCCAGGAAACTAATTACCTGGGGGACTTGAAACAATTCGATGGATTATGTAGTAACATTGATTTTGTGGATTAACTGCAGCAAATAGTGAAATTTAAGCCACCTTGTTCATCCGTTCATTCACTCACTGTTGGATCAAGTTCTAACTCCTTAGCCTGGCAAGTGAATGATTTCTCAGTAGGTATACCTCAGCAACTCTGAATTTCACACCAATTCATTTATTCATGCAAATAATTAATAATTATTATTTCCCCCCTCAGTAGACACTCAGAAGACCAGTAGATCTGACATCAAATCCAAGAAGGGCATCTGGCCCACCTGAACCAATACTATACCTTCAGCTGAGGGACACCAAAGCCGTTCACGAAGGCTCTGCTCTCATGACCTATTCACTCAAAGGCCCCACCTCCAAATACCATCACAGTGGGGATGGGGTTTCAACCATGAACTTGGGGATACAAACACTCAGGCTATCACAGTAGACTTTGCACTAATTAGTTATGTTAACTTCAGTTTTCCTATCTGGAAACTGTGGCTAATTGTACCTACCTCATAGGGCTCTTATGAGGATTAAATGAGCTAATACATAAATTATTTATAGCAACTCATGGCACATGATGGATGAATGCATTTTATAAGCATTAGTTATTATTATCACTCAGCTTCTATATCCAGTGTGGGAGTTTATCCCAGCCCTCAGGCCTCCCTTGTCTGGACCCTGACTGTGAACTCCAAGGACTTTCTTGAACAAATGTGAAAAGAAATAGAGGAGTAACCTTTTCCAGGTGTACAGTTCCTCCTGATACCCAGAGCCTGGCCACAGCTTCTCGATTCTTCTATGGAAGATTCACCTTGGAATTTGAGGTTCAGGACCCATCCCTGCTCCTCTAGACCACCTGTGTGTGTCCTTGCAAAGGTCACATCTTTCTGACCTCCACGATAAGTATGACACGCCCTGTAAATGGGCCCCTGGCATTTCAGACCCAGGACTCTGGCTGAGGCAGGGCAAGCCTGAGGGTCCTAGCAGTGAAGCCAGAGTCACCTGGATTCCCTTAGAGACCAGAAAGTAGATGATGATGGGAGTCCAGCCACTAAAAGTGGCCATAAGGACCACAAGAGGCTGGTCTCCTGCTGTGCTGTGTTCAGACACTTGCAGAATGAGCGACTGCAGTCTCATATCCTCCAAATCTGCGACCTAGCTCCTCAGAGGCTGGGAGAACATCTGTGGGAGGCACTAACTGCCCCCCTGAGTCAGCCCTATCATTCTCATGCTGACCTTGCTGGCGAGGCTTCTTTCCAAACATTCTAGAATCAGCCTAGCATTTTCTAGTCTACTCTGATCCTCTGCTCCTTTCTGGCATCTTCTCCTGTTACTTCCACCACCCTGAGTTCATTTGTTCGCTGTCCCTTTGGTGGGAGGGCAGTCCTGCCTTACATTCCTGAGCCAATCACAATAGTACTTGCACTTTTGAGAGGCAGTGCCAAAGAGTGTGAGACAATGGGTTGAGTTAGGATCTCCTTCCTGTCACTTATTAGCTGTGTGAGTTTGGGCAAGTTCCTTTGCCTCTCTGACCCTCAGTTCTTTTCACTATAACCTAGTGAGAGTTATAAGGATTAGAAGCAACATACACTGAGTGGCCAGATTATTATGATCTCTGAATGCATAATAATCTGGCCACTCAGTGTATATCCTATATAATAAAAGGCTAATATGCAAATTGTCCCCTCGACCAGGAGTTCAACCAGCAGGCAGGCCGGCCAACCACCCATGTCCCCTTCCCCTGGCCAGGCTTGCCGGATATCACCCATGCATGAATTCATGCACTGGGTCTCTAATACACACACACACACACACATACACACACACACACACACACACACACACACACACACACACACATACACATACACACACACACACTGAGTGGCCAGATTATTATGTGTTCAGAGATCATAATAATCTGGCCACTCAGTGTATATGTCACCTGTGCAGTGCTTGGTACAAAGTAGATATTCAAAATATGGTAGCCGTTATTTCAGTTGTAACTGAAACTATATTATCATCTATAATGTCCCATCCATGTTCAGGACTGTGGAGGAGGTCGCACAGATCTAGGTAGCATCATGCAACCATACAGGTTAATCACAGGTCATCCCATCTTAGGGCACCCCAGAGCCAGACTTTAATCCTACATTTAAATCAAATCTCAGATTTTTCAGGGAAAAGCCTGAGCAGAACACTCTCCAGAACTCTGAGATCTCCAGGCATCCCTTTCCAGCTGGGCAGGAAGAATAAACCCTCCACAGAGAACTCACCACTTTGAGTTTTCAGCCTTGGCCCTCAGACCCAGAGGTGGCAGGAAGAGGTGGCAAACTCTAATACTGAGCAAGAACAACAGTGATAATGGCCATCACTGCATAAGGATAATCAGAGCAGGTGTAACCAAACGGGCTCACATATGGACACATGTAGGTGTGATCCCAGGCTTCCAGGGTGCTGCTCGCGCTATTATTTTTCTAAGGAGCTGTGACCCAATTGCAAAACAATAGCTTCTGCAGAACTTTGGGAAAAGGAAAGTGCCCCTCTCCTCAGCAAAAGCACAGCCCTGTGTTTTCAAATGTGAGTCTTCGTTTGCCAGGAGGGCGCTCGAGTGAGGGAGGCAGCGGCTGAGCCTGGGCCATGGGCTGTCTTGCCAATTTCTTGTCAATACCTGTTGGCACTTCCCTGAGTAATTGTTCCAGGCGCCTCGGTATATTTCCTCATGTCATCGATGGATTACAGGAGCTCTATTGATTTTGTGGTTTCATGCGGGAAAGATCTAATCTTAATCCTCCATTGTTCATTTTCCTTAACCTTTCTTTTAACACCAAGATAGGGAGGCAACCCATCAGAATGGAAATTGTTTCTGAGGCATGTTGTCATAAATATATGCCACAGACAGTTTTATTTTATGGGAGAAGCCATACTTTTTGAAATAATAATAATGATAAAATTTATATGGTGTATGGCAGTTTACAAAGCACTTTCCCATATCAACTCATTTAATCCTGACAGCAAGCCTGATACGTAGGAGTTATTTTTTTTATTCTGATTTATTTATTCTGTAAGTCTCTTCACAACATGAATTTTTATGACTCTCCACTGTGTCACAGATGAGGAGCCTGTGTGGCTCAAGGTCACACAGCTCTTAAAAAATACGGTTTGGAGTGAGGGTGATCTGCACTCAAGTCCTGAGCCTGCCAGGTTGTACCCCTGTAACCTTGGATGAGGGGGTTAAATTCTCCATGGTTCATTTCCTTATCAAAAAAGGCCTAAGGAGCATGCAGAAGTGCCCACCATAGCTTGGACAAGTTACAAGACGTGGACTTGAACCAAGAAAGCAGAGCGACTGGGGCTTTATTCCCAGCCCTGCCACTCACTAGCTCTGAAGCCTTGAGAAACTAACCTCCTTTACCCAGGCTCAGCTTTATCTTTAAAATAAGTGTTCACCTATAATTTGTGTTTCCAGGCCACATTTACCTGGAAATGAAAAAAGCATTTAAATTCTAACGCACCCCTCCCCCATGTCCCATCAGGCAGCAGGAGAGGAAGCATAGGAGAAAGACAAAATGTTCACATTGGGAAGTTTTAGCGTGGACAATTTCCAAGTTGTTCTGGGAACTCACTTTCTATGGCTTCAGCTCCAGAATCGAAATCATTGCCTTGCTGTCTCATTGCTTTCTCTATTAGCACTTGAATGTTACTCAACAATGTAGGTAAGATAGAGGCAAATGTATCCCTAGCATCAAATGGCATTTTTTGCCCTCTCCTCTTCCCTTCTCCCCTCCCTTCCTTTCCTTTCCTTCCTTTCTATGAGAAAATGCATTACCTTCTGGGTCAAAGTCCGAGTCTCCCCTGATGAACCCTAAAGGTTCTGCCTTGTGCTACTTGGTACATGCCATTCCCCCTTTGTGGGTGGACTTTGCACCTGGACCCCCTTCTCCATCTGCTGAATTCATGTTCCTCTTTCCAAGATCCACTCAAATGTAACCTCCTTTACAGAGTTTTCCCTAATCATCCCAAGAAAAGGAATCACTCCCTCTTTTGGCCCCATAGCACTATCTTTAGGATGGTATTTGTGACACTGGATTGTAATTCCTTAACTACCATCTTCCTCCATCTGTGCACTCCTTGTCCTTATTCATTTGGCATCCTGATCACTTGTAGTGTTGTTATCTTTTAATGATACTGCCTTGCTGGTAAGAATGCTCATAACCCTGTCGAACAGTCTTTATTAGTCACTGATTCATTTATCCATGGACTCAGAATACTTTATAACACTGAAATAGGCATTATATTTATCATCCAACCTCTTCCTTAGAAAGTGGCGCTCAGAGAGGTAAAGAAACTTACTGAAGGCAGAGTTGCAAGTCAACTCTAGGACCCCTAATTCAGCTCTGTGCCTTTCTCTCAGTCCAACGTGTTCAGTAAACCTTTGCCACTCACCTACTATGTGCGAGGCACAGAGCAATGTGCAGGGAGATAGATTAACACATCATGGTCCTGCTCTCAGGGGTACACTGTCTAATAGGGAAGCAAAGATGTTTATCCACATCATCTAAAGCACCCAGAAAGGTTAAGCCCCATTGATTCGTTGATGTGCTGACCATCTCCTGACAGTGGGTCACAGGTCACAGCTAATGCTCCCTTAGGAACACTGCTCTGTGCTCACATGCCTGAGCTGCCTCATGCCAGATCCTGAACCCCTCACACTGTACTCTGGCTCTGACATTGGCATTTGTCCATATTCTGTCCCCCTGTTTTGGAGTTTATCTGACTCTTCTGGCATTGTGTACCCAGGCTCTCTTTCATGACCTTGAGGTTCTTCTCAATTTGTGTCTTGCTTTCTTTTCAAAATATATCTTTATTGATTTCAGAGAGAGGAAGAAAAAGACAGAAACATCAATGATAAGAGAGAATCATTGGTTGGCTACCTCCTTCACACTTCACACTGTGGATCAAGCCCACAACCTGGACATGTACCCTGACTGGAAATCCAACAGTGACTTCCTGGTTCATAGGTCAATGCTCAACCACTGAGCCACCGTGGCCAGGCTGTCTCTTTCTTTCTTTTTTTAAAAAAATATATATTTTATTGATTTTGTACAGAGAAGAAGGGAGAGGGATAGAGAGTTAGAAACATCGATGAGAAAGAAACATCAATCAGCTGCCTCCTGCGCACCCTCTACTGGGGATGTGCCCGCAACCAACGTACAGGCCCTTGACTGGAATCAAACCTGGGACCCTTCACTCCACAGGCCAACGTTCTATCCACTGAGCCATGCTGGTTAGGGCTGTCTCTTGCTTTCTTGATAAAGATTCCCTGCTCTAGTTTCTAGCCCTACAAAACACCACTGCCACCCTCCTCATTTCCCCCGGGTTAGTCCCTGCATCTGTAATGAAATTAACCTAATGCTGGCACCATCACAGAGATGTTTCCATTGGCCAACTTTCTTTGTGCCCCTGGCATGTCAGTTTTTTGGTTTTGTTGTTGTTGTTGTTTTGCATGGAGAACATATCTGTCAATGCACATCTTGCTTGAGATGATGGTTTCTAGCACAGCACCTGGTTTGCAAATTATAGCACATTTGCAAGATACAATCCTTGTTCCACCTAAAATGCCATCAGCACAGAGCACGGATAGCTTTGTAGATTATTTTTTTGAGTAAGCTCATGTGGAGTTTGATAAAACCTCCAGTTTATGATCCATAAACCATATGCTTCCGCTGAGATAACAAGGCCTTATTAGTGGTAACTACTGCATTAGTGTAACAGATATTAGCTGAGCTCTTTCCATCCTCTGTTCAGGTGAGTAAGGAAAGAACCGGGGACAGGTAGCCTAACAGGAGCTTCCTGAGAGCCAGCTGGATCCCAGGTGGAAGCGGGAGGACAGTCACCTCACTCTTCCTTCCCCAGGAAGCATGAGCTGGCTGAGGGACACACTTCTGGATGAGCCATTTGGGGGTGACAAGGTAGAAGGGCATGGTGGTCTCCAGAATGTCTAAGGGGAGAAGACACTTGGTCTGGCCCAGCTCTCAGTGAGTTTGAGTGGATTTCTGGGAGACTGAGGACTGACGCTCCACTTCAGCATCCTCATAGCCCTGGACAGTCATCGGACACTGGAACTAAGACTTGATCACTGGGACTGGATTCTCACAGACAGGAACCAAAAAAAAAGGCTATGGCTCCGGGAGGAGACAGCAAAGCCAGCTCTAAGCCCTACCTGCTGGTGGGGACGGGACTGCTAACAAACTACTTCCATTGTCAGAATGGGCTCAGCGCTGAGCAGAGTGGTGTTGATGGCAGCTAGATACAGGACAGAAGAAATCTACAATATGTCCCCAAATCTCTCTCTAAGTCCTCATCTTGACAAGCAGAGCACCAACGAGACTTCTAGGACAACTAATGAGGAGAGTCAGCAGCTTGTCCAGGTATAACCTTATGGTGAAATTCCAGAGACCTTGCCACTGGAATTTTAATTCCTCCTTGTCTGTTTGAAAACCTGGGTAATGCTACAAGGTAACATGGAGCCATGGAAGGTCTTAGAATAGCAGAGTAAATGAACAGATGCTTGTTAAGGAAGATTTATCAGACATTGTTTAAAAGGACAGACAAGGTGAACCCTTAGGAGGCCGGTCCTGTGGTGTTAATGGGATGGAGAGGGGGGATAGATGGATGTGTAAATGAAGGGAAATTGTCAGAATTCTCCTGAAAAGGCTGGGGGAGGAAGTTTAGATGGTGGATCAGGCAACACTTCTTCCCTTGCCCCCTGAAGGCACCTTGTCTCTACAGGAGAAAGGCTGGAAGACTTTACCTGTTCCACTCTCCCTTGAAATGGAGAAGCTCAGAAAGTTTGGGATTTATAAGAAAGGGTCAGGCTAGAATCCAGCCACGTGGGTTGGCCCAGGCAAAGCCTACGAAGGGAGGGATGGAGAGCTCTCCACGCTCATTCCATAGGTGAATTCCAATCCAATGCTGTACTGGGCTTCTGCTTTCCCATCTGAAAGGTGGGATCAGTGATCGGCTCACTCCCAAGAGAGGATCATAACAGAGTCTAAGGAGAAGCCACATAGATCAATGAGTGCCAGTCGACCTCTGCTCCTCACCAGCTGTGGGCTCAGACTCTTCATTAATATTGAACAGACACAAATGTAAAGTTTACATGTGCCACACACTTTACAAATGCCAACTCATTTACTCCTCTTTACAATGATATTCTCATCTCTATTTTACAGATAAGGTTATGGTAGTTCAGAGAGGTGAATTCACCCATTGTCACAGAGCTCCTAGGTGACAGAGCTGTGCACTTGGATTTGAATTGTACTGAAGATTTGTGTACTTTAGGAACACTGTACCTCAGTTTTTACACACACATACACACACATTGATCTATATTGATCTATGTGTACAAGAAAGATGATATTCCAAACCCATGGTTCACTGAAGAAAAACAAGGATACAGAGCATGATACTACTTAAATATTAAAAAAGCAAACACCTACAAGATGAAATGATGTATTTCTGAAGTAAATATTTGAGAGTGTAAATACCTGGAAGATTCTAGAAGAGCAGACTGGGTGACTTTTTTTTTTTTTTTTTTTTTTTTTTTGCAAAAGGACATAGGATAAAAGAGCCTGGTCAAGACTTAGTTTTCTAACATTAAAATTATTGTTATGTTAAGAATGTATTTACAATTAACGTGTAATTAAAATACACTTTAAAAAACTAATGGAAAAATAGGGTTGGCAGAGAGGGTACAGTTAGGAGTTAACTTATGAAAGACTTATATTTCTTATATCTACTATATTTGTATACTTACTTCAGTTAATAAAGGGTGCATGCTCAAGAAAAGAGAATGCTGTTGTCCTGAGTTGTAAATGATAATGTGTCTCATAGCTCATTTGACTTTGATCACGGCATGGCTTTCTCAGGTGAGGGAGGCTGGTGATGATGCTAATGAGGAGAAAGGAGACTGTGGGTGCTAAGCAGTGGGAATCTCTGGGTCCTCTTTCTCCTCTAGCTCACTGAATGCCAACATCTCTGAAATGTCTTTGGTTTTCAGAGTGGAATTTCATGCCTGCTGTGTTAGCAGACTCATTGGCTATGGCTACAGTAGTCCAGCCCTCCCCAGTCTCACCTCTCTTGCAGCCTCATGCAGACCAGGGTGCTTGGTTTTTCTTATGGTCTCTTTGAACTTGTTTAGAGGATGATAATGAGTCATTCACACCTTGTCCAAAGATCAACATCCTTTGAGAAGGAGACTGACAGGTCTCCACAGACTGCTTCATTAGGGTGGTTTGAAGCTTGGAGTGAGAAATTGCTTACATGTTTGAGCCAGTTTTGTTGATTCCAAATCCTCTTCTTTTTCTCCAACATATATGCTTAAGATCACCAAATCACCTCCAAAAACAGTTCAGTAACACTTTTTATCCTGACGCTAATTGAGGAGTCAACCTTTAATTAAAATCCTGAGTTCTGGAGTTGGACTGGGTGTGAATCTCAGCCCTTCCAACAGGTACCTCTGTGACCTGGGTCCTTTTTCTCTGAGCCCCAGCATTATTAGTTGTAAATGGGAATGATAATAGTTTAAAGGTTCCAGAGCTGTGGTGAGGAGGATGAATTGAGATGACCTAGGACAGTTTGCCGGCTCTGTTGACTAATGAGTTTGCTGACCACTGACATAGGGAAAGCACTTCACACAGTATCTGGCACAAATTAAAAACTCTGTAAATATTACCTCTTAGTATGATGCCTGCGTAGCATTTTACACCTTTCTCCAATGGCTCCTTCTCTCTTAAAATAACTTTTTTCTTTTCTGCTTAAAAAGGCGATAAATATTCATTACAGAGAAACTGAAAAATAAAACTATTCAGCACACAGAATAAGACAGAAGTTATACATAATCCTACAACCCAGATTTTTGCAGTTTTTTTCTATGAATGCACATCTATATATATAAAAACCTAAGCGACTGTTATGACCAAACAATTGGAATGACCAGTCGACCAATTGCTATGATGCACACTGACCACCAGGGGGCAGATGCTCAGTGCAGGACCTGCCCCCTGGTGGTCAGTGCACTCCCCCAGCCAACCTCCTGTGGCCCCTCCCGCTCCCCCCCAACAAGCCAGCCCCCCAATCAGCCCTGATCAGGGGGCCAGCCTGCCAACCTCCTATGGCCCCCCCTCACTGGCTGGCCGACCTCCCGTGGTCTCTCCCTACAGGCTCTGATGGGAGGGTGGGGCCGCTAGGCCAACCTCCCACAGTCCCTCCCTCCAGCTGGCTGACCTCCCCCCGCATGATGGCCCGGATTGGGAGGGCCGGCCAGCCAACGTCCCGGGGTCCCTCCCCTGGGCTGGCTGGCACCTCCATAGGCCTTGATCATTGGCCAGGGTGAGGGACTCCACAGGTGCATGAATTATTGCACCAGGCTTCTAGTATTTATATAATCAAATTGTGATCACAATGTATACATGATTTTATACTCTGCTAAATTGAATTACTAATTTAAAAAGCCGCATGGGAATAAATAGAGGTTCTATAACATTGTTTTAATGACTGCATAGTCCACATTCATAAACTTATGCTTACTGATGCTGAAGATAAAAGTGAGAGATATGGCCTCTTGTTTTCAAGGGGATTATCACTAATTATATAAGTATGTCATCCATTCTACAGATATAACATTTAGACAGTCTCTTACATATTAGAAATTTAGATTTCTAATATGTCTGTATTAAACATAATAAATGAAAAATATCTTAATACCTATTTGTTCACTACCATGGGCATTTCCATCTTTTAAATTCCAGTCTTAGACATGGAATTACAATTTGAAGATTTGATTTAAAGATATCCTTGAATCAAACACTCAAGGGGTAACTAGTTTTTTAATCACTGCTGATTTGATAGGCAAAACTTATCTTAATTTGAATTTCTTTGATTACAATTAAGTTTAGATAAGAAGATTGTTTTCTGCACCTGGAGACCCCCTTTCATTTCTGGGTTGGCAGGTGTCTTGAGTTTGCTCCAGGAGGCAAGGACTTTGCTTCCCCAGCATAGAGAGCAATGCCTAGCACATAGCAGGCACTCAACAGATATTTATCAAATGAATGAGCAGTTTCCTGAATACCATAATAAAAATGTTCCATGAATACATAGCAATTATATATACACTTTTTATAGTAATAGGAATGGGAACTTACCAAACCTACTCTTCTTTATAGTATATCCGTGATATTGTTTCCTGTAAGCTTATTTATACTCATTTAATTTTTTTAAATGCTTCCTGGTTGGGTAGCTCAGTTGGTTAAAGCATTGTCATGATACCCCAGGTTTGTGGGTGTGATTCCTAGTCATGGAACATATAAGAATCAACCAATGAATGCATTAATAAGTGGAACTACAAAACGATGTTTCTCTCTCTCTCTCTCGCTCTCTGCCCCCATCCTCTCTCTCTAAAATAAATCAATCAATAAAAAATTATTTTTTAAAAATTCTGCATAATACTGTAAGTTAGTCAAGGTGATCCCCATTGAAACAGTTAGCTTTTTATCTCTAGCTATTATTTATGGGTCATTTGTATTTCTCTATTGAGAATTATCTGTTCAAATTCTTTATCAATTTTTTTATAATCTTTTTCTTTAAGCTTTTAGATTTCTTTATATTCAGGATAATGAAGTTTTGCTTAAAATGTAAATTATAAATATTTTTCTAATTTTCTATGGCGTTTTAATCCTGTTTATGGCATTTTAATCATATTCATGAAATTAAATCTATCCATATTTTTATAAATATACTAGTATATTTTCTGCATTTGGTGTTATACTTGAGGGCCTTTCCTACCTCAATATGAATATTCATTTATTTTTCCTATATACTTTCATAGCTACATATGATACATTTGATATTAATTTATATGAGTTTTAATTAACTATATCGTATAAGGTAGGAATCTAACTTTTTTCTAGCTGTTATTATTACCCATTTCCATTTATTAAAGTCTTTATCATCACTGATCTGAATACTTTAAAAATATATTTTTATTGATTTCAGAGAGTAAGGAAGAGGGAGGGAGAGACAGAAACATCAATGATGAGAAAGAACCATTGATTGGCTGCCTTCTGCATGCCCACATTAGGGTTCTAGTCCACAACCCTGGCATATGGCCAGACTAGGAATCGAACCGTGACCTCCTGGTTCATAGTTCAACGCTCAACCACTGAGCCATACTGGCTGAGCCTGATCTGAATATTTTCAATTAAACATTAATTATTTATACATGAATTTCTTGGGCTTATTTCTGTATCTTATATTATGTCTATTGATCATTCTTTTCTTTGTCCTGTGCCAATTATTTTAAATTATTTTGATCTTATGTTTTGAGATCATGTAGTATAAGTTTATTTTTATTACATTAATTTTTAAAAATATTCTCACATGCTGTTCTATTTTAGATATGCTTAAGAATATGAAGTTGAAGATATAAAACTGAGATTGGAATTGCATTGTCATAAATTAGGAAGAATAGACATTTTTATAATGTTGAACCTTCCTCAATTTGTTCAGTTACTTTCTGCCCTTCAACAAAGATTTGTAATTTTTTTAATCTAGATTTTACATTTTCAGTATTAAATTTAGTCTTGGGTATTTTATTGTTTGCTATTAGTAATAGAATTGATTTTTCTATTAAGTGTTCTAAATGGTTATTTATAGCAATATAGAAAATATTGATTTTTATATATTTAACTAACCACCTTAATTCTCTCATTAGTTCTTACAGCTTTTCTATTACAAAATATTACCTGCAGACATTGATAAATTATTCATTTTACGTTTACATACTTGATTTCTTTTTATTAAATTGCCTCAAATTTCAAAAAAATGTTGAATGATAGAGGTAATGGCTGACAGCCTTGACCTCCATCTGATTTTATTGGGGATGCCCTCAAGTTTCATGCTACATTTCCTATTGGCTGTTGGCTTGAGATAGATGGACTTTATCATGTGAAGGGAATGCTCTATTTCTAGTTTCCTTTTTTTTTTCTCCCTCTCAAAGAGGATAATGAATTTTATCAGATGCCTTTTGGTATCTGCTGAGACACTCTCCTTTGACCTGTTCATTGCATTCCAAGAATCAATTTTATTTAGTTATGCTTTACAGCTGTGTTTAATTAACTAATCTTTAATTTAGAAGTTTCTGATTATTCATTAGAAAGATTAGGCTATAATTTGGACTACTTTCTGGATGTTTTATTATTCTAGCTTTGAAATCTGAATTGAGAAACTTGTTTTCTGCTGTTATTTAATAGCTTAAACAGGGTGTCATTTCCTCCCTTCCTTTACAGCCACTCCAGGCACACTATGCTCATTGGTCCTGCCAGTTCTGCTAATGTTTTCATACTGCCATCACCTCATAGTAAACTCCTACTCATTTAAAACCCACCTTACACCAACACTTCTCTATAGCCCTCTCCCACCATTTCCATAGGATCAGCATATGCTTTGATTCAGCCCTGTTTCTACTATAATTTATTCATCTATTAACCTATTTTTCCCACTGGAGTCTGAATTTCTTGAAGTGGGGACAGTCATATATGCATCTTGTAATTTTTTTGCTGAATCTTCAGTGCTTATCACAGTACCTGGCACATAGCTGTGCTTCATAACTCGTTGTTACATGAATAAATTCATAGTAAATTTTATCTTTAAACTTTGCCAGTAAAAATGTTTCAAAGAGGTATGCGTCTTTGCCTTTCTTTTACAGCACAATAGAGACAACAATCACTTGCTGCCATCCCGCACAAGTGGTAGAGCTCTGTGCTGGGATAATGGATGTGGGAGCATAAAGTATATAGTGGAAGGATCGAGTACAAAAAACACACAATAGCTATCAGACTTTCTTTGATATTAATAATAGGTCACATATTGAGCATTTACTGCTTTCCAGGTAGGAAATCATCAAATTTATTTCTCATAATAGCCCTGTGAGGTATATAGTATTGTCTGAATGTTATATGCGAGTGAACTGAATGCTAGCAATGAAGCCTAAGTGACTTGTGTGAAATCAAACAACTAACAGGTCCTGGGGCCAGAGCCTAAACCAGCACATTCTGAATTGAGTCCATCATCTAGAAGTGACTCCATATTGACTAGTCCATAAAGATAGTGTGCTCCACTTACGTGAGAAGTGACACATAATAGGCGAAGGGTGGAGATTTGCTCAAGTACCCTACTTCCCAGGTTCTGCCTAAGTTCAGTGGACAATAAGAAGAACAATGATAAGTATATTATTGGTGTATAGAAATGCCATAGATTTCTTGGCGTTAATTTTGTATCCTGCTACATTGCTGAATTCATTTATTAAGTCTAATAACTTTTTTGATGGAGTCTTTAAGGTTTTCTATGTACAGTATCATGTTATCTGTGAATAAGGACAGGTTTACTTCTTCTTTTCCAATTTGGATGCCTTTTATTTCTTCTTCTTGTCTCATCACAATGGCTAGTACTTCCAGTACTATGTTGAACAGGAGTAGTGAGAGTGGGCATCCCTGTCTTGTTCCTGTTCTTAGGGGAGATGGTTTTAGTTTTTGCCTATTGAGTATGATGTTGGCTGTGTGTTTGTCATATATGGCTTTTATTACATTGAAGTATGATCCTTCTATTCCCACCTTGCTGAGAGTTTTTATCAAGAAAGGATGTTGGATTTTGTCAAATGCTTTTTCTACATCAATTGATATGACTATGTGGTTTTTATCTCTCAATTTGTTTATGTGATGTATCACGTTTATTAATTTGCAAATATTGTACCATCCTTGCATCCCTGGGATAAATCCTACTTGGTCATGGTGTATATTCTTTCTGATGTACTGCTGGATCCGATTTGCTAGAATTTTGTTGAGGATTTTTGGATCTATGTTCATGAGGGATATTGGCCTGTAATTCTCTTTCATTGTGTTGTCTTTATCTGGTTTTGGTATTAGGGTGATGCTAGCTTCACAGAATGAGATTGGAAGTGCTCCTTCCTCTAACACTTCCAAGCTCAAGCAATCCCATTTACCATCACACCAAAAAAAATCAAGATACCTAGGAATAAACTTAACTAAGGAGGTAAAAGACCTGTACATGGAAAACTACAGGACACTGAACAAAGAGATAGAGGAAGACATAAACAGATGGAAGAACATACCATGTGCATGGATTGGTAGAATCAATGTCATCAAAATGTCCATACTACCCAAAGCAATCTATAGATTCAATGCACTCCCCATTAAAATACCAATGACAGATTTCACAGACCTAGAACGAACTTTCCAAAAATTCATCTGGAATAAAAAAAGACCATGAATAGCTGCAGCAATCCTGAGAAAGAAGAACAAAGTAGGTAGGATCTCAATACCAGATTTCAAGCTGTATTACAAAGCCACTGTTCTCAAAACAGCCTGGTACTGGCACAAGAACAGACATATAGATCAATGGAATAGAATAGAGAACCCAGAAATTGACTCAAACCACTATGCTCAATTAATATTTGACAAAGGAGGCATGAACATACAATGGAGTCAAGACAGTTTCTTCAATAAATGGTGCTGGAAAAATCGGATACATGCAAAAAAATGAAACTAGACCACCAACTTACACCATAGACAAAAAATAAACTCAAAATGGATAAAGGACTTAAACATAAGATGGGAAACCATAAAAATACTAGAGGAATCTACAGGCAGCAAAATCTCAGATATATGCCGAAGCAATTTCTTCACTAATACAGCTCCTAGGGCAATGGAAACTAAAGAGAAAATAAACAAATGGGACTACATCAAAATGAAAAGCTTTTGCACAGCAAAATAAACCATTAACAAAACAAGAAAGCCCACTGCAGGGGAGAACATATTTGCCAATGTTATCAATGATAAGGGCTTAATCTCCAACATTTACAAGGAACTCATACAACTTAACAAAAGGAAGATAAACAACCCAATCAAAAAATGGGCAATGAACCTAAATAGATACTTTTTGAAAGAAGACACAAGGAAGGCCAAGAGACATATGAAAACATCCTCAAAGTCACTAATTATCCAAGAGATGCAAATCAAAATGACAATGTGGTACCATCTCACACCTGTCAGAATGAATCAACAAATCAACAAACGACAAGTGCTGGAGAGGATGTGGAGAAAAAGGAACCCTCGTGCACTGCTGGTGGGAATGCAGACTGGTGCAGCCACTGTGGAGAACAGTATGGAGTTTCCTCAAAAAACTAAAAAAATGGAACTCCCATTAAACCCAGTGATCCCACTTCCAGAAACACAAATCAGAAAGGATATACGCACCCCTATGTTCATAGCAGCACAATTCACCATAGCTAAGATTTAGGAACAGCCTAAGTGCCCATCAGCAGATGAGTGGATTAAAAACTGTGGTACATCTACACAATGGAATACTATGCTGCTATAAAAAAGAAGTAATTCTTACCATTTGCAACAGCATGGATGGAACTGGAGAGCATTGTGCTAAGTGAAATAAGCCAATCAGAGAAAGATAAATATCACATGATCTCACTCATTTATGGAATATAATGAGCAACATAAACTGATGAACAAAAATAGATCCAGAGACAGAGAAACATTGATCAGAACGTCAAACCTCAGAGGGAAGGTAGGGGAGGGTGGGGGAGAGATCAACCAAAGGAATTGTATGCATGCATATAAGCCTAACCAATGGACACAGACAACAGGGGGGTGAAGGCATGGGGGGGGGGATGGGAGGGTAATGCGGGGATAAGGACACATATTTAATACCTTAATCAATAAAGAAATTTAAAAAACAACAACAATGGAACATCTATCTACCTGATTGACCTCTGCATCTTTCTTCTGATAAAAGTGAGGCAACCATTGATTAAGGTTTTCTTGATTTTTAGTTTACACTGTGATGTTGATTCATCCTGAAAGCACACCATGGGCAGTGTGATTGTGGACCATTTTTTTCCTTCTCTGAAAGTCTGAAACGGCACAGACAGGTAACAGGAAACAACCTTCCTTCAATCACTAAGTTCCTAGATTTATGAGCTCATGGCCATGAGCTACAGGTGAGTGACACTGACCTATGATCTGAAATGAGACAGACTTCAGGTTCCTCTCACCCCCAAAGGGAAGGCACAGTAGCGTTGCTGAAAGTGTGGAATGAAGGACAGTTTGGCGTTTTAGGGTCGACAGTATGCCAGCCCTGATTGCTGCTCATTCCATCTCCAACCACTCCTGTCTCTTTCCCACTCCAGCCTGAGACCCTAGCATGAGTGATAGAAGTAGCAAGAGGTTGTTCAGAAGATTAAATGCCCAAATCACCAGAGGCTTCCATCTCACAAGAATATTTAGACACTTTCCACTTGGCAGTCATTCATATTCTTCTGCAAAGGATGAACAGAAAGCCTGTTTCAAAGATGTTCCTCCTTCAGATCTCTGTACCTTGGAAGATAAAGTGAATGCAAGAATTTTGTTTTGAAATTAAATATTCATTAGGTTGGGTTAGAGCTATTACTGCTCTTGAGAAGACGACTGGATTTTTCTTTGTTTTAAAATACCTGCAGTCATTTCACTTGAGAATCAATTTCTGTACTAATCAGTCAGGGTAATGCACAGTGTGATTTTTCTAATAGCATAGACACTCCTTGAAATTGAATACGGAAAGACTCAAACTGTTTTACAGAAGGTGTGTGAGCAATGTGACATCACAGGGACCCTGCACACAGAAGCAGCCAGGAGTGGAGCAAAGAGCCTTGGGAGTCAGACCCTAGGCACTATGACAGCCTCCGAGTGAGCTCTTCAGCTCTGGTGATTGACAACTGTCTCCTAACATCTCAGAGTTTCCATTTCCTAAGCTGTAAAATGGGGAGCATACTTCCTTTTGGGGTTTGTGTAAGAATTTATAAATAACAGAAAATGAGCTGAACCTACAGATAGAAGCAATTATTCACACTTAACATAAGTTTTCAGAACTGGTCTCCAAAAGGCTTGAAAGCCATTTCTATCCTTTCAAAAAAAAAAAAAAATCTCTTATTGTTCATATTACCCTTGAATTTAAACATCTTTTAAAAGCTTTCAAAGCTTTGAAGGTTGATTTCAATGAAACCTGTTTTTATTCTAGGCATTTTTCCTCCTGTCATTCAGAGTAAAACAAAAAATATTTACTGTCAAAACAACAAGGGTTTGCTCTCGGGCACAAAATGAAAGCAGAAATGGCTGCGTAACTTATTTTGGCGTCTGCCTAGCAGTTCAATAGGACAGCTTTTAATTTGTCACTTCTTTAAGATTCACTTGGGTTGGAGAAGTAAATCACCAGTGCTAGGCTTTAGCTAAACTTGAACTAGTTGGGCCAAAAGGTTTATTCTTTATTCCTCAGCCACATATCCTTTCAAAGTGCCAAGTAAAGGAAAAACTATGTATTTAGTAACATACTCAAGATAGTACATCTAATAGATTTTTATTTTTCCTTAAAACCGGAGGAACTTAAAAGTATAACTTATTACCAAAGATCAACAACAGGTGTGGTAAGAGGTATAGGAGGTTAATGCTTTTCAACAAGCCTGCATAGACCTATTTAAAAGAGTTAATGCCCAAGTATTTTTTTAAATTAAAATCAACTATAAGACTCAAAGTTCACATCTCAACTCTACCAAGACATTCATTCTACCTTTCTGAGTTTCAGTTTCTTTATCAATAAATCGGGGATAACATCTCCCTGGTTCATGTTGTCTAGCACCTATCAGGCACATATTAGCTTCTCATTGTTGGGCCATTGTTGTTATGCAGAAGAGCTTGTGAAACAATTTTTAGCAATTCAATCCAGGAGTGAGCATTTCTTAATGTTTCTTTTATCTGCCTCAAATTTATTTTGCTGGAATCGAAGCTGTTCCCTCATTTTTGCAAAGTTGGTGATAACATCTGTTTAATACTTTCTGTATAAGGAGGCCATATTGCAAGCATGTGTTTATGCAATCATTAACATAACCATCCTCAACAGAGGTGTTTTTTGGCATCTCAGTTACCTAATTATAATCTGTAATCTGGCTAGACAGACTGTTTTAGTAAGAGGAAATGAGACTGACACACATACACACATATATACATATACATACACTCATAAATACATACATCCAGAAACATATATACTAGAGGCCTGGTGCATGTAATCGTGCAGGGAGGTGTCCCTCAGCCTTGCCTGCACCCTCTCCAATCTGGGACCCCTTGGGGATGTCTAACTGCTGGTTTAGGCCCGATCCCTGCAGAATCAGGCCTAAACTGGCAGTTGGGTATCCCTCTCACGATCGGGGACTGCTGGCTCCTAACCACTCACCTGCCTGCCTGCCTGATCACCTCTAACTGCCTCTGCCTGCCAGCCTGATCGCCCCCTAACTGCTCCTGTCAGCCTGATCGCCACCTAACTGCTTGCTCCCCTGCCAACCCAATCACCCCCAACTGCCCTCCCCTGCTGGCTTAATCTCACCCCCAACTGCCCTCCCCTGCTGGCCTAATCTCACCCCCAACTTCCCTCCCCTGTCAGCCTGATGGCCCCCAAATGCCCTCCCCTGCCGGTCTGGTCACCCCCAACTGCACTCCCCTGCTGGCCTGGTCGCCACCAACTACCCTCCCCTGTCGGCCCGATTGCCCCCAACTGCCCTCCCCTGCTGGCCAGATCGCCAACATCTACCCTTCCCTGCCAGCCCTCTTGTGATGACGTGAGGGCCACCTAGGCTTTTAGTAGTGTGTGTGTGTTTGTATATATATATATATATATATATATATATATATATATATATATATATATTTTTTTTTTTTTTTTAAATCGGTTCTTCAATACATATAAAAGTCAAGGTCCAGCTGCAGACTTCTTTTTGTTTTATGTTTTTTTGGTATGAAGTGTGCAGGGAATGTGAAGAAAAATAAATGCTTCCCCCTTTTGGGTCCCTTAAGCAACTGACTTTGAAATGAACTATGGCTAACTCAATGAGAGTCTAGATTAACCTTGGTTTAACAACCAACAGTTTACCAGGGTATTTATTTATTTATTTATCTATTATTTATTTTTTAAGGAGAATTTCTAAATCCATAAAGCTAGTCCTTGAGTCTTTTCCCCCCTTGAAAGCCCCATGCTAAATGTGGTCCAAATACCACATCTACACAGGCAGTCCTTTCCCTGACAACATCCTCCTCATTCTTCACTGTGACCAATTTCTCAAGCATATCCAGTGTCTGAAGTCAACTGAAGATGAACTGATTCAACTTCTGACAGAGGCTTTCTCTGTCTAGCCTGTATCACGTCTCCCCCCCCCCCCCCCCCCCGCCTTGCCCAGTGCCAGGTCAAGGCCTGCATGGGTCAGGTGGAAGCTTAGAGAGAAGCTATTTCAAGCCCTCGCCTGAATATCCAGTAGAAACTTGTGGAATAAAACCAGGCTAAGCTGTTGTTCTCAAACATGTTTATTTGTAAGTTTTACATGGTGTGTTACAGAAATTAATGGAAAATTTCTAAAAATTTCACTGTTCTGTTGAATGCATTGTACATAAAGTTAAAAATAATATGTCCATATATGTTAACAAACTGTCATCTGAGGTAAAGTTAAAGTAGGTCTAGAAATGTACGGCAACAGTCATTTCTCTTTCTCATCTTTATTAAAAAAATAGGTGTCAGAACGCAGAAATTGAAATGAACCAAACCCACAGAGTAAACATTTTTTTTTTTTTTAAAGAAGGTGCCTGGTACATGACATGATGGAGTTTCAGCAGACACTGGGATGAGTATGAATTGTCACAAAAGTCTTGTGGCATGTAAAGATTAAAGAGCTATGGGAAGTGGGGACAGAATGACAGGTGGCGTTTCCCTGGTTTCAAAATTTAAAGTGACAAATTTAGTGCTAGTGGAGGATGAGAAATTAACAGGATGAGAAATTAACAGCTGGACATATGGATTTTTCTATCAATCTAACTGGAACTGTGCAGACTCCCCACGGCCCTTTGGTATTCGCACCTCAACTCTTATTTGGGAATTCCACTGTGCTACTGGAATAGGATGCAGTGGTTCTGAGCTCACCAAACAGTGTTTGTTAAACATCAGAATTCTGTCAATGATAACATGGATGGCAGTCTAATATCTTGACTTTATTTCCCTCACTGGAATGCATCACACGGGCCATCTTCTTTAAGCTCAGAGTCAGTTATATTTTCAATCATGTTTAATGAATGAATGGTGAGTTCACTGGGCTGTCACTTTCTGCTATGACATTGGCTCTAGATGGCTTTTAACTGATACAGTGACCTCCACCAGGGTTCACTTTGAATGTGTTAGAAACAACCCAAAGAATCTGTACAATGGGGTGATACTACCAGACACACTCAGGACAGCCATATCGAGGAAGAAGATAGCACCACTTGTTTGGAATCTGAATCACGGACAACATAGCAATGTAAGCCATTTCCTCATGGGAACTGCCCATCTTATCAAATCCCCAGAAAACACCATCAAACTGGTTTCAGGACATCTCTTATGGTTCTCACGCCTTTCCCATTTCCTCCTTCATGTGAAAAGATGACCTAATTGTTAAATGTGTGCACGTTTCTGGAAGAGTCATGTGGACCAACAGTGACAGCTATGGAGGGAGGGAAATATGGCCCTTCTCACTTTTCGGGTTCTTCAGACCTTCCGCCTTAGGATGACATTTACATGGATTCTGTAATGGACATTTGGTCAGTTTATCTAACTGGAAAAAAGTTGGATTCCAGTGACCTGATAATGTGAAATTTGGGCTTCCAACAGTAACCACCACATGGACTTACCAATTTTTTCTTTGTGAGCAAGATTACCTTCTTCCAAAGCATTTCAATTTCTATTGATATGAGGAACCAAAGTACGCAGGCCTATTTAAGTTAATCATATCAATATAAATTCTAATTTTCAAATTTTTAAACCAAATAATAGTAATTACTCTCAAATCCAATTAATCACATGATTCTTTGAAGTTTTCTTCTTAGTGTTAAACCACTAAATTCAACATACTGTAACTGCATAGGAACATCCGGAAAACACACTTGACCTGTAGAACAATTCTCTGTAGGGCAAAAATATATAGATTCTTTATGAAAATCATGTGCTAAACATACGAACCAAACACTACACTTTTTCTGTCTCATAAATGTAAAAAAAGGAAGCTTAAACTCTCCTGTTTCATGTACAAATAGTCCAGTGATTTCCGTGGGGGAAGGTGGGAGTGGAGAGGCAGGAGGGAGGGTTAGAATCTGAAGGACAGACCTTCAAAATGTGAGTTGCCTTGCTCTTGTTTTACACAGAGGGCGGGCACTCTTGCGGAAATGCTAGATGAGATGATGGAGTCACATGCTCCCTTCCTGTTCACTAGCTGCTGATTGGCCAGCTGCTGCTGCCAGCTGTCCCTGAACTCCAGCCTCCTCCCATATGCTCCAGAGTAACATCTGGAAAGCCAGCCCCATCCATCACGTTTGTCACATCTTGCACTCAATCTGCTACCTTCTCTACAGTGTAATGGCATTATTAAAAAGCATTTTAATTAACATTTATATTTACAAAAAGAAAAACACCTGGCAATTTTTTTTTCATTAGAACTCCTTAAAGCCATTTCCCTTAAATATTTAAAGAGTTTAATGGTAAGGTTTTTTTTTCAAGTTATAAAATAAAAATCCCATTTGAATTTTCTGATGTACAAAAAGAGATAGAGATGAACCATTATGATCACAGAATCAGTTTGTTACTCTGAATACTCACGCCACCATTGTTCCATGAGAAAGTCAGTTTTTAAGATCCAGGGCTGCATTACCAGGATTGTACCAGAATTATTTGGCAAATGACTTTTCTTTGAAAATGGCACATGGAGAAGACACTTGTCTGCATAGCATCACAGCAGCAAGAGATCGGAAAAATAAAAAATATTGTTTCATTGTACTTAGAATTTAGAGCTTCTTAGGAAATCAGATGCATTTTTCATCTTTCTCATCAATGGGACTTGATGTCCTTTCCTACTCACAGAATGAGGATTCAAACCAAAAGCTGTCGTTCTTCACCAGGATGCAGAAATAGCTAAAAGGTTGTTTTGGCAACATTCTTGATCATAAAGAATAATCAACCCCTTATGTCTTGTGATTTCAAGTTAATTCATTCATATGAGACTTTTTCCCCCACTTAGATTTCTTCATCAATGTCTTCAAAAAGTCAAAAGCAATACAAAATTTGTACACCCATTCATTTTCAAACATGACAAAGGAAGGAAAGGGAGAAAATGGCAGACCAGGCCCTGTGCAGTGATAAAGTAACATCAGCACATGTCAAAAGGCATATGGATGATGAGAGTGTGGTCACAGAGGACCTCTTGCTTTGCCTAAAAGAAGTCAGTGCCAACCTTGTTGTAAGACTCTGAGGCCTGTCACTCCAAGTTGGACGTCTCTACAGTGGATAACACGTAGAGAAATAAAGAGAGAATTATGATTTTTCATACTGGGGGGGGGGTCATTCTCAAACCACATTAAGAGAGCTCAGAATGTTTGTTGGGTAAGCATTTGCTTGATTTAACGTTGGGTATAATTTTCTTATATTTTCCTGTGTCTTTGTTTTGTTTTGTTGTGCTGCCATAGTTATCTGCTGTTGGTTGCCAAAAACTCTTAATTCCTTCCTCCAAATGAGTTCCATTGGGAAATTATGAATTTCTTTGTGGGATGAAGTGAGGTGAAAGAATATAAGAGTCTGTCGCGATGCTGATTTCCATGCTAGTCTTGAAGAAGCACCCACCACGAGCCTGCATTGATGCTATTTCTTAGGTCTGTGGATCTGCGCATAGAGAGGCTCCAGCTCCTAGAGACAGAGGGACAAAGTGAGACCCACTCTTTTCCAGATAGGAATTTCTGAGACAACTGGGAAGGAGAGTTTGGGATTAGAACAGAAAGGTGACAATGTATGATAGATGACCTTGGGTGATTTTTGGAGTATTTGATCATGGTGCATATCATTTTGGCAACTTATTTTAATCATCAAGAAGAACTACTCACCCTGTTTTGTCCTTGGTTTTCAAGTGAGACTGCCCTGTTAGGAAAATAGCATGATGTAGTAGAGAGAGCTGGATATGCTGTGTGATATGGACAAGGAACTTATCCTGTCTGAGACTCAGTTTCCCAACCATGAAATGGGTATGATACTGTTCACCCTACAGGGTTTTTGAAAGATTATATATAAAGCATCTAAGCACAGTGTTCAGCCATAACAAGTCTTCAGAAAATAGTAACTATTATCATGAGTCAAGTGGAGATTTTTTTCAACAGTTTTATGAATGTCCACTTGATATGGCTGAAATTCTATTTCGACCTGCTCTTTGGTTTCTTTAAGCAGTGATGACTGGGCACACTTCACAGCAAGAGAAACAGCAATTGTGCCTTTAGCTCTTAGTTTAAAACTGCTGGGACTTGTTTCCATTCTATCTGCTGTTTCAGCTTGGACCAGACCTTTGCCTGCACCCATTGGAGTTGTCCTGAGACATACATACACAAGGCTTTTTGCCAATATAGAACGTAGCAACCTTTCCATCCAAACGTAGGTGGTAAATGTTGTTTGGCCTTGTTGAAAATACTTCAGGACATCATGTCAAAGGCCTGGGATGCACTGGCCAAGCAGACTAGATCAATGCTCTGGTCTTAAGCATAGATAGGTCCTTCCATTAAAACTGACCTTTATGCTGCCACTATTGGATGTTTGTTCCAGAATTAAATAAATATAGCTACACCCTAAGTATGCCATATATTATATATTAGCCTGTAACCTGACAGATGAGTAGTGGATCTTTTTTATTTGCTTACTAGAGGCCGGTGCATGAAATTCGTGCACAGGGGTGGTGGTGGTCGGGGGTCCCTCAGCCCAGCCTGCACCCTCTCCAATCTGGGACATCCCTCTTGCAATCCGGGACCACTGACTCCTAACTGTTTGCCTGCCTGCCTGATCGCTCCTAACCCCTCTGCCTGCCTGCCTGATCACCCCTAACTGCCTCTGCCTGCTGGCCTGATTGCCCCTACCTTGCCCCCCTGCCGGCCTGATTGACTTTAACTTGTCCCCCTACTGGCCTGATCAACCCTAACCACCTCTGCCTCGGCCTCTGGCCTAAGCCACAGTCTGGCCTCCCTCTGCAGGAGACAACCTGGTGGATCAGGGAAAGGCACCGCCCCCATTATCCTGCTGCTGCTGCCACTGCCGGCCTGAACCTGGGCCCTTTGCAGCCGGGCCTCGGCCCTTCATAGCCACTGCGGCTTTGTCCAGAAGACATCTGCCTTAATTAGCTTATTACCCTTTTATTAGTATAGATTTTCTTGAACCATCACATTGAAATGGCATTCTGTGAGCCCCTCCTGTGTTATCTAGCACACTAGGCATTTTAGAGTACACTGACTTTTTAATTTATCACAATAGCCATGTCAGACGGATGTTTTATCTCTTTTGCAAATGAGAAATCACGCACAGAGAAGTTAAGTCATTTGCGCATAGTCACACAGCTAGTGAGTTTGGGGCATGAGACTTAAAAGTAGGTCCTAGTCTATTTACAACAGCTGATAAAAAAAGGGACCAACTCTTCAAGCTGTAGTGTTGTAGAGTACTTTGGAGTTTATCAAGTTCCCTCGTCTCTTATTTTATCTGCCTAAGAGTCCTAAGAACAGCTTTTATTCTTTCCATCCTCATTCTGCAGATAAAAATGGAAGGTCAGGGAGGTCTGTGATCTCAAGGTCATTGTGCTGCCCCTCATGTGTCTCATAAATGTTTATCTTGATTGTAAAGTTGAAGTGGACTAAAATAGAAATTTGTCCAGATCCATTATTTTACAGATGAGGAATCTGAAGCCCAGAGAAGAGAGGTTTTCTTTCACCAAAGTCACAGGGTTACTTAGTAACCATGACGAGAACAGGATCCAGGCTATTTTCTTAAACACTTACTATGTTTGCCTTCTTCCAGGGAGAAGGCCCCTCCTACCCTTCCAGACACCCTATTTCATAATGTATAAGAGAACCAATTTGTCCCCCCATGCTTTACACCTATGGGACTTCATTCTGCCCTTTAAACATAATGAAAACATGTAATTCTTCTTCCAAGTATCCAATGACAAAGTATGGAGGCCCATTCTTCCACACCCTACTTCTGGTTACTGCTCGCCAGTTCCTTCTGTCATTTTACATGTGAAACTAGCACAGTGTGTGTGCAATAAAAGTTTGTTAAATTAATAAATGATTACGATACAATATCAATGTTCTTTGCTAAAAACACTCCAATTTGGCTTTAATTCTCTCAAAATCTAATCTAGCAAGATTTAGAGCAAGATGATTTATTAAGCACCTAATCTATTCTACCGTCTTAAAATGTTTCCAATACCTGTTGTAAGGCTAAACTTGTATGTTTCCTGTGTGTTTGTAATCTTGGGGAGGGAGGAGGGGGGCCAAGGTGTTGTTGTCAAGTACAAGTCCTGGGAAAAGCCATTTTTGGGGCCTACGTTGGGGTATCAGGATGCCTCTCCATCTTCTCTGGGTAGACTTCCTCAGCCCACTCTTCTTTTTGGATGCCCTCAGAAGTCAGGCTGCTTTGATCTCACCCTACAATGTGCTCTGTTCTAAGTTTGGAACTAATTTATTCAATGGAGAATGACACCCTAAAACAGAAAAAGACAGGAGGCTCAGACGGGGTAATTAATGCCACACTGCATTAACTTTCTGTAGCTGAGATAAATATTCACACATCCCCGGCAAGCTGGAATTTAGCTTCAAATACCCATCACAACAGCGGTAACGAGTGCAGTCAACTCTCAATTATCCCCACTAATGAAAGGGAGCAGTGGCGTGGAAACCCCAAGCCTCAGATCGTCCCAAAGTCTGACACTGTGATGCATTATCTGTTTGGGCAGCAGCTTTGCCTTCCTTGTTACCGAACCTTAGACTGTCAGAGCTGGGGGAACTTGGAAATCATCTGATCCAGGAATTTCCGACCTGACTTCCCGCAAGGTCACGATGGGGTCTTGAGGCTGTTTTCAACATTTCAAAATGCCTAAATGGAATCACACGTTAGCACAGCGTGCTGGTGTCTTTAGTTTTCACTGGGCAGATTTGACCACGTCTTCAAATCCTTCAAAGGCTCCCCATTACCCACAGGGCAAGGCCAAAGCCCCTTAGCTGGGCACATGAGACCCATTAGTCTCCTTGTCCATTAGAGCTAATAAATGCCTCTTCCAGAACACAAGTCAAACTCAACCAATCAGGTCACGTATGGCAGGCTTTAACAAAGTTTTTTTTTTTTTTTTTTTTTTTAATACCTCTGCCAGAATGTTCTTTCTCAAATGGATTTGGTCATGCCAGTCTCCTGCTTGAAATGACCCTCCTGACTCCTTATTATCCCAAGGATAATGCAAACACCTCAGCATGGCACAGGAGGCCTTTCCAATAATATGGCTTCTCTCTCTCCTATGCCCACCTTCCATCTGGTACTTCTGGTTTACCTGACAAGGCAGGCCTTTCCCATCTCTGAGACTCTGCTCAGGCAGTTCCTCCTGCCTTTGGGCCTCTCTTTGCCCTGCACCTGGGATTCCATACTTTCAGAATCATTTCAAATACAAAGGCTTCCTAGCCTCTCTAGTGCTCTGTGTAGACCTGTCTACAGTGTCATCATGTTAACTCCTAAACCCTCTACACAGTGAGCTCCACTGCACCCTTCACATCAGTGTCCCAGATGCTGAGTGAGAGCTTAGAACATGGGCGGCACATCTGCTAACAATATGGAAAATGAGGATGTGAGTGAATGAATGAGCGATTTTCTCTAAATCAGGAATTGGCGAATCTTCATGAACTTTAAGCTCAATTGGGCCTGATATCTTAATATCTTCATTTCTAGAGGTCAACAATGTAGATGGAAAACCAGACAATACAAATAAAACCCAAATCAACTCCCCAATCTTTGACTCCCCTGTTTGCTGGGAGGTGCAGTGAAGGGATGGAAGCACACAGATTTGAAACCAGGCAGATCTAGTTAGTATCCCCACTGCCAATTCCCTGCAGCCCGAGTCCCCCGGGGACACACTTGCAGTGGAACCTGCTGGGCTGATTACTCACTGCAGCGAGGGAGCCATGACATCTGTGTAAGAGGGCCTTAGGAAGGGCTTGTTACAAGCTTGGGCTTATGTTAAATGATTTGGGGGAGAGCCAAGAATGTAAGGGTTTTCTCTGGGGTGGATGCCCTCAGGAAGCAGGACTATGATTATTTTAATAAATCTCATCTTGAGGGCAGAAAGAATGAAGCAAGGTTTAAGGGAGGAGAGAAAGACGTTGGGTCATTTTTATAATGTGGACGGTGCTTATGTTGCCTGTCCTGGGCCATGGCTACCGAGTGATCTTTACCATCATAGTCACAGAATGGCCTTATCCAATGCTGATGATCAGTGAACTACTTAGCTCACAGTCAACAGAGCACCAAGGCCTTGCTGTGAGGGTAGGGCTCCTAGCTGCCAGGCTGCCGTCCTCTTTCTCACTGTTACCTACTTAGTACCCGTACGACTCTGTGATGGTCCCTTACCCATCTGAGAGCCAGTTTTCTTATCTGTCATATGAAGCTAGAAATCCTCTCTGTGAGCTGTGCCATGAGCATTAAAGGGGAAAATACTCCGAGATTGCCTAGCACAGAGGAGGCACTCTAAGAAAGGTTAGGTTCCCATATGTCTGGCCCGTGGCTTTGCACTTACTCTACAGAAGATGCTCTTAGGCCTAAAATCACCTGTCGGTGGCTCCTCCTTCACAGCATGTAAGAGCCGCTGCAACTGGGCTCTGTGATGAAACCTAATACTGTCCATGGGTCAGCCCGGGAAACTGGGCAGAAAGGATGTGGGTTCATCTGAGGAATCTGGCTCCAGGCCCTGTGGAGAACAGAGACTTCCACATACTTGTAGACCAGAACACAAGTATGAATCATGTGCTCACATACAGCAGCCAGGCAGAACCACAGGGTGATAACAGCTTACATTTACAGAAACATTTGCAATCTCTAAAGGCCTTTTCTGTATCACATTCGTAATCTCACGTGGGCGTCACACTGAGGCTGTAGCCTGGGCAATCCTATCTCCATTTACAGAGAAGCAGCAAGGCTCCCCAGAGTTTGGTGACTTGCCCAAGGTCACTCAGCCAGCACAAGGCAGACCTGAAATATAACTAGGTTGTTGCTGTTTTCTTAGCTTTAAAAAACTTTGTGATTAAATATATATGGCATAGCATTTGCCATTTTAATCATTAAGTATACAATTCAATGGTATTAGTTACATTCACAATGTTGTGCAACCAGCACCACTATTTCCAAAACTCTTCTTCATCACAAACAGACTCTGTCCCCTTTAAACAGTAACACCCTGTTCCCCTTTCTCCCCAAGCACTAGTAACCTCTAATCTACTTTCCATGTCTATGAATTTACCGATTCTGATTTTTTAATCCATTTCACTGAGATATGATTTACATAAGATGAAAAGTTCCCATGTTACCTATGCAGTTTGATGAGTTTTGAAAATGTACACACCTGGGTGCCTACCCACCACAATCAAGTAGGACATTTCCTCACCCTGAAAACTCTGTGTCCTTCTCAGTCCACCCCTCACTCAGGTGCTGCAACCACTGATCGGCTTCCGACCTTTATCAATTAGATTTGTTTTTCCTAGAGTTCCCTGGAAGCACATCCAGCCACTGCCCTCCCCACCACTTACTGGGTGTAGGTGTCAGTGCAAGAAGGGCCCTCAGGTTGGCAGTTCCTGTCTTACAGGAAGATTCTGAAGCCTCCAGATCTGAGGGCTGTTCAGCCCGAAGTCCAGGAGAGATGGTGGAGAGCCAGGAGGGCAGCCCAGGTCTGATCCCATTTCTGTGCTGGTTTCCTCACTCCCCCATTTAGCCCAGCTCCTTTGGCTAATAACACAGGGCAAACAGTGTATTCTAGCTGTGCCCACTATTCCACACATGACTTAAAACCATGCTGAAATCTCAATCTCCTGTTTGGTTTTCTTTTCTGACCTCCAGAGTCTCACATCTAGCATCTCTAGTCTCAAACTAAACCTGCCTTTTTCTGTTCAAGCATGTTGTTCTATATACCTTAGGGCAGGGATAGGTACCACCTAGGCCTCAGAATCAGGAGCCTGGGGGTAACTCTAGACTTCGCCCCCTTCCTCCCATTTCCCTTCAGTCTTAATTTCCTCCGGATATCATCTTTTAGGTATCTCTTGGCCCAAAGCCTACCTCCCCATCCTGGCCAACGGTGCCTTCAGCCAGACCCTTCACCTCTCTTGCCTGAGCCCTCCCAATGGTGTGGGTTGGACTTCCCTCTGAGTGCTGTGCCTGTGGAATGGACGGATTATTTTCTGTTTCTGTGGCTTTCCGTTTTAAGACTCTGCTATTTGGTTCTATTAAAAAACAGAATAGTAATAATCATCCTGAAGACACATATTGTACTTTCAAAGCCTTGGGAGGAGCTGTTCTAATTATCCATATTTATCCATATGAGGGACCAGGGTTTAGAGGGGTTATATGTTTGTCTAAAGCCATCTGCTTTGGAACCATCATTCAGACCCAAGTTCCCTGAACTCTGTGTCTTTTTTTCTTCCTCCTTTCCTCACCCCCCCCGCCCCCTTTTTCTTTTTTATGATTCTTCTTCTCCGAGCATCTGAAGTTCAGCTTTCTTTTCCCTTGAACAGTAGAAATCCATCAGGTATTATTTTATATGTCTTGGGTTCCTACTATGAAGATCAGTATTAAAAAATGACAGCAGCTTGTTATTTATGGCAATATCTGCTGTTAGTAAGGGAGACAGAGCAAACAATTCCCTATTGTTACAGACGCTCCTTTGGCTTGACAGCTGGGAAAGTCTGATAGGCAGTTTATTTACTTAGCCATTAAACCAAATAAATGTTTTCATTTTTCTTTCATCTCCTCAAACGCTAACATTTTGCCCTTAAAATTGGTCTAGCAACACATCAGTGAAGTATAAATTACCTGCCATTCCCACACCAGCCATTATAATATTATTTGGGTTCTTTTTTGCCCCCGTTGACCCAGTCTTTCAAAGACATGTGATTCTCCCAGGTGGAAGGGGAGGGGGAAATGAAATAACTGAAGATATGTTGCTTTATTGCTAACACAGGAATGCCATTTGAGATGGGCCCCGAAGCTCCCACCTTCAAGGCTGGAGTCCCTTGGTTTCCTCTTACTGTGGTGCAAAGCGGCTTTAACTTATCAACAGATGTCACCCTGCCTACTCAGAATTGTGCAGGTATTTCTAATAAAAAAAACAGCTGGAGATAATGGTTGTGAGGGCGATAAGGAAGACGGGACTCCTGCTTTCCCATTGTACGAAAGCACAGGGGAAAATAAAACCACGGATGGAACCATCCCTGCATGTTATCCTCTCTGAACGCCTGGAAAGGCACTAAGAAATTGCAGTTAGTAAATTTCCAGCTGGTTGGATGGTGAATGGAATGGAGACAGAAAAATCAAACGTGGCTTGCTTTTGATGGAGAGGCCCGGAAAGGCTCATTTGGACTTCCGGGTGGGTGACTAGGGGATATGTCTGCAAGGCTGGCATCAGCCCCTTGGCATACAATTCTTGATATGCAATTCTTCATAGGCAATTGTGAAACTGCCAGGCTAAGCTTTCAAAGGGAGAAAATTGCTTCATTGCAGATTAGGGTCCAGCACTCCTTTGGAGCTGGTAGCTGCTTATTATGATTTACATGTAACTATAAGACTGTTCATTTTTTTTTTTTTAAGTGAAAAGAGGCCTGTGAGGCCCTAACTAGTGTCATTCTGACTACGGGACAGGGAAGGTCAGAGAGCTAAGAAATGGGTTTTTCTTTTCTTCCCCACTTCAAAACTGTGTTGAGGCTAGTTAAAAGTTAATTATCTGAAGATATAAAGTTCAAAGCAAAATCTCCCAGCCAATGGCCTGGGTCCTTATGGTAAAATTTATTCAACAGAAGGTCTAATGTACATAATCCAAGGTAGTGGAGAACCTACATTTATTGAGCACATATGATGATGCTGGCATTGGTGGTGATGTTGGTGGGGGTGTGGTGGTGTTGGTGGTGATGATGGTGGTGATGCTGTTGTTGTTGGTATTGGTGGTGATGTTGTTATTATTGATGGTACTGATGGTGCTGGTGTTGGTGATGGTGGTGATTGTTGGTGTTGGCAGTGATGTTGGTGTTGGTATTGGTGGTGGTGATGGGATGGTGTGGCAGCTAACATTTAATTTATTAGGTGTTTACTATGTGTCAGACATGGTACTAAGAGCTTCACAAACATAACCTCATGTAGTTCAAACAATAACCCTATGATGCAACACTCTTTTTATCCTAATTTTTCAAAATAAGACAGAGACAGTTTAAAATCTCATCAGGGTCACAGAACTAGTAAGTGGTAGCCAGATTCTCAACTCAGACAGTTTCACTCCAGAACCCAGATTTTTAAACTGAATTTTCAACGGGGTACTGAGTGTCTGCCTCTATGCCAGAGACTCACCTTATGCTCTCTCAGTTAACATCATGGATAATATAAGCCTCTTCTAGCAGATGAAGAAACCAAGACTCAACAGGAATTATGGTTCTTGCCCAAGACTTCTTGCTCTTAAGTAGCTGAGCTAGAATTTGAACTCAAGTTCCAAATCCTGAGCTCTCCTTACTACACCATGCTACATCCATTCACAACTCAGCCACGGCTTAAGGTTCTGGATGGAGCAACAAATGCGCAACAGGCTGAAGCCCCACAAGACAGTTCAGCTTACATCACTCTCTCAAGCTGAACAGACTCATAAATATGAGGGTTTGATACATTGATCTGCAAATGGTCCAAGTCATCTTTGTTTTCTAGCAGAACTTCAATTTTAGGATGATGTTTGCTGTTATCCTGATGAATGGCTCATTGCCTCTAGTTCATTCATCAAAATTTTTCAAGGCAAGATGAAGCATATGAAATAACATGTATAAAGGGGTAGAAAACCTCCTGGGGATTCTTCCCAAAGGAGTCCGCCCAGGATCCTTAACTTTTCTCTTTCCTGGATCATGATTTTTCCTTTAATTTACCAGCTCCCAAATAGCTTTGCAAGATTGATACTGTAGATGGGTATCAGTCTTGTAAAGACTGATCATGGTTTTGGATGGCATGATGTGTTATTATGTGCTATTGTACTGATCTAACATGGAAAAATATACAGTATATTAAGTTCTTTGGTCATGAACTCTATTAACCATCCCAATTACTTACATGTGACCTGAAAATGATTACAAGGGAGCCTCAGAATCCATTTATGAACAGTGAAAACTATTTACCATTTTAATGGTTCTGACCACGCTGTTCAGGACTAAAGAAAAGGAAGCTCTGTGGATACAGCCTTGTAGTCCCCCACACTATGGAAAACTAGGAAAGTATCTGAATTGAACACATTTGTCAAGGAGTGACTGAAAAATCATGTCTGGGTAACAAGGTATACTTCTGTCTCCTGAGAAGGTTCGCCTCATCAGCAACTCTTTCTCTGGATCAAATCAGATGTATTGAAATTCAAGTGCCAAAAGCCACTTGTAGTAAATGTGAGCACACCTCTCTCAAAGTAGCTGCTGATGGAATCTGAAGTGGCTGGGGGCCAGCACACACTGTAGCACAGGTGTAAACTGCAGAGCCCCAGAGCGAATGCTGCATGTCTTTGGCCTTTGAATTTCCCTTTCCCATTGGGAAGCGGGCAGGGCCCCTTTGGCTAGACACAATGGACTACCATGATCTTACATCTCTATCAGTCTTATTTCAAGCACTATTTATTGTTGCTTCTTAGTCTGGCTTCTCAGTGTGATTGGTTGGAGTGCAGGCACATGCAGTGACACTTTGTTTATAAGATTAAAACATCGGAACCACGTCTCACTGAAAATTGATCAGGGTGGGCAGAATGTGTCCATCTCAGAATTGATGCTTTCAGAAACTGGATCCACATTAAGTAGCATTGACCACGCCTCATTCTGTCATCACCAGTCATTGCAAACATATAATTAATAAAATAATAGGGCCATTCCCCACTCTTCACCCCTACCCCTACCTCCCAATGTATGTCAAAGGTCATGCATCCATGAGGAAAAATTAGGTGACAAACAAGACACCAGGCAAGGAGAGATGACGTGAACATTCAGGGATATGCTCAGCAAGGAGAGATGGTACAAAGATCAGGGACGTAACTTTCAAAGTGAGGAACAGGCAACAAAAGGGAAAGCAGATGGCTCAAGGATGAAGGAGATAAAAGGACAGATACCTACCCCGACCTGTGCTATCTAGCTACCGGCCTGTGGACTTATATTATCAGCACTGGGCTCCCCACTGGGCTCCCCAAATGGATCACTGTTGGATGAGGCCTGTGATCCATCGGGCTAGAACACAAGAAGATAACACTTTTTTTTTTTCTTTTCAACAATTGAAAATATAAGACAGCTGGGCACACTTCTCATGCACACAAATAATTGGCTATTTTAATGCAGGCATCAACTTCAGTTAGAGATACTGCACCCACAAATGGGAGAACTTGTAAGAACAACTTAGTAAAAGGACAATGGTTTTTAGCTGCTCATTGGAACATAAAGCCCCCTAGTAACCCTTTTAGAACTTAAACGCCTGAGTCAGCATTCTTTTCTACTTAGGTTTCCTCGTGCATTGTCCATTTCAGCTATAGAGGTTTTGATGTTAAGGAAAAACAAAAACAGAAAGAATAAGCCTGTCACTTACAGCTTCTTGCTCTTCGCTTTTGCTGGGACTTTCAAAGCCCTCTTCGAAGATGTCATCTGTGGTAGGATCACTGGCGTGGGACGCAGATGACTTGGACGGAGAGCTCTGTCTAGGGGCTGGCGTTGGAGCTGAACAGAGACCATGCAAAGAGATGAAACCCAGTAAGTGTCTGGCTGCAAATGTGTGTACCCCACAGACACCTCAGGGATCTGGTTATGTTTGAGTCAAGTCACAGGACTCCTCTTCCTATCACAGGTCAAATCAGGTGAATAGTTTAATATTTCCTTTGTACATATTTATCTTGTCCTCTCACATTCTTTTTTAAATCTATTTTTAACTTCATTCTTATTGTTGACACTACTACAGATGTTTTCATTCCCTCCGCCTCCCCTTGCCTATCTCCACCCAGCCCCCACCTCGCTTCCCTCTGGCCACTGTTGTCTGTGTCCATTCTCTGGCTAATCTCTTCATTTTCTTTTATCCAGTTCCCTCTAGTCCCCCTCCCATCCCCCTCTCCCTCTGACAGCTGTCAGTCTGTTCCATGTATCTCACATTCTTGATGGTCAGGAAGGAGCTGGTCCACATGAATGAAATAAACAGTGATTCTCAAGGGATAGTCTCTGAATCAGTAGCATCAGCCACATCTGGGCACTTGTTAGAAATGCAAAAATGTCCAGACCTACTGAATCCGAGACCGTGTTTCTGCACGCTCAAGTTGAGAACCATACTTTTTTTCCTTCTCTCTTGCTTAACATCATACAATTAATTCAGTAAGAATAGATCAGAGAACAATGATATACATTGAATGAATGCCATCTATGTGTCAGATACTGTCAGAAATGTTACAGACAACCTCTGTAACCCTCATAACGCCTCTTTGGAGTAGGGTTATCACAATTACACAGAAGAGGCAAGTGAAGGTTGCTAAACTGCTCCAGGCCACACAGTTGGCAACTGGTAGAACCCGGCTTCATCGCCTGACACACAGTAGATATTTGTTTAATAAACAGGTGCTAAATAAGGCGTGTCTCAGGGATCTGGGAAAATGGCTGTAACTGATGGTCACTTCAAAGCTGGTGTTGCAGCCCTCATTCTATACAGGTGTTCATCTTCTGTCCTGATATTCCCACATTTTTCTTGTCTCATTTGTTCCAGAGGTTTATAACAAATACACCATTTGAAACTACTCTTCCTTAAAAAAATTCTAATTTGCTATTGAAAATACTATTCACTGGCTCGGACCAAGTGAGGGATATCGTGGCTTAAGCTGGTAGCTGATTTCAACACCATTGATAAGTACCCCCTACCATCACTTCTCAAAATTTACTATAGTCTGGCTGCTTATCAGACAGTGAGTGAATCTCAAACTTGGTGAGTTCCTTTTGCCTCAATGGACTTATATTGAGAATAACAAGGCAGTTTGTTATGTGCCAGTGAGCCAGATAGTGCTAGGCACTTCGCATCCACTATACTTTCTAATATAAAGATGCTATTGTTTGTTTTTCTGATGAAGATACTGCAGCTCAGAGAGGTGAAGTGATTTTCTTGGGTTAACAGTTATGAAAGAGGAGCACTAGGATTTAAAAAAAAAAATTTAATCCTCACCCAAGGATATTTTTCCCCATTTATTTCTAGAGAGAGTGGAAGGGTGGGGAGAGGAGGAGAGAAAGATGGAAGGGAGAGAGGGAGAAAGACACACAGAGAGAAATATCAACGTGAGAGAGACACATCAATTGGTTGCCTCCCTCACATATCCCTGCAACCAAGATACAAACCCTTGATGGGAATCAAACTCGTGACCCTTTGGTACATGAGCTGACACTCTAACTATTGAGCAACTGGCCAGGGCAGGAGCACTGGGGTTTTAACACTTGTCTGACACTGTCTACTCAACTGTGCTTTTCTGTTGAATGTTTACTTTTGGTCCAACTGATCCTCCACTCGAAACATATTAAAGATGATGCTGATGGAAAAGAGGACAAAAGTCTGGTTTCACTCATTTTCTTTAAAATAAAATATTAAGTTTTTCTCTCATTTAAAAGAAGTCTGTTTTGTTCCATGAGATGATTATGGAACAAACAAGTTAGCGTGGGTTTGAGATAGGCTATATGGAAACACTCTAAATTGTGGACGTTTAATAGTTATTAGTATAATTCAATTCTGACTTATGTTTGAAGTGTTTTATTGCTTACCAAAGGCTCAGAACCCCAGGGGACCTGCCAGTTCTGAGAGATTCATACTTACTGAGTGAAATCAATAGGGAGCATAACTAGGAGTTAATTTATGCAAGTTTATTAACCTTTAGGAGGTTTTATGAACTATCTCTAACTCTACAACAGTGGATTCTCAAACTGGGGCAATTTCACTCCCCGGGGACATTTGGCAACAGCCAGAGTCACTTTTGACCATGACTACCGAGCAGCTGTATAATACCACTGGCATCTGGTGGGTGGAGGCTGGGGATGTTGCTCCACACCCTACAATGCACAGGACAGCCTCCTCAACCAACATCAACAGTGCCAAGGCTGCCAAACCTGCTCCCAGACACACCAGTAAATGGGTGATTTTGGTTTTGTCTGTTTCATTCCCTGCAACCTTCCCCTGTTGTAGATACTCTGCCAACAGTATGAGACATGTAGGGATAAGGAAGACACACTTCCTGTCCTCAAAGGACTTCAATTCCCCTCTGCTGTTTGTGGCTGGCACGTTGAAAGAGAAATATTTCTTTTCTAATGATGCTTGCTTATTTATGCATGACTGTCATGTCTTTAATATTTCATTGCTTTTATTCATTATTCTTCCTTGAAACATTGAGATGCTCCCCCATGTAGATCATCTGGCCCGAGCAGAAGTAGGTTGCTTATCCATTTCAGAACAGTATCCACAATCTGACTGCAATGACAGTGTCTAATTATGTGAACATTAGGTTTTGTGTGTGTGTGGACAATTCATGGCGTTGGCCAAGCAATGATCCCTGTCAGTAGTGACAGTAATGAAAATGTCAAACTCATTGTTCCATGAGCCTTTTCTTTTTCCTTATCAATTGTCAAGGCACAGGCTGAATCTCCAGACACCCTCTCCAAATGGTGTCGACCAAGCACAAGTGTGTTCAAGTGTATCTGGACTCTGATTGGCTGCACAGTTCTGGTTTCCCAGATGTTTGCAGTAGAAAAGAGAGCTGGGCTAGAACCATTGAATATCAGAACTAGAATGGGGCACACTGCTTATCACTTACTTTAACTACAACACAGCTGAGGTTAAGAGAAGTCCTACCCACACCCAAAGACACAGCGTGTGGTAGAGGAGCCAAGATTAGAACCCCGGTCCAGAGCTCTGCACAAAACCACTCCATAAAACTACATGCAATAAAGCAATATACAATAAAACTACTTCAAACCCTGTGAGGTATACTACAGAATGTGTTAGCACATGTACCATTGAATCCTTCTAATAATCTTGAGCCCAGGATAGATGAGGAAATCAAGGCTCATAGAAATAAAATGATGTGTGCAGAGGCACAAAACTAGTAAATAATAAAGCTGCCATCCAGTTCCCAGTCCTGAGCCTCCTGCTGGCCATCATCTTTTCTCTCTGACTAGCCTAAGTTTTGAGTCCCAATCTGGCTTCAGCTATACCAGTTGTAGGAGGCCTTATGGTTGCTATATCTCTGCCCTAACTTTTTCCTGATCTTAACGTTCTAATTTTTTATCCTTGTTCCTAAAATTATTGGATTCACATATAACATTTTTATTTTAATGAACCGTACAAGATCCTGTGTCATTGCTGGGATATACACGAGTGAATGAATGAATCAAAGAATGAATGAATGAATGAGCAAATGAACAGAAACCTAAGAGGCAGAGTGACGTGGTGGAAAATCAACAGGTTTATATTCAATTCTACCACTTTGTCTATTCTCTTTGTCTTTGAATCTCACTTTCATTATCTGTGAAATAGGTTTAATGCAACTTGGCATAAGCATTGTTCTGAGCATAAAAATAATAAATGTAAAGCATGTGGGGAGGTACGGATGTTATAATTGGTACCTAATAATTGGCATCTATTATTATCAGTAGTAAGAGTAACATAAACAAAGAGTCCTATTGAATACTAGAGGCCTGGTGCACAAAATTTGTGCATGGGTACGGTCCCTAGGCCTGGCCGGCGATTAGGGCTGATTGGGGCCTTCTGGCTGCCAGCCAGGGCCTCTCTTCCCTGGCTGCCGGCTGCCAGCCAGGGCCTCCCTTCATTCCGCACCGACCCCTGGTGGTCAGTGCACGTCATAGTGGGCAATCAGTCTCCCAGTCAAACTCCCGTGGGGATAATTTGCATATTAGGCTTTTATACTTATGGATAACTAAGATGAGTTCTCTGAGCCCAGACACAAGGCATCACTCGCACTGGGTTTAGGAAGGGCACTCACGTGAGTTGGTTGATGGTGTGGTAGAAGTCACAGGGGTCAAATTCAACTGGGAGATGTCAAAGTCATCACAGTCATCTGTATCCTGTGCCACCCCGACTTTGCTGAAGTAACTGGAGAAGGCCTCTGAGGTACAGGTGAGGGAGGGTTGGTCGGGTTTGCGGGAGGGCACGGGTGGAGGCTGGGCCATCTGGAAATCCTTAAACATTTCTTTCCCCATTTTCTGTCTGGGCTTGTCGGTCTGTGGACTTGACCTGGCGGAGTCACCCGTGGCTGGGACTGTTGCGAGGGGAGTGAGGGGACCTTGGAACATGGCGGCTGGCAAAGGCATAACAGTTTGTGTGGGCATGAAGGCGGCTGGCGGAAACTGCCCGGCCACAGCTGGCCAGGGCTGCTGAGTGGCAGGGAAGAGACCCGGCTGGCCCCATGCGATGGGCTGAGCCCCTGGCATCACCTGAGCGACTGGTGGCTGAGCACCCATGGCGATCTGCTGTTGGACGAGGGGCTGCTGGCCCCAGAAGGATGGGAGGACGGCGCCCATGGCAACGTAACCTGGAAGGCGGAAAAGGAGAGTCAGGAATCCTGGGAAGGAATGATTACTGGAGTCAGGTGACTGGCAAAAAGGTACTGAGCAAACCCCTAAGTGTCCAGCTGTGTGCTGGGGACTGGGGATGCAGGGATGACTAAGACAGAAGTCCCTGCTCTCATGGAACTGCCTGCCAGAGCAGTGGTCATGGGAAACCTCTCTGAGGAGATGACTCATAGGCAGAAACTAGACTGCGGTGAGAGAGCAAGCCAGGCATTATGTGGGGGCGAGAACAATACTGCCACAGGTGTTAAAGGCTTCTGACATCACATAGCCTCCATTGCCAGCATGTCTCAGTGGAAAGGGCAGAGGACTAGGAACCAGACATGGCTGGGTTTGAATCTTGCTTCCCTTTTTGCTAGACCCAGGGCCTTCTCACCTGCTGGTATGCTTTCTATGAATTTCAGTTAACAAGTATCTGTTATGGGAAGAGAGCACTGAATCTGACTGTGGAGAGCTGCTCATGGATCTTTCTGTCCTCCTTCATTTTCCAGAAACCAGGTGCCCATCTTGTGAATGGATGCAAGGCTTCCCCCAGCCTATATTTTGCTTTGCTTCCCTCCCACCCTTCTCGGTGCCACCAGAGGACTGCTCTAAAATGCAAATGTAGTGCTTCATTTTCTTGAGTATCAGGCTCAGATGCCTCAGCTTGTCTTATGAACCTTTGGGGGGAGGCGGTCCCCTCTCCAGCACTTCACCCCCATTTTCAAATCTTTTTCCCACTGACACCTTTTCCTCCAGCCAATGGAGACAACACTCAACTTGCTCTCTCTCACCTCTATTGTTCATTTGCCTTTAGAAAGCATCTCCTACTTCTTCGTGTGTCTACCCCTTATATGCTGTTTGAAACTCAGTTTAGCATCACCCCCCTGGACAGCTTCCCTGACCTCTAGGCTCACTGGTTCCCCTTCTCTGAGCATCCACAGCCCTCATGTTCATCTCTCATGGCACTTGCCACAAGCCTTGTAATTGCCTGCTTATTCTGTCTTCCCTCATTAGACTAGAAACCACCTGCTAGCAGAAACCCTTTATTTTCTCTTCCTGCCCACCCCCTCTTTGCATCCAGCACAGTTTGGGGCACACATCAGCTGCTCCACAAATGCTTGAGCTGGGGAAAGGCTCTCTATAAAGGTGAGTGAGTCATAGTAGAATGAATGCCTCACTGCATCTTTCCAGGGATGCAACTAGACTCCAAGAACTGTAAGTGCTGTGATCTCTGGTGAATCTACTGTTGGTGGCAGGACTTTTTTTTTTTCTCTCCTCATCATTTTTTTTCTACAAGGAACCAACAGATGGACTGTACACACTTTTCTGGAGAGAGCTATTAGCATGTCTCTGTGGCTTCATGCCATCTGTTTCAGACCAAAGTACAACATTCAACAGGAAAAAAGGCAGCACAGGGTAACTGGGTATCATGTTGGAGAACGTGCAGGTCTCACTTGCTTTTCCTGTGGGGGGCAGTGCTTGCAGCCCAAGCTCCTACCAGAACTGATTCCTACGTGCTCTGGCCACACAGCATCACACATGCCTGACAGGACACCTCAGTGGCAGGGCTGCGGTAGCTCTGGACACAGGGAGCCACTTAGTGGCTGCCACTACAGCCATATAACAGCTTAGACTATTTACTCATTAATGTTCCACAGCGGAGGGAGGAGGTGCCAAGGAGCATCTGTTTATGCCATTGAATTGAGATCAATCATAAACCTCCTTGCTGTGAAGTGAAGAGAAACACCTGCATCACTGCCTTGCAGTGAGGTTTTTAAAATGTTAGAAAGATGAAGAAACTCTGGCTCTGACAGGTGAAGTAATTTGCCTAAAGCTTATAAATAAATGGCAGAGCCAGGATTCAGACCCAGTCCATTGGCTGCAAATGCCTCCTACAGCCTGCCCATTGAACCACATGCCCCACTCAATTGCCCTGTCCACCTGTCACTGGCTACAATTAGGGACAGGTGGACAGAGATGCAATAGCTGCAGAGATTTTTAAGGCCAGTTAAGGAAGGAAAAAGGCAAACCATTTAACAAAAACTGAAGCCTAGTTTTGCTCTTCACTGTATTTTAAGTAAAGTAAGAAAGCAAAAATATCCTAATTAAAATTAATTTTAGACTTACGTTCTAAGATTTGGAAGCTTGGAACAACCGACTCACTTTTTTTTCTTTAGTAGCTGTATAAACCAAATCTGGATGTGCAGAATGGCTTGTCCATAGTTTGCAACAGGGCTGGTCAACCAGAAAGATTAAAATCTAGGCCTTCAAAGCCCTCCCCTGGCACAGGCTTGGGAATAGGCTCAGGGTAGTGCTACCTGGCACAGGCAGGTCATCAGGTGCTTTTCATCAAATATTAGGGCTGGAAGACATGCGTAATTGCACCCAGTCCCACCCTCTCACTTATAGGGAGGGGAATGGAGACCTGAAGGGCCGATCATCCCTCCTCTGCCTGGAGTCCTCCTAACCCTGATACCTGCTTGCCTCTCTCCCTTGCCACTCCCAGTCTGCTCACATCTCTTCTTAGTACAAGCCCCTCCTGATTACAACCTCTACTCACACCTGCCCTTCACCTGCTCCAAAGCCCCCAGAGCCTGCTCTACATTTTCTCTTTGTCCATACCACTTATCATTGTCTCACATGTTATTTCTATATTGTTCTTTGTCTCCCTGCTAGGACGTAAACTCTCTGCAGGCAGGGGTCTGTGTGTGTTGTATTCTTGGACACACCTCAGGTGCCTAGAACAGAACCTGGAACACAGCGGGCCCTCAATCAATATCTGTGGGACAAATATGCCTGGGAATTAGTGAGTTTAGTGCCTGGGATTCCCATCACCTGTCCAGCATATCTTCATGAATGACACAGCACGGGGATTCCGAACACAGGGCTGGCAGCACAGGAATGTGGTGCATTTCTGATGGAAACTGCTTCTCTTATTTAAAATGACACACAAGGAAATTTAAAGATCCTTTTTGGATAAGGAAAACTATTCCTTACCACTATCCTGTTTTAAAGGTGGGTAAAACATTTAATTAGGAAACTTAGCAACTGAATAAAGTTCTAGGCTAGACTTGCATCCTCTAAATTGTAAGCAGATCCGGTGGCTACTGACCTTTGCTGCTTCTCAAAGTTCATGGTGATCCCTGGGCTCATGAGGAGTAAGTGTAACTATTTCAGACCAGGATCTACATTTCTAATTCACTTTGAATAACAACGAGGTTTATATTTGGTGGCAAGAATTTGTTTCTAACACTGTGTAATTAAAAGTAATTATTTATAGAAAAAAGTAATTATTTCTAGAATACAAATCTTCCTATTTATAAGACTACAGTAGAAAAAGAAAGATGAAGCTACGGATTTCAAATATGTAGTTAATGAAAGTGAACAAGTCTAAGTCACCCTCACATGCAAGAAGCAGAACTAGTCCTGTCTTTGGCTCTATCCAAGCCATGTGGACTGGCCACATGGAGTGCCTTGATGCCATCCAAACAGGATGTCTGAGCTCCCACAATTTGTAACTCACCTTTAATACTGTTGCTATAGATTTTTACCCTGTTGTAAAAGTAGTCTGTGCTTTTTATAAAAGAATATTTGGAAAAGAGAACAAACACTTTCTGAATCAGCAGTCACCAACCTTTTGGACCTCACGGACGCAGACCACCAGTTGGCGACTGCTGTTCTAAATCACTAACACCCCCATCATCCTCCCAATTCACCGGTAAGTAGTTTGCTCTGTCCCTTAGGTTTCCTGTATGGGGACCCTCGCCCTCCTGAATCTCCACCAAACCAGGAGGCAGATCACATCTGTCCATCAGATCTCAAGAGGTCTTTGGAGAACAGACTCACCCACTCCCCTTTGCCACCTCTTCTCCTCTGGCTCAGACAGACAGGAAGAAATGGACTTGCACTGATCTGCATGGCTATGTGTGCACCAGGATCCCTAAAGCTAACCACCTGAGTAACATGGAATCTTGACCATTCCATGTGAAGGCCATCACTGTATTCCAGCCAGCAGCATACCAGACCTCTGTGAAAGGCGCCACCTCACCCGCCACCCCATGGCAGCTTCTCAGTGTCACCTGAAGAGTTACAACGACAGAACGGTGGTTTCACAGGTGTTCTGGCACATCTGGCAGCTGGTCCAACCCTTTCTGCAAAGGAAGGGAAGCAGGTGGAAGAGGGCTTACCTGAGGGTACAGCAGCAGTGCCGAAAGGTACAGAACCAAACATGTCTGCACTCGCCGGAAGTGTCTGAGACGAAGACGGGATAAAGGCATCACCTGGAGTTGCAGGAGTCTGTCAGAGAGAGGGAAAGGATACATGAGGCTCCTGGGAGACTTGGCTCAGCGATCATCCAGGACGGGAGGCAGCTGGTGCAGGAGTGTGTGTGTGTGTGTGTGTGTGTGCGCGCGCGCGTGTGCGTGTGTGTATGTGTGTATGTGTGTGTGCGTGTGTGCGTGTGTGTGTGTGTGTGTGTGTGTTTGGGGAGAGGGGAATGCTGCAGAAACCAGCCAGGGTCTGGCCACTTAGGTGGTATGCAAACTACTAGCTGGTTACACAGATTATCTGTAAAATGGACAAAGTGATACCTACTCCTAGAGCTACTGTGAGGATTAACTGAGGTCATGCATTCAAATCACTCAGCACCATGCTGAGGCATATAGTAGGTGCTCAGCAAACGAAGGCCAGGATCGTGCCTATTTAGTTTGAGTACTACCCCTCAGGGGTGTTTTCAGGCCTTCAGATTTTTCCGTAATACCTGGCTTTCCTCCTTTAGATGCTGTCAATCCAAACTGACATACTCCACGCAGAATCTACTACTGTGCACCCATCTCAGGGCTTGTCACTTAAAATACAGTCAGTAAATAGTTGTTGACAGAAATGAACAAATAAAGTTTAGGAACGGGAGCAGAGGTCCTTGTATCTCCTGGTGCCACCCTGCATCTTGCCTGAATATTCAGTTGCAAGAAGTGAAGATTTTCAAGATAATTTAAAAAATGCCTGAGCTGTAAACTGCACAGTGCCTGGCCATGCTGGGGTCCCAAGAAAGTCTGTGGTGTGAACTGTTGGGGAAGGTGAGGGGCACTGAATTAAAACCATCAGTATGCAGTTTCTTTTTAAATGTCCTCACCTATTTACAGAGGCCCTTTGCCTACAGTGTATATCTATTCAATGACAAAACATTCTTATCTCCCCCCTCTCCTATACACACACCCTGGGGATAGCCTTGGGCAAGCAATTAATCCTGAAACCATGGCGATTAGACAAGGCCATTTAGACTAGCAGCTTGTGAGAAGAAGGGCATTGTTCTGAGGATAATTAAATACCCATTTGGACTGCACTTGGGTTCAGGGCCAGGAACACAGCCATGAGATGCTGCAATAAGCACTTTTAAACACAATCAACACCATTCCCTTTTCCCCTATGTGACCTTGGGTGAGTCACATGCCCTCTCAGGGCCTCAGTCTGCTCATCTGTAAAACGAAGGGAAGAAGGTTAGAAGATCCCTTCAGGCCTCTCTAGCTCGGTAGGCCACAGTTCTGAGATTCCCAGTGCCCAGGATACAGCTGTTTCGCCCAGGGATGGAGCAGGGATGAGACTTGCTAGAGCTGCCTGGCTTCCCAGCTTCCCTGGAGACAGGAGCTGCTGTCCCCACCTTCACAGCTGCTCTGGGCATCAGGTGTTGGGGCAGAACAGCTGTGTCTAGAGTCCCTGGCGGCAGCTGTGGGCAGCAGGGTCTTGTGCCATCTGTCCTCAGTGGTGAGGTTACAGCCTTTTCTCTGTGAGGCGCATCTCACCAATGAACCACAGCACCATCCCTGGGTTTGCACAACTGCGCAGTGCCCAGGGGAGCTGCCCCCTGCCAGCAGCTTCAGCTGGTGCAGCTGTGCTGACTGCTCCCCACCCACCTCGGGGAGTGGAGAGTGGGGGGAGGAGCTGAACAGGCCATCTATCTGGCTCTGTTGTTTGCAGTGGCTGCAGGGTGGCCTCTGAATGCACCAGTTGTCTGGTTTTCTATTTGGTTTTGGTTTTAATACCCCTTTTTCTCCTTTTAATTCTCAAATGAGGGCTTCCTGCAACCTCTGTCTCCCTGCCAGCATGACTGACAGAGGTACCTGCTGAACCTGGAGCTGGGAATCCAAAGCTTTGTGAGAAGCTCAGTAAAGCCAGCAGGAAGGTTGGAGGGAGAGAGAGAGAGAGAGAGAGAGAGATCAGAAAAAAGGAGAGAGGGAAAGGAAGAAAGGGTGGGGAGAAGATGCTTCCTTTACTGGGCTGACCACCTCGCTCTGTGGGCCAGGTAGGTGCTATCATATGCCTCATCGCATTGTTGTCATGTTGAGTTTCTTGCCCTATTCCCAGCTAGGTCTGCAGGCAGCGGCCACATCCCATTCATGATTCCACTGCCCAGCAGAACAGCAAGTCCCCAGGTGTCCTGTAATTGCTAATGCACAGATGTATCTATTTCTCAAAACAGAAGCCTGTATCATAATTCCTTTTAAAAGATAGCCTAGGAAATTGAGATTTAGAATCCCTAGTTATTTTGCCCAGAGCACACAGCTTGAAGGATCCAGGGTGGACACCCACCAGCAGGCCTCTGTTACAAAGTGCACATGCTTTTCCCGGGGAGACTGAAGAAGGGAAAGGCAGGGATGCCGGGCACAGAGGGCAGTGCATACTTACGGGGGGAGAGGTTATATCAGGAGGGGTGGACATGTCCCCAAAAAGTTCTAATTGGGTCACAGCCTGAAAAGACATAAAAGATAATGATGTCACCAGGAGGAATACTGCTGCCGCAGGGGCACTGCTCCGCCTGAAACTCAGCATCCTAGGAGGGCGGGTATTTCCCTTTCTCAACATCCCTACATAAACAATAAGCCCAGCTGGCCATTGCTACACCTCATGACCCTAAAGACAACACCTGGGATGCAGCCAGAATCAATTCTTGCTTTAAGGTGTCTGACTGTTGATCTGGACTCAGTCCAGGAGATCCGCGTTTGGCTGCCTCCCATATGCAATGCTAAGACCCTTTTCACCTATTTATCACCGATGCCAGCGCTGTCTCTTTTCCAGGAAATAATGCAAGAAGGCAGTCCCATCATTGGTTTTTCTTGCATGCGTGTGTTCACTCGTATACTTAGCCCCTCACACACTAAGTATAGTAAGACAGACTTCATGGCCACCTGTCCGTGCATGCTCCCAACAACAGTGACCCTGAGAGGAAGGCATCATCATTCCCATTTCTACAGATGAGTAAACTGAGCCTCACAGAGGCTAAGACTTGAGTTTTCTTCACACAGAGTATGCAGTTAGATGACAGTCCCTGAAAAAGTCTGTCTTGAGAATAAAAAAATACAGTTGGAGGAAAAGAAATCACAGTATTTAATACCAGGAAGGGCATCAAAAATAGCCCAGCGGATACACTATTAATCACTCCTCGGAACTCCATGGCTGCAGACACCATGTCATCTACATTCCCCATCTATCACCCAGGAGTGTCTGAGTGATGCCAGCCAGTAACTGTGGAGGGAACCCTTTAAGATACACTTAGAAATGAATCTGCAGACTCTCCCAGCTGCAGCGACCATGGGGAGTCCCTGGCCAGGATCCCCGTGGCCTGACTTAAAGTACATAATCATATGCTTTGTGCAAACCTGCCCACTGAGGGAAAAACACTCTGTTTCCCTTTGGATTTTGCAACTCTCCTCGGGGAAACCTAAAACCACCTAAAACCATTCAATAGAGTACAGGGCGCATTTGCCTGCTTGCCATGCAGGGCCCCTGCACCTGAATTCCTACCTCTCTCTACAACTCACCAAGAAGAATGGAATGCTCTCTCCTACCAACAGGGGGTGTGTGTTCTGGTGGCAGGACAAGGTGCCCACCTGGGCATATGTTTGGGTTCTACCACCTCCGATCTCTGCCACTCCTCAGAGCTACAGTTCCCTCACCTGGGCAATGGGAATGGTAGTATCTCCTTTGCAGATTTATTGACAATACTAATAGCAGGACTTCCTTTGGAGTTTGGCGAAGCCTTGTTTAACAGGCACAAAAGGCTCTTTTGGCTGAAAGCAGCTTAGCCTGGCTAACTCACATTCAACTCTTCCCTTTAAGCTTTCAGAAGAACAGTAGTGCCTGGCATAAAGCAGGGCCCTGTGCATACTGATTTCCTTCCCAAACACACAATGCTTTTCCTGTACCTTACACATTGGACAAGCGGTAGGTGGTGGGCACTGTGCTAGTTGCTGGGAACAGAATGAGAAATGTGAAGTTCCTGCCTGCAGGGAGCTTACAGTCTGATGGGACAACCCAGAGAGAGCTAATTTCAAGGTGCTGTGGCAGGAATGGCAACAGACGTCTCCATGGGCCAGCCTAGGAGGGACCAGCCAGCTTTTGGCAAAGAAGCTCAATGAGGGTTTTCTCAAAGAAACAGCCCAGATCTGAGTCCTGAAGAAGAGGAGCAGTCAGCCAGGCAACCAGGATGAGGAGGGGCCATCCAGGCAGATGGAAATACAGGAGCAAGAAGGGTAGCAGCCCCAGGCCGTCTAGCATTTTGGTTGAACCAGTGAGGGTGGAGAGAGAAGCAGGAGAAGAGACCAGCGAAGGGGACAGGGCCCAGCTCGTGTGGGACTCAGCACATTTCAGTCTTTTCTGTCCACTCTCTACCTACCTGATTCTCTCCCAAAGGATAATGGTCCAAGGTAGTTAGATGGTAACAGGGTGGCCAGCATGCTGGGTGCTCTCCTAAATCTGGCTGGACCCTAAATACTCCTTGTTTCCTTAGCTTGCTTCCATTATTTTACTTTATTTGGTGAAACTATGCCAATCCTTTAGACTCTCTCCCAAATTCACACGAGTAATAACTCTATTTAACTCAAATGAAGCTTCTGGGCTTCCTACAATTGGAACCCAGGGCTTTTAAAATGGTCCCCACTATTTTTACTGGTAGGAAAATGTTAAAATAAAGTTAATAATTAAGTTTCACAATTTACATTTCAAATGTGCTGGCCTCATGGCACACTGTTGCTAACATCAATCATATAATTTACTGGCTCATTTTCTCCTTAAACACAACTTTTATTTTATTTTAGTTTTTAAAGATGAAAACACAACTTTTAAAATAACCTTCATTCTTGAGATGTGGACTTCCCCCTGCCTGATGGTTTTCACTCAAGGACTGAACGAGAATAGCATGCAGAGGCATAACACATAGATTGTTATTTCATTCCATTGGACTTGCTGTTTAAATGGAATCTTGAGTTAATTTAAATTTTATATAAAAATGGATTCTTACACCATGTAATTAAAAATAATTATAATGGCCATATGTGATTGAGAATCTGGAGTAACATCTAGTATTTTTAACAACTTCCATCCCCATGTTAACCCCAGACCTTTTATTTGTAACCTAACAAACCACGTTCCTTCGAATAAGATGGTCATAATGAATCATTAAATGTTCTGAAGAAAATAAAACTAGCCGTCCACATTTGTAAAACATTGTACAGTTTACCATACACTTCGTAAATGTTATCATTGTGTTTGATGCTCACCGAGCCCCATGACATCGGCAGCACAGGTGTCTCTCTCATTGTCTGGATTTTGCAGATGAGCTAACTAAGACCAAGAGGTTAAGTGACTTGCCTCTGACCAGTGAGCTAACAGAGCTGGGCTTGACCCGCAGCCTGAGCCACATCTCGTTTATCTGTCACTTCACAGAGCCTTGGTTACCTTCCTACCCTGTGCAAGTCCAGCTCCACTGTACTCTCTAATAGGCAGCCGAGCTCCTAAAAGGTCTGTCATGAGTCACATCCATCTGAAGACGTCATCTGGAAGGCCAGCTCAAGGTGCCTCCTTGTCTTTCCATTACTAGCACTTCAGACATATTCAGGCAGAGAGAGACTTGGCAGGAGCCGGGAGATTCTGCCCCTTCTTTAGGCCTGGCATTGTCCAGGGTAAGAAGAGTGACACTGGGCGATGCCAAGGCCAGAGATGGAGAGGATGGGTAGCTTGGGTGTTGATGGGGCAGCCCATCAATGTCTGCATCAGGCCTGTTCTCCATAGCCATTCTTTGATATGAACAAGTGATGTTTTCACAAGAGTATCTGCAGTGTTACACAACCGCTGTTCCAAGGTTAGCCTCCGGTTCCTTCGTTCAACTAGACTATGGCAACTAGACTCCTAAACCCTCCTACAGAGAAATTCTGAAGTCACCACTGCTGAAGGCTGAGATGGCCTTGACTGACCCCAAATCACATTCTTGCAGGCCCACTATCTATGCTTGGTATCAGGAGGTCCTTCATTTAGGAAAAGTATGGCACCCCTACTGTACATCAGCTACTGTGCCAAGAGCAGGGGATACAGGGAAGAATGAGGCACGATCCTGCTCCTACTCTCATGAGCTGGCTACCTGAAGGAAAGGCAGGCCTACATACACAATCAGGGCAGTGCCATGGAGCCCAGAAGCAAGAGGGCTATAAAAGGAAAGGCCACCTCAGGGCCTTTGCACATGCTTTTCCTCCTACCTAGAACACCCATTCCTACCCATCATCCTTCAGGGGACAAATTAGAGGACTTTTCCTTCCCTTGGAAAATGTCTCCTAACTCAGTTTGCACCCCATTGAACTACTCAGAACAGCTTATGTGATACTTTTATTTCAGTGGTCTCAACCTTGGATGCACACCCAAATCACCAGGGGGAAAATACTGATGCCTTGTTCACACCCCAGGAGATTCTGACTTGGCTGGTTTGGAGTACAGCCTAGAACCTAAAACTTTAAAAGCTCTCCTGGTGATTCTAATTTGCAGCCAAGGTAAAAAAACTCTAGAAGCCTCCCAAGCACCCTCAGGGGTGATCATATTCATTGGCCTGTATATCAGCCAAGCTATATAAATATTGGTTGTAAACCAGTACATCTACTACAGGGTATGCTGACTGAAGAAGAGTCGTGCGTGTCTTTTATTCCCAATGGGGCACTTAGCACATGCTGTTTCTGTGTTTGAATACCCACTACACTGTCACACTACATACACTGCCCTAGGCTACCCCACCTTACCCTACTCTTCCCTCCCCTACCTTCCCCACCCACCCTACCTTATTCTATTCTATGCTACGCAGTGTCGCACTGTGTTGTACTATGAGCGTCGTCCTCTCCACTACATCTCCAGCCATTTATCGGAATGCCTGGGTCCTTCATTTCATTCAAAAAATATTTGTTGATTGAAATGAAGGAGTATCAGTTCCTGTCCAATACACCCTCTTTCACACACACATGCGCACGCACACACACATGTGCACACACAGGCACACACACATACACACACAGTTATTATTTGACCCTGTTGCAGGCCCGCCAGGTGTCTTCCTGTGAACACTAGAACAGAGCTGAGCCGAGTGCCTGCTTCTCATGCAGGCTGGGTGAGATGCTATGGGATGCATGTCAGTGACCAGAACAACCCTCACTTAAAAGCCTGGAGGCCTTACCTTCGTTGCCTCAAGAATCTCATCAATGTCTGCAGGCAGGTTTCTGTTCTGTAAGCACAAGGCATGGCTTATGAACATGAAATGAATGATGGAGCAATGACATGAAACAGCTCACAGGCAGGGCCCCTCACACTCTTACCGGGGTGGCCGCGGCAAAGCGTTCTTCAAAATCCTCCATCGGATGGCCATTCTGCAAGTGGAAGGAGTGATGAATGAGGATGAAGTGAATGACACACAAATGACATGGATTAATGAGTTTGATGAGGATGGTATCTACGGTTTATGCTCCCATGGTCTCAGTGAGGCCAACATTCTGTGAAAACCCTGGGAATGTGTTCCCAGTATAAGCAGTTGACCAAATAGGGGCCTCATTAGGAAATACAGCAGTGGTTCAAAGTTCATCTTTCTGAAATTATAGACATTACCCAGCCGGTCTCAACTGATAAGAGCATGTTTACCCTTCAGATTTTTGGTTTAAAAGACAAAAATGTTATCTGCATTAGCAAACCGAAGTCTTTAGAGCAGCCTATAAACAGCTGGTTTTCTAAGTGCCTTTGTGCCTGCTGTCCCCTCTGCTTGAAATGCTCTTCCCCTCACCCCTGCATGTTCAGAGGTCATCCCATTTCTCAAACCCTGCTGAAGGGCCACCTCTTCCACGAAGTCTTCCCTGATCTTCTGAGTTGAAATTCCTCCTCTGAGAATAACAGCACATCATCTGTGCCGACCACACGGTGAGCTTCCCAAAGCAGGGACCATGCTGTATTTACTTTTGAATCCCCAGAGCTAACAGAGGGTCTGGCATACAGCAGTGTCCAAAAATATATGAGTGAATGCATGTTTTACAAGCAGCTGGCTGCTGACCAGATCTAATTGTTTTAATTTTTTATTTTGTTGTTTATAACTGTCGAGGATTTCACTAAACTACTCCAAAATACTGCTGTCTCAAGATCCAGTTTGTGTGGCCAAGTGGCCTGCAGGGGCCTTAAACTGGCTCCAATCCCTGCGGGGAGGCATGTCCTGTGAGGACTCTCATGGTAGGCAGTTTGCCCACTGTCCAGGGCCTTCCTTCCCCTTGTTACCTCTTAGATAAGACCCCAAGCCCTGCTGTTCTTGGTTTGAATGGCCCAATCCAGGCTTAGCCCAGGAAATTCAGGCACTTCACCCACGGGCCTAATAAAGGCATGTGCCTTAGGTCCTGTGGCTCTCTCAGGCCAGCCACCTTGACCTCTCCTGGTGACTCCTCCTCCAGGGCCTGTGAATAATTAGCTTCTCTACTTCCATTCTCTTGTGGTCTCTGTTGAACTGTGGCCCTCCATCTGATGCCCCAGGGCTCAACTTAATAAATGTTAATTTAACAAAGTCACAACAATAAGATTTACTATAGATAATATATAATATCTCTGTAAATAGATATATCACCTTATTTTGGTCTATATTATGAGCTAATTATTCTTTGGATGCTTTCCAAACACTAAAACATGAATATAAATCTGATACTATTGACATTACATTGAGTTATTATGCACAGAAATAACTGTATCATTTCCTAATTTTTAGGAGAGCTGGCTATCGGCAATAGAGAAATGGAGAAACCATCACCCAATAACCTCATAATACTCATCTGTCAGAACTCACTCTCACCCTCTGTGGCAAATGTGACTTTCTGTCACTCAGCCCCAGTGACAAGGCTGCAAAGCAGAGCCGGGGAACCAGCGTGCCCACCACAGTGGGGCCTTGGGACCAACCATCAGCGAATTCTGTCATCAACCATCGGCTTCCGCCAGGTACGGGCTCCCCAAGCATCAACTGTGGCTAAGAGCAGAGGACGAGCAACCACATCGGATAACCACATACATTATTACTATTATTTGGCCAGCGGTGGGGAGAGATGGGGAGACAACATTAGTTTAAGCGATCCTGTAATCTATGGAGTGGCCTAAAAGGTTAAGGTTATGTTGCTACATCCTTTATGAATTTGCACACTTCGAGGGATTTATGGCACAGTCCCTACCAACTAGCTCTGGGTCATAACTTTTAATAAAAACATTTTTTAGTGTCCAAAATCTCATTACATCTGTCCAATATAAAGAAGCAAATAGCTTCATAGCATGATGGATTCATTAAATAAATTTGAAAAACAGCCTGTGGTCGAGTCTCATAAACCCCCCACCACCTAATGAAAATGCGTGAGGATAACCAGTGCTGGCGCAAGCCCATCGCTTTCCTGGTGACAGAGAGGTGGCCTTTGGTGAGCTGTGGAGCTGGGGTGTGAGGAGGAGATTTCATTCATCCAGATGGAGCTGGACACCAAATGCATGAGAGCTGATGCCTCTCTCTGGAGTCCCACCAACACAGACTGACTCCTGGCTGTGCAGTGTGCTGGCCACCTGACTCTCACAACCCAATTAGCCTCAGTTTTCTCATTTTTAAAGTGGGGATGATAACGATGACATCCCCTCAGAAGATGAACTGAGATGTGGGTGCAAAGTCTTGTTTGGTGTTTGGCACATAGTAGGTGCTCAATAAATAGTAGCGATTATTAGCATCTCTTCATTCTGTTTCTTTTGACTCGTTTTTGCAATACACAGGCACCCAGGGCTTAATGCTAGAAAACTGTTATTATGTTATTATAACAAATACCCTGCCAGACGCCCCAGTTTAGAAATAGCCCTGCCTGACAGCACAGGCCAGAGCCCGTGTCAAAGGATGCCCAGCACTTCTTGGCCTTAGCTCTGAACCTCTCTGTCCATTCTTGACTCCATCTTCTCCCTCTCACCTCAGTTCTGGCTACAGTATTGTCTGATCTTCCTCTTCCCATCTATGCACTTTGTCCCTGGCTCCTGTGGGCCCTTCCTGGCTGCCCCTGGCTCAGTCATTGCTCAGAGCTCTTTCCTCCCGTGCACGGCAGCCTGTGGTAAAGCCCGGTGCACCACATTCAGCCCATATACTCTCCCAGCTGCTTCTCATGGGCAGGACCTGGAACCCATTCACTGGTCTCCCCACATCCCTGGCTCTTGCTCTACCTACAGTCACTATAGAGTTCTAGCTCACTTAGCCCCATATAAAAAAAGCAAATGGCTCCAGAGCAGGATTATCCCCAGGCCTTTTGTTCTTATAGATATCTTTCCTATACTTACTATCATAGCATGCACGCAGCTTCCCACGCTGCTTTCAAAACATCAACATAACATCAAATTTCACCCACAACTTAAACTTCCAGGGAGGATTCAAAGGAAGAGATTCCCCTGTTTTGTTTCAACCCAGTTCTAGCCTGAATCTTCATTAAGACATAGAAGCTCCCACGGGGAGTTTTATCATCTCATACTCCCTTATAGGAGCAGTGGGAACAGGATTGTCCCATAACTGAGTAGGGTAACTATCAAGATCAAATTCCTGTTACTCTTGCAGCCAAAGTGACAGTGGATGAGGTAGGACTTGGGCTGAAGAAAAAAGATGAAAACTTACTATAGCTGCCACATCAGAACCCTGCAGGGGCTCGCACCCGGGGCTGCACAGTGCAATCCTTTCGGGGAGCTTTTGCAAAACTACCCCTGCCTGAGCCCCATCATCAGAGATTTGGACTCTATTGGTCTGAGGCGGGGCCTGGCATCTGTAGGTTTTTAAAAGCTCTCCAGGTAATACTAATGCGAAGCCAGATTTGCTGATCACTGTGCTGGGGAATGGACTCTCTGCAGGAATAATTAGTGAAAATCCCACTGGGAAAACGGAAGGTGTCTTGATTGATTATGTAATTGACTAATTAATTTCTTCAACAAACATTCACCGGGCACTCTCCACATGCCACATCCTGGCGAGGCACTGGAGCTACAGAGATGAGTCATGTCCGGCCCCTGCTCGCCTGCAGCTCAGAGTGAGCCAGCATATGTCCTCATTCTAGCTTGGGGGTGGGTGGGGTGGAACAGGGAGGACACACGGCTTCTAGATCTCAACTCGGTACTCAGGCCACTGCTGCAGAAGGATGAATTCAATTATCCATTTAGAAGTTTCAGGAGAAATGGATGGACTTAAGTGATTTGTAACTGCACCACAGTGGGTACTCCTAAGGCACAGAGTGATTCCAGGCATTTGAATGCAAGTGCCTTTCCTTGAGAAGTGATTTAAGAGGGAAGACACATGCTAATGAAGACTAATCCCCCTGGGGACCTAGGAGTCTATCACCTTTAGCCAAGAGTGAACAGCCTCTTTCCCATGGCTTGGCAAAGAGAGACAGGTAAACCTGCTTCGTAATTGAAGAACCAAGGAGCTGAGAATGAGGAGTGGAAACTATGATGTTAATAAATGATTTCCTCCCAGAGCAAAGCTGTGGATTGCGACTTGTTGTGATGATGCAAAGTTCCCTATCTGCACTGTTCCAGGTGGTAGCCAGTGGCTGCTCTGTGGCTACTGTGTGGTAAAGCCTTGATCCAAGAGAGGAACTGGTGCCGCTTTGAGGACCTGTCTCTATAATGTCTAAAGACTGCCTTTCATTACTCAAAGCTGGGCCTCACTGTAGCAGCTAAAGGCCCTCCTGCCCCCAGCTACCATGTTAGGAAAGTCCCAAAGGTTGTCCAGAAGGTTAGAGGGTGGAGGGAAATGCCTAGACCTTATAATGAAAGTTACATCTTACCTTTGAAGTGCACGCAGGTGTAGTATCTCCACAAATCCCTGGGCAATGAAATATTTACACCAGACTTCCTAAAAATTGAGATGGTCCTTGGAATTGCCTTTCTTAAAATGCAAAGAGAAAGTCAAGATGGGGAATGGTGGTGAAAGGGATTTGCTGGGGCACTCGTGAGGTGTTTTGAGAAAGGCAGGCCCCTGGGCACAGGGCTCTAAGCTGACCTGAGCAAGCCAACATGAATGCACAGGGGACAGCTGTGGCTAAGGAATCTAACTCTAGATTTTGAGTTTCCAAACTTTAATACCAAGAAAATGAATTTGCTTGCATTTGAAAGCAATGGATACTTTAAAGGGAGAGATTTGATGCTTTTAGGAAATGTGGGGTAGGGGAGTGGAGAGAAGTTAGAAACAGCAGCTGTAAGCCTGGCTGAGGTGGTTCAGTGGTTGAGCATTGACCTATGAACCAGGAGGTCTTGGTTCCACTTCAGGTCAAGGCACACGCCTGGGTTGTGGGCTCGATCCCAAGTAGGGGGAGTGCAAGGAGGCAGCCAATCAATGATTCTCTCTCATCATTGATGTTTCTATCTTTCTCTCCCTCCCTCTCGGAAATCAATACATTATTGAGAGGGAGAGAGAGAGAGAAACAGCAGCTGTGAGGTCAGACTGCTGCTGCTCTATTGGGATTTCCTTGGGTAAATTCCTGCATCACCCTGAGCCTCAGTTTTCCTCCTCTGCAAAATAGGGGTAACAATGCTTACAAGGTGAGCTTGCTAAGAAAAACCAGCGAGAAGATTGGTATGCAAAGAATTAGCCCAGCAACTGGCAGAGTAAAATCTCAATGGATGTCAGTTCCCTTTCCAAAATCACAGGAAGGAAAGAGAGGGACAGGGACAAGGAAGAAAAGAGGGTGAGGGAGAGAAGGAAGATCTTGGGAGGGAGGGAGGGAGAAAGCGAGGAATTATATAGCTGTGGAATGACTTGTTAGGGAAGATGATGGTAAGCAGGATCCAGGCTACTGCAAAAGTTTGGGAAACGCTGGTCTTGGGAAGGAGTGAAGTCACCTGGAGGAGAAGCGGAAGGTGCAACATGGTCCCCACAGAGCAGATGCTCGGTCCAAGCAGTTAACGCTGGCATGGCAAGGCGGGTCTGTCCTCCCTCATTCCACCAACCCCATGCCCTTTTTGCCGCTGCTCTTCTTTCCCATCCCTCACACCCACTTCAGAACTCAGATGGTAACCCCATACTTTCATGCCCAGGTTTTCTAAAACACATCCATTATTTTCCTGGAAATATATAAGGATGGGGCTGGTGGCACAATTTTCAGGCTGCTGATTGTGCAATAAGACACTAATAGCTAAGTGGGTTTGGTCCCAGTAACAGTGACACAGGGAAGGAGATGATTGTCATGCCTGAAAAATGATGATGCCAGTGCTTGGGGTGATGGCTATCATAAGACGGTGATAACCCGTCACTCAAACACTCGGCATCGATTTATCGAGCTACTCTGCACAGGCACAGTCCTTGTCCTTATATCACACGAGGGAGATGGAGAAGAAAACAGGTAATTATCATGTGATTGGTGATGAGATAATTCGCATAAAGCCTTTAGTATACAGTGCCTGGTTCAGAGCAACACAGTGATTCATGCCAGTGATGGCTGCTACTATTGCCTTTACTGTTAAACACATGTTGCTCAACCCAATCTTGAGGAGTCAGGGAAACCGGAAGCAGCAGATAGTCTGAGATGGTGCCAGTACTGGTGCCAGGGATTTGATGGTGACAGTCTGTGGTCTGAGGACAGTGGACAGTGGTCATAAAGAGAGAGATGATGACAGCTCTTCCTATGGTGAAAGCCAAAATATGGCCCGTGATGGGAATGAAAGAAGGAACACGGAAAACACCCTCCTAGCCACAGGGCTGCTGCTCCTCTCTCTTCGTGCCTCCTGGGCTCTAATTCCGATCCCAACTCATGATCTCACCCCACAGACCTGCCATTCCACAAGGACGTTGGCTCCTCTGTCAGGGGAAGTGGGGGCAGGGTGTGAGATGGCTTTCCTACTTTAACAGCTGTCCATAGAACAAACACACCTGCACAGGTATAAGTGTCAGAGAAAACTAGAAACCAAAGGGAGTCCTTTCCCAAAGCTTGTAATTATTTGTTTTTAAATCTCTCCTCCTTCATCCCTTCTCCTTTGAAAAACCTATTATTCCAGTTCCACATTAGCAACAACTCAAGGCCTTTTCAAAAAACTCCTAACAAGACCTGGCATCTGTACAGTACTTTGAAAAGGGGGTGAATTAGAATACCAGGGATGTGGAATTGGCTCCTGTCAGCAGAATGACATGATCAGTACACTTTGGGGAGGAGGCGAGAGCCGTCTCTTTCTGTGCTAGTGCATCTCTCTTGGAGGGGCTACTCCTGCAGGCCAGATGGCAGCCAACGGTACCAGGAACTATTGAATGGAGCTGAAATCAAGCTAGAGTAGCAGAGGCTCTGGCTGAGCATGGAGCAAATCAGAGGCAATCACAAATGGAGAGATGTCACAGCACAGGAAAAAATAGTCAGGAGGGCTTTGCCTGCTACTCTGACAGCCGTTCTGTGCAAAATGTTTCTCCTTTTCTTCTTTGGAGGAATGCAGATTTTACAGGCATGGCATTCATTTCCTTATTAACTTCTTCATTCTCGGGATTCAATTTGCAAGGCCGTCAACGAATAATTAAGGAACTTCTCCTGATGCCCACGGTGAGCAAGGCATGGGGCTGATATTTTAAGGACTTGGGCACTATCCCTTCCCTGACTGTGACAGGCAAGTTAGGGAGGTTGGAGGGAACCCATTCAGGTCAGAGCCTAGAGAGTGCCAACACGTGTACCACACTGAGCATTTTCACAGAGTGCATCCCATTCCACAGAGGGTACAATGCCACTCACACAACTGAAGACAACTCGGCTGCAAACAACCAAACCGAGAATTCCATTTCTATGTAGAAGGAATTTGACTAGTTTACCCATCTCTCGTATTTTTCTTTGTTGTAACATTAGGGAAATATCCATCTCACAGGACTGTGTGACGATTTCCCTGGGTAGGAGTTAAGGTAATATAGCTTAATTAGCGTGGTGTTTGACACACAGTAAGACCTCCGTTAGTGCTTGCTTATTTGAGTCAAATATTAAGTCAATAATTCAACAGAGTATCCTTTAGGAATATGATGATTTTGTAGCACCTATGTGATGGCATGTTGAATAGTTTGAAAATTGCAGAGTAATAGAATTAGAGGAGACAGTAGAGAGATCTAACTCAACTCAACCCTATTTTTTTCTTTCTTCAGAAACAGGCCTCCAACTTTTTCAAAATCATGATAATTTTAATGGAAGAGCTTGGATAACACTCCTGAGTTCCCAAGTTTTAGTCTAGTTCCTTTCACCCCAATCACAATTCCCCTCACAGTTATATAGAGCAAGAAGGGACAATAATAACTCAGAGCAGAGAAACTGGCTTATATTTTACAGCAACAAAACTGAGGCCCCAGGAAAAGCTTGGCTTGCTCCTAAGTAAAACAGTCAGGGACATACACAGCTTCTTCATGGAGCTCTGACGATCAAGTGAGATGATGTTCACCAATAAGCCAGATGTGGAAGGCAGCCTAACGATTTGAAGTCAGAGGAAATCTGGAAGAGCATTATGCTCAATTGTGTCTGATTGACTGTCCAACCTACAAATAGTTTGCAACTTTGTGTCATAATTTCACATGCCCTCTTAACAGGTCTCTGTGTATTTCTTCCCCTGTCAGGCCTTGGAATGAACTATTCCTTGTGACTGGCTGCTCTCCCCATCCTCACTCTTGGGGAGAAATGTAAGACATCCCTTGAGACCTAATTCTAGTCACCTCTTCCAAGCTTTCCTCCTTGGCCCTTGGGATGAATAAGAATAAATATCTGTGTTTTCCGATGGTCTTAGGCAACCCTGCTAGCGGTTCTCAACCTGTGGGTCGGAACCCACAGGTTGAAAACTGCTGCTGTAGAGCCTAAGACCATCATAAAACACAGATTTTTACATTACGATTCATTAACAGTAGCAAAATTACAGTTATGAAGTAGCAACGAAAATAATTGTATGGTTGGGGGTCACCACAACATGAGGAACTGTATTAAAGGGTCGCAGCATTAGAAAGGTTGAGAACCATTGAATTAGATGACCCTTCCCTGGGCTCCACCCATGTATAATTATAATTGATTACCTTCTCTCTTTCTCTACTACAGACTATGGCCTTGTAGAGATTCTAAGTCCCTTCTCATCTTTGAATACCTAATATCTAGATACAGTAGTTCAGTGGCTAGGACACAGAAAGAAGTTATATTCAATTGATACATTAAAAAACACACACAGAATAAATGAGGGGATAAACTTGCTTATACAAGAAAATAGAAAACTGAACAGAAAATATCTTGGTGATAATATGACTTACTAAGTGGAGGGTATGGTAGTCCATATGGGGTTTTCAAACGCTCAGCATGTACTGGTATGTGTGTGCCCCATGTGCACACAGATACACACACACACACATACACACTCGCTCACTCACAGAGACTTGGTATGTGTTATTATAAATTCCAGAAAAGATGTCATATCCACTCTGTCATTTATTTAATGAGGTTCTGTAATTAGATTAATGGGCCTGGTTCTAACTTCAAAGAAATACTGGAAGATAGCCCAGAGAAAAAAAAGTTGTAAGAAAAGGGGCACGCTATCCTTCTGGCCCTTCCAATATTCGATGAATTTCCATCTGAACTCTTTTTTAAAAAAAAATATATTTTATTGATTTTTTTACAGAGATGAAGGGAGAGGGATAGAGAGTTAGAAACATCGATCAGCTACCTCCTGCACATCCCCCACTGGGGATATGCCCGTAACCAAGGTACATGCCCTTGACCGGAATCGAACCTGGGACCCTCCAGTCTACAGGCTGACGCTCTATCCACTGAGCCAAACTGGTCAGGGCTCCATCTGAACTCTTCAAGTCCTCCCCATTAGTGAGAACCATCCTTGGCTCAAGGTGGCAGTCAGACTGTGGCATCCTTGCGACTTGGCTACCCAATATCTGATCTTTCACTCCTTCTCTTAGTAGCTAGCAACTGGTGAAGCGATTGTGTCCCATACCACTTACCTGCAACTTTCACATGTTCAAAGAAGTTCTTTCTGATCTCCCCCAAACCATTCTTTCCTTGTCTTCTGATGTCTGTAAAGGCCACCAACTCACATCTAGAAGCTCCAACCCCCAAATACACAAGTTACCCCTCTTCCCTCTGTCTCCCACACCCTGGCACCCAATTATTCATTAAATGCTAATTCTCTCTCTACACATATTCCAGCTGTCTTCCTCTCTCAATCACCCCTGGAGCATTCCCTCTTGCCGAGGCTGCTGCTTCCATTCTTGTCCCCTTAAGTTCATCTTCCAAAGAACAGTTAGAATACTTTTTTTTTTTACACTAGTAAAAGACCAGATTCACTCCCCTGCTTAAAACCCTCCTCTGTTTTTCATTACACTCAGGGTAAAATTCAAACTCCTTACCACTGCCTATAAAACTGTCCATACTCGCCACTGCCTCTATGTCTGAACTCATCTCCCATCAGTCTCCCTTTTGCACCATACTCTGATCTTCTCTCTGTCCCTCATGGATCACTGGTTCCTCATGGACCACTGGAACAGTCCTGTCCCGAGGCCTTTGCCCTTGTCACTCCATGTTCCGGTCCCACTCTTCGTCAGTCTGATTTCTTCTCATAATTCAGATCTCAACTCAGATGTCATCTCCCTAGAGAGACCTCCTCTGTCTGACTCGTTACTTAAATACAGTAGCACCCCCCAGCACTTGCCATGTTACCCTGTTTGGCTTTGTGGCCAGCACTCATACCTGTTTGCCTGTTTACTTGTTTGTTGGCAGCCCTCCCCCATGGAATGTGAGCTGGGCAATGGGTGGGACCTGGCCTGACCTGCATGGCACCGTGGCCAGCACAGAGCTGACGCACAGTGGACCCAGATGATATTTGCGGGATGGATGCTTGAACAGAGCAATGCACACATGACCAGACATTGGTTCTAGGAAGCATCTTCCACAGTTGCAGAAAATATAAAACTAAAGAGAAAGAGACACTTCGTGCATACTGCCGCAGGGACAAGGGAATGCCGATTTTGTCACTTTGACACCAGTGTTCTGGTCTCTGGCTTTTCCCCTGCTTGTTCTTGGTGATGGACACCCTATCTTTGAAGATCATGTAGCTAGGGCAATAGGATGGTATATTCAGTGAGATCTTACAAAGATTCCACAAGCAGAGGTTTCTTTACCCACCTACTTGCTCCATCTCTTCTATGACAGACGCTTTTGATTTAAGTAAACAATATCTCCTTGGTTAGGGCTCAAATGGTTGACATCATTATTTCTGGTTTTGGTAGATCCATAAAGCCCCCAAATGTACCTGTTACTCTTGATCCTTCTCTTTTCTACACCCTGACATCCTATCATTCATTAAGAAATGGTGATTCTATCTCTAGAATGTATCCCAAACTACCCATTCTGGTCTGAAGAGGAAGGACTGGGTTAAACAGTAATATTAAAACCTCACCCCTTCTTGGCCAGGCAAGGGTCATGCAGGATAGAAATAACAGCTAATGCTTAGGTGCAACTTCCTGTGTATGTGCCAGACACTGTTCTCAAGTGCTTTCAAGTATGGATTCATTTAATTATCACAACACATGTAGGTGCTATTATTGTAATCCTTGTCTTCAGAGGAGGAAACTTGGGCACCGAAGGGTTAATTAACCTGCCCCAGATCACACAGGTAGTAAGTGGAAGAGCTAGGATTCTCACCAAGGTGGGTTAGCTTTGGAGTACATACTCTGAACCTTTATGCTATGGGGAGAGAACAAAGGGTGTCAGATGACCTGTGTTTTAAGACTAGGGTGGGAGGTCCGGTTCTGGAAGGAGAACCCTGGTGGGCAGTTCAGGAACCTGCCCTCACCTCAGTCCACCCCAATCTTCTCTGTGGGGCCATGGCCAGGTCACACTGTAAGTGTTGTCCTTCCAGTGATTACAGGGGGAGGGGGGACTAGAACTTCTGAGGCAACAACAACAACAACAGCAACATAGGAATAGCCAAAGACACAAGGCCATGAGACTAAAATATTTTGGAAATGGGGGAAGACACGAAGTCCTGAGCTGACAGCAGCAGCGGGAAAGGCGAACTATGCAGCAATCAGGACAGAGGCTGGCCTGCTGGAGAGAAACACGCTGACACACTGATGGGACGAAATGACAGGTCAGAGAACGGAAGGTGGACATGGGAGACAATGTTGCAAAAAGTGAGAGGGAATATCACCTTCACAGGGGCCATTCTTTATGCACAGGCAGAGAAGCAAGTGATTCTTCCCTGATGACTAGACTCTTTTCCTCTCCCTTTAGCATCTCAACCTCAACCTTCTCATCCATAAAATGGAAAAAAATAATACTTGTCATGTTAATGAAACTAGATACACTTAGTCAAGCTTCAGAATCCACCAGGGAGCTTTATACATCTCCCTTTATAGAAAAAGATCCTCAAGCCTTTTGAAAGCAGATTGAGGGAGCGGGCCCTGAGAAGCTATGCCTTTAGAACTGTCACAAATGACTGTTACGAAACTCAGTGCTGAGGAATCACTGAAACAGACACAGCTTGCCCAGCTGTGCCCCCGGCCCCAGTAACTGCTCAACAAATGCTTATTTCTTGCTTCCTCTCTAAGTCATTGCAGAAACAAGGGATTGTGAGCTTTGGGTTGGGACTGTCACCAATATATATTTTTTCTTATTCTCCATGATCATTCATTTATCCCCCCGCCCCCGCCTTCTTTCTTACCACTAGTTTGTTCATTATTCTTCTGCAACCACTAATAACGGCAATTAGGGAGAAAGAAAGAGCCTCAACATGATGATTTATCCAGAAAAGCGGAATTACTGTACCAAGAGAGAATGTGTCACCATGGATGGATATTTATGGGGAACGTGCATATTAGCACTCTGCTCATTAGCGATGCTGTAGTTAAGGTTCTGTGAATGTTAACGATCTGTATTAGAGGAATAATGACAGACTCACAGCAGCAGCAGTTAATGGATACCTCTGACTCATATTTTCTTACCACACAAAGATCTCTGAATCACCTGATTTATGCCCACTGAAGGAGCAAGCGTGCATCGGTGCACTTGCATCTTGGGATGGGACTGCTGTTGCTGCAGCACAGGTAGCACTATTGGCAATGCATTTTAGGAACAAGAAGGATAGATGTTTCCTTCCTTCTGTTTAAAATCTCACTGTGTTCTGGTCTAGAGATAGGTTGGCCCAGAAGGAAGAGCATTTGCTAACTTTGGGTAGGGTGGCCTTACACCCTGGGTTACCTAAGACTGCTCCTCGTGCTTAGTGACCTGCTCTAATTCTTATTTTCAAAAGTGACCCAGTCTGGACGATAAACTAGGTCACTCTAGTTTTAGGGTCAGAGGCAGCTGGATTAAGTTCTTAGTGATGCTTCTCCTAACCGTGCCAAGTGATTTAACTTCTCTGATCTTCAATATCCTTTATAGTAGAGAAGAGACCTATGTCTCGTGGCTGTTTGGGGACAGTCTTGAAGTAGTGAATGAAGTGCCTGTCACAGTCCCTTATTTGGGTGCTCAATATTTGGTAGCTACAATTGTGTGTTTTTCCTGAACCACAGCATGGCACTCCCCTGAAGATTCAGCCCACCCAGGATATTGAGTTAAACTTGATCTTGTTGACGTTATTTCTTGGGCATGGAGAACTGAAGGCACTCCAGCCCTTTACTCTGCACATTAACCTTCTTCCTTTCACTAGAATAAAAGCACCCTACTGGCTGGGCCAGGTCTTACTCATGAAGCAGTTGATACAGACTTTTGTCCATATTATAGCTCATAAAAATAACTATGGCTAACATTTACAGAGTACTTACTATGTGTCAGGTGCTGTTCTAAAGATTTTACATATAATACGTTATCCAAGTCCTCAAAAGAACTCCACAGGGTAGGTAACACCGTCCTTATGCTCATTTTACAAGTGAACACACCCAGGCACAGAGAAGTTTAAATAACTCCTCCAGGTTACACTTTGAGGGAGAAAATGTTCAAGCCCAAGTAGTTTGGCTACAAGTTTCACACTTTTAACTTCATTTCCACATTGCCTACAAAGTACTGAGTTCTTATTCTGTGCCAAACACAACAGAAGTCATATCTGTTATTTAATCCTCACAAGACCCAGAGAAGTAGCTCTATGTTATTTACTGGTCATGAAGAAGAATCTGAAAAATAAAGCACTTTGCCCAGCGTCACATAGCGGAGAAGTGTGAAGCTCCAACTCACTCAAACCACAGGCTCATCCTGTTGGTTTAGTGGCTCCCAAAGAGTGGGCTTGCCCCCTGGGTTCATGGATCCAGAATCACAGAGCCTCTGATGGGGGCAAGAATGCATAGGACCTCCTCCTTGCCTGACTTCCTCACTTCTCCCCCCATGAAAGGAACTGGTGGTTCCTTTAACAGTGGATTTCACACTACCCTCCCTGGATCTCTTCCCTTCCAGAAACTTCTATCCTTCAGAGTGGGTAGGGGGAGGGCTTCTAGATGTGTAGGTTTGAACGCAGCTTCACCCACATCTCTTCTTTCTTTCCTCTGTTTATATAGAAGGTTACTGGGCAGGTTTTGTTTGAATAAAGGTTCCGGGGTCTTATAAAAAGTTTGAAGACCATCCCTCTAGGAGAGCACTGGTAGGTATTTTAGCAGAGACATGGAGGGATTATTGTTTTATTCTGACATGAGTTTTGCCAACACACAACTGAGCAAACAGCAGAACAGGCAGCAGCTTATGCAAACACTGATCCCCATCCCCATTTGCATTTGTGGAAAACAAGTCCCAGCAATGAGCTATCTACAACTCTGTTTGAGTCCCTTCATGACAGCTCAGTTTTTCCACCTTGGGAGAAAGAGCCAGATATCATTTAAAGGGGTAACATGACACCGCCCAAAGGAGATTCATGGACTGAGAAGAGAGAGGAAGATGAAAGGGATCACAACCAACTTTGGCAAGAACCTGAAGACAGCAGTTGGAAAAGCTGACACACAAGCACTCTCAGAAGTTGGAGATGTAGAACAGCAGGTACGTTAAACGACAGAGCATTAGGAGAGGAGAGGCGGTCAGTCCACATCGCCTCATACCCGACCTCCCAAAGCTTGCCACCTTGGAGGTAGCTTGGACCTCGTGTTCCTCTCACTTCCCACATCAGCAAGATCTTTCCAGACAAACCCTAGCCATCCACTCAAATTTACTTCTCTCTCTGTTTCTCTGCAGGGCCCCACCCTCAGTCCAGACCCTGTCTAGCCCTGTCCTCACCTGTCTACCCCTGGTCCTCACCTGTCTACTCCTATTCCTTGACCAATTTACCCTCAGACCCATTCTTGCCCTCTCCCTGCTCTGTGCTTCATGACAGGGACGGATCGCTGTGAACTACATTACCCAGGCTCCCTTGCCAACACATTTCCATTTACATTTGGCCAACAGGAAGCAGGGGTGGGAAATTGGATAGTGGGAAGAAGGGAGAAGTGAATCTCTTTCCATTTTTCTTTCATAGTATTAAGCATTGGCTGAGTCTCCTCCATGGTTTTAGTTTCCTCCAGACAGTCCATCTCTCCAGGGTCCTGACCTGCTGGACAGCTCCCTCTGCATCCCAGTACCTGCTGGTAATGGGATCCTGGCTGCCCCAGCTCTTGGGCTGTGCTAAGGCCACCTCCTTCCTATGTCCTTCCTACCCTAGGGAAGGTAGCACCTTCCAAATATTACTAATCTGGGTTACCCCACTGTCCCGTTTGGCTTTTCAGCTCTTTTAATACCTTTGTCACTAGTTCCCCACATTAAATTCCCTGTATTACACTGGTGTGGGCTCTGTTTTCCTGACTCCAAATTGAGGGATACACATAGATAATTCCATTAGCTTCTTAATGGTTTCCCCACCTGCCCAGCCATCTGCCACAGGCCACAAGAGTGATGCAACTCTAATAGAGTCACTCTACTACCTGAAATCATCAGTGGCTTCCTCACAAATTCCAGCTTCTGAGCCCCACCTTTCAGGCCCTTAGCTCACTGGGGCTGGTTTCCCCTGGTATCCTTGTCTTCTGCTCCCACGAAGACATCCTGCAGCCTTGCCACCGCAGACTACTCGTCAGCCCCTGGGATATGTTACGCTTTTCCACATTTCAGTGTCTTTAAATATTTCCATTCCCTCTTCCTGAATGCAGTTCCACCCTTTCTCCCTTTCTCCACTGTCAAACTTCAATCATCTTTTAAGACTCTACCTCAACTCCATCCCCTGGGGGGAGACCTCATCAAATCCCTTAGGCAAAGTTTAATGGCCTCCACTCTGCTCCCAGAGTGTCTCAGTCACAGTCCTGATATACTGATTGTCATTATTTTTATATATCTGCCTACTGTTTGAGACCACTGAGATGCTTAAGCAGCTAGTCTTCTTTGTATCTCTAGTGAGTAGAACACTGCCTAGCAGGTAGGAGGTTCTCAGCAAATATTTGCCAAATAGGTGGATGAATGAATAAATAAATGAGTAGAAGTTGTAAGGAAACTCCATAAAAGAAGGACCTTGTAACAATTGGAGCTCCGAGATTATAAAAATAACGAAGGTCTATTACTGTAGGTATGTGAGCCAAAGCCAAAGAGTCAGGAATGTTCACCTGCACTTCCCACAATCTTTCTCCAGGGACTCTAGCATTGCTGGGGAGCATCTTGTAACATTCCTACTAGCTCTGGGACCTCTAGAAATTCAGCATTCTGTCTCAGGACAATCTATAAGCACAGCTAAAAGAAAGCCCATTCAAGCAAAACATCACAATCCTGTTTCATTTGTGGGAATACGGAGATCAGATTCCTTTCCCTCACTTTGAGTCGACCTCCTCTTGTGTGACATCTACGTTAACTGTGTTGCGATAATTATAATTTCTCTACAATGCGGTGCTTAATGAGGAAGTGAAACTGACAAATGTTCAGACTAGGTTTAATCCAATTATGCAACGTCTTGATCCAGATTTCAAACTAAAGGAAAAACCAACTGCTGAATTGTGAATGAAAATTTATTTGCCATAAAAGATGGGAAGAGGGGGGGAAGAGGGGAGAGGTAGGGAACAGCTGTCCAGAGAAATTCTTCACGTTAATGGACTGACTCTTCCTACATTGGCAGCAGGGAAATGAATTAAATCTAAGGCAAGGAAAAATCGACCAAAAACTGATGGTTGGGCGAATGGGGTCTCATAAAGCAACACACAGGCACCAGGAGGGTAGGAAACAGAAGTGGCACCACAAGAGGCTTTCTGATCTTCAGAGACGGGCAGCTTGCATCAAGATTGGTTCTTTGTGGATCACAAATACCTTTTCAATATCAAGAGGATGAAAGCAGAGTGCCATGCAGAGAGAGGGTCCAGGAATGAATTAGACATGGGCCTGACTCACAGCACTTCTAAAGGACGAGAAAGGTGTTCACAGCCAGCGACCAAGTACTGGACCTCCTGAGGCCCAAGTGCTATAGAGACTTAAAAACAATGAGAACTGGGTGAGGGGAACTGCAGGCTGAGTATTCATTCTGATTAGGGTGATGGTGAGGAGAGAAAGGGCTCTGTATTTTCTTTCACCTTGAAGGCAGCATGTTTTAGTGGAAATTGTGTGGGTGCCTGAGTCAAATTCTGGCTCTGCCACTGACTCACTTGTGATCGTGGGTGAGATATGTGACCTCTGACGCCTCTGTTTCCTTAGCTAAATGACATCTACCTTCCAGGTTTGGGATTACTGAAAGATAAGCGAAGACCACAACCTAGTCAGACCATGGCATACAGCAGGTGCTCAATTAAGTGTACCTGCATTTTCCACAGCTAAGGCAACCTTGGACTCTTAGTACATATGGCCAGTTGCTGACACTATAAAACAGAGAAAGGAACAGAATGGAGGCCTGGGCTTCAAATCCCACTGGGATTTCTATCAGTTTCTCCCAGGACACAGCAGAAAGATGTAGAGCCCCGATTCCAAGCTCTTCAGAGGTAACTAAGGAGAAACAGATTTCCTAGGCCCTACACTATGCCTAATGCTTGCTCAGTGAGATGACTTGGTTATTATACCTGGTAAACTTCCTTCTACCCAGAGTACCAACTTCCCAGGTCAGTGCTGTGCACTTCCAAGTGGGTGACTTTCAATCCAAGGTCATAATGATAAAGGCAGACATGGGGCCTCTAGCATATGTGGGAACAAGAGGATGGTGAGGTAAATAAATACTGGACATAATGAACATGGGGGCACATGGAATGAGAGAGGAGATAAATCATTCTGAGGCCCAGGACTGCAGTCACCTCGACAAAACAGAATCCTTATGGAGCCATTTACCTGCAGCTTGAATACTCCTAGGGACAGAGACCTCACTTCTCTAAGAGGCTGGACTTTCCCTGAAAATCAGCTCAGAGAGTCTGAAATTTCTTTCCTATATTGAACCCAGATTTGGTCTCTCTTGTCATAAAACTTGGGCCTTTATCTTAATCATAAGACATTCCATAAAATAAGTGGAGGCAACTAATCCATAGAGTTCCTCACTCCTCACTTCCCCAGGGTCTATGAAAGCAGCCTCATTGTCACAGAAGATGCTTCCACACTGCCCCATGAGTCTCACTGGAGCCCTAAGATCCTGGAAGAAGATGCTCATCATTTTCATTCAGAAAAATGAGACCAAGAAAGTCAAAGTGATTGACAAAGATCACACCCAATGCAAGGGAAGAATCTCCTTTCCATTTCTGAATCCGTGTTTCATTAAAAGGAAATTAATGTCAAGTCCAATTTATCAATTTGACAACTTGTGTCCTTCCCATTTACCATTATGCCAAACTTTTAAGAATCTCCCTTTTGAAGGTCCGCAAACGTTATTACTGATCATCAGAAAGTCTTTTATGCCTCTACATAAAATACTTTTAAACTGGGCCACTATAAGGTGAAGGATAAAAGATATTTTTCAGCCATAAGGATATAGGGAGGAGGTAAAAGAGGAGGGAAGAAGAAAAGCACCAAGTATTTCTCATGCAAAAACTGACATGAATCATCCTAAGGTTTAGGACTGTGTCATTGAAATAGTTGACCTTCAGAATAAGTTTCAACCTGGTTCAGTGTTGTGGGGTATATAAGGGTCTGAAATAGGCACTTCAGAGCCTGTGACTGTCCTGCTCTACTTGAGGATCCACTGTGGAGCTAGAATCATGTTAAGGGAGCAAAGAGCACTAAATAATGAATACAGTAATGGGGTGCAGAGCACACACCTTCCTCCCCACTCAGGAATGTCCCGAAGAGGCAGGATATCTGTCTAAAGAACAGGACCAGCAGTATCAGCGGGCAGAAAGGAAGACCACCAGTATGTCCCCGTTTCTTCCAGAAGGAAATTGAACATACATTAATCCACTCCGAGTGCTGCTAAGTACAGGCCACGTGGACTCAGGGGCCAGAGGAACCTCGATGATTTGCCTAGAACATGCTCTGTTTCTCTGTTGCCTGTTCCAATCCTACCCATTTTTCAAAGCTTTGCCCAAAGCATACCTTCTTGCCTGAAATCTTCCTGTGTCTCTAACATTTCCTGTCAGCAAGCATTTATGCCATTGGATTTCAGGGATCCTGACACAAAAAAATATACCCATGTATTCACAATACAGGAGAGGTCAGCCCCTGTGCAAAGCTTCTGGCTGCCCTGACTAGGAAGAGCTGAAATGTGTATTTCCAGTAGTGAGTGGGTTTCATCCTTTTCTTGGCTCAGAGCTTCTAGGAAAGGATGGAGGGGAGCACAGCATGATCCTAAGAACAGACCTGTTAGGAGAAGGGGACAGTACAGAGGTGTCCCAGGAAGCTGCCTCATCAGGGCAGCAGGTCTGCAGGAGGGAGTCTAGAAGGCAGGAAGAGCCCACACAGGGGAAGCTGTGGGGGATGTAAAGTATATCTGAGAGGTTTAGGCAAGTGGGACCAACTTTCCAATACAGATACGATTTTCTCCTCAAAATTGCCTTGCAAGTTAGATTCAAAACCCCTTTGGTAGATGAGAACTCTGCGATTCAGAGGGACAAGGACATGTGTCAGAAGTCCCACAGTGATAAGAGCAGGAGCTGACATTCCAGCTGCATCCATCTGCCTCTCCATCAGAGCCGTGACTTTTACCTGCTGCCTCTTCTAGACTTTTAGCAATGCTGCAATCATTCATGGAAAAACCACCATCACCATCAGATGCTTCGAGGACCCTGTGGGAACAGCAGGCTGGAGCCTTGGCAGGCCATTCAGGCAGCCCAGATATTTCCCAACAAAATCGTATTATGTTGAATAGCTATTTTAGAGTCAGACAAACAGAGAATTCCCAGTAAAGGAAAGTGCTGGGGATTTTCATAATCCGTACTACAGGGTAGAATCATTCATAGATTTATTAAATATCCCTTGAGCAGCTGTAAGGTGCCTGGCTTTCATGTAGCAGGCCCTGGGTCTGCTCCGGTAACACAAGAACCTCACAAAGCTCCTGGAAGCAATAGGGAAGAAGGAGGATTCCCACTGTGTGGTAAGGGCTATGAAGAGAGGATGATGGGCTATGAGGGCACAAGGAAGGGGTGCTCTGCTGACACTGTTCAGAACAGACATCCAGAAAGTCTTCCTAAGGGCATGGAGCTTGCAGCTAAGCTGGCCTGTTAGGGGATGGCTGCAGGGGGTGGGGGTGAGGGGTAGGGGCTGGTTCCTTCAGGAAACTGTAGTTTGGTGGAGCTGGACCAAGAGGAGGCGGTCAGAGACATAGACTGAGGCTGGGACCTGAGTGCTGTCTATGCTGTGTAGGCTAAGGAACTTGGATTTTTATTTATTTTAGCTATTAAGCATGGAGATGGTGAGGCCAGGTTGGTTAGTAAATTCACTAAAATAAAGGTGGCAAATGAGGCATGTTTCCTCTAGTATCTACCCCTGCTAGGGGCCAGTGAGGCAATGTAGGCACAAATGGAATCGTGGGGAGCTGTGTCCGGGGGGCTAGACCAGCTGAAACTGGAAAGACCCATGTCTCAGTGACAAAGAGGCCCGATTAAATGCAAGGGCCTCAGGGAGAAAAATTATTTTTCTCTGAGTGGCACCCATTGCATAATCTCTACTATGTTTCCAGACGTGGGTTTTTGGAAAGAGGCCCATATTTAGATTTTTTTTTTCATTAAAACTAACCTGAATTGGGCTTTGGAAGCAGTACTTAGGTGGAGTATGGTGGTATCAAAGATCCTGGCCCAGTTGGGGTAGAGAAATGGAAACTCAGCAAAAAGAAATTCACAAGTATAAAGGGGAGGGAGGTCAGGAGGGAGTAAGAATTAGACCAGAAAGACTTCCCAACTCAGAGAATCCAAAACTTCAGATGTGGAAGGACATCAAGAGCTAACTCGGCCCTCTGCCAATCCCATGCTCGAATCTCCCACAGTCCTGCTGACAGGCGGTCTCCCAGGCTAGGGAGCACACCCTCTCAGCTGCCGGCTCCTCCACCCTTGCACAGCCCTGCCCCTCAGATGCTCACCCTCACTGGAGCTGGAACTGGCTTCCTTGCCCCAACTTGTCCCAGTTCCCTGAACTGGCTGGCACAGAGCACCACAGTCCCCCTCCATACGTGGTGCACTGGACTCCCATTTCCACATTCTCTTTTCCATGTTTTTTTTTTTTTTTCCTCCAGGTCAAACATTTCCAAGTCTTTCAGCTACTCCTCAGGGGATGGGGTTTCAAACCCCCTTATCAATCCGATCTTGAAACACACGGGTGTGTCTTTATGTCTCCTACAGAGTGGGGTCCAGACCTATAACAATGTTCCAGAGAGAGTCATTTCTCCCAACAGCTTGCGAGGGCCAGAGCTGGGATTCTTGAGGGTCTAGAGCTGGGATTCTTGAGAGTCTGCAAGAATTCAAGACCATACTCTTTCCACCCAGTGCTGAGTTGATTGACATCAATAGTGATTAAACATCCTAGTTATTTTTGTTAGTTTGTTTGTCTTAAATACATTGTGGCAAAATCTCATGTCCCCTGCTCAAGAGCCTTCATTGGCCCCACAGTACACACTTAATTATACAGTGTGGCCCCCAAAATGTACACATTTAATAACAGAGAGCTCAATTTTGAAAATAAAATGTATTTTAATAAGTACTGCCTTTATCATCATTCAAAGTGTGTGTATACATTTTTGGGGACACCCTATGCAGAGGGGTCAAAGTGCCAAGTGGAGGTCCTAAATGTAGGTCTGGGCCTTGAGGCGCTGGGGCCATACCTCAGAGCATGAAATTTCCTTTCTCTCTTGTATTTCCAGGAGTCCCACCAGCACATGGGGTCCGGATGCAGTGGACTTCTGGGTCCGCCCTACACCAATACACACAGCCTTTCCCACAGTTTTCTGGCCACTGGCTGGACCCTTACACACTGTAAAGGTTTTGACTAGCCCTTCTTCTATTGTTCCTCTGAAACTTCTCAACCACTTCCAAGTTGGATGGCCAAAAATCTTCCCAGAACAAAGACACTGTCCCCTAACATCTTTGGCTAAAGAACACCTAAAACCTCCAATCCCTTGCACGTGGTGGTTTGCACAGTCCAACTCACTGCCATTCATGAAGCCAGACCTTCATCCAGATAGGCATACCCACCAGTCTGTCCTGTATGCTTCCTTCCCTCCCACCCACTAAGGAGTTTCAGCATGCAGTCCCCAGTGAAGCCACATGGGTTTGATCCTTATCCAGAAGAGGGGTCCCTTTCCTCAGGTTGCAGACATATGAACACAGGTCACGGGAACCTGGCAGTAGAAAGGAGATGTACTTACACTTACAGGTTGACTTTTTGGCACATCATAAACACCTTCCTTCTTTTGGCTGGTGGGGACCTACGGAAAAATAAAAATTCAACACAGTCAAAACACTCTGGTGTTCCATTTTAATAGAATAAAGCAACCAGAATTCAACTCTAAGGGGACCCTAGGGGATATGTGTGTGAGAGAATGGCTCTGAGGACCCAGGGGCCAACTCCAAGGGGCTGTGATAGCAGCAGGCCAGGACGGCTGTGTGTGTGAATCGTTTAACACATGTCTGCAGGCTGCCTCTGCCTTTGGGCTCCTTCACAGAATCACAGAACCACAGAACAGGAAGCTGCAGAGACCTCAGCAATCTTGTGGTGAAATAATCCTCATTTCACCGAAGACAAAACTGAGGCCCAGGGATGTTCTCTAAGTTGCCCAAAGTGATTAAACACAGTTTGCAGCTGAGCTTAGACTGTTCAACCCTAAGACTGAGATCCAAGCTATTTAAAATATTGCAAATATTAAGTTCCTCGTACAAAGTTCCGCTTCTGTTGGGATCATGCGTAAGCCACTGGGTAATCACCAAAGGCTTTGTTCAAGGAAAGGAGCCAGAAATTATATGAAAAGCATGAGACTAAGATCTAGGAAAAACTCTCAATTTTTAATTTTTAAAAATACATATCTGTGTCTTCTCTCCCTCTCTTCTCTTAGTCACCCATCCAGTCTGATTGGATTACATGGTGATGGTAACACCCGAAGCTGGTCACTAAAACAGTGCTATCGGCTCTGCTTCTCACTCTGATTATTGTGAAGATCAAATGAGAAAAGAGACAGTCAAAAATCAAAATCTACTAGGCACCATAATATGGAAAAATGTTAGAATGATAGCCTCTTTTATCATGAGTGCATTACACACACACACACACACACACACACACACACACACACACACACAAACACACACATTTTATAATATTTAACATCAGTGGATACAGTGAATACTGCTCTCATTTGTCAATCAAGGGCTTTGTACTGAAATGTCCCAAATTGAAAGTAATCATTGGTTGTCATTCCCCAGCACCTAGCAGTGCTTTGCCCACACCTCCATTGATGGATCAGCCAACAGTGGTTTTAGAATTGTCTGATAACATGTCTTTCCTCAGACTGGGGGCTCCCTAAGAGCAGGCATACTGCTCAGTAGGCCAGTAGGCCGTCAGTCGTATCTGCCGGGTAAATGTCCCATAGAGAAATGTGGGAAATGGTGGAAAAAAACAACAACATTTAGGCTTGGGCTAGGTAACCAAACCATCCTTCAAGAAGTAAGAATTTGAGCTTATTCCTTGAGTTCCTTTGTCATTTTCACTCTTATTTAACTTAAAATCCTTACAATAACCCTTAGAAATTGGTATTGTATCCTCCACTTTAAGTAGCAGAAAGTGAGACTCAGAGATGTTCAGGAACTTTGCTCAAAGCTCCATAGCCAGGAAGTAATCTAATTCAAATCCAACTCCTTCTGGCTACCAAACAAGACATTTATTCTGAACAGTGTGAACTACTGTTGCCTATGTGCCAGCACTATTCCGAACATTTGTTTATGGGCATTCTCATGTAATCCTCAGGACAAGTCAATCAGGGAGGGATGACAACCAGCAAGTGCGGCCCAGAGAGGGTCCTGCCAGAGGGTGGAGCCTGGGCAGATGGCCTTTTCACTACTATTAGAGTCCCTATTCAGCCTGGCCTGCGCCCTCTCACAGTCCAGGACCCCTTGGGGGATGTCTGCTTGCCAGCACACATCCCTCTTGCAGTCCAGGGCTCTCACAATCTGGGACCCTTGCTTCTTACCACCTGCCTGTGGCAGAGGTAGGATAGGCTCCCGCCACCACTGCTGCGCTTGCCAGCTGTGAGCCCGGTTTCTGGCTGAGAGGTTTTCCCCTGTGGGAACACACTGACCACCAGGGGGAAGCTCCTGCATTGAGTGTCTGCCCCCTGGTGGTCAGTGTGAATTATAGCGACTGGTTGTTCTGCCATTTGGTCAATTTGTATATTAGGCTTTTATTATATAGGATACTATACAGACAGCTATCCTGGGCCCTGGCCCCACCGTTCTTACAGCTGTTCCAGGGGGTTCTTTTTCTCTGCCATTATATTCTGCACTTCTGGAAGCTCCTGAACATTCTTGCAGACAGTGGGACTAGCGTGAGCATGGCTGTGCAAAAGAGGCACTTGAGAACCACTCTTGCAAACCTTCGTTTGCAGGCATCCAATGAAGAATGCAATGTTCTTTGCTCCTGATAACTGGGCTCCATATAAAAGGAATCCTCGAAGAATGCCACAGAGTCCTTGTTAACGAGGGCCAATAAATTCTGAGCCCGCACTTGATTTCCATGAGCTCACCCTTTCCTGAGCACCACAAACAGCATTCCTGCTCCCTGTAATTCACTGCTCACTGTGGGCACTTAGCAAGCTGAACCGCTGCTGACTCTCAATTATCCCTGCAAATGGGGGAAAAGCGGCGGGATGAATAAACCCAAACTGTGCATAATTGAAAAAGCTTTTCTGCTTTCCCTCCCAGGGATGTGATATCAATCTGCCTGTTTGTCCTTTAAAATTTATCTCAGCCCGGACATCTTCTTGGGAGCCTTGCCTGACTCCCCAGGCTGCATTTGAACCTTTCTCTGTAGTCTTGTATCCTCTGGTGCATCCTTTCATTAAAAAGTAAAAGTTGCCAGGTACCTATTTTGTATCATGCGCGGTACTTTGCCTGGAACAATGATGAAAAACGGAGACGGATATGGCCCTGATTGCTCAGAGCCCCTGGCTTGTTGGGGAGATGGGAGAAACCAGGCTGCTACAGCGATATGGGAAAGGGGCTTTTTCTTACATAGGACTCGGGAGACCACACTGCAGCTGCTGGGTCCTCTGTCTTCCTGCTGCTCTGCAAGCTTGCTGAGGGCAGGGCTGATATTTCTTATCCTTATTCTCCCATCTATAAACACTGGTTAGCAAGAAACCTCTAAGCATCCAACTTTTACCACGTGTGTGCTGAAGGCAGGACACTGCCCGAGGTGCTCAAGGGACGGGGACCAGAAAGAGCGGGGGTCCTGGCTCTCTTCTCCCCCTGGCAGGCCCATGCCATCAGTAGACCAATTTGGGAAAAACCATGTTTGCGAGTGACAATGGTTCTAGACCAAAAGGAAGCGGGAGATCTGGTTCCTGATCCTGGCTCTGCCACAGGCCATGTGACCTCAGAGGTCACTTTGTTCTCTGCACTCAGTGCCCTCATCTGGTTGTCATGAGCACCCAAGGGGTTGCCTATAAACTCCGAGGGTGGAGACCATGCCATGGTCACCAATACATTCCCATGGACCGGACACTGGCGAGGTGCTCGATACATAATTACTTTTTAAATGAACCAATTAATAGATGAGATGTGACTCTAAAGCTATATGTTCAGTACTGTACATACAGAAGACACTTTCAGCGCAGGGGAATATTAGTAGTGTGGAGAGGCAGTGACATAGGACTGGAGACTTACATTTTAAAGTATTGATACTTGACACATGGTGGGTGATTAAAAATGATTTTGAAAGAACAAAATTGGGGCATGCCTGCACAGGAAGCTGTGATCTCACTTAGGCGGGGGGCTTGTTAAGAAACAAAAGAACTCTGGGCTCAGAATCAGAGGCTCTGGCCTTGGACCCAGCACTCAGATTGGAGAACTTGACTTTCTTATATTTAAAATGATTGTCATTGCAACTGTCATCATAGCTGTTTTTATCTCACCGAGGTACTGGAAGGGTCAAAACTGAGAACCATGTAAAAATGCTTTGAACCACAAGGATCTGTGTCATTTTAAAGGGATGGCTGCTAACTTTTCTGAGGCATGCAAAGAGAAAGACAATTACGATGATCAATCCGGTTGGGAAACGAGACTGGGGAACCTCAAAGAGAGGTTACTTTACTCACGAGCCCCTCCCTCCTGTCGGCTGGAGTTATAAACAGCACAGTTGGGAGCAGCTGCAGCTCTCAGACAAGATGGGGTGAGTGAGTCATGTTCCCCTCCAGTTAACACATCATCGTCAGACAGCTGGGCAGCAGCAGATGCTGACAAGGTTGGTGAGAGAGGGGAGCTCACATCTATAAGGAGCCTACTAGGCCCAAGTGCTGATCTTCTCATTTTATATCTTCACATCACTCTAGAAGCAGATGATATCATATCCCTATTTTTAGCTCAGGAAATTGAGATGCAGAAGTTATGTACTTCCCTCAGGGTCATCAAAAAGTTAAAGGATTAGGCCCTAGTCCCCTTTCTTTCATTCCAGAAAAGGGGAGATCAACTTGAGTCTGAGTTCAATCTGGGCTAGGCTGAAGTATGAGGAACACTGCAATCTACTCAGGAGGAATAGCTATGCAACACTTGGAGGCCCTTCAAAAAAATAATGAGGTCCCTAATTGCAGCTCCTTAAAAGCCCAGGCCTATCTTTGGCCCAAGAGTTTATCTCTTGTTAAGCAAATTGAGGCCCAGCCTGGCAATTGCAAGAGAGGAAAATGACCAGAGGCCTTTCCAATAGGGGGCGGTAAAATATTCACTCTCTTAAATGGCACCTTCCTGTTCATGATGGACAGACAGGGAGATTGGAGGTCAGAACTGTTAGAACAAGTATGATTTTTAGATGGTGACTTGAAGATGCACAGAATCTGACTGTGAGATTCAGCATCAGCATTTTCTGAGCTAAGGAGAGCCCCAGGGTTAATCTATTCATTTACAGAGCCACACAGATGTGGGTATGACTGGGGAGTTTTACTTGTAGCTCCGCAACCCTGTGAGTCTCAGTTTCTTCATCTGTAATGTGGGAATAATGGCTCAAACCACATCAGGCTGCTATGAGGGATATTAAGATACTGCATATAAACCCTCATCCACAGAGCAGCCCACAATCAGCACTCAACAAAAAGTTACCAAAACCACACACACACACACACACACACACACACACACACACACACACACACCATTCCTGTTGCCTGTAAAACATGCTCCTTTGAAGAATCACAAGTGTATAATGAGACAACTAGTTGCAAAGAGCAGAAAAGGGCACTGCCTGAGAGACTCCCAGTTTCATTGACTCATTTTACAGATGAGTAAACTGAGGCCCAGAGGAGAAAAGGAACTTGACAAGGTACAGTAATGGCTGAGTTGGTAGTACTGATACTTAAGATCCTATTCACATATGATGGGCTCAGTGTGTGATCCAGATGAGCATCTTCCATACTTTCTCCACATGAGCTTGTTTTGTTCTCACATCAACATGTGCCTTAGGAAGAAATTATTCCCCAATTTTGTCACTGGGGAAGCTAAGCTGAGTCTCTGAGAGGGCAAGTACCCTGCCCAGTACCACTCAGCCAAAGGTTGTTGGTGACAGAGCCACAACTAGAATCCAGTTTTCTACTTGCCTAAAACCCCCTCCGCCTATACACCCTACAGGGTACAACAGGAGTCCTGCCAACTACAACTAACTCTGAATTCAGAAACTTCTTATATGGAAAGGTCAGCATAGGAAATATAGTCAATGATACTGGAATAACTATATATGGTGACAGTGGATGCTGGAAATATAAGCGGGAACACTTTGTAAAGTATTTGACTATTTAACCACTATGCAGTACACTTGAAACTAATACAGAATAATATTGAATATAAACTGCGATTAAAAATAAAAATTAAGAGAAGGAAAACTGTGAAAAACAAAAGGTGCTCTCTCTTCAGAGGAATATTGGTTCATGGTTCCTTTTGCCCCATATTCAGGCACAGCCATGTTGTACTTGAAAATCTTCCACTGAAGACAAAGACGCAACTTATCTGTTTGAAGACAGAAACTTTGTCAGTGATGATTTTAAACAAAACCTCCAAGCATAACCTCGCACTTGGATCCAATCAAGACAGATCAGGTGGATAAACATACAATGTGGGTGTCAGGGACACTGCCTCCTGCACTGAAAATCTGTATATAACTTTTGACTCCCTGAAAACAGTTGTCCCTGGGTATTTATCAGAAATCGGTTCCAGGACACCACCCTCTCCCCCTCCCCCACTGGACACCAAAATTGGTGGATGCGAAGTCTCCTGTATAGAATGGCATACAGTCAGCCCTCTGCATCTGCAGACTGCCAACCAAAAATCAAAAACAGTACAGGTTATTTATTGAATGAAATCCACATATAAATGGACTCATGTACTTTAAATCCATTAGTTCAAGGGTCAACTGTGCTTAGATTATTATTCCACAGGGCTGGTTAAAACTGAGCACTTGATGGAGCCAACATTATATTTTGGTCATTTAGAATTCCATGCATTTGATGCAAACTGAAAATCTGTTTTGTTTTTATTACACAAGTAATGTGTGCCCAAGGCAGAATAACAGACCACACAACTAAGAAAATTAAAATCACTTATGAAATACATTAAAATTGTTCCTACTTCTCTAATGTTTATATTCAAATTAGGACTGAAAGTCTAATTAGTGAAAAACTGGAGGTTGTCATATTTGTTTGATGTGTTGCTAGGCTGTAATTACTCAAACTCTCTGATGGAAAAGCATGGGGCAGAAGCATGAACCTAGCCTTCACACATGTGCCTGGTTTTGAACTCAGTCCTAAGTAACTGTACAACCCTGAGAAAGATACTCAACTTCTCCGAGTCTCAGCTTCCACTTGTGTAAGTGGAATTCGAATGCCTACTTCATCGAATACTTGTGAGAATGAAATGGATTAAAAGTGTGTTTGTGGTTTTTCACATAAGCAGACATTTAAGAATATTAATTTACCTTTCCTTCAGCAGGGGTAAAACCTTTAGCTATCCTTTCTTTTTTTCAGTGAACTTTCCCAGTGTTGTTTTCAAGTAGCATTTTTGAATCTGTACTTCATTTTTAGTAGTGTGGAGAGCTTTTTAAAGAAACCGGATGAGCACATTCTTTTGAGAAACGAAGGACCCTGCTATATTATGGACAACAATCCTCCAATGAATTAATTTAGAAAAATGGGATAGCTGATTTTGGGTCGACTGAAAATAGTAAAGATCCATTAGAAGTTAAAACACTGTACCCAACTGGCCATGAACCATTCCATGATCAGGTATGAAAACTGCTGGTAAGTTGGAGGGAAGCCGAAAGCAGAGGTATCTTAACCAGCCTGGAATGACTGCGTGGAGTGTGTGTGGAGAGAGCCCCCGTCCTTCAGACCCCGCAAAACATCTGCTGGTGATGGTGCAATGCTGAGAAAGAAGCGATTTTATACCTGATAAATGTTTTCTTCTGTTTCAGGGTCACGGATTGGCTCGTGTCCAGCCTCAAACACAATGTACTATTATGCAGCAGCCAGAGAGGAAAGGTCAGAGGAAAAAGAAAGAGGGAAAAAAAAGCATTTGGAATTCAAGATACAAATCACAGTGAGCATTAAAGAAACGGGTGCAAGAGAACATATCTTAGTGAGACCACTGAATTACGGAGATACCAGTGGGCCTTGCACATTTCTGCCTTTTCTAAAGAAATCTGCAGATGGCTGGCAGCCAGTCCTTCGCGATGGTTGCACGGGGCCCAGCAGCTCCTCTGCAGTCACAGACTTCTCACTCAGTGGCATTTATCTCAGTATTGCCTGCCTGTGCGGCATGCTGAGTGGGAATGACGTCTCCGAATGCCTGGGTCCCAACTTTGTAAACTTTGGGTCACAGCAGTCGCCTCCCTTTGCTCAAGGCTCAGGTTCCTAAGCCAACTTTGAAGTGCTCATAAGCCCCAAATTCCCTCGTCCCATAAATATCACCTGGATTTCATTCTCAGTATTAGACATCAGAATGGCCATGTGCATGTTTGTGATTCTAAAGGACCAGCTCATTTCTAAAAGGCCAACATTCTTCATTCTCTGGAGCCAGTTAGCCAAGGGCTGAGCTCGCATTATAAACAAATCCTTGCCTCAGCATTCACTGTAAAGCAAGGGCCATTAAGTGCATATGACTTCTTTTAGTCTTATGTGCTAGATACTTCTTCCACTACAAGTTATCCATAATATACTGCTTTTAAAATCCACATTATCTTAATTTTGGCATAGCAGCTTTCTGTGTGCAAATATGCATTCACACCTATGCATGTGTGACACACACATATCTAGAACCCACGTGTGTCCCAGTTAGAAATACAAGTTTCAGGTTTTCTTTTATGTCCAGCAAGTACATGTTTGGGCTTCTTTCTCTCCTTGGGAATAAGCATTTGGGGTTAGGGGCAGAGGCCAACTCTTCCCTCTTCCCTGCATGTGTTTGAGCAGAGTACATACCTGAGCCCAAGAAAAGTCATATCTCTACACACACCTGGGCTGTAACCCTGAAGAGCGTGCAGAGAAAGCTGTGGGCTGGGATGTCTTTAGGATCTCCCATTCCCTCCTCACAACAGCCCCTGGGCACCAGCCAGTGCATCAGAGGGGCGGCCTGGCTGATCAAGCTGGAAGAGGCTTCTCACAGCCTTTCTAAAGCTTACAAACCCATCCTTTGAGTTTGCATTCAAATGTCAGAATGCCAGTCCCCATCTCCAGTTCTTTACTCAAAGAAACCACCTCATTATTCAGTCTCTCTCTTGAACTCACAATATTCAAGAGACTTGTGAAAACATTCAGCTCCAGGATCAGACATTTACAGATCGTGGAGGGGGCCGAGGCAAGGCAAGATGGGAGAGTGCATCACCACACCCCATGTCACTGATGCTGGCCACACTTTTGCTAGTTTTCATGAAAACTTGCTCCCGTGGAAGCTGGCAGCCCTCACCCTCCGAAACCATCTTGTCCCTGTCTAGGCTCCACAGGCAGCGGATGCTTCAAGTCCATACCCCAGGCCTAGCCATTCCAGACCCTAAAAACCCATTTGGTTTCATGAATTACCTGGTACACAGGATCTTCAACATCCTCTTCCAGAATTGTCTACGGCAGAGCGAGGGCAGGGGGAGGAGGGTGAGAGCAGAGGACATAGGAGAGATGTGAGACTGGATTCAGAAGTTACAGGACAGTAAAGAAACCAGTTCCGCGTAGGACAGGCTGGTGGGCCATTAGGTAGAAAATACACAGAAAACAACAACAAAACCCTTGTAGCCACCCCCACCCACTGTAACAACAGCAAGAGCAATTGTGTTTCTTTCGTTGTCCTCCCCTGAAATCTTCCTCTGGATTCAAGATTTCCATTTCTCTTACATGTCTAGAATTTCAGATAATAAGGGATCATTTCTCAGGGCTTGCTTCTGAGCTTGTTATTTACACGAGAGCCTTTCATCTTTATTGCTATTTGGCGGCAGGAAGAGAAGCCCTGATTGTCAGTTTTCACATCTATTTATTTGAAGCCCCAGTCTTCCCAGCTGTACCTGATACACAGCTTGTTCACACTGCTTATCCTTTTGTGCCTTTTTTTCCAACTCTTCTCTTTGCTTCAATTCATAAATAAGTTGAAAAAGATCTCTCAAGTCCAGAATAACAGGTTCAGCCTGGAGTGAAAGGTGGTAAAACGCATTATTAATAAGGGGTTGTGCCTGAGCTGCAAAGACCCACTTTTGTGTGTGCTGGCTACAACCCACAGCTCTTCCTTTTCCTATTAAAATGAAAGCATTCCATCTTTAATTAATTCTAACTTGTTTGTATTGGTTTAGTAAATTGCATCTAGGCTAAAGTTCATTTCTCCAACTAATTATATTTGTAAATTCATAATAATCATAGGCGTAAAGGCAATGCTTTTATTTATTAGTAATTTCGGATACAATAAAATTAGAGTAGGCCTTATGCAAAGTGGCTATTTGTTTTCTCTTATTTTCTTTTTAAATGAGGCTATGAACACCAGGAAACTTATTTGTATACTGTGCCTCCAAACCTGCTTAATCAGAAAGGAAAATAGTTAGTCCTTGTGAAATACCCATTAGTAAAAACAACAACAAACCCGGATGGGCATGAAGTGTTTTCCCGTTTCCAGGCTGTTTATCTTTTCTAGATGGGAACCTGAGTATCGGCATCGCTGAGGCAAACATCAGAGTGGGCTTCCAGAGACCAGCAGTGTGACTGTCTCCTCAAATTACAAGGGAAGGTGCCCTCTTTGGATGGGGTACTCACCGCCTGGGCTGTTTTTATGGCCACAAATCTGTGGTTCCCTTCCTTCCCACAAACGTAGCCAAAGGCCCGGTGGTCTGTGATGTCCTTTGCAATGTAGGAAATTTCGTGAACAGCATGGTGATGCTGAAGGGCCTGTGAGAGACAAAAAGAAGAGCAAATTTGAAGGGACTTCCCTTTCGAGCTCTTAATCAATAAGAGATGTGTTTCAGCTACGCGTGAATAGGCCCGCAGGGCTTGGGAAAAAGCTGTTTGGTCCAGATGGAAGGAAAGAGAGCTGTGCGTGCCCGTGAGAGAGGGAGGCTCCCCTCCTAGGTCTTAGTGCTGTGACCGGAGAGGTAAACAGGGCTGCTCATACGCTGGCTGAGCGTCTGTGAGCTGGCTTCCTTCAGCCTGCCGAGCCAGTCAGCTTCGCTCAGTGGCGGAGGCTTCTGCTACATCCTTCTTCTTGACACAGCGCAGTCCAAGTTCTGGCTGGATATGGAGCACACTCACATACCAGGTGGAAGACCTACACTGCACGGCCACAGGGGACACCACTCACAATCGTAGAACCGTGCCTTTGCATGGTTGCGATGTTCTCACAGATGGTGACTGAGTCTCTTGAGGAACAAACCCCGTTCTCTAACTTGTCCAAAGTCACCATCTAGGCTAGACGTGGGGTCCCCCATATCTCAGGCTATTTATGAATTGGTCCCTCTCTCTCTATCTGCCTGTTCTTTTAGCCACTGGTTCGAATCTTATTCCTCTTTCAAAGGCCATTTGAAATAGCACCACCTCTGTGATACCTCCTCTGAACAAGGCTTTCCCTCCCTCTCCCTCTGTGTTTCCATGGAATGTCAGTCTCAGTGACGGTGAAACTCCTGATGGACTCGTCACACACAGCTCCCTGGGTGCCTGCTTCCCAAGACCTTCTTTTCTGACATATTTGCCTGGTCCCTTGCCTGTCTTCTCCACCAGGTCTGTCTTCCTCATCTCTTTCACCCCAGAACCTTGCACTGTGCCTGGCCCAAGTTGTTGAATAAAGTAAACTGGGATAGCTGGTCAGTAATTTGAAAATCATTTGAAACTGACCTCTCTGCCTTGATTATCTAAGCTTCAAAAATAATATTCACTATCCTGTTGATGATAGTGACCTATATAACCATTTGCCTAGTAAGTCTACCTAAAACACACACACACACACACACACACACACACACACACACACACACACACACACAAACACTCATTAAACAGTACTCTGTGCACAGGGTTATGTATGCACCTGCTTAAGATCCTTATAACTTGAGGGCCTTTTCATCATGCTGGCTATTAAGAAGCTTGAATTCTAGCCACTGTGTGAACATAAGGAACTCACTATATGGGCCTCAGTACATTCCTTTATCAAATGAGATGTTTGTATTAGATCAGTGACTCCTAATCCAAAGCCCTGGACCTACTGGGTCATTAAAGGTAATAAAATGAACTCCCAAGCAATTTTAAATACTTAAAAAAGCTAAACAGAAATGAATAATTATTCCTAGTAAGACTGCACATTTCATTGTGCATGCAAATGAAAATGCCAAGTTTATTTGGGATTGTACCAGGTAGCTAATCTTTGAGCAGATTCTCATTGGAAATTCATTATGGGTTTAAATAATTCAAGTAGGAAAGTGAATGACTATCAATGCATTCTTTTTTGGGGGGCGTGGAGGGGAGAAACACAAATCTTCCTCCTTCCTGAGCCCATGGAGGAAGACATGGCACACAATACGAACTACATCAGGAAAACAGAACCACTGGACTAGATGTTCTCTAAGGTCTTGTTCTATTTCCCTGGATCCGGGAGCCATCAGAACCTCACAGCACACAACCTGCCTTTAAGGACAGTAGACATCTGCTTCTCATGCCGGTCATCACCTTAGTTCTGGACCACTGGCCCGGGTCTTCCCAGCCTGGTGCCACCTTTCCAGGCTTCTGACTTAGTGAACATCCCTGCAGGATTTGCTGCCACACCTTACCCTTTGCGATTCGGACCATTCACTAACCTCGTTACTCCCCTTGCAAGGCTCCCTTCAGCATTGTACCCTGTCCAGGTTGCCCGCTGCCCACGGGACTTCATGCCTGGAGGGTGTTGTCAGTGCCCAGTGTCCCTAGCCACTCAAGTGGACATCACTGTATAACTCCAGTGGATTTCAACACAAACAAGGTTGGTGAAGAATTCAGAAGTGTTTGTTAGAAGAATAATCAGAATCCATTCATCCTTGTTTTATTAAGAGCACATATTTAGCCAGCAGAAGAAAACTGTTCAAAGAGCGGCAGCTTTTTCATGGTGTTAATGATGTAAAATTGATGAGACTTATATTCACACTACGTGGGGGTATTGATTTATAGGCTTTTGTGAGCGCCAATGGTAGGCAGCAGGGGAAATGGGAGACAAAGACTTTCTCCTCCCCCTTTCCTGAAAGTAGTCCTCTCTCTGATAATGTAATGTGGAGGATGTTATCCACGTCTCCTATTAAATCAAAGTTTGACGACAGTAGCTTATTGATTGCCAAGTGGAATATTGCTCTAAAATTAAACCGTGATTAGAAGTCTTCCTGGTGGAATTAGATTTGGCGATGATTGTGCAATAGTAACATATCTCTTACGATGCAAGACAACAGACAGAGATGATGTAATTTACCTGAGAATCCTCATTAAGTGTTTTAAAGTCAAAAAATTTTTAATGCCTGATGATACCTAATATTGCCTTGCAAAGGGTAGCTGAGTGTGCATAAAGTGCTTAAAGATATTTGTAACATTGTCTTTTTTCCACAGTTAGTTTTATGACATGTTAAAAAAGGAATGCTCAGAAAGTGGCTCATTCATTTGGAAACTAAGAGTCAGTGAAGAGAAGTGTCTCCACTTTCTACAACCTTAACCGTGCAGATATAATATAGACACTTGGAAATACAAATACATTAGACTCCTGCTAATCCCAGAGTCGTATTATTGCATTCATCTTGGCATCTCAGAGGATCTTGCAAATACTTGTTCATTGAGCCTCAAAATTGCTTTGGGTCTTCCAGTAGATTTTATCAGCACAATCAAAGACAGTTGGAGCCTTAAACATCATCTAGTTCAACTCTGAGTTTATTCATAAAAGGACTGAGTTTATTCATAAAATAACTCAAGAGAGAATTCTGGCAGGCCCAGTACTAAACCCGGGTCCTATTCTCCCTACTCAGGATGACAAAGAATGGAGAAAAGGAAACAAGATTATGTAGAATCAAGGCCTCCTTTTCTTAGACTCTTGGCTCCCTAGTCAGATCAAGGGCACACGCCTCAGCTGCAGGCTTGGTCCCTGGCCCCGGTCGCAGTGCATGTAAGGAGGCAACCAGTTGATGTGTCTCTCTTACAAAACCATGACCCCTGACAAACCGGGATGAAAAAGGGATTGATTGCTGGATAGAGAAGCACAGCTGAGGCTGTTCTGGATTTCAGCGGGTATCTGAGGTCAGAGAAGGTCAGAATCAGGTCGGAGTAAAGGCCAGCTATAAGGGTCTCAAAGAAAAAAGATAAGCCAGCATGATCTGGAAGTTACTCTTGGAAGCCAGGCCCTGCGTGGGAAGATGAGGTGAGGGAGATAAGCACTGCTTCATCCCAGGTTTATGTGGGGAGTTCCTGGGACCTCATGGGTCGTTCTGGAAGCATCAGAGATTCCCCGGCTTGAGGGGGATGGGCAGGATTCTGGTCATCCTTCTTCCACATCTCTTTTGAAAACACAATTTTTGTCTTGGACAAACTTAGTCTAGATATTAAAGCACTGCCAAAAATCAAAGCCAGATTTTTGTTTTAAAAACAGAGGCTTCACCCTGGCTGCTGTGGCTAAGTTGGTTAGGCATTGCCTCATGAACCAAAAGGCTGCTGATTCGATTTCTAGTCAGGGTACAGGCCTGTGTTGCAGGCTCCATCCTTGCTAGGGGGAATGCAGGAGGCAGCCGATTGATGTTTTGCTCTCACATCAATGTTTCTCTCTCCCTCTCCCTCTCCCTTCCTCTCTCTCTCAAAAATCAGTAAAAATTCTTAATAAAAAAGAGTCTTCCATAATACCCCATCTCTCTGCCACAGCTTTACTTACTCTTCCTGCTCAGAACCCTGTGCATTGCTTTGTGGATGAAAGTTGTTACTGAATAATTCCAAGGGCAATTCAGAGATCAAACTCTTCAATCCAGTCTGACCTTCCTTCCGTGAGTAAACTTCAGGTAACCTTGGCTGCAGATAATCTGAAGAATTCATCACTCCCACTTCAGGGTCTGTACTTTCCCACCTCTGTGCCATTGGTCACGCTGATCTCGCTCTTCAGCCCTGGCTCACACTTCCGACTCCATATAGCTACATCACATCTATGCTTTGAGGCCTGGCTCCCACATCCTGCTCATCTCTTGACTGTCCCAATCCCCTTAGTCATAATACCTTTCCTTAGATCTCATTGCATTGCATTTGTTCTTCTATCTGGGATGCTTCATACTTTCTTAATTTTGTTTCACATTTATCCATTCATCCAGTTCTTCACACCATATGTATTTCTTGAGAAGCTGTTATGTTCCAGGTATCATACTAAGTGCTACATCTATCCAGATGATTAGAATGGAGTCCCTCTCTCAAGGACCTAATAATCGCATAACACAGAGAGGCAAAGACACCACAGCAAGACAAGCTTTACAGTAAATGTGTGAGTAGGATGTTACTTGGGCTCAGAGCAGGAACGAGGAACGGTGTCAGAGAAGTTTTGACAAAAGAGCTGACCTTGAACCCAGCATCCTATAAAAGGGGAGCTCCCAGAAAATCAGGGGAAAGAGCATCCTAGGCAGAAAGAACTAAGCTTGCAAAACCTCTAGGTCCCAAGAACATACTTTCTCTCCATTATGGGGATGTTAGCTCCTAAAAAGAAAGATAGATGTCTGGTCCTCCTCAATCTTATCCTAGCTCCTAACACTGCTCCTTTTGAACTGGATAATGTTTGATAAATTAAAAAAAGAAGAAGAAAGGAAGAACCAAGCATCTGAAGACGTACATTGCACAAGGTAGTTGCTCAATAAATGTTCAATGAGTAATTGAATCAGATTAATTCAAGACATTTCACACAGGATTCATTTTGTGAACAGCGCGTTTCATATCTGATCATCATTAAATCCTTTTTTTTTTTTTCATTAGCATTTCCATGAGCCATTTACCAATGTTTAAATGAAGTATCAAATTGTTTGGAGGGTTACCATCTGACAGAATAGATTACAGAGAAGACTTAATTTGTACCATGGTTCAATACAGCCAATTAAATACAGTATGGATTAGAAAATCATCAGCTCAGACTTTACCACTAGCTTTTTGTAAAGAATAAATCCTACTCCATTTAGCCTTCATATTATTATTGTGTGTATATGTATGTATGTGTATGAGTAGGCAAAACTATTTACAGGAACAATACCCACCAGCATTCAAGTGAGTTAATAAAATAAATAAATAAGTAAATAAATAAGCAAGTATGCAGATAGACACAATAAAAATAGATATATAGAAAAATACACTCCTTCACATTATAGGCAATTACAGTAGTTAAAACCTCATAAGACAAAAGCTCATTATAAAGGCCTTCCTCTCTTCTAACATATTTTTGGATGTGTTCCCTATGTCACAGCACCAATGAGGCTGGGAGGCAACCTCTGTACCAGCCCCAGACACCCCATTATCATATGCTATATGGAGAAGGTCAGAGTGAATTCTTCCTGGAGTTCCCATTCTAAGATCTTCCAGAAGTTTTACTCAAGAACAAGACTAAATTTCCAAATACCCTTGTCTCTAGCTGAGGAGGCAGTATGATAACAGAGGAAAGAATATGGACTCTGGAACCAGAGAGAACACACTTCAAATCTAAGCTCTTTCCTTTATCAGATGTGTAGCATTGGGCACATCACTCTAACTTTCTGTACCTTATTTTCTCTCCTTTTATGATACAAAGAATGACATAGAACCTAAAAGGTTGTTGAAAATATTACATTGATTTGTGTAAACTATCCTATATAATAAAAGTCTAATATGCAAATTGTTTGATGGGGAGTTTAACCACTCACTATGATATGCGCTGACCACCAGAGGGCTGTGCAGAACATGGCGAGCATCAGTGACGCAGCGCTGGCAGCAGGTGGCAGCTGCAGGCCCCCATAGGCCCCTATGAGAGCAGGGCTGTGGCGGGATGGTGGGACAGATGAATGGGTGGTGCCAGGTCAAGGTGGGTGTAAGAAAGGGCCCAATCACCCTTAGATGGTGACCACAGCAGTGGCAGGGGGCCTGGCCCCAATCAATTGTCCCACAGGTGGGATGGTAGAGCAGGTGAGGGGGTGGCACCAGGCCACAACAGGGTGCCAGGTGGGGCTGCGAGGCTGAGGGTGTGAGCTGGGGCCCGATCCCTGCAGGCCATGCAAGGGACCCCACCTGTGCACAAATTTGTGTACTGGGCCTCTAGTACCAGATATAAATGAGATACCCCTCCTCTCCCCTCCCCCCCAAAAAAAAAGAAAAAAAATGGTTCCCATTCAGTGTTGACAAAAGTGTGGGGAAACAGGTATTTCCTTGGGCCCCTGGATTTCTGTGTACAATGGGGATAATAGTAGTGCCTCTCTGTGGTCCTGTTAGGAGAATTAATGAGTGAGTATATGTAAATGGCCTGAAAGGGTGCAAAGCTCATAGTAAGGGCTATGTAAGTGTTGGCCATTATGGTGATTTTTGTTATTTGTGGAAGTGTGATTTAGTGCAACTTTTCTGGAGGGCAGATCAGCTGTATGTTTCAAAGCCTTGAAAACATGCATAAACTTTGACCCTATGAATCTTCTTGTAGGAATTCAATTATCTGTAAATAATGTAAGATGTAGGCAAAGATTTGGATGCAAGATATTCCCCAAACTGCTATTAGACCAGTGAAAAATTAGAAATGCTGAACATTAACTGACTGGTTGAAGAAATTGCATTTCTCTATACGATGCAATAATATGCACTCACTGAAAGTCATCTTGGGGACATAATTTATTTTTTGTAGTGGAAATATAATCATAATATCTTGTTGAATGAATCAAAAGCATACCACAAAATATTATGTTTAATATACTCCTGTTTTTTAAAATAAAAGTATGCATTTCTCTGTGTGTGTGTGTGTGTGTGTGTATGTGTATGAAAAATCTGGAAATGTATCCAACAAAATCTTAACAAGGGTTCTTTCAAGTGGTGGATTGCTACTGATGTTTAAAATCTTGCTTCTTGCTTATTTATAACTACAGGCCAGGTGCACAAATTTGTGCACAGGCGGGGTCCCTTGGCCTGGCCAGTGATGGCAATCAGGGTCGATTGGGGTCGGCCAGGGGAGGGACCACAGGAGGTTAGCCAACTGTGGGAAGTTGGATGACTGTGGGAGGTTGGCTGTGTGAGTGCACTGACCACCAGGGGGCATCTCCTGCCTTGAGAGTCTGCCCCCTTGTGGCCAGTGTATATCATAGTGACCAGTCAACCTATTTATCTAATAATAGGGTAATATGCAAATTGGTCAGGATGCCATCACAGTAACGATCAATCAGCAGGTTGCGCTTGCAGCAGGCACGGGTGGGCGGGGACTTGCAGTGTCGGGGATGGGGGCGGGGACTTGCAGTGTTGGGGACGCGATGGCGACTGCCACTTGCCCAGGGCCGGCCCCGGGCTCAGGCAAGCTGCCGATGGCAGCTGCTGCTTGCCCAGGGCTCAAGCAAGCTGCCAATGGCTGCTGCTGCTGCGAGGGTGCAAGGCTCAGGCAATGAGGGCCAGGTGAGGCTCAGGCAAGCCACAGTGGCTGCAAAGGCTGAGGCTCAGGCAGCCTCGCAGCTGGCAGTGGCAGTAGCAGAGGTGTGACAGGGGCGTTACCTTCCCCCGATCACCAGGTCGCCTCCTGCAGAGGGAGGCCAGAGGCAGAAGCAGCCAGGGGATGATGAGGGTAGTACCTTTCCCTGATCAGCTGGTTGCCTCTGGCAGAGGGAGACCAGGCTGTGGCTTAGGCCCGCTCCCCTAAGTCATCAGTAGGGTATCTGAGGGCTCCTGACTGTGAGAAGGGGCAGGCTGGACTGAGGGACCTCCCTCCAATGCACAAATTTCATGCACTGGGCCTCTAGTATATATGTAATTTTTAAAAAATTTATAATGGTTTATACTAACTATATAAAATACTAATATGTATTAAAATACTAACAAATATTAAAATAAAGAAAAAGGCACAATGCTTTGTCTTTCATATTTGAATTTATGAATTTAGTGTGCACACCATCATTCATTTCCACAACCAGCATTGAGCCTCTGTCCTCACCCCCTCATAACCACATCTTGTCAATTTCACTCCCAAACACCTTTTACCTTGGCCATTCCTCTCTATCTCCATCACCAGACCCTGGTCACAGCCATGATTTCCGGCCTGGATTCATACAGTAGCCCCAGCCCCTACTCATCCACTCTTTCTAATAGTGACACCAGAGTGTGAAGGGACTGAGGGAAAATCTGCCAGATTTAATTAGGTCGATCTTGTAGGCTTAAACCATATCACAGGATAAAACCAAAAGTTTACCAAGCTATGGAAAACCTAAAATAGGCAAAAACTTTTGCCAGGGCCTCTGTCTCATGACAGCCCCTTGTTTCCCACCACCTGGCCATTCTTCAGTTCCTCAAAAGCACCATGCTCCCACCCCAGGTTTTTGCACATGCTAGTCTATCTACCTGGACAGCTCAGTTCCTTTCCTTTCAGACCTCAGGACAGATGTCTGTTCTCAAAAGTGCCCCTGAATTTCCTGCAGACTTGGTTCCCAAGCTGCAAGACCTCACAGCTTCTTGGACTTCCCATGTGGGGCACATACATAAGCGTCAGCTCCAGGGCGGTGGCAGCAACAATATCTTTTTTCCTCATCTTCTTATCCTGAGTGCTTCTTGATATTTGGCCGCAAGCATTTTCACTACACAATTAATGGGCCAGAAGGCAATTTTGTTATCAAAGGTAAAATAAAAAGTAAAAGAGGAACATTAAAAATGACACAACAAAACAAACCATTGATAACAAGATTTAAAAAGGACTATTGCAAAAAAATCTTAAAGATTTTTTGTTCATAGCATTATACAATTTTTTTGGACTTGATTTGTTTCTTTGTTCGGCAATGCACTTTCCCTTTTTTGCTACAGTTTCTTCCTTCATTAAGAGAGGTATCAGTTTCCAACTAAAAAATATAATTAATACTCTCACAGACCATTGTGAATTAGTAGTAGCCTATTTTATGTTTCCTGTAGCTTGGTAAACTTTTGGTTTTAAAGGGTAGGAGGGGATAATATGTTCACCGAAGGATTTGCAATCTGTGTTATCATTTTCAAGCATAGCATGCAATCTGACTTAACATGTAGGTTTGCAATCTGGTTTACACATAGTTGTCATCATGCACTATTTTAAGACCACTACATCTCCTTGTCACTGTATAGCCCATTATGAAGGCTCAGCTTGATAAAATATAATGGAGACATGACACCAAACTGACAACCAGCTTACATACATTAAATCTGCCAACAGCAAACCAAACTGTCAACCAGTTATCTTATATTTCACGGTGAATCATCTTATGGCCAATTAATTGTACTATAAAAATGTTTGTGGTAAAAATGCAAAGATGTTTATAACAAAGATGCTTGTGGCGAATATATCGGAGGCGATCCTGAACATTAAGTATGGTGCCTGACGTACAGTAAGAATTCAGTACGTATATATTTTTATTGTGGTGAAGATACATACTTTTACCATTTTAAGTTTACAGTTCTGTGGTATTAAGTAGATTCAAATTGTTCTGCAACATCACCACCATCTCTCTCCAGAACTTTCTCATCTTCCCCAACTGACCATCCACCATTAAACATTAACTCCCCTTCCCCGCTTTGCCTCAGCTCCTGGCGACCACATTCTACTTTCCACCTTTTGAGACTGCCATATTTAAATGAATATTTTGAATGAATGAATGTCAGCAGGATCCTGAGTCCAAGTCTTTCCCTGAAACCACCCCCCCTGCCAACCTCACTGACTCTTTGCTTATTTGTGCCTTTGTTTCCCTCTCCAGTCTTCCTTTCCTCAACTGTGAAAATGAGGAGATTGTATCCAGTAAATTCTCATGTCCTGGTTTGCTCTCAATACTTCTTTAAATCCTTTTTTTAAGTTTTATAACAAGATGACAGCTATAAAAGACAGCTTCTTAGTCACTCTCTACACACATATCATAAACACATGGCACTGGAAGATGGGACCGAAGCCCTGACCTAAAAATAGAGAGATGAACCAGTTAACCAGCTGAGAACATCCTAGGCCCATGATTTGGGTTTAAATTTGTCTAACAGGCAAAGTGGAGCCAGGTGTGCTTAATCAATTAGCAATCACCAGAGTGAGAATGAAGCCAATTTCAGTGCAGGAGATATCAAAACCATGTCAAACACAAAACAGACTTCTATGTGAAACACTAGTCTCCTAACACTGGGGTTCAATCCAAACTCCATGTCCCATGACCTATGATGTGGCTACCGCATAGCCACAGTTGGTGGTGGGCTGGCCTAGCTGTCTGCTCTCACTCCATTCTCATTCAGTCCCAAAGCCCTTAGGTACAAGGGTACACTAGGCGCCAGAGATGGTTAAGATGCAGTTAGAGTTATCAAAAGTCCACAGTGGCGTGTGTGTGTGTGTGTGTGTGTGTGTAAGGCAGGCGGAGGGCTTCTTTTCTGCTACATACTCAGAGTAGTTTGTACATTGTGTTGTTTTGTCCCTACTTCCAAAGGCATGAAATGTGATGGAAGGATCTGAATCTCAGCTTTGAGGCCATAGGCAAGTCACCTTATCTCACTGGGCCTCAGTTTTTTTCACCTTTAAAATGGGAACAATTCCTCCCTTACAGAGATGTGAGGAAGATTACTTGATGTGCCTAGCAGGGTATCTGGTAGATGGTAGGCTCTTAATACCTTGGATGTTATCCCAGGCAACCTAGATTCAAATTATCAATGTAATGGCTATGTTATATAGTGTTCAATTGCCAAGCATGGTTCCCTCAGGTGAGCTCTTCCTTAGGGATGACAGGATAATAGTTTTGGAGTAGCCAAAGGATGGTGGGAAAGAAAAAGAGCTAAGAGTTCAAGAGAGAGTTTCAAACTTTATAGCCTCATCTAAGAACCTGGATCTCCTGATCTAGAGAAATTTAACCCTGTAGTTTCCAGTTATATAAAGCAGTGAATTCCTTCTGTTGCTTAAGAATTTTTGAGGTGAGTTTCATATTACTTGCAAACCAAGAGATTTCTGAACAACACAATAATCATCGTTATCCTTATCTTAGACCAGTGGTCGGCAAACTCATTAGTCAACAGAGTGGCAAACCACGGCTCATGAGCCGCAGTTTGCAGACCACTGTCTTAGACAACAGGAGACAGTCTCAGAAAGAAGTGACTTGCCCAAGAAATATCAGGCTGACAGGGGCTTTTAGAAAGTCTCATCGACACTCAAGTCTAGGCCTGGTTTATTGTTAACAGTAATATTGGAATTGAAATTTTGAATTTGCTTTGGGTACATCCTATATAATAAAGAGGTAATATGCAAATTGACTGTCACTCCAACACACAAGATGGCTGCCCCCATGTGGTCAAAGATGGCTGCCCCCATGTGGACACAAGATGGCCACCACAAGATGGCCTGCAGGGGAGGGCAGTTGGGGGAGACCAGCCCTGCAGGGGAGGGTAGTTGGGGGCAACCAGGCTGGCAGGGCAGGGCAGTTAGGGGCAATTGGGCGGCAGGGGAGCAGTTAGGCATTGATCAAGCTGGCAGGGGAGTGATTAGGGGGTGATCAGGCTGGCAGGCAGATGTGGTTAGGGGCAATCAGGCAGGCAGGCAGGTGAGCCAGCAGTCCTGGATTGTGAGAGGGATCCCAGATTGGAGAGGGTGCAGGCTGGGCTGAGGGACAACCCCCCCTCCCCCAATGCACAAATTTCATGCACTGGGCCTCTAGTATTAATATAAAATAAATACATAGTTATTAGAAAGCAAGATTTTCAGTGAAAGAAAATGATATGCAAATACAAAATTAAGAAATTACCTAATCATTTTACTTTTTAATTGGAAATATCAATATGAACTCATGATTTAAAAACTATATTCCTAGCACTGTTCACAGGAAGGGCCTACAAACAATAAAACCCCAGCAGCAAGGAGCACACCTAGTATGGCTATTTATTATCTGGTTGTCCATTCATTGATCACTTAACCTATCTAGAGAGAGAGTCAAAGAAAGCAAATATGGAAAAAGGTAAAATTTTCTGTTTATTTAAACATTTTCATAAAAAATATGTTGGAGAAAAAAAATAAATCTTAGCATGCTCCCTTCTTTACCTCCCATTCCCTCTTCCTTTCTCTGGGGAAATCAAGGCACTGATCACTTCAAAGACTTCACTGAAAGTAGGATGCAGACAAAAGGTTTTTATGAGTTCCATCAGGTAACCACTGGTCCAACATAGAAGGTCTTCAGTGGCTTAGCAGTTCTTAAAGTTAGAGTTTTCTTTGTCCTTGCATTCCTATGGCACAAATAACATCAGCCAGTACTTTTCTATTTTCTACAACCACATTTTAAAAAGTTCAGGTTGACTAAATATGAGAAAAATTTACACTTCTGAAAGTCTGGGGAAAAAATATCCCAAACTTGGAAGACTCTACAAATATACATAAGGATTCAGATTTTATTTTTATTATATTAAAAAAGGGTATGATTCAGAGAGTGCTGACTATATGCTGGGCATCCTGCCAAGTACTCTACATACAGAATCTTCATTTATTTCATTCACCCAACAGCCTCCCATATTACTTCCCCTCCTTGTAATGTTGAGGTAACAGAGAGGTTGAGTAACTTGCCCAGGTCACACTGCTGATAAAAGGCAGACCCTGTATTGCTGCCAGGTATGGCTGCAGACCCAGGCAGTCTCTGTGCACTTGAACACAGTTTTGAATGTATCTTAACTGCCTATATTTTTCACTCTCCTAAAATTCTTATTTTTATTTCTGTTACTTTCTGCATGAAGAATCCTAATAACCATTGTAGGTGTTCAGTAATGTAACCAATGATTTCAACATTTTAGCTTACGGTGTAAAATTACTACAGCAAGTAGGAAAATGAGTGTGAATGAATGGAAATAAAACAGCATGTTTTGCCACAAGTCACTGCAGAAATTAGGTGATTATATTTAATGGAAAATTACTTTCTGCATTGTAACCAGTCTGAAATTAACCTCTGCCTTGGTCACAGTGAAGCTTTGCATGCCGACAGAAACTTAACAAAAAAATGAATGGACTAAAATGAAGCCAAGAGGAAGAATGCCAGATTAAGGGTGAGAAGGCTGGAATTCCAGGTCAAGCTGTCTTTATTTATAAAGTAAGGTGGTGGTAAATATGGCTTCTAAGATCCATTTCTTATTAAAACACTTGGGTTCTAAGGAAACACATGACTGTGAATTAGACACTGGCCAGCATCTGAAATCCAGATCTGTACTACTTGTGTCACCTTAGACAAATCACCCAGCTTCTCTGAACCTTGGAGTCCCATATATACTCAATTCAATTGGGGTGAGAACTAAACAAAATCATGCTGCTCAAATTCTTAGTATCCTGCCTGGCACCTAGTGATGCTCAATAAATGGCAGTTCCTCTCCAGATCAAAGATTCTGTTATCTCAACTGTCAGTTATTTTTCCATGTTGAATGGTGCCTTCCCGAAATCTGTATGTTGACATCCTTGAAATTAGTACTTCGGAATGTGAGACTTTCCTTAGAAATAGGTATCTTATAGATTAACTAGAGGCCCAATGCACGAAATTAGTGCAAGGAGCTTGGCCCTCGCAGCCTCGGCTGGCTCTCCCAGCCCCAGCTGCCTTGGCTGGCTCTCACAGCCCAGGCTTTATCTGGAAGGTCATCCAGATGGTCGCCCGGAAGGATGTCCAGACAGTCGTTCAGCTGTTTGGTCTAATTAGCATATTTGCTCTTTATTATATGGGATTAGTTAAAATTAGGTCATGCTAGAATAGGATGTGCCCCTAATCCAATAGGACTGGTGTCTTCATTGAAAGAGGAAACTTGGACATAGCCACATGCACAAGGAGAATGCCTGGCAGATATGAAGGCCAGGATTGGGGTGATGGGTCTAGAGGACAAGGAACACCAAAGATGGCCAGCAAACGATCAGAGAAGAGGTGAGAGGCATGAAACAGATCCCTCTCATAATCCTCAGAAGAAATCAATATTTTTCCATGTTGAATGGTGCCCTCCCAAAATCTGTATGTTGATGTCCTTAAAATCAGTACTTCAGAATGTGACCTTCCCTGGAAATAGGGATCTTATAGATTAACTAGAGGCCTGATGTATGAAATTCACCTCAGACTTCTCGCCTCTCAGGACTATGAGACAATAAGCCACCTGGTTGTCATCATCTGTTATGGCCATCTTAGGAAAGGAATGCAGTCATCTCCTTAGTTTGAGGAGTTTGCCAAGAGAATACAGGGGTGAAACAACAGGTTATTAGATATCTAGTCCCATCTGTGCTCCTTCATTGAGCCTTCATTTTCTCATCTCTAAAATGAGGGGCAGTACTGGTCCCAGACAGCTCTGCTCTGCTTTTCAATGCAGGACGGGAAACCCTTCAGTTTCCCTATTACTGTCGGACCTAGCTGCTTAAATCAGAGGCTGGGCATAGTGCAGCGCTGTGCACTTTACAGCCACATCTATCCAATTACTTCCCATTTAGTGCAATGCAGCATTTCCCCACACACGCTGCCAGACCACTGGTGTGGTGTGGGCCGAGCTCTCTGAGTACTAGGCTCAGTTGTTTTTCTTACACTAATTGGCCCCATGACTTGTTAGGTTGTTACCGTGGAAAATGAACTGTCAGTAAAAGAAGTTAGCACAAAGTTGCCCCCTCATTGAAAATGTGCCAAACACCATTTCCTTCAACTCACCTTAGGGTCTCCGAGGGAAACATTGGCATGAACTATAATATATTCTAACCCCTTGCTCTATCTTTTCCTTGTTAGAGATGAGAAGACCAAGCCTCAGAGGGGTTAAGCAACTTGCCCACCACTGTTTAATCAATGTGTTTGGAGCTAGTGCTAAACATTGGTGTGATTGCAAACTTCATGCCTATTTTTCTATATCAGGTCATCTCCTTCAGGGCAGTGATGGCCAGGTTCTGCCCAGCTCTCTGCTCATGTATGCCTCCTTCCCGAAATATATTTTCATGTCTGTGCCAGACTCAGAGACAGCTGCACCCAGGATACAGGTGAGGAGGCCTGGCTTAGTCGCTCAGTGCTTCCTACAGGCCAGCTATTCGCCTGGCTGTGACATGGCCCGGACTCAGTTCCACTAATGGGACTCCTCCGTGTCAGGCTCTGTGCTGGGGGCTGGCAACACAACACTAGAGCTGGTCAGATCCTTGCCTTTAAGGAGCTCATATTCTCTGTAGAGACAGGGGGTCAGGTGCCTTTGTTTACTATTTTCCACGAAACCCATTCCCTTTCTTCCTAACACATATCATAGTCTGTAATTATCCCTTCACTTGCATGAACTCTCTGGTTAATATTTGTGCCCTCCATCAGTCTGCAGAGACTAGGAAAGTAGTCCCTTACCCATTCCTGGCTCACCACCACCTCTCTGGCACCAGCATGGTAACTGATACTGTGGGGCTCAGTGATGATTTGTGGAACGAATAAGTGAATATTGTGCTCAGGCCATACGAAAGGTAAGAACAGGGTGGGCATGAAGGCCTGAGTGGACTCAATTCATAGGAGTTGACCAGGTAAAAATTAGAAACCATGGGGGTAGTAGGAATCAAGACACCTCACCCAGAGGCATAACAAAGACACGGGAAGCTATAAAATAACATTTTATAGATTGGGAACTTGAAGCAGTTTGGGGTTACAGGACCATAACATGCTAGGCAGAAAGTGGCAGTGAGAAGTTAGGCAGGAGCGAGGATGCAGGATTTTTAAGGCCTGAATAGAAAATTGGGATGGTGCCCCACCAGTGTGGCTCAGTTGGTTGGAGCATTGTCCCATACGCCAAAAGCTGGCAGGTTATATTTCTGGTCAAGGCACATACCAGGTTGTGGGTTTGATCCCAGGTCGGGGTGCATGCAGGAGGCAACTAATCGATGTTTCTCTCTCACACTGATGTCTCTCTGTCTCTCTCTCTCTCATTTTAAAAATTGGGGTGGCAGTGAAATTGTCTAGCTCCTTTGTACTCCACTCTGCGGTTATTCTCCACTGCAGTAGATCCTTTCAACAGGCTGCAGAGGGCCGCCGTCTCCCAGTCTCCATGGGAAGTTGGATGAACATTAGTTAGTAAACCTGCATGAGTTCCATGTGGACTAACCTCACCTGCCCACCTTTTCTAATTTTTTAAACTGCTCTGCATAGGTCTGGGCTGTCTGCACAAGCTCCCACTATCCCCCTCCCTCATTTTCCCGTTAAAATGCCCAGTCCTGCTGCATAAATCCTAGTAGAGCTCAGCTCTTTCCCCTACTGTCAGTTAAATAAAATTAGTTTTCACCACTTTACTGCCCAGCTGTGTTTGTCCCTGACAGCACACCAGCAATACAATCTCTACTATGGTAAGGCCCAGGCTCTGGGCTTTTAGGCTTAAAAAACTCAGTTATTAGGACCCCAGAAGGGGAGGCCATCTTGGGGGGGGGGCACGGGGCAAGTATGGACAGTGCTTACGAGCACAGGTGCAAAGCCTGGCTTCTCCATCACAAGCTGTGACATCTGGGCTCGTCACTTTCCCTTTCTGTGACTTTGCTTTCTCATCTGTATAATGGAAATCACTGTCTCCATCTCACAAGAATACTTATGAGAATTATATGAGTGAACACATGACATGCTTAGGATGGTGCCCAGACCACAGGACGTACTTAATACATGTGATATTGTTACCTCCAAGTCACTCAAAGCATAGCCTTTGAGGGACCACCTTTTCTGTTTATGCAAAATATAAGTCCTCCCTTAACACATGTCCTGGTGCACAGTCAACAACTACTACCTGTTGAGTCAACAACTTAATGTTAGAAATGCTCATCTGGGCTGTATTATTCACTGCCACGTGCTTTTCAGTCTTGTCCCAGAACTGGGCTGTGACTGCTGGGTGTGGCACCCTTGAATGCACCTGCCCGCGGTACAGAGTTGCATATTCTATAACACGAGGCGGATGAGGATGCGAGGGAGTCCTCGTGACACCCAGAGTGGGGCTATCAGTGGATGGGACCAGAAATCCTGGCAGCTCTGGACTGACCTGAGCAGAAGAAGAACTGGGCTTGAGCCTGCTTCATTCTGTCCTTCCTTTGTGTATCAAAATGGAATGAGGGGACAACGTGATAGGAGTTGTCAAGTTTTGAAATGAATAATAAGATGTCTTTGGAGTGAGGCACATAAAAGAAATGAGCTAAAAATACAGCGGTTCCCAGGGCATCTGGGAAGCAGAAGGATTAGCTGGGCTCCTGCAACTGTAGCAGAACAAAGGCGCCTGCTTAAGGGAACGGCTCCCACACCCAGTGCACCTGCGAGCAGGTGAGCAAAAGGAGGAGGACACAGGTTTCTTCTGAATGCCCTCTCCCCACTTCAGGATGTGCATTCCAACCAATAGGCAGCCTGGAGTTTTTCAGCATGTGGATACAATAGGAAACATCCAGGGGCTCGGCCACTGGGAGGGGGCATTTTGGAGTACCTCCCACGTGCCTGATGCTCAGCTTGCCTTATGAGATCAAACTTACTTCTCATTACAAGCCAGTAGGAAGGCTTCATGATCACTTATTTGACAGAGAAGAGCAGTGATGTTCAGAGAGGTGATGTTGCAGGCCTAAGTTTAATAGCTAGAAAGTGAAAGTCCTGGGATTGGGTCCCTCCCTGACCCTAACTGTCCAATTCCAAAATCCAAGAGCTTGACAATATACTGCTTCTTACACGTTGTGTGTGTGTGTGTGTGTGTGTGTGTGTGTGTGTAGTGTCCTTTGCTTAAAGTACATCTCCTAAAATCTCAAACTATCTCTATATCCATCCATCTATACATCTCCTTCCTTCCCTCCCTCCCTTCCTTCCCTCCCTCCCTTCCTTCCCTGCTTTGATAAAAATTTCCCATTGCTTTTTTTTTTTTAAAAGAAGAAACTATTTATTGCCCTGGCTGATGTGGCTCAGTTGTTTGGGCGTCATCCTGTACACAGAAAGGCTGCCAGTTTGACTCCTGGTCAGGGCACATGCTGGGGTTGTGGGCTCGATTCCCAGTAGGGGGTGTGCAGGAGCCTTCCCTAACCTCCCACACTAAAGTCCTCTCCTCAGTTAATCCCGATTAGGCCACCCTTTTTCATAGGCTTTATAATATTTACTAGGAGCCCAGCGCATGATTCGAAATTGTGTGGCGCCGCCCACTCTCGAGTCACCTCAGGATATTTTCCCATTGATTTTTAGAGAGCATGGAAGAGAGAGGGAAAGACAGAGAAACATCAATGTGAGAGGGACACATCGATTGGTTGCCTCCTGCATGAGCCCTGACCTGGGCCCACAGTGCAGCAGCCCTGCAGCTGCTGCTGGTCTGGCCCTGCTTCACTCCCCAGGGCCCACAGCCTGCTGGCCCAGCCCTGCCTTGCTCCCTGGACCCTGCAGCCTGCTGGTCCAGCCCTGCCTTGCTCCCTGGGCCCCACAGCAGCCGCGGCTGCTGCTGGTCCAGTTCTGCCTCTCTCTCCCACCCTTGAAGCAGCTGCTGCTGCTGCTGATCAGGCCCTCACCCAGCACAGGTACAGGGAGGCCCCTGCCGCCCTGCCCCTGACACTGCACGCGCAACCTCCTAGTCCTGTCCCGTCGACCCATTATGGCGTCCTGGCCTAATTTGCATATTACCTCTTTATATATGTAGAGTACTCGAAATTAATTTGTTCACTTATTTGTGTTCTTATTTATTGTCTTGCCTGCCTTACTTTATATTTTCAGTGCCTAGAATCTGTCATATAGTAGCTGATCATTTTTTGAACAAATAAAACTCCTATTTATCTGACCAGGCTCAGCTCAAAGCATCCCCGCCTCTGCCCCACATACAAATACCTCTACCCCTAAGCTGGAATCAGTATCCTTTTTTTTTGAGTTCCCATAACACTCTCCTTAGCTATCAGACCTTATATTGTATCATAATTACATTTTTTTTTGTCTATTTCTCCAGCTATATCTTGGCCCCAAGAATGTAAGGGTAATGGGGTCTTTTAATTATTATAATCTCATGTCCAGACTGGCATCTGGTGATAAGTAGGTCTTAGAAAAATGGTTGTGAAATATATAGGCTGATGAAGGCATGGATGAACAAAATAATAAAGAAAGGTAGAAAATAATTCCATTTTGTTTATTCTTTACAAGTTTATTAAAGGAAAATATAGCTTGTCTCGGGCTTTTTGAAATAATAGCTCACATTTATTTACTGTCTACTTGGTACCAGTATAGTTGGTCCTTTATTTACATAATGTCTAATCCTGACAGCAACCACACAAGATGATCCTGTATAATAAAAACCTAATATGCTAAGTGTCCAGCCGTCCATTCAACCAATCAAAGCATAATATGCTAATGATATGTTAAAGCCGCTTAACTGCTCGCTATGATATGCACTGACCATCAGGGGACAGACAGTCAACTGGTCGACCAGTCGCTATGATGTGCAATGACCACCAGGGGGAAGATGCTCCAATCAGTAGGCTAGCTTGTTGCTGGGGTCTGGCCAATTGGGACTGAGATGGGCCAGATCCGCCCTGGATCCCTCCCATGGTCCCTCCCCAGCCCTGATCATGCACCAGTGGGGTCCCTTGGCCTGGCCTGTGCCCTCTCACAATTCGGGACCCCTCAGGGGATGTTGGAGAGCCAGTTTCAGCTTGATCCTGTAGGCCAGGCCAAGGGACCCCACTGGTGAACAAATTCTTGCACCAGGGCTCTAGTAATATACATAATTCCAATTTTAAAAAGGAGGAAACTATGGCTCAGAGGGGTTAAGATTCTTGACCAAAGTTCCACAAATAAGGATTCAACTGGAATGTGTGGAATTTAAACTTGGGTCTATGTGAAAATAGCTCACCAAACCCATCGTCCTCTAACTGGAGCCCAGTGCCTCTGGAGCACAGGAGTGAACTTCTAAGGCAGATGCTTTCTACTGTCCCTTTGACCTCTAACATCCTGTGAAAGCTTTTATAAGCTGCGCTAAGAAAAAAAATTCAAACTGCACTGTATAAAAGTTTCTGATTTATCACGCAGGGATTATGGCTTGTTCCATGTTTAAAGATATGAAAAAAAAATGAGGATTACAACTTACGGATCAATGTTATAGCACACTGTGAGCAATCATGAGGCCTTTCGGAGAGCTGAAACAATACTCCATGAAAAGCGGGCAATTCTTAGGCTCATATACTAAACATATCTAATGTCAACTGCCCTGAGGGTCTTTGAGAAAGATGGGAAAAAAGGACACATTGTAACTCTATCCTATAGACCATTTACATAGTAAAATTACCCTTGGGCTAAATGTTCTTTTTCAAGGATAGCCAGATAGACCTGAGTATTTCCTCAACTCTGCTATTTCTTAGTTGCATGAACTAGGACAATTACCTTACTTCTCATAGTCTAAGTATCCTTATCTGTAAAATAGGGCTGAGAAAGTCAGGGTAGCATAATAATTATGATTGACGACTCTGGGGCCAGATAGCTATTTTTAAAATGAACTCATTGGTTCATCCATTTACTCAATTGATAAATATTCATTGAGCTCCTCAAAAGAGTCAGAAACTTTTGGGTGGATAAAAAATGAGCAAAAATAAACACTCATGGAGTTTATAAGACATAATATTTAATATTTCCAAGCCTCAATTTCATCTGTAAATTGAAGATAATAGGGTTTTGTAGGGATTAAAAGAACTGATGCATATGCTACTTAGCACAATGTCTGAGAAAGCGTAAGTGCTCAATACATGTTAGGTGCTATTATTAGTAGTAATAATAGCTGTAAGGGGAATGGTAATTAGCTCAGTTCCTAGAACACCATGGGTGCTAACAGACACTACACATTGTTGAGTGATAAATGTTAATATAATAGGTTGTATAATACAGATACAGTTTCTCATAAGATTTTTTTAATCAACACATTTCATCCTTACTACTTCTGGGGCTTTGGAATAGGAAGATTCTGGGGGACCTTAAAAGTATTTAAGACCTGCCCCTATTCTCAAATAGTTGGCAGTCAAAGGTGAAAACAGGGTTAGAAAAACCAATACAACATAAACTCTAACACAGGTTCATTACAGATGCATAAATTGGCACACATATAATTTCCAAAGGCTACTACACACAGTGAGTTAGAAGGAAAGGGACTCTGTGGAGGGAGGAATGGATTATGAATATATCATGGGAGGAAGGATGGATTGGGATGGGCTTTGAAGCCAGTTCTGTATTTAAATTGATGGTAAAGGGAAGTAAAATATAATTTCAGGCAGAGAAGTGACATTTGCAAAATCTAGTAGCTCCCTTAATTTGCACTTGTCTTGACTGAGGATGTGAGAATAGGGCATGGCAGCTGGAGTACACAGCTTGTCCAGGCAGAGAGTGAGTGACAGATTAGGAAAGACTCTGGATGCCTGTTTAAGGAGTTTTGAATCAATCCAGTCACAACAATAAAAGGCCAGAGGCTAAGGGGAATATTTACTAGGTTAAAAATCCCAGCTTCATCATCCCTAGCGACAGGATCTTGGGCATATTGCTTAACCTCCCTGAACCTCTGTTTCCTCATCTGTGAAATGAAGATAACAGATATTTTTATATTTATCTACTTCATCAGGTTATCATGAAGATGAAGTGAATCAATTAATTAATATATGTATCTGCTGTGAATGGTGCCTGGCACATAGTAAGTGCTACATTGTGGTTATTTTTTCAGAAGCTTGCATATATCCAAAAAGATGGTACAACAGAATCAGGCTCCAAGCTATGTTGTTGTTCATTTATTCTCCTATTTGTTTAGCAGCACTGACTGAGTGCCTTCTCTAGGGGCCGAGGAATACAAAGACCATACATCATAGTCTCCACCCTCAGTTTGCTCAGACACACAAATGATGACACTACATATGGGACAGGACAAGCTATCATGGAGGTTCTGTATTGCACTGAATCCAAGATGCTATAGACCAAGCCAAAGCCTCATTGCAGAGACATTAAAATGTGAGGAAAAGAAGGATCTTACAATCACTGAAACATAATATATGCAAGGGATAAAACTGTACAGGACATGGAGTGCCCATGTCTGCCCAGCAGACAAAGGGGTGCTTCAAAGAGGACTTAGGCTGAGATTTGCAGGATGAAGAGGAGCAGGCCATGCTGGGTGGGAGAGGTGAGAGTGTGTGTGGGCAGTGGGGTAGGGGGGTATGTTAATGAATCACTGAAGCTCTGAGACCCATGGAACAGCATGAGCAGGCCTGGGTCTTTGGGGCAGGAGGAGTTTGGGAAATCAGATCCACGAGGAGAACGTAAGGGCACAAGGCTGGAGAGAAAAGCAGGAGGTAGATTATGACTAATAATATCAAATATTTTTCAGCCTTTAATCATATGCCAGAAGTCTTAAGCACTTTAATCCTTCTGACTTCCTCCTGAAGGAGGTACTATTGGGAACAGCATTTCTGGACGTCAGCGGAAGAGGCAGGATTTGAACCCAGGCAGTCTGACTCCACAGCCCCTCCACATACCTACTCATCATGCCAGACTCTCATTCTCACCCTGCCAGGGCACAGGGTTTGACTTCTATGGGGGGACTTGTAAAATGCTGCCAAGTCAGACCCAAACACAAGACTATGTCCAAACAGGGCTTGGAACCAAGAGAGTGAAACCTTTCAGAATCTCTTTTGTACATGGACTTCCCAGCCACTGTCCTCCTTTAGTGATGTAATGACTCTGGTGCTTGAAAACCAGTAACAAATTAAGGGAGCTACATAATCAACTGTTATATTAATTAGTCACCCTTTGTTGAAAGGCAAACATCCTGTTAAATGTGTGAGTTAATAATGACTTCTGCATCCATTCTCAGTTTTGCACATTCGTGAAGGCTCGACTTCAGTCCCTGATGTGCAAACCTCTTTGTCTCTCCCGATAGCTATCTGAACCAAGTCCAATCCTCTCCGGGCAGCTTCAAGTCCCAACAAAGAGGAGGCCTGGATTCTGGCAAAGCCACCGAAACACAAAGAACGCTATAGATTCAGATAAGCAATGCATGCTGTGGAGTATAGCCGTGCTGTTCATTCACCCATTCATCCTTCTACCCCTCGAACACTGATTGGTAGTCTAGTGTAGTGTAGCACAGCTACCGCACAGAGCACGAGGGGTACAGAGATGGGAATAACAGCCGACATCCAATGAGCGTTTTCTATGTGCCAGGCATCTTTCTAGGGTCCCGCTTACTTAATCCCCATAGCAACTCTATGAGATGGGTGACTGAGGCACAGAGAGGTTAATTAGCGATGCAAAGCCACCAGGCTGCTACGTTGGTGGAGATGAGATTTGAATCTGTCTGGCTGCAGAGCCAGCGTTTTTAATCGCTGTGCCATGCTGCCTACTATTTCAGAGATAAATAAACAAGGTACCCTGCTATCAATGAACGCCCCATCTAGTGAGGCAAGAGACACATAAGCAATCAAACACCAAAGCAGTATGATCTTTCCAGTGACAAAAGCATGTTTATAGAAAACTACGGCTATAGGAGCTTCCCTTAGGGGATTCCTATTCAATCTCTATCCATCTCTCATCTCATCTCCTCTCTCTCTCTCTCTCTCTCTCTGTCTCTCTGTCTCATCACAAGCAACTGCCATACACATTGCTAACAGCACAACCTAAGCCGCTTTGTTTAAGTAGCAGAGCTCAAATGAGCTGATGGCTTGAGATAAGCTCAAACTCCTGAGCATGACCACGGTACTAGGGGTACAGAGCCACCGTCCTGCAGTGGTGTTTTAGGGATATTGTACTGAAATAGGCGACACTACCGTCTTCATTACATTAATGTACTGTAATGATTCTGTTCTGTAAATAAGTGTTTGGAATTGACTGACATGATACCAAATTTGCACTTGCATGCATAATTCTAGTATTTCATTATTAAACCGAGCTCATGGATGAAGCGCCAGGATTTAAAACAAACAAAAAATCTATAATTACAGCATATGATTTTTTTTTCTCATTGCCAGTGCCTGTCCAACTATTTTCATAACGAAGGCTTTTTCTTCTCTCTTTTCAGAGCTTCTCTTGCTTCCACTGGAGCCAATGACACAAACTATAGAATATCATGGAGCTGCAGAGTGCAGGGGATTCCCTTTCTCCTCTTTTAAATGGGGAAAAATGTTTTCATGTCCTGAATAGTTCATTTATTCATGTAAGTGGATTTCTGACTGCATATTCCCATGTGTGAAGAGACCAGAATACGCTGGGGGCCTCCTGAAAATGGTCAGCTCAGCCACTTTCTGCCTGGAGCTCAAGGAAGCTGCTATCAAGAAGCTGAAAAGGACCAGGCCTTAACCCTGAGTAAGGTGGCTTTCTCCTCAAAATGGCAGGGCCCAAATAGGGGAGTTCAAGGTCAACACAATTATGATGGGGGTCTCAGAAATCCACAGACCCAGGCCTTCACAGAGAAAAGGGGGCTATTTTTAGCTGTTCTTTAGGCACTGCCTAATCATGACTCCCTGGGTGCTAACAGCCTGGTGCTCACATTATCTAGTAAATGAGATGAGATGCTAAAAGAAGAGCAGAGTCAGCTCGAGGGGGAGTGGTGAAAAGCAGAGAAGCATAGGAGAGGAGGCCTCAGTGTGGCGTGGGGGCAGACAGAGACTGTAACAATTCCCTAAAGCCCAGTGTGCCAAGGCCCACTTAAGCCCAGCGGTGGATGAAGCAGCACAGATGAGGCCCGCTCACACCCTGAGATTGCACAGCTGGCTGTGGGTCTCACTAATTAACTCTTAACCTCTCTGAGCTTTGGGTTTTCTCATTTTAAAAATAGGATTAATCAGCCCAGCCAGTGTGGTTCGGTGGTTGAGCATTGACCTACGAATCAGGAAGTCACATTTTGATTCCAGGTCAGGGCACATGCCTGTGGGCCTGATCCCCAGTAGGGGACATGCAGGAGGCAGCTGATCAATGATTCTCATCATTGATGTTTTTATCTTTCTCTCCCTCTTCTCTCTGAAATCAATAAAAATATATTTAAAAAAATAGGATTAATCATATCTTGTGGATGCGGGGATCACCCTTTGCAAAATACCTAAAACAGAGCCCTGGAGGAGTAGCTATATGTACTGAGAGTGTGGGAAGGGCATTCTAATTAAGAGAAGCAGCAGGTGCAAAGGGCCAGAGTAGGCTTTGGATGGGAGGCAGAGGACCCCTGAGGAGAGTGGGGACAGGCGTCCCAGGGAAAGGGACTCTTCTCAGGCTATGTCAAGTGCAGAAGAGCAGAATGAGCCACTGAAGGCTTTAAGTCAAGCATAAATGAGGCATGTGGCCCACTGGCCGCGAGTTTGACATGCCTGCAAGAGAGAGACTTGCTCTATGTATATTTTAGAGAGTGTGCTGTGGCTTGATTTTATAGAATGGCTTGAAATGGGTCAAAAGGGCTACAGAGAGACCAGGTAGGAGGCCTTGCAGCAGGCCAGGTGAGGTGATGGGAGCTGCGATTGTAATGATGGCAAGTGAGATGAGGAAAGGTGGGTGCATCTGAGAGACAGGTCAATAGCAAATCCTGGCTGGCTGTGCAACTAGATGAACGGTGGTGCCAAGGACAGGGGCCCTGAAGGATACCAGCATCTTCCACCTCCTAACTATGTGCCATGAAGAGTGAGAAGCCAGTAATATTCCGAACATGCATTTGTGGTCTGCAGGCTAGAACTGGTCTGCAAACTGTTATGAAACTGTGATGAAGGAAGTTTGAAAATAGTAGGTTAGAAACTTCTATGGTGATGTTGCTGCAACACTGTGTGAGCTCAGTGGGCCTGTCTCACAAGCAGGACAGGGGCAAGGCAGTTACCTCGGGGCTGCCGTGGGAAGTCACCGGGGCACAAAGCATGCACTATAGAACCCCATCTTGGTCCGTGATGGATTGGAAAGAAAATAACTAGTCCTTCACCACAAATAGATGAAAAAGAACACCTCTTTCATCTAAACCTCACAATTGAAAATTTTCCAATGAACTTCTGCTGATTTTAACACGTAAGTGGGTTGGCATTAAGAGATGGTGTGTTGGGAATTAGGGCAAGGAGGGGTTTAAATCATAGCTGATTGAATCTACACCCTACGGTTGAAGAAAGCTGTATATTTCAGGAGACCTGTATGTTTCAGGCATAAACTTTATGGAGAACGATGAAGTGAAGAGAACTAATGTGTTGCCTGTAGGATGAGGCTGGTGTTGGCTGGACCTCATGGCATTTTGATGAGGTACAGGTTAGGAAATGGAGGAGGCTAGGATTGAGATGAGATCATGAAACATGTGCTACAGAAAAAAGTTGGAAGAGATCTGGGGAAGTGGGCTGCCTGGGACAGTCATAATCAGAGCATGGATCCTGTCGAGAGGCTGGGTCAGAACTGAGGGAGGCCAGGTCAGAGAGAAGACCGGAGGACCCACCCTGCAGACCTCAGTCACTTCACAGCCTGCTCTCATCAGCACGTGTCCTTGCCCCCTGGGCCCATCTCCCAGGGCTGCCTCTGGGTCAAGGACCCTTGCAGTAAACTTCAACATCTGTGCACACTCAAATAATCTGAGCCATGCAGAGACAGGAGGGGAATCTTAGGGGTGTAGGGAGTGGTTATAGGGTTAAGCCTCAGACTGACCTGCTGGCAAAGCCTCAAACAAGTTCCAGCTTAGAGGGCACAGCCCTCTTAGCATAATTAAGCTTGATCTTGTGACTGCTCTCTAGATCTCTCTTGGGTAGCTAATGGGCTGTGGGAGGTGCAGCAAGTGCTGCCAAAACAAGTGAAACTTATAAGAACATTGTAAATTACCTTGTTTACCTCTGACTGTAAAATAAAGCATCAGCTTGCAGTCTGGATCTATTCTGTGGCCTCAGCCAGGCACAGAAGATCCACCTAGACCCAGCTTATTCTCTTTGTCTGTCTTTTCTTCATCCTTTGCCTGTCCGCCCTCCCTCAGGCTCACCGAACCCTTGGCTGTGCTGGCGTGGCACACAGGGGGTAGTGAGATTCCCCATCCAACTCCTCAACGTGGTTCAGGCTGTCCACAACTTTGGGATCTTTGTTGGCAAATCTGGACATTTTACAAATTCTTTTCCTTCCATCCAGTATACAACAAAACACCCTAACTGATGCAAAATACCTCTACAGCGGGAACACGCTGGGAATGGGGGTGGGTTGGGGTGGATTAATTGGACCCTGGAGCGAATGAGAGAAAAAAGATGTATTTTTCAAAAGGCAAAGCTCAAACAGCCTGGAAAAGAACAAAGCCCTTTCAAGTGCTTCTTGGTGTGTATTTTTTTTTTTTTTCATCCCCAGTTGTTTGCTGCTCCAGGGAGCGGTGGGAGCCGCCACCGCCCCCCTCAGTAGGTGCCTGTCACATTGTGTTATTACGATTCTATATTTCAATTAAAGCGATGTAGCCATTTTAAAAGTTCTGCCATGCACCCCTCATGAGGCAGAGATCTAAGGATTCGGCTCACACATTGTAACACCCCACTTTCCCCCTTCTTCTCATGTAAATCAGTTTGAACACTGTCTTTTTTCTTCTTCCTCTAATCTAACCCTCAAAATACGAAGCCAATTAAACAGTCTGTGCAAAGACAACCTCCAATACCCGGCACCATGTCACTGTGCCGCTTTGATTTTCCTTAAACTCTTCTCTCTTGCTTTCCTTTTCGATTCTCATATTGTAATTTTATGAGCGTTGCGATTTCCTCCCAGGGCAATGCAGGATTTGCAGCCAGACAGGCTTTTGGGTCCTCTTCCTAATGCCCCGCTTTGGCCGGATTGGAGAAGAGCACGCGTGAGCGGGGGAGCTGGGAGCCCGACTTGGAATCCAGGCTTAGATGCTTCCTCTTTGAGGTGACCTCAGGCAGACCTCTTAACCTCTGTGAGCCTCAATCTCCTGCTTTGTTAGATGCAAGGACTGAAAGAAAACCTGCCCCGCTGACTTGGCCTGTTTTTTCTTTTCTTAAAAAATATATATATTTTATTGATTTTTTACAGAGAGGAAGGGAAAGGGATAGAGAGCTAGAAACATTGATCAGCTGCCTCCTGCACACCTCCTACTGGGGATGTGCCCGCAACTAAGGTATGTGCCCTTGACCAGAATCGAACCTGGGACCTTTCAGTCCACAGGCTGACGTTCTGTCCACTGAGCCAAAACGATTTCAGCTGACTTGGCCTGTCTTATGAGGCCCCTAGTAGGTGCTCAGTTCCTGTTAATGTCTTTCCCCTTTCTCTTAGGCAACAATAGTCACCCTGGGTTAACCGTTCCTAAGACAGAAACAAGATCTTAAATGACACATAGAGCTTCTGCTGTTTTATTTGATGGTTTGAAACCTCTCTCCCTGTTCATTTATTCTTCCCCCCCCCCCCATTTTTATCTCTCTGCACTGAACTAAATTCAGGGGTGGGAAGGTGATGGGTTTTTAGCTCCTTTCATCTCAATAAGACACAGGCTCATTAAGTCCATCTCTGTACAGGGGGTGGGAAGTGTGAGTGTTTTGTTGGCCCAATTTAAATGCTTCATCACAAATTTTAGGCCATGCCTCATGTTCTGCAGGGCACACAGCTCTTTTATAAACAATGAGCAAAACCCATCTTTGATGTATGTAGGTCTGGAGCCATCCCAGAGTGATCCAGTTGGTGGGGTGGAGCTTCCTGTCTGTTCCCTGTCTAGGGAGGGCCATGGAGGATTAGAGATAGGCCTTCAAAGATAGGAAGTGCTGGAGACATACAGAGTGGCTTCCCTTTGATCAAATGGTAGAGAAAGTGAGCTGCAGTGAAAGGCATTAAGTTGATAAAGGAATAAAGGAGTAGTATTCCTTGTCCTTCATAACCTGGGCACCTTCTATGTGTCGGAGGCATTGGAAAGCAGATGAATAAGATCTTGTCCTTACCCTCGAGACACACAGGTTGATAGAGGGACAGGAGCAGATACGCATGTTCATTAAAAAAAATAAAAACACACAAAACAGCAGGAAACTGACCAATTCTGTTGGGCTCCCGGAGAAGCGGGATTCCACCTTCAAGGAGGTGACAGGGTACCAGGAGGCTGGACAAGATTTCAGGCATCGTCTTATCTGATATCCCCAATTTATAGATAAAGTGAGTTGATAAGAAAGTGAGTTTAAAATAAGGAAGAGCCCTAACTGGTTGCTCAGTGGTTACAGCATCAGCTCACAGACTAAAGGGTCATGGGTTTGATTCCAGTCTAGGGCATGCACCCAGTTGCAGGTTCAATCCATGACTCCAGTTGGGGCACATGTGGGAGGCAACCAATCAATGTGTTTCTCTCATATAAGTGTTTCTCTCTGTCTCTCTTCCTCCCTTCCACTCTCTCTAAAATCAACAACAACAACAAATAATAATAATCCTATATAATACGAGGCTAATATGCAAATCGACCGAACAGTGGAATGCCCCCCTGGTGGTCAGAGAGCTCCCACAGGGGGAGTGCCACTCAGCCAGAAGCCAGGCTCATGGCTGGTGAGCACAGCAGCAATGGTGGGAGCCTCTCCCACCTCCAAGGCAACGCTGAGGAACAGTGAGCAGGCTTCTGGCTGAGCAGCGCTCCCACAGGGGAGCAGGCCTAAGTCGGCAGTCAGACATCCCCTGATGGGTCCCAGACTGAGAGAGGGCACAGGCAGGGCTGAGGGACCCCCCACCCACCTAGTGCATGAATGTCATGCATTGGGGCTCTAGTAATAATAATAATAATGAAGAGAAGCAGCTCTGTAATATGAAAATTCAAAGAACATTGCAGTCACTTTGTAACCCATAGTGTTACTGAAATGCTCACAAGCCTCCAATCATAGATGGATCAATGCACATTCTAATCAAGGTGGGAATTTACTGTTTCCTGCATCAATGGGCCCATGGGGAAAGGGTGAAGGCTGAGATTATAACAGTTATTATATAACACAGGTAGCATAACTCCAAATTCTATGTTGAGGTAAACCTCAAGATTACTTTGCACCTGAACACCTTGACATCACTGAGGTCTAAGTGGGGTGGCCACATGTCCATTCATTTATCACACGTTATGGAGCATCCATTCTGTCCAAGGGTCTGTGCTCTGCTAGGAATGAAAAGATGAATGGGACCAGTCTCTGCCGTCATTTCCAAGTAAAAACTAGGCCATATGTTCATGAGAAGCAGTACTCTAATGGGACAAAGTATGCTAAATTTGGGCTCATCTTGGAGAACTAGAGCTCTGTTACCCTCAGAGCTCTCTATAACCTACTTCCGTGTACACTGCTGCTCTGGGAGGAAGCAGACACTGTTTCCAGATCTACCAGCAATGGGTTTTGTAACTTTGCGCTTAACTCCTTAACTTCTGTTGGCCTCTTTTTTCTGTTGTTTAAATTAAGGGGTTGAATTAATTCAACTATGCTAAAGTTCCTTCTAAGTTTTGAACTTCTATAATGTTGTAATGTTTGCATCTATAAAAGAAAAAAAAATTCACTAATTCACTCAGGAGATTTATTGAGCACTACTTATGTTCCAGGAACTGGGCTAGACCATGCATATACTAACTAACATTTATCACACAGTCGCTATTCTCTGCCTAATAAAGAAAAGTGAACAATTAGCTGTGAGACATACAGTAACAATAATTACAATTATTTACATCTACCGAATGCTTAGTGTGAACTAAGTGCTCTGTGGGCGTCATTTCATTTTTGACTCAGAATAACCCTATTCTATAGACACTGTGATTCAGCTCACTTATGGATAATGAAACTGAGGTCTAGGGAGACCAAGCAATTGCCTCAAATCACACATCAAAAAGCTGCGACTGAAACCCAGAGCCTACCCCAACTCCAGTGCCATGGGCTTGATTACTATGCTATACTCCAGTCTTACTGAAAGGACTGAACTATGCACAGAGAAGAATCTGCTTAGATAAAGATCATTGGAGAAAGAAGACTACTTATTGGGGGTGGAACTAGGGAAGGTTTCTGAGAGAGAATCTGTCTGATCCAGGCCCAAGGGATGGGTGGGCTTTGGATGAGGACAAGAGGAAAAATGGGGCTGTTAACAAGAGGAAGGAGAGTTTAACCAATCTGAACCCTGAAACCCTCTGGAGCTGACCATACATCCTTCTTACAGCATCCGGGCTGGGACACACTCACCAGCGAGGAAAAGACCACCAGTTTTACCTACATCAGCTTCAACCTGTGAGCACAAACAGCTGCTCTCACTGATCCCCTTGTAACACTCCCCTTTCCCATGTTTGTATCCAATGCTTCCTTCTATAGTTCAAGTCATGGCTCAAGGTCCCCTCATCAGAGTTGCCTTCTCTGACCCCTCCTATCTAATTTTGTAATCCCTGCCAGTTACTCCCTATCACATCACCCTAAATAAAAAAATAAAAAAAGTAACAACCTGGTATTTATCACCATCTGAAATTATTTATTTACTTAGATGGTTATTGTTCGACTCTCCCAATATAAACAAGGGTAATAAGTGCCATGGCCTCATCTGTCTTTTTCGCTTAGTGCTGAATCCTTGGTGCTTGTTATAGGTGATCAATTCATAGTTGTTGAATAGATAAATGGCTGAATAATCTCTGCCCTTAATTTAGTGGTTGGGTTAGGATTATATTACCTTTACCTCTTTGCACACAATATGCCACAATTACCTAATCCTCACAGCTTCCAACTACACAGTAACATTTAGTCTAGTCCAGTGGTTGGCAAACTCATTAGTCAACAGAGAGGCAAACCGCGGCTCGTGAGCCACATGTGGCTCACGAGCCGCGGTTTGCCGACCACTGGGTTAGGTGATCAGGAGTAAATAAAATTTAAATTCTGCTCCAGGCTCTGAAATGCTCTCCATGTACAACCTCTACCTCTGAAACCTCAGTTTCCTTCTCCAAATAAGAATAATGCTTTCATTAAACACTCATGGATAATTAAAATTTTCTGACACATAAAAGTCTGTGATGGCTTTATGACAGTCTTGCTATCACATTTTCTTTTATTCCAGGGTCTAACATGGAAAGCAAAATTATCTACTTAATTTCAGGTTTCCTTTCTGCCTGCCTAGCAGCTGGCTTCTAGTCTAGTGGGATAAGAAGTTAGAATAGGCACCTGTGTTCAGTCTGAGGATCAGAGACATATTTCTATGTAAGGGCTGCAGTCACCCCCCTTGAATCTCCAGGCCTGAGCCAGTGCACATCATCAGGTTGCCTATCAAGGCCTCAGTCATGCTCCATGAGGTCTTGTGTTGCAGCCCACAGGTGAGCCATTACCAAGGTGGGCGGTCTGATTCCTGGTCTAGCTGGTCTTTACACCATCTTCCTGAGAAATCATGCTGGGCTTTCAAAGAGCAAGTATGAATGAAACTGCCAAGAAGAGGTAGAGCCAAGCTGCAGAGGTCTTTTTCAATGAGGAGACTACTATGTTTTCTTAAATTTTTTTTAAGCTCAAGGGGCCAGCTCAAGGTTCTTACTGAGTAACAGTTCCTTTGTATATACACTCCTACACCAGCTTTATACCAAATGTTTTATGACCATACACATCACTAAAGAAGCTCAATAGGATTAGTGTAAGAAAATTCACAAACAGTATCAACAACTTCATATTGTTGCTCATTAATTCATTCCTTCAGACAACCGGCCAACTGATAACTTAGCATTATCAATGGACCATGCTAGACAATAGAGTCATAAGGATGATAAGATATGGTTTCCAAGCTCAAGAAAATCATGTTCTAGAAAGGATGGCAAAATCACATTTGATCAATCCTAATACGATTAAATGAATGCTTGAGACAGAATCATGAAGAGCTATGTTACAAAGCTGAATGGAAGGCCTGTCCAACCCAGGCATGTGGAATGCACCACTGTGGAAGCCAGGAGGAGGCAGAAGGGCATGAATACAGCCTCACTAGCTGGCAGGCACTGAGGCTAGAGGACAGTTAAGTAGACAGAGCAGTGGGCCGTAGGGATGGCCTGTTTCATAACCTTGTTCTGTCCCTTAGTACCTGGGTGGGTTAAGCAAGTCACTTGAAGATCCTTTGTCTCAGTTTTCACAGCTGTCAAGTAAGTGATAAATAAAAATCGGCCATTATGTTATTGGTGGGTTATCCCATTAATCCTTTTAAAAATCCTATAAGGTAGCTATTATTTATCTCTTTTAAAGGTGAGATCACTGAAGCTCAGAGAGTTTAAGTAACTTGACCAAAGTCATGTGGTCATCAGGTAACATTTATTGTGTGTCTACTGTGTGCAGGAACTGTGCTAACATATACATATAGCACTGCAGTTAATCCACACAATCTGCTGATGTAACTACTATTACTAAGCCTCCTTGTCAGATGAGGAAATTGAGATACAAAGAATTTAGCCTAACCTTTGAGAATAGGGGTCTAGATTCTAGGGGTGAGGTCGGACAGCTTTTTTTTTTTTTTAAATATTTTTTTTTGGATTTCAGAGAAGAAGGGAGAGGGAGAGAGAGATGGAAACATCAATGATGAGAGAGAATCATTGATCAGCTGCCCTCTGCACGCCCCTTACTGGGGATCGAGCCCACAACCCTGGCATGTGCCGTTGACTGGAATCGAACAGGGACCCTTCAGTCCACAGGCTGTTGCTCTACCCACTGAGCCAAAACAGCCAGGGCTCAGCCAGCTTTTTTATAAGGAGCCAGACAGTAAATAAATACCTTTGTCTTTTGCAGGCCACATTTTCTCTACTGCAACTACTCAACTCTGCCCATTGTCATGCAAAAGCCTCAGAGACAACGCACGCTGACCCATCAGTGTGACTGTGCTGCAAAGAGCTTATATTACAAACAACAAAATTTAAATTTCATGTATTTTTTACATGTTGTGAAGTGATATTCCTCTTTTGATTTCTTTCAATCATTAAAACATGTAAAAGCTATTCTGAGCTTTTGATGACAAAAACAGGTGGCAGGCTGGCTTGAGCCTACAGACCAACTCTGGTTCTAAAGACTATCCAGTTGGATTCCAAAGCCTGTTCTCCTCACTATTAGTATACAGCCCGACTCAAATCCAAAGCACATGCTTCCTCATGAATGCTCCTACTCTTGAGAAATGCTGGAGGAGCTCCGCAGAGGATTCAGAATGCACAGCCTTAGAATGAATTCAGCTCGAGGCTGGAACACTTCCCTGCTGCTCTTGGTGATGCCTTAGAGTCACTGTCAGAAGTAGTTTCTATGGAAACTGACCTGGTCTCCCTGCCTTGGTGATCCTTGTTTAAATTTCCTCCCCTGACCAAAATATGAATGTAGAGCTGGGGACCACTCCCTACATTCTCATCTATTCTCCCAGCCATTTTGTAGTTGGGATTTCTGATAAACCAACTTTATACATAGAATCTATCTGTTAATAGACCAGAAAATTGAATAAACACTGTTTATGAAGGTCATCATTTTTGTTACACTCAGAGTTCTTAATGAATTAAAATGGAATGCAGATGTTACTATTTTCTCCTTTGCTCTATCTTCAAGTTCAGTTACTATAATTTAATAGCTTAACTACATGTGGGGCTGGCAAAGAAATCTTCTTTTAAATGTATGGAGTAAACCAGAAAAATCTTTTCCTCTATCTCTTCTAAAGAGAAACTCCATTTACATTAAAGAAAATAAAAAAAGTGAATCAGGATTACGGGTCTGTAATCAGTTTTCAAATTACAGAAGATGTTGTCCATTGTTGCGAGATGGGGCTCTGACAAGAAGTCGATCGGGTGTATTTGCTGCATCGATTAGCACTTCAGTAGCAGAGGGAGAGGGCGAGCCTTTACCCAGGGCCAACTCTCCAGGGATGAGATAAACTCCTACACTCAGCAGCATCCACTCCACTCAGACATTTGCTCTGTTTACCCTCCCAAAGCAAACAGACGATTCCTGAGGTCCTCCAGATCTGAGGAGAGGAGAACACTTCTGCTGGGAGTGATACTGAAATCAGACTAAGGGGAGTCAAAGCAGCAAGATCCAGTGGATGGGGCTTCTGAGTCAGACCATCTGAGTCCCTTTCCAGGCTCTGCCACTTACGGGCCACCACCTTAACTTTTAGATTGCTTTTTCTTTTCATCTCCAGAGTAGCAATAATAAAAGTATCTGCATGATGGGTTTCTTAGGAGAATGAAACAATAATTGCAAACGTGTGCAAATAGATGCAAACATCAAGCACAATTCAGTGCCTTAGAATGAGGCTGGCTGATGCATTCTAAGGGTGATGGACTAGAATTCCCACGTAACAGCTAGGCTGTGGAGGTAGGAAACGTATGAAGTAAACTGATTACAGACGCGTAATCTTAATTCACTTTTTTTATTTTCTTTAATGTTAAATGGAGTTTCTCTTTAGAAGAGAAGGCTGTGGAGGTTAGTCATCATTCAAACAGACTGTAGTAAGAGTGTACGGTGGCTGTAACAACTACCCTTCGGGTCCTCTCCAAGGAGCACCTGGAGGTTCCTGGGACCCGGAAAGCAAAGGGAGGGCTTTCTTTCAGTTGGGCTGAGTGGGGAAGGCCACATGGGGTGGGGCCTCCTCTGAGCTGGTCTCTTCAACGGTGTACAGAGTCTGACCTGGGGAAGGCCTGGCCTTGCTTTGGGTGATGAGACTATGGTCTTTTTCTCATGGGGGTAGGGTTCTGGGAAGGAAAAGATTTGAAGTCGTGCTGGGTTGGAGTCTCTCTTCAAAGAGCCTGATGACCAAGCTCAGGAAGGAAACCTCATTAGACCCTGGAGAACACTGTTCAGCAGGACCCAGTGACGTGGAAATGGTAGTGCCTGCGTCCACAGCTCAGTGGTTATGTGGGAATTCCAGTCCATCTCCCTTCACCACTGATGACCGAGGGTATCATGAAACTGTCAATGATGGGTAAATACTGTTTCCACAGCACAGCTGACATTATTCTCATCGTGCAGTGCTGGGTGCTTGTACAGAAATTGGCTCAGAAGGCAGGCTGGGCCCCTAAGGGTCCCTCAGTCCTACTGCATACATGCCCGACATACTTCTTTAGAAGCTGGCCCAGTGATCACCCTGTTTACAAAGGGCCAAATGGATGCCAGCAGAGGCAAAGGGGGCCACTCAGTGTCTCATCCACTCCTACAAGGCTAAAGGGAGCCTGAGGACAAAACTGGTTCTTGGGGCGAATATTCTCTCTCAGAGATCAAGCTGATGGTTACAAAAGGGGGTAAAAAAAATATTATAGCCCAGTGGTTTTAATACCAGACTTATATTGAATCTACTAAGATACCTGCCATCTTTCAAATATACAACAGGGAGAAGAAGTAATTAGGTGGCTTTTGACGGCTCTCTATAACTCCTGTGAATTAACCAGAGCACCATGGAGAGAGCTCTTTTTATGTCCTGGCATATATCTTGCGGCACAAGGCAGAACTAGCACTTATCCTGAATAGCGATCTCAGCTACTTCATCCCAGCCCTGTGCAAACATCATCCGGCAGACAGCCAAATGAGAGGCAAGGGCAATCGCCACTCTTCTAATTTGTACCTACACCGAAAAACCCCAGTGATTCCTGCCATGACTTCTGTTTCCTCTCTATTCTCACTCCAAATAAGGTATGAGGCGAGTCATTTGGCTGACAAAGCTGGAATCTTCTTGTCGTGAAAAGTAAGGGTTTCTCCAGGAGAAAGACTACATTTGCAAAGGTGCCCTTTGGAATTGCAAGGTCAAAGATGAGACTCTCCGCTGGATGGCCATTCCTATCCTGGGCATGGTGACTACCATCTGGAGAGTGTTTTGGAGTTCAGTTTCTAAACATACACTTTCAATTGCATCACATTGCAGCCTGACAACCACTCAGCGAAACGGGTGTGGAGTAGAGAGATGATCTCACCCATTTTACAGATGAAGATGATGAGGCTCATCATTGTGAAGTGTCAAAGATCACAAAACTGGCCAGTGGTAAAGCCACATAAACTTCTATCTTTGGTTTTTAAATTTCACTCTTTCCAGCAATGAACATTTTGCAGGGCATTTAGCAGTTTTCAAGGCATTTCTGACATGCAGAGTATACTTCAATCCATGGTGCAGTGTGTATTACTATTTACAAATGAAAAAAATTGAGTTCCAGAGCATTTGTATAACCTGCCTAGATAATATAGCTCACAAATAGGACTAGCACTGAACATGTATTTTCTCCAGTGATCCTTTATTGGTTCAATTACTGGTTCTATTTCTCAGCTGTTTTATTTGTCCCCTTACACAAAATCTTTCTTAAATGTTCAAGTCCACTTTCCTTCCAGCCCTAGTGATAAGAGTCTCAGGAAGATGGCGGGGTTTTGAATATGGCGTGGGAGAGTGGGGTGATGGGCCAGTCCTGGCATGGCCTCAGCATGTAGCTCTAAGAGCCATGGACCTGCTGGCTCTGTGGATCTTCAGTCAAGCTGAGGAATACAACCTGGCAATGCCGTGGACAGGGAAGTGCAGCTCAGTCTCCTTGGGCAAGGAATAGCCCATATTCATCTTTTACTGCCAAGAACACAGGTAAAGAAATATGGTGGTGGCCTGCATCCTGAATCTGACTCCTTCTCCAGTACTTATACCAGCTTGCAAGACCAAGTTCAAATGCAAAACAGCTGGAGAAGGATACAGCCATGGCGGGGGTCAACGCTGGTTAGTCATCATTCAAACAGACTCTGTAGTAAGAGTGTAGGGGGGCTGTAACAACACCCAACCGATTTTCATGAGGCAAAGGAAGTGGAGATCATACTGCAAATAGGCTGACAGTTTGGAGGGGTCACACTAAGTTACATCTGGACAAGACCAACATGTACTAAGGTGCTAGAAGATCCCAGGTGAAGGAGGGTGATCCACCCACTCCTTCAGCTTTGCACAGACTAGGGGAGCAATGGGCTGGAGAGAAGACAAAGCCTCCGCCTTCCATGCTCAAAAGTTAGACATGGACCTATGGGAGGTGCTCCTGAGGAAAACATGTTGCAAACAGGCAGCACACGTAGAATGAATTTTGACTTTGGAATAAATTAAAAAAAAAAGCCAGAATGAAACCTCCCATCAATCACCATGGGTGTGGTTCCTCATCTCTCTGTGACTGGTTTCCTTATCATTAAAGTGAAAATTATACATCAGCTCATAGTTCTGAGCACCTGCTGCTGAGCGTCAGGCCCTGACCTAGGCACTTTGCATACATGACTTAATTTAATCCTCTCAACAACTCTTTGAGGGTTATCATCATTTCCAATACCAAAGGAATAATCTGGGTTACACAGAAGTTAAAGAACCTGTCCTAGATAACATAGCTACTTCCCAAGTAGAATTGTTTTGAGGATAAAAGGCCAGTGTACTTAGATAGCTGGCACTCAGTGGAAGCCCAGTGAGTGACAGTGTTGGCAATGATTGTTATTAATATTATTATAATGGCCAAATGCAATTCATCTGCAAGGATAACTTACTGAGCCTCCCACTTCTTTGCATATTTTACACAGGCTGGGTGGCTGTGGGTAGACCATTTGTCCTAACTGGCTCTACATCATTTCTAGCCACTTGATTCTCTTCAACTATTTTCAGGCAGGGGCAGCCTCCTCCCAGACATGTTCCAGTGCCGCCACCACGTGCTTCGTGCAAACAATGCAAGATTTATGGCATTCCTTTATTTGAGTTGATTCCAATGTGTCAGTGGATATGAATTGCAACATAAAGTAATTACACTTGAAAGTGAAATGCAGGCCTAAGGATTCTGGTTGGCCATTTTTTTTTTTTTTTGAATGCCAGTAATTTCTGAGAGACTAGATTTATTTAGTGGCTTTCCCCGCTCCTCTTGAGCACTTAGAGACCTCAGTATCTAGGAATGCCATTCCAGCTACCTTTATTACAGGCTACTTTATCAATTACCCTGACAGTTATTCATACAACACATGGACATACTTTATAGTTGTCCACATGTGCTCCATAGACAGGGCAATAAAATGCATAATGAGTCTTTCTTATCAGCAAATCCTGATGGGTGATACAAGCCAGGGGCTCTGGAATGGGAGCCCTCAGAAGTGTGACAGAACAGAAGTAGCTTGAATTTATATATAAACAAATTAATGCAGTCTTTAATGCAGCACAAGAAGAGGGGTCCCACGAGGAAGATTAGCAATTAGGGCAGGAAGAGACCTATTAAATCATCTTGTCCATCCCCAACCATGTGGGCTATTCCCTACAGCAAAAGCCCCTCCCAGGTTAGATTACCTAAGAGGCTGGGATTCCCTTACAGCCCTTGGGAGAGAACTGATTGCCCAATCCATCTCCCCAATGCAATGCTTTTGGTTACATGGCAAGAGATTGGAAAACATAAAAGCAAATGAAAAGTGACAGTATCTCAGGGAAAGTCTTCTATCAGCCTTGTTCTCTCCCTTTCCTTTTCCATTTCCTATGCAGTCTTCTAAAATCATTTTTAACTTAAAGCATGGAATTTCAGGTTCCTTTATCTGCATCTATCTTCTCTGGCTCTAACTAAACTGTGTGTAGAAAGTGAAGGCTAACAAAGGCTGGCACAATGACAACAATATTGTTGGACAGAGGGTGACATTATCTGGGTTTCCATGCTGACTTGGACATCTACCACCTGTATGAATTTAGTAAGGACACTGTGCCTCTCTGAGTTTCCTTATCAATAGAATTAGAATGTATTAGTCTGATCTTCTACATTTATTAATTTTTCAACTCTTTTTTTTTTTCCAGTGAGTATCTATTGTCTGCAAGTTGTGTGCTTAGCACCCTGGGAGTACACTGCTGAAAACCCATGCTCGCTGCTCTCAATGGAGCCTAGGGTATTAGAAGGTATACCCCACTGTAACACAATTTTATTGTGATGAAATATTCACAACATGAAAACTACCATTTTAACCTTTTTTAAGCATGCAGTTCAATGGCACTAAAAACACTTACACTGTATGCAACCATCACCACCAACCATCTCCGTGACTTTTTCATCTTTCCCAACTGAAACTATGTACCTATTAAATATGCACCCCATTCTCTCCACTGCTTCCTCCAAGTCCCTGGCAACCACCATTTCTCTTTCTGTCTCTATGAATTTGACTACTCTAGGAATCGCCTGTAATAGAAATCATACAATATTTGTCTTCTTGGGACTGGCTTATTTCACTATGCACATTTCTTCAAAGGTTCATCCATGTTGTAGTGTGTGCCAGAATTTCCTTACTTTTTAAGGCTGACTACTATTCCACTGTATGTATATACCACATTTTGTTTATCCATTCATACCTGGATGGACTAATGGGTTTCTTTCATCTTTTGTACAAACATTTTAATAAGTGTTATAAAGAAATGGCTGGCATATGAGAATATAGTCAAGGGATCTCTCACTTGGATTCCTGAGGAGAAGGTGTCTGAGAAGAGTGGTCTGTGGGATAAACTGAAGTCAGCAAGAGAAAGGGAGGGGTGAACAGAGAGTGGGCCAGACAGAGGCAGGGCAAGAAAGATCTAGGCTAAAAAGTGAAACAAAGCAGAAACTCAGCACGTGCAAAGGCCAAGAAAGACTGGCGTGATTTGAACTGAGAGTGGTTCCCCTTTGGCCCTGGGGGTCAGCGGGAAGTGAGGCTGAGAGGATTTCTGCTCCCCCTCTGAGCTCTCTGGATTGTGATTCTGTTCTCCGCACAGTATCTCTGCATTACATCTCTATTTCATCAACATTCCCTGTATGAGTCAATTAAATATCACGTGCTCCTTTAATCAGAGTGATTCTGTTTGCTTTCCTTTTCAGGTCACTAATACAGATGCACACATGGATGAACTTGAAGGGAGGCGGCCATGCCATGATCTTGCTTATCACACTGTTGCATAATTGGCTGTTTACTCAGCTGCAAGATCCTGGGTCCTGTGGAGGAGCGGGATTTCTTTGACTCATCTTCGCATCCAGTGCCTGGTGCACAGTGCGTGCTCAGTACATGTTTGACAAGAGAATTTAATTTTTATAGATGAGAGTATCAGGAAAAGAAAAACAAGACTTCTCCAAGGTGCTGACAGGAGTTCTGGTTTTTGAGGATGTTATTTTTTTCTCTATGGGATAGTTAACTTCAATTCTCCCAACGATATCCATATAGTTTCATAAAGAAATAAAAGCCAAGGCAAAGTTGTACAGAAATCACTCTGAGACTGGAGAAATTACCTTGAAGGTGCATTCTGACCTGAGGAGACCTGAACGAGAGGCGGGAATACAGGCGCGATGAGCAGAAAACCAACCTGATAGTGCCACTGGGCACTGGAGTGATTCGGAAGGAGCCCACAGTAAAATCTCATCATTTCGGTCTCACTAGTTCTGAGTTTGGACAGCGCCTATGCTTTATTCCTTTGCTCAATAGACCTGGTCTCCATAAATTACACCAAGTTATTAGAATGAAAACATCAAAGGAGTCTATTCATTCATAAACATTTGCTGAATGCCAACTTTATTCTTTTCTCATCACAAAAATAATGTACATCATCAAGGACACCTGATTGGTCAAAAACTTTAACATGCATTCTCTCTCCCTGAATTATTGCAACAGACCTGAGAAGAAGACCCAAGCTATCCCCATGTCTATACCTGAGCAAATGTAGGCTCAGAGTGGTGAGGACCCGCCCCAGACTGGAGAGCTTTATGTGTGGGGATGCATATATAAATACATTTCATTCTGCTTGAAAATCAAAGATCAGAAATCTTAAATTATAATAATACTGATAGTCAAGTTTTTTCCTCTTGGTGGCATTTATTCGTACATGAGGAATTGATAAAGTTGCCTTAAACATAGGCCAGAGAAAATGTATGATCAAGGGCAAAATGGTGGTCTAGGCAGGTAACACCTTGAGAATGAATAAGTCAAACTCAATGAGAAATCCTGTTTCCAGTCCATTCTCAGTGCCTTTCAGATTTGTAGGTAAAGCCGAAGGGCCATTATTCTCATCAGTATAAAAGACTCTATAATTATATTGTTGCCCTATAAAGAGCAGATAATGAAATTAAGATAGAGGCATTTAAACTAAAGTTTAATATTAAAAAAGTTTAAAAATTTTTTTGAAAGAAATGGTAATACTCTGTGGTGACAGTTATGTAGTGTAACAGATAGTATTTGTACATCCAGTGGTACAACTTTCTAGAAAATAATTTGACCCAAATAAAAATATACATGTTTACCCGTTAATTCTGAAATTTAACTGAAGGAAGTAACCATAGAGTAGCATAATGATCTGCCAAAGATGCAGATACTAACAATATGGTGTTCATTATATCTCACTCATATGCTAGAATGCTTTATGGTAACTTAAAATGATGTTACTAAATATTTAATAAAAGAAAAAATGTAGATGAGGAAAAAATGTATTACAAAGAAGCATGGATGGTATAACCCTATCTAATAAAAGAGTAATATGCAAATTGACCACACCGCCACTACATCCACAAGCCACGCCCACAAGCCAATCAGGAGCAAGTATGCAAATAAACCCAACCAAGATGGCTGCGACCACAGAGAGAGTAGAAGGGAGGCTTGGGTTTCCCCCGCAAAATGGAGGAAGCCAAGCTTTCCGCCACCCTTGCCGGCCCAGGCCTCCACCAGGCTACAAAGTTTCAATTATAGAAGATAAATAAATCCTAACAGAAACGGCTGCAGCCATGGAGCAAGCAAAAGGCTTGGCTCTGCTCAAGGCTACAAAGTTTCAATTGTAGAAGATGAATAAATCCCAGATACCAGGTCCTCTGCTTGGATCGTCGCCAGGGGGCGTGGCGGCCTGCAAACCACCACAGGCCCCTCGCCCAGGCCACTCCACACCCCAAGGGAACCCCCACCCTGATCCAGGACACCCTTCAGGACAAACCAGCTGGCCCCCACCCATGCACCAGGCCTCTATCCTATCTAATAAAAGAGTAATATGCAGATTGACCATCACTCCAACACACAAGATGGCTGCCCCCATGTGGTCAAAGATCCTGCCCCCATGTGGACATAAGATGGTCACTACAAGATGGCCAGCAGGGGAGGGCAGTTGGGAGGGGCCAGGTCTGCAAGGGAGGACAGTTGGGGGCGATCAAGCCTGCAGGGGAGGACAGTTGGGAGGGACCAGGCCTGCAGAGGAGGAAAGTTGGGGGTGACCGGGCCTGCAGTGAAGGGCGGTTGGGGAGGACCCAGGCCTGCAGGGGAGGGCAGTTAGGGGCAAACAGGCTGGCAGGGAAGCATTTAGGCATCAATCAGGCTGGCAGGCAGAAGCAGTTAGGGGCAACCAGGAAGGCAGGCAGGTGAGCAGTTGGGAGCCAGCAGTCCTGGATTGTGAGAGGGATGTCCCATATTGGAGAGGGTACAAGCTGGGCTGAGGGACCGCCCCCCTCCCCCATGCACGAATTTCTAGTTTCAATTATAAATATGGTTGTGTAAAGAACACTAGTGATTTACTTATGAAAATGCTGCTTGCGTTCATGTCTAAGAGGTGGTGTTTCAGATAATTTGTTTCTCTTTTCAAAATTTATATATTTTGTAGATTTTCTATAACAAATATTCACTACTTTTATAAATAGAAAAGGCATCAAATACAAATAAGGATTAGGCCCCAACAATTATCACTGTGTGCCTTGGGGCTGGTAATGAACCTTTCTGAGCCCCAGGTCTTTCACCAGTAAAACTGCATGTAATGCATACCTCATAAGATTAATGCGTTATCCTATATAATAAAAGGCTAATATGCAAACTGTCCCCTTGGGAGTTCGACCAACAGAGAGTTCAACCACTCACTATGGTGTGCTTTGACCACCAGGGGGCAGCACAGAATGAAGGAAGGCCCCGGCCAGCTCTGATCGCCAACTAGGCCTAGGGACCCTACCCATGCACAGTATCGTGCACTGGGCCTCTAGTAAGAAATAAAGTGAAATCTTCTGCAAAACTACAAAGAGATTCTTAAACATAAGATCCTTTTTATCACTGCATCATATGAAGACGTTTTAGGTAAATGCTAGGGAAGTTGTACCATAGCCCACTGATGAGTGGGGGAAAACATAAGCACAGACTTTGACAGCGCAGAAATAAACATGAAGGAGTATGCGTGTCTATTTGTGTGGGTGGGTATATCACACCGCACAGAGTCACAAGATGATGCATCGTTGTATTGGAGTCTCAGACACTCCCCTTGGACCCATTTATATAGAAGATGAAGTATTTTCTCCTCAAAAGTGAGGTTATGAGCGTCTTGAGTTTAAACAATTGACAGTACAATCTTTATTTTCTCAATTTTTCAAAACAGTCTGCACTCTCTTAGACATCATGAAAAATTCAGACCTCAGTCTCTGGAGGTGCAGGCATTTTGTATTTAAATATTAAGACCATGTTTCCCTGGTAAATTCTTGCAGATCTGAACTCTTCTGATTTTCTAAATAAAGAAGTCAAATCCAGTCTGGCAAGCAAATCTCTGAGCTCTGTGACTGAGGCAGCTGGAGGAAAGCTGAGCATGGCAGTGATCCCAATAGAAACATGTGGCTGAGGCCACAGCAGAGCAGCTGCCCACAGCTGAAACAGTTGTAACTGCACCTGACGCTGGGCTCATCACACAGGCTGTGAGGCTGCAGGCTCCAGTCAGACTATCAAGTCCCTGTCCTTTGTCCCCAGTGCCTAGAGCATCTCTATTGTCCTCCAAACCCCAGGCTCATGGCTTCCTGCAGTAGGATGTTGTTAGTAATACCCATAGTTCCTAGTGTGATTGCAAGGACTGAGTGAGACAGTGTGTGTAATCCATTGCACGGTAGCTAGAATACTCGCAGGTTATCCCTCACTTCACCAGCTCTGCTAGGCTAACTCTCTCATCCTTTGGATCAAAAGATGTTTGCAAATGCTCCAGGCAGGCAGGACCCAGGGTGCCCAACCATCAGAATTCTGAGGTGTGGACCCCACTCTTGGGAATCACTCCCCATTTGGGCAGTGCACAGGATGGGTGGAAGAAAGCAAGAATGTATGTCCTCCAGGAACTTATATATAGTAACTAGAGGCCCAGTGCACAAATTTGTGCATGGGTGGGGTCCCTCGGCCTGGCCGACAATTGGGGTCAATCAGGGCCACAGGGAGGTTGGTCGGGGAGAGGGGCCATGGGAGGTTGGCTATGGGAGCGCACTGACCACCAGGGGGCAGCTCCTACATTGAGCATCTGCTCCCTGGTGGTTAGTGCCCGTCATAGCGACCAGTCAACCGGTTGTTTGGTTGTTCAGTTGCTTAGGCTTTTATATAGATAGATAGATAGATAGATAGATAGATAGATAGATAGATAGATAGATAGTATAGGGCTCAAAACATAGTAGGCACTCAAAAAATGTTAGTTCTTTTCCTTCCCCTCAGTTAGATCCTACCTTCTCCTAAATTTGCATAATACACTTCTTCCATTGCAGGTTAAACTTATATTTTACACATAGTAGGTATTTCATTAACTCTTTGAAAATACATATGGCAATATAAAAAAGTGACTATATCTACATGCATATGAGAGTAGGAGAAAAGGGATGAGGAAAATGGGGAAAATCAGTCACGTAGTAGGTGAGATTAAATACATGTATATATGCAAACTTTAATAAATATCATGCAACCTATTCATGTAGGACAGCAATTTTCAACTGTTTTCACTCATAAAACATATGAATTAATTACTAGAATTCTGTGGCACATCAAAAAATGTCTTTTGCCGATCTGACCAAAAAGTACATATAATTTTGATTCATTCACACCAGATAGCTATTGTTTTAGCTATAGTCATTTTTTTTTATTTGACAATCTAAGGGAAGTCAGGTATTGCATGTTTTAAACATTCTTGTGGCACTCCTGTTGAAAATCACTGCTCTAGAAGTTAAAGGAACCAGGGAAAGACAGATGTGGCTGGAGTAAGATGGGTTGTATTACTGAAGACCACCAGCAGAGGGGAAGGAGCTGCCATTGTCTTTTTCCAAGAGATAACTGTTGCTAGAACCTGGATGCCAGACACCAAAGCCAAGGGTGCTAGGTGGGCACAGCTAGACAAGGAGGGGAGTCAGAGGCTGCTTGTTTCTACAATGAAGAAGTTAGTGCTATTCCACAAATACCTACTGGGAATTGACCATGTTCCAGAAGGTGGGAGATACAAGAATGACCAAATCATGGACCCCCTGCCTTCATATTACTTGATCTAGCATTTTTGTTTGTTTATTTATTTAAAATTCTCCCCACCTTTCATATTTGCAAGTAATAGGGCAAGCAAATGTCCCCATTTTACAGAAAAGCTGGGAAAGGTGTAAGAAAGAAGCAGGGACTGTGTGTATAGGACATAAAAACGTGAGGGCATTAGATTCATCTCACTGTTAATACTAGAATTAAAAACATATGTAGTCAGCCCTGGCTGGTGTTACTCAGAGATTAGAGCTTTGGTTGCACACCGAAGGGTCTTGGGTTCAATTCCCGGTCAAGGGTACGTACATCTGGGTTTTGGGTTCTCTTGCTGGCCCCAGTTGGGACACATGCAGGAGGCAGCCAATCGATGTGTCTCTCTCACATTGATGTTATTCTGTCTCTGCCTCTCCCCCCTTCTCTCTCTCTTCTCCCCTCCCTCCCTTCCATGCTCTCTATAAATCAATGGGAAAAATGTCCTCGGGTGAAGATTCACAACAACAAAAATATATATAATCATTAACTGTAGCAACTGATAACAAAGTCAACCAGGAAATCACTGAAATGTTTCGTTCCAGGTGATATCTATCCATCCATGTAAGACATACTCACACACCAGTTTCCCTGTTTCAGCCAGGAGACTGGTGGTGTGAAGTAATGTGATGGGCATCCTGGCAATGCACCACACCTCACAGAACCTCAGTGTCGTCTCATGTAAAAAAGAGACAATACCTCTATTTTGCAAGACTGTAGTAAAACTGGCTAGTTAATTGCTGCTCTCACACTCCAAAGGAGAACACTGAGATACTAAGAGGTTCAGTGATTTATACAAGTATGAAATAAGATGTATGAAAGCACTTCTGGCAAGATTTGGGACATTAAGTGTTTTCATTATTATTACGATCACTCTTATTGCCATTGTTGTTTTTATCATTCAGTTCAACCTATACTTGCTATAGGTGAGTGACAATTCAAACTCAGGCCTTCTGATAACAACACATACCACTTTCCATGACACAGCTCGCCTAGCCCACAGGTTCCTCCACGTACATTTCCCCAGATAGAACCTCTCCCCTGACAGGTGAACTTTACAAGGCTCTTACCTGGACCCAACCTCTTGCTTTCTGTGAAACACATGCCTTTATTACACCCAGAACTATGAATGCTGCTCCATCTGAGGCCGCTGCTGAGACATTCTTGAGAGAAGCACAGAGCCATTGTATCCCTAAATGCTACTGTACCACCAATTCTATACAGACAGCTCTCCTAAGGAGTGCCTTTGCAAAAACAGAAGCACCTACTAAATAACCAAGACACACTCATGGAAAGTGAGTTCTAAATTAAAATATAAAATAAGTGCATGAGATAGAAAAATAATAAACAGCAGGCTCTATATGAAGCATTCAGTCGTCGAAATAAAAGCAGAGACACCCAAATGGACAGCTCTGATTTATCAAGTGTAACGGCTCCTGGATATGGATGAGAATTTTCAGAAGTGTCTCTCTCCATTACTCAGTTGACCCTCACAACTCTCAGAGTGCGTTAATACTTGTGATTTATAATGCGCGTCTGCAAGGACACAGAGAGCACAGTGGAGAAATGCCACGACCTTGCCTCGCTGTTTTCTTCATCCAGAGCCCTTGCTACTTTCGACCAGAGCACATCAGTTATGTATGTCTACTGTTCCTTCTCTGTCTCCCCACATCAGAATGCAAACCCCACAAGGTACAGGCCTTCTTTTTACTCACCGATGTATGCACTCCCTGAGAATACTCCTTGGCACACAGCAGTTACTCGGTGAATATTCGTTCAAAGAATAAATGAGTAAAAATGTAAGAGTAGTCCTGGTCAAGTGACCTAACCTCCCTGAGCCTCAGTCACCTAATCTGTAAGATGGGGAAAATAAATAATACAAAACTAATATATGGATTGCAGGAATTCAATGGCGACAGCATGGGGGAACCTGGAGAATTAGCCTGTCAGAGAAAGTATCACATGATCTCACTCATATGTGGAATCTAATGAGCAAAATAAACTGATGAACAAAATAGATCCAGATACATGGAAGCATGGAACAGATTGATGAATCTCAGAGGGAAGGGAGTGAGGAAGGATGAGAAGAGATTAACCAAAGAACTTATATGCATACATGCATTACCCGTGGACATAGCCAGTAGGGCTGTGAAGGCCTGAGACTGGGTGGGAATAGGCTGCAGGGGGGCAGGAGGGGAAAAGAGGGCACATCTATAATACTCTCAACAATAAATTTAAAAAGGGATAAATTCAATGGCAAAAATATATATGAGGTACTTAGCAGTGTCTGGGCAATTAGTGCTCAATAACTAATGCAATTCCTCAGAGCTAACTATCTTCAAGGTTTATAAAAACTACTTCTATGCCCACCCAAAGGGCTCAGAGATAAAGAACGGTCTCTAGCTTGTGCTCATCCTATTCCCCTAGTGCTCATTGTGGGGTCAGAAGGAGAAAACTAGAAGATTCCTTAATAACCGTATACAACAGAACCAGCAAACAACAGCTCATGGGCCAGCTACTTGTTTTTACAAATAAAGTTTTATTGGCACTCAGCCCAGCTTGTTTGTTTATATATTGTCTGTGGTGGTTTTCCCATCTCAATAGCAAAACTAAATATTTGCAAAAAACCATATGGCTCACCAGGTTTATTATCTGGATCTTTAAGAAAAAGCCTGTGGAACGACCCTGAGTTTCCAGAGGAAGACACAGAGTCACCGAGAACAAGCAGATGAGGTACACCCATCACTCTGCATATTTAGGCTCTGAAACTTTGAGACCTAGGAGCTCACACAGCCCTTCAGAGTCCCAAATAGTAGTTGATAAACTTTCAGTCACAGGGCCGTTCTGCATGATGACAACCCTAAGGGCAGTTTGACTTTTGCTCTGGAGCAAATGAATGGTCACTTGCTCACCAGAAGCCCTACTGTGCCCTTGAAGGGGAGAGACACCACAGGATTGCAAAGAACATGGATATAGCTACCGTGCATGCTGGGGTCAGTCCTCAGCTCTGCAATGTGTTGGGTAGGTGGCTTTGTGCAAGTCCCTTACCCTCTCATGGTCTCAGTTTCCTCATCTGTTTCATGGGAATAATACTTTCTTAGTTGAGTTCTTAGGGGACTGAATTTAATGAGCCCAAGCATTTGAAAGCTGCTAACACAGAAAATATTACCTCTTTCCCTCTTTAAAATCCAAAATTGATAAAAATAATTCATTATGGGAAAGCTATCCCATTTCTGAGTTTACCAAATCTGCTTGAGCAGTCATAGTCTCACTTTCTAGGATGATGTGAGCATTCTTCTTCCCCGTCATGAATTAACCCCTGTCTCAATTATCTTACAGAGGCCGCTTCCTGACAGTTCCAACTTCTAAAAACAGGTTGGTTTTGAGCTATAAATTGATTTTTTTTTATTGTGATAAATTAGAATTCAATATCATCCAACAAGATACTAAACATCCGGTGACCCAATTTTTCCCCTTAGATGTTCAGTCTCTTTGATATTAAAATGGATCTGGGGCTGTTGTCAGGCATGTGGGAGCCAGAACACTGAAGAGAATTCACAAAGAGCATGGAGAAGGGATAGAGGGAAAAGACTGTAAAGAGGAAAGAAAGGCAAAATAAGGAAGTGGAGGAAGGAGAGAACACTTTATACTTCCTGTTTTGCGAGCATCAGAGAGTGCTGTTCAAGCCTAGGCAGTTTGCATGTAATTTGTTGGCCTTACAATCCAGCCCTGGCCTACCTTTTCAGTGTTCTTTCACTGACAACATCACAGTCCTCCCGTATGGAGCCACTGGCACCCCACTCTTCTCCATGCCTATCCTCCTTCATGACTTTCCCATTGCAGAGTCCTAGTCAACAATCCCTTTGCCTGGACATGGATCCTCTCATAGCTCCAACTTCAAGCCCTGACCATTTTCAAGGTTCAACCTCTTCCTTAATCAGTCCATATGTTTTCACATGGAAGAAACCATTTCTTCTTTCGAACTCTCATGATAGTTTTATCTCTTTCTCTTATTGCCTTCGTTATTCTTGCTATGAATGTTAGTTATCCTTTATAATAAAAGGGTAATCCGCAAATAAACTGAACTGCAGAACAACCGAACAACCAATCAAAGCATAATATGCTAATGATATGCTGAGGCTGCTCAACCACTCGCTATGATGTGCACTGACCACCAGGGGGCAGACAGTCAACTGGTTGACCAGTCACTATGATCAGTGCACTGACCACCAGGGGGTAGATGCTCTGACTGGTAGGTTAGCTTGCTGCTGGGGTCCAGCTGATCGGGACTGAGCGAGATGGGCCAGACACGCCCTGGAGCCCTCCCATGGTCCCTTCCCAGCCCGATAGTGCACTGGTGGGATCCCTCAGCCTGGCCCACACCCTCTTGCAACCCCTTGGGGGATGTTGAAGAGCTGGTTTCAGCTGATTCTGCAGGCCACTCCCCTTGGGAGGGCACCAGACACAGGGCTCATGGCTGGTGAGCGCTGCTGTGGCAGCGCGAGCCACTCCTGATCAATGGGGACTGATTGGGTGCAAGCCCATGGCAGGCACAGTGAGGCCAGGATGAGCGGGAGTGGCAGGTAGGAGCTGCAGGCAGCATTGGACTGCGGGTTTCAGTCCGATCCCTGCAGGCCACCCACAGGGACCCCTAGTTTATATATATGTCTTACCTCCTATAAGTTCCTCGAAGGAAAGGTTTCATCCCTATTCACCAAGAAGCATATGTAGCATGAGTGAATAAATGAATGAATGAATGAACTAATGAAAATGGTAGCATGGCCTAGACAGTTCTTCACCCTATCTAACTCAACAACTCTTTTTAATAACAAATATTTTGTAATTCTTCCTTTATTGTCTAAAATGATTATATAACCTACCTATACATATAAAGTTCAAGCAAATCAAAATGTCCAAATTATACCATAAAGGAGAAATAAAAGAATATGATTTTTGATAAAAATCATATGGATTTCTTTATACTTAGTTACAACTACAATAAAAGAATGTAACAACAGTGATATGTTTACACTTTCTTATAATGAATAAATTTGGGTTTAAGAAAGCATTCAACTCATTATTGACATTCTTATCTTTATATTTGACATTTTAAAGAAGAGCCAAATTAGTTAAGTTATGGTGAATATGAAATGGATACAGCAGTGCTGTGTTGATAACTCAAATACAAAACGCATCACAGTGGTATGGCTTTCCAAGATGATGAACAGCAAGGTACATCTCTCTCTCTCAGGTTAGTTGCATTTCTGGGAAATTCAGTATTGTGGATCTGGTACAGAAATACTTTGCTTATACGTTAAATAGAGTGAGGTTTGAGAATCAGGTAATATAAATAGGCTTTTCATCCACATGAGTGTTTGATAAGATATTAGAAAGTCATATGGCAAAGGAAACTTTTTTGCTGTGTGACAGTCCTGTACATTGCAGAATGTTTAGCATCCTCAGTTCCTAATAAAATCCTGCATTACTATCCTTAACCAGTTAACTGCCATACGTTCAAAACAGATACCATTCCCACATGCCACAATATTTTGAATTTAATTTAAAAAATCCACCGCTTCCGTCTGTAGATGCTTATGGTGTACAAAGGGCTAACCCAAAAGATGATACCACCAAAAATGCTTACATAAATATACAAAATACCCATTAGGGTTTATAGAATCAGTCAAGTGAAGAATATTTGGAGTAAAAGAAAGAAAACAAGCTTAGGAGTTATAAAATGTGAATTTGAATTCAGCTTCCACTACACATAGTAGCCATGAGCAAGCCACTTACCCTAACTGTACCTTAGTTGATTCAGCTATATAAGGGAGTTAATAAAAACCTCCAAGAGTTGTTTGGCTGTCAAATGAGACAAGATCCACAAAAGCCTGCTATAAACCATACAGTCTGCTTACAGGTTAGTCATTAATATGGAAAAACCGGTAGATGGAACTAAAAGAAGACTCCAACTAGCCACAGAAACCTTGAGGAAGAACAAATTGGAAAGTATCATGCTTCCTAATTTCAAACTATTCCCCTAAGCTACAATGATCAGAACAGTATGGCACTAGCCTAAAAACAGGTAATAGATCAATGGAATAGAATACAGAGTCCATAAATATATGGTCAATTAATCTACAACAAAGAAGACAAAAATATACAATGTAACTGGTGTTGGGAAAATTGGGAAGATGTACATGCAAAAAGTGAAATCAGACCACTTTCTTACACCATATGCAAAAACAAACTTAAAATGTACTAAAGTCTTAAATGTAAGACCTAAAACTATAAAACTCCTAGAATAAAATATAGACAGTAAACTCTTTAATAAGTCTTAGGAATATCTTTTTGGACATGTCTCCTTGAGCAAGGACAACAAAAGAAAAAATAAACAATGGGTCCACATCAAACTAAAAAGGTTTTTCACAACAAAGGAAACCATCAACAAAATGAAAAGACAATCTATTGAATGCGAGAAGATATTTGCAAATGATACATCCTGAAAAAGAGTTAGTAGCCAAAATGTATAAGGAACCCATACAAATTAATACCAGAAAAAACAAACAAGCTAATTTAAAAATGGGCAGAGAAACTGAATAGACATTTCTCCAAAGAGACATACAGATGTCTAACAGACATATGAAAAGGTGCTCAACATCACTAATCACCAAGGAAATACAAATTTTTAAAAATATATTTCTTTATTGATTTCAGAGAGGAAGGGAGAGGGAGAGAGAGATAGAAATATCAATGATAAGAGAGAATCATTGACTGGCTGCCTCCTGCACGCCCCCTACTGGGGATTGAGCCCACAAACCAGGCATGTGCCTTTGGCCAGAATCAAACCTGAGACCCTTCAGTCTGCAGGTCAATGCTCTACCCACTGAACCAAACTAGCTAGGGCAGGGAAATACAAATTTAAGCCACCATGAGATATCACTTCAGACCTCTCAGAATGGCTATCCTTTAAAAAAAAATACAAAAATAACAAATGCTGAAGAGGATGTAGAGAAAAGGGAATCCTTATTCACTATTGATGGGAATACAAATTGGTGCAGCCACTACAGAAAACCATATGGTTTCCTCAGATAATTAAAAATATAGCTGCCCTACAACCCAGCAATTCCACATCTGTGTATTTATCCTAAAAAATCCAAAACATGAATTCAAAAAGATATATCACCAGTCCTATGAGAGTAATGCGTACTGTTTAGTTTCAGTGGCACACAAGATGACAGGGATATCCCTAAGCTCCCCAGGTCCCAGCATCCTGCTCTATAGCCCTTTCACCATCCTCCCTGCCTTCTTCCCTAGGACCAGTTTTCCTTCCTCTTCCTCTGAGCTCTTCCCAGACCATCCGGTTAGAACTAAGGGAAGAACAGTCCTGTTTCTGATGAGACACAGATAAGGTGACATATGGTTTTCACAGAAGAATAAATTATTAAATCAGCCCTGAAATTTAAGTGCAGCCCTTGCATTTAAAACACCGTGACCCTCTATTATAATGGACAATGTTCAATCCTGGGCCACTCTCCACCTCTCCCCTGCCATGCCCTGCATATTCTATGTACAATTGCCAGTTCTTAAGCACTAAGTCTATTTTTTGTGCAGTATCACTGAGCACGTACTATGTGGACATCATTATGCTAACTAAATGGATAAACGTGATGAACAGAAAGATGTACCCTGTTCATCTGCATTTTAGAAGGACTCAGGGAACATTTCCTCCAGGGAAGAATGAATGAGCGCACATATTTTTCTATTTTAGACAGTTGTGCATTTAGAAATACAGTTTTCTCTTTCTGACTTGCTCATCTGGTCCTCCCCAACATACTCCTCCACAGCCAATCAGTGAGCCCTTTTCTGTAAAAGCCTTCCTTCATATTCTTGGGACAGCCCAGTCTTGATGCCCTGAGCACTGACAACTCCATTCACACTTGTATCTCAAGCAGCTGTCAGTTCAATCGGTGAGTCTCATTTTAGCACTGGACTGTGACCACTTCAGGGTAAGGACCACTCATTATACATTTGTGACTCCCCAGAACACAAAGCATCACATGGCAGAGGATAGGCATCCAACATGCTGCTGCCTGACCAGGTACTGGTTCCACTGCCAACATTCTGTCCACCAGACAGTCCCTGTTGTAACTCCACCCTTTTGTCTTCACTCAGGAAAGCTCATCAGAAAGTGAACAATGGTGACAATAAGACAGGGCTAACATGGGATCTGTTCTAATATATAGAAAAGGAAATCATTTCTAAAATTTGTTATTGCTGTGGTCTCAATATTTCTGTGCACCCCTCCCATTCATATGTTGAAATTCTAACTCTCAAGGTGATGGTACTAAGAGGTGGGGCCTTTGACGGTCATGAGGATGGAACACTCATGAATGTGATTAGTGTCCTTAGAAAGGAGGCTCTAGAAAGCATCCTGACCCTCCTACTGCATGAGCACATAGCAAAATGGCACCCTCTATTAGGAAGTAAGTTCTCTTCCAAGACAATGAATCTGGCAGGGCCCTCATCTTGGACTTCCCAGCCTTCAGAACTGTGAGAAATAAATGCTTGTGGTTTATAAGCCACTCAGTTAAGGTATTTTTTTTAAGGCAGGTCCATTATAATTAGCAATATTTTACTAGCATTAAGGATTCTGGGCCAGACTACCTGAGTTTGAATCTCTACTCTGCCCTTAGTAGCTGTGTGACTTAAATGATCTGGCCCTCAGTTTTCTCATCTGTGAAATGGTGAGAATAACAGCATCTATACTTCACTGAATTGTTGTAATGCACTTAGAATGGTGCACATAACAGTGCCAAATCAGTGATGGCTAAACAGAATGAACAAGCAAAATGCACACGGGATGGTAACAACAAGATGCTACATCATCCTGAAAAGATGATGCAGACCACTGTCCTCCATCCTGAGAAACAGACTTGTCTTTAGGATCCTGAAATATTGATGATTTTTATGGCATAAAATTATAATAATTCTATGGAACAAAATTGTAAATGGGACAATAAGCAAGTTCAATGAGTTTCCCTGGAAAGACACAGGATTTGGGGTTGGACGGTCTGTTCTGAGTCTACAGCAAGTCAGGAATACTTGCAGAGCCTGTTTCCTTATCTACAACATAAACATGACCTCTCTTTTGCCTCTGTGTCCACTGGTCTGATTTGAGGACCCAGTAACATATTGATATAAAACGTTCCCAATTTGCTACTGCTTCCACTGTCACTAACAACAGTGAATTTATATATGACATTTTCTGCCTTCTCACTGATTCCTTTGACATAGTACCAATACCTAGGTATCTGAAAATAGGAACAGCTTTCAATACTGACTTATTCCCTGCAACATGCTAATAATAAAACAAAATTTACTCATATAAAGATTGGGATCAAGAATCCTTTGAAATTCAAGACAAGGTGTAAATTGCTGCAAAGGGTCTCTTTAATTGGGATCAAAACATTTTTGACAGCTTTTGGATTTTAAAATTCTACCTATTGTCACGTTCTGCAAATGTTTCTTTTCTTGATTTTAAAAAAAAATGCAGTCAGGCTTGCGCAGAAATATTTCAGACATGATAAACAACTAAAATTGGACATTCCAAATGACAAAGACCCAGTTTTCCTTTTCTTTGATATTTAGGACAGAATACTTCACTTAGACTCTCACCCTGCACAATTCAACCAGTCCCCTGCTGGGCAATGACAAAGGTTTAAGAAATCTTTCCTGCTTATAATCTCCAATGAAGGTTTTGTAAAACCTCTATTTATCTGAAGATAAGTCATACTGAAAGGAATTTACTTTAAGGGAGACAAAGACTCTTAAAAACAGTGTCATCACCTTAGATGTGACTTGGCTCAATATTCATTTCTACTCAACTCCCTTCCACAATTTCCCTTCTTATGGTTGTTGCTTAAATATTCCCCACCACCGTGAACTCACTTGCACAGAAGGCACCACACCTAACTGCTCAACAGCTCTGAGTGGTAGAAAATTCTTCTTATGCATAAACTGAAATTGCTTCCTAGAAACCCCTATCACCAGGTCCGGTTCTATTCGTGAGTCACACAGAACAAATCACCACCTTCTACCACACAACTCTTTGGAGAGATGAACACTATTAACACAGGGTGCCCTGCTCCCTGTTGTCTCCACTTCAGGCTTACACACGTTCAGTCCCCTCCACCAGCTTTCCCAGACTGTGTTCAGGAACATTAACAAGGCGAGATGCAAAAGCAGGGGTTACAGAGGCCCAATGTTAATCAAACAGAACCAGAGTGGACTAAGCCAGACAGACAGCACTGAACTCTGCCTTCCATTTGATTCTCCACTAGGGATCTGACATTTTTTTCCATAAGGCCAGGTGGCTTTGGACTGAAATAATGATTTTACTGTTGTGAATCAAAACTAGTATTATAAGGTTTGGTGGTATCTTTCTTTGGGGACAACTTAGCCACCCTTGAGTGAGTTTTAGGTAAGTGTAAAGAATATAAACTACCTCACTTCATTAGTTAAACTGAGTGATTAGGACTTTAATTAACTGGGCACAGCCTACTTGGTGGTGGGGTACATGATAGAATAGCAAGGCCTCAAAATATGTCCCCCAAACGAGATAAAACATCTGATACTCTGCCTCATTCCTGTCCCTTTGGTTAGGCCAATTGTCATGGTGATGGGTAGGGAGACTAAAGATGATGACATAAGATCGCAGCATATGAATCACTGTGAAACCCTCTCAGGCTTGATCTGTATTACCTGCCTCCCTCCCACAAAGGATGCCAAGGACTCCATATCCTCCTCATTTCTCCAAGCCCAAGGCTCTCTGCCTCCTGTGTGTATCCAGGATCCCAGGAGGCCATGTGTGTGTGTTAAGAAATCCTGGCTCTGCATAGTTTCCCATCCCCCAACTGCCCTGGTCTCCTTTACCAGGATATTCTTTGATTTGCTTTATCCTTTTTTAAATGTGTGGTTCAAAACCAAGCACAGGTATCCAATCTATAGTCTGCCCAAGAAAAGGAAAACCATACTTTCAGGAAGGTAGGAGAGGCTTACATTAGGCTCTTAATCTGCAGCATTCAAGCTCCTTCACTAGTGATGCTAGTATCTTCATTCTCAGCTCCCTCCTACTGAGGCAGCCCCAGGTAAGCAGCCCCACCTTTCTCTCTCTTCAGAAGTCAATTGTGTTGAGTTCTGACTTATGTCAGCTGGAAGCTAAATCCCAGTTCTGCCTCCTCCATGCTGGTGAACTTAGGAAAGCCACTTATACTGAGAGAGAACCTGCAATGCTGTTAAGTGAAAAGACTTGTGAGCTAGACTGCCCGGGTTCAAATCCTGTTACCGTAAGGATTAAATGGGTGGGTACTTACAAAGGACTGACAACAATATGTGGTACATATTATGTGCTTGATGAAGGAGCTATTGTTATGATTATCTCAAAGGGCTTTGTGAGGAGAAAACTGAATAATGTGTGTGAAGTGACTAATATGGACCTAGTATATAGCATGTTCTCAATAAAATGACATTATTATTACCAGTTATTCTTATTATGATAAATGTACATAACATAAAATTTACCACTTTAACCATTTTTAAGAGGCATAAAGCACATTCTCATTGTGGTGTGACCATTGCAGCCTTCCATCAGCACTGCTGTCTACTTCCCAAACAAACTCTGTCCCCATTCAACACTAATGCTTCACTGCCCAGCCCGAGTGCCCTGGCAACCACCATTCTACTTTCTGTCTCTGAATTGGATTCCTTTAGACACCTCAGGTAAGTGGACTCCTTCAGAATTTATCCTTTTGTGACTGGCTCATTTCACCTTGAAAAATGTCATCAAGGTCCATCCATGTTGTAGCATGTGTCAGAACTTCCCTCCTTCCAGTGCTGAACATTATTCCATTGTCTGCATATACACATTTGGCTTGTCTGTGCATCCATGGGAGGACCCCTGCGGTGCTTCTACCATTTAGCTATTGTGAATAAAGGTGCTATGAACACGAGTGTGCCCTTAACTTTTCTTCAGGAAGACCCATTTTCACCGCTAAATCATCACCCTACTACTGACATTTTATCCTAGTATGAGTCAAAACAAAGGGGAGAAAAAAATAATGCAACATGACAAAGGTTAATTAACTTGGCGAGTAGAGTATTATTTATACAGTGCTTGATAAATTACCTTATGAAGTTCAGTGGAGGTGAATACATGAGTAAAAGGACAAATATGTCCATTTGATGCTCGCCCTCTCAATGAAACAGGTCATAGACTATTTTTCTGTTTCTCCGTTACCATCAATACACAGGACCCACAATGTCAGACAAGCCCTGGGGATGAACCTGGGAGCTAATTGCCTCTGGGAGGCTGATGAAAACACAAAACCATGTCTTTGGTTCGTTCAACAAACATATTAGCGCTTACATTTCCTGGTCATGCAGTGATAGATTTTTTTTTTAAAGAGGGAAAACTCCATTTATTCTTTTTGATTGCAGCAACTACAAGGTTCCACAGGTTAAACTCAAGAGAGTCTGGATGCTTTGACCGAGTCAAAAGAGCCCTATGCGTCTCCCTCTAGGATGCATGTCGTTAAGGCTGCCAACACACAAAGAAATTCAACTTAAACCGTCACATTGCCCACCGCTCCTCAAAGCTCATCAATCTCCCATTAGATTCCTGGGACCGGGTGACACTTTTATCACAATTACACGCTAAGAAACATGGTGCAGCCGCACTGTGGCCAAGTCCGCGAAGAGCCCCCCTTTGATGGACGATCACAGTTGATCAAGTTTGTCAGCTGCTTTATGTGTTTTTATGCTCGTTTGATATTCCTGCCCAGCGCAGACAGGCTTTTAAGGGCACATCTGTCAATGGATTCAATTGCACAATGCCACGTGCTTCTTTTACTTACCCCTGTCTTCTCATCAAAGATTTTGATTCCTCCAAAGGAGATGGTTAAAAAGATTTTCTGTTTGTGTTCTCCTTTGGAACGAGCGCCAGCCACAATGCCCTGTTGAGAGGAAAGACATGGTTTTTACTTTAGTGTTTTCATTTGAAAATGCCCTCTGGTCCCAAAGGCATGTCAGATACCATCAGGCGGTGCCACCAATCAGGCAGCGCCTTTCTCTCTGCTCCTTCCAGGTTTCCCTACTCAATGAGCTTGCATCTGCTTGATGTCGGGCAATGCTTATCCTTGCTGTTCGAACACTGTATAAATAGATATCTGAGCACCGACTCATTTGGCTAACCAAGATTTATAGAAAACCTACTCTGTGCCTAGGTACTCGGCTCAGAATTCGCGATCCTGAGACACACAATATGGTCTTCTTATTAATAGCTTTGCTGGGTTTTGCATTGCATATGGTTTTAATCTATTCAATAAAGGTGAGTCATGGAATAGATTCTTAAATATTTTATTTTTATTATGCTTCTGGGGAAACTTTCCATATGAATCAATTTAGAGAACTATTAAGAAAATAAAAATTATTGCCAAATTATTGCATGTCTCAATTTTTGCTTGGAAAAATATGATGATCATAGTTTATGCCTACGGTTTGTAACATTTACCCACAGACACTGTGTTTGTATTCCTACTCTTTTCCCTATCATTCCTGGGTGTTCAAATTAAGTACTTACCTGAAGTATTCCATTTATCAAAACATCTGTTTCCATACTTTCTCAAATGTTTTATAAACTAAAGGTATGTATATGAGTCAATTAGAAGGTAAATGTCATAAAAGGTAGGAAAACTGCTCTGCTTTCTGTTCTCTCCCAGGTGCCCAGCACAGTCCCGGAGGGCAGGGGGGTCTCTGTAAATTATTGTTCCATGAACGTTCTATCCTGAGTTTCCTAAGTCGATACAATGCAAGTTAAGAGTAAAAACACTTGCTTTTTAAATTGCCTCTGTGGTGCCCAAGTATAGGTAAGCATGGGTTTCATACTAGGCTACGACTTGGAGGGTAAGGACACATCTAGGGACTTGCACTCAAGGGCTGCTGGTTTCTCTGCCTTAAGCATTTTGAGACATCCAGCCCCTTCAGCACCATTAGCCTCTGCAGAGGGTGAGATGAAGCCCGACTCTCAGCATTTGTGGGTTTGGACTTTCAGGCATAGTAAAGTCTAAAACAGTACTAATTTCATATTTCCAGGAGATAAAAGTTGTCCATGCTGTTCTCAGAAGAGCAAATGCTCAACATCAGTCTCTGAGAACAACTGAGGTTAGAGAGCAATCGACACAATCAGAAGGCACAGGGAGGGGCATTCATTCTCTTGGGATGGTTTGAACATCCTCACATTGGGTATTAAAAATACTCAGAACATCTGAAGTATATTCTTAGCTCTCTGTGATCTCAGACAAATTACTCACCTCTCAGTCCACTTCCCCAAGTGTAAATACCTCCCTGGCATGGCTGAGAGAATTAAATAACATTTTATTTCAAGTTCCTAGCCCCGTGTCTGGTACATTGCAGGGATGTGATAAAAAATAACTTCTTCTAGTAAATGAATGATTGTCCCTTAAAACTTACGTTCCAGTTACTGTTTAGGTGCCTACGAGTAGGAATTTCACTACCTGGGGAGTTGCCCACTCATTCTTAAATGCCTCTTATTTTGTACTCACAGATGTGCAGAATGTTAGAGCCAGAGAAAACCTTAAAACTAATCAGTCCCAATTTCCCAACTGACAGATTGACAGATGAGAAAATGATGCCTAGAAAGTCCAGAGATGGCAGAGTTGGGGGGGGGGGGGGGAAAGCTGATACTATACAACTGAGCTCTCAAGTCTCTTGCGCAGAGAGAAGATATATTTCTTTACCTTGTGTATTTTTTCTAATAAGCTGACAAGGTTCCTCCTGCAGCATCTGGGACTGCTACATGCTGACATAAGATTCCACCTCCAATGACTACCCAGAAAATAGGTAAAGGGAGGGACTCGTCCTCAAAGGTTCCTCCTGCAGCATCTGGGACTGCTACATGCTGACATAAGATTCCACCTCCAATGACTACCCAGAAAATAGGTAAAGGGAGGGACTCGTCCTCAAAGCTAAGTCCTCTGTCTCTTTAACACCCATGTCCTATTCAAAGGTCCCTGAATTCCTCACCACACTGCTTGCTTTCCCATTGATTTACTGAGGAATGATTTTAAGGACCTGGGGGAATGGTCAAAGTCCATGTCTTTGCAATCCCAGGGGAATCCTATTTCTGTCTGAAGCCACTCCATCAGAGACACGGTCTCTGACCCTTCCACCCTCCTTGCCAAACTCTGTCTCATTCTTTCCCCCGACATCTCTTCCTCATGGCACTTACCATCATCTGAGATACGTATTCATTTGCTGACTGGCTGCCTTTGCCCAACCGAATAAAAGCTCAACTGCTCAGTGTTGAGAACAGAGCCTGGAATAAAGCGGGCACTCAAAAGGGTGAAGCGACTGCCCCTGCCCTGGCAATGAACAAGCCAGGCTTTGAACCCAGGAAAATTTGACTTTGAAAACTGTGTTCTTAGTTAGATTTGGAGTAAAATAACTTATGCTGCCAGCCCTCTTCTGCCTAACCTTCAACCTCAAGTAACCAGACTTACATAAAGTGAGAACATGAAGTAGCCCCATCATAAATGGAAGGACTGGAAGGACAGTGTCAAAGGGAGGAGAGCCCCTTCTTCTTGTTTAACCCCTTCCTGGGTGAGGACATCACAGGACAGAGGGCGGAGAGGGCTACACCTTGGATCAGGAAGATTAGCTTCAATGTGTTTCTCCTAAACACTCCTCATAGTCCCTCGCACTTAGAATTACTGCCACATCAAACAGCAATAATGCCCGGCACACAGTAGTGCTGGTTACGTACTGCTCCCCTTTGCCTCCTGGTTCCACTTAGCTATCAACAAACGCCCTGGTGGAATAGAGTGGAACATAAAGGTGGGCAGAGCAGACATACATGCTCCAGGAGCATTTCTGTCTGGGGCTGCTAGCAGTCGCTTTACATGACAAATGAAAGCAAGAAGGACTATCCACGTGATGCTGTCTTTGGGGAAATAAAACTCCAAATTTATTGAACACGTTTCTCCTAAGAGACAAGACCCTGAGTCAAACTTTGAAAAATTGCTCTAAGTCCCAGCACGCCCGCCACCAGACAGCATATGCTGCCTCTGGGTCTCATCTCCCCAGGATGATTCACTGCTGCTCCGTGGAACTCACAGCGGCCTGGGGATAGCACTGGCTGGAGAGGTCAAAGATGTGGAAGTAGGTGCCTTTTGGGGCTCTGTGCCTAGGATTAGCCGCCTGACCTGGGAAGTCACAGTTGGAAACCTGGAAATTAGGGAGTCAAACATTTTCCTGGGTACCCACTATGTAGAAGTTCTCTGATGTGCTATATAATATAGCCCATATGACAATCCTGGGCTGTCCTCCCTTATTTCACATCTGAGGAAAAATAGGTCGGAGGATCAGGTGACCACCCCAAACCTCAAGGAACATACAAGAACTAGAGAATACAGTGATTTTTCATATTCTAGTACTGGAGTTCCTTCTGTAATAGCACTCTGTAAGGGACGTGAGGAGAAGCACAGATGAAATAAATGGACTACACAATATACTACAGGCATGTCAAAGATGTTCTGAAAATAGGTAGGCGGGGCCACCTGCTTCCAGGCTCAGTTGTGAAGGAGAACTTTGACATGAGACTGATCACGCTTCTCGCCTCATAAGGATGCTGGAGCATTTAAGTGAGCATGCACATCTGCATTTTGCAAGGTGTGCAGGGAGAACTCAGCAACTAAGTTACCAGTATTATTAGTATTACTAATATTGATATTAGCAAGCAATCCCATGTGCCAGGCTTAAAATCTAGGAGGGGAACCAAGATAGATTAAATGCAGATCAAAAGAGAATATTATTGCCCTAGTTGGTTTGGCTCAGTGGATAGAGTGTCGGCCTGAAGACTGAAGGGTCCCAGGTTCAATTCCAGCAAAGGGCACATGCTCGGGTTGCGAGCTCAATCCCTGATAAGTGTGCAGGAGGTGGCCGATCAGTGATTCTCTCTCATCATTGATGTTTATATCTCTCACTCCCTCTCCCTTCCTCTCTGAAATTAATCTAAAAATATATATACATATGTATGTGCATATATATATATATATATATATATATCTCAAAAATAATATTATTTAGCCTTACACTATGTCTTGTCAAACACTAGTCTTCTGAAGATGTGCATTTGAATTCTGGGCTAAATGAAGGTTAAATGAAGGATGTGGATCAAATCCTTTAATGACCACGAACCTCAGATTTCTTATTTACAAGATTGGGAGGCTACTATCTCACATGATCAAGAGATAATGTATACTAAAGTACTTTGCTGACCCTAAAATTAAAATACGGTGATGACAGTGACTTGTTGGTAGACAGGCAATGGCTCACTCAGACTCACAGTGTGAACCCCATCTCAAATCTCTCAAATCCAAGAGAAAACTCTACAACAAGGAAAGGCACCAGCTTCAGAGAGCCTAGCAAAGAAAGACAGAATTATTTTCATTGCTCATATGGTCTACCGTGAACAAGCGGGCCTTTTGGCAACACTAAGAGGCATTTTGTACTTCTCTGTCTCTCTCTTTCCTGGGCAGGTGGCCAAAGGACGACTCAATCATTTATGTTTCTGTGTTTCCCAAAGAAAGACCACTGGGACTGAAATGTCAACATTCTTCTTGGCAACTTGCAAATAATGAAACACAACTGTCATGAATCAAAACCCCTCAAGTTCAGCAGATCTGAAAAGAGTATGTATAGTAGGACAAACTCCCATCTGTAAACCTCTGCTATGAAGGTTTACAGATGGGACACTTGAAAAAAAACAAGAAGAAAAAAAAAACACAGATGGGACACTTCATTGCAGATAACACACACACACATACACACACACACACACACGTTCGAGGTCGGCAGTTATCATTCGGTCTGATCCAGTTAATGTGCTCACATTACGTGACCCTTCAGGGAGCATAACCCAACTCCTGCCTCATGTCCACATTGGCCTTGGTGCTTCCATGAAGGCCACTGGCCAATGAGACACTCTGTGATAGATGCCTACTGAGTGACAATCTACCAGGATGCTGGAGATGGGGGTATGGGGGAGGGATGCATCAGATCTTTCTCATCAGCAGATTGTGACTATGAGTGGGAACCAGGTCATGGGAGATCTTGATGTCTTTTAATCAACATTTGTCAGGAGCAAATCTCTATCTGCCTGGCCTCAAACTCAGTAAGGAGGGACTTTGGCAAGAATCAAGATCCTGGCCTTTCTCCCCACCTTGCATCAGGGTCTCTGTGGTAAGCAGGTGTGGCTCTACCTGATTGGGGAGTTTGGAGAGAAGCCGAGCACACATGGCTCAGTCTCTTCTGGGTTCTCTCTGCAAGCTGCCTGCTGGTAGTGAGGTTGCATTCTGGTCTGATCTCATGTGTGAGTCAAGGTCCTGCTCTGGAGCAGCAACAGGGATGAGGAGAATAGAGAGGGTTGCGGTTATCCAATTCCCCATAAATCAAGTGGGATAGCCTGTCTCTTTCAAGGATACCCACTATGCCCGTGTATCTACATCATGTTTTCCAGAGCAGCACTTATCAGTTATAAAGCTGGAATTTAGAATTCTTCCTTTCAGATTCCTCTGTCTATTTGTCAATCAGATTTGAACTTGGCAGAAGAAGAAGGCTCATTGTTGGACTTCCCTCAAAGCTTAGAACATTGTTTAATTATCAAAAAGGATACATTAACCTCTTTCAAGGTGATAACCTGTGAAATCACAATTTGGATGTCTTTTTTCTAGTACACCTTACAATCAATAGACACAAAACTATTCAAATAAAGTTTGCTTATGCGACAGCAAAAAATAAAAATAAAAAGTAATGGATACATAGTTTAGAAAATTAAAAGGGTTTAAAAATGATGATTCCTGCAGTCATACTTTAGGGAGACTTAGCATCGGATATACATGTCAAACTGCTGAGAAAAATCTTACAGTATAAACAAATAACAGCTGTGATCTATTAAGCAAATATTAAAGAAAAGTGTTTTACAAATACTGTCCCATTTAATTCTTTTAGGCATTGGCCAGCTTTTTTTTAAATTCTTTTTTTCTTATATTTAAAAAAAATTATACTGACCAAGCTGTATCCTCAGTGACAATATGAAGATAATTTTAAAAGTGCTCATAATATATTATCATCAGATGAGAAAAGAGCAGAGTATAAAATTGTATAGTTATTCCAATTATATTAAACATATATGTATATTTCATATAATGTATATAAAAATACAAAGAGATTATAAATCACACACTTTTAAAATGTTGACACTAATTTTCTTTGCATGGTGGGATTGAGGATGATTTCAATTTTCCTCCTTATACTTTTCTGTATTTTGAAAATATTTTATAATGAACATTTTGTGAATTCTATAATCAGTAAAATCATATGTTTTAAATGGATAAGGTATTTTACAGAGTTGTTGCTAAACCATTTTATTTTTACATATTTATTGTTATTATTATATTATATTATATTATATTATATTATATTATATTATAATGACTGTGCAATCATTTCTTTCTCTTAGCCATATTAAACCCATAATATTTAAAGTAAATGTTTGCACTGCACCTTGAGCTTCATCATGGAATCTTGACATAACTTGTCTCCCCGAGCTGCCGAAACCTCGTCGATCCCGATCAGTTTGGCCTTGTACCGGACCCCTTCACCTTTAAACCTCTTTATTAGAGTGGCTTCGCTGCGATCCTGACCTAAAAACAGAGGAAAGCAGGATTCAGAGACGGAGGTGTTCAGGGCCTGATGGCTTTGAATACCCACAGCACCGAGGTTTGCTCTCTTGCTTCACTGTGTTCTGGGAAAGTCAAACCAGAAGACCAAGTAGAAAAACAAGGCAGTACTCCTGGAAGAAAATTTTGGCTCCCCTTTCAAACCCTGGGGCAAACTGCTTCTCCTCTCTCAGCCTTTGTTTTCTCAGGCAGAAAAAAAGGAGTTAAGAATAACCAACCCCAAAAGGGCATCAAGGTAAATAAATCAGGCAACATGCGTCAAGTACCCAATGCAGTGTTTGCTACACACTAGGTTTTCAATAAATGATAATCACCCACTGACATTCTTAGCACTGAGCTCCTGTAGCATTTCTAGCATTTAATATGACTTTGGCCAGATTCCAAGATCTTCCTTATACCCAATTCCATGGGCTGTTTCATAGTGAGACTCCAGAGTAATTGCTTTGTATCAAGTAATGACCCACGACAATTATAAAAAAAGTGGTTTTACAATCTCTCTTCTGCCAACCCATGTGTGTACTGAAATAGACTTCCACACTACTTGATATGGAAGTAGTGTGGAAGTCTACAGGCTTGCAACAGGCTTTCCCAATGGCATACTATTATTAACATAATATTTTGCTAAGGCACACCAGCCAGAAGTCCAAACACATCCACATAAAATATGAGCAGTAAAGTAACTGTGAACTGAGTACTTATGCATATAAAATGTTTTATAAACTGTATCCCCATTCTTCACAATAAGCCAATCATATCCATTTTCCAGATGATCAAGACGAAGGTCAGAGAATCCAGGTAGCCTATCCAAGTTTACGCAGTCAGAAAAAAATATGACTACATAGGAATTCAATTTTCTTTTCTTTTTTTAAATATGCTTTATTGGTTTTTTACGGAGAGGAAGGGAGAGGGAGAGAGAGTTAGAAACATTGATGAGAGAGAAACATCAGCTGCCTCCTGCACACCCCCCCTACTGGGGATGTGCCCGCAACCAAGGTGCATGCCCTTGACTGGAATCTAACCTGGGACCCTTGAGTCTGCAGGCTGACACTCTATCTACTGAGCCAAACCGGTTAGGGCTGGAATTCAAAATTCTAACCTCATCAAACTTGCATCAAATTAATCACAGTTTGGGGCATTGCATATGTGATTCTAAAAACCTGGAATGCCCCTGCCTTCTGCTCTTCATCTCTTGAAACATCATCAACTTCAACTTCTAATACCCCCCTCTCTCATGCCTTCCCTCAACAGTCAGACACTTATCTGAAGGCATCAATGATAACTCAGCCCATTTCACTCTATGTATCCTTACAATGTGCAAAACTAAGGCCTTTCCATAAGGCTGGATTGAGAATTGAGAAAATGCTCAAAATAGGGGGGAAACCCACACACAACAGCAATAGCTAACCATTGTACAATACTTTTCAACAGACAAAATATGACTTGCATTTCATTCATTCATCTCTTACTAAGCATCTCTGTGCCAGATGCTGTTCCTCACTGACAACAGGTAAATGAGACAAAGTCTATGCCCACGGAAACTCAAGTTTCTGGTGACTGCAAGTAAAAATGTATTGTGCTGGGTATGTAAGAAGGTACACACTTTAGAGTCAGACATCCTCATTTAAACTATGACTCTCTCCCTTGCAAACCAACTAACCTATCTACTGAGCCTCAATTTCCTTGCCTGTTTCATGAAGATTAAATTTCTATTTCCAGAGCTGTTATGAATAGTAACTTAAATAATACAGCATATGCAAAGTATGTATTCAGGTGTTAAGTTTTCTATCACAGGTAGCTGCCACCAGTTTGGTGGCTCAGTAAAAGAAGTATGTGGAAGATTCCCTATGAGGGCAGGAGAGCACAAAGGAGGAGGGTCTGCAGAGCCAGGCCTGACCTATGGTCCCCAACCCCCCGTTGGTGTTTTCCCCACTGCATCTTTGCTGATTCCTAGTATATTCAAGCCTGTGAATAAATTACATAAAGCAAATATAACACATGAATGATTAGTGAGAAATTATAATCAATGTAAAAATTAAGTCTCCAGGATTTCAGTGAGGGCAGATGTCAGAGACTGAAGCTATGAATAAAGAGAAGAACATTTGCTATGATATATCTTCTATGGACATCTAGCTAAACAATAGGGCCCATGGTGATACAGGTCACCTCCCCCTGTCTCTTACCCTTTAAGACAGCATCAATGGACCTGGAGAGTATCATGCTAAGTGAAATAAGCCAATCAAAGAAAGACAAGTATCACATGATCTCACTAAATGTGGAATCTAATGAACAATATATGTGCACCAACTTGTTTAGTCCCAGAAAAAAATCTTAAAGGTGGGTACTATTATTCAGGTATTTCAGATTAAGCAACTTGTGCAAATTCACTAAGTGTGACCTGAACCCAGATCTATTTGATGTTGGAGCCCACACTTATGGTTTTGCTTGTGTTCAGTGTTTTCAAGCCCTTTCTCTTTGCCACTACGATGAATTTTTCTCATCTCCCCAACTTCCTATAAAGCCCCACCTTTTACCTGGCCCAAAACTGTTGATACTCAGTACACTGGCAGCATTAAAACTCCGTTTGAAAGCCCTGGTCAGTGTTGCTCAGTGGGTATAGCGTCAGCCTGAGCACGCAAGGGTCAGAGATTCGATTCCCAATCAAGGGCACGTACCTGTGTTGCAAGTTTGATTGGGAGGCAACCGATCAATGTGTATGTCTCACATCAATGTCTCTCTCTCTCCCACTCCCTCCCTACTGCCCTTTCACTCTCTCTAAAAATCAATGGGGAATTATCCTCGCATGAGGATTAACAACAACAACAAAAAACTCCATTGGAAAAACAGCCTAAAAATGGAGCAGTTTCCAGCCTGCACATCATGTCTAAAAACTGCCCATGGGTCAGACACAAAGGCAGACTCAGGACACATCTGTCAGGGCCGGATCTCTGCCAAGGAGGAGGCTTCATAAGAGGAGGCAGAGCCAGATCAGGTGAATAAGGGCAGAGATTAATAAGAAAATATTAGGCCATTTAGAGGAAAGTAGGGAACCCAATTTAGATTAGGACCCAGGGCCAAGCTAATTTGTATGAAGGGCACTTATGCACTAGATAATCCAGTTTCTCATTAAATGCTCCACCATTAAAAGGGTAATTTTTCATGATCACATCTTGAGCAAGGTCTCAGTTATATTAGTTAAGAAATAAATAACAGCTATCAGAGCCATAAGGCTGTACCATCAGAGGCACATCCTATTTGAGGGTGTTAGAGAGAGGGTCAGTTTTCACGCATCCCAAGTCATCATGAATCCCCAACTTATTTCACTGAAAGTACCACTGACCTTATGCTTCAGGATGGACAAGAGAAAGGCCACATATTTTAGGAAAAACATTAACATCATCGCTATCTATTATCAAGCATGGACTAAACCGGTCACTGTGCCTAAAGTTTCACCTACAACCTGCCATTTAATCCTTATGCAGCTCTTTGAGCTAGACTCTGTAAGGAGCCCTTGATTACAGCCTGATTTTTTTAAATAACTGCTTTATTGACATATAACTCCCATCCCAATTCAATTCTCCTTTTTAAAGTATACAATTCAGTGGCTTTAGTACATTCATAGTTATACAACCATCACTACTAGCTAATTTCATAACATTTTCATCATCCCCAAAAGAAGCCCTTTATCACTTAGCAATTGCTCCCTATGTCCCCCAAACCCACCAGACCTAGGCAACCACTAGTCTATGTTCTTTCTCCATAGAAGTGCCTATTGTAGGGGCAAATTACATTTCATATAAATAGGGTCATACAACATGTGGACTTCGACATCTCATTTTCAAGGTCACTGCTCGTTACAGCATGTATCCCAACCTCAAGTCCTATTTTATGCTGAATAATGTTTCATTGTATGGATATACCATATCAATTGATGGACATTTAGGTTGTTTCTATTTTTCAATTCTTTTTGTATTATACACATGAGGGAAATTGTTGGTAAGTCCATGGTTAACTTTTTAGGACCTATCCAACCGTTTTTCCAAAGTGGCCCTACCAGCTTACAACTTCACCTGCAAAGTAGGAAGGTTTCCGGTTCTCTGCCAGGTGTTCTTGCCAACATTCCTTTCTGTCTTTTCCGCTTTTGCTATCCTATGGGCCTTCGGTGGCATGTCATCAGGATTTTGTCTTGCATTCTCCTGGGGACAATTGCTATTGAGCATCTTTTCATGTGCTTATTGTCCATTTGCATACCTTCTCTGGGGAAATGTCTATTCAACTCCCACAGCCTGAATTTGTAGCCAAGTGTTATGCAAACTTCCATGCTTTTAACCATCATGCTTTGAACCATTAGGCTCTGGAACCTCTGGTAACCTCACTAGATACTCTGCTATAGCATTTGCCACTCTTCGCCTTGTGTCACAGCTATATGAGCAGATGACTTATGGACGAACAGGCATGCCCATTTTCAGAAAGGGTCTCCTTGAAGCTTACTGACACCTTGGTGACAAAGCTGACACCCATTCAGAAGAGGAGGGGACTGGGGCACAGGGAGGTGAGGGCACTGGGGCAAGGCCATGCTGCTAGTAAGGGGGGTGCAGTTGCCTGACTCTTTGGAGTCAGAAGGTGTTGCAGTCGCTCTGGAACTTCGTGTGTGTGTGTGTGTGTGTGTGTGTGTGTGTGTGTGTCCTTTAACTTTTCTGAGTGTCAGATTCTCCACCTGCACAATACTGTAGTTATTTGCACTCCTCTCTAGGACAGTTAGCATTGCAGGAGATAATATACGTTTTGTTCTTCGCACAATTCCTGGGACATGGCAGTCACTCAGTAAATATTCACTGCCTGCCTCCTCACCACCTAATATATTTCACATTAAGCACCAGTGGCCCAGCAAAGTCATACTGCAGCAAAGTCATATTGCCGTGGGAGTAATGGTCCCAGCTGTTAGGGAATATTTTTCTGTTTGGTTGTCTGGGAATAAAGGTGCAATTAGGAACAGGATGTTCCTTCCTGAAGGCAGCGGGATCACCTTATGAATTATTAACACGGTGCCTGCACTGAGACATCCTCCCCCCTTCTGCATATCTGTCTGAATCACCAGGCCATCCATCTCGATGAAGAAAATTTCAAAGAGAGTTTGTGTTTTCCAGCCTGTCCAATATGATTCTGTCCCCTGCTGCAAGCACCCTATTGTCTGTTAGGTTGTCCAATTTAAGAACAGATTGTGGGGGGGAGGGATTTCAGAGCCCAGCCACAGAGAGAACTTATCTTACTAAGAATTCTATCTCGTAATTATCCAGGTGTTGATGTGCAATGGACAAATAATTATGTCTGCCGGCTGCCTGGGAGAGAATGCTGATTTGCTGTAATTACCTCGCCGGGTAGTGGGCAGCATAAGGGGGAGCAGCACACTTCAGGAGCTGTTCAAATGTGCTTTTATGAACATGGTTGCCGTCATTACTACTAACAGGTAAACTAATTAAAGAGCTAAAATCATATTCAATCTACAATTCCTGTACACCGTTTCTATAAAAACGTTCTTCACTGGTGCTTCTGAGCGGAGCTCCAGATAAGGGGCACCTGGAGTGCACTGGCACCTTTCGTCCAAAGCCAAGTGCTAGGACGCCAGAGTCTAGCTGGAGGCTCTGAAATCCTGCACTGCTGAGCCTCAGCCCAGGGTGCCCAGGCGGAGCCAGATGACGCCACCAAAGTGTAAGGGAGGCCCTGTGGGGACCCCCCTATGGGTGACCCAATTCTTTGTTGTTATTGTTAATCTATACCTGAAGATGTTTTTTCCATTAGCTTTTAGAGAGTGGAAAGGGGGGGGAGGAGAGAGGGAAGGGGGAGAGAGACATCGATGTGAGAGAGACACATCCATTGGTTGCCTCCTGTGATCAGGGCCAGGGATCGAACCTGCAACCCAGATATGTACCCTTAATCTGGAATCGAACCCAAGACCCTCTGGTTCATGGAGCAACACTCCAACTACTGTGCCACAGTGGCCAGGGCTGGTGATCCAAACCTTATGCTCTGACATTGGTCCTTCTTTCATTTCCTTGACAATTCCTTCTGGTATTTGTTTGTTTTGCCCATGCTGTGTCTTCAGAAATTTTAATTTTAAAAAATCTATTATTAAAAGTGTATGGCATCATCAATAAACTCTTAATAAGGAATGAAATCAATCATGGGCCACAGCCTGCCACTCCAGAAAATCCTTAGACCAACAAATTCCTAGCAGTGCCCCTTCAAACCCCCATCCAAGTTTCCCTGAATAAAAAGTGAAGGGATGATCTTGCCCAGTAAGTCTGGGGCATGTGTCCCACACCTTGTGGTGACTCCCAGGCACAAGAGCATGTTAGGCAGGAGGAAGTCGGGCCTGGACTGTATGCTCGCAGAGGGCTGACACGTGCTTCCTGTGCATGCCCAAAACACCAGACAGGGCCTGGAATAGAGTACTTAAAATTCATTTGCAGACTAAGTAAATACGTTTATTAGGGAAGACTCTCTTCACCCTGTGTTTCCAACATCCCTCCTCCAAAACACATAGATAGTGTCTTATGACTTTGGAAAACCAAGTTTAAATTTTAGTCACAGCCTAAATGGCCAGTGAGGCTCAGTGGTTGAGCATTGACCCATGAACTAGGAGGTCACAGTTCAATTGCCCATCAGGGCACATGCCCCAGTTGCGGGCTGATCCTCAGTAGGGGTTGTGCAAGCGGCAGTCAATCAATGATTCTCATCATTGAAATCAATAAAAAAAAACCTATAATATTTATTGATTTATCTATTTAAAATAAATAAAAAATATATTTATAAATATATGTATAAATATATATATTTAGTTGAAGACTGTGAAGATATCTGTAATCTGTGGAGCTGGGGCTGGGTCCTCCTAAAGTCCCTCCGGGACGCCCGAGAGCTCGGTGCATCCTGCTAACTTGGAGATGAAGGACTATCCAGTATCTGTACACTTGCTCCCTGAGGACGGCGCACACCATTCATTTCCCTGATCTTTTCATGGCTGGGCTTGTGTCTTTTTCCTGGTGGCCAAGGAGCAAAGAGGGTAAAACTTATGCTTTTATCTCATGTTGATGCCACAGTGCAGGGCACAGAATAGGCTTTGAATAACATGTAAGTTCTTCTTCGTTGTCCTTTTATTCCTTAAACACTAGCCTGGCGTGCACAATTCGTGCCTTCTTGCAGAGGGGAGAAAACTGAGACTCCAGGAGGTAAAGACTGGACCAAGATCACAGAGCTAGGATAAGGCAGAGCCAGGAGTGCTGAAAAAGAAATGAAATCAATCAAAAGAAACATTAAGGGAGAGAATCTACAGCTTGAGGGAGGGTAAGAGAAATAGGACTGCAGGCCCTGGCCAGGGCGGTTCAGTTAGTTGGTGCATTGTCCCATGCACTGTAATGTCATGGGTTTGATTGCCAGTTAGGGCACATACCCAAGTTGTGAGTTCAATCCCCGGTCAGATCAATGTTTCTCTCTCTCCCTTTCCACCACTCTCTCTATAAAATCAATAAAAACATACCCTTGGTTGAGGATTAAGAAAAAGAAGTAGGACTGCAGGAGGCAGGGTAAGAACAGGTCTGAATCTAGTCATTACATTTGTTTTTGTTTCTGTCATTTGCAACTGAAAGGTCATATGATTGATGGCTATAGTGCTTGCTTGGACAACAGCAAAGCAGAATGACGCATACTAAGTATAACAGGAAAATGGGATCTATAATCAAAGGGAGGATGGGGGCAGGATAGTGAGTGGGGAAGAAGAGCGTCCAAGACAGACCTGGGTCCTTAGCTCACTTTGCCATTTAGGAGCCTGTTGGCTTAGAGCAGTGGTCTGCAAACTCATTAGTCAACAGAGCCAAATATCAACAGTACGACGATTGAAATTTCTTTTGAGAGACACATTTTTTAAACTTAAACTTCTTCTAATGCCACTTCTTCAAAATAGACTCATCCAGGCTGTGGTATTTTGTGGAAGAGCCACACTCAAGGGGCCAAAGAGCCACATGTGGCTCGCGAGCCACAGTTTGCCCACCACGGGCTTAGAGCAAGCCACTTGGTCTCTCTGAGAATGAGGATAATAAGCTTGTCATGCAGGATTACTGTAAAAACCTGTGTGCACTCATCTATGGAAAGCACCCAGCACCGCAGTGCTGCTCTTGGCTGCTATCACAAGTGGATACTATTCTCACTTCCTTTCCTGTGAATTGCAGGTTACATGTGGTATGTCTCCCAGACCCAATTTCAGGTCTGAAAACTCATTCCCTGCAGGTGACATGCAGGCCCGGGAAGGCTCCTGGGTGAGTCAATTTCAGGGAATTGCCCTCTGCCGAAGAGAGGCACCTCACCCACCCAATGCCCTATTCCCTAGCTTCATTCCCTTCCTCCACTGTAGCTGCATCCAATCAATAACTGGTTATTTCGATTGGGGTAGGTACAAAAGCCCATGCCCATGCCTCCATCTGAGACCACTCTGAAAGGCAACTTGAGAGCTCCCCCTGGAACAGTGGAATCAGCAGAGGCCTTGATGTAGCTGCATCACCATTCAATTCCTCCCTCTGGCCAGTCCTGCCACCTGCACTCCCAGTCAGGGTTGATTTGGAGGGCACACTCCAAAATAAGCTTCTCACAGCAAATCTGTTCCCGCCACTAGTTTCCTGGGAACTTGATCAAAGTCAGTACAAAATCAATGCATTTAAGGGCGAGTGTTCTGAAAGAGAGGGTCTCGATATGGGGAAGCAAGCCAGCAAGTGCCTGCAATGATCTAAGAGAGATGGGGGCAGGGTTCAGAGGCAGCCCGAGTGCTCAAATCATGAGAACTGATATTGATGCTCCACGAGGCTAAGCCAGATCAAGAAGGTAAAGCCAGAGCACACACCCCTCAACAAATGCAGATCACAGGCCTCTGGCAGAACTATGGAGTGCTCACCAGCCTGCGTGGGCCGCTGAGTCTGCAGGGGTGAGTAGGGTGACTACCCACCCAAGGGCATCCTTGCTGCTACCAGAAGTGCAGTTTGCTTTTCTAACGTTCACAACTTGTCTCCCTTTGGCAAATGCAATGATCGCAGAGATGAGGCACCTGCAAAGCCCCGGGAGCTGATGACAAGTGAAAACAATCTTGTTTTCAAATGAGAAATAGCAGAGACATTTTTAAAACGTTTCCTATTTCCGTTCTTTAAAACAATTGCTTTTTTCCCCCCTAATTACAAAGTGAAATGTGCTCGAACCTTAACATTTGCAAAATGCAGGCAAGATAAAAGGAGGAAGCCACTCCTAAAACCTTCCAGGGTTGTCTATGGTTGCATTTGAGTAACCACACACGCGTGCACCCTTCCCCACCCCTCCCCCTGCCCCCCACACACACTTTCCAACAATGTTTTCCTACTGGAAGTCTGTAGCTTGCTTCTTTCATTTGACAGTGTTTTAATATAGTCTCCTCCATATTGGCACTTTTTTGTAATGTGATTCGTAGGGGCTCACAATATCCCATCCTATAGATGTATCAAACTTTATATATCCAGTGCCCTATTATTGGACCGTCAAGATGTTTCCAATTAAAACAGTGTAAAGAAAGACAATATTGAGAATTCATTTGAAAGACAAAAGGAGGATGGATTTTCCCAGTGAGGACGCATGGAATCTTTCTACACTTGTCAGAGTTGACACTTCATTATTGTCCCCTCCCCTTCCTCCACTTCAGAAAGGTATGGACTCGAATAGAAAACTGTGTGAAAACAGATGCCAAATGTACCTCTCCCAGTGTCTTTTGTGGGAGAAACCCACATGGGGGAGGGTAGATGACTGCATGACTTGGAAGAATCTTGTCCCCTCTGGATATATATATTGACCATGGAAAGCCAGGCAATGGACCAAAGACAGAAGGAGGAGGATCAGATTTCCTCAGTGAGCTGGGGTCACAGTGCAGCACAGAACAGCCCATCCCCAGTATTTTTTATTGCTTTTTAAAAATAAGTATTTATTGATTTGGAGAGAGAGATATTAAAAAATCTATCTGTTGCCGCACTACAATCAGGGATTGAATCCACAAACTGGGCATCGAATCAGCAACCTCTTGGTGCCTGGGAATGGAACCAGCAACCTTTTGGTGCATGGGACAACCATCAACCAACTGAGCCGCACAGGCCAGGGCTTATATTGATTTTTCAGTGAGAGGGAAAGAGTAAAACATCCAGAGAGAGAGAAACATCAACATTGATTGGCTGACCCCTGGACAACCCTTTCCAGGGATTGAACCTGCAACCAGCAACCAGGGCATGTGCCCTGTCCAGGAATTGAATGGAATGATGCCCAATCAATTGAGTCACACCAGCCATGGCCGAACCCCCAGTTTGGAGGAGCCACCCAATGTGCATGTGCACTTGGCATTTGAAAGCTTGCTCTTGGACCGAGACAGTGGTTAATTAATGAAAAAGGGTTTCTATCGTCACAGGCAGTTGTGATTGGCCAAGAACTTATTTCTGTGGCAGCTACAACTTTCAGGGGGTCATCTCCATTAGGAAAAACAAGAGGCTTTGTTTGGGCATCTCTGCTGCCAACTTGTTTGCAGACTATTTTTTAAGGGGGACTATTTTGGTCCCAGATTATTCTGGTGTGAGCGAGACTCATGCTTTATCTTCCATCTGCCTTCGACACAAGAGGGCTGTGTATACTATCGATAGATTCAATTATTTCTTTAGAGTACAAAGAAGTATTTGTGATGAAGACAACGGAGAGGGCAAATCAATTATTTACTGAGGAGGCTTCAATATAAATTACATTTGATTAAACTCAGAGATAAATCTCCGTGATGGAGGGTTTAAGTGGAATGTGCAGGAGGAGACAGTGACGGAGTGCCCCCAGACATTGTGGGGTTTCTGACAGTCAGCCTGATGCTCGTGCATGCTACACACGTGTGCAATGCCTACTATGTAGCACTGGCCCAGGTCCCAGGGTCCAGTCATGAGCAAGAGAGAGAAAATCCCTCTTGGCCTAGAGCCTCTGACCTTAAAGCGGAAGGAAGATAAGAAGCCAGTACATAAATAATGAACAGGATCGGTCCAGATAGTGAAAAGTGTTATGAGGATGATAAAATGGTTTGATGAAATGAAGAGTGACTGAGACAGGGTGGGGAACAATTAATTTAGACAGGCTGGCCCAGGAGGGCATTTCTGTAGAATTGACATTTGAAAGGAGATGTGAACAGAAATAGGGCAGTCCTTCCAGGAGCGAATGTGTTTTGCCTATTTACAAAACAGCAAGAAGTTAGTGTGATCAAAGCAGAAAAATCAAGGAGGAGTGGCAGCAAAGGAGGAGGTCCGGCTCCTCCATGCGCTGCTTTAGAAGGGTGGGCGGCATGGCTCAGTATTTGAGCTTTGACCTGTGAACTAGGAGGTCATGGTTCAATTCCTGGTTACATGCCCAAGTTATGGGTTCAATTCCCAGTGTGGGGCATGCAGGAAGCAGCCAATGAATGATTCTCTCTCATCACTGATGTTTCTCTCTCTCTTCCTTTCCTTTCCTCTCTGAAATAAATAAATATATAGAGAGTAAATACCTTTTGCCCTAGCCACTTTGGCTATGTGGATAGAGGTTCACCCTGTGGACTGAAGGGTCCCGGGTTCGATTCCAGTCAAGGGCATGTGCCTTGGTGGCAGGCACAATTCTCAGCCCCTGTCTCGCCTGCAGGAAGCTACCAATCCATGTGTCTCTCTCACATAGATATTTCTCTCTCTCTGTCTCTCCCCCTCCATTCCATTCTCTAAAATAAAATTTTAAAAAATCAATGGAAAAATATCCTCGGGGGAGAGTTAACAACAACAAAAAAGAGTAGACCACCATTTGATATAGCACCCCGATCTCCCAGGTTAAACCCCCAGCTGCCTGCAGTGGCCCGGTGTATACAACATGACCCCACCCTCGAGCCTCTCAACTAAACCAGACAGTGACACCTGGTTTGCGCTGTGTTGATTAGAGGCCCACCCTGAGGAATTGGGAACTGAAGCAGGAAGAGGAGTCAGTCTCCTGTGACCAGAATTGAGCATGAAGCTGTGACCAGAATTGAGCATGAGGCTGTAGAATTCAGGGGGCTATCTTTTCCTGCCATTGGTAAGAGAAAGGCAGTCTTGTGAAAAAGTGAAGGAAAAAGATGTGACCACAAAGAGAAAGTATCATTGGGGTTCTCACTGATTCCATATTACTGCGTGGTCTTTCCAGAGTCTCAGTTCACACATGACATTCCTGAGGTTCTGTGAGACGTCTCTGGATCATTATGGTATGTTCCTCTGTTATATCTAAGTCCACTGACGATGACTACTGTTACTCACAACTAGAAAATTTTCATTAGTAATGGATTTGAATTGCTGTATGTCAATTCCAGGGTGGGGAGCATCTGGCCCGAGGGCCTTATAAGGCCTGCAAAACCATTTGGTCTGGCCCTGCCAAGGCATTAGGAGTGAGTTAATTAAATGTTTGACCAAATATAGCAGGCAAATTTATTTTAAGTTGATAATTTTGTATGGCCCACAAATGATGTTATAAATATACAAATGGCCCTTGGCAGAAAAAAGGTTCCCCACCCTTGGTCTAGTCCCTCACCCACTACTGGGGCACAAGGAGACAGTCATTTAATGTTTGCTAAAGAGAGGGATGTGGATAGCTGCACTCAATTCACTGCCCCAGGGGTTCTAGCTTTATCCCCAATTCTCTCTCTGGATTCTTACCTGCTAAGAAAGCCAAGAAAGGAGAAAAGAAACATTTGGGATTGAGATGCTCTTTCCCATGTTTTTATCACTAAAATCTCAGGCCTTAAACTAATTTTTGTAGTTTATCTCCCTGAATGGCCTATCTTTCAATGAAGTTAATATGTAAGAGGCAATTATCTTCTAAACAACTCCTTGTGGTCCCTTTTCTGCCAACAACAAAAAATACACAGGTCTTTTTGATCAGATAACAAAATCATGAATACCTACACAGCCTTGCTGATTTTAACAAGCATCTCCCTTCTAAAGAGCTCAATGAGGTCGCCAGCATGACATTAAATGCTTCTTAAACTACTGCAGTAGATTGCCAGGGAGAAAATGAGACACATTTTGATAATCAGCAACAGTAGGACACAAGGGATCAAAGGAAAACAGAGATAAGTATTAAATCCCTTTTAGTGTAATTCCGCCAACATTTTATGAGAATCTCTTATGTGACTGACCTTGTGCCAGGGGCTGGCGCTGCCATTTATTAAACACCTACTGGGTTCCAGGTAGAGTAATCGACATTCATATATAGAACTTTTCATTTAGCCTGTCCCACAGTCCTAAGTGGTATTTTGACCTCACTTTGCGCAGAAGAGAAAACAGACTTTCTGAGGTCAAGCAACCTGCCCAGAGTTCACATGGCCAATAGGAGATGTGATTTATTCAGGACTCACTCTGGCTATGTCTGTTTCCACATCTCTGTGTGTTTTCCACTGTACCTAAGTTGTCTCCCCAAGAAGATGAGTAAAATGGAATTACTTCTTAAAATAAAAAAAGTCCCCGTAGTGGAAGAAAGTTTCAAAAAGGCAGTACAATAAATAGAGCTTCCACCGAAGAGCAGAGAAAGCACCAGGGGAGAATCACACATTTTGGTGGACGGGGAGGCCTGACTACATGGATGAGGTGGCATTTCAATAGGGGACTAAGGAATGTAAAGGGTCCCAGAACAAATCTTCCAAAGGAATCCTGACAACATGGAAATATTCATTATTGCACACCTACTCAATAAGGCTCAGGGAAGTGGTGGCGAACATCATAATTGAAGACCAATGTGTGGTGTTTAATGCCATCAAAGACCCTATGAGGCAGGTATTATTATTTTTTTCAATTTTAGAGATAAGAAAAGTAGAGTGTACCCTGGGTAGGTAATTTCTTCCATGACACACTATCTTCATTTGACTGCAAATTATTTCAAACCCAGGTCTCTTTGACTCTAAGTAATGTATTTTCCATACTAGACCATGTCTTCTGAAGAACTGAAGGGCAAACTTAAAAAGAAAAAGAAAAAAGAGCTATATATTGTAGGTGCAATAAATTATAAGGCCTTTCTTTAGCCTCAATAAAGTCAGGGAAGTAATACATAAACCTCTGAAAACTGAAACAAGAAATCAAGATAGAAAAACAAGGTAAGGACAATAGAAGTCATGGCCCAGGTCAGCCCAGGAACAACCAGCATCTATATTATACTGAGCAGGGTCCCAGGGGTTGGCAGGAGAGACACAGGACTTTGAAGAATGCCCCTCAGAGGAAGTTTTCAGGGAGAGGTGGGACTGAAGCCAGGTCTCAAATGATATCCACGATTTACACAAAGTGGGGGACATGGACAACCACCAGGGTTTAAGGCAAGAAAGAGCAGGGTCAGAAAAGCTGATGCAAATGAGCCTTTATCAAACTCTGCTCCAAATTACCGGGCCAGGAATGGTACTAAGAACTTGTAGGTGAACAGAAACTGTGATTCTCAGAGGGACATGAATTGTCCAAGTCAGTCAGCCTGGGAGAGGGGGTTCTGCATTCAAATGTATCTGACTCCAAAGTTCACCCCTTTCCACGGCGATCCACCACCTTTGTGTCTGTGCTCTAATTTTGGAGGGTGGGGAATGCCAGCTCATATTTTCTCTGTGGGTGCTAACGATGTCTTTGCTCAGGGGCATTATTACGGAGAAAGTGTGTAAGTCCAGTTGAAGTAGGGGGAACTGAATTTGGGAATACAAGTCTTTTACACCTTTTTTTAGGAAAGGAATTAATGAGAAGTCAAGTGCCAGAAAGGCAACCAAGACCATGACAGTGCAACAGACTGAACTGTCTGGTTCCAAAATCACTAAAAGTGAGACAGCTACAACCAAAGGTCACTGTGGAGACCTGGCCATAGGCTATACTCTCATGAAGATAAAGTCATCAAGGAATTATTTCATGCAAAGGTCCTTTCTCCATGCTCACTCGCCTCAGTCCCTCCATACCAAAGGGCAGCTTCCTGCCCTCTTTTTCTTGAAAAATTATCCCTCTTTCAAAAAAGAAATAAGTATTTTATTGATTTTTAGAGAAGAAGGGAGGGGGAGAGAAAGATGGAAACATCAATGATGACAGAATCATTGATTAGCTGCCTCCTGCATGCCACCTATTGAGGATCGAGCCCACAGCCCAGGCATGTGCCCTTGGCCGGAATCGAACCTGAGACCCTTCAGTCCGCAGGCTGACACTCTATCCATTGAACCAAACCAGCTAGGGCAAAAAGTTGTCCCTCTTATGCTTCCTTCTGTGACTATTTTGGTTCTCTTCCTTTCCTGATTTATGCATCCTTTTTTTCCAGATCTTTAATGGAGGTATTCTCTAACGCTCTGTCCCTTGTCTTCTTTTTTCACTCGATAACCTCACCCTCTCCCACAGGACATCCAGGCAACATATTTAGCTCCAATACCTTCCTGAGCTCGTGCCCACATTTCCATCTGCCCTCTGAATGCTCGCATCTGAGTTTCTCACAATGGCCAAAATTTAATACGTACAGAACTGAGATGACCCATTTCTCTTTTACTCAAACTGGCTCTTCCCTCTCAATGCCCAGTTCCACTGCCATCCCAACCCCCACCCTCTCCTGTGAAGCCTCATAAGGACCAAGTTAAAGTGCAAGCACAACGCTGTAATCTAACAATTCATTTACAGCAGCATTCGCAACAGCACCCAGCACGCTGTGAGGTTATTTGCAGGCCTGCTGCAACCACTGTGATTCTTATTCATGGTTAAGCCTTCAGTATCTAGGAGAGTGCCCGGCACCAGGCAGGTAACATTTCTCAGATAAGTAAATGCCATGGGCAGTGTATCCAGGGTAGACATTTTAGAGAGCCTGATGATTTCCATTTTCTTTGTCATGTCTTTCATACAGGATCTAAGAATTAGAAATAATTATTCTAAAATATCCTCACTTATTCTGGTCCTCAAATCTCACCTTGATAATTCCATGGTCTACTGGTTTCTCTGTTCACAATTTTCCCTCCTCCTAACCATTTGTTAGAGAAGTACAAGATTGCTCCTCACGTAGGACATTCTCATAATGTCATTCCATTATTCAAAAGTCTTCAAGGGTTCTACTGCCCTCCAAACCAAATAAAAAAGAACATTTTCATCCATGTATTCAATAGTTCATCAAATTTCCACTGTACATCTACTTGCTAAGGACTAGGGAGCTAGAGGTAAGCCTGATAGACAAATTCCTTGCCCTTGTGAAGATCACAGTCTTTTAAATTGGAAAAAAACCCACTAAATTCTTCTTCCTCGCTGCCATTTCCCCCTACATATGCTTTTTGCTTCAGCTAACTGAAGCCCAGTGAAACCTGGGTCCCAGAATACATCCTCCAAGTCTGGACATCTGTGCATTTTCCTGCACCATTTATTTATTTATTTATTTATTTATTTATTTATTTATTTATTTTACTAGTGATTATTATTGGCAGGAGGGAGAGGAAGGAAGGAACAGGAAGAGAGAGGAGAGGAGAGGAGAAGAGGGGAAAGGAGGGGAGGGGAGGGGAGGGGAGGGAGAGAGGAACACCTATGTGAGAGTGAAACATCTATTGGCTGCCTCCTGCACATCCCCCTCTGGGCATCAAGCCCAAAACCTGGGCATGTGCCCTGACCTGGAATTGAACAGGCAACCTTTCGGTGCACAGGACAATGCCCACTCAATGAGCCACACCAGCCAGGGTGTACTATTTATTCTTTCAGGAACATGAGCCTCTCCTATCCTATATGCCAGGCCACTTCCATAGCTTACCTTCTTCTTCCCACTTTCTGCCCACCAGCCCAAATTTTGGGGAGTCTTGCCTCCCAGTTCTCTCAAAATGATAAATTTAGTTACTTCCAAAATGCTCTCTTGCTCCCACAACCTATTAATTCCATTCCAGGCATTACCAAATGCCCCTTTCTCTTTAGTTCATATTGAAGAATTTCTTTAAAATAAAGATAAACTGAAATAGGCATACACAGAAATCAATTAATTTACATTTTCCAGCACAATTAAAATCAAGCCACAGATTGAGTCATCAACAACCTTACAGGGCTGTGTGTACCCCCCTTTAGCAGTTATAGAGAAAATCACTCTTCAACAAATTATTTTTACTAATATTTATTGATCATTTTAGTATGTGCCAGGCTTTGTGAAAATATTTTATAAACATGACGTCACAAAAATCTTATAATGTAGACACTGATCATCCCTATTTGACAGCTGAGGAAACCAAGTCTTTCAGAGGTAAAGGGGTTTGACCAAGGTTACACAGACATCTGGACTTTATTTGAGCTCAAGAAACATATTTTTACCATGAACAATCAACTGCCTTCGTTAGGTATGTAATTAATGAATAGTATATACTTAGCAAGAATAGTATATACTTAGCAAAGTGCTTGGCACATGCTAATCATTCAATAGATGCGATAGATGATAGATGGGGAGAGACAAAACAGGTTGACAGATAAACAGAAGGGCAAGCCGTATTCAGATACACCACTCCACAAAATCCTGGCGACAGACCTGTCGGGAACTTATTACTAACCTGCTTTACAAATAAGAAACAGACGTTCTGACAGGTGCAGGCATTTTGATACATTTTCCCACTTAATAACTACGCAGGTGTATGAGGAATGCACGTGCCTGAGTCCAGCTCCAGTGCCCTCTGATATGGCCCCACTGTCTCTTTTCTCTCCAGAACCTGTACAATCCTCATCTTCTTTCTCTTCCAGCAACGTGTAGGAAAACAAAAAGGGACTGCTTTCCTCCAAGACTTGTCTTGGAGAGGTCACAGATTGTCTACTCTTGCTCTCAGTCCCTGTATGGAAATCACCTACAGGTGTGCAGCTTTTGATACTTCAAACATCCTCTCTCTCTGCTGGAATTTTGCAGCCTGCAGGCGGCTCACTCTGCGGGGCCCTGGCTCCCTCACTGCTGCCTGGAACACTTGAAGGTGCCGGTATCCTCAGTTCTCAGATCAGGGCAAAGGGCTCAATATGGCTCAGTAGAAAAGAGAAGCCTGTGCTTTGCCTTGTGGCTGGAAAACTCTCCTCCGAGCCAGTGGGCCAGTGCTGCTGGTTCCCAGAGTCTGAATTTCCTTACAACAAAGCTGCTCAGCATGGCCATAACGAAAGGACTGCCCAGCCAGGCGGTTTCTCCATAGAACCCTTGTACCAACTAGGGCCAATGCTAAGGAAATGTCAGTGAGGCATTGGGGCACAGCCTTGAACTTGAACCCAGATGGAACTCCATTTTCAATTTTAAACAAGCTCAATGAATATGAAGAACTGAGTGAGGTGGTTTGTGCTCACTTAATACAGCGCAAATTACTCATTATATTTTCAGGGAAGCTGTTCTTGTTCCTTCTGCTGTCTCCACCACATCTTCGAGAATCCCTTTTCCTGCTAGAGGAGAGACAGGGGGACGGGAAGAAAATAATCCCTCATTTCCCAGCTCTCTGAGATGCCTTAAAAGTTTTGTTTCACAATGACAAGAACCGGAACATGATTATATATGCTGTTCCTTTTTAGGCCGGCCTCCTGAGGCAGTTCTTCTTGTCGAATCTTCCCCAGCACGATGTATGTGCACAAGATTACTGCAGGCACTGCCCAGAGGGTTAAAAATACATATTGCATCTCGTACAAAAGAGGACAGCTCTTCCGTGTGCCATCTGGAACATCAGACACGGGACATGCACACCTCAGTGGACACCTGCAGAGGGGTCCTGCAGAACACGGGTTGGATTAGGAGGTCACAGGAGGAGAAGTGACAAGGGAGAAGAAAGGTAAAGAACTACCACTGAGTGACAGGTGTGTGCCCATGTCCTAGGGCTATCGTAATACAGTATTACACACGCCGTGGCTTTAAAAAAACAGGCATTTATAGTCTCACAGTTGTGCAGGCTGGAAGTCCGAGAGAAGGTGTCCGCAGGGTTGGTGCCTCTGAGGGCTCTGAGAGAGCCCAGTCCCATACCTCCCCTCTAGCTTCCAGTGGTTTGCCGGCGATCTTGGGCATTCCTTGGCTTATAAACTCATCACTCCAATCTCTGCCATTCTGCTCAGATGGCATTCTCCCTGTGTGTCTATGTACTAATTTCCCCTTTCTGTAAGGATACCAGTCAGACTGGATTTGGACCCATCCTACTGACCTCATCCTAAACTAATTATATTGGCAACAGCCCTATTGCCAAGTAAGGTCACATTTTGAGATACCAGGAGTTGGGACTTCAACATACAGGGGTGAGCAACAGTAGCTTTATAGCTGTTTGTATGGAAAAAGACACGCATGTTATGATTACTCCAACAGCTTTATTAACTCTGTGTTCTTCACACTCACAACTGCAAACCTACTTTTGCCCACCCTTGTATAAAAAATTTTGAGGCAGGGAGACACAGATGCTTTATCCATGCCAGCTCATTTAATCTTCAAAAAAATTCCATGGGGGGAAAAAAAAGACACTATGCTACCCTTTCCACTGAAGAAGTAGAGGCTCTGCCAGGTGAAACAATTTGGCCAACTTGCATAGGTAGCAAGGATGGGGCTAACATTTGAACTAGAATCTGATGACTCAGACAATGCTCTGTCTATTATATACCCTCCAATGGGAAGTTATCAAGGCCACAGGATAACACCCAAGTACCTGATCCACCTGCTGCCACTGATGAGTGTCAGTCCTTCCTAATGAGCCCCAAGCATCAGTAAAGTGGAGCTGGATGTCACAGGTACAGTGATCAGAGGCCACAGCCCCGGGTGCCAGTCACTTCCCCCTGAGACAGTGTGAATACCCAATCATGGGGTCATTAAAGCGAGAAACAGCCCTGAGGTGGGGATAGAGTCTAATTGCCAGGCAGAGAAGCAGATGAGAGAGGAGACTATACACCCTGTGGCTCCGCACTAAAGAGTGTTCTTCCAATCAACGCAGCTAAAGCAAAAAAGGGCTTCCTTTCTACATTTCAAAAAGCCCGTTTCTTTTCTTTGGTACTTGGCGCAGGGCCCAAAAAACATGTTACTGTTTAGATACGATTTAGATAAAGAATATGTGATTTGTATTAACAGAGTTGCCAACAATTGGTGAGTGTATTTTTTCACCAGGAAGAAAGAATGGCAATAATTTCAGCCTACCTGGAAACGGGCAGGGGGAGGGGAAGGACTGTGAGGCTTTTAAAATGATTTAATTTGAAAGTCTAGAATTTAATCGAATTTCCCAATTAAATCTCTAATTTGTCTTTTCAGAAACTGAGATCTAAAGATGAGTAGGATATGGTCACAGCCCTTAAGAGGTTCCCAGGTTTGGAATCAGGTTTGGGTCCTTTGCAAGCATCCTCTTACCTGGTAGCAATGTCTGCATAAGAAGTTTGATCATTGATTTCTGCTGTCAGCTGGGTGGACTTAAACAACAACAAAGGAGGTCCTGGAGGGGTGCTTGAGAAATTGGTCTACCAGAACTTCTGGCCTGCAATCCCCACCCTCAGGCTGGCTTTTCAGACTTGGTATCTATTGGTATTTCCACACTCACTGCTCACCTTTCCACACATCACCCTCTAACACCTGCTCTTAGCAGCCATTCTCAGAAGGCCTCTTAGGAGCAATACAGGAGAGAGAGTGAGATGACTATGGCATGCTGTTTGTCCCCAGCAGACCCATCATCTAGTAGAAAAACTAGAGATTGAAACCAATGATAATTTTCTAATAAAAATGTATCGACTGAATGGATGGGAGTGAGAAAAGAGGAAACAAATGCTTTAATTTTCTGAGCTTTGAGTATGTATCTGTCCCTTTTAACGCTAGTCACTTTATTTATATGCCTTACTTTACTTTATCTCAAATCTTCAGATAGGTTTGGGTTAAACCTTCACATTATCTGATGCTGGCTTCACTTTGAACTCTAATGATTTCTGCTCGATTTCCTTATGTTAGATGTTTACCAAGAATCCCATACCTTTGTTTCCAAACCTGTTTATGAGAGTTGTAGTTGTTATTGTTAAGTACACAATTATTAAATATTACATGTACCAGTGGACCACGAATACAAAAAAAAGGAGTTATTTCTAAAACAATAAAGCTTAATATTTGGAAATAATAAAAAACGGGTAAGATGTTAAAAGAAAGTACTACTAAAATTTTTAAGTGGAACAACACAGAGATGCAGAAGGATTCGAACATTCTGGTTATTTTTCAAGTGCTTTTAAATCCTCATGTCACTTTAAAGAAACCCCAAATGAAAATCACAGATGTGTTTTATGGGTATGGATTTCAGTAGAAGTGTATACAACATTCCAATAAGCAAAACGAGTCCAAGGCAACAAGTCCTTATAATGACATCAGAAGATCCACAAATTGATGCACATTTATTATATATTTTCAATTGAAATAAAATTTAAATGAAGGCATGAATCATTTTTATGGTTCCAGGCTTTAATTTTTTTTTTTATTACCTGATCAACTACAGGTTTTAATCTTCTATGTTCAGTGCTATTATCAGAAGATTTCTCTGTTGGGTTAACATTCTATTCACTGAGACACTCTGGGAGAGTCTTCCTGTAAAGTAGGTCAGTTCCCTGCTATAGGATTCTGATCATGTCAAGACACTTATTCATGAGTTTTCTAATTCAGCTCATTTCAAATGGAGTCATATTTATGTTATCACAAAAGATGACATCCAATATATAGCCTTTGCTTTTAGCTCTTTGGTGAACAGTAGGAAAATATTAATCATTTATAATATAGCAGATCTGCTCTGAAATAATGGGGCCCCAAAACAGCATAACAATGGTCCAACCTGGAGAATTTCTCAGAAAGATCCCAATTTTCCTGTACAAATTCCAGGGGTGGGGGGTGTGCGGTGCTGCACGTGCTTGCTCTCTGCTAATAGGATTCCCTTAAATACTATTGGCCACTGCAGAGGGTATCAAATACCGGACACTCAGTGGACACATAGTTCAAAACCCACTGGAAAGACAATCCCAGAAAAGCCAGCCTCCGGGCCAATGTTCTGAGTGGGTTGAACTTTCCACCTTGAATTTTTCTCCCATTGGAAGCATTATAGCATACATAGCGGTTAAGAGCAATATCAGTGGGCCTGGATTCAGATGCAGACACTGCCACGTTCTAGCTGTGTGATTTTGGGGGAAAATTACTTAAAACCTCTAAAGCGATGTTTCCCCATTTATCATGTGGTTATGGTAGTGCTTCTTTTATGGGGTTGTTGTGAGGGGCAAACAAAAGATGTGTGGGAGGGTGGCAGTATTCTTGGCTCCCCTTGGGGGTCTGGCATTTAATTTCAGCATTAACCAATGTTATAGAAGAGTGTCTTTCTCTATTAAACAAAAACCCCTCCACCATAATCTGAAACTTGTTTAAGAATATTGCACCCTTTCCTTAGTAGGTAATATGTAAAAATTACATATTATTAAATATTACAAATTACATATTACAAAATATTATTATGACTATTTTTTCCACTTCACTAACATGGGGAGAGATTGAGTGTCAAGAGGTCTAGTAAAATCTGGATCCTTCTGGTTATGGGCAAGTATTTGTAGATCTCACCCAGAGAAGTCAGGAGACCTCCCAGGCAAACATGGACAAGGGACAAGTTCACAAGGGCGGGATGAAGGAGGGGGTTTCTCTTTCTAATGTGGACTTTGTCCACAATAACCAATTAGCACTGGGCAGTAACATCCAGGGCCCGAAGCAATACTAACTCTTCCCAAGACTCTGCAAACCAAAGCAGGCTCTGCCTGCTCTCACATCAGCCTGGAACTCTAAAGCACAGACATGGACAAGCACACGGGGAACAATTTATGGAAACTGCTCAGCCCAGTATCTGCTCTAGATCAGTGTTCAAGGCACACAGAGGGATTATCATCACCATCATCTCTACTTTGTTTAAGTTGTTTGTTTTTCCAGTTTATTTTCCTATCTTGACCATATAACACATCATTCTAAGACTCCTCCCCACCCCCAACCCCGCAAAAAAAGCTGTTTACCCCCAAAGCAAAAAAATACAGGACAGCTCAGATGTTTGGGTGCCACAAGTTATATGTCCCCCACCCCCCAAATCACAGTATAGGTGCAAATGAAATGTTAGGTATTTGCATTCCTTGACTATTCAATTATAGACTCCGTCCTGTTTGTGTTTACTCCAGGTTTCATGTGCTTATGGCATCTTTTTCTAAAAACTGAGAAAGTGGATTCCTCATTTGAAAGACGGGGCTCTATTTGCCATAGAAGAAAATTATAGGAATAAATACAATAAAAATATTAAAACCTGGAAGTATCAAGAGTTGTAGGACAAGGACCACTGTTGCTAGGATTGGAAATCACTCTGGTAAAATTTAGTGACATATACTAAAGCTGAAAATATGTGTACTCTATTCAAAGCTAAATATATATACACCCTGTGGCCCATCCTAGCTAAATGCAAGCTTATGTGTAAAACACTGTCATACTAGCCCTGCTCAAAGCATTCCAAACTCAGATGTTACAGAATGGATTGAAAACCTGTGGCATATTTAGGATGGGATAGTCTATAGCAATAAAAATATATGAAGAACTGTATAAGTCACTTTATTATATGCAACAGTGTGGATGCATCATAAAGAGACAAGTTGTAAAACAGAGACAAGCAGGACAAAATACACACTGTTTGCCTGCACTGACGTGAAATTAAAAATCTGGCAAAATGAAACATTATTGATAGATTTCACTATGAAGAATAGTAATGGCGTATCATAAAAGATGGGCATTTCCATCAGGGAGGAGGACTTGGTTGTGGCTGGGAAGGGGTGTGGGGAAATTCTGGGGAGCCAGTTATGTTACAATGTCTTAATTTGGGTATGTGCTTTATGGCTATTCATTTTACAATCATTCATTAGGCTGTCCATTTATGTTTAATCAATTCACTATCTTTTCTGTATCTTTACTTTACTGCACAGTTAAAGCTGAAGAAAAAACAATACAATCACGTCTAACATAGTCTGTGATGCCTATTAGGTGCAAAAATGGAGAGAGAGCTGCTTCCACCCCTTGTCTGCCTCCTAGAGAGGATAGGCGAGAACAGGGAACAGAATATAACATTCCAAAGGTTTCCTCAGCTGAAAGCAATCAACTTACTTGTTTTACTGTTAATAAAGGAAAATGACTTTTTTTTATAATTGTGGAGAATATCATCAGAAACCCTGAAATTCCACATTCCGATTGCACACAGCAAAGAGGCTCCTGGGGTTTGGGCGGATTAGAAAAGAGGCCTAGCCACCCTGTCTAATGACATGGGGCTGCTCTTCCAGGCTGTGACACTCAAAGGGGCCCGCTGCTTTTATTTAAAGGACATCCTAGCTCAGCTGAGGCGGATGGAGGATCAGGGCCTAAAGCAGCAATCTGCTAAACACCTCAGTGCCTGGAAACCCCAAAGGGCTACACGAGGCCCTTTGTACCTGCTGCCATTAATGACTTCTAGAGGAGCAGAGCCGGGGAGGGACAACAATAGGTGAAGAGTCAATTTAATTTTCATTCCCTGCCTGCCGCATTCTTAACACGACCCTATGAGAATTTATGTCAGATGCAAATTGTGTATTTGTCCCGGATTCAAATGGCAGATCTAGTCTCCGATTCGGATTCATTCTTGGGCCTTTAGCTGAATTTAATGAAAAGTGGCTGTGTTCACTGCGAAGCAATTTTCCCCTTGAGTTTTATTACTGAAATCGTCAAAATAAATCACCTTGAATCCTCAATCCTACCTGCTTTAAAAGCCATCGGGAAAAACGGTGAACTCTTCTTGAAAAAAGATACATTCTTTAAAAAAATTTTTTTTTGTGCACACGAGACAATGATTAGCTATTAAATTGAAATGGCGTTTCCCTCCCCCTGTCTTTTTTCTGTGTGGGCATGGAGGTGGAGGGCAGGCAGTAGGAAGTTTGGTCTGCGTAAGTGTATAGTAATTTACAGTGGCTTGTTTTGCATGTAGTAAGAAAAAGTTCTACTTAAACAAGGCAAGTACTGGGACAGATGGCGAGCACTGACCCTTAGGGTGTTAATCTGTCAACCAGAGGATGACAGCAGCATGCTAATGTTCTCAGACCAGTTTGGGTGTTTTATAATTAGTCTTTCTTTTCTGTTTGTTTTGTCCTAGTTGAGGGGGGAAAAGGAAAGAGAAAGAAAACTGAAACCCTGCAAGAACCCCTCCACTAACACAAGCTGTTCACACCCTGAAGTGTTAATCCTACCAGGCTAGGGATCCTCACTCAGCCCTTTTATGGATTCCAAGAACAATTTTGTTTGCAAACTTGATTTGGAAATGATAAAGCCAGCCTTAGGTGACTGAGCACAGCAAAGGGGGCCAGAGGACAGTGCCTTTGTCGTCCTGCTCCTAAACTCTACCTTCCTCTTTCCCCAACCCAAAGACCTTCTCACTCCATGCACTCAACTACCCAAACCTTATTTTGGCTGATAATTTTCACATCACTCCCTCACCACCACCACCACCACCACCATCAATTCTGATATGTCCCTGAAGGTTAAAAGAGCTGCACTGCTAATGTTAATGTTTAATGTTTAAATGTGTCCCCATCCAGGACTTTTTGTTTTTCAGCTGTGAGCAATGGCTTAAATCAAGAGGCAGAACTCTGAGACATTTCAAGGTTGTGGACAGGTGGGCAAACATTTTCTGAAGCAAATTTGGGGAGGTCCTGAAATCATGCCAAATAAGATAAGGTATTTTACACTAATATTTGTCCTGGGTAACAATGACGAATTATGTCAACAAGCTCCCGATATACACTTCTGAGGCAGGAGAGTAAGAAGCAAGGAACATTCCTTGGCAAGCGGAGTAGGGAAACTGAGACAGATAGTGATTCAAACTGGCCTCATCCAGCACCCTGACTCGCTTGCCTCCTTCTCCCTTGCAGGACCAATCCCTTAAGCATTAAGCCCTCAGGGCAATGAGGTTTTGATCAGCATCAAATAATCTAAGGAGCAAAGTCTGGGTCTGTTGACCACAGAGACAGAATTTTGGTCAAACTAGAGATATCAGCTAGGCCTCAGTTGTGTTCAGCTCCAGGCACAGAAAAGCAGCAAAACCTGATGAAGCAATGCCATGGCTGCCTCAGGACCAGGTGCAATGATCAATGACTCTCTACCCTAGTGCCAACCAATTAGAAGAGACCACGACCCGTACCCTAACACTCATTTTGATGAATCAGCATATTAAAGAACACACCGGGAAAGCGGATGGATATTCTATTGCAATCCTCTCATGAGAACTCCCCTAAAATTCCTACCTTTAGAAAATAGATAAAAACCCTTAAGACAAAGGACCCAGTACACCTACTCTCTCTAGAGCAGCAGTTGCCAACCTTTCTGACCTCATGGACCACCAGTGGTCCACAGACCACCAGTTGGCGACCACTGCTCTAGAGTATGCCCACATTTTCTCCTTTCAGGCATGTGTCTTTGCTTTCTTTCTCCCAAACTCTCAGGGATTCAGACTCAGCAAGCTTAGGGTGATGTACTACAATGGTCTTTATTAAAAAACTTTGTGGGTAATCATGTGACATAGATTAGTTTGGAAACCACCCACATCATTTACCAATGCTACCTCATATTATAATCATCATGTTTGTTAATGCAGAGGCATTATACTAGTAGCACTGTGATTATGAGAAAATACTCTGAAGCCAGACAGTCGAGGTTCAAAACCTAGCTCTCTAATGCTTATGAACTGTGTGATCTTGGGCAAGATATATAATCTCATTGTGTCTGTTTCCCCAACTCTAAAATGGGGGTATCAGTACCTAATGCATCAGATTGTGTGTGAGCATTTTATCTTTGTCCTCTACTCAAATGTCAAATATCTAGTCCTATCTCAGTGGCAGGTGTCCTTTATGTAGTGGCAGTAGGAAGAGACATTCTGAAATTAAATAGCTGCAATCCATGCCCCCAGTTGAGTCTCTTCAAAAGCAAGGCTCACAGAGGAAAGTAAAGCTCCTAACTTGGTGGTTCTATGAGCTGCCTTCCAACACTGAAGTCTGAGCATCCAAGGATCAGATCCTAGCTGCCTCTCTGCTTTATGCAGACCTGACAATCAATGAGCTTTGGAGACACAGCTGATCAATGCACTTCACAACACTCTCATCGAACACATCTTGAAAATGTCCATGACAATCTATTATACAACCTAATTGAGAGAATGGATTAAATGTTTCCTTATCTCTTTACCTAAAAATTGCAAACAGAGAATGGAAATACTGTATAAGGAATGCAATATGCAGTCTCCCAAATCAACTAGTTCAAGGAAATTCTGTGGGCTGTGTTAAAGCTATTTCCTCTCATGGTTAGCTTTGTTAATTGAATATGTGCATTGCTACCTGAATTAAGTACAAAGACACGTGAGAGCAATCATGAGAAGTCTAGCACAGGCTTTGCATTCAGGAAAATCTGGGTTTGAATACCAGCTAAGCTACTTCCTAGAGTAGGCTGGAGTATAACTTCAACTATCAAATGGAAAGAGTAATAACTGTCTTATTGAGGTTATTATTACATTATGATCAAGTACTTCTCATACTGAATAGCACTCAAGTACTTGAGGAATTGTAGTGGTAAAGGCTCAAATGTTTACAGAATACCCAATAATAGCAGCTATGAATTACTGAATGCCTGCCATGTCTCAGGTCCTTAAAGTATATTATCAGTATTCCTCAGTGAAGGAATGATAATGCCCCTTCGACTAGTGAAAACACTGAGGCTCAGCCAGGTGGGTGTAGCCAAAGCTGCAGAGTTGGTAAGTAGCAGAAAAGGGGCTAGAATGCAGAACTCTCTGCCCACTTCACCCAGTATCGCAAGGCCTCTTGCTGTGTGGGCCCACAGGTGCTGTGCTATATTCCTGGGGTCCCAGGAAGAGAGATTTAGCCCCTACTTGAAGAATTTTATTTTCTAATTGGGTAAATGCAAGTAGAAAGGCAGAGGTAAGAAATGGTAAAAGTGAAAGTAAACTGTACAGTGAGTTTCATGGTCAGGATGAGTACAAGGCTGAAGCAGCACCAAATTTAGTCTCCCCGTTAGGGAGGGTGTTGGGTGGGGGAGTCGCTGAGCTGATTCTTATGGGACCAGTAGGAATTTTCCTAAAAAAGAATTCAGTGATGAGCATTCCAGAAAGAGAACAACAGTTGATCCAAGGGGCAGAGATGTAGGATAGCGTGGTATAGTCAGAGTCTAGAACTGTGCTGTCCAAGGGTAGCCATTAGTACATATGGCTATTTGCATTTAGATCAGTTAAAATTAAATGGAACTAAAAATTTGATTCTTCAGTCACACCAACCCCATTTCAGGTGCTCAATGGGTACATGTGGCTAGAGGTTACCCTAGTGCAGTGGTCGGCAAACCGTGGCTCACAAGCCACATGCGTCTCCCAAGCCGCGGTTTGCCATCCTGTTGACTAATGAGTTTGCCGACCACTGCCCTAGTGGACAGCAAGGACACAGAATATTTCCATCACTACAGAAAGTCCTGTGGACAGCATTGGAGGTATTTAACTTTGAATGACAAATGAAAATGGTTAGAGTACAAACAGAAGAGGCTGGAGAAAGAGATGGGGGGATAATCATGAGGAGTCCCCAGATGACAGGGAGCTGCTCAGGGTTCTAGGCCAAGAGTGACATGCACGTGTCTGGGTTTTAGAAAGGCGACCCAGGTCGAAACCGGTTTGGCTCAGTGGATAGAGCGTCGGACTTCGGACTGAAGGGTCCCAGGTTCGATTCTGGTCAAGGGCATGTACCTGGGTTGCGGGCGCGTCCCCAGTGGGGGGCATGCAGGAGGCGGCTGATCGATGTTTCTCTCTCATCGATGTTTCTAACTCTCTATCTCTCTCCCTTCCTCTTTGTAAAAAATCAATAAAATATATTTTAAAAAAAAAAGGCGACCCAGGATGCAGGGTGGAGACTACATGGCAAGACAGGGAGAGGATTATGAGAAATACAGTTAACAGGTGCAAAGACTTATAGCAAGGGAGGAGTGGGAACAGGTGGAGATGGGCCAGAGAACCAATACCAGGTGTAATGAGAGAGGGAAGAATTGATTATTCCCAGGATTATGGACTCCAAAAATGTGTGTGTACAAGGTGACCATCACGTGGAACATCCTAGAGAAGGGAGGAGGCAATTAGAAACAGGTGATGGATTCTATGAGTTCCAGCCCCAGGATCCTGTCATCCTGATTCTCTCCAGCCTACCAAGTTCTTGCTCACCCCTGGGTCTTTGCTCATACTGTTCCCCTGCCCCAAACCCTCTTCCCAGTTCTGGGCCAGGCTGACTCCAATGAAACCTTCAGAACCCAGTTGAGATGGCATTTTTCCAGGAAGTCTGAGATTCAATGCCAGCCCCCTCACCTGAGTTGGGACCCTCCTTTGTGATCCCACAGCACCCTGGGTATTCCCTGAGTGTTCCCTCTCCTGGCACTTACCATGCTACTCTGTAACTCTATTTCTGGGTTGTAACAGTGGCTACAAAAGGAGAATCTGGAGTAAAGAAAGCCTGGAGGCCAGTTATTAATTGGCAATGGCAGCAAAAGACAGATGAGGACAGAATTCAGGGAATGCTAAGGTTAACATGCCTCTGACTTGGGCACCTGGGGACACACAGGGAAAGGAACATTTGGTAGACAGATTCTCAGGAAAAATGTTCAAGAGTTATATAAGAAGAAAAACAAAGATGAAAGGAAGGGAGCCAAGGAACAAGAATGGGAACAAACCTTTACCAACAACATTCCACATAAAGGGCCCCTTACCACATGCTCTTATTTAAATCTGCACAAGAGCTTAGAGAAGTAAAAATTGTCATCCCCTTCTTAGCAATGAGTCATCTTGCACTCACAAATATAAATGCAGCTATAAGGTGTTACTTGGGCACTGACCTATCTTCCATGTAAACCATTCTAAATTCACAATAAACAAGATTTCTGATTTTCCCCCCAGAGAGTGAGGCAGATTTCTCAGCCTTTCCCAGGTAGAAAGTACCAGGACACAAAGCTGTATTTTAAGGACTTCAAGTTGGGTCCTTTCCCTTACACAGTAAATGCTCTAACAGACTCCCAGAGTATGAGATTCCAAAAGAAGAAACCTCAGAGATCCTAGTGTGGAAGTGAGACAGCTCACAGTCATTGAACAGGGTAACTATTTGTCCTCCGGAGAGCACAACACAGTGCCACTATCACCTGGGCCACCTAGACCAGGTAAATTCACATTTCTGGAGGTGGGGCCCAGGTGATGGCATTTTAAGGGTTTTATGTAAGTTCAAGATGCAACCAAGTGGTCAGAATCACTAGCCTAAATCTAACTTCCTCACTGAGCAATCACATTGGAATATAAGTTCTCTCCAAACTACACTAATAAAAGAGAAAGATGCAAATTGACCATAACTTTGCAATACCCACCAGCCAATCAGGAGTGAGTATGCAAATTAACCCACCAAAGATGGCACATTAATTTGCATACGCAGGTGCCAAGTGGCCAGGGGCGGGACGCTTGCATCATCACCATGACGACGATGCAGGTGTTCCACACCGCCCCAGCAACTCCAGGTCTCTGGGCAGTGTGGGAAGGTGGAAAGGCAGCTCCAGGCTGGAGCAAAGGTGGTGCTAGCAGCCAGGGGAAGGAAAGCCCATTCTCGCACAAATCTTTGTGCACCGGGACTCTAGTACATATATATATATATATATATATATATATATATATATATATATATATATATATAAAACGCTTCTACAAAACCAACCCCAATGCTCAAGTTCAGGATTCATATAAAAGCACATTCATGAAAACCCACACACAGGGTCCAGCTGGCCACCATTTTGCCAGAAGTACTGCCCCAATCCATCAGCATGAATTGTGTTTACTAGTATTTGTTCTCACTTCCCTGGCAGATGAGAATTACAGGGAAATAACAGAGAGCACTGTAAAACATTATTTATTAGTGGGCCAATAGATTTTCATGTGAATCAAGTCTTACACATTCCACTTTCCACTGAAACAATGGAATGCTGCACAGGTAATAATAAGGCACAGGTCTTGATTAAACACCCAAACCATAATTCAATAACGAGCTTGTGCTGACATAATCAGCAAAGAGGGACCCATATGAATATCCAAATAAGCCCAAACCTGAAAGGCACGAGTCAGCATTCACCCCACCGAGGCGCATTATTTGTAATGTGCGGGAAACGTTTTTCTCCCCAACTTCAAGAACTTTTAATTAGCAAAGTTTTGTTCGTGGGAGTAAAGACATACTGGATCCCTGGTGAAGGTCTGCCAGGATTCTTAGGATGTTTTGCTGGGAAATTACTCTGTTTCAGTTACATAAGGAATAATATAATCTTTTTAGTTGCACAATAGACTGTTGTTTGAATAGGTCTTGAAAATTACTAGAAGCTTAATTAAAGGTTGCTTGATTTCCATTTTGTGCCAGAGTACTAAGTTTTGGTGGCTATTGCCCCCTGGTCCCCAAAAACAAGTGATCTAAAAAATCCTGGGATATAAATTTACCACATCTATATAATGAAAGCCTAAGCGACCACTACCACAGAATGACCGGTCACTATGATGCACACTGGCCACCAGGGACAGATGCTCAAGGAATGAGCTGCCCCCTGGTGGTCAGTGTGCTCCCACAGGGGACTGCTGCTCAGCAAGAAGCCAGGCTCACAGTTGGCGAGTGCAGCTGCCATGGTGGGAGCCTCTCCTGACTGTAGCATGAGCGTGAGAGGCACAGCACCTGGCCCCCGATTCGGGCTCCTCCCTGGCTGCCTGCCACTTGGCACACTGCTACATCCCCTGAGGGCTCATGCACTGGGAGAGTGATGTCTGACTGCTGGCTTAGGCCTGATGCTGTGTTTCATGAACCAGGCCTCTAGGTAGAGTATAAAATTTTGTACTGCACATACAATTTTAAAAAACACACATACTGTTAATGCAGCACATAACTTGTGATTTCCCAGATGAACATGTTTGTTTCTTAAAAACACTGTGAATCTTAAAACTGGTTGTGTTTGTCTTTTTCTTTAGACCACTAGGAAGCTCAGAATCAAATCTGTAGCCCACACCAAATAACTAACAGGACCTATTGCATGATTTTACCTAGCATCTATTTCCTTGTTTTCATAGCTCTCTAACGAAAATGCCCTATGATGCTAGCATCTCTATAAACCACCCTCCCACCATCTTTGTAGCAAGGTAGGATACAAGGCATCGCATTTTATGTAGCACACTGCATATGATCCTGAAAATGTATGTACCAAAGATATGCATGTGCTGTGGGCTCATGGAACAGGATTTTGAAAACTGGGACATTCCCAGGAAATCTGGGGTACATGGCCACTGCTTGGACCAAGAATCTTCCTGGGAGTGGAAAATGTCCTCAGAGGCTTGCTAACTTTTCTTCTCTAAGGCAAGGTTGTGCAATACCCCACAACACTCACAAGGAACATTCTGGTAGCACATAAAACCATTAGGTTAATTTCTAAATAAGTTTTGGGGCGGTGGCTATAAGTACAAAAGATATTTCGAAAAGATAAAGTCCTCTTCCATTTCCCTAGGCATATCAATGGCCACTTTCCAAAAAATGGGCCAAATTTATCCAAATGATTCTGTTTATCTCTGAAGAAGGGTGCTTTCTCTGATCTCTGAGTCAGAAGGTTCCTTAGGCTGAGAAGCATGCCTACACCATGTGTGAATACATCACCTTGGTCTATGAAATCAATACAGAAGTGTTTGAGAGCATGGGTGAGAAACAATGGAGATGAATCTAAGAGCAAACTCTGAAAGAGAAATCAAGAGAGGGAACGTGGAGTCCAAAGAACAAAGGCTGGGGGAGTCACCCAGCTTGTGTGCAGATCCCAGTTCCTCCACCTTCTGACTGATTATAGACACCTGATGCCTCCTCACAAAGCCTCACTCTGCCCCACCAGCTATAGAAGTCTAAACTGCATCCCTTCCAGGGTGGTCACAAACAGAACGGGCTTTGGAAACAACAAAGTGGTTGATGAACTCAAAGGACTGTTATCAGAAACATTTTGAGGAGGAGGGATCTTTCCAGAGGTGCTTCTTGAGATTGTAAATGTAAATGGTTAATTGGCATGTGTTGGGGGTGGGACAAAGCAATTTCTCAATGACATACTATTCAATTCAACCCAGTCAGTAGTTCCTAAGCATCTACTACCTCCTGGGCCTTTAGAAAGGGGCTGGGGAAACAGTGGTACACAACACAGATTTCTAAGACTGACAGGCATCTCAACAGTTCTAGCTCTAGGTGAATATGCAAAACCCCATGGCAGGGAACACACAGGAGGGGGCACACAGGAGATACCGCTTGGGATGTCAGGAAGACTTTGCAAATACGTGTTCTTACCCTCACTTTTCAGCAGACAAAACGAAGGCTAGAAACAAAATTAACTAGCCCCAAATTACTTGTCCAATGAGTGGTAGGCTGGCATTCTACCCAAAGTGTCTACCTGGCTCTTCACCAAAAGAAGGAAAAATGAAGGGCTAGTTAGACCTGTTTTAAAAAATATCTAATATCCATTCATGTTCCAGATTCTTTTGTGTCTCCTTAGAAGTTTTAAACCACCCTCTGATCTCAGTTGGTCTCTCAGCAATGACTGGATCACTGCTTCCCATTGAGAGACAGAAAGAGAGAGGGGGGTGAGGCGAGAAACGGAGGTAAGAGGTAGAGAGAGAGAGAGGGAGAGAGAGGGAGAGAGGAGGGGAGAGGAGAGAGACTCTCTTCAGATGCAACAATCTCCACTCTACTGCCTGTGCCAAACTGGGCAGGCTGGCCCTGTTTCCAACAAGGCCTTCCGGAAGTGTGCCCTGTGCCCTGCCTGAGTAGGGTGCGGAGACCTCTAAGGCAAACTGTCTCATTGATAATCCACCTCACAACTAATTTAATTCATCCAATTAAATACACGGACCACACTTTATGCTCTGAATTGGAAATTTTCATCATGAATCATCACGCTGTGATCTATAGCAGAAGGTGAGGGAAGAAAGAAACTATACATTGAATTTTGGGGGGGAAAGTATCCCAAACTAATGGAAATAAGCAAGACCAGAATTTGGCTCACAGCTTATTGGGGAGTGTTTCATAATGACCCAGAGAAAAGGCACTGAGAGCTGTCATTTGGATACTCTCACACCTCATTTATTAGGTCAACATCAAGCAAGAGGGTGTGTGTGTGAGCAAGAGGGTGTGTGTACATGTGCATTCATGTGTGTGCATGTGCGCGTCCGTGCATGTGTGAGCATGCATGTGTACATGTGCATTCATGTGTGTGCATCTGTATGTGCGTGCATGCATGCGTGCGTGTGTGACGTGAGAAATAGCCAAAGCCCCAGTGCTTTCATACCCTACCTCCATTGCTTCTTCTTGCTATTCTCTGGTCTTTGGGTTTCCTTCAATTTTGTTTGTCTCATTACCCAAAACTGTCCCATTACCAATGACTTGAGAAAGAATCCTGGGGTGCAGTCCTAGACTTTACTCTGCCTCACCCGCCACATTAACTCATCACCTCTACTTCAATAAAAACAGAGTTAACATGTGTTGAGTCTTTAAAAAGTACCAGGTGCTTTGCTATAATAGATCATCTTAATTTTTTTTTCTCACTTAATCTTCCTAAAGATACCACAGGGAGAGTTATTTATTTTCCTTCCATTTAAAAATCAGCAAGTGGAGTCAAAAGAGTTAACTTGCCCAAGGTTCCACAGGAAGAGGAGGGGAGAGGGTTGGGGAACAAACACTCAGTCCAGGTCTGTTGGACTCCAAGTGCCCACCTCCCTCCACCATCCTAATCAAGGCCCTCATTACCTCTTGTTTGGATAAACACAATCACCTCCTAATCATTAATCTTCTTACCTCCTCTCCTGCCCCTTCTACTTTTCTACCATAAGAGCTTGGAGGCTGATGTCATAGGAGTATCATTCTCCAAGTGGTTTTAACACAAGATATAGCAGACAATTGGGAAATCATATAAATGCAGTCTTTTATCATTTATCAGAGAAAAAGCAAGGACATGGATTCCTTTCAACTGCAGTGCTGAAAACTTGGTCTCACACATCCCTCTTTACTCCAGGGAGTGCCACAACCTAGTTATCTCCTCAAATTATTCTGACCTTCCAAGGTCAAGTCCTGTTAGCCCTTTCTAATCCAAAATTAATTAGAGGATAACAGACCCTGGGTTGTTGAGACGGTTATTTGTAAGCAATCTCTTGTCTGGAGCACATGGTTTTGCAGGAATCACTAACCCTAATAAATTCTTCCCATCACTGGCCACCTGCTATCCTGTGTCCCTGTCATCTGTGACAGTAAAAGGGCAGGCAGGTCACGATGTTGATCCTGGAGATACAAAGTTGCCCCCACATTGTCACTGATGAGGAGAATTAGGCCCATCCCGCCATCATCTGGAGAGGAGATGGGATGGATGGACACAGGCATCCAGGGAGGCAAACAGGAGATCAATTAAAAAGACAAAGAGGCCCTGGCTGGCATTGCTCAGTTGTTAGAGCACCGGCCCACACACTGGAGGGTCTCGGGTTCGATTCCCGGTCAAGGGCATGTACCTGGGTTGCATGTGCAATCCAGCCTAGTCGGGGTGCATGTGGGAGGCAACCAATCCAGGTGTTACTCTCACATCAATGTTTCTCTCTCTCTCTCTGCCCTCTCTCTCTCCCTCTTTCCCCCTTCCAATCTCTCTAAAAATCATCGGAAAAATATTCTCAGGTGAGGATTAACAACAACAACAGAAAAACAAAGAGGTTTGTCCAAAACAGAGGTATTTGGCTAGCTCTAACAAGTGTTTCAACATTTGTTGGCAGAGAATAGCAAAGGGATAAAAATAAATAAGACCACCATAAGAGTACCTCATAGCCAGAAGGATCCGGCAGGATACCCGGGAGTATATAGCAGCTGATGCTGGGATTGAGCAGCGGGAGGTCTATGAGTCTGAGGCATGATGTTCAAGTCAATGTCTGTACCTGCTCAAAATCTGGAAACAAGAGCAGACCCCATATGAGTAGTGGCTCTCAAACTTGAGTGCATATTAAATGACCTGGAGGGCTTATTAAGGAACAGAGCCCTGACCCATCCCCAGAGTTCCTGTTCAGTGGGTCTGGGATGGGTCCCTGAGATGGGCATCCTGACCAGTGTTCAGGTAAGGCTGGTCTGCTGGCCCAGGGGCCACACTTTGAGAACCACTGCTGAAGAGAAGGCAAGGCAATTAGGGAATATGCCAGCTTCAGCTGTGTGTGAACTTCTTCCCAATCCAATAAGGATGGTCACACTCAATCTTCCTAACAATCATGAAAGCGGGCTTTGTAAACCACATTTTATAAACGTGGAAACTGAGGGGCAGAAAGGTGAAGTGGCCTGGTTAAGGTCACACAGCTAGAAAGAAGCAGAGCCAGGGTCAGTAGCCAGGTCTTCAAGACCTCAAAACTACTCTACTGGTTCTCAAAAAAAAAAAAAAAAAGTTTCAGCTCTAGGGGAATCTCAGAAAGCCCTATTAGCTCCCAAGACTACTCTGTGTTCTGTGAAATGCCTCCGCAAACCCGCAACCCTTTCCTCCAATAGGCAACAATTCAACCCACCTCCAAAGGGGACCTGACTCTGGCTTCTCTACTTCAGGATTCTGCATTTTATCAAAAGCCAGCAGCTTTCTGGCCATGGTTCTCACTTAAGACATGGGGATGCCGGCACCTGGGAGACCTCACAGGATGGTGCAACGTTCTCCCTTTCTGTACTGTGGCAAAGTTCCAGATCGCAGAATTTGTAGGGAATTCTTGAGTGGATTTCAAGATTCAAAACAACAAATCAGCAATCATTATAGCTTAATCACTCTACAGTTTGTATGGGGTGTCATTGTTCATTAGTCCTTCTACCACTGTCTCATTCCTCGAGGACCGCCCTGACTGTGCCCTCTTAGGTACTCCTGAGGCAAAGCTCGAAGAACCATGTCTCCTCTCTTGTTGATGGTTTCACCTCCTCCTTCCCTTTGGCCCCCTTGCTCATAGAAAGCTAAATGGTGCTTTACAGTCACTATTCGATGGGCTCCACTCAAAGTTCTTGCCCACAGACACCTTGCAAACTATGGTGGAAAATTGATTTTCCATTTTGATCAAAACACTGGAGCACACATATGAAAGGCTGAGGGTGTGTCACGGTGCCTGGACCACAGGAGCAGAGCAGGGGGACAGGATACCTGGCTCTCATGGGATACTGACTCGGCTTAGGCTACGCAGCCCCAATTCCCTAATCTGTAGTATGCGGTTGATAATCCCCTAACCCTGCTATCTCCCAGGATTGTCATCAGAATCAAAAGATAGGATGCACGTGAAACTGAATAGAAAGCCATCCTATAATAACGGTGCAGCCCTGCAAGAGCTAAAACCTAAATGTAGTAGCGCTCTTAGTGCCAAACAAGCAGGACAGCATGGTGGCTAAGAGGGCAGTGGTTAGAGTACAGGCACTGGACCACACATGTGGCTTCAAATCCTGGCTCTTCCACTTACCATGTGCCTTTGAGGAAGTGTTTTAATCTCTCTGAACCTCAGGTTGCCCACCCAGAAAGAGGATTAAATGAATTAAAACACTGAGGACAGTGCCTGGCACATCCTAAGGGCTCATTGAGGTAGAGCTGCCCTTGCTGTCATCAGCAGCATCCTCTTTACTGTGTTTTTGGGAATTTCTCTTTCTTATTATAGCTGTGTTTTTCCATGTTCTCCCTGCACTGTGTGGTGCTCCTATGGGTGCCCTCCTGTCCCTTCTCTGTTGAGGGCCTCCCTTGGGAAAAAACCTTACCATTACATTATCATGTATATTTTTTGAAAGTTCCAACCAACTTTTTCTGTATGGACTTGAGAAAGAGTTATGAATTTCCTCTTTGAGTTAATTACTGTGTTAATCAATTTTCACAAATAAATTCATTTGAATGAGAATCACCAGCCACACTATGGAGAAGAGCATGGTTGCTTGAGCCAGACCTTGGTTCTAATCCTGGATCCAGTAGATATTAGTGACATGCCCTTGGGCAAGTCACTTAACCTCTATGTGCCTGTTTTCTCATCTGCAAAATGGATATAATAGTAATTCTTAGTTCACAGGGTTGTTGTGAGGTTTAAATAAGTTGTTTCAACTCAAGTGCTTACAAAAGCCCGTGGCATCCTCAATAAGTGCTTGCTATTTTGTTATTTGATGCTTTTCCTGATGCCTCAAGACAATGATAAAAGAAAAGCCTTCAATGACACATAAAAGAGGAAAGAGCAATCCTGTTCTGTGAGGCCAGAGACGGCTTCCTTTAACGTGCTGTGTCACTTTGGAAAGCCCCTTTCCCTCTTTGGGTCTTTGTTAAGAAAAAGAAACCCCACTAACATTTAGGTGTATACAATTCTTTCCTCGCACAAAGCCAGCCCCATTAGCCTATCTCCAACCCTCAATTCCAAATTCTCATTCAAACCATCCGAAATGCACTGGTCTGTGTGCTAGTGGCAGTGGTGAGCCATGCGGAGAACCATGGGTAATGGGGTGAAACCATATCTGCCGCCAGTCATCAGGAAACCATGGAACCCAAACACAACCACTGCTGGCCCAGTAATTACCATTTAGGATGCAACCAGCACTGTACACCATAGCTTTGCCTACAGACAGATGGCAAGACAAAAGGCCTGTTGTCACCCATGTGCCTATTTGTACATGTGATGCTTAGTAACACTGGGTCTTAGGTCTCAGGAAATGAATACAAAATGACTGATGAATAAAAGACACCTTTCCATGTTCTACCTTCAATGGGATGTGGGGACATAATATACTCTTGCTGCCATGGGCTTCCCCATCATTCAGAATCGCAGTGGTGCTACTGTGGACAAAGCACGCTCACTCCTTCATCCATCCATCATTTAGTCATCAAATACTTATGGAGTCTAGCAGAAGCCAGGAAATAATTCACGGGGTCAGAGCAGCAACATCAGGTTCCACATGATGGCCTAGCCTCTTTTTCTTGTTCTCACCATTTAAAACACACAACATGGGTGTCCACTGATACTAGCAGGTTGTTTTGTTTAATAGTTAAGGAGATTTTTTTTTCTTGCCTTCATTCAAATATAATATTGAGAAGCCACAGCACATTAACAGTAATAAAGAGACCTACCACTCACCGAACACTTCATGAATGTACTTGTTTATATATGTCTCTTAAGACTGTGTTGGCCTCATACCATCATATTCTCACTAGAGGCCCTGTGCACAAAAACTCGTGTACTGGGGGGGAGGGGGGGGGGAGAGGGAGGGAGCGCATCCCTCATCCTGACCTGCCCCCTCTCAGAGTCTGGGACCCATTAGTGCTGGTCCTGCCCCCTGCCCACTGGTGGGTGGAGGACGATCTGGGGCCAGGCCAGCTGGGAGAAGGGGCTGTGGGAGGTTGAGGCACAGCAGGTCGCACCCTGTCCAGCCTCTGCAGAGGCATGGTGCTAGAACCGGGCCTTGTCGCTGCCTCTGTGGCTGTCTCTGTGGAAGAGGCAGCACTGGGACCGGGACTGCACAACCTCCTCTCCCACTGCTTCTGTGGAAGGGGCCACGGTGCTGGACCAGCACATGCCATCGCCTCTCCCAAACCCTGCCTCTCTCACACCACCTCTGCGAAAGGGGCTGAGGCACTGGACCAGCCCGCACCGCGGTCTCTCCTGCACCGCCTCTAAGGAAGGGACCACAGTGCTGGACCGGCCCGTGCTGCTGCCTCTCCTGCACCACCACCTCACCCGTGCCACCAGCCCTTGTCCCTCGTAGCCGCTGCAGCTTTGTCCGGAAGGACATCTGGAAGGACGTCCAGTCTACCTAGTCTAATTAGCATATTACCCTTTTATTAGTATAGATTTTATAGGGAGGAAGCTAACTAAGGTGGACAGCAGGTAAGTAACTTGTGTAAGTCCCAACTGTTGGAGGTGCTACAGCCAGAGACTGAACCCAGTTCTAAACACAGAGCTGGGCTTGTCACCAGAGCATGAACTGTCTCCTGCCATCACCAGTGAGATGGAGAGAATGATGTGGGACTTGGTGCAGCCAGCCTCAGGTTCCTCAGCCTAGAAATGACAATGCAGGGTTGTGAGGATAGAAAGAGGTGCATATGTGGAGTCCCCAGGAGGAGGGCACACTCAGTAACTAGGAAGAGTCCAAGTACACAACTTTGTAGGTGGGCAAGGTGATTTCAGATTTCTCTTCCAAAAAGAATTACGCCAAGTCAAACTGAGTTCACGTTTCAGCATGTCTCTCTTTTCTTTCTCACTCTGTCATGCAGCAGCAGGAGATGACCAGGCAGTGACAGCAGGAGGTGGGTGGGTGCTGGGCAAGCCAGGTGGCTTAGCACACATTACTTGATCATTTCATGACATCTTGGACAACATAATGAGGAGGATCTTTTGTTAATAAAGGGCTATAATAATTTTCGGTTTAGCCCAACACTCATCTAGACAATTGTGTCTAATTAAAGTAATTTTTGTCACTTGAGTCATGGGGCATCTCTCAATGGGGTCAACAAAGCTAAGTGGTAAAGGAAACTCCAGATTATTATAGTTACCACAACTATCATCATTCAGCTAAATCAGAAATTGAAAATACTTCTGACTCGCAGGCACTTTACAGTAAGCGAGGAATCAATAATGTCTGATAAAGTCCTCTTTGCTTGGCCAAAACTTAGGCTTTATGTAGTCTGAAAATTCACTTTTGTTTGTCATTTAAAAGCAGGAGCAACCACAGATGATGATAACTGACATTAGTAATGAGGGTAGCTGATATTTATTGACATATGCCGGGCACTTCCGAAGCATTCCATGGGTAATGGCTTATTTGATCCACACAAGTCTATCACATGGACTGAAACCATTAGCCCCATTTTAGAGATGAAAATATAGAGGCACAAAATGTTCACTTGATTGAAGCTACACAGCAAGAAGCAACATTTTAACTATTAACAAGAACCACTACTATTTCTTTAGCACCTACTGTGCTTTAGAACTTGGCCAAGCACTTTATACATTTGATTTTTAAAAACTGATGTTAAAATCACAACATGAACTGGATCCAATTATCCCCATCGTACAAATGTGGAAACTGAAGCTCTGAAATACTAAGTAATTTAAGACCTCACGCTGTTAATTAACACAAGAGCCAGATTTGAGAACCAGATTCACCCAATTCCAAATCCACCGACTACTCATTAGAGCACATGGTTTTCAGTCCCCTTGGAATATATTCCTCTTCTCCAGTCAGGAAGTTTCAGTACTCAAATAGGAGAGACAGACACACAGGTACCAAAAGGCTCAAAACGCCACTTAACAAAGAAGACAAAACACCTGTTTAACTTCACTAGGATAATTTAGAGTCAGTTATTTTTAAAACCCAGGCAATGTAATCTTACTCATAGAAAATGCTTTGGAAAGCAATAAAGTGAATTAAATTAAACTATGGTTTGAAGGTGATGATTTAGCAAGCTGTGGGGGTGTTAGTAAAAATGAAATAGAAGACCTCTTTGCATTATTATCTCCCCAAAGAGTATCATATAAGAAACAGTCTTTGCACATAAAGTAATAAGAATATAGTACACACAATAAACATAAACTATAATAAATGAAAACATGCTTTTCCTATAAAATCTATCTGCCAAACTTATACAAATCAGGTGAAATGTTATTAAAATATGAGTTGGAAGAAATGAGAAGGAATATTAGCAACTTCTAGCAGGCTTGGACTCATTTACATACCCCTCCCTCCCTCGTGTCTATTCCACTACATGCTAAATCTTTCCTAAGCACCCCCATGTTATAGACTCTATGATACAGAGTAAGGAATGTTGAGTTGAAGGACTGATATTGCCCCCAAGGAATTTGCAGTCTAGCAGCGAATGCAGACATGGTCCTAAGGCAAGATGATTAAACAGAGTGTAATAAAGTCTCTCAAAACCTTCCTACTATATTTAGAAGAAAATCCCAAATACTAAGCATGATCCCTAAGACTTTAAGTTTAGAGATGCATCTCCTATTACTCTGGCTACATACCAGGAACGAGGAACGTATGCTTTCTTCCAGTCCCCCAAGTATCCAAACCTCTTTGACCTTTCCATTCTCTCATCTACTTGGAACACAGCTCCTCCATCCATATTCTAGCCATGCACATGGGTGCTCGCACACGCGCGCACACACACACGTTAAGCATGGACTTTTCCTGGGAGAATAAAGGAAGGAAGAATTTCCAGAGGAAGGGACATGTCAGCTGGAATCTGAAGGAGGAGGTGAGAAAAGAAAGGCAAATGTGAGACAGAAGATCCAGTAGGTGGAGGTGCTAAACTATAAAAAGCAGGGCGTGTTAGGAGGACAAAGGGAAGCATGGGGTGCTAGAGAGTGCTGAGTGCAGGATAAGACAGGAGCAGCCTCTAAGGCCCAGTTCCCCAGGGTCAGCTGTCAAGGTCAGTCCTCTGCAATGGGCTGTGTGCTCCACAGGAGCCCCCAGAGGAGGAATGAGGGCATTGGTCTTATGACATTTGTTTTGAAAGAAACAGCCTCTGGCAGCTGTGTGCAGGAGAGACCAGAGCTGTCCAGACAGGGGAGATAGGCTGGGGGAGGGGAAGATTTTCTAAGGTTACACTTAGTGAGGACTGGCACTGGACCGGAAGCCGCCAGGGACCTGAGTCTCTATTCAACCCTTGGTAGCTCTGGTCAGCTTCCTGGTTACCTCGCTAAAGTTCCTTCTGAAATGGATTCAAAAGAAGAACAGGGCTCCTGCAGCTTTTCTTACATACTTCTCCTCTGGGCAAAGCCAGAATTCTAACTAGCAGCAATTTTTAAAAGGGGGATTAACTATATCACTTCTCTCTTGGCAAAATAAGAATTCTAACTAGCAGGATTTTTTAAAAGGGGGAGTAACAAATGGATACCTTTTTAAAAGACCCATATTCAGGCACTTCAGCAAGGAACAGAGAAGCAGCAACTGCGTGTGCAGCCAGCACAGACCACGCAGGGCTGCTCCAGGAGGATGCCCGCACCTGGAGGGAAGGGGCTGCCTTGTCACCTTCCCTTAGAGGCTTGGTGGGAAGCGACAGCCAGCTTGTCTCCTGATGGCCCAGCAGACACCACTGTGGGAAAGTGCTTCTCTCTGGGGGGAACGTAACCACAGCCATGATGGCTATGAGTAAGCAGGAGGACCGAGGGCTATGCACGGATCATTCTTCATGTTTCCCTGGTACGAGAACAACTCTAATGGTAGTGAAATCACGGGTTATTGACAGGGCAACTGTGGATGATTGGGGGATAAAATTGTTGCTCCCAAAGATTCAGCAACGTTAAAAAAAGGTGGGGGGGGGGGGGAGGATGGGGTTTGCAGTCAGAAGTATGAGGCCTAATTGCAGCCACATGACCAGCTCTGCGACCTGGGGTCAAAGAGTCGCATGTCTCTAAGCCCACGATTCCTTGCCTGCCAGATGAGGAGAGTGGCCGGTCTTTCACAGCACAGTTTTAAGGAATAAGTGACATAAATGCACAGAAAAAGGGTCTAGAGCCCAGTCCTAAGTGATAAAGTACTAATAGGCAGCTAAGTACTAATATGGAGGAATCAAAATTAGGCAGAAATGCCAGCTACTGTCCACTCAGGATTTCTTCCTTTTTTTTTTTTTTTTTTTATTGATTAAGGTATTACATATGGACATTCAGGATTTCTTGGGTGGAGTTGGGGTCTGAGGGGGACTGGTCAGTTGAGCCTCAGGGCTCAATGCGAGGAAAAGGCACAGGGGACTCAGGGAAAGTCCACTAACCTGGGGTTCCCAAGGAAACAGAAAGAGATGAGGCAAACCCAATCATGATTCTCCCTCTAGTAGATTACTTTGTTGTTTATTTGTTTGTTGAACAAATAGGTATTACCTACCCAGTAATATACTGATATCAACTCTGAATCCACTTTCCTGGACTTGACTACGTTAGGGCCCTCCCACATAGCTCACCCTACATTTCAAAATTTATGTGGAAATGCACGCCAGGACAGTTTCAGGAACTGGGAACTCGGCATGAACAAAAAAGACAAAACTCCCTGCCCTCATGGGAACTTCCTTTCCAGGGGAATGTGGCATATTCTCCCAGAACTCTTACACTCGAGTAATTACTGAAATCATTATGCAATTGCAGTAACATCTTCTAATAATACTAGAGTCTTTCTGTAATTAATTATCTGAATGATCATTAGTGGGCCATCTATTGCACTCAGTTGGAAGATCTATGAGACAGAGAAGCGTCTGTGTCCACCACTACAGCACAAGCCTGAACCCTGGCAGGTGCCCACGAAGTGGGTCCTCGGGAAGTTCAGATGGAAGATGGATGCAGGCAGGAATGAATGAATGCCGTTGAAATTTCCACAGCATTTTATACAGGCTGATTTTAGAAGTGGGTAAAGGAAAAGGAGGTGTTCAAACAAGCTGCCATTGTCACAAATTCAAGCAGCCTGCCCTCTTTAAGGATTCCCTTTGATCTCTGCTTTGTGGTTCTCATATTTCTGCCAAGCAGAGGTACTTCAGAACAAGCCACAAGGTAGTAATTATCTCACCCAATATGCCTATAAATAGTTTTGGGCAGCCCTCCACCCCATCCTTATTTCATTGCTGCGATTCTGGGCTGAATTTGAGCGGCAGATTTTTTTAAAGCCTTGGCAATTTGGAGGCTGTTGTTGGCTTATAGAGACTGTGCTTGCAGGTGCAAAAAAAATACATTTTAGCATACACAAAAAATACAAGGGGGGGGAGGTGTCAGGCTAAATCCTTTGAAAATATGGCCTGACATCTTTTTATTTTATTTTCCTGAATTTTTGATGATAGATCTTTTGTTGGTGTGCTGCCCATTTTAATCGCACAGTGGAATTTGGCAGTTGCACTTGGGAACTCATTGAAATGCAGAGAGAGGCCAGGGCTATAACTAGGATCCCTTTACCTACATTCACTCTGGAAAATGAGAAAATTAATTACCTGTTGAATCACGATTAGAAATTGGAGGACGGGAGTAGAGGGTGGGATTCACACACTGAAATACTAAAAAAAAAAAAAAAAAAAAAAAAAAGGATAGGGTAGCTACACCCTCCAACTGGATCCATTTTGAAGTTTAGAAAAGCATTTTTAAAAACATCCATCCATCATTTCATTTCATCCTCAATGAAACCCTGTGATTAAGTTATCACACTGGTACCAATGATCTTTTATCTGTATGAATCAGATCATGTAATTCCCCTCCTTTAGCAAGTTGAGAGGGAGCCTCTGCTCTCAGGATGAAGTCCAAAGTCCAGGCTCACCATATCTGATTCACACAGCTAACATCACCTACACAGCTATGCCTTCTATCATCCATTTATTCTCCCATAATTGACACGCATGCACAGTCCTTGCTTGCCAACATCTCCCAGAAGGACAAGGAAAGACAGACAATCAATTTGAGCACAAGTCCCAAAATAGGGAGTCCTGACGGAAAGGGAACCTCTGCTCATTGAGATCTGAACAGGGGGATGGCATTTGGAAGAGTGGGTTGGGGGAATAATGCAGAGATGTATTCAGGCACAGGATACAGTGGCTACAAAGGAACATGAGAAAGAGCATCACCCATTCCCCACAACCAAAGCCACACAGAGTAACTACCCCATAATTTTCCACATCTCCAAGTTTTGCGCAGTCTAACAGAAAGAGCCCTTCATTCTCTCTCCACTAAACTCTTATTAATTTTCCAGGTGACCTCTCACTTGTCATCTCCCTCGCTGCTTCTTCATAAGCTTTCCTTGTACCTCTATTTCTTTGTAGAGGCTCTCTGAGGGCAAGGGAAGGGAAGTGTGACCCACAAGTGTGTGTGTGAACTGAGCTGGAACCCACTGCCTGAGACAGTAAGGGGGGGGGGGGTTAGTGAGATGGGCACCAGTTGACCAAGTGACTGGCTGTGCCATGCTGTCCACAATGCTCCTCTCAATAGAACATGTGACAGTGGTAGTAGCAGCTAGAAGACCAACAAGTTCAAGAATAAATTGACCCAGTATGATCTCTACTTGACAACTGAAAGAGGCCTCCTGAGTGTCTCCTCAATGGCAGGCTTATTACTCTGTGGCCTTTGCATTGAACTGCACTGTCTCCTTTCCAACTGAAGCCCAGAGCTGTGCACTTTTCATCTTCTATGTCTCTCAATACTTATTTCCTTGAAGAACATTACAAAACTTGTTCTAGTTTTGGAGAACTGACATCAACATGGAGGGCATGTCTTGTGTCTTGCTAGATTTGACTCAACCTATTCTTAGAACAGTGCTTTTAAAAAGATATCAGCAGAATTTTTCTCTCTTTAAAGTTAAATAGTACTTAGAAACCCCAAAACCTAAAAAGATAAAACAGTTCTTTTGAAATGGGAGTGATGGACACTGGGTGCCATTTTCCCAGGCTCCCCGTTGAGCTCTTACTCTCGAGGCACCTCCACAGATATAAGGTTCCACAGAATAAGAAGTGAAAACATGGGTCTAGAAAAATGCAGTGTTGGTATCAGGAGGCCTAACAGGTTGGCATGCAACCCAGATCTGAAATATTAAGGGGAAAAAGATAGATTTACATTCACTGAAGTGTGACTTGTGGTCTTCCCACTTATTTGATGACATGATCTTAGGTACCTCAGTCATCTCAGCTTCCTAAAACCTCAGTGTTGCTCTCAGTATGGTGGGGATCATAATAAGGCATTGCTGGAATTGCCTTGCAGATGAGATAACATGTACATAAAGTATTTCATATAATAGGCAAGCAACAAATATAAGCTGAATTAGCATCTGTGATGAAGTCTGATGAGCTATTTATTACTGCCATTTATGATGACCAAAGCAGTCTTTCATTCACTGTGATCAGATATATGCCTATAGGGCTATGAAAAAGAGCAATAAATCTTCAACACCCACCCCCATTAAAATACAAATGGTAACACTAATTTTAAAGAGCTTTCCATGCAAAGAAAAGAAGATGGTTGATAAAATTTCTCATGCGATCCTCTCACCTTTGGAAAGTAAGGTTGCTTTGTAAGAAATTAAAGCCCACCTGTTTTGGGGTGTTAATGGAATTTCAAGGAAAGGGGCTCCTTTCTGAAGGCACTGGAGCCCTTGTGGATTCTCTCATTATTGCAGTGTTCCTCAGTTGTCATGAAGCACCAGGGGAAAGCCCACCTGCGCTCAACACAAAGCAGGATTTGTGAGACCATCTAGTGAGAGACCAGGTCCCCATGAGCCTGGAAACCAAAGCCTCCCAAAATGGGTTTCCTGGCAGTCTTACCCCATAGCGGTTGGCTGGCTCAACCTAGCATCACTCATTGTTCTTTCCAACGAATATTTATCATGCACCTTCAATGGGCTCAGCACTGAGTTCAGAGCAGTGAATAAGAGAGGCATGGTCTCCACCCACACTGTGCTTAATTAAGGAGCAAGCAGGGGATGGGGAACCAAAAGTCTTCCCACCAGAGCCCCCAAAACAGTCTTGTGGCTGAGAACCCAGCCGATTTTCTTACCTGGGAATAGAACTGAGAGAGACTGATCACCTTACGTGTCAGAGACTGCAGGATGTGTAAATACGTGACCTCATCTAATTTTCACAACCATTAGAGAAGATTTCTTTCTTCTTACTGATGAGAACTGAGTCTCAGATAATGCAAAGTCCCTTGCTCAGGGTCACACTATACAGTAGCCTATCTGAGACTGTCTGATCTCCAAGTCCAGGCCTTTTCACTACGGCATGCATCTGCAGCACGCTAGCTTCACCAACCTAATTTCATTAATATGTACAACGTCTCCAAGCACATTCAAATAGTGCAGATCGAATGGCTGCCACAAGGAGAAATTAGCAGATCTACATTTAGAAACCACATGCCTTTATTGGCTCCTCTCTCTCTCTCTTCTCTCTCTTTCCTTTAATGCTCCCTCCAATACCAATTGGCTTTATTCTTTTCAGTGAGCATTTATCCAATTTCAAGTCAATGAAAAATAATGTACATTTTCCAACAAGTTTACATTAAGCACTGCAAAAGTGCTTATGTGCCATTTAGTGCTGATGGTGCTGGAGCAGGGACCACATTTGAATAAGTCCTTAATTGAAGTCCAGAGGGGTTAGCAGGAGGCTGGTTTTGTTCTGTAATTTAGGTAACTAAGAGTTTGTTAGAAAGGCTTTGAGGGGTAAAGGGGGGAGGCAGGGAGGAAGGAGGACGTGGAGGGGGGAGAAGGGAGGATGCTTAGTGAATGCAACTAGAGACTTTAAGCTTCAGGAAATGATCTCTTTCATTATCACCACACACACCACACACCCCCCACCCCCCTGCCCCGAACCTGGAGGTTGAAATGACACATCCACCTGCCAAACAGCACTAACCCTGCAGTCAAAGGATGCAGGTTCTATTTCCAGCTCCACAAAGTCCTAACTCTGACTGCCTCATGGGTAAAATCCGTAATATGGGAACAGTCTACAATTCTACCAAAAAAAACAGAGACTTCAACACCGAGGGGCTTATTTTTACCTCTCGTTTGTATTCAAATTCATATCTCAGGATTGGTGTGTCTCCTCCCACAGGCCTTTATTTCCCATGTGTTGTCCATCTAAGTAGATGAATTAGTACCACTGTGTGCCAGGCTCGAGGTTCTTAATTTCCCCCAAAACTTGTGTTGAAGCTCAGGTCTGAATTTCCGTTTCTTTCGGCTCTAAAGCCACTTGTGAATGTCCACAGTTGGCTCTTTTGCTGGCCTGTGTCTACTGATCAGAACCAAATTCCAAGCAAAGGGCTCTCCCAAGAGCCAGGATCTGGAAACAGGAATACACTGGCATTCTGAAGTCAGAGAGACTTGGTTTAAACTCCCCTGCAGCCCGAGCCTCACGTGTCACACAGGCCGTTGTAACCAACAAGTGTCATGCTTGGCGGACGTTGTCTGACATGTGCTGAGTACTCACATGATAGCCACCCTTAGTTTTATTATTAACAAAGACTATTTGCTCCAGACAACATGGAAATGCAGATGAGCAACGAAGCCCTTCTGGACTCTCTCAGCTGGCCTGCTCCTTTTTAGCTTTCAGCAGCCATCTCCTTCGGCATACCTTCTCCACCGGCTTACTTAGAACACTGTACTCAAACCATCTGCTTCTCACTCATCTTTGTAGTTGAAGCACCCAGAACAGCATCTGGCACATGATTTAATAAACAGCACGTGCTTATTAAAATAATGAGTCCACTCTGACCCGGTGGTCTTTATACACTGTGACAAGTGTATAAAGCAGAGACTTCAACACCGAGGGGCTTATTTTCATGGCATTTTACTTTCCTAGTTTTTATGATATCCCTCTTTATTAATGTTCCTCCCTATTTTATAGGTAAGGAAACTGAGGCATGGAGGAGTTAAGAGATAAAGGCTAAGAATTCCAATGTGGCAAAACTGCCTACCCAGCGTGGCTCAGTGGTTGAGCATCGACTTATGAACCAGGAGGTCACTGTTCAGTTCCCAGTCAGGCTACAAGCTTGGGTTGCAGGCTCAATCCCCAGTGTGGGGTGTGCAGGAGGAAGCCAATCAATGATTCTCTCTCATCATTGATGTTTCTATCTCTCTCTCCCTCTCCCCTTTTCTCTGAAATCAATAAAACATCATTAAAAAAAAAGAACAGTTTCTCTTAAAAAACAACAACACACCAATATGGCAAAACCTAGATTCAAATTAGGATCCTTGGATTCCAAAACCATATCTTTTTTGTGCAAGACTGTGTGAAACAGAAACCTGAAGTATAGGGGGTGCGTTCAGGCAAGGCTACAATGAATTTTAAGTGCATTACAAGCTTTGGAGACAAATGCACAGTGTCAGAGGCCACATGAGGAATACAATTCAATCGCTAGTTCCTCCTGAGGTGAGCTCCAGATGGCAGAGCCCTTCCAAACTCACCCTCTTGTGCCCAGCACAGGACACAGGGCCTGGCACAAAGTGTGTGTCTGGGGGGTAGGGGTGTGCTAAACAGAGCAATGGGTGAGTGACTAGGAGATAAATAGCAGAATGAGCGGAAGGGATGTGACAAGATGAGCACTGCCATGAAGGATGATGTCTCAGCATGGAAGTGACATTATTGCCCTGGGTGTCTCTGACTTGGGTTTTTATTCTTTTGAGCAGCATTTATTGAACACCACCATTTCTAAGGAAAATTTGGAAAGCCTGATCCATATACTTTAAACGTATTGGGGTTTCTTTTTTCTGCCCGAACACATGCTCTTCCTATGCTGCAAAAACAGTTTCATGCATTGAGGAACTTTGTGCTTTGCAAGGCAAACTGGGCCTGAGCAGTAGTGAGGGCTCTACTGAAAGCTGGCCCTCCATCGTGGGGGTGCTGGTTGCTGTCAACAATGTCATTCACCTAGTCACAAGGGAAGATGGATGCCTGATGGTCAGCCTCAGTTTCATTTCACACCTTGGTTTTGCCCGCTATGGGGACCACCCTGTAATGTAACTCACATCTCCCATCACTGAGCTGAATAGATCTGACAGCTAACATTTTGCTGCTTTATTTGACCTTAATCTGCTCTTGAACTTTGACTACTGTGCCTGTGTAACCAGAAACTGCAAAGCAGGAGAAACCAGTGGGTAATGCCTGGTTCCAACCCTACTGCCCTCTTACTATTGCTTAATTCAGTGGCTCTCAACTGTTCCTCTCCTCTGGTCCCAACACGGCATCCTCCATTGTCCCCTCACACCCACACACCAGGCACTTCTCAGCCCGCTTGGTCTGCTGTAATACAAACAGAACACAATTTCATAAAAGAGGGAATTTATATGATTACAGAAAAGCCACAGAGCTTGGACTAATGGCACCTAAACTGAAATCTCAGTTTAGCTTCTTACAAGTGGTGTGGCCTTAGTCAAATGACTTCACCTCTTTAAGCCTCTGTTTCTTCACTAAGAAAACTGAGAAAAAAATGTCAAAATTCTAGTATTACTGTGAAGATGAAATGGGAAGGTAGAAACCCTGTCTGAACCAGTGCCTTAAAAACGTGACCTGTGGCAGCTGCTCTCACTAGCACTGGTATTAATATTAATAAGCATGGTGTTGCCAGAGTCATCATTATTGTGTGATTTAAAGACTTAACAGTTCCATTAATATTTCAGAGAATATACATATTGCTATGATTTTTAAAACATAACCCAAATCATATTGAACATGACAATAAGATGGGACAGTCATTTAACATTTTCCTGCCATAAAACTCTTGAAAATAAACTGTTCTGCTGAATAATGATAGAACTCAAGAATAATAAAGAAAACATTTCTGCCTGTGTCCTGCTAGGTCAAGTCAGCAGGAGCTCCCATATACCCCTTGTTATGGGGCATGGAGATAGCTGGGTAGTGATTTCTTAGTCAATGTTATAAAAGCCTCATGTCTCCTAGACCACTATGTATCCTCAGTGGTATATCAAAGGCCTCATTTGTCAACGTCCTGTCTCAAAAAATAATCTAAATTTTACAGAACGCTATAAAATAAAATGTACCTAAACACACACACATAATCCATGCAGATAAAAGTTCATCTCAAAACAATAGGCTTATGGGTAAATTGGATGAAAACACCATGTGGCTGCAATCGAATTAATTTGGTTTCAAAAGAAGGGCAAAGAAAGAATATTTACATTTTAACAGGTAGTGAGTCTAATTGCCAACAGAAAACAGGTAACATTAAAACCTCAGGCCAAAGGATTCAGTTTTCCCTGTCTGTGCATGACTCTGCATGTCTATGAATACATGAATATACAAATGACACATTTTACTACCAACCCATTAAAGTTTAAACATCAATCTTCATCATTCCAATTTCACAATATTAGGCTCTGCCATTCTAATCTGGTATTGATAAGAATGAACAAGGCCTGGGTTTTACACCTGGGTGCATTTCATTTTGTTTCTCTCCAGTGACAGAATTCGATACAACATAGCTCAGCATGACAGCATCAGGCTGGGACTGTCACCTTAGGGGCTTATACATCTTTAAAATTCTCACAAAAGTGAAATTGACTGACAGCGAAGCAAAATGATGCTTTTAACTTGCTTTGGGAAATCAGAAAAGTCAATGAAAACACTCAGAGTTCGTTTAGGCTCTTCAGTGAGGGGTCTCTGAGAGGAAGGAGCATAGCCTCTCAAATGCTCAACTCTTGCAAAATGCTGGGACCCCATAGCCGGGCTGGGGGCTCTCTTCATCCAAAGGGTATGGAGTTGAGAGTGGTGGAAGTTACACCGCAACTATTTAATAAAGAAAGGTTTTTCTAGTCTCATCCTGTCGGACATAATATGACATGCTTGGAAGAGGTGCATATTCAAATCCCTGCATCCCCCCCACACAGGTGATCCAGGGCACATCACTTAACCACTGGTGTCTCCATATAGCTGTCTGCAAACTAGGGGTACAGAAATACTTACTTCAAAGTGTTGTGGAAATGTCAAACCAAAAATGTGGTATGCGGCCCTCTGTCCTCCCTCCCTCCAGGGGCTCTGCTGGCCAGGGCAGGCCCTGCACTGCCTGAGACCCAGGCCAAGTGCTCCCAGCTCTGGAGGGCCCTGCTGGATCAGGAGTGGTCCCTGGTGGTGGTGAAACTAGATGGGATGTAGCAGCAGCTCCTTGGGGATATTATCTAGTGCTTTGAGAGGTGGGGAGGCGGGCTTCAAGCTGGTGGGGAGGGAGGTGCTGCAGGCATCAAAGAGCATCCTTGCTGAGCACTGCCACGATATTTGGAGGCAACCCCTCTACCCAGCCCTTGTCAGCTACTTGGGCCAGTGGTGGCCATGGTCTAGGAAGGCCCCAAACATGGCCCATACCTCAAGGACCATGATACAACACACCAACTTGATGAGATCAGCTTCAATTCCATCTTAGGAGACAGAGTGTCCACATCACCAGGAACATCACCACTCTAGCCACCCTGGGGAGGGCCCAGAGAGAGATCCAGCTGTGGTTCTAACAGTCAGCTGGAAATTCCCAAACTTAGGTTCTCTATGTCCTAGCATCCTGTGCCTGCCATCAACTCTAAGGCCTGCAGGGGTGCCTAGCCATTCCCTTTTATACAAATGACCAGACACTTAATGAGGGGGACCACATGGTCCAAGATCAGAGGGTTAGAGGCAGGGGTTGGGTAATGACAATAATGACTGTGATATAAAAACAAAAACATAATTCTTGACAATATTACATGTACATGGACTAACTCCTTTTGATTTTTATCTTGACAATACCCTATGAGACAGGTAGGGTATTATTGTCACTCCCATTTTAAACTGGGGGAACCTAATCTTCAAAATGGGGTTCTGATTTTCCCAAGGTTAAGTGACTAATCAGTGGCTGAGTTTGGACTCAAGGCTGGATTTGGCCCCAACTCCAGACCACCTTCTGCCACCCTATACTGAGCTATAAGGCACAGAGCAAGAGTAGCACGCAGGGCCTGAGCACTTGGCCAGTGACGTGTGGCAGAAAGAGGGCTGGGTAGTGGCTTGCCCCACCCTGGAGAGCTACAGGGCAGCAGGTGAGAGATGAGTAGATGTCCTGGGTACTGTGCTGCCAAGGGCCCAGATGAATGATTTCAAGCAGTGCTGTCCAAAAGCAATAGAATGTGAGCTACAGATGTGCTTTCAACTTTTCTAGTAGCCACATTTAAAAAGGTAAAAAGAAACAGGTCGAATTTTACTAATATATTTAATTTAACCCAATATTTCCAAAATGTTATCATTTCAACTGTCATCCATGTAAAACATTATTAATGAAATATTCCACATTCTGCGTGTGTGTGTGCACGTGCAAGTGTGTGTATATGCGTGCATGAACGTGCACTAAGGTGTTGAAATCTGGTGTGTATTTACACTCAGAAAAGATCTCAATTTTGACTAGCCACATATCAGTGTTCAACAGCTGCCCATGGATCGTGGCCAGCCTACTGGTCAGTATAGATCTAAAGGTCAAGGTGGACAGGGTACTGACCTCCAGGCCCTGGGAAGATCCAAAAGGAAGGAGCACAACGCTTTTCCTACAATTCACCGGGGGCTACAATCTTACAAAAAGCAGGCTCTGCCCAGGACCCCTTCACATTAGTCACATTTTCTCCTTCTTCCATCTGTCTCTCCTCAGGTAAAGAATCAGAGAGGAAGCAGAAAGTATTAAAACTGCAGAACAAGTGTTGGGTTGCATTACCTTACAGTCAGGTAACCTCTTTCCGACCCTGTTGCCTTACTTACAAATGAGGTGTTTTGACTAACCCAGGAACCCTTTCAGTATTTCATCATTTTTTCTTCCTTTTGCTTGCTATTATGGTTAATTTTATGTGTAATTTGACTGGGCCATGGTGCATCCAGATCTCTGGTTAAACATTTTTAGGTGGGTCTGTAAGGATGTTTCTGGAGATGAGCATCTAAGTCAGTGACTGGATAAAGCTGCTGCCCTTAGCGTAGGTGGGTCTCAGCCCTGAACAGTCAAGGAGGAAAAAGGGGACTGCTCTCTCTTTGCCGAACTGCAGCAGAGGAGCTGTACCACTGGTCTTTTCCTGCCCTGGGACTCACATCTTCAGTGATTCCAGTTCTCAGGCCTTTGGACTCGGATTAGAGCTATACCACAGGCTTTCCTGGGACTCCAGCTTGAAAGTGACAGGTCACAGGACTTCCTAGACTCCATAGTTGTGTGAGCTAATTCCTTATAAACCAACCCCTACCTCCCTTTCCATTACGGGACACACACACCACTCTTACCTTGGTGACCTCATTATACCTTGTATCCCTCCGCATCACCACTACCTTTTTGTATATCTATTTCCCCTACTTCACAGTAACTACTGAGATCAGAGATATGTCACTCATCCTGAAGACACCAGTGTCTAGCACAGGCCTATAGCTCACACTCAATGAACGATGGAAATTTTATAGAGAAAAATGACCAGAGATGATAAAACAGTGTATATATGTACGTGTGTGTGTGTGTGTGTGTGTGTGTGTGTGTGTGTGTAAGAGAGAGAGAGAGAGAGAGAGAGAGAGAGAGAGAGAGAGAGAGAGAGAGAGAGAGAGAGAGAGAGATACTGCACTAAGTAAGTCACAATATCTCTGCCCAGTGGTCTTCACCAGTGTAAGCAAGGGCCATCTTGTGTGGTCACATGAGTGGACAAAATTCCATCCAAAGCAAGGAAACTTGACACTGCTGTTGGCCGACCCAGTCTAAGAGGGAGAGGGCATGGTTTCTGCTGCAGATTAGAAAAACAAAATAAAACACATAGTGAGGATCCATTACATTTGAGCATCAAGGGAAAGGCAGGCCTTCAGACTGAGAGACAAAGAGCTAAATAATCACTAGTATCCCTAGCATCCCGGTACACAATCGCAAGCTCTTTCACAATCCCCTGTGAGGGTCCAGCTACCCCATGGAGACTGCTATGGCTCGGGTCTGATCCTGAGCTGTGATCTCACAGCTTCCCACACCATGATGGATGCCTGACATTAGCTTGATACAAAAAAAAAAAAATGCAGGGAAAAAGCAATGTTTTCCAAATCAGATGAAAGGTAAAGGCAACCCTGGAAAGTAGAAGCTTAATGAAAACAAAAAGCACTTGTTCCCCAGGAAGACTGGCTCGGACAAACTGTTTCCATATCCGACATTGTACACAGACTGTGGGAGAAGAGGAAGCAGGAATGCCACCCCTCCACATGCTGAATGACAATCCATATCAGCTTCCTGAAGCCAGAAACTTTCTGATTAGAGTCTTTGAGGTTTGAAAAAAAATGTCTTTGTGTTGATCCATGAATTTTGCCTTCAAGTGTTCTTTATAGAAATCTACCAAATCCCCATTAATCCAGTGTCTAGTCAGCTCTGACCATCTCTAATAACGATTCTGTAACCTTTTTGCGAGAAGGTCACCCCACTCTTAATGGAAACACAGTGATCACTGAAAGTGAGAAACTGCCTCCTTCCCCCTCCCATATTCCTCCCCAGGTAGACCTTGGCACATGCTTGGTTTCTTACCTACTTTCTCCTGAGCATATTCAGACTGGTGCTGAGGGATGTCAGTGTGTTTCAGAAAGTTCTTTTGGACAAGGAGCAGCCCAGACAGCTGTGTGTGAAAAGGTAGGTGCAGTGAAACACCCCCTGTTTGTCCACATGTCCACAGATGGCTCCAGGATCCCTCTGGAATCCGCAGGGCAGGGCCACACTGACTGGAGAACCAGAAAAGCCTGACCAGGACTGGTAGATGAAAAGGAACTAACCAGAATTAATTCAAGAAATACACATCCTTGGCTTACCTTTAGCATTTTAGACATCCCCAATGCTATTTGCATGGGGCAATGTGCCCACTTAAAAAGAGGCTGGAGGTTGAAAGTCTAATATGTTCACTTAGGTTTTGTTCTTCAGTTTACTTGCTGTGTAACCCTGGGATGATTACATACCCTCTCTGCTAGTTTCAGATTCCTCACCTATACAGTAGAGTGAATGCTCCCTTTCTGGGACTGCTGCAAGAATTAAATATATGTAAGGCCCCCAGCACAGTGCCTAGAGCATATCAGGTAGTCAAGAAAAGTGACTCCTTTATCTAAGAACATATACCTCCACTTCTGCCAACACTCTTTCAGGCAATGGCACGATGCCAGACCCTATAAGGGGCATGAGGAGTTATAGGTGTGCCTTGGATTTCCTGGAATAGCATCCTTTTCAAATAGTCTCTTCGGTTTCACTGTAAAAATGTGTCTTTAGTTTGGCTCTGGATAAGCTTTTCAGCATGGGTTTAGGCCTAGCCTCCAGGGGGAAAAAGGCATACTCAGAAACACCTATAATAAAGTGCAAGGTAATAAGATACAGTGCATATATGTATAATCACCCCTTTTATTTATATACCACATCATAGTTCACAAGGCACTTCTATATATATTCCCTTGCAGAGTAACCTTGCAAAGTATTTTATCTTCCTCATTTTTACATACGAGAAAACCAGGAATCAGAAAAGTCTGGAAACTGCCCAAGAATACTTGATAAATAGCAGGACTGGGCTTTCCACTCAGATTTTCTTCATTCTAAAGCCGGTGCCTCTCCTGATGTCCCTCTATAGTGGCTCCAGGAGAAGTCGAGGCTGTGTAAATTTCATTCATTTGTTCAGCAGACATTTACTGGGCTGCCTACCTACGGCCTCCATGTCCCAGTATTGTGGTGAGATTCTCGTTCCACCACCAGCTGTGCCCTTGGGTCTAGGGTGGGCTTGCTCATGTTTCATGGCCTATAAAACTGGCCTTCTCAGCTGGCCCCAATAATTCACACTGGAAGAGTGCCAAAGAGAGGAAACTAGCCCTCATAAAGGAGAGCATCGCTTTTAATCTTCTCCTGAAATAGCCATCATTTCCTTCACAATGCTTAAGTGACCCAGTATCTTAATGGCCTTCGTAAAGCTCCTCCGAGATAGGAATATTTAAATGAAAAGCTATGTATTTAAGTTCGATACTAAAGTGCATTAGGGATTCTGATCTGAACTCTGGTCCTGCTTGGTCCGTCTGTGACCTGTGGGAACGTCCGCCTGCCAGACCGGTCCCAGCAAAGGTAGGCTCTCCACTGGCAGTGAACGCACAAGCCCTGAATAACACTTCCCTATTGGTTCAAAGTGACATTGCACTAACTCCAATTTATGCCACCATAGCTGCCAGCTGTAGGAACTCAAAAAGAACATATGAAGAAAGACTCAGAAGAACAGCCCAGACACAAACAGGCTTGGTAGGTGGAGCAAGATGATAGGAGATTGCAGACAATATCTAGCAAACCTCCGGCAAAGGTTCATGGAATCACGGGGCCCAGAATGTGTAGGTGGGTAGTCATTTTACTACTTCACCTAAGTCCTATCTTATGGTGTCACTTTCTTATCCAGGAACAATGACCCCCTCGATCTGAGAAATAAATTATTGAATTTCCATTCTAACTCCTCTAAGATGTGATCACATCTACCACCGTCCCCCTTCTCCCATGATATCCAGCTATGCCTCCTTATACACCTTGCATTCAGGTTGCATGGGCCAAATCATACATTGACTCATTATTCCTTTACCCAGACATGGGTACAGGTGTCAGACACTGCTAGGCACCGGGAATGAAAACATGAATAATAATCCTTGGCCTCTAGGAGCTCACAGTCTAGTGAGTGAAATCCCTAATTACAGAAATGTGACAAGTACCCCAAAACTGAGTTACACCCTGCCTCAGGGATGCAGAGGAGGGCGTCTTGATCTGTCTGAGCCATGTGTAAAAGGAAATGGAGGTATTCATTCAATGGGACAGGCTGGGGAAAGGCTGAAGGCAGAAGACACAGCATGTACAAAGGCCCCAGGACAGAAAAAGCGCTCCCCCATTTTGTGTCCTCTCATTTGAAAGCCTTTATCTCCCTGCAACATCATCTTCATTACATCTGCCTTTTGAAATCCTACCCACTTTATAAAACTCTGCTCAAACAATACCTCTTATAAGTAATCTCCGTATACTATCCTGGGCAAAATTATCTTTCCTTCCTTTTTGTTCCCATAACCTACATTTTAGCATATTCCAAAGTCTTCTCTGTGTTTGGTGACTAAAAAACAAAGTGAACGAGTGTCCTGCAGAGAGGTGGGTGCTAAAGTCATTGACAGGAGAGGAATGGCTATTTTGACAAAATAGCGCTGGCTGAGATAAGGGATGTTGAGGCCTTAGACCCATTTCCCTCTCTCAGGATGATGGCAGCAGAGAGGTGGGTGAGGGACTTATTGAGCCAGATCAGATGGTCCTGCTTTGGCCCGGAATTATACACAGTGAAGGTAAAGTTTTGTGTGCTGGGGAAAGGCATTGACAAAAACATTCTTGGCCCAGCTGGCTGACTCAGGGTTTGAGAGTCCACCTAAGAACCAGGAAGAGATCACTGGTTTGATTCCTGATCAGGGCACATTACCTGGGTTGTGGACTTGATCCCCAGTAGGTGGTGTGTAGGAGGTAGCTGATCCATGATTCTCTTTCATCATTAATGTTTCTATCTTTCTTTCCCTCTCCTTTCCTCTCTGAAATCAATAAAAATATATTAAAAAAAAAAAACAGTCTAGGGCCCTAGAGTGGACAGAAATTGGGAGCTAATACACTAAACCTAGTAATTTCAGAGTTTTAGACTTTTATGAATTAGTGAAATTTCCAATAAATAAGTAGGGTTCCTATCTTTATATTTTACCAATCAAGAACATGTTTTAAATATATGTATTATAGTAAGTCCTTACTTAATGTGGTCCATAAGTTCTGAGACTGTCAGAGAAAAGATATATAATGAAACCAATTCTGATATAAACAATAATTAACTTCCTACAGCATCTCATCAATGTTATAATGAAATGGTGTTGAACAAAATGTTATTCAAGGACCTGGGGTAAAACTGTCATAAAAGAAAGGCATCTCAACACTAAAATATAGTTGGATCATCTAAAAATAAAAGATAGCCTTTAAATTCAATATGGCTTTACAAAAATCCCATACCACTGTGCTTATTTTTCTCAATTCAAATCATTCCATTTCAGAGAAGGATACTCAACACTTTTAAATGTCTTTGGTAAGGCCCTATCCAACACCATATGTGGCCGACCCACCCTAAGGTGACGCACAATGAGTCATGCCCTTGAATAATTTCCTCCTCTTTGAGTGCTGGCAGGTCCTGTGACTTGCCTCTAGTCAACAGAATATGGTGAAGGTGATGGGATGGTTGCCCATATCAATCCTATAAGACTCCATCTTAGCAGGCTGGAGGGAGATTCTTTTGCTGGCCTTGAAGAAGAAGGTGTGAGGGGGCCCTGATACAGGGAACTTCAGGAACTTGATGAGCTGAGTGTACCCCCTGTATGACAGTCAGCAAAATACTGGATCCTCAGTCCTACAACCACAGGAACTGAATTCTGCCAACAGCCATATGAGCTTGGAAGAGCAACCTAAGCTCCAGAAAAGAACACAGACCGGTTGACACCTTCTAGCCCTGTGAGACCCTGATAAGAGGATCCTGGTAAACTAGGCCCAGATTGCTGACCCATGGAAACTGTGAGGAAATGTGTTTCAATCAGCTAAGCTTATGTTAAGTTATTACGCAGCAATAGCTAAGTAATGCACCAAACTACAAGCTTCTGGAGAGAAGAGCTCACAGGGCTTAGAATAGCTGTCTGCACATAAATGCTGGGGAGTAAATGCTCCAGACTGATGGGACTAGCCCTGAGGATGTCAGTGGTGCTGTCTCTGTTTATCAGGATGCTGAAATAGTGGAAAACATGCAGTTGGAGCTGTTAACACGGTGGTCTTCATAGTTCCAAAAGTCCTCTGGGGGTTCCTTTGGGCTACGATCACATTGCTAATATCTTTATGGAAAGCCAAGGGGATCTCCCCAAGGACTAGTGAAACAGAATTAGTACACTGTGTGCTCTGAGTTGCAAATCAGACATTCAACAGCACAGTTTTATCCTGAGATCTAAGACAAAAATTCCCAAGAGGTCTGGGTGGGGTAATGCCCTATGTGGGGAATCCAGATCATAACAACCATAACCATGACTGACACACAGATTTCATAGCAGGCTTCCTAGCATCATCACACCTGATTGTTTCAGCAGTCTTACGGTATCAGGTGTTATCATTAGTATATTCATCGTACAACCAGGGAGAGTGATGTTTAGAAAAGTTACAAAACTTGCCCAAGGTCACCTGGTAGGAGACATTTCTTTGACACAAATCTAGTGCCATTTTCATGAACAAAACCATGATGCTCTGGAATGAGACCATTCATGGGGCTTAATTCCACAATTTATGAAAATCCTAATCTCCCTGCCCTTCCCTCCTGTGCTAATAGGTGTGAGATAAAACCTCTGAGGAGGACAGCACAGGAATACTTAATCTGTTTTCAATAGAAGCTCATCTTCCCTACGTTGGCCTTGAGAAATAGAGACTTCAAATGTGGTGACTGTTCTCAATGAAGCATAAACAAAAAATACGTCTTTTTCTTTTCCTGTCACAAAATGCCCCAAGACATTATCTCCTAACTGCAACATTATCTCTGATTCATATTTAAAGAACAAACATTTTGCACCCTAATGTAGATGATAATTAAACTTTGATTTTTTTTGTTTATTCTTAAGTTTATTTTTTTATTTATCTTTATTGTTGAAAGTATTACAGATGCCCCCCATTGACCCCCTCTACCCCGCTCCCAAGCCCTTCACTACACTATTGTCTATATCCATGGGTTGAATATATAAGTACTTTGGCAACTTTTGCACCCCCTACCCCCCAACCCCCCCTGAGATTCATTAGTCTGTTGCATGCTTTCATGTCTTTGGATCTATTTTGTTTATAGCTCTTTTTCCTAGTTACTTTCACATGAATTTCTTTTTATTTTACTTTGTCCAAAGTAACTATTTGGGAGAAACAGATCAGGAACTAGCATTTATTTATTGCTTTCCAAGGGCCAGACACTGTTAAGCCCTTTATAAATGTTTTTTCATTAAACCTTACAGCAATTCAATAAGGAAAATATTATTATTATTGCTTTTTTTTTTTTTCCAACTGAAAAAACCGAGGGTCAAGAGATGAAGAAATGTGCTTGCTTGATATGACTCAGAAAAGCTATGGATGGGACCTAAGTACATATAATTCCTTAACCTGCCCCTTCCTTCCTTTTGCCTCCCTTCTTTCCTCCCCTGGCCTCCTCATTCCAAATACATGAACAAATCTCTGGCCCTGGGGACAGAAAGTTCTGGTCCTACCCTAAAGAGTTTCAGTGTAGAGAACAATATAACAGGGCTCCATGTTGTGAGGGAGGGAAATAGCGGAAGCCTGGAGAAGGTCACTGAGACTGAACAGTCAGGGAAGGCTCAGCTGAGCTAAGTTCTCCAAGAGAGCAGGGCATACGGTCCAGATGTACCTGGAATGAGGAGGCTCAGGGTCCTGCCAATTCAGTGGTCGGCATGACTGGGATGCTGAATGCGAAAAAAGACCGGCAGTGACAAATCTAGACAGGGTGACTCAGGCTCGAGCCTTTTGCGCAAAGCTAAGGAACCTGGACTTAACCCACCATGGCCCAGGTTCACATATTATCTCCAAAGAGAGAAGACATTCACATTCACAACACATATTCATAGGTTTAAATATAATTATGCTCAATTCCGTGCACTCTAATTATAACTCTGTTCTCTTTATTCCCCACATAAAAAATTAAGGAATCACAATGAAATATTACTCAGCCATAAAAAAGAACAAAATCTTACTCTATGCAACAGCATAGAGGGACATAGAGGATATTATGCTTAATAAAATAAGTTTGTTAGAGGAAGACAAATACCATATGATTTCACTTATATGTGAAATCTAAAGAACAAAATAAATAAACAGATGAAATTGAAACAGACACAGAGATGGGTGGTTGTCAGAGGGGAGGAGGGTTGAGGAGGAGAATGAGGTGAAGGGCTTAAGAAGTACAAATTGGTAGCTGCAAATTAGTCACGGGGATGTAAAGTACAGCATAGGGAATATAGTCAATAATCTTGAGGTAACTATGTATGGTGACTTTTGGGTACTAGAGATACCGGGGTAGGGGCAGGAGGCACTTTGTAAAGTATGATTGCCTAACCACTATGCTGTACACCTAAATCCAAAACAATATTGATAGTAAATTGTAATTAAAAAATTAAAATGAAAAGAAAGAAATGAATAAATCAAATATCATGAGAGTTAATGATAAAAAGAACCCTATATCCAGTCCAAGTTTTCTTTTAGGAAGTAAATCCTTTGTAATTATTCATACTTTACTATGAATAGCGTGACTCACAGCACACTTCACACCTGATCTGGGCACAGCTGCCCATATCGATGCCTCCTGGGGCAGGAGGCACCTGCTGGCTTCTCTACGGAGTCTTGCAGAGTTCCTTCTAGCAGGCTACAATCTCCCCTGTGCTTCCTTTGAATGCTCTCGCAAGAGAAATCCTCCAAAGGCTGACATTCCTGGAGCTCCTCACATAATCCCTCTGCCACAAAAATGTCTCTCCTGCTTCCGCCCGAAAGAAAACAAAGATGAGCGCTATTCAGAGCACAATCAATGTCATCACTTGTTAAAGAAGCAAAATGGGGAAGGGCCCGGGAGGCGGAAGAGAATAAAATGTACTGCTGACAGTGGAGGATTCCAAAAGCTCATTCAATTTCATTTTTAAAGGAGAGAAGAAAACGGATGAAAATAGAGACTTCAAAAGAGTAGGTGTTAGAGAAGAGGGTGCTTTGTTTGTGTGGTCATGGCACAGCTTTTGTCCACAGACAGTACCTGCCAGGACCATGTGGTCCAAGTCCTTCCCCAGACACTGGAAACATGCCTGACTGGCTTGGAAACAGATAGCCGGTCACTGTCATTCCATGTCTGTCACCTCCCCTTTGAGCTACGGGTGACTAGATGAAGGCCGTGTCTCTAGTCCGTCAACTCAGCAGAAGTGGGCATTCATTAAGCAGAACGAGGACCTGGATATCCCAGCTTCCTCCTCCTTGTTGGCAGCGTGGATGGAAGCCCAGCTGGTTGCAGGACACGCTGCCGCAGCAGGCAGTGGGCAAAGCAGACAGATGCTGCTGGAACCCCTGTGGTGTTATGGGGAACTACAGTGACCAAGTAGAACTCTCTTCAGGGGATTCTACGGGGGCAGCCCTACTTAGCAGTCACCTTAGAGGCTCTTCAATGGCACTCCCAGCTCCACTTGGTCAACATGCCAACATGCCAATCACCATCCACCAGTAGGCAGGGCTGGGGTAAGTCCTAGTGCTACTGACCCTGGGGCTGGTGAGCTAGGACCCACAGCCTTTCACCTTCCCACCACCCTGCTGCTTCAGGCTGGGCAGTGTGATGCTATGGAGAAAGTTAGCTTTGAAGTCAGAAAAACATGGGTTCAATTCTGGACTCTACCTTTTATTAGCTCTTTGACTTCAGGTAAGTTACTTCTCTGACCTTCCTTCTATGCACGTCCAAAAAATAAAATCCTAAAAAAAAAGCACAACTAAGTGATAGCTAATTCTAATGTGTGCAGCTGAAAATCAACCCTCTCTGAAAAGCACAATTATTTTAACATTTTAAAGAGATGAATGTGGAAGAAACAATTTTTTTTCCGGTTGTGTATTTTTTTTTTCCCCAGAGAAGAAGGGATAGGGAGAGAGAGATAGAAACGCTGATGATGAAAGAGAATCATCTGCTGCACATCCCCTACTGGGGATTGAGCTGCAACCGGGGCATGTGCCCTGACAGGGAATTGAACCATGACCTCCTGGTTCATAGGTCAAAGCTTAACCACTGAGCCAGGCCAGCTGGGTATTGTGTTTTTGTATATATTTTTTTAATTTCAGAATTTTCCTAGGTCAAGCTCTACCACATCATTTACCTTAAATAAAAACGTGCAAAATTATTTCCATTTAACTTAATATTGACAAATTCTTTAAAAAATTATTTTAAATCCTCACCTGAGGATATTTTATTGATTTTAGAGAGAGAGGAAGGGAGGAGAGAGAGAATCATTAATCAGTTACCTCCTATACACACCCCCACTGGAGAATGAACTCACATCCTGGTATGTGCCCTGACCCAGAATCAAACCTGAAACATTTTGGTGTATGGGATGACACTCCAACCAACTGGGCCACACCAGCCAGGGTGACATTAATCAAATCTCAGTCCTGTCTCACATGACGTGCCAGCAGCAATGGACACAGTTGGTCACTCCCCTTCCTGGAAACAGCTTTTCTCTTGGCCTCTCTCTCTCTCTCTTGGATTTCTCCTCCCTCATTGGTCATTCTGACTCAGTTTCCTTCACTGGTTCTTTCTCATCTCCCCAACTTCTAAATGTTGAGACATCCCAAAGCTCAGTCCTCAAAATTCTTCCCTTCTCTACCCAAACTCATTGATTAAGTACTGTCATCCATTCAAATGGTTTTCAAAAGCAAGCTACATGACAAAGTCTCCCAGATGTCCACCTTCAGCAGATACCTCTTTCCTGAGCTCCAAGTTCCTTTATGCAGTCCCTGCTTCATAACTATGCTTGTGCGTCTACTCCACATCTCAAACTGAATGTCCAAACTAACATTCCCACAGCCTTTTCCTCCCTCATGCTTCCCACTCAGTAAGTGGGCACACCATCCTTCCCAGTTTCTTAGCCCCATTCTCAATTGCTCTCTCTTTCTCATACACCAAAGTCATAAAAAACTCTGCAGGCTCTATCTTTAAAATCCATTTGGAATTTAGTTGTTTCTTAACACCTCCACCACTTTCTCTCTGCTCCAGCCATGCCTATCTCCTCCACATCTCCTTGTTTCCACGTGCACTCCCTCATCACAGTGATTCTCAACACCCACCGCCACCAGAGCAAGCCTTTGAGAAAACAAGCCAGACCTTGCAACTCAAGAGTGGTAAGATTATGTCAATGTTTACAAATGGGGAAACAGGCTCAGAAAGGTTAAGTAAACAGTCACACCACTGATAAGTAATGGAACAGGAATGATTTAAAACCAGCTTCTCTGAATCCAATGTCCATACTCTTAATCATAATCCATACTGCCAAGAAACCATCCTGTGCTTTAAATGCAAAATACATAAGCCTTAGTGGAATTGAAATATACCATTTCATACACACAAGATTTTAAAGTACATTACAGATTGACTCATTCATTCATTCACTCATTTATTCATTCTTTCATTCAACAAATACTGCTTGAAAATTTATTATACGCCTGGCACTATTCTAGATCCGGTGATTCAGCAATGAACACAGAAGACTGTCATCACAGGGCTTATAGTCTAACTAGAGGCCCAGTGCACGAAATTCGTGCACTGGGCCTCTAGTTAGACTGGGGGGGGGGTCCCACATCCCAGCCTGCAGGGGGGGGGTCCCACATCCCAGCCTGCACCCTCTCCAATCCGGGACCCCTTGGGGGATGTCCAACCAGCAGTCGGACATCCCTCTCATAACCCAGGATCACTGGTTCCTAACTGCTCACCTGCCTGCCTGCCTGATCACCCCTAATTGCCTCCCTCTAATGGCCTGGTAACCCCCAACTGCCCCCCCTGCCGGCCTAGTCACCCCCAACTGAACCCCCGCCAGTCTTTTTGCTCCTAACTGCCCCCCTCCCGCCAACCTGGTCACCCCTCACTGCCCCCTCTGCTGGCCTGGTCACCCCCAACTGCCCCCCTCCCCCCACCTCCACCCCCCCCCCCCCCCCGCCGTGGGCCTGGTCACCCCACACAGCCTGCTGCTCATTTGTTTGGTTGCCCCTCACTAACCCCCCCTGCCGGCCTGGTTGCCCCATGCAGCCTGCTGCTCAGTCATTTGGTCGCCCCTCACTAACCCCCCTGCTGGCCTGGTCGCCCCACGCAGCCTGCTGCTCAGTTGTTTGGTTGTCCCTCACTAAACCCCCTGCCAGCCTGGTTGCCCCAAGAAGCCTGTTTGGTCGTCCGTTTGGTTGCAATGGTCACTTAGGCTTTTATTATTATAGATGAGGGAGACACACAATAAAACAAAATAGATAATATAAGCTATAAAGAGTAATAAGGCTGCATAAAGACATAGGGAGAATGGAGAACAACCAGTAAAAAGAAGCAGAGAAAGGGATATTCATAATGCATGGAAGAATTAGCAAGAGGCCAGCTACACTGAAACAAAGTTAGTAGGAGGTGAGTGGTAGTAGTAAACATTATACTTGATGGTGAATGGTGAGCTTAGAAGCATTAGTTATATCACCTCTCATGTAACCTGAAGCAGATGCAGCAGAAATTCTTCTTGCTCCTGAAGCATTAAAGGAAATGCTTCTAAGCTTTCGTTGGATTAACAGATTGAACTGTCAATAGGTGCCTGGCATACAGTTCATACTCAATAAGCCTTACTATCTGACACTTGTTCGACTTCAAAACAGTCTTCACTATTCTTGGACACTTGCATTTTGATATAAAATTCAGAAAATCTGTCAAATTATAAACATAACCACACATGTTAAGATTTTGATCTAAGTTGCACTGAATGTATTGCATTGTCTGCAAAAACAGCAATATTGATAAAGAAAACAAGAAAAGATTTGTATACAGAACACACAAAGACCTACATATCAATAAGAAAGAGAACCACTCAAGATAAACATAGGGCAAAGCATATGAGCATGAAATCTAGAAGAGAAAGCCTGCATGGCCAATAAACGCATGAAAATAAGCTAATCTCCAATGTATTCAGGCAAAGGCAAATTAAAACAGAGATGAAGAATCATTCCATACCCCTCATATTAGCAAAAACTAAAAGCCTAACACAGTACCAAATGATTTCATTATTGCTTTTTGCATGGCATGCAGGGCACTCTCATACCCTGGGGGTGGGTGTATAAATTGGGAAACCCACTTTAAAATACCATTTGGCAATATCTCCTAAAACCAAAGATGCATAGATAGTAAGACTCAACAATCTGGTCCTAAATATTCTCCCTTGCAGTATTCTGTCACATGAGGCCAAAGGGATGGATAAAGGAACAGTTATGAAAGCTTTTGTTGTTAGCATCCCACATTGTAAACTACCTAAACGCTCATCATCCAAAGACTGGGTAAATACATATAGTTACAGTCATTTAACCAAATACAAAGTAGTAGTTAAAAGAAATAAAACTGAACTACTTATAGATATGGAACAACATACATAAACTTCAACAACAATGTTGAGCCAGAAAAAGTAAAGCGACATGTTCATGGTCCATGTAGATGCATTTTGGTAAAGTTTTAAAATACCTATTACCTAAGGTACATTCTGTTTTAGATAGATAATATATAAAAACACTCTTAGAAATGTTAAACACAAAATTAATAATACTGGACTCCACTTAATGATGGAACAGGTTCAAGCAGGAGTACCACCCAGGGCTTTACTGGTATCTGTAATACTTTAATCCTATATAATAAAAGCCTAATAGGCTAAGTGTCCGGTTGGCCAATCAACCTGTCAAAGTGTAATATGCTAATGATATGCTAAGGCTGCTCAACCACTTGCTAAGACGTGCACTGACCATGAGGGGGCAGACGCTCCAACCAGTAGGTTAGCTTGCTGCTGGGGTCTGCCTGATTGGGACTGAGCGAGAAGGGTCAGACACACCCTGGAGCCCTTCCCCATTCCCTCCCTGGCTGGCCAACCTCCTGCGTCTCTCCTTGGCTCCAATCATGCTCTGGTGAGGTCCCTTGGCCTGGCCCTCTCATAATCCTGGACCCCTTGGGGGATGTCGGAGAGCCAGTTTCAGCCCCATCCCACAGGCCAGGCCGAGGGAACCTACTTGTGCACAAATTTGTGCACCAGACCTCTAGTTCTTAAATAAAAAAGTCTGAAGCAAAAAGGTAAAATCTTAAGCTTTGCCAATATTGGGTAGTGGGTACAGTAATGTCTATTATATTATTCTTTACATTTACCTGTAAGCTTAAAATATGCACAATTTTAAAAGCAACAATAAAACATCTGAATGGTTTTACTAGTTGTGAGACTTTTCAGCATTTTGGTGGCCAGCTGTAGAAATATATGGCCATATGTATCTTCCCAAAATTATGTTTCTGCTTCCAAGCAAAAGGAAGCACACTGTATTACACTCATTGTCGGAAGACTGAATTTGCTTTTTACTCCATGTTGGGGTCCCTTGGAGTCGAGTAAGTGTATTTCAAGCAGACTCAGTCTGGAATGAGAGCCCCTGACTCAACTCAATGGCCCAAACCATCTCCCCAAACATCCGCAGGGAAATTTGCACGAGACTAATATGGCTTGAGTCATACTCAGTCCCCACCTTCCCTATTTGGTCTTCATAATCAAGACTTGCTTACTGAAGTATATGTTCCTCCTCCCTAACATGGAAAGCACAAGACTTTTGTACAGCCTTCTATATTTCAGTTCTGAACTCAATGAGCATCCTAGTAATCTTGCGCGTGATTACAGATGATTTCTCTAGCAACCTAAAATTGAGCTTTTTAACTCTCATTCTGACAGTGCCTATGCTATCTTTTTTTAATGGAAGCTAACAGCTATTCTGAAAATGTGTAAGCTACAGCTCAGAGATTGCTTTAACCATTTGTTTTGTTTTCAATATTGGAGATGTGTATAAAAAAGGGAAATTTTTCCCTGAAAGATAACAACTACCACCCCTTCAGAAAGAAACAAGGCAGCTGCTCCAGATGTTAAATGAATTAAATGACAACATCATTATCAAGAGTACTTATCAGATCTTCAAAAAGAATGTCATCTGATAAGGAAATAGATTCATTGAAATTGAATGATTACACAGAAATGAACAAACATCACTTCCAATGTTCTAATTTGGATCTGCAGCTAACAAACTCAACCACACTATTTCTCTTTTCTAAATAAAGAGATTTCTGGAGGCAACATGATGTTCTCATATAGAGCATGAGCTTTAAAAACAGACAGAAATAGGTTCTAGTCATAACTCTGCAAGTTATTAGCAGGTGATCTGTGGACATTACTTAACTTCTCTAAACTGCATTTTCCTCCTTTGTAAAATGGGGATGATGAAAGTGTCATGGGATAAAAATATGTATTTATGTTATGGAAATCTGTGGGGAATTAACTGAGTTGATGAATGAAAGAACTTAGAAAAATGCTTGTTACATATTAAAAAGGAATGATTAATTATTAATTATTAGTATTATTCTTAGTTGCCATAAATATTAGTCATTATCATCACTTGGTGCACATAAATAACACTGGTGAGATGTTGATGCTATTTTCTGTGGATCATCAATCAAGGAGTTCTGATTCCTACAACGCAAATGCAGAATTAAAACTTCTAAAAAGAAAGACTGCACAACAACATACAAAATATTAGAGAACATTTTCTTTCCCTAAATTGAGGTTAGAATAAACATCTCCAAAAAATTTGAACGGAAGAGCAATGGATGCCTTCCTGACTCTCCAAGACAGAAGACAGAGCTGGGGATTTTTTCTCCTGGACACTCAAGAGTTCATGCTTTTTAAAAAATATTTGTATTGATTTATTGATTTTTAGAGAGGAAAGGAGAGAGAGAGAGAGATGTGAGTGCGAAACATTGATCGGCTGCCTCCTGCATGCCACCTACCAAAGATCGAGCCCATAGCCCAGGCATGTGCCCTGACCAGGAATTGAACTGGCAACTTTTCCATGCACAGGATGACACCCAACCAACTGAGCCACACCAGCCAGGGCTTCAGTATTTTTAATATAGATAAAACTATACTATATTGTCATTTACTGTCTTCTTTACTGCTCCATGCCTGCTCTTTCCACTCAGCTGAGGGCTACAGGAGAGAAGAGATAGGTCTCTTTCCTGTCTTTACCCCTATATCAAGCACAGTGCCTACCAAGCTCAATGAATATTTAATGTAGGACTACAATGAGAAAGCGAAAACAAGTATTTACTGATCAACTGCTGTGTGCAGACACAGAGCTACTAGGAGCTTTTTACACACCACGTGGTACAGTCCCCGTAATAACACTATGAAGTAGGAACAATCATTAGCCATGATTCAAGATGGAGAAACCGAAACTCAAGAGATATTTCATTCAGGGGTGTTCCCTTTGTTCTAAGTCTAAAACCCTTATTCTCTCTACTAATCTGTATCACCCGCCTTACAGAATGAATGTGATTTAGGGAAAATGCAGGCAAATCAGCACTTTCAGGATGAAGACCCTCATGTGTGGGCCCCGAGAAGCAGAGCATTTACTTCTGCCCCATCCAGCCTGCTCTGTGGCATCAGGTTCTAAGCCCTATCTTCATCTGCTTTTCCCAAGTTTCTCACTCACTGGTCCTGTGCACGATCTGTCCAGGCCTGTGGAGCCTATTGCCTTTCAGCTCTGCAGACTTCGACTCCTAGCTGAAAGCTGAGGTCCAGGGGAAGGCTCTGGGTTCTGAGTTCTCAGTGCACCCTCGGTGGCCCAGCCACAGTGTCCATCAGGACACGTAATTCATGGACTGGCCTGTAACCCAGGTTTTTAACTAACAGGCAAGACTGAGGATGAGACTAATTGTTTAGGGGTCTGATAAGCCCAAGCGCTACACATCCATTATCGCTCCCACACCCCCCACGGCTCATATACGTTTCAAAGGCAGTGCACTAGCTGCCTTTGTTTGGTACGAACTTTATCAAAATAGGCATAAACGACAATAATATAAGGTGAGGATTTCTTCATTCATTTTATCGACATTAGTTCATTCATTTCATTTATTTATTTATTCAAGCATTTATCCAACAACTATTTATATAGAACAGTTACCTGCTGAGCCTAGTATGAGGCAAGGGAGATAAAACAGTGAATAAAACAGATGTCCTTCCCCCATGAGACTTATATTCTAAATATATAATTGGAGCTCTAACAGATTAACTGTACCTTAGAGATTATCTAAACACACTCGCCAGGTTTTAGGGAGGAAACTGAGACCTGGAATTCAACCAGCTAGGAAATGGCACTTTCCCCGCCATTCCCCATTGAAATCTCTTTCCAGTACACCAGATGGCGCCCATCTGATGAGCAACCTGTGAGCTGACATTTATTAGGCGCCATGAAATCAGGGACATTTCATCAGGCTTGGCATGCAGGGAATGGAGATTTTTTTTTTCAGTCCTCAATGCTACTGTCAGCAGCTCCACCAGAAGCAAGGGAAGCTAATTTGACAGTGTGGTGCCATTTCTTTGGGAAGAGAGCAGGAGCCCCATAAATTTTTCAGAAAGGGACTGTCATTAGTATGGCCATGTCCGGTAAAATGTTCCCAAGCAGCGGAGGCTTCCAAGGCATTTCAGCCGCCTTCTTTCATCTCCTTGAAGCTTCCAATCGCATGACATCTTACTAGAACTGTGTGGGCTGTCTTGAGAAAGGGGGACTATTTTAAAAATAGAGCTGAGTAGGAAAAATAGAAAGACACTGGAACCCACTCCCGAGACTAAAATAAACACCAAACGCCAACGCTCTGAGTTGGGATCCTGTTCTGAGTTATGCTTTTCTCTGCCTTTCCCAGCTCTGCCCCTTCAGGAAGGATTCTCCCAGCTCTGCGCACAGCTTCCAGTTTCTGCTCCCATTCTGAACAAACGTATTTTAAACCTGAGGCTGTCAGGTGAGTGGCAAGGCCTCCTCCGCAGACTATAAAAAGGAACTACATGCTTGACTGTGCATGGGGAGGTAGGGAGCTGGGGAGCTGATTCATAAGCTTTGAGAGCTGTCAGATATAATACATGTTGGACTCCCACTGCCAGCCACCAAGATGGGGCGATTTAGGAGAAAGGTCCTACATCCTGGTCCACAGGAGGTGCCTGATATACATTAGCTGCTTTCTCCCTGGAGCTTATGCTTTTTTTGTGTTTTTTGTTTTGTTTTTAATATATTTTTATTGATTTCAGAGAGAGGAAGGAAGAGGGAGAGAAAGATATAAATATCAATGACGATTTCTTCAAAAAATTAATATGGAACTGCTATTTGACCCAGTGATCCCACTTCTAAGAATTTATCCCAAGAATTCTGAAACACCAATCAGAAAGAATGTATGCACTCCTATGTTCATAGCGGCACAATTTACAGTACCTAAGATCTGGAAACAGCCCTTAAGTAAATGAGTGGATAAAAAAGCTGTGGTACATTTATAAGATAGAATACTATGAAGCAGTAAAAAAGAAGGATCTCTTACCCTATGAGATAGCATGGAGGGACCTGGAGAATATTATGCTAAGCAAAATAAGCCACTCAGAGAAAGACAAGTATCACATAATCTCACTCATATGTGGAATCTAATGAATAAAATAAACTGAGGAACAAAATGGGTCCAGAGACACAGAAGCATGGAACAAACTGTTGGATCGCAGAGGGAAGGTGGAGGTGGGTGGGTGGGTGGGAAGAGATTAACCAAAGAACTTGGTTGCATATATGTATAACCCATGGACACAGCCAATAGGGTGGTGAAGGCGGGGGAGGGGGGAGTGCAGGCTAGAAGGGGACAATGGGGGACAAAGGGGGACATTTGTAATACTTCCAAAAATAAAGATTAAAAAAAAAAGAAACATCAATGATGAAGATCATTGATCTATCAAATCATCATTAATTGGCTGCCTCTTGCACATCCCCTACTGGGGATCAGGCCTGCAACACGGGCATGTGTCCCAACCGGGAATTGAACTGTGACCTCCTGGTTCACAGGTTGACACTCAACTACTGAACCACACCGACCATGCTGGAGTTTATGTTTTACATTATGGTGTGTCATCTCATTGAAGCATCACACATCTATATTAGGTAAATGAGTTATTACCACCTGCATTTTACAAATCACAAAAGTTCAAGTCATTTGTTTGATGTTCCTCATTAAATGAGAGCAGAGCCAAAGCTCAAACCAAAACCTTGGTCCCTAGTTCTGTGCTTTTCATCCAAAACTTTCAATAAACAATCGCTCTGCGCAGGGCTGAATCACATCTGTTGCACCTACCACAGTAAGCAGAATTGAGTGGCTTGCATTTTAATCCCCTTACTAACCTCACTGAATAACGCAGACTCATCACAATGCCAGCATGCCACCTTGCTGCAGTGCACAGCTCAGAATTTATGGCCCACTTCATTAGGAGTACACACAGAGCCTGTTAGCAACATCTGTCTAAATAGAAGCCAGCATGTCACCTTATCTCCTGACCTACATTATTCTTAAGATGATTAACTCATCCTGGGGAGCAGTGCCCTGCTATCTAGGTTAACATCCTGAGTTCAAAGGTACTTGGCTCTGGTCACGGAGAGACCATCCAGAATTTTACAGCAAAGAAGAAAACAGAATTGGACTGGGGGTCCAAAACGGCGTTTTTTTTCCCTTCAAATTATAAGAGGAAGTTTATTTAGAAGTTACAGAAGTAGAAGAAGTAAGCCCTAGAAGAAATGGGCTCAGGAAACAAGTTACAAAAGCAAAAGAAGGGCCTTTAAAGCTTAGGAGTGGGAAAGAAAAAGCAACGTGCCTGAGGATAAGAAGAGGGGAAAACAGAAGAAGAAGAGAAACAGAAAGGCGCAGGGGACAAGGGGGAGCCCAAAAAGGCTTTTACAAAGCTCTTTAATTCACATTTGGCCTGGGGAGTCTAGTCTATCATTCACCCATTCATTTATTCATTCATTCACTCACTCACTCATTCATCTATCCATTTGCATGGCAATTTCTCCATTCATGTGGGAATCCATTCATTCAGCAGGTCACTTTCACTTCCCCTTTTATCAGAGAGGGGGCAAAGGCGACCAAGTGCAGTTCTTGCTCTCAAGGAGCTGCAGCCCAGTAGAAGAAGAGGCATGTAAATTAGATCATTACAACAGATCTTAAAAATGCTAAGGAACTGCCATAGGAGCCTGGGGAAGGCAGGGGCTGACTTTCAGGAGACATTAATAAGGGCTTTAAAATTAAAGGATAAGCACAAAGGATGTGAGTACCAGGGAAGGGGCGAAAGGTAGGGGATGTATTCTAGGCAAAGGGCTAGAAGAATGGAATGACAAGGCATGGCTGAAAGATGGTGAGCTCAAGATAGCAGTGGCACACATGGGACATGGGACAGGAACAGCAGGGAGGAGACACCAGAGATGGACTTTTTATGTCAAGCTAAAGAGTTTATCCTTTCTCCTCACAAGCAGAAAGTCAAGAACTCTTTCTCATCTCAAATGGGAAATTTGGATATTTGCGAGGAGACATATACTGTTCTAGGGGTAGAGGGAGTCAAACTGAAGGGGCAGAGAGCTGGTGAGAGACTGATGTCATTGACCCTGTCAGGCCTCTAGGTCCCCTCAAGAATGCACAGGAGCCAGACTCCCAGGCTGCCCCACAGAGCTCCCTCCCTGATGGAAACATCTGTGCTGTCTATCAGGGAGCTTTGGATCATGAAATGTGGTTAGTGCAAGTCAGGCAATGATTTTTCAACTTAAATTAAGTTTAATTAATTAAAATTTACACTTGTCACATGTGGCAAGTGGGGACTATTTTTACCAGAAAAAGGAACTGGCCCTGAGTGGATCTGCCTAGGCAGGAGTGAGAAACCTTTTTTCTGCCAAGGGCCATTTGGGTATATATACCAGCATTCAAGGGCCATACAAAATTATCAACTTAAAAATTAGCCTGCTGTATTTGGTCAAACATTTATCCCTGATGCCTTGGCAGGGCCAGACCAAATGATTTCACGGGCCTTATATGCCCAGATGTTCTCCACCCCTGGCCTAGGGCCAGCCCGTAGTGTGTGGGTTCTGGACTTTGTACAGGAAAAAATTTCACAACACGAGTCCAGGTGAATTTTAGAAGACATTTATTAAAGCTGGGGACAGTGAAATAAGGAAGGGCTGAGGAAATGAGCCTAGGCTGGTCTGCTTTGGCTCAAAAGTCACAGGAAAGGGGGTCTGGGGGACAGGTTTGAGGGTTTGCCCTGGATGAACTGCCACTGCCACTGCCCACTGCTCTGCTGGTTGCAAGCCTCATGGTCCCTTACAGTTTAGGAGACACACACCTGTGATGGAGGACTGGGGGTGGGAGCCACAGACCTGCCCTTGGGAAAGAGAGCTGGAGCTGGCACCTTCCTTTTCGAGGGATTTTAAAGGCTGGATGTATAGGGGAGCTCTTAGTGGAAGATCTCAAAAGAATATTCATCAGCTTTATGCTGATATAACAAAATGAGGTTTATTCTCTTAACTCCATCTGTCCTTGGGTGTGGTTGTCAAATGGCACTAATTGGATTTCTGCTATCTGTCTCCCTAAGTAGGGTGGTTTAAACTATTTACTCTCTGGTTGGAGAGAAGTGTAAACCATTAATTTTTAGGTGTCCCAGATTTAGGGAAGATAGGATTTACTAGATGGCTGCAACTGCTGTTTAACTATCTGTCTCAGTTTCCCTATTCCGCTTGCCCAGGCCTGCTGGCCTGCCTCACTGTGACTGGCGAGTACAGTGTTAGAATTTCCTCAGCTGCTTCCCTCTCCATTTCCTCCTCACAGGTGCTCTAGCCTCCCAGTCTTTTGGGGTGAGACAGATTGTCCCTTTAGGGGGCATGGCTGACCCTCTATTTACTGACTGCCGCTCACTGGATTTCCATTCTGGGAAAACAGGGGCTGTGTTTATTCTGAGTGAGTTATATACCCACAGTGCCAAGCCTAGGCTCTGACACAGAGAACACAGGCAGCTCAAGCAGGTATTGCCCCTTACCCCATGGGGAGACCATTCTTCTCCCAAGGAAGCTTTACAATTAAACACAAACCACTTCAGAAACTTTGTTAATAGCCCAGAGGTAAGCCAGATTGGAAAATAAATTATTCCTGTTACCTTTATCATTAATCCAGAGGAATTTATTTCTTTTCACTCTCAGGGCTCTATGCAGAGAAGCAGATTTTTTTTCTTGGAATGGCACTCCTATTTCCTATTGCTAACTAGCTAAGCAAAAACAATAATTATATTTTTTCTAATATTTTATTATAAGAAATCCTCTAAGAAAAAAGAATACCCCAATTAACCATGAACAGCCAAAAAGGTATACAAAAATAATGAGCATAATTGGGTGGAGGGAGAAGAGCAGGGATAAAGAACGGAGAAGTGTACTTTTATGACCTTTGTCAGTCTCCCCTTCCTTCTCCAGCTCCTCTCTAATTAAGAGCTTTGTATGAGACATACAGGTTCCAGTCTATCAAGTCTAAAAGTCTGTCAGCCAGAGCAGAAAACAGATCATCACCCTCAGCAGCAATTAGGGCCCTCCTATTGGTCATGTTGCCCCATAGACCTAATACCTGTTGGGCTTAGAGTGGGGTTATTTCCTGGATGAGAGATTTATCTTTGTGTGGCGTTGGCCAGTGAACTTGGACTACACTAACAACTTTTCCTTATCTGGAACAGGAATGCCACCCATTTATATTGACTTCAGAGTCTAGCCCTTGGCAGATGCTGCCCTGGGAATTAAGAGGCTACTTCCCTTACTATGAGCTCTTGGTTGGGTTCTGCCATGGAAAGGATGCCACGGGGCTAGTTCTTCTCAACTGTGGAGCTTCTCACACCCACGGCTTTCACCTTCCACAGATAGACCCCATGGACCACTGAAAGCCCAGGTTTGCAGGTGCTCTGTGGCTACTGCATACTCACGCCTCCAGCCACAATCAAGTGACTTCCCCTAATCCTTCTACTTCTCAACCTCACATTAAAGTCTTAGAATATCTCAAGGGCAAGCCTGCTTGACTTATGACAACCCTGCAGTCTTAGGTTTGAGGGAGCTAGCTTATCTTTTATAGGCACTTTATATGAAAAGATATCACAAGTAAGTGATTATAAATTCATGCTTGAAACTGGGAGGAGCAGAGAATATATTTTACAGGCCTAACTCCAAGGTCCTAGGAAAAAAGCAACCTTCAACTTACCCTAAACTTCTTCTAAGTCTTAAAGCCATCTTTATCATTCTTTTTTACCCTCAGGGACTCAGAGCATCTTGGTGACAAAAGCATTTTCAGATGCTTCTCTTCCACCTTTAATCTTCTAACAATGAGCAAAGGGGTCACAGAGGGCCTTCCTTGGGCAAAGAGATAAAGAGACAGAGACTCCTCTGGAGTGGAAAGTGCCATGCCCTTTCCTGGAGATGAAGCGGGGAGGGGTATATGTCAGGGGCTACAGTAGATGCCCGCATTTCTACAGGAGGCACTCAGAATTACAATTCCTTATCTCCCTTCTCAAGGAAAAGGCAAAAACAAGAGGAGGGAAGAAAGCAAAGGCATACACGAGGATAATAACAACACCCACATAATTTCTTGGGTCTTTATATGACCCCTTGCTGGTTGCGTTCCAATTTTTAAACATGCTTATATGTAATTTAGTGTGTTTTCTAAACCCATGTAACAGTTTTTGAAGCCACTATTAAGAATTCTAATATTTACCAGCAAATATGAAAGGTCATAATCTACTGACCATTCTTAAAACAACTTTTAAACCTCCTTTTCATTTGTAAAAGAACCCAAATTCTCACTAAGCATTTCAAAACATATTTAAACAGAACCCATGTTTTCAGACAGTTTGCATTTGTCATTCCCTAGAGCCATGATTCTGAACATCACAAAGCAACTGGAAACATTTTAAGAAGCGCAATTTCAGATCAGTATTCTTTGATCGTTGTTATTCTAGCAGCACAATTCATGTACTTAGTAGATGCTCAATAAGTACTTGTTGAATTGATTTGAAATGGGTTGTCACCAGCTGCTAGAGAGTCCTAAAGTGGGTGCTATGAGGTTCCTCCTGCAGAGTTACTGTAGTTTATGTGAGAGCCATCACACACATTAACAGCACTAATTACCCATCAGCTAAATGGGAAAGACATGATTGACCAGCCAGGATGGATCAATACTTACATGTTTATTATTATTATTATTTTTATTTTAATCATTCTTAAGGGCTGCCTTACTGGTATAATTACGAGTGGTCCCTGAAATCACTGTGGATGAATACAGCAGCTGAGATGTACTTAGAAAAAATCTATAGAGGATTAATGGTTAATGGTGCATCTCTCCAGCACACTCTCATGTGCATGGACCTACACAGTAACTTCTCCAGAGACTTTTAGCTTCTAATCCTGTGTCTTTTGCTGATGACTAAACTAACCAAACTCTAAACATCCATCAAGCTCCCAATAAGCAGAATCTTAATCTCTTTCTCTCTCCATCTCCCTCCCCCTTTTCTCTCTCTCTCAGTGTGTGTGTGTGTGTGTGTGTGTGTGTGTGTGTGTGTGTTTTGGGGGAGGGGGAAGAATGTAAAGAATGGGGAGAGGAGAGTCAACCATCAACCATGCTCAAAGCCAATGCCTTGCCCACCTCCCCCCACCTTGTCCCTGCTCTGTACTCTGGTGCTCACTGTTTCCTCTGTTCTTGCATCCATCCAGTTTTTGACCCCTACCTAGGACTCCCATTTTGCATGCCTGCTGGACCAGGTAGTTTTTGATGCACTGGAAGTTTACTCCTTGGTCAGATCCTGTCATCATTTGGGCCTTTGGAAAGCTAGATCCACTGGAAGCAGATGGATCCTAGCATCGCCTACCACGTGACAAAAGCAATGTTGGTGGTGGCTTCTGCACACCAAGAATATAGACCAATCCCAACAACTTCATAGGAGTCTGGGACTTATTGAGCAAATGAAAAGGATATTGAGGGTGTGCCTTTCTTAAACATTTAGATCCAGCCCATCCACATCTGCTACTCCCCACAGTCATCTTCTAGTCAGCTTAAAATAAAAATCCAGCTTCAAATTCCTCGTTTCCTTAATCTTTACTATTTTCTCTACCAAAATATTCTGCCTGCTCCTTCCTTAATGTGGAAATACACCACTTCCCCAGTCTATGTATTCCCTTGTTTTGCATTCTCTCCTGGGCTGGTCTTTAGCGCAGTTGGTTGTTCCATCTCTTACACCAATTGCATTTTTGTCCCATGCCCTTAAAAAAAACTAACAACATTTTAATTATCTTTTTCTACGTCAATTCCCTAACTAGACAGCGAGCTTGTCAAAGGCAAAGCACCAAGTCCTTTTGCCTTCGGGTTCCAAATATCAAACATGTTGCTAGACATATTCAACAGGCACAATAAATATTAGACATGTTTCCTAAAAGAAAGGGCAGCTGAACAAATGAACCAATGTCGGAAAGATGGATATAGATGGCAAATGACTAAGCAACGAGTCTCCGCTCCATGCCTTATAGCTGATGAAGTCACACATCATCAATTTGGTAAAGGATAGATTAAAATAAGGACTGATAATGTCCTGCTGAAAAGTCTGTCTTGAGAAGTACAGGACACTACTTGTTGCTTTGTTACTCTCAACCAGTGAAAACAATATTAATTGCTCTGTAAATTAGGGACACAGGATTGCATCAAAACTTCCTTTCTCTTTCAACCTGTGACTTCAAATAAACACCATCCAAAGTTACTTACAACACCCAGTCTCTATTTCTTCTTTTGTAAAATGAAGATAATGGCATATAATTCATGAAATTATTTGGAAGAAAAAAGGCTATAATTTATGTGGAAGTATAAAGCAAAGGGGTGATCACCTAGTAGTCAATACATTTGCATGGTCCTCCTTTTGCTTGTATTGCCAGGGATTTGGATCCTAATATATCTTCTGTAGTAGACTGCTATCAGAGTTCGCAGGTTGCTCTCAAAGCCAGACCACATTTCCCAGCCTCCCTTGCAGTTAGGTGTGGCCTTGTGACCAGTGCTAGCCCATGGGATATAAGTGGAAGTTATGAGTGCTACTATCAGGCCTGTCCATAAAAATCACCTGTGGACAGGCTTCCCTTTCCTTTGTATCTTCCAGATGTTGTCCAGAATGGAGGCCAGCCCTAGGAAGGGCTTGAATCTGCTTGTAGAGGATGTCAGGGCCTCCTTTCATCTGTGTCCTGAATGACTTCATGGAAACAGATGGCCACCAACAGGTTCATCTGTCCAGTACTAACATAAGCAAGAACTTAACTCCAACTTTTCTTCAATGACTACACATTTTGCATGAGAGGGGCTTGAAGTCCCCTAACTAATATAACTCCACCTCCTTTAGGGCAGCACCCACAGCACTGAATACACAACAGAACTAGACCAGTGCTTGCAAATAGTAAATACTCGTCAAGCACTTCTAAAAGAAAAAAACGCACGGCTATATCTATCAGCTAACAAGTGCCAGTGCTGAGAACTTGTCCTTGAATTTGAATTCATGGACTTTCTCAAAATTGACTATAAACACAATGTTCAGAGTATTATAGCTTCTGGCTTTCCTACCGTGTACTTCTCAGCACACATTGATTTTGAAGCTCAAATCTTTGCAATTCCCTGACAATGCTATTCCTCAGAATAATGAAGGAGGAAGGTCCCCGACACCCACAGTTGTAATGGTTGCATAGGAACTGTTATTTTCTTTAACCACAGGTATCTGCCTTTGCTCAGACCCTCATTACAGTGCATGCAATGTTTTTTAATCTCCAATACATCGTTCCCGAGCACTTTTCCTCCTTCTTGTGAAACCCAGTCGCGTCCCTTGCTGAGGCTGTATTGACTTGACTATCATGCTTCCCAGGATAATTCTCAGCATCACCCCACCTGATTTCTGCTGCCCCTCAGACAAGAAAGGTATGATCTCTAGATGTGGGCCATGCCAAGTCAGACCTTCCCATAAGGTTTCACACAGTGCTTCAGACTTGACCCAATTACTCAATTGTCAAGTGTCTACTGAAGGCCTTCTATGTGCCTTTTGATGGTAAGGAACTTAGGATCTAGTTGGGAAAATAAGACAAATAATCAAAGAAATATAGTCACTGAATGTTTTTAAACATTTTAAATAGATTTTTAGAGAGATAGGAAGGGAGAGGGAGAGAAACATCAATGTGAGAGCAGAATATCAAACAACTGCCTGCTCCTTACCAGGGATCAAGCCCACAACCCAAGCATGTGCCCTCACCAGGAATTGAACCTGCAAAGTTTCAGTGCATGGGACAATGCCTGACCAACAGAGCCACACTGGCTAGAGCTAGTCACTGAATTATAATGTTGAACCTTGGATATATGGAGAAAAACATCCATATTTGCATTATGCCAAGTTATTTTCCATCATCTATTTGTTTGTTGAATATCATGTCCCAGGCCCCTTTTTTGAGCTGGGGGTATATCAGTGAATAAAATAATGCTCCCACTTTAATAAGCTCTCAACTGAATACTTCTACTTACAATTTGATCCAAACACATCATATCTTTTCTCGAATCTACACAGGCTAACCCTCTGCCTAGCATGACCTAATGCTCTTTCCTCCACTCCACTCCCCCACTCCACTCCATCAATCCAACTTTCTGTATTGACAGTTACTCTCTCCATTCAGATTTCTGCCCACGCATCTCCTCTTCTATGCTGCTCAGATCATCTATTTTTTTAGACTAAAATATGTTCTTCTCTGTGTGCCTTGCAGTAATTTTCTTTTTGCATTTGTCATGTTCTAATTAGAAATGTACAGATCTATCTCCCCTCTTAAAAGTTGGTGTTGGAAGAAAGGGCCCGTTTCTTATTAACCTGTAGGTCCCCATGTGTCCAATCAGGACTGGCACACACTAATTCAGCAAACTATGGCTGTCCTGGACTCAACTTATGAGGAGGAAGTCAGAGCTCAATGTAATAAAAGTGCATGCCGATGACCACAGAACTAGTTAGTAGCAGAACTGAGACTAGATCTGTGCCTTTGCCCAGATAAATCAAATTCATTGCCATGGACCATGTGGTTTGCAGGAGTTTTGTATGGAGACAAATGTTAGTTCTGCACCTCAATTGGCAGAACACAGTACACCAATCTGTCTACGTTTGATAGTGTGATTATTTATGTTACTAATCTTTCAATATCTTTTGTGTACAAGCTACAACTATTAAGAAATAAAAATATGTAAAACTAAGGCAGTACCTTCACAGGAGGTCATAAACTAGGGGAGACAGCAAACATATTAAAAACTATATTTATCTCCCTCCTTCTATCCCATGTTGAAATCCTGGAAGGGTAAACCTAGAGAGGTTGTTTTTTTGTTTTTTTGTTTGTTTTTGATATTTTCCTATGGCCTAGCACACATTTGACACAAATACTAGCAAATCTAAAATTTTTCATTTCCTCACATTCTAGTAAGAATCCACAGCATTTCATAATTTGTACTTGCAAAGCATTACAAAATATTGCGCCCACAGCGAGGAACCACTCACTAACCAACAGCTTTTCACTAATTCATTATTTTGGTAAATACACTTATTTAGTTCGTTTTTGTTACCTCATTAAATTATTAAATGCTCTACCTGCATAATTTCATGTTAAAGAGAATAATTCCAGTCCTCATTTTACAAATAAGAAATCTGAGACCCATAGAGGTAAAGTAACTTGACTAAACTCAGCCAGACAGCAATTTTTATTTTATTTTTTAATTATTTTTTTATTATTTTAAAAATCTTTATTGTTAAAAGTATTACATATGTCCCTTTTTTTTTCTCCATTGACCCCCTCCAGTCTGCCCCTGCGCACCCTCACCCCCACCCCAGGCCTTCACCAACCTATTGTCTGTGTCCATGGGTTATACATACATGCATATAAGTTCTGTGGTGGATTACCTCCCACCGGCCCACCCTTCACTGCCTAGAATTTCAACTTGGGTCTTTCTGGTTTCAAAGCTTATATTCTTTTTACCATATCAGAATTCAGAAATTGTGAGCATAGTGGTTCGGGCAAGGGAGGGAGGTAATATTAATTGATTGGGGGGAAAAGTGATGTCATTGAATTTATTTTTAAAAGCATACATTATTTTAAATAAAAACATTAAGATGTCTAGTTGCCCACATGTCATTCTGACCCAGGCACACACGCAAAAAAAGTCCCCCAGAGTGTCCCAATGAGAATGACTGTCCTTTGAATATGCTAGTTTAAATAGTCAACTGTCTGTGCAAACACAAAATATTTTTTTGAAGTGAAAGGTTTTACTGCAAGAAGAAAGAGAGTGGCTTTGGCCTTACCCTCGTGCAGGGCCATTTCTGAGAACCCAGTCATTATCATACTGCCTAGGTATCACTGTCAATCACAAATGGCCTTAGAACCCATTGAAACGCTGAGATTTGCAGAATATTTTTCGAGGACACACACAGCTTCATCTTATGCCCAGGCGGCTCCTTTAGAGACCCATCTTTTATAACTAACTGTCTTGCCTGCTAGAGCTGAATAATTTTGTAACTAAGTATTTAAAGGTTTAGCGTTTTATACAGACAATAACCTCAAGAACACCGAGGCAGCTACTAAGAAGCTTAAACACACTCTTGAGGAGACAGAGAGAGAGGCATCATTAGACAGGTGCTTTAACTGCTGCCCCCTTGATTTTCTCTTTTGGGGACTTTCATCAGCTCAGTTTCAACAGAAAGCAAAGAAAAAACTCTTTCCTTTCAATGTGCTTATTGAAATAGAAAGGTGTTTTTTTTCTTGTTGCCCCTGAAACCCTTTTCTTCCAAACAAAACCTGCTGACAGCAGTTTTCCTTCTTTCTTTGGAGACTGTGATTTTGGAACAGAAAATGTTGGACTTCCTATGTGATCAGAGGGTTGGGAGGGCTTCAGGTTTGCTGATGTAGACATACTGACAGGAAATGACCCCCTATCGGGGAGCCCTCCCCCACCAGCATCCCTGCTCCACCTGGGCCTGAATACACATGAAGAGAGTCCCCATGCAAGATGAAAGTGAAACACCCCTCCAACTGTCTTCCTTTTCCTTTAAGTCCTTAAGGATAAATCACAGCCATTGTTACCCCATGTTAGTGAGTCAAAGACTTCAAAGAAGATTTCTGTATAACTTAAAAGAGTAGATTTAATAATAGGGGAAAATTACATTTATATTCAATGTAAAGATACATTCATTTGCCCTTCCCTTATATTTAAAAATAACTTTTATCCATCGCTAATTCTCAGTGCAAACCTGGCCCACAGCCCATATTCTCTTATTTGATTCTGTAGTGAGGTAGGCAAGATTTCAGCTAAGTAAAACTAGTCCTCACAACCTAAGCATTGGATTCGAGAGTGAGGTAAGTTGCCTGTGAAGGACTCTGGATGAGGTGAGAGATCTTATTCTATATGACTCCACTGATACCAATAAACCTCATACCTGGTTTGAAGTATCTTTAAAATAATGAAGAAATAATTAAATTTTTATTTTTATTTTTTAAAAAAAGAAAAACAAAAAAATCAGTTTGGTAACTTCCTTTCTGTGGGATTCAATGTGAAGCTTATTGTTCTATTTTTTTTTTCCATTCCTGTATGAACCCCACCAAAAATGAATGAGTGGCTACAACGTGCCAAATTTGAGGTCTCACAGTCTACTTGGAGAGATGGAGAAATATACCAACAGTGAAACTACGCTGTGATAAGTAATACAGAGGATGCAAAATAGACACAGCTGCTTTGGTCACTGAGAAGGGCGCCCAACCCAGGAGAATGGGAATGTTTTTTTAGAAGCAAATGCTGAGAAGGCAGAACCAGCTTAAGGCCCTATGAACACACAGCTGGGACTGGCTGGGCGCAGGGGTCCTCAAACTACGGCCCGCGGGCCACATGCGGCCCGCCGAGGACATTTATACAGCCCGCCTGGTGCCGCTGCCTGTCCTGCTTAGCAGCCGACTAGTCCCGGGCCCGCAGTGCACATAGGAATTTGTTCATAGTCTTTTTTTTTTTTAACTATAGTCCGGCCCTCCAGCGGTCTGAGGGACAGTGAACTGGCCCCCTGTTTAAAAAGTTTGAGGACCCCTGGCTCGGGCATAGTTAAAAAATGGGTGGTAAATGGTAGGCACATCACTAAGTAGCTTAAAACCATGCTAACCTGAAAGATGAGAAAGCCAGAGAGTGGCAGGACCAGTTTTGTGTTGGAAGGTGATTTCAAACAGCCAGGGCCAGGCAGATGGATGGATGAATCAAGTCGGAAGAGAGAAAGATGCCAGCAGCACATGCAATGGAACCCTCGCTGTCTTTCAAACAAGGGGAAGGAAACCAGCTCCTGCATCCCTCCCCTATGCTTCTTGAAGGGAGCAAGCACACAGGTGTCAGCCAGCCAGGATAAGCCCTGTCCCTGTCCCTGTTGGGAGGGGCAGTTCAGAGGGGACATGAGAGGGAGACTGTCTTCATCTCCGTGACCAGCTGAGTAACTGTTAACTCGGCAGACCTCATTATGACTCGAGTAAGGCTTCAGGCATAGACTTGGAGGGCCAGCAGGAGGAAGCCAGCCCAGCTTTGGCAGCAACACGAGGGTATTTGTATCTCTGTCTGGTCCCTCCCTGGTTGGCAGTTGGCTCAACATGCAGAGGGAGAGGGCAAGATTCACCAGCCCTCCCAAAGGTTTCCCAGTAAGAACCAAAATCAAGCAAATGGCCTGGGATGGGAGAAGAAGAAAAGACATTGCAACATACTGACACTTGGATTAAGGACGTGGTCTCAGCAGTAAGAAAGGACATAAGGTCTTTCAAAGCCACCACAAAACAATGCAACTAAAACATCTTTACACTGAAGAGAAAACCCTGTAATTGAGCACTCTTATTTCTGCATTTCTTCATATTGTTAGTGTATTTATTTTCCACATAAAACTCTGTGTCAAAAAACACATCAAGGCTGTCTTCGGCTCCCCATTTATTTCAGTCTCTGACGAAAAATAATTGCTTTGAAGGGGGAGGGGGCACCGTGTTTGGACACCCTTAATCAGCGCATTACCTGATAGGACATTTATTAAGGATAAAATGTTTCTTTTATCCCAATAGCTGCCTCAGCAGTTGTTGAAATGAGGAGGGGGAGGGAGGGAAAAAAGCCTTTATCATTTCCTGATCTCTCCAGCAAATTGCCAATTTATGCACAGAATATTACAAATACTGCTGAATTATTTGAGCCTGGAATTAATTTAGAGAATCTCCCCCTTCTTTGAGTGCCCAGGGATTTGGCTTATCTTTATTTGCCGAAGGAACCATGTCACTGAAAGCAGTCCCGGGATTATTTCAAGTGAATGAATAATGAAATCGCCCAGCTTTCTAATGGTTTCCAAACTCCAGGACCAGCTCAGGGGCTCTTGTGGGCGAGTTCACAAGCGGGGTTCCCTCCGGTGGAAGAAGCACACCCAGGCTGGGACCAGGAGCCTCTGTGGAGCAGGCAAAGCCAGGGAGGGCCGTCCACTGTCACTGGGGTTACTGAAGGCAGCTCCGGAAAATGGAGAGAAGATGTTTCATCCTTCAGCCAGCCAGGAGACAGTATCATTAGGGTAACACACACAAAATAATCAATTACCAAAAGTGGCTATTTTTTTCAATCATCCTTCACTAGCGTGAAATCCCTTCATCATGGCAGAAATCGTGGCTCTTGCTGCAGGTAAAATATGCCCAACAAGAGAGAGGACTTCTCGGCTTTACAACAAGGGCAGATTCAGGATGGAAAACAAAGAATACATATAAATTACAGATTTACATAGAGTTTTCAATGGCACATAGCTGCACTTCTAAAAACCCTCAGCTCACCCATGCTGGTCATTTAGTAGCAAAAACCTTGGTTACTCATTTCCTTTTCTTTTCTCCCTAAGCCATGGACATTTATTGAGGAAAGCAATGTAAGTACAGAAAAGAAAACAAAACCTATGCATAATCTACAAAACCAGTGCTACACATGCACTGTTTGGCAAATTTCACTTCAATAATTAATTCCTCTACTCCTGCCCAACTAGACACACAAATGCACACACACAGATAAAATTGAAAATGTAGATTTTTTAATGACGTTTATTTTAACATTGGATAATGAAAATGTAGTGCTTGAACATTTATATGGTGGACTGACATCCAAATCCAGTATTATAAACAGGTTTTAAAATACTTTATATTTTTTAATATTTTTTATTGATTTCAGAGAGGGAGAGAGAGATAGAAACATCAATGATGAGAGAGAATCATCGATCGGCTGCCTCCTGCACGCGACCCCCCTCCCCACCAGCCCCCACCACTGGGGATCGAGCCCACAATGTGGGCATGTGCCCTTGTCCGGAATTGAACCCAAGAACCTTCAGTCCACAGGCTGACCCTCTATCCACTAAGCCAAACCAGCTTGGGCTACTCTATATTTTTAATAGACATTTTTTTCATGACCATTTATCCTCCCATACCTTCCTCCACCTCCACCCCTACTCCCGCAATCACCACACTGCTGTCTGTGTCCATGAGTTCTTTCTTTCTCTCTTTTTCTTTTCTGCTCAATCCCTCCCCCTATTTTGCTTATTGGTTCATTTTGTTCAATAGATTCTACACATGGGTGAAAGGTACTTGTTTTTCTCTGACTGGCTTATTTCAATTAGCATAATGCTCTCCAGGTCCTGCTGTCACAAAGGGTAACATTCATTCTGCATTCCTTTTTCTTCTTCTTCTTTTTTTTTTTTTGTTAATCCTTACTGAGGATATTTTTTTCCATCGATTTTTAAAGAGAGTGGAAGGGAGGGGGAGAGACAGAGAGAGAGAAACATCAATGTGAGAGAGACACATCAACTGGTTGCCTCCTGCACACACGTACACCAGCCAGGGCTGGGGATCCTGCAACCAAAGTATGTGCCCTTGACTGGAATTGAACCCACTACCTTCAGTCCAAGGGCTGACGTTCTAACCACTGAGTCAAACCAGCCAGGGCTCATTCTGCTTTTCCATTTAGATCATAAGAATTTTGTCAAGTCCTTTACCATTTAAAAAAAACAAAAAACTTATGACATACAATACTCCATCTTATGTCTATAACATAGAATGTAAGAGACTACTTTAAAAAAACAAAACACTATTGAACCCCAACACTCAAAACAGTACCTGGCAAATAAGAGGTACTCAATAAATATCTGATGAATGGGTAAATAAAATAACATAAATGAACGAACAAATGAATGAATACATGGATAGAAGGTTTTCCCCTTAGAACAGCTGGATACTAATGTGTCTATCACACTGACCCTCCACAGACCAGTAAGTCAGAAGCACCCTCCCTCATCATAATTTCTTGAGTAAATAAAGTCTGAGTCAAACCTGGTTTTGACTGAAATCGGTTTAACTCATTTTATTATATACTTTATACATATTCTATGAAACCCAAACAACACATTTCTTCTCCCATGACAAGTAATAGTCAGCTCTACTGTTCTGTTAAATAAAATTGCCAAGTCTTTTTTTTTTTTTTTTTAGGAGTATTCTGGTCTCTTTCTTAGTCTACTGACTAAGTTAGAATGTTACCCAACACAGTCACAGCGCCTCTGATAACATTCTGATAATTCTACTGACCTAGCATTTCAAGGCATTAAAATAAATATAATTAGTCATAAATACTAGTATCTACTGATTACACATTAAACCTAGGATATAAATTTGCTGTGTTCAAAGGGCTGCCATTTCCTGGCTATTCGGCTCTTTAGGTGTAATTTTGATACGTTTGCCTTAATGTGCCATTTATGAAATGTATACTTTAAATCAGCAGTGAAATGAACCCAGCATCAATTCAGCAAAAGTCAGGGGACTGCCACATGCATTATCCTGCCCCGTGCAACGTTACCAGCATGTTACTTCCCAGGCTGGATATTACAATTGCTCAATATTATCTCTTATTACTTAAAAGACAATTTTACATTTCACATTCAAATTAATGGCTACTCTCAAGGGGTTTATTATGTTTAATTACTTCTTATTTCTGAGTTCTCCCTTTCTCCCTGAACATTCTCTCCCTAAATGATGGTCAAAGGCTTGAGGTGTAACACAGAGCACAAAAGTTGTAAACTGGATGCTAATTAGAACAGAGGTGGAATCTGGAATGTAACCTCTTTAAACTCAAGAACAAAGAGCCTCGGAAACCTATACAAAGGTAATGTCTGATCAGTTTCAAAACCTGGCAAAGAACAAAGGTACCATCAGAGCCTTTCAGGCCATAGGCAGCACCCACCTCCTGCACACTAAGGGCCCTCAGGTCCTGCCGTTGAAGGGTCTTAGCCAGAACCACTTGCTATCACCCATCAGGCACTCAACTTTATAGACAACGCTGATCTTTTCAGATTCTGATCTTGTGCCCCACTCACTTCCTTTTATGAATTTGCCTGGTCCTTCAGACTCAAACCCTTGGAAAATGTTGCCAGTTCTCTATTCTCGTTTTCCTTCTTAGTCAAGATGTGTAGTGGCTGCTCAGCTCACGTGTCTTCTGAAGTGGTATAAACCCTGGCCCTCTCCAGAAGCAAGCATCTCGGTCCAGTTCAGACGTCCTTGACCAGGTGGCCCAAAACCCCAAAGCAGAATTCAATTCCTTCAACATCTGGCAGCGACTTCTCTTGGACTGGACCCACCCCAGTCCCAGGGCCCTTTCTAAAGGAGGTGGAATTTATAACATCAGCTTCAAAATCTTAGGGCTTGGCCTTCAAGTTGTCCTTAGAAACCCAGGATCTGGGCCAGATGGTTGTACCTGACATTCCTTCCCTGGCAGTCACCTGGGATCATGAGACCCTAGGATAACTTCCCTGCCCCAAACCCTGTTTTCCTAATTGGCGTACCCCCCTCTCTAGGTAATGGCCCCAGCCCTTGGGTTCTGCTCACGTGCCTTTTCTCACACCCCAACTGTTTCCAGGACAGGAGCCAGACTTGAGCCCCTTTTTGGTGGCCATGGTCCTGCCTCCTACTCCCAGCTGCCTTCATGATGCTGACTGTTACCTCCATTCTCCAAAACAGTGCTCTGTCAGCTGCTCTGGAATTCTGAGAGCTGACTAAATAAGGCCTAATTCAAAACTTAAAATTATGCCTATCATTTGTTTATGCATCTATGGTGAGATACATGCATTATCTCTTTCACATCTTCCCAATAATCTATATAAGATACGGTCTATTATCTCACTTTAAAGATGAAGAAAATGAGGTCAAAATAGATGATCCAGGGTTCCACTGATGAGAGAATCAAAGCCTAGACTTGACCCAGATCTTTTCTGTGCTGGTCAGATTCTTTTTCTACTCTTAGTAGTTTCCTGTAACAAATTACCACAAACTTGGTCTTAATACAACAGAAATTTATTATCCCAGAGTCCTAGAAGCCGAAGTCTCAAATCAGTTTCACTGGGCTGCAATCAAAGTATTAGCAAAGCTGTACTTCTGCTAAAAGCTCTGGGAGACAGTGCCTGCCATCCATGTCTCTTCCAGTTCTTCCTGGCTTCAGGCAGTCCTTGGCTTTGTGACTGTATCACTCCAATCTCTGCTCTGGTGGTCCCACTGCCTTCTTCCTCTATGTCAAAACTCCTTCAACCTCCTTCTTAAAAGGACCTTGTACTTAGGCCCCACCTGAATAATCCAGGATAATCTCCCTCCCTCAGAACCTTTAATTCAATCACATCTGCAAAGTCCCATATGAGGTAACATTCACAGCATCTGGGGATTAGGACATGGATATTTGGGGGGATGTTATTCAGAATGCCACACCAGTAAACAATCCATTTCCAATTTTCCAATTTCCATTCATTGAAAGCATGGGATTTTTGGGGGGGCAGGGGGCATTATGAATATAAAATTAATACTCAAAAGATTGAATTTACTGAGTTTCTAGAACAAGATGCATGCTTTCTCACATCCATGATCTCCTATATTCATCAACGTAGCAGGAAAGTGGGCATTAGTCTGCTAATATAGCAGGAAAAACTGAGGCTCAGGGGAAATAGATTCTTACCTCTTGCTGAGGGGTCAAGAAGGAAGTAGGTGAAATAAGAACCTAATAAATGACCATGACTGCTTCTCTAGCTGACCAATCACCATTCTTCCCAGACCATTCTCCCCAGATCACTGTCTAACCAACCGTTTCCTTTCTCACCTCTAGCAGAGAGACAGGGCCTCTCTTCGGTACTCTAACGAGTTGGGGAGTCATCAGTCCTTTGTGTGCTCTGCCTCCATTACCCAGGGCCATGCTGTTTGTCCTTCTCTTCTAATGCATCGACATGATTATTTCAATGAGCTTTTCTCCCAAATCTCTTTCCTCATCCATAAATTGTCTTACTTTCCCCCCTTATAATTAGTCTACATTTTTGTACTTTGAACTACATTCACCATCTGCTAGCCCAATTACGCAAATGATCCAAATCCTTTTGAATCTGGTTAAATTGTTCAACTGGATTTGTGCACTCTTCACTTCTAAAATCATCTGTGAGCCTGGATGTGACACAGCAAGTCATAAAGAGATGGGAGTGGGAAGGTGGGAGGTGGGGTGCAGGGGGTGGAAACCTGTCAGAATGATGCCAGGCACAGAATGGGAGGTGAGGGGTCGATGAGGAGAGTGAATTCTGTACCTATTCCCCCAAAGAGCCAGGGAGCTAATTGCATCAACCTCAGAATATGCAGGATCAGCACCTTTGATGTCTCATTTTTTCATGCTAAAGGAAAAAAATGAGTTTTTCTGCTTTCTTGCTTCTTAGAAGATTTTTGTGAGGGTTAATGAGATGGTTTTGATTAAGCACCTTGGAGAGCAATGCTCCATAGATAATTGACACCTGGATAATGGTACACATTTAGCTGCTGTGTAATAGAAGCTCAAGACAAAACTGCCTCTGCCAACCTTCTATCCTTTGGTCCCTGCCTTCTCTGTGTAGGATGCTCTTTGTGTCCAGGACCCTGTTGGACCTCTTTGGGTTTATGAACTATTCAGCCAACACAATATGTTAAGTAGCAGCTGGGAGATAATGAACATAGACCCAGCCCTTATCCTTGGGAGAGAGACTCAGTTTATTCAAAAGGAAGATCAGTCATGAGGTCACTGAAACACAGTGACAGGAAGCCTATAGGGAGGGAAGCAGAAGATTCCAAAAGGGGAGAAAGGAAAGTTACCAATTCAAACTGGGGCTGGCCCGTCAGGGTATTGACTCCAGAATGAGGAGCTGAACTAAGTCTTAACCAGCAAGCAGGTGTTGGCCTTGAGAGGGAGAGAGGAGAAAAAAAAGTATCACAGGCTAAGTGAACAGCATGTGCAAAGACCTAAAGAATGAGAGGGCATGGAATGTTCTGGAAGGTTTGAAGCCCTGTTGGTTCCCGGTGAGCAGAGTGACAGTGAATAACTGCAAAGCACATGTAGTAAAGGACACACCTGTGAAGGCAGCATGATTTGTCATTCACTTGGGTCTCAATGAAACTAGCACATAGTGCACAAGAAGTATGAAAAGAATATTAACCAGTGTTAAGAGAAACTGTTCCCTCTGCTCACTGCTGCCCAGGATCTCTAGGCTACTGGATCCTGCAGTGGGAACTGACTGATTAAAAATGGCCAGGGCATCAAACACTGTCTTACAGAGACTCCACGGCTCCCCAGATTTTTTGTAAATATTGCCCTCCATTTCTTGTTTGCTAATATACTGAGGAAGAAAGGAGTGAGGTGATTAAAAAAACAAAGGAACCAGTTTGCAAACCTGAAAGTGTAATCCTGATTGTCCAAGACTGACAGCATCCTTAGAGACTGGAAGCCCTCTGCAATACAAGTTGCAATAATCCCGGTGCACAGAGAGCCTGGCCCAGAGTAGCCCTGCTGACCTACTCCTCCAGAGGAGACCCAACCATTCAAAGGCTTCATCCCTCCACCTACAACATGCCGACAACACGACCTCACTAGGTCCTACCCTCAATGCCCAGAGACAGGAAGAGGATCACATAGTCCCTGCCTTCCTTCAAGGTGGTCATACGTTAGGGTAGGTGAGCCACAGAGTCCCCATCCTATATAATAAAAGCCTAGGTGGCATCACGCCCTCAAATGATGCCCTCGTGCGACATCACCACAAGATAGCCACCCTCAGTTGCCATAAGATGGCCATCACAAGATGGCCAGCAGGGGAGCGCAGTTGGGGTCAGGGCAGTTGGGGGCAACCAGGCCTGCACTGGAGGGCAATTGAGGGTGATCAGGCCTGCAGGGGAGGGCAGCTGGGGGCGATCAGGCCTGCAGGGGAGAGCACTTGGGGGCGACTAGGCCAGCAGGGGAGGGCAGTTGGGGGTGACCAGGCCAGCAGGGGAGGGCAGTTGGGAGCAATCAGGATGGCAGGGGAGGGCACTTGGACATCCCTTGAGTGGTCCCAAATTGGAAAGGGTGCAGGCTGGGTTGAGGGACACCACCCCATGTACGAATTTCGTGCACCGGGCCTCTAGTCCTATATAATAAAAGGCTAATATGCAAATAGATCAAATGGTGGAACTACCAGTTGCTATGACACTCACTGACCACCAGGGGGCAGATGCTTGATGCAGAAGCTGCTCCCTAGTGGTCAGTGCACTCCTACAGGGGGAGCACCACTCAGCCAGAAGCCAGGATCACTGCTGGTGAGCACAGCAGCGGTGGTAGGAGCCTCTCCTGCCTCCTCAGCAGTTGGACATTCCCTGAGGGCTCCCAGACTGCGAGAGGGCACAGGCCGGGCTGAGGAACCCCTCCAAATGCATGAATTTTGTGCACCGGGCCTCTAGTGATATTATAATTAGACTAGAGGCCCAGGGCACAAAATTTGTGCACAGGGGGGAAGTCCCCTCAGCCCAGCCTGCACCCTCTCTAATCCAGAACCCCTTGGGGGATGTCCGACTGCTGGTTTAGGCCCTATCTCCAGTTGGACATCCCTCTCATAATCTGGGACCGCTGACTCCTAACTGCTCACCTGCCTGCCTGCCTGATCACCCCTAACTGCTCCCCCCCGCCAGCCTGATCACCCTTAACTGCCTCTGCCTGCTGGCCTGATTTCCCCTAACTGCCCTCCTGCTGGCCTAGTTGCCACCAACTGCTCCCCCGCCCCGCTGGCCTGGTCACCCCCAACTGCCCCCCTCCCCGACCAGCCTGGTTGCCCCATGCAGCCTGCTGTTCAGTTGTTTGGTCATCCCTCACTAACCCCCCTGCTGGCCTGGTCGCCCCACACAGCCTGCTGTTCAGTCTTTTTCGTGTCCCTCACTAACCCCCCTGCTGGCCTGGTCACCCCATGTAGCCTGTTGTTCGGTCATTTGGTTGACCCTCACTAACCTTCCTGCTGGCCTTGTCACCCCACACAGCCTGCTGTTCAGTCATCCATCTGGATTTTCAGTCGTGACAGCTCCTGGCTTTTTATATATTAGGATGAAGCCACCACTACCTGGCTGTGAATACTGAGTGCCAGGCAGTAAAGTTGGCCTATCGAATACATGATCTAGTGTAATCTTCACAATAACCCTGAGGAGAGTAATCTTTTGGCACGTCCATTTAACAGACAATGAAACTGAGGTTCAATTTGCACAGTTTAAGCTACTACTCATCCCCAATAATCTGTCCCACCCAAGCAATGAAATGTGGAGCCACAATTCAAGTTTAAATCAGCTTGAATTCAAAAGTTGGGACCTTAACCATTAAGAATTAGACTGACCGTTAAGAGTCAATGAAATGACATAAACCTCATAGCCCAGAAACCTCATGGCCCAGAAAACCCTCCACCTTGGTACAGACAAGGAGACTAAGGCACAGAGAAGGGGCTCATCTGAGGTCAAAAAGCAGGTTTGAGGTGATCAGTGCTCTTGGTTTTCTGATGCTCAGAGTGATTTCACTGTACATCTCCCCCATCACCCCTCGGCCCACATCACTGGGCTTCCATTCAAAAGCATGTTATGGAAATGTTACTGTGGCTCTTATGCATGGAATGACAGGGCCATCAGTAGTCACACATTTACTCATTATTCATCATTCATCTAACCAGTACCTGTACTGGGCAAATGGAAATAAAAGAGGTGCAGCCATTCTCTTTAAGGAAGTTACTGGTTGGGGAGTGAGAGAGGAAAATTTGGAAGAAGGTAAGGGGTGGTTTCCTGCCAGTCAACAGAGAAAGTGACCATCAAAACAAATCTAATCTAGGGATGCATGTCAGAGAGGGCAGAAAGAATGCACTGGACAGGATTGAGAAACTACTCAACATGTCAGGCAGCTTCTATCTATTCATACTCAACCACTCTTGTCCCTGAGTAGTGCTATTCCCATGGCACCAATGAGCAAACCAAGGCTCAGAAAGATTAAATGACTTATTCAAGGTCACACAGCTTCCCCCCCACCCCCCAAAAAAATTCCTGCCTTTGTAGGACTTATATTCTATCAGTAGGACACAAATAATAAGTCACATTTGAACCAGGCTTGTCAGACTAGAATAACATCAGATACAATCATTAGGCAAAACAGTCCAAGACACATTTTGTTTCTCTTAGAAAGCTCTGAGCAATGTTGGGTGCCATGCGATGGGGAACCTCGGGGCCCAGGGCCTGTGCTCTTGCCCTGGGTGCTTCTCACCAGAGCTGGATAAAGATTGAGCACCAAACCCACAAGGCTGCCCCCATTTGCAGGAGGGCCACCAAGCAGGGTTGGCATTGCTAATTAGCTGGCAAGTCCCCAAAGGAATATTTCCTCCTTTTCTTTAGTAGTCAGTGGTTTTAGTCACACATCCTTTCAGCAATTACCCAGAGCTCTTTGTAGGAAAGTCATTTGCATCTCTAAGAGACTCATTTGCATCCAGTCTGACCACTGGGGCTCAGCTTCTCTGTAAGGTCCTGAACCATCATATGAAATGTGATCAAGAGCACCACAGAGCCTCTTCCTTTGGGTACAATAGGCAGGAGCACACCATCCTCATAACCCCGGCTCCCAGCCAGAGTCTGGGAGAGAAGGTCCCTGGGAATTGCTCTCCAGCCCTAGGAATATGGCTCCCATGCTCCAAGAGTACCAGGGTAGGCCCACCTTCCAGGTATCCCAGAACACAGTGGGCTTGAGCATGGTGTCACCAGCCAGGCAGTATTTCATGAGTTATCACACATGTGCGAGGCACGTGTCGGGTGCTAGGAGGCCTTTTCCCTGAAGAAGCTCATGGACTAGCCGTGTCCCTCATTGGCATCCATCTCTGAAGCACAGTGTGACCTGGGAAATTAGTGAACCCTTTGGTGTCTTAAGTATCATTAACTGTAGAATAAGAAGACACCACTTTTGTCACTGAGCTGTTGGGAAGATTCAATGAAGTGATGGATATAAAATGCTTTGGGCAAAACCTAGAAAGTAAGTGCTCATTATCAATAGCTGGGTACAGCAGTGGTGGTAGGTAGCAATGGCATAGGTGGTGGTAGACTGGTAATAGCAGTCATGGAGTAAAGGAAGAGAGAAAGAGCAAGGATGGCCATGGTGGGGGCAGTAGAGGCAGAAGCAGTGGTAGCAGCCACAGGAGTAGTAGTGACAAGGTGCTAGACCACTTAAGTGCTAGGAGGGGCTAAGAAAAATCATTATTAAAGGCGAGGTACATGAAGAAGCGGCATTTATTTCCAGGTTGGAGAGAAAAGCAAAGGAATAGTGGTGGATGGACCTGTCATTCACAGAATGCCACTTTTTGTGACAATAATTTTCATTATACTTGTTATAGCATTAAATCTTCACAATGTTTTTCAAAGGAAGAAAATGGGGGTACAAGTGATTAAGTGACTTACTCTGGATCACACATGTTGGATGGTGGAGTCTCGGTTGAAGACTCCAATCCTATACTCTGGGCCCTACACAAGGGGCGAATTGTGGATAACCGGAAAGGGGGCTCCCTGAGAGGTCCTTCATCATCATGGACCTGGCTGGGGGAATACCAAACTATAAACTTTGAAGGAAAATAATCTCCTCTTCCTTTCTGCACCCCAGCACCTGCTCTCATCATAATGCCTAACATACAACAGATTTAATTCACTAAATATCTTTAGTTCACTGACTAGGGTCTCGGGACTCTCCTATCCACTTGAGGCACTTCAATGAACAAACCCCCTCCCCGCCAAAAAAATTCTTGCCTTTGTAGGACTTATATTCTATCAGTAGGACACAAATAATAACGGGAAACATAAATATATGATTATTGAAAAATACATGATTATTGAATTAGGTGAATGAACAAATGAGTGACAGACTAGAGGATGTGTACCTGATCTGCCTCTGACCGCTTTCCAATCTGGTCATGATCATATTTTTAATCATGAATTTCATATTGGCATTCATTACAATTTCCAATGCCTGTCTGTGATTTTACCTGATTTTATAACAGTCCTGTGGGGAAGGTTAATTATAGAATCATGTGCCCTAGTCTGTGCAGATAGAAACTGAGGGTCAGAGATGCCATGGGCCTTGAACAAGGTTGAACCTCTAGAGAGTGAGGACCCCTGAGCATGGAGCCTAGACATTGAGAGCAGCTCTCCTCATCTCCAGACCCCACCTTCCCAGGCTCTCTCTCACTCATTCAGTCCTGTGGCTGAATTTCCTGCTGTCAAAGGTGAGGGAAAGTCCAGTTTTATTCTTTGGAACATCTCTCTGATCCGCTTAAGTCTTGGTCTTAACGTGTGTTCTGATCACCTACCCTATCTCTTCCTGGTGTATGTAGCAACACCTGCGCTGTCAATATCAACAACAGTAATCTTAGTAATAACAAACCAATGACTTGCATGTGCATGGTCTTTCAGTTTCCAAGGAGTTTGACTCTAATCTCAGTTGATCCTGCTGACAACCCTTAGAAGTAGGACTCTAGACCATTGTTACTGATCACATTTTGCAGATGGGGAAACAGACCCACACTCTGGAGGTGAGGAGACTGTATGCCTGAGCCAGGATGAGATGCCATGCTCTTCGCCAACATCAGTGGGTCCCCTCCACCTCCGAGCCCCACACCCAGCCCCCAGGTGCAGTGAATTTGCTCCCAATGTCTCATTCACCACCTCCTCCCTGCTCCCTTCCCATGAGTCAGCAGCTGCCTTCCGCACTCCTCATCCTCATGCGGCTGAGCCATGCAGGGTGTGCGTTCTTGTGTGGAGGGCTGTAAAATCTATTTATGGACCTAATTGTCAGTTTTCATGAGTGACAGACACACAGTGTTTTGACTACCCAGCCTAATGTGTCTGTATCTGACATTTTAAACAGAGCTCTCTCTCCTCCCCCAGCTCTTTTAGAAAGTAAATTGAGATAGCAGGTATTTTTAAATTCATATATCTTTAATTATATCTACACAACTGTCAGATTAATGATTTCCTCAATTTGGCTCTTCCTAAAGGAGAATCCTGAACTTAAGAAACACTGAGGAGATGCTGACAGTAACAAAGACATTCGCAAGCAAGGGCTTTGGCTTTAGTCAAGTTCGCGTTCTCGTCCTAGATTAATTTTGCGTGGCATTTCTATGAATTATTGAAAAGCAGCACCTCCTGTGGACGGCAAACATAAATAGATCTATCTACACATGTAAACCAAATAAAAAAGCATGCGGCAGATGGAGAGCAGGTTCTATGTGGAAATACACCATGCCCCCGGGAAATAAGCAACAATAGGTCCCAGGTGGTATCCGTGGATTTTGATCCCAAAAGGAAATCTCACCTTCCCATGTAAGCAAACCGAATCTAGGAGCTTGAGGTCGGGGAGGACTTCACAAAGAATCTTATCCAGCTCTTCTGCTTGATGCCAGAATTTCTGCTGCGGTAAAACTCATCTAACAGAGATTTGCTCAAAGCCTTTTGGGCAATAGGCACAAGGCAGGCCAGGGGTGGGTGTCAGGCACAAGGCATCAAAGGGCTGAAATCAAAGGGCCCTCGAAGGACCAGCAATTAAGCAAAGAACCAGCTGCAGAAAATGGAAGAAAGGTGTTGAAGGATCTGGTCTCTTGCTATCAGAAAGTGCAGAAAGCTGGGCACAAGGTCTCAGGCTGACCAGGTATATGATGCTGGGAAAGTTAATCTCTTTCCTCCCTAGTAATATGGGGTTAATCATTTTTCCCTTTGTGAGTACCGAATGAAATCTGGCTTTTATTTCCTATTGGTCTCTCATTCCAGCCACTCCCCGACATGAGCCCCATGCTTCAGCATACTAAAACGTCTCCCTATTCCTCCAAACACCGTGATTCCTCATGCCTCATACATGGAGCATCTCAGGTAGTCCATGCATGGCTTCCTTCTCCTCAATAAACTTCTGATCAATGTTCATGATCTAGCTTGAATGCCACTTCTTCCAGGAAGCCTTCTCCAATCTCGATGGTATTTATTGTTCCTCTCACCCCTGGTAAAAACCTTCATTGAGGAGTGGACTATAGATGTTGCACTGTCAACCCTCACAACCAGCTTGTGTCTCAAGAAAGAAACTGTTTTACGTTTTATATCCTCAGGGCCTAACTGGCCCATGGCAGATAGGTATTCAAGAAACTGTTGTTTAAATGAATAGCGAATTAATGAATATATGATGAGTAATACGTATAAATAAAAACCTTGTAAAGGTTACTAAAAAAAAGCTACTGTTTAATGAATGGTTACCATATCCTAGTCACACAGGAACATGCCTATATAATTTTAATCACCCACAACATCTCCACAAAGTAGACTTATTCGAAGGAAACGTATGACATGGGCACTGGTCAATCAGAACTGTTTTCAGTGACAGCCCTTTAGATAATATAATGGGCTGAATGTCATTCCCCAAAAGATGCTATCATGCCCTAATCCGTGCATCCGGTGTGACCTTATTTGGAAAAACGGTCTTTGCAAAAGTAATAAAGACTCTTGAGATGAGGAGTTCACCCTGGAGTATTTGAGTAGGTCCTAAATCCAATGGCAAGTATCCTTATAAAAGACACACAAAAGAGAAAGCTATGTGAAGACAGAGCAGCAAGAGATGCGGCCGTTAGCCGAGGAGTGCCAATAGCCACCAGCAGCTGGAAGAGGCAAGGAACCCGATTCTCCTTTAGAGCTTCCACCGGGAGCACAATACTGAGGACAACCTCATTTTGGACTCCAGCCTCCAGACAAGAGAGTCAATTTGTTTTGTTTTTTAAGCTACCAATTTGGTAGTATGTGTTACAGCAGTCTCAGGAAACGAATACAGAGAAGACTTGCACCTCTGACACGAAGATGAGGAAGCCGAAGTAGAGAGAAGAGTTTTCTCCAGGGTACGCAGCTGCTCATTAGCAGAGGTGAGATTCAGACCTGGACCCATCTTACCCAGAAGCCTTTGTGCTATCTGTGACGTCATGGTTCTCTCCCGGGAGCCTTGGTAGACAGACACTGCCAGTGGTTCTCATTTCAAGCTTCTGACACATACAGGTGCCCAGGCCCCGCCTATGGAGATGCCCACTCATTGGAGCCGGAGAAGGGCCTGGCACCTGTATTTTGGGACTAATGCGTGGGTGGTTGTGCTACATAGTGCAATGGAATGCTACAACACTGAAGTGCTGGGTTTTTCCCCCCACAGTCCAGCCTGAATGCCCACTCCAAACACATGCCAGCTAATGCATAAAGGGAAATTAGAAGAACAAACCAAGCCCCAACTTAAAAGTCGAGCTCTCCCTCTCTTCCATGGGCACCCCACACTCCCCCATGCTGCTGGTCTTTAAAAAAGCAGATTGGGGTTCGGGAAACAAATATAGGAGTTGGTTCTAAACCTAAGCCATTTCAATTCCCCAACGGGTTTATTAAGTCATTTGTAATTCCAAGAAGCTGAGGTAAATATTTAATATTTGATTCCTAATCCATAAATATTTACAAGTAGGGATTTCCCCAAGGTCGACAAGCACACCACAGTTTTTACACATTTAGCAAGTGTGACTGTAAAACCTTGCAATCCTCCCTTCCCACCCCCCAAAGCAAGGAGCAGCCAGCCACTCCCCCGGAGTTCTGATGCAGGACAGTCTGTGTGTGCCAGGGCCACCAGGGGCTGTTAACAAACTGAGCTGCTGAGCAACTACTTTGAGGAAGAAGAAGAAACAGTGACCACTCCCCTGCCCCCCACCAAAAAACAAAAGGAGAAGAAAAAGAAGACCGATGCTGTTACTGTAACAAGTACCTGCCAAAGGTTCCTGTGTTATTTTCTATTCATTAACTTTGTGGCAAATTAACATCTAAAATGGATTTCCAGTGTGCAACTATTGATAGAATTTCTCTAGAAAATCCAGTAAACTCTTAGTAAATCCTCCTTTAGGAATCTTGGAATGATGCTGGGACACTCAACAGCTTTATTAAGTTTATTTACTGTATTAAGTTTGTGGCATTCTGCTAGGAGTTAAAAACGAAAAAGACCACATTCCTTCCTTGAGAAGTCTTTACTCTCTTCCTAAATGACTTGTCATATAAAACTAAGACTTGCCACTCAGTCAATACCTACACGTGCAAAGCCCTCTCTGTTAGGTCCTGTACGTTACCATCTCTAATTCTAAAATCCCAGTTGTATGGGTGAACAAAGAGGCTCTGAGGCTAAGTAGCTCATCCCAAGTTATATTTCTTATACATTGTGGAGCCAGGTTTCAAACACAAAGGATCAGTCAAGGGCCAGTCAGACAGACCAAGCCCTTGACAGTTATGCTAAGCAGGAATTTAATGTGGGGAGCCCTTCCAATGGCATTGGAAAAGCTGAAAAGCCAGGGAAAAAAGAAGTGACCTAGGGATTAGTGAGAGCAGGAAGCTGCTGCTACCAGCCCCTCGATTAGGCCAAGAAAAGGAGGAGAGGTGACCAGATGCAGGAGGAGGCTAACTCTGGCAGGGCTGCCCGGGAGGGCGGCAGCCCAGAAAGGGGGGCCTCTGGCAGAACCTGTATCCACAGAGCAGACACAGTGCAGAGCGAGGGGCAACAGTGCCCTGACTTCTCCCCTTGCCCCATCCTCCACTCTCCCACAGGCTCCTTCCACTGGCTGAGCCCAGGCGGGAAGCCATTTGTCAGACAAGCTCAGGGAAGTGGAGATGGTGAGTATTCGCTCTCTGGGACTCAGAACACCTGCCATGCACAGTGGAGAACGAATCAAAGAGCGAACAGGTGAGTGAGCGCCATGCCAGGCCTGTCTTACTTCTGAGTCCTTGCTCTTGCTGACAGAAGAAACTGGGGTCCAGTCTCTGACATGCCATTGCCCATCACAGGTCCACAAGCATTGAGCCAATCACGCCCTGCACATGTTCTGTGGGAGCAACCTGGAGCCATGTGCATCCTCATCCACCCAGAGAGCCGACTCGAGGGTCACGCAGGATGGCATGCACGGCGGTGCTTTGTCAAGAAGCAGGCCAGGTGTGCTTCTGCTTACCTCAAACCACATGGTTGGGTTTTCTTTCACTGGATAATATATCCAGACTCACCTGCCCTCCCTTTTAGAATATCCCCTTCACCTCTCAACTGAGATGCCCCTTGCCTCTGCCCCAGCAACTTGCTTAGTTAGCTCTTCTCTTTCCAGCAATATTTTCCAGGAATGGGAGGACCAGGATAATTTCCTAATAGAAAGAGCCTGGCTGTTTGGGGAGAGAAAGGTTAAAGGTGGACTGTGCGTGCTGCCCAGTAATCCCCTTTAAATCATATATGGCAAGTAGGAGCAGACAATAATTTTGTGGGCCTGAGACAAGATCAAAGGATCAAGAGGTTTTGGGTAAAGAAGGGTTAGTGTTTGGTCTTAAGAATTATGAAAGTCAGTCTCCGGGAGAGCGGCTTGCTAGGTGCACATCTGATAATATGGCCTTGGATGCCTTTGAAAAGCTTGAGTTCTTTTGGGTGAAAGGCAAAGGCAAGGCCAGAGCACCATGTGTCTGCCCATGAACACACCTATCACACCAGAGCTGCAGACAACACCCTCTCCAAGCTGCCCGCATCCTCCTGCCCACCACCTGGGAGATGGTGGCTACTGTCTGAGCCCTCTGGACCTCCAATTAATGATGACGGCATCACCCCCCAGTCACTGAGCATGGAGCTCAGCCAGCCACGTTGCTCTGTATACTGCATCGCATCATTCCTCATCAGAACCCAGTACGGCAGGCAGAGCATGTCCATGTCATAAATGAGAAAACTGAGATGTGGGTGTCAAGCAATTTGTTTAAAGTTACTCCATTAGAAATAAAAGTTATTTCCCAGCTGGCATGGCTCAGTGGTTGAGTGTTGACCTATGAACCAGGAGGTCACATTCAATTCCCCTTCAGGGTACATGCCTGGGTTGCTGGCTTGATCCCCTGTGTGGGGTGTGCAGGAAGCAGCTGATCAATGATTCTCTCTCATCATTGTTGTTTCTATCTTTCTCTCCCTCTCCCTTCCTCTCTGAAATCAATAAAAATATATTTTAAAAATATAAAAATAAAATTTACTAAGCACATCTACTGTTTGATGAGTACTTACTATGTACCAGACACTTTGATGAGTACTTACTAGTACCAAGAAGTGCTTTACAGGTGAGCCCCAAACCACGAGAGGCTTCCTCACAGTCAAGGATGAGGGACCAGGATCTGAGAGAGACGTAAACTGCCCGTGTTCACCACATTCAGGAGCAGCAGAAGCCAGATTCAAATTCAGGTCCCTCAGCTGCTTTTAATTACCATTCATCATGTGTTACTTCATTTATTCATTCAGCAACTATTTCCTGGGCACATACTATGATGGAGGTGCTGGTCATACTGCGTGGTCCCAGCAGTGTCCTGAGGGAGTGGACACTCACAGCGGTGACACTGGAGTGTATTGTGTGACAGTCCCTCCACCAACATCCATTGAGCACCTCAGTGACAGGCATCATACTAGGCCCTATCACACTGCTCTTCAGTGGAAAGGCCACTTGGAATGTCACACCTGTGCCGTCTCCAGGACTAACACACCACCTTAGCCTCAGAGCATTGGCACTGAACCAAGTGCCCGAGGTGAGGTGGGTGGGGTGGAGGTGCAAGTATGGCGTGGGCCCAGGCTCTGAAGACATTCACGCCAAAATCTTTAGGCCACTCACCCAACATAAACTGAAAGCTGGGAAAAGCTACAGCAAAAATGCCTTTGTAAGCCTTTCCCCAGAAAGGTTAAACCCGCCCCCTTCCAGTTGGCTTAAGCAGCTCAAGAGACTCGGGCTGAAGTGCTGAGTGAACAGGTGCCAACTCAGCTCATTAAGTCTCCAAAGTTTTCCTCTTTCCCAGGCTAATTGGCATTAATGCACGGGGTGCCGATAACTCGTAAGTGAGTAGCTGCAGAAGGCTCTTTAAGATGCAAAACCTAAAGGAGTTTGGGATCAAAGGCACAGACCATGATGGTACATGACAAGTGGCCGTGAGGCTCTGCTTCCATCCTCACTGATGTTCACTGCACCTTGGTGGGGGGTGGGTGTGTGTGACAACTGGTTTCTGGCAAAACAACCGTTTCCTGTTGTCACTAGGAATACTTATTCTGCAGTGCTGTTATTTGTCTGTTTCCCCAGTGATACTCAATTCGTAACATTGATAAGTACCCACTATGTGGCAGAAAGTGGCCTACAGCCAGGGCTTGGAAAGAGAAAGTGGGTCCAGTCCCTGCCCTCAGGAGGCACCATCTGGTAGAAAGATGGACGTGGGGCTGGGAAAAGTGCAGCACATCGTGAGAGCTACTGTAACAGAAGCTGGTGCCCAGAATCTGATTGGCGCAGGGGAGGGCCTAAGTATCCTTGTTCAGCTGGGTCCAGGAAGGCTTCACGGAGGAAGTGATATCTAAGCTGAATCTCTTTGGGAATTGTGTCTGTTCAGTCTATGCCTCACTACTTTGTATACTGATCCCTATCCATGATCACAGGATGGGCTGTAATACCTATGGTCACATTCTATGTCCCCAATTCTGGAGTGACCACTGTCAGAGCTGGGCTGAGCTTCGCAGATTTTCTTTGTCCAAAATCTGGAACTGGGACCCTGTCAACTCAGAGTTAGTTGGGATCTTGCATGGAGAAGCCAGTAAAGCTAGCCATGACCACACTGACCAAGGTGGGACCAGCTGCAGAAAGGGATAAGCAAGAAGCAGGTCCTGAAAGAGCAAAGAAAGGTAGCTCTGGAGAGATGAGAGGGGGGTCCCTGAGTGCCTGGCTGCCCGGGGCCAGGCTGCAGGTCCTCGGATGCCCAGCTTTCCAGATTGCTTCTTTTATGAGTGGTTCTGTCTCAAGCAACAAATAGCTGTGCAGGAAGGCCAGTGTGAAGGCTGAGCCAGGATCTGCAAGGAGCACAGCGTGCTTAAGGACCAGCAAGTAACACTGGACTGCTAAGTGGTAGCCTCCAAGACAGCAGAAAAGGTGCAGCTGGTGTCTGCCTACCACCACCTCTGGATCATAGCCAGGCCGGGATGGGCACATCCACAGGGTCACAAGACTCAGCCAGGGCACCCGGGCTTTGGTTTACTCATAGTAATAAGAGCAGAAAACTAGCATGTCACCACATATACCTCAAACACCATGCTGGGGCACTTACCTGTATGCTTTCATTTGGTCTAAATTAGCTTCCCAAGAGATGGGTCCCATCACTCCTGTTTTACATGTAAGGAAATTAAGGCTGAGAAAATTTAGAAGTTGCCTGAGATCATATGGATTAAAAAGCAGAGCTGTGATGGATCAATTTGTAATTCTGAAGACAGTAACACAATCACTAGACTATACTGTTAAGAGCACCCGGGTTGCTGTGAGATTCACAGAGTTAACTTAAATAAGGTCCCATGCACATTGCCAAAAAATGTGACTTCCTGGCATTGGTGACGGGGTTCAACGGGTTGGGCATTCCCCTGTTGTTTGTGTGGGAAGAACACTAAGTACTAAGAGGGCTTCCTTCTTGGACTATCAGCCCAATCGCTGCTTTTGGTCCCCTTTTGTTAAGCTTTGCAGGCTTGTTAGGCTAAGCAGGGCAAAATAGCCTGGGGATTGTTAGACTAACTGGCCAGAGAATCTGAGACCCTGACTTTAATTAGCATCGCCTTTAACCTACATTGGCCCACCTTTGCCTGAGGGACATGAGGTGGCATAGGGAGAGGAATCCAAATTGTGAGTCTGCACCAAATGGTGGCAAGCTGGAGCCTTTAGAGAGGACATCTCAGAGCACCCTATACATGTGGGTATTTGAGCATCCGTTTGGTGCAATGTGAAATGCATCTTTCAGACTTCTGACTGCAGAAAAACAAACTGAGCAAATGCCCCTAATATTGCCCTCAGAAAACCACCTCTGCACCAAGACCATGTGTCCCACAGGCTGGTCCCAGCCAATGGCAGAGCAGGGTAGGGATACTCAGGCAAGTCCATTCCCAGGAGACACAGGGCTCCTCTGATGATCAACTTTGGCTCAAGAACTCCATAAAGGCCTTGCTTAACATGCTCCCACCCTTCTTCCTTCCTTCTCTTTCACTCTGGGCCAAACCTGTATTGTTATCTGATGGCTTCCCTGGCTTCCTCCACATTTTTTTTTTCTCACAGGCGGGAGGAAGCCTTTTCATCTCCTCATGCCCTCACTCCTATGTCCGGCTGGAATCCCACCAGCCCTTGCCTCCCCCGCCGCTGCTGACATTGGAGCCTGGTGAGCAAAGGATGAAAGAAAGACCTTTAGCCTCCTGTTATAAATGCAAAAGTCTGACATAATGGATGCAGTGGGACCATATTAAACATGGGCCCTCAGATGCAAATTTTCCTCCATTCATTTTCATCGCTAACGTTGCAGGGTATCACAGGCATTTTCTGAAATGTACCAACCTCTGCAGCCAGCTTCAGGGGGATTTTAGAGATGATTTTACCCATCAAGATAGGTAATCCTTCAGCTTTGAAATGGAAGATCATAATACTTTGCCAATCTACTCTGATCTTAGAGAAAATGGACTAAGAAAATGTGATTTCAGTGTGTTAAGCCACACCTTCTCTATACCAATCTGCTAAAATTAAAACTGAGCAAGGCATAGCAAGATGATTTTTCAACCTGTCGTTCTTAAAAAGTAAGGATACTAAAGAAATCCCAAGTTTTCTTGTTGAGGACAGAAGATACTATGGCGAACAGAGCCGAAGTTGGAAGCTGGAGCTCCCTCCCTCACTCAGCTTTGGGCCTTGAGCTAGTTGCCTCCCATGAATTTCAGTTCCCTCTTTTAGAAATCCACATATTATTATCTAAAATACGTTATTACAAATAAGACACATAGAACAGTACATGGTAAGTGTTCAATAAATATTAGCTATCATAATATTAATAATAACAGTGTCATTATCATCGCTTTATCATTAGATGAACTGACATAACCATATCTACCATAGTTTCAGGCCCTCGGTGAATGTTTACTTGTTCTGAATCTAAATCATGGATTTCAACACTTTAAAAACAACTGACTAATATAAGTTTCTTTTTTAAGAGGCAGGGGAGGAGAAGGAGGAGGAAGAGAACTAATATTCAAATAAGGTCTGGGGTAGGGTGTTTGTCTTCATTTCCTTTCAAGATCTCTATTGCAGTTTTTGTTTGATTGCAAGCAGTTCTGATCCTTCTGATGGATATATGCGCTGTGCTCTCAAGAAGATAAAACGAGAGAGAGAGAGAGAGAGAGAGAGCATAAAACTACACACACACAGGCAATGATGGATGCCAAGGACAGAAAATTTCCAGTAGACCTGGTCTATAAATTGTCATTTAAATTTGCAATTTAAAAACACCGTCTGACTTTTTGATTTAGCTGACTGTATAGGAGAGACAAATAATGGAATCCTAATAAGCAAGGTTTAAATGGCATCTCCTGTCTCCCAGACAGAGAGGGCAGCAGAAGAATTCTAAGAAGAGAAAATAAATCTAACAAGAATAGGAAAGACGACCAGAACTAAATAGTTGCACTAATCACTTGATGGCAGATACCAGAAAATGTATCTGGGGCTGTTTAAAATTCGAATCCTTAACAGGCAAGGGAGAGGTTATCAGCTGAAACCCCCTGTGGTCATTGTGAAGGGACAACACGGAGCTCCGTTTTTACATTTCATCACATTAAAATAGATGAACCAAAAAATCAAGGCACCGGGACAACATATTAAAGCTGATCAGCTGAGGTTAGAAGGTTTGAATGGCAAAAAACCACTGACGCTCAGAGGCACCTGCTGGCAAATCTTAATGCTAATGCTTTCCTGGAGGGGCAGCCCCTGGGGTGACCCTAGCGAAGAGGAGCCCACCCTGAAGTCCCGGCTTCTTCCTGCTGCAGGAAGCCAGTTGGGACCTTCCCTGCCACCAAATACAGAAGAGAAACACACACCAGTTCAAGGGTGAAAAGAGGATGCATCGCTGGCTGCTGAAAGCAGATCTGCCTGCCTCAGCTGCAGCACAAATTGGGAAATTGGGGAATGGACAGTGAAACCTGGCAGCAATGGCAGAAGGGTTGGAAGAGAGGCTTTGTGAGTAAAAGCTAAGGGAAATTAGACCACGTGACGTTAAAAAAAGGATCATTGTAAAAATGTGTAATGACACAGGGATAGCTTCAAGTGTAAGGCTTCATAAAAAATGTTACGTAGAATTAAGTCCACAGTGAGATCAAAGTAGGAAGCATGTGTTTGCATGCTTGTATGTACATACTCATGCGAAAGGGCTGGTGGGTGTGAAGGGGGAAGATTGAAAGAAAATATACCTGAGTGTTAGCTATTCTCGCTCAAAGCCAGGATATGACTTCAGAATCCTCTACCTAGTGCTCGAAGCAGCCATCAAAATCGACCGGCATTAACAAATTACACAAAATCTATTTGCAATCTATAACTCTGGGAGCAAGAGGAGAAGCCACAGTAATCATTATTTTAAAACATTAATGAAAACTAATGGAATATAAATTACTGATTCTAGGAAAATGTAAGCCAAAGGCCAAAGAATTACCTACCTACTATAGATGATTCCACTGTTCAACAAATGCTTAATGAACACATACTATATGCCTGCTTCTATGCAGAAAAGGAAACAAATAATATATGTATACTAGAGGCCCAGTGCATGAAATTCATGCACGGGGGGTAGGGGGTGTCCCCTCAGCCCAGCCTGTACCCTGTCCAATCTGGGACCCCTTGGGGGATGTCAGACATCCCTCTCACAATCCAGGACCGCTGGCTCCTAACTGTTCACCTGCATTCCTACCTGATGGGTCCTAACTGCCCCCCCGCCAGCCTGATTACCCCTAACTGCCTCTGCCTGCCTAATCGCCCCTAACTGCCCCCACTGCCAGCCTGGTCGCACCCAACTGCTCCCCCAAGCTGGCCTTGTCACCCCTCACTGCCCCCCTGATAACCTGGTTGCCCCCAACTGCCCTCCCCTGCAGGCCTGGTCCCTCCCAACTGCCCTCCGCTGCTGGCCATCTTGTGGCTGCCATCTTGTGTCCACATGGGGGCAGGATCTTTGACCACATAGGAGCAGCCATCTTGTGTGTTGGAGTGATGGTCAATTTGCATATTACTCTTTTATTAGATAAGACAGAGGCCAGGTGGGGGCCAGCTGGTTTGCCCTGAAAGGTGTCCCAGATCAGGGTGAGGGTTCCCTTGGGGCGTGGGGCGGCCTGGGCCAGGGGCCTGTGGTGGTTTGCAGGCCGGCCACACCCTCCGGCTACCCAAGTGGAGGCCCTGGGATCTGGGTTTTATTTATTTTCTATAATTGAAACTTTGTAGCCTTGAGCAGAGTCAAGCCTCCTGCTCACTCCATGGCTGCAGCCATTTTTGTTGGGATTTATTTATCTTCTATAATTAAAACTTTGTAGCCTTAAGTGAAGGCCTGGGTTGGCCAGAGTGTGCGGAAAGCTTAGCTTCCTCCATCGCCAGGGAAACCCAAGCCTCCTGCTCACTCCTTGGCCAGAGTCATCTTGGTTGGGTTATTTTGCAAACTTGCTCCTGATTGGCTGGTGGGCGTGGCTTGTGGGTGTAGCAGAGTGGTGGTTAATTTGCATATTACTCTCTTATTAGATACGATAACTTGAAGGAGCTTCTAATCTAGCAGAGGCCGGGAGGCAAGTTACTGCCAAGGAAGATTTCTAATCCGCTGGTCTTCCTTTTCACTGGAGGACAGGGTAGAACTTACTTTTCACAGCTGTGGTTTTAAATCTAATAGGTAGACAATGTCTAAAATAGTATAAGGTATTTCACAAAGCATGCACTGAGTGAAAAAATAAGTAAATCTTAACTCCAAGAATCTTTATTTACATCACCCAATCTCTGGGATGTCCTTGCATGCTTGGTTATCTTTGCCCTGGGATTACAACTTACTGCAACAAACTATAATTGCTTCTTATTTGTCTATCTTTCATATTAGATCTTAAATTACTTAAGCCCAGAACATGTTTACAATCTTCTGTGGCCAGCACTCTACCTACTTTCAGAAAATGCGCAAAAATGGGAGTGAAGGGAAAAAAAAAAATGAAAGAGGGAAGAAAGGATAGAACTCAAAGAACTTAACCATTACACAGCCCCTAAGAAAATTAACTTGGGGAAAAAAAAAAGAGACAATTCTTGATTTGACTAACATTTCTTGACCATCGACTATGTGCTAAAGGCTGCTGTAGGCATCCTCCTTCACATATGGGTTCAGTTGTTTTTATTACTACATTTCCAATTCCCACCAGGAAGTTGTTTATTAAAGTTACTATGGATGACAAAGCACAGACTTTGAAATCAGACTGTTCAGGTTCAAATCCTTACTCTGCTAGTTTCCAGCCTTGGGCAGGCTACTGAATCCCTAAGATGCTAGGTTTCTGCATATGCATGTGAAAATCTAACAACATTAAATATTTAAAACTAGAGGCCCAGTGCAGGAAATTCATGCACTGGGGGGTTGGGGAGGGAGTCGGTCTGGTGTCCCTTAGCCTGGCCTGTACACCCTCACAATCCAGGACCCTCAGGTAGGGTCCCTAGGCCTGGCCAGTGATCAGGGTCTATTGGGGCTTTTCTTCCCCCAGCTCCCGGCAGCTGGCCCCGCCCCACTACTGCCACTGCTTGCCATCTGTGTGGTGCTACCCCCCTCTCCCCTGCCACTGGTCACCTCCCTCTGAAGGTGACAGGGGTGGGGTGTGATTGCTTGGCTGGCCTGGGCCTCCCTCTTTGGGGCAATCAATTGTGGGGCTCCCTCAACCAATCACATCGTACCCACCTTGGCTGGTCTGGCGCTAGTGAGTGTCATAGTGTGATAGTCCAGACATTCTGCTGTTTGGTCATTCAGTTGATTTGCATATTATGTTTTTATTATTACAGATGCCTAGCACATTAGTCTTCCTCTCCCCATAGAAGTGGTTTTATTCCTTACAAACCTATATCACATACCTTCCACTATTTAATCACATCTCCAGCCTGACCAGAGCCAATGGGCACCTGGTTAAGATAGCAGGTACAAGTCTTACAGAGCCTCAGGAATCCAGGAATAAAAGGGACCTCAGCTTCATTGCACATTACCCACCTGCTACCAAGCATCAAGTTACCTTTCATAAGTCCCACCTGATTCCAGCTCATGGCCATCCATCACAGCTTCTGCAAGACACCCAATGTCTTGAGCACACACTTCCATATCGCTATTAATAAGGGATCCGGGGATGATCATTTTCCCAATGATAGGGGTCCTGATCCTTTTTAGGATCACACAATAAGAACATTTTTCATTGTTGGAGATAATTCCCCTTCCCCTGCACATTTGTCAAAGGCAGTTTCCCACAGTCCGTACATCATTCTGAAATACATGATAAGATTCAGGTCTGTTATTCATCATCTGCTGGGCTTCCTCCAACTCGAGCTCCTGCCTGGCTCTTCCTCCCTCTGGTTTAAGGATCAGATGGCAAGGTCTCCCCCGAGCAGTGGCACCAGCCAGGGAGGCTAGAAGATCAAGTGATGACAGTTCCCAATCGCAGGGAAGTGGATCTACAAGGACAACGTAGAAATTCTTTATAAAAATAAACTGCAGATATCGCTACCACTTGACCACAGGAACCAGACCCCAAGCAAATGAGCTTCCACTGAGGTTTTACTCCACAGCCACTGCTGGAAAACAGCAAAACAATGCAAAAAAAAAAAAAAAATCCCATGCTTGGTGTCATTCAAACCTTAGTTTAAAATTTCTGTTCTCCCTGGCCAGATAGCTCAGTTGATTAGGATGTCATACCATACTCGAAGGTGGCCAGTATAATCCCCAGTCAGGGCATATACAAGAATCAATCAATAAATGCATAAATAAGTGGAACCACTCCTCTCTCTCTCTCTCTCTCTCTCTCTCTCTCTCTCTCTCTCTCTCCCTCCCCTTTCTACCTTCACTCCCGCCCTCTCTAAAATAAAACCAAAACCAGAAACCTTCCTATTCTTCTACTTACATGATGGGTGACCTTGAACTTATTTTGAACTTATCTGAGTAATGTTCCTGTGTCTGAAAAATGGGAGCATTATCAACCACAAAAATCTCTTATATTCTCACTATATTCTCTGGTTGCCTTTAGTAGTCAGGTAATTGTCATTCCCCATGTTTTCCACTGGGAACTCTAAATTCTCCTCCTCCCAGCCTTTGAGAGAATACAATGATGCACAAGCCACTGTCTCTGAATCCAGTCTCTACTTGAGACTCAACCTAGCAAGGAAAAAAGGCATGTAAGTACAATCCTAACTGCCTAACTGATGGAAGGAAAAAAAAAAAAAAGAAGCATTGTCTGGATTAAAATTAAAAAAAACACACACAAAATGTTGACTATCTTGGGGGAAAAAGGCATAAATCAAATGGGATAAGAATGCTATGGGAGAACTTCATGGACATGCCGTCTGAACTGGGTCTCAGAGGCTCAGGTGGGCCATTACAGGTAGATAAGAAACGGGGATTTTTTTTTCCAGGTTGAGAGGAGAGCTGAAAAAGACTCAGGGAGGGCCCAGCAGGTCAGTGTGTTCAGAACGTGCCAGGTGGGACCTATGGCATGTGTATCATTTGCTGAATGGATGGGTGAGACAGAACAGCCATTCAGAGCATAGGTTCTGGGGTCACAGCACTGACTTGCCTCACCTCTCCAATTCCCAGCTCCTCATCTGTGGTCTGGATATTTCAAAAAGGAGCTCTCTTGAAGGGTTGTTCTGATTGAAAAAAATACATGTAAATGTTTGAATATATCACCTGATATTTTGTAATTGCTGACAGATAGCAACTACCTTCATCACCAGCATCTTCATTATCATTTCTGATGTGGGGATGCCTCCTGGAAGGTGAAATGGGCTGATTATAATATTCATAGAGTAGGAGCATTTGCGAAATTGGAGTTCTTGTTCCAAACTAACATCTAGAAATGCCTTTCGATTTATGCACAATCAAAAGCCTTGAAATTCACCTAGTCTTTACTCTGGATACCTAGAAAACATAGAGTAACTGACATCCTTAGAAAATGGTTCCTTCTCAATCATGCGCAGCCCTCTGCGTGACAACCCCACACACGCGGCCAAGGAGGATGAAGAGCTAGGGCTGCCTGTACATTTTAACTCCCTCTCAAACTCCACCATATTGGGTCATCACTCCTTTCTCTTGCTGAGGCATCTCCACCTCATGGTGCTACTCGTGGCATCTGCAGGAAGATGTCTTGCAGGGCAGTTTTATTTGATATCTGGGAGGAGCACACACCATCCAGCAGGGAGCAGCTTAGTCTGGTGTTAAGCATGTGAACAGGCTCTGGGGCCAGAGAGATCTAGATACAAATGCTTCCCTTTACTTACAAGCTGTGCAGCCTTCACCTCTCTGAGCCTCAGCTGCCTCCCAAGTAAAATGGGAATACTTGTCTAAAGGTTGTTTTCCAGTTTAAATGAGAAAACATGAACAACAGGTATTATTTCCTCTTTCACCTCCACTCCACCCTCTTCTGCCTTTGATCCAAGGCTCTTTCCCTCTCACGTCCTCTCTCTTTTTTTTTTTTTTAAATCCTGACCCAAGGGTATTTTCCCCATTGATTTTTAGAGAGAGTGGAAAGGAAGGGAGAGAGAGGCAACCATTGCTTGGTTGCCCCCCCCCCCCCCCACACACACACACCCCACTAGGGCCAGGGATGAACCTGTAGCCGAGGTATGTTCTCTTGACAGGGAATTGGACCTGCGACCCTTTGGTCCATGGCCCGACACTCTAACTACTGAGAAAAACTGGCCAGGACTCTCTTTTAGTATTTTATTTTATTTTATTTTATTTTATTTTTTATCTTTATTGTTGAAAGTATTACAGATGCCCCTTTTTTCCCATCAGGTGCTCTCTTGATGGACTGCAGAAATGCTAAGGCTCGAAACTCCTGTACCCTGACCATCCCAGAAGCTGTGCTGCAATGGGAGAGGGCTGCTGAAATTCCAGCACACCGGGGCACAGCGCCTGCTCAGCAAGTCCACAGACTGATTATCTGCAAAGATGAGGCCTCTCTAACCCCAGGAAGGAGTGCACTTTACCTGACTCCTGGGCCTTGGAGGGCTAATGTGCAGGGCTTTGTTCTCCCAAACATCAAAATTCAGGGCCAGCCACTTCCAGAGGCAGCACACTGGGCTTAATGAAGCAGTGGGATGAACTAATATGGCAAATCTTACAGCTCTTACTACCAATATGGCCCACATCACGCTAAATTACGGCACCAGACATGATTGGACACACATCACAAAATGAGAAGCAGCTCACAGAATGGAGGGATTTTTCAGAGCAACATTATCAAACTCTCAAGAACCAGCATTTAGGGGAGATGTGAGTGTTTTTAAATTTTCTTTCTCCAAGTACAAATCATTCTCCCCCATACTTTATGATAATTAGTTCAACAACATTTACTGAGTACCTGCCATGTTCTGGGTGCTGTGCTAGGAACTCACAGCTAATCACAAACAGAGAAATAAGCAAACGATTATAGGAAAAAAAATGTGGCAAGTGTGATGGTTTGAATAAGTACCAGATGGTATGGACTCCTCACAAATCCAGTCAGGGAAGGCTTCGTTAGTCATAAGTTCCTTTATTAACTCATTTATTCATTGGACAAACAATGCTGTGTGCCTACATCTATTAGCATTGTGCTTGGAAGAGCTTGGGGATAGGAGTGAAGTGGTTAACAAGACAGGCACAGTCCTGGTACTCACAGACCTCAGCTAGTGAGTGATAAAGAGGAATCAAAAGATAGTTAAAATAATGTATTATGATGGGCAAAATAAGGTGCTTTGAGAGCACACAGACCAGTCATAACCCACAACTGGGGGTCATATCTTTGGGCTGCAATAAATCACCGGAGCATTTCTGGGAAAAGTCATATCTAACTTTAAACTAAATCAAAAGTGGAATAAGCTTTGAAAAGAATAAAGAAAAATGTATTCCTGGGAGATAAAAAAGCATTAAATTCCAAATGTGAAAGATCACATGGTAGGGTCTGAAATTAGCTCAGTTGAGCAAGAGTGGGGGAAGTATCATTGTGGAAGAGTGGTGAGCGATGTGACTGGAAAGATAAGGAGAGGTCATACCAGATGGGACCTCTCTGGAGCCAGATAAGCGGTGGGAGCAGTGGGAGCTGCTGACTGAAGAGTCTGAAGCAGAGATGGGACCTGATCAGATATTCATGTTAGTGAGAGTGTCAAGAACAGCCTACAGATGTTTAACAGGAAACTGGAAGACCACTGAGGCAGGGGCTGGGATAATCCAGACAGCCTAAAGGACTGTAGGACAGGCAGTGAGGAGAGAGAATGATGGGATTTAAGAGATACTTAGGAGGTCGCAGGGGCTGATAATTGGTGGTTTATTAATTGAGGGCATCTTGAAGTTCCAAATGTTAAGGATGATGGTCCGATCAAATGAAAGTCAGAGGTGCACCCTGGGACCTGAAGCTCTGTGTGGTTCAGTGTGACAAAGGCACAGAATCGGTGACAGGGACCAGATCTCAAAAAGCTTGCTCAGTGTGTTGTCCTGAGTGGTATGCTTCTGGGGTTATAAAATAAGGTCAAGAGTGAAGAGAGGTGTGGACTTGAAGAAAGCCTGGCTTTTCCTAAGTCACTTAGAACCGGCTAGGATGAGGCCCTGAACAAGGTCACCAATGCAACCTGAAAAGAGTTTGTCTTCATGAAATGACCACAGTGGGTGAGGTGTCCTGTAATAAATTTGAGACCATGTGCTCATGGAGAATACAGAAGTCTCTCCCAACCACACATCATATGTTCTGACAGTCAATCTTACCATTAAGTAAGAACTTCTTGACCTAAAACAATATTCCCTCCCTCCCCAACCCTTCAGCCACGAGCTTTATGGATCCACCTCAGAGAGATTTATATGGTCTTGTAATTAAATCCTTGATTTTGAATTTCCAAAGCCTGCAAATCACAGTTAGCAGAGAGCAATTAGCTCACCAAGATCTAAACCCCTGCCAAGCCAGAGGCGCCATAAATTTACACGATGTGGCTGATCTGCTTCCATGCGCAGCCCCCTAAAACAGTGCAGCCCCTGTAATTTGCTCACATTTCCCAACCCCAAGCATCAGGGCACAGGATGAACCCACAGAATGCATTCAGGGAACACGGCACAGACTTTCACATGGGGCAGACAATGCTCTCTAGCTCTGGACAAGCCATGTGATCTGAGAAAGTCTCTTGATCTCTCTGAACATTATTTTCTTATGTGTTCCATGAGGTGATGTAAGATTTGGGCTCATTAGGGACAATTCATCTAAAATGGAAGGCATGCAGGAAGCATGCAATAAGTGATGGTTATTAATAAATGTTTATAGCTTGACAACATGGTCCATTTTCCTTGGTACTTCCTGTCTACTTTCCCAGTTGTTCTTGGAACAAGTATCCATTTGAAGATGGACCAGTTTTTTCTCACTGGCTAAACAGCCCATGTGACTCTGAGGGTAAGGGTATTTTCCACCTCTCTTTATACCTGATGGTACTAAGAGAAGTGCCACCTCTCAGGGCTGGTAGGAAAGATGGGGGGAAAAAAGAACAATTTCCTTCTCTTGAGTCTATGTACAGATAATAGTGTTAGGTGTTTTAAATAGTTGACTCATGCAATCTTTATTACAACACTTTGAGATAGGTTCTGTCTTCCCCACTTTATGAGTGCAGATGAGGCTCAGAAAGATTACGTGGCTAGCCTGAGACAGACAAGTAGAGAATGGGCTGAGCCTTGACCCAAATGTAATTTTATATATTTCTAAATCATGGGCTCTTCCTGGAGTCTTTGGTGTAAAGAAGAGGAAACAGCTTGGCCACTGTGGCTCAGTGGTTGAGGGTTGACCTATGAACCAGGAGGTCACGGTTCAATTCCCAGTCAGGACACATGGCTGGATTGTGGGCTCGATCCTCAGTAGAGGGCATGGAGGTAGCTGATCCATGATTCTCTCTCATCATTGATGTTTCTATCTCTCTCTCCCTCTCCCTTCCTCTCTGAAATCAATTTAAAAAAAAGAAGAAGAAGGAGAAATACCTAGGGGTTAGTCCTAAGAGTGTAAGTAGTCTGAAATCTAAACCCCAGCCAGGGAGTCATACCTGGGTTCCAGCTCTGGCTCTGTCACTGACCAACTAAGTGACTGTGGTCATGTCACTGTCATCTAGGAGGAAGGGGCTCTGGCCCGCACCGACACTAATCCCTTAGGACTGTCTATGTACTTCAACATCTAGTGAACCCATTCATGTGTCCATGTGTACAGACTTCCAGAGTATTGTGTTACTTGTGTTTATTAAGATGAAATTCATTTGCTTTTGGTCAGGAAAGCAGAAAAAAAGTGTTTTAATTAGAATTTTCTTTATGATGATAAACATGTAATATTTAATCTATACATATAAATTTGGAGTAAAAGTTAAACCAATCTTATGAATAGTAATAGACTGAGAATAAATAAAAGTTGCAAAATATGGAAAACTATTTTTTTTTTTTTTTTAGGGGAAGGGTGAGACATAAAAATCCGAAGGGCCTCCAGAGGTAGCGATACCTGCACTGACAGGTCACACTCCCCTCCCAGGTGCTTCTCTCCCCCAGGGCATTGAGGCCACCAGGGCTCTTGGCTGGGGTTGTATAAATGCTTGTGGGAAAAAGAACTAAATGAGCAATTAATGTCTCGTCTATGTTTCACATTGGCCGAGTAAATATAATTTCTCTATCCATTTAGTGCCTGAGGAAACTAAAGCCTAAAAAGTAGAAGTGACCTGAGAGAGAGGAGAAAGAGAGCGGTGGGTACGAGGTCTGAGCCCAAATCCAGTGTCCTGACCGACCTCAGGCCTCCCCTGCAGGAGAGCAGTGGATAGAAATGATGAAACAGCAGCTCTGGCCCATGGGCCTGATAAAACGTATTTTTTAATTTAAATTAATCTCCCAGGGTCCCAAAGATCCAATGGGGTAATAAATACAACAGCACCTTATAAGCTCCTAAGTGACAGACCACCATTAACACAGATTATTTTCCCAGGCTGACTGGCCATTTCAGGGATCATACTTGAGTATCAAAACCACTCCTTAACCAAAATTGACCAGAATTTTCAAAGAAATCTCCAAAAACTTTCACAGTCCTGAGGCACACAGCGAGGTTCTAACTCAATTTGATTTGAGTCCAAAGCTTCGGCACTGCCACCTGACCACCAACTTCTCCTGGATCCCACCAGAGCCTTGATTCTTGCAGCTGATTCTTTCTGGAAGGAAATACTAAGGAAGCATGTTGTTGTTGTTGTTAACTCATGACCCTTGGATATAATGCTAACATAAACATAAGGAAAGTGAGTAAGTTTATCTTCAGGTATTTCAATAAAATCAGGAGATAATGCTGAACTGTGATTTCAGAAGGAAGAGGACAAAAAAACTAGCACACACCAAGCAGGTGCCAGGCTGCAGATCCCAAGCTGCCCTTTACCCAGGACATATCCCCTGCCCTTCTGATGACAAGTATTACACATACACACACATACACACACACACACACACACACACACACACACACACACACACCATACACACACCCTCTTAAAGACAAGGCTCAAAGGCTAAATAACCATCTCTGGTTACACAGCAGATAAGGAAAGAGTTAGTATTAAACAATCAGGTGTGACTGGCTCCAAAGTTAGTGCTCTTTCCCCTACACTAAGTTGCCAGGTGGCACTGACTGGAAACCCCAGGCACTGCTCCCAGAAGTGTCTGCATCTGCTTTATCACAGGACCTATTCCTCCACCACAGTCTTCCACTGGGTGGCCTAATGCCAGGATGACCGGTAACAAGAATTGTGTCAACTACTCTCCCCTTTGAAGGCAGGTAGCAACCCTGAAAATAAGCATTCTCCTCTTCCAGTCCTCCACCCAACCCCACTCCTGGAATATGCACCGTTTGACAAACTGTATGAGTGGTGACACAACCCAATAAAAATGAAATGAAGAAAACAACTTTATTGCTCACTACCTTCATCCCTTCCTTATTTAAACTGTGAACACTCTCGTTATTTCTCGTACATGGCCTGTCTAGAAACTCATTTGATGGGGAAATGTGCCCCTGTGTGACGTGCATTTAAATGACTCAGTTTCAGCAGCCTGGGTGAAGAACCAGGGTGACAGGTTTATGGGAAATTCTAAGGGGCTTCTCAACATTTTTTTAAGCCACTCTTTCTCACAATAGGTGGCCTATGTCCTGAGGTATTCTTTTTTAGGAAATAAAATATCTGCCCAGGAACTATCTGAATTTTGCCAAGAGGAAAATAACTTTTCTAGTCTATAATATTATGTAATAATCTAAAAATGTACTTACGATATAATGTCCAAAATAAAGAGGATATAAAACTGTATGAATAGTATAATCTCAAGCCACTCTGAAAGGTTAGTCCAGTGGTCGGCAAACTCATTCGTCAACAGAGCCAAATATCAACAATACAATGATTGAAATTTCTTTTGAGAGCCGAAAACCGATTTCTGCACATGGGCCATGAAGTTTCAATCGCACTGTATGTGCGCGCCCGCATGTGGTATTTTGTGGAAGAGCCACACTCAAGGGGCCAAAGAGCCACATGTGGCTCGCGAGCCGCAGTTTGCCGACCACTGGGTTAATCCATAAGAAAAGGACTGCAATGTTAACAGTAGTTACTTTTGATTTATGGAAATATGCATGGTTACTTTTTCTTTTCTAATTTTTAATAATAAGCATATATAGTTTATTTAAAAATGAAAATCACTAAAAAATAAATATATATATATATATATATATATATATTCCCAGAAAGAGACCTACATATGATTCAGTGTTTCCTTACCACAGAAAGCTTTATATAAACTTTGACTAATACCAGGCACAAAGACTATTCACAAAAAGAAAGTTATCTATCAATCTTGTTGATGAATATAGATATCAAAATCCTAAGAAAATATCAACAAATCAAATCCATATATATAAAAAAAAATACACCTGAACCAGTAGAATTTACCTTAGAAATGAAGATTAGAAAATCTATCAGGGAAATCCACCATAAGATAAATTAAAATAGTAAAAATATGCATTGATTTAAATATAAAAAGGCATATAATAAAAATTCAGCATGTAAATTCAAAACTTTAAAATAGACTTCCTGAAAAATGATAAATGAAGGAGAACTAATAAATACTCTTTAACCTGGAGGGAAGGGTAGGGGTTGGACGGAAGGGGGAAAAGGGGGAAAAATGAGAGATATCTGTAATACTATCAACAATAAAAAATATATTAAAAAAGAATCTTTAGTAAAAACTTAGATATCACACTTACAGTAACTTAGAAGCATTTCTACTAGTTAAGGACAAGACAAGGATACCTACTATCACTAAGTATTGTATTGACAGTCTAGCCAATGCACTATGATAAGAAAAACAAGTACCTAAGGAATTCAGAGGAAGACAGAAACTTACTTACAAGGTTATATGTTGCCTCCACAGAAAATCAAAGAGGTGATGGAGAAAGTATTAGTAAGAGTTTAGCAATACAATTATATTCAAGATCAAGATATACACTGTTTATTCTTTTTCAAGTTCTACTTGTTTGGGCCCAGTTACCAACATCCGTTTAATAGAATACTGACCATTCCAAAGTCAAAACTGAAGAATAATAAATTAATTAATCCTGTTACCAGCATATTCTCTCTCTTGCTTTAATGTATGAATGTGTTTTCATGGTGCTTAGACCAAACACATTATCAAGAATAAAGATTTATCTCTGTTACATAATTACAAACAATTTTTAGCTCTTGCTCTGGGACAAACAATCTATTATACACTTCTTAAGATCCCCTTGGCTCTACAATGGGAAAGAGAAAACAACGTAAGAAGAGGATGAGGATGAGGAAGGTAGAGAAGACAAAGAGGAGGAGAAGGGTAGAAATGGAATAAAAGAAATAGAGAAAAGAAGTGAGAAGGAAAATGAAGAAAGATGATAGAAGAGGAAGGGGGATGGGAAGCAGTAGGGCAAGAATGAGGAGGAAAAAGGGGGAGGAAAAGGAGGAACAAAGCTAAACTTCCTTGAGCTTTTAATATATGCCAAGGCCGATACTGAGTGTTTTGTTTGCTTTATTTCAATTAATCTTCACGGTGAGCCTTTGAGGTTTGCAATGTTATATTTTCATTTTATAGGAGAGAAAACTGAGGCGCCGAGAGTAAATTAATATTCTAAAGTTACATAGTTAGGAAACGGTATAGCTAGAATTTGACCCAGATCGATCTGCCCAGACTCTGTGGGATTAGCCACTCACTAGAGAATACTCCTTGCATATGTATTGTGCTGGTTTTAGTGCTTATTAGGATATGAAGATGAGGAGGAGATAAAGAGGTCACCTTCACACTCCCCTTCCAAATCCTCCACTAAGCCAATGTTCTGAAAACCTGAATCCTCTCTTTAGAATACTTCTGGGTTTGCCATGTTAAAATTAAGAATGAAAAGATGTGCACTAAGATACAATTTTTAATGTATTAAGCATTTAAGAGTACAAGTTTAGTGGGAAGGTTAAATTTGAAGCAAAAATATAACTTGTCAGTTTCCACTGAAAAAGGATTTAAATTCTAGTACATAACAGATTCTGTAATTTTTTTTCCCAAGTAGCAGTTCTCCCAAGACCTGTTTTCTCACCAACTTGCTTTTCTTGCTTAGGCCACAATGCATAAAAAACAAGGTTTACATTAAGTTTTAGAGAATAAAATAGACTGCTTCCAAAATATTTGTGTTTCCAATAAACATCTAAAGTATAATGCATAGTCTTCCCTGGGGTGTTGGCTGTCCGAAAGCTGCATATGTATTACATGTATGTCCCTGTTTCCAGAGTGTCAGACAAGTGCCATCACCAACATGACAGGGCAGGCACAGCGCAGTCCCAAACAAATCACTGCATCACAGAGCAACAAGAGGCATCCGGGTTTGCAAGCTGATATTGACAGATCTCAAGACCTAAAAGAGAGCTCTATTAATCCTCCTTCATGCAGCAGAGAAGACGAGAAGACGGGGGAGGAAAGAGCTGAAACCACGGGGAGAAACACACACACACACAAACACACACAACGCGCACACACACAAACGCACACAGCACGCAAGAAGTTGCTGGCATCCAATTACAATAGGGAGACACATTTCCTGAAAGGGATGGTCATAAAGCAATAGGACCCAAATCTTCAGAAAACATCAAAAGGGATAGATTTATTTCATCATCACATTATACACGTCAGTCTTCATCCCCAGGAAGCTATGTGTCTACCTGTGTCAGCACTTCCTAAGTGTTGGGAGTGAAACGGTGACTAAGAGGTCCAGGTCTGAAGGAGTGTATGATAGAGTTGACAAACAAAAACACAGGGCATTTTTAATAAATTGAGATAGTAACGAAGTGCTACTGAAGCAAAACAAATGAGCAACTGCCCCAATTCAGGGAGTAAGGAAAGCCCTACACTCCCCAGGGGGTCCCACTAAGCTCAAACCTGAACAATAAGGAGGAGTCCTTCTAGAAAAAAGTGGAGAGTGATTTCAAGCTGGACTAATAAGAGTCCAATGACTCTCAAAGTCTGGTCTCTGAACCAACGGCAACAGCATCATATGGGAACTTGTCATAAATGCAAAGTTTCTGACCCCATCTTAGACTTGGGGAACCAAAACCTGGGGATGAGCCTTGGCCATCTGTGCTTTCACCAATCTTCCAGGCGCTGCTGGTGCTGCAGGCCTCTCCTCTGAGAACCACTTGTGTATGCAAAGGTGAACCACAGAGGACAGAATGCCTGGAGGTAAACAGGGTTAAAAGCAGGGATGGGGTGGGGGGGGGCAGGTTAGGCAGATATTGCTGGAGGGATGGGAAGAAGGTATATGTCATGAAAAGAATTTTAGATTTTGCCCAGAGAATAATGGAGATCCATTAAAATATATTATGAGTACAAAAATATCCGATCATGCAGGTGACTCTAAATATATACGTGTGTGTGTGTGTGTGTGTGTGTCTGTGTGTGTGTGTGATTACACAGATGGAAGATATATCATTACAGAGATAAAAACTCATTCCAGCCCTAACCGGCTTGGCTCAGTGGATAGAGCATCAGCCTGCAGACTGAAAGGTCCCAGGTTCGATTCCGGTCAAGGGCATGTACCTTGGTTGCGGGCACATCCCCAGTAAGAAGTGTGCAAGAGGCAGCTGATTGATGTTTCTCTCTCATCAATGTTTCTAACTCTCTACCCTTCTCCTTTCTTCTCTAAAAAATCAATAAAATATATTAAAAAAAAAAACACCTCATTCCAATACAGACAAGCAGCCACAAAGGAAGGAACACAGTCACCCCTACCTTTCTTTCTGGAGTCTTTCTTGGTGCTGGTTTTCACAGCTACTTGAAGTTCTGTCTCAGTTGACATCCTACTAAATCCTTAGTCCACTGCACACAGATCCAGGGCCTCGGCCAGGCTCATGGGGGACTCCTCTCCCAGAGAACGACGCCTCCCTTCAAAAATGACGCCCCGAGCTGCACATGTCATTCACTCCTTCTGAGTGCTGCAAATCAAGGGAAGAGAACCATCAAGGTGGTCATTCAGAATAGTCACCCCTTTGACATTAAACAGAAATTAGGGGGGGGGAAAGAGTCATACAAAACCCAGAAAATCTTGGCCTCCATGTACAAACTGCTCACATCATTTCCTCAAGCCATGGACAGGGTTTATAGCAAAGAGAATGAGAGGCCTATATGCAAACTGCAAAACCATTTCTCAAACCAGGTAACTCAAAATAGGTCTTCGGAACTCTGGATTTTCAAAGAAGAGCAAGCCCAAATCTTTGTTTTCCATGTTTCTTATTTTCAAGAAGTAAATGTCACCCAGAAAAAACACAGCAAAGGCATATTTCCTGAGCAGCCCGTGCAGATGTTTCCAACAATGGGGCACCCATCCATCAGCCAAGCTTGATTAGAGCCTTGGGAGCTAAAGCAGATCATAGGGAAGTGGCCTAGGTCTGCCCCTCACTGGCAGGCAGCAGGCAGGACATGGAGTTGACATACAATTGGGCTCCAAGGGTAAGGTGACAAATGGGACTGAGAAACTTTCAGCAAGCCAATTCGTATGTCAGCTTGTCCCCCACCTAGAAGAGCAGACAAATATTTAATGTGGGGCGGGGGTGGGGGGTAGAAGCAGGCAGACACACATTTCATTCATTCTTTCTCTAATAAAATATGCGTTGCACAGTGCTCGGCAGTATTAAGTTCAGACACTGTGCTGGGGAGAGAAAACAGTGATAATACAACCACTTCAATTACAGCTATTATTTATTATGCACTTACTATATACTATGCCCTCAGTGACTGCTTCACAAACATTATCTCATTTGATTTCATTACACTGAATGAATGTATTCCCTGTGTCAAGTCAGCAGTCTTTCTCAATGACTACCTATCTGATCGTTACATCTGAGAATTTAGTGGAAAATAAACATTTCACTAGTTACCCATTTGTAAGTAATATTAAGATAATATTTAAATAAAACTAGATCTGGAGCTGCCAAGACTCTGATCAAGTTAGGCTGATCAGGCTACTGGGAATGGATCTTTAACTGTGTAGTCAGCCAATGCTTAGCTCATCCCACAGATCTAGAATAGTTTAATCTAACAAGGCTGACCTTAAATGCCAGTTTCAGCTCAAAATGGATAATGACCCAACCCTCTTACTCATGACAACTAAAGATGGCTTAACTAGAAGTTCTAATATAAAAGCCACATGAAATTATAGTAATGCTTAAATTGGGGGGAATTTCCACCTTATCCAAAGATATCTGGTTAGGTGTTTGTTTTTTAAGTGTTTTTTTTTCTTTTTCTTTATTGACTTCAGAGACGAAGGGAGAGGGAGTAAGAGATAGAAACATCAATGATGAGAGAGAATCAATGATCTGCTGCCTCATGAACGCCCCAGGCTGGGGATCAAGCCCCCAACCCAGGCATGTGCCCTAACCAGGAATCGAACCCTGACCTCCTGGTTCATAGGTTGATGCTCAACCACTGAGCCACACCGGTTGGGCTGGTTAGTTTGTTTTTAACAAGCTATTTTTTAAAAGGACACTAGCCCTGAATAAAAGGAGCCTTAACTAGAGGATCTAAGGTTACAAGTAAGGAAAATGAAAAATGGTCTTCCTAGAATGGGGTCCATAAAATTATTCATAGAAAAATGGGAACTTTTCTGTCACTGCTGTAACATCTATCTGCATCAATGCACTCGCCTAACCTCTCCCCTCTCCCAAGAGACAACATTCCATGAGAGATGACATAGTCATAAAACTCAGTCATATATGGACATAATTTTATTAATAATACTTATCATTTTGTAACAACAAATATCTACTGAGAACCAACTATGGGCCAGGTGCAAACATCTCCTCTGTAACCATGCTGGCCAAGAGTACAGAGGCAAAGTCTGACTCCTGTCCTCAAAGAAGCTCAGCCTAGCAGAGGTGTGGTCATGTAAAGGACTGCAATACACACAGCCAGAACTAAAACCGACATATACCCAGCATGCTGGGGCACACAGGATCAATGATTCACCTCTGCTCAGAAGAGTCAATGAAGCTTCACAGAGAAGACTGTCCTGTGAGATCCTGCAAAGTGATGCTTCAGTCCAGTGGGTGATAAGGGAAAGAGCCAATGAGTACTCAATAAATGCATGCATAATAAAGGAATGAATGGCTGTTTCAGGCAGAAGGACCAGAATGTACAAGGAGGCTTGAAATTGACAAGCAAACTAATAAAAGGAAGGATAAGTCTAGTAGGGAGGTGATGATATACGATCACATCTCCCCGATTTTCCCTTGTGTTACCTTTCCATAGAATCTTTTTCAGTCTGCCTTGATAGTCCATTGATCCCCTCAAGCTTCAGTTCAAAGAAATATCTCAGGCAGAAAGACTTTTCTGATCCCTCTATTCAATGGGATCTCTCCCTACGTATGTTATGATCTGACTAGGGGCCCAGTGCACAAATTTAGTGCATGGGTGGGGTCCCTTTGGGTGGCCTGCAAGGCTCGGGCCAAAACCCGCAGTCCAATGCTGCCTGCAGTTCCTACCTGCCACTCCCACTCATCCCAGCCCCACTGTGCCTGCCATGGGCTTGCGCCCAATCAGTCCCAATTGGGAGAGGCCTGCGCTGCTGCAGCAGCACTCACCAGCCATGAGCCCTGTGTCTGGCGCCCTCCCAAGGGGAGTCGCCTGCGGGATCAGGAGGAAACAGGCTCTCTGATATCCCCTGAGGGGTCCTGGATTGAGAGAGTGTGCAGGCCAGGCTGAGGGACCCCACCGGTGCATGATTGGGCTGGGGAGGGACTCCAGGGCATGTCTGGCCCATCATGCTCAGTTCTGATCTGCTGGACCCCAGTAGCAAGCTAACCTACCAGTCAGAGCATCTGCCTCCTGGTGATCAGTGCATGTGATAGTGACTAGTCGACTGGTCGACTGCCTGCCGCCTGGTGGTCAGTGCACGTCATAGCGAGTGGTTGAGCAGCCTTAGCATATCATTAGCATATTATGCTTTGATTGGTTGTACGGTTGTTAGGCCGTTCGGTCTATTTACATATTACACTTTTATTATATAGGATGTTTGGCCAGCTTCATAGTTTGAGCCACATACAAGCAATGGGATACTGAAGAAGTTACTCAACCTTTCTTTGCCCCAGTTTATCTACCTTTATAGTGGAGATGACAATATCAATTTCATAAGGCTGCTATGAAAATTTACATGTGATCACATGTGTAACATGCTTAAAAGAATGCCTGGAACATTACCTGGCAAGTACTTGGTAAATATTAGGCACTAATACAGAGTGTCACAAAAAATGTATACACACTTTGAATAACTATAAGGCTGTGTTTATTAAAATACATTTTATTTTCAAAATGTAACAGAATCTAGAGACATAGTGTACATAAATTTTTTTTGGGGGGGCATCCTATAGTTTCCTATATTAATATTGCTCAAGGTCACATGGCTGGTATGTGACCATAAGCCCATATTATTATTATCTTCCTTTTACAGAAGAGTAAACTCAAGCAGTTTAAATTCACTTTCTAAGGACAAATTGTAAGAAATGATAGACTCTAAGATATTCCCATCATGCTGGTCTTGCACACAGTAGGTACCTAATCCCAAAATACAAAAATGAGATGAACTATATGGATTTTATACAATTTCAAGAAAGTCAAAACCCAACTTTTTGTTTCCCACGCTTCTTATTTTGAAGTACTAGATGTCACCCAGAAAATATAGCAAAGGCATATTTCTTGAGCAGCCCCGTGGAGACATTTCATTCATCAACCAAGGTTGATGAGAGCCTTCAAAGTCGATGTCTGAACTACATTGGATTTGGGCCCCTTCCTTCCCTTCAACTTTATAAGCCATAATACAGTACCTGTCCCTATTCTGTGGGTATCTCCAGCGCCACTTGTTCAACCAAATGTGATTGTGTTCAAGTGTTATAAGCATTACTTGTGATTTTTCTGAAGTACATCCTTATATCAATAATGAAAGGAAACTGGCATCATTTTGAATAAAAACTTCAATAAGGAAGCTGCAGTACAGAGAGAAGGTACTGTAGCTGAGACCCTGGCCTCCCCTTTTAATTTTCCAAAAGCCAGAGGTTGAGCAAAGGCTGTGAAGTAACTCCAAATTATTTAGGAAACTCATTTCTTTGTAATTAAGAAGATTAAAGTCCTCTAGGGCCAGAAACCATGTGACAACTCAAATCATTTTTCCCAGCAAAAGCTGTGAAACCCTATCAGTGAAACTCAGGCTGGCCAAGAATTTAAAATGCTTCAATAATGTTTCTTTGCCCCACACAATCTGCGGTAATTTAATATTCCTGAAGTGTGTCAGGTTTTTATAATGAGCTCTTCAACTCTAAATGTGAATTATGTAATATTCCACTACAGACATTTCATCTAGTGAACTGCTGCTAAATGTAAAATCCCATGTTCAGTGATTGGGGGTGGGGACAACACCAAACCACAAGCAGAGAAAGCAGATAAGACTTTTTAAAAAAATGACAACAAAGCAACAAAGGTTTGAGCAGCCACAACAGAACCAACACACACTAGAACACCTACTGTAACCCAAATCTGTGCACCACCCCACTCCTCATACAATTCTACAGTAAAATAGCTAATGTTTATGAGGATCCACTATTTACCACATACTATACTCTCAATTTCTCATCTACTACCTTATTCAATCCTTCAACCACTTGAAAGTTAGATATTATTATCTTCATTTCACAGATAAGGAAAGTGAGGCCAGTTTGGTAGCTTATCCATGGTCATATGACTAATAAGTATCACAGGGCAGGGTACAAGTCACTCTTGTCCCCAATTTCAGTTAGCTGTTGAACAGATAAAAAATGTGGTGTATTCACACAATGGAATATTATTCAGCCACAACATGGCTGAATAATACTTGCTACAACATGGATAAACCTGGAAGAAGTATGCCAAGAGAAAGAAGTTAGACACAAAAGATCACATGTTTTATGATTACATGTACAGGAAATATACAAAATTGGTAAATCCAGTGACAGAAAGCAGGTAAGTGCTTGCCAGGCCTGGGGGAAGTGGGGAAGGGCCAGTCACTAATCACTGATTACAGTGCCTCCTTTGGGGGTGATGGTTGCAAAAAATACCACTGAATTATACACACTGAAATGGTTAATTTTATGTTTATGTGAATTTCACCTAAACTTAACAAAACAAAGAAAACCCTTCCCAGCCAAGTCCTACACCCTGATTTAAGCCTTATGTGATATGCTAAGAATAGTACAAATTCCAGTCTTAAGGGACAACCCAGCTTTACAAACTAGTCTTCCCAAAACCATGACTTTGGGTTTGAGTGGCAGCAATTGCATAGCTTATTAGGTGCATATCACTACCTCCCTGTTTTGTGATTTGGGGCATCTTAACGAGCTTCACCCAACCTATAAAGCACCGAAAACAGACCATTTATCAACATGGCACAAAGGTTGCAACAGTGCAGATGAGGAGCCTCAGTTTTCTCATCAATAAAATGGGAACATAACCACCAAGTATACAAGACTTGGAAGATTGATGAGATTTGGGCAGTTCCAAAGCCTACCTCAATCTACAGCATGTTTCCCTTTGTGTAAGGCAGGAGGAGACATAAATCTACTTATCTTAATGAAAAGAAACACAGGCCAAGCAAACGAAAAAACAGTGAAGCTGCTTTTGTCCACGGGGAGATCCTGGGTGGTGGAATGACTGGGTGACTAGGTAGAAGGGCATGACAGAGGGCGCTACTTCCCAAAGAATAGCTTTTTGCATAAAGCCACATTTGGAAGCATACTAATGTCCTACATATCTGAAAAATAAATTAATAGGGGTAGAAAGTGGAGGAAAGGCTAAAACTAGAAGTGGACTTAAACAAATTAATCCAATTGTATTTTAAATGAACTTCATAAACACAATCCCTGAAGGGGTGGGAGGGAAAGAACTAATCTAGATAATTTATGAACACAGGATTTGACTATTTATACTCAGTTGGGCAGGGTTCGGTCACAGGATGCTGCAAACAAACCTCAGCTCCTTTTTCTTTTTAGGCTTTCTGGGTAGTATTACAGGCAAAGCAATTATGAAACTATTTTAGATGTATTATAGGATTGAACAAAGAAGTAAATGTTTTTATATTCTTGAGAGCTAAGTTTCTCACTGTGGACGAATAGATTAAAATAAGAGGGAAGGCAGGAAAGAACACATTGGGGGTAGATTAGAAATTGGAGATTGTAGGGTAAACTCATGATTTATAAAATATGCATGTGTCTGTGTATGTGTGTATGTATACAGGTGTTCATAGGAAGACTAGTTAGCCGGTGCACGAAATCCATGCACATTAAAAGGGGATTAATTAGAGGAAATAATTTAATATTGCTATTTTCCCCTTCTCTATAATAGAAGTGTCAGAGATGAAAGAAAATTAGTAAAATGTATATGAAAACCTTCCTCCTGTCAGAGTCTGGGGCACACCACGGGACCCAGAGTCAAGTCCCCACCCACCCACATGCGCCTCAAAATCGTGCGAGACCCAGACCCAGCCGGCCCCTGCCCCCATTGGGCTAGATCCAGACCCGACCAGTCCCACCCTTGTCAAGCCCTGCCGGGCAGGGGGCATAACCTCAGGTCCCCTGGCCCAGCGCCAGGATGGGGGGGCATGGCCTGAGGTCCCCCAGCCCAGACCAGGGCAGTGGGCATGCCTTGAGGTCCTCCATCAAGCCCCGCCAGCTGGGGGACAGGGCCTGAGATCCCCTCAAGCACTGCTGGGTGGGGGGAGTAGCCTGAGGTCCCCTGTTAAGTCCTACCGTGTGGGGGCAACGGCCTGAGGTACCCTGTCAAGCCCCACGGGGGTGGGGGAGGGCATAGCCTCAGGTCCCTGCTGATTGCTCGTTAAGGCTCCTTATGGGAACTTGGCCTCAGCTGTGGGTGCAGCCATCTTTGTGATGGAGTGATGGTCAGTTAGCATATTCCTTCTTTATTAGATAGGATATCTCCTAACTCTGTTCACTGATTGGGTCTAGGAGCAAGGATACCTCAGTGACAATGTGACACCTAATACAGAGATTTGGGTTTCTACTACCATTCCAAGTAAAAGGAACAGGGGGAGGGGGGTGTCTGGAGAAAAGATGATTCCAAAGCTGAGGCAGGGCAAGTACAAGATGAGCCTGAAATATCTTGTTATTCCAGAAAGCAAGAAAGTGCTCCAAACAAACACACTGATGGGGAATGTCACAAGGATACAGAGGGCACCTTGGAGGAGCTTTCACTGTCTTCATCTGGAGCAATAAAAACACCAATATAATTTAAGGATGGTATTAAATAATAATCCACTGAAAAAATAGGAATCCATGACTCCACACTGAAAGCAGACAAACCAGAACAGGTACTGCCTGGTAAATACAGAGGGAGCACTGGAGTATAAAAATCACCATTCAGCAGCCATCAAAATAAAGTTTAGCCAAGCAGGAATCACCAATAAATGCTAAAGCCAGGGCCAATTTTTGATGAGAAGCATGACATCTGCAGGTCTTATAGTGCCTTCTCACGCACTGTTTATAGCCGCAAGGGGAAAAATCTGTGATTATACAATGGAGAAATTGAACAACACCTCAGTTAGGTTATCAAAACTAACATTATCAGAGGGGCAGATGAGTATCATGTGACACTCTGAGAACATGTCAGTATCATGTAGTATTCTGGCCAGAAATCTATTCAAATTATATGCTTTTCTTTCATTTTTAAATGGGGGAAAGGACTGTATTCTTCAAATATATGTTGGTAAAAGACAAAGATAGGCTATGGAAATATTTTAGATTAAAAGAAATTAAATAGATGTAACAAATAAATGCAACTAACAACTACATGTACAGACAGAATCCTGTACTTAAGATAATAAAATGCTATAAAGTTAATTATTGGGCCAATTAATGGGTAAGTTAGGTAAAAATATTGTCTCAATGTTAGATTTTGATTTGATAACATTCCTGTGGCTATGTAAGAGAATATTCATTTTCTTAAGGAACAGTCACCATGTATCTATATATATAAAAGCCTCAGTGACCATTACGGTGGAATGATCAAAACGACCGGTCGCTATGATGCACAATGACCACCAGGTGGCAAACGCTCAACACAGGAGCTGCCCCCTGGTGGTCAGTGTGCTCCACAGGGAGCGCCACTCAGCCAGAAGCCAGGCCACTCAGACAGAAGCCAGACTCATGGCTGGCAAACACAGCTGCCACGGCTGGAGCCTCTCCCGACCCTGTGGCAGCACTACAGAGCTACAGCAGCAGGTGCAATGGGCCAGCCCTAATTCGGGCTCCTCCCTGGCTGCCCGCCACTTGGCGCAGTGCTACATCCCTCAGGAGATGTCCAACTGCTGGTTTAAGCCTGATCCCGATGCCATTCTCTGTAGAAGGCATTCAGTCTGAACAACTCAGTGACTCAGAGAAATGCAGGGAACTCAGGGTGAGCCTGCCTCTGTGTTTGACTCACCCACTTGATGGTGTTCGCAGGACATTCCATGGTGGCCCAGCCCATGCACGTGCAGATGCTGATGAAGCTCAAGCTGCAGGCCGTGCAGCAGCAAAAGGCCATCCAGCCATAAGCCAGCAGGTGGACAACCCCCAAGGGGTTCCAGGCTGCGAGAGGGTGCAGTCCAGGCTGAAAGATCACCCATCCCCCGGTGCATGAATTTTGTGCACTGGGCCTCTAGTTTAGGAATAAAGGGCTAAGATATGTACATCTTACTTTCAAATGACTCAGGGGAAAAACATATACATGTATGTATGCACATGCATGCATCTATGCATGCATATATGCATATACATGAGGGAGATAATACACAAATGATAAGGCAATAAGCGAATATAAATAGAGAGAACAGGGTATTTTTGTATAATCTTATTCTTTTTCCTATAATTTTAAGATCTCCAAATTTAAAAAAAAAATTAAAGGAAGGAAAAGTGTAGTTCAGATCCTAGTGTGCAGAGACCAAAGCTACTTCTGGCCTCTCTTTGCTTAAGTTCAGACCCATTCCATCTCCCTAGAGCATGCTTTCTAATTCCCAAGGCAGGCTGAGTTTAAAATTAGTTTATGGTTGTCACTTTTCATTACAAATTCCAACTTCACCGCAAATCTGCCCGGACTACCTGACTTGGCAGAAGTCCTGGACCAAGGCTGTTTTGAGCAGGTCTCTTCTCCCCTGAGCTCAGGCCTTCCTCTCCAGACTGCCCTCCTGCCAGGAATCTGCCCGCTAAGGACTTTCAGCGACCTGTCCCACAGATCATGGCAATCTCCTTAATTACTTAGCTCAAATCAGCCTCTCCTGGATCCTCTCCCTCTCCATCCCAAAGACTATGGCTTTAACTTGTAAACCTTTCTCTTAAAAAGTATATATATATAAAAATATAAATAAATATATATAAATATCCTATATAATAAAAGCTTAATATGCAAATCAACCGAACACGGAATGATCAGTAGAACAACTCATCACTATGATGTGCACTGACCACCAGGGGGCAGGCGCTCAACACAGGAGCTGCCCCAGCTCACAGGCCCCAGGCCAGCCAAGGTGGTGCCAGCGGGCCCCTCCCACCCTCCCGCTCCGCTGAGGGAGGCAACCTGCGGTGGCAGCAGGGGGCCCCCAGATCACCCCACCAGTCACCCCATAAATCTGCCCTGATCACTGGCCAGGCCTAGAGACCCTACCCATGCACAAATTTTGTGCATCAGGCCTCTAGTGTGTGTGTGTGTGTGTGTGTGTGTGTGTGTGTGTGTGTGTGTATTTTCATATGTCAAGGACTACTAATGTGACATAGTCCATTTGGAAAATACCTAATATTCACTCATTCTACATATTTGTTCTTTTCAAGGACAAGAAAATAGGGAAGAGTAAGGTTTTGGTGGAACCCAATGGCAACATTTATTAAAAGCTGCTGGGATTTTCACAGTGCAAAGGCGGTCGAAACTTTAGCAGAATGATATTCAAAAATACTACATCTCTCTCTACTGAGAAAGTACCACCATCTTCATAGTGAATGTAGAGCCATCTCTAGCTTTGACCAAACCCTTCAAGAAAAATAATACATGGATAGACCGTATCCTTGGTTTCCAAACTCTGAAGGCCACAAAGTTGATAGGTTAACAACCTTACTACAGACCCAGTCAATGCTGTTTTGCCATCACCATGTGCATTAAGAAAGGGGAGAAAAATCACAGATTTAGAAAACATCTCTTGGACAGAGAGCTCATCTTCATTATATTGCTTGTTGGTTATGTTTACCTGATGGTATGAAAACAGAAAAAGAATTTCTGGCAGTTGACAGAAAGCTCTATAGAAAGCCATTCTCTATAACATGATGTAGTTAACAAATAAGTAAAACTGAAGTGAAAGGGAACAAAAGATTGAAAATGAAGGTGAAGGCAGAAGCAAGGGGCATCAAAATATCTGTACAGTTGCAGAAGGTAGGCTACAAACCCATCTATGAGATTCCTAGAGGCCAGGGCAAAGAAGGAAGTATGATCAGTTATAGATGTCACAAAGTTCATGCTCAACTAAAGTTGTTGTTTTTTTTCCTTTGAATTTATAAGCTTTCATAAAATCAATACCGTGTGTTATAATGGCATTAACATCAGCACTAGCTCTACAAAATATCCAGTAGAGAATATTCAATGTCCCTTAATTTATGTTGAGAGCAAAATTTAGTACTAATACTTTTAAATAGGGTCAAAAATGCCTCCCAAGTCATTTAAAATTCTCTATGAACAATGCTTTCTTTTAGAAACTAAATTGAAAAATACATAAGTGGGATATAGCTATCTGGTAGTCTGGCTTTTCTAGGGTAAAATCTAGGATTTAAAAACATATTTAAATGGTTTATCAGTTTATCCATCTATAAAATGGGATAATGTTATATAAAACTTATGGAATTAAAAGAATGGCAGGAAATGACCCATATGTGAAGATACTTTCAGAAAAATAAAATGCTATGTTCCCAAAGGCTGGCATTGTTATTATTAAAGTACCAGTCAGCTATCAGTAAGGTGATGATGGGAGGAACAAAAATGTGTGTTTTTAATCAAACTCAAAGCTAACAAAAGCCAGAACCAGGTTTCAACAATATGAAGGAATTTATGTGAGAGCAACACACATACTTATGAACATTTCATTTAACTAATGGATCACACAGTTTCATTAAGTATTTATTGAACCATGAAAATTCATTACATAAACTCAGAGTATCAGAAAAAAACAAGTATATAAACCTAAAATAATTCCATTAGTGTTTTCAGTAGATGGGGCCCTACTGTTACCCATTCCTCATTTGCACCCCCTAGCCAGGTGAGGAGGCGGGTACACGGTGTATTTGCACTTCATGACTCAAGTCCCTCTACTCTCATCCCTGTTCCCTCCACAGTGTCTTTGAGTAAAAGGGAACTACTGCATTCCCCAGGGTCTTGCAGAAAACAAAGACAAGTATTTAATGAGGACCTCCCCTTGAACGGAATTTTAAATAAACAAATGTGGCATTTGGCAGCTTCACCTGCTGATTTTCCTAAAATATACACGGCCATTATTGACTCATTCTGCAAGCTGCATTTCATTATCTTCAAAGTTGATAATGGGAAAAAGAACATCTGTACGAGGCAAGCCCGGGGAGCATACACCAGATGTCCCCACTCTGCCTAGCTTCGAGGGTGGCCCTGCACAGGGCTCATTCCCAAGCCTTCTACATTCCAGTGACAGTCCCCATCCATATCTCCATTGCTCCGTTGCCCCAGCAACATCCCTTCCCCTTGGCCCCACACGAGGTCTCCACCAATGGATACCATCTTCTCCCTGCCCAGGGTACCCAGACATGGATGGCATGCTTTCACTGACATCCTGTATGAATTCTTCTCGTTCTTCTCAAATATCTCGTTTTTACCACCTTTATTTAGAAAAGAAGGGCAGGCCGTCTTCCTTTGCCTTACTAATGATCTGCTAGCCCGGTCTCAATTACTGTCCCTCTCCATCCAAAGTGGGAGACAAGGATGGCTCAAATTTTCTCCACAAAAGGATCAGTATTTGATGGGAAGCAACCCAATTTCCACAATTATTTTCCTCACAAAAAGCACACACAACAGTGATAACCATGGGGCTATGTTTTCCTAAAGCCACAAATGGGAATGGATGCTCTGACAAAGGAGCTCTGTTTTTTGTCTCCCGATTTGTGAATTATTTATTTCAACTGTCTCACAGAAACATAAAATTCAATCACACTGGGCAAATACTGAGCAAGTCACCAACAGGGAAAACATGATACACTCTCCTCACTTTTACCCCAGCAAACTCCTTGAATCCCAGTTCAAGCTCCCCTCCTGTAGAAGGCTTCCCTGACCACACACATCCTTCCCCTCACACACCAGCCTCACAAGCTCCCTTCCCCTCGCTCACCAGCCTTAAATGCACCCTTCTCCTTGCACACCAGCCTCACAAGCACCCTTCCCTCCGCACACCAGCCTCACAAGCTCCCTTGCCCCCACACACCAGCCTCACAAGCTCCCTTCCCCTCGCACACCAGCCTCACAAGATCCCTTCCCCTCACACACCAGCCTCACAAGCACCCTTCCCCTCACACACCAGCCTTACATGCACCATTCCCCTCGCACACCAGCCTCACAAGCTCCCTTCCCCTCGCACACCAGCCTCACAAGCTCCCTTCCCCTCACACACCAGCCTCACAAGCTCCCTTCCCCTCACACACCAGCCTCACAAGCACCCTTCTTGTTGCACCAGCCTCACAAGCACCCTTCCCCTCGCACACCAGAGACACAAGTTCCCTTCCCCTCACACACCAGCCTTACATGCACACTTCTCCTTGCATACCAGCCTCACATGCACCCTTCCCCTTGCACACCAGCTCACAAACACCCTTCCCCTCACACACCAGCCTTACATGCACACTTCTCCTTGCATACCAGCCTCACATGCACCCTTCCCCTTGCACACCAGCTCACAAACACCCTTCCCCTCACACACCAGCCTTACATGCACCCTTTTCCTTGCATACCAGCCTCACAAGCACCCTTCCCCTTGCACACCAGCCTCTACTGAGGCATAAGGCAGCACAGTGCAGAGGCTCCCAAACTTTGCACAATGGTGGATATCGACACCTGTCCCCCACCATGGGATCCTCATTTAACTGGTGCAACCTGGGCATTGGGATGCCTAAAAACTCCCCCAGGTGATTTGAATATGCAGCAAAGTTTGGTACGAGAATTTACATTCACCTTCAGGGCCAGCATGACCCCTCTCCTTAGTCTTACAGGATTGGGCCCATTATTGAACTCCCCAGAGCATGAATGCATTCATTGTAAAATGTGATGGCTCTGAGAATACAGGTGTAGTAAATGATATATAAAATATAATATGCTTATCACATAGTGACTGGTACTGGCAGGAAAACGGCCGTTCCAAGACATCCGTGCCCTAATTATCAGAATGATTTAGATCAGCTGTCGCCGAACTTTCAGACTTCACGGACCACCAGTGGCCCACAGACTACCTGTTGGTGACCAATGATTTAGATGATGAGAATTTGGACTTTTGAACTGATGAGGTTTTGACCTGATGAGAGAGACCTATGTTTTGCATTTGCACATTTTGTTGGATGTGAATCTCGAAGGCCAGGAGGTGGACTGTGATAGACAAAATAATGGCCCCCACAGATGTCCACTGCCTAACCCAAGTCCCAGCTGACTGCACAGGGGTCAATTCCTTACCAAAGGACAACTCACTGGCTGACCAGCAGCCACACGTTGGCCTGACTGAAAGAGTTAGATACAAACTTGATACATGAAAAAATATACATATTCCCTCTCTTTCTCTCTCAAGAATATGAACTCATTAATACAGATTCTGTCCAGTGGTAATGGGACTGGAATTAAAAGATGCACAGGGAAAAACAAGGCAGCAAGGGATGACTGAGCAGAAGTCAAGACCAGATAGAGAAAATAGGAGCGAGAAAGGGAACATTTTCAATAGAAGTAGAAACCAAGGACACCAATGACAGGGAGTGACCCAGGTCCTGAGCAATGAAATCATATCTTTCCTTGGGCATGAAATCATACTGCAGCCACTGTGAAGCCATGCTGGCTGGCTCCTTCTGAGATTGGGGTGAAATTCCTCCCTGCCTCACTGCTAGCATGGCCATAGAGTGCCACACCCCGCCTTGCCAGTAAGGGGCATGGGGCTGTAACCAACAGCCTGGGGCCTCTACCTCTCATCTGAGCCCTTAAGTACTTCACTAGGCATAGACTGTGGCTATCAAAGACAAGACAAAAAACATGAACATCACATTCACAGACTTTCCTTGGGTTTTCAAATCGAGGCTCCACCAAGTGCCAAATACATGACCTTTGGCAAGTCCCTTGAAGACTTTGGGCCTCAGTTTCTACCTCCGCAAAGCTGGGAAATAGGCAACTTACCCCTGATGGTTGCTGACTAGAATGCATGAGATGCTATGTGCACTGCCTGGGACTATGGGAGTATCATTACGTAGTAGTTGCCTTCCCTTCCTTCTATTTCATTTGCATGTAATTGTTTGAAAGGAAAAGAGAGAAGTTCCCAATACTTATTTCCTATAGCATCTACCTATTAATTGTTCCAAACATACCTGTCAAAATGAGTCAGGAAATAATCACCTACAACGATCTCTGCTGCAATATGAAATCTGACATGTTGACTTCACCTGACCTCAGGCTCCACTCCAGCATGCCTCCCAAACTCCCAGCTGAGCGTCCCCCCTCCTCCCGCCCCACCTCACAGGAAATACTAGTACATGCTACAGCCACACTAGGTCAAGCACAGACCCCAGGGCACAGCCTGGTCATCCAATGCCACATATCCTCACCTCCTCAAACTCAGCCCACCCTTTGAGGAAACAGATGACAAATGCAAAATAGGTTTATTCCAGGAAAGTTAATACAGGGATTATTTACACAAGGGTGAGCTGTGTTGAAAGGAAACTCCAAAGGACAGTGCAGTATCCCAGGGAGAGATTAACAGAACATTACTTCTCCTATAAAGAAGGGATTAGAGAAGGGAGAGGCAACCAGAACTGGGGGGAACCCTGTAGAGAAAACTGCCTTAACAGGAGCTTAACCTTCAGTGTAGGACACACCAAGCCCAAGGCAACCCAGCCAGGAGAAAGCCCCAAAGTGGGTGAAGACAAACAGCCTTCGCCCTCCTCCTCCCTGCCCTTCAGCCTCCTGCAAGAACTGGCTGGAACTGAGAAGAGGCCCCATAGGTGCAGTCCACACAGGTTAGCCCTCAGGACGGTGAAAGCAGAGTGAAGAACAGACAGTGCCTCTGCAAGGGACAGCAGAAGTCGGCCCCTCCTCTCCATTGCCCCAAGGTCCACATGAAGATCTTCCTCCCTGAAAAATATTTGGTCACAGCCCCTGTTCTTCAAAATCCCCCAGAGACTTCAGGAAGACATGGTTCCTTGTGACAGAGCATAAAACAGAAGGAAACGAAGAGAGGGAAGTTGAATTACATTTGTGAAGATGTGCTACATGTGCCGTGTCCTTTGCTCAGCACCTGCCCTGTGCCTCCCTCATCTCATTCATCTTTACAAGTTGGGAAGGTATGCATTATTATCTCCATTTTGTAGTAGTGGAAACTGAGGCACTGAATTGATGAAATATCAAGCCTGGGTCCCATTTCTAGGCTGGATCCAGATCTAGAATCCCAGGGCATCTGACTCCAAATATCAGTGTTTGCATGAAACCATACTGCCTTGCATGCACTGTCAATTTCAAATCTGCCTAACCCTGTCCCTGGAGGAGTATGAAGGTCACCTGAGGGTACAAGTGCTCTTCTCTCCCTCTAGCATCTCCTCCTGCCCCTGTGCTAATGAGATGCAGGAACAGCCCACATATTGCTGGATACATAAAATCACAAAATCTTTGAAATCCTCACAATCTTATTTTTCCTCAGTTTAAAAATAACCTGTTTTATCAAATATTCAAAAACTTCTTTTCCCTCTTTACACAGAAGCTTTTTATTTTTATTTTTTAACACACATCTCATATTGGAATTCACATCTCAACACTCCCACGAGAAATACCCCCAGGCTCCCTGTCTACCCAGGCAAACACTTGGTAAATTTGGAAAACAATTTAGGTTAATTTCTGCCTGCCAACTACAGGGATTCTGGGTAGCCTTCTCTTATACAAAGTTTTCTAAGGAACATTATGTGTGTTTTTCCTCAATTATATCCAACAACATTTCTTTAAATGGACTCTTCAGTTAAGTCTTTATTACTGCCCTCAGCCTGGCCTGCCAGTATTGGGCCAAAACCGGCTGTATGAAATCAGAACCAAAAACGGGGAGGAAGATGGCTGCTGACGGGAAGGCAGACTGCAAGATAGTGCGTGAGTGAGAGAACAAAGAAAGGGTGTGTAGTTGCATGGGGAGTGTTTGTTTGTGAGTTGAAGGACAGCTATACTCCAGGGGACTGTGGGGTAGAGCAGGATGGGGTTCCCCTGAATGGGCAGCCTCCACTGCTGCTGGGATCGCTCCTGGAGTGCCCAGCTCTGACACAGAGACTGTGCCATCTTAAAGGGGAAAGTGGAGAGCCTGAAAATCCGAGAACCTACAACAACGGCACCCAGTGAACAGCTGCGAACCCTGGAACACTGGTTTCCAAGTGGCACGAGCACGCGGATTCGGAGGAGCTCTGCGCCTCCTCACGGAAAGGTCAGATTTCGCTTGGGATAAGGAGAGAGAGAAATACATAACAAAACACCCAGATAAGAGAAATCATGGGGAGACAAAGAAACAGCGCATATATGAAAGGAAAGCAGGCATCACCAGAAAGGAAATAATGAAATGGAGGCAAGCAACCTGTCAGAAAAAGAATTCAGAGAAATGGTCATAAGGTGGCTGAAAAGAATGGAAGACAAATTCAACAATATGTGTAAGAATCAAGAGGAAATGAAGAAGAACCAAGAAGAAATGAAAAATGGCATCACTGCTATAAAGAACTCAATAGAAAGAATCAACAGGAGATTAGAAGAAGCAGAGGACTGCATCAGTGAGCTAGAAGGCAAGATAGGAAAAAATACCCAAGCAGAGCAGCTTCTAGAAAAAAAAATTAAAAAGCAGGAGGAGAGCCTAAGGGAACTTTGGGACAACACAAAAAGAAACAACATCTGCATAATAGGGGTGCCAGAAGGAGGAAACCGAGCAAGGAATAGAAAACGTGTTTGACGAAATAATGACAGAAAACTTCCCTGCTATAGGGAATAAAAAACCCACACAAATCAAAGAAGCTCACAGAGTCCCAAACAAAATGAACCCCAAAAGACCGACACCAAGGCACATCATAATTAAATTGGCAAACACCAGCGACAAAGTAAGAATCTTAAAAGCGGCCAGAGAGAGACAGAAAGTTACCTACAAAGGATCCCCCATCAGACTAGCAACTGATTTCTCAACAGAAACACATCAGGCAAGAAGGGAATGGAATGAAATATACAAAGCCATGCAAAGGAAGGGTCTGAATTCAAGAATACTGTACCCAGCAAGGCTATCAATCAAAGTTGAGGGTGAAATCCGGAGCTTCACAGACAAAAAAGGACTAAGGGAATTTATTACCACCCAACCAGCAATGCAAGAAATGCTAAAGGGTCTGCGGTAAAAAAAAACAAAAAAAACGAAATAGGAAGCGAAGAAGGAACACAGGGGTAAAGAATAAAAATGGTGACAAGCAAGGACCTATCAATAATAACTTTAAATGTAAATGGATTAAATGTCCCAATCCAAAGACATAGGGTAACTGAATGGATAAGAAAACATGACCCATGTAACTGCTGTCTACAGGAAACACACTTCAGAAAAAAAGATGCACACAGACGGATGGTGAAGGGATGGAAAAGGATTTTTCAGGTGAATGGAAATGAAAAAAAAGCTGGGGTAGCAATACTTATATCTGACAAATTAGATCTCAAAGTGAAGGTCATAAAAAGAGATAAGGAAGGCCACTTCATATCACTAAAGGGAGCAATCCAACAAGAAGAAATAACTCTGGTAAACATATAGGCACCCAATACAGGAGAACACAAATACATAAAAAAAACTTCTGGAGGATATCAAGGGAAAGATTGACAGCAATACAATCATAGTGGGGGACTTTAATATCCCACTATCATCATTGGACAAATCCACTAAACAAAAAATCAGCAAAGAAACATCAATCCTAAATGACTCACTAGATCAGATGGAATTAACTGACATCTTCAGAACATTTTACCCCAACGCCACAGAATATACATTCTTCTCAAGTGCACATGGGTCATTTTCAAAGATAGACCATATATTGGGTTACAGGCAAAGACTCTTCAAATTCAAGAAAATAGAAATCATATCCAGCATCTTATCAGATCACAATGGCATAAAACTGGAAATCAACTACAATAAAAAAAATCCAAAATAATCCAATACCTGGAGACTAAATAGCATGCTATTAAACAATGACTGGGTTACCAGAGAGATCAAAGAAGAAATAAAAAACATCATGGCAACAAATGACAATGAAAACACAACAATCCAAAATCTATGGGACACAGCAAAGCAGTCTTTGAGAGAGACGTTCATAGCTCTGCAAGCCTACTGCAAAAAAACAAGAAACAATGGTAGTAATTACCTAACCCTACAACTCAAAGGGTTAGAAAGAGAGCAACAAGAAAAGCCCAGTGTAAGCAGAAGGAAGGAAATAATAAAGATCAGCGTGGAGATAAATGACATTGAGACAAAAAAATAAAATAAAATTCAAAAGATCAGTAAAACCAAGAGCTGGTTCTTTGAAAGAATAAACAAAATTGATGAACCTCTAGCCAGGCTCACCAAGAAGCAAAGAGAGAGGACCCAAATAAACAAAATCAGAAATGAAATAGGAGAAATAACAACAGACCCCAAAGAAAAACAAAGGATTGTTAAAAAATACTATGAAGAACTCTATTCCAACAAACTGGAGACCTGGATGAAAGGGACATATTCCTTAAAAAATACAACCTTCTAAAACTCAATCAGGAAGAATCTAAACAGCTCAATATGCCAGTAACTATGGAAGAAATTGAAGCAGTCATCAAAAAGCTTCCAGCAAACAAAAGCCTGGGGCCAGACAGCTTCACAGGGAAGTTTTACCAAACAGTCAAGGAAGAACTAAAACCTATCGTCCTCAGACTATTACAAAAAATTCAAGAGAAAGGAACACTTCCAAGCTCATTCTATGAAGCGAGCATCACCCTAATACCAAAACCAGTTAAAGACAACACAATGAAAGAGAATTACAGGCCAATATCCCTCATGAACATAGATGCCAAAATCCTCAACAAAATTCTAGCAAATCGGATCCAGCAGAACATCAGAAAGATCATACACTATGACCAAGTAGGATTTATCCCAGAGATGCAAGGATAGTATAATATCCACAAATCAATAAACGTGATACATCACATAAACAAATTGAGAGATAAAAATCACATAGTCATATCAATTGATGCAGAAACAGCATTTGACAAAATCCAACACCCTTTCTTGATAAAAACTCAGCAAGGTGGGAATAGAAGGATCATACATCAACATAATAAAAGCCATATATGAAAAACCCACAGCCAACATCATACTCAATGGGCAAAAACTAAAACCATTTCCCCTAAGAACAGGAACAAGATAGGGATGCCCACTCTCACCACTCCTGTTCAACATAGTACTGGAAGTACTAGCCAATGCGATCAGACAAGAAGAAGAAATAAAAGGCATCCAAATTAGAAAAGAAGAAGTAAAACTGTCCTTATACACAGATGACATGATATTGTACATAAAAAAGCCCTAAAGACTCCACCAAAAAACTATTAGACTTAATAAATGAATTCAGCAATGTAGCAGGATACAAAATTAACGCCAAGAAATCTATGGCATTTCTATACACCAATAGTGAACTTACAGAAAGCGAGACTAAAAAGGCAATCCCATTTACCATAACACCAAAAAAATTAAGACACCTAAGAAGAAATTTAAATAAGGAGATAAAAGACCTATATGCGGAAAACTACAGGACACTGAAAAAAGAGATAGAGGAAGACGTAAACAGATGGAAGAACATACCATGTTCATGGATTGGCAGAATCAACATCATTAAAATGCCCATACTACCCAAAACAATATATAGATTCATTGCACTCCCCATTAAAATACCAACGGCACATTTCACAGACCTAGAAAGAACTCTCCAAAAATTCATATGGAATAAAAAAAGACCCCGAATAGCCACGGCAATCCTGAGAAAGAGACATATGAAAACATGCTCAAAGTCACTAATTATCTGAGAGATGCAAATCAAAACGACAATGCGGTACCATCTCACACCCATCAGAATGGCAATCATCAACAAATCAACAAATGATAAGTGCTGGTGAGGATGCGGAGAAAAAGGAACCCTCATGTACTGCTGGTGGGAATGCACACTGATGCACCCATTGTGGAGAACAGTATGGAGTTTCCTCAAAAAACTAAAAATGGAACTCCCATTTGACCCAGTAATCCCCCTTCTAGGAATACATCCCAAGAAACTATAAACACCAATCAGAAAGGATATATGAACCCCTATGTTCATAGCAGCACAATTCACCATAGCTAAAATTTAGGAACAGCCTAAATGCCAAATAGCAGATGAGTGGATTAGAAAACTATGGTACATCTACACAATGGAATACTATGCTGCTATAAAAAAGAAGGAATTCTTATCATTTGCAGAAGCATGGATGGAACTGGAGAGCATTATGCTAAGTGAAATAAGCCAGGCAATGAAAGAAAAATACATGATCTCACTCATTTAAGGAAAATAAAGAACACTATAACCTGATAAACAAAGAGATAGATACAGAGGCAGTAAAGCATCGAACAGACGGTCAAATTATAGCAGGAAGGCTGGGGAGTGTTGGGGAGTTGACTCCTGAGTCTTTATCATGCTTTCTTATAGAACTGGAGGCCCCATGCACGAAATTCGTGCACCAGGGGGAGGGGCGCGGGGGGGGGGAGGTGTGTGACCCTCAGCCCAGCCTGCTCCCTCTCCAATCTGGGACTCCTCAGGAAATGTCCGACTGCCCATTTAATGGGCAAACATCCCTCTCACAATCCAGGACTGCTGGCTCCCAACCACTCGCCTGCCTGACTGCCTGCCTAATTGCCCCTAACCGCTTCTGCCTGCTAGCCTGATCACCCCTAACCACTCCCCTGCCAGCCTGATTGACACCTAACTGCTCCCCTGCCAGCCCAATCGCCCCTTAACTACCCTCTCCTGCCAGCCTGGTCGCCCCTAACTGCCTTCCCCTGCAGGCCTGGTCATCCCTAACTTCCCTCCCCTGCTGGCCTGGTCACCCCCAACTGCCCTCCCTTGCAGGCCTGGTCCCTCCCAACTGCCCTCCCCTGATGACCATCTTGTGGCAGCCATCATGTGTCCACATGTGGGCAGCCATCTTATGTGTTGGAGTGATGGTCAATGTGCATATTACCTCTTTATTTTATGGGATATCAGCTCTAAGGTTAAAACCCATACATGGAGTGAGAAAGAGATCAACCAGAGGACTTGTATGCATGCATATAAGCACAACCAATGGACATAAGACAGTGGGTGGTGGGGTGGGATGAGGGCATGTGACAGGCAGTAGGGGAGGCTGGGGGAAAGTCAATGAGGGAAAAAAGGAGATATATGTACTACTATGTGTAATAATTTAAACAATAAAAAAATAAATAAATAAAGTCTTTATTACTAACTAGAGGCCCGGTGCATAAAATGCATGCATGGGGGGGGGGGTTGTCCCTCAGCCTGGCCTGCACCCTCTCCAATCCAGGACCCTTCGGGGGATGTCCGACTGCCAGTTTAGGCCCGACCCACAGGGCAGTTGGACATCCTTCTCACAATCCAGGACTGCTGGCTCCTAACCACTCACCTGCCTGCCTGCCTGATCACCCCTAACTGTTCCCCTGCAGGCCTGATTGCCCCTAACTGCTCTCCCATGCCAGCCTGATCGCTCCTAACTGCTCTCCCCTGCTGGCCTGATTGCCCCTAACTGCTCTCCCCTGCAGGCCCGATCGCCCCTAATTGCTCTGCCTGCCTGTGTGATTACCCCTATCCACCTCTGCCTCGGCCCATACCACCATGACTTTGTCCAAAAGGATGTCCAGAAGATGTCTGGTCTATCTGGTCTAATTAGCATATTACCCTTTTATTAGTATAGATAATAAACACAATAAAGTGATTAATGATACAATCATGGCAGGTCTATATAGCTGACATCATGTGCATGTAATATTGCCTGGTGAGTATTACTAGAAGCCCCCAAGTGCCTTTCTGACATCTCGTCATTTACTCCTTTTGCCTCCTCTGGAGGGCAGCAGGGTGAGCTGGTGTTAGCTCCATATGGAGGCTGAGGCCTGAGACCCAAACAACCCACTTCCTCCATTCCACACTCACCCTCCATTTTCATTCAATGGGGAAATAACAAGCCTGGTCAAAAGAGAGCAACAGTGAAAAAGAAAGATCTCCAGCATTTCCTGGGAGGCTGCCCTCACGCTGCCCCTTCATCTACGTACATGAGTGCCATTTCCTACCTAAGGACTGTCGAGGGTTGCCAAGTACTTTCCTGTCCGTGCACTCACTTCATCATCATAACAACCCAGGAAGGTAGTTATCCACCCTATGTTACTATGGGTGGATAAGGAGACGCAATATCTCTAACCACAGGTTTCCCAGCTACAAGTATTAAAAATATGACTGCAGTTCATGTCTTCTGGATTCCAAGTCTTTATTTGTACCTTGCACAAAACTGACTCCTGAGTCTTTATCATGCTTTCTTATAGAATATCAGCTCTAAGGTTAAAACCCATACATGGGGTGGGACAATAGTAAGAGGGCAGATTCTGCTGCTAGTAGGTTAACTGGCCATACCCCGCTCTGACTCCTAAAGCTGCTAAGACCACATCTCTTTCACCATCTGCTGAATCTAGACCACACCTCCTTCTCTGTCCACTGAATCTCTGAACCTTTGCACAGCCACCTGGGCCAAGGCCTGTGGGGCCACTGATGCCAATAATGATGCCTTTTTCCTCTTTGGAGGGAATTTCAGTCTTTGGACATTCAAATTTACAGTCTAAATTAGAAGTATCCTTTAGGGATAACAAATAAAGATAAAGATAACAGAATTAATACTAAATGGCTTCCAAGAGGCACATTGGTAAATGAATTACTCCAGAGTTTTAATTGGGTTTATCTCTAAAAAGTGTGCCCATCTTGACTAAGTCCCCATTAAAAAGTGTGACCATCTTGACTAAGTACCCATGCAGTTTTCAGAAAGCAGCTAGTCCTGCAAAGAGTCATTCACTGTCGACATTAGTGATTCTCTGGGCATTCACAACTAGTAGCCATCCAAGGAGGGAGGGATATATGATCAGAAGAAGCATAAAGAGAGCTCTTCCCTCTGGAATTCCAGGGGGAAACACCTACAAAAAAATCACAGAGCTTAAAAAACATGATATCAAATACTCCTTTGAAAACCTTCATGAAAGCTAAGAATCCCTTCTCTCCACGCTGGAGTCAAGAACTTAAGATGTCAGGTAGGGATTAAAAAAAAAAAAAGAACCAAAAGTAAAAGGCAAAAGGAATATATTTGTAAAGCACAATTTAAAAACTGTCAAGATGATGTTCAATGACTCTTCATCTTTTAACATCTTTGTCTCGCCATTTTATTGGTACACTGCCAGAAATCACAATAAAATAAGAAGTTGCTTCTAATAATATTAGGACTCTATAAGTGAAAATGTACTGTCACTTCTATGTGTCCAAATAAAATTCTCTTAGTTCCCTCGGGAAAACACAAAACAGGAATTTCTGACCCTCATTTCAAAGATTGAGAAACCGGGGCTCTGAAAGGGAAGGTGATTGCCCCGCTCCTAATAAGCAGCAGTGTCCCCTTTTAAGGGCATTAGGCTTCCAGTCTAGAGTTTTAAAGCAAGAAAGACTCTTGGATGTCATCTGGAGTCTTCCTTTTGCAGAGGAAGAAATGTGTCTTAGAGAGATTGAATGGTTTGTCCCAAGTTGCCCAGTTAACAAGTCAGATAGAACAATTAGACAGGTCACCTGATTCCTAGCCAATTTCTGACACCACTGTGATCCAATGTGTGCTCTATTCAGAACATAAGTCATAGAAAGCACATCCATGTTTTCATATTATTAGACAATTTCTAACATCAGTCACTCTTATAGGATCCTTGCCCCCAATACAAGTTATTTCTGAAACATTTCAAAAAGCATAAAAGAGACCTTTACAAGGATTACAGGACAATGAAATGTTTTCCCACACTGAAGAAGGAGCCCTCTGTTCAGACATAATTTCCCAAGACTCAGCTTCACCGAGTGACATTCTAGAAAACACTTCCCTGAAACTTCAGGCACAGGTGAAAAGCAATCACTAACCAACAACCTGAGAAAATTAATTTCTAATAAACAGTTCAAATCAGAGATTTAAAAATTAAGTGTTCCATTACCCCTGTGATCGTGTTGCAAAGAGTAGCTCCTGGAGAGACAGCTGCCCAGGCCCTTGTGGGAGCTGAGAGTCATGCCACAAAGGAGGAAGGACAAAGTACATCCACAGACGGGACTACAATAAGGCAGTTTCAGTGTTTACCAGAGCAAAGTGCCATCATGTGGGGAGAAGCAGCTGTCTTCTGCCCTGAGTACCATCAGGGCAAGGGGCATCCAAACACAGAGCCCCTCCACTCTAAACACGGTTCTATACTCATTCGATCAGCACACAGGTTAACTTAACTGCCTACAGACTGTCTGCCTTACAGGGTTCAACGCTGAGGATGTAGCTTAGGTCCTAGTGGAGGGAGGCAGAGAGGCACAGATGAATGTTGAGTATACAATAGGTCAGATGTTGGGAAATGAGATGGAGAAAACTAAAGATGGAGAGGGGATTAAAAAGTGCTGGGGAAGGAGTACGTTTTTTAAATGCATACTCAGGGAAGGTCTCACTGAGATGGCATTGGAGCAACTTTTTAAAAGGTCAATATGCATGCCCTGCAGATAAATGTCTGGGGGAAGAGCATTCAGGCAGAGGCAGCAGCAAGCCCCAAACCCCTTAGACAGAAATAAGTCTTTTCAGAGGACACACTGGTGTGAATATAGAAGAGAGGAAGACAGAAGCAAAGGGTGAGGCCAGAGGAAGAAGCCAGAGTCAGGCCCTGTGGCAGAGAGAAAAGCAGAGTCTTTGCTCCCAGGGAGACCACAGCAGTCATTCTGCCCAGAAGGCTTGGTGTTTCAAAGCCAGCTTCCCATTCACTGGCCAGGCGACCCAGGAAACAAAACTTTTGTGGGGCTCCCTTTTTTTAATTGGAAAAATAAGAACACTCATAACCTTACCTCCTCTGTCCCATTCCTCCGGCTCCCAAATCATTTCCTAAGGTGACTTCACAATGCTAGACTCCTACATGTCATCACTCTTCCTCCACAGAACCACGTGGGTTTAATCTTAGCTTCTCTTTGTCACAGACACACAAGAGTTAAGTGTTCGCTCATGAGAGTATAAGGAGTGTCAGAACATGGATTTTATTTTAATACTAGAGGCCCAGTGCACGAAATTTGTGCACTCAGGGTGGGGGGACAGGGGGGTGTCCCTCAGCCTGGCCTGCACCCTCTCGCAGTACGGGAAGCCCTTGGGGGATGTCCAACTGATGGCTTAGGCCCACTCCCCATCAGTCAGACATCCTTAACACTGCCACAGAGGCAGGAGAGGCTCCCGCCACCACTCCTGCACTCACCAGCCATAAGCCCAGCTTCTGGCTGAGCGGCACTCCCCCATGGGAGTGCACTGACCACCAGGGGCAGCTCCTGCATTGAGCATCTGCCCCCTGGTGGTCAGTACGCATCATAGCAACCAATCATTCTGCCATTTGGATGATTTACTTATTAGCCTTTTATTACATAGGGTTTTTTAAAATATGCTTTTTATTGATTTTGGAGAGGAAGGGAGAGGGAGAGTTAGAAACATCAATGAGGAGAGAGAATCATTGATCAACTCTCTCCTGACACACACCGAGGATCAAGCCCACAACACAGGCATGTGCACTGACCAGGAATCAAATCATGACCTCCTTGTTCATGGGTTGATGCTAAACAACTGAGCCACACTGGCTGTGCCAGAATCAGGATTTGAACACAGGTCTTTGGGACTCCAAAAGCCACGGCACTGCCTGTGTGACGGTGCCAGGAAAATGATGGCTGGAAGTGACACGCAGCATGAAACAAGCATCAGGGCCTCGTGGTGGCTGTGGCCGTCCTAGTGACTGTATACCATGTGGGGCTGTGGAACTAAGTGCTCTATCCTTCCCTGAGGGCTGGATAGTTCCACGTGGGGACACCTACAATCAGAGGGTTGCAAGATGCAATGTATCTGGCTTCTCTTGTTAAGTGTGGGTTCCAGAAATCTGATCAAGTTGGGAAACTGAGGTAGTCATCCAGGTTATAAAACTTAAAAGTCCAGGTTATAGACTTAAAAGTCAAGCTTTGAAGGGAAAGAAAAGTAAAAGAGAGAGACATCATACTTGGGAGCAGTGAGAGTGGCAGCAATTATTCCTCCTCTACAGAAAGGCTTCCTGCCTGCAGCTCATCTGGAGAGGAAAGAACTCAGTTACGCTGATAAGGAGAGGTTTTTGGCCCTGGACCTTGCTCCCAATAAATCGAGATTCGGTTGGATGCATCAGCAGAAGCTAACATTTTCTGGTTGCTTTTCTTCCTTAAGTGAACTATACCTTTAATTTCCAATAGAATCCATATCCAGACAAATGGAGCCAGGGGACACCTCACCTCAAGTCTACTGCACTGGAACCTGGCTGAGTTAGTGTGCTGCCTGTATGTCCGCATCCACCTTCTCAATTGACTGGAAAATGGCAACAAATAGTGTGATGATGGTAATGACAATGTTAAAAATCACAGAGACCAAAAGGTAAAGTTTAAGCTTAATTCCTGGCTCTAAATTTTACTGTTTCTTAACCTCTCTGAGTCTAGATTCCTCAATTCTGAAATGGGAATGCTGATACTTATATTGCAATATTATTACAAAAAAAAAAGTAGGTAAAGTCCTTGGTCCATAGTAGTTCCTCGGTAGCCAAGAGCTGTTACTCAATAAAATACAGTGAATAAGATTTTCCATCCGTGATCTCATCTGATCCCTACAACAAATCCCCAGACCTTAACTTAGGATCTTTCATATAGTAGTCGCTCAAAAGATAGACTCCAGAGCTAGGGCAGAGTTTATAAATAGTGATCTAAGCATCTCATTTTACCAATGGGGAAACTGAGGCTCAAAATGGGACATGCAATTTTATCTAAGTGAGTTACCTTCTATAACAATTCAGAAACTTCTTGATTAAACAAAGCCAAAGACAGAATGGCATCACAAGCTCATTGCCATGGGGACCATCATCAGAGCACGGACCAATGTACCCGGGATCAAATCTAGTTGTTGTGATATCCTGAAATCACCCAAAGGTTAAGTTCATTTTACACAGGAGAGTGGAGGAAAGTGCCATGGGCCTTGAATGGAAAGTGATCCCCATTTACATAGGATTCCCGCTCAAGGAAATGAAAGCCAGACTTGGCAAAGGTTCTGATTTACAGAGTAGCTGGTGGGCAGAGTGCTGTGTTCAACTCCAGCGTGGCTGCTTTTCCCACTGGCTCACTGCCCGAGGGTTCCGCAGGGCCAGCTCCACGCTCAGTCTAAGTGGACTGCCTGCTTTCACAGGGCAGGCACAGCAGAGCAGGACTCTCTGAGGCCCCTGCTCTCAGCAGGACCCTGGGCGGGCCTGAGCGGCTGCTCAGAAACCCTGGGAAGAGCCTCTCAGAGGGCTCTGTGCCTTTCTGTCTCCTTTTCCCAGAACAGATGGGGTGCTAACATGATAGGTGCAGTGCCCACTTTTCAGGCAGCAACTGTTCCTGTGGGAAGAATGCTCAGGCTAAACGTTAGAGTGTGTTGGAAAAGGCAATTGGGAATGTGGCATCAAGGTACAGGAGAGAAAGGACGTGGGTTTGTGTCTGTCTGTGTCATGTCCCCGCATGGCTTTGAGCAAGCTGCCACCTCTCTGAGCCCTCTCGTGGTCCCCACACTGTGACCTGCAGAGGTGCCAAGCTCTTCTTCCGCTACAAAAAATGTTTAAAAATTACACTCTGCGACTGTGTTGGCCCAAAAGAAACATAACCTTTGGCCTTAAAAGTTCATTTCCTTCTCCTGATTCTACAAGAAAGTAAAACATGTTTTGTGGGCTCTTAAAAGTACAGGGTTATCCAAGGCTCTGCAATGCTGTGCTTGCTAATGGCTAAATTGGCCACAGTTTCCTTAACTGAAAAATGGAATTAATGGCACCTACTTCTCAGCATCGTGCGAGCATTAGTAATTTAATCTTTAATTCTCGTAGCACTATGACTGGTATCCAGCAGACAGACACTCAGTGGCTCTTAATATGATGTTATTGTTATTACTCAGAAAATATAACTTGGCCAATCTTCAAAGGAAACAAGATTGTGAGCCTTTTGGAAGAGGAGACATGAGTTTGCTCTCTATGTCATTTATTCATTTATCAACCCCTCAGCATCACCAAACAGCTGTGAGAACATGGCCATTGCTCAGTAACCACCATGAGCTTCAAAGGAAACATTTCCCCACCAAAGGGACACTTTACCAAAACTGTCTTGTCTTGCTGTATTTTCTTTTTAAATATAAAAAAATCGAGCACTTCAAAAACATCAATGGCCCAGGCTCAGTAAGCTGGGCCTGCAGCAGGGCTGTGGGGTTCTGGGAAGAGCACCTAACGTGGAGGCTCATGGGGACTCTGCAGGCCACTTGCTCCCATCAGAGGCGTGGCAGGTCCCTTGCACTCTGAGTCTCAAATCCCTTATCTCTAGCATGAGAAACCAGCCCTGCCTACATCAGAGATGCTGTGAGGCTCATAGGGTTTAACAAAAGTTCACTAAACAATTTACCAGGGCTTCCCACAAAACTCTCTATTCCTTAAGGATGTTCTTTAAAAATAATAGAAGGAAAGAAGGAAGGAAGAATGGGAGGAAGGGAGGGAGGAAAGGAGGGAAGTGGGGGTAAGGAGGGAGGGAGGGAAGGAGCCATGGTTAAATAGTTCTGAAAATACCTCAAAATATAATGGTCCCTGATACCTTGAAATTTTTTAATAAATATTAGCATATTAAAAACATTGACAGCTCTTCTGTTAAAAAAAAAACACAACTGCTTTACCTTTATGACAGAAATTCCATCATTTGTTTAAGCAAATTTTCTCCCTGTCATAACTCTAAGTATCTCCTCTGTTCTGGGACATGCTCACTCACCATCTTGTCCTTCTTTCTGTTTTTTCTGCTTCCGGGTCTTTGCAGTTATTGTTCCTTCTCTTGATTCCCTCTTATCTGACAGACTCCCCTCAAATGCCACCACTTTAAAGTCTCAGCTCACCCAACCTACAACAGCCTCCCATGTCCCTCCCACCAGCTACTCTGTCATTTCAACCTCTATTTGTTTTACAGTAGCTATTTCATTTAAAAGCTATCAAGAATGTGTTTGTTCATTGTCTAATCCCTTGAGGGCAGGTAGTTTTCCTGACTTGTTCATCTTTGTAGCCACTGCAATGAGAAAAATTATTCAGAGTACACTTCAATAACTACTGGATGGATGGATGGATGGATGGATGAGTAGAACACGTTATATAACTAGAGGCACGAAATTTACACACGGTGATAGGGGGAGAGTCCCTCAGCCTGGCCTGCGTCCTCTCACAATCTAAGACCCCTCAGGGGATGTTGGGCCTAAACTGGTAGTTGGACATCCCTCTCACAATCCAGGACACTGCATGCACCAGTGACCATACTTTTCATACAGGTGAAAGGCATCTTGCTGTTGTATGGGCAGCTACATTTTTTTTTCCCTGATTATAAAAAGTAGTACATAACATGATCCTTCTGAGGCAGTAGTACCATTTTCCCCATCTTATGGGTGGAAAAACTGAAGCAGAGAGAAGTTAAGTAATTGGCTTTGTCACACAGTTATAAGTGTCAGAATCAGGGCTGACCACAAAATGTTCAAGCCAGAGTCTATGTATGTCATCACTGCATCATCCTGTTTTCTCAGTGTTAGAGTAGCCTTGCCAGGTGATCAGGGCCATCTGTGGGGCAAGCGGTGGGTGGGGTGATGGCGGGGGAGGGGGTGAGGGGGGACCCTGCTGGCACCTGCCTTGGCTGGTGGCCTGGCGCCACCCGCTGGCTGGCCCCACCCCCCCAATCTCCGCTGCTGGTAGCCTCCCTCTTGGGGGGCAGACACACATCATAGACCAGTCATTGCACTGGTCGTTCTGCCATTTCGTTGATTTGCATATTAGGATTTTATTATATAAGATCTTTAGGAAACCCCTTTAGCCTTCTGGGCCTTAGATCCCTAATCTATGTCGGAGGACTTAATAATTAAGCTCCTCCCAATGTCGTTATTGTACATATGCAGCTATGAAGACACTATTAAGTATTTTCTAAGCGGCAAGGAACTTTTCCTGGCTTTATTTCATTTAACTTAATATTTAAACCAACCTTATAAGAAGTATTACTATCCCAGTTTAAAGATGAAAAATGGACAAAAACTTGAATTCCTTACTGATAAGTGGTGAAGCCTACTGCCCAGTCCTACCAGTGTTTCTTCTACATCATAAATCTATGAGCCAGAAGGAAGTGGTGGCTCTCACTGTTAAAAGACATGTGGCTGCAAAAGGAATGAGTGTGAGGGAACAGGTGAGGCATTTTACACATAATTCAATTCACTAGGACTCACTCTATGCCTAGGAAACAGGAAGCATTTTCCCGAATCAGTGGATATTTTAAAAGCCTAAGTTTTGATCTATACAACTGTTTCCATATTTTTAATAAAATCTTTTGTGTTTCATTTGCAGTATGCATTCTAAATCATCTCTATATGTGACAATCAGGTGGCCACCCCCTCCCCTTCACATGAAGAGTTTATTTCTCTCAGAGAGCAATTACTGACAAATGCCAGGCTACAGAAGGTGTTTCTCCAGCAGCAGCATCTGGCTCCTTGGCAGGCTCCTCAGGCAATTTTACTGGCAGCGTTCAAATGGCCGGGGGGTCAGTCAGAGCTCAGCTGTCCGTGAGCTCTCAGGTGGCCCGCCAGCCTCTGCCTGAATGCCTCAAAGAGAAGAAACAAGCTTGGACCCGCCACAAAAGTTACAGCTCAGCGCAAGACAACTCTGCTTGTCAGAACCATTGGGGCCAAGAAATTCCCATAATCCTCGTGGCTAAACAACAACCTGAAGAAGGGCAAGAGACACCCAGATTTTAAGGGAATAGGCAAATATATGCTCCGATAGGCAGTCTCTAAAATGGCCCAGAAAGACTCCTGCCTCACAGTATTCATGGCTATGGGAATCTCTTCCTTCCTCCGGGGTGTAAGCCAGATGTACTGGCTTAGTTCTATTAATTAGAATATTGTAAAGGAGTTAAGATGCCACTTAAAAATTAGGTTAGAGAAAGACTCTAGCTCCTTCTTGCAGGCCTTCTCCTGTCCCCTTGTCTGTTAATTCTGATGGAAGCCAGCTGCCATCATTGTGAGCTGCCCTATGGGGAGGCCCAGGTGACAAGGAATTGAGAGAGACGTCCAGCCACCAGCCTGTGAGGAACTGGGGACTGCTGACAGCTATGAGTGAGCTTGGGGACAAACCCATCCCAGGCAAGCCTAGAGATGAATGCAGCAGCCCTGACCACACCCTGGTTACAGCCTTGTGAGATACCCTGAGCAACAGTACACAGCTAAGGCATCCCACTGGAGCAGTGAACTAACAATGACAAATGTTTGTTGCTTTAAGGTGTGAAGTTTGGGGATAATTTATTATGTAGCAGTAGTTAACTAACAGGTGTTCTTAAAACAGAAAATATATCTTTATAAATCATGTCAATACAATGACCTCTTCTTAGTCTACCCAAATGTCACCTCCTTGGGCCTATTCTGATCAGCCTACTGAAAATTGTAACTCACTTCTACCCCCATTCCCATACCACCACATACTGCACCAGCCTTTCATATTTCTCTAATGCTTAACCATTACCTTTGAACACTTTGTCAGTCAAAGTGTGGACTTTGGAACAGCAGCATCAACATCCCATGGGAGCCTGTTGGAAATGCAAATCTTAGAGACTATTCCAGACCTACTGAGTCAAAATGTGCATGATAGGAAGGCAACGTAGGGGTACTTCAACATTTACAAAAGACTTTTAATGTTCTAAAAATATGTATTAATTTTTTTTCTGTCTCCTATCATCCCTTCAAATCCCAATAAAATGTGAGACATGGAAGTTATTGTTGATCCTGATTTCCACCATTTGGAAGTACCTGGTCTGCTCCTGTAAAAGTAAACACAGAAATGAAAGACACAGAGAGACTACTCTTAGGTACATTTTACAATCAATGCCATTTTGATCTAAGCCCGTGGTCAGCAAACTGCGGATCGCGAGCCACATGCGGCTCTTTGGCCCCTTGAGTGGGGCTCTTCCACAAAATACCACGGCCTGGGTGAGTCTATTTTGAAGAAGTGGCATTAGAAGAAGTTTAAGTTTAAAAAATTTGGCTCTCAAAAGAAATTTCAATCATTGTACTGTTGATATTTGGCTCTGTTGACTAATGAGTTTGCCGACCACTGATCTAAGCTCCTTTGACCTAGATTTCCGTCTCCTTTCCAAATGGCAGGTCAGAGCCATTAATAAATCCTACACCTCACCTCTCAGTTTGTCACTAGTGAGGGGCTGACAGAAATCTCTCTCCCAACTGCAGCTCAAAAATCCTAGAGAAGAATTTGATTGGTCCTAACACATCATTTGTACGCTCCCAGAATAGACAATTGTGTCTATGTGGCTGCAGCTGAATGGTAGCTCCATTGCAACCATGCAATGGACTTGGTAAAAAAGAACTGAGAAGGGAAGAGAAGAGCTGAGTAAACAAAATGTCAGATGCTCCTTGCATTTTACAACTTTATGCCCTTTAGGTGCTGTTCCTGCACCAGAATACCCTACACAAATGACCTGACACTTCCACTACTCTATATTCCATTCTTTATTAGAAAAAAATTTATTATAGCAACTTAGGGCATTTTGACTCAGTGTGATACATGTGCTATTAAAATGTCAAACTTTTATTTACCAATCAATAAGCAAAAATGAACACACAATTCCTGAGCCTTGGATTGAGGAACTGAAATGAGGCAAGGCTGGGCTTCTTATATAGTGTTTTCACATTTTGCATGTTTATTTGGACATGACTACATCATCATACTTCTGTGGATTCTCTGCCTACCCTTGAGGATAGCACAGTTTGCCAAGACTATGTGTAAAAATAGTCTCTTCCATCAACAACAGACATGCAGACTCCACGTCCACCTGTTTTGCTTTTGTCCCACATCTCCCAACTCATGCCCCCTAAAAACTCCAGGTTAAAGGCCTCCATGTCATTAGCATTGGGGATCCTCACCTGTCTCTCCATCTGGGAAACTCTCAGGGGTAGGGACAGATCTGATTGAACCACCCTCTCTTTTTAGAAGTGTTGCAAGGCCCTGGGGCTGCTGCTAATTACTAGACCTGTTACTACTGCACTGTGTGTGCTGTCCCCTCTCCCAGGATCAGCTTGTATGGGGAGTGGGAGGAGCCATGGAGATGGGCGTCTTTATCCTGGCAGAGCTCACCATCAGGCTTCCAAGAGCTAGTATCGGCAACTGAGGACTGAGGGAGGGCGGATTTGAGTCAGAATCAGCAGCTGCAAGCAAAAGCAATTGGCTAACCATTCCATGACAGTTTTTCTACTCACATATTTAGACTCCAGGACCTGCCTCTATATTCCTCACCAATGAATGACATCTGCTTAGAGTAAGACATCTTGAAGGCATTGAAAGCTCTACCTGATTCCCCTGCTCCTTTCTCAGAATGTTGTCTGCTTCTTACCAAGTAACTCTTCCTCCCCCTCCCGGCCCTAACCCCCTACACACACACCATTCAATATTTTGTGTGACCTCTCCATGTCTCCATGGCACTAAGCACTCACATTTCCCTGACACTGGGAAACTGCTTCACCAGCACTGCCTCTTCTCCCTCCATTCTGTATAGTAGACTGTGTATTACAGTGAAGAAATACATTAATAAAGCTTAGGAACAAAATAGCTTACACTATTAAGCTGAAATGTTGAATTAACTAGGAATATCATTTGTGCATTTTAATTTTACATATATATATATACTAGGTGTACCAGCTAATAATGCACATTTCTTTTCAATAGATGGAGTTACACAAATGTTGATATATGTGCAATTTGTTATGTATGCTATTTTGTTGTATTGACAGCAAGCTTCAAAACTTCATATGTCAAATTTGCTGAAGGTGTTAACATCATAGATATTTTTATGCCTAAATATGTCGAATTTTGTGCCAAAAAAAAAAGAGCATTTGCGGGAACTTTTAATTCATTACTTTATTTTGAAGAAAAGTGCTGCTGAATACTTCGGGAAGCTTATGGTGAACATACTCCATCTCAAGATACTTGTGAACATTGGTTTAAACGATCTCAAAGTGATGATTTCGATGTGAAAGACAAAGAACGTCCAGGTCAACTGAAAAAGTTTGAAGACCAAGCATTATTGGATGAAGATGCTTGTCAAACTCAAAAACAACTTCCAGAAAGATTAAACAGTGTTCAGCAAACAATTTCCGATCATTTACAAGCAACGGGAAAGACTTTAAAGGAAGGAAAATGGGTGCCACATCAACTGAACAAAAGATAAATGGAAAACCAAAAAGTCATCAGTAAAATGTTGCTTCAACGGCACGAAAGAAAGTCTTTTTTGCATCAAATTCTGACTGGCGATGAAAAGTGGATTTATTTTGAGAATCCCAAATGCACAAAATCATAGGTTGATCCAGATCAACCATCATCATTGACTGCAAGGCCAAATCGCTTCAGAAAGAAGACAATGCTCTACATTTGGTGGGATCAGGAAGGTGTGGCATCTTACAAGCTTCTAAAACCAGGTGAAACCATTAATACTAATTGCTACCGAAAACAAATAATAAATTTGAACCACCCTTTGAATGTAAAATGACCAGAATTGACCAGAAGATACGGCAAAGTAATTTTGCTTCATGATAACGCACCATCACACACTTCAAAACCAGTTAAAGACACGTTAAAAGATCTTGCCTGGGAAGTATTAACCCACCTGCTGTATTCACCAGACCTTGCTCCTTCAAATTACCACTTGTTCCAATCGATGGCACACACACTTTCTGAGCAGCACTTCAAAACGTACGAAGAAGTGGAAAACTGGGTCTCTGAATGGTTTGCCTCAAAACAAGAAAAATTCTATTGGGACAGTATCCACAAATTACCTGAAAGATGGGGGAAATGTGCAGCTAGTGATGGACATTCTTTTGAATGAAGCACTTTTGATGTTTCTCTTGATATTATCGTGTTTTCTTTGATTACAAAATCCGCTATTATTAACCAGTACACCTAGTGTGTGTGCATGTATATGTATATATGTATATATGTGTGTGTATGTGTATGTATGTATGTGTGTGTATATATATGTATACACACACACACACATATATATATATATATGTATATATATATATATATGGGCTGAATTCTTATAGTATGGCTTGAATAAAGTGACAACTGAGTATCCTAAGTAAACTATTCCATTTGTGGTACTTTAGGGTTTACTGAAATTTAATAAACTAATTTGAATATAAACACCAAGTGCTTATCATATGTCAGCCACTGTTTAAGCACTTTATTTACATTATTTCACTTCATTTCCATGATAAACCTAGGGGGTAGGTTGTGTTATCATCTCTATTTAACAGATGTTAAATCTGAGGCCCCAAAGGTAATGTGTGGAAAGACACATATCTAGGGACTAATGGTATCCAGATATCAACCCAGGCAGAAGCTTTACACTGAGCCACAACTTGACTTGCACAGTCTCAATCTAAAATCTGAAAATGGATAGAAGCATTCACATTTTACTGGGTTAAAAATCAAACTCCAAAAATGCAGTAACAGGATGGCGGCATAGGTAAGCACCTAAACTGCTGCCTCGCACAACAATTTCAAAACTACAACTAAAAGACAGAACAGACACCATCCAGAACCACAAGAAAGCTGGTTGAGTGGAAAATCTACAACTAGAAGGAAAGAGAAAAGCTCACGGAGAATCGGAGGAACGGCAAAGGGTTGAGGTACGGCAAAGGGTCTTTGTGTGTGCAGAGAAGAAGGGCCCTGCGCGGCTGAGAGCCTGGCTGACTTTCTCTGATGGGAGGGGGAAGGAAGCTCCCAACTGCACAGAACCCCAGTTCTGACTGCACTGAACCCCAATTCCAGGCGAAACCCCGTGGACCCAGGCTCATACAGGGGGAGTCTGGACTGTCAGGTAGAGAGAAAGGCACTCGGAGACTTGGAGACCTGGGGGAGACCCAGCGGAGCCCCTGCAGGCAGAGGTCTGGAGGCACACGCGCAAGTATGCACAAAGACTGCAGAGGTTGCCACAGGCTTTCCTTAGCGTAAGGAGTCAGAAGCTCCTGACTGCACTGAGCCCCAGTTCTGACTGCACTGAACCCCAGTTCCAGGTGAGCCCCTGAAGACCCATGCTCTTGTGGGGCAATCTGGACTCTTGGGCGGAAACTTGGGAGCCAGGGAAGGTAGAGGTCTGGAGGTGCGCGCCCACTCAAGGGCAGGGCTGACGGGAAGCCAAGGTTGTCTGCTCTGCCCTGAGACTCCACCCCATCCAAGCTGAGCACAGAGGTTTTTGCAATTTGGCAAGTCTAATCCTATAAGGCTATCTCCAGCACCGAACTTCTCCCAGCATAGACACAGCTGATCTTCACAGCCAACTGGCCAGGAGGTCAATTCCTCCCAGTGATACCAATAACAATCAAGACTTAACTGCAACAAGGCTGTGCACACAGTCCACAAAGGGGTGCACCAAGAGTGTCCACCCTAGGTAACTGGGAAGGCTGACCCACTGGGCCATACAGGAAACCTAGCACACAAAGCTACCCTACCAACTCAGGGAAGCAGTGAAAATGCGACAACAAAGAAACAGATCACAAACAAAAGAAATGGAGGAAAACGAACGACTGGATATAGAATTCAAAACCACGGTTATAGGGCTTTTCAAGAATATCCTAGAAAAAGGCCAATAAATATAATGAGACTCTCGAAGATATGACTGAAATAAAAAATATTATAGAGACTCAACAACAGACTAGAGGAATGCAAGAATCAAGTCAAAGAATTGAAATACAAAAGCAAAAACACTCAACCGAAAAAGTAAAAAGAAAAAAAAATCCAAAAAGTTGAAGATAGTGTAAGAAGCCTCTGGGACAACTTCAAGCGTACCAACATCAGAATTATGGGGGTGCCAAAAGAAGAGAGAACAAGATACTGAAAACCTATTTGAAGAAATAATGATTGAAAACTTCCCCCACCTGGTGAAAGATAGACTTACAAGTCCAAGAAGTGCACAGAACCCCAAACAAAAGTAATCCAAAGAGGACCACACCAAGACACATCATCATTAAAATGCCAAGAGCAAAAGACTAAGAGAGAATATTAAAACCAGCAAGAGAAAAACATTTAGTTACCTATAAGGGAGCACCCATACGACTGTCAGCTGATTTCTCAACAGAAACTATGCAGGCCAGACGGGAGTGGCAAGAAATATTCAAAGTGATGAATAGCAAGAACCTACAACCAAGATTACTCTGCCCAGCAAAGCTATCATACAAAATTGAAGGGCAGATAAAGAGCTTCACAGATAAGAAAAAGCTAAAGGAGTTCATCACCACCAAATCAGTAGTATATGAAATGCTGAAAGGTATTCTTTAAGAAGAGGAAGAAGAAAAAAGTAAAGATAAAAATTATGAACAACAAATACATATCTATCAACAAGTGAACCTAAAAATCAAGTGAATTAAAAATCTGAGGAACAGAATAAACTGGTGAATATAATAGAATCAGGGGCATAGAAAGGGAGTTAACTGATAATTCTCAGGGGGAAAGGGGTATGAGGGTTGCAGGAAGAGACTGGACAAAAATCATACACCTATGGATGAGGACAGTTGTGGGGAGGTAAGGGCAGAAGGTGGGGTGGGAACTAGGTGGAGGGGAGCTATGGGGGGGGGAAGAAGAAACAATTGTAATAATCTGAATAAAGATTTATTTAAAAAAACAAAACAAAAAAAATGCAGTAACAGAGTGTCCACTTCTTCCTCCTTAGAAAGTAGGACTCACAGCTCTTTCCATGGCTTTGAGTATTCCACAAGCCCATACTGACCACTTCTCTGCAGTCATGACCTTGGGAATCTTATTGACCATCACCTCTTGGTAGAGAATGCTCAAGTCTACATCTGCCATCCTGACCAATCTCTCAACCCCCAAGCCTTTGTTTCCACCTCTCCAGAGGATCTTTTCCACATAGATGCCTCAAATCCAGTGTCTATATACACTTGAAATCATAAGATCTCAGAGACAGAAGGGACCATAAAAGGAATGTGAAATAGTTAAAAAAAAAAAAAAAGGGGGATTTTGAAGTCAGAAAGCCCAGTGTTCAAATCCTAGCTCTGAATCCATTTCCTTTGTAAAATGGGTATAGTTATATAATCTCATTTTCCTAACAGCTCTAGAAGGATTAAAGATGATAATGGCTAAGGACTTGCCCAGCAGTAGCTGGCATTTCATAGGCACTCAGTATATAGTAGTCACATTTACAACCATTATCATCATCAACAAAAATTTTGTTCATCCACCGAATGCATAAATCTTTCCACAATACCCACGACAGATGGCCATCCAGGCTCTGCTAGTACATTTCCAAAGATAGAGAGCTTGTGCACTCGCACCATCTCCCCAGGCAGCCGGTTCTATTGTTGGACAGCTCTCACTGGCACACAGTCTCTTCTATGTGGAGCCAAAACCTGCCTCCATGGACACCTTTGGTCCTAGCTATGTCCTGTGGAGCAGCACAGCACAATTCTGCTCTCTTTTCACACAACAGTCCATCCGGAAAAAAGCAATCATGTCCTTGCCACATTCTCTTCTCTAGCCATTCACTCCCATGCACCCGTTCCCAAGGCATGATTTTATCCACAATGCTCACTACTTCCTCAAAACATGGCACCCAAAGGAGATACGGAAGCCCAATACCTTGTACGAGTGAACACTGCACTTCATCAATGCATTCCAAAGTCACATAGTGATTTTCTGAGAAGCCAGATAAATAACACTGTTGCATCATCCAGGGCTTGAAGTGAATAAAACCCGTTAAGTCTGCCCTCCCCCTTTAAAAAGGATCATGCTAAGTCTCCCCCTTCTCCCCTGAAGTATGGGCACCAGAAATTTGACTTATCCTGTAGAATCTGACTTTGGCCAGGTGAGAACATTTTGAATCATTTTTTCTGACATATATCTATCTTAATAATCATATCTCAATTCTTCATCCTAACTATTGATAATATATTTCAATAAAATTGATGGAATGTCTTCAAATTCAGCTTCCACTCAGGTTCATTTCCACTCACTTTTTAAAACAAGTATTTACTGAGAGATACTGGAATAGTCTCAGGATGTATAAGGGAGCTCTTATATCCTTAAGAGGAAGGGGAGAGAGGCATATAAATGAAAAAGACAATCCCACCTGGTAAGTGAAATGATGGGGATATAGCAGTTGGGAAACACTACCCTCGAGGCAGGCCATACATGTGGCTGCATGTTAGCATCACCTTGAGAGCTTTTAAATGGGCCACACCCCAAAGAATTAAATCAGAACCTTTGTGGGTAGAACCCAAGCATCAATACTTCATAAAGACGACAGGCGGATTCCAATGTTGAGCCAAGTTAGAGAAGCAGTAGCCTAAACCAGCCCAGTTCTTCTCAAGCTTTAATATGCATGTGAATCACCTCGGATCTCCTAAAATTCAGATGCTGAGTCTATAGATCTGAGGCAGAGCATGAGATTTTGCCTTTTTAATTCCCTGCCAGAAGATGCTAATGCCACTGCACTGGTTTACTGATCATATATTGATAAAGCACAGGCCTGGGATATACCATCTAATTCTCCCTAAATTTACTCTCCAGTCTTGCCTCCTTATAGTATACTGCAAGTTGAACCCTTCCTTCTAGCTAATTGAAAGAGACAAATAAATGGTAAGATAAACACAATGATGATTTATGAGGAGCTATGAAAGCCCAGAAGAGGACATCTAATCAGAAAAGGGTGTGGTGGTGGCCAAGAAAGGCTGCCCAGAACAGGCTGTAACTTCACTGAGTTACACAGAGGAAAGTTATTCCAAACCCAGAAAAGAACTGGGCATAGCCTCAGAAATGGGGGCTGGGGTGGGGGAGGGGGGGGCAGAGGCAAAACAAAACACAGGACCTATTCAGCAAACTTAAGTGTTTCTTAGTCTCCTCAGATTCCATCACTCATCTAACCATATATCTGACCTGGTATTTTTCCTTTCACAGTTGAGTTGAACCATTACCTAACTTTCCATACATTTAATCCAGAATCACACTATGACTCCTCAAGTGCCAAACCAGGTTCAACTATATTACACGCCCTCAGTACCAAACCTCCAGCCCACTACAGATCTCAGAGTATGTTTGTAAGATAATTATAAACTGTGATTTTAAAAATTGATCTTTCAGTTCCAATATTTCTTTGAAGCACAGATTGGTGTAAGACATGACAGTTATTTACTGAGATTTTGAAAACAATGTAAAGCAGTGCACCTGGGGTGGAGAAATGCTACCAAGGGTAATTAGAAAAGAGGAACGTTTCTGAGAGAGGTGTCAAGCAGTGCAGACAATGTGAGGATGATGGAGATATATATATATGTGTGTGTGTGTGTGTGTATGTATGTATGTATATGTATGTATATATATATACATATATATACATATATATATATGGTATATTTGCAAAAGGTGGGGGTGGCTTGTGACTAATCTGAGAGCAGCACAGCCCAACCAGTCCAAGATGATTGGCATCGAGGGGGAAATATTACCCATATTTTAGGCAAATGAAACTGCAAAGGGCTAAGAGAAAGGAAAGTCAGCCTAATTCAATCCGACGTTATTATAGTCAGCCCTGGTTAATTCAAGATAATTAATACACCCGTTTTCATGCAGATTAACACATTCCAAATGAACAGGTCAACAGCACTCATATGTTCTGAATTTTGGCTCCACCAGAGCCAGGTGAACCGTTACGTGAACCAATCTGCACTTCATTACAGAGGAGGAATCTGATTCTCAGAAATCGGCACTCATCTCAATTTGGAATGAATTGCTCACATTTTTCTCTCATCTACAGATATCCTAATTTAAGACAGATCTGTGAGGCTTTCTTTATGACAAAAGACAAAGAAAACATGAATTATTCATTAGTAAAGGTATCACTTTATCTGTTTATTTTACAATTAGGTGAAGGCAGATAAAGAAGCAGTCAATAAAAGATTTCCCCCATTGTATGGAATTGAAAATAGACAGTGTTAATGTGGGTCTTGGAGTCTATAAAAAAAATCCATTAGCAGTGGGTATTGGAGACGAGACCACTAAGAAATGGGACTCGCTCATATTTTAAATGCCTCCATGTGACAGGGCTCTGAAGGTACCCCAGGTTGGTCCCCACCAGCCTTTCCTCCCTCCTGCCTCGCCTCTTCATGCATCACTAGCCAGCCCCACCCTGACATCCATCCTCCTTCTCAGCCTCTAAGCCTTTGCTCACACACCACCCTGGTTTAGTCCTCTCTTCTGTGCTGGTCACTGACTTCCCATTTAGTCTTTAAGGCTCTGCTCCCCTCTCTGCATCCTGTGAAAAAGTCCCCAGTCTCCTCCTGCTACCCTCCCCTCTTCCACGCCCCATCACTCTGGCATTTGGGTTTCAACTGACTCTTGAGAACTATTTCATAGCTGGGCTGAGATTGGTGCTCAACAGAAGTTTCCTCCATCCCCCATAAACTATGCATATCATGTAGATCCTGTAGATCCTGGAGCCTGCCCCTTTGGCCTCTTTTTCTCACCTTTCACTTTTACTTTCCAGTGAAGACAGATTTCCCTGTGCTTCAATTCCAAATTCCTTTAAAAAAAAACACACATTAAATCTTTATTGTTAAAAGTATTACATATATCCCTCTCTTTCCCCCATTGGCCCCTTCTAGCCTGCCCATCATCTGGCCTTCCCCCACCCAGGCCTCCTATTGGTTGATCTCTTTCTTCCCACCCACCCACCCCCACCAAGTTCCTTTCAGGCCAGCCTTGAACAGAGGCAGGAAGACAAGAGGAGGGAGAAGAAACAGCTCCCATGACTTTGGCACAAATCAGCTACCCCTTCTCTGGGCTCTTAGACCCAGTGTTGTTGCTGCAGCCATAGGGTCCGTCTGCTTTTGTGTGCACTCATGACACATTGGGAAACAAAGTGAGGATCAAAACCTGGTCCTGCTGCTTTGAACAAATCACTTAATCTTTCTGAACCTTGGTTTTCCACCTGTACAAAGAGGATAAACTTCACCTAATGTAGGTTTGGTATGAGGACTAAAGGAACCACTATATGCAACGTGGCCTAACATGGTGCCTGGTACCAAGTGGGCACTCTTATTATAACCAGATGTTTAGTATTTTACTAATTATGAGACTGTGAGCTTCTGAAGGACACAGATTGTGTCTTATTTACCATTTTCCCCTCTAGAGCTCCGAGCCAAGCAGCTATAGACTAAATGTTTGTGCCCCCCACAATTCATGTATTGAAATCCCAACTCCCAAGGTGGTGGTATTATGAGATGGGGACTTTGAGAGGTGATTAGGTCATGAGGATGGATCCCTCATCAATGGGATTTGTGCCCTTATAAAAGGGACCCAGAGGACCCCCTGCCATTTCCACCATATGAGAACACATGGAAGACCAGTCTGCAATCCTGAAGAGGGTCCCTCCCCAGCACCCGACCACGCTGGCACCCTGATCTCAGACTTCAGCCTCCAGAGCTGTGAGAAATAAATTTGTTTATAAACCACAAGTCAACCATTGTAAGTAGGTATTAAGTAGGTATAATGGTTGCTGAAGTAAATAATTAAAGGTAAACAGGGATAAAGGGCAAACTCAACATGTGAAATATCTTTGGCCTCTCTCAACATTCCATTCTCAAAACACCCCAACCCAAAAAACATACTCCTTTCTCTAGAATATCCTTCTAGAAATAATGAAATTCATGATTTCAAGAAATCAAGAACTAACTGGACCTCGTCATTGTTTTTCACATCTGTAATCAGGGCCATTTCGCTAGCCCATCACTGATGTCTTTTCCCATACTCTTGGTTTCTTTGTTTCTAAAACAAATCTGGATTAAATAATCACTTGGCTTCTTTCCAGCATTAAAGATTTATGAATCTATTATTACCTACAAATGATTTCATTTATTCAACAAGCATGTGCTCTAGATTTCTTGGGGCTCTCAACATGCACTAAGCATGGGCATAATGTATGGGACACACTTCCTTTCCTCAAGGAGCTCACAGTCCAGCAGTAAACTGTTAGGGAATAATTAAAAATACACTGGAAGTTGACCCTATAGTCCTTTCAATAGTTTGATTTTATATTAAAAATACTGGGCAGTATTCAGTTCACCTTGTTCTTGTTAGCTCCCAAACTAGCCAGATCATACATGGACATGAACTTTGGGATATCTAAGCTCCAGGTCAAGCTAAAAGAAAATGCTCATGTTCTACCTGAGCCAGGCATAAATTCTAAATGTAGCCAGAAGCAAACTATGACCTAATCCATCTTTTCCCAAAGTAACTTCTGCATAAAACTAGGACACAGAAGTGCTTTGAAAAATGGGTTCTGGGGACAGGTGCATCTGGGGAGCACTGAGTTAATCTCTCCACTACAGGACTTCTCAGAGCCTTTGATGTTACCATACACATGGTGACTTCCTCCAAGGGAAAGGCAGCCTCTTGCATATAGTCCTTCAATACCCCATGAGTCACATAAGAATGGTTCTTGGTGCTGAAACACTTCCATACCTGGAGATAAAGAGCCCACACTGACTGTACTGGGCTCTGCTCTATGTGGGACTATATTTCCCTGTTTCAGAATCAATGTATGTGCCCCTTTGTTCTATTTAAGGGTGTTCATCAATGGCCCCTCAGGTATGCCCCCAGCTTTCTATTTCAGACTCCTCCATATAAGATTGGGTAGGAGGAGGTATGTGTAAGCTGATTGCCTTGCTTTGGCTACCAGCCTTGGGGGACCAAAGCCCACTGCGGAAGCTGATCTTAATCTATCTCTTCTCCGTGTAAGTAAAGCTTGTTCCATCCAGTGCTTGACTGCATTGTTTTCCTTGGTGACTCTGATACCAAGATGCCGCAGGCAGCAGTGTTTGGACCTGTAATGGCTGGCTGGCACTGTGATGATCTTTTATCTCCACCATGGAGCTGGACTCCTCCCTGACACTGGTAACCATGTTTGGGGTTTGCTGCATGCTCTCCAAGAAGACGATGGAGCAAGCAGCACCTCAGTCAGCTCAGGCTGCCATCACAAAATACCATAGACTGGGGGCTAAACAATACATTTATTTCTCCCAATTCTGCAGGCTGGGAAGTCCAAGGTCAAGGTTCTGGAAGACACCATTTCTGGTGAAAGCTCTCTTCCTAGCTTACAGATGGAACCTTTTTGCTGTGTTCTCACATGGTGGGGAGAAAGAGAGCAAGCTCTTTGGTGTCTCTTGGCTCAATGGCACTAATCCAATCATGAGGGCCCCACCCTCATGACCTTATCTAACCTAATTGCCTCCCAAAGGCCCCACCTCCAAATACCATCACACTGGATACTAGGGCTTGGACACAATTATCAGTCCGTAACAGGCAGCACTGCCTAGCCTTTTCCACACAGAGCCCTCTTTTACAGGAATACTGAGTGCAGCTACAGGATCACACTTGGAGACTTGCTGAGATCATCTAGAGTACAAGTCATCAGAGGAGGGAGAGCTAGGCACCTGTCTTTCCCAAGTCTACCCCATGCACCGCCATCTGCAGCACCAGGGCCATGGGTACAGAGCACTTTGTTAGTACATTTTCCTAAGGGTGTGACTGCATCTCTATGTGACCCATGGAGAAACCATCTTCCAATCCTCCAGGGCTGCAGTTGGGGCCTCTTCAAATCTCCTGGCAAACCTGTCAACCGTGTCTCCTAATATGGTTATCTCTGGGGGTCAGGGGAAAAGAAGGCTAAGAGAGCACCAAAATGATAGCCAGAAAACAGTGCCCGTGCCTTGGTAGGAGAGGGGAAGTGTAAGTGCTGAGACAAATTACATTCAGTTTGCCAGTGGAACAAAATGGGAAGCAAAGGATTCCAGTCCTATGGGCTGGGTAGTGCCACAGTGGCCCCTTGAGATGTGAATGGCGAAATCACTTACTCAAAGCCAAAGATATTAAAGATAAATAAAAATAAATAATAAATAAATAAATGAATGAAGATGAGATTGATAGATCTGAATTTCAGATTTCAGGGTCCATTAAGATATTGAAAAATCAACCTTCACACTGGCTGGTGTGACTGAGTGGTTGAGAGTCAATCCATGAACCAAGAGGTCATCAGATTGATTTTGATTCCTGGTCAGGGCACCTGCTCTGGTTGCAGACTTGATCCCCATTAGTGGATGTACAGGAGGCAGCCTTTCAATGTTTCTTCTCTCTCTTTCTCTCTCTCTCTCTCTCTCTCTTCCCCTTCAACATGAAAAAAATATATTAAAAAATCAACCTTCAGTGATTTTTAAAAATAACTGGAGTCTCTAAGGATCCCACAGGTCACATTTTGGGAAAGGAATCTAATCACAGCAGAGCACAAGTTACTGAGTCTCAAGGGTCTAAAAATACACATCTCTTGGCATCACCAGGTTGTTTGCTAACCATGATGGCTGCTGCATCCTGCAGGGTAACATTTCTCGCAGGTGCCACCTAACCAGTAGTACAGAACATATCTACCTAGCTGCTGCAAGGTGGGCAGTTTGCGAGTTTTGTGGGCCAGATTATAGAGACAAAGAGAAAGCACAACCTCTGAGGAGTGGGGGCGGGAGGGGGTGGTGGTTGTGGCAGACCTTGGGTCCCATATTTGGGCCAGGGCTAGAAGGCAAGTGAGTTTTCACCTCACTCGCCAGGTTTGAACACCTAGGAAGTGGCACCCTGAGTGTTGTACTAGAAAGTATTTTGAGGCTGCACATGGAGTCAGTGGAAGAATGCCACAGGAGATTAGAGATGTCCACTGTCAAAGTGGGCTGTGGTCTCCCAGATGCCAGGGACTTGACAGCCCGAGGCTAGAAGGATCCTACACATTTCACTGTATTTCCCAATAGCAAGTACGTCATTTTCTTGGTCAGGTTTATTTCAAATGTTGTAAGAATATGGGCAGGAAGACTTTCATGAGTCTTAGATTATTTGACTAAGGTCCCAAAATGAGTAACTGGAAATGCAGGACTCCATGCTAGGTCATCTGACGACCATTTCTGGCTCTACTCCACCAGTTTCCACACTTGGAGGCCACAACAGGATTCTTATTTCCACCACTGACTTAAACTGACTGGGGAGGAACTTGGACACCTGCTTGAAGTGATGTCTGTCCGTGTGGTTTATGGGATGAAATAATATATCTAGATATTACTTTGTAAATTATAAATCAATTTATAGCTATCAGTGATAAAATTATCAATAATAACATTAATATATGAAGGGTGCTAATGGCTGACATGAAAAGGGGACTTTAGGACAAATTATTTATGTTGACAACCCTTCAAGAAACAAATTTCAACTCAATCTTCTGATCTGAGTAAATTTGCTATCCCAGGATCCCACCTTCCTATAATTCCATAGTTCATATGCTGCAGTCATTCTGAAACTCTCACCCACCCTTATAGAACAACGCCAGAGTCCAATGCAGGAGAACTAGACTCTGGTCAAAAGAGGTGGATTAGCAGACCAATTAATCCCAAGGTCACAAAATGAATCAATGTTATGAGAGAAGTGGATCCCAGGCAGCCTGTCTTCCAGATTCATCCTCCTTCCTTCCTGTACAGTTCACGAGAGGTCTTTCGTGTGTCCCATAACACAGGCTAAATGGACACAGTTCTATACTACTCTCTAATTCCTGGTTATGAAGTCACTGATAGGTAGGCTTTTATGGGCTATTATACTCATATTTTACATTTTCACCGATTTTGCAAACCATCCTCCATTTCCAGGGTTGCCTTTCTGCTTTCTGCATATTTAAACAGTGATTAAAATTGTGTGCGCTTGATTATTGGCCTCTGTAAAAGCCTTCTCCACTGTCATCTGCAGTCTGAGCCTTTTTTATGTGTAGATTTAGCAAGGTTATTTATGCATCACATTCATTAATTCCAGGATGCTCTGCAATTTGTCTCTCTCAGAATATATGTATACACCCATACATACACACACACACACACACACACACACACACACACACACACACACACACCTCTATATTCAGAGGACACTCATAACAGAGAAAGCAGGTGCCAGAGTGCTCAGCATTAAATCTTCTCAATAGTGAAAAATCTACTATTAAATAATCTGGAAAAGGTCAATCAATAAGTAAATAATTGATGGTGCTATATTAAGTTAAAATATAACATATGATATTCATTAAACCGTCAAGAAATATTGCTGGAGTTAAACCACAGCTCTCAAATGAGCATTACTGGTGTTAATTCAAAAGGCGATAGCAGTCACCCAGGGGATGTTTTTAATGTTTTATGTTTTCATCACGGTGGTGTTTATGGAGGGGTGAGCAGGGCAATAAGGATTGTATTTAGGAAGGCAGCTGGGTGACAGCTAAGGCATTGAACTACAATCAAGTCCTCTGCCTTCACTTAAGCACCATGGACAGCTCCACTCCAGCTAAATCAGTGTGGCTAAGAACTGACAAACTTGTGGAAATTTACTGCAGTCCTAAAGGAGGGGCTTTTCTTTCACCTTAAAATAAAATTACCTCCTCCCCCCTGCACCTCCGCCAGCACCTGATATTGATATTGCATCTGGTTTTGAAATGCTCTAGGATATTGCTGCTTTTCACCACCAGGGGTGATGCCTGTGGTACCACCCAGGTTTCCGGAAGCAGCGCAGTGAGTGGAGCACACGGGTTTGAGAATCAGAGAAACCTGAATCGGAATCCCTGCTGCTCCACTCACCAGCTGGGCAGTTCTGGACCACTCGTTTAAATTCACCAAGCCTCAGTTTCCTAGTCTGTAAAAGGGAGAGAATAATAATGACCTAGAGGTTCAACAAGACCATGCCCACCAAGCACCTAGGCCTTAAAAATCTGGCATAGAGCAGCTGCATTAACACAATTTAGGCTTCTTTCACTCCCTTCCCCCATTTAGCAAATGAGAAGACTGAGTGTCTGTGGCACATGCTTCTGGAGAGCCAGGGTTGCACCTCACTGCTCACTGTGTCCCTAGGGCCAAGGGCAGCACCTGGGACAAAGGAGACGCTCGGGAATCGTGCTCAAGCCTGCTGCATGGCCTTGCCCCCACTCAGCCTGTTGGAAATAGTTGCAGCTCCCACCTCAGGTGTGACCCTTCTGGGGCTCAGCACCTGCTGAGCATATGCTCTTCCCTTGGTCAAAACTACCTTTCCCTCTCCTCTTCCCTGTGAAGTCAGTCTCCTTTCCTTAGCCATCTAAAGAGCACCCTCTTTCTGTGAATGCCCATCCCTTCATCCCTGACTACATCACCCTTGCCCATCTCTTCCCATTCACTGCCAAGAACCCTCAGTCCCTCCCTCACCTAGGCTACTGCTGCCCCTCACTCCATCATTACACTTACCATTGGAAATTATTATTGACAAACAAGTCTGAAAAGTGAGCCCCTACAAAGCAAGGCTGTTGTTTTGTTTGACTCTCTGTATCCATATATGTTAGCAAAGAAACTGCCCGCAAACAAGAAAAACACAGTTAACATACATTTAGTATGCACTTGCTGTGAGCCTCCTTAAGGCAGACATCTAGCCTGTTTTGTTACCCACCATAATCTTAAAGCTGGAAGGAGGAAGAAAGGAAAGAACTTTAACACACCTGAATAGAACCGAGCTGTTATCCCAACTTTGACAGGTAACTGTGAGGTAAAGCAAACCACCTAGAGCAGTGGTTCTCAACCTTTCTAATGCCGCGACCCTTTAATACAGTTCCTCATGTTGTGGTGACCCCCAACCATAAAATTATTTTCGTTGCTACTTCATAACTGTAATTTTGCTACTGTTATGAATCGTAATGTAAATATCTGTGTTTTCCAATGGTCTTAAGTCTTAGGCTCTCATTGGAAAACACAGATATTTACATTACAATTCATAACAGTAGCAAAATTACAGTTATGAAGTAGCAACGAAAATAATTTTATGGTTGGGGGTCACCACAACATGAGGAACTGTATTAAAGGATCGTGAAATTAGAAAGGTTGAGAACCCCTGACCTAGAGGCTCAGGGTCTGAACATCCTCACCTCTAATGTGAAAATGGGCCTACTTACCATATCGGACTGCTGTCAACATGGGATCCAACAATACAGGTAGAGGATGTAGCCCTGTGCCTGGCACATACATGACCATAAACTTTTGTTCCTGCCCCCTTTTATTCCTCCACTCCCTGGCATCTCCTACAGGAGCATGGTGTTAGAGGAGTTCTGCTTAATTAACACAGAGAAGGATACACAGAACTGAATGTTTAGAGATCAGCCAGTTCTCCCCTCACACACCTATCCAGCTCCCTGCAGACAGCGGTCCGCTGACTTATCTGTAGTTTGCAGGCAGTGTTGGTACCTATTGCCTAGTGTTGCTGCACACTTTTGATAAGTTGATATGTATTCATTGCTTAGAACAGCTCTGGCACACAGTAAACTCTCAAAAAATATTTGTTATTATTCTAATCTGTGTCTATGTGGACCAATCTAAACAAATCTGATTTTTTCCATTATCATTGAATGTCTACTTCAAAACAAACTAGAGCCCATCATTATCACTGTCGTTGTCCTAAGCCCTTATATTGGCAAAGCACACTGTACTGGAAATAACAGGGTAGAGACCAGGCTGGGGGAGGTAGGGAAGGCAGGCAGTGATATAGAGCTACAGAAGGTATGTTGGGGGAAAGGAAACAGAAATAGGTCCCCAGGATTTGGACCCGTTTCCTTGAAGTAGGAAAATCAGGAAAGTGGACACTGTCCTGGGAGTGTGCATGGGGCAGTGTGACATGGCCAAGGTCTCCATGGTGAATATGAAGGTCAGACTAAACTGTGCAGCCCTGTGTGTGAGCTAAGAGCCTGGAATGCAGCTCAGAGGACACCTGTCTGGAGTGGACTTACTGCATGCCCAGGACGCTGAGGCCAGAGGAAGCCTAGACGGGGAAGGCTGCCTGCTTGTGGCTACCCTGCTCTCCTGTCCCGACTGCTGCTCACTCAGTGGACTCCCCTGGGCGAGTGGCTTACCCACTCAGCCTTGTCCTCATCTGTAAAGTTAATAACCCCCTCCCTCAAAAGTTGCTACATACAATGATTCCTAACATATGTCTTACATACAGTAAGCACTTAATAGAAGGTAGATAACTAATAATAGCATACACTCACAGGACTTATCACATGCAAGGGTTTGTTGTAAGTACTTCACAAATATAATTGACTTAACCTATAAATAACCCTATGAGGAAATGCTAGTAATAAGAAGAATGATGATAATAATATAATAGGAAACATAAAAAACACTTCCCTCAGACCACACAATGTTTTAAGCTTTCCATATATGAACTCTGACTTAAAACAACCCTACCAAGTAAATGCTATTATTATACCCACTATATAGATGAGGAAACTGAGTCAGGGATTCATGAACCTGCCTGAAGCTTTTGGTTAGTAGAAGTGGAGCTGGACTTCTGACCCAGTTTAGTTATGATACCCCTCAAAGGATAAAACCTCATGAAAATCCTAAAGAAAATGAAGGTACACTGTCCTTCCAGTTTATAAAGAAAGAAAGACTCACATAGCTGGAGACAGGAAAACTGACTGTCTCTTTCTGGATTATTCAATGACACAACCTTTTAATCTGTGGTCCAGAACACAGTCTTTTCAATAATCTAATACGTTAGCAGAAACATGTTATAACTATTTCCCTGAGCTGGCCTGAAACCTGTAAATGTGAAAACTTAATGGAGGAGCTTCCCAGCTTTCTTCTGGAATCAAGTGAATACACCTATTTGAGGCCTGGGTAATTTTATTTTTAAAGCACAATGTTAAAAAGCAACTTTATGTGCTCTGATCATTTAAAAGAACAAAATACATTTGACTCGAATAGAATGTAGTTTAACAAACCTGGGGGTCTTCAATCATTTGGAAATGCTAACATGCCGGCTGCCTGATTAAACACAATTTGTATTGTCAATAAAAAATGCAAATGACTATTTTACTGGCAAATACAACATTAGACTGCTTGATAGGGGGATTAAATTGCATTTCAAGAACAATTCAGGAGGTCAAATTATAAATGAACATCCCCTTCCATTGTCCTTAGGTTCTGGAAGCCAGGATAGGAAATACAATAACAAAAATAATTGCCTGCCACTGTGTGCCATTTCAGTTCAAATAAAATCCATGCCAGTTCCGCATAGTGGAGAATAACATTTAAGCCCCCAAATGGGTACTGTAATTTATGCATAATTCGTTGAAATTTACATGGCACACTCCCACTCATCTGAATCAACTGATAAAACTCTCTCTTATTTGTAATAAAGAAAATGGGGATTAAAAGGTTGAGAATCCACATTTTGTAGGTACCGAGAGCCCAGGCTCCCTTGTAAAATCTTTGAGTCAGTCTGGACCCACGCTAAATCAACTACCAAGGAACCATGTCAGACTGCAATCATTCCCCGGTTACAGATAGGAATAAGACATGCATTTTGCATCCTGCAGAAAAATATGGAATCACAGATGTTGCTTTTGAGCATCTTTATTTCTGGAATTACAAATAATCACTGTTGGCATCTGTGAGTGGGAAGACTGAAAAAAAGCAGAGAACTACCTCATCACTGCATTACGATGTGATAAAACCTCAGGATAGCAGCCACCGCCAGCGAGGCAGTAAGGCAGTGGCACATTTACATGCAGAGCCGCTCCTGTCGTTCTGGTTAAACATCATTGCCCAATTTTCCAAATTCCCCCTCGTTATTTTCTTCTCCACATTTTTCACATTAACTTCGAGTAAGACAAGTTTACACAGCCTCTACGACTTTGTTGCCGCTATTGTCATTTTCTTTCTGAAGGCTGGGCTGCATTGTTAGGGCTCAGTCATGACTGGTCCAAGAAGAAATAAAAAGATGCTCTTATTAAACAGGGAACCAAATACAAAGATTGGGTTTCAGTGAAATTGTTCGACCATTAAAATTTGGATTTAGAAAACATGGAAATAAAAAATGCACTGGAAGTGGGCATAAGGTGGCTCAAAGGTGCTGATAGTGATCTGAGGATATTTGGACCCACTTCCTAAGGACTCACACCTCCACTAGGGACCAGTCTTGATTACTGTGTGTCAGGCAATGTGCTACATAGTAGGCCAGCTGATCCAGACACCAGCCCCAGGAGGTGTACCACCTTTTCCATTTTACAAATGAGGCACAGTAATTTGCCCATGAGTACAAAGTTATGTGTTGGGGGATGTCTAGCTTGTGAGTCTGGGCTCTTAATCACAGCACTAAAGGCCCAGTGCACAAAATCCATGCACTGGGGGGTGGGAAGTCCCTCAGCCTGGCCTGCGTCCTCTCCCAGTCCAGGAGCCCTCTCTCCTTACTGCCTGCCTACTCGCTGCTCCTTAGCATTGCTGGGGAGACAGAAGAGGCTCCCGCCACCACCACTGTGCTCACCAGCCATGAGCCCGGCTTCTGGCTGAGTGGTGCTCCCCTGTGGGAGTGCACTGACCACCAGGGACAGCTCCTGCGTTGAGCATCTGCCCCCTGGTGGTCAGTGCACATCATAACGACTGGTTATTCTGGTCATTCCGCCATAAAGGTCACTTAGGCTTTTATTATATAGACTAGAAGCCCAGTACATGTAATTTGTGCACGGGGGGGGAGGGTCCCCTCAGCCCAGCCTGCACCCTCTCCAATCAGGGGGATGTACGACTGCCGGTTTAGGCCTGATCCCGGGGATCATGCCTAAACCAGCAGTCGGACATCCCTCTCACAATCTGGGACTGCTGGCTCCTAACTGCTCACCTGCCTGCCTGCCTAATCATCCTTAACTGTCCCCCTTCCTGGCCTGATCAACTCTAACTGCCCCCTCCCCCCGCCAGCCTGATCACCTCTAACTGCCTCTGCCTGCCGGCCTGACCGCCCCCAACTCTCCCACCCCCACTGGCCTGGTTGCCCTTACTGCTGCCCCCTTCCAGCCTGGTCACCCCCAACTGCCCCCCGCTGGTGGCCAGGTCGCCCCTGCTTCCCCTGCCAGCTTAGTTGCGCCTAACTTCCCCCCTCTCCACTGGCCTGGTTGCCCCTACTGCCCCCCCTTCTGGTGTGGTTGGCCCCAGCTTCCCCCCCCAGCCTGGTCACCCCTCATTCCTCCCCCGCCTGCCAGCCTGGTCCCCCCTAACTGCCCCCCCCCCCGCCAGTCTGATCACCCCTAACCACTCTGCCTGCCTGCCTGATGCCCCTAACTGCTCCCCTGCCCCCTGCCTGCCTAATCACCCCTAACCAACTCTGACTGCTGGCCTGGTCACACCTTACTTCCCCCCCCCCCACTGGCCTGGTTGCCCCCAACTGCCCTCTCCCTGCCAGCCTGGTCGCCCCCAACTGTCCCCCCGCCAGCCTGGTCACCCCTCATTGCCCCCCCCCCAGCCTGGTCACCCCTAACTACCCGCCCACTGGCCTGGTTGCCCCCAACTGCTCCCCGCTTATGGCCTGGTTGCCCCTCACTGTCCCCCCTGCCAGCTTGGTTGTGCCACGCAGCCTGCTGTTCAGTTGTTTGGTCGTCCCTCATTAACCCCCCTGCTGGCCTTGTCGCCCCCCGCAGCTTGCTGTTCGGTCATCCATCCAGTTGTTTCAGTCATGATGGCCCCTGGCTTTTTATATATTAGGATAAGTACAGTATTTCCCCCCCCTCCTTATCTGAGGTTTCACTTTTTGCAATTTGGGTTTTCTACAGTCAGCAGTAGTCTAAAAATATATATTTTTTAATTCCAGAAATAAACAACTCGTAAGTTCTAAGCTGCAGGCTGCTTTGAGTAGCGTGATAAAATCTCACACCTCCCCACTCCTTCCTACCTGAGGCACGAATCATCGTTTTGCCCAGCACACCCACATGGTGTGCTATCCACCTGTTATTCACCTCAGTCATCAGATCGACTGTCCTAATCTTTTGTTATTGATGTTAATCTGTTGCTGTACTCAATTTATAAACTAAACTCTTATCATAAGAATGTGTATACAGGAAAAAACATAGTATGTATACAAGGTTCAATACTATCCACGGTTTTGTGTATCCACTCGACGTCTTGGAACGTATTGCCAAGGATAAGGAGGAATTACTATATACAAATAGAGATCACCTTATCCTATATAATAAAAGGCTAATGTGCAAATTGTCCCCTTGACTGTGAGTTCAACCTGGAGTTTGACCAGGGGGCAGGGCCAGCTGGCGAAACACCCACAGCCCATCCTCCCAGCTGGCCCCGCCCCTAGTAGGCCCCTTCCACCCCAATCAGGGGTGGGGATGGCCAGCCAACTGCCCATGGCCCCTCTCCCTGGCTAGCCCAACCCAACTGGCCCCGATCAGGGCAGGCTGGCTGGACCCCACCTGTGCACAAATTCATGCACCAGGCCTTTAATTTTATAAATAAGAAAACAGACTCAAAGGTTAAATGATTGCTGTTCAAGGCCCCTCTTCCAGCACATGGCAGGGCAGGATGGGAATTCTGGAGGCCAATCTCCTTCTCCTACAGAGCACTGCTTCTCCTCCCCAGTCACAGGCCCTCTAAGGCAGCAGTTGCCAGACCACTTGTGGTCTATGAAATCTGAAAGGTTGGTGACTATTGGTTTAAGGAAACCTTTGGAGCAGTGGTCACCAACCGGTGGTCCGTGGACCACTGGTGGTCTGTGAGGTCTGAAAGGTTGGCGACTGCTGCTATGAGGAGCCTCTCAAATCAAGTGTATGTTATTTATTCACCAATGAAGGACACAATTCTTGCTCTATCCAATATCCTGTGTCTCAGTGCCTGGCACCTAAGTACAAACTCAGTAAGCACTTAAAGGACTCTCTATAATAGAAAGTTCCCAGAAGCTGCACCGCTAACACTCCGCTCTCTATAAATACATCTCTTCCCACCTAACCCCCTTTATTTCTCTGACTGCCTTGACCACCATTATTGCCTGTTCCAGCCACCATGGCTGCCAGGTCATTCCTCAAACACACAGCACGTGCCCATCTTTGCCTTTGCTGCACCATGTCCCAGATATAACAGCAGGCACCCACAGCCTCCTTCCGGACTCTGCAAATATGTCACTATCTTAGGGAATCCCTCCTCAGTGTCCCCATTTAAAATTACAAACCCCTCCCCTGGGCTCCCAATCTGCCTCCACCTATGTACTTCTTCATCACACTTTCTAATATACCATGAACATTGTACGCGAATTTTGTTTACTGTGCAAATCTCCCAACTATAATGGCAGACACTGATTTATTGCTATACCTTCAGCACCAGGGACAGTGCCTGTCCCATGAGCAAGCGCTCACAAACATGTGCCTGAAAGAGCAAGTGAGGAGAGAAGGAAGTGAGAGGCACAGCTCAGGCTTCCCTGCGTGTCCACTGCACCCAGAGCCACCCAGGTTCCCCTAGGGACTGCTGCGATTCCAGGGTCTTCCTGTTCATGCTTTTTTCTTCTCTCTTTTTCCTTCCTCTCTATCCATGTTCCTCCTTGCATTCCTGGTGTCCCAACTCAGGACACATCCATAACCTTAAAGAGGCAGAGGGACCTAATTAAACACATACATGTGCCTATTTCTGCTTAGCTTTATAAAGGAAGCTGAAACCCCAATCTAAGCCTGTAACTATTCATATAAATATCATTCAGTGGGCAATGTAATGCAATAATGTTCAAATGCAGTCTTTGAGGTCCATAGTCTTGTGTACTAGTCATGGCCTCAACCCTTACAGATTCAGGGACCTTGGACAGCCATTTCAGCTCTGTTATCTCAACTATAAAGTTACTAAGAAGTCCTATTTCCTAAGTTTACTGAAAGGAACAAATTAGATATATATTTGCAAGTAATGTATAAACACTAGTGTGTAGAAGCTATATTATCTTAGCCAAATTTCTTACATTTTTTAAGCCTTGGTTCCCCCAGCTGTAGAGTAATTTACTGCTGAGTGAAAATTAGAGGAGAGAAGGTGCATAAGAAAGCCTGCCACACGGTCCCTACTCAGGACACGTCCATAATGTTTCTGCTCTTCTTCTCCCTGACTTCTCTTTTCACAAGCCTTTCACAATGCACTCTGTTATATTCTTATCACTAAATTGCTAATTCTAAGGGCACACTTAAGAATGTAAAGTAGGGATGACAAGAAGTGACTGCAGACCAACAAATTCAGGCTGACACATGAATTGAGCTGATATGTTTAAGGTACTAATAGTCTCATTTTTCAAAAAGCCACCTTTTAATCAAAATCCAACTAGTATTTGCTAAACATACACAAGGTGTATGATGCTACCAAATTAGATGCCAGAAGAGTTTTCAAGGATTATCATTAGAAATGTGTTGAATTAAAAAATGAAGAAGTGGTCCCTCGTCACAGCTCTTACTATCTAGTTATGACAAAATTACATTCAGTGCCAAAAAGTTCAGTGTCAACAAACGGTGTGAATGTTTAAGCAATAGGGTCTATTATTCTAGAGCACACTTAATTAATTTCCAAGTGACCACCAAGGAGGCAGCACTCTTGAATGTTGTAGGGTGGAGACGGAGCAGGGTCTAGGACACTTTGCATTCATAGCAGATTTGTCCTGTGACAGAAACTGCCAATGCTGGTCACTCAGGCATGAAGGGAAAACCTCAGAGAGCAGAAGCCAAATCCTTGTGCCCTTCAAGTACCCAAAGTTGAAGGGAATTTGCTCAGTAGACATGACTGCAAACTTGCCCACGTTTGATTCATTTGAAAACTGGAAGAACAGGTAAGACACTACTTATATGCCTTAAACCCTTTTCCAAAAAAAGGAAATCCCCCCCAAAATCACATATCACAAAACTCTGGAAATCCTGACACTGAAGTAAAGCAAATTCATGCTTGTACGCAAGCGTAGTCTTCTTGATTACATTTAAGAGTGTGTGCCTGTTATCAATTTGCATGCATTCTGTTTTGGAAAATAAGCACCCAGGACCTCATGAGGAGCCAACAAGGAAGCTCCATCCTGCTGCGGTGGCTGGTGCAAACCGCTGCCTCTGTGAGCCATGGCCCATGAAGTCTGTCTATCAGATACACTGCACTTGAATTGATTGGGCAGCCATCTGGACTGATTCGTGCAGCCGGCCACCGTGGAGACAGCCACTGTGGAGGCAGCCACTGGAACCATTTGCTAGGCTCCATGGAGACACAGTCTACATTTGCTTCAATTCCTTCAGAGGCTGCATGCAGTATGCAGGCCATCTCTGACCAGTGGGCTCAGTACATAACAATAGGTCATATTTATTGAGCGTCATTCTCCTTGGCCTTGTGCTAAGTGCACGGGTTGCACTGTTTAACCCTTACAACCACTGAGGTGTGTGCACTGAGGAAACTGAAGCACCAAGTTTGAGTATACAAGGAAGGCTTCGTGGTTAGTACACAGGTCAGTCTGACACCAGCATTGGAAGGGCCTTCCAGGCCAAGTCGTGTCTGAGCACCTGAGCACCTACTCAGTGTACCTTTTCATCTTCCTAGCAGTTCTGGATGATGGCATAATGATAGCAGGAATGGAGGCTCAGGGAAGGTGACTGATTCACCCAACAAAAGTCAGAGCTGGGTTTCACCTGGCAGTTAGCAGGTACACAGCCCTTCCTATACCAGGTGCTGTCCTAAGAGCTTCATGCAGTAACAGTCAGCAGCTCCATGGGTACTACTGTTCTTCACCCCCCTCTTACATATAAGGAAGTTGGGGCCCATGTAATCAGCTATGTGCCCAGGGTTACATAGCTGGTGCATGGCAGAGCAGAGATCCTGATGTGGATGGTCTGATCTCAGAGGTGTGCTCTTAACTCCTGTGCTACATCTTTGATCAGGGGCTCCCTATGTCCAAACCCTCTACCCTTCCACCCCCATTCCTCCCTATATTCAGATCAATCCATTCTGCATGCTTATTCTCTGTCACACAGCTGGGAAGGAGCTGGGAGATGATCTGGTACCAAACCCTGGTTTTAGGGCTAAGCGATCAAGCCATGGGACTTATTTCTGTGCCCTGGGATTTTTCAGTTGTCCATAGACACCTATACAATAAAACTAGTAATCTGATGAGTATCAGAGATGAATTCAAATAAACAAAGGGAGACTCCTTCTAATTCTTCAGGTTCTAACCCCTCCGAATGTGGGTTTTTATTTAAATATCAAGTATTGATGTATCTATAGGAAACGAGTCCCTAAAAGAGGGAGGAGAGAGAAAAACACCTATTTTGCTTTTCTTTCTTTTCTCTTTTGCTACAGACTCTTACCTGGTTTAATTTCTTTTAGATAAGAAAACAGAACTTGTCTGCAGTAGCTAACCACTGCATTTCTCCAACCTTAGAATACAAAGTCCTGAGAAAAGATTACTACCAAGAATTCACTAAAAAGAAATATTTCCCACCCATGCAGTGGTCAAATAGGTTCAGGGAATGCATGTAAAAAACCATTATGATGCTTCAGAAGACACACAGATATTATGAAACTCCTGGGAAGCTCTCTGGTAATGACACCTGTTGAACACTGTCCCACACTACTTAATGTTCATTGAGAACATTCTCCGGTACTTCGTGCCAGGCATTATTCCAAGTGCTTTCCTTGCCTAGTTTCATTTTATCCTGACAACAGCCCTATGAGGCAGCTACTTTCATCATGCCCGTTTTATAGGTGAGGACGTTGAGACAGGATTACACAACTTGCTCATCTGGTTTGCTCCAACCCTTTGGAACCACTCAGAAGTTCCCAGAATGAACCTGGCTTATCCAGCCTCTTTGCCTTTGCCTGGGCTATTTCTTCTGCCTGGAGGTCCCTTTCAGCCCCTCTTATCTGAATGATTCCTACATAGATTTAGAGGCTCTGCCTGTCCCCAAGGTTTTCTCTTCCCACTGCCTCCAGGGTGGATCATCAGCTCCTTCTGGGCACCCCCACTGCACTTGTCATGCTGTTATATGACAAGGATGTTTTTATTTGTCTGTGTCTGCCTCTCCTTCTCTCCGGGGCTGGGCACAGGCTCAATAAATGTTTCCTTAGGGAAAGAAAAAACTCCCTGCCTATGTCCATGACTATTGTTTGCAAGAAAACTAAGTTCAAAGATAATATCAATAATAGCTCTGATTGACTAAGATCCTCTGATGTGTCAGCCACTATGACAAGCCATGTCATAGATCCTACCATTTCACCCTCACCAGAAGTCTTTCACACATTTGAAATATTACCTCCATTTTATAATGAGACAAAGTGAGGCTAAAGCAGGGTAATTAACCTGTCCCGATTCACACAACCAGTTTGCAAGAACAAAATACTCCAAGATGCTCAACAGAACCACATGCACCCAAGACCCTCCTATTCCAAAGTTCCTGCTCCTCACACACCCTGTTCAATGCTGCCACTGAGTAATTTGCATACCCGATTCTTTTTGTAACCAGAGCCCTGAGGTCTCTTCTAGAACATCAATCGCCTAAGAGCACTGCCTCTGTCTAGCCTCTACTCTAACTGTTAGAGGAAATGAGCTAAGATAGCCTTCAGCTATGCCATCGTGGTGGTGGCTGGAAAAATTAATCCTGTGCCGTTTTGCATTTGCTGCTTGTGAATCAAACTGTGAAAGCTAATTTAAAACTTTCACACTTGGTTTGAATGAGGACTGTCAGCGCTTTGGGAATGCTAAATTGTACACAATTAGTTCAAATGCTGTTACTTTAGGCATACCCAGCAGCCTCTCAAATGAGAAGCTTGGTCACCTCAATGAGCCAAGGGGGAAGTCAGAGAAGGATCCAGCAAAAAGAGGTATAGAGACATGTCAGTGGACCACAATGGGAGTGTGTACTATCCCAGGCTGTAATCCCATTAAGGAGGCATTCCCCCCAAAATCAATACTGCTTCACTGAGATCTCAGACTTTGGGGCACACAAGCCTGGGTTTGATTCCCCTTGTGCTGCCTACAAGCTACATGGCCTGGGGTGAATTATGTAAGACATGAAACCTTTGTTTTGTCATCTGTAAAAGGGGATGACAACAATACAGCCATCATAAAGCTTTGCTAGAATTCTTCAGCATATGGGAAACACCAAAGGATAGTGCCGCCCATGTAAGAAGCCAGTCAATATTTGCTATTGTTATGGTGTCTGTCATTACCACACTGATAGGATGTGCATACCCTGAGGGTGGAGACATTGTCCTGTTCCCGTAGATGCTCCTGGCATGTCTGTATCATCCTAGATCCCAGTCTTCTTCAGGATGATTATTCTTTTGTTATCATCCATAATAATGTTAGTAGCAAAACAGTCTGAACTCTGAGTAGGTCATAGGTCTTGCCTGACACCTGGGCAGAGGGTAGTAGTAGGATCACTGAGCAAAAAGAGGTATAGAGACTTGTCAGTCTGGGGACCTGCATTCCCACCCTGGATCTGTCGTTCCTCCTGGGCAGGGGCAGCAGTACAGAGCATTCGATAGCCTGGCACAGCGCCTAAAACATAGCACACCATTGGTAAATGGATTCTTAAAACTCCTCAACCAAGGATATTTCTATTGATTTTTAGAGAGGGAGGAAGGGAGAGAGAAACATCAATGTGTTATAGAAACATCAACCGGCTGCTTCATGTATGCGCCCCAACCAGGGATTGAACTCGCAACCCAGGTACATCCCCTGACTGAGAATCGAACCTGCAACCTTTATGGTGTACATATGGGACAACACTCAACCAACCGAGCCACCCGGCCGGGCAATAAATAGCTTTGATGAACAAACAACAACATATTTGAACCTCTATTTTCTCATTGGAAAAATTAAAATAACAATAACTGCTTCAGAGCAAACAGACATGAGGGTACAGACATGAGGGTACTCTGTAAGGGGAAAGAGTACTGCGCAGGATAGGGGATGAAGGGGGAGCCAGCAGGGATGACAAGAGAGCCACCGCCTCCCTACAGGCTCCACCTGACCAGCAAGCCCTTGGTGGGCAATGTCACCTTTCAGAGCTATTTCTGCATCTAAGTAATCAGAGTTTATATCTAAGTGACATCTAGTGCCCAGTCATCTGACTCAGAAATTGTATGAACTTTCATAACTACCAAAGGGGGAAAAGGGTTTAATAAAAGAATTTCAATAACAGCAGTTCAATTTTAAGGCAAAAATAATTGCAATTACTTGGAGCCTTCTTAATATCTAAAATCTGATTAAAACGTGCCATGGTGGATGAGCTGAGATGGTTTTCATGAATCCGGGCTCCGCAGTTATTGCTGGTGCCTATGCGGAAAGAATCTGGATTGCTTCTTCTTCCCACTTGCATTGTATTCTAATCCCTTGATAACAAGGGCAATGTTAACGCCCAACAGATACAAAAGGGGAAAGCAATGAACATTTGTAGAGCTACTGTTGTAGAGGTCAAGAATGAGTAAGCCTGTTGGAAACACAGCTAATGGTGATTTTGTCATCATTTAGAAAATGAAAACCAGGAGACTGCAGAAGGTAACTAGCCCAAGGTCACAGAGGTGCGTGAAACTGGAAACTCATGCTATTTGGTTGCTCAGGCTATGCTGTTTCATCCACAAAAGGGCTTAACTAGCCTGAGTAATGTCTACCAGTAAATCAAGGCTTCACACAGTCAGTTCCTGAGTGGAAGTTCTTACCAATCTCCAAGGAGAAGGGAGAAAAGAGAAGGGACAAAGTGGAAGAGGAATCCACAACATGCCAGATAATATTTCACCTTCGATTTCATTCCATAAATGAGAACTTTAAAAGCCATCTATGCATTTTACTTGAGGAGTGTTACCCCAGATACTTTGATGCAGAAACAATTAGTATTTTAAGACATTCACCCTTTAAACGAACAGTGATCAAATATTCATCCATTCCTCAAATGTTGAGACATCTTCTTGGCCACCTCATGCAAAAGGATATTCCCATACTTCTCAGCTCTGCTTCGCTTTCCTACTTACGTTTTAATTATTATAGTAGGCATAAATTCATTCATATATTTAGTTTATAAATTCATTCATACATTTAATTTATTTAGTGACATCTTGTTTACCAAAAATGGAAGCTCTCCTCTGACAAGAATTCAAGTCTTGTTACTGCAATTCCCCAATGCCTGGAATGATGTGGGGAACATAGGAAGCCCTCTGAACCATTTGTTCAATAGATGAGTAACTTAAGTAAAAACAGAGGTTACAACAAAGTAAATGGATAGGCCATTTTATTGAGCTGTGTGACCAATTCTCAACATACCAGTTCTCTTAACTCTCTTTCCTTAAAACTATCTAAATTTCCATTTACGTCCTTCAATTATTTATTCAATCATTTACCAAGGATTTAGTGAGTGTCTATGGTGTGTCAGGCATTGTTTCAGGTGCATGGACTCTAGTTGTAAACAAAATAGATTAAGTCCATGAAGTTTTCTGGTGGATAAAATCAACAAATCAAAGGAAATACACCTTCTATAACATGAAGAGGTAATAAGAGCGATGACATCAGAGAGGGTAAGGAGAGAGAGTGCTGGGCAGAGGCAGGAAGACAAGAGGCTAGTTCAGTCAAGGACAGGGAAGGCCCCTCTAGCAGGTGAAGCTATCAACAAGGATGGGTTATTCACACCAGGGGAGGAGTTGGGGTCAGCAGGACCGTGGCGAAGTCCCGCTCCACTGAGTCAAAATGGCCCAAACATTTCTCATTTTCAATCCTTGGTTTCCTTATCTGTCACAGTAATAATAACACTTGTCCTGCCTACCTTGTAAAACAGGTCTGCTGTGACCATCCCATAAAACATCCTAGTTCCCAGAGCAGAAGGAGGGAACAAATGAAGCTAGTCAAAAGGTACAAACTTCTATCATAGGTAACAATATTGTATTGTATATCTGAAAGATGCTGAGAGAGTTGATCTTAAAGTTTTCATTAAAAGAAGAAAAAAAAAGTAACTAGGTATGGTGATGGCTATTAAATAAATTGATTGTGGTGATCATTTTATAGTACATCCAAATACTAAATCACTATGTTATACACCAGAAACAAATACAATGTTATATGTCAATTATATCTCAATTTGGAAAAGATTTCTGGTTGTTTTTCATACTTCAATTGGTAGGACTTAGATTTTAAAATATAAATGGCCAGGTTCAAAATGATTTATAAAAAACATCTATAATAAAATACAGGAATATCCAAGTAAAGTTGTTTTGAGGTAATAGCAGTTGTAATTTTCTAGGCATTTTTAAAGTGATTTTAAAGCAACAGAAATAAAATAAAATAAAGTAAAACAGTTCCTCACCCATAAGATGAAGGATTTGAATTACATGACTTCTGTGACCCCTTCCTGCTCTAATTTGCTAAGATTCTATTGATATGAAAGAGCCTTATAAACTCTAATTTGCTGCACAAATGTGTGAGATAATGGTCATCACATCCAGTTTTATCATTATTCCAATGATCCACTTTGGTTCTGGAGTTCAGAGCCCTCACTATCAAAGCATTCTTCAGACTCATTTAAATGATTTCAAGATCTTACTGAAAATGTAAGTTGAATGGTAATTTCATTCTTAGAGATGTTTTGTGGTTTAAACCTAATTTAAATGCCCATCCTTAATTCTGCTAATTATCAGCACTAATGAAAGACAAAAATAGCTTATCCAAAAGGCCTATTCTAATTTGGTTTTAGGCAGTATTTTAGGTGTTTTTTTTTAAGTATCAGAGCTGCCTTCCAAGTCCTACTTAGTTATGTTACTGCGAAAAAGAGCAAATTCCAGGTAAGCAATGACTCCGTATAAAATGAGGAGTTACCACACTGTAGTCCCTGGATGGGTCTCGGAGTTCCATCACTCCTTTGACACTACAGCAGAACTCCTTTGTTTTTATTCTAACCTCGAGGAAATATATTTGAAAACTTTCCATGTGGCCAGTTCTCAAAATACAGTATCTTTTTTAAACTTCTCGATGGAGCACTTGGCCCTTTGATCACGGATACCTGGAGCCATCAGGGAAGGTATCCCAGAGAGAACAGGAATAAAAATTCCCCTCAAATGACACATCAACACAAGACTGAAGGGCCAAACTGACACATTCAAAATTTACCCGCATTCCTCTGTGCAAGACAAATTACTGAGAGATGGGCAAACAGAATGGAGTACAATCGCCCCCCTTATCCATGGGGATAGGCTCCAAGACCCCCAGTGGATGCCTGAGACCTCAGAGAGCTCTCAATCCTATACATACTGTGTGCTTTCCTATACTTATATACATATCTATGATGAAGTTTAAATAATACATTAGGCACACTAATAATAAAATAATTATAAAATAGACTATAATAAAAGGTATGCAAATGTGTTCTCTTGCTTTTTAAATATCTTATTGTCCTGTAATCACCCTTCTTCTTGTTATGAGATGAGATGCTAAAATGCCTGTGTGACGAGATGGAGTGAGAGGAATGCCACACACATGCTTTTAACCACAGGGAGCTAAAACTGTGGAAAGCAACCCCAAAGATAAGGAGGAAATAATGTAGAGGCTTTTCCCTGCTTTCTGGAAGCTCGCTGTCTACTGTAGGAAACGGATCATCAGTGACTTAAGAAATCTGCTGAACTGTCACAGGGCTACAAGCCAAGCTGGGAACAGGGAAAGGGAGAGCCAGAGTGAAGGGTAGCTGTGTCCAGTGTAGAAAGTGGAAGAAGGGGTCACAGGGCTGGGGAAAAAGGTAAAGGGATTAAGAAGAAAATGAACACCTCATAGCCACAGACAACAATGGCGATTAACCAAGGAAAAGGGGGGTGAGGGAGGTAGAAGAGGATAAAGGGGGGATAAATGGTGATGGAAGGCGAGGATTCTGGGTGGTGAACACACAATACAATATACAGATGATGTGTTATAGAACTGTACACCTGAAACCTATATAATTTTATTAACTAATGTCACCCCTGTAAATTCAGTAAGAAATAAAATAAAAAAAGGTGAAAGAGAACTCTTCCTGTAGGAGGTGAGCCTTAATCTATAGCTTACAATGTAAATAAATGGCTGCAAAATACTGAAAGGGTGGCTGAGAAGCAAGGACGAATGTTTATGTGTGAGGCCCAGAATTACTAGTGTGTGTCTTATAATCCTTGCCCCATTTAGGCTCCCATCATCCAGGTGAAGTAACAGACGCAGAAATGCGCTTCCAGAGCCAGAAATGAAACCCTATCTACCCTTAAGGACACTGGAATGCTTTCTCCACCCCAAGTACCTCCATGACGCCTTCTCAGCATCTCAGCGGCACCAACCCTCTCTGCCTGTCTGACCAGAACAACTATGCAAAGCTGGAGCCATGTCGCTTGGTTTCTCCCCTCCGAAAACACCTCTCATATTTAGCCCTCTAACCTGTGGTGTGAGTTCCTTTCTCTCTCTAAGAAGATTCCAGAGAACACTTAGCCTCGTCCTTTCATCTTCCCAAACACAGTGTTTGGCCACAGAGGTAGGAGGGTCCAGCCATCAGCAGCACGGGACATAAGAGCCCACATACACAGGGGTGGGCAAAAGTAGGTTTAGGGTTAGGGTTAAGTTATTCCTATGGAAAACAGTGCAATAATTAACAAATAATAATACAGGAATAAAGTCTGTGTTTCATAGGCTCATACCAATATACCTATTTCTGCCCAGCCCTGTCATTCAGACCCATTTCCTTCCCACCGGGGAACAGAGAACCTTCAGCCTCCCATTCTAAAGGGAACTGGAAATTTATTTCACCCACTAAAAGCAAGTTCTGGACAAGTGATCCCAGCCCTCCCCACCATTCCAAAGAGGGCGGGACCTTCTTCATCCAGTTGTATTAACCAGTCCCATGAAGGTGGGTCCTTCCACACAGCCATTCTTTGTTTCATTTTCCTTTGATTCCATCTCTCCTTCATAGTCAAATTGAGAGAGCTTCCAACCCACACCATCAGGCATTGGGGGGATTTTCAAGCACTTCTCTAACCCTTGCCTTGCTTTTGTAAAATCACCACCACATTTTGGGTAGAGGACTATTGTGGGGTTTTCTTTGTATGTGTGTGGCAGGGCTCTGTAATCTGGGCTATACAGACCCCACATTGACTGAGCATCCCACATTTAGCCTTGAATTTTCCGACATTAAGCTCCTTCTACCAGACTTAGAGCTGCATTTCTAAATCATGGAAAACTATGGTAACTTTCCTCTAAGTGGGTAAGAAAGAAAGAGAAAGGAATTTCCCTGAAGAGGGTCCTCAGGGTTTTAAAATGTTTGAAAATAATCTCTTTTGCATTAATGCAGGAGGAACACATTTCCCCTGCTGCTAAATGACACCTTTCAGGACTGATGATTAACACAGAGCCGCACCACTTAGGCACCCTCAAGGGTAAAGACGTGCATTGCTTCAGTGTCTGCAGAGGGATTCTCACAGAGTGGGGAGGCTCCTCCCTCCTAAGGGAAAAAATAAAACAAAATAAAGGTGTGGCCCAAAATGAATTACATTCGTCTGTACATTGTCCAAGAGTCACTCCAAAAGCACATACTCTAATTTGACTAAGATGCCAACCGTGGCCTCTTTTCCTTAACAATTATGCCTGTGGAATCTTCCCATTGGGTGGCTATTCTGAGACAGATACATTTATTCATAGCTAAGAAGTGACAGGCATAGCATACTACATCTCTACAGCACTGAGCCATTGCAATCGGCACACATCTTCCTAAATTGAACTAATTCCTTAAACGGCCACATGGCCAAGAGCCCAGCACTCTTCCTCACAGCCTACTGGCACCTCATCCTGAAGGGCTGTGCTGATCAGCAATTTTTTATCGGGAATTTACCATATGCAAACCCCTGTGATAACCTAAATATCTCTCAAGTCATTTAACCTCCATATTTATGAGGCAGACATTACTTTTATCCCTTTTTTTATATAAGGACACTGAGGCACAGATAGATTAAGGACTTCCAAGTGGTGCACCCAGGATTTGAATACAGATCTGTATGATTTCATCACTGGCTTTTATTCTGTACTCACCATTATCATCCACTAATAGAGCTGACCACTCCTACAGATTCAATGCTATGTCATAACAAACCACACACTCACACGTGTTTGATTGTGTGAAATGTTTAGTGAAAGGTGCCTGGGAAAAGCACAGTGCAGCTCCCACTAGACCTGAATGGAATGAGCTTTCTCTGTACTGAGATTAACTCTGTAGGATGTTTCCCAGGGAGAGAAGCAACAACTCTTAAGTTCGTGCCTGACTGAGCCAATCAAAGGCATGCCTATACCTCTGCTGACATGAAAAAGGGACAATGACTTTGAGAAAAAACAAACAAAAGATATATAAATCTTAAATTCCAGGTGACTCCATGCAAAGTCCAAACATCTGGCATCAGATGTCTTCAAAGAAAAATCGCTGTGCCAGTCACATGTCCAAACACTAACATAATATGAAAGATCACAGTCAACTTGGTAAACCAGAACCAGTGGGTTTGGAAAATGATTCTATGGACTCAACTCACATAGAATTTACTAGAGATTTCCTGAGCATGCTGTGCTAGAGTTAGAGACACAAAAATGAAAATATGTGGGGGTTTTCTAATTGATTTGAGAGAAGGAAGAAGGAGACAAAAAAAACAGTGATTAGCCGCTTCTGGCATGCCCCCTACTGGGGATCAAGTCCACAACATGGGGCATATGTCTGGATGGGGAATTGAACTAGAGACCTTTGGGTGCATGGGATGATGCTCAATCAAATGAGCTACACCAGCCAAGGCTAAAAATACTACAGCTATAAATAGGACAAGGCCTCTGACCTCACAAAGCTAGAATGAAACAGTGACAAACATATTGAGGTAGCCACACTAGCATCCCCCTTCCTGTATACTTAACACAGGCCAGATACTGTGCTAGTTGCTTCATGCTCATTACCTACTCTGTTTAAAATTTTATTTTTCAATTATAATTTACATTAAATATTATTCTGTATTAGCTTCAGATTTACAGCATAGTGGTTAGACAATCATATACTTTACAAAGCGATTTTCCCTGATATTTCAACTATCCACCTGGCATCACACATAGTAATTATATCATTGACTACATTCCCTGTGTGGTACTTTACACCCCCATGACTATTTTGTAACTACTTCTTAATCCCTTCACCTTTTCCACCCCCACAATATCCTTCCCCCGCCCCTCTGATAACCATCAGTCTTGTTCTCTGCATCTATGAGTCACTTGCTCAAGTTTCAAAATCCAGTAAATAGTAGAGCTGGGACTGAAACCTAGATTTTTCAGATTCCAAAGACTTTTATCTTAAGCACTAAGCTGTGCTGGCTCCATGTTCACAAATTCTATTGAAGCATCATAAGAGCAACAACAGAGATATACACACAGCCAAGGGGAGCCACCAAAGAGAAAGGAATCCATTTAGGGGGTGCAAAGGAAAGGCAGGCGATCCCTCACAGGTGTGATACCTGAACTAGGTTTTGAAGCAAAGCTAGGAGTTCATCAGGCAAATAAAGGAGGGAGTCAAGCCCCGGCTGGTGTGGCTCAGTTGGTTAGAGCTTCATCCTGAACACCAAAAGGTTGCAGGTTTGATTCCAACTCAGGGCACATACCCAGGTTGTGCGTTTGATCTCCAGTTGAGGTGCCTGTGGGAGGCAACCAATTGATGTTTCTCTCTCACATATCTCTCTCTCTCTCTCTCTCTCTCTTTCTCTCTCTCTCTCACTCTTGCTCTCTCCCACTCCCCCTCAAATAAAAAAAAATAATAAAAAAAGCTATTAAAGGCAGGAGTTGAACATTCAAGGCAGGAAGAATTCAGTAGCCCAGAGGCATAAGAGGTCATAGTCCACTAAGAAGCTGCAAGGAATTCTGTATATAAATTATATAAAGTGGTACTAGGATCAGGATAACAAGTTGGCTGAAATATAGGCAGGGAACAGGCTAAAGCAGTGGTTCTCAACCTTTCTAATGCCGCGACCCTTTAATACAGTTCCTCATGTTGTGGTGACCCCCAACCATAAAATTATTTTCGTTGCCACTTCATAACTGTAATTTTGCTACTGTTATGAATCTTAATGTAAATATCTGTGTTTTCCGATGGTCTTAGGCTCTACACCAGCAGTTCTCAACCTGTGGGTCGCATGTGGCATGTTTTGCACCTGTCATTTTCTAGGGGACCTGACTATAATAAAAGAGGAAATGAAGCAAAGTAAAGGAAAACAAATCAAAACTAAATGAAAAATGGGAGTACCTACAATCTCTTTACATGAAAAGGAAACTATTCGAGTGAGCCCCCCGAAGTGACTGTATTTTCAAATGCAAGGAGGCAGTAAACTTAGACTTGGCTAACTTTGTCCCATCCAACAACACACAGGCATGATAAGAAGGAAAAGGAACCAGATGAAGAAGAGTCAAGAGAATTCTGCTGGAGCCTGGCCAGGGTTAAATGACAACCCATGAACCAAGAGGTCCCTGGTTTGATTCCTCCCAGTCAGGGCACATGCGGGGGTTTTGAGCTCAATCCCCAGTAGGGGGTGTGCAGGAGGCAGCCCATCCAATCGATGTCTTCCTCACCAATGTTTCTGTTTCTCTATCCCTCTCCCTTCCTCTCTCACTCTCTAAAATCAATAAAAACGTTTGTGTGTTTTTTAAGAGACTTCTGCTGGAGCCCCTACCACTGAGTCACTGTATGGTGTGGAAGACATCATTCAACCCCTTCAAGCCTCAATTCATCAGAAATAGGCACATATATGCCTAATGTCATGTTTTTGATAAAGATCAAATCCCAAAATGCCTGTAAAATACTTAAGCACAGTAGATGACAAATTATACTTACACAGCAACATGAAAATTTTAGGATTTAATATAATCTAAAAATACTTTTATCTAAAAGATGTTCTTAAAATATAAGAAGAGTTTAGGCTTGAATTGGGTATGCCTCTGCTTAAATGCTTGAGTATTTCTAATACTTCCAATCATAGCCCTCTGGTTTATGAAGCACTCACTCACCATAACACCTTGCACTGCCTCGCTTGAACTTCACAACCACTCTGTGAAGCAGGCAGTATTATTACCTCCTTTATATAGGCAAAGAACCCAAGGCACAGAAATTCAGTGATTTGCCCAATGATACCACAGATAGAAATGGAAGGAGTAAAATTTAAACTCAGATATTCTAGTAACTTGGAGCCTTCCCTAAGGCATCTGTTTAGACTTCATTACTCCCAGGGTGGGATGCTTAATTTTATGTGTCAGCTTGGAATGTGTTTGGGGTGAAAATAGTATTTATTTTATTTTATTTATTTATTTATTTATTTATTTATTTATTTATTTATTTATTTAAAATGTATTTTTTATTGTTGATAGTATTACAGATATCACCCATTTTCTCTCCCTTTCCCCCTCTCCTCCCAGTCCCTCTCCTCCATCCAGGTCTTCACTAATGGACAAAATGAACTGACCAACAAAATAAGACCCAAAGCATGGGGGCATGGAACAGACTGACATACCTCGATGTGGGGTTGGGGGGACAAGAAGAGATAAACCAAAGAATTTATATACTTATATGCATAGCCCATAGGCATAGGCAATAGGGTACAGAATAACATTTAAATTGGTGAACCTTGACTCAGCAGGCTACCCTTCCAGAATGTGGGTGGGTCTAATCCAATCAGTTGAAGACCTAGTTAGAAAAGGGAGCCTTTCCAATGAAGAATGAGTTTTCCAGCAGACGGCCTTCAGACTTTATCTGCACCACCTGGTCTTCAGACTTGCTGGACTCCATAACTGTACAAGTCAATTCCTTGTAATAACTCTCTTTCTATACACCCCATCCTATCGATTCTGTTTCTCTGGAAATCCTTGACTAATATATAGGTTTCTTTTAATTCTACTTCTCACCTCCATCCTCCTCCCATGCCTTATCTTTCAACTCAGTTGATTCAGCCCATATTTTCTGAGTGCTCCACTTGAACCAGGCACTGCATAAGACTTGATTGCAGGGTCAAGATGATACTCTCCATTCAGTCCTATTCTCCCCTTGGTGTCCATCTCTTGTTAGTCCACCCATCGTCTTTCTGGATTACAAGATCCTTGAGATCTGTGACCAGTCTTTGTAGAACATCAAGGGCAGAGCTTCAAACAGACCCAGAATAAATGCCCATCCATGTTGACAAAGTGACTACTATCTGTACTTGCCCTTGCTTATTTTACCCTTTCCTGAGCATGTGCTTGGCATTCACTGCTATCTCCTTTTGTCTCAGTTTCAAGGAAGAGGAAGGGAAACACTGGGAGGTTATATCACCTTCCCACAGTCACAAAGAGTAATTCACACCTAGGTCTGCTTAAGTCCAAAGCCAATGAACTTCCCCCACTGCTTCTGCTACAGCCCCCTGCTCTAACCCCTCCCAAACTACAAACAACAGAGGAGGCCTGGGATGAATGGGCACCCCTAGAGCTCCAGGGCCTTCAGCCAAACTCCACAAACATACAACTTCAGCACTTATATGAGGTGAAGTATTAAAAAAAATGAAGGCAATCGAATGTTATCTATAAATACCTCAAAGCTTCTTTTCCTTCCACTTAAAAATTCTCTAGTAATTGTTTTTACTGCAGTTAATCATAAAAATGAATCACCTGAAATTTTTAAAAGAAATTCTCCTTCAAAATATGTCAACTTTGTGCCGTGAATTCATTTATTATGAGGCCACATGATGCCTGCAAGTACTGCATTTTATTTAAACGTGACATTTTTTTTTCACTCTGTTTTGATTCCACATCTGAAAAATAGCTTCTATCAATCTTTCACTGGAGCCAAGCATAACTGTTTTGCTCACTGAAACATTAAATACAGACTCAGGGCCCAAGAATCAAATTAAAAATAAAATATACTAGTGCCAGGCTGACATTCGTAGCATCATACCCAAAGAGACCACGGATTTGAGAACTATGGTGAACCCACTTCCCAGATACAAATCAATCCACCCTAATCCTTCTGGGTCTTCGATCATGTCTAAAGTCTGAAGATTTTATGTGGGTTGATTTTTCTTTTCGAGGTTCAATTTTAGAAAGTATTCCCAACTTGATTTTGAAAGGGCTAGACATTTTCAAGGAAATCGCCAGACTCAGTTGGGGCATTGATTGTGATCGATGATTTTCCACATCAGCTGCTACTGGACTGGGGGTGGGAGTTGAGATGCACACTCTATACTTACCTTCCCCATAATGCATCATTCTCCTTCTAAACACTGGCAACACACAGGCACATCTAATATTGTATTGCTTCCTTCTTTCACTCATCCTACACAGGCCCTGAGAGTCTGTAAACAGAAGCACTCCCCAGATTCTGGGGATGAAGGGAACCCTGGCCAATCCATCATGCTTTGTCTGCTAATGATAGACTCATGCATAAGAGCCACCATCACTAGAGAGAGGCAGCAGGCATGAAAAGTAGTGGATCAACTGTCAGCGGTTGGGGGTCTGAGGGACTGCAGAGCTGTGATTAGAATTTTCAATCAGGACTTCCAGGATTCATCATGCTCTGGGAGGTGGGGGAGGAGAAAGAAGTTTGCAGAGGCATATTCCTCCATCAGCCCCGCCTTTTCTTCTCGTATTAGCCAACTTAAGTCCTAGGGGCCAGGGAAAACTCAGTGTCTTCCTCACCCAAAGAATGAAACTTGAAGAGCTGTGTTAGGTGAGGCAGATGAGTGTCTGGATTAAGCAACTTCCTCCCTACAATGTCCAGATTGCTGTCTCTGAAGTACAATTCTGATCTTGTCATGCCTGCTCAAAACACTCTGCTCTTCCTTTCCACCTTCCCCTCCTCTGCTTCCCCCTGTTTTCCTCTCTTCTGTTCCTTCCTTTCTCCCTTCCTCCTTTTCTTTCTTCCTTCCTCCTTTAACTTCCTTTCCTTTCTGGCTTATCTTCCTGTTTTCCCCTCCTCCTTTCTTACTTTATACTCACCACTACGCTTTCCTTCCTTCCACACTGATTAAGCACTTACAGAGAACAACCATTCCCTAATGGGAGAACTGAGTCGACTGGAAGACAGACCCCCACATCTAGACAATCCCAATATAGTGAGAAATAAAAGAGCAGTGCTGCAGAATACAGTAGCATGGGGGGCAGAGTGGGAGTGATGTTCAGAAGAGCTTCCCAGATGAAGTGGGAATGTGTTGGCAGCAGAGGAAGTAGCACGTGCAATGGCATCAAGACAAAAGGACTTGGACTTCTCAAGGAAAGGTGGGTAAATCAGTCAAGTCGGAGCATGATTCCTGGGGGATGGGGAAAGTGATATGAAGTGAGTTTGGAGAGGTAGATAAGGCCCTGTTATGAAAAGTGTTGTACATAGGATTTTACAAAGGCAATGAAGAGAAATAACAGACCATAAGCTGAAGAGGGGGGAGGGTGGTGGTGGTGACTAGGCTTTTAATTAAACCTCAATAAATACACGCACGTGCACACACACACACACACACACACACACACACACACAGGTCCTCTCTGAGCACACTATTTTAAAAGTGCAACATAACTCACTAGTTATCCCCCTTCCCTACTTTGTATTCCTCCATGGAATTATCACCATGTAGTGCCAGATTGTAAAAATACAAACAGTGCCACTTTCAAATGGAGCTAGAGCTGCCATGCCAGAAGAAGGCCTTGCATGTCTAAAACCCCAAATCTCACTCATTTTATTTATCATGTATCTTCCGCCACTGAAATGTAAGTTCCATTCTGAGAGCAGGGATTTGAATTTTGTCCTCTGCTATATCCTTTGATCTAGAATTCTGTTTAAAACTGGGCAAAACAGCCTTTGGGCTGGGCCTAAAGGAACATTGTGTCCAAAGAACTATTTGCAAGGAGAACAAGAAAGTGGATATTCTGACTACCGGACTATTGCTATGGGACTGAAAATTAAAAACACAGTTTAGAATTAACATCACTCTGTTAGCTCATCTGCAGCAATAGAAATGTCTTCCTTCTACAGATATAACTTCCCCTTTCCTTTCTCAGAAACACATTTTGTCTTCATCTACTAATCGGAACACTATTTGGGTTCTGCATAAATCAGCACTTCCTGAATAGCTATTCTTTGTTTTGATCTCGAATAAACGCTTGTTGCCTCTCCCTTTGACAGGCCTTTTATTTTTTTAGGTTAACAAGACTTACTTATAAATTTTATTTATCATCTCTCTGCCTCCACTGAAATATAAGTTCCATTTTGAGAGCAAGAATTTGAGTTTTGTCCACTGCTGTATCCTTTGGAGCTAGAACAGAATTACTCACATAATTGATTTTTCATGAATATTGTTGAATAAAATAGTCTTTTCAAAGACAGTAAAGCCCAATCTTCTCAGCATTTTATCTAAACAAAAGACATTGCCTTTAAAGGACATATTATCACTTAAACTGGCTCAGTCTCACTTTCCTACAGAATGCAGGTGAAATGCCTACTTTAAAAGTAGTTACAATAAAAAGTCATGTAACAAAACTTCGAGCAGTAACTGACTTTTAGTAAGTCCTCAATAAATGTTAACTATGGTTTTATGTTTTTGTAGCTATCGTATAAATCCCCACCGCCTGGGAAGTGCTTGTAGACCTGACCTGGTCTTAGTTGGGGGCTCAATGAATGGTTCTGGTTCATCAGAAATCTGAACCATTAACCCAAAGGATTCTCTCTTCTGGTCTGAAGATTAGTAATTTCCCCAGAGTATTCTAGGCATCACTATACTGGGGTAGAGCAAAAGTAGGATTATAACTGTTCGTATGGAAAATAATACAACAGCCTTGGCTGGTGTGGCTCAGCTGGTTGGGCATCATCCCGAGCACCAAGAGGTTGTTGGTTCGACTCCGGTCAGGGCACATGCCAGGGTTGTGGGCTTGATCCCCAGTGGGACCCACCACAGCCCACATACAAGAGGCAGCTGACCAATGTTTCTATCTCTATCCCTCTCCCTTAGTCTTTCTCTCTCTCTCTAAAAGTCAACAAAAATCTTAAAAAAATAAAAAAATGAATTAATTAATGAATTAAATAATAATAGAAAAATAAATGGTGTTTTGCATACTCACAACTATACACCTACTTTTGCCCCACTCTGTACACTCTTCAGAGAGAAAGAAGTCTTGGAAATGAAATATGCGTTATAGGACTGATGCTCAGCTGTGACCAATGAGGGCCCTCAAGCCACTGAGGACCATCTTCCATGACATCATCATTACAGCTACCATGGCAATTTACAATATTACTTTGAAATTCGGAATGCCTCCTGCAGGGGACCACATGCATCCTAATGGAAAGGCACCACTGCTGGGGAAGAGGCTGTGAGCTAGGGCCCAACTTCTGGGTTTGCATCCCAACTGCCACTTTCTAACTGTATGACTTTAAGGAAGTGACTTAACCTCTCTGTGCCTCAACTGCACATTGGGAACAGTAAGGACTCTTATCTCACAGGGTCGCTGCGTGGATTCACTGATTCAATCCTGTGAAGCACTTAGAACAATGCCTGGTGCATAGTACATGCCCAAAAATGTTATATTTTCTCATCAATATGTTTTAGAATGTAACAACAGGTGCCCACAAGTGAATTGACAGTGTAATAAACACATCCAAATTTCCTCTTACTTGCTCACTAAAAATGATAGGAAAGAGGCTTAAGGGTACAACTCAACCCCTAATCCTGCTCAGAGAAATATATACACATATATATACACATATATACACATATATACACATATATATATATATATATATATATATATATATATATATACAGGCCTGGTTCATGAATTTGTGCATGGATGGGGTCCAGCCAGCCTGGCCAGGGGGAGGGGACATGGGCAGTTGGCCAGCCTGCCTGCTGGTCAAACTCCTGGTCGAGAGGACAATTGCATATTAGCCTTTTATTATATAGGATATACACTGAGTGGCCAGATTATTATGCATTTAGAGATCATAATAATCTGGCCACTCAGTGTACATATTAGAGGCCCGATGCACTAAATTCATGCAAGAGTAGGCCTTCCTTCCCCCAGCTGCCAGTATCAGTATCCCTCCTGCACCCAGGACCTGGGCTTCCCTCTGGCCACTGTCACCTGGGACCTGGGCTTCCCTCTGGCCACTGGCACCCAGGACCTGGGCTTCCCTCCAGCTGCCGGCATCCGGGACCCACCACAGCCCACCAGTGGGTGGCCTGGGCCTCCCTCTGTGGGGCGATCATGGGGCGATGGCCGGTCCCTGACCAATCGCATTACACCCGCCTTGGCTGGCCTGGTACCAGTGGGTGTCATAGTGTGGTCCCAGATGGTCATCCAGATGGTCATTCCGCTGTTCAGCCATTCGGTTGATTTGCACATTATGCTTTTGTTATATAGGATATAATATTTATATATATATATATATATATATATCCCTCAAGAGGCTCTGGCTCTTTCCATTTATACAATTTGAGGCATAACCTTTAGCTGCAGAGTCTCAATTTATTTACCTGTGAAACTCACTTGTGATCTAAGTTTGCCCTGTGGCTTACAGGAACATCTGGAGTTTTATAAATCCTAGAGCACTATAAAATATTAAGTTGGAATTACAAATTGAAAAGCTCAAGACACTCATCAAAATAGAGGGTTTAAAAACATATAAACTAAAACCACAATGAGATATTACCTCACAATCACCAGAATGATTATCATCAATAAATCAACAAACAACAAGTGCTGGTAAAAATGTAAAGAAAAGGGAACCCTCATGCACTGTTGGTGGGAATGCAGACTGGTGCAACCACTGTGGGAAAAAGTGTGGAGTTTCCTCAAAAAATTAAAAATGAAACTGCCTTTTGCCCCCGTGATCACACTATTGGGAATATATCCTACTAGAGGCCTGGTGCATGAAATTCGTGCACTCAGGAGGGTCCCTCAGCCCAGCCTGTGCCCTCTCGCAGTCTGGGAGCCCTTGAGGGATGTCCAACTGATGGCAGGGAGCAGGCCTAAGCTAGCAGTCAGATATCCCTCTCTCAGTAGCTACTCCTTACCACTCGGCTCGCTGCTCCTTAGCACTGCCTTGGAGGCGGGAGAGGCTCCCGCCACTGCCACTGTGCTTGCTGGCTTCTAGCTGAGCAGCGCTCCCCCTGTGGGAGTTCCCACCAGGGGGCAGCTCCTGCATTGAGTGTCTGCTCCCTGGTGGTCAGTGTGCATCATAGTGACCAGTTGTTCAACCGTTTGGTCGATTTTCATATTAGCCTTTTATTATATAGGGCAGTGGTCAGCAAACTCAGAGCCAAATATCAACAGTACAATGATTGAAATTGCTTTTGAGAGCCAAATTTTTTATGCTTTTATTTATTTATTTTTAAATATATTTTTATTTATTTCATGTAGAAAGGGAAAGAGAGCTAGAAACATCCATGAGGAGAGAGAATCATGGATCGGCTGCCTCCTGCATGCCCCCTACTGGGGATCGAGCCTGCAACCTGGGCATGTGCCCTTGACCAGAAATTGAACCTGGGACCCTTCAGTCTGCAGGTCGGTGCTCTATCTACTGAGCCACACCAGCTAGGATGAGAGCCAAATTTTTTAAACTTAAACTTCTTCTAATGCCATTTCTTCAAAATAGACTTGCCCAGACTGTGGTATTTTGTGGAAGAGCCACACCCAAGGGGCCAAAGAGCCGCATGTGGCTTGCGAGCCGCAGTTTGCCAACCACTGATATAGGATAACCAAAGAAACCTGAAACACTGATTGGAAAGAAAATATGTTCATTGCATCATGATTTACAATAGCCAAGATATGGAAATAGCCCAAGTGTCCATTATTAGTAAATGAGTGGATAAAAAAAGCCATGGTACATTTACACATTGGAATACTACATGGCCATAAAAAAGAAGGAAATCTTAACATTTGTGACAGTATAGATGGACCTAGAGATTATTATGCTAAGTTAAATGAGCCAGTCAGAGAAAGATAGATACTACATGATCTCACTTATATGTGGAATCTAATAAACAAAATAAACCAACAAACAAAATAGAAACAGAGGCATGGATACATGGAACAGACTGACAGCTGTCAGAGGGGAGGGGGATTGTGGGGCTGGATGAAAGAAAGTGAAGGGATTAAGAAAACAAAACAAAACAAAACATACATATAACGCATAGACACCTACAACAGTGTGGTTGTAGCCAGAGGGAAAGGAGGTGGGGCTAAGTGGAGGTGGGCAAAGGGGGGATAAATGGGGACAGAGAGATACTTTGCTTTGGGGGATAGGCACACAATGCAGTGCTCAGATGTTGTTTTAAGGTGTACACTTGAAACCTATATGGTTTTATGAAGCAATGTCACCCCAATAAATTGAATGTTTAACAAAAGCACGTCAAACTACTTTGTCTTCTTATATTTCTGCAAAATTAAAATGACTCTTTGAAGAATCCAATTTGGATAAGCCCATGTCAATACTACTAATACAAGCCGTCACTAATGACAAGATTGATAGCTCAGAAGGGTGAGTCATTTCATGTTCACTGTGCATCATGCTTAATTCACCAAAAGGAGTTTGTGTGTATAATTAATGCAGTTTTCTTCCTGGCTTCATTTGGAAACATGTAAAGGGTCCCTGGGGAATCTTGTAAGTTAGAAACAATTAATAAAATAAAACCACTTAATTAGAGAGAATAATTGAAGCCTATTTTATACTAGAAAATGGAGGGATAACAATCACTTTGGAAACACATTGTGTAAAAATTGCTGAGTTTTCAAAGGAAGAACAATCTGCAGACAGAACACGTGTAAGTCATGATAGTGAACGGATGTCCCAGGCCCTTTGTTCTGGAATGATTTCAATCCAGCGGACCTGACATGTACATGGAAGGCAAGATTACTGGCCCTACAATGACAAGTGTCATTCTTCTGTAGGAAAACTTTATTAACTCCTTATTTCAATGTAAATTTAAGGTCCTTTCTCTGCACCACTGGGAACCCTGGGTAAAAAGCAGGCCCTCTCCCTCTGCCTCCCTCTGCCTTAGGGAAAGAGAGAAGTCCATATACAACTAATATGCATAGGGATAAAGCACTATGAGGCAACAGAGGACCCCAGGGAGCAGTGAGAGAGGGCTCTCTGCCTATCAAGGAGGAAAAAATATGCTTCCAGAAGGCCTAAGTTTTCAAGGGGAGGGATGAATGTGTAGCACCATAGAGAGAGGAAAATGCAATTGCAGATACAACATCATATGCTAAGTCACAAATACATGAATTGCTTTGGTAAATTACATAAAATCCAGTGTGTCCCAAGAACACAGTTTATGTTTCTGGGAAGAAAAAGATGAAGTGGGAAACCAGATGGAAAAAGAGCAAGGACATGGAATCAGAAAAATGAGCTCGAATTATATAAATATGTAATCCATATGTATGTAACATCTCCAGGTTTCAGTTTTCTCTTGCATAAAAATGGAGTTTTAGGAACACTCAGATGGTAGTATACTATATTCTGGTTTCCAACTACCTCTGAACTTCCCAATGAGAGGTTTACCATCCATATTTTTTGCCATGTGATTGCCAGCCCCTCAAGGTAGATGGAGAATATCCCCTACTCCACGGTCAGGTTTGGCCAAGTGGCTATCTTTGGCAAGTGGGATAAGAGTGGACATAATGTTGCAAAACAACTGAGCAGCACTTGAAATGCACTTATGTTGTTCAGTTCAGACATTTGTATTTCTGCCCTTTGTCACGAAGACCACATGGTCCTGAGGGGAATACTCTCAGAGCCTAGGTTCCTAGAATGAGAAGATCTTGGAACAGAGTGGAGCAGAACTACGAGACCTAAATAACTACTGAAACATGATGGTGGCTTCTTACTACAGCAAAGGTTTGTCAACACATTGATGAATGAATAGATCATAGGCTAACAGGAAGTCAAACAGCTAATGATACAGCAATCAGAAAAGTGTCATGATAAATGCATGCATGGGATAATATTGATGAACCAATAACACATGTAAAGACACTTGTTCCATATTAGGCATTAAATTAATGTCTGATTCCTTCACCCTGGATCTTCCAGGAAGAAATAAAAGTCTCAGAGCTAAATAATTATAATGAAGGTCATGTCAAAACATGAATATATTCATTTGTTCCATATGAGATACCTGCCATTAGGATTAATTGGACATATTCTAGCTTGACTCTCACATTTACCTTGGGGAGGTCCTTAAGAACTTTGTACCTAAATTTTCTTATCTGTAAAAGGGATAGGTAGGTCTAGATCTGCATCTACTTCAAACAGCAGTTGTGATGATCATATTAGTTAATCCCTGCAGAGTCCTTCAAAGAGAGTTTAACATAATATGTGCTCAATAAATGTAAACCACTGTTAGGATTATTATTACTATTCAATAACTAATACCTGCAAAAATTTACTGAGATTACTCCTATAGCTTCTCAGTGCCACCAGGTATAAAACACCAAATTTTATTTTTATGTTTAACTATAAACTGATGACCTTCCTAAAATATGCACACATACACAATCCTTTTTACTGTTAGAGCTTCTGTCACCATATTTGAATAATTAATAAGAAAAATTGTTTTCAATTCCTTTGACACAGTGGTGAAATATTTGGGCTAAGTATAGTATAACTCACTAGATAGGTTATCATTTTTTGTTTCATAGGTAAATTCCTTACAAAGAATTTCCATTGTAATTTTACAACTCCAAAATAGCTGATCATTTCAAAAGCAATTAATATAAGCCTTTAAAAGTGTATCCATTCATAAGCAAAATACATATACTTCCCTGTCTTGAAAAGGCCGGCTGCTTTGTTTGTTGTTTTCCTCCACTTTAACAATGAAGTCATTAAGGGGTTCTTAAACTTTTTGGGGTGACAGATCCTTTTGAGGGTCCCACAGAAACCTCGGACACTCTCTCCAACAAAATGCACATCAAGAATTCAGAATCTTGGCCACATTCTCCTCCGTGATAGATGACGTGATGGCATGTCAGTGGTGAAAGGGGGTGTAGGAGGGGGACAAGATTCCCAACACAAAGTATGAATGACAGAGGCCCCAACAGATCTTTCTCCGAACAAGTCTCCAAATATCTTATTTAATGGGGATCAGTCGACCAACGGTACCTCAATTTTCTGTGTTCAATTTCCTCATTGTAAAATGGTGGTAATCATAGTTCTTATCTCATGGTGCCGTGAAAACTAAAAGAGGTGATCCATGGAAAGTGCTTGACACAGTGCCCACACATTAGAAGCTCTGAATAAACAGCAGCTACTATTCCCATGTTCACATGCAGGGCTCAGAAAGAGGAATACCTTGCCCAAGGTGGCATGGCTCACCGTTGGCAGAGCAAGATGAAACGCTGAGGGGCCTCAAGAAGAGAATGTACAAGTGGGGCAAGTGCTGGAGCTCACAAACCAGGGCATCTAGAAATAAGAAGTGCTCAAATCAGCTGATATTTGTTTGTGGCTCAGCTATTCCACCACACCAGCTGCTCGAGACTTTCAGACACTCCTCAGCATGGCACAGAACGCCCCCTCCGACATTCATTCCATCAGCCTCAAATCTAATTTCAGTCTCAGAGAGTTTTAAGTAGGTCTAAAATTGAATATCCATTCCTATTTATAGTAAAGGGACATTTCCTAAGAAAGTGCCTGGTAAGGATTCTGATCCTCTTTCCTCAGCAGTCCCCCCCAACACAGGCCGCTTTGGGTCTATGTTAACTCCATCACTCATTGAAACATGTCTCAGAGGCTCTCAGTGTTGAAGCAGTAGAAGCTTGTCCACAGGCCCATAGCCATGGGGTGTGACCAGGGCCAGCATTAACAGACAGGACCCTACAGAAGCCAGCACTGCCCCATCTTTGGATGGGGAGCAAGTCAACTCCACAGCAAATGTCAAGCACATTCCTAGGAGAGTAGTGAAGAGCTAGTCTAAATAAAAACTCTCAACTTGTCATATCCATAGCATGGGAAACTGTTCTGTTCAAAATAAAAAGGCCAACTATCAGACATGGTATAGTCACAGCAATGGGCCCAATGGGGACAGGAAACCTGGCTTACTGGCCCCACCTGCCATTTACTAGCTGAGAAGCCTTGGGAATGACCTTAATCTCTTAGGCCTCGGCTGCCTTAGATAAGGAAACCAACTAGGTAGAGGCCAGGGATCAGACCAAACAGTCTCTAAAGATTGTTTCAGCATAAGAGTCAAAGGGACAGAAGCATATTTATAGCAACACATTTCATAACAGCAAAATAGTAGAAACTAGCCAAATGTCTCCCTTACTAGATGAGATCAATAAAGGGACAGTCTTAGAACAGAATACTATACAATAGCGAAAACTGATGAGCTGTACCTACAGGCATCAATGTCAAGAAATCCAGGAAATATAATGCAAAGCAAAGACATGTGACTATTTTATAATATAATTATAAAGTTCCAAAGAAGGCAGGATAAAATGAAATAACAAATGGTTTAGGGATAGCTATGGAAAGATTCCAAGGAAATAAGCAGCATGAAATTCAGGCTAGAAGGTACCTGGTTTTGGAAAAGGGAGGGGATGCTATCAAGGAGGAACCCTTAGGAAGCTTCCAGAGACTCATTACATTCTCCTTCATGGCCTGGGGAGTGGGTAGTTGGGTTTCTATTTTAATTTTATTATTGTTCATTAAGTATCTACATATGTGGTCATAGACTCTTTTTTACATGTTCTGTATTTTACACACAAAATAGGTCTAAAGGGAACCAATATTTTAATTAAAGAGGACTACTGTATTGGAACCAAACACATGCTATACCATTTAGCCCCACAATAGCTTGGCTTTATTTTACAGACAAGGAAACTGGTTCTGGGCAGTTCAATAAAGGAAAAGGACCACGAGTCCCATGGGGTCTCTTTGTCTGCAAAGCCCACGTACTTTCTACCCCACCGCATCAGGCTCTGGGTAGGCAGGGCAACTACAGTTACTATCCCAGGCTACCAAGAAGGAAAGAGTCTCAGAAAGATGAAGTGTAGTATTCAAGGTTGCCCAGGAATTTATCATTAAAAGAGCAGGAGTCAATGATCTGACCATAAAGTCCAGGACCCTCTCAGCATGCCTGGCTAAATCCTGTAAACTGTAGGCAAAGAGAAACTAGTGTTGCCATGCTAGTTCCAAAAGAGAGGAAGCAGACTAAGCCCCTGCAGTTTATCCCCCCTGATTAGGTTTGCATGAGGTCAGGGACTTTAACTCTGATACTCAAAGCACTGGAAAGATATATAGAAAGACAGGAGTATGTTAATATGGCCGTTTGAATATAATTTTCATCTACAAATGTGTCTTGCTCTTTGAAAGACCAATTTTCTCCAAGGACACTGTGTGCAAATACGTGCAAATATGTTCACGCCCTCCTCCCCGCAAACCCAAATAACAAAATGGCATGACTGCATTTCTGCTATCCATGGATTTTCTCACTTCAACAGTGCTATTGTCTTTCCTGTTTATGAGTTTGTTTCCCATCTCGGGAAATTTCAACCCACACATAAGCTACAAATGTGCTTCCTTCCATTTTATTTCCATTACTCTTAATTAGGTAGTAAAATACAATCCACCTACGTGAACAAGATGGGTAAAAGAAAGAGAAAGCTAAATGCATTTTTCATTTCACACATAACGATCTGTAAGCAGAGTCAGAGAGTCCCCCGAAGCTAACCCTACAATGCTTCTTCCCCCGGGGACGGAGGGTTCGGTTGTTTACACCCACCACTCAAAGTCAGAGCTGACAGAGCATCGGGATCCAGCCCATTACCTAGCACGGTGTTTGGCACATGGTAATGGCTCATTAAATGTTTAAAGATATATAATAATAGCTCATAATTATAGTAGCTAATACATATAGGAAAAGCTTATCATATGTCCGATAATGGTTCTGAGCATTCTACCTACATACATTAACTCACTTAATCTTGTAATAATATCAAAAGGCTGGTATTGTTTTTATCCTCATTTCAAAAACAGGAAAGTGAGGCTCAAAATAATGATGGCACTTGCCCAAAATCACATACCTGGGGAGCAATAGAGCTGGGATCCAGGCTGTTGGCCACCTGTGTCTTCAACCCTCACATTATCCTGAACACCTCATAGAAGAGATGGGGAGAATGGAGCCCAGGAATGCAACATGACTATAAAGGTCACACACAGTGACACGCTGGAAAAAAGCAAGAGGCTTGGAGTCTGAAAGACAGTTCTAATCCAATTGCCCTACATATCTGGGAACCTGAGAACCCGTATTTCCACAGCCTTACCGGGGTCCGGCACCAGCAACTCCAAGAACTTGTTTCCATTTCCTCCACTGTAAAATGATAAAGTAACAACTACCCTGGCCTACTGCAGTGAGAACCAAAACCAGCAAAACAGCCAATGCTCCCCGAATGGCAGCTACCTAAAGGAACTGTGTAAGTTCAAGTCTACATCTCAGGCTATGCACTTGCCCTCTCAGTAACTACGGGTAAACCTACCCAAGAGGTATTTTTACACTCACCTCTCAGAACTAGTAAAAGGCTTACGCTAGACACAAACTTAGAAAAAGGTCACACAGAAAGGTGGGGAATAGGTGAGTGGGGATTGAAAGGATGTAGCTTAGGACTCTAGGAGAACAAGCACTTCATTTTCTCCATAATGGGTGCCAGAAAATGCCCAAAAGAATGAACTCAAATCAAGGAGATGGGCAATACTGCTTAGTGGTTAGAGCTTGGCTGTTGAAGCTAGACAGAACCAGAGTTGCATCCTGCCTCCTCCACTTGCTGGCAGCAGGGCAGGCAACCTCTCCAAGCCTTGGTGTCCACATTCCTGTTATAAAGGTTGTGATGAGCCCTAGCTGGTTTGACTCAGTGGATACAGCGTCAGCTTTATCCCAAGTTCGATACAAGGACCCAAGTTCGATACAAAGACACGTGCCTGGGTTGTGGGCTCAAACCCCAGTGGGGGACTTGCAAGAGGCAGCAGATCCAAGATTCTCTCTCATCATGGATGTTTCTCTCTCTCTCTCCCTCTTCCTTCCTCTCTGAAATCAATAAAAATATATTTAATTAAAAAAATAAAGGCTGTGATGATTTATCACAATGGCTAGCACAGAGCAAGAGCTTAGTCAATGGTAGTAAAATCCCAACAAACCCTGTGATAAGGGAGGGACAGGAAGAAGATCCAATCCTTTATCTCCCAGTTTGGTACTCATGTAGTCTCAAGGTGATACAAATTCCAGAGATTATTTAAGAAAAAAGAATTAGCCCAGTCAGAGTGGCTCAGCTGCATGAGCATCATCCTGTGCACAGAAAGGTTGCTGGTTTGATTCACAGTCAGGACACATACCTGGGTTGTGGGTTCAATCCCCAGTCAGGGCATCTATGGTAGGCAACTGATCAATGTTTCTCTCTCACATCAATGTTTTCTCCTCTCTCTCTCTCTCTCTCTCTCTCTCTCTCTCTCTCTCTCCCCCTCTCTCCCCCCCTTTCTTTCTCCAAGCATGTCCTCTAGTGAGCATTAAAATAAAGTATTAAAGAATAAAATATATATTTTTCCTCTTACAAGCCCAAGCACTTGATATTCTTAATAAACATTTTCCTTTTCATATTTTACCCATCCACCATGAATAGAAAATTAATTGATCAGAAATATTAGTGATGCAAATATATATCCCCAGTGCACACAGAGGAAATTGTCTTATATAGAACAATTACCATTCATGTAGTGTATGCTTCCTTGTAATGTTATCAGCCCATTGAATATTCGGAAGGGTCCTGCACTCCCAGAGGCAGCACAGGCTCCAAGCTTGGGCTCTTGAGTCAGACTTGAGATTAACCCATAGAAAACCACCCTCTGCTCTGAACCCATAGAAAACCACCCTCTCTGGAACATGGAGGAACCTCATGTGATCACGATGACTTTCCAAGCAATTAACACAGGACTGGAGACCTAGTGCTCAGAAAAGAATGTGTGTGCATATAATGAAACTAAATCTATTCTATATAAAAGCCTAAGCGACCGGCTGACCGTTCCATCATTCAACCGTTCGACTGGTAGCTATGACGCACACTGACCACCAGGGGGAAGATTCTCAATGCACAGGCATGGAGACAAGGAAAAGACTGATGAATCTCAAGAGGGAAGAGGGGGGAAGGAGGGTAGGAAAAGATTAACTAAAGATTTTATATGTATACTAGAGGCCCAGTGCACCGATTCGTGCACCAGTGGGTTCCCTCTGCCTTGCCTGCGGGGATCAGGCTGAAACTGGCTCTTCAACATCCCCCGAGGGGTCCCAGATTGCAAGAGGGCACAGGCCAGGTCGAGGGACCCTACTGGTGCATGAATCCGTGCACCGGGCCTCTAGTGTTACTATAATGATTATCTCATTATCCCCAATGCAGATAAAAACTCTTGAGTGACTGAGCCAAGACCATGCAGCTGAGAAGTCACAGGGCCTCGTCTTGAATCTGCGGCTGCGATCTTCCCAGCACTCTGCTCACTCTCCTTCCAGGCTTCCTGCCTGGCTCAGAGTTTCCTCTCAGCCACTGTGATGAGCAACACTTTGCCTGCAATGACCATCATGTTCCCAGGGTCACCTCCAACAGGAACCCTCATTGGCAGTCCCCACTCACAGCCACACAACACAGTCTTTTCACCTGTAATACTATGCTCAGTGGGCATCATCTGCTGGTTTCTCTGTTTCTTCGCCAAAATATGAGCTCCTAAAGGCAGAGGCCATGCCCTGATGACTGTTGTGTCTTGTTACTCAACATAAAGCAGCTGGAAATATTAGCTTATGAATAAATGAATGATTCCCAAAAGAAGAATGCAAAATAGAATAAGAAAGTTGCATGCTTTAGTGAAAGGCTAACTGAACAAAGAGGTCACCTGGGTTTAAGCTGCTGTCACTGGCTATCCCCTCCTGCCAATAGCATAATCCCCCATCTCTAGATTTCTGGTTTCTCATAAATTAAATCGAATAATTGCATTTGATGATTTGTATGTTTTTTAAATACGTTTTTATTGATTTTAGAGAGAGAGGAAGGGAGAAGGTGTGAAAGAGAAACACTGATGTAAAAGAAACATCAATTGGCTACCTCCTGCACTCCCCTACCAGGGATTGATCCTGCTACCAGAGCATATGCCCTGACCAAGAATCGAACCAGCAACCTTTTGGTACATGGTATGATACTCGACCAACTGAGCCACACTAGCCAGGGCACAGTTCATTATTTCTTAAGTTACTATATCTTTTGGCAATGGAAAACCACTTTTTATCTGTGCATGTGACTTTGGTTCTAATTTTATTGGTTATGGGCGTGGAGAAAGAGAGAGAGAAGGACAGAGGGAAGGAATGAGAGAAGGAGGGAGGGAGAGGGAACAGAGAAATCCAAAAGATAAGTAAAAAAAAAAAAAAAAAATCTGTGACCTTGGACAAGTCATTTAAACTCCCAGTGACTTCCAGTCTCCCCATCTGTAAATTGAGAGGGCTGAATCAGGTCATTTCTACCATCTTTTTTGATTTTAACTGAAGGGCCTTTTAATTCCACTTTCCTGTACACGCCTTGAGTCCTGACCTAGAAATCCACTGTACCTTGTAAATGTTTTTTAAAATTCACACCATTGTAAATGGTCAAAGCCTAGAGAATGAATTTAAATCTAAACTTTAAAAAGTGATTTCAAATACCTTCCAATAACACTAAATTTTTGTGCCATTTCAGCATAAATCTTGGGGAAGGTTGCTATCCTCTGACTTTTTTATGATTTTAAATGCAGGCCTTCAGAACAGAGCCATTCTGGGAAGACTGGGCATAGCTCCAGCAGGGCAGCCAGGAGAGGCCCGGGAATAAGAAGCACCTATCTGCACAGCTGTGATGACCTGGGAATGTAAAATAAAAGGTTTCATCCCCCACCAAACCAGAGCATTCTCCCTCTTGCCAGTGTGGACCCAGAAGTGTCCAACAGGCCTCCTTGGACCTGGACACCCAGGGTATCAGATGTGAAGGTCAAAGGGAGCCAAGGAAACAGGCCTCCCATGGTGCCCATTTGTGGGTAACCAACTCCAACAACAGATCCTTGTAATCACCCCTAAAACACATCTCTGATGGCATGAGATCATGAATGTTCTGTTAATTAGTCATTTTAATGAACTTTTTTTTTATGCCAGGTAGCCTTTCCACCAACATCTACCAAATATCTGCTTTGTGCCCATTATTTGGACACTGGGGTAGAAAATAATAATAAAGACACTTAGTTGAGTTTTATATAGAAACTAGTAGCCCTGTGCACGAATCCATGTGCCAGTAGCTTGTCAGTAGCTCACTGCCGCCCTCCAGTAGCTCTCTACCCGCTGCCCCGCCCTCCTGAAGCTTCCCCCGCCCCTCCTCCCTTTGCCCCGCCCCCCCATAGCTTGCTGCCCTGCCCTTCCTGTAGCCCTCCTCTGCCGCTGCCCCACCCTCCTGCTGATCCGTGATCCTGTCGTTATGCTGTGGGTCGTTACACTTCACAGCGTAACAACCATTTGCATATTACATCTTTATTATATAGGATATGTAAATACCTCCACAGTACATATGTACATACATATACATAAAAACATATGCTTATGGAAGCTAAACATATATTTAGTGACAACTGATTGGTTTCTCTTATTCATCCAGCAAATAGTTACTGGGGCCCGTACTTGGCCGGCAGTCCCAGGCTATAAGCAATACAGAAAATACAGCCCTGCCTTCTCCTCTCACCCTAGAGGGAAATCAGTATATGAACAATATTTGTAACAATGAGGTTCGCAGCTGCCTCTTGTTTTAAACTCTGAGATTCATTTCATTCTGCATTTAGAATGTCGACACATCTTGACTGGACACCCCTTTGAGGCAGTGATTCTCAACCAGGGGCTCTTTTACCCACCAGGGGACAAGGCCTGGAGATGTCTGGGGGTTGTCATAACAAGTGGGAGGAGGTGCCACTGACATCTACTGGGCAGAGGCCAGAGAGGCAGCTAACCATCCTACAATGTATGGCAAACACCCACCGGGCGTAAAACGTTAAGGGGCCTGAGACTGAGAATTCCAGATTCAAGCGTGTTTGACCATTCTCAGATACTAGGGTTAAACTTTAAAAGGCAGGGAGATTTATGGAAGTAGGAAATTTAGGAAAGAAGCCTGAGGTTACATGAAAAAGAAAATCTAAAGAGTCAAAGAACACAATTCAATTAAATTTGCATGGAAATAAAAAACATTTGCAGTACTGCATTAACGTTTGCCTTACCTGAGAGGAAATTGGGGGACATTTACAACTGATGGCAATTTCTTCATACATGATATAAAATGGTGTGTGTCACACCTCCCCCCTCACCAGGGGAGGACAGCGCCCCAGTCTGCCTTTGGGTTTTCCACTTGTGGAGCCCACTGTTTCAGACCTTCCTTCTCCCAGTTACAAAAAGAACTTATCTCCAGAAAGACACATGGACCCTGAGGCCCAATTCAAGGTTTGGAGAAGGCTGTAACTCAGACATCAGACAATCAATGTTCCAATTTGGACGTTAGCACTTTGAAGCCAGAACATTCAGAAACACACATAAAGGCTCTACTTATGATTGAGGCCCAACTCATATTTATAATATAACCACCTAATAAAAACGGTAATGACCTCCGGCTGACTTTGCATGGCATGCTGTAGCACACAAGCTCCATAAAAGGGTTTTCACAGAACTTGCCTTCAAGAAAATATATCTAAGTTCCTGTTTTTCCTATCAAGACTAAAGAGCCCAAATAAAAAATACCATTTTGCTTTCAAAGTGCCCACACATGCTATATGTACAGTAGATTATCTTGTAATAATATGATACTGTCCTCAAGAAATCTTTCCGCTTATACATGTGACCTTTAAAATAAATATGTAATATACTTTCTTGTTCATCCCCTTTGCAAGCAAAAAAACAGTCTTCTCTCCCTTTCATGGCTACCTTAAAAAAATAAATCAAGGTACCCACTGATGGGCACACTTAGCTGCTGGTAAGTTTGCTCTATCCCTCTGCCTCCTCAGCTTCCATGACCCCTTAATGACGCTCAATGGTGATGAAAGGTTGACAACAGGTAACTCAGCTGATAAGCCAAGTGAGTAGTTAAGGGCCTGTAAAGTTCCCTGAAGATAGAAAAAAAAAAAAAAAAAGTGTGTGTGTGTGTGTGTGTGTGTGTGTGTGTGTGTGTGTGTAGCAGAAGCAGTAGAAGCAATCCTCGTACAACTCTGCCCCTGCAAGCCCAGTTGAAAGCATTTGTATTTAACGGAAGATAAGGAAATCATCAATAAAATGAAAAGACAATCCACTGAATGGGAGAACATATACACCAATACATCTAAAAGGGGTTAATATCCAGAACTTACAAAACTCAATACCAAACAAAAAATCCAATTTAAAAATGGGCAAAGGACCTAAATAGGCACTAGAGTACATACTGATGGCCAATAAACATACAAAAAGATGCTCAACATCACTAATCATCTGAGAAATGCAAATTAAAACCACAATGAGATACCAAATCCCACTTATCAGAATGACTATTATCAATAAATCAACAAACAAGTGTTGGCAGTTGGCAAGGATGTGGAGAAAAGGGAACCTCCTTCATGCTCTGCTGGTGGAGATACAGGTTGGTGCAGCCACTGTGGAAAGCAGTATAAAGTTACCTCAAAAAATTAAAAATGAAACTGCCTTATGACCCAGCAATTCCACTTCTGGGAATTGATACAAAGAAACCCAAAACACTAATTTAAAAAAAAAACAAACATATACTCCCCTATGTTCATTGCAGCATTACTTATAGCCAAGATGTGGAAGCAGCCCAAGTGTCCATCAGTAGATCAGTGGATAAAACAACTGTGATACATTTACACAATTGGAATATTACCCAGCCATAAAAAAGAAGGAAATTTTACCCTTTGCAACAGCATGGATGGACCTGGAGAATATTATGCTAAGTGAATTAAGCCAGTCAGAGAAAGACAAGTACTATATGATTTCACTCATATGTGGAATCTAATTAACAAAATGAACTAACAAGCAAAATAGAGACAGACTCATAGAGAGCAGGCTGACAGTTGTTGGAGGGAGGGTAGAGGGGTTGAGCAAAAAAGGAAAGAAAAGAAAAAGAAGTCATGTACACAGACAGTAGTGTGGTGACTGTGGGGGGAGAGGAAGAAGGAGGGTTGTGGGGAAGGGGGTATGGGGGATAAATGATGATAGAAAAAAAATTTTTTTTAAGAAAAACTAAAAAAAAAAAATGACAATGCACAGCAGCTACAAGTGCAAACAGCGAAGAGATCTCAACTATATAAGTTTATCTACCTCTCAAATTACCTATGCTCTACTTTTATTATCTACTAGAGGCCCGGTGCACAAAATTCATGCACGGGCGGGGGGGGGGTGTCCCTCATCCCAGCCTGCACCTTCTCCAATCCGGAGACCCTCAGGGGATGTCCAACTGCCAGTTTAGGCCTGATTGGACATCCCTCTTGCAATCCAGGACCACTGGCTCCTAACTGCTCACCTGCCTGCCTGCCTGATGGCGCCTAATCATTCTGCCTGCCTGCCCGCCTAATCACCCCTAACCCCTCTGCCTGCCTGCTGAATGCCCCTAACTGCTCCCCTGCCTGCCTGATTGCCCCTAACCACCTCTGCCTGCCCACCTGATCGCCCCTAACCACCTCTACCTGCCTGCCTAATGCCCCTAATTGCACCCCTGCTTGCCTGATTACCCCTAACTGCTCTCCCCTGCTGGCCTGATCGCCCCTAACTGCTCTCCCCTGCCAGCCTGATCACCCTTAACTGCCTCTGCCTTGGCCCGCCACCATGGCTTTGTCCGGAAGGACAACCAGGACATCCAGAAGACATCTGGTCTATCCAGTCTAATTAGCATATTACCCTTTTATTAGTATAGATTACCTATTGTTTCTACATCTGAAAACTACCTTCTAACTCTATCAGCAAAAGTGGATATAAGAAATCAGCAGTTGCAAATTCTGGTCCAGCAAAATGAATCAGAGAGGGTGGCTCCCCTTGCCACTGGCATAGACATGAACAGATTTCAAGAACATAATCACTAGCTCCTTGTAAAATCCAAGTTAATTTTTTCCCATTGAAAATGAGATATCTGCAGCATCATTCTGAAATGCATATCGGAAGATACATAAAAGATTATTAAAGAAGAACTGGATATAATTTTTCTAGCCTTATTTCCAACCCCTCCAGGAAACATATCCCAAAGGGGAAAAAGAAGCATGTGTTTGTTTTTTTAAGCCAGGACAATGCTTGATTGCAAAGCCTTTCTATGGCACACCCAGGGAGACAGGTCCCTTGGCTGGGATTTGAATGTGCTGATACAGATATGCTAAGTGTACCCATGACAAATTAGAAGACACCAAACAAGCAACAAACAAAAACCTCTGCTTTAGCAGTAAATATTTGTTGAATAGGTGAACAAATGGATAGTTTATGATTGATGATAAAGCTAAATATTTTGGCAGGAAAGTAAATAAGAAAGGAATAAACAACGAAGTCCTAAGAATAAATAAGCATTTTTATCAAAACTATGTATAATACAGACCATCTAATGGGAAAATTTTTGTAATTTCAGTGCCTTGTTCACTAATAAATCAAGAACATGTACACCTTTATTAATTTCTTTAAAACTTCTATATGAAGCAAAGTATTATTTCTTGCCTGGAAAGCAATCTTTTGATGGAAATAATCTTACAGATTACCATTCTACTAATATTTGACATAACAAAAAAACTTATCCCAGAGTAAATCACCTTTCTAATTATGTTGAATAAATTCAAAGTTACATTATTTGAAGATTTAAAAAAATAGAGTCTTAAAGTTACAAAGAGCTTTAACCTCTCTGAGAGACCTGCCAAGTCCTTCCTCATTCCCTTACCCTCCCTGGACACTCTGACCTCTCCTCTCCTAACAAAACAGCTTGGCCCTGCCTGCAGGGTCTGCCTGGGGATCTTTCACACCATGGCTGCACACTGCAATCATTTATGGATCTTTTATAAACTATCTGGGTCATATCTATCCCAAGACAATGATGTAATTACTTTGGAATTGACCTGTACATAGGTATTTATTAAAGAAGATCTAATGTGTAATCAGTGCCTGGGGGCTCTGTCTCATCCCTGGAGAGTAGCTGAAGCCCACCTTTAGAACTGGAAGGCTGAACATCCCTCCCGAAATTCCCACAGGGCTTAGCATCCCATTTTGTAGTAGCTGGTCCTACTAGGACCTGCCACTCTGTCCAAGGTGACAGCCTTCTGCCAGGTTTGAGAGAAACTAATCCTAATGCTAGTACCTTCATTTAGGACTTGTTCTGGTTGCCCGTCCCCCCCCCCCCCACTCCCCCCTCCCCGTGATTGAAAGATCCCCATAGTTCTGTACCCCTGGCTATGTCACAGAATGGCACATGGAGCATCTGATGGGGATAAAGACTCTCCTGGGCCTAGTCTTGAGCTTCCTTCAAAAGAAGCCCTCCACACAAGCAGGTGGCTGTCTCAGCTCTGCTCATTTCCTCCACCGCAGCAGAGCACGCCGGGTGGTAAGTTCTTGGTGCTGCACTCAGTGCGTGATCAGTGGGATCTCAGTGACCCCTCACAACTGCTCTCCAAGTCAGGAGACATTACTAGCACCACTTAAGTAGTGGAAAAAACTGAGGTGACATCCTTGCCTCAGGTCACAGAGCCAGGAAGTAGCAGAGGTGGAGTTTGGATCCAGTTCTGATGACAAAGGCCATTGAGTCAGACCTCTATAACAAAATACCACAGACTAGGCAGCTTATGAACAGAAATATATTTCTCACAGTTCTAGAGGCTGGGACATCACAGATCAAGGTGCCAGCAGATTTCGTGTCTGGTGGAGCCCACTTGCTAGTTCATAGACAGCCATCTCCTACGTGGTGGAAGGGGAAATGAAGTTCTCTGGAGTCTCTTTTATAGAGTACTAATCTCATACAACAGGGCTCCACTCTCATGACCTTAGCGCCTCCCAAAATCATCACATTGGGGGTTAGGTTTCAACATATGAATTTGGGGAGAACACAAACACTCAGTCTACAGCAGCCGTGCTTCTAACCACCCATTGTTTATTAACCACCATAACAGCAAACAGTTGCATAGTGCTGGCTCTGACCCAGGCACTGCTCCAAGCTCTTTACGTAAATAAGCACATGCTTCCTACCAGACCCCTATGAGGTTGGTCAGACAAGGATAAGAAAAGAACCCATATACATGCTGTCTACAAGTGACCCAACTCAGAACAAAACAAGCACACAGAATGAAAGTAAAAGGATAAAAAGGATACATCATGTAAATGGAAACAAACAAACAAAAAAGCCAGGAATAGCAGTACTTACATCAGACAAAATAGACTTTAAAACAAAGGATATAATAAAAGATAAAGAAGGGCACTATATAATGATAAAGGGATCAATCCAACAGGAAGATATAACCCTTGTAAACCTGTATGCAATCCTATATAATGAAAGCCTAATATGCAAATTGTCCCCTCAGTGGTGGTTCAACCAGGAGTTCAACAGGGAGACCAGGAGTTCAACTGCTCGCTATGATGTGCACTGACCACCAGGGGGCAGTGCGAAATATAGCAGGCATCGGCGATGCAGCGCTGGCAGCAGGCAGCAGTGGAGGCACTGCTGGCCCCGATGGGCCCTGATGAGAATTGGACCATGGAAGGATGGTGGAGCAGGTGAGCGGGCAGCACCAGGCCAAGGCAGGTGCAAGCAGGGGCCCGATTGCCCCGCCGATCACCAGATGGCAACCAGTGGCAGCGGTGGGGGGTGGGGCCGCCACCCGGCTCCCAGGAGCTGAGGGAGAAAGGGCAAATGACAATATTAAAATATTTCTTCTAATTATTTCCCTTTTCTGTGCACGAATCCGTGCACCAGGCCACTAGTCTAACTATATAAAACAAATCTTGTTTACAGAATCAGAATCTTTGCAGAGAGGTACTCAGAAGCTGGCAGGTGATTTGTATGCATATAAAACTTGAGAATCATAGACACATGTATGTAGTCCTCAACTCTAGTTATTGCCAAGGGCGTATCTGAAAGTTAGAAAAAGAGAACTACAATACGGTGATGCACAGGACTTTCCACAGAAGTCCCACTCTGTCTACATGGAGGACTCAAAATGTAGGCCATCATGGTTTAGTCTATGTGACCTAAGAAACTTTTAGCAGGACCCAGCAAAACCTAAATGAGATCCTCAAACTGGGTAACCTTAAGAGAGCTTGATAAAGGGACTATTTGCAAAGGCTGGGTAGGGCTTCAGGGAAGCCTCAGGCACAATGCAGACTGCAGGGCTAGGAACCATGGAAGCTGTTATTTTACCACCCAAAGTCCTGAAATGACACAGGAAGGAGCAGTCACTGGAACCTAAAGAACGAGAGACTGGCCCGGCAACTGGTGTGGCTCAGTGGTTGAGCATCAACCCATGATCCAGGAGGTCATGGTTTGACTCCCAGTTAGGGCACATGCCTAGGTTTTGGGCTTGATCCCCAGGAGTGGGCGTGCAGGAGGCAGCCGATTAATGAGTCTCATCATTAATGTTTTTATCCCTCTCTCCCTCTCACGTCCTCAATCTGAAATCAATAAAAAAAATATTAAAAATAATTTAAAAAAAGAACAAGAGGCTGGGTGGAGAGGGCCATCCTATTGGACGGTGACCTCCGATGGAAGAAAGCAACCAACATGCAGTAAACCTGAAATGAGGGAGATGGAGAATAAAATCTCCAACTTCACTCATGCCCTTCCATTGGCCTCTGCCAATGTCCCCACTGGCAAAATGAGCCAGAATCCAGAGGACAAAGATGCTAAAGGAGTCATACCTGTCAGCCTCCCAGCATGCGGAGCAGAATGGAGGCAGAACCTAGAGGGATAAACAGAAGGTGTCCAGGACAAGCCCCGAAAACACTCAATACGAACACTGCATATCTGTGACCCCTCTGCCGGAGGGAAAGTGCCTCCAAACAATTACCAACCGGAGTAGTCACATTCTCACCCACAGTCCCAAGGTTGGTTTGGCAATACCAACCAGAACTGCTAAAATTCCACCTCTGCCTAAAAATGAGAGATAGGCCGTCAGCCAAGAAATGAGAGAAGATTTGGAGCTGAGGTCCTCATTTCAAATCCTGTGAAATGGAGCCCCAAATTTGATTTGCTTTCTCAATGATCAAATGAGTATAAATAAAACCATCACCTTCTCTGCCTACCTTGGTATGTCTCCCATAATCATCACAGGAGACAGTGGGTATTAGGTGTCTTCGTGAAATTGCCAAGCCCTATAAAGTGTAACTTAAAATTGCCCCCACTTAGTACAGTACAGATGTGCAAATCTGTGCATTAGGAGGAGAGAGCAACCAATTTTGCTTTTACACTTGGATAATCTGTGTCCAAATCAAAGGCGAATCACAACATACGCTTTGGTGCGAGTGTCCTTATTTTTAGCAATGCATCAGGGAGACGAAGGAGTCACTGGAATGTACAGAATTTGGCAAAGCAGCACAGCATGCCTCAGCGACTTGGAGGTGGATTGAGAGCATGTGTTTAACAGCCATTTTCATGAACCCAAAAGGAGAACAGTGAGGACTGTCACTGCCTCCTAAAATTGTTGCTACTTTAAGCATTTCCTACCTTTTATTAACTTCCCTTTAAAGTAAGTTCATTGTAGTGGGGGCAGGGACAGACGGTGGGGGGGGCGGAATGGAAGAAATGTCCAATGACCTGGTTCTGACACGCTACCTCTGTCACCAGCTAAGCTATAAACATCGGGGATTAAAGCTACTAACCTGGAGTTTCCGAACGGTGAGGTGGGTTGCCTGGGGTGATTGTTTTATACCTGTCTCAGGGCCTAACAGGAGGGCTCCTGAAGGTAAGGGGAAAGTGGTGGTCAGGAGGGGCTGCTGGCTGAGAGCCAACCCCACGACTTTACCAATTTCATTCAGTGGAGTTACACGTTAAATCTCATATGTTTAAACAGGTTTCCACTGCTTCAAACACAACAAACAAAAACCACTTTGAAGTAACTGATCTTTAAGATTCTTCAAAATGTGCCATAAGATAATGTTATGAACTCAGTTGCATCCCATTGTATTAAAAGCTGTGACAATACGAAGTAATTGCCCAACTCTACCTTCTAGTTATAAAGCATGAACTAATGTATTTAATGAAGCTACAGAGTAAGAATCATTTATTTAGAGTGAAATTAATACCATGGCTCTCAGGCAAGTTTTTTATGAATATTTGTCAGAATAAAGGTAGACTGGGTCTTCTCCCGCCAGGCATGGGTGAGCTACTTCAGCAATGATTTGATCACATGTTAGCAACAGCCTGTGGTTGGAAACAGGCAAGCCAGCCTCCATCATTCAACCAAGAGGGTGCCCCGGGTAACACTAATAAGGATGTCTGCTCGCTGACCAGCTGGAACAACTGCCTCTTGTATTATGCAAATGGGGACAGACTCAGCATCAATTCATTGGATAAAGGCTGATCTCCAAGTCACCTGTAGAATATGATTTACTACTGTCAGTGTTTTGCAGACAGGGAAGTTGACACAACAGAAAGAAATCAAGGTTGAGGACTTGCTTCCAAGAGTGGTCCACTATTCATGCATGTCATGACTTTGGGTCAGTTATTTCACCATTCTATCCCAGTTCCTCTACTTGCCAATGGAATGGGTGACATTAGTGCATATGTAATCTCAGGTGACGCTCTTAGAAAAGTACTTGGCATATAGTAAACACTCAATTAATACTAGGGATTGCTTTTATTATTTTAGTTGTCAATAAGTTAATATGCCAAGCACTTTGCATAGTATTAACATCCCAGTCATAAAATATTTATTGAGCACCTATAAGGTGCTAGACATGGTTCATCATTTCATTGAACCCCACAACAAACCTTTGAAGTAGGTTATTATAATTTTCATTAAAAATTGAGGCTTAAAGAAATTAATAACAATCTAAAGATCAAAACTGGCTGACACAAAGCTAGTAGGCTCTATTTTCCCTGGAGGCTACTGTGAAGCTGACATGATGTTATGTAAACAAAGCATCTAGCCCAGAGAAGGTACTAATAAATAGCACCTACTATCATAATCATTTATGTTACCATACTGCTTAGTACATTGTTTCCCAAATATCAATCATATACTACTAGAGGTGCGGTGCACGAAATTCGTGCACAGGGGGAAGGGGGGTCCCCTCAGCCCAGCCTGCACCTTCTCCAATCCGGGACCCCTTGGGGGATGTCTGACCCCTGTGAGATCGGGCCTAAACTGGCAGTCGGACATCCCTCTCACAATCCTAGACCACTGGCTCCTAATAGCTCACCTGACTGCCTGCCTGGTCGCCCCTAACTGACCCCCCCTGCCGGCCTGGGCGCCCCCAACTGCCCTCCTCTGCTGGCCTAGTCACCCCTAACTGCTCCCTCTGCCGCCCTAGTCGCCCCTAACTGCCCGCCCCCTGCCGGCTTAGTTGCCCCTCACTGCCTGCCCCCCCCTGCCAGCCTAATCATCCCCAAATGCACCCCCCCCCGTCAGCCTGGTCACCCCCAACTGCCCCCCCTCCCCCCACTGGTCTGGTCGCCCCATGCAGCCTGCTTGTTCAGTCGTTTGGTCGTCCCTCACTAACTCCCCTGTCGGCCTGGTCGTAGGCAGCCATCTTGTGAGGGTGTGAGGGTCAATTTGCATGTTACCTCTTTATTATATAGGATATTTATATATTTTTATCATGTTTAACATCTGTGTCTTTACTTACTGAATACTTTTATTTAACATGATTGGCATTGAAAGCAGATAAACTGCTTAGTACAAAGCCTGGAGCACAGTGATGATAAGAATGAGAATGATGGTGATAATGCCTTTACTATAATTACTGAGTGCCAATACTAAGGATACAAAGGTGATATAGCAAAGGGAGAGGGAGTAGGACAAATAACAAATGTGTTACAGCAAAAGATAAGATGTGTTTCTCTCAGGAAAAATCAAGGAAGTCTTCACAGAGGAGGCAGCCTTTGATTTATAACACCTAGGAATGTAGGATAAAGAGGAGTTTATCGAATACAAATTAAAGGGCACCCCTAACAGAGACACTGTGTCTAAATTCTCCTCAAATCCCTAGCCCTAGCACACAAAGCAGCAGCAAGCTGATCACACTGGAAATGTAAGAGTTGATGACTATAAATCCCTTATACTTCCTCCAAGATTATGCTTCACCCCTCTCTAAAATATTTCCATTCCAGAAACTTCCAGGGAGTGGCAAGGAGAAAGTTTCTTGATTAATTTGCTTACTGTAAAGCCCCACAAGGGACTGTTCCTTTGTCATCCCCGAAAGGAGGCTTCTACACGACAGGCTCATCACTTGCAAAATTACTACGCGGAGCTAGATCTTAGTTATATACAAGCAGAACGGCACTTGGAGCATCCTCACATGACTGGTTTTATAACTCGAGAAAGACTGCTCTGATTTAGCTTATTTTTCCAATTCGCACTCAGAAGCTAATGTAACAAATGAATAGTGGTACCTGTCAAATGAGAGGGAAACAGAAGTGAGGAAACAAGCCTTGGTAATCAATCCAGGCATCTCACATCTATTCAGGAGGGAGTGTAATCATCGTGGAGTCCAGAGCATTAAAGCATAAGGCTCTTGCGTATTTTTATATAGAAGATGTTACTCTTAAAATACTGATCTGTAGATTAAACACTGCCTGCACCTCAGAGTTGGGCATGTCACTCACGCAGTCTGCTCACTGCTCTTTCATATGGAGGCCTCCATGCTGCGCAGGTCCAGAAGGCATCCCCTCCACGTTGCAGCCAAGCTTTCAGTGGAACATTTCTATGAGGAAACCAGTCTCCCCACTATTTTCTCCAACACATGCCATCTGCCTTGGCTACCCTGCCAGGCACAGTGGCTCCAAATCCATTGAAATAAGTCTGTGTACATACAATCCGTTCCCTAAGAATGTGGCTTTATAACTCCTATCTATCCCAACCCTTAATGTTAACAACTGGACATTTGTTCTGAGATGCCTCTCAGAATGGATAGTGTGAAATTAAAACATTTAGCTCACTGCTTCCCAGATCTAACAACAGCCTCTGGGCCTAGGTGAGCTGACCCTGAGAACTTTCCCAAACCGGCTCCGAAGTCAAGATGCTGAAGGAAACTGTGGCTGCTGGATGGTCTGTCTGCCTGTCCGTCCTAAGAACAGAGCCTGTGGTCTGGGCTGAGTGTTGCAATAGGTCTCCAGTATACAGGACAGATGAATGCTTTCATTCCCCTCCCCGCCTCAGGTGTAAAACACATCCACCTTGTTGTCAACCTTATCTGAAGGTGAACCGACATGCCAAGGTGCTGTGTGTGGTTGGGGAGAGCAATACCAAACCAACATCCTCTCATGCAACATCAAGGAAGGAAACACAGGGCGAAGGCTGAGAGGCAGACAGAGGAGAGACCCTGATCTGCTGATCAAGGACTGCGGCCACCCGCCAAGCTGCCTCACCTTGCAGTCTGTCCCCCTTTCTGAGGGTGCATCCTTACCTGCCAATGTTGATGGGAGGCTCATGTACTCATTCTTTCAACAAATATTTACTGAGTGCTCTTATTAGTTTTCTATTGCTTCCCTAACAAGCTTTGTGGCTTTAAACAGCACAATTTTATGGTTTTCAGTGATACAGAAGTCCAACAAAGGTCTCACTGGGCTAAAATCCAATGCTGAGAGGACTGCGTTCCTCTTAGAGCCTCTAGAGGAGAACCCACCGCTTTGCCTGTGCCAGCTGCCAGAGGCCACTGATTCCATGGCTGGCGGCCCCTTCCTACATCTGCAAAGCCAGCAATGGAGGCTGAGTCCTTCTCATGCTGCACTCCCGGTTCTCTGTAGCCAGGAGGGTCTCAGCTTCGGAGGGCTTGTGTGATTATTCTGGGTCCACCTGGATAATCCAGGACAGTGCCTCATCTCAAGGCCCTTAACCTTAGTCCTATCTGCAGAGCCTCTTTTGCCATATAAAGCAACATGGTCACAAGCTGCAAGGATTAGGGCATGGGGATCTTTAGGGGGTGTTCTTCTGCTTACAACAAGCACAAACATAGACATCAGTGGACAAGAGGAAAATCTTGCTTCAGGGAGTAAAGATTCCAAGGTCAAACAACAGCAGACATAAAAAATAAGCAAAGAATTCAGGATGTTAGGGGGTATGAGTGCTATAGAAAAAATGTAAACAGAGAAAGGGGAAGGGGGAGGGGAATGACAATGCAGGGAAGCAGACTCTCATATTAAAGGTGAGGGTAATATGTATTTGAGAGAGTGAGCTGCTGGTCAGAGGGCAAATGCTGAAACTGAGATTATGGGAAATGACAAGGTCATTAATTTTCACAAATTTATTTAGAGAGCCAAGCATATACTTTTTCTTTTCTTCCTCCCAACAGCAATTATTTTTCAATGAATAGCAAAAGCCTGCTAAAATGTATCCCTCGGGTGCTTAGGCTGGGGTATCTTGGCCCAGGGTGAAGAATGCTTAGGCCCAGCTCTTCAACTAACAAGTGAAAGACTTGGGACATATTCCCTTCCCAGATCCCCAAGTCTTCATGGGTCCACTGACACTTAACCCTGGAATCTTGTGCTATTTGGAGAAAAATGATCAGTAAGTTTAATTAAAATAGTGTGGTACTGGGATAAAGGAAGGCCTACAGACCAAAAATAATGGAATAGAGAGCCCAGAAATAAATCCTTGCATATGTATGGTCAAATGACTTTTGACAGGAGGGCCAAGACCATTCAATGGATAAAAGACAGTCTCTGAAACAAATGGTGTTGGGAAAAATGGAGCCTCATAGAAAAGAATAAAGCTGGACCCGTACCTTACACCATATACAAAAATTATTTCAAAATAGATCAAAGACCTAAATGAAAAACATTTCACTATAAAACTCTTAGAATAAAATATAGGGGAAAAGCTCCAAGACATTGGGAATTTGGAAATGACTTTTTGGATATGGCACCAAAGTCACAGGCAACAGGAAAAAAAATAAACAATTAGACTACATTGAAAAGGCACAATCAACAGAATACTAGTAAAAAAGCAAGGGAGAAGATATTAGGAAATCATAAATCCAATAAGGGTATAATATACAGAATATATAAAGAACTCCTATAAGTCAATAACAACAACAAAAAGACAACCCAATAAAAAATGAACAAATAACTGAATAGACATTTTTCCAAAGAAGATACACAAATGGTCAACACTACTAATCATTAAAGAAACATAATTCAAAACCACAATGAGATACCACCTCATACCCATTAAGATGGCTGCTACCAAAAAAAAAAACACAAATTAGTGCTAGAGTGGATGTGGAGCAACTGGAACCCTTGTGTACTGCTGGTGGGAATGCAAAATGGCTCAGTTACTATGGAATACAACAGCAAGGCATTACTCAAAATATTAAGAATAAAATTACTGTATTATCCAGCAATTTCACTTCTGAGTATACATCCAGAAGAACTGAAACAAAAGTCTTAAGAGATATTTGTACACCCACATTTTTAGCAGCATTATTCCAAATAGTCAAGAGGTGGAAGCAACACAGTATCCACTGATGGATGCATAACTACACAAATGTGCTATATACATACAATGGAGTATCATTTTATCCTTAAAAAGGGAGGACATTTTGAAGTTGGCTACAACATGGGCAAACTTGAGGACATTATGCTAAGTAAAATAAGCCAGTCACAAAACAACAAATATTGCATGATTCCACTTATATGAGGTATCTAGAGTAGTCATATGCATAGAAGCAGACAGCAGAATGGCAGTCACCAGGATCTAGGGAGTGAGAGAAATGGGGAGTTGTTTGATGGATCAGTTTCAGTTTTGCAAGAGAAAAAAAATCTAGAGATTGGTTGGACAAAAATGTGAATACAGCTAACACTTAAAAGTAGTTAAGATGGGCCCTGGCCAGTGTGGCTCAGTTGGTTGGCATTGTCCTGTGCACCAAGAAATGCCCAGTTCCATTCTCAGTCAGGGCACATACCCTGGTTACAGGTTTGATAAGGGGAGTGCAGGAGGCAGCCGATCGATCAATGTTTCTCTCTCTCTTCCTCTCTCTCTCCCCCTCTCCGCCCTTCTTCTCCCTCTCTTCTTCCCTGCTTCTCCCTTTCTCTCTCTAAAAATCAATAAAAACATATTTTTAAAAGGCAGGTAAAATGGTAAATTGTATATTATATGTATTTTACCACAATTAAATTTTTTAACTTAAAAAAATAATAATGTAAGATGGGTAAGGAGGTGTGTATACGATGTTTGTACAGCATGTTAGAAATGTAAGCTCTGCCCCCTCGCCCCAACCATGAGGTGCTCTTTGCGGAGACAGATGGTTTATACAGAAATACAAACTCCTCCCAGATAATGAACAGCTCACAAAATGGGTTGGTGTCCACCCAGGGTCACAGCAGCCACAGGATACACTTTTTCAAGGTTTCTGTAGCAGACCCCACACTGCCACTGCCCAGATGAAGAACTGAGGGATACGCTATTATTTAAACATTGCAAATCATCGCAAGTATGTTAACTATTTTGAAAAGGGAGAACAGAATAACCTTGAACACCTTTTTAGATGTTCCACACAAAATTCTCCCTTGGATCTGTGTTAAGCCCTTTTTGTTCTTCAGAATTTCAGAGAAATTCCTAGACAGAGGCATGGCCTCGCCTACATAAAACAAGATGAGCGGCAAAAACAGCTTCATAAGCTCCTTTTTCCATGCAGGTCCAGGGCATCAGAAAATCACCTTTCAGATGATTTGTAACGCATTCACTCAGCAAACATTTAGTTAGAAAGTACCCTAGACTAGCCCGTGGCCAGGCCTTGAGGACATACAAGTAAATAAGACATAGCCCCTGCCTTCGAGGAGACTAAGTCCAGTTGAGGAGTCAGAGATGAGACCCTGTAATTACATTTCAGGGTGTGCAGATTCCAGAGGTAAGAGACAGCATGAGGCACTCAGAGAATGAGTAAATAGCTCAGTAAGAGTGGCTTCCAGACAGGAGACAAGAAAGAGAAGAGGCTAAGAAATTACTGGGTTAGAACGAAGAGCAATTTAACTCCAGCCATATGATCGTGTGTCCCCATTTAAAAAAAATGTCCCCAAAATGGCAAGGTGCCATGGAGACAACCAAATGGTGCTTCACTTCATTGCTGATTTCATTTTGCTTACAAAAAATGATGGCTCATTGATCGCTCCCCTTGGGAGGAATTTAAATATGTCTTTAGCCACCTCTTGAGAGGTGCACATCCCAGTGAGTTAGGAGCATGGACTGAAGAGTTAGCAACGCCCAGGCTTTGATCCCAGCTGTGCCTGTCGCTCCCTAGTTGTGAGGTCTGAAGCAAAGGACCCAGCTGCCCAGTGCCAGTGTCTACAATATAACACAGGGGAAAGAATGCTCCTATTTCACTGGGTTGTTGTGCAGGTTGAGTTAAGTAACAGAGATCAAGTGCTTAGCACATGGTCAGCACTTCCTAAATGGCATGGATGGTATTCATCCACTTATTCATTCTCTCATCAGACGTTTAATAGGCACTGTTCCAGACACTGGGGATTGAGATAAATAAGGCACAGTCCTCTCTCCTCAAAAAGCCCTCAGGCTAGTGGGTCAAACAGACATAATTATGCAACAGGACAATAGAATGCCAATTTGTTTTCTCTCTCTACCACTCAGGCCCCTTGAAAATAGGCCGCTGTCTAGTTTATCTCCGTAAGAAGAATGGGGCAGAGTTTTTATCAGTTTTCATGGCATCTACAGGGACTTAAGAGTAGTCCTGTAATAATGGTGACAAAGGAACCCAAGACGGAATAGAACCTGTGATAGTTCTATATATTCTAGAATAGAACCTGGAAGATCTAGGAAAAACCTAGACCAAATGGATCAGCTTCTGCACTTTGTAGATGAACAAACGAGGCTGAAAAGCCCCGAGTCACCTAAGGAAACTCCCATTAATTGGGGGCTTGCTCCTGAGATAAAATTCTTCCCCCTTCCAGTGCTCTTCTTTACTTGCTCTTTTTAAATATGTATTTCTCTACCCCACCCCCCGCCCCCCTCTCTCTCATGGAAGAACATGATCTCCACATCAAAGTTTTCAAATGAAGAGGGGAAACCGGAAATTCTGGTCACACAGACTCTGCTGTTCCAGGAGGCCATATACAGTCTCCCATGGACTTGCAGTGGCAATGAGGAGGCACATGGAACTAAGTCACAGGGACCTTGGCAGTGACATCATCATAAGCAGTCTAACCCATACTAAGCTTTCTTCAGTAACTCCTCAGTATCTTGCATGGTCACCATCTCATTATAGATGAAAGTTTTGGGCCTGCGTGGCCCTCTTAATCGTAACATTCTTCGAGAGCCCACCACAGTGAAAAAAAAAAAATGGAGTGTGAGTCAAAAGACCTGATGGGATTCAAGTTCTATCTATTCAAGTTCTATCTATGCTGCTCATTAGCTGTGTGGCCTTAGGCAAATCATTTAGTTTGAACCTCAATTTCCGCCTATAATGGAGATAATAACACCTACTCCCATAGGGATGCTCTAACGTATAAATTAGAGAATATCGATAAAAGTATCTGCAAAAGGTACTCATTCCAATTCTAGCAGTTCTAGTCAAACACCCAAATAACCATGCTTATGCTCCTGATATGAAAATCACCGGAAGCTCCTTATTCATGGACACTGACATATCGCCAGTGTGTGCCCTAAATTTATCCTGGTGGCATGACTAATCAGAGCCACAGCATGAAACCTCTTTCTGGACTATATCAGACTTATCCTGTATAAAATTACTCCTCCTTTCAGATCTTCCCTTGAAAAGGCCTTGCAGACATGATTCTGGCTTGCCCCAAGAATGAGGCATGGAGAAATCAAGGAGAAAAGGAAAAAATCCGGCTTTGGCTTCTTTTCACTTTTTCATCCTATTGTGATCTTCATAATTTTTATTTTTATTTTTTTGCTTTTTTTCCTCTTCTCCCAACTTCCTGTTCACAAACTTTACTCCTGTTTACCACAGTCTGAGCTGGTGCCAAAGATGAAACCTGCTTTCTGGACCTCCAAATTCCTAACCCAAGCTGTGGCTATTTTTCCTCCCGTGTCTGCATGCCCCATGACTCACACAACCGTCCCATGGCATCCTTCCATCCTCAAAGCATCCATATGATCGTTTCTTGGAAATACAGAGTTTAAGTCTTTCAACCCTGTTCCCAGCAACCATGCTTTTTCTCCAGCTGTGTGGGAGAAGCTCATCTGGTCCTCGCCATAACCAGTCAGTGACAGAGCTGGGATCTGATCCCAGGTACCCCACCCATGCACAGTGGCTCCAACTGCCTGCACTGTACTTTCAGGACTCACCACTTCCTCCTGTATGACCCTGAGAAGTCTAACTCCTCACTCAGTTTCTTATGCAAAATGCAAATGATAAAATAGTAACTACCTCACAGGGTTGTGGTGACAGCTAAATGAGCATTTAGAATAATGCCCAATCACTGAATATTTGCAATAATGATCCACCTCTAACAAAACCATTGCTGCCAGTGGTTCATTAAAAGGATTTTTGATTTTCCCAAAAATCAACTGGGGTTCAGCGTAAGGATCTGATGCAGGCAAGTACTTCAGGAACTGCCCATAACTGGTGCTCATACTGATCATCAAAAAACACAGATAACGGGGCAGCAAACTCCTGCCTGTGGGCCAAATCCCATTCACTGATTGTTTTTGTAAGTTTTAGTGGAACACATTTGTTTATTGTCTGTGACTACTTTTTAGCTACAACAGCAACATCGAGTAGTTACAACAGAGAACATATGGCCCACCAGGTCGAAAATCTTTACTATCTCGCTCCTTTCAGAAAAAGTTTGCTGACCCTAGATAGATGATTAAATGGCTTAAAGAAAGATGACATCACATATATATGCACATGTATCTATAATCCAGAAACTTGACTCAGAATGTGCTCATTATCTGTTCCTGCTCTGGCCACTGGCTTTGTCTAGCAGTTCTCCATGCTCTACCATCTTGTGATTTGCTTACATGCGTGAATTTATCTGTCAGCCTTTATCATATTGCTGCCGTAGAGAAAAGAGTTAAAACTATTACCTTAGATCTTAGCAGATTATTAGAGCCAACACAGGGAGAGCTTTATTCAAAGCAATCATTTCACTAGCACAGGTTGAATTACCTTCCCCCTTTTCCATCATACAGACGTCAGACCCAATGGGCATTGTGTTACAAAGACAAACTGCTGAAGGCAGAGAGCTTCGAAAATGCTAGCCTTCCACTGGAAACACACTGTTACATTAGCCTCTAGTCTTGAAGAACAAAACCCATCTTTGTGCTTGTCTGAAATACAAGAGATCTCAATCGCCATTTACTGAACCTTAACCCTTGATAAAATAGGTCACTCTTGGGTCCTGAACTAGCTTCAGACTTATCCTTTCCTTAAGGAGCTACAAAAGAGACGGAGCTGCATGCACCACCCCCCTTTTATTATGTTAGCATTAGGGGTTAGTGCAGAAAGAAGTGCTTTTCAAGGAGCCTTCCCTGCAGATGCCTCTGGCAAATAGTGGTTGCCCAGGCGCTCGGAGCAGTCTGTTCCGAATGGTTTCTGTGAATACTACCAGTGTTTTAATAGTTGCTTTATAAGAGCAGGAAGGGGGTCCATGTTCATGAAAATTCAAAACATTGGAGTCTAAAAAGGTGAAACATATTTCTTTCCAGCAGGACTTCTCAGAGCCTTTAAAGTTCTGCATAAGGAGTCTCCAAGAACAAATAAAAATCCAGCGTTTCCCAAATTTATCTGATGAAAGAAAGTCATTGTGGGACTGATTTTCCCAGAAATACAGCTTGGAAAACATATTCTTTAGGTTATAGAAATGTTTCCTAAAAGAAATGACCTACTTTAGATACTCTCTTAGAAAGCATCTACTCATTAAAAATCAGGGTGATCTTTTGTTGCCATTCTACCTACTAAAGGGGCCTGAACAACCACTATGTTACTAATGTACATATTGAATCCTGCATTATCACTCAACACCAAGGGAAACAACTTCTAGGAGACTGTTGGCAAACCACAGCCTTACAAACAGGCACTCAGCTATCAAACTGGATGTCACATATCATAACTAAATGAATGAATGTCCCTTCAGCCATTGCTGTAAACCAAGAACTGCTTTCCATGTAACATTGCATTTAATTTTCAGAACAAGCCTGCAATGGAATTACTTTTTAAAAAATGTATCTTTATTGCTGGAAGTATTACAGATGTCCCATTTTTCCCCCATTGATTGATTCCCTTCACCCTGCTCCTGCCCCCTCCCCAGGCTTGCACCGAACTATCATCTGTGTCCATGGGTTATGCATAGAAGTTCTTTGGTTAATCTATTTCACCTCCCCTCTTAACTATGCCAGTCTGTTGCATGCTTCTATGTCTCTGGACCTATTTTGTTCATCAGTTTATTTTGTTCACTAGATTCCACATATAAGTGAAATCATGGGATACTTGTCTTTCTCTGACTGGCTTATTTCACTTATCATAATACTCTCTAGGGGCCATCCATGCTGTCTCAAAGGGTAAAAGATCCTTCTTTTTTATAGCCGTACACAATGAAATACTATGCAGCTGTAAAAAGTTGCGATTATCTTTTTTTCTCATTTTGCATACGAGGAAATTGGGGGTTCGGAAGTAACTTTCCCAACTACAAAATAACAAGCACTGAATGCATGCCTATCTGGTTCAATCTATACTCAGGTTTCAATAACACAAAGTTAGTCCACACACTTGGACAGTGCTAAGAGAAACTCCTGCCATGGTGGAAACGGTCTATCTGTGCTGTCCGCTAGCACTATTACACTAGCCACATGAGGCTACTGACCACTTGAAATGTGACTAGTGTGACTGAGAAATTGGATGTTTTATTATATTTCATTTAGTTTAAATTTAAAGAGCCACAGGTGCCCAAGCTACCATACTGGAAAGTATAGATGGATTCCTTTCTTAAACACAGAAGCTATGTGACTCAATTATATAGAAACCAACAAGCTGTCAGTTTTCCACTGGAGTTCTACCTTATCTTACTAATCAAGGAGCTAATGGATCTCAAAGACAGTAAGTCAGAAGGAAAATGGGCATGGACATGGCAAGTATAGTAGAGAAAAGAAGTGAAAGCAGGTCATATGAGAAAGATAAAGCACAAACTAGGGGAACATAGAAGGCTAGAAATATTCCCTGTAGGGTCAAACCACCCAAAGGATTTTAATAAGCTCTAAGGTGGGCTAGGCAAAGACATAGCAAGAAGGTCAAGAGCACCCAGAAGTCTAAGATAATTAAAAAATGGCCCAAAGGCTGCACTTCACTATATTATGCTTTCATTTTTCTATTTGCTGTCACTGAAGCACACAAAAGGTTTGGAAGCTCAAAACATGAGATGCAGGTTTTAGAAAAATCCATTAACCTAAACATCTCCAGGCTGAACAGGCCAGGTGAGCGATGTACATCTGTCATGAAGCCCTTTCAGGGGCCAGATTTTCTGGGGCTCTCTGGGAAGTTGTGTCTTTCTTTGACTGTTCTTGCTAACCTTTGACACAGATCCCAGAACTCCATATTTGGGAGGAAGAAACACTTTTTAGCTGTTACTTTTGTATCTTGATCATTTGAATGGTTAATGGCCAAGTAAGTTATTGGTTTCTCTTTGACTTGATGATGTTAGCAATTTGTCCTCAGAGATACCATACTGATTATAGAAAAGCCACCACAGAGGTTAAAAATATGAGCTTTGAAATCACGTTGTCTGGTTCAAACACTTACCAGCTCCTTGACCTTGACAATGTACAATGTAGTAGCATTTAACCTCTCTATGCTTCAGTTTTCTCATCTTAAAATTGGGACAAGAATGGAATCTACCTCTTAGGGATCTCTGAACTGCTAACATAGCCAGACTGTGAGCTCTTGTTATTAAATGAAGGACCCAAATCTTGTAACAACCCTGAACAAGTCCTCTGTCCACACCAAGTCAGTGGGTTTTTAGTCTATAGAAACGTAAAAACAATGTTTCCTCCCTATGTGCGCATCTCTTATGATGTTCATTTGCGATAAGAAGGTAAAGTACCACAAGAAGAGTTTCTCTAATATTAATAAACTAAGTTTTTTGAGAAATTATTTATTCTAAAGAAATCATAAAATGTTATGATTAGAAGGATCCCTAAAAATCATTTTATCCAATCCCCTTATCTAATGTGGCAGTCTCCACCAATACACTTTTCCCTCAATGTTTTCAGCCTACAAAATTTGGGAAAGGGAGCCCATTATCTCATATACACCATTTCACATTTAGACAATTCTTTAAATCAAAATTTGCTTGTTTTAACCTCCATTCCTTTGATGGGAAACAGAAGAATTCTAATTTCCATTCCACATGGCAGTTTTAAAAATATCTGAAGATGGTGATTATATTCCACTCTCCCCCCCATACACCCATCCATGCCAACAAATACGTATGTCAAAGTATAAATATCTCTGGTTGCTACTATTACTTTTCTAATTCTTTGAGGAACAATCTTTTCTTTCTTCTTATTTATTTATTTTTTAACCATTCAACTATATTTCTCCAGACACACTCTAGTTTGGTCAGCCGCCATTTTACCAACATTTATCTGATGTACTACATTCCAGGTGCAGTGCTAGGTTCAGAGAAAGGAGCTGAGTTATAGGACACCATGCCACATTCAGGGAGTCACCACTTGGTATGGGAGACAGATGTACCCACACATACTTTGACCTTTTGATTGGCCACCCAGAGGGCAGAGACAGGAATTCATTATTAACTTCTTCTTTAGGTACTAAATTCTTCTGTGAATCTACCCCAAGACTGAGCAGGCATCTTGAATAGCCTATTTGTGACTTGAATTCACTTAAATCAACTCCCTCCCTCCCCATCTCCTTCATAAGAACGGTGGTCAGATAGTTGCCACATTCTATTTCGCTGTTAATATTCATGGTTTACACCTAGCACAAGACTTTGCATTTAGTGCTTTTAAATTTCACCTTATTTGACTCAATCAACCTTCTTGTGTGTGAAGATCTATCTTACAACTATCATTTTGGCTCTCTGGTCTCTGTGTTTCCTGCCAATCAGGCAGGCGTACTTGTCCACTTTTTCCTAATCCCTCAGAAATTGTTCACAATAAAACGACTTCCACAGGGCGGCTCAAGTTTAGCAGAGATACTGGATAGTTAAGGTTTTCCATTCATTCATTCAGTCAACATTACTGAGTACCTCTGTGAGCAAGGCCCACAGGCAAGGGAGAGGATTATAAAGTGATTGAGACACAGTCACTGCACTGGAGACACTAGAGTCTTAAGGAAGTGACCGCCTGTAGATGAATAACTAGAATGTGGGGCCTAATGTTGGTTCTGTGGAGCGGGAGAGGGGAGCCATTCATTCTGTCTGAGAGGACAGGGTCTAAGAAGGCCTGAGGGAGAGGAGGGCAATGGACCGGGCCTTGATGGATAGGCAGGAGTTCAGCATGCAGTGATGGGGAAAGGGAGATAACAGAAACTTACAGAAAATAGGTTTGTAAATGATGCAAGCGACACAACTATTTTTTTGTGTGTTTGTTCTGGAATATTTTTCTCCCTTTGGGAAACTTTCCTGAAAAGTAGTCAGGGTGTTAACTGTCATCTCACAGACCTCTCCCCAACTACGAACAGTTCATTCCACTTCCAGCTTGTGATTTGAGAGTTTACAGTAACATTTATTCCTTTTCTATCTTGAACTACAAAGTAAAAACACCCCATATTCTCAAGTCAGAGGTAAATCCTTCCAGCCTTCGTTGCACAACCCTGAATGTCTTAGCAATGTGGGTGCTTGCTCCTCCATTGAGAGAGCCCACAGATGCTGGCTCCGGGCTTGGGGACTGGCCACACTGAGCCTTGGCCCCTTCCTCACAGGACACCCTATTCCATTTCATTTTCTGTGTCACCTTTTACTTCCTTTGAACACTTACTTGAGGGCTGGGGTATACTCTTGAATATGTGTTCTTCCAATATTGAAGTCTTTCATCAGGGAAATGCTGACTCCTGTACAGGGACTGTATCTTATTCTTCTTTGTTTTCTTAGCACCAAGCATATAGCAGATTTTTAATATTAATAAATACTGAGTAAGAGAATAACATGATGAATGGAAGGATGGCAGTTTCCTGGTCTCAAAATGGAACTGTCCTAATTAAATAAAACTTTAATATTAATTCAAGCTTGGAATTCTAGGCTTATATTATTTTGTGAAATAACTGAGGACATCGGCAGGCATATTTACTTGGATAATATACCTAAATGCACACAGTAGCCTGTAGAGCAATAGTTCTCAACCTTTCTAATGCCGCAACCCTTTAATACAGTTCCTCATGTTGTGGTGACCCCCAACCATAAAATTATTTTCATTGCTACTTCATAACTGTAATTTTGCTACTGTTAATGAATCGTAATGTAAATATCTGTGTTTTCCCATGGTCTTAGGTGACCCTGCTAGCGGTTCTCAACCTGTGGGTCGCGAACCGCTGCTGTAGAGCCTAAGGGTCGCGGCATTAGAAAAGTTGAGAGCCACTGCTGTAGAGCACATAGGATCCAGATGCTTCTCACCAGCTGACTGGTCTAACAAGCACAGTGCTGAGAACCAGAATCCTATCTATATATCCTAGAACATTAAAGGTAAAGAGCCCTCCCTTTACAGATAGGAAAAGTGAGGCAAGAGAAGTGAAGTCATTTGCCCAAGGTCACACAGCTATAAGCTGCCTAGCTTAGACTGACTTAACTGTTGCTTCTCCATGACAGCTGGTCACTCACATTCAAGGTAGAAAAATAATATGCATCAACTCCAGTCATTGCAGACCTAATGGACTCAATTAACTCCGAGGTTCTTGTTTTGCAAGGAAGACCCAGCAACTCTAGGACATTAGGAGCCACAGCTGAAATGAAAAAGATAATTGCTCCAAAACGGACAGCGCTGTCCTACCTTCCCTATGCTCCACATACTCACTGGCTGACTGCGTGGCTGCCTAGGCCCCACATGCCCTGAATTCAAGTTATGGGCAGTTTCCATTGAATTAGGAGATAAGAGGGCCTTTAAAATTACCAGTTAAATTTCTTTCAGACTTAAAATAGTGCTGGTGTTCGACAGCTCTGAGGGTTCATCCCTGGGAAAGCTCACTCCTAGTATAAAATGCTGGAGATCTGAAACATCGCCCCTGAGAGTCCACAAATCTGTGCAAGACATGAACAGTCATCGGTACCAGAGCATTTATTTTCCAGTTAATTTTTAACATGTGGGGTGGAGAGGATGCAAACACAGTGGGCTTTTAGTCTGCAAAGGTGTTCTATGCAAACACTTCAACCACCACTCTCTGTACCTAAAATGGTGTTCTGCCCATAGTAGGCACTTGCTCATGGGGCTGAATGAACAAAGGTCATGAAGGGTCACCTGACCTCCCCCTGAACTAACTCCCCAGCTGGAGGTTCTTACCACAATAACATGGTGAGCCTACACAGGACACTGTCTGCTTTCTGCCAATATCAGTCTTTAAAAAAAAAAAGCCACAAAGGATGTTTTTCCCATTGTCTCTGGTTGATGGTAACATCTTACCCTGGTCCACTGAGATTCCCCAAGTGCAGCCCCTGAATTATCTCATGCAGCCTGGGCTGTTTGAGACTCTTCTCACATGAGTCCACCACATTACCATTTAGTAATGCCGAGGAAAGAGAAGCAATCATAGCTGGTGTCCATCTAGACACATTATACCATTCTTACACAGCGCAATCATGAAATGGGATTTATTCGGTCTCAGGCACTGACGTGGATGTGGCTGCAACCTAATTTTCTAGAGGACAGCACAGTTCGCATTGATTTGGGGAGATGTGTTCTTGGGGTCTAGCTTTGCAGACTGGCTCTCCCAGAGCCCATGCAAAAACAACTTCAAACAACACCACCAGGGAGAGGGGCGGGAGCTCTTTTCTGTCTTAAAAGCACTGAAATGACCTGACCCCCAAAAGGCCACATCTGGGCAGGTCGGGAAGTAACAGAGCACAGCCCTACCATCAGGCGCTGAGCAATCGGAAATGTACAAAAGGATTCATTATGTCATGATGTGATTTACTGTTTCATGCAAATGCAAAAATCAGGCATGCCATCTACATTAACATGAACCCTCCCTGAGAAACAACTGAGTTAACTTTACCTGGTGTCAGGACCTAAGCAATTTCACCAACTACACAGGAGTTTTCAGACATATTTGTATCTCTATTTGTTTTTGTCTCTCCCTGTAAGATCTCTAAATGATGGTTGCCAGTATGTACGGAGAGTCGCTGCAAAATCCTTTTCATATATGGGAACATGTGTATGAAAAGGCACCTGCCCTCAAGGAACTCACAGTTTGTGGGGAGGATAAGACATAGAAACACCCTCTCTGATACACAAAATCATTAGTGGCTCAGTTGGTTGAGCATCGGCCTGAACAGCTGCTAGTTCAATTCCTGATCAGGACACATATATGGACCTACACATTCTCAACTGAGAAAGAGGGTTTGGATAGACAAGTTCAATCCCCAGTTGGGATGCATACGGAAGGCAACCGACTGATATTTCTCTCCCACATCGATATCTGTCTGTCTGTCTCTATCTCTAGCTCTCTACCCCTGCCTTCCACTCTCTAAGCATGTCCTTGGGTGAGAATTTTTTTTAAAGTACATTAAGAACAGAGGCAGACAGAGCCCAGGTCAAGGAAATCTGAAAGAGAGGGGAGAGTGTGTGCATGTAACTCTGAACTCTATACACTAGTCATTAGGCTCTGTTGCACATGAACGAAGTGTGTGTAAAATCAGAGGGTTACAGTGGGCAGGGATATTAGACATTGTCTATCCAAACCCTTCTTTCTCAATTGAGAATGTGTAGGTCCAGAGAAGTCAAGGAAGTAGCTCACGGACACACAGATCTTCTGCTTGACCTGAAAACAGAACCCATATGTTCTATGATATCCCAGGACTCCCTACTACACAGCCCATCAGTGCTCATATCTTTTACCTGTACACAGGTAACTCAATGAAGCACAGGGGACCCCAGGGTTTCCCTAAAACTGAGCTCCATATTTTCAGTCTCTTTTATTTCTGGAGAGCTCCTCCATGATTCCAGCTGGAATGAAAGAGCACTAAGAGGGAGCTGCGTCACGGCACTGCCTGCATCATTCTACAGTAACCACAGACTAGTTATGAGCATCATATGTTAGGTGACACATTATCTAAATAGAGGCTCCTAACCACCTCTCCCGCCACAGTGCAAATGAAGTAAAAATATATAGCAGATAAAGGAAAAGACTCCTAATTTCACGGCACAGTAGATGTTAGGACAAGAGACGAACTTATATCTATAAGGTCAATCTCATCTCCGAGTCAGGGAATATTAATTTGCTGACATGCTTTACGCTGGAAACTTTAAAGGAAAATTGACATCAGTGGTACTAAAAAAAAACCTCAACCTCTCTTACGAGGCTGAGCAAGAACAGCAAAAAAGGAAACTGTGTTAGTCACCAAATTTTATTGCACAGAGAGCTGAATCAGAAAATTGGAATATTAATAAAATATTTTTACATAAATTTTGCTGATGAAATAAATAGCTTGATGCTTTTATGAAGATCTGATTTGTTACAGTCACCTTTAAGGGCAGTGAGTCCCGTTTTGTAATTACTACTAGGGATGGTTTAATTACATCCAGAACTCCCAAGATGCCTCTTCAATACAGCAGTTGGGGACTGAAGTGCCCACTCTAAAAGATTCCTAGATTATCTGGACTCTGACATGCAAATCCCATCAGTTTTGATTGAATACTTCTAGGAAGGTGTTAGGCCATATATCTTTTGTCTTCTTCATAAAGAAAAGTAATCACAACAGATGCATCGATTTGCTTACTGGTACCTTGTTAACTCTCTGGGGCATAGTTACCTACTTCCTAGAGAGGAGGAATGAGCTTGTGAGCATATTGTCACCAACACAGAGAGAGCACCTGTCTGAATCCAAGTGTCCTAATCCTATCTAATAAAAGAGTAATATGCAAATTAACCATCACTCCACTACACCCACAAGCCATGCCCACCAGCCAATCAGGAGTGAGTATGCAAATTAACCCAACCAAGATGACTGCAGCCACAGAGCGAGCAGGAGGCTTGGGTTTCTCTGGCAATGGAGGAAGCCAAGCTTTCCAGACACCCTTGGCAGGCCCAGGCATCCACTCAAGGCTACAAAGTTTCAATTATAGAAGATAAATAAATCCCAACAAAAATGGCTGTGGCCACAGAGCAAGCAGGAGGCTTGCCTCTGCTCAAGGCTACAAAGTTTCAATTATAGAAGATATATAAATCCCAGATAACAGGGCCTCCACTTGGGTGGCCAGGGGGCGTGGCCAGCCTGCAAACCACCACAGGCCCCTCGCCCAGGCTGCCCTACGCCCCAAGGGAACCCCCACCCTGATCCGGGACACCCTTCAGGGCAAACCAGCTGGCCCCCACCCGTGCACCAGGCCTCTATCCTATCTAATAAAAGAGTAATGTGCAAATTGACTTTCATTCCAACACACAAGATGGCTGCCCCCATGTGGTCAAAGATGACTGCCCCCATGTGGACACAAGATGGCCACCACAAGATGGTCAGCAGGGGAGGGCAGTTGGGAGGGACCAGGCCTGCAAGGGAGGGCAGTTGTGGGCAATCAGGCCAGCAGGGGTGGGCAGTTGGGAGGGACCAGGCCTGCAAGGGAGGGCAGTTGGGTCGATCAGGCCAGCAGGGGTGGGCAGTTGGGAGGGACCAGGCCTGCAAGGGAGGGCAGCTGGAGGCAATCAAGCCTGCAGGGGAGGGCAGTTAGGGGTGACCAGGCCAGCAGAGGAGGGAAGTTGGGGGCGACCGGGCCTGCAGGGAAGGGCAAGTTGGGGGACCCAGGCCTGCTGGGGAGAGCAGTTGGGTGGGACCAGGCCTGCAGGGGAGGGCAGTTAGGGGTGACCAGGCCTGCAGGGGAGGGCAGTTAGGGGCAAACAGGCTGGCAGGGGAGCAGTTAGGCCTCAGTCAGGCTGGCAGGGGAGTGGATAGGGGGTGATCAGGCTGGCAGGCAGAAGCGGTTAGGGGCAATCAGGAAGGCAGGCAGGCGAGCAATTGGGAGCCAGCAGTCCTGGATTGTAAGAGGGATGTCTGACTGCCTGTTTGCTGACCACTGACCTAGACGCTTGATTCCAATAATTACAGGCTGTTGTTGTTCCTTGTGATTAAGCCCCTGTCCCAGTGGTTGGCAAACTCAATCAACAGAGTGGCAAACCACGGCTCACGAGCCGCATGTGGCTCGTGAGCCACAGTTTGCTGACCACTGCTTTGGGGTATCATCCTCTTATCCCAGTTTTAGTTCATGTTGTTGGGTGGGGCTGACCTCACCATCTGGCTCCATAGGTAGCCAATGGGCATGAATTCTACCTCCCCAACCCTGACCATAGTTGCTGTTTCAAGGAATGAGAACAAGTCTACTGAGAGCCAGCCCTATACCATTCTGTGAATCTACTGGACTAAAAGCTCTCTCCTCATGCCAGGGCTGCTAAGCTAGCAGGATGTAATCCTATACTGTTGGTGGCCAGGTTTGTCCCTGCTTTGGGAGAGCTTTCTAACAAAGTCAACACAGAGAAAGTAGAGCTGGCTGAGCCCTCCGCTCTAATGAGACCACGTGTAGGCTTGGTTACACGAGCCAAGAAATTCCCTTTTAGACTGAAGTCATACTGAACTCGATTCTTGTCACTATCAACCTGAAGAGTCCACATAGAGTCAACAGTTTAAATGCAGACTTCTAACTTCACATGGAAGCAGGCATGGGAGACACCCTCTATCAACCCTCCATCAAAAGAAACAGGATGTCTACATAGAAAGGGAAAATACAGTATCTTGAGACTATACACCAGAGGTCAAAAGGGAAGAAGTAAAAGCTAGATGTTCTGTGGGTATGTCTATATAAAAAACAAAATTGTAGCCTAAGTCTGCTCCACACTTCACACCAGAGCACTATAAGCCCATGCTGTCCAATATGGTAGCAACTAGCCACATGGGGCTATTTAAACTAAAATTAAATAGTGTTAATTTTTTTAATTCAGTTTGTTAAAACATGGATGACATTTAAAATGCTCAATAGCCATATGTGGCTAATTGGATAGTGACATAGAACATTCCCAAAAGTTCCAATGGAAAATGCCTGCAATATTCTGCCCATTCCAGATGTGGGATGTAGTCACTGTTCTCACCAAAATCAAGTTGCTGCAAAAGACTGATGAATGGAAATATTCACCCAAAATTATTTATAATAAAAAAATTAGCAACAACTTAAATATACAGGGAAAGAGTTCAATGATAACACAGGTATGTGACAAAATACTTACGACTGTTAAAAAGAACATTTAGAGAATGTTCTTTAAAGAGGTATGAGAACAATGTGAGTTGGTTCTTTTTTACAAAAAAAAGAAATAGTATATTGACTACATGAACTCCACAGAGATGTTTATACAAAAAGAATATAAAAAGTGATCATAATAGCTCATTTTCAAAAGGTGTTCTATGTGCTAAGGAGTGTGTTCAATGCTTAATATGCATTATCCATTATCTGGGTTAATAATCAAAATATCAAATAAAATAGATATTTTTATTTCTCTTTTGCATATGAGAAAAATAAGACTTGCCAAGATTAAATCAATGGAGGAGCCTGGACTAAAACTGATGTTGGTCTGACTTCAAATCCTAGCCTCTTTATCTCTGCAAAACACTGACAGTGATGCCTCTGGGTAGAAATATTAGAAGTGACTTTTTCTCTCTTATACTCTTTTGTATTTTCCAAATTCACTAAACAAAAGATTATTTTTTAAGAAAAAAAAATACTCTGAAAGAAAAATTCATTGAATTTGACTACAACCACTGTTTGGTTAAAAGATGACTGCAGTAGGCAATGGATCCTTGCTGATAACGGGTTAATTATGAACACTGGGAGCTTTCAGATTCTGCTGGAGCCTCTGTTCAAATCTAATTTCTCAAAGTATATTGCTAGACACTAATGAAAACCCAAGGAGACACACGCACTCCGGAGATGTATAGCCAATGAATTTTCTGTTGTTTTTATAGTGAACAACTTTTTTATATCCTAACATTTTTATGCCAGCTATGAAAAAGATAAATAAATATTTATAACATCCACTCAATTCTACTATAACTACTAAGTTGCTCATGTGCTCACTCTGATTTGAAATGTGCATATTTTAGTGGCTGGGAGTCTCAACCCTAAATGAGAAAGGCACAGAACCCTGTCACTGACAGACCCTGAGAGGATGTGTTTGACTCAATGCAGGGTAGCCGTACATAACCAGCTTAATTAAGGCGGCTGTAGATGCAGACAGAAACAAACCTCAGTGCTGTCCTGCAAAAAGCTAAAAACAACACCAGAATTGCCATGGACACTGATTTTACTGTAGTTCTACCCTGTATCGGAAGCATTTGATCAAGAACAACAAACAAGATGATTGTTGAAACACAAACATAAATGAGGACCGATTTCCACCATTTAACTGTTATAGGGGAATTTTCCTTTACCAAAATTGGCCCAATTTACCGCTCGGTAAATTGACTGGACTTGCACCTGAGGGAGTTTATGTAACCATCATATACTAATTATGAAGAGGTCAGAATTCACCAAAAAAAAAATCCTAAAGTCCAATTATCTTTAGTCTACAAATGTAATTTATTTGTTGTATTAATTGACTTAGTGCCAAATTTTTACTTTTTTATTTTTCTTATTTTTCAATTACAGCTGACATTCAATATTATTTTACGTTAGTGCTAACTTTTTAAATAGAGGGATTTCACCTTTAAAAAACAAGATGTCTAGCTTTTCTTGAAAAGGCTGAAGAACTGGCTACCTTGGTCCAGCATTCTCTCATTGCAACTATCTGCTTACCCAGTGCTCCCCAACCTGTCCTCCTGACAGTTTCACTCACACATGGCCCTTGTAGGCACCTGAGCATGTAGTTCTTATACCTAGAGACACCATTAATGCACCACACCTGACACCAAACATCCTCACTTCACCTAATCCTCCTATCTAATAAAGAGGGAATATGCAAATTGACCATCACTCCATCACAAAGATGGCTGCACCCACGGCTGAGGACAAGTTCCCATAAGGAGCCTTAACAAGCAATCAGCAGGGACCTGACAGGGGACCTGAGGCCATGCCCCCCACCCAGCAGGGCTTGATTGGGGACCTCAAGGTGAGCTTCCCATCCTGGTGCTGGGCTAGGGGACCTCAGGCTGCTCCCCCTGCCCCAGTGCCAGGCCAGGGGACCTCAGGCCACACACCCCATTAGGTGGGGCCTGACGGGCGACCTCAGGCGGGGCTTGATGGAGGACCTCAAGGCACGCCCCCCACTCTGGTCTGGGCTAGGGGACCTCAGGCCATGCCCCCCACCCTGGCACCAGGGCAGGGGACCTGAGGCTATGCCTCCTGCCTGGCAGGGCTTGACAAGGGTGGGACTGGCAATTTTGAGGTGCATGTGGGTGGGCGGGGACTTGACTGTGGGTCCCTTGGTGAGCCCCAGACTCTGACAGGAGGAAGGTTTTCATATACATTTTACTAATTTTCTTTCATCTCTGACATTTCTATTACAGAGAAAGAGCAAATAGCAATATTAAATTATTTCCTCTAATTAATTCCCTTTTAATGTGCACAAATTCCGTGCACTGGGCCACTAGTTAAAAATAACCATAGTTGTCCTTAGACTGTTTTTTGACTCAAGTCAATGGAAGAATCCAGTAAGTACAGAGAAGGTGACACTAGGAAAGGCTACTTCACCCAATCACAGTCTCAGGTGAACACTTGGTGACAAGGTGCTCCATGAACTGGCCCTGTTTACCTTCACTTTCCTTGGCGCCTGCCATCCCACCCCTTTGTGATGCATTCATAGTCACTGACTTAGGGCTCCCCACACACAGAAGTGCCCATCTTTGCCATAATCCCCTGACCTAGGACATGCCTCCTTCATCCATTTTGTGTCTTCCCCAGTAGACTGTACACCAAGCATGTCAAACTCAAAGGCTAACACGGGCCAAATAAATGAGGCATGTGACCCGCGGGCCATGATTTGACATGCTTGCTATACACACTAGGTGAGCAACTGTAGTTTCTGTCACCTTAACCCTGTAAGCCCATCACAGTACTCAGAACACATTTATTGCATAAAAGACTCACCAGCAAATTTCAAGTCTCATCAAAATATTTAACTTAGATGCTGGCCCTTCCATACCCTGGCAAAATCCATCTGTTTTATTTTTTATCTCAGCTAATACTTTTTTGGTTACACTTAGCTATTATTACCTATTTATTTGTGCTTCTCAGACTAATTCTGAGTCATAAGGTGAGAGCCTGTCTCTTTTTTTTTATTTATATATGTGCCTCAGCTCTGACCAACACAGGCATAAAGCTAGGATGAACTAAGGACTGTACATCTGCTTTGCTCCTGAATGATATAAGAGCAACACCACCAATCAGGTGTCTCCTTGCCCACTGCCCAGGGGTAGCCTCTGTCTTTTTAATGGCTATCACCATGGAGCCCACCCCTGTGCCAGTATCAATACATGCTGAGTAAATGGATGAGATGATAGAGCACAAAGTCCTTTCCCATAAATCATTACGCCTTGTAACAGACAGGGAGGCACCATGATCCTCCTCATCGCCGTCATCTTCAGCATCACTATTATCATTGCTGCCAGCACCACCATCTCCATTAGAAAGAGAAGAAACACAGTGCACGCAGGCAGCTTCACGCCAAGGAGCCAGGACCACATGCAGGCCTCTGTGTCTAATGTAGCTGCAGCGCATCCAGGGGGATGGGAAGGACTGGCATCCTGATGATCATGATTATTCTACATGCTGCCACCTACTCTTTCACATCCTCTCAATCTTATCTAATAAAGAAGGAATATGCTAACTGACCATCACTCCATCACAAAGATGGCTGCACCCACAGCTGAGGACAAGTTCCCATAAGAAGCCTTAACAAGCAATCAGCAGGGACCTGAGGCTATGCCCTCCCCTGCCCCTGTGGGGCTTGATAGGGGACCTCAGGCCGCACCCCCCGCCCCAGTGCCAAGCCAGGGGACCTGAGGCCACGCCCCCCACCTGGTGGGGCTTGACGGGGGGACCTCAAGTTGCGCTCCCCGTCCTGGTGCTGGGCTAGGGGACCTCAGGCTACCCTCCCACCCCCGCCCCAGTGCCAGGCTGGAGGACCTCAGGCCACGGCCCCCACCAGGTTGGGCTTGACAAGGGACTTCAGGCCATGCCCCCCACCCCAGCACCAGGCTGGGAGACCTCATGCTGCGCCAGGGCTTGACAGGGGACCTCAGGCTACTCTCCCCACCCCAGCACCAGGCCAGGGGACCGGAGGCTGCACCCCCTGCCTGGCTGGGCTTGACAGGGAACCTCAGGCTGTGCCCCCTACCCAGTGGGGCTTGATGGGGGACCTCAAGGTGCACCCCTGGTGCTGGGTCAGGGGAACTCAGGCCATGCCCCTGCCCAGCGGGGTTTGACAGGGGACCTGAGGCTGCACCCCCCTCCTGGTGCTGGACTGGGGGACCTGAGGCTGTGCTCCCCAACCTGGCAGGGCTTTATGGGAGACTTCAGGCCATACTCTCCACCCAGCAGGGCTTGACAGGGGATCTCAGGCCATGTCCCCCACCTGGCGGGGCTTGATAGAGGACCTCAAGGCACACCCCCCACCCCGGTCTGGGCTGGGGGACCTCAGGCCATGCCCCCCATCCTGGCGCCAGGCTGGGGACCTGAGGCTACACCCCCTGCCTGGCAGGGCTTGACAAGGGTGGGACTGGCCAGGTCTGGATCTAGCCCAATTGGGGGGGAGGGGGGCAACCAGGTCTGGGTCTCATGCAATTTTGAGGCGCATGTGGATGGGCAAGGACTTGACTCTGGGTGCCATGGTATGCCTCAGACTCTGATAGGAGTAAGGTTTTCATATACAGTTTACTAATTTTCTTTCATCTCTGACACTTCTATTATAGAGAAAGGGCAAATAGCAATATTAAATCATTTCCTCTAATTAATTCCCTATTAGTGTGCACGAATTTCATGCACCGGGCCACTAGTCTATACCAGTGGTTGGCAAACTCATTAGTCAACAGAGCCAAATATCAACAGTACAACGATTAAAATTTCTTTTGAGAGCCAAATTTTTTAAACTTAAACTTCTTCTAACACCACTTCTTCAAAATAGACTCACCCAGGCCATGGTATTTTGTGGAAGAGCCACACTCAAGGGGCCAAAGAGCCACATGTGGCTCATGAGCCGCAGTTTGCTGACCACAGGTCTATACTAATAAAAGAGTAATATGCTAATTAGACCGGGATACCTTCTGGGGACCTTTTGGACTTCCTTCCGGACAAAGCCGGGAGCTTGGCAGGTCTGCAAACCGCCCCCAAATGGCCCTCAGCCCCTCGTCCAGGCAGGCCACACCCCCCAGCAGGGACCCTCACCCTGATGGGGGTGTGGCCAGCCTGCAAACAGCCATCAGCCCCTCACCCAGGCCTGCCATGCCCCCCCCAGCGGGGACCCCCCAACCCTGATGAGGGAGTGGCCAGCCTGCAAGTGGCCCTCAGCCCCTTGCCCAGGCCAGTCACGCCCCCAGCGGGGACCCCCACCCCGATGGGGTCGTGACTTGATCCGGGACCCCCTTCAGGGCAGACCAGCTGGCCCCCACCCATGCACCAGGCCTCTATCTTCTATACTAATAAAAGGGTAATATGCTAATTAGATCAGGAGAGCTTCCGGGAGACCTTCCAGACGTTCTTCCAGACAACACCATGGTGGCGGGGCTGAGACAGAGGCAGTTAGGGGAGATCAACCCAGGACGGGAGGGCAGCTGGGGGTGATCAGGCCGGCTGGGGGGCAGTTGGGGTGAGCAGGTCAGCAGGCGGGGTGGTTAGGGGCAATTGGGCAGGCAGGCAGGTGAGCAGTTAGGAGCCAGTGGTTTCAGATTAGAGAGGGTACAGGCTGGGCTGAGGGACACCCCCTCACCCCCATGCACAAATTTCATGCACCGGGCCACTAGTCTATATAATAAAAGCCTAAGCAAACATTATGGCAGAACGACCAGTCGCTGTGATGCACAGACCACCAGGGGCAGACGCTCAATGCAGGAGCTGCCCCCTGGTGGTCAGTGTGCTCCCATAGGGGGAGCACTGCTCAACCAGAAGCCGGGCTCACGGCTAGCAAGTGCAGTGTAGGTGGCCGGAGCCTCTTCTGCCTCTGCAGCAGCACTAAGGAACAGTGAGACAAGCGGTAAGGAGCAGCAAGCAGGTAGGCAGTAAGGGGTGAGGGCTCCTGGACTGCAAAAGGGATGTCCCCCTGCTGGCTTAGGCCCACTCCCCGCCAGGCCTAAGCCGGCAGGTGGACATCCCATCCCCTGAGGGGTCCTGGACTGCAAGAGGGCACAGGTTGGGCTGGGGAATGCCCACCCCCACCCCCCCAATTCGTGCCTGGGCCTCTAGTTTAAAAATAAACAGCTTGTTTAAATCGTGCCCAAGACACAGTCACCAACACATCAGCAACCTGTAATGCACCTGGAAGGTAGCTCACAAATAATGTATGCGCAATTCAATTCCAGCGGTGACGTGCCTGACGTCTATACCTACAGAACATATCTCACCTCCTCTTTCTCTGGAGTTTTCTGTAAGTTATGGATTAATAAACTTTCCCTAAGAATGCAGCTCTATTAATCTTTTAAAATATTCAGAAAAAGAAAATATTTTATTATGCCCATCTGAAGTGAATTATGATCAATCAAGTCCCCCGTGTGCTGACAAGAAATAAACTTGCTTTCTGCAGCAAATTCTGTGTGTGGTGTTGGTGGCTCTTTCCCCTCCCATCAGATGTGGAGTAAACAAAATATCAAACTGTATCCTGACCTGGGAAGACAAGAGAGGCCACTAAGGTCACAGCAAACCATGACCCAGTTTCTGAAGAAAAATTAGCACAAGGTGGCATTAGTTCAAGATCTTCCTCTTAAAGCTGAAAACACACACACACACACACACACACACACACGCACGCACAAAACACAGAGAGTTAAGGTCATTCAAGTCTGAATTGTCTTCATTATATGAAGCATGTCCTTTTCACAGGAAGAAGGAGCTGTGTGACTTCCTGTAGTTTGTTTCCCTTGCCTGCACGTGGAGGGTGAGGCAGAAAGAACTGCCACTTGTGCCATGTCAGTGTGCACCAGGCAGAGTTCTAATAGTGCTGCAGGTGTTCCTGTTTTTGATTTACGAAACCCCATAAGAACTCATTTTTCCAACTGAGGCTTGGAGCAGTTAAGGGTCTCGCCTATGGCCACAGAGATAGTTATTGGCCAAACCAAGCCTTGGTTTGAACATCTGTAAAGTGGGGATAATAATGGCCATCCTGTCTATCTGACAGGATTATCCTGAAGAGCGAAGGAAAAAATATCTGAATAGTGTGTACCCGTGTGCATGCACATACAACATACTACAGAAATACATGACTAGAGTGCAGATCCACCTAGGTGTGCACCTGCTGGCTTCCTTTATTCCATCTAAATGTCGAGTATTTAAACATTTGAACGTAACCAAAGAATCAGACCTAAAACATCGTTCACTGCAAATGGGAAATACGTGGTTCCAGCTCCACTATTAACCCCTTGGTGTCCCTAGAGCACATGTGCCAGGCCTCCTACCTAAGCAAGGTCTCCTCTTCCACAGAACAAGTGGGCTGTTCTGTTCTGCCAGGCTCCAGGGGCCAACCCGGCTCAGTCCTCCATGATTCCAGAGAGGCACCGTCATCCTCAGCATCACTATCATCACTGCTGCCAGCATCACCATCTCCATTAGACAGAGCAGAAACCCATGCACAGACAGCTTCTTGCCAAGGAGCTGCGGTCATGGCCTTATAACTGCATGTTTACAGGGCCATGTTTCCATTCATTCTCCCTCGGTTGGGTTAAAACACAGGTTCACAATCCCCTATTCAAATCTTCTGGGTCAGGTGTGTTAAGAACACAGATTTTATTATGCATTTTAAAAAGGCAGCATATCCTACGCCATACACTTACCTTTTATAATATTCCTTCCTGGGTTTGGGGTGGCACTCTGCAATCAAATTCATTAATGCTTCCTGAGCTGTACGTCTGACTATCCGCACTCAGAGAGATCAACAGAGATTGTTAAGTATCCTCATGACAGTTCAGGAGAGGTCAGGTTTGGCCAATAAATGGGTTATTTAAAAAAAAATAAACACACACTGAGTTTTCAGAGGCTTTAGATGTTAGAATTGCAGAAAAGGGACTCTATGGTCCTCCTCCTAATGTACCGCTCACCAGGCACCCAAGGCTGCAAGACAGCTCACCCTGATAATTAGAGATGCAACTGCCAGCAGAGCCATTCTCAGCTTTCTGCAGAGTGGGATGGGATGGGTGGGGGCAGAGGGCAGAGGAGGAATAAGTATTTCACCTCCTTGCTTTCCTTTAGCTCTGCAATATTAAACACTTCTGTCAGAGATTCCTTTTCCTGGCATATGAACTAGTTCTTTGCCTCTTTGCCTCCCGCCCCATCCCCTGCTCTATTGAGTGTAGAAAGAGGCTGATCCCAACTACATTTCCCAGGCCCCCTGGCCAATGGCTTCCAGTTAGATTCACTGAATGGGAAGACTGGCAGGAGACCTGAAGGAGAGGGAAGGAGAAGCTAAGGTCTCTTCCCCTTCCTCCCTCTCTTTCTGCTTCAAGGCAGCAACCCCAGAACTGGCCAAGTCTCTGCCAAGGTGCCAGCCCACCCCTGTGGGTGCCTGTTCCTACCATGCAGCCTCTGCTAAGCTCCCAACAGCCAGCTCCTGGGCTCTGGTAACACCTTCCCCGCCCTCCCCACTCCACCCCTTAGTGCCTGCAGGTCTGGGAGCAGGTAGGCTAGTCTTGGTTCTTCGTTTTATTGTCACACTTACTTTCAGCTTTTCAAACACCTCATAACTAGTTCCCTGCATTAAATTCATCCTATTGCGCGATCTGGTGTGTGTCTCCTGCCTAGACTCTCACTGGTACTGTGTATATCATCAAAAGTATTCAGTTCTGCCTAGGAGTCATGGTGGGCTGATGTGGGCTTGGGTGTGTTCAGGGATAATACAGAGAGGGATAACACCCCTGACACTGCTGCTTGGCAGAGTCTCCTCTTTAGGATGTCATTTTTAAATCAGCTACCTACCGACAGTCCAACATGTAAGAATCACCCACGTAAAATACTTATGCTACTAGGGCATCTGACAAGAACTACAAAGTCCACGTCCTGACCGTTCCCCAGATATTTCCTCCTGCACTGAAAAGTGTGTGTGAGAAAGAAGGGGATGCAGCACATCCTAGTGACTGTAAGATCATGCATAAACCTTAAGGCTGAGAACCCTTTTTTGTTGTTGATTTGTTTTGATAAACTGGAAGGGAAACAGGAAGGAAAGAAAGGAGGAGAGGGAAGGAAGACAGGACAGAAAAGGTACCTTTTTTGGAATAAATGGACCTAAAAACATGCCTCAAAAGGAAATGTTTAAAATTACAATAGAAAGCACTTATTTCCTTTTCATAGACTCAAAATAGTGCTCTATAAGGATACTTTTACCTCCACTACAAAGAAGCTACGATGGCCTTTAAAAACTAAAGGCAGCAAGGATTTAAGGTGAACTGCCTCAAAAAGCAAGCATATGGGGCATGAAGGACAAGCCTACAGTGCCCTTGTGGAACTCTCAGTCTGTAGAGGAGTCCACAGTCACAGAACAATTGAGGGTGTAATGAAGTGTAGCGTTTAATAGAGATGGGGCTCCAGCCACCTGAGAAAGACACTCATGCTTGGGAGAGGCAGGCAGAGGGATGCAGCCAACATAGACTGGGCCCAAGTCGAATGGTCTTCATTTTTTGTTTTTAAAGAGGGCAATGTTAGTGCAATGTCCAACCCCCTTCTCCCAGCCTTGTTGATTTATGGCTACTCTCCGCTGCTACATTTGGAGCAGTCAAATGTGTACAGAATGGTATCTGACCGCATAGCTATGAACCCATATATACAGCAAAGAGAAAAAATATATGTAGTGTTATTAAATTAACCAAGTGGTCTCTCCCCTAATCATGCTTTCTATAAGAGATCCTCTTTTGTATCAACCTAAACGAGTACGGTACGTGTTATCTTCATTCCAGAAAAGACAATGAAATGTGCTGATTGTGAGATATGAGAGAAGAGGGCAGAGGTACAGCACCTGATAATTTGAAATTTTTATCAATGTTGATGTCGTAGGGGCAACTTTTGGAGAGAAATGAATATCCTAAAATATAAATATTATTTGAATGAGAAGGAATAAGCGGCAGTGGGCTTCTGAAAAAATTAAGGGCATCCAAGGAATGAAAGAGAAGGGAAGGGAGGAAAGGGGAGGAGAGAGGAAGGGAAGAGAAGCAAAGTGACAAGTAATAGTGAACACATGGGCCATAATCAGACATCTCTCCCATTATCCCTTTTTTATAATTTTTATGCATAATGGTATTTCCTCCAATGAAAAGTGGTTCCAGTATTTCACTATAATACCATCATAACATATTTGAGGATTTTAAGTCAACATGAGGTGGAAAGAGCATTGATATGGGTGCAAAAAGACCTGGGCCTCGGTCCAGGTCAGCCTGATGACTTGGCCATATCTTCCACCTCTCCAGATCTGTGGCTCCCCATCTGAATAATGGGCACTGACCTGAGATAGCACTGCAAAGTCAAATTAGACTATAGCTACCATCCAAATTGCATCCCTCAGGCCGCCAGATGACTCTGGCCTGCCTGCAATGCCAGACCACCCTGTCTGGGAGCCAGACTCTGGTCCCCAGGCCCCAGCTCGAGTTACTCACAGCAGACAGGTATCTAACCAGGGAAGGCCTGTGCCATCCTGTACACATCCCCTCGCTCTCCAAGGGAAAATCAGAGATGTCTTTCAAAGACTTCTGCCCATTGGGATAAGTAACTGGCTGCTACTTGGACTGATCGTCCCCTCACTAGCCTCCTTTGTCACTTCCGCACGCCCACGGCCCCTGAGACAAAGGACATCATCCCCTGCACTGTCAGTCTCTAAAGAACAGAAGTGATCAGCGGTGCTAAGCTACACACAGCCTTCACCTTGAGGCTATTCTGGGTATCATATGAGAGCTTGTAAGGCACCTATGCTTAGTAAGCACTCAAGTCCCAGTTTCGATCCTCCCTAACTCCCACCATCCAGATTAAGAAATGCAGGTGGAATGTAATGAAAAAATAAGATAATTAGAAAATATAATTTTTAAAGACAGCATTTACAATAGAACCTGAAAATATGTAAAGCACCTAGAATTAAATCTAACAAAAGTGCATACCTTTATGAAGAAAACTAATGTGTATTGACAGATAGTTATAAATAAAAGCTCAATAGAGAGAGGTATTTATGAGTAAGCATACACAATATAATAATGTCATTCTTGCTACATTAATCCCTAAAATCAATGTTAATGTCAAGCAAATCTCGAGTATTGTGTAATTTTAAAAGATGATTATAAAATGTATATGGAATACAAATGGACATTATGGGGAATTGTCCTGCCAAATACCAAGCTTACTATATAGCTGTAATAATAAAGAAGCATGATTTGGGCAAAAGAGTGGACAAAACATATGCCTAGAAACTGACCCTAAATGTCAGGAAGATTGTTTTCCCATATGGAAGAAAATTAGAACACATTCCTACCTCACACCACACACACAACACAATCATGCACACTCACACATAAGCACACTCTCACACACACACCCTCCACATGGATTATGGATCCTGTGAAAGGCAAAACAATAAAGCGTTTAGAAGATAATAAAAAAGAATATGTTTATGACATCAAGGTTAAAGAAAAGGCTTTCTTAAATAAGACATTAAAATTACTAACCATAAAAGAAAGATTGATAAATTCAACTACATTAAAATTAGGAAGTTAGATAGCAGAAGGTTGGCAGGAATCCAACTTCTATGGTGTCTATAAATCTATTCAGCTTCCCAAAGGAATAAATTACAGTAACCTTTTTTGCATTCATTGGAATTACGTTCTAACAATACATGCCATAGCTCCGATTCTATGGCATGTATTGTTAGAACATGCCATATGTTTGGCCCATCTCTGACTTCATCCACAATTGGGTTATGGTTTCACTTGAGTATATTTGAACGGCTGTGTTTTATATTTAGAACTTTTGTGAGCATGCATGTGATAGTGCTCAGAATGTGTCCCACGATTCAAGATAAGCATCAGCACATGTCATTGTCAGTATGTGGGCATCAATGGGCAATCAGAAGGGTACGGCATTTCATAGTTTCCCTTCCTTGCCCTCTGTGCTGTGTTTGCATCCTTGATCATTCACACCCCACATTAACTCTCGTTCTGCTATCTGCTGGACTTTACCACTACTCCTCCCAAAACTACTAGGAGAAATCGGTACCAGGGCAACCAAAGGCAGAAACCCTAAGGGTAGATTCTCTGCCATGATCAACTTCAATCCTGTGGGAAAAGCTAATCGGCTCTGCCCCATAATGACCATGCTTTCGTACAAAAAGCCTCTCCCAGTGAGCCTGGAAGTCTTCCACTTTCTTTCCCCTCTCATTCTTTCAACCCTGCAGCCCTCAGCAACATTCTAATGTTCATTCTACATGTTGACATGTATACAGTGATATACGATAGGGTAGGAAAATAGAAAAGAGAAATGTCAACCAATTAGGACATACGTTTTAGATTATGTGAGCTTTTTCAAGAGGATGTCCCTCACATATGTCAAGAGAAATACTTGTGTTGGAATGAGAGTGCCTAATTGTAACATTCTGTCACTAATAGTAAGTTACTTCTCGGGGGCCCTAAGGATAGGACCCCCAAAGTATTTAGTGTCCAAGTGCTGAGTAATTAATTAGCATTGTAATTTACAAGTTTCCATTTTGATGGAAAGCATTTATATTTATCATGTTTTTCTGTAATGGAAGTAGATACCTCCACTGAATCAGCCATTTAACAGGACAGATTTGGGTAAGTAGTTCTTGTCAATGATTCTAAAGATGTCAAGAAAACCCTGTCGTGACTTTCAATAGATGACTGTTACTATTCATTCCCAAATCCAGATTACAAAATAAAGAACTGCAACAAAACAATGTTTTCAAGATCATTGATTGCAAAGCATTTCAATACTGTCAATGAAAAACAATTTACCCCAATCTTTTTATCTACATGAACTTAATGAACCACATCAGACTACACACATTTAATTCATTGCAATCCAGCAGAAACTTGTTGAGTTATCAACTACATTTCGGGAACTGCTGTTCAAAGGAGAAGCCACATTCCCTTCCCCTAAAGAACTTATAAATGTCTTTTATTGGACATTTATTGGATAAAAAACTGTTTCTTATTATCTCTGTTGTGGTGAGCTTTAAATTGGATGAGTAGTCAATGGAATTCTTTGTGTGTCCCTCTGAAAAGCATATTCAAAAGAAATATATGGAATGACAAACATCACATTTAGGACAGTGGTTACCTCTGGCAGGAGGGAAAGATATGATCAGGGAGAGGGTACTAAATGGCTTCAATTGTATGGCTTTATTTCTTAAGCTGAGTTATGGTACAGAGTTGTTTATTTTTTACAGTATTGTTGTTTATGTTCTTTGTATGTGTTAATGTACTATGCTATATTTCAAATCACACATTACTTTCATGATAAAATTAATTAATTGCTGTTCCTAAGAAACTAAGTGATTACCTATAAACATTTTCTCTAATCTATCTCATAAGACAGTGGTCGGCAAACTCATTAGTCAACAGAGCGGCAAATCGTGGCTCACGAGCCGCATGTGGCTCACGAGCCGCAGTTTGCCGACCACTGTCATAAGACATCGTTGAAGTGGCTCCTTGAAATCAAAGGCTCTATGGCAAGTAAGTTTGGAAACGTTTTTTTAAAAATTTTTTTTATTGATTTTTTTTTTAGATAAAGAGAGGAAGGGACAGGGATAGAGAGATAGAAACATCACTGATGATAATCATCCAGTGCCTTCTCCACACCCCCTATTGGGGATTGAGCCCAAAACCCAAGCATGTGCCCTGACCAGGAATGGAACCAGTGACCTATTGGTTCCTGGGTTGATGCTCAACCCCTGAGCATGATTCTCTTGGGGGACACTCGTGCTCTCAGGAACATAGTTTTGGGAAATGCTCTATAAAATCACCCATTTTAACCACATATTCTATATGACAGCCACACACCGCTATGCCCACCTCCAAACAAACAATGAACTTTCATGCCCACCTGTCTTTACCCATGTAATTCTTTCAGTCTGGAATGCCTTCGATCCCTGAGAAACTTCTGGTCCCCCTTTAGCTTCCAGCTGAAATGCAATCTGTGATAATTTCCCCACCCTTTTCTTTCTCCGGGTGGAACAAATTACTCCTCTGGAAGCTTCCAGTGCTGAACAGATATTTTTCTGTACCACATCTCACAATGAAGCAGTTATTTATGTCGGAGGCCGGGTGCCTAGATGGCCAAGACTGTACCTTTGCATTTTGGCACTGCTCACAATGCTTAGTACAATACAGAGCCACAGCAGGCACACAGTAGGAGCTCAGTAAATATGTCTCGAAGGGACATAGAAGTGATGTCTATGAGGATGACTGGCTTCCTCAAATTCCCAGTTCCTCTCAATACATATTCATAACTTTTTAGTCTGTATTGTCAATTGTGGCACTAAGAAGAAACAAACACACACAAGGACTGAAAGAGAGACAAACTCTGAGGCAGAAACAAGGAGACAGGGAAGAGAAAGGAATGGCCTAACTGATGGTTAGTGAACTGATAAATCATTCAACCAGCAAGAAACAGAGAGTATGACCAACAGAGAGTCAGAAATTGGCATGAAGCTCGCAGCCAATACACAAGATTGGTAACTTTACAAGACTCATGGCAAGCAGACAACACCGCTGACTTGGGTTCACTCTGAATGTGTCACCTCCATCTGAGAGGGACCTCCTCTCATTTTTATCCCCTAAGCTAAACAACCATCTTCACCACCACAGAACTTTTATCATTTTAACTTTGAGTTCTTCTGTTCAGCAGAATTTTATTTGTTTTCCTTTTTCTTTATGAGAATCCCCCACTGGCACTGTAGATTGGTTGTATGTCAGGTTCAAATAAAATAAAATAATAATAATAATGACAATAAAAGCAAGCTGGCAATTTCTTTCCAAGAGAATATGCTGCATATTTCATGAACTAGAAGCCAGAGGAGTTTTGTGATTCCTGAACCAAAACCTTTCCACATCTGAGGACTAAATGGAAGAAATATACAAAGAGCATCTCACAGAAAAGGAAACCTGATCATTTGTGCTCCAACCTAAGGGAAATGTTCAAGTGATTCATTGACTTAATGTTTATTTTTTTAGCACACGTTCCTATCTTGCATAGACTGAATTCAGTGCTCATTTTCATGTATATAAATGTACTGCCAGAGGAGTGCTTTCCTTTTCCTACTGGATACGCTTTTTTTTTTTTTTTTTTCAGAACAGAACATCCGGCTGGCTTCTGCTCTTAGCTTGGCACTACCTCCATGTTTCCACATTCTATTTATATTTTCAAGCCACTTCTCTGTCCTGGTATAAGAGGCAATCTGGTCCTAAAGAAGGAGCACTGGACAAAGAGTGCAATAATTCTGGGTTCTGATAGTGTCTCTCAGGTGTGAAGTTATGTATCTCCCCGAGCCTGGTTTGTTTTCCAATCCAGAAATTGGGAGAGATGACTATTCTGCTTCTAAAATTCAACCAAATAGTCATTTTATTTCCCTGAAAGTAACTGCTGAAAAGTGCAATGGTATGGAGATTTTAGCATTATGTGTACATCAAAATTCTTTTCACTAAGAGGGAAAATGTTCAGGAAATATTTCCAGTATGCTAAACAAAACTTCTGCCTGAAATGCTGAAATATATCTCTTATGCTGTACCCAGTGAGTAGCCAAAAAAAAAAAGATACTACTGGGATACTTAAGGCCCAGGATATCGCTTACAAATAGAAAACATTTTATCTGGGAAAGATTTACCTCATTTGAAGGATAACATTAATAGCTAAATAAAATTACATGCTAGGTACTATTCTAAGCACTTTTGTTAAGTCCTATAATCCCTACAACAATCTATATGGCAGGTGCTGTTATCCTATATAATAAAAGCCTAATATGCAAATTGTCCCCTCAACCAGTTCTGCTGGGAGTTTGACCACTTGCTATGATGTGCACTGACCACCGGGGGTGGCACGGAGCATGGTGGGTGTTGGTGATGCTGCACTGGCAGCTGGCAGCAGTGGAGACGCTGCAGGTGCCGATGGGCCCCGATGACAGTGGGACCGGGAGGGATGGTGAAGCAGGTGAGTGGGCAGTGCCAGGCCAAGGCGGGTGCAAGCCACTGGTCGCCAGGCGGGGGCCCGATGCCATGCCCATCTGATCGCAGGGCAACCGGAGGTGGTGGCAAGGGGATGGCTCTGCTGCCCTGCTCCCTCAGCACCTGGGAACCGGGCAGCGGTGGAGCGATCAGCGGAGTGATCAACTAGGCGATAGGGCCACGCAGGCGGCGACCAGTGGCAGTGGCAGTGGCAGTGGGGGGGGGGAGGAGGCAGGGGGGAGCAGGCTTCCGGGGGAAGGGAGGGAGTACCCCCCCCCCAGGCAGCTGGCAGCCAGCAACTGCTTGGGACCCTACCAGTGCACAAATTTCGTCCACTGGGCCTCTAGTTTTATTATAAAGAAAACTGAAGCCCAGAGAAGTAAAATAAGTTGGTCAGGACCACACAGCTGGCAGGGCTGGGGGAGCTGAGGTCTGAGCCCAGCAGTCTTAGCACCCATGTCCAGACATCTAATCACCGGTTACACCACTATTGCCCATTAAATTTTACAACTCCCCTGAGAGATGGCTGAGGTCACCTCCCCACTCAGATGCAGCATAATACAGTGATTAGGGCAGCTTTGAACCAGAATGCTTGGATTCAAATCCTAGTTCTATACCTTCCCAGCTGTATTGGTAACCTTGGGCCAGTTACCAACCTTCTTTTCCCCAGTTTCCAACTCTCTGTTCCCCAGTTTCCTTATCAATCAAATGGAAATGAGAATACAAGTATTTACTTCCTAGGGTTATTTAAAGAATAAATTACTAGAGGTGAGGCTATAAAAGGTCAGTGGGAGAAAGGGGACATATGTCCTATGTAATACTTCAACAATAAATATTTTTTAAAAGAAGAATTTTCCGTCCTGCATGGCTCAGTGGTTGAGCATCAACCTATGAATGAGGAGGTCATGGTTTGATTCCTGGTCAGCTCAGGACACATGCCCAGGTTGTGGGTTCAATCCCCAGTGTGAGGCCTGCAGGAGGCAGCCGATCAATGATTTTCTCTCATCACTGATGTTTCTGTCTCTATTTCCCTCTCCCTTCCTCTCTGAAATCAAGAAAAAAAATTTTTTAATAATAAAAATGTAAAAAGAATAAATAATTCAAAGTACTTAAAAGGATACCTGATTCTTAGTAAGTACTCCATAAAGGTGAATTATTCTTGTTTTTATTAATAAGATAATTGATTTGCCAAACATGACAAAGTCAGAAAGTACCTGAATTCAACCCTGGCCTTTTAATCCCAAATGCTATATGCTCTCTCCACAGAATCTGATGTTGCTAACAGTTACCCTTCTCCTGAAATCCTGCCAAAGCACCCAATGAGAATTTTTTCCCCCTATAAAATTGCTCAAAGATCCACAGGTAGATAATATTGCCCCTGTTTTGCAAATGATGAAACTGAGGTTTTGAGAGTGACTTACTATCCTCCATCACTAGTGGACATTGTCACAGTAAGCCCTCAATAGCACTGAAAGTTCCTGATAGCAGCCTACAATTTTTAAAAGGGCCATCTAAAAGACATAAATTGTGATTTTCTTGCTTTGTTAGTTTCAGAGAAGGATTAAATTTCAGCAAAAACAAAATGTTTGACTTGATTGAATTATCAAAATGAAATGCTGCCTAAATTAGATTCTTCATTTGCCTGCAGGATAGCTCTAGGCATCCGAAACCCACCAACTGCAATTTTCAAGATGGGTACTATCGGGTACCATGCCAAACACCCACCCATTTCAGAAAAATTACTCTGGAGGGCAAAGGGGGAGTGAAGCGGCAGATTCCTGTCTGGCTTTGGGAGAAGAAAATGAACAATGAGTGATACCATCTCTTCCTGGCAGCCTCACACAATGGTATGCCTTGCAAAGGAAACATACTGTGAAACAGCTTGAGAGATGAGCTTCATCAACAGTAAGTAATTTTTATTCAGATTTTATTGTTGAATACAATGCACATGATTAAATGTTTCAGATACGCCTATTCAACCCGTAAGCAAACCACCAAAGGAAGAAAAAAAACCTTATAAAAACCATCTTCTAAATTTGCTGTACGAAGAGCTCTAATTGCCAACTTGATGTGTAGAACTGAATTCCCACTTGAGAGGGACACAGTTCCCAAGCAGGTAGTAACAACACGTCTGCACTTCCCACCTCGGCCTCTTCTCTCATCCCTTCGGATCCTTTCAGCGTGGCCAAATAGTTCCAATGTCACTCTCTCAAATCAACGCATTTTGAACTTCCTAAACCTTTAAGAGGGCCTCTATGTATGGAAAAGAACAATAGTGCTTCAAAAGCCATGTCCTCGAGTACTCAGATACTCCATTTGAATGCCAAGGTTTCAAAGACATCAGCAGACGATTTCTGATTGCTTAGAAGTTGACTTTTACACAGCTTTTGATTAGGTCGCCCTTCTCAATAGGAAATCAAGAAAATCCTTGATCCCTTTTAGATTTCCGAATTATCAACAAGCCTTGTCAGGATAGGTAGTGAGAGAGATGGGGTGGGGGGTGGGGTGTTCCTACTCCAGCCAACCTCTCCCTCCCCCAACTCCCCGGTATATCTCCCCAAGCCAGTGTGATACAGGGTTCCATTTAGTATCACTCGTCATTGAGATAACAAAAACAATGGGTGCTAATTCAGGGGGTGGGGTTGGTTTGTAATGTTATGGATTTCCCAAAGGCCTATAATTGGTGCATAAATGTACAGACATGAACAGGATAATTAGGGGGTTGTGGACGTAAGCTACCTTTAATTTATATGATTACTTAAAAATATGTTAAGCATTATAAAGTGTCAGCCGAACCCCCACAAGGCCTTTATTCAAAGTCATAAACATTGTGAAAGTGTATCGAAGGGGCCAGGAGGAGAGGAGAGGAGGGAGCGCCTAGGGTCAGCGGGTCCTGGCCCAGAACTTCATTGTAGCTCCCATCTCAGAGAACCCGCCCGTCCACCCCACTCAGGAGCAGCAAAAGGCGCGCTCTCTTCTGCAAGCTTTCCACTCGTCCCTCTTTCTAAAGGAGCTAAACCCAGGAGTGCCCCGGCATTCACACATCCGCAGGCGCGCACCCACGCGGGCACTCACCCCGCCCTCGCCGCCCGCGCCCGCACTCGCGGCAGCGCACGGATGCCCACGCCGCGGCGCTCTCCGCCTCGCCCGCCGCCGCCGAGCACCCAGCTCGAGCCCCTCCGCGGTGGCCCAGCGCCTGGGCCTCCCCACCCCTACCCCATTCCTTCAGACTCTCCCAGCCCAGGCGGAAGTGCCCAGGCAGACCCCCAACAATGAAGACTTGTGTGAGGCAGTTGGGGGTGGAGGCGAGTTTACAGGGAGTGAGACATACACAGTCTGGCGGGTCCCGGAGGGAGCTACACAGAAGCTAAGTGGCGTGGGCCGCGAGAGTCAGCCTCCCCTGGTGCAACCCCCCTCCCCAATTCTCCCAATTCCCCGGCCCAGTCCACAAGCAACACCAGAAAAAAAGGGGCAGAGAGGAAGCTTTAAAAGGTGCACAGAAAAGATGCGCCCTCCCACCAGGGGTCACAATAATACTTCCCGGGACCGAGACAGAGGGGGGAGGAAGAGTCTGGGCTGCAGCAACCAACGCCGTTTTGAAACATACTTTGTACATTTCAAAATGTACATCCAATGGCCCCTTTACGACGCCACGGCACAACCTCCCCCCATCGCTGACTCCCTGACTCCAGGTTTTCCCCACGCCTTAGCCCTCCTCTCAGGGCTTCTTTACGAGCCAAACGGCAGGGATTATAAAGTTTCCCTAGTAGAAGAAGAAAAAACAAAACAAAAACAAAGCCCCCCACAAAACCCTGAGGTCTGCATCAGAAGCAGAGCGCGGAGTCTGTCGAGGCGGCGTGGGACTGCGGAGTGGAATGGAGGTGGGGGGCGCGACAGAGAACTGAGCCCATGGAGGACTCAGGGAAGGGCTGGGGTCCGAGGAGACACGGAGTGTAGCCCTGTGCCTGCGAAGGGCTAGGCGTTACTGAGATAGGTCCGTTCTTCCACAGGTCGGGCAGAGGAGCGCTGCCCAGGTGTAGGGAAGTGAAATGAGGCAAGTAAGAAAGAGGGTCCGGCCGGGGCACGCCGCTAGCGAGCGGGGGGAGGAGGGTTCGGGAGCACCGCTAGCTTCAGGAGTGGGAGAAAGGGGTAGAGCCGAAAGCGCAGGAGGAAGAATGGTCCCGGAGAGAGATGAGTGTTTCGAGAGAGCAGGGGTGGAAAGGGGATCGCGCGTGGTCGGAAGTAGGGAGAATAAGGGTTATGGGGAGACCCACAAGGAAGGCGCAAAGGTCGCCCCTTCCCCCCAGCAAGCGGAGGAAACTGCAGCAGCCTTCCGCGTAGCACCCCTAGCCAAACTCCTGAGAGGGGAGCCCCAGGAGCCTTCCTCCGCCCCTGGGGGGCCCGGATGTCCCGGCGCTGTGTTCCCGCCCGCGCCTCACCTCGGCTCGCCGCGAGCATCCTCCTCCGCTGCCGCAGCCGCCCGGGAAGCGGCTCCCCATTCCCGGCGAGCGGCGGCACTCAGGCGCGCTCTCCAGCCCGGGGAAGCCCGGGCGAGCGTGGAGCTGAGTCCATCCTCCCCTACAGCCAAGGGCCTAGCGTCAGAGCTGGGGGAGGAGACCGCCCCGCGTGCAGACCCGCCTCCTCCCGCAGCCCCCGCCCCACCCACCGCACACCCACGGGGCGCCCTGTAGCGCCGCTCACCTGCTGGCTCGGGGCTGCAGCCTCAGTTCCGCTCGCCGCGCGGCCCTGGCTCGGACCTCGTGGCTCCCGCTCCCGCCCGGGCGCCTCCCGAGCTTAGCGGAGTCGCGGTGGCGACGAGGAGGCGGAGGAGGAGGAAGAGCGAGCCAGCGAGAGAGCGGGGGCGCCGCGGTTTGCAGGAGCGCCTGTGGACCCGTTGCGCTCACTCCGCATCCCGGCGCGGAGAGAGAGCCTGGCCTGAGTGCCCGTCCCCGCCCCCGCTGTGCGGGCGGGTGGAGGGGTGAGGGAGAGAAGGGGGAAAAGCTATCCGACTTGGGTTTTACCAAGTGTCCAGTGTTTTCATCACCATCACCACCAGCAGCCCCAGCCTGGCCTCCCTCATTTTTCCCTAGGGCTTACTCTTCTATCCAAGCCTCCCGACAATCGCACACCCAAAGATCCAGAGGGCGAGGGGGCGAACACTAAAACGGAGGTCCGGCGAGGGCGTGTTGCCCCCACATCCCTTAGCGGGAGGGGGCGCTAGCTCCCAGCGGTCAAACCTGGTTTGGCAACTTTGGTCCTCACTGAGGGTTCCCAGGTTAAATTGGGTAGGTGTTGTAATCAATTTGTTTTTCCTAGCAAGGGATTCCTGCCCCTGAGAGTGTGCAGGCCTAGGTTAACCCCAACTCTTCTCCTTCCTCTCCACCTTTCCCACTCCCTTTCTTAGAATCCTGGGAGAGCAAAAGCCTCAGATTAGAACAGGAGCAGAGGGCCGGAGCTCCCTACTTCTGGTCTTAGTTCACAAACATCCAATAAATGACAGAAAATATTGCGTTGGTCTGGAAATTTTTCTACCCTGATACCGGATTCAACTCCAGTAAATGCCTGTTGTGATATACTGGCCTCCAGCAACCCAAATGCCAGGTGTGGGAGGAAAATCAAATCAAGGACTGCCCCATTGGAGCAGGAGGGGAGGGGAGGGGGGGAGAGGGGAAGAGAGAGAGAGAGATGCAACAGTTCCTTAAAAAGTTTATTTTTATCCTTTTTAGGAGCCACACTCCTGCCTTCCAGCTGTGTGATAATAAAGCTAATGTGGTGGATTTGAGTTTTGTTTTTTTCTCCCCGCATAGCTTCTGTCACTCACCCATGAAATTTAATGAAGCATTTAGGGTTATTACCTTCAGAGTCAATGGGCTAAAAATATTTAGCCTAATGCACTCCTTGTGGAGCCAATAGGTCCCTGCCTGGTACATACAAAATCATAGAGAGACCCTCCCTTTCTCCACAAAATTCACGACCCATTAAACTTATTCCGTAATAACAGCTTCTGTACAAATGGAGGCACCAGCTAACAGAGGCTGTCATGCACCTCCTGAAAAAATAGCAATTTACACAGAGACAAGAAAAATGTGAGAGGTCATGGGCAGGATGCGATCTTGGGAGAATAGTTGATCAGAGGCAACTCCCAACAAGGTGGGAGGGAGGTGTACACCAACCACCATGCCCCGTTGATAGATGTTTCTATTTATTTCTGGGTGTGACCAGCTAATCTAATGGTGGCTCAAGTCTCTCCAACTTTACCTTAGGTAATCAAACATAGATCTAACTCTCCATTGATCCTACCAAAAAACATCCTAAAGCTTCTCACTGCTCTAGGGGACAGTCAGGGGACATCAAAATCATTTACCATGCATGCATTTTAAGACCCTGAATATGAGAGTTGTTGCCTTCACTGCCCGCCCCCCTTCCACCTTGTTATGTTTTCCATTGACAATATGATTCCAGAATTGAAGGGAGTGTGAGACACTGAGTTGGCCCAGTAATAGAAATGGAAGAGGCTTGTGTAAACTCTGTCTCTATTCAGTGCTGGACAATGTCCACCATGAAACTGAGCAAATTCCCATTAAATCCAACAGAGGCAATAAGCTGCAGCTGCTCCCAACTCCCAGGTAAAAGAAGGCATAATATATAGATTCTAACTGCATACAACTGCCCAAGGACCCAATAGTCTACTGGTTCAGTCACACCAAATTTTAAAGTACTATTTTAACGTATTATGCTAAATATGTGAAGAAACTACTCATCCAAAATTGAGGGTGTCTTTTCTTTTTTCCTCATTTAAATAACAATGTCATTTGTATGAAGTATAGCATAAGGAAAAAATCAGTATGCATCCCTTTATCATCTACTTTGAGAAACAACAAAGTGATAAGAATGGCAAAGATGTATATATTATTGCTTATTATGTGCCAGGCACCTTTCTGGGGGCTTTCCATAACTTAACTCATTTAACCTTCGCTGTCGCCCAGTGAGTAAGGTACTCTAATTAGTGTGTACTGGATAGAATATAGACTGGACTCTGATGGGCTTGAGTCATCTTTGACAAGTTGCTTACCTCTCTGAATTTCAAATTCTCAATTCTCTAATGGCGATAACCGCTTGGTGAGACACCTGCTTCATGAGACTGCTGTGAGCCTTCAATGAGATAATGCATTGGACATGGCAGAATCAGAGTAAGTCACATCTCTTTCCAGAATAATTCCAAACCAGTTCACTGTAATCATCAACATTAACGGAGTCCATTCTATATATCAGGCACTGTGCTAGGCATTGAGAATAATAATGATCAATCAGAAACAGATCCTGCCCTTGAAAAACTCAGTCAGGTGGATTAAAAACATGGACACGAGCAGCATGCAGATGGGCAAAAAGTTTTATTGAACTTCACGTAATTCATCCCCATGCACATGGTTCTCAAGATACTCAGAGAGGTAACCTGTTTAAGTGCTGTTTGAGACTGACCCATGATTGAAAGCAAAATCATATGATAGAAATCATAAATCCCACTAGTAGTAACTCCTCCTCCAAAGAAAGGGATGCAAAGTAGCACATTTTGTGTATTCAATATTTAAAATTCTGTTTCTTTCTATAATTGTTTGAAATATACCTCTCATTGGATGGAGCATAATAAAATGAGTTTGTGCTGAAAGATTTGAGGGTTTCAAACACAAATTACTACATAGCCACTATTTATTAAATAGTTTATAATACATGCGTATTCCAGGAATATGTTAATATTTCTGTACACAAAAAGGCTCTCAAATTAATAAAATTGTTAATAATGTTCAGTAGGAACATTTCTGTCAAGCTTATGAGAGACATCATGTGTTCAAAGTATACTAACATATAGAATGCACAAATATCAAAGGTTAATAATCATAAAGGTACATAAACCTCTCACAGTCCTTATCATTCAAGTTCATGTTCAAACTCAGATTATATTCACTTATTCAAAAATATTTACTGATTGCTTACTCTATACCAGACACAATGTTAGGCATTGGCAGAGAAGAAAAAGATATCAAAAGAATTTAAACAACTCATAGCCATGTGAAGGAAACACACTATCACATTGCATTGCGATAAATGCTATGATAATACTAAGTACAGAATGTTATAAGCACCTCAACTAGGAGTATTTTAACCCAGGGTAGTATGTTAAGAATGAGATAATGAGATAATGCATTGGACGTTATCTCAAGAATGAGGAAGGGATGTCATCTTGAAAGATAATAAGTAACCAGATAAAACAGGGAAGGATATCAGGCAAAGAAAAGAGACCCTATGAAGGCATAAAAGAGATTCTTCTCTAGGGGTGGCTGTATTTGACTATAGGGGGCGGAGGGCTGCGGGGGGGAGGAAAAATTGTAAAGGGTCTGGTTTGCCATGTTTAGGACTCTGGAATTTAGGGGTCCACTTTAAAAAAGCAGGAAAAATATTTAGAAACCCTTACATTATCCACATTTCAGATGCTTTTCTTATATGCCCTAGACATAAGTAAAATATCCAACTGATATTTTTCTTCTGAGGCTAAAAAAAAGCAATGAATAGAATTTCTATGTGGCTTCATCAAAATAGAAGACCCCTTCTTTCATGAAACTGGCCTTGCTTGCTTCCAGGGAAAGGTTGAGGGGCAATACTGCTGAACTGGACTCTGGTTTGCAGTATCTATAAATAGCACTCCTTTTATTTTTCCAAAGAGGGGGTGGAGGAGAGTAGCTACACTGCAATTGAATTTATGCCACCAATCTGCTCATATTAGCTAAATGCACAGTAGAAACAAAGTGGAGAGCTAAAGTGATTGTTACAAGGCTCTTAAGTCCCAATACAAACCCCCCATGTTTTTTTCACTCATAAAGTGGACTTTAAGGTGATGTTAGTACTTGAAAATAAGAGTAGACTAAAAGCTATCAGAAAATGACTGAGTTTCTGATGCTTAGCGCAGTGGTCGGCAAACAGCGGCTCTGTTGACTAATGCGTTTGCCGACCACTGGCTTAGCGTGTATGGGGCAGAGAAGAATCGGCACACCATGCAGCATAGCTGCCATGAATTTTGTGGCTAATATATTAAAGGTATGACAGGTATTTATTGTTTGCCTCTATGGTGCCATTCCTCCTTCTTCTGTAAACAATGTTCATCTTTCTTTGGGGAATCAGTCCACCACCAAATAATATTTTTTTTCTATTTAGTTTTGGTAGAGCTGATTCTACCTGCCCCACCCCATCAGCTCTGGGGTTGGACAGTACAACACATTTTTTTTTTTTTTGCCACAATTCAGGAATGGTCAAATGGTGAACCTGTATAATTTTGAGACAGCAATTGGGACAATACTGTCTCTTTACCACTGAACTGGAAACTGGAAAGATATTAAGCCTGTATCTCCAAGAGCCCATTCCATAAGAAAAATCCTTTAGAGCATGAGACTAACAGTAGAAAAAGAGACTAAGATTTTTTAAAAATAGAGATTTATGAGGACATTTTTGAAGGGGTTGAATTTAGCCATGCCTGAAGCCAACTTCTATTCTCTCTACCCAGATTTTTCAATGACATCAGCCCAAATATTCCCTCTATTAGTTAAGCCAATTTGAGTCCCCCCCCCATTTTTGATCAAAAGAATTTTGTCTAATATTCCAAGTATTGCATAAGAAACTTCCTATATGTTATCCAATTTAATACTTAAAAAAAACACAATGCTATTTGTATATATTTATACTTGGCCTTGTTCTAAGAACACGAACTCCCATTTTACAGGTTAGAAATAAACTCAGGAGGTTAAATATTTTACTCAAAGTTACACAGCTGGTCAGACAGACAGAAAAATTAAAATGAAATTTATATTAGTATAACACAAAATACTTAGGAATAAATTGACCAAACATTGTACAAGGTTTATGTACCAAAATTTGTAAAATATTGATGAAAACAAATAAGACCCAAATAAATGAATAGACATACCATGTTCATGGTTTGGAAAACTCAATACTGATAAGATGTCAGTTCTCAAATTGAACTACACATTTAACACAATCCTAATAAAAATTTTAACTCACTTTCTCAAGAAATTGATAAGCTAATTCTAAAATGTATGTAGGAACACAACGGGGCTTGGAATAACCAAAACATCCTGAGAGAAGAGCAAAGTTGAGAGCTTATCCTGCCTGATTTCAACACTTACTATAAAGCTACAATAATTAAGACAGTACGTATTAGCTTTAAGGATAGATAAATTGATCAATGGAACCGAGTAGAGAATCCAGAAATAGACCATTTACAGTCAATTGACATTTATTTTTTCTACAAAAGGCCAATGCAATTTATAAAGGAAGAAAAGTATTTAAAACATAGTACTGGGGTAATTGTATAAATATATGAAAAAACATTAACCTCAATCCTTTCCCTACACCATATATGGAATAAAATGTAATTGCTAAAAGCTAAAGTTCTAGAGGAGAACCTTAGGGAGTATCTTCACAATTTGGAGGTATGCACAGATTTCTTAAGAGATGACACAAAATCATTAAAAAAATTATAAATTGGACTTTATCAAAATTTCAAATGTGTGTTGATCGAATGACAACATTAAGAAAATTAATGGTCAACTACAAACCTGGAGAAAATATTAACAATACATATATTAGACAAATGACCTGAATCCAGAAAATGTAAAGGACTTCTACACATTAGTAATTAAAATGGACAGACCATTTAAATAGACACTTTCCAAAAGAAGATATATGAATGGCTAGTAGGCACATAAAAAGGTATTCAACATCATTAAAAATATGCCAATAAAACTGTAAGGAGATATGACTTCACACCCACTAAAATGGCTGAAATTGGAAAGACTGATAACATTAAATATTGGTGAGGATGTAGAACTCTCATAAATTGCTGATAAAGTGTAAAATGGCATTACCATTTTGGAAAATTACCTGTCACTGTCTCATCAAGTTAAGCACACATCTACTCTATGGGCCATTATAGGTATATCTCTCCTACGTATTTACCCAAAAGAAATAAAGCATGTGTACTAAGAAATAGATAAATATTTATTTATTAATAAAGCAGCTTTATTCCCAATAGGTCAAACTAGAAACAAATGTTTTTCCACAGTAGAATGGATAAACAGATTGCAGAATATCATACAGTGGAATAGTACTCAGCAAGTAAACACACTGCTACTGACCATATGCAGCAAAATGGATGAATCTTAAAAACACATTGTGGCCAAAACCGGTTTGGCTCAGTGGATAGAGAGTCGGCCTGCGGACTGAAGGGTCCTGGGTTCGATTCTGGTCAAGGGCATGTACCTTGGTTGCAGGCACATCCCCAGTAGGGGGTGTGCAGGAGGCAGCTGATCGATGTTTCTCTCTCATCGATGTTTCTAGCTCTCTATCCCTCTTCCTTCCTCTCTGTAAAAAATCAATAAAATATATATTAAAAAAAAACACACATTGTTGAAAAAGCCAGACAGATCAAACTACTCTCAAGATTTATGTATTTTAATATGTCAATTTTATCTCAATTAAAAAAAAATTTTAAAGCAGGCATAGAAAAAGAGGAGCATGTTATACTTTCAATATAAAAAGAGTACTCTGTGTCACGCATGGCACTGCCAAAGCAATGAATGTGTGAAAAAGTATCCTTTAAAGTACATTAATGCAAGAATGGTTAGATCAATGGTGTATGAGGATTCTCTTTTCTCCACATCCTTGCCAACACTTGTTGGTTGTTGATTTATTGCTGATAGCCACTCTGATAGATGTGAGGTGATATACAATATGGAGGTTCCTTAAAAAATTAAAAATAGAGCTACCTTATGACCTAGCAATTCCACTTCTGGGTATTTATCTGAAGAAATCGAAAATACTAATTTAAAAAGATAAATGCAGCCGTATGTTCACTGCAGCATCATTTACAGTAGTCAAGTTATGGAAGCAACTCAAGTATCCATAAAAAGATGATTGGATAAACACATTTTGGTACATATATACAGTGAAATATTACTCCATAAATGAATGAAAGTTTACCATCTGAGACAATATGGATGGACCTAGAGGGTATTATGCTCAGTAAAATAAGTTGGACAGAGGAAGGCAAATACCATATGACTTCACTTAGATGTGGGATCTAAAGAACAAAATAAACAAAATAGAAACAGACTCATAGATACAGAGAACAAACTGATGGTTGCCAGATGGCAGGGGTGTTTGGGGAGATGGGTGAAAAGGGGGAAGGGATTAGGAAGTACAAATCATTACTTATAAAATAGTCATGGGATGTAAAGAAAAGCATAATATTATTAACTATATAATATTATAAAAACTATGTATGGTGCCAGGTGGGTACTAGCCTTATTGGGGACTCACTTCATAAATTATATAAATGCCTAGCCACTCTGCTGTACACCTGAAACTAATATAAAAGAAAATTGGGGGGAAAGAATGGTTAGACCAAAATGGAGCACCCTCCAGAAAATCAAATCACCATCCATCGATGATATTAATGTTATCAGAAGGTCAAGAAATTCCTGGCATAGGGGTTAAACAAATATAGGTTGGACAATGGTCTGACAGGAATTCTTGAAAGAAACTAAAGCTTCAGAAGTTGGAAGTGAATCACATCAAGGAGTCAGACAATAAGACCTCTAAGTTTCCTTGCAAACCGTAATTTCTATGATTCCTTGACGAGCTCTTGCCCAAAACCAGTGAAAATGCTAGTCACACTCCAAATGGTTCCCCAAAAGCAAATAAGAGGCTACAACTCTATCAGACAGTCCTGCATGGTTGAATCTGTCTGAAAACGACATAAGGAAAAAGTTGCCACTCTTTCCTGGAAACATACTGATGCAAATCACACGTTTTATTTTTTTAAATAAAAAAAAGAGTATAATTGCTCATTGAATTGTAATATGAATGCAAATTAACTTACTGTAATTATACTGTGCAATTTTCTACTTTAAAAACTTTGAAAATGGAAGAGACCTGATAAGTAATTTGAACTGTAATTCTTCATTGTGTTCCTTCATTATGCAATGGTTACCATAAGCAATTTGCTCTGTTTTAATGTAAAATGTTTTTAGTTCATACCTTTGCATTGGCAGGACTTAGATACCCATTCACTCCCTCCCAAACCGCCCCCCCCCCCCGCCCCGCAACACACACACCAAGTGTACTATAGAAATTGCAAGATAAAATTAACATAGTACCAGGGAATTTGTAAAGGATTCATAATATGTTTTTATTTAGCACATTAAGTGTCTTTCTATCCTACGCCCTCAATGCGGTTTAAATTATCAGGTGATTCCTAACCAAAAGAAGTCAGATGATCAACATTCATGCTTTAATGACAAGACTTGGGCACAGTAGTAAAGAAAATGGGTTCTGGCCCCAGCTCTGCCACTAATTAATTGTGTGACCTTCCCCATTCAGCCCTCAATCCCCTCATATGTAAATTAAAAGGTTGGGGTAGGTGATTTCTAGTTTCCTTCCTAGCCCTTGCAAGCTAAGATTGCTCAGTCACTCTTTGCTCTTTGCTTTGCATTGTTTGAGCAACATGAGTGACAGTACATAAATTTATTTAGAATTAATGACGGTCTGAATGAAACGCAGCCCTTTGGTTCAGCCATTCATTGCTTGAGAATGTCTAACACAAAGATCATCTGTGGTGATGCACATATAAAAAATAGTAATTACCCATTTTCAGGCTAATAATAATTTGCTTGTGTAGTTCTCTGCATGTAGATCCTGTTAACTTCATGGGGAAGACACAGAGCTGGGATGTCATTAAAAATCAGCATCAGGCAGTGAGGAGAATGGGTAAGGCTTGGAATCACAAGCTTTGCTTTGGTATTTCCTATGGCTAATAACCACACTAGGCTCAATAGTTCATTCTTAGACTGGATGTCCTCAGCTACTTCCCTGGATGTTTTCAGCATTTAACACATAATAAATGAAAAAGCATTTGGTCACCTGTATTGGTAAATGTCTCATTTAATTTTCTCAACACCCCTGTGAAGTAGGTGCTATTATCTCTAGTTTTTCAGAAGAGGAGGAGGAGGAGGAGGAGGAGGAGGAGGAAAGAAGGAGGAGGAAAAGAAAGAAGAAGCAGCTAAGAGAAAGGAAACATCCTGCTCAGGGTCACAGAGATGACACTGTCCAGTCTATCCAGAGAGGATAGTAACATCCCTCCACTTCTGGGTTTTCGTGATAACACATACAATATAGGTAACTTTTTTCTCTCAACATATGTGATATTCTTAGAGAAAGTTTTATCTTTGTCCAAGCGTACTATGAACCTCCATTCCTCAGCTATAAAATTGCAACAAAAGTACTTACATTTCTTTAACATATACTCTTAGGTTTCCAGTTCAGCATTTATCCTATCTAAACCCACACCATTTTTCCCTTCTTCAAAACCCCAATTCCCATTTGGGAAAGTATGTGATTTCTCAGAAGCTGACTCCATCCTCAGCTCTGAGTTGGAGCACATGATCCAAGCAAGCTAAGCCAGTCAACACACTCCATTCCCTTGGCCAGAGTGGTTGACTCTGGGATTGGCAGAGAACCTAACCTTCTCCAATTAGACTTAGGCTGGAAATACTGAGACAAAAATAGCCTGTAACTCAGAAAGCAATAGCTAGGCTCCTAAAGGTAACAGACCTTATGATATAAAGCTGGACCCAAGGAGATCAAAGCAGGACACATACAAAAATCACATCCTGTCATATAACTGAGTCACTGCCTAAAGCCCGCTGGCATTACCTTACCAATAACAGAAGCCAATACATCATTTTAATCGTGTAAGCCAGCATTATTTGTTGCTTTCCATCAAAACCATGCCATAAACTCAGAGAAGAACTTTTAAATATGTAATGAAGTAATGAATGATAAATTGTAAAAATGTTACACAATCATAAATTTTAATAATGGGAATCATGACAATGATGAGGGAAGTGAAGGAGGAGATGAGTGCTGTTTAACAGATTTGGTGCTGGAATTTCATGTAGATCAGAAGTTTCCTTCAGTGATTGAAACAAATAGTTCATTTCTTTTTGTTTCTTATATTTATCTTATCATCTTCTTCTAGCAGCATATTTGTATATACTCCTGGTCAAATCACAACAGATGATGGATCTTTTTCTGACCACGCTTCCACATGTTTGCCTCCATTCTTTTGGTCTTGATAATTCCTCCTCCAGGACTACCCTGCCCCATTCCTATTTGTTGAAATCCTTTCTAATCTGCAGGACCTAGTTTAAATGAAGTCCCCAACCCCCTTCATTCTCTCTTTTGCTTCTTTTATATGTTGTGCTATTTATAATCTTGATTCCTGCCATGAATATAGTCACCTACATATTCCTAGTACTGATCAGTGACTATGTATTGAACGAATGAATGAGTGAGCATTCACTGAACAAGTCATGCACATTCATCATTATATTCAGAACGTATCACAGAAAATAGAATACTGTAGGTATTCAAAGTATTTATTAAATTTTATCAAATTGAATCTCATTTTATAAAAATATAAGCATATAATATTTAAAAAATTTCAATATGCAAAAGAAAATCAACTAGGCAAATTCCTTGTTTTATAATTGAGAACAGTAGAATTGAGAAAGGTTATGTGACTTACCTAAGGCCACACAGCAAGTTCAGACTGGGGAAAATTGCATCCTATATAATAAAAGTCTAATCTGCAAATTTTCCCCTCAGGCGGGAAGTTCGACCAACCAGGAGTTTGACCAAGGGGTGGCACTTGCTGGCCAACCTCCTGCGTCTCCTTCCCCTGGCCAGCCTGGCCTGATTGGTCCAATTGGGGTGGGCTGGCCGGACACAATCTGTGCATGAATTCATGCACTGGGCCTCTAGTTTATTTATATAATTCCTATACCAACATCTGCCAGTGTATCTTCACTGAGTACAATTACATCATTCTAATTAAAATAATTTGTTATGTTGCTGTTTTTAGTCAAAGACGCCAGCATCCATTGTCATTAAACTACTGAGTATGTATAGATCTGATAATAAAATAAATATTGAACTAAACCCCAAGAATTATAAGATAAAAAATTTACCCCTTCAAATTCCAAGAATCCGTCCTAACTGGTTTGGCTCAGTGGATAGAGTGTTGGCCTGCAGACTTAAGGATCCCAGGTTCGATTCCGGGCAAGGGCATGTACCTTGGTTGCGGGCACATCCCCAGTAGGGGGTGTGCAGGAAGCAGCTGATTGACGTTTCTCTCTCATTGATGTTTCTAATTCTCTCTCCCTCTCCCTTCCTCTCTGTAAAAAATCAATAAAATATATTTTTTTAAAAATCCAAGAATCCAATAGGGAGTATCAACATTAGATAGACACTTAACATTACATTTTGCTTGATTTAATTTATCCTATATAATAAAGAGGTAATATGCAAATTGACCATCATGCCCTTGCACAAGATGGCTGCCCCATGTGGTCACATGATGGCCTCCACAAGATGGCTGTCAGGGGAGGGCAGTTGTGGGTGATCAGGCCAGCAGGGGAGGGCAGTTGGGGGTGACCGGGCCAGCAGGGGAGCAGTTAGGCATTGATAAGGCAGGCAGGGGAACGGTTAGGGGGTGATCAGGCTGACAGGCAGAAGCAGTTAGGGGCAATCAGGCAGGCAGGTGAGCAGTTGGGAGCCAGCAGTATGTCCGACTGCCTGTTTAGGCCCAACCCCTAAACGGGCAGTCGGACATCCCCTGAGGGGTCCCCGAGATTGGAGAGGGTGCAGGCTGGGCTGAGGGACACCCCACCCCCCCAGTGTACAATTTCATGCACCGGGGCTTCCTCTAGTAATTTCATAAATGGCATATTTAAGCAGCTTAGCAGGTTCTATCTCTTCATTTAAGAATTTATCCCCAAATATATGAAAATGCATCAAATAAGCCAACTTACTTCAGAACCAAGGCCATTCCCACTTAATTTCTGACAGGGATAATTCCACTTGAGGAGTCTCTAATGACTGTGGTTTAAATTTAATATTTAACCACATATTACCTGCTTCATGGCAGAAAAGACTGAATCTTTTCTATCAATACAAAAGGAGTATCTTTAACTGATCCTCTTTCCTTCTTCAGTCTCTGTATGAGCAGTACAGCCCTGGGAATCAGAATTTGTTTTTATTTCACCAGTGTTATTTTACAATGTAGGCAACTTGACCTATTTGTGTGTCAGTCACCCATCCACGCATCCAGCCAATCAGATATTAATGCCAACCTACTTCATCTGGTTCCAAAACTCATTCATTTTTGTCATTGTGTCCCCAATACTTCCATCATTGGTACAGATGTACTATTAACCAGTCTATTAAATGAATGAGATGATGATTGCTAAAATTTGGTATACTATTTCCTTGGGAGACACTGTATGTGACTACATTTTGAGGATCCAGTTGCAGTTGGAGAATCCAGAAACCCATTTAGTGAGGTTCACAGCTGCAAATCAATTCTTAATTACCTATACCTATGTGAGAGCATCCATTATAATCCTTAAGTATCCTTGAGACTGGAGCCTTCAAAATTCTCCCTTGATATCTATTTCTCTGAACAACTATTCTGCTTCATTTATAAAGTGCCTATTTTTATCATTCGTATGGTCATTTACCCAAAAAGAAATTCCTGAGTGCCTTCCATGTGAATGATGCAGTGCTAGGAACTAAGAAATGAGAGATTAGGTCTGTTTCAAAGTAATTTTCCGAAAAATTGGAGGGAAAGATAAGTAAACATGTAGTGTTGCAAAATAGTGTCCTAAATACTATAATAGAGGTAGCTACTGAGCATTTTGAATGTTTCCCCCTACTACCTCCCCAAAGAGAGGCATTTAGGGTAAGAGAGTGATCAGCAGTCTTCAAAAGAAGGGGACTTGTAAGTTTATCAGGACAAAGGTCATCTCATCCCTTAGCTACTCACCCTTGGGATTCTTCACTACCCAAAGGGTTTCTCCAACTAATCCCTTTCCAGTGACACTGTCTCCCTGTTAAAATTCTCAAAGACGTTTCAAAGAGAGAAATCCTTGTGAAGATTTATCTCTCTCTGGGCAACCATGTGGCTCCTGCCCAGATGAGATATAACTAGTGTTCCTTTATTTGTGCTCAAACTTGCACTCCATTGGTTAAGACTGCAATGCATTTCATTCATTTTTAGAGAAAGACATACCTTCTGTAAGTTTTGTTTTCAAAGAAGTCAACAAAGAACTGGATTCTAAGAGAAAAAATATTGTGTGATGGATACATAACCTGAAACCCAAATCTGGTTATGCCATGCCCTTATTTAAAAGCATTTAATGGCTCCCCAGTGCCCACAGGATGAAATCTCATGTCTATGATCTCACGTATGGGCCCTCTAAGGTAAGAACCTGCCCTTCCAGCAGCAACAGCTCTTAGGAAATTCCCTGCACATTGGAAACCGCCAGGCAGACTTCCTTTAGGCTGTGGGCAGACAAATCATTGAGGGGTTTTAGTGGAGAAGTGATAACAGCTGATCTACACTTTCAGAAGCTTATTCTACATTCCCTGAACAGAGTAACTATCTCAGGAAAATCCGTAATAGCTCAATTTCCTCCTTCAAAAACCTTCATTCTAATGAGGCAGGCCATAAATCAGGAAACAAAAAGTAAAGAGAAAATGAGTAACAAAAATGTTCACATAATCTTGCCTTAAATATAAAACTATGAAGTGTCCTGGCTATATTTATTATTACTTCTATAAACTTGTCAACTGGAAGGTTTGCAGACAGCCTCCCTGAGCTATCCCAGGGACAATCCATTTAGTATTATCAGATAACTGGGAATCTTGACAAATCCTGAATTGTCACGGATAAAAATATCACTCTCTATGCCCAGCCATCATGCACTCACATGCCTGTGGCTGTATATGTAAGTTATTGGAAATGAATAGTTATTGTGATACTGTTTTCATTCATGTATGTAGTCTGCCTTGAATTCAGAGGATGATGTTATTTTTTCCTTTGTGCAAAATAAAATACAAAACACAAAAATCTTAAATCATTAAGAAATGACACAACTTACATATCTACTTACTTTTCTAACACTCTCCTACAACTTGGAGAGTGAGATATAACTGACATTTGAGTGTCCTATTATTATATTGAACAAATAATCACTGCATTTGTCTCCTTTAATGAATTAATTAATATAATCAATAGCTATTGAGCATCTATTAGAGAAAACAAAAACAAAGCATTGTCCAAGATATTATCCTTGCCTTCAAGGGGCAGAGAGTTTCCATTCATTTTGAGTTCTCACTCGTGTAAAATAAAAGCCAATAGAGAACACAGTTCAGCCTGTCTTATTCCATTATGCTATCAAGCCACTCCCTCCACACACACACACTAGAAACAATGATTAAAAATAGGCATTACAATATTATTGTCCCCAGGTCTAAATGAAATCTCATAGACTGTACACTCCAAATGTTGGTTTGGTTCTCATCTTTCCACTTCTGACTTAAGGCTCATATTTTTTCCATGGAAACTTTTATTCACATACTAGAGGCCAGGTGCATGAATTCGTGCACAGATGGGGCCCAGCCGGCCTGCCCTGATAGGGGCCCATCAGGCTGGGCCAGCAGGGGGGGGGGGTGTTGTGGGCAGTTGGTTAACTGGCCCTGCCCCCAATCAGGATATCAGGGGCCAGGGCAGCCTGGTTGGGGGGCTGATTGGGGCCTGGATCAGGCTGGTTGACTGCTGCAGTGCATATCATAGCCACTGGTTATTCTGGTTGTTCAGCCATTCCAGCTGCTGGGCTTTTATATATATAGATATGTTTATATTTATGGCTCAATTTCTAACTAGGATTGTGACTCCTTCCAAGATATATCAGTTGAACTTGTCTTGGATAAGCATTCTGCCCCCATCTGAGCTGGGGTTCATAATAATATAATGCCTATTTTGAGGAACAACTCCCCATCCTGTTCACCATGTTTTAACAAGCCCCCATCAAACAGCAAAGCATAAACCCACACTTTAAAAGAGAAATGTGTAAATGTAAGAAATATGATAGAACATAAATCCTAAGTTAGGATTCTTACTTCTTCTGTGGCATTTAAAAGACACGCAAATGCTACATTAAAATAGTGACCAAAACCAAGAAAGTCTAGGCATGCCATCTTGTGAAGATGCCCATTGCCACCACATCATCGGGATGCCTACCTCCTTCTTTACTGCTTCAGTGCCTTTTGGACCTGATTCCACAGGTGGTTCGCAGGCAGAGGGTGGACTATTTAGCTGCCTTAAGAAACTCTTTCCCAACCTTTCCAATGGCTATGAAGCTCTTATGTCTGCCATTCAGTGACTTTTTAAAAAACTCAACTTATGAAAATGTGACATATTTGACTTGACTTGCTGTATTGGTTAGGTTGATTTTGTTGATTCTAGAATTATTTAGAGTGTTAAGTATATGACAGACCTGCGTATCCCACCACTGAAGATACACGAGCCAACAAGACAGCTGTGATCTCTGCCTTGAGATAGCTTCCCATCTTGTGGTATTTTATAAAATATATAAAAGGTATTTTATAGATTAATTCATGGCTATATCCCCGGTGTGTCTTTTGGGGGATTTTTCTTGTTTGTTTGATTATTTTTTTTATTAGGGGTTTCTAGTAGAGGCAACAGATTTAGTTTCTTTTACTCTTAAAGCTCCTTATGCTCCTGAAGTTTGTATAATAGGAGAATAAGTCTTGCTATTATTCAACTGGAAGAAAATGACTAAAATATAAAAGACCAAGGGAGAGAGGCCATAGTGGCTTAAATTCACACTAAAGTGTAAACAACTGACACTGGACATTATTGGATTTCTTCATTTGAGAAAGAGAGAGAAACTTATTTATACATTCATCAGTTGCTACTTGTATGTGCTCTGACCAGGGATTGAATTCACAACCTTGGCATATCAGGACAACTCTCTTACCAACTGACCTATTTGGCCAGAGCTTGCATATCCTATATAGTAAAAGCTTAGTATGCAAATTGTCCCCTTGACCTGGAGTTGTCCAGGAGTTCAACCAGGGGGCGGGCCAGCCAGGGCAAAGGAGGGAGGCCCCAGCTGCCGGGGGAAGGGAGAGAGTACCTGACCCGGCAGCCGGCAGCTGCTAGGGACCCTCCCAGTGCATGGATTTCTTGCACCAGGCCCTCTAGTTATTTTGTAAGCAAAGCTTGTGAAGGAGGAGGGGTAAACGGGAGGCTATATTGGGTTCTAAATTAGGGTAATCACAGTAGAGAGAAACAATGTTATGAGGGAGAAATTGCCTACTGAATAATCAAGCTTGTGGTGGCTCCTTTGCAATATTTTCTTTTTTTGTTTAGGTTATCAATTAATTTGATTTTTTTCCATTTTTTTAAATTAAGGTATTACATTTGTAGATATCTTCCCATTGCCCACCCCCTCACCCCACTCCCATACATGCCCTCACCCCCCAATGTCTTGCGTCCATTGGTTATGCTTATATGCATGCATACAAGTCCTTCAGTTGATCTCTTATCTCCTCCACCTCTCCCTAACATTCCCACTGTAATTTGACAGTCTGTTTGATGCTTTACTGCCTCTGTATCTATCTTTTTGTTCATCAGTTTATAATGTTCTTTATTATCCACAAATGAGTGAGATCATGTGGTATTTTTCTTTCATTGACTGGCTTATTTCACTTAGAATAATGCTCTCCAGTTCCATCCAGGTTGCTGCAAATGGTAAGAATTCCTTCTTTTTTATGGCAGCATAGTATTCCATTGTGTAGATGTACCATAGTTTTCTGATCCAGTCATCTCCTGACAGGCACCTAGGATGTTTCCAAATCTTAGCTATTGTAAATTGTGCTGCTATGAACATAGGGGTGCATATATCCTTTCTGATTGGTGTTTCTAGTTTCTTAGGATATATTCTTAGGAGTGGGATTACTGGGTCAAATGGGAGTTCCATTTTTAGTTTTTTGAGGAAACTCCATACTGTTCTCCACAGTGGCTGCACCAGTCTGCATTCCCACCAGCAATGCACGAGGGTTCCTTTTTCTCCGCATCCTCACCAGCACTTGTCCTTTGTTGATTTGTTGATGATAGCCATTCTGACAGGTGTGAGGTGGTACTGCATTGTCGTTTTGATTTGCATCTCTCAGATAATTAGTGACTTTGAGCATGTTTTTATATGTCTCTTGGCCTTCCTTCTGTCTTCTTTCTAAAAGATTCTATTTAGGTCCATTGCCCATTTTTTTTTTTTTGATCATTTATTTTCCTTTTATTAAGTTGTATAAGTTCCCTGTAAATGTTGGAGATTAAGCCCTTATCGGTGATAACATTGGCAAATAATTCTCCCATGCAGCGAGCTTTCTTGTAGTTTTGTTGATGGTTTCTTTTGCTGTGCAAAAGCTTTTCATTTTGATGTAGTCCCATTTGTTTATTTTCTCTTTAGTTTCCATTGCCCTAGGAGTGGTATCAGTGAAGAAATTGCTTCGGCATATGTCTGAGATTTTTCTGCCTGTGGATTCTTCTAGTATTTTTATGGTTTCCCATCTTATGTTTAAGTCCTTTATCCATTTTGAGTTTATTTTTGTGTATGACAGAAGTTGGTGGTCTGGTTTCATTTTTTTGCATGTATCTGTCCAATTTTCCCAACACCATTTATTGAAGAGACTGTCTTGACTCCATTGTATGCTCATGCCTCCTTTGTCAAATATTAATTGAGCATAGTGGTTTGGGTTGATATCTGGGTTCTCTATTCTATTCCATTGGTCTATATGCCTGTTCTTGTGCCAGTACCAGGCTGTTTGAGAACAGTGGTTTTGTAATACAGCTTGAAATCTTGTATTGAGATCCCTCCTACTTTGTTCTTCTTTCTCAGGATTGCTGTGGCTATTCAGGGTCTTTTTTAATTCCAGATGAATTTTTGGAGAGTTCTTTCTAGGTCTGTGAAATATGCCATTGGTATTTTAATGGGGAATGCATTGAATCTATACATTGCTTTGGGTAGTATGGACATTTTAATGGTGTTGATTCTACCAATCCATGAACACGCTATGCCCTTCTATCTATTTATGCTTTCCTCTGTCTCTTTTTTCAATGTCTTGTAGTTTTCTGAGTAGAAGTCTTTTACCTCCTTAGTTAAGTTTATTCCTAGGTATCTTAAATTTTTTGGTGTGATGGTAAATGGGATTGTTTTTTTAGTCTCTCTTTCTGTAAGTTCACTATTGGTGTATAGAAATGCCATATATTTCTTGGCGTTAATTTTGTATCCTGCTACATTGCTGAATTCATTTATTGAGTCTAATAATTTTTTGATTGAGTCTTTAGGGTTTTCTATGTACAGTATCATGTCATCTGCAAATAAAGACAGTTTTACTTCTTCTTTTCCAATTTGGATGCCTTTTATTTCTTCTTCTTCTCTAATCGCAATGGCTAGTACTTCCAGTACTATGTTGAACAGGATTGGTGAAAGGGGGCATCCCTGTCTTGTTCCTGTTCTTAGGGGAAATGATTTTAGGTTTTGTACATTGAGTATGATGTTGGCTGTGGTTTTGTCATATATGGCTTTTATTATATTGATGTATGATCCTTCTATTCCCACCTTGCTGCGAGTTTTTGTCAAAAATGGGTGTTGGATTTTGTCAAATGCTTTTTCTGCATCAATTAATATGACTATGTGATTTTTATATCTCAATTTGTTTATGTGATGTATCACATTTATTGATTTGTGGATATTGTACCATCCTTGCATCCCTGGGATAAATCCTACTTGGTCATGGTGTATGATCTCTCTGACATACTGCTGGATCCAATTTGCTAGAATTTTGTTGAGGATTTTGGCATCTATGTTCATGAGGGATAATGACCTGTAATTCTCTTTTATTGTGTTGTCTTTATCTGGTTTTGGTATTAGGATGATGCTGGATTCATAGAATGAGCTTGTAAGTGTTCCTTCTTCTTGAATTTAAAAAAATATATATTTTTATTGATTTTTTACAGAGAGGAAGGGAGAGAGATAGTTAGAAACATCGAAGAGAGAAAAACATTGATCAACTGCCTCCTGCATGCCCCTCACTGGGGATGTGCTCGCAACCCAGGTACATGCCCTTGACCGGAATCAAACCTGGGACCTTTCAGTCTGCAGGCTGACCCTCTATCCACTGAGCCAAACCGGTTTCGGCCCTCTTGAATTTTTTGAAATAGTCTGAGGAGGATAGGTTTTAGTTCTTCCTTGAATGTATGGTAAAACTCCCTGGTGTAGCCATCTGGCCAGGGCTTTTATTTGCTGGAAGCTTTTTGATGACTGCTTCAATTTCGTCCATAGTTATTGGCCTATTGAAATTTTTAGATTAGATTCTTCCTGATTGAGTTTTGGAAGGTTGTATTTTTCTAGGAATATGTCCATTTCCTCCAGGTTGTCTAGTTTGTTGGAATAGAGTTGTTCATAATATTTTTTTTTAATAAATCTTTATTGCTCAGATTATTACAGGTGTTCCTCTTTTATTTTTCCCCATAGCTCCCCTCCACCTGATTCCCCACCCCACCCCATGCCCTTACCCCCTGCCACTGTCTTCATCCATAGGAGTAAGATTTTTGTCCAATCTCTTCCCGCACCCCTCACACCTGCTTCCCCTGAGAATTGTCAGTCCACTCCCTTTCTATGTCTCTGATTCTATTATATTCACCAGTCCATTCTGTTCTTCAGATTTTTCATTCACTTGATTTTTAGATTCACTTGTTGGTAGGTATGTATTTGATGTCATTTTGTTGTTCATAATTTTTATCTTTACCTTTTTCTTCTTCTTCCTCTTCTTAAAGGATACCCTTCAGCATTTTGTGTAATCCTGGTTTGGTGGTGATGAACTCCTTTAGCTTTTTCTTGTCTGTGAAGCTCTTTATCTGACCTTCAACTCTGAATGATAGCTTTGCTGGGTAGAGTAATCTTGGTTGTAGGTTCTTGCTGTTCATCACTTTGAATATTTCTTGCCACTCCCTTCTGGCCTGCATAGTTTCTGTTGAGAAATCAGCTGACAGTCGTATGGGTACTCCCTTGTAGGTAATTAACTGTTTTTCTCTTGCTGCTTTTAATATTCTCTCTTTGTCTTTTGCCCTTGGCATTTTAATTATGATGTGTCTTGGTGTAGTCCTCTTTGGATTCCTCTTGTATGGGGTTCTGTGCGCTTCCTGGACTTGTAAGTCTATTTCTTTCACCAGGTAGGGAAAGTTTTCTGTCATTATTTCTTCTAATAGGTTTTCAATATTTTGATCTCTCCCTTCTTCTGGCACCCCAAAAATTCGGATGTTGGTTCGCTTGAAGTTGTCCCAGAGGCTCCTTACACTATCTTCATATTTTTGGATTCTTTTTTCTTTTTGTTTTTCTGGTTGGATGTTTTTTGTTTCCACATATTTCAGATCTTTGGTTTGATTCTTGGGGTACATTGATCTACAGTTGAGTTTCTGCATATTCTTTATTTCAGACAGTGTATGCTTCATTTCTGACTGATCCTTTTCCATTTTTTTGGCATTCCCATTAAGCTCCTTGAAGGTCTCATCAAGTTTCTCAGCGGTTTTAAGAAGATTCTTGAGTAACCTTATAAATGTGGTTCTGAACTCTACGTCATCCAGTAGTTTGCTTTCCTCCGTTTGTTTCATTCGTGACATGTTTCTTTGTCTCCACATTTTGGCTGCTTCCCTGTGTTGATGGAGTAGCTTTGTGTGGTAGGTGATCTATAGGGGGCAGTAGCTCAGCCTCCTCAATCACATGAGGTGGATGCTCTTGGTACACCCCTTTGTGGGCTGAGTGCAAAGTCTTGGTGTAGTTAAGCCTTAATTGCCATTGGTACACTGGGAGGAATTGACCTCCAGGCCAATTAGCTGTGAGCACTCCCTGTGTCTATAATGGAATAACTGCTGCGCTGAAGGCACGCTTATGGGGCAGGACTTGTTTCAGTGGGGCTTTGGTGCTCAGTGAGTCTGCCTCTTGAATGTGTCACTTATGGATGTGAGGAGTTGAAATCTGGTGTCTCACACTGACGACTAGGTACACTGGCTTCTGGATCTCCAATGGGGTGCAGGTCAGCTACTGTCTGAGGCCACTCAGCAGGAGCTACAGTGAGAGCTGCAGTTTTCTCCTCTTTGCTTGGGGTTTGGAGGTTTTGGAGCTGTCTGACCCAGGCTGCAAGTTTGCTAGGTTAAGCTGCGATAGGGCACGCCTTTCTTATGCTAACTGAGCTGCTTGGAGCTTGGGTGGGTTTGTAGGTTGAGCAGGGCAGGGCCTCAGGGTGTCACTAGGTTAGGGCGTGGCAAACAGCAATGGCTGCTAGTTAGCCGGCTCTGAGTCCCCAAGGGCATCCGCGAGTCCGGTGCCCCAGTGCAGTAAACAATTATTCCTGCATGCAGCTCTGCAAGCAAGCCCCCCTCACTGGCACACAGTCCAGCTTCTCCCCGTAGGAGTTTGGGTCCCCTGCGTCTCCCCAGAGACTGGATTTCAGAGTAATCGGGGGCTTGTCTCCGTTTGGGTTGAAAAAAGCAACGCACCCAGTCGCCCGCAGCCAGCCCAGATCACACGCCTCCGTACCTCAGCTTTTCAGCGCTCGTGCATGTCTCAATGCTCTTTTCTCTTTCCTTCTAGTTGTAGAACTTCCACTCAGCCAGCTTTCCCGTGGTTCTGGGTGATAGACGTTTTGTCTTTTAGTTACAGTTTAAATTGTTGTAGGAGGCAGCCATAATATTTTTTAACAATCCTTTGTATTTCTGTGGGGTCTGTTGTTATTTCTCCTCTTTCATTTCTGATTTTGTTTATTTGGGTTCTCTTTCTTTGCTTCTTGGTGAGCCTGGCTAGAGGTTCATCAATCTCGTTTATCCTTTCCAAGAGCCAACTCTTGGTTTTGTTGATCTTTTGTATTGTTTCTTTGGTCTCTATGTTGTTTATCTCCACTCTGATTTTTATTATATCCTTCCTTCTGCTTACACTGGGCTTTTCTTGTTGCTCTCTTTCTAACTCTTTGAGTTGTAGGGTTAGATAATTTATTACCATTGTTTCTTGTTTTTTTTGCAGTTGGCTTGTAGAGCTATGAACTTCCCTCTCAAGACTACTTTCGCTGTGTCCCATAGATTTTAGATTGTTGTGTTTTCATTGTCCTTTGTTGCCATGATGTTTTTTATTTCTTCCTTGATCTCTCTGGTAAACCAGTCATTGTTTGATAGCATATTGTTTAGTCTCCATGTGTTTGATTATTTTGGATTGTTTTTATTGTAGTTGATTTCCAGTTTTATGCCATTGTGATCTGATAAGATGCTGGATATGATTTCTATCTTCTTGAATTTGAAGAGACTTTGCCTGTGTCCTAATATGTGGTCTATCCTTGAAAATGTTCCATGTACGTTGGAGAAGAATGTATATTCTGTATCCTTGGGGTGGAATGTTCTAAAGATGTCAATTAAGTCCATCTGATCTAGTGTGTCATTTAGGATTACTGTTTCTTTGCTGATTTTTTTTGTTTGGTTGATTTATCCAGTGGTGTCAGTAGGGTATTAAAGTCCCCTACTATGACTGTATTGCTGTCAATCTCTCCCTTGATATCTTCCAGAAGTTTTTTTTATGTATTTGGGTGCTCCTGTATTGGGTGCATATATGTTTACCAGAGTTATATCTTCTTGTTGAATTGCTCCCTTTAGTATTATGTAGTGGCCTTCCTTATCTCTTATTACAGCCTTTACTTTGAGGTCTATTTTATCAGATATAAGTATTGCTACCCCAGCTTTTTTCTCATTTCCATTTGGCTGAAAAATGTTTTTCCATCCCTTTACTCTCAGTTTGTGTGAATCCGTTGTTCTGAGGTGGGTCTCTTGCAGACAGCAAATATATGGGTCATGTTTTTTTTTTATCCATTCAGCTACTGTATGTCTTTTAATTGGTGCATTTAATCCATTTACATTTAATGTTGTTATTGACGAGTACATGTTTGTTGTCATATTTTTCCTTTATGTTTGTGTTTCTTCTTGCCTTTCTCTTTCTTCTTTTTACAGCAGTCCCTTCAGCATTTCTTTCATTGCTGGCTTGGTAGTGATAAACTCTCTTTGTCCTTTTTGTCTGTGAATCTCCTGATTCCACCTTCAATTTTGAATGGTAGCCTTGCTGGTTATAGTATTTTTGGGTTCAGTCCCTTGCTTTGCATCACTTTGTAAATTTCATTCTATTCCCTTCTAACCTGGTGTGTTTCTGTTGAGAAATCCATTGATATTCTAATAGGAGAACACTTACAGGTAACTTTCTATCTCTCTCTGGCAGCCTTTAAGATTCTTACTTTGTCATTGGTGTTTGCCAATTTAATTATGATGTGTCTTGGGGTCAGTCTTTGAGGGTTCATCTTGTTTGGGACTCTATGTGCTTCTTGGACTTGCATGGTTTTTTCCTTGCCAGTATCAGGGACATTTTCTGTCATTATTTCTTCAAACAGGTTTTCTACTCCTTGCTTCTCTTTCTCTCCTTCTGGTACCCCTATCATCCAAATATTGTATCGTTTTGTGTTGTCCCAAAGCTCCCTTAGGCTTTCCTCTTGTTTTTTAAGTCTTCCTTCCAGTTGCTGCTGTGTTTGTGTGTTTTTTCCTACTTTGTCTTCTAATTCACTGATGCAGTCCTCAGCCTCTTCTAGTTTACTGTTTAAGCCTTCCATTGTGTTCTTTATTGCAGCTATGTCGTTCTTCATCTCCTCTTGGTTCTTTTTCATGTTGGCTACATTCTCATTCAGCTCCTTATAATTCTCATTGAGTTGCATGTATTTGTCATCCATCCATTTAAACATCCTTATAACCATTACTCTGAATTCTTCCTCTGTTAAGTTGCTAGCCTCAATTTCATTTATCTCCCTTTCTGGTGATTCCTCTTTTTCTTTCCTTTAGGGGTTGCTTTTTTTGTCTTCCCATGTCTTTCTGTAATGTAATTGTAGATCCAATTGCTTTGCTACCCAGGTTCTTTTGGGGATGGTGCTACTGCTGTAATCTTTCAGTTCTCCTGGGCTTGGTAATCTAGTGTAGCTCCCGACTTGAGCTATTTGGGTTCTCTTGATGTAGGCCTGTGAGTTTGAGAGGCACAACTGCGGTATCTAGAAGTCAGCAGCTGTGGAGGGGAGTGTCCCAGTTTTTGCTGTCTTGTACCCTTAGTTGAAATTATATGTGCCCAGTGGGGACTCACAGTGGCACCCAGGAACCATCTGTTGGGGTGATGGGATTCTGCGGGCCTACACTCTGGAAAGGTGAGACTGTGGTGTCCAGAGTTCTGTAGTTGTGGGGTGGGCAGACACAGCGTTTGCTGCTGTACCTGTGGTGGATAGGCACTCACTCCCAGTGGTAGCTCACAGGGGCACCCATAGTACGTTTGCCTGCAAGGCACACTGAAGCTCTCTGAAGGGCCCTGGCAGTGTAGCCGTGTAATTGAGGTGTCTGTGGGCAGGTCTCCAGGATGGGTGAATTCAGAATTTCTACTGTTGTGGGGGGAGTGTGCCCCTGTTTGTCCAAGATCACACCCAGGGAGAGCACACAGTGGCTCCCACTAGGACCCTGTGGGTAGATGGGCTCAGGGTGCCTGCCTGTTGGAAATTCGCATCTGTGGAGGTGCGTTAGCTGGCGCAGAGCTCTGATGCACTCTGAGGGGTCCTGACACTGAGGTTGAGCAGCTGGGGTAAATGTGGGCAGTTATTCAGAAAGAGGGAGTTCAGAATTTCTACTGTGGGGCAGCGCGTCCTTGTCTGTACACAATCGCACCCAGCAGGGGTTCAAAGCAGCTCCCCAGAGGACCCTGGGGATATATGGGCTCAGGATGCCTGCCCTTTGGAAATGTGCACATCTGTGGCAGTGAGTTTGCTGGCACAGAGCTCTGATGCACTTTGAGGGGCCCTGGCACTGAAGTTACTCTGCTGGGGTGTCTGTGCAGGTGTCCAGGATGAGTGAATTCAGAATTTCTACTGCTGGGGGCAGCGTGTCCCTGTTTGTCCAAGATCACGCTCAGCCAGGTCTCACAGCAGCTCCCACAAGCACCCTGTGGGTAGATGGGCTCAGGGCGCCTGCCCATTGGAAGTGCGTGTGCGGACTGGCTGTTATGTTTGCCTGCGCAGAGCTCTGACACACTTTGAGCAGTGGCCCTGGCACTGAAGTTAAACAGCTGGGATGTATGTGGTCAGTTATTCAGCAGGAAGGAATTCAGAGTTTCTACTGCGGGGCAGCATGTCCTTGTCTGTACAGAATCACACCCTTCAGGAGCTCAAAGCAGCTTCCCAGAGGACCCTGTGGGTATATGGGCTCAGGGTGCCTTCCCTTGTCTGTTGAGGTAAGTTTGCAGACGCAGTGCTCTGATGCACTCTGAGGGGCCCTGGCACTGAAGTTGCACAGCTGGGGTGTCTGTGCGCAGTTATTTAGGAAGAGGGAGTCCAGAATTTCTACTACAGGGCTGCGTGCCCTTGTCTGTACAAAATCACACCCGCGGGGGCTCCCAGTGGCTCCCAGGCGCTGCAGTGGAGTACCCTGGCTGCCTGCAGGCACTGGAAATACTCGAATGTTTTGTCCAGAGTTCTGCTGCTGGGGAGGAGGAGGTTGAACTTACTGCTGCCAAGCAGTGCACCTTTGGAGGTGGAGGTCCCAGGGTCTGTGGGTCTGCGGGTGGGGCAGCAGGATTTTGGCTGGAGTGGCTGCTGGGCCGCAGGGCAGTTCCAAGGCCTGTCTGGTTGGTGGCGTTGATGAGTTCCTAAAAAAAGGCCGTTCTCCCCTTCAAGATGGCGTGGGCTCAGTGCTGGAGTCCCGCAGTCCAGGAGTGCCTGCAGCGGTGGTAATCTCTCCTTGTCCAAGATAGCCTGTCTACCAGCCCCTGCTGCTCCTGCAAGATTTCACTGTCCCTTACTCACTCACACACACACCACGCACATCCACACACTCTCCTTTCATACCCTCACTCACTCACTTCCTCTCCCTCACCTCCGTCCTGCCAGCCGCCATCTTCCTTTCTCTGCAATATTTTCTTTTTGCTGAAAAGAATATTAGATTTGAAATCAGAAGTTCTGGGTTTTTGTTTGGGCTCTACCACTCCACTGTGTGGCTCTGAAGAAGGTCCCTACTCTCTCTGGGACTTAAGTTATCTAAGAAAAGGGAGAACATAGTCTGCCCTACTATCTCAAACATTGGTTAGGAAGGTGCTATTGATCGTAGGCTTTCCTCATGTGAAGTGCAGATAAGGCAGGAGCACTATTCCACCACAATGGATGCTCAAATCATTTATAACCCAACACATGCATGAAACAAGTGTATGTTGGGGTACTGATTTAAAATTAATTATACACGCATGAATCTTCATTATTCTGATTACAAAGTTCTAATCTCAAACTTTAAAACAGTAACTTTCAAATTACCCAAAGCCATGATTTCAGATTATAGCAACAGAGGATTTCTTTATGCCTTTTAAAGGACTCCTTACATCACAGAGTTTATCTCACACTCTGGAAATAAATATGTTCCAGTAGGATTGGCTTTTGTTATCTAGTCACCCCACCATTAACATATGGGATAGATATTTAATATAAAAGACCATAACATTTTTAAAGCAGTATGCTTTCCTGGTTTACAGGTAAAGCATTATGGTCTTTTATGGTTTTGTTTTATACTAGCCATGGTTTAATTGCAGGTCACAACAGTCAATGGGTTTGTTAAGTCCTTCACTCTGGCATTCATACCCTGGCTCCTCCTTGACTTGGGTGGATCAGCTAATTCTAGACACGAGGCTCCTCGAGGACCACCGGCTTCCAGACACATCTCTGCATTTGTCCCGCTTTGGTAACTCTCCCCACTTGCCCTCCATCGGCTTGGAGCCCTTGCTGAGAGGTTAATTTACTGCAGTTCAGAGAAGGTTAGCTTCTGCCCACAGACACATGGAGAAAGGTGAACCTCTAAGATTTGAACTTAGTTTTCTGCGACACTAAAGCCCATATTTGTTCTTTCAACTACACCCTGCTGATGTAGAGAGCATCTGATTTCTCCATATGAGAATCCCTTTCTTAGTGGGAGAAACCTGGGTTACAGTATTGTATTAAAAAAAAAAAAAACAACCTATGTTAAAAGATGTGTTGTAATGTGTAGGACAAAGAGGGCTATTTAAATTGAAATCATTTTCCTGGTATCTAAGATCTCTAAATCTCATGCACATTAAGCTTGAATTAACACTAACAAGGGCCTAACAGCTTTGATGCTGTGTTCTTAGGTAATTAAATTCTTAGAAAATCATTCTGCATTTGAGGGAGAAGCGAAGGACACAGGGAGTTCAGTTTTAATTCAAAGTCACTTACACACTGTTACCTGCTGTTTCCAGGCCTTCAAGGGATCAGCAGGGAGGGTTTGATATTTAAAATGAGGATCTCTCTCTTTCCATATTCTGAAGCAGAGGGTAGAATTGTCACCTGGAACTCTTCCAAAGCTATCACTTTACTTTGGCATCTATCATCTACCAGAAGATCCATCCAGGCCACTTTGCAACCTAAAGCCAAAGGTCCTAGCAGCACTGTCCCTTTCTTCACAGCCACACCCCACTTTATATGTACAAAGTGCTTTATAGTTGATAAAGACATTTTTACATTCCTTACTGCATGTGACCCTCAGAGCCACCTGCAGATGTTTGAAAGATGGCACATTCTTCCAAGCCATCTTCCAAAGACAGACTGCCTGGCTGCCCACAGGACTCACAAGGTGGCATTTACCTTGGGCAAATCATCCGAAAGCTAATGTTTGACCCTAAGATTTTGTCATGAAATACAGCTTGTCTGTCTCAGAAGTGAGCAGGCTTGGGAATACCGGCTCCCAACCACAAACCTTATAGGAGACTGCAGAAGACATGTGAATTCCAACTTAAGATTTTAGGATGAGAAATAGAACTGCCAGTGGGTGACGTTAAATCAGCATGGCCAGGATATTTTGTTCCAGGACAGCTGAGTTATCAGAAAATAGTTTGATTCAAGATGAAATGAAATAACTTGCCATAAGTCATTCAGCTTGTAGTTGGAGAAAACAACTTTGAACAGGGGTGGAGGGGCTGGTGGTCCTTGAGCAAGGTTGGATAGGCACCATGGACATGTACTTCAATCCTCTCTTTACTGTCTTTCTTTGACTGTTTTCTCACCCCTCCTATGGGTCAATAAGGTGTGACTTCAGCTTTTTTCTTTTTTGAGAGGTGAAATCTGTTACTTTAAGGTAATTTTGTATATTTCTGCTTTGAAATGATATGTGTTGGTTTAGAGTTGGAGCCTCAGACAGTAACCTTACTTCCTAGGCTAAGGTAGCACCTTACTACTAAGACACAACTTTTCTGGCAGTAGGTTGAAGTCCCAATTATTATCCCCATTTTTCATGTGAGGGACTGGAGACTCAGAGAATTTGTATGACCCAGTGAAGGTCATGCAGCCATGCGCAGAGGTTCTAGAATAGAATCCACACTTTGGGTTCCAGGTCTCATGCCCCTTCTACTATATCACAATGCCTATGGATAACAATAATCATAATATTGAATGAATTCTGTCCTAAATATTTTAATGTACTGATTCATTTGTTCATCACAGCAGCTCTATAAAGTAGTTCTCACTATTATTATTATTTTAATTTTATACGTGATGAAATTGTGACGCAGAGAAACCAAATAACTGGTTCAAGGTCACACAGTAAGAGGCAGAACCAGGATGTAAACTCAGGCAGTTTGGCCCCAGGATGTGTACTTTTAAACACATCCTCACAAGGAGCAGAAAGAATACTGTCTTTCTTGTGAGGAGTTTCAGGGAGTGACAGGGGGTCCTTGACTTGGCCAAATGTTCTTTTCTTACCCTTTGACCAAAACTAAAATTCCAACACTGAGGCCTCATTCTGGTTTATAGAAGGTTTGCCAGGCTTCTTCAAGTGCAAAGAGTCACTCATCAGTTACTCACATAACAGTAGTAGGGGACACCTGAGGAGATGAAGGTTTTGTGAATGGAGATTATACCACACCAGGATCCTATAAGAGATGGGGAGCTCAACCTCTGAATCTGAGAGTCCCAAACAAGCAGAAAAATTCTATGTACTCTCTGGGATCCTCACATCAATCCAATGCAGTAATTATTACTAACTCAGTGAGTAAAGTAACACCTGCAACACTACAGTTTGTAGTGGAGGAATAAGAATTCAAACACTGACCTGTCTGGTTCCAAAGCAACGCTCTTTCTAACATAGCGTGATTGCTATAAGGACATAAACATGTCACTGAGGTCACAATCCCACCCCCACTCCCAACTCCCTCCTCCTGAAGGCTTTCCCAAAGGGAAGATTGTAATCTGTAATTGAACCAGACTATCAAATGTCAGAAGAATCCATGATTAGCCAACAGAATATGGGGAACATTTCAAGAAAGATTTCTGAGTGTTTGTTTGTAAAATGCCATCCCCATAAAGTCCTTAATTCAATTACTCCCAGCTTCAATAGCCAACTGACAGCTCAGAAGCCAGTGTAAGCAGTTACTGTTAATACAAGAAACCTGAATAAATGTTTCTCTGGTTTGGAAAGATGCTGTCAAATTCCAGGGAAGGGAGGGAAAACCAGAGGGTCAGTGTATAGAGCGCCTGGGAAAGGCCCCTGAGCTGATTGTCATCTGAATCCAGCGGTGCCCTGCAGAGCCATGCCCTGGAAATATACCTTGCCAGAGGCAGGTGTGTTGTCAGCTTGACCTTCAGTTCAGGTGCCAGGGGGTGAGTTTCATTATCTAAATCCAACCAAGCACCAGGAACAAACATGATTATCCGGGTCCACCCAGAAGTGACGATTACAAAGAAGACACAAGAATGCACATAATCTCCTTTGTCTTGGGCTTTAGTAAAACTTCATGGTGTTTTGCTGTATAAAATAAAGACGCTGGCCCTAAATGGTTTGGCTCAGTGGATAGAGCTTCGGCCTGCGGACTGAAAGGTCCCAGGTTCGATTCTGGTCAAGGGCATGTACCTTGGTTGCGGGCACATCCCTAGTAGGGGGTGTGCAGGAGGCAACTGATGGATGTTTCTCTCTCATCGATGTTTCTAACTCTCTATCCCTTTCCCTTCCTCTCTGTAAAAAATCAATAAAATATATTTTTTAAAAAAAGACGCTGTATCAGCTCTGGGTCACTGTCAAGGTCACTGTCATTTGGCCAAGTCAAGGATCCCCTGTCACTCCCATCAGAGGACAGCTGTCCCACCCAGCCCCAGCTTTTTCCTTCTATCTCTGTGTCTGTCTTTTTCTTTCATTTTCTTAATCCCCAGCCCATCTACTCAGGAACCACCCGGACCACTCTCTAGCCACGCTGGATGCGGAAAAGAGAGAAATATTTATAGGTCAGGACTGAACATTTCCTGGGCCTCTATGATGGGCAAACACATTTATAATTCCCCAGAATCCTCTCAATAACCCCACACAGTGAGAACTACAGATGGAGAAACTGAAGTGAAGTTACTGTAAGCCACCAGATAGAGTCGCAGAGCTTGTAATCATCGGAGCTCTGCATTCAGGGCAACACTGTCCTTTCCCATGACCTCAGCAGTCCCATGGCTTAGTTTGTTCATGTCCATTTTCAGACAGCTACAACTGTCTATAAAGGTTAAATTTATGTAACCATTTCTAGCAAGTATTCTTTCTGCTCCATAGATCCTTAAATATTCTAGGTTCCAGGCTCCACCTAGTACAATGTGAACATCTTAATGCACTTCTAAAGAAAAGAAAATGTAAAGGACCCTGAAATAGGCATCTTTTGAAGAGAGACCATACCTCACCTGTAATAGGCATCATTGTACTTTCAATGCCTTGTCCAGAGTAGGTACACAAAAAAGATGAGAGGGAGGGAGAAAAAAAGGAGGAGAGGGAGGAAAAAAGCAATTACTGTAGAAGAAAAAGTAAACTGGTAGAATTTGGGAACTGATTATATGGGAAGGAGTTAGAGAAAAGAAAGAGAAACTAAGAAGAGATAGACATGGGCCATCAAGAATCTTATTGCCACCCTGGCCACTGTGGCTAAGTTGGTTGGGTGTCTGTCATCCACATACCAAGAGGTTGCTGGTTCAATTCCTGGTCAGGGCACATGCCAAGGTTGCAGGCTCAACTCCCAGTGGGCATTGATGTTTCTCTTCTCCCTCTCCCTAAACATCAATAAAAACATATTTTAAAAAAAGAATCTTATTGTCTAGGTCAGGAGATGAAAGTTATACCTGTGAATGTTTATTATCAGTTTATAGACTATGTTCTTTTAATAAATGAGAAAGAATTTTCATTATTTTTATTAGAAAGTTTAAATTCAGTTCTATTACTCAAATTACAAGCATGGAAAAGATTTAATTTAACCATACATAACATTTCTGTATTTGTATCTGCGAAATCTGTTGAAATGAGTTTAAATAAGACTCAAGAAAATGCCCCTGGTCAATAAGCTATATATATATAAAAATGTATTCTGGTTAGTTGGTGAATCATCCATGTATTCCTATTTCAGAACTACAAAAGCCCAATGTTGTTTTATTGAAACTTGTCTCACAGTATATTATCAGAAAGTACAGAGTACAGTATAATGTAGCTCTGTAGGCTTGTTGGTCTGTAAGAAGAAAGCCAAAGACTGGAATGCATACCTTGAACCACAACTCCAACTTTGTAATCTAACTTCTTTGTGTACTCAGATATTTCTTACTGAAAAAATAACCAAAAAAAGTGTAACAACAGAAATCATTTTTATTTTATTTAACCAGCTTCTTTGTTAATTCAACCACAAATTATGTGCTACAGGAGTCTAATCACATTGTATATGAATCTGGCATAATTTGCATTCATTACAACCTGAGATGTAAATGCATTATGTGGTATTGTATGCGTTTTTAGTTTATCACATTGAAAAAAAATTTTAGCTGCTTATGCTAGACATGACTTTATTTCTCCAAACACGTAGAAGAAGAAAAACAAAATCTGACTGATTAGTTTAGGAAATAGTGTCATTGAAAGAAGATAATCTTTTCAACTCTACTAGTTCTTGAATAGTTACTGAAGCAGCTCCTTCCTGACTCCTTTACAAGGCTTCCCCGATATCTAGTTCCCCTAACAGCCTAGAAGAGACAATGCACATGAGCCAGTTACCTTACATGTTGCAAACCTCTGGTAAGGTGCTTGTGGGTCAGGGTTACTATGCCCCCTTAGATGAATAATAGCGAATGGGGCTCCTGTTTCCCCATGTATAGCAATAGAGTTAAAGTCCTGCCTATCTTGGAGTTGGAGTTATAAGCAGTATGAGGTAGCTATCCCTAAACCAGTATGATAATTTTTTGAAGATGATAGTTAGGTGTCTAGATGAGAGAAAAAGTCACTTTCATGGTTAGAGATGCTAGAATATGATATTTTGTTCTTCCTTTCACTCATTGAACAGACCTTTAGAATATGCCTATCATGCACCAAGAATTAAATTGAGCACTGGGAATTCTAAGATGAATAAACACAAAAATCTCTATCTTCAAAGAGAGATCAGTTTGACAGAGAAGGCAGAACATAATCAAATTATGTCAATATTGTGTTGCAAGTCCCTTAATAAAGATATGTGAAAAGAATAGTAATGAATATAAAGGAGGGTGAGGACAATTAGGGAAAGGAGAGAAGCTGCAGAGCTGGGTACTGAAAGATGAAAGGGGATCATGATCCAAGGGAAGATTCAAGGAGATTTTAGGTAGATGGAAAAGCATGTTCAAAGATAAGGACCATTTCTTGGTATGTACAGGGGACTATAAGTAGTTCCTAGGGAGGTAGCAGTGCTAAGATTGGATAGGAAGGGATGGGTCAGTTTATGGAACAGCTTAATTTTATATACTGTATATATCTCCCTACACACACACACACACACACACACACACACACACACACACGGGGGGGGGGGGCAGGGGGGAGGAGAATAATTTAATTCTCATAAACCTGAGCTAGCAATATTCATTATCCTAAATTTACAGAAAAAGAAACTGAAATACACCAAAGCCTCATAGTTGAGAATTAACAGCATAAAAATCTAATTTGATTCTAGAGCTTTGCCTCTTTATCATTACACAGAGTTTGGGTTTTATCCTTAGTCTATGGGGAAGAGATCCAAAGAGAAATGTTATGGTCCAAGTAAGTTTAACAAAGATCCCTCTAACCACAATGTATAGAATGGATTAGAGAAGGGTGCCTAGAGGCAGAAAACCACTTAGTAGACCAGCATCAATCATCAGGGCAATGTAATGAAGACCTAAACTATGGTAGGAGGTATGGTTTCCCCAACCCAATCAAGTGACTTACCCAAGGTGACATAGCCCCCTAAGGTGAGACCAGAAAGCAGGGTCCTGGACCTTGCTCCACCATGCTCCATTATTCATGATTCTATTAAATATGGAATTAAAAGTAAAGACCTTCTATTTTAATCTGCAATTGGGGCCCAGAGTCACAGAACTTAGAGTTGGAAGAAACCTTAGGTTGATTCAGTACATCTGTCTTCTCCATTCAGGAATTCCTTATAGACCAAAGAATGATGTTACATTCCTTGCTTGAATTTATTATCACAAAATGGCTTTCAAGTGATTAACAACATTTACTCGGTAAACATTTATTATGCATCTTTGTGGTTAAGGCATTGTGTTTGATGCTGTAGATACAATGTACAATGCCAATAGGATCCTTTGGAAACTTGCAGTCTAATATGAAAACTTATTTCCCTATAACATCCACCTATTATCCCTCGTTTTTTCTCCCTAGAATGATACAAAGTAAGTTTATTCTCTGATGCATGGCAGCATTTCAAATACCGAAGATCAGCTCTCAAGTGTTTCTTTGTTTACCTCTTTTCTAAGCTAAATAGTTTCTTCAACAGTTTCTCATATAAGGCAATCAAATCTGCCAGTGGCTACTCAGTATGTAATGGAGGAATTGTGAAAAAATTATTGAAAAATTGCAGCATCTCTTTCTATTAGCAGAGTCTAAGACCAACACAGAAATTAACTCAGCTGTAATCAGAAAGATTGCATATATTGCTGCTTTGAGGTATCTCACTGCCAGGAATGGGGTTTGTATTAGAATTCAAATCATAGAGTAAATTTAAAATAAAAATACCTTAAAATGTGGGCATTTGTGCTCAATATTAAAACAAAGTTATTATATGAATTTATATAATCAAAGGCCTTTGGTTGAAAATATTAGAAACTAGTTGGAGGAAGCCTCTCTCAATCTTCCAATAAAGACAGAAAATCCAAAAACTCATAAAATCACACCAATAACTAGTGTCAAGATAGTGACAAACTATTCAAGAATTGCTCATTAACTCTAAGCATTGAACTGTTTGACAATATGATCAATGTTCTCACCATATCATACCCATTTGATCCTAAAAGGATATTTCTTCAGCCTTTCCCAGCTATCTCTGCTCTGATTCCAAAAAGGGAAGATGTTTAAACTTGAACACTAGGCAGACATCCTCCTCCTAAATGAGTTCCTTCAATATTAAAATTCTCTTTTTTATAACCCTATAAGCCATAATTCCCAGAACTAAAAATAAACAAACAGACAAACAAAATTAGAATTAGAAAGAAAGACAAAATGTTATTGTTGGTGCAATGAATCTGAAGAGGTATGGTTTCCACAAGTGAACTTTTAAAACTGCTACAGATGATAGAGGAGGAAACAAGGAATCCCAAAGCAGTGAGTCCTGAGGACTGTTGTTCATATACACTCATCTAACTAGAGTGTCAAGGGTCCTTGAGAGACAGGTGAAGAGGAAGAACCTGTCTCAGTTCAGTACTAAACAAATGTACAGTAGGCACAGGAATTGTACTAAGAACCCTGTGCATCAATTTGCTAAGAAATGCAGATATGTTAAAGGAATTAGGCAAGCTTGTCCATGGACAGAAATTGGGGTCAAGAGCAGTCCACATATTACATTTGTTGGCAAACACTAAACTTAAATAGATTTCTCTGTTAAAGGAGGAATACATGGAAAACAATATCAGCATGGAGACTGTAAAAAAAAGTGATATAGAATAAGGGAAAGGAATTATGTATTCAGAAGACTTCTGAAAATCATCTACTACAAGAACTCTAGAAGAAATAATTTTGGAAATTTATTGGCATCCTCAATGTATGCAAAAAGGTAATTATTGTACATGAGGGAATGCATAAACATTTTTATGGTTTTGGTTACATGTTGCCAGATCACCCTCTAAAATAAATGGAATCTATGTTTTATTAATATTACAGAAAAAAGAGTGAACCAAAGGAAAAGCCCACTGGAGTTCTTGGACATGAAACTTTAGAAGAGACCTTGGTGATGAGCTGTCTAGTGCAAGACTAATTTTAAAGGAAGACACAGAAATTCAGAGTCACTGACTTTAGGATGCAAATCCAGTTCCATACAAAACAAAGATCCAACTTAGATCTCTTGGCTACAGGCTTCCTCTCATCCCACCAGGCCAATGTGTTCTCTTTCCCCTTTCTCTTTGTTCTTCTTGGAACTACAGATGTGGAGAAGGAAACTTAGTTTAAAGCAGCAGGGGAAATGGAATCTGCTTCAGATCAAATCCTTGCTCTGTTGCATGTAACTATCATCATGTTGCTCAATATTTCTGGCCCTCAGTCTTCTAACTTGTAAATTGAAGATGCTAATACATATACCTACCTCACAAGGTTTTTGTAAGGATTGGAGATAACATGTGTGGAATCTCCAGTAGCTTATATGGCACTTTTATGAAGGTTAAAAAAACCTCTCCCTCTGACAAGGCCCAAAGGGTATAAAGTATACCATTTGTGGAGAAGACAGTAAATTCATGCCAATGGTTAAATGGTTAGAAAAAGGTATTCCTTCCTGTAGGGGGCGCAGCCCATGCAGGGCTCACAGCATAGGGAGCAGAACACAGGATGCTGTAGGCCCTTATTTGTCCCTTTGTTCTGGAGCCTTCCTGTTCAGGGGGAAATCTGCACAACCATACAGTAAGACCCAACCCATGGCAGCCATCATTCTTATTCGTATTCTCATTTTTTTTTGGGGGGGGGGATAATTTCCTTGGGACACTCACCCCATCTGTCCTATCCCCATGGAAGTGAAGGCAGAGAGTACTTCTTGGCAAGCGAGAGTTAAACAGGGTCCGAATCCCACTGCTGTGAAGGCCATCAAGGCCAAATGTGAGCACCGACCTTCATTAATTCAAGCTTCGTACTTCTGCTGAGGGATTGTAGTTTGCCTGATGCATCTGTTCTTCCTAATTTGGCCTGTTTGGGTAACAAAGCTCCCAGCGATCATCTAAACCTCATTTGATGCACCTGTGAACAATTCATTATATTAATATAACAGCAGGGGAGGAGCACAGACACTAATAAATAGACTTTAGCTGCCAGGACTCCTTGTTGTAGCCATAGAGGCACTTTCTTTCTCTTCCCTTAGCCCCGCAGCCCTCAGTCTCACTGGGAAGGGACTGCAAACACAGGGAGGGTGTACCTCACTGTAAGCTCCTACATCTGGTCAGAGTTAAGCACATCAATTAATTGTCTCTTCTCAAACTCTCTAGAATTTCCACCTTATCTGACCTGAAAAATGTGTTTTTCGTGAGAAATGGAGCACAAAGGTGCTTTGAACAGTATTTGGTAACTCTCCTCGTGGCTGAATCTCCATTTATCAAAGTGGATCTGGACCAAAGCAACACACAGAGCGATTGGTCAATGTCTTTATTTGTTGACTCTCAGCACTTCTGCACAAGCCAAATGTTGGAGAGAATGTTCCCTTTCCATCACTTTAGAAGATACAAGCATATGTTTTATAATTCTCTGTTTTAATGCTCCTTCAAAAACAAGGGTTGTTTTTCTTCTTTTCCTCACAAATACCACCCACTCCACTTTAAACTGAAATATATAGTTCTGAAAACCAAAATCAACCCACAGATGTTCCAACGCATGACCTTCCCCCCTCAGTAAGTGACCCCCAACTTTCTATCCCAGGCCTGTCTCTCCCCACTTTCTGTCTTGCAGCTTCGTACTCTAGTAGGAAAAGGGAACTGTTTGCAGTTCCTCTCAGATGTCATGCTATGCCCTGCCCTGTGTGTTTGCCCAAGCTGTGTCCTCTGCCAGGAATGCCTCCCGCTGCTCAGTTTGCTTTGTTACATCCTCCTTGTGCTTTCACATTTTGCTCAGGGCTGATTGGTTATCCTCCATCTGTGCATACCTCTATCATCACACATATTCTATTCTATCATAATTATCAGTTATGTTTCTATCCCTTGCCTTCCCAAGTGTGTGAAGTCCACAAATGCAAGGGACTAAGCTTAGTCATATATGTATCCTCAGTGGATAAATAAAACCATGCATGACTTTTTGCTGGGGGATGACTGGGTAGAAGAGAAAGAAGTACATAAAGCATAATGAATGCTAAGACGTGGTCTTGTGTGGTGCAAGTGTAGAGAACGCTGGCCCACAGTCAGACTGCCCCTTTGTTCTGGAGCCCCTTTGTTGGCTGTGTGAGCTTAATATGTAAAAAGGTAGCTAAGTATGTAATGTTGTGTTTTCAAAGCACTAAGCCAGTTTTCAAAGCACTAAGCCAGTGGCGCAAAACAGATGGGCTAAAAGCAGAGTTCAGAGTCTGGGTAGGCATGTTCAAGAAGGCTGCTTAGAGGAGCTAAAATGTGATCAAAATCCCCAAACTAGAGTGGGATCCAGGTAAGTGGATGAGTAAGGAAGAGCCATTAGATCTAGGAGAAAGGTGATAGAATAGATTAATAGAATATGATATGATATGGTATGATATGATATGATGTGATAAATAAAGTAAATATGGTTACCAAGCCCAAAGATAGCAATGACTTTATATTCTACTAGAGGCCTGGTGCACGAAATTCATGCACAGGGGGTGTCCCTCAGTCCAGCCTGCACCTTTACCAATCTGGGACCCCTCGAGTGATGTCTGACTGCCCATTTAGGCCCGATCCCAGTGAGCCTAAACAATCCCACTGGGCCTAAATAATCCCACTGGGATCAGGCCTAAATGGGCAGTCGGACATCCCTCTCACAATCCAGGACTGCTGGCTCCCAACTGCTTGCCTGCCTGCCTTCCTGATTGCCCCTAACCGCTTCTGCCTGCCAGCCTGATCACCCCCTAACCACTCCCGTGCCAGCCTGGTTGATGCCTAACTGCTCCCCTGCCAACCTGTTTTCCCCTAACTATCCATCCCTGCAGGCCTGGTCACCCCTAACTGCCCTCCCCTGCTGGCGTGGTCCCCTCCAATTGTCCTCCCCTGCAGGCCTGGGTCCCCTGGAACTGCTCTTCCTTACAGGCCCTGTCACCCCCAACTTCCCTCCTCTGCCGGCCTGGTCACCCCTAACTGCCCTCCCCTGCAGGCTTGATCACCCCCAACTTCCCTCCCTTGCAGGCCTGGTCCCTCCCAACTGCCCTCCCCTGCTGGCCATCTGTGGTGGCCATCTTGTGTTGACATGGGGGCAGCCATCTTTGACCACATAGGGGCAGCCATCTTGTGTGTTGGAGTGATGGTCAATTTGCATATTACTTTTTTATTAGATAGGATAGAGGCCTGGTGCATGGGTGGGGGCCATCTGGTTTTCCCTGAAGGGTGTCCTGGATCAGGGTGGGGGTTCCCTTAGGGCATGGGGCGGCCTGGGTGAGGGGCTTGTGATGGTTTGCAGGCTGGCCATGACCCCTGGTGACCCAAGCAGAGGCCATGGTATCTGGGATTTACTTATCTTCTATAATTAAAACTTTGTAGCCTTGAGCAGATTAGGCCAGGGCAGGCCAAGGGCTGGGAAGCTTTGCTTCCTCCATCACTGGGGTAACCCAAGCCTCCTGCTCGCTCCATGGCTGTAGCCATTTTTGTTGGGATTTATTTACCTTCCATAATTGAAACTTTGTAGCCTTGAGCAGAGGCCTGGGCCTGCCAGGAAGCTTGACTTCCTCCATCTCTGGAGAAACCCAAGCCTCTTGCTTGCTCTGTGGCCGCAGCCATCTTGGTTGGAATAATTTGCATACTCACTCTTGATTGGCTGGTGAGCGTGGCATAGGTATGGTCAATTTGCATGTTTCTATTTTATTGGTGTAGACTAGAGGCCTGGTGCATGAAAATTCATGCACTGGAGTGGGGGTTCCTCACCCTGGCCTGCCCCCTCTCACAGTCCAGGAGCCCTCAGGGGTGGGAAGCAAACTGGTGATGCCCCCATCACACCTCTGCTGCTGTCACTGCTGGCAGCGCAAGCATTGGCTGGCCCTGGTTACCTGAGCCTCAGGCGGCCCTGGGCAGCTGGGTAGCTGCCATCCGAGGCTTGCCTTCATCTCAGGCCAGCTCTGGGTGGCTGGGGGCTGAGGGGACTGGGGGACTCCCAAGGCAGGCGCATGGAGTGGCCAGACCTGCCTGAGGGCAGGCCTGGTCATGCCGCACACCTGCCACCCTGGCGGGGCTGAGGAGACTGGGTGCCGCCATCTTGTGGCTATGGGCGCTGCCATCTTTGAGGGTGTGGCAGTCAATTAGCATATTCCCTTTTTATTGGCTGTGGGTGTTGCTGTCTTTGTGAGGATGTGATGGTCAATTAGCATATTCCATCTTTATTAGATAGGATATTTAAAAGGCATCCATACCCTCTTATCATGGCATAGGTAGAATCTCATTAGAGTCTGAATCCCAGCTGTACAGTTTACCAACTATGCTACTCTGGACAGCTCCCTCAGCTGGGATGAACCTCAGTCTTCCCATCTTTAGAGCAGGATGAATGATAGTCACAGAAGAAATGCAATGCCCACAGTTTATTCTCAGAGGCAAGGGGGAAGGACTGCAGGATGGGTGTGCTTTTTACTCTCCTGTTGCCCCAAAGCTTTTGGTGGCCTGGGCAGCAATTTTCTAACAGTCCTTGCACAGTAAATATCTCAGTGACTGAATTCAAGAGCTCTTCTTCTTTGAGTTTGCTGCAGCACTTAGCTAAGCTCCAAGATTCAAGGGGATTTTATTGGTTTCTATTCCATTTTACTTTATTGTACTCTATTCTATTGTTTCTGTTCTCTTCCATTTATTCATTTGTTCATGAAATATTTACTGAAAAACTATTTTGTGCCAGGCACTATATTATGTTCATGGATACAGAAATGAATAAGAACTAGCACTTTTCTGCAAGGAACTGATAATTTTGAGTCAGATACAGACGTGTAAACTGCAAGTGTTTGCTACATCTATACATTGGGGCACTTCTTGTGTACAACATAGGCTATGTTCTGGTTGTAAAGGAAGCCTGGCATACACACTAGGAGAGAATCCCAGGAAGTTCAGCCATTCTGATCCTGAATTTTTCTTAGCTCCTCAGTAAATGAAAAGAACATGCTAATATGCCATGAGCACATACTAATAAACACTTGACTAAATGTTTTACATGTACTATCTGATTAATCCTCACAACACTACCATTTGGTCTTATCATTACCCCAATTTTAGAGATGTGGAAACTAAGGCTTAGAGACACTCAGCAACTTGCCCAAGTTATTTGCCATGCTCTCTTTCACCTCTTACCCTTTTCGTATGAGCTGTACTCTCTGCTTAGAAAATGCTATCTCCCTACTCTTCACTGTCTCCCCTCACCCACCCACCCCAATGCCTAAGATTGCTCCTAAATCCCGCCTAACCTTCCAGTTTTAGTTTAAAAATCACTTTCTCAAAATAGCTGGCTTTGAACTCCTACTATAATATGTCTCCTAGCACATGTACTCTGCAATCATTGCTTATCATCATGTACTTGTAAAATATTCCTCTTCTCTAGCCAACATAATTTCTATGACGGCCATCCTGTCTTGGTTTTGTTTCATTCATTAGTAGATTCCTAGATGCCAGCAAAACTTTGGCACATTGAAGGCTTCAATAAACGTTTCTCAAATGAAGGAAGTGGGAGAGGTATATTAAACACTTCAAGCAGCCATCAAATTCAAAAGTTCTCCAAGCACTTAATAAGAAATTCTTCCTGGGGTCTTATCATAGGGTTTCCACAGACAGGAAAAGGGCCGTCGGTGGGTGAATGGCACCAGTTATCTTGGGCACATTGACATTGTTGTACCGCAGGGAATTTCTCTTAGCACAATATTTCCTGGGAGGAGCAGGTAAATATTGAGACAAGATTCACATCAAGTTTTTTTTCTGTGAACCACTGTACAATAAGCAATTCCAGAGATAACAAAGGCATTTGTTAACAGCTCCATCTCCTTTTTCAAAGCTCAGTTCTCAGTCTGGCAACATTACAAAGCTCAGAAAAAAAACAGTGTTGTTAGCAGATGCCAACCACTTGTCAGAGGAAAAATCCAAAAGGCACCAAGCAATACCTCTGCTTTTTTACATACAGATAGGCTTTCTGTCCTCTGGTTCATCAAAATTCCTGAGAGAGTGGCTGTAGAAATGGAAAGTGAAGGTTTTACAAGTAGATTAAATGAGAAAAACCCAGCCCAGCAGAAAAATCTCGTTGCACAGTCCTTTGGTTTCCAGGTTCTACTCCCACAAACGGGACTTTATGGCTGAAGACACAGGTTTCCTTTTATCAGCAGAGTTGGCACACGAAATGTGTTATTATTATTATTATTATTATTTGAGTCACCTGTGCTAGATTTTGAGGGTAAAACTTTGTTTCATTCATCCCTGTGCTTTTTCCTCCCTGGGGTAGCATATGGAAGGTGCCCAGTGTATATTCCCTGAGCAAATTAATGAATGGCATGAATGAACATTCGAGGGGTGAAACCAGTGCAGCCCCTCCTTAGAAAGAGTAACTCAATTATTCTTGGATGAATTTCTGTAGAATTTCTATTACAGACTTTTGGAACTTGTCTACACAAGCATATTTATATACTTTAAAACTCTTTTCAAAAGATGGAATCAAAATTGGGGGTAGATTTTATTTTTACTCTTTCTGAAGAGAAGATGCTTCTAATTTTGTGTTAAAACTGTGATCTGATAAAGCCCAGTTGTCTCTGCATCCCACTAAGCATACCCACAGAAGCTTAATGCATATGTGTAGGCAGCACAAATGAATGAATGAATGAATGAATGAATGAATGAATAAGTATTCCTGTTGTCTCAACATTCCTTAGTGTCTGAGAGAGCAGAAAGAAAAATGAATGAAAAGACCAGTTTGAAGCAAGCACACATCACACTTTGTATCTTTACTAGAACTGACCACTCCTGATTCAACAGCCAGTGGAGAGAGCTTCATTGAATCTAAATGTTTTATACCACAGCTGACATCACTACGTACTAAGTTCCCTTCTTGGAAGCTGAAGAAACACTGTTGGGGGCCTGACCTAAGTGTTCTTTTTATCCCTAGTGACCTAGAAGAATGTAAGACCCTGGGTAAAGACCAAGCCCAGCCATTTGTACCTGGCCCCCTGGCTTAATGATTGCATTGCCAACCTTAAGAGCCACTGTCAGGAGAATCTGACCAGTACAGTATATCCAGTCCTAGAATCATGGCTACATTAAGCCTGAAAGACTATCCCAACTCTCCCTGATCTGTTCAAACCATCCAGCTATCATAATAAAAACTAATTGGAATTTGTAATTTCTGTGGGCACATCAAAGATATAGAACTTATTTTCCAGTGTCTACTGATCAGACTCTTTTTTCTTCAACTTTATCCAGTCTTCCTATTTCCTACATGCCTAACTTCCACCACCCTTTTTTAATTTTTTGGGAGTTAGGGCACTTGGAAGTAAAGCAATACTATCTAATAAAAGAGTAATCTGCAAATTGACCATCACTCCAACACACAAGCTGGCTGCTCCCATGTGGTCAAAGATGGCTGCCCCCATGTGGACACAAGATGGCCACCACAAGATGGCCAGCAGGGGAGGGCAGTTGTGGGCAATCAGGCCAGCAGGGGAGGGCAGTTGGGAGGGACCAGGCCAGAGGGAAGGGCAGTTGGGGGCAGGGACCAGGCCAGAGGGGAGGGAAGTTGGGGGGGGGACCAGGCCTGCAGGGGAGGGCAGTTGGGAGGGACCAGGCCAGAGGGGAGGGCAGTTGGGGGCAGGGACCAGGCCAGAGGGGAGGGAAGTTGGGGGGGGACCAGGCCTACAGGGAGGGCAGTTGGGAGGGACAAGGCCTACAGGGAGGGCAGTTGGGAGGGGACCAGACTTGAAGGGGAGTGGAATTGGGTTGGGACCAGGCCTGCAGGGGAGGGCAGAAGGGAGTGACCAGGCCAGCAGGGGAGTGCAGTTGGGGGGGACCAGGCCTGCAGGGGAGGGCAGTTAGGGGCGACCAGGCTGGCAGGGGAGGGCAGTTAGGGGCAACCAGGCTGGCAGGGGAGGGCAGTTATGGGCAATCGCAATCGAGCCAGCAGGGGAACACTTAGGCACCAATCAGGCTGGCAGGGGAGTGGTTGAGGGTGATCAGGCTGGCAGGCAGAAGTGGTTAGGGGCAATCAGGCAGGCAGGCAGGTGAGCGGTTGGGAACCAGCAGTCCTGGATTATGAGAGGGATGTTTGACTGCCCGTTTAGGCCCGATCCCATCAGGATTGGGCCTAAACAGGCAGTCAGATATCTCTTGAGGGGTCCCAGATTGGAGACCGTGCAGGCTGGACTAAGGGACAACCCCCCTCCGTGCACCAGGCCTCTAATATATATATATATATAAATTCAAATTATGCTTCTGCCATTAAGTGTCAGACTATGGAAAAAGGACACATACCCTTTGAGTCCATCTGGTCACCCATAATGTTGGGACAATAATGTTTATGTATCAGATCATATTAATTAGTCATTCTCAAACCTAAATGTTTATGCATTAGCTTTTGATTGCTGCATAACAAATCAACATACATTTACCACCTTAAAACAACACCCAGTTCTGAAGATGAGAAGTCTAAGCTGGGTTCTCTGCTTAGGGTTTTACAGGCAAAGTCAAGGTTTTGGCCAGGCTATGTTCTTATCTGGAGGCTCTGGGGAAGGATCAGCTTTTAGGCTCATTTAGGGTGTTGGCAGAGTTCAATTCCATGTGGTGTGTAGCACCAAGGTTCCAGTTTACTTGCTGGCTGGCTGCCAATCACTGCTCTCAGCCCCTAAGGTTACCTGCATTCCTTCTTCCATGACTTTCCCCACCTTTTAGTCAGCAACACGGTGCATTGACTTCTCACATTTGAAATCCCTTGAACTTCTTCTGTCACAAGCCAAAGCAAACTCTACTTTTATAGAACTTGTGTGGTTAGATCATACTCACCATATAATCTCCCTATGCCATATAATGTGACATAAACATGACAGTGATCTCCTCATATTCACAGTTTCCACCCACACTCAAGGGGAAGAAATTACACAAAAGTAAAGGCCATTGGAGGTCATCCTGAGAATTGTAACTACTACACTGTGTTAGAATCACTTTAGAGATTTTTTTTAAAAATGTTGATTTTTCTCTCTCTACCACATGATCTCTGAGTCAGAATCTCTAGAAATGGGTCCTGAGAATTTGTATAATTAAAAACATCCTCAGATCATCTGGCCATACTCAGTCTAAGAATGTATGTGGAAACCATTAAGTTAATGTATTCAAAGAGCCTTGTACAGTGCCTGATATATAACATGAACTCAGTCATTTTCTGTCTTTCTTTCCTCAAACATTTTATGACTCAATGTGTGGTCCTTGGGCCAGAATTTCTGGTACCACCCTATAGACCCAGAATTTGCACTGTAACATGATCTCCAGGTTATTTGTAACACTTCTATAGGAAGCTCTCCTAGGATGGAGAGCTATGCAAACTTACCACTATCAATGGGGTGTCTATATGCAAATATTTCAATTTTATTAGAATCAATTCAGCTGAATTCCAGACCATCTCCCTCCACTCTCCATATATTGTATACCCAGCACAGTGCTAGAAGATAGATGAAAAATCACTATAATTTGGTTTTAATAGAAACTTACACTGTTATTGGGTATATAAAATACAGAACAATTCAAGGCAGCAAATTTGATAAAAACACTGAGACCTATAAGAGCATTTTATTTCTGAGTAGGCAGGGAGAAGACTTTGAGCTGTTTCCTGAAAGATATAGATAGACATTCTTTAAAACCTAGTTCAAATGTTATTTCATTCACTCATTAAGCAAATATTTGCTTAGCTCCCACAATGTGCTGAGCACTTGGAATAGACATGGTTCCTGAACTAATGGGTTGTCACTCCGTGGCTCTCTCCCTTAGCCTCATGCCTTTATTGCAGCATTCAACACACTGCAATGGATGTTCTTGCTCAGTATTTCAGGTACCCATGAAAGATTTTGTACTTTTTGGAGGCTGAGCTACATTTTTCTTTGTATTTGCTTCAGCATAACAGTGCTTGGCATATAGTAAGAGATCAACAGGCGAAGAAATGAGTAGATAAATTAATGCAAGAAAGAAAAGGGGTATTGCATGGGGAACAGTCATGGATAAAGGTATGGAGGGAAGAAGGACCACAGCATCTCTGATAGAGAATTCCAGCTGGATATGATAAGAGGGCTCATTCTGGAGCAGTTGATGGAGTAAGGTTCATTGGAGCTAGACTATAGAAAATTGGAATCTCAGAATAAACTTTTCAATAGATATGTATAAGGCTGATGAGCAATAGGAAGCTACTATAAAATTTTGAGGGAAATGGAAGAGGTTGGGCATATGCTTGGTAATTGTTGGCATTTCTGAAGGTAAATCTTATAGATCTAATGGCTCTGAACAGAAAAGATTGGTACGGCAAAGATGCAGACAGAAAAACAATGTGTTGTTGTGCATGCACACACATGTGTGTTTAATGCATGTATTTGGGGGTTGTAAGGAGAGAGGTATCATAGCCATCCCAGAAAAAATGTCATGAGCAGATGCTCAACATAGAAAATTTCCCATTTCAAATAAGCCAGAACGTTTAAAAATAGATTGATAGGCCAAATCTGTCCCAACAGAGCTGTGAGAACATATCTTTGGAATGCTGATATACAGTTTACACACTTATGCATTCATTCAACAAATATGCACTCAATGCTGGGCACTGGGCTAAGCTCTGGGATTATGCCGATGAGTAAAATAAGGTCTCCTCTCCTGCTGGGGGAAAAGAACGCTCCGAGTTAAACATATTCACTCTGTTGAGAATCAATCACATTAGAGATAAGATGAAATTGCTCAAAACTGCAGATGAAAAACTCCTGCAAGTTCCTTAAGCTTTCATTAAAAGTTTGATATCTTCTGGCTCAGCAATGTGGTAAAATGGAAGGCAGACAGATAAACCTGGGGCTGAATCCATCTCTTGCTAGCTATGTGAGTATATGTCTATTTTCTCATTTGTAAATAGGCACGATTTCTACATTATAGGGATGCTATGAAATTTAAGGGAGTGACAACACAATTTAGCTAAGGGAATGGTACACCTCTGGGTCTGAGAGGCTGAACCTAGAAACAGCAAAGCCTAGGCTAGTTGCTGGCTGGCTTTCAGTCATATTTGACCAACAGAAGGCACCAACAGGATCAGAGGGGGAAAAGACAAAAAAATCAGGATATTTGTTCCCCACTTTTTCCCTATTCCCTCCCTTCAGAAGCCATACCCCTGAAATGCTGGGTCCCACCCACCCCCCAGCTCCACTCTGGAGCTGGCGCTGGACTCCTCTCCTTGCTCCCTCAATGCAGTGACCATGATCCCTGCATTGCTTATCCTGCCTGGGTGCCTCACTCTCCTTCATTGGTTTCCTTAACTCTGCTCAGATCTCTGTATGTAGTCCCTTTGTTAGCCTCATCTGTTTTTGTTGCTGTTGTTTTTCGTTATGTAAATCATTTTTAATTTTCAATTACAGTTGACAAACAATATCACATTAGCCTCATCTTTTGAACCATCGAGGTTGAGTTATAATTTCTATCTATCAATGCTTGTAGAAAGACATTCATTTCTACCTTTACTTCTAAAAGTGTCTTCTATGAGTGAGAAAAAGAAGTTTCTATGGTCAAACAAGTTTGGGAAGTGCTGTCTATTTGATTTCCCTCTTTGAGAGTCACAATATATATTAACACATTAAAAGTTCAGAGAAGGCTAAAATGAAGAAATGTGTTTAATTTTATTTAACAGCATTTTCTATACTCATTTGACCATGAAACTATTATTTCATGTAACAGCTATTAACATTCCACACTTGAAGAAATGCTGAACTAGGCTAACCTAATCAGATAATTTGTCACATTTATAGCACTTTGAAGGTGAAGGAACATTGGACATGGAATCAAGATTTGCTACTTCTAGTCCTGAATCTGCCACTAACTCATGGAAGACCTTGGGAAGACACCTCACCCCTCCGGAAGTCAGTGTCCCAGAAGGAGTTGGAGAAGTGGTCCTCTTTTCCTCAGACAAATATGACTCTGATGCACACTCATAAACTACTTTCATCAACATGAACAATCTTGGCAGTTTGGGTAGAAATATCTCAGGAATGTTGTGCTTTGTTACTTTTGCAACTGTAGCTTTCATCCCAGAACTTGACTTCTTCACGGTTTTTATTTCAGTCAAAACTCCAGAATTTCAAAGGCACTTGTGTTGAGTTGCACAGAAATGTTCATGAAGCGAAATGACACCATTTTTAATGTTCTTTCTACTACGCCATTCTACAGTCCTACAGTCAGCAGTAGTAACGTGATGGCATGGAAGATATCTTCAGATCTAAGGTTTTATGGTGGGTTGAATGTGTTACTTTTCATTTGGCTATTTATACATCATGGAGGGGACAGCCCCTAAAAGAGTCAGTAAAAACCAGTTCTGTAGTGTCCTATCCCTCACTGTCAGAAGGCCTACTCCAGAAAAGCAAAGTCTGAACACGTTTAAATTGATGATTACTCAACCAATGTGAAAGAGTCAAAGCTATTAAGTAGCCATCAAATATTGTCCTAAACTCCAGAAACATCAGCAGAAAGAACTGTGTCTATCGCCATCCAAGCATCATCACAGATTGTGCCTGGCTGATATTATTCCATACATAAAGCACAGTCCAGATACTTCCCCCAACAAGGCAAATTGTAGCTCACAGGAAATGGAACTGAATACAGATTTCAGTTCTCAGAGTTTTAGATAAAAATGTAAATGAGGAGCAAGACAATAATTAAACAAATCATTCGCAGGAATTTTTATGACCTACTTAAAAACCATCAGCACAATTCAAGACACAGCAAGAAATTCTGAGTCCTCAAAATAATTGATCTGCAGCAAGGCAAACACTCATTTAATCGCCATACTGGAGTTGAATCAAGGGAGCAGATAGTTGGCATCTGGTTCCTACTTTCTCATCCTTTATTTTTTTAACCAGATACTTGAGGAGAAGGTAATGAATCCGATTCTAAAGAAAGATCAGCAAGATAGTCTATATTACCCAGTGTTATGATCTATCACCCAACTTCAAAGCTATCTGAGATGGTGATGACTAAAATTACTTGTAAAACAAACGGACTCCTTCCAAATGGAGACAAGGAAAGGGAGGCACTCTGTAAAATGACTATTCTGTGTAATTAAAAAAAAAGAAGTGTCCTGCCTAAAGATGAAGTTAAAATTCCCTTAGTGCACAAATCCAAATGTGTAGTGCACTTCATAATTATTGGATAAAACTGTCATATATCTGTACTATACCTCATTTTGGACATTGCCAAAAGTCATTTTCGATTAGTTCAGCGTAGATGTAGCTCTTTGTCAACGTTAATATATGAGAAGTGTAGCCATGGCTGGAAAGGGCCTATAGTGTAGGCTGGGTAAATCGAGTCACGCAGAAAAGAAAATCTGGGATTACAGAGAGGATGAAAGGACAATATCAGTTAACACCAGAGGAAGTAGGATATTGGAACAAACATTATTTCCTTTCTACAGATGAGACATGAAGCCCATAGACATATGTTCTCTAAGTTACCTCCTGAGTAAGTGGCAAAGCCAGGATGACAACTAAGAATGGTTCTCTTGCCTGTGCACTTTGTCGGCCTCCAGCCAGGTTCTATGCAGAGTTAGAACAATTCAGCTAAAGGGGAAGTGGCACTTACCATTACAACTTCTAAGACCTATGGAGGGTCATTCCAGGGGAAGAGAAGCAAAGCTGTTACCAGCTTGATGTAATTAGGGACATATTTTTACTTAGAAACAATACTCTACTCTCATTTTGCTAAGCATGTTCATACCTTATATTTATAGTACACAAAGGAATTGGATTCTGCAGCAAAAAATACACTAAAATCTTTCTTCTTTGCCTTTATGACTTTGGGTTTTAAGAACACAGTCATCTACTATATAATGTATAGAGTAGGAAAGGCTTGCTTTATTTCTCCATGCAGCACTGAATCTCTCTGGAAGGTCCATTGGCCTCTCCTCTGTGTCAGTTCTAGCCTCTGTGCATGATTTAGCTTAGAAGCCTTCCCCTGATTGCATTTACAGTGCTCAAGAGCTTGCAGTCAGACAGATCTGGTTTCAAATTTCAATCTATTAAAGGTGACTTTGGACAAGTTAAACTCCTGTGCTTTTGCTTTCTCACTTAAAACATGAGAACAATAATAGCCATCTCAAAGAGTGTGCAGTAGGTGCTGTTGGTGCCTGGGCTGGGCACCCTTCCCCAATTACCCTCCTCCCCTGGGAAGCCCCTAACCCAGGAGGTTTCCCTTACAGCCACTAACTCAAGGCAAGGCAACCTGTACAAACTCCAGAGACCACATCCTTGCTTAGTCCTGTTCTTCTGCCCTACCCTGCTCCCTTCAATCCCCCTTTTCTGATAACATGCGCCAATCATTCACTTGCACAAAAATCCCCTTAAGGCTCTGATTCTAGGAAACTAACTTAAGGCAGAGTTGTGAAGATTAAATGATACATCAGTTTGCGCACTACCTGACATGGGTGACACATTTCCGAGCAGTACCTATTATTAGCCACATATCTGGAACCTTTATCCCAATTGCTGGCACTTTGAGATATTCAATAAAGTACACAAATGAGGCCACATGAGATCATGTCTTGAGATCTATGCATCTGATCCAAACACCTTGAACATCCATGGAGGTGCCTGCAGTGATCTCTATCTCTAGCATCTCCAAATAACACTTCCACCTCCATCTAGTTCTATACCTCTCCTTTAACCATAATAGCCATAAAAATGTCTGTGGTGTTCTTAAAGACAAGATACCCATAGTGGGGAGAAGAAAAAGAGTTTTTATTCTTAAGAAATATCAATTATTCTCAGACTTACTATCAACATGAAAGAAAAGAACAATGCATATCATTATAGATTTTAGGAAGTATGTAGGGGAAAACCATTAAACTGTTTAGAGGTTGATAATTTGAACTATAGTTTTATAAGTAACCACATTTATGGGTTATTGATGTATTTAAAGTAGCTCCTTGATTCTTCTCTTTAAAATACTAGAGTAATGATAATACTAAATGTATGATTGGATGAATTCAAATAACTGAACTTGTACTTTTAAAATGTGTAATTTCCCTGTGAAGGCGATGGCAGGCTATCATAAATACAGAATGACATTAAACAAGATCCTGACACTTGATGATTCAATGTCATGACTCATGGGACACTTTTGTTAGAAAAATTAGTGGTGCTGTTGGGTTGTTTCTATTTTCACTACTACTCCCCCACCACCTGTGTCTGCGAAGTAGCTCAAACCTTATTTAATCCCCAAAGAGGAAACACACAATGAGCTAACTTGATGAATATGGGTTCACTTCTTGCTTCCATAAAAAGAAGGGCACATTCCAACATAATGGTTCTCCTTCAGAAACTTTAGTGTTTGAGGTAGAAAAAAACACACAAGCACTCTTGGGTATATTGGGAAGTGTCAACGGAAAGGTGCAAAAACATGAAAATGTCGATTAATATATAATACAATGATGCTAGATGCTTTGAAAAAATATGAAATAGAAACCTGCAAGTGTTGGGGCACAAAGACTGGAGGTATTGGGTTGAGGAGACAAGAAGTGTGGCCTGTGTTCAGTAGGGAAGTTGAAAGATAAGTAAGGAGGACATTGGCCTGGGCCCCAATCCAGGAAAACAATGGGCATTGCCAAAGCACAAGATGGCAGAGCCTACCCCTCTTTCCAGAACATTATCAAAATTTAGTGAAATAACATTTGGAAAAAGGCTTAACACAAGGCCTGCCTATGTCTGATACTTGGAGGGTGGCCAATGAATAATAATTAGCATTTTTATGTATACACTTATACTTTGGGTAAAGAAACCAAGGTAGAGAGAGGAGTGTCAAGTAACTTGCCAGAGGACCCACATATAAAAATGTTATTATTGGTCATCAACCTGCCATGTATCTATTTATAGAGTTCCCTGTGCTTTATGCATGTTGTCTGATAGCAACCCTAGGAGTTGAGAAAGCTGAGGCTATGAAAAGCTAATTGAAATAGCTTCAAGGTGTTACAGGTCCTCAATAATAGACCCCAATTTTGAGCCCAGAACTGACCAGTTCCTAAGTCCTGGCCTTGAACTGCTAAATGATACTGGCCAACACCATTTTATAATCACCTATTTATTAGCTCAGTTCCTTCATAGACTGTGAGCTTCTTGAGGGGAGGAACTGTTTTGTTATTTTATATTCCAGGACAAATCACAGGCCTTGATAAAAAAATATTTGCTGAATGAATAAATGAGTGAATGGAATGGATAGAATGGTATCTATGATAAACTTGGTTCTTAAGCATGCTGATAAAAAGTGTGGCCATGAGCCCTGGTTGGTATTGCTCAGTGAATAGAGCATCAGATTGAGGACCAAAGGGTGGCAGGTTCAATTCCTGGTCAAGGGCATGTACATGGGTTGCAGGTTCGATCTCCGGCCCCAATCGGGGTGTGTGCAGGAGGCAACCAATTGATGTGTCTCTCTCACACCGATGTTTCCCTCCCTCTTCCCCCCTGTCCCTCCCTTCCAGTCTCTCTGAAAATCAATGGAAAAAATATCCTTGGGTGAGGGTTAGTAAAACAACAACAACAACAAAAGTGTGGCCATGAATGGAAAATGAAAAAAATGCATATTTTATATTATATGTAACATTTCCCATAATGCCTTTATCTATCTATAAACTTTTTCAAACCTTTGTGAAGATCAATCACACTGACCTTCGTCCGAAGTGATCACTCCTACTAACGTTGTTAACAAGTTTATTATAACAGAAGGAGGCCACAAAGAACAATGGGCCTAACTTCCTCTTAGCTAAATATTAGTTCTTCCTCTGTGACATGGTGATGATTCCTCACACTGACACTTATTGATTTAATATTTATCCAGTGCTTTCTGTATGGCACACATATGCGTGCATGCTCCTAAAGCAACAGAGAGAGAAGTACATGTTCATGTTCTCAGGGGTTTTATAACTTAGTGTGTGAGACAGACGAAAACAGATAATTGCAACACAGTGTAGCAAGTGCCTTCTGAAGACTCTATGTGCCAGAGGGCACAGAAGGAAACTGCCAGGCTCAGCCCGAAGGGTTGGGGAGAAGCTAGCTGTACAATGTAATAATGGCTAAGGGCACAGGCTCTGGATTTGAAGGCTTCTGTCCAAATTCCAGCCTGTCCACACATCACCTGTGTGACTTCTGGCAATTTTTTGAATGCATCTCTCACCTCCCATTTCCCTGCTGCTAAAATGGGGGTAATAATTGTACCAACTTCATAAGTTTATCCTGAGGATGAAAATGTCATTACAACATCTAAAGTATGTAGCTCATCAGCCAACACATAGTAAGAGTCAGTACAAGCCTAAAATGGACTTCCCAGAAGAAACTATTCTTGGACAGTGAGGTAGGAGTTTTTCAGAGACAGAGAGGTATTCCACGCAGAAGGCCTTCCAGGCGGAACACACAGCCTGCAAAATGGTCGAGGGGTGTGAGGTTTGGGTGTTGGGAACTTAAACCCCACTGTAAAAAAATACACTTTACATCACCATTCAGTACACACGCACACACACAACTAAAACCGACGTTTCCCAAAACAATATTTACTATTATTGTGTGTTGTGTAATGAACTCTGACCGACACCATTTCATTCTATTCTAATTCTTTAAAAATAATGGTTAAAGTCCATTAAATTGATCTCATGACCCCTTATTGGGTCAAGACCCCCAGTTTTGAAAACACTGATGTTAGAACACTGTAAGTGCTGAAGTGCTGGCCACAAAAGGGGCAAAACCTGATCACATTACACATTGTATCTGGTCCTGAGCCTGAATATAAATTGAGAATGATGAGAGGTGAGGCTGAAAAGACAGTCAGGCTCTTAATCCTACAGACCCTCATAAACCATCAACTTAATCTGCAGGTGCTGTGCAAACTGCGGGATTGTGACATGATGGCTTTAAGGGTCTGGGCGGTCACTCTGGTGCTGTGTGAGGGATGGCTCAGCAGAGGCCAGGCCTGGAGGGGCACCATGGAGTTATGGCTCCAAATAATTGTTAGATTCTATTATGATAAATGTTACAGCAAATTACACACCTCATCCTAAAATTCAGTGCCTTTCCCAGGACGTCGGACTCTATGCCATTTGTGGTTATACAAAGATTTGGTTGAGAGCTAGAGAAAGCTCAGGGTCTCAGGGCTGTGTTAGTAGATTTGCTTCCTAAATGTAAGTGCATCCAGTAGCTACAGTATTAGAGAGGCTTGTCAGGACGTATTTTATTTTTAGCAAGTGATTTGAAAATATTATGCACCTGGTCTGAACTCTAACTCATGGGAAATGATTTTTCATAAATAGAAATGTAATGCATTTTCTGAAATAGGTAGTATGTCATTTAGGTGGCTATCAAAGGCTACTCTGGTAATAAAACTCTGCTGGCATTTGGTGGCGGAGACTATTTTTAAGCAGGGTGCGTTTTTTTTGGCAAATTAGGGTTTAATGGTTAGGGAAAGTACATTTAATAAGTGCCTATCGAATGCAAGTGTTTTATTCATGCTATGATAGAAGCTGTAATAAACAACCTTCACGTGACCCACTTGCTAGATTAGCAAGGTCCCCATTCTCTTGACAAACCTATTGACTAGGATCTAATGTTAAAGATCTACACCAGTGGCTGGTAGACTCCTCCTTAGATTGCCCCTGTCCTTCTGTTCACATCAGCCTAACTATATGCTCAGCATATATTTGTTTATTTAGGTTACACTTGTTATTTTCATCCTGCTGTCTACTAAGCAACATGTACATTGATGCAATATATCTGCAAAAAGGAAGTTTTCTTTTTATGAAATCTAAGTTGAATGCTTTGGAAGACATGATCAAATTAATGAACTACTTAAAACATGTTGAATTAAATATTTTGGACAACTCTCAAGGACAGAGGGAAGTAGTAATTTTTAAGTGTTTTTAAGCACACATTCTACCTATAAGTAACTGACACTGAAAATCATAATGACATGCTTCATGGGTATGGTTTATGCCAGGGTTCTGGCCAGTGGGTCATATTCCCCAAGAAGGTTGCTAAATTAGAACAAAAACAACAAAAAAATAACCCCACACTTACACTTAATTTTAAATAAGCTAATTAACATCTACTAGTATACATATTACTTGTTATCACTCCCTGATATTCAAAATACCTAACTCAGCAGAGTGAAACACTGAAAAATTAATGGTTTAAAGTAGCAATAGTATTTATTGTGCCCATCAATCTCTGTATTTGGGGCAGTGCTGGGTGGGGCAGTGCTGGATAGGGCAGCTCACCTGGGCTGGACTCCCTGTCAGCTGGGGCAGCTAGACGGATGGGACTGGCACCATATGAAGGCTGGCAAACTCACATATTTGGCAGGTGACACTGAGAAGATTCAAATAGTCATAGACTGGCACAACCGGGACCCTTTGGGCATCACTTCCTGTCTCTGTGTGGTTCCTCCTCATTGTCTCCAGCATGGTGGCTTTGAGGCAGCCGGGCTTTTCACAAGTCCGCCTGGGCTCCCGAGGCACATTCAGTAAGAGAGCCTGTGGAGGCTGTAGTGCCTTTTGTGATCTAACCTTATAAGTCCCATAGTGTCCTTTCCACTGTAACGCACCTCGTGGGGGCATTTACGGGTTCAAGAAGAAGGGACGTGGACCCTGGCTCAGATGGGAGGGTCTGTACATTACAAGAGAGCATGTGGCTGGAGGTATCTTGGCCATCTTTAGATAATACTATCTGCTACAGCTGTTTAACTTATTGCTTTTTCAAATACCTGACTAAAGATTCCTGATAGCATTGTGACAGAGAAATTTCATTGTCATGAGTTGAATTCTCAGAACAAACCTAATAGGTAGGCATATTCTGGGGACTTGGGAGCTGAGGCTCACAGAAGCTGAGTGACTACAGCCCACCCTCTTCCCGTTAAACTCACTGTCTTTCTCCTTCTGATAGGGATCTGGGATTGTGTTTTCTGTCTGTAAGCATTACATACATCCCAAGGCCTATAAACCAGCAGAACCCATTGGAACTTCCAGAGCCAGTGATGAACAAAACGGAGTTTGGGTTATTTCTGTTTTATTAGCCATAATAGTCCAGACACCACCTAGGCGAATGGCTCCCAAACTGTGCTGCACATGACAATCATCAAGGAAAACTTAAAAAAAAAAAAAAAATCCTGGTGCCCAGGTTGCATCCCATAGCAATTAAATCACAATGTCTGGGGTGGGAGCCAGGCATCAGTAATTTTTAAAGATTCCCAGATGATCCCAATGTGAAGCAAAGTTAGGGAGCTATGACCTAGATTCTTCCCAATCTACTCTCTCCTGTTTTAGATTTCTATGAGGTCTTGTCCCACCCCCCTCTTTCTTTCCTTCTTACTTGCCCCAAGGATTTTACTCAGACAGTTATCTTCTGCCCAAACCACACACTGTAAACTGTAGCTGAGAGCTATCTAACCGGTGTCTTTGCTGTCTAACATTTTTTTTTTCCTTATCCATAATAGGATGGAGGAGGTATGGATGATGATGGTGATGATGATGGTGATGATGATGATGCCTCAAGTGCCACATTATTATAAGGATTAAAAGAGATAATGTAGAAGGTACTCAATAAGCTTGTTAAAATATTTGTTGAATGAATGAAAGTATCTGAATAATCCCATTAATTTCTTTTATGACCAAAGAAATTAAATCAACATAAATCTGGTTTCAGGTATTAAACATGTATTAAATATTCATTTTTAGGACACATTTGTTTTAAATTTAACACATGGATTCATGAATAACACTATAAAGAAACCATTCTTTAAAATATTAATATAAATATCTATGCACAAGGGGGAAATAATTGGGGAATTTTATCTCCTCTGACAAGGTAAAAATAAGGCCATTTAAAGTATTCCTTTCTTCCCTTCAGACAGAGAGTGGAGGTGAGCCACAAAAAACCCAAGCTTGCATGAAAGGGCCATGATAAAAAATGCAGGTGCTGTGAAACATTTATAAGGGCCGAGTGTAAAAGTATGTCGGCTTGAATTTGCAATGACATTTTGGCATAAAACAGATCTCCCACAGGCAGATTTGAAATGTCCAGAGAAGTGTTTAAATGACATCTTTTAAAATGAACAATCATCAAATATGCCCAAGTCATTACCTCAAAGTACTTTGCTAATGAGTCAGGCAAAAGAAATGGCTAAAAATAATTGACCCCAGTTTTACAGCTGAAAGTTGTAAAAAAAAACAACAAAAAACAAAAAACAGTCCCCCAAAAGCTATTGTAGGGTACGAATCTAGAATTAGACATTGGCAACTGTTTAGCATATTAAACACAAACATTAGGACTTGTCTCACTCAGCACAGAACAATTGCCAATGCTTTTTTTAATCACAAATTTCAAATTGCTTTACAAATTACTTGATGTCATATTTCCTCCTGTAAATTTTACACTTGCGCTGTGCTATGGTTGTTTTTTTTTTAAAAAGACACCCACCCTAATATCTAAGGAGATATTTGCCCTAATACCTCATTAGACTTTGTATAATGCTATAAATTAGGCAAAACAGGTTTTATTGTCCCCATTTTATAGATAAAGACATTGAGGTCTAGAAAGGTTAATAATTGCTCACGTTTGCAGTCTTTCAATTGTACTGCATGATCATAGTGAAACACAAACCACTGCACAGAGATGGAATTTGTGTCAGTGTTTTTCAGGAAGGAAAACAAGGTAGGAAGAAGGCAATTCATGTCTATGGAGCACATATTATGTGAAATATGGAACACGGTGTGGAGAATCGCTGATGGTATGTTAAGTCAAAAAAGTAGGATATAAATTGGTTGTACCTAATAATGTCAACTTAAAAATATGTGTAGGAAAAAGATGAGAAGACAGTATACCAAAATGTTCATTTTTTTATACCATTATCCCCCAATTTTCTGTTATAAACACCTACTATTTTTACAATAGAAAAGATTGATTTGTTACTTCACCTTTTCCACTGAGTATCTCCCATATACCAGGCTTTGTTGGAGACACTGTGCTTTGGCAGTGGGGAAGACAGATGAAACCTCTGCCCTTGGGCAACATACATTCAATCAGTCAGTTAAAACATATTACATGTAGTGATACATGCTATGGGGACTGCACAAATAAGACGATAGAAATACTCAAGGTGAGAGGGAGATCAAGTGAAAAAATCTGAGCATGAAGCTGAAGGCTGTGAAAGAGCACCCTCTACAAGACTTCAGGAAGAAGCATTTCTGGACAGGAAACACTGCCGTATGAGCAAGCCTCAAGTGCTGGAAGAACAGCCTATAGGTCAGAAGACAAGGGGGCAGTAGAAGTAGGTCATCGGGGTCCTCAGGGACCTGGTAAGTTGTCTGAACTTTATTTAAATATAATGAGTAGTATTGGAGTTTTTCGAATACGAGTTTTGGGATACAGGAATCATGAATGATCTGATCTGATTGACATGTTTTTTATCATTTCCTGGAAAATCATGAGAAGTGTGTAGGAAAGGTGACATTGACTGCTGAGTCTGAGACTGAACTTGGTAAAAAGTCCTGATACTACCTCTTACAACCTCTGTCAACTTGAGCACATCAGACACTGTAGCTAACTCAGACTTCTCATCGGTACAAAAGGGTGATGGCAGCCACCAGCAAAACCTACAGGCTTAGCAAAGCACCCTTCTCTGTGCCACCATCACCCTGTGATGGTTCTTCCCATGGGGGATTGAAGTGTGCTGCTTCCAGGTCTGCCTGCACTTTAGGGAGTGAGCTCCCTGCGGGGCAAGGATACCATGGTATATAGGGTGGGTCCTAAGTGTGTAGTGTGAGGAGGAGTTCAGGTCTTGCTCTTTGGGGTCAGATCTGGGATGGAAGCTCTAATATTTTTACTAGCCAGCATAACTAACTCTGGACACATGACTTATCCTCTGGGATCCTCAGCTTCCTGTTGGTGACAGGAGAACTGGCATATATACTGAGTGGCCAGATTATTATGATCTCTGAATGCATAATAATCTGGCCACTCAGTGTATATCTTATATAATAAAAGGCTAATATGCAAAATGTCCCTTCAACCAGGAGTTCAACCAGCAGGCAGGCCGGCCAACTGCCCATGTCCCCTCCCCCTGGCCAGGCTGGCTGGATCCCATCCACGCATGAATTCATGCACCAGGTCTCTAATATACTATCTAATAAAAGAGTAATAATGCAAATTAACCATCACTCCACTACACCCAAAGCCATGCCCACCAGCCAATCAAGAGCGAGTATGCAAGTTAACCCAACCAAGATGGCAGTGGCCATGGAGTGAGCAGGAGGCTTGGGTTTCCCTGGCAATGGAGGAAGCCAAGCTTTCCACACACCCTTGCAGGCCCAGGCCTCCACTCAAGGCTACAAAGTTTCAATTAAAGAAGATAAATAAATTCCAGATACCAGGGCCTCCGCTTGGGTTGCCAGGGGGCGTGGCCAGCTTGCAAACCACCACAGGCCCCTAGCCTAGGCTGCCCCACGTATCAAAGGAACCCCCACCCTGATCCAGGACACCCTTCAGGGCAAACCAACTGGCCCCCACCCATGCACCAGGCCTCTATCCTCTCTAATAAAAGAGTAATATGCAAATTGACCATCACTCCAACACACAAGATGACTGCCCCCATGTGGACACAAGATGGCCGCCATAAGATGGCCAGCAGGGGAAGGCAGTTGGGAGGGACCAGGCCTGCAAGGGAGGGAAGTTGTGAGCGATCAGGCCAGTAGGGGAGGGAAGTTGGGAGGGACCAGGCCTGCAAGGGAGGGCAGTTGGGGGCAATCAAACCTGCAGGGGAGGGCAGTTAGGGGTGACCAGGCCTGCAGGGGAGGGCAGTTAGGGGCTAACAGGCTGGCAGGGGAGAGTGAGGCATCAATCAGGCTGGTAGGGGAGTGGTTAGGGGATGATCAGGCTGGCAGGCAGAAGCGGTTAGGGGCAATCAGGAAGGCAGGCAGGCGACTGGGAGCCAGCAGTCCTGAATTGTGAGAGGGATGTCCGACTGCCCATTTAGGACCAATCCTACCAGAAGTTGGACATCCCTCGAGGGGTCCCAGATTGGAGAGGGTTCAGGCTGGGCTGAGGGACACATACCTCCAATGCATGAATTTCATGCACTGGGCCTCTTGTGTGTGTGTGTGTGTGTGTGACACACACTGAGTGGCCAGATTATTATGTGTTCAGAGATCATAATAATCTGGCCACTCAGTGTATATCAGAATGAGATAGCACATGTAAAGTGCTTAGCATAGTGTGAGCATTAGCTTATAGGGAATATGTTATCGATATTTGTGTTAGATCTCTTTTGTGACCATGGTCCACCCTTCTCCATCCTACTCTGAGCTCCAGAAGAGGGATATGATTAGAACCACAGGGTCAGGCAGACCTGAATGCAGATCTTTACTCCTCTGTTTACCAGCAACATTTACTTTTAGCATCCTGAGCCTTAGTTTCCCCTCGCAGAAAGGGGGGATAGTGACGCCATACCAAATGAAAGGGGGGATAGTGATGCCATACCTTTTGTAGGTAGGATAATTGTGAAATGTATTTAAGCCCTCCCATTGGTATACTGTATATGCATTTAGTAAATCTTCATCATTGTCATCATCCCTTTGATGTGCAAGAAAGAAAGTCCTTCGTTAACCATAAAGGATCACACACCTGGAAGAGATGTATCAAGGATTAGTCACAGGAAGTTTTGCTACTGCAGGAATATGAGGAGGCTGTCGTTCTCTGAAACTTGCTGCCTTTCTCCTTTCTGCTCTTTACAGGATCGGTGATCACTGTGTGCTCTAAGATTGGGCCCTGGCACCCCCCCTCCAGGAAGCCTTCCCTTATTAATTGTACTTCGTGTACTCTTTTATGCTCCAAACACACAACCCTTAGGAACACATTCACATTCACAAAACAGATGAGTTAGGGTTAACCAGTTGTAGCAGTAGAGGATTTCTCGGGATTGCTTTAAATCCTGCTTTCCCAAAGTGCAGTTTAGTCACATGCAATTTACAAATATCTGATTAACACTGGGGGTGCTGGGACATGGCTATTGCCCAAATTAAGGTCCAGGTTTGATTTGGGCTCCTAGTGCATGTATGTTAAACGTTGCTTTGCTAGTCTTTGGAGTTTGCTTTGCCCCTCTCAGTCTCCTATTAAAGTCCCCATGGAGGGGACTCTGACTTGAGTTTTCTTTGCCTTCAAGGAGGAAATACACCAAAGGGCTGTTGCTGTAGGCAGGGCTCAGAGGCAGGTAGGCTGCCAAAATGATTTTGACAAGCAAAGTGGTTGATACCTGATGTACTGTCTTCGGTGGCTCTCTGTGATAGAAAATGCAAGCCTCCTGGAAGGGTAGTAATCTGAAAACCAGAAGAGGGGGCCTGTGGGACTTTTACCCACACAGCAAGGAATTATGGAACTAAAGACCAAGATAATAGTTTTAGAATTTTTTTTCTTAATTTGTTCCTTTGTTGCTCTCTTGATCAATTATGGTAAAAACCCTCCAATGGGATGAACCAGAGGGCTCACTTCAGGTATCACAATGAAGGAGGATGCAGTGGAGAGGGTCCCACTTCTTAGTAGGCTTGAGAGAGGAAGAGCTAAGAGGATAGATATGAGAAATCTTCATGCAATAATATTGAAGGAAAATGTAAGACAGGCTGAGCCCCAGCCACTTATGGGAAAGAAGGAAAAAGAAGACAGGGACCTTTGCAGTTTGGGGCTCCATGATGTTAGGGACAAGTCCTGAGGAGCAAGGCAGAGGCTCCAAGAAATCAGACACAGATTTCTTCAGGAGAGACACCGAGGAGCAAGCTGGCCGGCAGCCCTGCCTCCCTGCATCCCTGCAGGCTCAGGTCTGTACACTCAACTTGTAGGGATGATAGGAGGGACCCAGTCTGGAAAAGGGCAGAACTGGGGTAGAGTGCAGATGCTGGTTCCTCTTCACTCCCCTCTGGTCTGGGTGGGAACCCACTGGAGACTCATGGTGAACCCTCACTAACAGTCTCCAGCTTCAGCCATAGACTGCCACCTGGGTCATGGCAACCACTCCAGACTTCCTCACTGCTTCTGGCCCTGCTCTTGCTCTGTGTGGACCTGCACCTCGCTCCTGACCGTGACTCTGCCTCAGGATTAATATCTGCCCTAGTTCTGGCACCTAGCTTTTGTATTTGGTGTCTCTGGTTTTCCACTCTTGGTTATTTGCTAAGGGCTCCAGCTTGGCCAAGTTCTCCCCCATCTATCCCTTGTAAACAATGGTTACAGTCTACTATTAACAGTCTCCTTCCATTCTTCATATATCCTTTAAACACCTACACATACACACTCACATATACACACATATATATGTATATATTGTTTTTACCAAATAAGATGGCAAAATAGTTGTTGTTCTGCATCTTGTTTTCCCCCACTTTGATAGTATGTCATGAACATTTCTCTCTCTCTCTCTCTCTCTCTCTCTCTCTCTCTCTCTCTCTCTCTATATATATATATATATATATATATATATATATGGGGGGTGCAGTCTGTGCCCTCGGGGAGCAGGCCTGAGCAGCGCTTCCCTTGTGGAAGCACACTGATCACCAGGGGGCAGTTCCTGCGTTGAGTGTCTGCCCCCTGGTTGTCAATGCATGTCATAGCGACCGGTAGTTCCGCTGTTTGGTCGATTTGCATATTAGCCATGTATATGTGTGTGTGTGTGTGTGTGTGTGTATATATATATATATATATATATATATATATATATATACACATATATATACACCCACATACATATATATATATATATATATATGGCTAATATATATATATATTTTTTCAACACATCCTTTAACAGCTGAATAATATTCCATAATATAAATTACCATAATGTATTTAGCCATTTCGTACTGAACATTGAGGCTTGATTCTTTCTTTTAGCATTATAAATAATATTAAATAAGCATCCTTATACACAAGCATGCTACACCCTTTATTTCTATTGAAGACATGCAGTTCTTGCAGTGGTCCCTGAGTACATGGGTGCGCCTGACTGCCTTAGGATGGACTTGCTGTGTCAGGTGGTAGGCATTCAGTCTAAAACTACTATAGATGCTGTACTGCCCAATGTAATAGAGGAAAATGTATAGCTAGACTCACTTATCGCTCACTAGCTGTTGAATTGGGGCAAATGATTTGGGTTTCTGAACTTCAATTTCCTCATCAATAAAATGGAACTAATAATATGTATTTTAAAGGACAGAGGTAAAAAATATAAGCCACCTGGCACAAACTAGAATCTTAACACTTACTAGTAAGTTACATCTTCTTTATTATTTTTCTGTTATTAAAGGGCAAATATTAAACTTAAAATTAGCAGAAAAATAAAACCCAAGGTCACATGTCTGGAAAACCCACAGGCTAATCCCAGCTCTCCCATTATTTGGCCTTAGCCTGAGCAAATCATTTGAATCTTCTGGGCCTCCAAACCCACACTTATTGACAGTGGGGGTCATAATAAGCTGCCACTAGGTCCTTTTGCAGTTCCATGATTTCTATAATTGGTTATTTTATTTCCAGGGCATTAGTAGGAAGAAATGATTAGCCTTTCAGATCTATACAGGTTATTTGCTCTGAGACAGAGGCAAGATGAGAAAAAGAAAAAAAAACAACATCAAAAGCATCCCTGGCCAGGTCCTTGAATACATGGTGAAGAAACACAGTTGGTCCCTAAAGAAGGCACTGCTTTCTCTGGGGCCTCAGCTGTTGGCACATCTCAGGTTACACCATATCTACTAGGTTCTGTAACTTTCTCATTACAAATAGGGGCAGTAAGTGTCTCTGCGGGGACTGGGGAGTAGGAAATAGGTTGTTCTCTAAGCACTTTTCAAAAGAGCCAGCCCCCATTCCCCATTCCTCCAGGCAGGCTTCATACCCACAACACACTCTCAAAGCCTCCAGGAACCATGACCCCACAATCTGTTCTGTGGTCCAATTACCTGTGTCTACACTCGACATTCAGCCCTCCTTTCTAACTGATTGTTGTAGTCCCGGAGTGTGGCTTTCTTTTGCCTGACAGAAGCCCAAGAAACATTTGCTGAGTGAAACGGAATTGTGCAATTGTTTTTTAATAGAGTAAAACTGATTAAAAACTCTAATTTAAGATACAAGCCTCCTCCTTTACTCAGAATACTTTTTTTTATAAATGCAGCTAAATTGAAAATATGACTCATAGATCATTAGCATGGGAGATATTTTCAGACTATCTACCCCAAGACTGTCATTTATTAACTTACTCAACTAACATTACTGTGCCTTAGAAAAGGAAACGGAGGTCCAAGTAAGTTCCATGACAATCTCAAGGCTGCACAGTTGGCTAGCGGAGGAGCTGAGACCAGCCTTTGGGCTTCCTGACTCCTGATTTAGTGCTTACTTAGTTTGCTGTTGCAGTACAACCCATACATTTCCCCTGTGATTGTTTTCTCCTAAGTTGTCATGTAGCAGAATATTTGTTTCATTTTTTAGCTGACAAACTAGAAAGTCCATTAATAATGACTGGAGAAACCACTGGGTTTTTGATAGAAAATGTCATTCATTCAACAAAAATGGTATCTAAACAATAAGTCACAGAGTTTCAAACCAAGGTGAGGCCTTTGAATTGTATGCTCCTCCTGCTCCCCACCCCAATATTATCTGAAATCTGACCCATATCCAAGGTGGAGTATCGATATAATTGGAACTTGCAGAGTTTTGGAGTCACAACTGGAATAGATTCTTATATAGTGTACGTTGAATATAATACAAAGGTAGACTTTTTCAGAGCTGAGAAGGACGTAGCTTCACATACTTGGAATAAAAACTTGAAATGTTCAGCCACCTGCAGGGAAGGCTTGTACTGCAACAACAACAAAAAAATATGAACTTTGGAGCTTCAGACCTGGATTCAAATTCTGACTCTGCCACTTCACATCTGTGTGAATTAGAAACTCCTCCATCTCCACTGAGCCACAGGGGTAAAACAGGGATAAGAATAGCTTCCTCATAGGGTTGTTGGAAGATAACATGTGAAAAAAAATAAAAGTGCCTGGTACAATGGTTGGCAGGTATCAGTGGAGCTGAAGCCAAGCAAAATGTGGATAAGATGAATTCAACAAGTATCAACAGCCAAGTTGAGAATAGCTACCAAGGAGGGTCCATACTGTAACCAATTGTTCACCAAGGAGGACTTTGGTCTATATGAGGCCCTACATGGGCAATGCCAAGCTTTTTCTACCAGGACAAGGAGAAAGAGTGGCCTCTTGTAAAAGCAGAGTCGTTTCCCATGAAGTGACACTTGCGATACTTCCTGGCGAGAGAGGAAAAGAAGCTCTTTGCAACTCAGGTTGAGATCGGTCAAGTAAAGTTATCTAGAATAAGTTAAGTGAGGTTCTAATAGGTAGAAAGAGAGGGACTAATAGTCTAGAAAGGAGCGCCAGGGACAGCAACAGCTCAGAGAATGGAGTGTGACCTATCTAATCTGCGCCTTGGAGCAGAAAGAGAGAATACTGGAAAAGAGGACAGGGAAGAAGAAACTTTTTAAAAATATATTTTTATTGATTTCAGAGAGGAAGGAAGAGGGAGAGAGAGATAGAAACATCAATGATGAGAGAGAATCATTGATTGGCTGCCTCCTGCAGGCTCCCTACTGGGGCTTGAGCCTGCCACCCAGGCTTGAGCCCTTGACTGGAATCAAACCTGGGACCCTTCAGTCTGCAGTCCGACACTCTGTCTACTGAGTCAAACCAGCTAGGGTGAAGAAACTCTTAAGTGTACTTATTCTGATTTGTAGAAGGCCTTGGTTGTCAAACTAAGGGGTCTGTGTTTTCTCCACTTGACAAAGAAAAGCCATGTGCACAGTCTGCTGGAACGTGGTCTTTTAGGGAGAATGATCTCAAGGTTGAGCAGGAGCGAAGTAGAGGCTGAAGGCAATGGGAGGCTATGGATTAATGCAGAGTGCACTGACACTGGGCTCAGCGGGCTTGGGGGTTATGCTGCTTAACAGCTGTGAACCCAGCAGTGATTTAGTCAGCTTTGCTGAGCTGCAGTGCCCTCTTCTACAAAGTGGGTCCAACGATGCCAAGATTTTTTGTGATAGTCAAATACACACATAAATTACTAGAAAATTGCTTTGTAAACTCTATGGTTGGCTATTCAAAATAACTTTCTGTGATAATGGAAATGCTTTATATTTGTGCTGTGCAGATTGGTTTTCATTAGCCATGTGCAAAATGCCACTAGCCACACCTGAAGTGTGGCCAGTATGACTGAGGAACTGAATTGTGAATTTCAAAGAATTAGATTTAAATGTAAAAAATCTTCATATTTATCAGCAGAACTCTACCACTTACAGAAAAGTCCAGTTTTCAAACATGTTTTTGACCCAATAGACCAGTCACTCTAACTCTCTGGGAGGAAGAAGTGTGGGTATATTGTCATAGTAGCTAGATACCCATGAACTCTGTACTCTAGCCACCAAGGACTTCTTGTATCTCCTGGACCACACTGCATTCTCAAGTCTCTATATTTCTGCATTTGCAGCTCTCTCTGCATCAAATGACCACCTACATTTTTAAAAAATACGTTTTTATTGATTTGAGAGAAAAGAGGAAGAAAGAGAAATAGAAACATTGATGAGAGTGAAACATCAACATCGATCAGATGCCTCCTGCATGCCCCCTGCTAAAAATCAAGCCTACAACCCAACCTGCGCATATGCCCTGACCAGGATTCGAACCATAACCATGGGATACATGGGTTGATGCTCAATCATTAAGCCACACCAGCTGGGTGACCATCTAACTTGTCTCTTGACTTTGCTTGGAGAAATTAGAATATTTTTCAGACTTAGTTCAGGCCTCTGCCACACACACTCAGAGTCATTCCCAGCCTCCTTGCGATTCTTTTATTTTTTATTATTTAATGTTTTTAATATATTTTATTGATTTTTTACAGAGAGGAAGGGAGAGGGATAGAGAGAGTTAGGAACATCAATGAGAGAGAAACATTGATCAACTGCCTCCTGCACACTTCCTACTGGGGATGTGCCCGCAACCCAGGTACATGCCCTTGACCAGAATAGAACCTGGGACCCTTCAGTCCGCAGGCCAATGCTCTATCCACTGAGCCAAACCAGTTAGGGCCTCCGTGCAATTCTTAAGCCAGTTAGGAGCTCTCTGTGTCCTCCAGCTGCCCTGTGGTTCTCACTAGCACAGCACTTGTCACACCACAGCCTGTCTCCCGAGAAGGCTGTTAGGATACAGCGAGTACTCACTGAAGGGCAGGGATCCAATCTTGGTTTATTATAAAAACAAAATAAAACAAAACAAAATGTAACATAAAAATTATTATTTTAACCAATTTTAAGTGTACAGTGTAGTACATTCACATTGTAGTGCAACCATCACCACCATCCATCTCCAGAACATGTTCATCTTCCCCCAACTGAAACTCTATATCCATTAACCAGCCCCTGGTAAGCACCGTTCTACATTATGCTTTTAACTACTCTAGGTATATCATATACAGTAAGTGGAATCATATAGAATGTGTCCTTTTGTGACTGTCCTCAAGGTTCATCCATGTTGAGGCATGCATCAGAGTTTCCTTCCTTTTTAAGGCTCCATACCTTTCCATTGTATGTATATACTACACTTTGTTTGTACATTCATTCATTGATAAACACCTGGGTTGTTTCCACCTTTTGGCTGTTGTGCATAATGCCGCTATGACTGGGGATGTGCATGGGATATGATTTTGTATATTTTTCTGTCTCAAATTCAAACTGGCTGACCTATAAAGAGTGAAAAATTATGAAAGGTATTTAATCCATCCTAGGAAGCAAATGGAATTCCAGCACCAAGTACTATTTCTGGAAAGACAGAAGATATCCAGTAAAAATGCTAAATAAACAGGAGAGAGGGAACGATTAGGAAAAGAAAGAAGAGAGAAAGGTAAAGAGGCGGCTTCATTCAAAGCAGAGGCACCAACAGGACAGACTTTGCCTTCCCACTAAGGATGCCATCACAGTGGAGAGCCCATGTCAGCTTCATCTGAAAGGGTTCCTTCCCCTTTGCCCTTCCTCCTTTCCTCCCTCCCTCCTTCCCTCCCTCCCTCCCTCCCTCCCTCCCTCTCTCCCTCCCTCCCTCCCTCCCTCCCTCCTTCCCTCCCTCCCTCCCTCCCTCCTTCTATCCTTCCTTCCTTCCCTCCATCCATCCCTCCCTTGCTCCTTTTTTCTTTCCCTCCCTCCCTCCCTCCCTCCTTCTATCCTTCCTTCCTTCCATCCATCCCTCCCTCGCTCCTTTCTTTCCCTCCCTCCCTCCCTCCCTCCCTCCCTCCCTCTCTCCCTCCTTTTATCCTTCCTTCCTTCCCTACCTTCCTTCCTTCCTTTCCTCCCTCTTCCTTCCTCCCTCCCTTCCTCTTTTTCTTTCCTTCTTTCTTTATTATTGTTTAAAACCTAGTCTTAGAATCACAAGCCATGTGCATACTTCTGCCATGGGACTTGAATAAGTCACCAGCCCTGAACCTCCACATCCTCATCTTTACAATGGGACAAGTCTCCTTCCCAGGCTTGTGAACATGCGTGTGTTTGGTGTGAGACCTGAATATCAGTACCCTCTGTGAACTCTAAAAAACAAGACTGTAGGAACTACAGAGATTTTAATTCTTCTCCAGAAATTTTTCTTTCTCCTGTGTTTTAATTATAATAAGTCAATTAAAATCCATAATGAAAAGAGGCTTTCTTTTTAAATTCTGTTTCTAAACCTAGAGGCAAGGAGTGTCAAATTGTTCAGAATTTTTACATTCTAATTACTCTTTCTATTGAAGTTTTTGATGTTCTATTTGGGCTTGACACAGTCAGTAAAAATATTAAGCCTTTAAAACACCAAAAAGTGCTAACACAACTACTGTAATACTTCAGCCATAGGCGACATTTAAAGAATCCCCAGCTACATAATCACATTAACATTTAATGTGCCCAAGTTCTGCTAAAATATGTTTCTTCTCTTCTGCATCTCTTTCCTGAAGCAACAAAATACCAGTGGAACTGGAGAATTCCATTTGCGTTCCGTTACGAGTCCCCTACAAAAAAAGGGAGTCCTTCCGACCCCTTTCCTGCAGCACAGACTGCTCCTCGAGGTAAACACAGCTTGTACATGTGGGCAAACATCTTTTATCATTTTACACCCTTTATAGGTCAGCCAGTTTGAGCTGGAGGCACAGGAGAGTTCCCGGAGAAATTCATTACTGCCACTCATTCTGGTTTTCCGTCTCAATATAATTAAGCTTGGCTAATTGTCTATCATGATTAAAATCATGCCAATAACAACCTTGTTCTTGAGTCTGGCTCTGCTCCAAACTTGTTAATCGCTCTTGTTTTAGAGTAGGTCATTCTGTACCTTGCCTCAGCTATGAAATTCCTTATAAATAACATGCTTAGATAATAAGATCATCCTTGGGTGACCAGGAACGATCAACATGGTTGACACAAGCTGTGGCTAATGTGGGGCCTAACTGAATTACAATTCGAGTCATTCCCAACAGCCAGCAACACTGAGCTGATTTTAACTCAGCGCCATTTCACTAGGAACAAAAAAGTAAAGTCCTGAATGTAGGTTCAAAGAATTAATTGCCTAGAGATTGGATGGCAGGAGTTCATGAAACAGATTGGATTACATAAAGTGGGCCCACAGCTCAACTGGAGTCAATATAGCCTCGAAAAATACAAGAGTTGCCTGGATTAATCAAAATTCAACACCTCACCTAACCTAAGAAGTATTAGTTTATAAGGAGTACTATTATTTTATGTACCCCTAGGGGTGAAAGAGATGCTACTGATTAAAAGTTAGGACAATGCTTTCTTGTTGTTTAGAATTTGTATTTTACACTTAGTGAGCAATCTTTTGGATGCCTTTGTATCCTATATCATGCTGCTCTAGTTGCCTGCTTTCCTGACTACTTTTCATTTCAAAGCTGAATCATAGTATAATCTTTGTTAAGCTCCTGTAACTGTCAATCCAACTCAGCACATGGAGTCCAAGCCATGTGGGAGCTGTGAGCTCTGACCAAGTGCGTGAGCAGACGTAGTAATGACTGCCTGCTGGCCAACAGCAGTTATATGGTGTCAGCAATTCTACCATGTAGCCTAATTTTTCAGATATTAAAATGTGGAATAAATATGTATGTCAGGGTGTATGCAATATGGTTCAGGGTCCAAAGCAAGGGAGGCTGATAACCCTGTTCTCCTTAGTGCCAGTGAGTTCTACATCTTCAGTAGGAATCTGAGCTCTGAGCTCTGAGCCATATACTGGGTACAAGGCTCTTCCTGATTTATGCACAGCCTCCCCTCAGTTTTCTCGGAACACCATGTATGGCTGTCGACACCAGCTGTCGTAGTGCGATGTCATCTTTATTCCCACATTAACTTTAAAAAATGTATCATCCTTCAGGTCAAGGGAGCCTTCTTCATTTCTGCCTCATTGACACTTAAGGTGGTTCCTAACACCTAGATAAATATTGTTTCTTTATTTATAAATAAACAATAGATAAATGAAAGAAGGAATGACTATTGTACCATGATGAACTCTAGCTCACATAACAGTTTTCTCTAATAAGAATATTTTAAAATGTTGTTAGGATATAGATCAGTGGTCGGCAAACTCATTAGTCAACAGAGTAGCAAACCGCAGCTTGCGAGCCGCATGTGGCTCGCGAGCCGCAGTTTGCCGACCACTGATATAGATGATGGTCAAGCAGTCTTCTTTATTGAAATACACAAAGAGTATCATTTTAAAAATGCTTTATCTCAACAATGCCCCAGGGACTGGATTTCAAATAGCCCCTTCTCTCTCCTCCCCATCTTTGCACTCACACATACAGACCCTAATGAGGGGCCTTTATGCTGTGTTGCCAACTGGATTTGGTACAAAACTAACTCTGCCACTTAACTGCCTGATGGAACTTGGAGATTTTACTCTCTGTAGATCTCAGTTTAATAGATCTACCTCCTCAGATGGCTGTGCGGTTGGAATAACATACACAGAACCTACAACAGTGCCTGCTATATTATACATTGTCAGTAAATTCTAGCTACAGGTTTATAAAGCATGTTACCATTTATAAGGAGCTTTCACATTCACCATTCCTTTTGATTGGCATGCAATCCCAAGGGGAAGCTCTTCTATTCCTATTTTTCAAACACTAAAATAGACTTGGGGTGGGGGGAGTAGATCGCACAAAATCACAGGGGCAGACTGAGACCTTTAACCCTAGTTTTGCTTATAAATGACGTTCATTTTTTAAGAAGCATTTTATGATCTGGATAGAATATGAGAGATAATCTAGCCCTAAACTGCTATTTATCATATAAGGAAACTGAGGAACCAAGAGAGGAAGTGCTTTGCACTCACTACCATTTGACTGCTGGTGGCAGAACTGGGCCAGAAGCCCTAGACACTGATAAAATGCTTGCTTCAGTATTTTCACCCAACATGGTGTCCAAATCTGGGGAATGTTTCTTTCAATACAAACACTTACTTGTCCTGTGGCATCTACCCTGCCCTCCTCTCCAGCCTCAACAGATACGACTCTCCTCTCATTTCATGTGGTCCTTTTAGCTATCCTTCAAACATACTAATTCCTTGATGGACTTTCTTTCCCTCTGTCCAGAAAGCTCTTTGCCTGATTTCTTTTCATGACTATTTTCTCACTTAATTCAGGTCTCTGCTCAAATGTCACCTCCTCAAATCTTCAAAGAGGATTTCACTCTCCAAATTTGTCATTTAGATCCCAAAGGCACACCAATCCACCACTTTCTAACATTCTCAATTCCTTTGCTCTGCTATTTTCTTTATAGCACTTATATTTTATAGCACTGATATTCTGTATTTACTAGAGGCCCAGTGCACAAAATTTGTGCACTGGGGGGGGGGGGTGTGGGGAGGGGATGTGCTTCAGCTCAGACTGCACCCTCTCCAATCTGGGATCCCTTGGGAGATGTCCTACTGCTGGTTTAGGCCCGATCCCACAGGGATTCCTGTGGGATCGGGCCTAAACCGGCAGTTGGACATCCATCTCACAATCCCAGACTGCTGGATCCTAACCACTTGCCTGCCTGCCTGCCTGATTGCCCCTAACCGCTTCTGTCTGCCAGCCTGCTCACCCCTTAACCACTCCCCTGCTGGCCTGATTAACACCTAACTGCTCCCCTGCTGGCCCGATCACCCCCAACTGCCCTCCCCAGCAAGCCTGGTCTCCCTCAACTTCCCTCCCCTGCTGGCCTGATCTTGCCCCCAACTGCCCTCCCCTGCAGGCCTGATCTCAGCCCCAACTACCCTCCCCTAATGGCCAATTTGGTTCTGATTGGTCAGTTTCTATGCCAGACAGCATCAAAAGCTCCATCTTCTAAGCAGCCATTGGCTCCTCACAGTTCATCCAGATTTTGGTTCTGATTGGTTGGTTTCTATGCCAGTCAATATCAAAAGCGCCGCCTCCTAGGCAGCCATTGGCTCCTCATACTTCACCCAGATTTAGTTCTGATTGGTCAATTTCTATGCCAGCCAAGTGTCAAAAGCTCCGCCTCCTAGGCAGCCATTGGCTCCTCACAGTTGACCCAGATTTGGTTCTGATTGGTGAGTTTCTATGCCAGTCATCATCAAAAGCTCTGCCTGGTCACCCCCAAGCTCTTTGCCTGATGTCTTTTCATGACTGTTTTCTCACTTAATGCAAGTCTCTGCTCAAATGTCACCTCCTCAAATCTTCAAAGAGGATTTCACTCTCCAAATTTGTCATTTAGGCAGCCATTGGCTCCTCACACTTCACCCAGATTTGGTTCTGATTGGTCGGTTTCTATGCCAGTCAGCGTCTCTGGGCCTATCAATGGGGCCTGATCAGAAAGGCGGGGTTGAGCAGCAGCCCCAGTGGAGGCCTGGAGAGAAAAGGAGGCAAGACTCCTGGCCAGGCCCAGAAAGAAAGAGAGAGGCAAGTGCTGATCAACAGCTGCCACAGAGGCTACGGATCAGACCCTGCTTCTCTCTTCAGGCCTCTCTCTGGGCCTGATTTTCAGCCCCCTCAGCAGTCAGTGCTGGGTCACCATGCCTGCAGCCGCAGTCAGAGCTGGGTCGCCACAGCAATCCAGCGCTGACTGCAGGACTGACTTCCAGTTGGTCAAGCCTCCAGTTGTTGCAGATATGATGGACCCAGGGTTTTTATATATTAGGATATACTTATTTAGTGTTGCATCTCTTCCACTATGATGTAGACTTCACAGGGGTAGTGACTGTGTGTGTTTGTTTTGTTCATCATCATATCACCACCAGAAGAATGCCTGGCACCAATATGTGCTCAATGAAAACATTTTTTTGGTTGTCTGCTATGTTTCAATCACTGGGAAATCACTTGTGAGTCATCAAGGCATTTGCCTCTGTTTTCATGTAGTTTTAGTCTAGTTATGGGCATTGACATTGATTAAATAACCACAGAATATATGGTAAGATTGTGTAATCAGGAGAGGTGAACTATACTTGAGATTATGGGGAGAGTTCCCTGAGGAGGTTATTTTCTGTATACACTTGTGAGAGATAAGAGGGTGTAAACTAGGTGAAGAAAGTTTCAAATATTATGGTGTTTTCTGTTCCACTACAGAAAACACCTATAATACCTTTATGTAATAAGAAGGGATAATGGTGGAGGGCAGGTATCAGAAGGTTGGAGGGATGGATAGAGGTCAAATTATAGGAGACTCTTTAGGACATGTTTTAGGAATTTTAGCTTTTGTCCTATGGGAAGCCACAAAAGTATTTTAATCACAGTGGCAATATGTTAAATTCTGTATTTTTAAAAATATATTTTTATTGATTTCAGAGAGGAAGGGAGGGGGAAAGAGTGATAGAAACATCAATGATGAGAAAAAAACATTGATCGGCTACCTCCTGCACGTCCACTTCTGGGGGTGAGGCCCACAACCTGGGCATGTGCCCTTGACTGGAATCAAACCTGGAACCTTTCAGTCCATAGGCTGACGCTCTATCCACTGAGCCAAACCAGCTTCAGTTCTGTATTTTTAAATGGTCAACTTTGTAGTTGTTTGGAAAGTGAAGTGGAAGAGGGTAAGTGAAGAATCAGAATAATTAGTCAGGAGGTCACTGTAATTGACCCAGAGGGGAAGTGACAGAGGCTTATACTAAGGTGGAGATAGTGAAAATGAAAGTAAGTGGATGGACCAAGATCTTAGAATTTATAGGATTTGTTCAGAGGTCAGATGTGAAGAGTGAGGCAGAGGGCATGTCAAGGGCATCTCAGATTTTTTTTACTTGTAAAATTGGATGAAAGGTAGTGACAGAGAGAAGGGCAATCCTGGAAGAGGCAAGCCCATGAATGCTATTTTTTGGATATGCTAAATTTGAGATGACTTTGAGACATCTGAGTGCAGATATAAAATAGCAAGAAATATAGGTTTGGAGCTCAGGGAGGCTCTGCACAGATATATTGGGACAGTTTTAGTTGGTCCTCGAGGCTACAGGTGTGGAAAATGTAGAGGATCGCTAAGGAGAGGCATACAGTGGCACTTTAAGAAACTCCACCACTTGCCTGTGGTGGAGCATTGACCACAGGCTCAGTGGTTTAACATTGACCTATTAACCAGAAGGTCATGGTTTGATTCCCAGTCAGGGCACATGCCTGGGTTGCGGGCTCGATCCCCAGTGTGGGGCATGCAGGAAGTAGCTGATCAATGATTCTCTCTCATCATTAATATTTCTATTTCTCTCCCTCTCCCTTCTTCTTTGGAATCAACAAAAATATTACACACACACACACACACACACACACACACACACACACACACACACAAAGAAAGAAACTCCACTATTTAATGGCTAGGTAGAAAAGCATGGACCTAAAGGGGCACAGAGGAGTGGCCAGAAATAAGTGAGAAAATTAGGAGAAAGGTGTCCCACTGAAGCAAGAAAGGACAGTGCTCCATGGAGAAAGGAGTTATCAGTAACACCAAACCTATCAACCAGTGATGGAAGATGGGCACTGAGGTGGGCATCTGGTCATTGACTTCAAGGCCACACACTGACTTGGGTTAAGGTTGATCCAGTGGAATGATGCAGAGGAAAAAAAACAGACTAGAAGAAGCCAAATAGATAGAAAATAAGATAATGGAGATGGCAATAAAAGGCAGATCTTTTAAGAATTGAAGTGAAGTTAGAGGAGAGATAGAGGGGAAAGGTTATAGCTGGTGGGAGATGGGGGGTTTCTGGAAGGTTATTTATTGAAATGATTCAAGACTGAAGAGACTAGAGCATGTTTCAATGATGATGGGAAGGAATGTCATTTCAAAAGACATAATTCAAAGCCTATGTAAAGGAATTAGCCTTGACCAAGGAACCAAGACCACTCTCCTTTATTGTAATGAGAGGAAATGGGGCAGGCAGGGGCAGGTGTAGGTAGCTTTGTATGTGAAGAAATGGAGTTCTCATTTCACAGATTTATTTTGCCTGCCAAGTAGAAGCCAGACATAGGTGGTAAAGAAAGGTTAGGCAGGAGTTGGGGGTATGAGGATAGTAGAGAAACATGGAAATATGTATTATAGAGAGTGTTATAATAAGTTGAACAGAGACTGAGTGGAATACAGGTGGTTTTGAGGTTGGTAGTCATGCCAGCCTGCCCACTAAAGTGACCCTCTAGTCACCTGTAAAAGATCGGTTCAGTTGATTCCAGGTAGTTGTTTTTCCCCCCAGATGCATGTAATAAAAAAACAACAACAGAGAGGCAAGCAAGTTAGAGATTGTGGCAAATGTGTTAAAGACATTATATTGAATAAAGAATGTATTTCTCATTATGTTTACTATTTGGATGGAAGACATTTTCTCTTTCATTCATTCTTATTTGGAGTACTTTTTCAGGTGAGATTTTATGCTTGCCTGGGTCAATTTGGTTCATTCCCACACTTTATATTTAACCGTGAGCTGCTTTGAAGGAAGGGGCCATAACTAATTCATATCTGCATTGCCAGTGCCTACGTTGGCATTTTTCACATTGCAGATGCCTGATAAGTGGTAAATAAGTACATTGCATAAATTGATGCATGTGGAGGACATTTAGACAGGGCAATTACCAGTAAGATATTTATCCATTCCCTAATAATAAAAATAATAATCACCACCACCCTTGATACAGATTTATGGTTTACTTCTCAAAACAGAATGAACAAGATGAGCTGAAAATCAGCCTAAGTCCCAAATGAGAGATGTGGTCATTATTTTTTTAGTTCTCTCTGCCAAAAGGATGTTATTTCTCCCCCTTCTAGAAAAATGAGAAAAAGAGGAATGAACCAGACTAGATAGCTTTAAAATTCTTCATTAGCATCCACACTGAATAAATTTCACCGGCAGGAGCCTTAACGCAGCTTGCACTGTATCTGATGCACAGAAAACGAAGCCTGCCAATCTTGCAACATGCCTCAAGATGAAGAAGGTCAACATATCAGAAAATAAAATCAGTAGCAGAGATTTCAAAGAAATTCATCCCAAGAGTTCTTCTCAATGAATGCAGTGCAAGATTGAAGAATTCAATTACATGAAAAAGAGGCCTTTTTTTTTTAATACCATGCCCAGCTATTAGTTTTTTTGTCATTGCTAACATGAAGGCATATTGTTAGCCATCAGGAAATCTCAACAAATTCATACATTCAAATCACAAGGGATTTGTTTGGTAGATGGATCTGAAATTTGGTCTGCCTCCAACTCCTCACCCAAGGTTTCATTTATGCCAAGGAGAATGTCATCAGATAGAGAAAAACACAACTCATTGCCACTGAGCTGCTTTATTCCTTTAGGAAAAAACCCTGCTTTTTATTCTGCTGGCACATTATAATTAACTTGTTTATTTGGGGTTGACCAATTGAATGTCCTCTGTCTTGGAAAGCAGAGACGGAGAGGGGTCATCTAAGTACATTCTGAAAAGCAAGAGCCCTAAAAACACATCTTATCCTTTTTCCTGATCAATCAAATTCTAGAGGTTGATTCCAAGGTAATAATGTTTTAGACTCTAAAACATAAAGCTTAATTTATGTATATTAATAATTGAGCAAGATTCTTTCACGATATTGTTTAGAATCTCTTGCAGTAGATTAAGAGCCATACATTCCTAACCTCCCAGCAAGCATGTCCCCTGGGAATGTCACTTCCCTGCTCCTGCTATCAGAGATAGCATCTGTTTTTCTATCCCTTGATTTTGGACTGGTCATGTGACTTGTCTTGACCAAAAGAATGTGGCAGAAGTGAAGCCTTACCCATTTCAGAGCCTGGACCTCATGAGGTCTTTGCTGGCCCTCTTGACATGCTGCCCTGAGACATCCATGTGAGGAAGCCAATCTAGTTTACAGTAGGATGAAAGGCATGAAGAAGGACAGAGGGACCCAGTGCTCAGCCAGCACCAACTGCCAGTCATGAGCCTGTGGCTGTCTTGGACCTTCAAACACAGCTTACCCTCCAGCTGAAAGCAACAGCTGGAGTGAGCCCAGAGTACACAGTGCAATACATTGGGCCATGCAGCAGGAGCACGATGAATAATACAGAAATGTTGTTAGCAGCCATTTAAGTTTTAGGATGATACACACTAAAGATTAGATAGCTACACAGCAATAGATAATGGATACACCAAAAAAAAAAAATGATCCTTACATTTCCAATGTTAAATGTTAAACGATAGTAGTATATCATGCTATATTCACACCAGGAAATATATTGCAGATATTAAAATTATGTTTGCTGAGAGTTTTTGGTGGCATGGGAATGTGCTTGTGCTACAACACTTAGTGAAAAGCAATATTAAATTTTTCATATAGAAAGAGCTCTTATTTTTTTTTTTAATTCTCACCTGAGGATATGTTTGATTTTTAATTTTTTTTTTAGAGAAGAAAGGAGAGAGGGAGAGGGAGAGGGAGAGAACATGAAGGAGAGAGGGAGAGAGAAACTGATGTGAGAGAGAAACATCAATTGGTTGCCTCCTGTACACACCCAGACCTGGGATTGAACCTGAAATTTAGGTATGTGCTCTAACCTGGAATCAAACCTGCAACTTGTGTGTGTGTGTGTGTGTGTGTGTGTGTGTGTGTGTGTGTGTGTGATGATGATGATGATGCTCCAACTAATTGAACTACCTGGCCAGGGTTAAAGGTCTCTTATTAAGTAATAGAGAAAATGACTGGATAAAAGACACCAAAACATTTCACAGACTATTAATGGTGAAATCAGTTATATCTTTTAACTTGTGTTTTCCCCTAGTTTATTATTTTTAACTAGAGGCCCAGTGCATGAATTCATGCACCAGTGGAATCCCTCAGCCTGACCTGTGCGATCAGGCCAAAACCAACTCTCCGACATCCCCTGAGGGGTCCTGGATTGCAAGAGGTGCAGGCCAGGTCGAGGAACCCCACCAGTGCATGATCAGGGCCAGGGAAGGACATGAGAGGTTGGCCAGCTAAGGAGGGGCTATGGGAAGGCTCCAGTGCATGTCCGGCCAGTCTCGCTCAGTCCTGATAGGCCCGACTCCAGCAGCAAGCTAACCCAGTGGTCGGCAAACTGCAGCTCGCGAACCACATGCGGCTCGCGAGCTGCTGTTTGCCACTCTGTTGACTAATGAGTTTGCTGACCACTGAGCAAACCTACTGGAATGTCTGCCCCCTGGTGGTCAGTTCACATCATAGCAAGCTATTGAGCATCCTTAGCATATCATCACCATATTATGTTTTGATTGGTTGAATGGCCGACCACGACTGGACACTTAGCATATTAGCCTTTTATTATATAGGATTGTATTTCATTTTTTAAAAAATATTTTCATTGATTTTTAGAGAAAGAGAAACATCCATGTGAGAAGGAAACATCTATTGGCTCCTGCATGCCCCCTCCTGGGTATCGAGCCCACAACCTCGGCATGTGCCCTAACCTGGAATTTAACCAGCAGCTTTTCAGTGCACTGGATGACACTCAGCCCACTTAGCCACACTGGCCAGGACAGCCTCCTCCCCTTACCCAAGTCAACAATTATAAATACATTTTTTTTGGGGTCCCAAATTGAGGGAGAACTTTCACTAGTGTTTTTAAGAAGGTTATTGCCTATATTGGTACAGTTTTGCCTAACTTCTTCCTCTCAAAGCTTTTACCTCATTGCAGTGCCAGTGGAGAACACAAGTGTTTGTTTTTAAATCCTCACACAAGAACATGTTTAGAGAGAGAAGGTGGGGGAGAGAGAGAGAGAGAGAGAGAGAGAGAGAGAGAGAGAGAGAGAGAGAAAGAAAGAGAGACTGATGTGAGAGAGAAATATCAATCAGATGTCTTCTGTACATAAGTACCTTAACTGGGGATCAAACCTGCAACCCAGGCATGTGCCCTGATGTGTCCTGACTGGGAATCAAACTAGCAACCCTTTCAGTACACAGGAGGATGCTCAATCATTTGAGCCACTCAGGTTGGGCAGAATGCAGGTCTTATAATGAAAGAAGCTCAATAGAGTATGATAGTCACTTGTGGAAAATTTAATCTGGTCAAAATAGTTGAACAGGATTAATAAAGACCGCTTGAAGGTTAGGCCTATTCCAGTTTAATTTTTCATAGCACTCAGCCTTCTTTGATGTCCTATTTTATACCTATTTGCCTGTTTGTTCCTTTGCATATCTCTCCAACTAGAATGTTAAGTCCATGAGGTGAGAGCTTTATCTACCTTGTTCCTGTTATATCCTAATCATATAATGGTATTTGTAATAGAATAGTACTTTAAATATTTGTTAAATGAATAAATAGGGTAGTTGAGCAAAGACTGACTTCATATTTAACAAGTCTCTGTCAGATAAAAATGTAGTGGAGAGAATCCTGGTCTTGAAATCTAAAATCCTGTTCTAGAAGCTCTTTAATTTTAGACACGTGCCTTCACTTCTCTGTACCCAATTTCATCACATGCACCAAGTCTGTCCTTATAACAACCTCAACGTGTAGGTATTACCATGTTTCCCACTTTACAGATGAGAAAACTAAGACTCGTAGAGACTTAGGCAAAATCGTCCAGCTAAATAGAAGATGTAGAATTCAACCTTGGTAGACTTCTTATGTATCATGCTAACATAATAATAATTGCTACATGTATGTGAAGACTCTGCCATCTTTGTCTCTTTTCTGGCGAACTCAGGATCTGACAATTAACAAGATAGTATGCTTTAGTCAAATTCATGAGTTGCTTAGAGCATTCTCCTTGAATCACTTCTCTTTTATCACCCTGCACATACTTTTATCAGCATGCACATACTGGAAAGAAAAATAAGGGCAAGAGCATAGTTTCTCAATCTTCAGGTCCTGCCAACTTAATATATCTAATATCTCTAATTCGATCTATCAAACCCAGACAGTTTAGGGTTTGGGGCCCCTAAAATCTCTCCCCCTTTGCCGTTACCTCCTAACTAGTCATTTTGCCTTTTGTCTTGTACCTCTCACCTGTCATCTGCACTGTGACAAAATGATCTGTCTATAACTATCTTACCATGTCACTCCCTCTTTCCCTGTCATTTACAAGGAAGTCCAAGCTACCTAGTAGAATACACATGACATCTAAGACCGAGTCCTTTGACTTCCTTGTTATCTCGACACTACTTCATCCCTGCCTGGCAATAGCTGACTGGTTACCATTCCCCCCGCCTGGGGCTATTTCACTTACTGGTGTATTTACTCAGGATCACTCTTTTTCCTGGAATGCTACCCCATAAATTTTACTCACAATTCCTTTAATCCACCAGGACTCAGGTCAGGTGTCACCTCAACCAGGAAGTTCTCCCTAATCCCATGGCTGAGTTGGGTGTCTCTCTTTCCTGCTCCTAGTATCTTCTGCTTGTCTATTTTTTCTACTAGATGGTGATCCCCGGGCAGCAAAGCATCCTGTCATTGCTGTCCATAAAATGAGAATGATAATAGGATCCACACCTCAGAGGATTGTTATAAGGTTTAAATGACTTAACACATGGACAGTGCTCATGGGAAATGAATATTAGATATCACCTTAATATCTTCAGAAACTTGTACCACAACTGGCACATAAGAGGCACTAAAGTAAATATTTGCTTACTTTGCAACACCAAATTGCCTGTATGGTCAACATTGTTTAACAATTCCATAATAAAGTTTTAGCGACTTCATTGTGTTTCCTAAAGTAAGAAAAAAAGTGACCTTAAAGAATTATTCATTTTGTTCTAGCTGGTTTGCTCAGTGGGTAGCGCGTTGGCCTTCAGACTGAATGGTTGTGGATTTGATTCTGGTCAAGGGTACGTACCTTTGTAGGCTTGATCCCCAGCCCCTGGCCGTGGCACGTGTGGAAGGCAATCGGTCAATGTGTCTTTCTCACACCACTGTTTCTCTCTGTCTCTCCTTCTTCCTTTCACTCTCTCTAAAATATATGTATATATATATATATATATATATATATATATATCCTTAGATGAGGATTATAAAAAAAAAAGAATTATCCATCTCACCAAAAGGAACCAGGACTTCTTGGACTTCTTGGAGGATCAGCTGACTCTAACTGTGGGACAGGCAGTACACAAGATGAGCTGGAGGCACCTTATAGTGCCAGAAAGTAAGGAAGTGCTAAAACAAAGCAAAACACACACAAGGATGGACGAATTCTCCCCAAGGAGAGCAAGAAGTCAGAGAAGGCAGTGGGTGGGTGTCATTATGTAAGACGTGGATGGTGGGTGTACATGTTTGCATGTGCCAGAGGTATTCAAATACTTTTCATTTCTTTCCATAGTTCTTGCACTTCTAGGGTTCTTGACTCACTTATGTTTCAATGCTTTTGCTTTAGAAATGACTATTTAATTTCCTAGTCACCTCTCAGAAGTAACTTTTGGGACAATATCTTATTTTCCACACTGCTTTACTTGAGGGAAGCCTCCACTGCGTGTTTGGCTTGGTAACTCCTGCTGAGGGGAGCACTTATAGAGTGCCAGCGTCCTGAGTCCAGCAGGGCTGTTGAAATGGTCCGATTTTGCACTGCATTGTTAAGAAATAAAAGGAGGAAAAATGGCAGAATGAGCGGAAATTTTACATCAACATCCAACTTTGTTTACACTCTTTCCATGGAAGCATTGATCAAGTTTTTCTTAAAGTACTTAAAAAAGAAACTTTGGAAAAGCAATCAGTTTTGATTATTCTTTTCTGGTGGATTCACACTGTTTTATCGTCAGGTGTATGTTTTTTCCCATTTACGGTGCCTGGCATGAGTTTTACCACATGGAGTGAAGTGAACAAAATTAGTCACTATGCATACAGGGAACCCAAGATTTTCTTCCCAGTGTATATGTGTTGTATCAGGTATGATGTGTGTGTGTGTGTGTGTGTGTGTGTGTGTGTGTGTGTGTAGAGAGAGAGAGAGAGAGAGAGGGAGGGAGGGAGAATATCAACATCTAATTTACTATGTTGAGTTCAATGAACAGCCTTATGTTCCACCACAAGGAAGGTAAGGGAACTCCTGCGCATGCCCATCTGGCCACCATTGACCTCCCCCTAGGGTCCCTGCCATTTTGACTACCTGCTCTGTGGGCCCTCTTGTATTTCAAACCAACAGGCTCCACATCTTCTCCACTTATCCTCTCGGTTTCTGTAATTGCACCAATGTCTCCATGGTTATCCAGGTGGGAACATTTAGAGAGATCTTGGACCATTCCCTTGGCATACTCCATTTCTCTGTTCCATTGCTAGTGCCTGACAGTTCTATGTGTGCTTTTTCTCAAACTCCTCTTTTCTTTCTTCTTCATTCCCACTGCTTTTACCATATTCAGATTCTCATTATTTCTCACCTGAGCCTTTTCAGTGACCCCCTAATTAGTCTCCTCACCTCCAGTCTCCCAACCTTCCATTGGTTTAATTTCCCTAAAGTGCAGCTCTAATCCTGTAACCCCCACTGCTAAAAAGTTAAATGGCTCCCCACTGCCTCCAGGACGCATGCCAAAATCCTTTGCTTGGCATTCAAGGCCCTTCCCCATCTGGTCCTAAACAACCTTTCCAGACTCATCTCCTGTAACTGTCCTACATGAATTTTCTATTCCAGCCAAATGGGTCCACTCATTACTGCACGCATGTCTCTGATTACGGGCCTCTCTGCTCCAGTGATCTCTGTTATTTGGGTAGACTTCTTCATTCCTCTCTGTTTGCTGTTAAAAGTTATGTCTCACATAATCTACAAGGTTATTCTGAGCCCATCTGGTTACCTGTGTGTGCTCTGAGACAAACCTGGCAGCTATCCTCACAATGCCCTCAGCATCATGCTTTCCCTCTGAAAAATGGGGTCTGCATCAACCATGTCCTGCTCTTTCCCTCTGTCCTTAAGGTCCTGCTCTCCTCCAGGAGGCTCCAGAGTCTCTTTTGTAAAGGGCCTCCCCCATTTACAAGTGACCTCATCCACTGGTTTCCCACCTGTGCCCAGAGAAGTCTGAATTCCAGTGGTAAATTCTAAGTTGTCTTAAATAGGGGTCTTCACTTCCTCTCCTACCTTCTTCATTCTGTTGACAGCCCACCAAACACACACACACACACACACACACACACACACACACTTCTGAATCTGATTCCAATGAACTGATACCACAATGACTCAAAAATATAGTGAGCCTAAGGATCATGTGAAGAACTTATTAAATGAGTAGATTATTGTGTCCTAACTCCCAGAGATTCAGAATCAGCAGGTCTGGACCACCAAAGCCCAAGAGCACATATTTTTAACCAGCTCCTTGGGGGGGTCTAATAATGGTCCTGGACCACACTTTGAAAATCACTACTTTATACTCTATTCCTTCATTCCAATCTCCTTTCTATCTTTGGGTCATCTGAACTACTTCCTATTTCTGAAACTTTGCTTCTATCCCCATCTCTCAATCCTACCAATCTACATGAATGAATGACTCATGAGGGAGGACACAGATTTTCAATTTATTTTGTTCACTGTTGTATCTTCAGCACCTAGAACAGTGCCTGACACATAAGCGATGCTAAAAAGTCTTCCCCAAATGAGGCAATTAGTCTATCAGGAGGGAATTAAAATGTCATTGCTCCCTGAAAGCAGACTTTGATCACTACCAAAAGAAAGAGCCACATCTTTTCAACCTTATAGCACCATTTTCCTTGTACTTTATCGCAGGAGTTGCAAACGTTTTCTATTAAAGGGACAGATACATACTTTAGGCTTTATAGGACAAACAGACAATGCTGCAACTTCTCAACTCTGCTGTTGTGGTGCAAAAGCAGCCAAAAGCAATATGAAACAAATGGGAATGTTTGTGCTCAAAAAAAGTTTGTTCATAGAAACCAAGCAGGTGGGGGCTGGTTTTAGCCCATAAATTATAATGTGCCCACCCCTGTTCTATTCATTTGTGACATTTTCCTCTTTGGCTTGATTCCTAGATTATAAAGTCCTTGAGTCAGAGACAAAATCTTATAAAAAATAATGTATTTGTGTGTCTGAATGTGTGTATGTGTATATATATATCCTGAGTGGCCAGATTATTATGACCACCTAACGTTTGCAGACAAATTAGCCATACACTGCATCGTATGGGATATGGAAGCTGAAGGCTTGTTCGAACACCTTTGCTGTCTGCAGTTACCAAGATAAAACGTCTCAAATTCACACAGGAACACAAGGATTGGACAGTTGAGCATTGGAACAAAGTCATGTGGTCCGATGAATTACGTTTCCAGTTGCATCATGCAGATGGCCAGATTATTATGTGTTCAGAGATCATAATAATCTGCCCACTCAGTGTATAAACATATATACTAGAGGCCCGGTGCACAAAATTTGTGCATGGTGGGAGGGTGTGTGTCCCTCAGCCCAGTCTGCACACTCTCCAATCTGGGATCCCTCTCACAATCCAGGACTGCTGGCTCCCAATCAGTCACCTGCCAGCCTGCCTGATTGCCCCTAACTGCTTCTGCCTGCCAGCATGATCACCCCCTAACCACTCACCTGCCAGCCTGATCGACACCTAACTGCTCCCCTGCCAGCCCAATTGCTCCTAACTGCCCATCCCTGCTGACCTGGTCACCCATAACTGCACTCCCCTGCCAACCTGGTCACCCCTAACTGTCCTCCCCTGAAGGTCTGGTCCCCCCATCTGCCCCCCCCTGCAGGCCCAGTCACCCCTAACTGCCCTCCCCTGAAGGCCTGGTCTCTCCCAACTGCTCTCCCCTGCTGGCCTGATCAACCACAACTGCCCTCCCCTGTTGGCCATCTTGTGGCAGCCATCTTGTGTCCACATGGGGGTGGCCATCTTATGTGTTTGAATGATGGTCAATTTGCATATTACCTCTTTATTATATAGGATATATAAGCCTAAGTGACCATTACGACCAGACAACCAGATGACCGGACCACCGGCCAGTAGCTATGACATATGATACACACTCAACACAGGAGTTGCCCCCTGGCAGTCAGTGCGCTCCCACAGACAACCTCCAGTGGCCTGCCAACCTCCCTTGGTCCCTCCCCCTTGCCAACTGGCCCAATGGGCTCCAATTGGGAATGGGTGAGATGGCCCTGATCAACCCTGATCGCCAGCCAGTCCGAGGGACTCCACCCATGCACGAATTTATGCACTAGGCCTCTAGTATATATATATAAATACAGTACTGCAACCCCCTATACAATGCACTGAACAAATCTTTATTGTGGGCTACAATGTTAAAGGACAATGCTTAGAACTCTATGACATTCCCAGGTGAATGAGAAGAATGTGTTTGCAAAGAAACTATTCTAGATCAGGAGTCCATGAGCTAATCCACTCACTCTCTCCCCAGTACATTAGCTTTCCCATACTTGGAGACAGCCTTTTCATACTTTTCTCATTGTCCTCACATATCCCATATTCCCTCCTCACATCCTTACCCTCATAGCTAATGACCTCTCTCATATTTCAATGAAAATAAAAGCCACCATAGCATTCTGCCCCTTTCCCACATAAACTCTCTGTACCTGTGCTCCTTGCCTTTCCTCCTGCTCCTTTGGGCACAGTCTCCCTACACCTATCAAAAGCAGATCCCACCTCTCTCCTCTGGATCCTCTTTTGCAAAGGCTTCAGTCTTTTACACATAACCTCTCTCTTTCACACCATCCATCACCCACCAAACGTGCTCTAGTATCTCCCATTTAAAAGCAAAAACAACAAACCAAACCTCTCCTGACCCCCACATCTGACTCCCATGTATTGCTTCAGGTCTCTGCAACTTGTGCAGCCAAATTTCTCCAAAGAATTATCCAGCGCTATTGTTTCCATAGTCTTACTCCCATTACTCTTTTTTATTCCAGAAAACAAAAGTCAAAAGGACAGAAATGTAAATAGACAAAGACACACTTATATAACTGTCTCATAATTCACAAATGATGATCTTTTGTCTTTTTAACTTCAGATTTTTTTAACTTAACACAAAGCCCCATGAAGACAAGTGAGTTCCCTTTCCCATTCAAGTATTTAGCCCATTCCAAGTTGGCTTCCATACTCACCACTTCGAAGGTCACCAGAGCCCTCTATACAGCCAGAACCAATGGACACCTCTCTATCCCATTTTACCTGCTGCTGGGATTCAAGACATGACCACTGTGTCCTCCTTGAATTGCTCTCTTCTCTTGGCTCCCGTAGTTTCATTACTCCTGGGTTCCCTCTTACTTTGCTGGTCTCTCCTTCTCCATCTCCTTTTCCTCTCCTGAACCCTGGGGCTCTTGTATCTTCTCTATCTACACATTCTCTCCAAGTGAGCTCACCATGGCTTTAACTACCATCTGAATGCTAATGATTCCCTCATTTATATTTACAGCACAGACCAATACCCTGAGCTCTAGATATCATTAGGCTTTCTACTAAGGGTCTCAAATGTAATATATCTTTGGTGAAGCTCTTTATAGACACCCAGGCCAGTGCCTCCTCTACTCTTCCTCATCTCAGTAAATGGCACCATCCTACTTAAACAAAACCTTGTGGAGTCATCCTTGATTTCTCCCTTTTTTCATACTCTCCCTGCCCCAATCTAATCTATTATCAGCCTCTGTTGGTTGAACTTCCCAAATCTATCTCCACTTCCACTCCACAAACCAGCCTGGTTCAGTTAGTTGTAACTATCTTCAGGCAAAACCTCTTTCCTGCATCATTAATCTCCATTCCCCTAGATAATAACTATTGCCCAACAACACCCTCTCATATGTTTGTTGAAGCAGGAAGTTGCCCTCTCAAAGCAAAACAAAATCCATCTCTTGCCTGGATGGTTACAATAGATCCTATTTTCTGCTTATACTCTAGCCTCCGACAAACATGAATCTGATTGTGTCCTCCCATGTTGGCAACCCTTCCCATTGCTTACCATTGATGAAAACAAACACTGAAGCAAACATACAATGAAAAATAAGCTTCTGCTTACCTCCCTGACCCTAACAAATGTCACTCTTCTGGTTCATGAGGTTGCATCCACAAGGTTCTTGCAGTTGGCTAAAACCAGCAAGCCTACCTCTGGGCCTTTGTGTTTGCTCCTTCCCCTGCCTGAAATGCTCTTCCTCAGCTCTTTCCACGGCTGCCTCATTCCATCCTGTAGGGCTCAGCTTAACCATCCCTTCCTCAGAGAGATCTCCCATGACCTTATCCAAAATAAGAGCATATATAAGTGCTAAATTATCCCACTTGATATCACTCTATCTCCTTTATAGACACTACTAGAGGCCCAGTAGACAAATTCATGCACAGGTGGGGTCTGTCTGGCCTGCCCGATTGCCCGCAGCCCCTCCCCCCAACTGGCCCCACCCCCTGGTCAAACTCCTGGTTGAACTCCCAATTGAACTCCTGGTCCAGGGGACAATTTGCATATTAGCCTTTTATTACATAGCATGACAACAAGCTATTCCTTGTTTATCAATTAGCTTGTTGTTTTTTAACAGTTTATGATCTGTCTTCCACTACTGAGGAATGTAAGTTCCATGAGGGCAAGATGTTGCCATATTTATTGTATATTCCTAAAACTTAGCTCAATGCCTAGCACAAAGGAGCAGATTGATAAATATTTGTTAAATGAACTAACAACATCATCTCATCTTGACATCTCCACTTAACTGTTTGAAATGCCTTCCTTCTCTTTCTCTATTTGGTAAAGCTCTCTTCATTGTTCAAATCCAACTATTCCTCTGGGAGTGGTCACTCCTTCCTTTGAGTCTTCATGCTCTTTGTCTATCATAGCACTAATAATAATTTCAACCACTGATGTTAATTGAGTATCTAGTCTATGCCAGGTGTAGTGCCTGGTGCTTCAAAAATATTGTCTTACTCAACTCATACAATAACACTAGGAGATAAGAGTTATATCTTTCATGGTCAAGTTTCTGAGAATTTAAGCAACTTGCCCAACATAATAAAATAAGGTGAAACCAGGGATTCAGAGCCAAGTCTGCCTAATTCCAAAGGTCATCCTCTTCAGCACTGAGTTATATCTCATCTCTGGTTGCACTGTAATTTCTTATATATGTCTCTCCCACCTTTCCTGATGGCAGGGAGGTTTTTACAACTCCTCTAACATCCCAAGGTTCTAGCACCCTACTAGGCACAGAACTGGTACATAAGAAATATTAAGTCTGTCATCACAAGTTTGTCTGAAGATTTTCTGAACCTATCTATACTAATTATGCAAATTGTCCAGGATGCAGTCACAGTAACAACCAAACAGCAGGCTGCCTGGGGTGACAAGGCTGGCAGGGGGGTTAGAGAGGGATGACCAAACTATTGAACAACAGGCTGCGTGGGGCAACCAGGCTGGTGGGGGGGGGCAGTTGGGGGCAACCAGGCCAATGGGGGTGCAGTTGGGGGTGACCAGGCCAGCAGAGGGGCAGTTGGGGGCGACCAGATCAGCAGGGGGAGCAGTGAGGGGCAACCAGGCCGGCAGAGGGGGGCAATTGGAGGTGACCAAGTCAGCAGGGGGGCAGTAAGGGGCACAAAGGCCGGTGAGGGGGACAGTTAGGGCCGACCAGGCTGGCAAGGGGGGCAGTTGGGGGTGACCAGGCTGCCAGAGGGGGGAAGTTGGGGGCGACCAGGCTGGCAGAGGGGGGAAGTTGGGGGCATCAGGCAGGCAGGCAGAAGGAGCCAGCAGTCCTGGATTGTGAGAGGGATGTCTGACTGCTGGTTTAGGCCTGATCCCCATTGGCAGTTGGACATCCCACGAGGGGTACCTGATTGGAGAGGGTGCAGGCTGGGCTGAGGGGACCCCCCCCCCACCCGCTCCCATGCATGAATTTCATGCATCTGGGCTCTAGTTAATAAATAATTAGTAGCCAGAAAGAAAAAAGAGCAAGATAAAGAAATTTAGTTGGATGGCTCTAAGAAATAGGTACACAAAATAACTAACTAGGCTATGGGTGTGTAGTCTCAGACTTGATGTTTATCACACCAAAGACAATACCAAGGTCACTGCCAAAGAAGGCAGACATTATGTAACTAGGGAACACAGTGCCAACTATGACTCCAGAAGCTATTTCGAATTGAAACATGCCAGTGTTTGCTCATGTCCCTGTTCACACAAATGAAAGGACTACATCTTGGAAACTGTTTTGCTTTGTTTGTTTGTGGTAGCTCAAGTCATTCTTTACTTGGCAGCCAGTAGCACAATCTTGCTGGATGCACTGCATGGACCCCAGTTTCGGCTGGACTGTTGCAAGAAGGTAAATGAGAAGGCAAACTATTGCAAGAAAGTGTCTGGGCATGGTGTTTAGATGACATCATGAGACAATGAAGCCTGAGGGCTCCTGCCTCCTGGGGCATGACCTATTTCCATGGATGGTGAAAATAAAGTGTCTCTGGGAGGACAGTTTGGGAGGACCTGCAAAGTCAGGACGGACCAGGGCTATGACTCCCATTTCTGTACCAGGCTTGTTATACTTTCTCATTATTCCAACCAGAAAATTGGTTTTCCCATTTTGCAGAAGAGAAAATGAAATCTCAAAGGCATACATAACTTGTTAAGATAATACCAATAGCCGAGCTCACATGTAAGCACTGGTTTACTTGACTATAAAGCCTATGCCAATTTCCCCACCATATTATTGATTAAGCTCTGACTTCACTCTTGCCATATTGTTGTCTTTACTACTCCTAACCCTCCCACAGCCCCTGCCCTGGACTCTCAAACTTGCTCTTACTTATGCCTGCTTAGCTCTTCCCTCAGACTCTGCAAGTCCCACTCCATGACTACTTCCAAGTCCTGAAGTCAATGTCACTTTCTCAGTGAGGATCTTCCACTGTTACTATCTTCTTCCTTCCTTGGCTTTCCTCCATCACACTTACTCCTATCTGACCTAGGATAGATCTACATTTGCCTTATTTTTTTCTTATTATCTTTCACCTCAAACTAGAATGTAAACTCAATGGAATCAGTGGATTTGTCTTTTGTTCATTGGTTTATATCTAGAGCCTACACCAGCCTCTGGCACAATGCTAGTGTCCAATAAATATGCATGGGATAAAGGATCTTTTATACTTGCAAACACTGTGGACAAATGCAGACAAAGTACTTCAGTATGAAGTTAATGCGGGGGGGGGGGGGGGGGGCGCGTGGGGATAGTTAAGGAGACAACAAAAGCCAGAACAAAGAGCTGGCAATACTAAATAGCATAGAGAACAGGTATGCCAGGGCCAGATTGTTTGAGCTGAAATGTTAGCCCCATTCCCTCTGGTTCTGTCACCTTGGATGAGGAACCAGACCACTCTGTGCCTCAATTTTCTCATTTTTAAAATAGGTTAGATTAAAGTATCTTTCGCATAGGGCTTTTTATGAATTAACGAGTTATTATGTATAGGGTATTTAAAACAGTGCCTGGCACACCATGATATATAATTACTTTCATTATCATCCAGTTAAGTATCATACTTAAAGCATAATACTGTAAAGTTTTCCCATGGAAAGACATAAAACAAGGTATATCTCTCTTCAGGCACCTAGGAAACCACTCAACCACGCTGAAATTATTCTGAGAAGGAAAAGAAAAGCATAAAATAACATAAAGCAAAGAAACAACTGAAATCAAACCAAAAGCTCAGCTTTCTTATCAGTCCTGTGTTACAAATTAAGCCCTGTAGCTATATGTTCAGATACTTAGACACTGATTGTAAGAGGCAATTTAGACTTTCCCTGAAATGTTAAAAAGGTAAGAAATTATAGGGCAATAATGCTGGAATAATTTGACTTATTTAGGGAGATAAGTGAGCTTTATTAGCTTATTACCATCATGTCTATTCTCTTCATGTCCTTAGAACCAAGGATATAGCTGGAGTTCATAGCTCAGAGCAACATATAATATTTGAAGCAAAGTGTTGGTACAGCTGAATACTGAAGGTCAATAGTTCTCTTCTTGAAGGCAGGGAGAACTGGGCAATTAACCAGATTGCTACTGTAAAGTGTCTGGCCTGTGGGCTACTGTATCCCATACATATACCTGAATAGGGTTATCTTGTTACCATTCATTCATTTGCTCTTTCCTTCAACAAACATTCATGAATCCTCTTCATTGTGTCAGGTCCTGAGCTAAGTCCTGTGGATGAATGGATCCCTGCTGTCATGGGTATTTATAGTAAGAGGTCCTCATGCTGACTGAAATACGCCCTGAGTGTTTCTGTGTGTTTTTGTTTTTGTACTAGGTTTTCTACCAGGAAGTGTGATTCTCTTTCCTTCCATCCCTCATCTAAATACTCATTTATCTATTGGCCCTAGCTGGTTTTGCTCAGTGGATCGGGTGTTGGCCTGTGGACTGAAGGGTTCTGGGTTTGATTCTGGTCAAGGGCACATGCCCAGGTTGTGGGCTCCATCCTCAGTGTGGGGCATGTAGGAGGCAGCCCATCAGTGATTCTCTCTCCTCATTGATGTTTCTATCTCTCCGTCTCCCTTCCTCTCTGAAATCAATATATATATAAATAAATGAATAAATACCCATCTATCCATTGAAGATTTACTGAGCACAGCAAATCAGATCCTGCTGCTGGCTGCTAGGAATTAGAGTGGAATATCTAAGTTATCTCACTGAAAAGGAGTCTGTCTTATTTTACAAAAGATGTAGGATGGGAGTATTCACACAAATAAATAAATGCGTTAACATGTTACAGTTCACACAGGTGTGGGGCTTTAGGGTGGGGCAGATACAAGAACTGTGTTTTAAGTGAAGGGGAGGCTTCAGGAAAACCCTGGAGACCAATGAGTAAGACTTCTCATCAGATGTGGCATGAGGTGAGACTTCCTCCAGAGGCCAACTAGGGATGTATCATTCATACCTAAGAGTCTACAAAAAAATACATAGGACATGATGAGGGGGGAGAGAGAGAGAGAGAGAGAGAGAGAGAGAGAGAGAGAGAGAGAGAGAGAGGGAGAGAAAGATGATTAGATCAGCAATATTCTGAGACATAAGACAGAAACTTTCTTGAATTTCTAAATTCACAAAAAGAGAAATGGCATATTCATACCCCTGCAAGTTGACTGCTGTTTCAACTTTCTCTAAAACTTGATCTCTCATGAGATGGCCCTTTAATCACGAATGATAGCTACTGCTTATAAAACGACAGGTAGAGAACAGTAAAGTCATATTTTTCTGGTTTTGTCATCTGATTGCACAAAAACTTCTAATGGCTGCTGATCTTCTGCAGAATGAGGTTCAAACTCTTCACCATAGTCCTCCAAGTCTCTTAGGAAGGCGCCAGTCATCTCTCCTCTTTCCCTCCTTTTGCTCCTCTCACACATAGGAAACACCACCTTGGACCATTGGGGCTGCTGTAAAGGCCACCTTTGATTTCCCCACATCCGGTTCTTGCTCACTGAGCAGTTCCTATCATCACTTTGCCCTGTGAAATGCTGCCTCCAACTGGAGTCCATCTCAAATGCTATATTCACTTGTCCATCCATCTACTGAAAAAATTATGTACTGGGAACCCTCCTAAGTGTCAGTCCTTGGTAATAGCAAAGTGAATAAGAAATGATTTCTTGTTCAAGGAGTTCCCAGACTTAGTCAAAGGTGAAGGATGGAGGGAAATAAAATACAAGTTTGATAGATTATGTCTCTGATTCTTCCTGGTAGTCAAAATAAACCTCCTTTGTATTTAAAGTCCCTAGCTTGGGGCAGACATACAGTAGGTACCATTTACTTATTTGCTTAATTATTTCATTGTTTCTTTGTATCTCTGCTATCACATGTAAGAGTTTTTGCATTCTTGAGCCAGGATTTCCTTTATGTGAGTTTCCTTTACCAAAGGTCTCAACTTAACTGCTTCTCTATGGTTCTATTCACAGTGCCTTCCAGGAGGTATCCTAAATGTTTGTTGCATATAAGTGAACTGCAACAGAGAAAAGACAAAAGGTGAGGGAAAGAAAATCTGAGAGGCCAAAGTTGTCCATTAATTTCAGCTTGAGTGTTTTAGACCTTACCGCTTCCTCCAGGTTACTAAAGCAAATTTACCAGAGCAAATAAGCTTCCATATTTACATTTCTTTGAACCCCAATTTGACATGCAAATAAGCCACTAACTAGAGCTGGGTTTTAATCAGCAGTGTTTAAACAGAAACCCCCATAGCCTTTCAGAGACCTGTGCTTAGAAAGAAGCCGGCATTACCAGTGTAGTGACAAAGACAGCCACGGCAGCAAAGGGCATGCAGTGTCCACATTCTCCCCTGAAAGCTCCTCTCCACCTCTCCAGAGCCTCTTTCTCTGAAGCTTAGACTCTGAGAGAGCTGCAAGCAACTTAAAGACCTTACAGGCCGCTTGGTCCATCCAGCTCTTTCAGTCTCAGCTGAAATCTTCTCTGGTAGTGGCACCCAGCCTCTCAGGGACAGGGAGCTTGTTACCTGTCAAACAAGGCCTTTCTTATATTGAGCACAAGAATCTGGACTCCCTGTAACTTCATTGCAGCTGGAACCAAACAGGACCAGATTGCTCTCTTCTGTGAAACAGCAGTTCAGACATCTAAACAGAGCCATTTGAATCTTCTCCTTGCTAAACTGAATAGTAGCTGTTGTCATCATCAGCAGCAGCATCATCATCAGCATCTTTACCTTGTACTGATTCTCAGCTGTCACACACCATTCTGTTACACTCTCGTCTCTTTTCACTTTTCCCTCCATGACTTCTGCACACCACTTCCTCCTTTCCACCTCCTCCCTCAGGTCTCAACTCAAATGCTTCCTCTTCAAAGATGCCTCATCTGCCATTCTAGCTGATACAGAGCTACCCCCATGTCACCTTCCCTTACAAACTCCAGACACTCTTCTCCACATTAACCTGTATTTTAAAAACAGAACTCACGACTACCTGAAATTGTCTAGGGCAGTTGTCGGCAAACTCATTAGTCAACAGAGCAAAATATCAACAGCACAACGATTGAAATTTCTTTTGAGAGCCAAATTTTTTAAACTTAAACTTCTTCTAACGCTACTTCTTCAAAATAGACTCGCCCAGGCTGTGGTATTTTGTGGAAGAGCCACACTCAAGGGGCCAAAGAGCTGCAGTTTGCCAACCACGGGTCTAGGGTAATAGTGTCTGATTCCACTTTTTCATGTTTGGTTGCTGACAGCTTTTAAGCCTCCCCTGCCCTCTTCTGCTCCACACTGGGCAAGCTGATAAGAAAGGCTTTGTTGTTGGTGAGAGGTTCAGACCACATAAGGCTCACCTGTGTGTGGGAACCCTCATTCCATCCCTACCCCCTCCCTAACCACATAATAACTCCAAACCAAGCTCATTTGCTGATTTTTCCAAGCCATTTCAGACCAGTTTGGGAGGCGTGCCCTAATCTCCCCAGAAAGCCTTATCATGTGTGAGTAATAATAAACCCTTTCATACCTTGTTGATGGAAGTGTGGCACTGTCAGTTTCAACACCTGAACCAACTTTTGGTGAGAGTCCATTCTGTTTCTGAAAAGTGGGAACAACATCTGCTTTATTTATTTATTAGTCATGTACCTCTTTGGTTCCCTTCTCTCTGGCTGGAATTAAAGCTCTGATTTTCTACCACCTCTGCAGGGCACAGAAAAGTAACCGCCTGAAGTCAGGGATCAGCGGAAGGAAGCAGTCCTTGTTATAATGAATGGCCCCAAATTATGACTCCATTACTATTATTTCTAGTGCCAGCAAATTAGGTGCTAGACACTGTTCTTAATGTCTGAATTAATTAAGTACTTGAATTAATTGCTTTATTCTTCATATCAACTCTAAGAACACTCATCTCCATGCAGATGCAGAAGCTGAGGCACGGAAAGTTGATTTGCTCAAGATCACATGACAAGCAGCAGCGTCAGGATGGGCATGAGGTGATGGGGTCCTGAACTCTGTCACTGATGCTCTGTGTTACTGTGAGGGGTCCCTCCATGTGCCAGAGGGTTGGAGGACTGCACTGGACAGAGCAGGTTGGCCAAACACCCCACAGGACTTCTGGGGCATGAAATTGGAAGCACCGGAGGGCAGGCGCCTATGCTGAGAAATCAGTTGTCTGGGAAGTTTATGTGATAACTAATAGTAAGGATTTGGGGAAATTGCCTGAGTCTTATATCCTATTGCACATTAATAACAAATAAGGACCCTTATAATGAACACTCAGCTGTTCAAAGGAATATAATGCTCCAGGACTTCTATTGATTTAAGAAAATTGCTTTTTTATTGTAAAAAAGTAATTTTATTGTCAAAATTAATATATGCTCAGCCTAGGAAACTGAGAAAATTGTGAAAACTATGAGAAGATTATGAATAGCTCACATTGTCCTCATCTAGTTATAACTACTTACTACAAAGAAGAATTTTCAAAGATATAAGTTGGAAATGTTAAGTCTTAAATACATGACGTGGCCTTAGGCTAAATTCTGATTTTGCTTTTAACTAGCTCTGTAATTTTAAGAAGTTAATTAATTTCTTTGAGTTTTAGTTTCTCGCAGTAAACACCTAGATTTAAAGCACCTGTCATGATGGTTTGTGAGAGTGCAAATGATACAGGACTTTTGGACTGGAATATGTAGTGCTCCCCTGGGCAGGATGGCTTCCCAGATTCTTTGACCATCGGAGTCGAAGAATGAAACCACAGACTGAAGATGGTGGAGCAAAGGAAATTTATTGAAGAACAAGCACAGACTCCCACGTGGGGAGGGGAAAGAGTCCCACTGAGTTCCTTTCTCCTGGTTTTGTTAGAGAGTGGGAATTTTTGAGCACTACTGAGGCCGTGGACTATGCCCCAGATAGAGTTGTCAATGCTCACACCAGGCCAGGCCTTGAGATACGGTCTCATGGCCCCTTCCCAGCACGTAGGCCTTCTTTCATAGAACACTGTCAGCTTTCTGAAGAACAGGATGACCCTGTGAATAACATGGTCGTCAATGGCATGATCCTGACGTTGGTTAGGAAAAACTGTTTTGTCTTAAATTGCCTGCTCTGAAAAAACAGGTTGTGGTTAATGTGCTTAAAAAGTGGTCCTGCACAAAGGGTAGGGGCTGCTGCTCTCCGGACTCCCTGAGTGGTGAATGGCAGAGCAGTCACCTGGCTAGCTCGAATAAAGGCTCTTTGCTATTGCATCAGACTCGGCTCCCTCGTGGTCTTTGAGGATCACAAAATCTGGGCATAACATTTGGGGGCTCGTCTGGGATCCCCAAGACCCACGAGGGACCGCAACCCGGAGAGCCTTACTGGTCACGGTAGGTGTCTGTTTGTTCTCTGTCTCTTTTGTGTGAGCTCGTTTCTGAAATTCTGGTAGTGCCCGGCAAGGTCTAGGTGGATGCACTGGAAGACCATGGGCTAGAGGATTCGGAAGACGTTCCAATCCTCTCGGGAGAGACGTGGATACCTCTCCAGGATCTGATACGAGGTGGGTCACTCCCACTGGTTGGCGTGAGGCCGTCGTCTAGCTTTCGGTTTTGCTTCCACCGAATTGGAAGACTGTTCTTAGGGGCCCTCTGTTTGTCTGTTTCTGTGTTTTTCTGTTTTATTCTGTGGACTTACTGGACGCAGTCTTAACTCCTCAATCAACATCACCAAGATGTTGGTTGAGAATTCTGTTCTGGGGCATGGGTGCTGGGAGTGCCCCATGCCTATCTGGGAGTTGGGCATTGTTTCGTCAGAAACTTCTGACCCGCCTCAGCAGGAAGTAGCTAGAAGAGCCCACTGACATGCATTTTCCCTAAAAGAATTCAGAGCCAGGATCCTTGAGGTAATATATTAGGCAGTTAGACAGATATGAGCAGAGCAAGGACAATGGGCCAACTAGCACTATTGGATGTAATTAAGTCTTTCCATCTCTACCTATGTAAGACAATGGGAACCCCAGAAGCAAGAGGGAATGAGGCTGCAGATAAAGCAGCCCGGGAGGCTCCCCCAAAAACCAGTGGGGCCTCTACAGATTCTAGTGACTCTTCCAAATCCTGACCTACCCACCTCACCAACTTACATGGAAACCCAATCTAGAAAAGCTGAAATACATAAATAATCTTTATTCAAGTTCTTACAGGCTTTACAGTCCACCCAGAAAGTCCAGAAGCATGTCTGATCCGGTCCATCCTTCCATCCTGGTAACTGTTTGGATAAAGAAATTTGCCATGCAAGGACTGACTCCTACCTGGAAAGGACCACCTCCACAGCGGTCAAGGTCGACGGGATCGTGACGTGGCTTCATTGCATCTGGCTTGAGACGGCCCAAGCGAAATGGAGAGTGCGGGATTTTTTGGACCCTCTGGGGATTAGTCCTGGCCCTCATTCTGGGCCGTTTTCTTATAAGCAGGCCCACTGACTTTATTTAGCAGAGAATTAATTCTATCAAGCTTATAGTCCCTATGGGTCAATATAACTCCCTCACCAACAATGACCCAAAAGAGTCAATGATTTGACTCAAGTACATAAAATCAGTGGGGAATGTTAGAGAGTGGGAATTTTTGAGCACTACTGAGGCCATGGACTATGTCCCAGACAAAGTTGTCAGTGCTGGGGCCAGGCCTTGAGATATGGTCTCATGGCCCCTTCCCAGCACGTAGGCCTTCTTTCATAGAACACTGTCAGCTTTCTGAAGAACAGGATGACCCTGTGAATAACATGGTTGTCAATGGCATGATCCTGATGTTGCTTAGGAAAAACTGTTTTGTCTTAAATTGCCTGCTCTGAAAAAACAGGATGTGGTTAATGTGCTTAAAAAGTGGTCCTGCACAAAGGGTAGGAGCTGCTGCTCTCCGGACTCCCTGAGTGGAGAATGGCAGAGCTGTCACCTGGCTAGCTCGAATAAAGGCTCTTTGCTATTGCATCAGACTCGGCTCCCTGGTGGTCTTTGGGGATCACGAAATCTGGGCATAACAGTTTATAAAGTCTGCAGTTCCTGTGCCCTGATATTCCCTCTGATTGGTCATTATCCCCTTCTGATTTGATCACTATAGTAACTCCTGAGCTCAAAGGTCAAACCTCACTTGGGACAAGTGAGGCCCTCCTCCCTCATTGTTCTCCTAGTCCCTCAGGGCTTTCTTCCTCCTTCTTTATTTTGTACTCCCAGTTCCTTTATCTTACGGAAATGTAACTGTGGCCTCTCCCAAATCCCTTGTCTTATGGAAATGTATCTTTTTGCAACTCTCTACCCTGTGTTTTTTTCCATGGATTCCCAATTCTGAAAATTCCCCAAGTCTGTCTATTTGACCCCTAAAAATTCCTACTTTGCAAACACAAGCAGATAGCCCTGACTGGTGTGGCCTAGTTGTTGAGTGTCATCCCCTGCACCAAAAGGTCACTGATTCAGTTCTGGTCAGGGCACACGTGGGGGGGTCTCGAGTATGGGGTGTGCAGGAGGCAGCTGATCAAAATATCTTTTTCACATCAATGTTTCTCTCTCCCTCTCCTTCCCTCTTTCTCTAAAATCAATGAAAACATATATTAAAAACACAAACAGAAACAAGCAGATATGGAAACACTTATGGTGATGACTGAAGTATAGTAGGTCCGCAGTAAAGGTGAATTTTCTTTTTTGTTTTCTTCCTAACTCTGAGTCCCACACTTTTAAGGAGTAAAGGCAATGGGTACTTCCTCTCTTTTGTTCTATACATGTTCACCACTAACCAACCAGTTTCTATCTTGATATGGTTCCAGAGTTAAAGAATAAATTAATTTCCTTGAGTTGAGGGTTAAAATGTTTCTTCTATAAGTTCATATCAGTACTTTATTCTAGAAAGATTTTTTAAATCTGTTGTTCTTAAATTTTATTACAATACTAAGAAAAATAAGTGAAAATTGCACCAAAAATCAACTTTTATAGTAAATTCTGACATAGGAAAGAATAAGAATAATAGTGTTATTTTTTTTTAAAATTTCATTATTGATTAAGGTATTGCATATGTGTCCTTATTCCCCCATTACCCCCCCTACCCTCCCACACATGCCCTCACCCCCCTGTTGTCTGTGTCCATTGGTTAAGCTTATATGTATGCATACAAATCCTTTGGTTGTCTCTCCCCCTTACCCCCACTCTCCCCTACCTTCCCTCTGAGGTTTAATGGTCTGATCGGTGTTTCTCTGTCTTTGGATCTATTTTTGTTCATCAGTTTATGTTGTTCATTATATTCCATAAATGAATGAGATCATGTGATATTTATCTTTCTCTGACTGGCTTATTTCACTTAGTACAATGCTCTCCAGTTCCATCCATGCTCTTGCAAATGGTAAGAACTCCTTCTTTTTTACTGTAGTGTAGTATTCCATTGTGTAGATGTACCACAGTTTTTTAATCCACTCATCAGGGCACTTAGGATGATTCCAAATCTTAGCTATGGTAAATTGTGCTGCTATGAACATAGGGATGCATATATCCTTTCTAATTGGTGTTTCTAGTTTTTTGGGATATATTCCTAGAAGTGGGATCACTGAGTCAAATGGGAGTTCCATTTTTAGTTTTTTGAGGAAACTCCATACTGTTCTCCACAGTGGCTGCACCAGTCTGCATTCCCACCAGCAGTGCATGAGGGTTCCTTTTTCTCCGCATCCTTGCCAGCACTTGTCGTTTGTTTATTTGTTGATGATCGCCATTCTGACAGGTGTGAGATGGCACCGCATTGTCATTTTGATTTGCATTTCTCAGATGATTAGTGACTTTGAGCATGTTTTCATATGCCTCTTGGCCTTCCTTCTGTCTTCCTTCGAAAAGTATCTATTTAGGTCCTTTGCCCATTTTTTGATTGGGTTGTTTATCTTCCTTTTGTTAAGTTGTATGAGTTCCCTGTAAATGTTGGAGACTAAGCCCTTATCGGTGATAACATTGGCAAATATGTTCTCCCATGCAGTGGGCTTTCTTGTTGTTTTGTTGATGGTTTCTTTTGCTGTGAAAAAGCATTTTATTTTGATGTAGTCCCATTTGTTTATTTTCTCTTTAGTTTCCATTGCCCTAGGAGCAGTATCAGTGAAGAAATTGTTTCGGCATATGTCTGAGATTTTGCTGCCTGTGGATTCCTCTAGTATTTTCATGATTTCCCATCTTATGTTTAAGTCCTTTATCCATTTTGAGTTTAATTTTGAGTATGGTGTAAGTTGGTGGTCTAGTTTCATTTTTTTGTATGTATCTGTCCAATTTTCCCAACACCACTTATTAAAGAGACTGCCTTGACTCCAACAACTCTATTCTAACAAACTAGACAACCTGGAGGAAATGGACATATTCCTAAAAAAATACAACCTTCCAAAACTCAATCAGGAAAAATCTAAAAATCACAATAGGCTGATAACTATGGAGGAAATTGAAGCAGCAGACAAAAGCCCAGGGCCAGACAGCTTCACAGGGGAGTTTTATCAAACATTCAAGGAAGAAGTAAAACCTATCCTCCTCAGACTATTCTAAAAAATTCAAGAGGAAGGAACACTGCCAAGTTCATTCTATGAAGCCAGCATTACCCTAATACCAAAACCAGATAAAGACAATACAATGAAAGAGAATTACAGGTCAATATCCCTCATGAACATAGATGCCAAAATCCTCAACAAAATTCTAGCAAATCAGATCCAGCAGTATATCAGAAAGATCACACACCATAACCAAGTAGTATTTATCCTGGGGATGCAAGGATGGTACAATATCTGCAAATCAATAAATGTGATACATCACATAAACAAATTGAGAGATAAAAATCACATAGTCATATCAATTGATGCAGAAAAAGCACTTGACAAAATCCAATACCCTTTCTTGATAAAAACTCTCAGCAAGGTGGGAATACAAGGATCATACCTCAACATAATAAAAGCCATATATGACAAAGCCACAGCCAACATCATACTCAATGGGCAAAAATTAAAACATTTCCCCTAAGAACAGGAACAAGACAGGGATGACCACTCTCACCACTCCTTTTCAACATAGTACTGGAAGTACTAGCCAATGTGATCAGACAAGAAGAAGAAATAAAAGGCATCCAAATTGGAAAAGAAGAAGTAAAACTTTCCTTATTCCCAGTTGACATGATACTGTACATAGAAAACCCTAAATGTTCCATAAAAAAATTATTAGACTTAATAAATGAATTCGGCAATGTAGTGGGATACAAAATTAATGCCAAGAAATCTGTGGCATTTCTATACACCAATAATGAACTTACAGAAAGAGAGACTAAAAAAGCAATCCTATTTACCATTGCACCAAAAAAAATTAAGATACCTAGAAATAAACTTAACTGAGGAGGTAAAAGACCTATTTGCGGAAAACTACAGGACACTGAAAAAAAGGATAGGAGGAAGACATAAACAGGTGGAAGAACATACCGTGTTCATGGATTGGTAAAATCAACATCATTAAAATGTCCATACTACCCAAAGCAATCTATAGATTCAATGCACTCCCCATTAAAATACAAACGGCATATTTCGCAGACCTAGAAAAGACTTTCCAAAAATTCATCTGGAATAAAAAAAGACCCCGAATATTTGCAGCAATCCTGAGAAAGAAGAACAAAGTAGGTGGGATCTCAATACCAGATATCAAGCTGTATTACAAAGGCACTGTTCTCAAAACAGCCTGGTACTGACATAAGAACAGACATATAGATCAATGGAATAGAATAGAGAACCCAGAAATTGACCCAAGCCACTATGCTCAATTAATATTTGACAAAGGAGGCATGAACATACAATGGAGTCATAACATACAATGGAGTCAAAACAGTCTCTTCAGAATAATAGTGTTACTTTGAAAGTGTGTTAGATGTTGTTATACTGCTATCATTTGAAAGCAGGCAGTATGTTCCCTTATTGAACTTAGTTTTTCTTTTCTTTCTTTTGTTTTTCATATATTGGCAAAGTAACTATAGCTCCTCTTAAGAAGCTCACAATCAAGAGAGAAAGTAAAGTAATGACTTTGGTGAATTTTGGGTAATGATGCTATGATAAGATACTCAGAAAAAAATGTCTGAGCAGGCTGGAAATTCATGGAAAGCCTCCTAGAAAGGCCTTTGATCTGAGTTTTAGCATAATAGCCATGGGGTTAGGGAGAAGTATTAAGTTTGAAAAGACATTGAGAAGACATGTGGGCATGAAATGTAATGCTGTTTTCATTCAGTGAGGTGAGAATGAAAAATAGCAGCCAACACCAACTGAGTACTAACTATGGGCTGCACTCTCTTCTAAGCAGGCAATTTCTTTTAGGGAGACTCAGAGAACCAGGGAGCAAAGGGCAGGGGCAGAGACAGGATTCAGAAATGAACTAGAACCTGAAAATTGAGACTCCCATTAGGAATGCCTTTCTCTCCATCTCTCCAGATAAGTTTCTCTGCTTTGCAGATCCATAGAATATATAGCATAGCTCAAACAGCCCCTAAGTTTTGCAGGTTCTCAAAATGTCTAGGGAATAAATTAACTGGCTCAGCTCAAGTCAGTTATGGGTGACCAGGGAGCAAGGTCAATTTGGGGAAAATACAGATGCCTGCAACCATGTTGCTGGGAGTATTACACAGAGGAGCAATTCCACAAAAGAGGGTGGCAAATAGACAGTCCCAGTGGGCTCATCTATGGAGACAATTGGTGATAAATCTTGAGAGGCAAGCAGCCTCTGATCGTAACTTTTTTGTCTGCTAAGCTCAACCATATTCATCTCATTCTGAAAGTTATGAGCAGGCTTTGAAGGATTTGGAAGACAGGAATAAAACAAGGGTCAAACTTCATTTTAGAAAGTCACTCTGGTAGAGGTTTCTAGGTAAAACTAGTGGACCAAAAATGGGTGCAGCTATCTCCATTCCCTCCCAAAACACTCATCTAAAATGACAACTGTGGTACATATAAGGAAACAAACACATGCTGGAAGCTAAGTCCAACAGGTCATAATAAATGTGAGAAGTCCTCAAAAGGTTGAATGGACTCTTTCAGCAGGGCTGAAAATCGACATGTTATTACCTGCTCCTGGAACAGCCGAAGGCAATTCCCCCAACCTGGGGGAATTCTCTAGTCTCTTCATTAACTTATGCACAGACCCTTCTCCAGATTTCTGAACCCTACTAGATGCAGAAAGACCCCGGCATTTATGGCAACCAAGACAAGGACATCTAGAGAAGAAGATTTTGCCTGAGTCAAAAAAGGTAATTCACTTGGGAGAGGTGAAGGATTACCGGTAAGGGTGGGTCACCAAAAATTTGGTGGGGAGATTCACTGTGCATAAAGCCCATGCCAAGCTTTGGATTTCTCAAACCAGAGTGGGCAGAAAAGTTATGTTTCAAACCAGGCCATAATGGGGAAGAATTTGGTAAAATTATAGAGAAATTAAGATGTCGAAAGGTACTTTTTAAAATCAGGCTCAAGGAAAAAGAGTGTCGTTGTCATCTTTAACTATGTGGGGTCTTATTCTGCTTCTAGTGTGGAAAGACTTGGCAGCTAAAGAGGGTGGAGTTGTTAATCCTCTTGCCAGGGAACTCTCTGATGCTTTGTTTAAAAATTATCATAGGATGCCTTGGGGAAGGCAGATTTTAGCTAAAATAACTTTAAAGGCCAGTCAATGCTATGAAGAGTGAATAGGAAAAGATTCAGGACAAGAACTGTGATTTATTAAGTCTATATGTTATCTGTTGAATGTAGTATTTTCTGTCATTTTTGTTTGATTTAATATGTTTGTTGTTAGTCTATTAAGCATGCCTTTGGTTTAATTTAATAAGAAGGAAGACCTGGGCGGCCAGACCATTTACTGAATTTCCCCAGAGGAAACAGGATGTGGGGGTAGGGAGACACATGGTAATCCTGTAAAATGGACGCCCACTCCCGAGAGTACTATTAGAAAAATCTCATTTCTGCCATGTTTTTTCCTGGTCTGTCATTTAAAAGTTTTACAAAATTTAGGAATGGGATTTCTGTACTTGTAAAGAGAAAAAGCTAGCTTAAGACAAAAAGTGCACACAATTCGATTTTGGATAAATGTTTTAGGCTAAGTTTAAGCTCTTTACGGAGTATATAGAATAACCCAAGAAAAAGGTACAGGCAGGTTCTAAGCAACAAGATTGATATTTCCATAATAAAAGTAGTTTTTAAATAATAATGAACCACATTCCAAAATTAACCTTAAGACCACTAAAAGTCACTAAATTATCTCTGTTACAGAATTTGCCAAAGAAAATGCCTTGGATAATAATAATTGGCTTTAAAATCTCAAACTTGTTGAAACATAGATGTAACTGAAATGAAGAATTTGTAGTAAAGCTTTTTCAGTTACAATGATAGGTATATTAATAGAGGGGCTTCGCTCTTTGTTGAAGGAGGGGGCTGGGCTGGTTGCCCTTCTCCCAGCAGAAAAAAAAGTGGTAGTTTTACATCAAGTGGCTGGGCCAAACCTATTTCGCCTGTGAGAAACATAGTTTTCCAAAATCCTTGGCAACTTAAAACTTTGGAGTTTACTGAATTAAATAATAAAAGACTTGCTGAATATCTGGGTATTTTGAAATGACAAAATACTGAAATGTTAATCTGAGTTTGCCTCATATAAAAAAATGTAGAGGACAGAATTGAATCTATTAATTAAGTATTCTTGTATTTTAGTTGAAATATGTTCTTTAAAATGTAAAGTTATTATTAACCTGAAAAATGCTAAGTATTTAACTTACCAGCTAAAATTTAAGGCTTCTAAGAGTTTAAAGATCAACTTAAGTTTGGAAAAATCATATAGTTGTAATAACAAAATACATAAAGTATAGAAATTTATTTTTGAGAAAATAATTCTTGTATTATCTCTAGAGAAATTAATACTTCAAAATATATTGATTGTTGGTCTAATTAAAGAAAGAGGATTAATCTGTGGTCTCAACCAAATTTTTAATATAAAATTAAAATGATTTTTAATTTTATTTAAATTTAATTGATATCTTTTAGAATAATTATAAAAAGTATATAATATAATCTTTAGGATATATATGATGATCTTTCCAAGTTAAATTTTAAGACTTTACTCGATGAATAACTTTGAAACATTTTACAGTGATTCAAAGAATTTATTCTCTCTTCAAAAAGAAATATTTTTTAAATAGGCCAAAGAAATATTTTTTCTTTGTTAGAAACAGAGAAATCACGTGGAAAGCTTTATCAAATAAAAATTAATAACTATATTTTATTTATATACATATATGTTACATGTCATAAAGGGAGGGGAGGATGAGGTTGCTGAATATTTCTTAAACAGAGCCAGATCATTCAGTGTTGGAATTTTAAAAAATAAAAGCTTCAGGCAGCCTACATTTTAAATAGGCTGGGGGAGGGGACGGAATTTGTAACTCCTATATCAAATGCATAAGTTTGCTTACTTTGTTTTTTCAATAAAGATGCCTACTTTAATTACTTAATAAATTAGCTTTTTAAAATATAATCAAGGTCTTATATAATTTCAGTTAAATGAGAAGCCAAAATGTTAAGTAATTGATTCTAGTAAAAATAGTTGCTAAGACCTCCCATAATTCCTCTCTGTATGCAAATGAGCACTAGTCAAAGGGGATGCTGTTTAAAGGTAAATTTTAAGCTTAATAAAAAGGAGAAATTAAAAAATTTTTAAATCCATTCTGGTAATATTTACAGGGTAAACTAGAGGTTATTATTCAAGCATTAAATCTGATCATCACTAATCACCATAAGCATAAGAGAGTCACTTAAAATACAGGCATGGCTGCATCAGCCAGCTTCCAAGAAGCAATCACATTTGTTGCTTGGTGTAAAAGAAAGAAAAAGGGTTTTTAAAAGAATCTCCAAAGGTGGTCTAGAAGTTACTCTGGGAGAAAATAAAGGGAGGTTTCCTCCAGATATCTGAAAACTGTAACTAAAAGTCAATGTATTAGGCCTCAAAAAGAAAAGTAATTTGTGTTTTTACCTTCATATACAAAGCTTATGTGGGTATAATCAAAGACTGATAGAAGACATTCAATTAGTGTCATTTATTGTCCATATCCAAGGACAAGTAAAGTTAGAAAACAAGCCTTATTTCTGACTGATTTAAATTGGCAAATTGAAATAAGTGAATATTCAGGAGAACCTAGTTGTACTAGGCAGGAAACTATTCCTGGAGCATTAACTAATTTTTTACTGATGGTTCAATAGTAAAGCTGCTTATCATGTATTGAATCCAGAACAGTCAAACTTCTGTGCTAAGAATTGAATTAAAAGCTATCAAGACTGCATTGCAAGAATTCCAAAAGACTCCTAATATTATTTAAATAAAAAAAGGGGGGAGTAGTAATCTCCTCTAACTAAATTACATCAAGCCTTAATTACTTTAAATTTTTTTACTTCAAAATTTTTTTTCATTTATAATGCTGATGGCAACAAACACATGGTGTCAGAATAAGCCAAAGGAAAATGGTTTGGAAAAGTGAAAAGATCCTAAGTCTAATTTATAGAAGGTTATTTTATTAACCTGTGGTCAAGAATATGCTTATGTATTTCCAGAAAACTCCTCCAAGCCTGTGTGGATTCCTGCAACAATGGATCCGAGAGAAGAACTGACCTGGCTACTCCAACCACAGATAGCAGTGGCCCCAAGCAACACACTGAGGAGACAGAGGAAAAACAGTCCAGAGATGGAGGATGGTGAAGATGCCTTGCCATGCTAGCAGTCAGCAGCTGTGCATCACTGCAGGTTGACCATGACAAGCCAAGGAAGGTCGGACCTGCATTGCCATTGCTCACCATCCAGAACTGGAGTGTTGTTGCTGTCATGTCACAGGGGATAGTGATTGGAAAGAGTACTCATAAAAAACTATTAGACATTGATTAGAAAGGGGACTCAAAAAACTGTTGGCCCAGAAAAGAGCTTACTGCAGACTGGTTCCTTTGATGCCTGGCAGCAATTTAAAGGGACATAAAATAACTTAATCCTTTCCATTGAATTTAAAAATCTTAAAAGGACCCGAGCTCTGCAAATGGCATACATTCTTGATAAATTTATTAAATAAAAAAGGCTGATATGCTGGAAGGTAAGTCTAGCGGGTCATAATAAATGCAAGAAATCCTCAAAAGGTTGAATGGTCTATTTCAGCAGGGCTGAAAATCTTCATGTTATTACTTGCTGCTGGAAAAGCTGAAGGCAATTCCTCCAACCTGATGGTCCTTTACTGTTTACCAAACCTTAATAACTTTGATATGTATATCTGCTTTTCTATAGGGCAAAACGGGGGAATAAAAAGCCGGGGGTCCAGAGATCCAGAGAGCTTAGTCACTAGAACTAAGTTTCTGTCTGGCACCCCAAATTGCCTTCCAAATTCATATTTCTTCTCTAGTCTCTTCAGTAATTTATGCATAGGTCCTTCTCCAGATTCCTGAACCTTACTAGATGTGGAAAGACACACAGAGAATGAGAACAGGAGAGGAAGAAGTATCTGCTACAGAGAATAGCTTCAAGTTTTGGGAAGATGGACTAGAAATGAGATAACAGGGAAGAAGCCTACAGAGTGCCTATAGAGGGATGTCAAAGTGAAGACTGACTATTAAGCCCAGAGTTAGAAACATCATCCTTGAAAGAACTGGAATTTGGAGGCTATGGGCTCCAAGAAAGGCAAGCATGAGGCTCCAGGCTGAAAGGCACCTGGCTAACACTCCATACAGAACAGTTTAAAAACCAGAATCTCTTCAGTATCCTGTGTAGTCAGGTGACTATTACTCTCTCATCCATGTAGGACATAAAGGTCTATGTGGCAAATCAGATGTACCCTAGGAAGAGCAAGGGAGAAAGCCCCACTGGAAATAGGGGGCTCAGCAACATTTGGATCCTAAAGTATTAGACTCCACCCCTAATCCCCATTCCCTGTGTGTTCTGAGAATATCACTAACTGGACACCTGCTTCATTCCAGGCACGATTTGAGAATCTTCTATGAAGAAAGAAGTTGGTTCCAAAGAAAAATAGCAATTGATATAAATATTTGGGATAGGGGAGAGAAGTGTATTACATTCAGTGAAAAAGGACTATTTAAGTGGATTGCAAGAGTGAAGTCTATTTGTTGACTTCCCAAAACACTCACCCAAAATGACAATTCAGAAACTTCCCTTCTCTCATGCCCCAACCTCACACACATGGTTTCCAATTACCTTTTTCTCACCTTGCAATTATATATGAACAAACAGCAATAAGCTCCGGACATTGCAGAAAGCCTCAAAACAGAAAATTCTTAGTTAGCAGAAAACATACTCAGAAAAAGCAGAGATATCACAGGGAGCATAAGAAAAACATAATTTTAAAATGACTTGTATCATAAGCTTGAATGAAAAGATACTACACCTATAGAAAAAGCACAACTAAAAAGCAAGAAAGAGTTCTATGAAAAAGTATGATCACTCAAATTTTTTAAAATATTATTTAAAAGGTTTGAAGGTAAAATTTAGGAATCATTACAGGAAGAAAAACCAAAACACAAAGGAATGGCAATAGGAGAGAATATTAAAAATCAGAGGATGAATTCAGGAGGTAAAATAAAAAAAAAAAGATCTGACTGAAAGGAGTACTTGGTGGGGGGTAGATGGAGGAAGAATGAGGAAGATAGAAAACAGAGGGGAAAGAGTGATCCACACAATTATGTAGATTTCCCAGAATTCAATATAGTATAATAATTTGAGGGGAAGGGGAAGAATTACACCAAAGCATATTATTGTTAAATCTATTTGTAAAACCCTAAGTGACTGGACAACCAGATGACCGGCCGGTAGCTATGACATGCACTGACTACCAGGGGGCAGACAATCAATGCAGGAGCTGCCCCCGGTGGTCAGTGTGCTCCCACAGCAGGAGCACCACTCAGCTGACTGACGGGCACCAGACGCTGGGCTCATGGCTAGCGAATGCAGGTGTGGGGGTTCAAGCCTCTCTCACCTCTGCAGCAGTGCTACTGAGCATTGGTGGCAGGTGCAGCAGGGCTGGAATGAGTGGGAGCAGCACGGTGCCTGGCCTGGGCTCGGGCTCCTCTTCACACTACTACAACCCTCAGGGGATATCAGACTGCCGGTTTCAGCCTCGCCTGTGGGGATTGGGTCGAAACTGGCAGTCTGACATCCCCTGAGGGATCCCGGATTGCAAGAGGGCACAGGCCAGGCTGAGGGACCCCACCAGGAATCTGTGCACCAGGCCTCTAGTTTCAGAATAAAAGGGATGAGGAGGAATAGTGCTTAAAATTTTAACAGAGATAAACAACAAAACAAATAAAAACTAAACAACCAATCAGATAAAAGTGCTCACATACAAAGGATATAGAAAGAAAATGGACTTAGACTTGAAAGAAACATTAAATGCTATAAGTCAATGAAGATATATTTAGAGAAAATCATTTTCAACAACCCAAAGTCTATACCCAGCCAAATCGTCAATAAAGTATTAAGGTAAAATAGAGAAATTTCCAAATATTCAAGGATTCAAAAATTTCCTCTACTGTACACACTGTCTTAGAGATATTGGAGTATGTGCTTCTGTAAAATAAGAACAATAAACCAAGAAATAGAATTATATAACATCATGAAAACAAAAATCCAGCACAGAAAAGTGGTAAAGGAAAATTCCAGAAGAACAAGCCATGGATGAGGCCTAGAAATCATCTGGTCCACACTGGAGCAGGAGAACCAAAGGTTGTAGGAGTGAGATTAACAGGAGATCAAAGAAGCTGAATGAAGCCATGCCGACCAGGCAGAAAGTTTAAAAGTGAAGTAATCATTTGGAAAAATTATTAAGTACTTGAGAGATCTGTTGAAACATTAAGAGAGAGAAAGAGAGAGAGACAGAAAGGTAAACAAATGAAAAAAGGAGATGAATACTAACAGTAGGAAAAAGAAATCATTTTAAGAGAAAGGAAATATAATCATAATACACAAATTGGCTCTAAGGTAAACAATAGTTGTAACACGGTCATAATAATGTAAAACTAACTATTTCTATAACTCAACATTGTGAAGTCAACTTATTGAAAGTATGGGAGATAGGAAGTGGGAATGATGATAGGGGAAAACTAAATATTTAACAACCAAAATAAGATGTAAAAAGATCATTTCAAAAATGTCAAACCAAGGAAAAATAGTATAAGCATACTATTTGGGAACTTAAAAACCAGAAAAAAGCTAAAAGAGTAGAAATCTGTTGCATTGGAGAAATAAAGCAGGTAGTGTAAGGGACTACTGTATTTCATTGAAAGCTATTTTGTATAGCTGATTTTTTAAAAGAATGAACATGAAAATACATTGATTTAATTTTTTTAAATATTTTTTTTTTTTTAAGAAAAGAAAAAGACAATCACTCTGGCCTTACCTAGTATGGTAGGGCCTTCTTATATCTAAATCACAAACTAACAAGCAAAAAAAAAAACACACAACAACAACAACAAAAAAAAACTTGACAAGTTCACTATAAATTTTTTTGGTAATATTGTAGAAAATATACAAAACCAAAGGCTGGTATATTTTAGAGGGCTGAGCTAAAGGATGCTGTCAGATTGGACTTTCCAGTAGAAATTAGGTTTTGAGCTCTCCAGAATCTATCCCATAAAGTCTATGGTTCTTAAATTTTACTTTTATTTAACATTTGCACCAAATTAAGCATCAAACTTACACCAGAAAGTCCTAGGGAAACTTCCAAAGCACTATAACTCAGAGAAACCCAAGTAGTCAGCAACTGTGTAACTTGTTTAAAAAATATTTGCTGGCCACCTATTATTGTAGAAATAGTGGTGAATAAGAAAGATAAATTTCTTGCTCTCACAAATCTTGGCTTTTAGTTTCTATGAGATAGAATGGAACCTAAAAAGAAGAGGGCGCTCAGGGCGGTGGTGTGGCTGCACAGTGGGGCTGAGTCAGCCGTGGCGGCCAGAGTACAGAGAAGAAGGGAGAGGGAGCCAGAAACATCAATGAGAGAGAACCATCAATCAGCGCCACCTGCACACCCTCCATTGGGGATGTGCCCACAACCAAGGGAGTGGACTTTTGGTTCCTGGAACCTTGGTGCTGAAGACAGCTTGGCCTTGCACGCAGTCTTAAGAATCCCTCCTGAGAGGAATCCAAGATGGCGGTGTAGGTAAACACCTAAACTGCTGCCTTGCACAATTTCAAAACATGAACTAAAAGACAAAACGTCTTTCACCCAGAACCAGGGGAAATCTGGATGAGTGGAAGTTCTACAACTAGAAGGAAAGAGAAAAGAGCATTGAGATGTGCATAAGCACTGAAAAGCTGAGGTACAGAGGCGTGCAATCTGGGTTGGCGGCAGGTGTTGCTTTTTTCAACCCAAAGGGCGACAAGCCCCCCATTACTCTGAAATCCAGTTTCTGGGGAGACGCTGGGAACCCAAACTCCTATGAGGAGAAGCTGGACTGTCTGCCATTGGGTGAGAAAGTGCGGGTGGCTTGCTTGCAGAGCTGCGCGCAGGAATAATTATTTACTGCGCTAAGGCACAGGACGCGGGGACGCGGTTGGAGACGCAGAGCCGGCTAACTGGCAGCCATCGCTGTTTGCCACACCCTAGCCTAGTGATGTCCTGGGACCCCACCCTGCACAACCTACAAACCCACCCAAGCTCCAAGAAGCAGGTTTAGCATAAGAATGGCCTGCCCTATCGCAGCTTAACCTAGCAAACTTGCAGCCCGGGTCAGACAGCTCCAAAACCTCCAAACCCCAAACAAAGAGGAGAAAACTGTAGCTCTCGCTGTAGCTCCTGCTGGGTGGCCTCAGACAGTAGCTGACCTGTACCCCATTGGAGATCCAGAAGCCAATGTACCTAGTGGTCAGTGTGAGACACCAGATTTCAACTCCTCACATCCATAAGTGACACATTCAAGAGGCATACTCAGTGAGCACCAAAGCCCCACTGAAACAAGTCCTGTGCCATAAGCGTGTCTCCAGCGCAGCAGTTCTTCCATTATAGACACAGCGAGTCCTCACAGCCAATTGGCCTGGAGGTCAATTCCTCCCAGTGTACCAACAGCAATCAAGGCTTAACTACACCAAGACTTTGCACTCAGCCCACAAAGGAGTGTACCAAGAGTGTCCACCTCATGTGATTGGGGAGGCTGAGCTACTGGCCCCTATAGGTCACCTACCACACAAAGCCACTCCATCAACACAGGGAAGCAGCCAAAATGAGGAGACAAAGAAACATGTCACGAATGAAAGAAATGGAGGAAAGCAAACTACTGGACAACATAGAGTTCAGAACCACATTTATAAGGTTACTCAAGAATCTTCTTAAAACCGCTGAGAAACTTGATGAGACCTTCAAGGAGCTTAATGAGAATGCCAAAAAAATGGAAAAGGACCAGTCAGAAATGAAGCATACACTATCTAAAATAAAGAATATACAGAAACTCAACTGTAGATCAACATTCCCCAAGAATCAAACCAAAGATCTGAAATATGAGGAAACAAAAAACACTTAACCAGAAAAACAAAAGTAAAAAAGAATCCAAAAATATGAAGATAGTGTAAGGAGACTCTGGGGCAACTTAAAGCGTACCAACATCTGAATTTTTGGGGTGCCAGAAGAAGAGAGAGAGCAAAATATTGAAAACCTATTAGAAGAAATAATGACAGAAAACCATCCTACGTGTTGAAAGAAATAGACTTACAAGTTCAGGAAGCACACAGAACCCCATACAAGTGGAATCCAAAGAGGACCACACCAAGACACATCATAATTAAAATGCCAAGGGCAAAAGACAAAGAGAGAATCTTGAAAGCAGCAAGAGAAAAACGGTTAGTTACCTACAAGGGAGTACCCATACGACTCTCAGCTGATTTCTCGGCAGAAACTATGCAGGCCAGAAGGGAGTGGCAAGAAATATTCAAAGTGATGAACAGCAAGAACCTACAACCAAGATTACTCTACCCAGCAAAGCTATCATTCAGAGTTGAAGGTCAGATAAAGAGCTTCACAGACAAGAAAAAGCTAAAGGAGTTCATCACCACCAAACCAGGATTACATGAAATGCTGAAGGGTATTCTTTAAGAAGAGGAGGAAGAAGAAAAAGGTAAAGATAAAAATTTTGAACAACAAAATGACATCAAATACATACCTACCAACAAGTGAATCTAAAAATCAAGTGAATAAAAAATCTGAAGAACAGAATGGACTGGTGAACGTAATAGAATCAGGGACATAGAAAGGGAGTGGACTGACAATTTTCGGGGGAAAGGGCTGTGAGTGGTGCAGGAAGAGATTGGACAAAAATCTTACACCTATGGATGAAGACAGTGGCGGGGGTTAAGGGCAAGGGGTGGGGTGTGGAATCAGGTAGAGGGGAGCTATGGGGGGAAAAAATGGAACACGTGTAATAATCTGAACAATAAAGATTTATTTAAAAAAAGGAGAATTCTTATCAAACATTTTCTAAATTTGATTTTTTAAAAGGCAAATCATTGGCCCAAGAAGCTTAGTAAGTCCTAAGTAGAAAAATACAAAGACAACTACACCTAGGTACATCTTAGCTAAATTCTTGAAAACCAGAAAATCTTAAAAGCAGCAGGTGGGAAAACAAACAAAAACCATGTTATGTACAAGGGACGTATATAAGACTAGAGGCCCGGTGCACAAAAATTGTGCACTGGGGGGGTCCCTCAGCCTCGCCTGCCCCCTCTCACAGTCCAGGAGCCCTCAGGGGATGCCCTACTGATGGGTTAGGCCAGCTCTCCCCTGGCCCACTCCCCCTCAGACTGGCCTAATCTGCAGTCTGGCCTCCCTCTGTGGGAGGCGATGGGGCTGATCAGGGGAAGGTGCCACTCCCATCACCCCACTGCTGCTTCCACTGCCAGCTGCAGTGGCTGCGAAGCCTGAGCCCTGGGCCTCACAGCCACTGTGACTTTGTCTGGATGGATGTTCGGAAGACATCCACCCTAATTAGCATATTACCCTTTTATTAGTATAGATTATAGCAGACTTCACAAAGAAACCAAGGGAGATCAGAAAACAATAGAATACTTTAAAGTGCTTAAATAAATTAATTAAAAAATCCCACTGTCAACCTAAAATTCTATAGTCATTAAAAATATTTTTCAAAAATGAAAGCAAAACAAATACATTTTAACATAAATATACTAGTAAGCAGAGACTATTATTGCCAGCAGAACCATACTATAAGAAATTCTAAAGGAAGTTTTTCAGGCTAAAAGGAACTGCTACAAGATAGATGAGATATTGAAAAGATGCACACCCACCTATATAATAAGAGGCTAATATGCAAATCAACTAAAAGGCAGAACAACTGGTCACTATGATGCGCACTGACCACCAGGGGGTAAATGCTCAACACAGGAGCTGCCCTCTGGTGGTCAGTGCACTCCCACAGAGGGAGCACTGCTCAGCCAGAAGCAAGGCTCATGGCTGGAGAGCAGCGGCAGTGGCGGAAACCTCTGCTGCCTCCGTGACAGCGCTAAGGATGTCTGATTGTCAGCTTAGGCCTGCTCCCCTGGCCTAAGTCAGCAGTCAGACATTCTCCAAGGGTTTCCAGACTGCAAGAGGGTGCAGGCCAGGCTGAGGAATCCCCCCACCAGTTCACTTCACGAATTTTGTGCACCAGGCTTCCAGTATTTATATAAAGGGCTATTGACACTATTGACATTGTACATGAAAAATAATGAGAGTATATTGTAGAAATAAAATATATAACACCAGAGCAGAAAGGGTAAGGGGAAAGAATAGAATTACAAACTTGTAAGTCCTTACATTATCCACTTATCATATAAGCTGTATAATGTTATTTGAAAGGAGAATGTGATAAATCCAACTGCATAACTAATTTCCACAATAAGCTTTAAAAATGAGTGAAAAAAGTATAGCCAAAATCAATAGAAGGGTGCCATGGAGAATGCCTTGGTAACAGGAAACAGCAGAGACAGGGACCTGGGGTCTAGGCTCTAGCCAAGGCTCCTATTGTTTCTTGATGACAGGGGACCTTTCACTAAGAGTACTTGGCTAACAAAAAAGAAAACTCAGTCTAGAAGAAACAGAGGAACAAAGAACAGATATAACGACAGAAAACAAATACCAAGATAACATATAAATTAAACTCTAATTATGTTAAGCATAATTAGACTAAGCACCATGTAAAAAGCAAAAACTGTCTGACTGGATAATGAGGCAAGATCTAACTATTAGGCATTTACCAAAAATGCACTTTATCTATAATGAAAAGACAAGTGGAAAGAGAAAGAATGAATAAAGATGTACAAAGCAAACACTAGACATAAGAAATTTGGCATGACTATATTAATATCTGATAGAGTAGACTTCAAGACAAATAGTATTATCAGATACAGACATCACATAATAATAATATTACACTTTAACCTCTCTCAGTAAATCACTCTTAAATATGCATGTGCTTAGTAGCGAACCCACATAGACTGACTCTGGAGTCTATCCTACTCCCCTGTAAAATCCAACCACCAAAGAAAGAATCCTGAGCTGCATTTGTGATTGTAACTCTCACTCTTCCTTATTGTTCATTCACTGAGATATAAAAATATTTCTATAGATTAATGTTGGTGTATTTATAGCTGTATTTCCCCATGAATCTTTTTGGGAAAGAGATACACAACTATCTTTTCATTCAATACACACTTATTAAACATATGAGTGTATACAACATTTTAAAAATTAATTAATTAATTAATTAATTAATTTATCTATTGATCTTCACCGAAGGATATTTTTGCATTGATTTTTACAGAGAGTGGAAGAGAGAAGGAAAGAGAGAAATGTCAATGTGATAGAAACACATTGATTGGTTGCCTCCTGCATACGCCCAAATCTGCAAATGAGGCATATGCCCTTGACAGAATCAAACCCAGGACCTTTTGTTCTGCTGGCTGATGCTCTATCCACCGAGCAAAACTGGCTAGGGCTACAACATCTATTTTATGCCATGCTATATGTCAGGTGCCAAGGAAGCAGTGAGTAATTAACACAGCCCCTTATTAAAGTGTTCATAAACAAGTAGCAAATCCAGAAGAAATCTCTGATATTATACCCTGAAATGTGTATAATAATGACATATGTACAAATTATTTGGTGCAAAATTCTAGGGAAGCAAAACTACATTGAATCCTACAAAGCTAAAGGTACTACTATTTAAATTTACTTTCAAAGAAACTCATCTTGCAACATTTGGTTTGCCAGCTTCTCTGGGTCTCAGCTTTCCTATGTGCTAAAGGAAGAGATTGGGAGTCTGTGTTCCTTTTTTCTACCCTCCCTATGTTCCAATATGCAAATTGTGACATATAAGGGACCATTTCCCTCTCCGCTCCATTCTGTGTATTATCACGTTGGGCACGTGAACCAATATGGATTTTATAGACAGAATGTATACCATCTGCACATTTAAGGAAAAGGATTTGTGAAAATTTGGCATATGATGGAACCCAATAGGATCTTCCATTCTTTAATGGATGATAGAATGTAATTGCAAGAAACTACATATGGTATTTGTGGAGAGCCATTCAGTTAACCTCTTCTCTGCCTGGGAAAATAGTCCACATATGACTAGATAGAGACAGAAATATTGCTTGTGGAAACAAGCAGTTGTATCGCAAAGAACACAAGAAATATATGTATTTTTATTTCTTCATTCAACCTCCTGATTTCTATCCAATGAATGACTTTCTTGGCAAACAATGACATACAGAATGTTCATTAAGAGAGAGCCTGGCAGCTTGTGCTCAAATTCTTTTCAAATGTTTGGTGTGCTGCAATCCAATTAAATAATTCAAGGAAGGCATTAAAAAGCACCAAATATTTCCATGGAGAATACCTTGGTAGCAAGAAAGAGCAAAGATAGGGAACTGAGGCACAGGTTCCAGTCTAGACTCCTATTGTTTCTTGATGACCAGGAGACCTTTCACTGATCTGTATCACTTTATACCCATACCATCAAAGCAGTCAGCCAATATTGTCATATCAATCCCATAGGTTTGGTGATGAGAGACTTCCTTAAATCAAAGGAACTTCATAAACTAAGTACCAGGACTAGGTAGAAATGTTCTAGGCCAAACAAATTCTATGTGAGAAAGGAAGAGGGATATGATCAGGTAAACAGATTTTTTTTTGAAATACAAAAAAAATATAGACCAACCAGGGAGCTGAAGGGGCATGGTGTACAGAAGAAGGAAAGAGAAAGAAATGAAATGGGTGTTCAGTGAAGTGGAGGACCTGGGAGGGCAACATTGGGGAGGAAGAGATAGGATGATGGCCAGTGACGTATGGGTAGATGCTTAACTACCCATAAAGCCCTGATTTATAGCATTTGCTTATTCCTGTGGTGTAAATCATCCCAGCATAGCTGATCCCAGGCCATCAACATGCTGTCACTGAATGTGGATTATACAAGATTTCCAACAGGAATCTTTCAATAGCCATAAACAACCTCAAGTACATAGATAGTAGTAAAATATAGTAGAATAACAGGAAGTGATACATTGAATTAATAACCTTTGTTTTTAATATAATTTATTTAAATGTGTTTTCATGTAATTTAGTTTTTAATAATGACTTTAGCAACAGGCTTGTAAAATTCCTAATAATTGAAGGGTTGGGTTCTTGTGAGCAGTTAGGTTGGGGAGAGGAGTGATAGAGATACGAGGATGGGATTATTAAAGGAACAGAATTATTGTTCTGCATTCTAATTGCAAACCACAAGTTCTCTAAAGAAGGACTGGAAAATGGAAAATGTTTTGTACTAATAGGTGTTCCTTCCCAATTCCAACTCTAGTAGTTTGGATTAGATGCCATTTCCTGCCATCTTGGAAGCCTCCCCTTTCTCATATGTTACAGTATATTCCCTGACCTGGCATTTTCCACACTCTATTTTGATTTTATCTATCTTTCCCATTAGGCTAGAGGTCACCTGAGGGGAGAGCCTGCAAGAAGCCTAATCTTTATTTGCCATATGACAGAACCAAAATAAAGCACTCACAAATAATTTCGATATAGTTTGTGGCCTGTATCAGCAAGAAGTATTCTATTCACTCCATCTTTTGGGGATGTGTTAGGTGTAGCAGAGGGGGAGGAAACAGCTCAGTGCCCAACTCTGGCACATGGGCAACTCACTTTACCTCTCTGAGACTCATTTTAATGAGGGAATAAAATGTCCTTTTCATACATCTGTGAGGGAAAAGTAAGATAACATGTACCAGTATATACTGCCTAGCAAGAGAATAACAACAATGACAGTACCTCCTAACACATTTATATCTTGTTGATGTGGTATCCCCATTCTCTGTCCAATCTGTACTTCAGTCCCATTGCCCCCAATCATATTTCTGAGTCAGATTTTCCTGACTCGTGTTGAAAACTCGGCATTCGCTGTGCTTTTTATTCAGGATCATTTGATTCCTACATAGAACCTATGGCCCTATGACACCTGACCTAATATTTTCTGAATAAAGGTAAGAAGGCTTAACTATTACTTATTTACATCCTATTATTTTCCAAAATTTGTTTGGATGAAGTAAACATTTGTAGTAAAACAATGATACAACAAAATGAGGGTAAATAATTGGGACCAGGAATATGTGAGTATAAATAACAACAGAAATATAAAATTTAGAATAGGTTAAAATCATATATAGTTATATATACAAATCATAAGGGTCATATGATTGTTAAGATTGAGCTGCAAGAAATATGTATCATCTATCTATCTATTATCTATCTATCTATCTATCTATCTATCTATCTATCTGTCTGTCTATCTATGTCTATCTCTATCATCCATCTATCTATCTACCTCTGGGCAGCCAAAGTGAAAAAGAATGCATGTATAATAACAAAAACAACTCATTAGCAGTTTTAAAGGGGGGAAGAACAGGCATCCCAGTAGGTCGTCTGGTGGGTGGGATCTTATATATGGCAGGGAGCAAGGAGAGAAGAAATGGTCATTGTCCTAAACAATAGCACTAGAGGAAAGGCAGCTTCAGATATGATTCTGATGCTTCACGTGACCTCCTTGAGGCCTGTCTCAGGATTTGAGGAATACCCACAAAAATTGTAGGTGCCTCTTCTCACTGTAAATACTGAGGATACCAGCCACTACATCCCTGCTTCAAAGTAGAAACAAAGTCTGTTTCCTTTTCTCCTGGGGACTGCTCCATTGTTAACACCCTCCTGCCTGGTATATTATTTTGAGGTGGACAAGATCTAATGCTCTCTCTGTCCTCATAGGCGAACCATTTATTCTGAAATAATGCCCAGATTTGGATAACATAATCATCCAGGAGTGCTCTGAAATGAAATTATAGGACTGACTGGACTGGACTGGAGTTTCTCAGAAGAAGTGGTCTGCACTGAAAATTACTGGCTGCCCTTTGCAACGGTGGCAGTTAAATAACTCAACAAGAGGTCCTTTGGAGAAAATCAATACACACCAAATTGCAAAAATGTGGATGCAATTTGTGGGGAAAGTGGATTTGATGTGAGCCTGTGTTGATGCCAGCATGGAGTCACTCTCGAGGTGGATGAAAGCATGTTGGAGCACCCTTTCCAAATGCTGGGCTGGCCTCCTCTTCACCCTGAAGACCTTGTCTCCCCCCAACAACTTGACCAGCAGCTCACCCCACTCTATGCTACTGGACCAGTTCTGCCCTGAGAGGGGGGCCTAACGTGACTCAGCCATATTTGACCATGGGCATCAGGCCCCTGGCTCTTCATGGAGAGCTCATTGTGTGTCAGTCAGGGAAGTGGGGATTTCCCCTTGTACCTCACCTGGGGCCCTGGTTCTAAGAGTGGAATGCCTATGTATTCCTCCTTTCGTTGATGACCTGCCAACCAGTCTCTAGGAAAAGGCTCTGCCTGCCCTTGCTCTCTTCCTAATGCCATCTGCTGAAGGAAGTAGCCTTTGGAGAATGTGAATGAGAACACTAAACCCTTCCTGAAACTTCTCAATGGCTTCTCATTGCATTCAGAGAATACATGTGTGACCTGCCTCCTATCTGTGCCCCAAACTCATCTCACACACACACATTGTCTGTTCAAGCCTTATACTTTCTCAATCTCTCCCACAATCTAAGACCCCATTGTAGATCATGGCATCAGCTGTGACTGCCTGGAATGCTAGTCCCCAGCTCTCGGCAAAGCCAGTTCCTCTCAGTCCTGTAGGATTCCACTGAAGGGCACTTCCTGAGCAAAGCCTTTTCTAACCACCTTGTCCAAAGTAGCTCTTGTCACCTTTAATTCCCAGCCTCAGGCTATAACTATATTTATGTATTTCTATTCATGTTTATTGTTTGTCTCCTCTACAATAGTGGTATAAATAACTTGAAGGGCAGGGAACATACCTGTTTTACTCAAAGCTGTATTCCCAGTTTCTAGTATTATATCTAGGTTATAAACAGGTGAAAAATAAATATCTGTGGAATGAATGAGTCATGAACTAAAGAATGACCTTGATCCCTAATGCTACCTACCTGGTTGCCTAAAGTTACCATTGCAGTACCTATTGTCTTAATATGAATCTACTTTTAGATATTGTTGGTCATTCTTGATGATAATGCTTAGCCATAATGCTACCTATTGTCTACATAGTGTTTGTTTTTTTTTCAAGCTTTTGGGGGTACAGTGGAGCCCTTTTATTAATTTAAATGCAATCTTGTGATAAAATTAAAAAGATAAAACTGTTGGAAATGGGTCTGCTCTACTTGACTTAGGAGTGAGAAAACTCAAGCTTCACCTGGCTCCCCTTAGATACTTCTGAAAAATCCAGAGCCCTCTGAGCTGGGCTTGGCACCCAGAGGTTGACTAGTTGCTTTCTCATCTCTGAGATTTTCCTTTTAGACCAGACTTGCCTTTGTAAACAACGGGGCCCATCCACCTTTAATCCCCAAGCTCCAGCTCCACTCTAGACTTTGGTCTTACTTCAGTCTCTCCTGCTACACTCCAGCACTGTAATTACTTGTTCTCTGTCTCACTGCATCACGAAATACATCATCAAGACCCTGGATTGAAACATTGGTCTCTGAACTTGCCGGGAGCCAGTGACAAATCCATCCACCAATCCACAATAAACTTTGTCAGCCTGCAAGGGCCAAGAAAGCAGGACAGATTTCTGTAAAGAGTTCTACCAAATGGGATCACTCGAATCAGTTTTATTATTGTCTTAAAATATATCTAATGTGCCCACAGTGAGGCTTCTAAGGACCTGACAAAATAAATCTGAGGCTGAAATTAAACTGAAAAAGCATATACTTTCCAGTTTCTCAGTGTCAGCAGAGTCTTCCCTTAGGACAGTTCTGGTTCCCAGCAAAAAGAAGCCCACAGAGTCACCCTGCGCTAAGGCACGTCTCAATCACTCAATCAACCTAACACCATGTCCTGGAGACCCTGGAGCTCTGATCTCCCAGGAAAAGTAATAATGGAGTAAATTTGAAGCCCTTCACACTTACCCTTTTTTTTAAAAAAATTATATAGTGATTTGAGAGAAAGAGGAAAGAAGGGACAGAGGGAGGGAGGGGGAGAGAAACATCAGTTTGTTGTTCCATTTATTTATGCATTAATAGGCTGACTCTTATGTATGTCCTGACTGGGGATCGAACCTGCAACCTTGGCTTATGGAGATGATGCTCTAACCAACTGAGCTACCCACCCAGGGCCCTTCACACTTACCCTTAAAGCCAAGATGTTTGGCTCAAGAGACAGAAAAATTATCCAGCCAGTGGACATGAGAAGAGCCATTGGCCAGAATTGAGGACTCAACAGTGAACTTCAAGGCCTCCCCTTCTGGGTTGGGGCTCTGCCTCCCTCTCTAGCCTCATTTCCTGCACCACTTGCCTCTCACTATCTACTGATCCCCCCAACCATCCTTGGCCCCACCATCACATTGTTCATAATCCCACATCTCCATGCCTCTACTCACCAGTTCCCATTGTTTAGAATGTAGAGACCCAGACCAGGCCTGGCCCAAGTGTTGGAGAAACAGCGATAAAGTACACATAGTCCTGCCTTTGGCAAGTGGGCAGTGTGATCTGGACCTTAGGTGTTAAATACACATCAGATTTCAAAGACTGAGTATGAAAGAAACAGCAACTGCAAAATAGCCAAGCAATAATATTTTTTAAATGATCACATTTAGAATATATTGTATTAACTAAAATAATTACTAAAAGAACTTCCTATTTCTTTTTACTTTTTAAAGTCTGGCTGCTGGATAATGTAGAATTAAGTGTATGGCTCACATTAACATTTCTATTACACATATGACTCACATTACATTTCTTTTGGACAGAAGGATTCCCAAACCTCCCTGGTCATCTGAACTACCTTAGAGGGATACCAGGTCTCCGTTCTCTGGCAATTCTCACTTACTAGCTGTGGGGTCCTAGAATCTAGTTTTATGATATTCTTCAGGTTAGCCAGTGTCTCAGGTCACCCCACTTTGAGTTGCCAGCCCCAGGTTACCCTGTGCTTCCTTCTATGGCAGTGATGCCAACCCGCAGTGAGTGTCAGAATCACCTGGGGAGACTGGATAAAATATAGACCTTCCCATCTTTAAGAGTTGGATTCAATGAATCTGGGTAGAATCCAGGCATTTTTTATTGTTCCCTGCCCCCCAAAACAAATTTCAGCTGATTCTCAAGTACAGCCAAAGATGGAAACCACTGCTCTATTCCAGTCCTCATTACACACCTTGTAGTTTCCATTATTCCCCTTCTCCTTCATTAGACTGAGAGCTCCCTGAAGGATACTTCTTTGCCTTCATGTCTCATACCCTAAGGCCTGTAGGAATGGGTCAGGGCATGTGTTGAACGAGGGAACCTCATTTCATCCTTTATGGATAGACATTTGGCACTGGATTTTTTTGTCCTGGTTTAGCTCCTGTTTCTACCTCTGGCTTTTAGTGGTTTAGTTTTTGGCCCCACACACCTTTTCTGAGCAGCTGGCATTCCCAGCTCCTGCCTCCCTGAAGTTTTGTCTATCAGTGAGGACCAGGCTCTCTTAGTCCCCCATGTCTCCATTATCCTTACCACCCCCTTTTATTCTAAAGAAATGCAAGTTGCAGATAAGAAAGAGTTGATGAAGATGAAAACTTAGGGCTGCATTAACCCTTAGCCACCTCCTCCTACGTAAGCCCATGTCCCATGACTCTGCACTCCAGGCCAGAGAGCAGCCTCTTCAGTGCCCAGAACACCAGGCAAGGGGCAGAAGTCTGCACCCTCGGCCCGCCGCTGACTGCCTGAGTATCACTTTCCTTCTCATCTATAATATGAGAGGGACAAAGCAGCAAAACAAGAGAAGTTCCACCTTCCCTATGACCATGGGTCTCCTTTGGTCACCCTCCCTTTAAGCACACCCTTCCTTTGGTCCACCCTACCTCCAACCCTCCATCACAACAACCCAAGGAGCATCTGTCCTGAACAGGTAATCAGCTGCATGCTCAGGGTAAAGCAGGGAGCAAGGAGGAAATGCCTTTGCTAAGGTCTTACTTCAAAACTGCAGCCTTAGCATTTCAATTGTAATACCTTCCTTCCCCTGAGATCTCCCAAAGCCCCTCGCCCAGGTTGGTCTTTAGACCGCAGCTAAGCTCCTTCTCAAAGGTCCAAGGGAAGCAGCCCCTTTCTTGGGCACAGTCAGTAGGAACTCCACATGGGCTTCGCCTGTAAAGACTGACTATGTCTCATTAATGACCAGATGCTGATTCTCTCCAAAAAGTATTTTAGAATGAACATTTCACCACCCCATTGGTGTCTTAGATGATTAGATGAACTGGAAAAACAAACAAATGAATAAAAAGCACTGCAAAGCTCTAAAAATAACAACATCTAAAATAGGAGGGGGCTGGTTTTCTAGATTGGAAGTAGGGGATTCAATTGTAATACTAAGAGAATAAAGTAGCTGATCCAAGCACTTATTTTATAAAGACTATTTCCAGCTACCATTCAAAGCTGTGGCAAAAATAATAATATATGATTTCAAATTATTTTGAGTCACTGTGTGTATAACTGACAAGGAAGGGGGAAGAGTGGGTATCTTTTGTTAACTAAGAAATTACCTTTCTTCTGTAAATTCACTGAGAAACCAGAGGACAGAATGCTGAACCAAATGATTCTGATTGGAATAGGAACCTTTGAGCTACTTTGTAAAATTACTTATTTTTTTTTCTGCCAAAGGAGGGGAAATCTACTTCTAAATGAATGAGTGGGTAATTGAAAATATGATAGGATTACAGAAGACAATAAAAATAAATGTAATTTAAAAAGGCCAAAGATCATCTCTGCCTTGTACATAAATAATGAAGCTACGTGAGGTGAGTAATGAGAAGAAAGCATATCTTCACGGTAAACCTGGGCACACTGACAGGGGAGCCCAGAGCCTCCAGGGACAGGAGAGAGTGCAGCTGATACAAACCAGAACAGATGCTACACAGGCCTGATCAGTTTTCCAGCATGGAGCCTAACTAGGGAGGTGGTACCCTAATAAACAGATGATACAATTAGGTGGCCTTAGTGGTGGCTGTGCAAAACTCAGTGGCCCAAATTATTGACCAGAATAAGTAGAATGTGTGTGCTCTAGAAAGGGCTTAAAACATTTCTTGAACATCTACTATATGCCAAGTCCTGGCCTGGAGGCTTTTTTTTTCTTTTTTCATCATAGTATAATCCACTCAGGCAGATTTTATTGTTCCCATTTTGTGGATAGAGAAACTGAGACTCAGAGAAGTTTAGATAAATCCTCCTTCATAATGCCATTGTAACAAGGGTGTCTTTTGTGAGACCCACCTCCAGTGGTACTTTTATGAGGCATGTAGTCACATTTTTAAAAATAGACACTTTGATGGAGGAAATAGGATGTAATAGAATGGCTTTTGGGTGGATGGGGTAGGGTGGTATTGGGTCTATGTTTGCTTTGTGCCTGAAAGAAGAAAAGAAACAGAATCAACCTTTATGGACCCCTGTGAGTACCAGACATCCTTCTAGGGACCCCTGACAACCACAATCTCATTAAGCACTTTTGAGGGCACTAGTGATGGTTGTTAAATGTTGCTATTTTGTGGCCTCAGAGAAGTTAAATAATTTTCCTAAGGTCACCTGACTCCTAAAGGGTAGAGATGGGATGAGATCCCAGGGGCCTTTGTAATAGTGAACACATGGAGATGGACAGACAGCACCCAGGGCAGGGAGGCTGTGTGCAAGGCACAGATGAGTGGAAGTGCCCATGGCACATTTGGGAAATATTCTCATATTACTAATGCGTTAACTGAGATCCACAGAGGCACCATGGCTCACCCAAATGGAAAAATGTATGTGACTACCTAAGACAATGTCTGAGAAAGTGCCCGCGGCAGCAGCTGGCTCTCTGGGAGTTAGTTCTTTTCCTTTCTCCTGAAGTCACTCAGTACAGACCAGAGCCAGGTCTTAAATCCTTTTTGTGCTGCATGGTATGGGTGGGAGTGTTTATTCTGAGATAGTGTGCAGAGCAGCCTGTTCACAGGCCCTGCGATGGGACTCACCTGCAGAACACTACCTGGCGGTGTGAGATGTAGCCATGGTTCAAACATAGGAATCCTACTAGGTGGACAAGCACAGTGAATGAAGGGCATTCCAAGCAGAGGGACCCTCCTGGACAAAAGCCAGGAGGCCAGAGTTTGAGAGAGTTGAAGCTTAAATAATGGTGAAAGGAGGAGGAGGAGGATGCATCTTGGAAACTAGACAGGGCTTGGGTCCTGGAGAACTTGGTGCCCCTGCCCAGAGATCCTGGACTTATCTAGAGGCAATGGGAGATCATCACAGTCCCACAGTAGGACAAGTTAAGAACACCCAGATTTTCAATCTGAACAGTAGTGATATAAATCTTACCCTGTTTGTGACAGATACCCTTCAAGATGACCCCAATGATGCCTGACTCCTGGTACTCACAGTCCCCACCTCATCCTCCCCCACAGTGTGGGTCTGTGTGGCAAGAGGATATGGCGGAAGAGATGGTATAAAAACCCTGCAGCTTCCATCTTGGTGTCTCTCTCAGATGACCTGCTATGGGGGAAGCCAGCTGCCATCTCCAAGCAGCACCATAGAGATGCCCACATGGAGAGGAACTGAAACCTCCTCCCAACAACTTTGGGAGTGAGGCTGGAAGCAGCTCCTGCAGCCTAGTCAACCTTTCAGGTGACAGCAGGCCCAGCTGACACCTTTGCTGCAACCTGACAGACTGAAGCAGAGCCACTCAGCTCAGGTGCCTTGGACTCCTGACCCACAGGAACTATGTGAAACAATAAATGATTGTTGTTTTAACACTAAATTTCGGGGTGATGTGCTGGACAGCAATGGATGACTGAGATGCTGTTCAAAGATGAGAACATAGCCCTAGCTGGTTTGGCTCTGGAGATAGAATGTCGGCCTGCAGACTGAAGGGTCTCTGGTTTGATTCCAGTCAAGAGCACATGCCTGGGTTGTGGGCTCCATCCCCAGTAGGGGGTGTGCAAGAGGCATTCTCTCTCATCACTGATGTTTTTATCTCTCTCTCCCTCTCCCTTCCTCTCTGAAATTAATATATATATATAAAAGACGAGAACACAGATTCAGAAAAATGAACTGAGTTAGGCAAGACCACATGGCTTAATTAAGGTGAAACCCTCATTTTGTTCTCAGGTGTCTGACTTCAAACCCACTCTTTTCCCTACAGCATGCTCTTCTGATATTCCTTAGATATATCAGGGACCAAATTATATACTAGTAAACACTGCTCTTTCTAGGCTAATCTATATATATAAAAGCCTAATATGCTAATTGTCCCTCTGACTGTTCAACCAGTCACTATGACATGCACTGACCACCAGGGGGCAGATGCTCCGACCTGTAGGTTAGCTTGCTGATGGGTTCTGGCAGATTGGGACTGGGTAAGTCGGGCCGGACATAACCTGGAGCCCTCCCCCTGTCCCTCCCTGGCCCTGATCATGCACTGGTGGGGTCCCTCAACCTGCAGCCTCTTGCAATCTGGGACCCTCAGGGATGTCAGAGAGCTGGTTCTGGCCCAATCCCCTCAGGCCAGGCTGAGGGACTCCACTGGTGCACAAATCCACACACTGGGCCTCTAGTTCATTATAATTTCTCAAACTCCTGCTATGTGCCAGGGACTTTACTATGTAGTGAATGTGTGTCATAACTTGTGAGAGCCAAAGTGAACACTCTTCCTGTCCTCTACTTTTTTGTATTTTTTATTAGAAAAATAGGCATGTGAAAACTATGATAAAAGGCTGAAATGTGTAATAGGGTAAGAACTAAAAACAGAGTCCTACAAAAATAATGAGAGAGCAACAATGGCCTCTGCTGGAAGGCTCCTGGGAGCGGGTGAGTTTGGATCTGGACCAAGTGGAAAGGCTTAGGAATGGAAGGAGTTGGCATTCCTGAGCAGAGGAAACCACAGGAGCAAAGCGATAGTAGCACAAAACTAAGTGTATTTGTGAAACTGTTAGCATTTTGATTGTAATAAGAAATCTGTATGCATGCACCAACAGAACTAGAAGACTGCAACAACACAGGGCAATATGCATTTTTGTCTGAATACCCACTCAGGCTTTTATGGGGCCAGTCACTGGCCTGAAGAAGCATTAGCCACTCAACATTTTAATTCCTATGGCATCCTAATATTTTCATAACAGAACTGTAGGCACTTTGCTAGTCACTTACACATTTTGTTTCATTTAACTCTCACAATTTGTTATCCCCACTTCCTAGATAAGAAGATTAAAGGCTAAGAGAAATGAAATCATTTGCACTAGTGATGACAGGGTTGATGGTAAGCCTCGATCTGTCTGAGGCCTCTGCACTTTCTGATGCATATGTTGTCCTTCTCCAGATTACTGCATAGCCTCCTAATTAGTCTTCCAGCTTCCACCCTGTCCTACGTACACCCTGTTCCCACGTAGCAGCCAGAGTGGTCCTTTGAAAGCATATATCAGGTGATACCATTTCTTTCCTCAAAGCTTCCAACATTCTCTCTCTCCTGGAATGAAACCCAAGGGAATACCCACAACCCACAGGGTCTGTGGAATCTGACTCCTGGCCTCCTCTCTGATCCCATCCCCAGTTCTTTCCCCTCCCACACTGAACTGCACTCACCTGGAGCAGTTTTTCTTCTGGGCTTCTTCATGACTTTCTTTCTTCCTATGTTCGTGCCTCTGCTTAAATGACAACTGTTCGAAGGCCTTCCCCAACTGCTCAAATTGTAGATCATTCTCCTGAATACTCACATTCCAGTCCCTCTCTACCTTTTTACTCTGCCTTTTCTCCATTCACTCATCCACCTGACATCACATCCTTTACTAGTTTACAATCTGTCTCTCTTCTCTAGAATGTGAGCTCCCAAGGGCAATACATTGTGTCTGTATTGTTCAGTGCTATTGAGGGTGACCAACTTGTCTCTGTTTTCCTGAGGCTTTCCTGGTTTTAGTATTAAAAGCCCCATGTCCTAGGTACCCCCTCTCAGTCATGGGCAAATCAGTAAGGTTTGTCATCCTACTGCTGTTCCCCTTCAAATGTTGGGCTCCTGACTCCTGGGTGATCCAGCCTGTCAGACCATCATATGTGACACCCACTGAAGACAGGACAAGTACATGATAATTAGTCATTTGGTCACTGACTGGGGAAACCTGTGTCAAACCTTCTGCTCACAATTCACAGCTGCCTCCTCTTGGCTCCCACCTCATGTTATTATTACCTTCATTTTACTAGTAGTCTACATTCCAGTTAGTTCTCCTTGTCTGTCATTTACTAGAACTTCTAGAGGAGAGCTATACTTTTGTGTCCCTAGAACATTTTGTAAAGAACAAATGTCCAGCCCAACCGGTGTGGCTCAGTGGTTGAGCATCCATCCATGAGACAAGAGGTCATGGGTTCAATTCCTGATCAGGTCACATGCCTGGGTTGTGGGCTTGATTCACAGTGGGGGGCATGCAGGAGGCAGTCAATCGATGTTTCTGTCTATCTCTCTCCCACCCCCCCTCTCTCTAAAAATCAATTAAAATATATTTTAAAAAGAATGAATGTCCAATAAGTGTTTGTTGCATGAATATTTGTATGAACCTAGAAGAAGACTCCACAGTGAAACCTTCATAATAAAGTTATCATTCTCCACTAATGGAATAAGTGCAGCTATCATAGGAGATGTGTAGCTAGCAGTACTATGGATTTTCCAGCAAAGGAATGGACCAGGGTGTGTGTGTGTGTGTGTGTGTGTGTGTGTGTGTCTGTGTGTAAAAGTTAGGGGCAGGTATAGGGAGAAAAGAAGAAGACTGAGAAAAGAAGAAGACAGAAGCAAAGATGACAAAAGGAGTCATGAAAACAAGAAAATACTGAGTGAATAAATCAAGATGAGTCCTATGATTATGGTGAAGGGTGTTTATTGAACCACTGTGCACAAGATTGGACATATGAAGAATATCTAAAAGGACAATGTATGTTTTGACAGAGAGAGATGTCAATCAAATATTTTAAATTGAAGTAGGCAATGAGAAAATGCTTTGTGGGATCTGGCATCATGGTTAAGATCACAGGCTCTGGAGCCTTACTCTTCCCATCCTAGATCCTCCATTTCCTAGCTGTGCGATGTTAGGCAAGGCATTCACTTTCCCAGCCTCCGTGTCGTCATCTATAAAACGAACATAATAATAGTGCCCCTGCATGGCACATGGTGAGGACTAACTAACTTGATACATGCACAAATGCTACATAGCATTATGTTATTATCACTATGAGAGTCTATTTAGTGAGAATATATATGTTTATTTATGTGTATTTTAGAAAACAGAATGTAAAAATGTTAATAGTGATAGAAGTACAAGTAATTTCAATTTTCTCCTTTAGGCTTATCTATAGGTTCTAATTTTCTCTAGCAAATGAATATTAATAGTGTAATTTAATATAAAAAGAAAAATAAGCAAGACAAGTAAAGGGAACTCAGGTGGGCATCAGGATTTGGAGGACGAAGAACTGAAGAACCAGAATTGAGACCAAGGGATTAATGACAAGAGAGGCAAGGAGAAGGGAGAGCAGTCAAGGCCAAGACTGGAGGCCACCAGTTATCTATACCTGGCTCCTCTGTGCTTACTCTAGGAGCACGGACCACAAAGAAAGAAGGGTCAAAAGTAGTCGAATTGGAGCATCATCTCATACACATTAGACACACATATTGGGACCTGAGGATTGTTTGAACTGGCTCAACAATCTGTTTCTATAACCCCAGTTAATTGTTTTTAATTTATTTTTTAAGAGAATCTGAAATTTGGAGCTTTTCATTCGAATCTCATACTACTAAGTTGAGATATTTAATTCTTCTAAAAGGAAATCTTTTAAAGCTACAGCTTGGCTTAATTTAGTCATTCCATTTACAGAAGAAAGTGTCAATTACAGATTCTATTTCCTGCCAAGACAGTAGCTACTGAGAACTTTGAGCAGAGCCCACAGCTGATGTTACCAAAGCAGGAGATCTCACTTCATCTGGGTCTGCTAGGAAGAGCTCTGGAGAGAAGCTGACTTCAACAATTGTGAATGCATTTATTTTTCAACAAACAAATAGGCACAGAGAAAACACATGGAAGCTAAGTGCAATGTGGTGTCCTGGGTTGGATCCTAAAACTAGAAAAGGCCATGAGTTGGAAGCCTGGTGAAATCTAAATAAAGTCTATAGCTTTGTTATGACAAATGAATGGTGGTTATGTCAGATGCTCACATTAGGGGAAACCGAGTGAAGGGTGTATGGGAATCCTCTGTACTATCTGTACATTTCCGTAAATCAAACATTATCCAAAATTGAAAGTTTATCTTAAAATACCTGGAAGGAAATATAACTATAGTGATATTTACTGAGTTCCTGTCACCTGCTTAGTGTTTCCTTGTATCGTTTTAGTTGATCCTGTGACGTCGTTAGTTAGCTAGCTGTCCCCAGCAATGTCTCTCACATTGGCCATCTCCCCTTAGTGTCTCATCAGTTCCTCTTTCCAAAGCATCTCAGATCTCCCTCTTCTGGTCTCCCTGACTCCAACACCTCCTACAATCCTACATCCTTTGGAGAATTGGATTAATCACTGATCTCACTACCATTCCTAAACCTGCTCCATCTCCCCACTGCATAGAACTGAGAACCATTAACATTTTAGACTAGATAATACTTCGGTGTGTGTGTGTCAGGGGGGGAGGGAGTGGGGGACACTATCTGTGCATTTCAGGGTATTTTAGCAGCATCCTTGGCCTCTACCCAGTCGTGACAACCAAAATATCTCCCCACATTGCCAAATGTCCACTGGGGGAAAATCATCTAGTTGAGAACTATGGGCATAAGAATGAAGTTCCAATTCTTTAGTCTGGCCTCAAAGTCTTTTTGCTATGTCAGTCTTCTGCTATTCTACCCACTCTACTTCTCTCCCATGATGGCATTCTCACTCTTTCTTGGAGATTTTGTTTACTCTCTTGCCCCACTGCTATTTTTGCTTTGGGGAATTCTGCATCCCCAACAAGCAGATCAATCCCTATCTTCCAGCACAGTGGCTGATGTACAAGGATGTTGTTATCACTATATGAGCCTATTGAATGAATGAAGAAATGAATTCTAGAAAAAGCTTTTTATCCACCTGTCTGCAACCATGTAATGCAACGTTATCTCCTCAAGGATAGTTTCTTCCAGTTTTCCTCTCTCTCCCATTGTCTTCTACCTGTGTTTATATGTCTACAACCTAGTTATAATCATGGTTATTTATGCATCCATCTGTCTTTATCTCTTCCTCCCCATCAGACTGTGAATTTGTAAGACATTAATAATTACCCACTGTTAACTTGGTATTTATGATATTCTAGGTTCTGGGGAAGTAACTTAAAAATATCTTGTCATTTATTTCCCATGGCCACACTCTGTGACAGCTATTATTATGATCACCTCATTTTATAGATGAGGAATTTTAAGCTCAGTGAATTTAAGTTATTTTCTCAAGGTCACACACATCTAGAAAGTGGCAGAGCTGAGATTTAAATTTAAATCACGTATCAGAGTTCAAGTTCTAAGCCTCACACCAAGGAACCATTTTTTACGCATCTTTCCAACTCCTACTGTACCAACAACAGAGGTTTCTGCTTATGGAATTTGCTCAATAAGAATCTAGTCTTTTAGTTGTGATATCTAATCACTTCCAAGTAAAGTTACAAGCAAACCTCATCTTTGAGTCTCCCAGTTTTTCACTAGGACAGTCCACACAATCACTACATTAGATGAGGGGTCAATAGCAACTTTTTCTTCTGAAAAGAATAGCACAGAACCTTCCTTCCCTTGCAGCTTAGCCAACCAGCTCTGAATGTTCCCCTGCAGTGGTTGAGCCTGTTCAGGCTTTGCCCCAGAGGGGAGGGCACTGGGTCTATTGGGTGGATATTAGACCATGGCAGTCTGAGACTCAGTATATGGAGGTTTTCTAGCATTTCTTCTTCAAAGCAGCAGTGGCTCACATTAACATGCATGTTTATGATGTGCTAGCCTCTATTTAAAGTACCTTAGTGTCTGAATTTATTGAATTCTTGTAATAGCTCAATCAGATGTGTACTATTATTTCCTCATTTCATTACTGAGAGCTTAAATAAAGTACCAAAATGCTGTGGCTCCAGAACCTATACCTTTTTTTTTTTAAATAGTACTAGCACTTAATTTTTTAAATCTTTATTATTGAGAGTATTACAGATGTCCCCCTATTTTTTCTCTCTTGCCACTCCCTACCCAGTTCCTGCCCTGCCCTAGGCCTTCACCACCCTATTGTCTATGTCCATGTAGGTATATAAGCTCTTTGGTTAATCTCTTCCTGCCCTCCAACCCCCTTTTCCTTTGAGATTCCTCAGTTTGTTCCATGTTTCCATGATTCTAGTTCTATTTTATTCTTCAGTTTATTCTGTTCATTAGATTAAGCCAGTATTTTACATTGTCCCTTAAAAAACACCAGAGTAGAGTACTGAGGACCCTGTGACTGAAGGTTTCTAAATAGAGGTTACAATTCTTAATAGTGTGAATATTGTGGAGAACATTCCTGCTTTGGCTGTGCTCCTACATCACTTTGCTCAGATCATTATCATAGCAGTGGTCACCACCAAGAAGATAAAGGTGTTAAATAGCCTGTTTTATGTTGTTTTTTTTCCCCCTGCAACTGTTTCTTTAGTGCAAAAAAATGGACCTTAGCTTGGCATTTTATGTCTTCCACAATGTCTAAAATGTAGAAAGTTTGTGATAAAAATTTCTGAATTTGTTGGTTAACTCAGGGCTTGACATCAGAGGTCTATGAAGAACTTTATGAAGAATGGGCTGGCCGGCCTTTCAAATCCCTCCATGTCAAGGGCATTTTGCTCTTGGAGCCTTGCTAGCAAATGTGTTGACATCATCTGCTGATGTCTCAGTCCTGAAGGTCAAGTGGCATGGCTTCCAGAGCGGTTCCATGGTCGGTCCCCAGGTAGGCCTACCTTTAAGAGTCTGATAAATCAAGTTACAGTGATCCAACCATGCCCAGTCAGTTGAATCCCTTGAATAGCTAAAGGCACTAATACATCTTTTGGAGGGAAGACATTAGATTGTGCAACGAGACAGATAATAGACCTTTTTTCAGGTCAGCATGAATGAAAGCAAGAGCAAGTCTTTAAAATTTCTATTAGCTTTTGGTAATTCTTTCTAATTTAAAGAAAGAACAAAGGAAGAATTTATGAAACAGAATTTAAGCAGAAATGAGATTTAAAATGGATGGTTGTAAGTACCATACACGGGGGTGGGGGGGAAATCAATGAGAGTTCTGCAAGTATGAGAAAGGGGGCAGGGCTATTCTTTAAGGCTAGAGCTAGGAAAGGCTTTTGAGGGGTGAGTTCTCAGGCTGCATAAGACTGACACCTAAAAAGTTGTTTCTTTTATGAAAAGAGACAGTAGGCTTTGGAGCCCTAAAGACCTGGTGCAGATTCTGGGTCCCTTACTTAGCTGTAAGATGTGTGCATGCAGGTTTGTTCTATACAATGAGAATGATATTTTCATCAAGCACACTTGAGGGGATTTTGAGAAAAAGCCTAGTACTGCATAGATTGTTACTAAGTGGTACCACACGCCATCCACAGTGGTAGATGGGAAGAGTAAGCTCCTAGTCCTCACAGAGGCTTATAGTAAATACTAGTTGCTGGGACATTATAAATAGGACTCTTACATGGACCAGGAATTGGGCTGGTTGACAGCTCAGGCACAGAGTCCTTTGATTCTATACCAACTGCTGCTAAGTTACTGTTTCAACTAGATCTGTCTTACTACATCTGTATACCTTCTATACAGACTTATTACTTCTCTCCATTGAGTATCTATGCCTTTAGGCATTTGACAAACCATTGGTCCACCTATTTCTCCCATTCACCTAATAATAACAGAGATCCTTCAAATGCAAGTCTGTCTATCTAACTGCATTGAACTATTTGTCTGTCTATCATCTAACATTTTATGTGTCCAACCATCAATTCACCCATCTTCCATCTATGCATCTGTCCTTGTGTCTCATCGGTAGTATTTGTTCTAGCTCCTCTCCACAGCTTTACTTCTCCTGCTCCCATGTTTCCTTTGGAATGCCCTGAAGGCATTTCTTTCATGGTGTTTAATACAGACTCTCCTTTATTGTTAACTCAAATATCTAGGAAGCTGTTTGAAAGCTTTTAATTTGGTATCCTGTCTTAGTCTTTTTCATATGCTTCAAAGGAACTAAAATTGTGGTATAGAGCAGAAAGAGAGTAACATTTATGAAGCATTTACTCAGTACCAGGCACTGTGCTAGGTACTTTGCAACTATTAGTTCATAGAATCCTTTAGGAACAATCCTGTGAGGTGCCATTTTTATCCCTTTGTAGTTCCGAGGGGTTAAATGTCTTGCTCAAAGTCATATAAAGTGGTAGGGTTAGATGTGATTACTCTAAGACCATGCATTTCCACCATATCACACTCCTTCCAGAAATCTGTACTAGGAAGAGCAAATGTGTCTTAATCTGCATGCCATTAACATTACCTCCCAGGAGCACTGTGGAACTAAGTCCAGAAGGTGTGCAATCTATTTGCCATGCCTGATCTCCACCTCTCAGTAAATATGGATGGTTTTTCCTACTATCTCATCCTCACTTCATGAACTAGATGCCTATAAGCATTGCCCGGGTAAAGCCAGGATGCCAGCCCCTCCCTTGGTAGAGTTCTGCCCTCCTGTGACTACTGGTTCGTTGGCACAGAGCAGGTGCATGAAAGTAATGATGATGGATGAATAAATGAATGAATGGTTAAATGTATTACAAGGAGGCTGAGTCAGGTCTAACCTACTCAGATTCATTGGACTCTTCTACAAAATGAAAATGGAGAATTAGCAAATAGAGTTCAGGCAACTCAGTATACCACTTGAGCTTCCTCCTCTTAGTGTGAGGACTCAGAGGCCACTTGAGGGAACAATGGACCTGAGATCCTAGGGCTGGCTGAGCCAACATCATTCTATATGCAAATGCAGGCCTGCCACTTAAAGAGCTCTGCTCCTGAACTCACTAGGTCATCTGAACTCAGACTGCAGTCTCCAGGAATTTGCATAAGTGGTGTGAATCCCTTAAGACTTGGGAGGAAACACCATCTTCCTTAATGGATTAATTTATAGGCAGAACGTGGCAGATAAGTGATTGCAAGGAACTTCTATCTCTGAGACTTGAAACAGGCACTCCTAATTACTAACCAGGGGGCCAAAAAGCAAGGTCTTATACAAAGGTAGGATTTGGAATAGCAATAAATGACTTCCCCTAACAGAGAAAATACAAGGTGGAGCTAAGGGAGGTTTACAGTTGTGAATACGGGAAACATAGTTTATCCTTAGATTATTATTTATTAATTATTGTATTATTTTCCATACCAACAACTTTAAACCTCCCTTTGCCCCAACCTGTATGTTACACCTTCAAATGAAGAGTACACAGGAGAGACACAGTGTAGTTGTGAGCACTGGCTTCCCTTCCAGTGAGGAAAGCTTCTCCTTGCCCTCCAGCCCCCAACTCCCCACCACATTCCTCCAGAAGCTCTGAGTAGGCAAGATAGTGCTGTTATATTTCAGCTTCACAATGGACACTGCCACAGTCAGGGGACTCAGATGAGGTCAGTGTCACAATTGGGACATTCCAAAATTAGCTTAGCTTCTTCTGACCCTGCTGAAGTGCCTGCCACGGATCAGTTTTAATTCTAAAAACCCCAGAGTAAGGTTAACTTAACAAATCTAATTGAGGTCAATGAAAATGCACTCAGCACTCACTCAGTAGTATGCACCTTGCTAATAACAGGATATACAGAAATGAATAAGAAAGGATTCCTGCTTTCAGTGAGCTGGCCGTCCAGCAGTACAAAAAGAGAAATAATCAGCCCTAGTTGGGTGGCTCAGTTAGTTGACGCATCATCCCATACATTAAAAGGTTGCAGGTTTGATTCTTGGTCAGGGCACATACCTAAGTTGAGGGTTCCATCCCAGATTGGGGTACATAGGGGAGTCAACTGATTGATGTTTCTCTCTCAATCTTCCTTCCTCCCTCCCTTCCTTCCTTCCTTCCTTCCTTCCTTCCTTCCTTCCTTCCTTCCTTCCTCCCTCCCTCCCTCCCTCCCTCCCTCCCTCCCTCCCTCCCTTCCTCCCCCTCTCTCTCTCTCATCAACAAAAACATATCCTCGGATGAGGGAAAAAAGATAGAGAAATAATTACAATCCAGCACACCATGTGTGGTGGTAGAGGGGAATGCTGATGTTCTTAGAGTATAAGGGGTGGGCTTCTAGCCCCCTTTAGAGAAGTCTGGTTGTAGTTCCTGGAAGATAGGATTGCTGAAAAAAGTACTGGACAATGAGGGAATTTCAGATGAGAGGGGATAATATTCCAGGTAGAGGGAACAGTGTGAGTAAGGGCATGGCCTTGTGAACCAGAGTTTTGTGTGCAGGACGCTTCAAACAGGTCGTCATGAGAAAGTCACTCTTAAGAAGCACCCTGCTGAGTGATGAGGCTGGAGAGTGAGGGAGAAGAGAAGTCACAGGTGGGCCCTCTTGGCTAATGAGCAATTAATGGAGAGCTCTAAAGTTTTTTATGCAGAAAACTTAAGCATTCGGATTTATGTTTCATTTCTAGAGGCACAATGGAAGAAGGTTTGGAGGTGGTGAAACAGGAGGTAAGAAGATTATTTTGTGATAATAATCTAGGAAACAGACAATGAAGCCATTACTGTAGGGATGGAGAGGAGGTGACACAGTTTGGCTATATTAGCAGGTCTCATTGTCTGAGGCCAATGGAAAAAGGGAGAGGGAGGAATCTGGAATTATTTCAGAGTCCAGCTTGGAAATGCAGGTGGCGGACACGGTTGTCCATTGAAACAGAGATGAAGGGGGTAGGTCCTCTGTGCCTCACTTCCCCATCTATAACAAGAGGCTAAGAGCCTAACCTACCTATCTCATAGGAGTCAATCTGCATAAATACTTAGTGCCTGGCATAATAGTAAGCACTCAATCAATGGGAATGCTTACACCATCATGTTTATCATAATTATTATTAGCGAATGTACATTGAGCCTGAGTCAGAATCCTCAAATATTTTCAACCTGAATAAAACCTAAAGAGGCAGCAATTCCCAGAACCCCTCCCCGCTTGCCCCCTCTCCCCCCAGCAGCTGGCTCTGTAACACTGTGAATGCATATTATTGCTCTTGAACAAACAGAGTCTGTCTCTGAGTTTGAACATCAATGGACTTGAAACACACATTAGGATAATCTCTTAGCCATGTCCTATAAATATTCATTGTGGTTTAAACTCCTGTCACAATGAAGGAGCCCAACAACCATTTCTTGGGCTGCTGAACCTCCCTGTGTCAGAGCAGCCAGGGGGCTGGAGATGCTGCAGGGAGGAGCCAAGTCCTCAGGGAGTAGATGGGCTCAACCCAGTCATTCTGCCTGTCCCACCCCCTACTGCTGACAATCATTTCTCTCCTCCCACAGCTATCTAGCTACAGCTTTGTTCATTTTGCTTCCCCTAGTACCTAGCACAGGTCTTGACATGTAGTATGTTCTACAAAAATTTGTTGAATTAATAAGTGAAGCATTAGTGGGATGATCAAATGAGGAATAGATATTCTCCTTGACTATTGGTGTGGGGAGGAGATGATCCCACAGAAACTGGGTTGTACTGTGAGGCAGCCTGGATGTTCAATGATGGCCAGAAAGAAAAAGAAGAGTGATTCTGGAGGATAGTAACTAGAGATGTCAGAAGCCCAAATTGCAAGGTCCTAGGGATCTTTCCAAACTTGGGTTTGACTCATCGGATTCTGATACTCAGAATGAGGAGGACCCAGATGCAGAGGTCCTCAGGGAGAGAGTCACACTCACCATCAGATAGGAGCCTTTCCCCAGGTCCCCAGCCAGTGTCTGGGGCACCAGACAGAGAGGGCATGTTTAGAGGATATGTAGGTGGCACATGGGGGGACGGGACTGGGTTCTTGCAGGGCTGCTGCTCCTCCCGATGTGGATTAGAGCAGGCCCTGGTTCAAGAAGACTCCTAAAAGCTATGTAGCAAGCATTTGTTGAATTCCTACTTTGGACCAATAACTAAGTGCTAGTCATACATTATCTCATTTAATCTGTATCCCCTTTTACTCTCCGTGTTACAGATGAGGAAAATAACTGCAAAGAGATTGAGCATTTTTCTTAGGTCACACAGCTACAAACTGACCATAATTCAAATTCCAGTTCATTTGACTTCAAAGACCATGAGATTTTCAGGACTTTTGGTACCTTTCCAGGTCTCTATTCTGGGTAATCAAGGTAGGAAGTGATTAGAAGAGGCTGCAGTGTGGTAGACAGATAGTCTAGGTGGTTATCTAGACTGGAACCCCAGCCCCTGCTACTGGTGGGGTTCTCCCTAGAGAGTACTGTCCCCTGAGTCCTCTTGGCTCAGGGACTGGGCACAGGTGAACCCACAGCTGACAGGGATTAGGGACGCACATATGGTACTTGGAAACCCAATCACACAGTCCTAGTCTTCATGTCTGGTAGGCAGGGCCTGCTGTTCTAGTTTTCTGGCTGCTTGATTCAATCTCAGCTTCCCCATCCATCAAAAGACACCTTACAGGGAAGGAGAGGAGGAGGTGGTGAAATGCACTAATTAGAGGTTACACAAATGGATGAAACTTTGGGCCTTATTACAGGGCCTCCCTCATATGATCACAGGGCTGGTAGAGAACAGGGGGCTGGGTGAAGGAGGCAGAGGAGCTGGGAGGCTTTAGGCATTGGCCTTGTAAATGGCTCTGTGATCTTATGCAAATTTCTTAACCACTCTGGGCTTTGGTCAAATAAGCTGTGAAAAGGAATCACTAACATCAATGAAAATTAAGTTCTTTGAACCTGATAAAGAGGTGACCTAAAAGTTGAGTAATAGTAATAGGACCTTTAAATTGATAATAAGAAACCTACATCTAGTGAGTTTCCAAAATGCTTTCACGTACATTGTCCTAGATCAGTGGTCGGCAAACTCATTAGTCAACAGAGCGGCAAACCGCGGCTCACGAGCGGCATGTGGCTTGCGAGCTGCAGTTTGCCGACCACTGTCCTAGATCAATCTCCTAACTATCCAAGAATGGCCTTCCTATTCAACCCCATTCTATAGACTGTAAGACAAAAACTCTCCAGAGAGGAGAAGAAACCTTTTGTTCAAGGTTAAAGAGATGAAAAGAGGTGAAACTGGATGCTAGAGAATTGGTGTCACACGGTATATAGACCATGCATGTGGAACCAGATACAGCTGTGGCCTAAGAGCAGGTCAGAGTGAAAAGGCTACAGATGCTGCTGTGTCTGTTGTACAAATAACTGAGCAGAGCTGCAGAGGTTCAGAAACCAGCACAGGAAGAGAGTACTGGGGCTGAGATAGAAAGCTAAGATCTTCCAACCCCCAAAGCCTTATGTCTACTCCTGGCCCCAGACTGTGAGTCATTGTTTCGTCTAAGAAGTTATTTCAGAGTTTTCTTATATGCCAAACTCTGATCTAGACACAGGGAAACAGTGGACAGAATCCCTGCTCTCATGAAACTTATGTTCTGACTACAAAGAAGTAAACTGTATGTTGGGTAGTATCCTGGGTGGAATTGTGTCCCCTTGCCCCCGCCAAAAGAATACATTGAAGTCTTAACCTCCCAGTAACTCAGATGCAAACTTAGTTGGACACGGCATTGTTGCCTGTGTAATTAAGTTCCAAAGAAGTCACACTGGAGGAGGGTGGGCCTTCATCCAATGGCCACTGCCCTTATATGAGGACAGAGACACACAGGGGGCCATGGCCATTTGAGGACAGAGGCAGAGACTGGAGTGATGCATTTTCAAGCTGAGGAATGCCAGGCTTGCTGGCAAAGGTCAAAGGCTGGGAAGAGGCCAGAGAGGACTCTCTGGTACAGGTTTCAGAGGGTCACGGCCCTGCCTTCCCCTGGATTTCAGATTTCAGGTCTCCAGAACTGAGACAATACATTTCTGTTGTTTTAAGACACTCACGTAGTGACACATTGTTATGGCAGCCCTAGGAAAATAATGTAGGTGGTAGTTTATATATATCCACAGCAATGAAACAAGCTACAACAAAAAAATTTAAATGAAAAAAAAAGCCTGTTTTTTGTTTGTTTTTGTGTTTTGGTTCATTTGTTTGTTTGTTTTGAGCTGGGGTGAATGCGAAAGACACAAACTTGGTCACTTTCTGCTCTATCTGAGCTACCTACCTCCTGGGCCCCCTGCAGCCTGTTTGCCTTGCAGCTTCTCTTCCTGGAAGCAGGCCCCTCTACTGTGGCTGCTTCCTAGCTCACCTCTACCCAAACTTGACTGGAAAAGGTTTACTAAGCAAATTAATAATGTAAACGAGGTTGCAGCTAGCGCCTTCTGCGCGTCGAGCTGCAGTGAGGGCCTGCTGCACAATAATTGTTTGAATCCAAATGGATGCTGCAGCTGAAAATGAGTCCGTAATGCTCCGGAAAGCAGACCATCAGGGCACTGACGGAGGACACTTGGTGCCCATTCCGATCCTTCTTGCTATTACAAGAATAATAGCAAATATGCAAAGTGCTTTATAACTTAAACTGTGTGTTTCACACTAGGTTTTTCATTTCCTCCTCACAACCACTCAGGATGGTGGTTGTTAGGAAGGTTTCCATTGTACACATAAGAAAGCTAAAGACTTGAGAGGCTGAAAAATTTGTCCTAGGCTCTGAGAATACCAGCAGGGGACCTCAAGCTCAGAAGCTTCTGCCTCCTGATCTAGTGTATGACTGGAAGCTTCCCAAAAAATCAAACATCTTCCTAAAATTCAGCTGTTCAGCCCTGGCCAGTGTGGCTCAGTTGGTTGGGCATCATCCCATACATTGAAAGGTCTCCAATTTGAAGCCTGATCAGGGCACCCAGGTTGAACCCAGGTTGTTGGTTCAATCCCTGGTTGAGGTATATGCAGGAGGCAACTGATCAATTGATGTTTCTCTCTCTCATCAATATTTTTCTTTCTCTGCTTCTCTCTAAAAAAATCAATACAACCAATAAAAATATACTTAGAAAAATAAAATAAAATTCAGTTGCTTATAAGCCTTTTAATAAGATATAACCTTCAGTTGATTACTGAACACTAAGGAAACATATCACTTAGTTCTCACAATAGCCTATGAAGTTCCCATGAAAGAACAGAGGCTCACAGAGATTGTTTGACTTTTCCAAAACCACGTGGTAAGGGGTTGGACCCAGATTCAAACTGATCCAGAAGCCAGGGCCCAGCCCTTATTCCCCACATCCTAATTTGCTGCAGGAGGAGGGATGGCAGGTAAAAGTCCAGAGCCCTGGGCTTCACCATGACCAGCTGAGCTGGCATTTTGAAGGTGGACTCCGGATCCTGTAAGCTCCCTGGTATGCTGATGCTGCTGTTGCCTGGGGAACGACAGTTTGCCTCTTCTTTAGTCCAGATAAGGGTTCCCTGACTCCCTTCCTTAGAGTTCTTAGGTGAGTGGAAAATGTCTCCCAGATAACAGACAAAAAATGCACCAGCTGGCTCTGAGCCAATGTTTCATCATGCAAGAACCACATGAGGGTGTCTCAGTGGGGTTCCTCAGAGGTGTCACCTCCCACCCACCCCCAGGCATCCAGGGGACCCTGGTGTTTGTCAGGGAAGGGAAAGCATCCTATGGGCCCTCCATTCTAGCATTTTCATTTATCATGCAAATGAAAGGAGTGAAATTAGGTCCTGTCAGGACTTGCAAATCAAAACTGCTCAGAAGGTTCTTCCACAACCAGAGCAGGGGCTGTGCTAAAGGCTCTTCAGATGCTTCCATCTCTGACTTTTCCGTCAAATCAAGATGCTCCTGGTGCCAGACTTCCTTGGCAGGAAGAACAACCATGACCGGGTCTCTTGGAACTGCAGTGATGACTCACAGAGAGACCTCTGCATTGGGCTTGCTGAATCCAGACGGGAGACCACTGAGGTCTTGCCCTGTGAGTTCAACGAAAAACTGCATGGCCTTGGAGTTAGAGGCTTGCCTGGATTCCCTCTCATTAACATTGTGCGGGCACCATTCCAGGCTGGCCACTTAGCTTCACAGAACTTATCTTCCAGGGGCTCATGCCTGGGCTCTGGCACTGATAAGCTGGAGGACATAGGGCAAGTCCCTGGGCCAGCTGAGCCCTTCTCACTGGTTAACACTGTGCAGGTGCACAGTATATACTGCATATGCTTAAATAAGTCAACTCATGTTTGCCAATGTGCAGATGCATTAGGGATAGACAGGGTATCCCCCAAAAATGTATATACCCTTTAACAGCTGATAGCTCAGTTTTTAAAAATGAAATGTATTTTAATAAACACTACCTTTATAATTATTCAATGTGTGTGCATACATTTTTGGGGACACCCTTTAGATGAATAGTGAAAGGTTGACATTATTCTTAATTTTCTGACTTACAGTAGTTAGACATGCGTTCATCACACATGCATTTGCGTTTGGTAGGAGAGTTTGTGTGGATTTGCATCTGTCCCTTCCCTTGAGGCTGGGACTACATTTCTGACTCCATTCCTACTTCTCTGAAGCGAGACAGTCAGCATTTGCTACCTGCTGCTGAATCACTGCCTGAATAAATGAATAATTTGCCATGGAAGCAGTTGGTCTTCATTCAAAGCTCCAGCTCCCTTTGATGGATTGGATTAACCAGAATGAAGAAGAAGTCAGCACTCCCACAGGCGGGTGGTAGATGGTCGCTGTCATGTTCAAAGATCTCACGGTGTCTTAGGAATAACCTTGAGGTTGGACCCACCTGAAATCCATGAGCTGTTGTAGCCGCTCTCCCCCATGTCAGTAAGGAATAGCTAGGTGGTTAATAAATTCAAGCAAGCCAGTGACTAAGAGCTAAAATGCAGAGTATTTGTTTTGTTTTTAGCAGCTTTGTTCTCTTTTCCTGATTGGAATGTTGACAGCTCCCTAAATGCTGGTTTCCTTATTCTGTGGTAGAAAGGGCTTTACAAACAGACTCACTAGAGTTCAGATCTTACCCTGTCACTTACTGGCCTTCCAACCCTAGGACGACACTCCCATATGGCCCTGTCCACTAGGTGACATAGCACTAGGCTGCTCTGAGGGGGAACTGAAGGGAAGACTATGAAAGTACTTTTTAAACTATGTAGATCTAATTAACATGGCTATTTTTGTTCCTTTAGTTCTATTTTCTTCTAATAATTACAGAATCTTGGGTTTAGAGGCAAGTAGAGCCATGCGCCTCCTAGTCAGAAGCAATCAGAGCTGGTTAAAACACAGATTCCCTCTGGGCCACTGAATCAGCCCTGGGGTTGGGGACGGGGAACATGTGGTTTACCACACAGCCAGGTTTGAGAAACACTGATCTATCCCCTTAATACTTTCAGCCTCTGCAATAGCCTGATGAGGTGGTGTTCTCAACACATGAACACTGCACGTGCAGAGAGAGAGAACTGAAAATGTGAAGGTTTTTGTTAGACTCTGAGAAGAACACAGGGCCACTTAAGGAAAGCACTGAGGTCAGTCACAAGGTAGAGAGAGTGGGGGTGAGGACTGTGGGCAAGGGCCTTAATTGTGGTTTCCTCAGTAAGGAAAGGGCAAGGCAGGGCAAGCAGGTTCAGGATCATTTCAGCAGTCTCTGGGCATAAGTTCCTAGTTGTCTGGTACCTGGTTCTGGAGTGACTAAGTCAGGTGGACAGAGAAAGTCCAATAAAGGAAGCGATTGAGGATGTGGACTTAATTTGCTGTTCAAGGGGAACTGAGCAGGCTCTAGCCAATGCCTCAAAACTGGATCAAGACAATCAGCCTTCAGGATGGCTACTATAAAAAAAAAACCACAAATAGAAAATAATAAGTATTTACCAGGATGTAGAGCCAATACTATTGGTAGGAATATAAAATGGTGGTTCCTCAAAAAATTAAAAACAGAATTACCATAGAATCCAGCAATTCCATTTCTAGGTATATACCCAAGAGAATGAAAAGCAGAGAATAAAGATACATCTGTTTACCCCCCATGTTGATAGCAGCATTATTCATAATAGTCAAAAGATGGTAGCAATCCATGTATCCATTGATGGATGGATAAGCAAAATGTGGTATATACACAAAATGGAATATTATTCAGCCTTAAAATGAAGGAAATTCTGACACGTGCTGCAACATGCATGAATCTTGAGGATATTATCCTAGGTGAAATGAGCCAGTCACTAAAGTATAAATACAGTATGATTCCACTTATATGAGTGAGGTACTTAAAGAGTAGTCAAATTAACATAAACAGAAAGTTGAATGGTGGTTGGCAGGGGCAGAAAGTTGAATGGTGGTTGGAAATGGGAAATGTGGAGTTGATGTTTAACGGGTATAGAGTTTTGCAAAATGGAGATTGGTTGCATATTACTAAACTATACATTTAAGAATGGTCACGATGGTAAATCTATGTCATGTATATTTTACCACAATATTAAAAAAAACTGTGTTAAGACAGTACACGCGCAAATACACACACACAATATTACAAATGGTTATTCCATATTTGCTTGCATAGCTCCAGGGAGATAGAGTTCACTGCATCCTTAGGCAACTCTATGCATCCCCAGCCATCTGACTGTGAGAACCTTCTTTCTGATACCCACCTAATACCTGTCTTCCTGCAGCTTTTACTCTTTAGTCCTGGTTTTCCTTGGGGACCACATAAACTAAGCCTTACCCTTCAAATGTTTCTAACATTTGAAGCCAAATTATCTCCCTTCTTGGATTTTCTGGTTGGTCTTTGTCAGGGATTCCAGTACCCTCTCCATTTTTGCCTTCACCCATTCTCCCTTGTCTGAGCAGAAGGTAGTAGCTTTAGAAGATACTCAGACCATATAGGGAGTAGCCATGGAGTCTGGACCAATGATAATAACCACAGCTACTAACCACTGTGCGTTAGTTATCTGCCAAGCATTGCACTGGTGCTTTATGGCCAACTCATCTCATCTGCATAACAATCCTATGATGTGGGTATTATTGTGCCTAATTTACAAATGGGCTAACTGAGGTTCAGAGGAGTGAAGATACTTGCCAGGGGGTCACTCAGCCAGTGTCCAGGGCTCCCTGTGTACAGGTCAGGGTACTTTCCATTTCCTGACCTACGGACCCTGGGTCATGACTGAGAAAGTCAGTCTCTGAGCCAAAGCAAGAGATGTGTACCAGCCTGGGGAGCCCGCTCTGGGGCCGCCTCTACGAAGATGCCTCGGAGACAGAATACCTGCTGGTTTTATCTGAGGTTGGTGGCACGCATTGTCAAACAACAACGCATATTTTTTGTCACTTTAAGAAATCAAGGCAATTTCTGCACCTGACAGAGGTAAAGTTTTTTAAAGCTTTGGAGGATTGGGAAAGGGAATAAAAAAAGACATTAATAGAATGACATATTTTTAGTATAACACTTCAGAGAAAACTCTAGGGGAACAAAAAATGAAATGAGCGACCTAAATATATTCTTTTTTACACTATGAGCTTCAAAGGAGTGGGCTGTGCTGGATATCTGAGTGCCCCAAATCTGGAAAGGATTTGAATACAATGGGAGCTCTCTGGTAAACTGTACCTGCCTGAATGCTGGGCAGACTAATTTTGAGCTGAGTGACTGTGAGCAAAATACTAAATCTTTCTGGTTCTCAGCTTCATAATCTGTAAAGTAAGGACGGTGGCACTAACCTCACAGAATTGTGGTGAAATTTATATGAAGCTGATATATATTTATTATATTTAATATAACATACATCATATGTAATATAATGAATAGAATGTTATATTTAATGTTTATATTAAATCAATTATATTTAATAGAATGAATGGAAAGCACAACACCTGATAGGCATGTTACCAAGGAAAATTAATATGTTTTCTTTTAATTGATTGACAGGGCTTTTATTTAAAAATTGGGCAACCCTGGCCAGTTAGATCAGTTGTTTAGAGCATTGTCCCTATATGCCAAGGTTGTGGGTTTGATCCAGGGTCAGGGCACATACAAGCAGCAACCAATAAATGCATAAATAAGTAGAATAACAAACCAATGTTTCTCTCTATCTCTCTCTCACTTCATCTGTCTCTAAATTGATCAGCAAATAAAAATTTAAAAATAAATAAAAATGAAAAATTGGACAAATGGAAGTCATTTAGGAAGACTATTAGGATATCTTCTGCCATTTTTGCTAAGTTTCTGAGAACTCAACGAATATCAGTTCCACAATCAACTGTGAACGTTATGATTTCATAGGCACCTCCTCCTCCTGGGCGCTCTGGAGGGAAGCCTGGCTGGGGCATCACCGTGTCAGGAAAGCTGGACCCTGCTACTGGCTTCATCACAGGGGCAGGTGCCACCCCAAGAGCCATGTTAATGCCTTCCTTCCTTATTAACAGGATTCAACTGTCTGTAGATGACAGGTGACACTTTGATGAAGAAATGTGAGCTCAGCTCTAGAGGGTAAATCATGGTTGGTCAAAGCCAACCACTGCAATCTTATTATTTTTTGCAGGTGACTGGTTTAGCAGCCAGCCCATGAACTAGTTCTGACCACTAAGACAAAAAAAGGGCTTCAAGGAAAGATTTTCCATTCTGATGAAAATCCCTTTGAGTCCCTGCCTCTGTATGCTGGAATGGTGTGATGTCTGAAGCAAGGCAGCCTTCTTGTGATCCTGAGGGGAGAAAAGCAAGAGGATTGGAAAAGTGAACTCAGCCTGATGAAATTATTACACTGCTGAGCTAAGAGACCTCAGAACCCCACTCTATAATTCTAGTCATGTGACATTAAAAGTCCCAATGTTTTCAGCTACTTTTACCACGTCATCTGTTACTAATAGGTAAAGGCATCCTAAAGGATACAACACAAACTCACCCCGGAATCCTTTCTGGGCCTCAGTTTCTTTTTGTATTAAATGACAAGGTTGGATTAGATTCATGTTGACAAACAAGTAGCCCCTGGGCCCTAGTCAGCCTGGCTGTGGCATTTGGGTTTTCTATGCATCAAACAAATCAAACACACTGGGCAATCTCCTTTAGGGAGTGTCTGATCTAGATGGGAAAACAGCAAAAGCGGACAACATGGAAAGCATCACAAAGCACAGGGCCCACTGCTCAGAATTATAGGATCTTAGAGTCAGAAGGAGCCTTAGAACCTCTTGCCTCCTGACCCACACCTTCACCTAACTAGCCCCTCTTCTCTGAAAATACAGTTCAGCTTCCTCCTTCCCTCTCCTAAAGCCCCAAGTCTGGGTGAGTTACTGCCTTCCACAGTGTTCCTGCAGCTCACACAGTCCATGTTTATTTGTTCCCCATTGTGCTATGATGTCTGAGGGCTGGGAATGTAATCAATATCTTTTTTTTTCTTTCCCAAGATCTTCTCCCATGATTTTGGTATAACACTCACTTCTCCCAGAGAGAACTATGCCATCACCCCATTCCATGTGGCCCTGATGAAATGGCTGATAGAGATTTCCATCACACACACACACACACACACACACACACACACACACACACACATTCTCCCTCTGATCGGCAAGTAAAATTAGGTCAGATTCTTTCTCCAGGGAATTTGAATCTTTAGGGAAGTGGCACACTGTGACAGAATATTGAAAGCATGTGAACCAAATCATTCTTTCAGCAGGGTCCATTGTTCCTGCCTCTGAGACCTGTCCTTAGTCTTTGTTTCCTCCTTTGGTTCTTTAATCTTTCCTCAGCTCCACAATCTCCATTCTACTGTCCTTGTTTGTTTGTTTGTTTGTTTAAAGTTAGAGCCACTGCTGTCTGTTACTTAAAACCAAGGATCCTAACTAATTCTGGGATCAAATCTCTTTGAACTTTGGTGTCTATCCTAGAATATGGCATGCAGTGAGCTCCAGGGACAAAATATGGAATGCTGGCTAAGTAAATAAATTCCCCACCAATACCAGCATCCATTCTCTGGCACCCTTGACAGATGGCCATCTCTCCTCTGTCTACTAGACCATGGCCAGTGACAGAGAGCTCAGAATCTCACTAGGCAACTCAGGCTATTTGGAAATTTTTCCAAAATGAATTCCATCACACATCCTAAATCGCAAGAAAGTTCTTCCCAAATGAGTTAAAATCTTACTCACGTTACCTTCTTCCCCCCGCTATTCCTTGTTCTTTTCTGGGACCACGAGGATTCTTCTGTCTGACAGTTTAAGAGTCAGGGCTAGCCACATCCACAGTTTCAGGATCTGCTAAGAGGTTTCTAAGGGATAATATTATCTCACATTTGAAAGGCAAATAATACCTAGAGGTGTTTTCAAAGCTCTTTCCCATCCATTAGCAATTTATTCTCACAGAAACTCTGAGACAAAGATTGGTGTGGGATTACTTGTCTCCATCTGATATATCAGGAGACTCTATCCCAGAAAAATTGTATACATTTTTTTTCAGGTCACACAGCTAATAAAGGGCAGAGTTGAGACTCAATGCCTAATCTTTATGGCTTAATCCTCCCACCCTTTCCCTTCTACCATGGGTCCCTGACCACAAGATTATAATAGTCATCTCAGTGGTGAAAATATGATTTTTAAAGGATTTGCTCTGTTTTAGCCACTCTGCTGATCAGTTTAAAATATGTCCTCTAATTCTTCCATCATCTAAGAGATATATGGTCATTTCTATATATCATTGAGGAAACTGAGGCTCAGAGCAAAGAAGAGACTAGCCCGAGTTCACTATGCAATAAACATTAAAGCCATACCACCCTAGTCAGTTTGGCTTGATGGATAGAGTATTGGCCTGCGGACTGAAGGGTCCCAGGTTCCATTCTGGTCAAGGGCACAATCTTGGTTGCAGGCTCACCCCAGGCTTTCCCTCTCCCACTTTCCCTAAGAATCAATGGAGAAATATCCTCGTGATATTTTTTAAAAAATAGAATAGTAAAGCCATACTAGCAGTTAGATCATGCTTGTGCGAACTGCCTGATCCTGTGCCAGTGTCACCACTAAATATTGTTCCTTTCCCCAACTGGGAGCAAGGTCAACAGTCATTCCCTTATTCAATTTCTCTGTGACTTGTGGGGCCACTCTTCTCTCCCACATTCTAAAGTCTCCCCTCCAGTCTCCTCCCTGTTTATTTGCATTAAGCAATTTACAAAGTTCTATCAGAAACCTTTGTTGCCCAGTGATTTATGAGGGAAGAGGGAAGACTGGCGACACACACGGGAAGCAAGCATCCAGGTCATTTTTATTTTTCCATTTGTGAGCAGCATCAGCTTAAAATGAAAGTGCTTCCCACAGCTGTGCTAGGACCAATAAGAAACATCTGTATTCTGTTACTCTGCTCTTCCCATATCCCTGCCCCCAAAGGAAAAGTTCATCTGCAAGGTTCTATTCCCAGCACCGATAACAATATAAAATAATGGTAAAGTTAATTATTGGAGAACTAAAATGGAAGTGCTATCTAAATTCTTAGGATATTCACGGCACTATCAAATTAGTTTATTGTGATTAAAATGATTAATGGCATTTCGGTAAATACCAGAGAATTAAAATGCTGAGTACAAAGAAGGTTTAAGTCTTATCATCATTAGACTACATCATGGGATCCCCGAGTGCTCTCCTTATCAGCTCACATTAGGAAAGACACACAGAGCAAATAAAAAAAATCACTGGAGCCCTAGCTGGTTTGGCTCTGTAGATAGGGCGTCGGCCTGCAAACTGAAAGGTCCCAGGTTCAATTCCAGTCAAGGGCACATGCCCAGGTTGTGGGCTCGATCCCCAGTGGGGGACTTGCAGGAGGCAGCCAATCCATGATTCTCTCTCATCATGGATGTTTCTATCTCTCTCTCCCTCTTCCTTCCTCTCTGAAATCAATAAAAATATATTTTAAAAAAATCATTGGAATCTTCACAAGTAAGGAAATCTGGGGCCCCTTTTCTTATTTATGTAGCATTTGGAACCAACACATACAGTACAGGAAAAAAAACTAGAGCTCACATGTAACTTAAATAAAGTAGAACCGACAGAACAGAATTGAAAGGCCAAATGTAGATCCAGGCATATCAAAACATTTTAGCATATAGTCAAGAGGGCATTTTAAAATTGGAGTAAAGGCTGGATTATTAAATAAAGGTGTATGGGCAACTAGTTCATCATTGATTGATAACTACCTTACTGGTTACACTTAAAAAGATTCCAGAACATGCCCAGCAAGTAGGGCTCAGTGGTTCAGCATTGACTCATGAACCAGGAGGTCACTGGTTCGATTCCAGGTCAGTGCACATGCCCGGGGCTTCAGACTCATCATTGATGCTTCTATCTCTCTATCCCTCTCTCTTCCTCTGTCTGAAATCAATAACAACATATTAAAAAAAAGATTTCGGAACAAAATAACTAGATAAAAATATATATATGAATATTTACCTATTTTTATAACGTTGAGGCAGGTAAGACATTAGAAGGCATCATCCCAAAAAGAGAAACCAGAAATTAATAAATAGATTTGATAAGATATAATTTAAACTAACTCAAAAGGTAAGTAATGACATGGGAAATATCTACAATATATTTGAAAGATAAAAGAATGAGATCTTTGATATTATTTTTAAGATATACAAGATATCCTTGATAGATTAAGATCTTCTACAAATAAATAAAAAAGCCAAGTCTCTGATATGAAAAGAGAGCAAAAACTTTAAAGAAGAAATATAAGTGATCAATACAACTGTAACTATGAAAACATTTCCCCTTCAGTAGAAGGGAAATAATGCAAATTAAAAATAACATTTTTCATTTAGCAATTATTTTAAAAGCCGTGTAGTAAGCAAGTTGTGGAGTTACCGGGAGATAGATGGAACCTCTAAGATTCTGCTGGAAGAGTGCGAATTGGGCCCAAATTTATGGGAAGCAATTCGGAGGAGAAAAAACAAAACTATATATTGCATTAATTTGTCAGGACGGTCAAATTTTCTCACACTTCTGGAGGCTGGAAATTCAAGATTAAGGTCCTAGGAGGGTGTGTTTCTCCTGAGACGTCTCTCCTTGGCTTTCAGATGGCACCCTCTTGTTGCCTCTTCACATCATCCCTCCTCCATATGCATGCTCAAATCCTTATGTCCCTTCCCTTCTTATAAGGACACCAGTCTTATTGGATTAGTGTCCCACCTTGATTTAACATTAATTACCTCTCTAAAGGCCCTATATTCAAATACAGGCACATTGAGGGTTCAGGTTCCAACATTTAAATTTTGGGGAATACAGGTCAGTCCATAACACTTACACATAAATACACACACACACACACACACACACACACACACACACCATACAAATATTCTTTATCTTTGACCCAGGAGCTCAGGAAATGGCTGATATCCCATCATGAATGTCACCACCACCATCAATGTTCAGGGAGTGAATGGAACAACCAAACTCACAAAGGCAATACTGAGGTGTAGGCATATCCAGGTCAAAGTTATTGCATACCAGGTAGAGGTTATAGAGGTTAGAATTCTGAATTGGGATAGTATGTTCTAGAGGAAGCGGTCTGTATTTTGGAAATCTGGGTTCAAATTCTGCCTGCCAACTGACAAGGTGAGTGTTTGTACTTTCTGAGCCTTTGTTTCTTCATCTCTAAAATGGGGTTTTACAGATTGATTTCAGAGTATTTCTATATGACATAAATAATATAATTCAAGCACAATACTTTTTTTTTAAAATGGATTTTTAGAGAGAGAGAAAGAGAGAGAAAAAGGGAAGGGAGAGAAAGAGAAACACTGATGTGAAAGCACACACTGATCTGCTGCCTCCTGCACGCCCTCTACAGGGATCAGTGGGCATGTGCCATGACTGGGAATCAAACTGGCAACCTTTGGGTGCATGGGACAACACCCAAGCAACTGAGCCACACAGGCCAGGGCTCAAAGCACAATACCTTAGAAACTGTCTGGCACAGAGTAGTACATGCTCAGTAAGTGGAATCTTATTTTTTGTCACTGCCCGTGCCTCAGACAGTTGTGCAAATGTCAGCAACATCAGAGACTCTAGGGCAACCCTTCTAGAACAAAAGCTCTGATGAGTAGGTGCAGTGGTCTTTGATAATCATGGGAAGGAAAAGAACTAATAAGTTATTTCGTCTGCTACCTTCTCGCACAAGGATCCCTGGCTACAAATACACTGTGTGATGCTTTTCTCAAATAAGTTACCAATAAGCCCCAACTTACCTTGAAAGGATGCCTGCACGCTGATAGGCAGGGGTATTAGTCCTGAGACTGTGAAATCCCTTTAGCAAAAAGCCTCTGGGCGTTGTCCCTTCCTGAGTGTTGGCACTTAGAGCTGCAGATAAGGGAAGATTTCCTAACAGGAACATCTGGAAATGGAAAAGGAAGGCTCCAAGGAGAAGGAGCCCTCCTTTGTCAAGGCTGCCTCAGGCTCTGTCTTCCTGGGAAGGCTTCTCTGGGAACAGGGATCATGTATTCAGGGCATAACACCCTGATTTTCACAGAGCCACTGGGTCTGGGTCTGGGTTCACTTCTCCCCTCAAGAAATGGAGAGCCAGATTGAGAAGCCAGCCAGTGTGGTGGCAGCCTGAGGTACAGGAAGTAGCAAAACTTCCCTGGAAATATTTGGAAATACTGTACCGATGAACACAAGACATCACATAGGATTGTTGAACTTGGCGAATGAAATCAGTTGGCATTTCAGTGAGGAATCTTTGGGTCGTACACAACAGAAAACCAGGTCAAACTAGTTTGTGGCTTTTCAATTGTGATCAACTACACAAAACAGGCTCAGGCTTCCATAACAGAACACCACAGACTGGGGAGTTTAGACAACAAACGTGTTCTGGAGGCTGGTGGGGTTCAAGATCAAGGAGTCAGGATCAGGGAGTATCTGGTGAGAGCACTGTTCTCACTCTTACCTCACTACTTTCTGGCTGTGTCCTCATACAGCCTTTCTCTGTGCAAGCACAGAGAGCTCCAATGTCGCATCCTCGTATCATACACAGGTTGTATCAGATTAAGGTCCCACTGTCATGACCTCATTTAACCTGAATTACATTCCCTTTCTCTAAATAGGGTCATCTTGGGGGTTAGGGCTTCAACATATAAATGTTGAAAGAATACAGATCAGTCTGTAATACTGTCAAACATTTTTAAGTATACAGTTCAGTGGCATGGAATACATTCTCATTGTTGTGCTAATGTCACCACTATCCATCTCCAGAACTCTTTTCATCTTGCAACACTAAAACTCCATACCTGTTAAAAATATAATTTTCTATTCCTCCATCCTCACTGCCCCAGGAAACCACCATTCTATTAAGTATCTCATACAAATGGAATCATATAGAAGTTGTTCTTCCATACTTAGCTTATTTCATTTAGCATAATGTCCTCAAGTTTCATCTGTGTTGGAGCATGTGTCATAATTTCCTTTCTTTTTTTTAGCCTGGGTAATATTCCCTTGAGTGTGTGTACACCACATTTTGTTTGTCCATTCATAATGCTGCTATGAATGTGGGTATAAAAAGGACACACAAATGTTTATTACTGTGAGTGTGGTGATGGTTTTCTGGGTGTACATAAATGTCAACATTTATCAAATTGCACACTTTAAATATGTTCAGATTATAGTATGACAATTATTTTTCAATGTAGCTAGAAGGACATATATAAAAAAGGTTTATTTATGGCACATTTAACTGGGAATTCAGGAGAGCAGCTAAGGTCAGGATGGCTCAATTATATCAAGATTTCAAAAGTGGTTGCCAATGTGCTCTGCCTGGCTTTTCTCTTAGTGTGGCTTGTCCTAAGTGGTGGCAAAGATGGGCTCTGGCACGTCTCAGCTAATACTGTTTTTACAACTAGGAATCTTAGAGGGGAGACAATATTGCTTTTCCAAAGGTCTATAGAAAGTCTGAGCTAATGCTCTGATTCACTCACATCTGAGACAACCATTTTGGTTGGAGGAAAAGTGGTGCTCTGACTGGCAAGCCTGGATCGTGAGCCCAGGCAAGCAATGGGTTGAAAGGGTTTATATTATGAGCCATATGGATAGGTTCCCATCAAGAAGAAGGGGTTCTGTTACCAGAAGATGAAAAGCAGACAACCACTATAGATAAGTATCACTGTCCTACTTCCCTGAAGGATCCTGTCCTTGTAAGAAGATACAAATACAGATTTGGCTGGTGACACCTGTACCATAGGGTGTTGTTGTGATCTGCAAGTGAAAGCCTGTCCCTGCAGCTATAAACCTCCCACCAACCTCCACCAGCCCCTGAACAGCCAGCTATGAGTCACCTGAAGTCAGCAGCCAAAAAGTCACTTGAGATTCTGATGCTGAATAACCTATAGGACAATGCTATTTATCCAGGACAAAATGATTTTTTATTCCATTATCAAAATATTCCATTATCAAAATATACCTAGGTAGTTTGGGGGTTCAGAAAAAATCCCATTGTAAACACAATACCAAGTAGGTCTAATACTTTCTTTGTTGATTAACAAAATCAGTCTCTCTCCATTTACATTAAGTAAATACTGAACAAATATTTTAGAAATGTAATTCTTGGAGGACATAAAAAATCCCAAGGTCTCAATCTAACCCTGGTCATGGGTCTATGTCTAGGTTCATTTGAAGCAAAGCTACAGAAAGCAAAGCACCTGCTATGTGGTAAGCACCAGGCAAAGCCTTTTCTATGCAGAATCATTTGAACTCTCCTTCTCTGGGAGACTGAGACATTCATTGATTTGTTCAGGGTCACACACAAAGTAGCAGTTCTGAGATTCAAATATGGATTCCTCTGACTCCAAATGCCATGCCTTGCTTTTGTTTTCTTTTGTTTTGTTCTGTTCTATTATATTTCCTGACATCCACTTTTATTGTCCTTTAACTGGCTCTTAGTCCTGCTCTGCCTGGTTGATGCTATAGCTACTGTTGGGAGGCAGCGGCCCTCCTTGATAACTCCATACCTTCTGAAGGCATGTGCTGGCTGAATATAGTTAGTTAGGAAACTCCACATTGATTGCAAAATCCTAAACGTGATCTACGTGGATATAATCTGGCTCCTGTCTACCCTCTGACTTCATCTCATTTCTTCCTCCTTTGCATCAGGACCTGCCGCCCTGCAGTTGTCTTAACACTGCCATGGTGCCAGCTACTTACCTTAGTGTCTTCCCAGGTGCTGTCTCGCCTTCCTGGGACAGCATTCCCCAAACGCTTATACCTAACGGTTGCTCACCTCCAGATGTCATTTTAAATGTCACTTGGGGGAAGACTTCTCTGAGTCCTCAGATAGGGTTAAGTCACCTCACCCCATTTGGTTTCCTCAGAGCACCCTGCACCATGCTTCTCTTTAGCACTTTGGACAACTGGTAATTTATCAGCCATGCAATGCTTTGTTTAATGGCTGTCTCTATTCATGCACCCATTCATACATTGTGTTTTGAGAGCCTTCTGCATGTCTACAGGTGTCTACTGTCTGAGACATGAAGCTGGAACAGTGTGAGAAAAGGAGCTCTGGGAGGACTGGGATTTGGTCTGTCTTCTTTCCCGTGTATCCCCCAGCCCAGACCCATGTACCACCCAGAGCAGGAATCAAAACAATGAATACCGGGAGAAAGGAGAGAACAACGTTAATTATTTACGTGAAAGCGTCACTTCACCCCCCCCTTCATTTGTGCGCTGACTGCAACCCTATTATTTCTGGGTCCCCAGCACCCACCATAGTGCCTGGATGGAACAGAAGCTCAAAAAGCACATACACTATTTAATGAATCAATGAATGATTCAAGCAATCAATGTAATTCGGCATAGGCCTTCCTCATAGGTGTGCCCATTAATTACCAGTTACCAGTGTTTACATCCCAGCACTGAACCATTTTTTGCTGCTTTTATAAACTCTCCGGGATGAGAGAATTGGCTTCTCAAATGACTTCCCGCATAAATTAGCTCATCTGAAAGTGAATGTTTATCCCCGGCTCTTTGAAATTCACATCTTTCGCACCAGCACTCAGCTCAGGCGGTTCTTCAATTCCAGTCACCTGAGATTTCTCCCTACCTTTGTTGGCAGCTTGCCTAACACCACTTATCTTACCCACCTGGACTTACATATCAGAAAGGTCTCATCAAAGCCTGCCTGATTGTCTCATCCACCCCAGTTACAAATCTGCCATGTAATCAAGAAAGCAGGCAGCACATCAACATGCACTTCTTTCTGAAATCTTTGGCAAAAAATGGGAGAGTGGGAGTCAGCTGTGCACTGCAGGAGTTAACCAGGGGAAATTCCCACTGGGCCATGTAACTGGGAAGAAAGGAACTAGGCCAGTGGTCGGCAAACTGTGGCTCGAGAGCCACATGCAGCTTGCGGTTTGCTGCCCTGTTGACTAATAACCTGAAGTCAAAACTTCTGGGTAAGGGTAATGCCTTACACAGTGGTCGGCAAACTCATTAGTCCTGCAAACTGCGGCTCACGAGCCGCAGTTTGCCGACCGCTGGACTAGGCAAAGTGCTTTGTCTGCAGTTTGATACAACAGGGGGTGTGGGAGGGAAAACTAATGACCACAGAGTAACATATTTCTATCCTATGGAGCCTAATAGCATTTCCACCCTCATGTTCTCAGGATCTACAAGGCTATAAAGTTAGACTCTGAGATCCTTCCGTCCAACAGTTTCTGTGTTTTAAGAGCAAGTCAGCTTTAGAGAGGGCAATAGCTAACACGAAGGATAATATTAACTTCTATTGCACTCAGAATGGGCAGACTTTGCAGGAGTCTTTTATCATACACTGGAGACTGCTCCTTTGTATATTCTTTCCTTCTTCCCTTACTGCAGATAAGGAAAACGAGGCTTAGCATTGTCCTTTGGCTCATCCACTGAGCAAGTAAGTGGTGAAGCCAGGATTCAAATTTAGGTCATTTGTTCATTCAGGAAACATTATTTTTCTTTCATTTTACCAGATCAGTGCATTTTAAATTTTTTTTTTTTTTTTTTTTACAGCAAGGAAGGGAGAGTGATAGAGAGTTTGAAACATCGATGAGCTGCCTCCTGCGCACTCCTTACTGGGTATGTGCCCGCAACCAAGGTACATGCCCTTAACCGGAATTGAACCTGGGACCCTTCAGTCAACAGGCTGACGCTCTATCCACTGAGCCAAACCAGTCAGGGCCATTTAAAAATTTAAATTCACAACGGTCACCTGCAGATTTTGTTAAGATGCAGATTCTGATTCTGGGGACCCACTTTCCCAACAAGCTCCCAGGTGATGCTGCCAGTGCACAGACCACAGGTAAGACTGACTCATTGTTGCTGTGTGACCTTCAGCAAATCACTTAACTTCTCTGACTCAGCCTCCATTTCTTCATCTATAAGGTAGAAATAATGGGACCTATCTCATAGATGTGTTTCCATGATTAAATGAAATACTCTATATAAAGTCTTAGCCTCATCCCTGGCCTACTCGGCAAGAGAGAAACGTGCAGGAAGCCTTGGATATTGCTATATTCATAAGCTCTGTATCCGCCACTGTCCTGGAGAACCTGGAGAAATGAAAGGACACGGGTCTCTGGCCTCAGGAGTTTCAGTCTAGTGGGAAGGAGAGACAGGTGGCGATGGGCTGTGGGAGGACCATGGGGGCTCAGAAGACAGCTTCCTAGCCTACGGGTGGAATCATGGAAGGAAGGCTCACGAGAGACAAAGGGTTTTCTTCCACCATCCCCAATGCATCTGAGTGGAAGGAATCAAGGTGGATGTCCAATCAGGATATGGTCCCTGCAGGGCACTGCATCCGGACAGTATCTCAGGCAGGGGCTGAGCAGCCTTTAGGAACCCATAGGGTCTGAGATGAGCCTCAAAGGTTCCTGCCGAAGGACTTCCTTCCAGCTGAGGGGTTCCTTTTCCAGGGCCCAGTATGAAGGTCAAGGCTCTCAACTCATCCATTTGTTCCTTTATTCGCTCATTCATTCATTGAGCTGTAACTCCCTTATACAGCATTACAACTCTAAATCTTTCCCTTGCATCTTTCCACACACATTTTCACCTTCATCTCTTTCCAAAGTCCATCCAGCCCCCAAGACCCACCATATGATTCATACCTGCTAAAAGTGAGTGCAAGTTGCTTGCATTGAAATCCTTTGGCATTAGAGCTGAAGATTCCACTGAAACTCTTCCCTTTTATTTGAAATTCCTTTTCTAAACAGTGCTTTCTATAATGGAGGAAACAAGCTCGAGGGAAATGACCTATGAGCCAGTGGCTGAGCCCAAACTAAAAGTAGGTTTCCTGGTGCCCAGTGGGGCTCCCTCCCCCTACAAAACTCTACTAGAGCAGTAACTTAAAAAAGAGGGAATCTTGGAAAGCTGGTAGCACATTTGGCATCCCCTCCATAAGTGCTGGATGTTGCCAGTGCAGGGCAGCACCTGCACCCTGACCGGTACAGCTCTCCCCACCTGGGCCTGAGATGGCTCAGTCACTGACAAGACACAGTAAAGAGCTAGTGCATGTTACAAAGTGCTGCGGATCCTCTGTGTTCTCACAAGTGAAAGGAGATACCAATACCTGCTGACGGGCTTGCTGTGCTGGCTTGGTATGATAATGCATGTACACCTGGTTAGCGGATGCTCAGCTGGTAGGGGGGCATTTCACGGGTTTGAAAGCAACATTCCTCATCCCACAGTAAAAGAAAAACCTCTGGCTGGTTGGCTGTCCATGGCCCTGAAGCTGCACACAGTGTGAGGTCCTCAGTCTGGTGGCATAGCCCTTTGGAATCTGCACCCTATGTTCCCCCACAGTCTCAGTGCCCCTCACAGCCCCTACTGACCCTCTATTCCATTCTACCACCCTGTAGTTCCAGTACATTCCCTGGCTCTGCTGCCCTTGCTCTGGACCAGTGCTTTGCCAGGAGTGTTCACTAACTTCTCCCCACCCCCAAAGGTGCATCTTCTGACCCCCTAAAGCTCACCTTCCATCTCTAAGCAGGTCTTGCTTTTGATATCTGCTCAGGGAAGCCTCCCCCTCCCACCACCCAGTCCAGGTGGAGTCTCTGGGCCTGAAGCAATCTTACTCTCATGCCCTAGCCAGTGGATCCTGGGACCCAGTAGGTCCTGGGACTGGCTACTTTTCCACCGTGTCTGCATCCCCCACACGGATGTCTGCTCAGTGCAGGCAGGAGCTATGTCTGAGAAGCCTTGTTCACCATCCTGTCTCCCTCTCACCCATTCAGGGGCTGCATCATAGCTGTAAATGGCAAGGATCAGAGTCATAGTAGGAGTATTGAGAAAAAGAATGTTACCACTGCAGGCTGAGCAAGACAAATGGGCTAGTCCCGTTGCTGAGACAAATCTTTACACAAATAATCTTGTTCCCAGCCTTTCCAGAACAAAGCAAGCAGGATTTAAAATAAAATAAAATAAAATAAAATAAAATAAAATAAAATAAAGTAAAGTAAAGTAAAGTAAAATAAACCAGCTACTAGGTGTCTGGGTACAAGGGTCCCACAGCCAATGTGACTGCTGGTCAGTAAACTGGATCCAGGCTTGTCAAAGCCAAGTCCTCCAGCCAGCTCCGGGCTGGGCTTAGACTGGGCCTCTTTGAACCTCAGAGAGGAAGCAGCCCTCTAAGTCCCCATCACTGAACTGCCAGAGCTTTCCTTTCCCAGAGCCTATAGAATCACATTAGCATAAGCATTGTCATGTAATGAGTTGTCAGGCTGAAGATGTAATTATTGCAAAGCGGAGAAAAATTTCAAAAGTTGAGCTTTAATGGAAAAATAAGATGGGAGCTCTGGCGTTCAAATATAAAACAAACTTTTTAATATTCATTCCTCTTTCACTCTTTGAAATTCACCTTCAGAGCTCCAAGGTGAACAGGGGGAAAAAGGTTCAATAATTTTCAAATCCTAATTATAATTCATCACAGGTGATTAAACAATGTGGGTTTTTGTTGCTCACCACTCCCCGCCCCTCCCCCCCCCCCCCCCGCCACCCCTCTTAACAGTGGACATTTAATTTTAATTAAAAAGAGAGGATTTTATGTTGTTTTTCTTTAATGATGCCTAGTTTCCTGTGGTATTTTTTCCCTGCAGAGAGACTAAATTTTTCCATTCTTCATTGTTACTAGATAGAAAATACTGTACATAGATTAATGCTTTTATTTTGATAGGTAATCTATCTGTCCCTCCACCTTCAGGGTCTCTGTCCTTCCTGAGGGAGCACATCTTAATGGCACAGGCTGCCTTTCCAGGTCCTTAGAATTTGGCCAGCACAGTGTCTTAAATTTCTCAATCATAAGTTTCTTTATCTGAAAAATGGGGATGATAATAATAATGAGATTTATTTTGTTACCCTAGGGAAGTACCCTGGGAAAGTACATGTATTTTGTAGGACTGATGCTTACTATGAGATCAAATAACCAATAAAATGTCCTCTAAATGTTGGCTATTGTTTTTGTGATTGATACATATTTGTTCATTTATTCACTCAACAAACATACTGAATCCCTCTTGTGTATCAGGCACTGTGGTACTTTCTAGAGTTTAAGAAGAGAAAAGAAAAAGAACCACATGCCATATGTCACCAGGAGGACTGACCCAGTTGGGACAGGGAGACAGAAATGAGAACAAACAGTTTTGCTTCCATTTGACCTTCACAGAAATGCTCTGAGGTGAACAGGAAATGGGGTTAGGAGTTTTGTAGCTTTGTGGCTCTGTGACCTTGGGAGAGTCCTTTCACAATCTGGGACTCAAAATTCATTGCATAGAAGTCAGAGTTAACAGTATTGTTGCCACCAGCCTTTGAGTGCTAGTAAATATTGTTTTCCATCTCTTCCATAGATCCCCTGTGCTCCAGTCACACCTCCGAGACCTTATGTCTGTGATTTCCCCTACCTAGGCACTTTCCTCATTTATACATCTGACATACCTATATTCACCTTTTGAAAATTAGGATAGATGCATGACCCCTGGGAAACCTTCTCACACCCACCAGGAGAATTCAATTTCTGATACTGTTTCCGTAACACTTCTTTGTTCTTGTCCCAATTTCAGCCCAGATCCTGGAATATATAGTGAATCCCTGATTTGGTTGTTTTACCCTCAGATGGTGAGCTCCCTAAGGACAGTCATAGTTATTTCTTTATTCCATGCTTGCAAAAGGTGCTGAGTAATAAATGGACAATGGTGTGTCTGTCAGGATTGCTTGGTAGCAAGCAACAGAAATGATTTTGGCTAACCTAAATGGAAACATACATTTACTGGAAGGATAACACGTAATTACAAAATTGGCAATGAGGCTGGAGGACTAGGCTCATGGATAGAGGAAAATAGGACAGAGGTTGGGATTTAAGAAGCAAGAAGTGACAAACCACAGCCAGGGAAATCCACCCCAATTCTCTATCATTGTACATACTCTCCTAGACTTGAATGCTGTGAGAGAATGTGATTGGATGGGGAGGGCAGAACATCTTGAATAGTAATCCTTCTGTTGGCTTCTAAGGGAGCAAAGTTAACCCCCAAAAGGAATTTAGAATCTAGTTCCAAGAGAAGGAGGTATGCATACAGGGTGGTCCCCAAATAACAAATTTCTACCAGGGACTACTGAGTAAATACATGGGTGCCTAGAGTTTTGTGACTTACTTATTTCTGAATCCCAGCACCTGGCACAGTGCCTATCAATAAATGATCTACATTCATACATATTTAGGCTCTGGTGTGGAATTACTCTTAGAGAGGCAGCCTTTATGCTCATCTGCCCTGCAGAAACTGAACACTTATAGCCAGTCCTTTCTGTGTAGAGTTTTCTGCCAGCCGGTGTGAGTACTGATCCAATCACTTGGACCATATTCACAATTACCCATTTTCTTTTGTTTGATAAATCAACCGAAAGGGGTCCACACCAGCCATTAGGATGCCCCACAATAGTCATCCTGGACTGCCAGGCACAACTGAAGTGCCCTTATTCTGTTGTCCCTTAATAGTGCACATTTACAGTTGTGTCTTTTGCCACTTCCTATTTTGTATTGGTTTCTGAAGCTTCATTCCTCATTAAGATCAAGTTTATACAAGAGGCTCTAAGCAGAACAAACTCCAGTCGGGCATTTCTAGATAGAAACCAAAGCCCCTGCTAATTCACCGGTGAAGAGGATTAATTTCATTACCATTCTCCTGACACACCCCTTTCAAAGTGGTTTAACACTGCTGTTTAATAAATGTTTTTCGCCTCCTGCTTCTGGTTCCAGCCACATTTGCATATTCATCAGAAGTATGTGCACAGTATTAAACCTGGAGGTTACTGCACGTCTCATTCCTGTTTCCCTCCATGAATGCTGATACCTCTCCCTCTAGTGATACTTTTCCCAAGGTCAGCACATGCTGGCATCTCCCCAGGCTGCTGCTTTTTGCCCACTCAGTGGGTGTGACTCGGTGTGACTTCAGAGGGTATGATGGGAGGTGGTGTACACAGAATGCATATCTGTGAGATGAGCAGATATGGGGTGTACACTATAGGTGGACACAAAATAGTGGGTTCAGGCCTAGGCTGCAGCAGCCACCCCGATGCTAGTGGCTTCCACCCAGGGAGCCTCAGCATCCTCACTTGTGAATGGGATAAAGTTCCCCTTGCTGTCTTGTTGCTTGTAGGAGATTATGTAGGTGAAGGCACTTTCTTAACTATGAAATTATATAGAAAAGTAGCACATTTTTATATTTATTTTTTATTCTATTGTAAAATAAAATGAGAGGAAGTCCATGCTTGTCCATGCCATGGAGGGATTGAGGGGGGCAGGCGGAGGAAGAGAGAGAGAAAGAGAGAGAGAGAGAGAGAGAGAGAGAGAGAGAGAGAGAGAGAGAGAGAATGTTTGTTTCCCATCTAGCCCCCAGCTGTACAAAATATCCAGCTGATAACTCAGACATCATTGACATCATTGCCTGGTAGATATGAGCCTTCCCCAGTGTACCCTGTCTGAATTATCGATCCATAGAATCATAATATAGGGCAATAAGTTGTTCTTCACCACTAAGTTTTGGGGTAGCTTGTGATGCCTCAGTAGGTAATTGCAGCATCAACTCCTCCAGGTGTTCACTTGAAGCTATATTTACTAGGGTCTGTGTATCAGGGAGGCATCTCCGTTCCTCTCATGGAGGGAGGGGGACTCGGTTCTCAATTAAGAAAAGTCCCTCTGTGAAAATCCTGTTCCAACCTGGTGATAAACTGGCAATTTCATGTCTTTAATGTTAGTGAGAGGCATAGGAGCATTGTAGCTGATTTTTACCCGTTTCCTTTGTTATTTTTCACAGATTTGGAATCCCGCTCAAAACATCCTATCTACTGTATTTTTGTGCCTTGGACAAGTCTTTCCACATAACATGTAGTTACAAAAATAAATAATAAAGATAATTATTAATAATAAGAAGAATTGCCATAAAAATACAAAACAGGCCAATGGGACAAAGTCACTTGGCAGGTGGGTACACAGTGTTATTGCTAGAATGGTCAGGGAAGGTTTCTGTGAGGAAGTGAGGTGATATTTGAGCAAAGAACTAAAGGAGGAGAAAAAGCCCATGCTCCCCGAGTTGAAATGATTTTTCGTTTCTCTGTCTCCTACTGTCCTTTGTAGACCTAGTGGAACATCTATCACAGCCAGCCTCCTCCCAGAGCTATTCATTTCTGTTTCTGTCTTCCCAGCAGGATTGTGGGAGCCTGGAGGGCAGGAATTATCTTATTTATCTCCATATTCTTCTATGGTCTTGCATAGAACAGTTGTTCAGTAAATGAGTACTAAATGAAATGCAAATAAAATTGAGAGTGAATTAGAGGACTTATTTCATATAGACGCTTACACAGAAGCTGTGTCAAGGCCCTTTGTGGACACACAGTTGACTGCATGGGGAAGGACCACATGCACTATCCATCCTTTACAGCAGTGTCTTCGGTGAGAAGATGCTGATTTGTAGCTCTTCCTCAAGTGGAAATGTGTTTATAGACTACTAGAGGCCTACTGCCTGAAATCCATGCACGAGTAGGCCTTCCTTCCCCTGGCTGCTGGCATTGGCTTCCCTCTGGTACCCAGGACCCGGGCTGCCCTCACAGCTCTGGCTTCATCAGGAAGGTCGTCTGGTCTAATTAGCATATTAGGTTTTTATTATTATAGATAGGGACAATATAGACACATTTTCCTGCCTCCCAGTGCAAATGTACTTCTTGCCATGCTGTGTGTTTCCATGAGGATTCCTTTCAATGTTGCTCAAACCCAGCAGGATTTTTATGATACTTAAAAACAAAAGTGGCTACTCATTCACTTGCAAATATTTGTTTCCTTATTTATAGTGTTAAATCTCAGCCTCTTTACAGATAACTTCTTTATTCTGTTAGGATTGCTGAACACTGATGCTTTCTTCTAAACAGTTTAATTCCTAAAGCCAAATCTTGATGGATGGCTAAGGATACGGTATTCATGATTTGCATTCTTATCTAAAGATCTTCAGTCAGCTATACCTTGTAGGCCAGTATTTTTCATGATGTATTGGTGAGTCAATAAATCAATTTAGTGAGTTATGACTAGAATTCTATTTAAATTAAATTGAATAACAGAAAATATCATAGTATGTCAACTTTAAAGGCATGATTTTTTGAGTCTTGTGTTTTTGTGTGTGTGAGTTTGTGTGTATGTATGTACATATGTTCATAATGGGTCAAATAGTTTAAAAGTTACTATTGGGAACATTTTTCTAATTACATCTCCTATTAGTCAGGCTGTTTCCTTTATGAGATCTTCAGTTTTCATGTGCGAACGTTAATTTTCTGTAATGCCCAATATGATTTAATATGGCCAGGCTGAACCCATTGTCTTCTTTTTGAATCTGTTTTTCCTTTTGCCTCTCTTATTTTTAAAAGCTATCATCTCTTAAAGTCTAAACTAAATTCATACAATCTTTTTAACTCAACCTGAAAACATAATAAAAATGTATCCCTTTCTGTCCTTTCCAGAAGCCCATGCCTTAGACTACATTCTTGTCATCTCTTGGTTAACCATCGCATTACCCTTGCATTAGGTCTTCCTAGTTTGAGCTGTTCAAACTTCATTTAACTCCTAGTATGAACCTTGTCTATGTGAAGAATCTAGTTGGACCATAAACATCTGTTTCCTCTTCCTCCATGTGATCATTAAAATTAAGGTTAAAAGAGTAAAAAAAAGGGGAGGGTGATATAAACAATAAATTAGATAAGAGACCTGTAAGCAATTTTAAGAAAATCTAAAAGCAGCTGGATGATAGGGCCCTGATGAAGCAGCCTGGTTATGAGTGAGGGTTCAGCTGACAAGGCCAAATCCTGAGGTTCCAATGTTCAGATTTGTCAGGTTAAAAAGAGTGTGGAGGAGGAGACAAAATGGCGGCGGAATAGAAGGATGTGTCCTGAGCCTTCTCCTGGAGCAAATAGAGGAGGCAGCTGAGACGAGCGGAATCCAGCCCGAATTGGCGAAGGAGGCACAGCTGGTGAGACAGTTTGCAGCTGGGAAGAGCAGGGATCCCCCGGATAAAGGTAAAATCAAAGATCTAGGCAGTAGAATCTCCCGGACCTCTGTGCCCAGAAGGTCAGGGAGAAACTACACAGTGCCAAGCCGCGTCCCTGAGGACAGGCAAGGTCTGAAGGATTTTAGACCATAGAGTCTGGATTTGGGATCTGAGCTCAAAGGCAGCCTTTAAGAGCTGCCAGACCGCGGAGTGCCGGCAAGAGAGGAACTGGCAGAGACGCGGCCCTTCCTCGCGCTGGGGCCTGCGCTTTTCCCCACTGAACCTAGTTCGTGGGACCTTTTGGAGACAGGCGCTTACCTGTGACAGAAGTGCGGGAGAAGGGGTAGAGTTGTGGAACCTGGGCAGAGTGGGCAACTGACGGTCCAGGAGAAGTGGTAGCAAGTCTGGTGCTGAGTCATATCTAAGCCCACAGAATCCATTTTCTCCTGAGAGATAGCCCCTCCCCCCAGTCTCCAGGCAACCAATATAGCCACACCCAGATTCCACCCTGATTAACACCAAGGAATCTGAATACTCCCTGAGGCCATAGGATCTACTCTAAAGAGAAATCTTTAGAAGCTAAGCACCTCAATTACACTAGATAACCAAGCCCAGGAGAACAGATTTCACCAGTAGCACCATCACCAAAAGAACCTGGGTAGCAAAGCAATTGGATCTACAATTAAAACATTTCAGGAAAACATGGGGAGACAAAAAAGCAATACCCAAAGGAAAGAAAAAGAGGAATCACCAGAAAGGGAGTTAAATGAAATTGAGGCTACAGAGAGAGAATTCAGAGTAATGGTTCTAAGGATGTTTAAACGGATGGATGACAAATACACACAACTCAATGACAAATACACACAACTCAATGAGAACTACAAGGAACTGAATGAAAATGTCACCAACGTGAAAAGAAACCAAGAGGAGATGAAGAACGACATAGCTGCAATAAAGAACACATTGGAAGGCTTAAACAGTAGACTAGAAGAGGCTGAGGACCGCATCAGTGAATTAGAAGACAAGGTAGGAAAACACACACAAACACAGCAGCAAATGGAAAGAAGACTTAAAAAGCAAGAGGAGAGCCTAAGGGAGCTTTGGGACAACACAAAACGAAACAATATTAGAATAATAGGGATACCAGAAGGTGAGGAAGAGAAGCAAGGAATAGAAAACCTGTTTGAAGAAATAATGACGGAGAACTTCCCTGATATTGGCAAGAAAAAAACTATGCAAGTCCAAGAAGTACATAGAGTCCCAAACAAGTTGAACCCCAAAAGACCAACACCAAGACATCATAATTAAATTGGCGAATACCAATGACAAAGTAAGAATCTTAAAGGCTGCCAGAGAGAGACAGAAAGTTACCTACAAGGGATCTCCTATTAGAATATCAACTGATTTCTCAACAGAAACACACCAGGCCAGAAGGGAATGGAATGAAATATTCAAAGTGATGCAAAGCAAGGGTCTGAATCCAAGAATACTAAACCCAGCAAGGTTATCATTCAAAATTGAAGGGGGAATCAGGAGCTTCACAGACAAAAAAGGGCTAAGAGAGTTTATCACTACCAAGCCAGCAATGCAAGAAATGCTGAAGGGACTGCTGTAAAAAGAAGAAAGAGAAAGGCAAAAAGAAACACAAACACTAAGGGGGAAAATATGACAACAAACATGTACTTGTCAATAATAACATTAAACGTAAATGGATTAAATGCACCAATCAAAAGACATAGGGTAGCTGAATGGATAAGAAAACATGACCCATATATTTGCTGTCTACAAGAGACTCACCTCAGAGCAAAGGATTCACACAGACTGAGAGTGAAGGGATGGAAAAATATTTTTCAAGCAAATGGAAATGAGAAAAAAGCTGGGGTAGCAATACTTATATCTGATAAAATAGACCTCAAAGTAAAGGGCATAACAAGAGATAAGGAAGGCCACTACATAATACTAAAGGGAGCAATTCAACAAGAAGATATAACTCTGGTAAACATATATGCACCCAACGCAGGAGCACCCAAATACATAAAAAAACTCCTGGAAGAGATCAAGGGAGAGATCGACAACAATACAATCATAGTAGGAGACTTTAATACACCACTGACATCACTGGATAAATCCTCCAGACAAAAAATCAGCAAAGAAATAGCAATTCTAAATGACACACTAGATCAGATGGACCTAATTGACATCTTCAGAGCATTTCACCCCAAAGCCTCGGAATATACGTTCTTCTCAAGTGCCCATGGGACATTTACAAAAATAGACCACATATTGGGTCACAAACAAAGCCTCCCTAAATTCAAAAAGATTGAAATCCTATCAAGCATATTCTCAGACCACAATGGCATAATATTAGAAATAAACTATAATAAAAACATTCCAAAAAATTCAAACACGTGGAAACTGAATAGCATGCTATTAAACAATGATTGGGTGATCAACGAGATCAAAGAAGAAATTAAAAACATCCTGGAGAATAATGACAATAAAAACACAACAATACAAATGCTATGGGACACAATGAAAGCAGTCTTGAGAGGGAAGTTTATAGCTCTACAGGCCTACCTCAAAAAACAAGAAAAAATGGTAATAAATCTTCTAACTCAACAACTCAAAGAATTAGAAACAGAGCAACAAGAAAAGCCCACAGTGAGCAGAAGGAAGGACATAATAAAGATCAGAGCAGAAATGAATGACATAGAGACCAAAAAAACAATACACAGGATCAACAAAACCAAGAGCTGGTTCTTTGAAAGGATAAAAAAGATTGATGAACCTCTAGCCAGGCTCACCAAGAAGCAGAGAGAGAGGACCCAAATAAACAAAATCAGAAATGAAAGAGGTGAAATAACAACAGACCCCACAGAAATACAAAGGATTGTTAAAAAATACTATGAACAACTCTATTCTAACAAACTACACAATCTGGAGGAAATGGACACATTCCTAGAAAAATACAACCTTCCAAAACTCACACAGGAAGATTCTAAGAATCTCAATAGGCTGATAACTATGGAAGAAATTGAAGCAGTCATCAAAAAGCTTCCAGCAAACAAAAGCCCAGGGCCTGATGGCTTCACAGGGGAGTTTTACCAAACATTCAAGGAAGAACTAAAACCTATCCTCCTCAGACTATTCCAGAAAATTCAAGAAGAAGGAACACTTCCAAACTCCTTCTATGAGGCCAGCATCACCCTAATACCAAAACCAGACAATGACAACACAATGAAAGAGAATTACAGGCCAATATCCCTCATGAACATAGATGACAAAATCCTCAACAAAATTCTAGCAAATCGAATCCAGCAGTACATCAGAAAGATCATACACCATGACCAAGTAGGATTTATCCCAGGGATGCAAGGATGGTACAATATTCGCAAATCAATAAACGTGATACATCACATAAACAAATTGAGAGATAAAAATCACATAGTCATATCAATTGATGCAGAAAAAGCATTTGATAAAATCCAACACCCTTTCTTGATAAAAACTCTCAGCAAGGTGGGAATAGAAGGATCATACCTGAACATAATAAAAGCCATATACGACAAACCCACAGCCAACATCATACTCAATGGGCAAAAACTAAAACCATTTCCCCTAAGAACAGGAACAAGACAGGGATGCCCACTCTCACCACTCCTGTTTAATATAGTGCTGGAAGTACTAGCCATTGCAATCAGACAAGAAGAAGAAATAAAAGGCATCCAAATTGGAAAAGAAGAAGTAAAACTGTCCTTATTCGCAGATGACATGATACTGTACATAGAAAACCCTAAAGACTCCATAAAAAAATTATTAGACTTAATAACTGAATTCGGTAATGTAGCAGGATACAAAATTAATGCCAAGAAATCTATGGCATTTCTATACACCAATAATGAACTTACAGAAAGAGAGACTAAAAAAACAATGTCATTTACCATCGCACCAAAAAAATTAAGATACTTAGGAATAAACTTAACTAAAGAGGTAAAAGACCTATACGTAGAAAACTACATGACACTGAAAAAAGAGATAGAGGAAGACATAAACAGATGGAAGAACATACCATGTTCATGGATTGGTAGAATCAACATCATCAAAATGTCCATACTACCCAAAGCAATCTATAAATTCAATGCACTTCCCATTAAAATACCAACAACATATTTCACAGACCTAGAATGAAATTTCCAAAAATTTATCTGGAATAAAAAAAGAACCCGAATAGCTACAGCAATCCTGAGAAAGAAGAACAAAGTAGGTGGGATCTCAATACCAGATATCAAGTTGTATTACAAAGCTACTGTTCTCAAAACAGCCTGGTACTGGCACAAGAACAGACATATAGATCAATGGAATAGAATAGAGAACCCAGAAATTGACCCAAATCAATATGCTCAATTAATATTTGACAAAGGAGGCATGAACATTCAATGGAGTCAAGACAGTCTCTTCAACAAATGGTGTTGGGAAAATTGGACAGATACATGCAAAAGAATGAAGCTAGATCACCAACTTACACCATACACAAAAATAAATTCAAAATGGATAAAGGACTTAAACGTAAGACGGGAATCTATGAAAATACTAGAGGAATCCACAGGCAGCAAAATCTCGGACATATGCCGAAAGAACTTCTTCACTGATACTACTTCTAGGGCAATGGAAGCTAAAGAGAAAATAAACAAATGGGACTACATCAAAATAAAAAGCTTTTGCACAGCAAAGAAAACCATCAATAAAACAACAAGAAAGCCCACTGCATGGGAGAACATATTTGCCAATGATATCAATGATAAGGGTTTAATCTCCAACATATACAGAGAACTCATACAACTTAACAAAAAGAAGATAAACAACCCAATCAAAAAATGGGCAACTGATCTAAGTAGACACTTTTCGAAAGAAGACAGAAGGCAGGCCAAGAGACATATGAAAACATGCTCACAGTCACTAATCATCAGAGAGATGCAAATCAAAACAACAATGAGGTACCATCTCACACCTGTCAGAATGGCTTTTATCAACAAATCAACAAACAACAAGTGTTGGCGAGCATGCGGAGAAAAAGGAACTCTTTTGCACTGCTGGTGGGAATGCAGACTGGTGCAGCCACTGTGGAGAACAGTATGGAGTTTCCTCAAAAAAATAAAAATGGAACTCCCATTTGACCCAGTGATCCCACTTCTAGGAATATATCCCAAGAATCTAGAAACAGGCATCAGAAAGGGAATATGCACCCCTATGTTCATAGCAGCACAATTCACCATAGCCAAGATTTGGAAACAACCTAAATGTCCATCAACAGATGAATGGATTAAAAAACTGTGGTATATCTATACAATGGAATACTATGCTGCGGTAAAAAAGAAGGAGTTCCTACCATTTGCAACAATATGGATGGAGATGGAGAATATTATGTTGAGTGAAATAAGCCGGGCAGAGAAAGATAAATATCACATGATCTCGCTTATTTGTGGAATATAATGAACGACATAGACTGATGAACAAGAACAGATCCAGAGGCTGAGAAACGTCAATCAGAAGATCATACCTCAGGTAAGGTAGGGGAGGGTGGGGGTAAGGTGGAGAGATCAACCAAGGGACTTGTATGCATGCATATGAACCTAATCAATGGACACAGACAACAAGGGGGCGGGGCATTAAGAGAAATTGTTTCATGTGACAAAAATTTTTAAATGAAACTCTCTGTAGACTAAAAATTATTTTGGAAGGAAACAAAGAGAAGTTTCCTTCAAAAGTCATAAGGATTGTAATTGAAAGTCAATATATTTGGCCGCTTGAACTAAAGTAAGTAATTTGTGTTTTTGCCTCCCTGACAAAGTTTATATAAAGCTACAAAAAGAAATTGACAGCCAGTTTGAAATGGAATTGCCAGGGCCTAGGGCAAAGAATATCCTTACATGATATTATTCTACAATCTCATTATAATCTTAGATATTTTACAACAGCATACTTTACAATTATCCCAAACAAACTTACAAACTAATTCTTTGAATGGTGGGCAGCAATTTAAAAAAAGGGACATGAAAGGATTTAATCCCTTGCAGAAGGAATTAAGGCACTGGGAAGGCACTTGAGCATCCTATATTGGCCCCTCTTGCCCTTTGTGCCAAGAGGGACCCTCTTCTCACAATCCAATTGCCCTCAGATGTTACCTGAGCTTTCTGTTCATGCTGAGCTTGAAGCCTCGTGGGGGCTGGTACCAGGGATCTGTCTCACATCCAATTGTGTGAGCTGGGCCCTCACTGGAGAATAAACCCGAGTTCCCCGAGATATGTGATCAGCACCGGGACCCTGCCAGCAGGCCAGGGGTTCCCAAGGCAGGTGCTGGGTGTGGAGGCCACGGGGTCATAGGCTACCAAGGAGACAGAACTGAACCTCACAGCACCCTGCTTGGCCCCGGAGGATGGCTGGTTAGCCAGAGACGGGTAAGATTCCTCAAGGAAGGAACAACCTAAGACAGGCACAGTCACAGAGGGGCCATCAGGAGAGAACTTGGGGGGGCAACAGAAGTGGGGCACAGACCCTCACCCCCCCAACATTGCAGGGGCTTGAACCCTCACCCCCTTCTAAAGGAGGTCTCCTACCCCCATGGCTGCTTCGCGCTTCCCACACCCAGCTCAGATCGGGACCCAGGTAACAGACAAGAGACTTGGCCGACAGCGGTTGCCCTATATCTAAATTCAGCTGAGCATTTGGAATGCTCAAGGCCCACTCAAGAATACAAATAATCCTTCCCACTAATATTTACAGGGTAAACTGAGATTGTTGGTAGAGTATTAAATTTGACAGTAAAATAGTAATCGAGTTTTCAGATTAATTTAAATAGGCTAATTGAAATAAGTGAATATTCAAGTACTGGACAAAAAGCTATTCTTAAAGTAATAACTAAAATTTCTATTGGTAGTTCATCTCATGGTAAAATTCCTGAATATGCAATGAACCTAAAGCAGTCATATGTGTGGGGGAAAAAAATTTTTTTTTTAATTTAAAGTTATCAAGACTGCATTATAAAATTTACAAAAACCTCCATTAAAAAAAAAGGGGGGGGGGATAGTAGGGCAATATCATGTAAGGAAAAATATCCTATAAGTAAATTACATCTAGAAAATTTTTACTTTACCAAATTAAGGTTCATTTGCAATGCTAACAGCAAGACGGCCATTAAAAACACACATGGTGTCTAAATAAGACAAAGGAAAATCGTTTGAACAAAAATAAAAAGGATCCCAAATCAATTATATAGAAAAGATTCCTTTATTAACTTGTGGTTGAGAATATATTTGTATATTTTCAGAAAACAACCCCAAGACCAGATGGATTCCTGCAACAGAGAGGAATTGACAGAAGTGCTCCAACCACGAAGACAAGAGGAAAAAACAGTCCAGAGATGGAAGACGCTGACAACGCCTTGCCATGGGAGCAGTCAGCAGCTGTGCACCACTGCAGGTTACCTAGGACCAAACCAGAGAGGGTCGGACCTGCATTGCCACCATGTGCCCACCATCCAGATATCACTGCTGACATGTACACATAAGGAACTGTTGGACATTGAAATTGGGACTCAAACATTTTTTTGTTTTGTCTTGTTTTGTTATTATATGTTTATTTCCAGTATGCAAAGGCAAAACTTTTTAAAGGAAAGAAATGGTGGGAAAAAGATACAGAGGCAAAGAAGCATTGAACAGACTGTCAAACTACATTGGGAAGACAGGGGTGGTTGGGCGAGGAGGGCTGTAAGAGACCAACCGAAGGACTTGTACGCATGCATATAAGCACAACCAATGGATATAAGACACTGGGGTGGGGGGGGAGGGTGGGCAGGTGAAGGCATGTCCTGGGGGGTAGGGGAGGTCGGGGGGAGATCAAAGGGGGAAAAAAAAAGGAGACATATGTACTACTATTTGTAATACTTAAAACAATAAAAATAAAATAAAATTAAAAAAAAAAAAAGAGTGTGGAATGTGAGGGTACAAAAGGAATTGGTAGCCAACACCATTTCTCTTCCTTTCCCTCCCAAATGCAGCATATAACATGTGAATATCCAGGCATACACCTTTTCAGGGGGAAAAAAACTCTACATCTAGACCCTCTCCAGTGAGAAATAAATGAAAAAATATGTATATGTATGTGTGTGTGTGTATTTATATGTGATATATAAAAGAATATAAATATCACAATTGAATACATAATTTATATTATACATATATAATTATATTTAAAATTTATTTTTTTATATTTATGATTTAACTCTCAGTTAAGTTTCTTCATCTGAAAAGTAATGTCACCTCCAGCTCTGAAAAATTTATGATTTTATCTTCCATGTGCAAATTTATATCTGTTCTCTGATCATTAAACCAACCTGCTTGAATAGATATTAAAAAAAGAAAAGAAGAATGCATTGCCCCCTTGGGCTTGAGCTTCATCAATGGTGGAATCCTGAAGGAATTTCCACTAAATCATCCAAATCTGCAAATCTGAGGGCTTGGTAAGCCATGGGAGAAAATATACACTTAGAAGAGACTTGTGTTATAACCCTTTTATCACTAACTAGAGGCCCAGTGCATGAAATTTGTACAAGGGTAGGCCTTCGCAACTGCCCCAGCTGCTGCCTCGGCCCTCGCAGCCCGGCTTCATCCAGAAGGTCATCTGGATGGTCGTTCGGCTGTTCAGCCGTTTGGTTGATTTGTATATTATGCTTTTATTATTATAGATACTATTTAACTATTACTTATTAAATGCCTGTGATAGCAAGGTATTTGGCTAAATACTTACATATATGGTCACACTTGGTATGCAACCAACTTATCAAAGTGAGCACTATCATTCCCATTTCACAGATGGGAAAACTCAGTTCCGAGAAAGGAAGCAACTTCACAACATCTCAGAGCCAAGCAAGTTGCAAAAGCCAGTTTCCATGTCAAATCTACCAAATTACAAAACATGTGCTCTTAACCTCTACATTCTTCTAACTAGTGGTCAGCTCTTCCATTGGCTCCAAGTCAATTTCTCTCATATTCCTTATCTATCAAATGGAAGAAATCTCTGATATCTACTGCCCTTAAGTTGTGAATGTACAAGATACTGAACTTAATCATGCCTTGATAAAATGTGTCATAAAAATGCAAGTTATAAATTCAATTTAAATGTCTTTGGGTGTACAGTCAGTGCAGTCCAACTCCCTATGACCTTATACCAGCCTACTTGTACCTCTTGTTCTCTGCTTAGCACCTGTAGGCATTTGTATGTGCAATCCCTGGACTAGAGGCTGGAAGCTTATGAAGTGATAAATAAACTTTAAAGAGAAAATGTAAAAGGTCATTAGAAACTGTTCCTCCATGCATTTCCCTTTTTTGCCATTGGCCTACAGAAATGGATCCTGATTTCCTCCTCCAGAAATTTAAGATAGTCTCTGGACTTATGGTGAATATTTAACAAAGTCACATGACAGCACCTTGCAAACTCCCAAAGGTAGAAGAAACATAAAGTACTACTGTAACAAACAACGTATTTTGCAAAAGTTTAAGCATTATGTCAAAGAAATAAACTTAGAAACATAGGCCCCACTGTATTTTTACACTCCAGATGTTAAAACACCTTGTTTAGTCACTGCATCCTACATCTCAAATTTACAATCAATTTGTTTGAAACCTAAGTCCTGTTACAGTTTTAAAAAATAACACTCTGGACAAATAGAATTCTTCTGGCCAGGTGTAAAATTTGTGCTATTTGCAAATGGCTGCAGAAATGAGTACATACTGAGTACCCACTAAGTGCTGGGCACTGGGCCCAGAACCCTCCCATGACATGCTCACCTAGAAGGGGCTACCTGTGTATTCAGCCCTTGTGCCCAGAGCCCTCTATTCCCTCCCAGCACTTGGTTGCTGCTGATCTGCTCTCCTTCCTGCACTGAGCACTCTGAGGTTAGAGGCTTGCCAGATGTCTTTCCATTCTGAGAACACAGTAGACTAGAAAGATACTCCTGTTGGATTCATGTTGTTTTAAGTCACTGAGTTTGCAGTACTTTGTTTACAGTGGCCATAGGAAACTAATTTAACATTCTGCTATCCTTCACCAGAATGGAAACATCATGAAGACAGGGATGAGTATCTAGCTTGGTATGTAGATCATAAGAGGCATTCAAACAAGGTTTGTTGAGTCAGTGAGTGATACATGAATGATGTGTTTATATGTGCCTTTCATACCAGACAAAGAGAGCCATGGGAGCAAGGGTCAGACCTTTATGCTACCCATATATCTACTGCCTTTCTTGTCTTTCACACAGCAGTCAAGTCAACTCAATGAATTGAAGGAATTAGCACTCCTTTGTCAAACCACATGATCTGGATAGAGTTGATAAAGTTGTGGTTAAATATGATTCATACATACACAGTCTTTTAAAGGAAAATGACCATATGGAGCATGGGTAGAGCAGGTGCGGGGAATGGGGGGTTCTGTCTTTCTGTACCTGACTGGAAGCTCTCAGCATGCAGCTAAGAGTAAAGGAGTCCAGTTGTGAATGAAAAGTCACACACATTTTTATTCTCATTCTATTTCAGAGCTGTGTCTCTAATAAAGGGATCCAATACCTGCTCAGGATCTGAAACTCCTATGTATGGGACACTGAGAGCCTAAAGAGGGTAGGAGGGTCAGGAAGGCCTTGAACCTCACTCAGCAGCTGTTGCAAGAACCCTGGGCTCTGTTGGCTGTACCCACCCCACATGCAGAAGCTGTTTCCTACAATGCAGTGTGGTTTCCACACTCCATGGATTAGCTAGAGCCGATTTAGTAAGCGATTTATGTTCTCAGAGCTGTTTGAATGCATGCTGTGTCTGCGTCAGAGATGGCTCCAGCCTCCTGTGAACCATCCTTCCTTCCCCAGGATTTCTTTTCTTCTCTCAAAAATAAATATAAAAAGGAGTCCAAAATAATATTGCAAGGGAAACAGGAAATTCAATGTTTTCTCAGCTAATTCTAACGAAGTCATACAACCCAGACTGCATGAATAATTCTACCCATGAGAGGGCTGACAGAGATGTGGGTCATGGGCCCACTGGAGGGCAGGTGGAACAGTAGAAAGCATATGAGTGTTGAAGCCAGCGAGGCCTGAGTCCAAGTTCCAGATGGGCAGCTATTAGCTCTGCAGTCCTGAACAAGTCACCTGTCCTCTCTCTTCTTCGATCTTGGAAAATGGGGATATAATGTTGAAAGTTCAGGTTGATGTAAAGTTTAGAACTACATATACAAATAGCTGCACATTAGTAGCTTTAATTCGGAGTCACAAACTCATTTCCACAGGGGCCTGGCAGGTAGCATAAAGGAGAGACACTGGCCAGGTGGGACCTGTAATGAATTGGCAAGTGTGTGCCCATCTAAAGGGGCAGTTGCTGCAAGCGTCCTCCAGCTGAGGGTGACCATGTGGAAATGAGGGCTAGACATACAAGAGCTGCCAACTTTTCAACAGAAGCAAGAATTAAAAAAAAATTTTTTTTTTTGGTGTTGACAATAAAATTACTATTATTTTTTAAATTACTGATTAGGTCAAACATCTATAAATAGAATCCAGTTTGCAGTCCATCAGTTAAATGGTTTGTGCTTTAAATAAGTGGTCATTATTATTATAACGTGGGGGAATATTTTAGAAACAGAAAATGTCATGCTGACTTAAAGAAGTGCTTTGAAGTTGAAGTATCATTTACTAACACTGGTCTGTGAGAAAGTTTTCACTGCCTTGTAAATGAACAAAAATATTGTTTATCTTACCTTCTCACCTAAAACTAAATTTACTACATTGAAAACATTTTTTAAAGTTCTTATTTTTTTTTTAATAAGGCCTTTCTTTATGAGATGATTTTGATGGTGGGTAATAAGTTTAAGTTGTTTTTCAAGTCTTCAGTAGGACAAATTAAAAGTCAGTAACATTATTAGATTCCCTTCCTTTTAAAATTTAGTTTTACTGTGTTTTTGTTGTTGTTGTTTTATTTTTTATTTTTAACTTCCTAGGGCTAGCAATATCTGGTTTGGGGCATCTCTACTAATGTGACTTTTGTCACATGCATTGTGTTCATACTGGATATAGTGAAGGCTGTTGATTGTTCCTCCTTATCTATTTCCCCTTCTTAGTAAGAGAATATTCCACCAGGCACATGATCACCAAGAATAAAGGCTGCATTTTACAGCCTTCTCGTAGCAATGTGGCCATGTGGCTTAGTTCTGGTCAATGGTAAGGGGACATAGGATATATTAAGAGCTTCTTGAAACTCACCTAAAAAAATAACTAGCTGCACCTTTTGCTTTTCTTCCCTTCTTTCCCTGTTACTTGGATGGCAGAGCGGGAAGCCAAAAGGAGCCTGCATCCCTGAGGACTGCATGGAACAGAACTACCAACTTGGTTCTGTGGAGCGTTGACTTCAGACTCTTCTATTAGAGAGAAACAGCCTTCTATCTTCTCTATCTTGTTGAAACCACTCATCACTGTGGGTCTCTGTTGCCCTTGTACCTAATCCTTGCTGATACACTTGGGAAATGTGTCTAAGGGGGTGCTATCATTTGTACCAAATAGTTGTTTTGGATCCATTTCTCATGCTAATCAATAAGAGGAAGTGAAAACCGAGTCAAAGAAAAATGTTCATTGGGACATTATTGGATTTAAAAATAATCTCCAAGCAATCTTGAGTGATGTTGCAACATACTCCTCAAGTTATAGCAATCGAAAAGGCTCTAAGGGGTCTACAATGGAACCACCATGACCTCAGGTCATCTGCTACACTGCTATTGGCATGTGTTAGCATCACTAAGGGTTTGCTTAAAAGTGTACACCAATGGACCTATACTGAGATTGTAAGTATGAGCAGGTCATCATCCCTAACAACTAAACGATTTGAGGTGACACATCATGTTCCTATAGGCAAGTCACAGTGAAATATTATCATCAATGCTCATCTCTGAGGGCTGAAGTACTGAAAGGGGACCATGAACACCCACAGGTGACCTGTAATGGTACTTATTATTACTACCTAGAGGTGATGATGGAAATAATGTGAGTGTGAGTTTCTTGAGGGAAGGCACCGTGGCTTTTATTTCCTTATCCCTACTACTTGCTCAGTGTTCTTACTTTGTACCATTTTCTCTGATCACTCACCTCTTCCTGGACACCCTGACATATTTTTCTTCCTAAATTATGTCAAGCTCATTTCTGCCTTGGATCCATTAGATTTGCTTTTTTTTTTTTTTCTTGGCCTGGATGGCTCCTTTCTCAGACTTTCTCCTAGATGATTCTTTCTCACAGTTCAGATCTCAGCTCAAATGTTACCTCCTCAGAGGAACCTTTTCCTTGACCTATGAGTTTTCCCCAATCACTCTTGTGGCACTTAACACCATCTGAAATTACTTGTTAGTTTCCAGGATATGGACTGTCTTTATTATACTTAGAATAAGGGTAGGGACCTTGTCAGTTTTGTTCACCTGGTTTCTCCACAACGTGGTCTAGCATATAGTAAGCATTCAATAGATAGTCAAATGGATGACCCTTGAACATGGCGTAATCCCACAAGCAATCTGTGGGATTCTATAAGAAATCTATAATGTTCTATAAGTACTTAAAGGAAACCCATAATCACAGGGCAGATGTTATAGATAATATATGAGGACCTACAAATCACCTGCTCTAAGACCACAAACCATTTCAGATAGTTTTTAAATGTGCTACAATGTCCTATATACACTCTGTGATGGACCTACCATTCCAGATGTTATGAAATGAGGCTATAATCACTTGTAGAGAAGAAAGGAAAGGTATTGCACTGACTGCCACAGCAGAAGCATGAGTAAAAGCATGGCAGCAGGAGAAATGCCCGAATGGTTGGGGAACAAGGCAAAGGCAGGCTGGACATGTCAGCCGTGCTCTGAGGCTGGCAGATGATTAGAGGTTAGTATTTGGTCAAACTGAGTAGGGAGGGCTCTGAGGGGATGTGAGAAGGTTGACTCTAGCTCTTCTCTCTGTACATCAGATTCTTCATCTGTAAAATGAACTGGCTGGGCTATGTTAAGGATGTTAACCAGCCAGTGGACCATCATTCTCTCATTCTGTGTCAGCAGTGAACGTTCTTGGTGCCCTGCCCAGACTCCCTTCACTGGACTGGTAGACCCAGCTCCCAGCTGCTGCCAGTGTTGGCTGCTAATGACTCACAGCTGCTCCCTTTCCCCAAGAATAGCCTCCGTTAAGCAGAGCCATGGGCCTGGGAGGTTGTGCAACATCACCACTCAGATGGCCACAGCAAATGGCTGACCATCAGCATATAAAAGGTCAGTCCCCTGGCCTCAATTCATGTCCCAGGGGACAGACTAGCCATCAGATGAGCCCACATCCTTGCTTAGCTTCCTCCCCCTGCTCCAGCCTATCGTCCTCGCTTTCCTTCTCCTAAGAGCACTCCCCTAGTAAACCACTCCCACAAGAACCCGTGTCTCAAACTTCTATGGAACCCAAACTAAGACCCTTCCCTTGACACACATTGCTAAACTGATCACACTATTCTTGCCCTGTCAACTCAGGTTCAGTCCTACAAGTGTTCCACAGCAATTCAAGCAACACTTCCAATCCATTGCTATTGGCGTTGGAAAGAAAACTTATTTGTCAACCTTGAGCTAGAATATCTGTAAGGTCCCCTCCTTTGATGACTTTTTTAAAAATGACACTTTTTAGGTGACTTAAACTTGTGCTGTGATTTAAGATGGGGAAGCGGAGAGCCATAGGTACTAATATTGGAGAAATTTCAAAGTCTGGTCTCCCCAAGACTCAACTTCTATTCTTACTTAATCCATTCATGAATGATCTCCCACCATAAGAAACCAGGAACCTAATTCCATCCCCCAGCACAAACCTGAGCACATGGTTCATGCTCTCTAAACACATAGTGATTTGCATATAAACCCAACTTCTCATTTTACTTAGAAAAACACTTCCTGCTGATTAAGCACAAAGGATATGGGTGTGATACTGACAGGTCAAGATGCAGAGAGGACCAATTGAAGGATTTCTCCATGGGAACAAAGGACTCTAGGGAAGAGATCTTCTTCCTCAGGAAAAGGAAACAAGAATCCACCCACCCTGCAGAACCCGCTGACATGGGGAAAATCCCACTCTAAAGAAGCAGCAGACAGGTTGGGAAGGTTCCCCGTGTGGGTTGGGAAATACTTCAGTAAAGGAGAGGTAGGGAAGGAGCTCCTGTAGATGTTGGTCCTTTGCCTCCTCCTGTGAGAGGAGGTGGTATGAAAGCAATGCAACTGTCTCATGGAGGAGGGAGGGCTTGGATGGTGCTGGGGTGGGACCAAGTGATGGGGACAGCAGAATGCCTTCTGGGATTAATGCTTAGTAGAATATTAACAGCTATTATATGCATAATAGTGTTATTATTTTTAACTGCAGGATTGATAATACCTACACATAGGTGTGTGTCAGAGAGGAAGGGGGAGAGAGAGAGGAAGAGAGAGAGAGAGAGAGAGAGAGAGAGAGAGAGAGAGAGAGAGAGAGAGAGAGAGAGAGAGAGAAACATCAATGATGAGAGAGAATCATTGATTGACTGCCTCCTGCACATTGGGTATTGAGCCCACAACCCAGGCATGTGCCCTTGACTGACTGGAATCAAAATGAGGGCCCTTTAGTCTGCAGACTGACACTCTGTCTACTGAGCCAAACCGGCTAGGGCTGTGCATGTATTTTTAAACTGGAGAGGTAGCTAAGCAGAGTGGAGGCAGACTGGGTTCTAATCCTGGCTTCACAACAACTGTGTGACCTTAGGCAAATGACTTCCCTGCTCAGGACTATGGTTCCGGCATCTTCTAAAATGAGGGTAACAATAAAATCTCATCTTACAGAGTTGTAAGAGCTCAGTGAGTTAGTCTTTGTAAAACACTGATGGTGTTTTGTCTAAATTAACGTGTTCACCTGGTCAAGTGTAATATAAGAAAATGAGTTAAACTGGTTTATTTAATGCAGTTAAACTAAAGTGTTACTGTCCCTTAGGAGAGGAATATACAGGTAGCAGTTCCAGAGCCTTTTCCTCCTGGAGCATCCTGCAGGACAGGCATCTCTGGAACAGTTAGCAAAGCACTGGTTAAAGGGGTGGTCCTAGGAGGCAAGGAGCAAAGACTGTAAACCCAGTTTTTCTCACTATTTGGCATGTGCCAGTGCTGTGCTAGGAGCATCACTTACCTGATATTCTTTCAGCTAATCACAGACATATGAGTCTATTGAGCCCCCATTTTATAGATAAAGAATCAGAGCTTCAGAGAGATGGAGTAACTGGTCTAAATCTCTTACAATGCTTTTCAGGCCATGAAGAATGACACTGGCTTTGCCAGACTGACAGGAGGTTGGGGAGTTTCCAGGGGAGAGCGAGGGGCCCAGTGCTGGGTCAAGAGCAGGGTGGGATTCTGACCAAGGTTTAAGATTTGGTAAAGTCCACCCTGGCACACAGAACAGGAGAGCAAGCCTGCCAGACATCCCCATAGCAAAGGAGGCCTGAATTGGTGAAGAGGACAATGGCCGGAAAGCCAGCAGGTTCCAGAATTCTTCTATTCACTTCATTAGTTACTATGTTCTGTCTGCTTCCAACCAGGGCCAGTGATAATTCCCTCAAAAGCAGGTTTGTGAACTGGTCTTCAAGGTTAGCAACAAAGGGGAGGCAGGAGAATTTATCCTTTGTCCTGTGCCAGATGAGAGCCCCAGAGGCAGCTAGTGGGGCCTCACAGAATGGGTACCAGGTCTGAAAAGGGGTCTGGACTTTTCACATAAGGCCTTTCAGTTCTGCAACAGGCGATAAGTGTACATGTCCCCATCCATTCTCTTATATAGAAATATGGGGTGGGGAGGGAGGAGTCCTTCACTCAACTGATATTCATAGGGTTGAACAAGAAAGACAGAGCCATGCACTCCAGACTGTTTTCCAGGACTCCAAGGAAAATGCTAGTTTTGCATGAGGTTAATACTTCCAAAATACTTACCCAACAAATGACTAGTAATTTAGTGAACCAGGCTTTTCAAATATGCACAGAAAAAGAATGGCATAAGGGGGATAGACACCCAAATACATTTGTTAGCAGAATTAGGGAGTGAGAGCGAGGGAGTGAGAGCAAGGGGAAGGGGATGGATTAAGAGGCCTTTGAGTCTGATGAGCTATGAAAGGAGCTGGAAGTGGGTGAGGTTTATTGCGGCTACCCCTTCCTCTTCAGCCCTACCCCACTAAGCTCCTAGCATCTTATGTTTGGAGTCCCCCTTCTCTCCTCCTGGAACTCCTCCTGGAGAGGACTGGAGGAGGCTCTGTCCAGCAGGCCAGGGATAGACCCATGCTCTGCCACTTAGCAGGGCAGTCTTGTGAATTCTCTTACCCTGAGTGTGGTTTCCTCATCCGTAAACTGGAGACCATAATACAGTCTTCCTAAGCTTGATGTGGGGATGAAATGGTGAACCTCAGGGCCAGTACATGGCTTGGGGCAAGGCACACTGGCACCCAGCAGGTGTGTCTCCTGTCCTCATGTCTTCCCTCTCAGACCTGCAGCCACAGGAGCAGGGTAAAGGGGTGCAGAGACAGAGACAGAGAGCTGGGCAGGAGGGCGAGGAGGACAAGGCAACAGCTACAATGCCACGAGCTCTAGTCTAGAAATGGGGGCAGCACAGCCGACACACCTACTGCTCTGAATCATGAGCAAGGACAGAAGGCAGAGCTCCCATTCGCATTGCCTTCTGCTCCACATTGCTGCTCCTTACTGACGAGACGGCTTGCAGACTGTCCTAGTTTCTCACAGCCGCCTTCTGTCCTAGGTTCAAAGGCATGTGTGTGTGTGTGTGTGTGTGTGTGTGTGTGTGAGTGAGAGAGAGAGGGAGAGAGAGAAAGAGAGAATCCTTGTGTATATGTGTGTGTATGTATGAAAGAGAATATACTTGAGGCTGAACATGTGTGTGCATGCATGTGTGTGTGTGCACGTGTGTGCGTGTGTGTGTGTGTGCGTGTGTGTGTTGAGAGGGAGAGGATTGGTCTGGGGTAAAAAAGGCATTTCATTGACTTAAAAGTTTGTTTCTCTTGTGAAGGACTGACAATCTGGTATTCTCTTGCTTGAAGAGCACTCCCTTTCCTATTATTACTTTTTTTCCTGAGCAACAAGAGTGGGGCTTATTCAGGAGTTCCAGTTTCTGCTGAGAGTTGTGGGGGAAGTGACATTCTCCCCACAAGAACCCAGATGCAGGTAGACTCAGATTCCACATCCCCTTCATGGAAGGTTCGTGTGTGACCCACCTCTGGGGCTCTCCTGTAGCTGGCCCGGGGCCTGGCACGGGTAGGCACTCAGTAAATGCATATTTAACAGAGAGCAGTTGCTACTTTTGGCATTACCTGAGAGTCTCCCTGCTCACAGTGTCTGATTTGCTCAGAAGGCAAACACAAACCACTTTCCCCAGTCAAAACGCTCGCTCCCTCATCTGTATGGTTTCAGTGCCAAGTCCACTGCTTGACACCCAGCAAGTCCTCAAATATTTCTTCAACACTTGTGGAACTACCCAGTTACTTGACCAGATTTGATCCTCTGCATACTTTCCTTGAACTACCTGTGTATAGAGACACAGCCATGGAATGAGACTTTAGTTGATGTCTGCCAGCAGACCTCAGTGATGGGTCCAAACTGAAATGCCCTCAGCAGTCCTCCAAGTGGCCCCATAAGTGAGGCGACAACATGTGGTAAGAACTAGGAGATTGGGAGGGCAGGCATTCATACTCAAGTAATTTTTAAAAATGCCCCCCAAACCCACAAGTGGAACAAAGGTGTGTATGTTTATAATCAATTTCAGAAATATTTCTCCTGTATCTTTAATACTATATTTTAAGGTTGTTAAATATTTCTACTAATTAAAAGAAAGCAGCTGGCGTTGAAGGGGAGACTCTTCGCCTTTGGTTTGAAATGAAATGAAGGTAACTGTGCAAGATATATTTCCCCCATAAATTCTGCCACTGCAGACCTTGGCAACGCCTCTCCCCACACTGAAAACCTTGGGGTCTAAACAAAGGCAGGGGAGTTGGACACAGAGATGGGCTGAGGTCCAGGCTGCACTATTAGCTGTGTTTCTGGATGAGATACTAAATTTGGATGAGCTTGTATTTTCTCAGGTGTCAATTGGGGGAAATAATAACTAATTATATGAAAACATGAGGAATGTTTTCTGTGCTAGGTACTTATCACGTATTTAATTTAACCCTTACAGCAACAGATATGTGCAGTAGCCTCTAGTCTTCTCTGTTTAATGAACCAAAGAATGAGACTTAGAGAGGTTAGGTAACTTGGCCAAGATCACACAGCTAAGGTCTGCTAGGCTCTGGACTTGAATGAGGGTGACCTGATTTCAAAGCCGATATTCTTAATCATTTTGCTGCTCACTGCTGTCCTTGTGCAGCTTTGAGGACAAAACGAAATTTCTCTGTGGAGGGTATCACAATGCCCACCAAGCACTCAGACAGTGTACTTCACCCCCGCTCTTTGGGCTGTGTATTAGCCATTTCCACTTGGTGTGACTATGTGGAATGACTGTCACCTGCAGTATCTTGCAGTCCAGAAAACACACAAAGGGGCTGACCAAATGGCTGTCTTCATTCTGGGTACAATCACTCTGGAACCCAGTGGTCTCAAGCCAGAGGAATTACTCAAAGTCTTCCTAAGGCCATCCTGGGGTTGTGCTGACACAATTTTGAAATTAACCCTTGTTGTCTCACGTCCTAATAAGCGAGGTTTTTCAATAATGAGGCAGGGTGATTTATGTAAGGGCCGTTGGTCTTCATAAGGAATGTATTAAACGATCATTGCTGCTTCTTTCCTTCCATGTTTGTCATCTCAGTGTGGCAATTGGGGTTTGAAGTCGGTGCTGGCACATCAAACGGGCCTGCTGCTCTGATCAAGGGGAGCCAGCTTGGCAGCTGGGAGCTGAGAGCTGATGGGAAGCAGGAAGGCACAGGCCACAGGCAGCAAGGTTTTCCCAGGGAAGAAGCAGCCCAAGGCTCTGGGGTCTCCAGATGAACTCATACCCACCTGTCTCTCGTTCAGCACCCAGGCTTGAAGGTCTCTATTGAATTTGCTGATCTCCTTAGACAAGCAGAGGTTAAATGCACACACTGGGGTGGTGGCGAGCACTTCATTACAGTACATTAATTATCATCACCTCCAATGCCAATTAATAACAATTAAGGGTCTTGTAATAACACGAGCGCTGTGTGTAGCTACTTTAGAAGCTGCAGGAAAGTGGAATGGATGATTCTGGAATACCCAAGTTGGGAGAATCGATGGTATTACCTTAAAATGAGAGAATGAAATACATTGCCTGGCTATATAATCTGAGTAGCACCTGCTACAGGTCCCATCCCTCACTGTCTCTCGAGACAGAGGTAAGGAACCAACACAGCGGAATAAAGAAAGCCTGCAGACCTGGCCAGGGAGGTGTTTTTATTTAGTCAGAATTGGAATGCCCTTAGGCTGGACCAGTTCCAGCAGGTTCCTGAGACTATCCTCTCATTCTATCTGTCTGTGTCCTGAAGTCACATCTACCTGTCTGCCCAAAGTCAAGTCCTTCTTCTCTACTCAGGGAAGAATGAAGTCCCCAGGGCCTGACATGAGCTGCCTTCACTGCTCTGTTGTGAGGAGTAAATGGGACAGTTCCTGCCATTCACTCACAAAACACTGGCACAGGGCAAGCATTCCACAGAGTTCAAGTTTTTAAACAATTTACAAAAAAATAAAGGTTCTCTTTTCTCCAGTGAGGCAGGCTGGGATGACTTTGAGCTCTCCTACCTTACTATGGATTCAGAATCACTGGAGAGGAGATTTGGGGGGGACCAGGCAAGCTGCTTAACCCCTTGGGGGTTCAGTTTCCTCAGAGGTCCCAGGAGATACATATCCAAATATCTGTGGTGCACAGGTTTGTTCACAGGATTACATGAAAGGATGCATTTAATAAAGCACAGCAACCTCCTCTTTTTATCTTTTCAGTGTCTAAGGCTAGATGGTGGGTCAACCAGTCTCAGCCTCAGTTAATAGTGACACAGGGTGTAAGTTTCGGTCATAGCAGGAGGAACATTTTGGTTCACAAGCTTTTTTTTGCAATGCTATTCTTTAAATATATATATCTCCTATATAATGAAGTGCTGATATGCTAATGGTCATGATGCCCTCACACTGTAATGACTGTTCAGCAGGAGGCTGAGTGAGTGGTGGGTCAGAGCCGCCATGTTGCTCCACAGATGGGGCAGAAGCGGGGAGGCACCTGGAGGAGGTGGGACCATCCTGTGGCAGGGAGGGCTGGGGTGAGAGCCCATAGCACCTCCTGACCAGTCCTTCGCCACCCACTGCTTGCACTCAGCGTGCCCGCTGCTCACCTGCCAGGGGAAGGAGCACAGCACATGCACCACCAAGAAGCAGTGATCGAAACTCTGCAGCAGGCAGGAGGCTTCCACACTCTCCTCCTGTGTCATGATGCTGTCATGTTGCTCTGGAGACAGGGTGGAAGCAGGGAGGCACCAGAGGAGGCGGGACCAGCCTGAGGTGACTCACAGGACTGAGGGCGGGGCTTGAAGCAGCCAGAGAAGGCAAGAGGGGTTGGGGGCAGGGCTGGGCTCACTCTAGCTCTGGGTGGAGAGGTTAGGGTGTCAAGGCGGGGTGGCAGGTGTGTGGGCAGGGCATGTGTATGTGGGTGGGGCCACATGATTTTGTGCACTGGGTCACTAGTGTGTGTGTGTAATATGTAATTGATTTCAGAGAGGTAGGAAAAGGGATATAAAAACATTGATGATGAGCCTTAACTGCTTTGGCTCGGCTTGCGGACTCAAGGGTCCCAGGTTCAATTCTAGTCAAGGGCATGTACCTTGGTTGTGGGCACATATCCAGTAGGGAGTGTACAGGAGACAGCTGATCAATGTTTCTCTCCCATCGATGTTTCTATCTCTCTATCCCTCTCCCTTCCTCTCTGTAAAAAAATCAATAAAATGTATTTTAAAAAATACACATCAATGATGAGAGAGAATCATTGTCCATCTGCCCATCTGCTGCCTCCTGCATGCCCCCTACTGGGGATCAAGCCCATAACCCAGGCATGTGCCCTGACCAGGAATCGAACCAGCAACCTCCTGATTCATAGGTCGATGCTCAACCACTAAGCAACACTAGCCAGGCTGGTTCACAAGCTTTGATATCAGATAATATTAGGATAAAAATCAACTCAGCCATTTACCAGCTATTTGACTTTTTCTAGTGACTTAAACTCTGGGAGCCTCAAGACGATAGAGGGGAAATGAGAATAACAAAAGGAATATGTTGTGGTTGCATGTATGCAACGAGACAAGGTGTGCGAAACTCTTTAAGTGCCCCATACAGCGTCCGATGGGTACTATACTTAACAGGGTGATCACTTTATAAAATACAGGATGCCCCCCAAAAATCTATATACACTTAACAGCTGATAGCTCAATGGATTTTTTTTGTTATATTTAACCCATTGGAATGAATAATTACGCAAAGTGTGTATACATTTTTGGGACACCCTGTCTGTAAATGTCTAATCACAATGTTGTACATCTGAAACAAATATAATATTGTATGACAGCTGTAATTGAAAAATATTTTTTAAAAGGAAATGATCCAGGCATGGCAGTTGTTACAATGGTTACACCCAACTTGAAATGAGAATTCCTCTTTCATTCAAGAACATACTTAGCTGTGTATTTATCACTGCATCACTTTGGTGAATTGATTTTGAAATGGTAATTTTTACTCACTTTTTTAAACCAAAACTTAGAGAAAAATGACAGTGTGCACTTAAATAATGTTGTAATTTTATGAAATCAAGGTACTCCCTAGAAAGGTGCATTAACAAAAACATACATTTCCGACAACAACTAAAAAAAATCTTTTAAATTAGAGCTAAGTTAGTGAAGATCAATCATTCTAAAACCTCCTTGGGAGTTTTCATATGTATACTTACTGGCAGAAGCAATTCTCTGGAATAAAATATTTTTGCTAAAGCAGAAAATGCTTTCTTTAATGAATTGCCAGTTTCCTAAGGTTAAATATGTTGTCGATAGCATTTTCATTTTTAAAGGAGATTTTTCTATTTATCTTGGGAAACTACAGAGATGATGAAAATCTAAATATAACTAAATATAAATGTATTCGAATAATTATAGAATGAAAAATGGTCAAGCCAAAGCCCCCTGCATGTGTTTAAGATGAATGATGGGAAAGTAGGCTGTTTTGCCTTGAGATGGTAGGTTTGCTATGTTCAACCACGTGCAGGGTTGAGCAGTAGACAGAAACTGCTCACTTGCAAGCAGCAGCCTTTCTCCTAGCACCCCTTTCTCCATCCTTACCTGCCTCCTTTGTTCTTTCCTCCATCCTTCTTTTTCATTACATACCTCTTTTCTTCTCTTCTTTCCTTTTTCTTTCCCCTTCCCCACTTTCTTTCTCTCTCTCTACCTCATTTCTTTTCTTTCTTCTTGCCTCTCTATCCTTGGCTCTCTCTGTCTTTTCTCCCTGTTGTATTTCTCTGTGTCCATTCTGTGCCTCTGTATTTTCTTTTCTCTTTGTCTGTTTTCCTCCCCTCCCTTTTCCCATCTCCTTTCCTCTATCCTATCCACTTGGTCTGCATTGACAGGCCAGCCACCAGGCCAGGCACCAGGAGAGGACAAATGGTAGACTATGGCTCTCTCTCCTCACTTAGGGGGGCTCAGAGTTTTCTGGGAGAGGCAAATAGAGAAACAGCCATCCTGCTATGAGAGGAGAAATGCCACACTGGAGTCAGCAAAAGCCATGGGAGAAGGGTGTTCAGCACTGCTGTGGAGAATGGAGGGAAGCTAAATAGAAGGGGCAGCTTTAAGGTGTATCTTACAGGATGAAAGAAATTGTCCAGGCAGAGGGATCGGCAGGGACTAACCCAGAGACATACATAATCACAGAGTTTAGGGAACTGTGGAGAGATTAATTCATGTACTACTAGAGCCATTAGTATGTTCCAGGTGTCTACTAGGGCTTTGCTTCATTATCTGTTTAACTATATTCCTTGCAACACATTTTGTGTGCTAATATAAAATTCCACACTTGTTTAGTATTGGACAACTAGTGATGGGAAAAGCAACACCTTTTTGTAACCATTGGACAGCCAAAACCTAATCTTTGAATGGCACATAGTATGTGTTCAATAAATAGTTTTCATTGATCCCCAACTCCTTGCACTGTGTCTGGCTGCCCTGGTAGATAAAGATGCTACATACTTAGTTTCGGGTTCCCATTCAGTTGCTACCTCCCCAGCAAGGCACTGTAACTCCTCTCAAAGTTGTGGCCCCCTGCGGACACCATAGCTGAGGGAAAAGTGAAAGGAACATCTGCTTTAGGTTGAGATGATTTGGAACCAAGCCCTCACTCTGCCTAACATAAGCTATGCGACCTTGAGCAAGTCACAGTCTCTGAGCTTCTGGTTCCTCATCTGTACAGGGGATAATAACTCTCACTTTGCCTAACACTCCAGGGATGTTTTAAGATCAAAGTCAATGAGTCGGCGTGCAAGATGCATTTATAAAGTGTGACATTTTCACTCTTAATTTAAGAGGTCAGGTTGAAGTCAGAGTTGGAAGTCACGAAGAAATGGGCAGTTTAGATGTGGACAGAAGGTGGCAGGTATAGCGGCTATCTTAAGTGAGCGCCTCCCCGCTCCTTTCCTGTCCAGCACCTAAAGCTCAGTCAATCATTCCTTCCTGTATTCATGAATTCTTCCACTCACCATGCAGTCAATGAATTTCAGGTCACTCAGTACCAGGAACAAGACCCTGAAAATACTAAAATGAGTAAGATACGATCCAATCTCTTTCTCTAGGAACCTAATTACCTATTTCAGAGGCAGACAAGTAAATTGAAGATTGTTATAAAACACTATGTCATCTGGCCATAGATGAGCTTCCTACTAGTCACTAAAAATATGTTTTGCTCATTACCAAATATCTTTGCAGTACTCAGATTTGCAACTTCTCTTTCCTATTCTGTTTTAACATGTTACAGTGCATTGATTATTTTATCTGGCACTTTTATCAAATTAGTTTTATGAAGTTTTATTCTCCTCATTTCCAGTTTTTATTCCATTCCTTCAGTATTTTCCAATACTTTGTGTTTGGAGAGTTTCAATTTTGTCTCAAAGCAGTAATCATGTCTAACACCCATATTATTCTTACTCTATGCCCAGTGCAATTCCCAGACTAAATGCTCACTTACTTAATTAGCAGTCTGTATGATCTCATCTCACATGTATCCTTTGCATTTTTCTAGTTTCAGAGTTCTTACAGTTCTTACCAATTTCACACCTTTGATTAAAAAACACAAATATGTAGAAATGCATAAAATTATATAAGTAATTAAATCTTCAGGAACATGTATAATTCTTATGAACAGTTCCCTGCCATATATTGCATTACACAAAAGTGACCATTCACTGTTACATACTGTAGAAATTCTGAGCTAATTTTAGAAAAGACTACAGAAAATACACCAGAAACACAGCCATTTCTTATAAATGGCCAGGAGCTATCGGTGCCCTACCAAATTGCGCGCTCTCTCTCTCTCTCTCTCTCTCTCTCTCTCTCTCTCTATATATATATATATATATATATATCCACTGGTGTGGATTCCTATGACTGGAGTGTTCACATGAAAAACCCACCTACCTATCATTAATTAGAGAAACATGCCTGGGTCCTGTAGGTGCTCCAGAGGAAGGGAGGGGCGAACAGGAGTTATGACAGGTGAACTACTGTCAAAGACCTAACACAACCCAAGTACGAAGGAGAAGGAGGGAGAGCTTGGGGACACTGTATAAGTTTGCCTGGGCTGCCATAACAAAATGTCATAGACTGGGTGGCTTAAACAACAGAAATGCATTCTCCACAGTTCCGGAGGATGGAAGTTCAAGATCAAGGTGTCAGCAGGTTTGTTTTCTCTTGAGGCCTCTCTTCTTGGCTTGCAGATGGCCACCTTCTCTCTGTGTTCTCACATGGCCTTTTCTTTGTGCACACACAGTCTTTTCTTTGTGCACACACATCCCCGATGTTGCTGAGTCCAAATGTCCTCTTCTTATAAGGACACTGATTGGATTATGACCCACTCATATGACCTCATTTAACCTTGATTATATCTTTAAAAGTCCTGTTTTCAAATGCAGTCACATTGGGAGTTAGGGCTTCAACCTATGAATTGGGGGTGGGGGGATATACAATTCAGCCTATCATAAACATCTTCAAAACTTGGCTCCAATATCACCCCCTCTGGAAAGCCTTCCCAGATTTTCTCAGACAAAGTTAAGTGTAGAGATTCCTATATGACACTGTCCATTCTTCTTTATGCCACATTCTGCACTGTTATAATTATCTTTCCTTTGGGTTCTATTCCTCTGTGCTGACCCATAGACTGGGAACTTTTGACTGGGAGACTCTCTTCTTTATATTCCCATCCCCTGGCAGTGGGCAGGTGCAGTGGGTACAGGGGGATTATAAAATGACTGATCAATGAAGCAGGGTGGAATGTGTTGGGGTTTCTCAAAAGAAACAAACAGTATCTTCAAGCCAAGTGAGCAGAATGCTGGCAGTATCCAAGTTAAAGGAAAGATTTGACCAAGTTTAAGTCCAGATGGAGAATCCAGGCATACAGATATGCGATGGGGGAACTAAGGGTTAACGGTCAGGAGCAGAGATGCTGAGACAACAGGCAGTTGTGGGAAGAGCCTGAATGAGAAACCAGACAGTCTAGATTCAAATCTCTGTTTTGCCACTTACTGGCTGGATGGCTGTGCGCAAGTCATTTAATGGCTCTGAATAACAGTTGGCTTAATAGTGAAATTGGATAATGTGAACTAATTGGTATGATTGTCTGAGTTAAATGAAGAAACCCATCTAAAGAGCCCACTACAGGGTCTTGAACATAGTAGGTGATGGACAAATGATAGAAATTTCTACAGTCAGAGTCCTGGATTTTTCACAAGGATGCCTGTGTAGTCAGGGCTTCACTGCTTTGGAAACATCTGACCTGCCAGAGGGAGGCCTTCTGTACCCACCACGGCAACAAGGAGCTGCTATAGCTTTACTAACGTGGGGGTTTTCCTTTAAAACATTACAGGAAGCCTCCTTGGAGTTCAAATGAAATGCATTCCTGTGATAATATGCAGAGCTTAATGTTCATAACATTTCAGAATAAAAAAAGTCATTTCTGTGTTTACTTTGTGCTTATTAAACAGAAAAAGAGATGAAAGGAGCAAATAGAGGAAAGACAACTGCGATTATTTCCAATTTCTTGAGCTATCCCTTCCACCTGGATGCTTAAATAACGGCGCAGCAGAGAGCAAAGTCAGGGGTCACAGGAGGAGCCAAAATAAGAGGGAGAAAGTCACTCGGTTCTGTCATTCAGATGTTTCATTAGTAAGGCAACAGCCAAAGGGCCAAATGTCAGGGAAACTGACTTCGGATTTTAAGTGGCCTGAACTTTCACAGACCTGCAGAATCACAGCGTGGGGAAGGACCTTGAGAGGTCACCTGGAACCCGTGTAAATTTTAAGACTCCTCATCTTGATTATTTTTGAGAGTGATGGAAGAGGATATTTCATACCCTGCCACCAGAACCCTTTCTGGTGTTCAACAACCCCCACTGCAGGAAAATGCCTTCAAGAGCCTAGTGATTGTCCCTGCTGAGAAAAAATGTTGGTCACGTGTTTCCCCCCCAAAGGTAGATAACACGGAGTCTGTTGGATAAAAGGGACCTGGTAACTTACTAAGAGCTACTCTGGCTTTGGAGTCCAGGAGAACTGGGTTCAAATCTCAGCAAGGGTGGTTGCTAGCAGTGTGACCTCAGGCTAATCACTTACTTAGCTTACCTGAGCACCACTTTCCTCATTTGTAAAATGAAGCCCTGGCCTCAAAGCATGCTTGGGTACACCACAGAAGGAGGAAGGAGTCCTGATGACCAAATTGTGGTACTGCAGGAGACTGTGCTATTTTTAAGTACTGAAATATCCATATATTTGGCAGTGTGCTATTTTAATTTTTAAAAAATCCTGAAATTCAAATTATTAATATCTAGAGAGAAAGACCAATGATTCAATTATTCAAATTATGGAAAAAGGCAGTCTGCAAGTCTAGACAGCTCTGGGCCTGTGTGAATTGCAATGAGCAACTACACTGTGGTCTTGCGAAGCTCCTATTGAAGGGAAAATTACGACTGCACTTCAAAGACTTTCTGAAAATGCAGAATATGAATATGACAGTATGAAAATGAACTCAGATTTTCTAAACGTCTATGATGAAAAGGCAGAAGATAAAGACAAATCAAATGTTTTCTTGGACAGGGCTGGGGTGGGGTGGGAAAAAGAGCTTTTTGTCCACATAAGACCTGCAGCCTTTGTTAGGATGGGCAAAGGAGGAGGAGGAGCCAAACAAGAACTCCTCATAACTCTCAAATAAGAGAGACAATTATTTGAAGAGAAAATTCAGAGGAAAATATTTAGGGTTGGCTCCTAAGAATCTCCTCACCATCCCTCTTGTCAGAAAATCACCAGAAAGAGCTTTTTCAGCAGAGAGAAAAGCTTGCACAATAATATGGTTGCAATTCAATGATGTCACGAATGCATTTTATCTGTTATCTAGCATATTTAAGAGCAAATACTATGTTTATTTTCAATTTCCTTAATTTCCTGTTATGTGCTTTTTTGTTTATATTTTGAATATTTATATTAATGACTTTTTATTTGCCATAATTTATGTTACAGTTTTAATGCTTTTTAAATAAATTTACATTTTCCACTGTTTATTACATATTTATATGTATTTGTATTTAAAATACATTAAATAATTTAGTTTCTTTGCACTTTTTATTTTATATATTCTGTGCACTTTCAAAATAAAATATTGATAGTATGTAAAGTAAATACTGAAGTAAAAGAATTGCTATCTTGAGTTAGCCAAGTTGAAATTGGTATGACATTGGGCAGGGAAATGTACCAGGACCCAAAGGAGGAGTCAGAAGCCCAACTAAGTAGAAGCAAAGATGTCTAGCTTTTCTCTCACTCAGGGCTGGTATCTTCCCTGTGTGATGTTAGCAGGTACAGGTCCTTCCGGTCGCCCGTAAGCAGGTATTAGCATCAGGAGAGATGTCATATAGAGTGATTGGGAAGTGGGACAGAGTGATGCCAGGCACAACAAATATTTCACTGTGGGCCTCTGAGGGAGCAGCTTGCTGCGATCATATGGGATTTAGGGAGGCCTGACATCTATTATGTTTAAATTGCAGACCATCGTAAGGATAGTATTAGGTCATCTCTGAAGGATTCCACATTGTACATAAGGGATTACTATAAGGAGTGCTTTCAATGTAGTGCTGAATAACTGTGGAACTTGGGGCAAATGATTTAACTGCATCGTGACTCAGTTTCCTTATCTGTAAAATGGCGTAAACAATAGTGCACATTTGATTAATACAATGGTAGAGAATTACATGATTAATACATGTAAAGAGGTTAGCATAATCCCTAGTGCAGGGCAATAATTCAGGATGCTTTATGCCTCTAAAGCAAAGTGCTGAAATATCCATATATTTGGCAGTGTGCTATTTTAGTATTATCATTTTAAACCTGAGAACTCAGCCCATCCCAAGTGAGAGAGTGGTAAATGAATGTTTCAAAAATCACAGGCTCTCACTTGCATTTCAAACACAAAAATATCTAACCAGTATATAAAACAGCAATTGCAAATGCTAACTTATACAAATACTAGTAGCTCTGTGCACGAATCCATGTGTGAGTAGCTCACTGCTGCTTGCCTCATTTGGTCACCCACCCACCCCTGCTGGTAGCTCTCCCCTGCTCAGAGCTCGCTGCCCCGCCCTCCTGTAGCTCTCCACCACTTGTAGATCAGTCATGACTTACAGCGTAATGGATAATTAGCATATTCCTCTCTTATTATATAGGATAATGAAAATGTAATGTTATTCCAGTATACATTTTTAGCAGATAAGTTACTAAAAATAAAGTGTTATTTTAAAAAACAGAAAAAGGAAATCTTTCTTTAATGGTGCTTGTGTGAAAGTTGGTGTGAGTTTAGCATGAGTGGGCTTCCCATTTAATATGGGATTAACCACAGCAGATGGGAGACTGCAAGGTGCTCAGTGAGCCTCTGGGACCAGAGGGAAAAGTGGCAGGTACTTAGCAGAATGGAGGTAGTTAAGACGCATGTACCTAAGTTGGGATAGGTAAGGAGCTTAGGTGCTAATGGATAAACTCACCAGTTTGTCCAGGAATTCAGAACTTGGAAGAGAGACAGAGGAAGGTAGAGGTGGACTAACAGTGGTGAGAAGAATTGTGTGAAGGCTGTGAAGGGGAGGGAAATGAAATTCTCAATTATAATAAGAGGGAGTCAAGAGCTAATGACTGAAACTGACAAATGAAGAAATAGCAATGGAAATGTGTTATTTAGAAATATGGAATTAAATAGCAGAAGAAAAAGCTAAGATGATGAGAGTCTCAGAACAGTGGGTATATGGAAAATAGGGGGTTGCTGTTTTTCAATAGGGTTTGTAGTACTATTTAATTTAAATGCACTACATGGATTCAAATTTTAAAAATTTAAAGAAAATAGAATATACTTGATTAAACACATTTATTATTATTCTTTATTAAAGAAGAACAAAGATTTGATCAAAATGGGGAAGGTTAGTAAGGAGATTTTCCTAAAGCAGACAACAATTCTTCAGTTAAGGGGCCTGTTGCCTATATGTTTTCCAGTTAAAAATATTGTTGCATAAACCAGACTCAGCTGTCTATACAAGCATGCCAAGAACTCTGTCACTGTAGTTGTGGCTACAACAAAGGACCAAGGACCGCTGTGTCCTTGTCCTCTAGTATTGACTGGCTTGTGAGGAGAGGACCAGCCTTGGGGATGCGGACATGGGTTGAAGTGACCCTTCTAATACAGTGGGTGAGCTTGCATCAGAATCGTCTGAAGGGTGTGTGGGGGTGCTGGACTCCACCTCCAGCCTCTGGTTCAGGAGGTCTGGGAATAGGTCCAGAATTTGCATCTCTGACCAGTTCTCAGGTGGTGTCAGTGTGAGAATCACTGAGCCAGTGATGTGGTGGGCAAGTGAGCACCCAGGGCAGGCTTCTGAGGACGGCTGCAGGAAGAAACCCATGCCTGGAAAGGTGTTTGAATGGGCTTTGTACTATAAGGGGAGGCAGAGCGAGGAATCTAGGTGCCCTATATATTTTCGAAGGCTGGCATTGTGATGTCTTTTAATAATCTTCCTGGCCCAGACCAACCCTCTCTACTTTAAAGAAACGTCTGGTTCTCACAATTCTAATAATATGAGCCCAGAATAGAGCCCACCAATGAATGTCTGAAAAATAGATTCAATTATCCTTCTCCACTATTGAACCTAAGCTACGACATTAGAGGCAGGGAGAGAGGCTGAGCAAAACATGCACACACACACACACACACACACACACACACACACACACTTCCCTAGGTACCAAGAAGAAAGAGAACAGGTATAAAAAAGCAGACCTAACCTGAAAGAAACTGAGTGAGGAGATGATGCTCTCTTTTAAAAATGATTAGGTCATATCACATTGGTCAAGATTTTTTATTAACGCGTGAATTTGCTTTATCAGCTGAAGCTTTCTGTTTCACAAGCATTTGAGATCAGAATTGCAAATACAAACTGAACAGCGTGTCATGGCTGGGGCACCCTGGACATGGGGGTTAATTTAGGCAGTTAGTGCATAAAGACAGGACAATGGAAAGTGAAGAAGGCTTAGCTCAAGACCCAGCTCTTTGAGGAAAATAGCTAGCACTTGACAGTCAGACTCTTAGGTCAGCAGGGTATGACCTTGAACAAGTTAACATCTTCACAGCGAAGATAATAGTGGTTCATACTTTATAGTGTTATTGTACGATCTAGCATGGTATCTAGCAAATGGTGTTGTGCTAAAAGTATGTGAACTCTAATAACAGATAAAAACAAGCTCTTTGAAGTCAGATTACAGTTCATATCTAGGCTGTCACTTAGTTGTGATTCCCTTGGGCAAGTTATTGAACCTTTTTAAGGCGTAAATAATTGTGTTAAAATAGGGATAATAATATATAATCTTTCTAGGATTACTCCAAGGATTAAATGAAGGCAACTATGATAGTCTGCATGTCCCTCGGCAATGTTAAGCCCTCAATAAATGTAATTATCACTACACATATGAAATCTAAATTTTATGAATATTAGTTTTCCTTATCTGTAAATATAGAACAAATATCTACCCCACCCTCTTTCAGGCTTGGTTTGAGGCTGAAATAAGATAATATGTATGAAAGAAATATCTACTCATTCATTCACTCATTTAATAAATATCCATCATGCATCTCTTGTGTGTCCAGACTGTCTTAACAGCCAATAATACACTGGAAAACAAAAAAGGGCTAAAATCCCTGCCCTCTTAGAGCTTATAATTTTACCACAGGAGTGGAAGAGGAAATAAGTAAATATATAAAGCAGGTAATGGAAACACGTTAGAGAAAAGTAAGGTGAGGTAGAGCAGTTGTGCTATTTTACAGAAGGTGGTCAAGAAAGAAATAGCCAATAAATACAATTTCAGCAGAAATCTGAAGGACAGGAGGGAGACAGGCTGGGTGAAGGGACAATCAGTGTGGTAGGCATGAGATGGGGCATGTTGGGTATGTTTGAGGAGCTGTAAGGATCCCAGTTTGGCTCGAGCAGCTGTGGAAGGTGGGGTGAGTGTGCCATAGATCACATGGAAATTTATAGGCAATGTGTTATGGACTCAGTTGTGTCCCCCCAAATTCATATGTTAAATCCCAGACCCCAGTGTCATGGTATTAGGATATAGGGCCTTTCTGAGGTAATTAGGGTTAAATGAGGTCATAGGATAAGGCCCTAATCCAATAGAATTGGTGGCCTTATAGAAAGAGCCCTCCTCCCCTTCCCACCTCTACACACAGGGAGAAAAGGCATGTGAGGACACAGGGAGAAGAGAGCTAGCTGTCTGCCAGTCAGGAAGCGAATTCTCATAAGAAAAAAAAAAAAAAACAAATTTGCTGGTACCTTGATCTTGGATCTTCTAACCTCTAGAATGGTGAGAATAAATATCAGTTGCTTAAGCCACCCAGTCTGAGATATTTTCTTATGGTAGCCTGAGAAAACAAATATGCCATATAGGAATTTGAAATGGGCAGCCATTAAAAGCATTAGGCAAGGACAGGACATTTGAAAGGACACTTTTATGTTTGTGTGTAAAATACAGGGGCCAGGTTGACAGCTAAGGAATCCTTAGCATTTAATCCTTAGTGTAATCCTAAAAAGATGACTTATTATTATTCCTATTTTAACACAATTATGCCTTAAAGGTTCAGTTATTCTACAATAATTTGGGAAACCGATGGTAGCTGCTCCTACCAGGGCGATAGCAGTAGAGAATATGTTGAGAAGCAGCTGAATTCTGAATGTAGTTTGATATGGAGTATGAAAGAAGGGGGGGGGGTGCGGAGTCAAAGGTGCATCCAGGGCTTTTGGCTGAGCACCTGGAAGACTGGAGTTGCCACTAATATGGGAAGGTTGTGGAAGAAGTAGCTTGGGTGGAAAACAAAGTCTGGCTCTGGATTTTTGAAGTACAAGTTGCCTAGCAGACATCCAAGATGTCTGGGGGTGCAGATGAAGTCCTGAGCCCTGAGTTCAGGAGAGTGGTAGGGTTGGGGATAAAAATGTGGAAAACAATGGCATATAAATGGTATTTAAAGCCATGAGACAGCATGATGCAATTTCTCAATACTAAAATGTGAAAAAATCAATTAGGGTCTTCGGTATGTATCCTTTGGTACTCAGTTTCTTTATAGCAATCCCACATACAGTTTTTCTTCTCTTTGCACTTTACTAGTAACTGTCCATGCCACCTAAAACTGGAATAGCAGGAGACCCCCTACTAGCTGTCAATACTTTGTAAAAAGAGGAATTTACTCTTTCCATAACACACTACAGGGACATCCCATTTGGCAAATCTATTTGTTGTGTTCGCTTATCAGCTATTCTACTCTTAACTATGTGTTGAGTACTGTGCTAGCACCAGGAAACAATGAAAAAGATACATTTCCCAGCTTTAGAGAGTCATGCATTTTCAGCAGAGTATGATAAGTGTGATGACAGAGATATACTCAGGGAATCATGGAAGCCCAGGGAAACAAAGCCTAAATCATCTTGCTTTAGCCAGCAAAGGAGGTCCCATCTGGTATGAGTCTGAATCAAAGGGTAGAGTATAAAGGCATGTGCAGGGCTGGTGAGGTCACAGGGCCAGCACAGAGTGGAAGGGACAACTCGATATGTGTTAGAACAACAGGCCAATCAGGGGGTTGGGGGAACATGAGATGCAGGGATTGATAAAGATATGATAATGCTGGGACTTAGAAAAGGGCCAGGGTACACAGATCTTCAAAGGTTTATTAAGGAGTAATGTGTAAACTTCTACCTTGGAGGGAAGAAGGGTGTTAGGGGGCATTGAATGTTTTTAATAGGGGAAGTGTTTACAAATTAGCAATCAATGTGATGTCAGAGTCATTTTAAGGAAATAACTCCAAAGAGTAGAATATATTTGTGTATAAAGTCATCCTATCTAATAAAAGAGTAATATGCAAATTAACCACCACTCCACTACACCCACAAGCCACACCCACCAACCAATCAGGAGTGAGTATGCAAATTAGCCCAACCAAGCTGGCTGTGGCCACGGAGCGAGCAGGAGGCTTGGGTTTCCCCGGCAATGGAGGAAGCCAAGCTTTCCACACACCCTGGCCAGCCCAGTCCTTCACTCAAGGCTACAAAGTGTCAATTATAGAAGATAAATAAATCCCAACAAAAATGGCTGCAGCCACAGAGCAAGCAGGAAGCTTGGCTCCACTCAAGGCAACAAAGTTTCAATTATAGAAGATAAATAAATCCCAGATACCAGGGCCTCTGCTTGGGTTGCTGGGGTGCATGGCTGGCCTGCAAACCACCACAGGCTGCCCCATGCCCCAAGGGAACCCCCACCCTGATCCAGGACACCCTTCAGGGCAAACCAGCTGGACCCCACCCGTGCACCAGGCCTCTATCCTATCTAATAAAAGAGTAATATACAAATTGACCATCACTCCAACACACAAGATGGCTGCCCCCATGTGGACACAAGATGGCCACTACAAGATGGCCAGCAGGGGAGAGCATTTGGGAGGGATCAGGCCTGCAGGGGAGGGCAGTTGTGGGTGATCAGGCCAGCAGGAGAGGGCAGTTGGGAGGGACCAGGCCTGCAAGGGAGGGCAGTTGGGGGCGATCAAGCCTGCAGGGGAGGGCAGTTAGGGGTGACCAGGCTGGCAGAGGAAGGAAGTTGGGGGTGACTGGGCCTGGAGAGAAGGGCAGTTTGGGGGCACCCAGGCCTGTAGGGGAGAGCAGTTGGGGGGAACCAGACCTGCAGAGGAGGGCAGTTAGAGGTGAGCAGGCCTGCAGGGGAGGGCAGTTAGGGGCAAACAGGCTGGCAAGGGAGCAGTTAGGCATCAATCAGGCTGGCAGGGAAGTGGTTAGGTGGTGATTAGGCTGGCAGGCAGAAGCGGTTAGGGGCAATCAGGAAGGCAGGCAGGCGAGCAGTTGAGAGCCAGCAGTCCTGGATTGTGAGAGGGATGTCCGACTGCCCGTTTAGGCCCGATCCTACTAGGATCGGCAGTCAGACATCCCTCGAGGGGTCCCAGATTGGAGAGGGTGCAGGCTGGGCTGAGGGACACACACCCCGGTGCACGAATTTCGTGCACCGGGCCTCTAGTCTTCATATATTACTGACAAAAGTAAAATATTATAAGGAACCAGTCTTCAACAATAGGGAAATGACTAAATAAATTATGGTTGATCTATCCAAAATTAGTCCATTTACTCAATAGAATATTACTCTATCATTTAAAGTGATTGATATTAATAGTACCTAGCACCATGGGGAAATGCTTAAGGTATGAATGAGGCAAACAAACCAGGCTTTTATGTAAAATACTAGAGGCATGGCGCATGAAATTTGTGAACTCAGGGGGGAGGGGGTTGTGGTCCCTTAGCCTGGCCTGTGCCCTCTCACAGTGTGGGAGCCCTGTGATCCATTGCCCCAAAGAGGTAGGCCCCGCCCATCTATCCAGGGCTCCTCGATGGATTGCCCTGAAGAGGTAGGCCAGAGCCGGGGGTCCTGCCTCTGTGCTGCAGCATGGAGCTGTGGGACATGCCTCTGTACCATGCACGCAGCATCAAGTCCTCGCCCACCCGCGTGTGCCTTGACATGCATGCCTGCTGCGCATGCAGCCTCCTGGTGATCGCTTGTTATGGCGTGAGGGCATCACAGCATGAGAGCATTATGACCACATAGGCTTTTATTATATAGGATAACAATCACATAAAATACAGCTACATGAAGACTGAAAAAATACACCCAAATGATGGATTGTTGTTGTTGTTGTTGTTTTTGATCTTTTCTCTAATTTCTAAACTCCACTTAATAAATTTAGATTAGTTTTAAAATTAAAACTCATGAACACATAAACAATCAAAAAGTTGCTCACAAAAGCATGGCAGTGTTGTTACTTTCATTAATAAAAACAATAAATCACATGTGATAACTTTATTAGAGTTAGATGAGGAGATAAAAATCAGTGTTTATATTGTTTTGTTTTCAATAGCACTGGGTGAGGAGTGTCAGATTACAGGGCTGGAACTTGGTGAGAAAGTGAGTTCTCTGCCTTGGTGAGCAAGCCACTGCCCCTCCCCTGGCCCCCGCAGCTTCCTTCTCTTGGTGCCTTAGGTTGGGATCTATGCAAATACCCTCATCCTGCAACTCAGTTTAGGTTTGACCTCATCTCAGTCATCTGCATCACTGGAGGGAAGGGGCAACACTTCAGGATTACCTCCCATTTTCTAGTGCATAGGGATTAAAGCTATAGCTCATGTTCTCTCTCCAGGAATCTGCCTAATACTGAGGAGACCAAAGCAGGTAGGGAGGGGGTAGCTGAAAGCGGCTTGGAGAACAAATAAGATTTCACTAAGTGGCACAGGCAGGAAAGGGCCTTCCAGGTAGAAGATAATAAATACAGGTGTCTGCATGTGTGTGCATTGAAAGGTGGGGAGAGAGAAGTCTACAGATGAGACTAGGATATTAGTACAGGGCTAGATAATAAAGACCTGTAGTCTCCATTCAGGTACTTTTCCAATTCCATTAGGCAAAGGGGAGCCATCAACAAATGTTTAGCACAGGAGTGGCCTTTTCATATTTGTAATTTATCAGGACACTCAGAGGGCAGTGTGTAGGAGGGCTTGGAAGGAGTAAGACTAGAGATAGGGGACTTACAAGGGTCTTGTGAAAGACAATGAGACCTTGAATGAATACAAAGACACTAGGGATTCATTCTTCCATTAAACAAATTCCTCCCAGGCATCTGCTGTGAGCCACCCTTGTGCTGAGCACTGAGAGTATATACAAAAGGAAAGACAGACAAGGTTCCTGCCCTCAGGGAGCTTCAGGACAATGTAGTGGACAGGGAAGGACATGCTTGCAGTATATTTCAGAGGCAGAGTCAACAGATACTATAGAGTTTCCCTGCAGTGCTGGAAGGGTGACCTCTACAAATTCCAGAAGAAAAGACAATGGATAAGCCAACTTCACCAAATCTGCAACATTCCTCCTCCTACTTGCTGCTAAAAAGTGTCCTCATAAATGCACTGGAAAAGGCCAGCATTCAGGGCCAGGGCTTCCCCTCTAGCACGTGGCATTTAAGGCTCCTCGTTGGAGCAGTCCCATTACGAGCCACAGCAGACTGTATGCAGAAGCACAAAAGGGAGGGATTGAGGCCTGTGGGCTGAAGGTGAATGGAGAAGCAAGTCCCATGAGCTGTGGGCTCAGCTCTGTGGGTCATTTCCTGTGAGATTTAATGCATTTTACCTCACTTGGAGACTCAGGTTCCTCATCTGTCAAAAAGGACATGGAAGCCCTGGTCAGTGTGGCTAAGTAGTTAAGAATGTCAGCTTGTGCACCAAAGGGCTGCAGTTTCAATTCTCTGTCAAGGGCACATACCTGGGTTGCAAGTTGGATCCCAGGTCCTAGTCAGGGCACATGTGGGAGGCTACCAATCAATCAATCAATGTGTCTCTCTCACATTGATGTCTCTCTCTCTCTTTCTCTTGCCTCCCCTTCCCTCCCCTGCCTTCCTCCATTCCACTCTCTCTAAAAATCAATGGAAGAAATATCCTTGGGTGAAGATTAACAAAAAATAAAAACACCAAACAACATTGAAGTAGTCAATCACTGAGATTTATCCAAGAATGTCCTGATTCTATTTATTTTTCCTTAACATTTCTAATTGAATGGTATGCTTCCAGTTTTTTTTAATTTAAATGTTTATACTGACTCCATTTCCATAGCCATTTATACTTTACTGAGCATTTTCACACATATGTGACCACTTGCTTTTCACAAATACCCCTGATTCCCACTTTTACGTGAGGAAATGGGAGGCTACATGAGGGAGGAAGAAGGGAGACACCAGAAACCAAGTCCACATGGACGAGTGGCAAAGTGAACCTCACGGCAGGTGTTTAGTTCCAGAGCAGCCCTCTATCCACCTTAAAGTGCTCTCGGCACTAACCAGAGAGCATGGTCCCTTGTCCTAATCAATCCACATTTAGGATTTAACAGCTGAAATAGAGTATTAGGTAAGTTAAATGGGTTCAGCACCAAAGACTCACTAAAAGGGAAGAATGGCTACATTTTATTGAACCTAATTTGTGAGCCATCTGGGAGCATTACCTTCAATGGGACAAGCAGAACCAGTGTCCTCAGCGAAGAGACACTGATACATAAAGACACTGGCATTAGAGGAACATTAGAGCCATGTGCTAAACGCAGGAAGGTGAAACATCTAGGGGCAGGCCAGCTCTAGATGGTCTTTTTATTTCCCCTGGTGATGCTCACAAAAAGGGACAGTCTGGGCTTAAAGGAAGTTGGCTGTCAGACAAAATTCCTAAAGAAATTTCCTTTGGAGGAATCATCTTGTAGTGAGTGTAGACGCTCCCACAGTATCTGGTGCCTGGGTAGCTGAATCCTGGTAACTTGCATTCACACTCACTCCAGGCATAGGCGAGTTCTACGGACTCTTAATTTGAATCTTATTTTCCTCATCCCTAAAACACAATCATAAGAATTTCCTCTAAGGTTATTAATGGACAAAATTAGCAAACTGAGGACTGAGGGTGAAGATGGGCTGGGTGGAGTGGAGTAAGGTTAGTTATTTGCAGAAGAGCCAGCTGGTTTTACCCAAGATTCTTATTCCCTTACCCAACTTTGACCTAACATCTCACACTTGACTTTGGTTACAACGTTTTTTTGGTGTAACTGTCTCCCAGTTTCCTCCTTTGTGGTTTAGTCCAGCCAGCATAATCTCTGTGAGGCACATTTGCCTCTGATCTGTTCAGAGCAGATCTGTTAAAAGTCTGGCTATTTGTATTTAAAACTTCTCTTCTGTCCTCTCATTATTTATCATCCCTCTTTCTTTCCAAGAAATCTTTAGGGTGTACCTACTCGATTGTAGGCTCTGAGGCTTAGGAGGATAGTGGTCAGACCACAGATTTCATCTGGACAGGTCTGGGTCCAATTCTTAGTTCAGCATTTAGGAGCTGAAAGTGTTCCTCCCCGCCCCCCCCCCCCCCCCGCCCCCGCCGCCCCGCCCCAGCCTCTTTTTCATTACTGATGAATGTGGATAACAATGGCTTTTATCATTTTTATCAATAATGATGAGATTTATCATTATTAACATACAGGGGTGCTCAATGGTTTCTTTTTTGAAATTCTCAGAAGCTAAACACTATAAATAAAGATGCAGAAAACTAAAATAACAACAAAACCCCAAATAATACAAAACATGAAATAGGATCCTGGCACCAAAGGAGAACACAAAGAGTAAGAGAAAGATGCAGGCAATTATAATAGATCATGCTAAGTGATTTAATATAGAACCTCCCTTTTCCCCAAGGATGAAAGCATGTCCACACAGGAGGGTTGCTGGTCTTCACCCATGAGAAGCTCATTCCTAACCCTTAGGTGCCTTGTCCCAAGCAGTGAGGGCCTGAGTTGACCAGATGCCCTAATGGACCTCACTACGCTTTCTGGTGCCACTTGGAAATAACAAGACCCCCTTCCACCAATCTCCCTTCTATTCCAGCCCTTTGCTCAGCCTTCCTGGTCTGAACTCATTATACTAGTATATCCACTCCCTCCCTCAAGCCCCAATCTTACCTTATCAACCCTAGGTGTCCCTTGGTTCAAATTCATTTTTCTCCAACACTAAAAATAAGAATCCTTGTGTTACATCTTCATCCGTTGCCTAGAGATGATATTCAGTGCTTCACACACAGGCAGACCTCCTCAGCTGTGCCAATTTAATCCTGTCCTGTCGCTGCATTCATTTGGAATAGGATACCTTTGGCAGGTGAGGTGTTATGAACATCAATGTGTTAAATCTTCAGTAAAGTCATTCTCCTGGGCAGTTTTTTTCCCCATTTCATTTTATCCAGGATGCTGTCATAATGTCTACTGATGTCTCTCGACTTTCCCCTGGAGTCCTTGGCAATTCATTAATACATACACCCATCCAACAAATGTGGTGGGGTTTTTGTTGGTTTTTTTTTTTGAGGACCTACCACATGCCAGGCATTGTGTCACAGCACTCATTTGATTCTTGTGATACAGGCAGTGTGTGTGTGTGTGTGTGTGTGTGTGTGTGTGTGTGTGTGTGTGTACTCATGCACAGCAAGGAGAGGCTATGCCAGCTACTTCTTCAACCTTGGTTGTTATTTAATGATAAATGTATGCAGGAGAGCAGGGTGAGTCTTGGCCACAAATGTGGCTTTCAGCTGTCACTGATATCCTCCATAGCTTCGTCTAGGAGTCATACACCTGCCAATTACAGAGATTTTCCTCTAACCAGGTTTGTGAGCTCCTAACTGGTTGCTTATGTCGCACTGAAGAATAGCATGTTTCCAGAGTCACCTTTTCTCCTCACCTTCTTTTGCTGGAGAGGACAGAGGGGTTTTCTTTGAATGGACATCTACATTATCAATTTATAACAGTTTCATTTGTATATACTTAATTTCACCACTGGGTTGTGTCAATTCTTACAACTCCCTTCATTGTGGCTATAGTTCCTTTTTGTAGTCAGCTCTATAATAGGATGTTCTGTCATGTTCTACTTTTTGGATATGCTTTTTTGTTAGTTTTAAATTATGGTTCAAGTAAGATAATTTTGAGTCATCCTTTCATATTTCAGGGTTTTTCCCTGTTTTGGTAAGCTCTATAGTATTTTTGGAAGTATTTGATTTATAAGGCACACCCATTTTTGAAGGAACAAATATACACTCAATTTCTTTAAATCTTTTCCAGGAAACAAATTTTTAGGCAAAAAATTATTATGGTAAATCTTAAATAGTATAAGAATTTAGGTTATAATTGTTTCAATATATTTATTTTTACTAAAAAAATAAGATTGTGCTATTTGCTTATCTATTATGAATTCTAAAGGTCAACATCTGATCATAACTGGCATTTGCCTACCTAGGTAGGAGCTGATCTGAGACTTGGGAGACAGCTTCAGGTACAAAGGACCTCAAACATCTAGAGCTGCTCAGGTGTCATTGGAGTCACAAAGCCTGAGAGGAGGCAGGCCGGCAATTGGTATACCCATTTTACAGCTGAGGAAACTGAGGCCTTCAGAAGCTAAGTAACACTCCGTGGTAGCAGGACATAAACACAAGTCTTCTGATTCTAACTTCTATGCTTTCCACACCCTCTCTCTGCATCACTTTGAAAACATTGGGAATCAAGGTATTGTCTTCAAATGGCACAGGAAGGATAAGGAGATTGGTCTGGGGAAATGGGATGACTAGAAGGGCCTCTCTAGGATAGCCATTTTTATGAGGTTAATCCTGAAGCTCATAAAAGTGATAAAATGGACAGGGAAAAACTTCAGTGGGTGAGGGCCACAGCAGTGAGGGTTGTGAGAGGATTTAGGGTAGAGAGGGACAGAAGTCCTAAGGAGAAAGTGCAATACATCCTGGGTTGAAAAACAATGATTTTGGTTTTTTTATTTCTTTTTAACAAAAAGGGGGATGGTAAAAGGGAGGTAGAAAAGGAACAGGCTGCCTTATGAAGTAGAGAGTTCCCCATAATAAGAAGTTTAGGACTGTCAGTTTCAGTCACAGTTCCAGAAGAAAAGCAGAAACAAGCATTAGTGAATTGTGTGTATGTGTGTGTGTGCATGTGTTCACTTGTGTACACATAAATGCATAGAAACACATACACATACACACATAATCTCCTAGTGGTTGGTTTTGTTCCTCTAACAAATAAATGAATACATTATATATGATATAAACATAGTTATTTATATATATATTTAATTAACATATATGTTTACTTATTTAATAGAGGGAGCTCATGCAATTGGGGTCACCGGTTAGTGTATTGTCTCACATCTGAGGCTGCAGTGTGAAGTCCACTGGCGGGTGGTTAGTACGAAAAGATGGGTATAAATAGTGGGAGAAATTAGGAGCAGCCTGGAACCCACAAGCATGAGCTGAAACCCCTTGAGAACTGACAGGAGCTATGGTTTTCACTGCCTCCTAGCTTGCTGATGTGGATGACTGTGGAGCCAGGGTTTTTCCTCAAGGAGCTAAACAAACACATCTGGATGAGGAGCTGGAGGAGCTGGGGCAGGACCTGGGGGAAGGGAGAGCAGCTGTGGGCCCAGAGCAGCGTCAAGCCAAGGAGGTGAGCCCGCAGATCAGTAACCACATGTGAGCTACAAAGTGGCTGCTGCTTCCCTTCCATCTTCCAAATACCCCAGGAATCTCCCTGTGCCCACCCCAACTAGAAACACCCAAGAGACTGAATCCTGAGTAACGTAAGTCAATCTAGTCAAGTGGGCATATTACCAAGCCACCATACCACCTGGGAAGGATCAGCATATGTAAGGGAGGGTTGATTTAGATGCTCGCCCGAGGCCCTGCAGAAGCTCAGGAATCCCAGGGAATCGGGCAGGTCTTTTCATTGTTCAGCCCCCGGGTCACGCTCCAGCCAGGGAGGGTTGCCTGTGCACCCATAGATTCAGCTGCATCCAACCCCTTTGTCTTCAGGAGTTTTCATTTTCTAACACCAGCCAAAGACTGCCAAAGGCTTCCCAGCTTCTCCCTCCCTTGTTGCCAAAGATCAACATATTTGCCTTTTGTGTTTTAAGGCTTTATAATAGCTTGTAGTATTATTATAAGCAACAATTATAGCTAACATTCGTCACTGAGAAAATATGATGTGTCAGACCCTTTCATATACACTCTCATTAAATTCGTACAGCCATCCTGCATGGAAAGTATTATTGCTATTTTATTTTTACTGATGTGAAAATGGAAGCTTAAAGGAATTATTTGCTCAATGTCAGAAAACTGTTCTATATTGGAGCAGAGATTCAAATCTAAGACATTCAGCTTTGAAAAGCAACACCATCACCACCCCAAATAACAGATAAGGGGAATTACCATGTGGTTAAGAACCTTCACAAAGTTCCTATAGTTGAGTTCCCTGGTATCTTAGAATCTCCTACTTCCTTCCAACTTGGAGCATATGTGATTCTATCAGAAGAAAGAGGAAAATTAGGAAGGTGGGTAGAGAGAATCCAAGAAGATAAAAGCAAATGAGGAAACACATACAAGGCACCAAAGGGCTGAATTCAAGAAAGGGTAAGAGGGGGGAAGAGCAGCAGGAAAATGTTCATGTCTTACTTCTATCTCATTTCCCAGATGGGAAGACATGATGATGCCTCACCTAGGATGGCTATAAATGCATACAAGTGAATATAAAGGCAGATACATCTGATCAACACAACAAATAAGTAGCCAACAGCTCATAATGCAAACTGACTACTTTCAAGCAATTTTAAAAGGTAAGTGAGGAAAAACACACCTCAAAAAACACGAAGGAATGGAAAAAGGGGTTTTAGCGATTATTCAGAATTGGGTGCCTGGGGATGATCATTCTCAGGACAGGTCAGACCCTAGGGCACTTCAGGGTTGGTTAATAAGAACAGACAGGTGATCCTTCAAGGCTACTTCTAGGAGACAATAGCACAGAGCCTTTGAAAATCACTGGTGTGCAAAACTCTGGCTGCTGGAGAAATGGAACAAGCCAAGTGTGTGACTCTCAAACCAGCATCTTCATTGTGTGCTTGGGCAGCTGTGGTTCAGAGCTGCGTGAGCAGCTGCTCTGTGGAATATCCTGCCTCAGCCTTTCTCACCCATCGCAGAGCTGCTCCTCCTCTGAGGGCCAGCTGAGCAGTCCCTTCCCTCTCAGCCTGGTCCCAACACCGCTCTTCGGGGCTTATTTCTGTCTACTCTCTATGATTATTAATTGTGTACCAGTCTGAGCTCCTTGAGCAAAGGGACTGTACCCTGCAATTTTACACAGTTTCTATTAATGATATTACAAGTGCCTTGGGAACACTCTCCAGCTTGAAGTCACCGCACAGCTTCCACTTCTAAGAGTGTGCCACCCTAAGTATTGAGAAGCCTAGGACTCTTTCCTTTCCAAGGCCTCTCAAAGTTCTCTCTTCAGAATTGACCAACAAAATGAGACCCAAAGCATGGGGGCATGGAACAGACTGACATACCTTGATGTGGGGTTTGGGAGGAAGAAAAGAGATAAACCAGAGAACTTAATATACTTATATGCATAGCACATGGGCACTGGCAATAGGGTGATGAAGACCTGGGGGTGGGTGGGTAGGGTCTGGAAAGAAGGAGTGAAGGGTGGGGGACAGGAGACATCTGTAATACTATCAACAATAATATATACACATATATGTATATTTTTAAAAAGTTCTCTCTTCTTCTCTGTGTGGTATGTGAGAACATGGCCCCTTCCCAAGCTCCAACTCCCCCTCCTGTCCTGTGGGAATATAATGAAGGCCATCTCTAAGTGTACTGTGAGACCTTGGAAGCCTGGCCAGCTCCTTGGTCAAGGAATGACCAAAAAGGAACTGTTCTTGAATATGAGCCCGGATTGTAAACAGCTTGTGTTTTGATCTCACACAGCTTGCACATGGGCACATCCACCCTGCAAGCACAATTTATCCCCAGGTTTGCTTTGTTTTCTGTACTCTATATAACCCTGTACTGGAAAGCCTGTGTTAAAGAGACTTCACCAGTTGGTCACTCCGAGTGCGCAAGTAAGTCCTAATAAGCTCATGTCTTTTGCAGCCAGTCCTCCAGGTTATTTCTTTGGAATTGGCAAGCAATACACTGAGGCCTTCTTGAATCTCAGCTCTTTGCATAACATTATCTATCCCCACTGATCCTGCCCTAGTTTATTTCATCATCCTCTCTTTCTAGGAAAAGATGAATAATCTTCAAACATCTCCACCACCTTCAATGCATGATTTGTCTCCACTTCAAAGGGATAAGATTATTTTCAAATTGGAGAAGTGGCAACTCTTTAGGTCTGCTCCCAGGGGTGAATACCTAGGACTCCAACTCCCTCCACAGCTATGCTTCATATTCTTTAACTAGAGGCCTGGTGCACAAAAATTGGCCTGTGTTCTCCTTAGCCTGGCCTGTGCCCTCTCGCAGTCTGGGACCCCTCAAGGGATGTCTGACTGACAGCTCAGGCCTGCTCCCCAGGGGATCGGGCCTAAGCTGTCAGTCAGACATCCCTCTGGTAGCCTGGGAGCCCTTGGGGGATGTCCACCTGCCTGCTTAGGCCCTCTCCCTGGGTGGAGTGGGTCTAAGCCATTAGTCAGACAACCTTAGCGCTGCTGCACTGGCCAGCCATAAGCCAGTTTCTGGCTGTTTGGTGCTTCCCTGTGGAAGTGCACTGACCACCAGGGGGCAGCTCCTGAACTGAGTGTCTGTTCCCTGGTGGTCACTGTGCATCATAGCAACCAGTCGTTCCGCCATTAGGGTCAATTTGCATATTACCCTTTTATTATATAGGATTATTTTACAAACCATGAGAAATATCTCCCCAAAGCAGCCCTCAGGGCAATATTTGTTGATCCTTCCTTGGTTTATTGATCTACTCTTCCTAAGTGAACCAAGCCAGGAGAGGAGTACACAACCTCTTAAGTTTGATCCAGGTAGGAACACAGGCCACTGAGCAGCATCAATGTTTAAAAACCAAGATTTTCAAAACAGAACATACCAACACGTGACACGGCCACCATACATCTGTATCATACCTCCACCCTTCAAAGCTCTTCTGGAGCATGGATCTTAACAATAACAGAAGATACATACAATCGTCCCACTTTGTAAATAATGCACCAGTTGCTCTGAGCACTATGGTGGCTTGTGGAAGGTCTCACAGCTGCTTAGTGGCTGAGCTCAGAACAAAACCTTCAGTTCCTCAGTCTTGGTAAGGCACACATGTGAGAGAGCTTTTTACTACATTACTCTAGCTACTCACCGATTTTAAACTTCTAACTCATCACATATCTATATATTTTCCACCTCTGTCTATAGGCAGAATGCATTAGAGAGATTTATTAGACAAGTAATCTTGAAAAGATGACTGTTTTCAGAAGCTACTGCTCCCCAGTCCTCCTTAGGTAGAAAACCTTAATTTGTCTTTCCAAATTCACTCCACCACAGAGAATAGTTTTGTGGATATAAAAGCAATAATAAAAGACCAAACTCAGTCGGGCTGCACACAACCCACCTCTTGTCTCCACTGTGGTAAATGACCAGCTTCCCCTACGTCCCGCAGTTACTTACACGCCTGGTGAGCTCTTACAGGGGAGCGTGCTTCTCCCCAACCCCATTTCTCATTTAACTCTACTCATTAGAGGAGGCGGGGGCACAAGCCAGGTTAACATGTCAATAAGTCACCAAGCACAGGCAAAAATTGACAGCCAAGGAATCCCAGCTCCCAACCTTCTCTCGTACAGAAACCCTCAGAAAACAGGTTCTCAGCCTCCTCTTCAGGTCACTGAAATAAGTAGTGACATTTGAGTCCCTCAGAGTAATTAATTTCCTCTGTCTCCAATAGCGCCTCATATTTTTAATGAATTTTACAAGTCTCAGATCCTGCAGCCTCCCAGCTCCCTCTCAACCCCGTTGTTCCCTAAGGTCCCATAACAAATAGCTCCCACTCATATTTGCCTTGCAAACTCACATAAACTGGAGATGATAAATACATTAGCTGGGCTTTTTAACGGACCATTGTTTAATTTTCTATGCTTGTCTGGCTGGGGAAGAGATAAATATTACCTTGTGGAGAATAAGATTTCTATTCCCTTTAAGGGGGTTGGTGGTAAAATATGGCCGGGAAGCGGCACTCTGTCCCTCCTAATAGGCAGTGCTGCTAATTAAAAGTGTTGGAAGGGACATCCATCCCCCAGCCTGTGATTCATTCAGCATTATCCCTGGCAAACTAGGAATAGATATTGGAATGAATGCTTCTAATTTGTCAAAAGAAGAGGCGTTTTCAATTGTGTCTTCCTGGCTCCCCGGATGAAGTACATAATTCAGTGTTGCCATTATTTAAAAGTTTCGGACCTCAAAATAATAGCACCTGCTCCTTAAGCTCGTAAATCTCCCAGTCTGTTTCCTATGTAAACATTCATCTTACACATGATTTGACTTCACTTTCCACTACGGAAGGTGGTTCCTTCTGGTAAATATATTGAAACAGGGGCATCTGAAGAAAGAATGCTAGCACAGTTGTGCTTAAAATCAAACCAATCTGAGATAGCCTAATAGGTGAGGCTGAGATCCGGGCAGGGAAATGTAAGACTCCGAATGACATTTACTAGGTACTTAAAGAAAAGAAGAAAGAGAGTCAATATTCTCTTCCTCCAGCCACAAACATGGAGTAGGCCAGAGAAAAGCCACCGCAAGCTCCAACTCCCAAAGGCTCCATGACCCCACCCCAGGGTGTTTTACGGAGGAACACAAAGCACGAAAGCCATCACTTGGAGAGGACCCGAGACAGGAGAGAGCAAATTCCCCAGAGAGGAAGCTTCTGCTCACACCAGCAAGCCCCACTTTACCTTTGAGTTGTGCAACAGAGCCCCTCAGTCAGGAAGAGTTGGAGTCAGGGTTCACCACCATGTCTTGCAGAAAGCTAAAATCAAATAAAATACAGCCTTAAACAAAAAGTAAACATTCATGATGTAATAGGTTTATTTTTCTTCTCTCTCTTTCATTCTAGAAACATTTACTAAGTTGCTACCATATGCCAGGTAATGGAAATCAGAGATGGATAAAACAAAATACCATCACCACCACCAACGAAAAAGACAACAAATGCAGCCTATTGCAATTACTGGGCAAGAAGTGGGGCAACATGCCTCTTAGGTAGGAGGGATCAGGATATGTGTGTGTGTGTGTGTATGCTCATGCACTCATATACATAGAAGCAGGGGAAAATTTGGGAAGAATGTTCCCATATTTGTGATTTGACTTTATTAAAGGCTTGAGCTCTTGCCATAAAGAAGAGGGCGCCATAGAAAATGTCAAGAGCCTGAAAAGTGATCATCCCCTTTAACCTGTAATTCACCTTCAGGATTCCTTCCCAAGGAAGCAACCACGATGGCAGGCCGATACTGATGCGCAGAGATGCTCATCACAATGTGACGTGTCAGAGGGAAACAAGCACCAGAGGAATGATGGAGAGAATGCTGGTATGTCTACAGAGTCATCTTATGCAAACTATTATTCAGAATGTGGGAAAATATGTATAATAATATTGTTTATAAGATTTTAGCTCATTCTTATAAGAGTTGGTCTTAAAAAATATTCCAAAAGAGTGGTTATCTCTTTGTAGCATGATTGTAGGTCATTTTTCTCTTGTTACTTTATGCTTTCCACATTTTCTATAAAGACCATGTCTTATTTTTCTAGACAGAAAGCAAACATACAAACAGCAGTTTCAGCTGCATCATTATCAGTTCTGTCCTACTTTCCCTGAACCCCTCTATTTAATTGGGAATCCCATGGCCATCCTCCCAAGCAATAATTCCACTCAGAAGGTAACATTGCATTGAAATGATCCAATTCCATCTCTGCCTCCCTCTGGCTTTGAGCTCCACTGAGGAAGTTATCACACCTTTTTAACCCTTGGTTCTGTGAACCTAGCCCATAGATGAACTCACAGTGGTCACTCAATCAATGTTTGCTGCATAAAAGAAGGAATGAGTGAGTGAATAAATGAATAAAAGCCTTAAATGAAGCTGTCATGACAAAAATTACATTAAGAAAACTGTTCATTCAAAATAATCAGTGACAATAAAAGTTAAGTTCCATTTGGATTCACAGAAGATAGATGGCAAGCAGAGAGCAAGCAATTTTTCAGGAGAGACAGTGGAACCTAGAAAAAGCCCATGTTTTTAGAAAAAAAAACAAAAAACCTTAACATAATGGAATCTCACAGCCTACTGATCTTCCAATGTATTCCAAAACCAAGAATCTGTTTAAGGCAGAAATATTTATCGAGTACAATATTCCATTACAGCAACTCTGTTATTTTACGTGTTTGAAGTTACATATACATAAACTAAGTGGTAGATACTTGTTATTATTTTTAATCAGCCATGGCTGGTTGACTTCCTGCTAAAAAAAAAAAAAAGCTACCGGATAGATTATTGTAATGTTTTATAAAAATTCAATTTAGTTTATTCATTAAACAAGGGAAATATCACCCAGATAATTTGCTGTTATGTTCCTCTGGAGGCAGACATGATTTGAATTCCACCTCTGTCTCTTAAGATCTGGGTAATTGTGGGCAAGTTATTTTACCTCTCTAAGGCTCAGTTTTTCTATGTATAAAATGGGATAAAAATAACACCAACCTGATATGGTTATTGTACAAAACAAATAAAATCAGAGAAAGCAATGGCTGCCCAACCAGACTTCAAGCTCATATCTGTTTACATCCACACCAGGAACTCAGAAACGTGCACAGGTCTTCCTTTTTGTGATGTGCCATGAGATATGTTAAGCGCTGCACAAATGTCTCATTTCATCCTCATATTATCTGTTACGAGGAAGTACTATTTTTCTACTTTATAGAATAAATTTTTCTGTAATATGAATAGTAATGTACCCAATTTAATTTCTGATTTTAGTTATTTGAGCCTTTTCTCTTTTTTCCTCAGCCAATCTAGCTAGCTAAAGGTTTGTAAATTTTGTTGGTTGTTTTGAAGAACCAACTCTTGGTTTTGTTGATTTTTCTCTGTTGTTTTTCTATTCTCTATTCTGTCTTCTTTTGGCACTTTAAAAATGAGGCAATGGATGTCCAATTTAAAAACATTTACTAAGTGTCTGAGTCAAAATTCAAACCTAGAATGTCTGGCTTCACATTCCAATCTTATCAATAGTTATGAAGAGAAGGCACTGAGTCTACAATTCTGCATCCATTCTTTGACTCACAACAAAATTCAGCTTACAATTTTGTTATTTCACACCTACTGTTATTTGATATGCTATGGATTAAACTTATTCCCTCATAGTCACACTTAAGTAGCCTCCTATTTCTTTTCTTATTAAATATTTCAAGCATGAAGTTGAGTATAGACATAATTATAACAAAAACCTATATATCGCCATCCTGCCTACTCACATATGACCATCTGCCATATTTGCAGCTGACTTTTCCTTAAAAATTATTATGGATAAAAGCAAAATCTCTCATGCATTCTTTCGTAATTCTACAAAGACAACTCTTCTCCTAAGTTTTCATGCATGTATTTATGCTTCTAATACATGTTGGCATCTATAAATGATATATATCATTGTTTTGCATCCATCTCAAGCCTGCTTATCTTGTTAAATACAGCTTTTGCCACTTTAAAGTTTTTGCTACTTTGATAGAATTAGCTTTAATTCTTTCATTTTAGTATTTAGATAGTATCTTATCATATGTTTATATTCTCACCTAATCATCCATACTGATGGACATTTGAGCTATTTCCAAATTGTGCTAATACAAGTAATGCTGCAATAGACATTGTTAGACTTTTTGGACATGTGTGTATGTGTGAGATTTCTTTGCAGACTTTCTGGGTCACACCATGCTCTTCTCTAATTATTAGTAAGATTAAAAATTATTTTAATATTTTTATATTATTATCTTAGGTTTCTTCTGCAATTTGCTTTTTAATATACCCATTTTTTCTATTTAATTGTTATAGGAGAGAGAGTGTACATACTAAACAAATAAAGTAAAATATCTAATATGTCAGATGGTCATCTGTGCCATAGAAAAGCCAGAGGAAGAGACAGGGCATGAAGGGTGCTGGGGTAGGAGTTCAATTTTAAAAGTTAGTTAGGAAAGACCTTACCTAGAAGGTGACATTTAGCAAAGTCCTAAAATCTGTGTGGGCACAAACCATGGGAAGAAACAACAAAATGATACAATGATAGTATTTGATCAATATATGTGGTGGTACACAGGGATTTGTCATATTTACGTTCTATGCTAATTTGCTCACTTAGGATACAGCCCTTTTGTAATTATGTATGTTGTGACTATTTTCCTAGTCCAAAGCTTGTCTTTTTACTTTGTTTATAATGACATATAAGCTCTTTAAATTTTAATGTAATAATTAGCATTTACCATTAAAGTGTTCTTTTTTTGTTTTGTTTTATTAAATCAATCCTTTCTTACCCCTAGATCATAAAAACATCATCCAATAGTTACTTCTAAAGTTTTAATGTTATTCTGTTTGCATTTAATGCACTTGGAATTGATATTCTTTATATTATGTGAAGTCAGGATTCAATCGATTTTCTGTATAGATATTGTCTGAGTACCATTTATCTTAGTTCATGATTTCTGCATTAATTTGTAATACCATATCTATCATATACAAAGTTTCCAGTCAGTATAGTCTGTTTGGGGGTTCTAGATTTTATTTCATTGGTCTAGTTTTCTGGGACAATTTATTTCCTTGTGAAAATACCCATACTACCTTAATTACTAAATTTTATCCTAAATTTTCACAGGACCTATCCACCTGTCAATTCATCTGTAGTTCCACCTGTTGATCAACTGATTGATGACTGATCCATTGAACCATATATTGATCCATTCATCATTAATATTCATAAATATTTATTGAGACCCTAATGTTCAAAACACAGGTTTGGTCACTGGAATTTAATAGTAAACTAAACAGAGTCCTGCCCTCATGAACCATCCACTCCAGGGGATGGAGACACACACGAATGAGTGATTAAGTCTAGAGTATGTCAGATGGAGATAAGTAGCATGAACAAATGTGAAGTAGGAAATGAGGACCATATAGAAGGTAAGGATAGGAATTGGGACTAGGAGTTCCAATTCTGTCCCCAGCACTGTATCATCACCAACACATGAGGGCTTCCTGTGTCCTCATGAGATCTGCCACATGCACACAGCAGCTACATGTTAGGGTTACCACCTTCACATAATCCCCCAAACTCTATGGCCATTTGGATAGGGGTAGCAGAGTTGTTATGTATACTCTTTATATCTAGGAACAACACATTAGGGTTTGCTAATTTGCATACATCCAATCAAAGCAAAGGTGTGAGCAGAAACTCCCTTAGGGGAGCCAATCACAGGGAAGAAGATCTTCCTATGGAGTGTGAGGACCCTGAGCTTTCACAGCTCCCACTGCAGGGCCTGCTGACCCTCCCCTCTCCTGATGCTCCAGGCAGGGTCTGGCTAAGGGTTTAGAGCTTGTTCTAGCAAGAATCCTCCTGTTAGATCCAATCAACAGAGTCAGTTTAGCAGCAACCAAAGCAGTGGCAGCATCCATACCATCCACAAGGCAAGAAGGAGGCCAGCAGAGGTGCCAACTAGAGGTTGGGTACTGTGACCTTTTACCTCTACCCCAAATGAATATGTTTGAGTGTGTGTGGTGTGTGTTAATAAGAATAAGGATTTAGTCAAGAGAGGGTAAGTACTTTCATGTTGGATATTTCTTTGCTATATTGAGTAATTTTATAATACATATAAATAATTGGAAAGGATTATTTTATTTATTACATCAGAGATGACAGATGAAGATAATACAGTTCATATGTCTTAGACCTCCCCTCCCCAGTACCTTTGACAGACTGATTCACCTGTTCATTTTCCCATCCATCCATCCATCCATCCATCCATCCATCCATCCATCCAACAATCCATTCTTTCATTCAATAAATTTTTGATCCCTATTACACAATGGTGCTCACAGTCAAATAGGGACAGACAATTAACAATGACAACCGATTGTAATTGTTTCTAAGTAGTGGCTATTAAGAAAACACAGGGGCTGCCTTGAAGAAAAGTCCATGTACTCCACTTCAAAGCCAGTTAAAAGAAAAAAAAGCAACTTTGGCACCATTGCCCTATCTATTCCAATTACTCTGGGTCTTCTAGCATCTTTCCCACCTTTGCTCCTGAGTCTGGCAATATTCCTGTGTCTACTGTCTTTACATCAATTTCCCTGTCTTGTTCCCTGCTTTGCTCTTGGTCTTAATGGACTATGGGCCTCATCAGCTGTGGCTTTCAGCACTTCTATACACATGACTTTTCTCCATTCTCTGGGAAGTGTCATTTTGGGCACTTAGGTAATGCACTGGCCCAGTTCTGTTCTCTGGGAGCCCCCTGCCCAACCCTTTAAGCCAGATGAAGCAGCCTGTATGAATGTATAAGAGGCTCCTAGGTAAAAGTTCCTTTGTCCTATAACCCAACACTTCCAAATGTGCCCTGGAGGCACAGCTACCCAGCCCAAGGCTGCCTGCCATGGTGTCTGATGGTTGAAATTAAGGGCAGTGGGGCAGAAGGCAGGTCTGCTGACACCACAGTTCAACAAGCTTGCACTGAGGCTGTAAAACATCCTTGTGGAGCACACCAGTAAACTGTCCCACTAATTAGTTTATTATTTCATTTGAGAGATCAAATACATAAATAAAATTAATAAACCCTGCAAAATAAGTGCACCACTGGAAATAAAAGTATTTCTCAGGTCATTGCCTTAAACACAGACATTTCCATGCTAGAATAATACTAACACAAGAAAGGCAAATGGTGCTGTCTTACAGGCTGGAGCATACCAGCAACAGCTGGGGGCTGGGGAAGCAGGGTTGCACAGTCTTGGGATGAGCCAGAAAACATGGATAGTGTTCTCTCCTCTGTCATTACTTCCAGTGTGACCTTGAATAAGTTGATTTTCTCCCTGGCCCCCACCAATAGGCTCATTTACTTGTGAGTAAAATAAGGGGGTTGGGCGATTTCTGAGATTTATTCCAGCTAGGACATTTCATGATTCTGGGAATCAAATGAAAACCAAAATCTGGTTATCATGAGCTTAGTCAACAAATAATGCATTATGAAAATCAATGAGATCTGAGAATCCATTGTAATATTCCAGTATGGAATTAAAAAGTTGGAGAAATCTTAGAAAACATCTAACCTATCATTCACTTATACATGAAGGGAAGAAAAGAGGACAGACCTTGCATTCATCAAGGGCCAATTATACATCAAGAACTATGCTAACATTCACATATCAACTTCAAGAAACATAAGCTCAGGGAACAAATGAAACGTGGCCAAGAGAACAGCAAAACTGGGTATCCTGCTCCACAGAGAACAGCAAAGAAAACAGCAAAACTGAGTATCCTGCTCCCTAGACAAGGCTTTTCCACAAAATGTGTTTGATTGTCCAGAGTCCTATTGGGATTTCAGGCTGAGTTGCTCACTGCCAAGCAGCTCACAGGTCTCTTGAGAGATCTCATGGGTGGTGGCTCCCTGTGCTGGCCCTGGTGTACATCATTCGCACAAGTGCCAATGGCAAAAGGAATAGTGCAGTAGAGATGGGGAGCCCAGCCAGGGAAGGTGGGAGGCACTGTGGTGTAGGGAAAGGACAGGAGCTTTGGAGCCAAATAAAGCTGCAGTCAGATATTGACTCTCTCTGTATAACCTTGGCCCTGGTATTGCACCCCACCGAGCCCTGGTTTCCTTAACTACAAAATGAGGATAATCTTGATCTTGCATTGACTTTTCTGACCATCTACCACCTGCCTTCACACCACTTATAGTGAACCCTTCTCTAGAATTATCCCCAGAGAGAAAATGCTACAACATTACAGTAATAACGATTTCACCCAAAGGGTCTTAAAACCTGTTTTGTGCAGCCCCTGCTTTGTCTCTAACTCACTAGGACACAGTGCAGTGGGCTTCTGGTGGAGGGAAGTAATGAAAGCAAAGGTCCTGGTGAGTTTCAGTCTCAAGAATGGAAGGAAGGATGGGACTTAAGAGTGACTGTAATAATGAAAGACACAGAAATTAGGAGAAGATTTAGTATCTTGACTAGGGAGTCAGAGAGATTTCTGGCTTCTCAGAGTTTTTTGTTGTTGTTGTTTGTTTTTGTTTGTCTGTTTTATAATTAAAGAGATATCACCTCCCCCAGTTTTTTGAGTCAAAGTAAAACAGATCTATTAGCCCAAAAAGCTCTGTTTAGAAATTGTTGCATCATTCATTCATTTGGTACACAGACACGCAAGGCAATGATACAACTGCTCTTTATTTAGAATAATGTTTGAAGGATTCTGGAAGCACAGTGAAAGGAGCATGTAAAGTCAAGTGGTAGATCTGGGATAGAGATGGCTTCACAGGGAGGGAGTGACTCTCGAGCTGTACTGGTAGTTTATTTAGGCTGTTAGAGATGAAAGAGACCAGTGCAATCCAGATGGCAGAGGGAATGGTGCAGTCACGATGGAGAGACCAACTCAGGGAGATTGCACTCAGGGGTCAAAGGGTTTGGTATGTGTACAAATAATCCATGGGAAATGCAAGGCTGGGGAAAATCCTTTGCTATTTACCAGTATTCCTGACCAATATAGTGAAATTCCAAATTCTTTCTGTTTTCCCTCGCCAATGGTTTAATATCACTTTGCAATTGGAATCACCATATTGATACTGAAGGGAGCCAATCATATTGATACTGAATTCAATTGTCCCAAGAATTTGAAAAAACAACAGCATTATATCTCATGGTGTATACATAGATGCTCAGAGATAAAAAGGGACTTGTCCAAAGTCACACATTAGTAAGAGGTAAAGATGGGATTCAAAGAACTTCAGACTTCAGATCATCAACTTTTTCTACTAAACATCAATAATCTGAACATTTATGACTCATATTTTTTAGACTTCCTATATTATACAATACCTTACTTTGTTAATTACATATTTTAAATTATTTATGGTAATGAGAGTTGAATAGCTTTCTCTACCAATATTTTCTATCATATGGTTTTAAGAAAAACTCCACAATGCCTCATTCAATGTTGAATAAAAGGCATATTAAGACGTATCTCAGGCTATATAAACAACCACTGCTGGGTTAATTTATATTACTTTGTAGTATTCATGTGATTAATCTTCATTAATATAAACTTCTTCTTTGTTGGGGTGCTATGTACAATTTTCAAATGGCTAATTAAAATAAATAAGAGCAGCATGAGATCAAAGGCGGTAACCAGAACTTGAGTTCAATTCTCAAAGGTCAGTTTTTAATATAAATGTAAATGCAAATGTTAGCTGATAAGATAAAGTGGGGGTAGAAGAGAAATCCATGCTGAAGTCTTAGCGCCCATAGGAGGCAACATGGGGTAGTGAGAAGTGCATACCTTTGGAGTAAAACAACTTAAAATTAGAACAAGCCTTCAACCATCTGAAGTTCAGTTTCCTCTTTCATAAAATGAGGTTGCTCTGGGATTAAATGAAAGAATGTATGTCAGCAAGGGCTTGATTCATGTAAGCCTTACATCTGTTATTAGTCCCCTGAGCCACAGCCTCCACACCTGTAGTTGATCTGAAAAATATAGCTTTGTGGGAGCAAGACAAGTTGATGAAGACAAAGCAAAGAGTTGATTTTTTTAAACTAAATTTTTGGTCGTATATTAGGAAAGAAGCCATACGTATGTATTCAAGTAACTCTAAGACTTATAAATTGTGTGCTATTTGCCCTGGAAATTTGGGCTCCTGCCACATTGTAGAAATACTTATCTTTCTTTTCCAACACATGCACCGCTGGGTAAATTGCTCCTTTTAAATTATTTCAAGTAGTAATGCAAACATTTATAATGTTAAGCCAAAATAAATCCCATGCCATAAGTAAATACAAAGGTTTGAAGGGCAATTTGGGCAATATAATAAAAGCCTTAAAATTTGGTTAAACCCATGATCCACCTTTAGAAATTCACTGTAAATAATTATCAATATGTTCAATGTTTCAGTCATAGAGATGTCTATATATCTTTATAACAGTGAAATATTAGGAACAGAGATTCAATAATGATGGCCTGGATAAATAAATTTTACCTATTCATATTATGAAGCCATTAAATGGATAATAAAAAATATTTCATATCACTAAAATGAATTCTTAACATTCTAAATTTAAAAAAGGGGGACAGTAAAATGTATGATATGACTACTTTTGTAAAATTACTTCAGTATATAAGAAGAAGATGAAAGAAAATGCCCCAAGTGTTATGAATAATTATCATGTATAGGGGAGAATTATTTTTTTTCTTGCTTATTTGTATTTACTAAAATTTCTACCATAACTTACTTTTTATTTTAGAAGCTATGGACCCTCTCAAATTTACATTAAAATCCATGCCATAAACAACTTGAAAACAACACTTTGGAAAAAAATATTTGTATAGAAATATTTAACAAATGCAATATGTTTATGTTATAAAAGTTAAGCAAATTTACAGGAAGAATATTTTGATACCCTAATAGATAAATGAGGAAAGGATGTGAATAAAATTACTAATATAATGAATGAATATATATGTGAAAATATTCAAGCTTAGAAGCAATCAGATACATGTAAATTAATAAAATTTGGTGATTTTTTTAAAAAAAATGTATGAAGTTAGCATAATCTAAATAAAAAGAGACAACCACTTAATAATCAGTGGTAGTAGGGAAAGAAATAGATTTTTGCATACATCATAGGTAGAAGTTTAAAATGGTGCAATACTTTTGTAAAATACATGAGCAATGTTTATCAGCTTTCTTCAATATTTGTATATTTTGACTAAATGAGTGAATCTACTTTGGGAATTTGGGAATTATTTTACTTTTTGGAGTGATTTAGAAATCACTCTAGATACAGAATCTTTATTATGAACAAAAATGGTCAGCTAGCATTATTTATGACAGGATAATTGGAAATAAGTGACTATCTGTAGGAGAGATAGTGACATTTTTTTTACAGAACAGGATATAGCTATTAAAGCAATAATTAAGAATGCTACATAGTAAAATGAAATGTGTATGATATTTTAAGTAAAAAAACATGACTCACAACAAATTTATGTGTACACTTCAACACACACACACACACACACATACATGCTCACTCACTCATGTACAGAAATACAACCTGTAAGGAAATACATCAAGAATTTTTGAAGGTGTTATCTTTGGGTTGTAGAATTCAGTTTTTCCTTCTGTCCGTTTTCTTTTTCTGTGTGTGTGTGTGTGTGTGTGTGTGTGTGTGTGTGTGTGTGTGTGAAAGACAGAGAGAGGGGTGGGGGGAGAGAGAGAGAGATCCTTGACTGAGATTGGGTTAATTTTATAATTTGGAAAAACCTCTCTATGAAATAAACATAGAATCATTTTTTTTTTTTTTGTCTTCTTGAGCTCCTAGGAAAGTCTAGAGAGGCTAGCCTTCAATGTAGAAAGAGTTAGAGAAATATTTGCCTGTTGAACTCTCTAAGTTAAGAAAGTTTCTAGAGGAAAAGCAAAGCAATAGAAGTTTAAGGTAGTTTACAATCAATTTAAAGTCTGGTAGGTATATTAAATCAATTTTATGGGAAGCATATTCAGCTGAAGAGAACCATGAATGGAAGTAGGAAGATAAATGGTATTTCTTTATCTTTTAAATGTGTGCTTAGGGAACAAAAGGAGGAGGGTGACCATAATGTACAGAGAAGGCATTAAAATAGAATATCAAAGCAGGCAGGCACAATATAATGCATCACTGTTCTTCCCTCAGCTAGTGTAGATTTATAAAATAAGTTGGGGCCATGTGTGAGGCCAACAAAGTTGGAACTGGCTAATGAGCTTCCTAAGAAAAAGCTTTGGCTTGGATGCTTGTTGGCTGGATAACAGAACTGGGAGAGAGATGCAGGCTGATCTGCACCCTAATCCCACTTGTCACTATGTCATTGCCAACCTCCGTGGGACTCAGTTTCCTGATCTATGCAATGTGTTCATTCATTCATTAAACATGTACTGAGTGCTCCGTACTGTGCTGGGCAGCAGGATTCAATTTAAACAAGATAGACCATGGGGCCTTTTCTGTCGTAGATGTGAGTGGGGGAGACCCCACTGCAGAGGAGTGTAAGTGGGTGCTGCAATAAGACCCCATGGTTACAACCCCAGTTCTAGCCTGGAAGCTCCTACCTCAAACACTGTCATCACTTGGCTTCTGCATTTGCACTTTCTCCTGTTACCCTTTCTTCATGCTGCTTTTCTGACCTTTCCTGTGATCTGTATTCCCAATGTTAATGTTCCAGAGGCTCCTTTCCCAGCCTCTTTTCATCTCTAACTACACTTGCCCTTTAGGTTTTTAACACCAGTCTTGTGACCATAAATACCATTTTATATCATGATAATTTCTGGGTTTAGATCTCCAGCCTGATATATCACTTTAACTTCAGACTCAACACTCCATTCATTTAATAGTTATCTTCAAGGTTAAATGTCCAAGAAATAAGTCTTGATTTGGGCTCACCCCCAATCAAACCCCCGTTTTCCTGAAATCTTTCCCTTTCGGAAAATGGCTACTCCATTCTACACGTTACTGAGGCTAACTTTGACTCTTCTCTTTTTCTTTTTCCAAACCCCACATCTAATCCATCAGCATATCCTATTGGCTCTACCTTCAAAATAGATTCAGATTTCAACGCCCACCCTTTCTCCTGCTTTTACCCTATTGTGAAAAACCATAGCCTTTCACCATGATTATCCCAATAGTATTCTCACTGATTTCCTGCACATTATTATCCCCTATCTGTCTCCTCTCAACAAAGTAACAAGGCTAACTCTTAAAAAATGAGAGAGTTTTCCTACCATTGTTTCTACTCTTACTAAGTATAAAAGCCAAAGAACTTCATATGGCCAGTAAGCCCCTACCTTTATCCAGCTGTGGGCTCCCGCTCTGACTTCATCTCCTACTGTAGTCTCCTGGTCCAAAATGCTCTAACGCTCTTCATATACCAGCTCCATTTGCTGTTCCTCCAACATGCCTGTGTTAGGGCTTTTGAACTGACTATTCTCCTTGATCGAAAAGCATGTTTTTTTTTTTATATTCCACACAGCTTGCTCCCTCACTGCCTTCATATATCTGCTAAAATGACCTTCCATTATTGGAGAGCTTTCTCTGATTACTCTACATAATATTTCAGCCCACATCCCCAGGGCTACTGCTTTGCAAAACTCCAGGGAGTAGCATTCATCATAGTCAATGTAAATTGTGTTCCTTGGAGTTGGGCAGTGCACAGTCTAAGGAGCTATATGCAATAGCCCTGTCCATCCCTATGTCTTACTCTGCTCTGTTCGTCTTCGTAATTCTTAGTGCTACCAGAAATAGATTTTTAGTTAATTATTGGTTTATTATCTCTCTCATCCCTAGTGCAGTTGACCCTTAAACAATGTGGGGATTGGGGCACCAAAACCCCTCACAGTCAAAAATCTACATATAACTTTCAACTTGCCAACAACTTAACTACTAAGAGTCTACTGTTGACTGGAAGCTATCAGCAGCTGAGTGACACATGCTTTGTACGGTACACATATTATATACTGTATTCTTACAATAAAGTAAGCTAAGGAGGAAAATGTTATTTAAGAAAACCATAACAAAGAGAAAACACACTTGTAATATTTACTGAAAAAAGTCTACGTATCAGTGGACCCATTCAGTTCAAATCCAAGTTGTCCAAGGTTCCACTGTGTAAAGAAAGGTTCCCCAGAGCATGGTCTGGCCTGTTTTGTTTACTGTGTCTCCAGAGATTAGAACAGCACCTGTCTTGTAATAGATACTTAGTAAATGTAAATGACTTATGATGGTTACTTATCATCTAGGCTTGCCCTGACCAACATGGTAGCCACTAGCAAAATAAGATTATTGAGCAGTTAAATATAGCCAGTGTGACCAAGACATTAAATTCTAATTTTTTACATTGATTTAAATTTTAAAATGGAAGGGGTGTGAAATATATTTCCATTAAAATCAACTTTGTTTGTTTTACTAGAGGCCCATTGCATGAAGATTCATGCAATAGTCTTCCTTCTCCTGGCACCGGTTTCCCTCCAGCACCTGGGACCCAGGCTTTCACTCCAGCCGCAGTGGAGAAGCCAAGGCTCTTCAGTCTTTAGTGTTCAGTCTTTGCTCTGTGCCTGTGTATGCAAAATAACCCACCATCTTTGTTGGTTAATTTGCATACTCACTCCTGATTGGCTGTTGGGCATTGTGGAGGTACGGTCAATTTGCATCTTTCTCTTTTATTAGTGTAGATAGTACCATATTTCATTTCAACCATTACATTGTGTAAGGTATCATTTAAGTTTGATTCTTTTTACTTTTGTAATATGGATACTAGAAAATTTAAAATCACATGCATGGCTTACATTAGAGTCCTATTGAAAGGCACTGTTCTAGTTTCTTCATCTGTAAAAGGACATTAATGACACCTCCCTCATTGGGGCATCAGAAAGTTTAAATAAGTTAACAGAAGTATAGCACCTGGCATAGTGCCTGGTACATAATAATTGCTCAGCAATGCTAGCCATTACTGAGTCATTACTATTGTTGTGATAGTTATTATCATGATTAATGAATATAGAGCATACAGGTATACATAATAGGGACGGATTCTTATATTTGAGTGAAAAAAAGGCTTCCTTTTGAAATGTGCTTGAGCTAAATTCTAAAGGATAATTATGAATAGATTAAGTAAATTTTAAGAGGGGAAATCGGCAGAAGATGGTGTCTAAGCAAGGGACAATGCCACAGTTCACACGTGAGCCTTTCTGACCCTAAGCCTGTGCTCTGAATCGGCATATGATATTGCCTCTTAATAAATCTGTATCAATTGAAATGAAACATAAGACTTAAAAAGAGATTCTCCAGATCCTAAAATGGGCCCATTTAACCACAAGATAAGCCACTTTTTATTTATTTATTTAAATATATTCCATTGATTTTTCACAGAGAGGAAGGGAGAGGGAGAGAGAGCCAGAAACATCAATGAGAGAGAAACATCCATCAGCTGCCTCCTGCACACGCCCAACTGGGGACGTGCCCACAACCAAGGTACATGCCCTTGACCAGAATCAAACCTGGGACCCTTCAGTCCACAGGCCGATGCTCCAACCACTGAGCCAGACTGGTTAGGGCAAGATAAGCCACTTTTGATGTAATGTCTGACGACCCCTGGAGCACTATTTGGACTTATTATTTGGTATGTGAGAACTCCATATGATAATCTCTAAAATATTTTACTATAATCCTAAAGAAAGACATATACATATTGTAAATCTACATCTAGACACTCTGTAAATAGACAGATTATGAGATTCCCATGACATATTTGATTGCATTTATGATCACACTGGCTCCAATAATTACCTTGAGTGGTGGCAGTGCTGAACCTGTAATTCAATGCTCCTCAAACCTGGGATCAAGGCCCATGGAAGGCAAGACAGAGACCTACAAGATGTTATTTTATATTTTTTACTTTTAAGGGAGTTAACGCACAAGACTTAGCCAACCTAACTCTATCTCAGTGCTAAGACAGGGAGCTGAGGAGAGAGAAAGAGAAGTCCATTTGATTGGCACAACCCAATTCAGTTTTAGTCAAATGCTTTGGATTGCTCCAGAAAACACACACATCACATTCTGTGAAGTGATATACACATAGGTATTATGATTTTCTTTATATATGTGAATATACATATATATATATATATATATGTATATATATTCTAGCTGTCATAAACATACTTTACATGATAACTTGCCATAATATTTGGAGAATGTTATTTTAGCATCTTTAAATTATCTGGATCCCCCCCCCCACCCTCCCTTTGAAAAGTGTTCTTAACTCCCTGCTGCACCTAGAGGGACCATTCTAATTGGCCTCAAAATATTCCCCAGGGTTAAATTAATTTGTGTGAACCTCACAGCTGGACAGCTGCCCAACATTATATACTAGCAGCTGTTAGACACAATAAACCAAGAATCAGATTTTCTTGCAGCAAAAATAAAATTTTAACAATGCCGCTCCTTTCCACAGAAGCAAAATATAAGATTTGATTTCTGTATGAGGAGATTTGTGATAGAAACCTCCTCGAAGGAAGTGTGTCATTTTCTAAGTCAAGGCCCTGTCCTGCCACATTATTTAAGCACAACATGACATGGAAATATATTTAATAGGATTTTGCTACAGGCAAACAGTCTGAAAAAAAAGTATAGAGATTCAAAGACTTTGCTGTTGACTTATGCATGGAATTCAGAATTGACTAGAATTGAAATCCTTAAGACCCTCCTTGGCTCATAACAAAACCAAACAAAAATTCCTCTCATGTGTCACTACACTGGTACACTCATTATGATAATAGCCATCACATTCCCAGATACATGGAGAAGATTAAAAATGCATCTTTATATTTATTTCACATTTCAACTCCACTAAAATTATTTTTATTCAGCACACACTAAATGACTGGCACTTCACCAACCTTTACAATTTACTATTTCTTAGTAACAATAGATAGTTGTAGCACTTGCTTGGGTTCAGCACATATTTATAATTTTGCAACAATATTGCAAGGCCAGTATTTTGCTCTCACCATCTTTATCCAAGTGTTTAGAATAGTGTGGTGGTGAGTCATCTTACACCATTCAGAATAAGGGTAACCTGTAACAATGGAGGAGCAGTAAGTCAGCAAAGGCCTGCATCTCTGCCACCCCTTATGGAGCAGAGCCACTCTGCCAGCTTTGACCAGTTACCCAGGGACTCTTATCTGAGGAAGAGAAATAGCTCTACTTTGTTTAAGCCACTGTTGCTTGGTGTCTCTTTTACATGTGTTTTAATCATCAATACCCCAGCTAATGTAGATCCTGTACAAAATTGCAATCTAGGTCACTTAGAAAAGAGGGAAATTCTTTTTTCAAGAAAAAAAAAGACACCAGTAGAATTATTGGGGTAACTGTATGGAAGAAAAAGAAGAGGTGAACAAAATAAAACTCCCAGTTTTATTAATCATCACAAGATCTATATCTAAGAAGTCAAAGAATTCTGGGAAGAAGAGAGCTAGTCACTCAATCCTGAACCTGTTAACTAATGCAAAAGGGTGGGCTGAATATGACAGAATGTTTTCATGAGTAAAGGCAATTCCAGATCCATGGTAGGCACAAAACAAATACTTGTAAAATTTAATGGACATTTCAGCTTTATAATAAAAATATTGAGTTTAATATTAATCATTTAGACCAGTGGTCGGCAAGTTTTTTCTTTAAGGGTCAAATAATAATAATAGTAATAACATAATAATAATAAAAACATTTAACACTTTGTGACCAACAGGCAAAGTCAAGTATATTACGTAGTTACTTGTATGACCATTTAAAATGTAACTACTTAAACATGTAAAAACCATTCTTAGCTTAAGCCTCAGACCAGATGTAGTGTGCAGGCTGTTTGTCTGTCCCTGATTTAGACCAATGAGGCAACAGAATACTAAGGATAGTCTGACTCCAGAAAAAAACCCCGAAGTCTAAAAAATTAAAATTAAATCAACTTTTTTTTAAAAAATAAATCTTTGTTGTTCAGATTATTACAGGTGTTCCTCTTTTATTTTTCCCCATAGCTCCCCTCCACCTGATTCCACACCCCACCCCATGCTCTTACCCCCCGCCACTGTCTTCATCCATAGGAGTAAGATTTTTGTCCAATCTCTTCCCGCACCCCTCACACCTGCTTCCCCTGAGAATCGTCGGTCCACTCCCTTTCTATGTCCCTGATTCTATTATATTCACCAGTCCATTCTGTTCTTCAGATTTTTCATTCACTTGATTTTTAGATTCACTTGTTGGTAGATATGTATTTGATGTCATTTTGTTGTTCATAATTTTTATCTTTACCTTTTTCTTCTTCTTCCTCTTCTTAAAGGATACCCTTCAGCATTTCGTGTAATCCTGGTTTGGTGCTGATGAACTCCTTTAGCTTTTTCTTGTCTGTGAAGCTCTTTATCTGACCTTGAACTCTGAATGATAGCTTTGCTGGGTAGAGTAATCTTGGTTGTAGGTTCTTGCTGTTCATCACTTTGAATATTTCTTGCCACTCCCTTCTGGCCTGCATAGTTTCTGTTGAGAAATCAGCTGACAGTCGTATGGGTACTCCCTTGTAGGTAATTAACTGTTTTTCTCTTGCTGCTTTTAATATTCTCTCTTTGTCTTTTGCCCTTGGCATTTTAATTATGATGTGTCTTGGTGTGGTCCTCTTTGGATTCCTCTTGTATGGGGTTCTGTGCGCTTCCTGAACTTGTAAGTCTGTTTCTTTCACCAGGTAGGGAAAGTTTTCTGTCATTATTTCTTCTAATAGGTTTTCAATATTTTGCTCTCTCTCTTCTTCTGGCACCCCAAAAATTCGCATGTTGGTTCGCTTGAAGTTGTCCCAGAGGCTCCTTACACTATCTTCATATTTTTGGATTCTTTTTTCTTTTTGTTTTTCTGGTTGGATGTTTTTTGTTTCCACATATTTCAGATCTTTGGTTTGATTCTTGGGGTACGTTGATCTACAGTTGAGTTTCTGTATATTCTTTATTTCAGACAGTGTATGATTCATTTCTGACTGGTCCTTTTCCATTTTTTTGGCATTCTCATTAAGGTCCTTGAAGGTCTCACTAAGCTCCTCAAAAGTGTCATCAAGTTTCTCAGCGGTTTTTAGAATATTCTTGAGTAACCTTATAAATGTGGTTCTGAACTCTTTGTCATCCAGTAATTTGCTTTCCTCCGTTTCTTTCATTTGTGACATGTTTCTTTGTTTCTGCATTTTGGCTGCTTCCCTGTGTTGATGGACTGGCTTTGTGTAGTAGGTGACCTATAGGGGGCAGTAGCTCAGCCTCCCCAATCACCTGATGTGGATGCTCTTGGTACACCCCTTTGTGGGCTGAGTGCAAAGTCTTGGTGTAGTTAAGCCTTAATTACTGTTGGTACACTGGGAGGAATTGACCTCCAGGCCAATTAGCTGTGAGCACTCCCTGTGTCTATAATGGAAGAACTGCTGTGCTGAAGACACGCTTATGGGGCAGGACTTGTTTCAGTGGGGCTTTGGTGCTCACTGAGTCTGCCTCTTGAATGTGTCACTTATGGATATGAGGAGTTGAAATCTGGTGTCTCACATTGACCACTAGGTACACTGGCTTCTGGATCTCCAATGGGATGCAGGTCAGCTACTGTCTGAGGCCACTCAGCAGGAGCTACAGTGAGAGCTGCAGTTTTCTCCTCTTTGCTTGGGGTTTGGAGGTTTTGGAGCTGTCTGACCTGGGCTGCAAGTTTGCTAGGTTAAGCTGTGATAGGGCAGGCCTTTCTTATGCTAACTCAGCTGCTTGGAGCTTGGGTGGGTTTGTAGGTTGTGCAGGGCGGGGCCTCAGGGTGTCACTAGGTTAGGGCGTGGCAAACAGCAATGGCTGCTAGTTAGCCGGCTCTGCGTCCCCAACAGCATCCGCGAGTCCCGTGCCCCAGTGCAGTAAACAATTATTCCTGCGTGCAGCTATGCAAGCAAGCCACCCTCACTGGCAGACAGTCCAGCTTCTCCCCGTAGGAGTTTGGGTCCCCCGCGTCTCCCCAGAGACTGGATTTCAGAGTAATCGGGGGCTTGTCTCCATTCGGGTTGAAAAAAGCAACGCACCCAGTCGCCCGCAGCCAGCCCGGATCACGCGCCTCTGTACCTCAGCTTTTCAGCGCTCGTGCATGTCTCAATGCTCTTTTCTCTTTCCTTCTAGTTGTAGAACTTCCACTCAGCCAGCTTTCCTGTGGTTCTGGGTGATAGACGTTTTGTCTTTTAGTTGCAGTTTAAATTGTTGTGGGAGGCAGCAGTTTATGTGTTTACCTACGCCGCCATCTTGGATTCTCCCCTTAAATCAACTTTTGATGGGTCCCTATTTATTGGAAGTCCAAGTGTCTTCATGTGACCTTTCACAAGGTGACCCCAGGCTGCTGCCCTGTTGATCTCACCTAGAGATCATTCAGGCTGCTTATTATTTTCTAATCACATATACTATAGGCCTATGCACATTTGCTCACCCTCCTTTCTTTGCCCTTTCTTGCCTTGCTTGCCTGGTAATTTGCTTACATGTGAAATCCAGTTGACATATTACCTCCTATGCATAGCCTTTCCTAGACTCTGCCTCTACCTCCTGCTCTAATCAATACTACTTCTTCTGTGCTCTGATTTTACTTCTTTCCTGCCTCGATGACATGCACACTTTTCATGTGCACAAGATATGATGACTTACACATCTTTCTCTCTTCCAATTATAAACAGGGGCTGGGCTTTTCTTCAGCACGTTGGACAATGTGAACCCCATAGGAGTATTCATTAAGAATGGGGGAATGAGGACAAATATGTGATACCTTAATCAATAAAGAAAAATAAAAAAGAATGCTGTTAATTGAGAATCTGTTTTGTGTCCGGTTCTGTGCTCTTATATTCATTACCTTGTTTCATTCTAACAACTCCCGTGTGAAGTAAGCTTTAATCTCCTCATTTTATAGATGAAAAGCCCAGAAAAGTTAAATGAATTGCTAATGGTTTTATAGTTGGTAAAATGACAAAGATTGATCTCAAACCCAGTTTTGATGGACCCCAAAGTCCATGCTCTTGACCTGTTATGCTGACTCACTGATTGTTGAAGAAGCAAATTAAATCTGTAACTTGAATTAGGCTAATACCATTCCCTGCTGGAGCATTTTTAGGATTTATTTGTTGGTGGCATTGCTCTTTTTTTTTTTTTTTTTGAGAACGGTTTGCAATTAATATTACAAGTATTGAGGGGGGTGGAGGAAACCTAAGAGATTGGCTGGCCCAGCTCCCTGGTTTTTCAGATAACAATACAGTAGGGATTAGAAAGCACTTATTTTTTTACCCAAGATCACACTACTTAAACCCTGACCTCCTGCTGTCCCATCTAGAACATTCTGGGTCCTCTCCATTTTTAGATTCACGAAGTTGTCAGATATAGTCAACCTCATTTTATAGCACTGAATTGGTAGACTGAATTTTGGAATCAAGCTGAAAATAGGTTCTTTATAATAGTCAATACTGGGTTTTGTTCTTTCACTTGCATAAAATTAATAAAAATAAACAAAATGGCCTTTGGCTTCAGTTTGGAACAGTATCTTAGAGTGGGTTTGATGGACCTCTTCAAGACCCTTATAACCCTCTGACACCAGGCTTACTCTTAACATAGGACTTATCACAATGCATTGTCTTTGGTTATTTATCTATCTCTCTCACTAGACTCTGAAACCCCCCAAGAATATAGGCCACATTTATATCCCTATTACTTAGCTCCATTTTTGTCACAAAGTTAGTGAAGATCGGTGGAGGTGACTTACTGAATTGAAGTTGGACCTAGGAGATGTGGCCAAAGGAAATCAAAGGGTGACTCATCTCCTGGGGTGTGTATGAGTGAGTGTGTGTGTGTGTGTTGTGTTATTTGGAACTTACTTAAGTCATCATCATCACATATCTTCCTGTTGTACAAAGTCTTTTTTCTTGACAAGCTGTTAGAAAATGCCTCTGAGTGAGACTTTGGCAGGTATTTTTTTTTTCCCCAAGCCTGAAAATATTAGGAAAATCCAGGTGGTCAAATTCAGTGTAATCAGTGTTTCTCAGGGAAATTGTGAAAGGATGAATGCAGGCTGATTAAACAGTAAATATTTAATTTTAGATTCTGATTATTTCATATTGACATTTCAGAGCAGTAAATATTTTTATGCTAGATTCAGCCTAAACCATGAAAATAACTCCCTCAATGGCAGAGTCTGCACATATAATTGTATAATTTAATACTCTCATTTAAGCCATTTCAACTTTAAAAAATCATTTAGATTTGGAAAAGTAATTTCTTATCTGAGAAGATTCAACCTTAGTCTGGGCCATAAACTAATTAATCTTGCACACACACACACAAAAAGGCTCTCTTTTCTAAAAATGACTATTTTGATTTGGGCATTTTCCATTCTCTAGTGATAGTCAAACCCATATGGAAACAGGCAGGAACGAGTTAAACTGCAATCCTCCATGAAGAGACACTAAGTGGATACTTTTGGTTTTGCTGGAAAAGGGTGGTTTCAGACGTTTACTGTTTAGCCCCAGAGGATTATTGAGGAAATGCCTGTTGAGTAATAACCAGGCAGGTTTTCAGAGTAAACCAGCTCAGAAGATTTTAAAAATTAAGTGCATGTTGGGGGCAGGGGATGTGTTTAAAGCCATCTGGTCTCATAAACATGTAAATTATTCTATCTCAAGTATTCATGAGCATTTCATAGAAGACATCTGAAGAACTCTTTCTCATTACAAGTCCAGCACATCTTCTCATTTCTAGCGCTTATAAAAGACCCAAGATGTGATATCGTGAGGTATTTGATGGCCATTTTATTGATGAGCAGCTTGATGGTCAGAAAGGTTGGGTGATTGGCCCAAATGATACATCTAGTAAGAGTTAATGAAAAACTCTTCCCTCTCTCCGAGCTTTCTTTAGGAGTTAGTGTTTCTTCTATCTCCTACAGAGGTGAGATGACCTCTTTAATTTGTAAGTAGGTAAAGAGTAACCAAGGATGCTCACCTTCACTGTTTGTCCTCCTCTCTGGGAAGCCAGTAGTCTTGGAGAAGACTGAGTTCTCCATGCCATCAATCAGTCTTACATGGTCCAAGAGTCAACCTAATTCTGGAATCCCATCAATAAGACCACTTGGATAATAAAGCCCATCCTACAACCTGTCCTAGATTATTAATATAGATGATATTTTGGCTATTACTATTATTATTTTGCTTAATAGACTCAGAACTTACCAGGAAAAAAGGATGCTGTTTATTTTGGGTCTCCAAGTGACCACGGCCTGTGTTTCCTAATCACAGTGGGCTTCATTATGAGTGAGAAAACATACCTTTGGTATGTCAATCTCCCCTCCAGAGATTTGGGAGTTATTGTGTTTCAACAGCATAGAATAGTCATACCTCACCAGGAAGTGACAAGGGAAATAAGGTGTGGAGAAGATGAACAGAATGCTGACATATAAACAACACAACAAATAAGGAAGCTCTGTAGAGTCATTATTTAAAAAAAAGTCAGCCTAGTCATTCCTTAATAAGAGTATCCCTTGCCCAGCCAGTGTGGCTCGGTGGTTGAGTGTTGATCCATGAACAAGGAGATCATGGTTCAATTCCTAGTCAGGGCACAAGCCTGGGTGGCAGACGCCATCCCCAGTGGGGGGCATGTAGGTGTAAGCCGACCAATGATTCTCTCTCATCATTGATGTTTCTATCCCTATCTCCCACTCCCTTACTCTCTCTGAAATCAATTAAAAAAACATATTAAGAGTGTCCCTAATACATTAGTTATTACCATATATTTGCCTTACTTCCCTACTAAATTCTAATCTCTTTGAGGACAAGAATAATATCATAGCCATCTCAATGTCCTTGGTGCCCAGCACAGTTCCTGGGCATGTCAGATTGTCAGTATATGGCTGTAGAGCAGAAGCAAAATGAAGCATTGGTAATGAATACCAGAGCTCCAGTGGAGTTATTATGCCTTTGTATTATTTATAATTATCATTAGCATAAATTATACATCTATTCAGCATAAATATATACATATATTTACATTTAAGTTAACTATTTAGTAAACTGAATATAGTTCATTATGTAATAATCAGCCTTTTATTTTAAATAGGCATTTGTGTTTCAGAGGTCAGGCCCATTCAGGCAATTAATTCAGATTGCCCGAGTGCAGGAGAGAAAGAAAAGCTTTGTGTTTTGAAGATTATTTACAAAAATATCCCAAGTCTTTAAAGGAGAGAGGGAGAAATTAGGAGCTGGAAGGGCCCGACAGCCAAGGCAGTAGCACAACAGCACCTAGAGGTGGAGAACATGGCTTTAGGAAATGTACAGACCAAGGACTAAAGGCCAAAGTCTAAGGACTGGAGCCTGGGCTTCCCGGTGGAGCAGAGCATTTGAGGGGTGTAGAGCGTATTGTAATGGGAAACAAACCAGCAGCAGCATAGGCCAGGGAGGTATGGCTATAGCATAAATACTGCAGTCAGATGAGGAAGGAGAAGCAGAGCTGTCCCCATGCTGACGACCACCTACTAGTAAAAGGCAATAAGGAAAACCTGCTGCAGTGAGCAGACAGCAGGGTCCTTCCCATTTGAGGAGAGAACTCATGTTTGCAACATGGAAGACCCAGGGACAGTCTAGGAGCAGATGGGGGTGATGAAGCCTCAAAAGAGTAATGCCCGATTTTATGCCAGCATGGAGGGAGGAGGCTACAGCTGGCATTGACTCAAAAGAACAACTGAAAAAAATATGACAGCTCTTGCTCTTATATGCCAAGGTAATGGAGCAATTCATTCTTGTTATAATTTGAAGGCATTGTCCTAGGCTCAGGGATAGACTGCAAAGGAACCTTTGGTAAGACTCTTGCCCTTAAGGATTTATCCAGTTATCTGGGAAAGCAGAGGTATCAGAGAAATAGATCTACTGGCATAGTCATCCTTGATCCCAAGGGAAAAAAATCTCAAGTCCTCAAGCTTGGTGGCCTCGACTATTAATGATTTTCCCCCAAACGACATTTCTTGTTATTTGCTACCATGAACCTTTCTCTTCTTAACACCAAGTGCTGGTGGAAAACTGGTGAAATTTTCACTGATCTCAAAACATGCCATATCTTTTAACAGGCTTGATATTGCTCTTTCCCCTGCTTTTCTCTGAAAGCCTTTGTTGCCTAAGACATTCCTTTTCAACCTATAAGATCAAATTGTGATTTTGTTTCCCTGATGCTTTTCTGGTTCTCTCAAGGGAAACTGAGAGATACAAGAAGAGAGAGAGAGAGAGAGAGAGAGAGAGAGAGAGAGAGAGAGAGAGAGAGAGAGAGAGAGAGAAAGCGAGAGAGAGAGAGAGGAGAGAGGGAGAGAGAAAACTAATATCATTGAATTCATATTATTTTCAACATGAGTTCAATAATATGACCCAAAATTCATATGTTGAAGCTCTAGCCCCCAGTATGATTGTATTTGAAGACAGGGACTATACGGAAATAACATTAAATAAGGGTGGGGCCCTGTTATGATAGGATTAGTGGCTTTTTAAGAAGATACACCAGAGAGCTTATTCTTTCTCTCTACCTTGTGAGGACACAGCAAAGATGGCCATTTATAAGCCAGGGAAAGGGCTCTCAGAAGAATCCAACCATGCTGGCACCCTAATAAATATTAGACTTCCAGCTTTCAGAACTGTGAGAAAAAAAAAGTGTGTTGCTTAAGCCACCCTCTCTGTGGCATTTTGTTATGGTAGCCTGAGCTAGAACAGTCACTGTGCTTATTTTCCTGCATTAGGGCCTTCAGTGACCCTCTCCACCAGAGTGTTCAGTGTCATTTCCCCTCTTTCACTAAGAGGAGACCAGAGCTCTGAGAGCTGAAATAATACCCATAGGCACATGGTGGAGTGGAGATTTGAACCTGAGCCTTTGGTTGAAGGCCTGTGCTTCCTACTCCACATCCTTGCATCTCAGGCCGTTTTCTGGACTGCCACGGTGGTACCTGGTACACCCCTGGGTTCCAGCAGTCTTCATCGCCAAACAGTGCAATAAAAATTACCCTCAAATGGTACAATTGTTTACCTGAGAGTATCTGAACAACCAACTGACAGATAATTAGAATTAATAAGAGGTATTCACATCAAGTGTTACAGACACCAGAGGCATGGGGAAACGCTACCAGAGACTGGGTAGGGTATACTTTCAGCCAAAAAAAGAAAAAGAAAAAAAGGCATCGAGTGTTAACTCTTTGCCAGATACTGTTATTCACTGGGAGAAAAGAACAATAAGAGGTCATACTGGACCTCGAGGAACTCACAGTTGAGTGGAAATAAAACACTGTTACTTTCTGTTCTCATGATTGGGGTCTGGTCGAATGTGTAGGAGTTGGACTTGGCTACACATTGGAGTCATCCAGGACACCTTAGAAAACACTAATGCTTCGTTCTCACTTCTAGAGACTTTTAGCTAATTGGTCTGGGGCAGCGGTCGGCAAACTGCGGCTTGCGAGCCACATGCGGCTCTTTGGCCCCTTGAGTGTGGCTCTTCCACAAAATACTACAGCCTGGGCAAGTCTATTTTGAAGAAGTGGTGTTAGAAGAAGTTTAAGTTTAAAAAATTTGGCTCTCAAAAGAAATTTTAATCGTTGTACTGTTGATATTTGGCTCTGTTGACTAATGAGTTTGCTGACCACTGGTCTGGGGTATGGTCTGGCTATCAAGAGCATTTAAAAGCTTCCCAAGTGATTCTAATGTGCAGTCAAGGCTGAAACCAGTGGACTGGGATCCTGAAAGGAGGAGAGGGATTCCAAGTTTAGTGGACAGAAAAAGAAAGAGGGAGGTGGCAAGAGTAAAGCACAGGCACGTACAAGCAACACTCACTATCATTGTGCACTTAGCGGCATTTAGCAAGCGCCCATATTGTGAGAAGCACTGCAAGGACCCATTAATGCGATTCAGAGAGCGTGCATTAAGAATTAAAACAAACAACGCAAAAATCAAATACCGCTGTTTATTTAGCGAATGTCTTTCAAGGGGCTGTAAGTATTAGAAAGACATTATCTTAATAAGCTCCCATAATTTCTGCCATGTAGGGGGCAGGTTAGACTTTTATTAAATGATGTCATATTAAAGTACACTCTTTGCTTGAATCAGAAACCAATCTAACAGAAACTCTGGGTCCACCTAGACAGTTATCAGAAGGATTATAACCCAGCATAGCAGAGGAATGCCCCTAGAGCTGGGGCTTGAGGGGACAGGCTGGGAAAAGAGGCCTGGAGGGGGCCAGGAGGGTATCATTGGAGGGAAACAGAAACAATAAAAGAGTAATGACGTTATTATTACTATTACTATTATTCAGCCTTACAATGCAAGGCATCTTGCTTGGTGTTTTCCATGTGTCATTTCTAGTAGTCATCCTCTGAGGCAAGTATCATTCCTATTTTATAGAGGAAGAACAGTTACACAGAGAAGTTAAGCAACTTGCTCAAAGGCAAACAGCTTCCAGGTGGCCAAATTAGGTTTAGAATGTAGGTCTGATCTGAATGAGATGCCATAGCCAGTTCTCATAACCTTAGGCATTCTTTTAACGGAGGATGAGGTGGGGAGGTAAGTTGGTGAGGATGAGATGAAGATAGTAAGATTCTCTCCAAGTCTTGAAATCAGAACAGATTCTGTAGGTGGTCGATGGGTATTGCTTTCTGAATGAGTAGGTAACTGGTCGCTAAAGGCATCTATTGACGCTGAGTGGGCTGTAGACTTTAGAATGGGGCTTTGAAAGGGGTTTTGGGTGGAAGCTCAGGGCAGGCACTCTATCATTTCAGCCATACCAAGATCACTGTGGACAGACTTCAGGAAAGGGCCATGAGCTAGGATGAGGGAGAAAAGAGTAGTTAGCATACACTAGACACAAAATTAATGTTAAAGTATGTATTTTGATTATTTAAATCTCATCTCTTGTTATGCTAACAGGACTTGTGAATTTTTTTGGGTTCAGTGCATGCACACACACACACACACACACACACACACACGCACACACCTGTTTAGTATATGAGGATAACATATATATCACCTTATATACAAAACAAAGTGGGATAGTCAGATACTTTTCAGTCTAAGCCTTTGGGAATGGGAACAGGAAACAGTTTCTGGGGTAAACCCAACATCAGCTCATTAGGTCACTCCTTCACTTTTCAAGTGTAAGGTTCTATTTATTGTGCACTAACCTGGCACAGATAGGTGCTTTAAATACATCTCATTGAGGCAACACAATAATGCAAAGATGTTGGTAGTGTTACTAGCTTTAATTTACTGATGAAGTTTCAAGCAGCAAATTGTCTCATTCAAGGTTACACAACTAGTAAGTAGTGGAATGGCGATTAGAACCCAGCTCTTCTTGACTCCAAAGTCTATGTCCTTAGCCAGTATGCTATGATAATGCTCCATGTACATTAAGAGCTTTATGTGCTTTCATTTTCTGCAAATTCAGTGGGAGAAAATGACACCTGGTGGCAGCTACACAAGCAAATGTTGGCTATAAAATTAGATTAAGATCCAGGACATAAAAGTGAAGAACTCCAGGGTTCTCAGCAATGGCTAGTTCCCAGCTGGGGTACATGCTTTGCTCAGAGCCTGCATTTCAAGAGGGATGGTGTATTACTTTCCTACAGCTGTTGTAACAAATGACCACAAATTTAGGGGCTTAAAATGATGCAAAATTATTATCTCAGTTCTAAATTTATCATCTCAATTCTGCAGGTGAGAAGTCTGACACAGGTGGTACTGGGCTAACATCAAGTGCCAGAGGGATTCCTTCCTTTCTGATGGCTCCAGGGAATCATCAGTTTCCTTGCCTTTTACATCATCCAGAACCACCGCACTTCTCAGCTTGGGCCCTCCTTCCTCCATCTTCGAAGCCAGCACATCACTTCATCATCCAGTGACCTGCTTCTGAAATCATTTCTCTTTCTCTGACTCATCTGATACCTCCCTCTTCCACTTTTAAGGGCTCTTGTGATTACACTGAGCTAAATATTATCTCCCTATTTTAAGGTTAGTTAAGGAGCAACCTTAATTCTATGTTAACCTACACTCTCCCTTGCAAAAGCCCTGTTCTAAACTCTGCAGCCAATTCAGCAGTGAATAGATGCCGTTAGCTAACAACTACCTACTCATTCTGAAAACTATACCCATGGACCATCTACAGAATATCTTATTCAAGACAGTCAAAAGACAATAGCTGTTAGAAGAGTCCAGATCGACTCAGGACCCAGGCTCAAGGAAAGAAGTCACCAGGTAAAATTAAATGGCAGTAGAAGTGGAGATGATGATAGAATTCGAAGGACTGAATAGTATCATCCAGAACTTAGGAAATTCTGGTATTTAAGGAAGGCAACTGGTTGAGTGTGAGAAAGGTGATTCCATTTAAACTTGATGCTGAGATCTCTCTTCTCTGGGTGATATAAGAATTAAGACATAGGATCTGAAGAGGAAGAGGCATTATCTGGGCATATTTGGCTCTGCTGTGAACTCTATTATATACTGACTAGAGGCCCGGCACATGAAATTCATGCACCGGGGTGTGTGTCCCTCAGCCCAGCCTGTACCCTCTCCAATCTGGGACCCCTAGAGGGATATCCAATAGCCTGGTAGGGATGGCCTACCAGGATCAGGCCTAAACAGGCAGTTGGACATCCCTCTCACAATCCAGGACTGCTGCCTCCCAAATGCTCACCTGCCTGCCTTCCTGATTGCCCCTAACCACTTCTGCCTGCCAGCCTGATCACCCCCTAACCACTCTCCTGCCAACCTGATTGATGCCTAACTGCTCCCCTGCCAGCTTGTTTGGCCCTAACTGCCCTCTCCTGCAGGCCTGGTCACCCTAACTGCCCTGGTCCCCCCAACTACCCTCCCCTGCAGGCCTGGGTCCCTTCCAACTGCCCTTCCCTGCAGGCCCGGTCACCCCCAACTTCCCTCCTCTGCTGGCCTGGTCACCCCTAACTGCCCTCCCCTGCAGGCGTGATCACGCCCAACTGCCCTTCCCTGCCAGGCTGGTCCTTCCCAACTGCCCTCCCCTGCTGGCTATCTTGTGGTGGCCATCTTGTGTCCACATGGGGGCAGCCATCTTTGACCACATGGGGATGGCCAACTTTTGTGTTGGAGTGATGGTCAATTTGCATATTACTCTTTTATTAGATAGGATAGAGACCTGGTGCATGGGTGGGGGCCAGCTGGTTTGCCCTGAAGGGTGATGCAGATCAGAGTGGGGGTTCCCTTGGTGCATAAGGCAGCCTGGGTGAGTGGCCTGTAGTGGTTTGCAGGCCGGCCACGCCCCCCCAGTGACCCAAGCGGAGGCCCTGGTAGCTGGGATTTATTTATCTTCTATAATTGAAACTTTATAGCCTTGAGTGGAATCCAGGGCTGGCCAGGGTGTGCCAGAAGCTGGGGAAACTCAAGCTTCTTGCTCACTCTGTGGCCACAGCCATCTTGGTTGGGTTAATTTGCATACTTGCTCCTGATTGGCTGGTGGGTGTGGCTTGTGGGTGTAGCGGAGGTACGGTCAATTTTCATATTACTCTTTTATTAGATAGGACTAGAGGCCCGGTGCATGAAATTCGTGAACTTGGATGGGGGGAGGGTCCCTCAGCCCAGATTGAGAGAGGGTACAGGCCAGGCCGAGGGACCCCACCAGTGCAGGATCAGGTCTGGAGAGGAACACGTGGGTTGGCCAGCTGGAGAGGGACCTCAGGAGGGCTCCAGCACGTGTCCAGCCCTTCTCACTCAGTACTGATCAGCCAGACACCAGCAGCAAGCTAACCTACCAGTCAATATGTCTTCCCCTTGGTGGTCAGTGCACATCATAGCGACTGGTCGACTGTCTACCCCTGGTGGTCAATACACATCATAGCAAGCAGTTGAGCAGTCTTAGCATATTAGCATACTATGCTTTGATTGGTTGAATGACTGACTGGATGACTGGACAACTGGATGACTGGATGACCGGATGACTGGACACTTAGCATATGAGGCTTTTATTATATAGGATGAGTGGCCCAGTACATGAAATTTGTGCATGGAGGGGGGTTCCCTCAGCCCAGTCTTCACCCTCTCCGATTGGGGACCCCTTGGGGGATGTCTGACTGCCGGTTTAGGCCCAATCCCACAGTCAGGCCTAAACCAGCAGTCGACATTCCTCTTGCAATTTTGGACCGCTGGCTCCTAACCACTCACCTGCCTGCCTGCCTGATCACCCCTAACTGCCTCTGCCTGCCTGCCTGATTGCCGCTAACTGCCCTCCCCTGCCAGCCTGATCTCGTCCCCAACTGCCTTCCCTTACTGGCCTGGTTGCCCCCATCGGCCCTCTCCTGCAGGCCTGATCTTGCCCCCAGCTACCCTCCTCTGCCAGCCAATTTGGTTCTGATTGGTCGGTTTCCATGCCAGTCAGCATCAAAAGCTCTGCCTCCTAGGCAGCCATTGACTCCTCATAGTTGACCCAGATTTGGTTCTGATTGGTCAATTTCTATGCTAGTCAGCATCTCTGGGCCTATCAACAGGGCCTGATCAGAAAGGCAGGGCTGATCAGCAGCCCCGGTGGAGGCCTGGAGAGAAATGGAGGTGCAACTGTTGGACAGACTAGGAGAGAAAGAGAGAGGCAAGAGCTGATCAAAAGCTGCCATAGAGGCAACGGATTAGTCCCTGCTTCCCTCTGCAGGCCTCTCTCTGGGCCTGATTCGCAGACCCCTCAGCAGTCAGTGCTGGGGCACTGCACCTGCAGTGGAAGCAGTCAGCGCTGGGTTGCCACGGCAACCCAGCACTGACTGCAGGACTGACTTCCAGTTGGTCAAGCCTCAGTTGTTACCAGTTGTTATGACCCAGGGTTTTTATATATTAGAATAATAATTCAAGTTCTGTGATCCATTTTTAAGTTCTAGAATAAAACTACCAATAATAAACTGAAGACTTAATCATTTTGGGGTCAGAAAATAGATGCTATCAATTGGGAATGTAGAAGATAAATATGGATGGAAAGATAAGCTTATTAATGGCACTGTCTTACAAAACTGGGAGTCAAGAGAGACTGGCTGTGAGGGTTGGGACAAGAAGTGAGTGTGAAGCATCTTTTGAGGAGGAAAGGAGACCTGAGAAGGAACTGAAAATATGTATTGGGAGAAGTGGGCTTATAAAATGGATAAATTCTTCACTGGTCACTGCAGCAGTCCACAGACAATATAGAGAGAATGATTAAAAATGTGATAAGCAGTTAATTTATTCACATGGAGGGAACCTGCAGAAAGATACCCTCCCCTCCACAATAAGGTTAAAATTAGTTGCCTCTGGAGGATGGGACTGTGAAAGGAGGTAGACAGGAGAATGCTGCTTTTCATTCTAAGCCATTCTGTCCCTAAGATTTTTTTCAATGATGTGCACATGTTATTTTAATAAGGTAAAACATATAGTAAAATGTTATTATTTTGAAATATTTCAAGCATTTATAATAAGCATTAGAAAGTGCAATGAACCCCTGTTATTCAGCTTCAACAATGGCCAACTTATGGCCAATCTTGTCTTGCCTAATCCCCTCCTATTTATAATGCATATTATTTTGAAGCAAACCATACTGATCATATTATTTCATTCCTAAATATCTCAATATATATGTCTAAAATATAAGAAAATTTAAACTTAAGTATAAAGTAATATTATACCTTAAATATACCTTAATACCAACAAATATCTAGTAAATGCTCACATTTCCATTATCTCCTAAAATTTTTAAAAATACATTTTAATATAGTAATAATTTTTGTTTTCAAACAAATAAAAGGACCTTTCATTGAAAAAAATGAAGCCAATTGCATGACTGCAGAGAACAGAGGTAGAGAAAAGGTTTCAGCAAAATACCTATAAGAAAGGACTGTCCAATCAGAAAATCTGTTGGAATGTGCTGCTTTGGGAAGTCACAGATCCATGTCCTTCTAAATAGGCAAATGAGGGAGAGGACAAAATGGTGGCAGAATAGATGAACATGTCCCGAGCCTTGTCCTGGAGCAGATAGAATGAACAGGTGAAATGAATAACACCCACCCAGAATTGGCAAAGGAGACTCATCTGATGAGACAATTAGCAGCCAAGAAGGGCAGAGGACCCCAAAAGCCCAGGGCACTGTGACCATGCGAGCAGAAGACATGTGAGCAGCCTGCTCCTGTCTAAGGAGCAGCAGCCCCACAAGCAGCCCACCCTAGGCCAAAGAGCAGCAGCCTCACGTGGCTTGTCCCTGTCCAAAGAGCAGCAGCTGTGTGAGTGGTCCACTTCCCCATCTGAGGAGCAGCAATGATGTGAGCAGCCCACCCTCATCTGAGGAACAGCAGCAGCAGGAGCAGCCTGCCTACGACTGAGAAGTGGCAACCCCGCACAGCTGGAGCCCATCTGAGGAGCAGCAGCTGAGCAAGCTACCTGCCCCTGTCCAAGAGCAGCGGTCGCACAAAGAAGTCTGCCCCTATTCAAGAAGCAGCAGCTATGTGAGCAGCTCACCCCCATCCAAAGAGCAGCAGCTCCGCAAGCGTCCTGCCCCCTTTCAAGAAGCAGCAGCCACCCAAGCGGCCCAACCTGGTCTGAGGAACAGCAGCCACATGAGCAGACTGCTCACATCCAAGGAGCAGCAGCCCTGCACAGCCCGCACCTTTCTGAGGAGCAGCAGCCACATGCAGCCCACACACATCTGATGAGCAGCAGCCGGGTGAGCAGCTCGCCCCCATCCAAGAAGCAGCAGCCTCGTGATCAGCCCACCCCCATCCGAGGAGCAGCAGCTGTGCAAGCAGCATCCCTCCACCAGCCAAAGGAGCCACCACTGCTGCAAACAGCACCCATCAGAAGAGCTGCTGCCAACTGAGGAGCAGCCGCTGCTGTGACCACCCAAGGAGCAACTGCAGCCTGAGGAGCCACTGCCACCCAAGGAGCAGCCCCTGCACAACTGAACATCTAGATTCATCAGTGAGATTAAAAATGGGTAGACAAAGAAATCCCCAAAGAAAAGAAAAAGAGGAATCATCAGAAAGGCAGATAATTGAAACAGAGGCATGCAATATGTCAGTAAAAGAATTCAGAATAAGTGTCATACAGTTCATAAACCAGATGGATGAAAAAATCAACAACTTATGTAAGAATCAAGAAGAAATGAAGAGTGGTATAGCTGCAATAAAAAACACCTTGGAAAGTTTCAACAGCAGACTAGGAGAAGCGCAGGACTGAATTAGTGAATTAGAAGACAGGGAAGCAAAACACACCTAAACTGAACTGAAATTGAAGAAAAAAATTAAAATACAGAAGGACAGCCTAAGGGAGTTATGGGACAACATGAAATGAAGCAACATACAAATAATAGGGGTGCCAGAACAACAGGAAGAGGAACAAGGGTTAGAAACCTATTTGAAGAAATAATGTCAGAAAACTTTCCTGATGTGGGGAAGAAAAAATTCACACAAGCACAGAGAGTCCCAAACAAGATGAACCCGAAAAGACCCACACCAAGACACATCATAATTATGATGGCAAATGTTCAAGACAAAGAGAGAATCTTAAAGGCTGCAAGATGGAGACAGAAACTTATGTACAAGGGAACTCCCATTAGATTATCAAATGATTTTTCAACAGAAACACATCAGGTCAGAAAGGAATGGAAGGAAATTTACAAGTGATGCAAAGCAAGGGATTGAGTCCAAGAATACTCTATCCAGCAAGGTTATCATTCAAAATTGAAGGGGAAATCAGGAGCTTCACAGACAAAAAAAGGCTAAGGAAGTTTATCACTACCAAGCCAGCAATTCAAGAAATGCTAAAGGGACTGGTGTAAAAAAAAAGAAATAAAAAGGTAAGAAGGAACACAGGAACAAAAAAATAAAAATGGCTACAAACAAGTACCTATCAATAACTTTTAATGTAAATGGAGCCAGAACTGGTTTGGCTCAGTGGATAGAGCATCAGCCTGCAGACTGAGGAGTCCCAGGTTCGATTCTGGTCAAGGGCATGTACCTTGGTTGTGGGCACATCCCCAGTAGGGGTGTGCAAGAGGCAGCTGATCGATGTTTCCTCTCTCATCGATGTTTCTAGCTCTCTATCCCTCTTCCTTCCTCTCTGTAAAAAAAGAAAAAATCAATAAAATATATTAAAAAAAAATAACAAAACATAAATGGACTAAAAGCTCCAATCAAAAGACATTGAGTGACTGAATGGATAAAAAAACATGACCCATATATATGCTATATACAAGAGACCCACCTCAAAACAAGGGACTCACACAGACTGAAAGTGAAGGGATGGAAAAAATATCTTTCAGGCAAATTAAAATGAAAAAAAGCTGGGGTAGCAGTAATTATATCTGAAAAATAGACTTCAAAGTGAAGGCCATAATAAGAGATAAGGAAGGGCACTTCAACATACTAAAGGGATCGATACAAGAGGATATAACCCTGATAAACATAGATGCAACCAATGGAAGAGCACCCAAATATATAAAAAAACTCCTGGAAGATACCAAGGGAGAGATCAACAACAATACAATCATATTGTATTGTATCATTGGGACTTTAATACACCACTGAATCACTGGATAAATCCCCTAGACAAAAAATCAGCAAAGAAACAGCAATCCTAAATGACTCACTAGATCAAATGGACTTAATTGACATCTTCAGAACATTTCACCCCAAAGCCACGGAATATACGTTCTTCTCAAGTGCATATGGGACATTTTCAAAAATAGACCACATATTGGGTCACAAGCAAAGTCTCTCCAAATTCAAGAAGACTGAAATCATATCAAGCATCTTCTCAGACCATAATGGCATAATATTAGAAATAAACTACAATAAAAACAATCCAAAAAATTTAAATACTTGGAAGCTGAATAGCATGCTATTAAACAATGATTGGGTTACCAATGAGATCAAAGAAGAAATTAAAAACATCCAGGAAAATAATGACAATAAAAACACAACAATCCAAAATGTATGGGACACAATGAAAGCAGTTCTGAGAGGGAAGTTTATAGCTCTACAGGCCTACCTCAAAAAAGAAGAAAAAAATGGTAGTTAAGAATTAGAAAGAGAGCAACAAAAGAAGCCCAGAGTGAGCAGAAGGAAGGAGATAATAAAGATCAGAGCAGAAATAAATGACATAGAGACCAAAAAAACAAAACAAAACAAAACAAAATAAAAAACAACAAAAGATCAATGAAACCAAGAGCTGGCTCTTTGAAAGGATAAACAAGATTGATGAACCTCTAGCCAGGCTCACCAAGAAGCAAAGAGAGAGGATCCAAATAAACAAAATCAGAAATGAAAGAGGAGAAATAACAACAGACCCCACAGAAATACAAAGGCTTGTTTAAAAATACTATGAACACCTCTATTCCAACAAACTAGAAAACATGGAGGAAGTGGACATATTCCTAGAAAAATATAACCTTCCAAAACTCAATCAGGAAAAATCCAAAATTCTCAATAGGCCAATAACTATGGAAGAAATTGAAGCAGTCATCAAAAAGCTTCCAGCAAACAAAAGCCCAGAGCCAGATGGCCTCACAGGGGAGTTTTACCAAACAGTCAAGGAAGAACTAAAACCTATCCTCCTCAGACTATTCCAAAAAGTTCAAGAGGAAGGAACACTTCCAAGCTCACTCTATGAAGCCAGCATCACCCTAATACCAAAACCAGATAAAGACAACACAATGAAAGAGAATTACAGTTCAATATCCCTCATGAACGTAGATGCCAAAATCCTCAACAAAATTCTAGCAAATTGGATCCAGCACTACATCAGAAAGATCATATACCATAACCAAATAGGATTTGTCCCGGGGATGCAAGGATGGTACAATATCTGCAAGTCAATAAAAGTGATACATCATATAATTAAATTGAGAGATAAAAATCACATAGTCATATCAATTGATGCAGAAAACCATTTGACAAAATCCAACACCCTTTCTTGATAAAAACTCTCAGCAAGGTGGGAATAGAAGGATCATACCTCAACATAATAAAAGCCATGTATGACAAAGCCACAGCCAACATCATACTCAATGGGCAAAAACTAAAACAATTTCCCCTAAGAACAGGAACAAGACTGGGATGCCCACTCTCACCACTCCTGTTCAACATAGTACTGGAAGTACTAGCCATTGCAATTAGACAAGAAGAAGAAATAAAAGACATCCAAATTGGAAAAGAAGTAAAACTGTCCTTATTCGCAGATGACATTATACTGTACATATAAAACTTATCAGAAAATTATTAGACTTAATAAATGAATTTGGCAATGTAGCAGGATACAAAATTAACGCCAAGAAATCTGTGGCATTTCTATACACCAATAGTGAAATTACAGAGAGAGAAACTAAAAAAGCAATCCCATTTACCATCGCACCAAAAAAATTAAGATACCTAGGAATAAACTTAACTAAGGAGGTAAAAGACCTATACACGGAAAACTGAAAACAGGACACTAAAAAAAGAGATAGAGGAAGACATAAATATGTGGAAGAACATAGCATGTTCATGGATTGATAGAATCAACATCATTAAAATGTCCATACTCCCCAAAGCAATCTATAGATTCATTGCACTCCCCATTGAAATACCAACAGCATATTTCACAGACCTAGAACAAACTTTCCAAAAATTCATCTGGAATAAAAAAAGACCCCGAATATTTGCAGCAATCCTGAGAAAGAAGAACAAAGTAGGAGGGATCTCAATACCAGATATCATGCTCTATTACAAAGCCACTTTTCTCAAAACAGCCTGATACTGGCACAAGAACAGACATATAGATCAATGGAATAGAATAGAGAACCCAGAAATTGACCCAAACCACTATGCTCTATTAATATTTGACAAAGGAGGCATGAACATACAATGGAGTCAAGATAGTCTCTTCAATAAATGGTGTTGGGAAAACTGGACAGATACATGCAATAAAAAAATGAAACTAGACCACCAACTTACACCATACACAAAAATAAACTCAAAATGGATAAAGGACTTAAACATAAGATGAGAAACCATGAAAATACTAGAGGAATCCACAGGCAGCAAAATCTCAGACAGATGCTGAAGCAATTTCTTCACCGATACTGCTCCTAGGGCAATGAAAACTAAGGAGAAAATAAACAAATGGGACTACATCAAAATAAAAAGCTTTTGCACAACAAAGGAAACCATCAACAAAACAACAAGAAAGCCCACTGCATGGGAGAACATATTTGCAATGTTATCACTGATAAGGGCTTAGTCTCCAACATTTACAGGGAACTCATACAACTTAACAAAAGGAAGATAAACAACCCAATCAAAAAATGGGCAAAGGACCTAAATAGATACTTTATGAAAGAAGACAGAAGGGAAGCCAACAGACATATGAAAACATGCTCAAAGTCACTAATTATCCGAGAAATGCAAATAAAAGGACAATGCTGTACCATCTCACACCTGTCAGAATGGCTATCATCAACAAATCAACAAATGACAAGTGCTGGCAAGGATGCGGAGAAAAAGGAACCCTCATGCCCTGCTGGTGGGAATGCAGACTGGAGCAGCCACTGTGGAGAACAGTATGGAGTTTCCTCAAAAAACTAAAAATGGAACTCCCATTTGACTCAGTGATCCCACTTCTAGGAATATATCCCAAGAAACTAGAAACACCAATCAGAAAGGATATATGCACCCCTATGTTCATAGCAGCACAATTCACCATAGCTAAGATTTGGAAACAGTCTAAGCGCCCATCAGCAGATGAGTGGATTAAAAAACTGTGGTATAATGGAATACTATGCTGCAGTAAAAATGAAGTAATTCTTACCATTTGCAACAGCATAGATGGAAATGGAGAGCATCATGCTAAGTGAAATAAGCCAGTTAGAGAAAGATAAATATCACATGAGCTCACTCATTTGTGGAATATAATGTATAACATAAACTGATGTACAAAAATAGATCCAGAGACAGAGAAGCATCGATCAGACCATCAAACCTCAGAGGGAAGGTAAGGGAGGGTGGGGTAAGAGGGAGAAATCAACCAAAGGACTTATATGCATGCATATAAGCCTAACCAAAGGACACAGACAACAGGGGGGTGGGGTGAGGGCATGAGGGTAGGGGAGTGGGGGGCAAAGGGGAGATAAGAACACATATGTAATACCTTAATCAATAAAGAAATTAAAAAAATAAATAGGCAAATGAAGTCTGGATGACAAGTTGTATTAGGAGGGAGATCTCCTCCCCCCCCCGCCCCCCCGCTGCCATGATCTCTAATAACCCACATTCATTAAGACATAATGATTGCAGAGAGAACCTTTACACTCACCAACTATGTCTGATGAGCACCATGTTAGATGGTATACTCAGAATTCCTTTTTTCTTTTCTCTCCCTCCCTTTTCTTATGTTTATGTATTTCACAGGTTTGACAGTTTTTCCAAGCCTCTGCAATGCCATTAGTAGCCTTCCTTCCCCAAAAACTGTAAATCATTTGAAATCAGAGACTTTCCCTCTTTCACTGGGAAATCCCCAAAATAGAGCACATAGTGGATGCCAGTTTTACACCTGGTACCTGAGGAAACAGACCTGAGACCTAGAGAGCTACAGAAAGAAGTTTTGCCAAAGAAGGCTCTCTGAAAAGATCTAACAGATGTGGAAAGTAGGACTGGGCAGAGGGAGGCATTGAACTGTGATGGCCTCAGCTGACCCTACAGGAAACTGCAGGGGTCGGGATGACTTTTCATAATTGTCCCAAATCTAGACAAGGGGTTGGATGATTGTGCCCCACCCCCAACAACCAGTCCTTGAATAAAAGCTACTTGTTAAGGCAGAGGCTTAACTTTGGGCAAAACAAGACCCTTGTACCAAGGGCAGTGTCTCCACAGGGACTTAGCTTTGAGCATCATTGGCCAACACTCCCAGTACCTGGGGAAATATGAATACCTCAGCCCTAAAGGGAGGCTATGGGTAGAGTACCCCTATAATACCCAATCAGTGTTCATCTAACTGAACTGCACACTGTTCCCAGGCACCCTGCACTTCAGCATGGTCATCTCATCCTCCTTAGAACAGGTGATTAACTCCTTTAACTTCTTTAGGTGTTTATATATTTCATGTCACTCCTTTCCAGGTCATCATTCATGAACTCTTTGGCTAATTTATCATTATGATACTATATGTGTTCTTCTTTTGGGATACTTTATAAAATCTTGCAAATTCATTGAGTCTAGACAAATAGCAATAATAAAAGTCAAATGAAGAAGTCCCTGCTCATGTTTGAAGTCCCCATCCCAATGTTACCTTCTCTGAGAAATGTAACTGTACTCTCACAGGCAGAGTTAAAGTCTGCCAACTATGGTATTTGCATACTATAGGCAAATTATCTTGTAATGAGCATGTCTTTCTCAGTAGACTGCAAATTCCTCAAGTCATAGCCTATTCATTTTCTTCCTACAAGCCCAACACAGTTCCTGGCATATAATAGATGTCCAATAAAGGCTCTGTCTGATGAATGAATGAATGAATCGATCAATCAATCAGTCAATAAAAATTTGGGATCTTTCTTATGCCACAAATACAGTTCTTCCTGCTGTTTCCCTGACATTTTATAATTGTTGCTAATAAGGTTCACAAGCAGAACTGGGACATAAATACTGGGATAATAAGCCTACTTTGTGTAGTTCACCAAATCAACACAATAAACTCATGTTTTAAACAAAAAAAGAGGGAGTTACACTTGCTGCTAAAGCTCTAGCACAATCAATTTTAATTAGCATTGCTCATTGTAAGAAATGACAAGGTATCAGTCACTGTAATTGCCAGTGTTGACAATTAGTTAAAGTCATTAACATCTCAAGAAGTACTCTAATCCAGACTTAACTGAATTTTAAATATTTGGATGAAAGGTAGGGAAGAGTTGTTAGTAAATTCATTCAGATTTTATAGGCTCAACAAATCTGCCCTGTGAATGATCACTTTCCAGTGTTCTTGGGGAGCTGAAGAGTGATACCTAAGGATTGTCTCTAGCCTGTCCTTCCTTACTATGCACAATGCTACCAGGAAAATTCTTCTAAAACTGCATGTTTCCAGTGTCACTCAACACCTCCAGGGTTCCCCCACTGCCTACAGTAAAGAGCCTGATACCTTTAGCATTAAATTCAAAGCTCTTGATTTCTAGTTTTATCTCTTAAATGCTCCTCCATTTTCCTTGAGCATCTCTCCCAACTAATTTACATGTAGGCCATTCCTCTTAGTCACTTTGCTCTTTGGTGCCTCTGACTTTGCAGAGACAGGTCTCCTTGTCTTAAAGACTTTACTCTTTTGTGCTTGACAAACTTCTTCTCTTTTTAAGACCCAACTCAAATCACTTTTGTCCTCAGCTAAAACAAATCACACCTTTGTTCTCCCTATGGATTTTTTTTGGGGGGGGGCAGTGAGAGAAGGGGAGCTCCATATATAACTTGCCATGCTATATTATGTTCACTTATTCCTTTATAGTATTTCCAGTAAGCCTATGTCTTCTCAGGCTTCTCACTGCCTGGCAAATGGTAGACCTGCAAAAACCATCTTTTGAATGAGCAAATCAATGAGTAGACAGAGGTAAGTGATTGAAAAGTGAACAAGGTAATAGATGAGCATGTTCATCAGCACATGGCTCCCCCAGCATAGGTGTTCAGACAGTCTGACCATGAGCCAATGTCTTTGGCACTTGGAGATTCTCTTTCTCCTTCCTAAATTCAGAAAGGCATGTGATACCTTCAAAATTCTAATTTAGTGTCCACATTAGATTATGGTCTAAATTAGATTCATTAAATATAACATCCCCAACAAAATGACAGTCATCAATTACTTTCTAAGTTTTTAGTAGTAAGTTCTTGTAATAACTCATTAAGACTTCACAACATCTTTTTGAAATAAGGACCATTATTATTACAGTTCAGCAACTGAGACCAAAACAAGTTTAGAAACTTGCCCTAGGTCACCTGACTAGAGAGTGGTTCTTTCTCCAGGATTACTTTAAAAGGCCCCAGGACAGAAAAGGCTCATCACCCTGAACTTGTGAACACCTGTTTCATGAACAACCTTGATGACCCCCAACTAGGCTGCCACACATTATCAAGAAGTCTTCAGATGGAGTGTTGGTATGATGAAGGTACAACACAAAATGAACAGATGGTTTTTCATAGAAAAAGTAATCCTAATTTCAAAATAACAAAGAGGAGGACCAGGAATAGCAGTTATAAGGAAACATTCTGGTGTACAATAAAAAGATGGCATAATAATAGAATATCACCCTTCCTCTCTATCAATTTTCTGCTCTCCTCCCCTCCTGAATTTCTCCTGCTTCCTTTTCTTGGTTGGCACTCAATTTTCCACTTAATTTGATTTCTGCCTCTCCTTGTCTCTTAGGTATAATTGGTCATTTGAACCTGCCTTTTTCATTCTGTCCCACAGTCATTACCTGAGTTTAAATTTTCTTTATCTTTCAATTGGTTTCCTGACTCTAGTTTAATATTTCTAATTTGTATTCCTAGCTACCATCATGGTATTTTCTCAAATAAAATACTGCTATCACTAATTCTAATACAAAAAAATAATAACCCTGGTTATAATCATTGTATGTACCTTATTCTCCCAGGTCAGAGAACAAACTACTTAAAACAAAAAATCCATCCCGAGACTGGCTACTACCTATTTTACATTCATTATTTCCAGCTACTCCACCCCTCTCATCTCTTGCTGTATATGCAATGGATATGTATAACTCTATTACTTTGCTCCTACAAAAGCAAGTATCCTTTTATTTCTTTTTGTTCATTTTAGGCATAATTTAAAAGGTATAGCTCCTCCAGGAAGCTATTTCTTCCAAGAAATCCTACCCTTCCCCCAACTTGGAAAAATTGCTCAAATTCTCATGTTTTCCTCTAATACTTTCCACCTATCTCTATGTTAGCACTTATAGGATGACTTCACTTTCTTTATCATGTATTTTATTTTACAACAGCCTCAACTCCTTGAGGATATGGACTGTGCTTTAGTCATCTTTCTATCATCAGAATTAAGACAATGTTTGGCAAATGGAAGACACTAATTTTTTTGAATTAATTTTAACAAGTCATATAATTCTTTATAAAATTCAGATTTCTAGATTCTTCCAAAAATTTGGAAGATATCTCAAGATAGGACCTAACCTCCTCCACTACAGAAAATACTTCCTTAGGGTTAAGCACTCTCCAGCTAGCTGCAGTCCCAGTTAGGTTCACACCCACTAGTTACCTGTTTGGCTCTGATGGCCTTTTGTTTTGTAACACAGATTGTAGCATCAGTTGGAGAAGAGAGTTGAACTCAATTTTAGTTATGGCTTATTCCAACTTTGAGGTACTATAATACTGAATACCATTCTCAAACAAAGTCAACCCTGATCAACAAAGGAACCTGGAGAACTCCAATTTTGTATTTCTTCTAAATCATAATAAGTTAAGATATTATTACTTATTTGGTCTTTTGAAAAAAGTCACTTAAAATACAAGTTTATGAGAACTCCTTGTGGTGAAGGAGTCAATTCAAGAAAGTAATGCAGACTCTGTGTGTTTTTTTTATTGCTTTTTTATTTTACTTTATTATTTTTTTATTATTGTTTGAAGTATTACAAATAGTAGTACATATGTCTCCTTTTTTCCCCCCTCCATTGACCTCCTCCCAGCCTTCCCTACCCCCCAGTACATGCCTTCACCTGCCCGCCCTTCCCCCCACCAGTGTCTTGTATCCATTGGTTATGCTTATATGCATGCGTACAAGTCCTTCGGTTGATCTCTTACATCCCCCCTCACCCAACCTCCCCTGCCTTCCCGATGTAGTTTGACAGTCTCTTCAGTGCTTCTTTGCCTCTGTATCTATTTTCCCCCCATTTCTTTCCTTTAAAAAATTTTGCCTCTGCAGACTATAAATAAACATATAATAACAAAAAAAAAATGTTTGAGTCCCAATTTCAATGTCCAACAGTTCTGAGTCCCCGTTTCAATGTCTAACAGTTCCTTATGTGTACATGTCAGCAGTGACATCTGGATGGTGGGCACATGGTGGCTCTGTGTTGATCGATATGTAATTTTGTATTTATCTGACAGGAAGCAAAATTTGAAAGGTAGGACAATTCTAAAGGCTTCTAATTGCATTATGCAAATGATTCCAAGAGTCTATTAATCTATTAAACTTTACAGTTTGGTGTGGCTCTGAAATGCCCTGATTCTTTTGAAAATATTCTTTTCTTTTTGTAAATGTAAACATTAACTAAAATTTCTAGAGTCCAGATTAAGGGCCTAGACGCTAGTCCTGATTTGTTCAAAGCCCTGAATTGAACCATGAGGGATTGACTTAGAGATCTGGCTATAACCGGCTATAACACCTGTTTTCCCACTGAGTTCCAGAACAGAATTGACTGATCTGATTAATTGGACCACCTTCTTCCTCCCTCACAGCTCCATGTATACACCTTCTGAAGAGGCATGTATATTCAGCACAAAAGGGTGACTTTCCCCCTCAATAGCTAAAGATGTAGGGAAAGGAAAATCTGAGGTCTTTAGTGTAGTGTTGTAGAAATAGTATAGCATTATAAGAGGAGAGTGGTCACAACCAGTGGCCCATCATCTTTATGTTACCCAACAGTCCTTTGCATAGTATTTTGCTCAGAGTAGTACTCCATGAATCCACTGGATACTAGTAAATGACTACTCTAAACTGGTCTTCCATTCCAAATCATTAAATGGATTGCCTTCTGGTCATATCTCAGAATATTTGATGGTAAAATAGGAAGAATAACTGCCTAACCACTTCAAAGTCAAATTAAACAATGCTAGGGAAGTATGTGTAATCTACAATGCACAGAAAGGAGGAGGTTTCCTAGTTGCCTTCCAACATCCTCACAAGTGGAGTCTCCCTTTTCCTATGCCCCTGTAGGTTGTGGTTTTTACTTCTTTTAGAACTCCTCACTCTTTGCTAGGCACTGGAACTATTTTTAAACATCTGTCCAAATAGATTATGTACTCCTGGCCATTAAAAATGTATTTGATTAAGTCAGTTGACATGTGTGTGTGTGTATGTGTGTGTAAGTTCTGAGACAATGAAAAGCAAGTATACAAATATTATCTGGGAGAAGAAATGGTTCTAATTTACAAAATAAGGAAATAGTAAACCAGAAAGTTGTTATATTCTTCTCTTTCTACTTATTGCCACAGTATTCATGCTCCTATGAAGAATTTATCTCAACCATAAAAGTATGAAACAACCCTAGATTGGTCATTTTTTTTGGAACTTCATTTTCAGTCCACTTGACCATGTTTCTAAGTATAGATTTTCATGTTTTATATATTTATATATGTGTTCTGATCCTGAGGATTCAAGTAGTTTCATTAATTATGAAAATATTGTAACTATTAACTTTTGCATTATTTTTTTATACTTCATTTTATTTCTATCTCATGGAAATCCCATTAAATTGTAAGGTGGAACATTTTTGTTTTGTTCTCCATATTTATCCCTTTCTCTTGTGTTTTTTAAAAACATATATTTATTGATTTCAGAGAGGAAGGGAGAGGGAAAGAGAGATAAAAACATCAATTATAAGAGATAATTTTTGATTGGCTGCTGCCTGCACGTACCCTACTGGGGATCAAGCCCGCAACCCAGGCATGTGCCCTTGACTCAAATAGAATCAGTGAACCTTCAGTCTGCAGGTTGACCCTCTATCCATTGAGTCAAACCAGCTAAGGCTTTCTTTTGTGTTTTTTACCTCTTTATTTCTCTATAATTTGCAAGTATTTCTATACTCCAATAGAGTAGTTATATTTTCAACTATGATATACTTTTGTTTAAGCTATTTTTAAAATTTATTTTAATGACTAAGTCTTTCATTTGTAGAAATTCCATTAAATAATTTCAAAGATTTTCCTTCTCTTTTTTCATGTGTCCTCATTAGCTTTTATATTTCTAATTGGCTTATATGAGTTTACTAACTTAAACATCTCTCTTTTATAATCTCTTTCATCCTTACTATCACTTGAACTTCTTGGGTAGTCAATTTTTTTGTTTGGTGCCTGCTGACTTTCACTCATAGTAGTGCATTTCCTTACATGTTTTTGTAGTTCTGGATTTAGATTTTTAAAATTATGTTTTATTAATTTTTAGAGAGAGAGAGAGGGAGAGGGCTAGAGAGAAAGAAACATCAATGAGAGAGAAATATCACTGATCAGCTGCCTCCTGCATGCCCTCTACTGGGGATCAAGCCCACAACCCAGGCATGTACCCTGACCTGGAATTGAATCGGTGACCTCTTGGTTCCTGGGTCAATGCTCAACCTCTGAGCCACACTGGTCAGGTTAGATTTTGATTTTTATCATTATATTTCTCAGTGGAACTCTTGTGAAGGCTTTGTTGAAGATGTATTCCTCAGTGGTTTTCTATTTATTTCTTCAAGGAACCCCAGAGTCCATTTTGTTTTTGAGTTTTCTACTATGGGATAGTATGTATTTAAGTCACCAATTTAATTTCATGGCTCTTAATTCTTGATTTTTTTCACCATCCATAAGTCCAAACAAGATGTACATAACCTACTATTGTCTTTCTGTGCTGATAGGTAGACTTTTCTTAGTCCACTATTTTACATAAAATCAGGCTTTATGAAGATTTTCTTAGTTTAAACATGAGAAAGCCTAAGGACTATTCTCTTTTTCCACTGTGGACTCAAGACCTAAGGCCCCAAGTTACTGATATTAGCATTTTTTTTCTCTCTACCCCACATATTTATTGCCACCATTCCGACTTGCTGGGTTTTATTTTTGATCCATTCCTCATTTTAGGACTCCTATAGTTTCCCTTTATTTCTTGTAACCTCTCTTGCATTTACAAGTTGACTTTATCCAGCCCTGGTCAGGTGGCTCAGCTGGTTGGGGCATTGTCCCATACACCAAAAGGCTACAGATTCAATTCTGGGTCAGGGCATACTAGGTTGCAGAACTGACCCCCTGTCAGAGCATGTATGGGAGGCAACTGATTAATGTTTCTCAGAATTTTAATAGCTACTATACAACAAACTTTGGTGTTTTTCCCCTGCAGATAAATATTCCACAATGAGACATCCCCCAAAATGACTCACTACTGCTTTAGTCAAGTATTATATATTTTCAAATCCAAAAAATATATCTCATCTTGTTTTCAAGTGATGATATTATTACCTCATTTTAGAAACATAGCTCTGCTTAACATGCTAATGTAAGAATCAGGAAGTTACTATTGCCACTAGCAATTCTGCAAGGGGAAATGAGAATACCCACCAAAGCAAGGACTGTCTACAGAAATGTGTTCCTTGTTATTTTATTCCAAATAGTTAAAGGCTCAAGGCCTTGGGCTTTTCTCTACCGGCACTTTGATTAGCTCACACAGATAGAGAATGATAGCATCACAAGGGAATGTTAAAATCAAGCTTTGTGACACACCATTTGGGAATTATGTAGCAAATCACCTTTTAAAAATTAATAATGATGTACTCAAGCTTCCAAATTACTTGATTTTTAATTTTTAAAATAAATTAGACAGACCAGGATTCAAGGTTATCTTAAAATGTCAATCTCACGTGCTTTCTGATATGCTTACTTGAGCAAAAGGAAAGGCACTGAGCTATAACTAGTGCATGGGTAATTGTGCATAACCCTGGGGCGGCCCATGGGAGTGTGCGAATATCATTTGTCATTTGTTTTATGAAGGAAAGAAAACCTATTGGAAACCATTAGTCTAGCCTACCACATTCATTTTACAGATGCAGAAACTAAGGCTCTCTGATGTTTCCTAGCATAATTTAATGGCGGAGATAAGATTTGAATTCAGCTTCTCTAAATTACAGGTCAGTATATTTTCTACTGTACCACAATGAAAAGTGAGAATTTTAATAGCATCTAAGTGGATAAGAAAGTGCCTCTTGGTTATTTTAGTAGTCCACATTTTCCCAATTGCAGTGAAGCATGCTGTGGTTCGATCAGATTAAAGCTGACAGAGATGAAACAGTTTTGGGCAGATATCCTTGCGTTGGCTCCAGGGCCTCTAATCTGCATTTCATCACGATACAAGCACATGTTTCCATCATTGGTACACCCGCCCACATCAGCCGGGATGTTAATCACACTGTTAACCCAATTTCCTCTGTGAATGTATTACTTACTCTTCATTTAAGTTCATGAAACCTAACAGAACCCCAAATAAGCATTAATGACCTTAACGAGAAGATCTTGGCTCAAGAACCATGCCCACTAGGCAACATAACGCAAAGACGAAGCTTTTGGAGCTATGAGGGGGAGTGGGGAGCAATCTTATGATAATACCTCTGGGGCTCTTTACAAAAAATGATTATCATGGAAAGTTTTATTAGATTACATGGTAGACCTTGAACTATGTGAGCAAGTCATGATTTGGCAATCAAATACAATTCTCGTTTTAACTTGGAACAGTTCCATTGTACCAACTGGATCCAAGATTTCCAAAATGAGAGGTGTGACCTTTGGAACAGAGTGCAAGATGTCAGAGTGCATGGAGAGTAAATGGGAGCAATAATGGAAAGGCATTTTTGGAAGCGGAGTCCAAATGCAAATTGGTTGATAGAGAAACTATTCAGATCCATCTGGTGGCTGCATGTGACAAATACTAGAACTTCCATCAGTGGATATGCTTTTTGGCAATGGCCAAGGAAAGTAAAATAGAACAAGGCAGGACACCAGGGTGCAGATGTTGGACTCCAACCCTCTTGCAAATGTTTAGAACACTCATTCCATGTTTTTAGCTGGCAATCATGGAAGAAGAAGAATTTTATAGTACAAAGGAGAAGATGTGTTGCAGATATCATGACTACAGTCTATAACTGAGGAAGGAAAAGTCACTTTGCTTGCTGAATTTCCAGATTGTCTGTATGCATTGATTTATTCATTCATGCCACCTACATCTCTTCCTGAGCACCTGTTATGTTCCAGGCATATTACCAGGCACGCAAGATATAAGGACAAGGGAACTGCATTCATTCCAGCCCTCAAGGAACTCTCCATCTAGTGGGGGAAGTAGACTCTAAATAAATACAGAAGGTTATAGAGATAAGAACCAAACTATATTGATCATTAGTTATGGACTTACTATCTGCCAGCTACTATTTTAAGTGCTTTACATATATAATTATTTCTCTCATTTTTCAATGGACAAATCAAGCACAGTACAGATAGGTTAACTAACTTACCTAATGTCACACAGCTAGTAAATGGCAGAGTTGGGATGTGAACCCTGGAAACATGACTATAGAACTCAAGCTGCTTAACTACTATGATGTACTCCCTTTTGAATTTAAAAGGTGGTGTGAAACATCAGAGGGGCAAGCCACTCCATCTACAGTGTGGGTACAGTGGTGTAAGGGTGAGGACAGTATTGATGATAAAATAGGGAAGGCTTTGCCAGGGAGAAACCCCATGAGCTGGGTCTTGAAGAAGACAGTGACAAGTACAGCATGGGGCAACCAGGAAGAGGAGGTGGTTTGAGCAAAGTCATTGAAGTTTGAAATGGAATCACTACTTGTTCCAGGAAGCCCCACCTGGCTGCAACATGGATTTCAAGAGGTTAGTAACTGAAGATGACACTGGAAAGGAGTTAGGGGCAAAGGGGATCAGGTCTTGCTTGAAGGAGTTTGTATGTTCATCTCAGAAATTCCAAGTTCATCCCCAGGAGGGAGAGCCACTATAGGGTACTGACCAAAACAGTCTACATTAAATGTGCCTTTATGCAGAAGTACTCAACCATAATAGTGGATCTGTGACTGGGGAGGTTGGGGGAGTCATGAAAAATAACCTTTAAAAATAGTCTACTATTCATTTCTCCAAAGAGGAAATACAGATGGCCAATAGACATACAAAAAATGCTCAATGTTACAATCATCAGAGAGATGCAAATTAAAACTACAATCACCTCACTACCTTCCAGAATGGCTACTATCAATAAATCAACAAACTAACAAGTGCTGGTGAGGATGTGGAGAAAAGGAAACCCTCATGCACTGCTGGTGGGAATGCAGACTGGTGCAGCCACTGTGAAAAGCAGTATGGAGGTTCCTCAAAAACTTAAAAATGGAACTGCTGTTTGACCCAGGGTTCTCACTTCTGGGAATTATTCCTAAGAATTCTGAAACACCCATCAGAAAGAATATATGCATCCCTATGCTCACAGCAGCATTATTTATAACTAGAGGCCCAGTGCATGAAATTTGTGCATGGGGGGGGGGGTGTCCCTCAGCCCAGCCTGCACCCTCTCCAATCCTCTAATCTGGGATCTCTTGGGGGATGTCCAACTGCCGGTTTAGGCCCGATCACTGTGGGATTAGGCTTAAACTAGCAGTTGGACATCCCTCTCACAATCTGGGACTGCTGGCTCCTAACCGCTTGCCCGCCTGCCTGCCTGTCTGATTGTCCCTAACTGCTTCTGCCTGCCAGCCTGATCACCCCCTAACTGCTCCCCTGCCAGCCTGATTGATGCCTAACTGCTCCCCTGCAGACCTGATCGCCCCCAACTGCCCTCCCCTGGCAGCCATCTTGTGGCAGCCATCTTGTGGCGGCCATCTTGTGATAACATCACACGACGCCACATAGGCTTTTATTATAGAGGATAGCTAAGATCTAAAAAAAGCCTAAGTGCCCATCAGTAGATCAGTGGATTAAAAAAACCTGTGGTAAATTTACCCAATGGAATACTATGTGGCTGTAAAAAGGAAGGATCTCTTGCTTTGAATTCTTAAACTCTGTTTGAGTCCAGGAGAGTTGTGTGTTTGTGTGTGTGTGTGGGGAGCTACTAGAGGGGAAAGGGTAAGCAGTTTTGAAGAGACTGACAGGTCTCATAGATCTGTGGATTCTATCTTTCTTCACAGGCCGTCTTGAATGGAATGCTGTAATCAATGGTGTTTGGCTTGATTACCTCATATCTAAAAGACACTCTGTAATCAACAGTTAAAATAAATAATATTCAACCTTAAAATGCAATTGGGTCATTAAAGTCATGATTATTTCTTAGCAAAAGAACCCACAATTTCAAAATGTTATCAACACACCCAGCCATAGTTCTATGCAGTCATGAGTAGGAATGATTCAAATCTCCCAAGATTTTTGTGATTTAAGTATTCAATCAGATAACACCAGGGTGAAAATAATGAAGCCTGGCAAGGATGTGTTTCATCAAGTAGAAAATAATTTTAAAGGCATTCTTAAGAATGCAAAAATGACTGTGAAAAAATATTGACTTCCTGCCAAAGAAGAGATTATTCCAGCTCACTAGGAAAGAGAGAGGGAAAAAAATTGACACCTGTTGGCAGTTTAATGCTAATATGAATTCTGTTTTCAGGCTGGAAATTATGCATCAACAAAAATATAAATATAATTTTTTTCACAGCTGTGTAAGTGAAAAAAATATGTTGAGAAATTAGAGATGACTATTATCCATTATTCTAAAATTTCCACGGTTACTGAATAAATCCAGTGTTGGAATTAAAAATGTACAATACTTTTAAATTAATTTAATTTACATTGTTGGCTGATGAAATGACACAAATTACCATAGCACTGAAAATTCTTCCCTGTTTTCCATTAAAACTGCTCTGCTGTTCACAGGGGCCACATGATGGCTAATTTCCTGTGTTCCTCTGTAGAAAACTGAAGCCATGCCCTGATTTGTGTGGCTCAGTTGGTTGAGCATATGAGGTCCCACGAACCTAGAGGTCATTGGTTTGATTCCTGTCCAGGGCACATACCCAGGTTGTGTGCGGGCTCAACCCCCAGTAGGGGGCCTGCTGGAGGCAGCTCATGGATGTTTTCCTCTCACTTCCTCTCTCTTTGTAAAAATCAATCTTAAAAATATTTTAAAAGGCCATAAGCCAGAGGCTGATGGGCCAAAACCACCATGAACACATTTCCCAGATTCAGACATTGCTTCCTAGAAAGATCTGAAACCAGTTCATGAATGAGAAGCACCTCATGGGCTGGTCTGAGATTGAAGGACACTAAGGAATCAGAATTCATTGAATAAGTATTTCTTAAAGACTGTTTCCCATACATCTAGAAGCATGATAGGTGTGATGATATCTGAGATGTGACTTATTCTAGGTGCCTTTGGACAAATTTCTTCCTTTTGCTGGATATTAGCTTTTTCCAATCTATAGAATGTGGGGTTGGAATTGAATGGCTTTTCTGAGATTTTCTCTGGCTCTAAAATCCTGGTGATTCTCTACTTGCCTCACAGTACTCAAGGAGCTCAGAGTTACCCAAAATTGATGAAACTGGCACACCAAGGCTGATTAACTTAATAATAGAAATAAGAAAACTAAACATACCAAAAAGAAGAGTAGTCTGTGTACTGAGCATTTATGAAGCACTGTGCATGGTCCTCCATTACTTATTATCATACTCTCTACCCATCATTTCATCCAAAGTTCAAAGCCATCCTGTGCTGTAAGTTGTGACACACAGACAAAGGAATCAGTACTCAGAGGACTGGGGACTTTTAAGAAGTGGTGAGCAGTCAAAGTGGAACTGGGAACCTAGGTCTTGATAACTTTGGCACCCCAGTTTTTAAACATTGTACCATCCTACCAATAACAACAGGGAAATGTCCCTGGGTTTTGTCATTTTATTTTATTTTTAATCCCAGGAAGGCAGTGCAGTATAAGAGAAAGATCACAGGGCATGTTACTAGTATGGTGTTGGGCTCTCCAGACCTGTTTGCCCATCTGTAAAATGGCGGTTTCAACTTTTACCTAACAGGGTTGTTTTGAGGCAAAATAAGCTAGTAGTAGATGCTTAGCAGAATGTCTGTCGCATAGTACGTAAATATGAGCTATTTTCCTCCTTCTCACCCTTCTCCTTTCCTGGATTCTCTTTCTCTTTAGTTTTCTGTTTCTTCTGTTAGTGCATTTGGTTTTTATATAGATATTTCAAACATATAACGGTCACTATGTGTTCAAAGTAGGGAGGTCAGCCTCCCACACTCAAAGCACTCTTTCATATACAGCACTTGCACCAATCCTGGGTCAGACTTAGAGGATCCTGAATGGCATATGCCATCTCTCTTGAATGGAGGAAAAGTATGAGATAGGTACCTGCAAATTGCGTCATTATACTGCCTGCTAATACTGATGTTGCAGTGCTCTAGTCAATTCTTCACCCACCCAACCTCCCCTCAGCTCTTCATGTCTGACCTGCAGCCACGCTCTCTTCCCATTCAACTTTCTCCAGGAACTTCATCTTGTCAAATGGGACCAGTGGTGTCCTGTGAGGCCATAAGCAAGCAATGTGTTTACTGAAGGCAGGAAAATAGTTGAGTCATTAATCATAATCCTGCCCATGACAGACCGCATCCTACAGTCCATGCCATTGCCTGGAATTGAAACACAGAATATCTTTGAACATATGCTTTCCTTCACAACAAAGAAGGAATTTATAAAAAACATTGAATTTGGATTCAGGAGGAAAGATAGATCTAATGTACAAGAATCCACTATGTGCCAGACTCTTGTCATAAAAAGTAGTAAACACTTATTATGTACCAAGTACTATTCTAGTGCTTTAATATACTGACTCATTTAATCCTCACAACAACCCTATGAAATAGAGATGATTAACTTCTTCATTTTACAAATGAGAAAAACTGAGCACAGAGATGTTAAGTAATCTGCCCAAAGCCACACAACTGTTCAGTGACAGAGGCAGGATTTGAATCCAGGAAGTCTGGGTTCTGAATTCAAGCTCATAGCCTTACACTATGTTCCCTCTTGCATAGAGAGAGCAGGAACTTCTTAGGAAATCTGGTTAGGACCAGTAGCTGGCCACTTGCAGCAGAAGCGAGTGGATATACTAAAGAGTAGCACTCAGCATGCGGTGGGCATCCGTCAGTGTGCCATACAGAAGGAAAAGAGCGTGTTGCTTAGTCTGGCCAGTGGTTAAGGACATAAAATGTTAAGATATATTCTTCTGTATTACTACATTATTATTCTCATTATTCTCATTACATAGAAGAATAAACCAAACACAGAGCAGATACATAATTTGCTCAAGGAAGGATTTTAAGCCAAGCTGACAATTCCTTAGCCCACCATTCTCTGAAGGTTCTTAGTGGCATGGAGTCTCCCAAAAATAGGTCAGTCTTTACATGTAAAATTTCTAGAACCATCTTTGCCTTCCAAAGACACAAGCGCTATCACCATTTCTCATGGGCATTGTCTCAAAAGAATAGGTGTAACATCCAGAAGCTGGGAGTGGTTCACACTTGATGCAGAGCCCAGAGCAACGGGTATGTGGCATGCAGAGCTGGTGCTTCCCTCACACAGGCTGAGCTCTTCTGGACTGAGTGGCATGTGCACCCAGTGCCTTCATAGAGCCTGAGAAGCTGCCGCTCAACTGTGGGGAAGAACTACAAAGAGGCCGAGAGCTTCCTTGGCTTATCCTAGTAGCCCAAGAATAGCAAACAGTTGGCATATGTGCTCCCCCTTCCTCCCCAATCCCTTGAAAGGCCCGAGGAACCAGCAAAGTGCTGTCTGTGCAACTTGAGTAGAGCGTCCTCCCAAACGTCTCCACATGGTACACCTGGCAGCCACTACCTGTTGATTAGACTGGGCATGTGGGAGCGAAACCCATTTTCCATCCCTGAGTAATGAGAGAAGCATTTCCAGTAGGTTTATACCATCTCAGGACCCATATGATGCATTCAGTACCATCTCTGCACTGCCATTTCATATGTGCCTTTCCAACTGAGGGAGCTTGGGAGCTCACCTGTGACCCCTGGGCAAGAAATATTCCTCTAGAAGGTGAAAGGGCAGAGCAACAGGCCCAAAGTGGGCTCTTCAGACCTGACATGGATAAATGGAAAGAAAATCATGGGTTTGAGGCCACTTTGAATAGGATTAGCCTTATGCATATGGGACTCAGCCCACCTGAGTTATCCTTCCCAACCCACACATTTCTCCACCTGAGAAAACCCTTCCTACTACAAAGCATTGAAGGCAGACTTGTCAGAGGGATTATTTTAATGCATTTTTGTGACTATGTCACTTCCATCTTCAAAAGACTCCAACAGCTCCTGGGGGCCTACAGGATAAAAACCAAGCCATGGATATTAGTTCTCTTGTTCTCAATGCACAGCCTTTCCAAATTAAATCCAACACATTTAAGTTCTGTAGTAAGAGTGGATTCCTTGCAACTCCCCCAACAAGCTGTGTGACCATGAGCAAGTTCCTTAAGTTCTCTGAGCTTTTCTCATTTCATTTTGAACAGCACCTGCCACTCATACATGCAGAAGTGGTTTTTAGTTGTGGGTTTTATTTTTTTTTCAGACGTGTCTATCATATGTCTTTTGAATGCACGTCTGTTGCCCAGCATTATGCTGTTGACCTGTGCTTGTCTGCTTATGTCCCTGGGTCTCTCTCCTATTCTCATACTCCATGCCTCATGTCCAGGAAAAATATCTTCCCTCCCTGAAGAAGATTCTGGGTATGCAGGCCAGGGCCCTCTCCCAGGCAGGCTCAGTTAAGGCAAAGCTGCTCTCACACACGGCATTTCCTGCATCCACAGAGGAATGACAGGAGTGGAAAGCCCATGCTCATAAAAGCAGGATCTCTGGCTTCTCTTATCTTAACCTGTGTCCCTAAATGCAGGTATGTGATACCCTCAATTAGCTGATTGTGGCTAAACTTTTTGGGGTTAGGGACCACCCCACTTGGCCTCTCTGTTTCTACTGCTCTCAGGGCTCAGCTGGGAAGGTTGCTGATTGGCCCATTCTGATTCCCAGCCTGTGAGTGTTTTTTAAATCGACAGATGACTGAAACAAACACCATTTTGGGCCACATTCTGTGTCAGCCTGAAACATTTCATATTCAACAACAACAACAAAGTGGGAATGATTTTCCATTCCAACTTTCATTTAGACCACCCTCTACATATTTTTTTTTGCTCCAACTCTGTCAAAATGAAAGCTGAAGAGGAGTTGGGGCAGGAAGTCTAGGGGAACATCTGTAAATAACTATCAGAGACAAGGGCAAGTGCGAATCCTGTGGGTGGATGGCACGCAGGGGTGGTGGTGGTGGTGTGGTTTTAATCTTGGTTTAAAAGGTAGAGTCATCCTAAAACCAATCTCCTTTTTACTGCCGTGTCCATATTCTCTGAATAAGAGCTATTGCAGATCAAGATGGTGCAGAAAAAAAGAACAGGAGGGAGGAAGGAAGGAGGGGAAAGGGAGGGAGAGAAGGGAGAGTTGAAGAGAGAGAAGATGTCCTGAGAATCCAAGCCTTTGGTCACTAGATGACTGTGCCCACAGCAGAATGCCTGGGCTTACTGATTCTTGTCTTCTGCTCCCTGCAGAACACCTCTTAACCTTTTCAAACTCGCTGCGTCAAACCAAGACGATGCTCTAAAATTAGTGTGTTAGTCTGGCTGGTATGGCTCAGTGCTTGAGCATTGATCTATGCACCAGAAGGTCAGAGTTTGATTCCCGGTCAGAGTATATGCCTGGGTTGTGGGCTTGAACCACAATGGGGGGGCATACAGGAGGCAACCAATCAATGATCCTCTCTCTTCATTGATGTTTCTATCTCTCTTCCTCCTCTCTCTCAGAAATCAATAAAAACATATTTAAAAATTAGTGTGCTTGGTAATTTTATTAAAAATCAGAGGCTTAATGAGAAAGTAATGTGGCAAACTACAGTCTTCTGTCTTATTGCTGGCTCCCCTCTCTGCCTGAGAAATATATTCCCTCCCTTTACCTGACCCACTGTCACAAGACCTGCCTGCTTGGAGCAGCCCCCTGGAGAGTGTAATCCAGCTTCACCCTGGTCAAGAAAGGAGAGCAGCCCTGCCTGACTGGTCTGCTTTCCCCAGTTCTCCCACCTTCTCTCCCCCTGGAATCCAGTGGCCTTAATTCTGGAGGTTGAATAGATATGTGCCTGACAGTCAGAAATATGGGACAGGAAGAGCCTTTTATGGAGAGGAAAGAGAATGGGCAGTGCCAGGGGCATGGGACACAACATGGGTACACTGGGAACTTCTCCTCATTTACATGATGAAAATTGGGATTAAGGCTGCAGAGACAGCATGTGCATGTGAAGGAGAACTTTGAATGAAAGTGGAGAATCTCAGCCCTTAATTTGCGGAAAGAAATCATTACTATCACAGCAGCTAATGAGCACTGAGTGCTTGCTCTGAGCTAGGCACTGTTGTAAACACTTTATACACTGAACATGTTATACACATTGACCTCATTTAACCCTCATGACAACCCTAGCTTCTATTCTTATCATCCTAATGTTACTGATGAAGAAAACTGAGACACAGAAAAACTGAGTAGCCTGCTCAAGATTACTCAGCTCCAAAGTGACAGAGTAAGGGTTTGAATTTAGGTGGTCTCACTGTCAAGTCCATGCTCTTAGTCACTACCCTCAACTACCTCTGATAGAATCAAGTTTCTGTTGGAGAATGATCAATCTGGCAGCAAAGGGTAAACAATACCAAAACTAGACTGGATGCAGAGGAAAAATAGATAGCATTTCTCATCCAAAGGAGCACTCTACAGGTTTGAGAGAATGACCTGAAAAGTTGAATGTGAGTATATGAAAAAACCATGAAGGCAGCCATAGGTATGAATCATGGAAGGAAATATGGGGCAAGGGATCCCAGTAAGTTAGAGCCCTAGCAGAAGCGATTATACCTCAAATTCAATGTCAGAACCCACAGAAGGAGTCATGCAGGTTCTCACTATTCCCAAATATTGACTCACATCTCAGTTCCAAACTAAGCAATAGGAAGTTCAAGCCACTACATAGGCACTGCTTTTTAAAAAAATGTCAGGCAGGCCTAATTGTTGCATTGAGTAGTTGCCTAACTAGAATAGATGTGTTGAAACTCAGCAGCTGTTGACACAACTTAGCAGACACCCACAGGAATAGCAGCCAGTTAGACTAAGGATGCATCAGGCTAGGACAGCCTGCATGTCACCTGTTACTTCACATCTTGTTAACTGGCTATTAGGTGGCACATCCGTAAGCCATGGCAATCACAGGTAGGCTGGGCGGGGATGGCACCATGGCCATGGTGGATGGATTCTGTCTGCATCACACCTTGGCCACCGATTCCTGGGGCCATTAGTCATGTGTATATCTCCTTCTCTATCTCTATCTCTATCTCTATCTCTATCTCTATCTCTATCTATCTCTAACTATATCTATATCTTGCTATGCTTCTCAAGAGATAGTAAAAATCCCAATATTGTGCTCTTTCTCTCTCTAATGGACTATGAATGGAAACATAATAAATTACTACATTTAGCTCTTGAGTGTCACCTTTAAATAACACCTAGGTTTAGCACAGCCCTTAAAGACAAGTAAATAAGGATCAGCCAAGGTTCATTTTCAAGGCTTGGGTAGTGGGAGGCAGATACAATAGACACAGAGTGGCCTTCATGTGTGATGTCCTTGAGGTCATGTTTCCAGCCCTTGGTATGAGCACTTCCAAAAAGAGGCATCTTTTTCTGTGGAGCAGCTGATGATATTGATGGTCTGTTGAGGACACTTTGGAAAATCTTAACCTACAGGAGGTAGTCCGAACTCTAAACTAACCTTAGTGTGCTGTTAGGAGACCACAGTAGAACAGATATGTGTGTGTGCCTTTTTCTTCTGCATTAAAACAAAAGCCTGTTCTGCTTACATTGGTATGCTGCCCAACTTAGGTAGCTTAGCAAATACAATATTGGGCATGGAGTCTTTTAAAGGGGACACCACTAAGATGTTGTGATCAGTGCTTGGGATATGAGGAGGTGGTGGAAACTTTAATGGTGCTACATAAAAAAGTACCCTGGAATCTATATTTCTTCCTGATGGGGGAAATCCATTTTCAAGATGAACCAAAATTAAGTAGTTTCAGTTCCTACTGGAAGAAAAAAAGCTAGAACACCTTTCCTATGGTAGAAAAAGGCGGGCCCAGGAACAGGATACAGGACAGTTGGCCTAAAACAGAGAACCCCCTGTCATTTTTCAGCACAAGAAACAAAGCTGATTATTGGCACTTTGCAGAACCTCTGAGAGGGAGGCACGATTGATTAGAAATATGATTGGTAAAGACTTGTACTAATCATCAAGACATCAAGCAATCAGCATATTCATTTGCAGAGAAATAACTCTACAATCGGGAATGAAGACCCGGATATAAGAAAGGTACATCCCAGCCAGCTCAGCAATGGAACAAGAACCCATCGGGAGGTCAGCATACACTAGACTTTACGTGTTGGGAAAGCAGCCTGGATCAGATCCTCTTGGCCTTATCTGGCTAAGGACCCATCATTGCTTAGAAGAAAAAACTAGAGCCTTGCATCAGAGTGGTCTAAAGGGCCCTCTAGGCCAGTGGTTGCACAGGACTGGGAATTTACTTACTTGCTGGTTTAAATCCTAGAATCACCTCTCACCATGAACAAATTATATCATCTCTTCATGCCTCACCCTCCACATATACAAAATAAGATCAATAATAGTACTTTCTATGGTAGAAAACTTAAGTGAGATGGCACATTTAAAACACCCAGCATCATGCCAGACATAGTAACAGCTCCATTTATGTTATTAGTCTGCCTTTTATCTTTTGTTTTAACTATTGATGCTTATGTCAACATTCCCATGTAGCATTCTCATTGCAGGGCTTGTTTTTATTTTATTTTGTTTTTGTTTGTTTGTTTTTATTTTTTGACATACCTAATGCATAACTTCTCCACATTTTGTTAGAGATGCAGATCTGGTTTGAAGAACTTAAGTTTCAGCACTTCTAATGTCCAAAACCAGGTATGCAGGTGCCCGTACAAACTGTGGTCTTAATGAAGTTTGGTTCTGGCCAGGTGTGTGACAGTGAGTCCTGTATTAAATGTATTTGGATATAGAATGTGCTCATTCAGATCTGGCATCCAGAGGCAGGTGGCTGTGCATATTTCTCTGCCATCCATCAGTAGCACCTGCTGCTTGGAGGCAGCTAAGCCTCTCCCTAGGTCCCTGAGGTTGTAGGTGTCACACCTGGGCCCTGCTTCAGGTGATGGACCTCAAGCAGCCTTTCCCTGCTTCCTGCCCCACTCTCCCTGCACTGACATGGTGGAGGGATGGGCAGCACTTAGGCCAAAGCTATCAAGGCAGGGATGGGGAGTTGGGGGTATGAATAGGGGTGGGTGGGGTCAAGGAGGAGGAGAACAAGAAAGCCACATGAGTGACAGAGAAGACCATATAAAAGCCTTGCTGATTCTCCTACCTCACAAAAACTCCTGATCTCCAGGTGCCCATGTTTCGATGGCCCTGGAGGAGACAGAGAATGGGATGTTGGCAGGCAGGGGATAGGCAGATAATTAATGAGATGCCTGCATTGTTTCTGCTTCTGCAAACATTACCAGGAAGATGACATCAGTGAGGTCAACACATTTGTTATTTTCTAAGTGTTTTATATAAGAACATTAGGAAAAGGGCACTAACATTTTTCCCACTTTTGAAAATAGAGGCATAACAAGGTTAAATAACTTACATAAAGTAACCCAGCTGGCAGCTGGGAAGCCACACAGTGGGCCTGGCTCTGATGGTTTCACTGCCCCATGGTCTTACCTTCTGTATAATGCTACTGTATCTGGGCACCAGCCATTGAATTCCAATTCCCTCTCAAACTGAGCACCTACTGGGTGTGAGTCAGCATCCTGAAATTAACATAAATATGTGTCAATGGCTGAAGTTGTCAGGGTAGATATCCCACAGACAGTGGCCTCTCTTAACTCAATCTTTCATTTAACCCAGAAAGAGAAAACAAGAGGCTCAGAGAGGATAAGTGACTTATCCTATTAGGATATTGTCACATCTATTAGATAGTGAAAGAGGAACCTGCAATCAGAGATCCTGCTCCAAATACCTGGGCTCCTGGCTCCTGAGCAACAACCCTCAAATCTCCTCCCATGTGGCAGACCTAGAAGAAGAAAATCAGGGGATGGGTCCAACATACATGAAGACTGACTAGTCTTGGCCAGGAGGCAACTAGAACTATTCCCTTCCCTCTAATTCAAGCCCAAACCAGATGAATCCAAACAGAAGAGGGTGAGAGGAGGAGTTTTGAAAAGAGATGTGAAGTTATTTTAAGCCAAGGTCAATCGCAGGGCCCATAGATTCCAGGCTGGGGTGGAGAAGTTTGAGTACTGATGTCTTTGCCTCTCACAGAAGGTGCTGAACTGCTTGAGAACAACAACTGGACTTTCTTTCTTCTGACTTGCAAGATTGAACTAAGCTCCAAAACAGAGTTTGGCAGATGGATGGACGCATGGGTGGGTGGATGAATGAATAAGAGAGTCAATAGTCACTTTACATCCATTAGGATGGCTATTATAAAGACTGAAAAAGAAAATTACATGTTGGTAAGGATGTTGAGAAATTGGAACTCCTATGCATTGCAGGTAGAAATGTAAAATAGTGTTTTTAGCTCTTGTGAAAAATGGTATGGTAGTTCCTCAAAAATCTATACGTGGAATTATGAAATGATCCAGCAACTCCAATATATACCCCGAAGACTGGAAACGGAAAGCAGGACCTTGGGCAGATATTTGTATTCCATGTTCATAGCAACAGCATTCACAATAAGTAAAAGGGGAAAGCAGCCCAAATGTCTGAGTGGGGGTAAGTAATGAGGAAACTGTTGTTTAACAGTACAGTTTCAGCTGGGGGAGATGAAAATGTTCTGGAGACAGATGGTGTTGTTGATTGCAGTGTAGCCATACATTAGAACATAGAACCATACATTTAAAAATGGTTTAAATGATAAATTTTATGTCATATATATTTACCATAATAGAAAAATGAAAAAAAATCAATGACTGGATGGATATCATAAGTGCACTTCTTACAGCTTTACAGCTTTTTTTTTCTATTTCTATCTCTTTTGTTTACTTAAGAGTGTGCATATGCTTTAGAATTATTGTTGTTTTTTTATAATATTATGGGCCTCCGCAAGGAACCAACTGCATTCCAGCACCTCTAGTCTCTGGGCTCTCACAGAATTTTAAGATAAGGACATTCATGGGGAAGGGCATTCTGGAATAAGAATCCTGTAGTCCAGTGCTTTCAGAGTAAACAGGCACAAACGCAGAATAAATACCCACATAATTAACAATATTGGAAAGAATAGAAGACCTGGTTGAAAAATCCCAGGGCAACTACCATGTGGTATTGCTTAAGTCATGTCACCTCTCTGGAACTTCAGTGTTTTCACCTGTGACCAGGAGCCTAGGTCTTTGGAGCAAGTGTGGTTAAGGAAAAGGGCAAACTGTAAAGTGCAGTGCTCCTATAAGGCAACTCCATAACTCCATTATTCAGCAGCTCAGGCTAGTGCTGAGCTAGGCCTGGTAGGAATAGATTGCTCATTGTCAGGATGGGCCAGCAGCCTGAGCTGATGGGAGGCTCATCAGCATTGAAACCTAATGCTACGATTTATCAGGTAAATGGCCCCACTGGAGAGAGTACTCTTGATTATCCAGAAAGAAAAAAAAAATCCTGAAGTTCTCCACCTACTTGCCATTTAATCTGAAGAAAATAAATTTCCTATGCAGGAAGGTTTACTAGCTCCTAAGGGCAGCGGCTGGCTTTAAGAATCCATCAGTACCTGTGTGCGGGCTTAGCCCTCTCCCGGACAGCAGAAGAGGCCAGGGTCAGCCTGTGGAAGGCAGTGAGAAATGATCCAGGACAAGGAGCAGGTAGCCAGCAGGTGGTGAGGCTCCCTCATGGTCTGTACACCAGAGAAGGAACTGGCCCTGAGTCCATGCAGTTTCAGCCCTGATCTGACATATCTCTAGGCCACAGACAGTCACTTCATGTGTGTGTGAGAGGGGCCCTGACCTTGGCTTACCGCTCTGCTGTTGCCGACTTAAAATCTGTAATGATTTTGGACAAGGGCACTAATTTTCCTTTTGCATTGGGCCCTGCAAATGATGTGCTCATCTTTGCAGACATAACAATAGGACTGAGTGCCTAGGTTCTCTGGTATGTCCTAATCTTGTCAGGGAGACAAGTGCTGTATAGGAAGAACTTGGATGGAGGAAGAAAAAGACTGGGAGAAAAGGATGCAGGTAAAGAAATTAACTATTGAAATCAAGTGTTTCTTTTTCCTTGAGGCTGCCTAAGACCACCCTATTTAAAATTTTAGCCTGCACCCTCCAACCCGTTTCCTGATCTCCATTTCTCAGCTTTATTTCAAAACACTTTCAATAGTATTGACTACCTGCTAACATACCATATACTTTACTCATTTGGTGTTTATTGTGTATTGTATCTTGCCCTCCTAGAACATATGGCTCAAGAGGTCTAGAATCTTCAGCTGTTTAGTTCATTGTCATATCCAGTGTGCCTAACAACTCCTAGCATCCTACAGGCCCTCAGTGGATTTTCTAGAGGAAAATAATGAATCAAGCACCTAATAATGCTAAGATGTGTCAGTTACACAGCTTATCTCATCCAACCCTTACAAAAACCTTGCAAGATTTGTTTACTATGTATAAAAGCTACCTTGAGTACCAAGGGCACAAATATAAATAAATCAGGGGTCCACCCTCAATTTAGATAATAGCAATTTAGAGAGACCTCCTTACAATGAAGAACCTGAATCTCAGACAGGTCAGGTCACTTGCCAAATGTTAATACAGGGAAAACCCACATTTTTCCAGAAGTGAATTAGAGTCCAAAGAAGGAGAAAAGCAGAGAGAGAGAAGAAGAGTTCTAAGTGGCTTGTTTTGGGAAGAGGAAGCTCAGGGAAGGGAAATGAACAGGAAGGGTCCCAGAAATTATCTCAGGACTTCAGGGAATATGAGCATTTCCCCACATCTGGAGGAAATTAATTACCACTGACCCAACCATAACCTTCACTCAGCCCCCTGACAACCCAGGACATATTCCTGCTTGAGGTCTTTAAGCCAAGAAGCTGTGCTTTAATAAAAAGATTTTGAGAGTTGGACTCAGGAGCCTGGGATCAAAGTTCTATCCTAGCAACTCAAGGTATGGCCTTGGGCAAATCAGTCAACTCACTGCTGTGAACCCCACCTTTCAAATGGGGGTGCACTTTTACAAGTGTGGCACTGTGATATTGCTTGTAAAACACTGCATAATCATATCAGCAGCCCTTGGGGCATAGCTGGAGAAAGCATTTAACCCAGAGCCCAAAGTGGCTCCACCTCTCCCCAACTCCATGAGCTGTGTGGCTACAGGCAACACTCTCAACTTCCCGGAGCCTGTTTCTTTGCCTGTAAGCCACAAGAAGTAAGCAAAGAGAAAGGATAACAACTATGGATCCCATTAGCACAAGATTTTCGCCAACTCTGCAAATTGCACTCACAATCAGTCTGGACCTAAAGAGGATGAAATCTCCCAACTAAAGCATGTACTCAGGTTTCCACTTTTTCATAAAGTCATTTGCTTTTGAAAGTGGCAGAATGTGCCTGATTTTAAGACCCACCTTTAACTTTTTCTGACTCCTTTTTGTCTGGGGAGAATCTCAGATCACGGATGTAGGGCAGGAAGAGGACATGGTGTGCTTTCCCAATTCAATTGCAAGAGGCAGTTGGGTTCTCTGTATACAAAAAGTAGTTACATTGTTGCAAATTTCTAGTCAATTCCAAATGTCACCAGCTACTGGTAAACACCAAAAAGTGAATTACATTCAGGAATATATCATTTAAAATATAATTATAATAAATGATTTAAAGGAGCTCTTTTAATTACCACTACATATCAAAGCCTCAGGAAAGCATTCCAGAAGAACTGTTTTCTATTGTAACTGCATAAATTTAAATGCCATTAATTTCATATCTGTCATTCACTTAGCTTCTAGTACATTGATCCCTATATCAGAGAATGCAATGCCTCCCATTTCATTTGGGGATTTCATGGTCTTGATTCAGGAAGAGCTTTATTTTCATTCCTTCAGTTCCCAAATGCCATCTCTGCTCCACATTATTAGTTGATAGACCAAATGAGGACTAAAAGGAAGGGAAAAAGGTGAGACCAGGTCAAGGGAATGGAAAGATCACTGGCCTTTTCATGAAAAGACCAAGTTTTTACTCTTGGTTCTGCCACTAATTTGCTGTGTGACTTTGGGCAAGATACAGTTCCTATGTGGGCCTCAGTTTCCCCATCTATAAAATGGGAGGAAGGAAAATTGCCGCCCCTGATTATCTCACTGGATTTTTTGAATGTTAAATGAAGATAAGAATGAGCTTTATAAAACCATTCATTCATTTAGCCAGTCAGCCAATCACTCCGTCATTATTTAATAGCACTGACTACACGCTAGGCAGCACACTAGCAGCTGGGGAGAAAACAAGTCCAGATACAGCACCTCTCTACTAAGAAACTTGCTCTGGAATGGAGAAGACAAAAGAGAAACCATTTGGGCTATCTGTGCTCTTTTCCCCATTCTGTCCAGTTTCCCTTTTCGTTACAAAGTTCCATTTTAAAGTCTCTATAGAGATGAACCAACTGCTGGGTATAGCCCCAACCAATACATTCAGTCTCATGTCTTGAACCTTTATTCACACAAATAGCTGCTTACACGGTTCGTTATTTGGCCACTTGTTTAGAATGTTAAACATCCCCAGACATAATCATAAATTGTCCTCCAATCAGAAAAAAAAAAATGTGGCTTCTTAATAAGTGGTACTTCCAGTCTACTTTAAGGGCACTGTCTGGGCCCAGGATTAATGTACTTCCAGGAGAATGAAATCAACGGCATGTGGAAAAGTGATGGCCTTTTTGATTCTCAAATAAACATTTCTCAGAGGGACCTTCCATGTCCTCGGGGATATCATGATGATACATTCAAATGCCACCCAGCTGTACAAATATCAATATCTAAGTTTTAACAAAAGACCTACATTTTTCAAAGGGGGCAATCAGAAACGTGCATTAGTGCCTCTCTGCATCGATTGCCATGTGCTGCTTATAAAAATGGTTTGTGGCCTGCTTTGGAAGACTGAGATGAAAGGAACCTCATAGAACAAATATACTTTTTGGCACTGGCATTGCTCCCCCTCCCCAAGATACAGTTGAGACAGGTGCTCAGGAACCAGAGAACAAGGTGCAAACACAAACAGGCAGACTGAGTGATGATGTGACAGACCCTAAATCTAATTCCCATTGTGACCAAAGCCCTTCTTCCTCCAAGGCGGTTGTGACTCCCTGCATACCTGGATCACTGTCAGGGAGGAGACACATCATGCTCAGAAACTGAAGCTGGGAAATGGGAGGACATGAACTGGATTTGGAATCAGAATTTCTTTAAAAACTATTTTTATTCATTTCAGAGAGGAAGGGAGAGAGAGAGATAGGAACATCAATGATGAGAGAGAATCATTGGTCAGCTGCTTCCTGCATGCCCCACACTGGGGATGAAGCCTACAACCCGAGCATATACCCTGACCTGTAATCGAACTGTGATACAGTTGAGATAGGTGCTCAGGAACCAGAGAACAAGGTGCAAACACAAACAGGCAGACTGAGTGATGATGTGGTTCATAGGTTCACAGGTTGACGTTCAATCTCTGAGCCACGCTGGCCCGGCTGGAATCAGAATTTCAATGTGAACTTAGACAAATGATCTCTTTGAAGAGCAGTTTTTGTGACCTGTGAAGTGGGGGTGACAATATACATGCTAAAAATGAAATAACATTTTTTAGAGCTTTGTCACCAATGTGATTCTTATTTGCAAGAAAAGAACTAATCTAGGTGTGGTGAGGTGGACTGGCATTCTACATTTCCTTAGCAGGGGCCTTTCATTCTCCCCTTACTGTCTTTCCATCCATCCTTCCCTCTCTTCCTCCCTCTCTCACTCCCTCCTTCTCCCTTTTTTCTTCTTTTTCTCTCTCCAACTTACATTTATTATGGCTATTACTTATGTATTTGCTAGGACAGTTGTATCAGTCAGGGCTCCGACATGAAACAAGTGGTTCATTCAAATGAAGTAACGTAATGGAAGAGAGTTTAATGAGGATACTGTATATATAGGTGTGGATAGCATAAGGGAAGCCTGTGGGATGGTGAAGCACTCAAGACTAACAATAATGGAAAAGAGCTAGGGGATAATGGTAGGTTTGGCTGGTGCTACAGGAGGAGGCTTTTCAGTAGGACCTGAGGCCTCAGGTTGAGGAACCTGTGCCTTGGCACAGAGGGAGCCAGGAGACTTACTAGTACTGCCTTGATGCATCTTCTTCCTTCCAATTTCCTGCTGATGCTTTCCATTGGCCAAACCCATCCAGAAGCCAGAAGCAAGGGGGCCAGTGACGCAGCCCACTGAGCTGGGCACAGAGCCATGTGGACAAGGATGGAGACTGGATCTGAAGAACACACACAGACTATTTGGGACCAGAGTGTGGTGTAGCAGTTTAGAACATGGGTTCTCCAGCCTCTTGGCCTGTGTTGAATTGAATCTTTGTCCTCCCCCATTCCCAACTGTGGTAACATGGATGGGCATTTAGCCTTTCTATATCTCAATTTCTTCATCTGTGAAATGATTATAATAAAGTATGTAGCCATAGCTTATGGGGAGGATCAAACGACTTAATTCATAACCACTTAGAGCAGTGCCTGGGACACCCTGTGTGCTGTACTGAGCATTAGCTTGGACACATGGAACACGATGGTGAACAAGAAAAGTGAGTGAGGGAAAGGACGTCTGAGTATCCTGCACTGCAACTTGCACGGGGCCACCCCCTGATGATTTCTTTTCTTCCATTGTTCTCAGACGTCGCCCTGACTATTTTGAGAAGATGGGGTAAGGGAGAAAGAATAGCAGGAAGAGGAATATTTCATTCCACTTCAGTCTCCCCTCACACAGTCCTGCTACAGTTTTTGTCTTCACAACCCAGGTTTTGTCACTGACGAACATGTGTCTTGCTCCCTGATGATGTGGAACCAGAACAGAGGAATGGGTCACCCTAAGGACCTGGCTGATAGTCCCCCTCAGTCCCGTGTTCTACTCTGGAACATCACAGGTTCTCAGCAGGGACTGTGTTCATCCCCTTGCTTTGGGAAGAAACCCACCAATGGCTGAGGAGTATAAGAAGGGAGCGCTATCCTGTTTGAGCTACATGACCTTGACCAAATGACAGTTACTTTCTTAACTATTGTGCCTTGGATGAAAACAGGGACTTGAGTTCTGCATATTATTTCAAATGTAAGAGAGGGGCGGGGGTGGGAAGCCAAAGCTTTTAGTAAAATGAGCAATGGACAAGAAGTTTAAAAATCTGTGCTATGGTTTCAGTTCTTATATCGACTGGCAACATTACAATGGATGAGTTAATCCATGCTGACCCTTAGTTTTCCCATTTGCAAAGTATCTACCTGGCTTATAGCTAGGTATAGCTAGATATGAACATGCTTTGTAAATTACTAGATGTATTTAACAACATATTATTACTACCATACTCTGACCTCAAATTTTAATCACACTAATTGGAATCCGGTGTTCATCCCCCCCACACACACCTCTCAGCCAATAGGTTACTTACTGACCACACACAGCCAGGAGCAGTGGGGAAAATGCCAGGACCTGGCATCTTTGCTGTCCGTAGCTTCACTACACACCCTGACAGCACGGAGTGCATTTCTTTCATTATTTATACTTAAGAAATTCCACATAAGCATTCAAGTTCAAAATCTGAATAGATTGCCAGGCAACTTGGTGAATTATTTATTTTAACTGGCTTATTTCTGTATTGGGTAATTCCTTCCGTGTGCTTCCCCCATACCAATAATGGGAGACAATTATTGATTTTTCTAAAGCCATTAGGTTCAATAAATTGTTCAATTAGTTTTACGATTTCAAATAGAAAAAGATGCAAGATTACCAATGTTGGTGGTTGTAAACAGCTTTCTAAAAGGAGGCTAATGCCCTAATTGGTAAGATGTGCAGGTGAATGGCAGAGGTGGGCCTTGCATCACACATACACAACGAGGCTGCAACAGCACGTTTGGGTTTCCAGCACATCCTCCTGAGCACTGTGTTCAAGGGGCTGCTAACCTGAGCCTGAGAGTGTTTACTCATTGATATGGTCGAGTTATTATAAATCCAGATGGATAATAAAGACTCAATGACTTTAAGTGATAAATATGAATAGACAGTGTCATGGTCCTAAATCTCTCAAGATGCTCTGCTTTCTATAGAATAAAGTTCAAATTACAGTCATACAAGTCCAGAAAGTACCCTGTGTGGAACGGACAAATGCGTTCTTGACTTCATACCTTTGCAGGTGCTTTACCATCTGGAATGCTCTCCTGTCTCCTTCTCTCACTGTCCTATTCACGCATGAGGGAGGCAAGGGGGTATAATATAGAGCTTCCCAAAGACAACTATGGACCCATTTCTCACATCTATGATCCAACTGTGTTATCATTCACTTAGCAGCTTTCCAAAGGCCACACTCTAACTTGTAAATATCTACTCATTTACACTGATGACATCATGGATAGAATTCTAGTCATACGATTGGTGGTACACATTAAAACAGATACATCACGATTAAAATGAACCATGAACCACATAACAGTACTCTTACATACTACTGGGGATTTCCATATACTATTTTAGGGAATATTGGGGTAGTAGATAATATTTCAGGCTCAGGCAATAGGCTTGGACTTAAACTCGAGCCATTTACTTGCCATGGGTCCTTAGGCAAACTAAATAAAAATGCTAGGCCTCACTTTATACATTTATAACTTGAACATCAGAATAGTACTTGCATCAGAGTATTGTTATGAAAATGAAATAAGATCGTACAGGTAAAGTACCCAGCACTCAATGACCATTATCATACCCAGTTTGGCAAATGCTCATGGAGAGTTATTACATAAAGGCTGGAAACAAGGGTTCTGGGGCCAGACTACTTGGGTTCAAAACCAAGGCTACTGAATAATCAGGTGAAAATCACTAAATTACTCAGTGTGTCAGCATCCTCACAGAGTTGCCAGGAAGTTAAGTTGATATAAATATAGTACTGAGAGGAGTGTCTATAAATAGTAAGCACATCATAGATGTCAGAAATTAGGATTACCTTTTCTGTTCTAGACAGCAGGCTATATGCTCGTGATGCAAAAAACTGATGAATACATTAGAAATCTCCACTTTTTCCAGCTGGTGTTACTCAGTGGTTAGCATTGATGTATGAACTAGGAGGTCATGGTTTGATTCTCAGGCAGGACACATGCCTGGGTTGCAGGCATGATCACCAGTGGGGGATGTTCAGGAGGCAGGCAATCGATCATTCTCTCTCATCATTGATGTTTCTCTCTCTCCTCCTTTCCTCTCTGAAATCAATAAAAATATATTTAAAAAGAAGAAATCTCCACTTGTTGTGTACATTTCATATACAAACATGTCAGTACAGACAAAGTACAGATATCGGCTGAAGGATGACATCCTTAACTTTTATTAAGCAGGGAGGAGGGAATCAAGGAGGGCTTAACTAAGGAGGTGACATTAGGTGTGGTTTTAAAGATTGAGGTGGGGTACTGGAAGATGAAATTGATTCATCAAGACCAATTTAGTTGACACTTCCTCTAGGAAGCCTTCTCTGATCCTACAGGCACAGTTGATGGCTACTTATTGTTTGAGGGGCAGAGATTGGTATTGGACATTGATTTTTAAATCAGTGAGGGACTGTCCCACAGTAAGTGCTTTATAAAAGTTGATAAAAAGAATGAAGCCACTTCTCATCACCTAGCTTGATTTTCTTATATGTAAAATAAATATTCTTTCTGTTGCCATTATGCTATTCCATCACTTCACAAAAAATACTAATTAATATTAACAGTAATATAAAGTAACATATATTTAATGTTTCCTATATGCTATTATTCATTTTATTCTAGGAAGTGGACCCTATTATTATTCCCATCTACACATACAAAAGCCTAAGCAACCAAAACGACTGGAACAACCAGTTGCTATGACATGCACTGACCACCAGGGGAAAGATGTTCAATGCAGGAGCTGCTCCTTGGTGGTCAGTGTGCTCCCACAGCCAACCTCCCCCTGCTGGCCAACCTCCTGCAGTTCCTCCCTCTGGCCGGCCCCCAGGCTAGGATGGAGAACCAGGGTTGGATGGCGGTGGACGTGGCTCCTTTCCCAGGGGGGCCGAGGGCTGGCTCCCTCCTCAGGGCTGGTGGCCAACCTCCCCTGCCCTGTTTCTCGCCCCCCGCCAGCAGGCCCTGATCAGCCAGCCCCCCGCCTGCCATGGTGGTGGCACGGTGGTGAAGGAAGGAGGAGTGGGGGAGGCGGGGAATTGTGCCGCAGTGGGGCACTGAAGATGGCAGTGTCAGCATCCAGCATCCATTCCTTCGGTGCTTGGCCTGGCAACTGTCATCTCCTTTCCAGCCCGGCCCTGATTAGCCTGGCCCCAATTGCCAGCCAGGCCCTCATTAGCCTGGCCCCAATTGCCACCTGTGCATGAATTTCATGCACCAGGCCTCCAGTTTTATAGATAAGTAAGCTGAGGCTTACAAAGCTTAAGTAACTCTTCTAAAATCAACCACTAACCGAAGATGCCTCCCACTTGTCCCAAGAATGTGTATACAACCCCTATGGCACATTGCCTCTCAAAATGTCTGAATTTAAATTATGTTTCATTGAAAATGATGTCAATTATCTGGATAGGACCATTTGCTGAATAATGTATAGTCATTCTCAGACACATGACAGTGGAGGTGGGGACTGAAGCAGACCGCTCTGGGACCTGGTATAGGCTAGGTCCATGCAAATCTGCACAGTATGCAAATAGTTTATAGCAACAGAGACCTGGGTCCCAGAATGAATTGATTTCCCTTCCACTGCCCAGTGAGAAATGCTGTGTTAGGGTTCAGCCCAGCTCATGCTCAGCTGGCCAAGGCTAATTAGAACTGAGGAGACCAGGGCCTCAGCTGAACTCCTTGGTAATCAGAGAATTATGAACTTAATATACAAGTATAATTTGTAATAAGATGAAGTGAAGGCAAATAGATTCTAATCACTGTTAACTTTCCTGTGTTATGCTTTCATTAAGTAATACATATCAGATCTCTGCAGGAGCACTAATCCTCTATGAGGCCCACGGGAGTGGAAGCTTGACCACCTGGAGCAGGTTGGAAAGGGAGAAAAATGAGTAGGACAATTGAATCTCGGTAAATAGTGTTCATTTAAACTACCTTCCATGGCCTTTAGATGAAAGTCACTTAAAATAGGGGGATATTTCTTTGGGCTCCATACACAACAAATGGGGTGCTTCAAAGATTCAGAATATTAGCCTGGGGAGGACCTTGGATATTTATCTTCTCCAACTCTCTTGTACATATGGGGAAACCAAGGCCCAGGGAGTAGCAGATAGTGGACTATAAGATAAAAATATAAAAATAGATAGCATGGTATTTGAGAAACAATGTGGACAGTGAATCTAGGGAAATAGTAGGATGGACAGGATAGGGGAGAGTGAAAACCCGGACACATTACCCTAACCCTGGCTGGTGTCAGCAGGTATAACAGAAGAGGACCAGGCAGCTAGCTTTGAGCTTCACACCATTCTCCTTATGATATCGACATGATAAGGAAAGTCCATGCCTGATATAGTGCTGAGGCAGGAGGTCCGTGGGGCTGCCCTGATACAGGGGCCTGATTCTGTGTAAAAACATAGATGTAGACCTATGTACTTTAGATATTCTTGGCCTCTCCTTGGCTGGTGGCCCTTTCTCCAGCACAGACAATGACGATGATTAGCCACATGATGAGTGACAGGTCACAAAAGAAGAGCGGGGCTTTCTGGGAGTATGCGTGGGGATGACCAAATCCAGAGGTGGGGGGCAGGGGGACAGGAAGGCCGATGTGGTAGGATTTAACAAGGGTGGTGGGATGGGAAACCAAGGTGACCCAGGATGGTCCTCGGGGCAGGGATAACCACAAGCGTAAAAATGTGGAAGCAAGGGGAGCATCAATGTCCGACCACTCTGCCCAACAGAGAGGTAATCCCCAAAGCATGCTACAGCTATGCCCTCATAGTGTGTAGTGTGTGCCACTCTATACATGAGGATGAGTGGCCCTTGGTACACATGTCAGTTACTGGTGACATATAATAATTCATTCCATGTTCATACCTGTTCTGAGTTGTTCCTATGCTGCCCTGAGTTAAAAGAGGTATTGATACACAGGAGCTATTAAGAAAGAGTAAGATCTTCTAGTGATTACCCCTGTGTACTGTGCAGGTATCACCCCCAAAGACAATGCTTGAGCAGGGCCTGTGGGTGGTAGGGTGAGCCACACCTCCCTCAGAGAAAAGGCAAAACCACTAGGTAACCTGGGAAGTCGGTTATCAGACCATTAGAATAATTGTTGCCTAGCCTGTCAAGGCTCACGTGTATTCTAGAGTCCAAACCCTGCTCTGATGACCAGAGAACCACTTACTAGAGTGTTCCGTAACCTCTCCGAGTGTCCTCTGCAAAATAGAGCTTTTAGGAATTTCCCTTTGTACATCACAGACTGCCATGAGGATCAAGAGAGACCATTTGAAAATGCTCAACAGCCCAGCCTGTGTGGCTCAGTGGTTGAGCATCAACCTATGAACCAGGTTTGATTCTTAGTCAGGGCACATGTCCAGGTTGCGGGTTACAGGCTCCATCTGTAGTGTGGGGCATGCAGAAGGCAGCTGATCAATGATTCTCATCATTGATGTTTCTATGTCTCTCTCCCCTTTCCTCTCTCTAAAAACAAACAAATAAACAAACAAAGACTCAAAAATTCCTCTATTATCCAGTATATTCTGTTCATTTAGTCCCTAGCCTATATTGGTGATTTAAGAACTTGAACTATTATAAGTGCATGAGATTTAAGGATCAGAAAGTTCATTCTGGCTAATGTCACAGAGGCAGCTGAAAAGAAACTGTGACACTGGGGTAGGGGCATGTCCTCTGAAGGAAGAAGAGTCAATTAGGTGCTTGCAGGCCTCCCTGATGACAACTCATCACTGGAAGGTGCAGGGCACGCTGTGCGGGAACCCTCCATCTGAGTGTCCATGCCCCAGCCACTGCCAATGACGCTTCCTGCCCACTGGAAACCAAAGCTACGTGGTAGGCAGGCCTGTTGCCAAAGGCTATTAGTTCCACCTGCAATTTCATTTCTCAGTTTCAAGGACTAAAGCAAAGTTTTGTGTTTTATAGAACATTGCACATCTCTCTAAAGAGCACTAATCTCACTTCTCTGAAGACACCCAATGGCTGCTAAAGCCACGGAGAATTTCGTGTTGCCAATCTGAGTCTGAGAATGCACTCTGCCATTTAGTAATTAGCAATGTCTTTGATCTGGCTCAATCTCAATATAGTGAATTTGCAGATTGGGATGGTAGTACCTACTTCTCAGGATTTTTGAAGTGAATACTCACAAAAGTGGAATTGGGAGAGAACTGCAAGGCAAGGGTATGCAGCAGGAAAATGCAACTTTGGCTCTCTACTTCCAAGGCAGTGGTTTATCTGTGGGTCCTTTCCACTTAGCACAGCACTTGCCACAGGGAAGGTCCTTGCCAGAGTTTGCTGATGATTTAATAAAACGATTTTGAATACACAAATGAGAAATTTTCTTTTACTTAATCTTTTATATTTGATTTTAGCAAACAACAACAACAATCAACAAACAGCACACACTATTGTTTCCTGTGAGGGATGTAGGCCATGGTCAGAATCACTTGGATTTTGTATGCCTTTCCTTTCCCATGAACTAGAGCATGGCTTGTCCTAGGACCACTTGAAGGCAAGAAAATTATGAAAGTTATCTGCATCCCCACCCTCACCCACCAATCAGATATGATGTTTCAAGTAGCTCTTCCTCTCCTGAGATTGTATTTAAATGTTTGAGACATATATAAAAGTAACAAAAATGAAAATGAAATAAAACAAACATCCGTGGACCCACCATTAATGAATAGCTTTTAATGCTTGTCATAGTTGCTTTAAATTTTTTTCCTAATAAATAGATCAAACATTTCAGAGAAAACTCAAGTCCCCTCTGGCTCTCACTGCCAATCTCATTTCTTCTTCCCTCTCTAGCAGCCACTACTTTTATGAATCAAGTATATATCTATCTTTTCCAGTCTATTTGTAATACATTTTATGTATGAAGGATATACAGTGATGTTTTATGTTTGTGTAGATTTAAAAGAAATTCCATGAATGATATCATGCTGTGCATATGCTAAATATAATCATGCACATTTTCACTTAAATTATGTATTTCAGATCTCATTATTAGTTTATTCTTTTTAAGTATCCATTATATCAATACTTTAGTCATCTGTTCCTCAAATGATGGTCACGCAGATGGTTTGTATTTTTTTCTATTATGAATAGAATTGCAATATATTTTCTAGTATATGTCTCTTTGTTCACATGTCCATAGTAGTCTCCAGAGTGTGTGTGTGTGTGTGTGTGTGTATATATATATATATATATATATATATGCATACATATGTATATGAATATATATAGATATGCAAATTATTGGGTCATAGGGAATGCGTACACTCAGACAGCCAAATTGCTCTTTGCAGGAGTATTACCAATGTATATTTCTCCGACAAGTCATGATAATTTTCCTTTCTTTATTCCTTCACCCACACTTGATCTTGTCACACCTTTAAATGTTTGCTAGTCTGATGGATAAAAAATTGTCTTTCTCATTATTATTTCAATTTGAATTCTCAAGATTACTAAGGTTGGTTATTTACTAGGAATTTAGCATTTCTTTTATGTGAATTGCCTGTACATTTCCTTTACTCATTGTTCTCTATATAGTTTTGGCTTTTATTCACGGATTCAGTGTTTCTCTGGATACTTGCTCTTTATAGATATCTTTGAATCTGTGAGTGATCTCATGAACCTCCATCTTTTTTACACATCAGTTTTGTTTTGTTTGTTTCTCTTTTTGGTCATACATTCATTTTACATTCTTAAACAGTACAATTTAATAACCGTATCCTTTGTATGTTATACTTTTTGTCAGATTTATGAATTTCCTTGTAACCCATTTTAAGAGCATTTAGATATTCTTCCATGGGTTTACATAATGATTTTAAAGTTTGTTTTTTGACATTTAGATTCTCCCTATATCCTAAACCAGTGGTCGGCAAACTCATTAGTCAACAGAGCCAAATATCAACAGTACAACGATTGAAATTTCTTTTGAGAGCCAAATTTTTTAAACTTAAACTTCTTCTAATGCTACTTCTTCAAAATAGACTTGCCCAGGCTGTGGTATTTTGTGGAAGAACCACACTTAAGGGGCCAAAGAGCTGCATGTGGCTCGCGAGCCACAGTTTGCCAACCACTGTCCTAAACCATACATATACTTTCTTTCTTTCCCTTCCCTCTTTTATTTAAAAATGGTTTTGCCTTACCCTACCCTTGGTAGAATTGTCCTCCCTACTTCAACTCCCCTTTCATCCTTTCCATGAGTCTTTGTATCATGAATCCTACTCTATGTGAGGGGCCCTTAGGGCAAAGCTTTTGTCTTAATTCATAGATTTAGTCTCAGCCCTTCATATAGTACTTGGAACAGAATAGATACTTGAGAGAAAAGTGAATTGGCAGAGTCTTAGCTTAGATGATGCTAAAAAGAGAGAGGAAAATGGAGAGTGTCCACAGAAGGGGGAACAAACAGTATGAATAGGGCTCTTGGAAAGTCCGCCATGGAAGGAAAGATGAAAGACCTGGTGATGCATTGCCTGGGATCTTGATAAATGTGACTTACTCAACAAAAAGTTATTTTGAGTTTACTACTTGCCAGGCACTGTTCTAGATAATTTACAGAGACTTAAACCCTGGGAGGTGGCATAAACCTCATTAAAAGTCTGGGATATGGAGTATGTTCCCAATTTACTCTGAAAGGAAAGGACAGAGTCAGGATGGAAACCTGGCTCTAGATGACATCCACACCCTTGATCCTGCACAGTAGACTTTGGTGCACGAGGATGTGGTCTCTAAGACCAGACTGCTATGGTTTCCTTTCTGCCTCTCCCACTTCCAAGCCATGAGACTTTGTGGATGTCATGTAATTGCTCTATGCCTCACGTGTTCTTATCCTTAAAATGAGAAACCTTTGTAATCTGCCTTACAGAGTTTTTATGAATGTTAAACAAGTAAATATATGTAAAACACTGAGAACAGTCCTGGCATATATGTTATGTGAGTTCTCACTATTATGATTATTAAATGGGATATTACATTGTGTGGTGACTAAACTTACTTTCAGTATTGCTGGTGGGTAGATCTGAACCCATGGGCAGAAGTTACTGAAATTCAGATTTAAATTTGATACAAGGAAGACATTTCAAGTAAGTAGAGTGGCCAGGGCAGCCTCTCAGAATAATGAGCCCCTACCACTTTATGAAGATACTTTACGCTGCATCTACGGAGCCATTGGGTGGAAGGCTGGACTAGATGGCCTTCTTCGAGGTCCTTAAGAGTGTTAGCATTCTGCGAGTACATGGCAATATCCACGTGAGTGAGTTCCAGGCCAGTGACATTATTCGGCCTGCTAATGAATGGAAATATTTTCAGGCCGGCTGGCTGATTCAAGCCATGCATACAACGAAAAGAGCAAATCTTTTCATGTGAAATTGTGTATGAATAGAGACTCATTGCTCATATAAGATGCATTTTGGGAAAATGGCTTGCAACAAAGCAGGGTAAGACTATACTGTGAGCTCTTCTGATTTAATCACTCGCAGAAGAAACTCTGATGTTGCAGAAGCCACTGGTCTTATCACAGACTGTATACTCCTCTCTGGAATCAGATGTACATGTGATTAAAACACCAAGGTATGGGAGTAGAAGGGAGGGGAGGGAGTTATTATCTATGGTATATCTACTCTGTGTGAGACAGTAAGCTTAGCACTTACTATGCCAACTTCTATATTACTTAATGGCCACATAACTAAGTCTCAGAGAGGTTAAGAGATATGCTCAGAGTCACAGAGCTAGAAGCAAGGAGTTCGACTATGTGTACTGTAGAACCAGTAAACATAGCTGGTGGTTTATAGGTCATTACCAGCTTGCAAGACTTTAACAAAGAACAAAATTAACTGGTAAAAATTTTAAAATCAGAGTATTTTATAAAAGATAAATCTAGATTTCTAGGTTCTTTGGAAAAGTTGGAAGACTTGGCAGTACTGAGTCTACAGTCAAGCATGGTAACAATTAGGTCTTGCTGAGTAACATTGCCCCTTATAGGTTAGGCCTCCACTTTCAGTCTTCTCCATCCCATACGTTATTACATCCTAATTTTAGTGGCCCACTGACCCATGTAAAAGTTTGAGTCATGATCCCTGCTCTCTATACTGTGTTATAAAAATACAGAGCAAGAAATAGAGAATGATGGGAGAAAGAGCAGGAAAAAGGGGGAGGAGAGAGAAGAAACTTGAAGATGTCCAAGCCCAGAAGAGGACTTGATGTGCCATGCCCTGAGATGTTTTCCTGCCTCTGCGTTCTGCTCAGCTGACCATGAGAACCTTCAGATTTTGCCGAAGTTAGGAGCTCAGTGCTCATTTTGGTCTAAATGTCTGTATTTTAGGTAAGATTGCAAACCCAGCCTGGGGGAAAAATTCATATGTGTGATATTTTAGATGACTCTTTGGTCAGGCTTTTGGTCTTTCAGGAATGTCTCATTGGTGCACTGAGCAGGCCTTACCTCACTGCCTTGACTGATTCTTGCCCTCTCTTCTTTGTTACTAAATTATCCTAGTCACCTGTAAGATGGATCTGTTCCTGGGATATTCAAAAATCCTGAATAAGACACTTTTGGGATTGATATCCACCCACCTTGCTTTTAGTGTTTCTATCACATCCTTTCTTATCTAGCCTCTCAAAAATGTCCTTCCTGCTGCTCTTTTATTATCCATTTGATAACTGTTCTCCTAGAGTGTCACACTAGTGAGCACTGGATGCTTTTCTTAAAGATACTTTGAGGTTGTACTTACAATGTCAAACATATTACCATTTTGGTAACACTGACATTACAAGAGATCTTTCATTTCTTTCCCACCCACTTGTATGATGTTGAGTGAATCAATAAACCTCTCTGAATTCAGGTCTCTCTTCTGGGTAAAGCCTACCTCACATTGTTGTTACAAGGGTTAAATAAATATGAAAAGGTCTAGCCCAATTTCTAGCACATATTATGTATCAATACATAGCCACTGAAATGAAATATCTACCTATAACTAGCTGTTTGACCCTAGGTAAGTTAGTTAACCTTTCTGGGCTTCCATTTCTTGACTTGGGAAACAGAGGAGGTGGGACTAGATCTCTAAGGTGTCTTGTAGTCAAATGTTCTATGTTTACTGAGCTGGGATCCTTGATTTGCCTCTCCCATACCTTGTGAGAGCCTTGGATGTTGATGTCATGTCCTTTTATCTTAGTATCCACAGTGCCTATTATGACCCTCTGTGGCTCAATAACATATTTGCTTTCATCACCAACTTGGCAGTTCCAGCCATTCAAACTCCCCACATATGCTTATTGTCAGAGGCCTTAGGACTTTAGGCTGCTGGTAACAATTTGATCATTCCATGAGTCTTAGCTCAGGTACTTCTCAAGAAAATCGCCCCTCCCCTGCTGTTTAAGGGGCAGCCTCGGTGGCTGATGAATGTATCCCCTGAGCTTACCACTTTAGCCTCAGGTAATTGGATAGAGGTGGACCTGTGACATTCAATCCAAAATTTAAACAGACCAACTGCTTGGGGGGCAGCTAAGTGGGAAGTAGTTAAAGAGAGAAAGGAGAGAGAGCACCAGAGAGTCATCTGGGACAATGGGTAGTTTTATGTGCCAACTTGATTGGGCTGTGAGATACCCAGATATTTGATCAAACTTTATTCTGGGGTTTGGGGATAAGTTTAGATTTTAAATCAATAAATAGGTAAAGCAGATCGCTCTCTCTAATGTTGGTGGGCCTCACCCAATTAATTAAAAACTGAATAGAACACAAAGGTTAAGAAAGAGGAAATTCTTCCTGTCTGATTGCCTAGATCTGGGACATCAGTTTATTTCTGCCTTGGGATCGAACTGAAACATCAGCTCTTCCCAGGTTTGCAGTGTGCCAACTGCAGAACTTGAGACTTAGCATCTATAGCCATGTGACTACATTTCTTGTAATAAGTCTCTTTATAGATACATATATAGAGATATGATATATATTTTTCCATCTGTCCCTCCATCCATCCACACATCCACACATCTTCTTGGTTCTGTTTCTCTGGAGAACCCTGACTAATACAGTCAGATCTCTTGTTTGGGATCTGCACTAGACATTGTGAAGGGATGCTATAATTGGAAGCAGGAGATGGAAGTGAAAAGAACCAGAGAAAAGGTAAGGAGGAGCAAGGGCCATGAAGAAGAGTCACAACCTTGAGGGGCTGCAGGAAGTCTAAGTTCCTGAGAACAGCAGGTGCTGAGCCATTGATGAATCTGGAAGGGGACCCCAGGGGGCTCCTGAGAGGCAGATGGATGATGAAGGCTCCATTTCAACCATCCACCTCAGCCCTGATTGTTTCTGGTTCCAGTACTTCTGTACAACGATTTTTACTTGTGACACTTGGAGTGAGACTAGAAGAGGCTGACCACACCAGAGGCTTAAAGTCTGTGGCAAAAGATTAAAGTGAGAAAGGAAGAGGAAAAGGAAAGGAGAAGGAGGGAGAAGAACAGAGCATAGGATAAAAAGGATAAAGAGGAATGAGAAGGGTGATGTAGGGAGCAGTCAGATCTCATAGAGAAGAGGTTCAGGCTGAGGGCTGGTCACTCTCAGGATTTCTACTGTCCTCACCACTATAGTCAAGATAAGAAGACTCTTCTTTCCATCTCTTGTTCTTTATGAGAGAGACAGGGAGGGAGGGAGGGGGAGAGAGAGAGGGAGAGAGGGAGAGAGAGAGAGAGAGGGAGAGAGGGAGAGAGGGAGGAGGGAGAGAAAGAGAGAGAGAGAGAGAGAGAGAGAGAGAGAGAGAGAGAGAGAGAGAGAGAGAACAAATCTTCTTATTTCCTCCCTGGAGAATTGAATGTGATCAATTCTAGCCATAAAGCCCCTGGAGAAATTCATGGTGTTCAGGAAATATTAAGAGGCTGAAAGAGAGATGGCTTCTAAATCTCAGAGGAAGAAGTTTTGCAATGAAGTCTTAGACCTAATCATTTTATGCCTTCCTTCGGCCTGGTCACACTGCCAAATCCCTCAGCGGCAGCAATCACTCACGGAGGAAGAATCTCAGAGCCAGGCGCGGATTCAAACCCACAATCAAATCGAAGCACAAGTTCTCATGTAATTTATGGTAAACACTACCAATTCCAGACTTCCAAATGGGGAGTCTATATTTATTCACTTTAAGTTATCCTCTCTCATTTTCTTGGGATATGGGACAATTGGGTGAGCACAGGGGTTTGATTTTCTGCACTGACTTATATTTTTCAACACATGCATACACCTGTCAAGACATAAACTGTGCTTTGATGTTGAGATAAAGGAAGCACATTCCTCTGCATCCCAAATGGGAAATTCAAAGGCATGGGGTGTAAGGAAATCCTTGCTTTCAAGCTATAATAACAGATTAAAAACAGAATTGGCTCAGGTTTTAGCTGGGAGAGAGCATTAGGAAAAGGATAAATTATTCTTTGTTTAACAAACAAATGAGTTCTCCACTGCTGGGTTGGTGATCTTCTTCCACTGCAACCACTGACAAATGTAACTCTATTTGGATTTTACAGGCATACTGGTCCTCAGTGTCACACCTATGGGTGGACCTATGCTGTGTAAAGAGTTAGGTTTGGAGTCAAAGAGCCAGAGATTCTGATCCTTGGCTCCTGTACTCTGCCTGAGTCAGGTGTGAGTTCACCTGGGATCTGTGGCCTTCTCCTGCCCATGATCCAGTCCTGTATGTCTCAGGCTGTCCACCTCAACCTGACATTTAGAACAGCAGGAGTCTGGAAAGTCCTTGATCTTGCTCTATACAAACATAGCCAATTACCTCATTTCTGGGATCCTAAACCCTGCCTAGTAGTTAGAAATGTACCTGTTGTTTTTATCTTCAGTTGACTCCTCTGGGCCTCGCCCCCAACGTGAAGACAAGTACTAGGCTCCTGGCACTGGACATGGCTGGCCCATCCAAGGAAGCACAGGTAGAGAAGTACATCATGGGCCTTGGAACCAGAAAGAAAAGATTCCAATCCCTGAGTCCACTGTTTGTAATCTCAGTTTGTTTGTTTGTTTTTCATCTGGAAAATGATAGTAACAGGGCCCATATCCCAGAAAAGTTGTGTTTTCAAACAGTGTAGGTATTAGTGTCTGGGACTTGGTAAACCATTTATCTATATCCCTTTCCATTATGTTTATCCACATCCCTTCCCATTGTTCCCCAGTTTATAAAACATTGAATAGCTAATTATCACACTCGTAGCCTCCGACTGTGCAGAAGACAATTCCTACTCTCCCTTTGTATTTTTAGTGATAGAAACTGAAGAGCAGTGAGGTTCTGGGCCATTCTCTAGTGACATTTATTTAGTATAAGTAGCAGAGCTCAGATTTGAACCCTGGTCATCCAGTTCTAGAAGTGAGGTTTTTTTCACTTCAAATTGGAGAAGGGAGACTAGCTACAAGTCAAGAGTCATGGACAGGCATTGTACCATTTTAGAGCTACAATTATCCTTAGAGAGGGCTAGGTGTCCATTTTAAAGGTGGGAAAATGAGGCTCAGAGAGTGAAAAACTTACCGTGGGTCACACCACTTTCCAAGGCCAAGCTACAAGAACTCTTGTCTCTCTTCTAACTCCCGTGCCAGATTCTTCACTCCAGAACTGAAAATGCTCACTGGGGATGTGTGTGCTCATTCGCTGTGGCCCTGTCTTATGTTCACTCACAGTTTGTCATAAGTCCCCTCCCCTGTCTTCTCTATAGCTGTTACACACGTGGGCATGATCTGCCTGGCCCCTGCAGACATTTGAGGCTGCAATCCCTACTTTACAGAAAGCTATTTCTAATATAGAAAAATAGACTTTAAAAGCACCAGAATATAGCTCAACTATACCTTTGTCTGGTTAGCTTTTTATCAATTAAATTTTGCAAGCCCTGGCTGGGTAACTCAGTTGGTTAGAGTGTTGTTCTGATACACCAAGGTTGTGGGTTCGATCCCTGGTCAGGGCACATATAAGAAGCAACCAATAAATGCAAAAATAAGTAGAACAACAAGTCTCTCTCTCCCTCTCTCTCTCTCTCTCTCTCTCTCTCTCTCTCTCTCTCTCTCTCTCTCTCTCTCCAATAAATACAAATTTTAAAACATTACAGATGAAGAAATTGAGATGCACAGAAGTTCAGCAACTACTCAAGGTCTTGGAGCACATGAAGTCAGGAGGCCAGAGCAGGGGCTCAGCCTGGTGCATGTGGCCCATGCTCTCCCCCGCTCTGAGCTGTAGCTCACAGCTGGCTCCAAGAGCGCAGATCCATGCTGCCTGCCTTCACTTTTCACTAAAACCCCTCAGTGTAGAGTGACTCTAGAAAGTTTGCTAAGAATCAGTTTTCTAAATGACCAGCTTTCAAAATAAGCAAACACCAAAGCAAAACCATTCCTCAAAATTACGTGGAGCTTTAGAGTAAATCTTGATATCTGCTAAAGCAGGTCAGTTCTCTTTCTTTCCCATCTCCTTCTACTTCAAAACCACTTGGCTATCTTAGCCCTTTATTTTTTCCACATGAATTTTAGGTTTGGCTTGTCAATTTTCTTAAAATCCCTGTTGGGGTTTTGACTAAAATAGCCTTGAATCTATAGATTAACTTGGTGAGAAGGGGCATCTTCATGACTCTGAGTTTTCCTACTTGTGAATAGGGGAGTAAAATCTCATTTAGGGTTTCTTTGATGCTTTTCAATAAATGTGTATATATCTTTTTCTTCTGTAAATGTCTCACACCAGAATTTCATTCAACAAAAAGCGATTGAGCATGTGGTATATGCAAGGCCCAAATGGGCTCATCCCATGGGAAAAAGTTTTCTATTTTTCCCAACGTTAACCACTTTTGTTGTTCTTATACAAATTTCACAAGTCGCGTGTGAGCCTTTCTGCTGTATTGCTAACATTTAAAAAAATAAATTTTTATTGATTTTAGAGAGGAAGGAAGAGGGAGAGAGAAATAGAAACATCAATGATGAGGGAATCATTGATTGGCTGCCTCCTGCAACCCGGGCATATGCCCTGAGTGGGAATTGAACCATGACCTCCTGGTTCATAGGTTGACACTCAACCACTGAGCCACACCAGCCAGGCTATTGCTAACATTTTTACTTTAGATGCTCAGCATTTCTTGCTACTGACACAAGTTGCAGGGACTCATGGGTTTATCCTCTGGCAGACTGCCTCCTCCCTGTACTTCCATGCCATCCTGGAGCTACATACCTAGTGAGGTGTGTTGTTTCAACTTCTCTGGGGATGAAAAGCCATTTAAGCCCCAAAGATGCTCCAGAAGTCACGGTGGGTCTTCCACCACGAGGCTGCCACAGTACAGAGCATGGATCCTGACTCCTGTGGATTCTGGAGCCTGTTAATTAGTCATCTTTCTTTCTTAAATGCAAGCCTCTGATTAGCGATTAGATCACACGGGCCTTACTTAAAGCAATTAGGAGTAAGTACTTTAGCTTTGTTCAGTGAGATGGGATCTAAGAGCATCATCGTGTGGGAAAGAACAAAGAAACTTCAGAAAAAAATAAACTGGTGGTTTCTGAACTTACTCTACAACTGGCCCCTAATTTGTGAAACAGCAGTGGGACTTTGGAAATAAATGCTTCTTAAAGGGAAAGCACAATGTGTGCCTGGAACCTGGGCGATCTCCCAGTTCCTTTTATCTTTTCAGCAAATAGGTATTGAGGGCTGACTGTATACCAACATGAGGATAGGTGTTGGGACACAAACATCACAAGGATAGTCAGGGTCTTTGCCTGCATGCTCAGATAGTCTAGTGAGGAATACAGACAAAACAACATTCAATTATTAAAAAAGCTTCATTCATTTTTATGATTTTTAAAAAAGCATAGAGAAGGCCCACAATACATAGGAGTTTAGGGTGGGAGGTGTGGTCAGGGAAGGCTCCTGAAAGAGGTGATGGCTAATTGAGAGAGTCAAGGAAGGTTAGTATGCCTAGAGAATAAATAAGAAGGTAAGGGTGGTGAGTGGCAAGAGCTATGGGATGGGAGAAATAGACATGGGCAGATCATGCAAGGAACTGTAAGCCATGTTCTGGAACTCAGGCTTTATCCTAAGGTCAGGGAAGCCACAGTGGGTTTTTAATCATGGAAATGACATGATAAGATTTGCTTTTTTTGGAGAGGTCACTGAAGTAACAATAAGGAGAACAGACGGATCGGTGTGGGGAGGTGGGAAATCCGTGTATGTGGTCACTTCAGTAGTCCAGGCAAAATATGGTGATGATGGCTTTGACTAGGGTAATGTCACTAGGAATAGATGAAAAATTTGAAGTTCTAAAAAAGACAAGTGACTTGTCCTTTCCTGTACCTATTGAGTAGTAAAGCGGGATCTTAAACTTAAGTTCCACAGAGTCCAAAGCCTGTCTCTTTCCACTGCACCCAGTGTCCCTACCGTGTATCAAGGACAAAGTAAACCTTAGGGGATTAAGGAAGGATGCTGAGTAGAGTGGGAAAAGAACTAAATAGAGAATATACTAGAAATGGAAAGGACCACTTCCAATAGCACAAGAAAGAGGAACTAGAAAAAAGAAAGAGTAGAGAATTAATATTTGTTGGTAACTGTAGAAGGTATTCACAGCAGTGTTTCTCAAACTTTCAAGTGCATCAGAATTCCCTCGAGATTGTGTTAAAATGCAGATCCTGACTCTGGGGTATGGCTTGAGATTCTACAGCTCCCATGTGAGGCCAATGCTACTGGGGTATACTTTGAGTAGCAATGGCAGAGGAGTGGTTATCAGCCCAGACAGACCAGGAACTGAACCCTGGTGTTTGTGCTAATTAATGGTGTGAGCTTAAGGAAAGTATTAGTTTCCTATGGCTGCTGTAACAGAATACCAAAACCTGGGTGAATGAAAACAACAGACAGCTATTGTCCGTCAGACTTCGAGGTTAGAGGTCTGAAATCAAGGCATCAGCATGGCCCTGGCCTCTCTGATGGCTCTAGGAAAGAATACTTCCTTGCCTCTTTTAACTTCTGGTATTTGCTGATGATCCTTGGCATTCCTTGGTTTGTAGATGCAATATTCCAGTCACATGGCTGTCTTCTCCCTCTGGGTCTTCACATTGTCTTCCTTCTGTGCATGTCTATGTCTGTGTCTCTGCATCTAAACCCCCCACTTTGTATAAGGACTCCAGTCATATTGGATTAGGGCCCACCTCTTATTCTGAGATAGTGGGGGTTAGGACTTCAACATGCCTTTTTTTTTTTTTTTGGAGGGAACAGTCAACATTTCACCTTTCTGAGACTTGGTTTCTTGATCTGTATAGAGAGATAATGACACCTACTCTGCAAAGTTAAATTAAATGGACTAATAAAGGCAAAGTGCCAGCACACAATAAGGGCTCAAACCATTCTCGTTAAAGGATACCAGGCAGTAGTCACTTAAAATACATCTCAACCATCACAACCATCTGCCCTGGGAGGCAGGCACCATCATCTCTACTGGTATAAGAAGAGATGGAGACTTAATAAGGAAAAGACACTTGCCCAAAGTCTCACTATTAAGATTTAAAAGCAACTATTCTCCAGCAATGTTTACTCCATGCAGACAAGGGGCCTGGCAGGGGACACTGGCAGATGAGGTGGAAGTTGCAAACTCTCCTGCAGAGGCAATAGCAGAGAAAGATGATTATTTTTATTTAATCATGCATGGACCTGGGCCCAATACAGATTCTGGATTCAAGTGCTCACAATCACAGATGAGGTGTTCAGAGCTCAGGGAATGGAGGAGGGAGGGGCCAGGGACAGCTGATATATGAAGTCCAGTGGATTCCTCATGTCCGCCAGGTTCTGTCATCCTTTTTCATGTTTCAAGGCTGCCTCACATTTTTTAAATAGGCCATAGCAATTCACAATCAAAATTTCAAAGCTAAAAATGTCTCCATGCCATCCTGGAAAATAATTTTTAAAAAACCACAAAAAACACCTGAGTGCTTTCTAGACAAGAAAAAGAGAAATGTGTAGGATGTAATGAGTAATTGAATCTACTTTTGTCTGTTTGCAATAAACATTTGCAAAAACACATTATCCTTTTGACATTTCCGTTAGGATTGCTCAGACTCTATTTTCTGAAAAATGTCTTCCATCCTTACTGAGTTCCTGTAATTACCTCCTTGGAAGGAGACCATCTCAGCCCTTCAGAGACATTATCAATTTTAAACAGTTTATTACTAGTTTTTGTTGCATTGCTGTGATATTCAGCTATCTTTTGAGGGGCAGAGGGAGACAATGCCAATATGAACTACAGAAAGATACAGATTAGTCAGAAAAATATAGTGATTGAGAAGCAGGTGGCAGTTTAATCAGATTCCCTCCTTTTTTGTCAATTCTGTGGTCATTGCCTGGACCCAGTCGTGGTAAGGGAGCTATACTGCCTGGGTTCTGATCCTGTTTCTGTCATTTTCAAGCTGTGGGGCCTTGGGGAAACTGCTTAAACATTCTGTGCCTCAGATTCCTGGCAGAAAAACTGGGATAATAATAATACCTAGTGCATAGAATTGTTGTGAGGATTAAAGAAGTTAGTATATATAAAGAGCTTAATCATGTGTATATTACACTATGTGCTCAGCAAATGGTGATTATAATGGTGGCTGTAATTATTTGGCATGAGGAATGACAGAGAGCCTTGAAATCAGAAGGCGCTGTCACTTACTGTGGAATCTCCTTGACTTCATCTGCCAATGGAATTATTCAATGGACACATCACACAGAGTTGTATAAGGCAGAGTAATGAGAGTGTATCTTTTTTTTTCTTATTTTAAGTAGTGTTTTTGTTTTTTGTTTTTTTACAGGAGAGTTAAATTATCAGAGAGCATTTTACAAAGTTACTACAATTATTCTTTGGGGAATAAACTGGGCAAAGGTGAAATTAAGAAAGGTGAGACCTGACAGGGGCATTGACCTCCCCACCCTAGTCAATGGAGATGGAGCAAAATGGACTCATCATGCAAATTGCAGGTGATTCCAACAGATTCAGTCACAGAGGAAAGAATGTGAAGGAAAATTCCTGGGCTTCAGACCAACTGTACAGAAGAGTAACACATTGAGATGTATGCAGGTATCGTTTATACTCTGGAGTGTAATCAGAGAGAACAAAAAAGGAAAGAAGTGGAAATGTCTGCATGGAAAAGAAGACAGATAACTCAGTTTATGGAGAACCTGCACCATCCATGGGGTGTTGAAGAAATGCTTTGCAGCCCTAGCTAGTTTGGCTCAGTGGACAGAGTGTCAGCCTGCTGACTGAAGGGTCCGGGTTTGATACTGGTCCAGGGCAAATGCTTAGGTTACGGGCTCGGTCCCTAGTGGGCGGCTTGCAGGAGGCAGCCGGTCAATGATTCTCTCTTATCATTGATGTTTCTATCTCTCTTTCTCTCCCTCTCCTTTCCTCTCTAAATCAATAAAAATATATATATTTTAAAAAGAAATGCATTGCAGACTGAAAGATCAGCACAATCAAGGTGTGGCAGAAGAGGACACTCATATTTGAGGGACACTGTGCTTGTCATTTATGCACAGGAACAGTACAGCTTTCAATGGTGCTTAGTCACATTATGCAGGAGTGGCCTTCCCACCGAAACATATGGGAATGTCCTTCAGCACCACAATGACTTCTTATGTATCCCAGTACCATGCATAAAACAGAGTTTTTTGGTAAGTACTTAAATTAAGACAGTTATTGAATAAAACATAAAGCATTTATTAATCATCAACCTTTTAAAGAGCCAATGCTAGGTTTGGGGACTAAAGAAGATGAATGAGATATGGTTCCTGCCCTAAAGACATGGAGCTTCTCTACCAGCCTTTCCTTTCCCCTTCTCTTTCATCCCCTCCTCTCTTCTCTTTTCTTTCCCCTACTTCTTTCTGTCTGCCTGCCTGTATCTCTCATACACACTATGCATATCTACAAACATGCACATGCACATGCACACACACACACACACACACATATGTGTGCATGCACACATATACAGGCTCATGCTCCCCATACTTCATCATAAAGGGAATTTAGCAGTGAGGAGTCCAATGCCAAATCTTTCCGCAGATAGAACCTCATTCTGACCAACATGTCTCTCCTCCTCCTTGTACTGACAGGAACCATGGCATGGCCTGCTCATGGTGATGGATGGTAAAGTGCAAGAAAGCAAGCACAGTTCCACACACCAATTCGAAGCTTCTGTCTGCATCACATCTATTTACAACCAAACAAGTCACAAAGCAGAGCCCAAAGCCTGGAGGTACGTTTAATCTGCCTCCAGCAGGAGTTAAATATTACTAGGCAAACAGTGAAGGTAAAATGACAGATATAGAACCATAGTTGCCTTGGACAAGTCTTTCCCACTCTCCAGGTAGCCTCACTCTTTAAAATCTTGGATCAGATCCATGTGCTCACAGTGTGAAATTCAGCCGTCCAGTAGCACACAAAATGATTTTAGGTGGTGCATGAAATTTAGTGAATTCTTGGATGTGGTATTAACTAATATTAAGCATATGAAGTGATGATGATTCACTTATGATTTGCTTTCAATATCAACAGGTACATCAAGGAGTAAGTCTGAGTTAATGTCTGTAACTCTTCCAAGACTTGCTGATTTCTCACTCTCACGATGAGCTAACAGGCCACAGTGTCAAGCTATAATTTCAAAAGACTGCTTTGTTTTCATTTTATTTACTTTTGACTATATTGTATTTATAGCAAGTGATGCTAGCTTTTATTTAGTTACATAAAGTTACTTTCAAAAATGTGTATTTATTTATTTATTTTTCCTGGTAATTTATTTATTTTTATTTATTTTTTTTTGGGTGCTCCCTGTAAAGTGTTTTCTTTTATTTTTTAAATAAATCTTTATTGTTCAGATTATTACAGGTGTTCCTCTTTTATTTTTCCCCATAGCTCCCCTCCACCTGATTCCCCGCCCCACCCCATGCCCTTACCCCCCGCCACTGTCTTCATCCATAGGAGTAAGATTTTTGTCCAATCTCTTCCCGCACCCTTCACACCTGCTTCCCCTGAGAATCGTCAGTCCACTCCCTTTCTATGTCCCTGATTCTATTATATTCACCAGTCCATTCTGTTCTTCAGATTTTTCATTCACTTGATTTTTAGATTCACTTGTTGGTAGGTATGTATTTGATGTCATTTTGTTGTTCATAATTTTTATCTTTACCTTTTTCTTCTTCTTCCTCTTCTTAAAGGATACCCTTCAGCAGTTCATGTAATCCTGGTTTGGTGGTGATGAACTCCTTTAGCTTTTTCTTGTCTGTGAAGCTCTTTATCTGACCTTCAACTCTGAATGATAGCTTTGCTGGGTAGAGTAATCTTGGTTGTAGGTTCTTGCTGTTCATCACTTAGAATATTTCTTGCCACTCCCTTCTGGCCTGCATAGTTTCTGTTGAGAAATCAGCTGACAGTCGTATGGGGACTCCCTTGTAGGTAATTAACTGTTTTTCTCTTGCTGCTTTTAATATTCTCTCTTTGTCTTTTGCCCTTGGCATTTTAATTATGATGTGTCTTGGTGTGGTCCTCTTTGGATTCCTCTTGTATGGGGTTCTGTGCACTTCCTGAACTTGTAAGTCTATTTCTTTCACCAGCTAGGGAAAGTTTTCTGTCATTATTTCTTCTAATAGGTTTTCAATATTTTGCTCTCTCCCTTCTTCTGGCACCCCCAAAATTCGGATGTTGGTTCGCTTGAAGTTGTCCCAGAGGCTCCTTACACTATCTTCATATTTTTGGATTCTTTTTTCTTTTTGTTTTTCTGGTTGGATGTTTTTTGTTTTCACATAGTTCAGATCTTTGGTTTGATTCTTGGGGTACATTGATCTACAATTGAGTTTCTGTATATTCTTTATTTTAGACAGTGTATGCTTCATTTCTGACTGGTCCTTTTCCATTTTTTTGGCATTCTCATTAAGGTCCTTGAAGGTCTTACTAAGCTCCTCAGAAGTGTCATCAAGTTTCTCAGTGGTTTTTAGAAGATTCTTGAGTAACCTTATACATGTGGTTCTGAACTCTATGTCATCCAGTAGTTTGCTTTCCTCCGTTTCTTTCATTTGTGACATGTTTCTTTGTTTCTGCATTTTGGCTGCTTCCCTGTGTTGATGGAGTGGCTTTGTGTGGTAGGTGACCTATAGGGGGCAGTAGCTCAGCCTCCCCAATCACCTGATGTGGACGCTCTTGGTACACCCCTTTGTGGGCTGAGTGCAAAGTCTTGGTGTAGTTAAGCCTGAATTGCTGTTGGTACGCTGGGAGGAATTGACCTCCAGGCCAATTAGCTGTGAGCACTCCCTGTGTCTATAATGGAAGAACTGCTGCGCTGAAGACACACTTATGGGGCAGGACTTGTTTCAGTGGGGCTTTGGTGCTCACTGAGTCTGCCTCTTGAATGTGTCACTTATGGATGTGAGGAGTTGAAATCTGGTTTCTCACACTGACCACTAGGTTCACTGGCTTCTGGATCTCCAATGGGGTGCAGGTCAGCTACTGTCTGCGGCCACTCAGCAGGAGCTACAGTGAGAGCTGCAGTTTTCTCCTCTTTGCTTGGGGTTTGGAGGTTTTGGAGCTGTCTGACCCAGGCTGCAAGTTTGCTAGGTTAAGCTGTGATAGGGCAGGCTTTTCTTATGCTAACTCGGCTGCTTAGAGCTTGGGTGGGTTTGTAGGTTGTGCAGGGCGGGGCCTCAGGGTGTCACTAGGTTAGGGTGTGGCAAACAGCAATGGCTGCTAGTTAGCCGGCTCTGTGTCCCCAACGGCATCCGCGAGTCCTGTGCCCCAGTGCAGTAAACAATTATTCCTGCGCACAGTTCTGCAAGCAAGCCACTCTCACTGGCAGACAGTCCAGCTTCTCCCCGTAGGAGTTTGGGTCCCCTGCATCTCCCCACAGACTGGATTTCAGAGTAATCAGGGGCTTGTCTCCGTTCAGGTTGAAAAAAGCAACGCACCCAGTCGCCCGCAGCCAGCCCGGATCACGCGCCTCCGTACCTCAGCTTTTCAGCGCTTGTGCATGTCTCAATGCTCTTTTCTCTTTCCTTCTAGTTGTAGAACTTCCACTCAGCCAGCTTTCCTGTGGTTCTGGGTGATAGACATTTTGTCTTTTAGTTGCAGTTTAAATTGTTGTGGGAGGCAGCAGTTTAGGTGTTTACCTACGCCGCCATCTTGTATTCTCTCCTGGTAATTTATTTTTATTTTTTTCTTTATTGATTAAGGTATTACATATGTGTCCTTATCCTCCCATTGCCCACCCCGTCACTCATGCCCTCACCCCCCTGTTGTCTGTGTCCATTGGTTAGGCTTAAATGCATGCATACACATCCTTTGGTTGATCTCTCCCCCTTAACCCCACCCTTTCCTACCTTCCCTCTGAGGTTTGATGGTCTGATCGATGCTTCTCTGTCTCTAGATCTGTTTTTGCTCAACAGTTTATGTTCATTATATTCCATAAATGAGTGAGATCATGTGATATTTATCTTTCTCTGACTGGCTTATTTCACTTAGCATAATGCTCTCCAGTTCCATCCATGCTCTTGCAAATGGTAAGAATTCCTTCTTTTTTACTGCAGCATAGTATTCCATTGTGTAGATATACCACAGTTTTTTAATCCACTCATCTGCTGATGGGCACTTAGGCTGTTTCCAAACCTTAGCTATGGTGAATTGTGCTGCTATGAACATAGGGGTGCATATATCCTTTCTGATTCGTGTTTCTAGTTTCTTGGGATATGTTCCTATATGTGTGATCACTGAGTCAAACGGGAGTTCCATTTTTAGTTTTATGAGGAAACACCATACTGTTCTCCACAGTAGCTACACCAGTCTGTATTCCCACAAGCAGGGCACGAGGGTTCCTTTTTCTCCACATCCTCGCCAGCACTTGTCGTTTGTTGATTTGTTGATGATAGTCATTCTTTAAATAAAAACTGACCCTACTTAAAGGAAATATAAAGTCAATTACTGATGACATTCAGATAGTAAAAAATCATGGCTCTGGGACTTGAATCACTAAAGTTTGAGAAATTCTGTATATGATGATCTTTACAGTTGCTGATTGCTTCCAATTTCATTGCTCCAGCTGTGGTCTTTACTTCTGCCCCAGGCTTTTCTAGAGGAAGACGAGCAGTGAGGGTTTGTCCTTTTCTTCTGAAGTTTTCTAAGAACATTCATCCCCCCTTCCTTCTAAATTTCAGTGACCCAGCTGCCAATACAACTACCCAGACAGATGCATTTGATTCACATGCACATCCCTACACAATAGGCCAGAGTCAGTCACCCCGGGGCTGTCCCTGCCCTTGGCATTGTGACATGTAGGCCCAGATTCCAAATGTCATGTTACATCTCCTCATGGCATCAAAGCATCCGGGGAGCAGGAAACCCTAGCAGATGGCTGAAATGCCTTCAAATAGACTCCCTGGGACAGCCTGGGAGATGCATAGAGCCCTGTCAGTGGTGAAGGGTCATAACATATGCTCAGCAAAAAATGCCAAAGGGAAGAGTGGTTCCTGTACCCACTGAGCCCACACAAGGCTGCTTACCAGCTGCCTTTCACAGAGTGCCATTGGCTTTTGCAAAATATCTATTAAATGCCCGATCATGATCCTTGGCTCCCTGGACTTTTAATGGTACAAAAGGTGGTTCTATGAAACTTTTTATTTCCACTGAATGTTTCATTAAAAAGCAAATAAGTAAGAAAAAGGTCCTCCCCACCCCCCTCCACAGTAGTAGACTGCTATCCGCTCTGGTCCTGGAATTCCTAATCTGGATTTTATAGATTCTTAAAAGGCCCATGACTAGTCTGAAAGAGGCTTGTGGACCTTCCAAAATTGTCTTCAAAATCTGTGTGTGGGGAAATACACACATCTCTCTGCTGAAAGGGTCTGAAACTGTAGTTCAGATTCTCAAAATTGTCCATGTCTCATTAGAAGCCACAGCTGCAATGAGGCCCCTTAGAGAAATTGCAGGCAGTAGAAAATGTCAAAACTAAACTGAACTGAAAACTGAACTGGGAAGCAATGTTTCTTCTACTAGTAACATTAAGAAAAACACTTGCCATCACCATAATTTCAAAAAGGTTATTTCAATGCAGAAGGACATGACAACACATTCAGGAAGGCCATATACTCCGAATAAAAACATAAATTTAGCTTTATTTTTTAAAAAATCACTACCTTGTGCCTTTTCATTTTCATTTCACTAGTGGTCAGCACCAATCTGTGGTCAAGGGTTTGAGAACCACTGTTGTCTGAGTGGGAAATTACTACCCAGCTGCTGGTCTTTGGGAGACTGTGACCTTCTCTAGGATTCTTAGAGCAGAAACCATGGCTCTAGTCTCTGCTCCTAAACCACCCTAAGAGAAGTCCTATATCTCTGATCCCACCATGCTGTGATACCTTGTAGTATGCCCCACGGTCAGGGTCGTAAACTCAACATAGCCATTCATTCCAAGGGCTATTGACTATGCCTCTCAATGGGCCAAGCCCTGAGCTTGGCATCAGATATGAGAAGTGAAATGCACTACCCCTTCCTTTAAGGGGTTCACATTGTAGTGAAAGAGACAATAGGAATAGTCTAAGTGGACACCACCACCCACTCTACTTCCCTCTCCCCATTGACAAATGAGCAAAGGAAATGAAGAATGATGCCACTGAGGCTATCTATATATATAAAGAGCCAGGATCCATAACATCCAAAATGACCAAAGGCTCGACTGAACATTGGAATCAGTCCTGCAGTCAGTGCTGGGTCACCATGATGACCCAGCACTGACTGCTGTGGGGGCTACAATCAGGCCAGATAGAGGCCCAGAGAGAAAAGCAGGGTCTGATCACAGCCCCCATGGCAGTCAGTGCTGGGTCGGCGTGGCAGAAGTCAGTCCTGCAGTCAGTGAACATAGGGTCAATTAATATTAAGTGAACATAGTGTTAATTAATATCTCTTTGAGAGGAGTCGAGAATATACAGTGTAGAGCAATTACTTATATTATTTCACATAAAACTTTTCAACTAAGATATTTTCCTTTATTTAATGTGTATCTTTATTGTTGAAAGTATTACAGATGTCCCTTTGTTTTATTCCCCCCATTTATCTCCTCCACCCTGCATCCGCCCCTTGCAGGCCTTCACCAGACTATTGTCTGTGTCCATGAGATATTCCTATCTAATACATAAAAATCTAGAAAGATTTAGAGAGAATAAAATAAAAGATATGCCAGGTAAATACTGAACAGAAGGGCTGAAGTTGCTGCATGAATACTGGATACAGGCTTGAAGCCAAAACACAACTCATGAGATAAAGTTAGTCATTGTAACATAACAAAACGTTCCTTTCACTAAAGAGATAAGATGGTTCCCAATACTTATACACATAAGAGAACAGTGTAGGGTTTCAGAATGAGCCTCACCAGGATGTGTCTCAGTGGTATGCAGATTTTTGATACCTAAAATTAAGGTATTTTGATATGCTAAAATTAAGGGCAATTTTAGCTTCAGGCTCAAGTGAAAATTCTGCCCCTCCCTTTAACTACCTAAAAAAAAATTGCATTAATTTTAGACATTATCTTACCTAATAATATAGAAACATGTAAATTGACCGTACCTCCACCCACAGCCAATCAGAGTGAGTATGCAAATTAACCCAACAAAGATGGTGGTTAATTTGCATATATACCTGGGTCCTGGGAACCTCCTCGGCACCCAGGTCACTCTAAGCCTGCCATCGGAGCGGGGGGAGGCGGGGGAACCTTCCCAAGTCTAAAGCCTGGGGCAGAGGCTTTAGGCTTGGAAAGGGGCCAAGCCTGCGATCAGAGGTGCTGGTCAAGCCCCACTGGGTGGGGGCATGGCCTGTGGTCCCCTGTCAAGCCCTGCCAGGCAGGGGGGTGCAGCCTCAGGTCCCCTTGGGAAGGGGCCTAACCGCGATCAGAGGTGCTGAGGATCCCCCTTCCCAAGCCTAAAGCCTGGAGTGGAGGCTTTAGGCTTGGTAAGGGGCCAAGCCTGAGATCAGAGGGAAGGGGGGGGGAAAAATCAATGGAAACATATCCTTAGGTGAGGATAAAAAGAAAAATAAAGAAAGAAATGTCATATCCTATGAAAGACACATCTTGAAAATGCCTAAAGAAAGTTGTCATTTTTTCATGGTGAAGGGACAGGAGTCCATGTTGATGAAAATACCTTGGCAGCTGTAGCAGTGAGGTGATGGGGCTGGCGCCTTCCCCTAGATCAGCCTGGTCGCCTCCTGCAAAGGGAGGCCAGACTGCGGCTTAGGCCCACTCCCAATGGGGAGTGGGCCTAAGCCATCAGTAGGACATCCCTTGAGGGATCCCAGTATGTAAGAAGGGGTAGGCTGGACTGAGGAACCCCTCCCCAGTGCATGAATTTCGTGCACCAGGCCCCTAGTCCAATATAATAACAGGCTAATATGCAAATCTACTGAACAGCACAACAACCAGTCATTATGACACATACTGACCACCAGGGGGCAGATGCTCAATGCAGGAGCTGTCCCTTGGTGGTCAGTGTGCTTCCACAGCGGGGGTGCCGCTCAGCCAGAGCCGGGCTCATGGCTGGCTAGCGCAGCAGCAGTGGTGGGAGCCTCCAGTTTGACATCCCCTGAGGATTCCCAGACCGTGAGAGGGTGCAGTCTGGGCTGAGGGACAGCCCCCACCTGAGTGCACGAATTTTGTGCATCAGGTCTCTGGTATTACAATAATCCATATCTCCACTCAATGTGAGGAACCCCAAGTGAGATGGAATGATTGGATTTTCTTCATCTCTTAAAACTCTAAACAGTGAGTTGTGCAGGTCTTCATCCTTGAACACTCTTCCTTTCTTCTGAGACTCACTCCTTAGGTGATTTCAGCCACTTTTATGTCTTATACTAGTGGCCCAGTGCATGAAATTTGTGCACATTAATAGAGGGACTCAGAGTCAAGTCCTCGCCCACCCACATGTGTCTCAAAATCGCATGAGACCCAGACCCAGCTGGCCCGCCCCACCCCCACCAAATGGGCTAGATCCAGACCTGTCCAGATCCAACTTTGTCAAGCCCTGCCAGGCAGGGGGCGTACCCTCAGGTACCCTGGCCCAGTGCCAGGATGGGGGCATGACCTGAGGTCCCTTAGCCCAGACCAGGGTGGGGGCATGCCTTGAGGTCCTCCGTCAAGCCCTGCCAGGTGGGGGACACAGCCTGAGATCCCCTGTCAAGCCCCGCTGGGTGGGGGGCATGGCCTGAGGTCCCCTGTCAAGCCCAGCCAGGCAGGGGGGCACAGCCTCAGGTCCCCTGGCCCAGTGCTGGGGCAGGGGGTGTGGCCTGAAGTCCCCTGTCAAGCCCCACTTGGTGGGGGGCACAGCCTGAGGTCCCCTAGCCCAGCACCAGGATGGGAAGTGCACCTTGAGGCCCCCCGTCAAGCCCCACTGGGTGGGGGGGCGTGACCTCAGGTCCTCTGGCCTAGCACTGGGGCAAGGGGCGTGGCCTCAGGTCCCCTGGCCTGGTGCCAGGGCGGGGGTTGTGGCCTGAGGTCCCCCATCCTGGCACCAGGGCAGGGGGCAAGGCCTGAGGTCCCCGTCAAGCCCTGCTGGGTTGGGGGCACGGCCTGAGGTCCCCTGTCCAGTCCCATGGGGGTGGGGGATGGGGACGACATAGCCTTAGGTCCCTGATGATTGCTGGTTAAGGCTCCTTAAGGGAACTTGGCCTCAGCTGTGGGTGCAGCCATCTTTGTGATGGAGTGATGGTCAATTTGCATATTTCCTCTTTATTAGATAGGATATCACCTATCACCTATTGGGTGACAACTTGCAGGTTTGAGCAACTCTACCTTCAAAATAGTGTCTAACCTCTTTTCACCACCACTGGCACCATCACCATCATCTCTGGATTACTGCATTAGTAACTTGATTTCCCTCCCTGCACTCACCCTAACTTCCCTATCTTCAATTTCTCACCCAGCAGCCAGAGCAACCTTTGTAAAACATAGGCAGAAAGAGATCATTCCTTTATTCCTCTGCCTGAACACCACGCGGGTTTCAGATCTCAGAGTGAAAACCAGTCTCCATGAAATCTCTCCTCTCCTACACACTGCTCTGCTTCCAGCTCAGCTTGCTCTAGAGACTCCAGTCTGCCACATATTCCTAACACAGGCCATGCTCAAGGACCTCAAGGCTTTCACACTTACCATGTCCTCAGGCTGCAAGGCTCTTCCAAATGTATACATACTTGCTCCTTCCCTTCCTTTAGGTCTCTGGTCAAAAATCACCTTGTGAATAAGGCCTTGACCACTCTGTTATAGGACAGCTCCCCTCCCTCCTCTGAACTCTCACTATGTCCCTTACTGCTACAGCGATGATCACAATTGTACAAACCATCAATGTACTTTTCTGCTGTCTTCTGCATCAGGATGCAAACTATGGCACTTCCTAAAAACGGAAATCTTGCTGTTGTGTTCACTGCTCTCTTTCTACCCTCAAATGGTTTCTGACACGTAGTAGCTCCTCTATAAATTTTTATGGAACGAAAAAACAAATGAGTAAATTTTATCTAAGATTGACAATCGAAATCAGGGAGCAGTGCATTTAAAGCCACCATGGAGAGAGGAAGCTTCCCCCATTCCCCACACTTGAATGTTTCTCCAGCAACACCCTAGGTTCCATTAGGGATTCAATTCCTTACAAAGATATTAAAAATGAATCATATCTGACGTGATAAGGTGTAGTGGTTAAGAGTTGAGGCGCTAGATCCCAGCTGCCTGGATTCAAATTACTACTTTATTTCTTGCGTTCTGTGTGTCTTTGGGCAAGTGACCTAACTTCTCTGTGTTTAGATTCCTCCTCTGCAAAATGGTTGATAATGTTTGTACCTATCTCATGAAGGTGCTTTAAAAGAACCTGGTACACTATAAGTGTTAGCTCATGTTATTACATTAAGAACATATTGTACAAATAACATTCTTTTTTTGTTCCCCAAGAAGCTTTTTTGTAGGGATCTACATTTATAGCATATATCCACATATGCATATATGTGTATATAAATTACATATGCATCATGTGTGTATATATATTTATATATATAAATATGTATGTGTGTAAGCACATATGTATTTATTTAAATTCAATATTGGCTTTCATTTTCTTGTGTCCAGCCTCTGAAGCAGGATTCAGCACTTATCTTTCTTTATCTTTCTTCCCCAAAAAATAATCCATTCCTCTAAATATTAATAAACAATATAGATTTTACTTAATATTTCATAAAGGCCTTGGAAGAGAAGGCTTACATCACATATCACACCAAAATATTTAAAGATCTTCAATAAATAGTTCTCTTCTCCATCCAAATAACCCTTTATCCACACCACCAAGCAGGTTTCTCCCTTTCCCACTTCCCCATGAAGTTCCCTGCCAAGTCTTCCAGAATCGCTGGGCCCCTTCCTCTGGGCTCACATTATCCTTCAAACACCCACAGCCTTTATGTCTGTCCACCCCCTTCTCAGCAGGGGTTGCTGTGGGAGCTGTATGGCACTTGTATCTTACTCACTCTTGTATCCTATACCCTTGTCACCTATCAGAGGGCCTGATACACAGTGTGTGATCTGTGGGCTATTATAAGAATGAATCAATGAAAGAATCTTATACATGTCTCCATCTCCTTCTATGGAGAGGAAAATTGAAACAAAAGGTTGTCAAAGGGCCTGTGGAACAGTCACAAAGAGACCTCAGATTCTCCTGCTCTCCTGAGTCCCCATCCACCACAAAGACCAAGCACATCCAGTTCCGGGCTTTCCCTTAAATGCTGGAAAGCTTCTGACCACCCTGCTTATTCGGAAGATCCCCAGGTCTGAGAGAGAGAGTGGCCTGCAGGAAAACAAGCCCTTGTTTCATTCTTTAATCCAGACAAGGAGACCCAATTGACGAGTGCCTGGATTGTGACTCTTTCTTCTCTTGTGATGTTTTTGTTTTTCTGGGGGGAGGGGAGTGTCAAAGTGAAGAATAACTCAGCACTGATGAGAACAGAGATGAAATATAAGCTCCTAAAGGTTCTTGTTTTGGAGTGTTTTAGGAAGGCTTTCCCCTTCCTCATGTGCATGGTGAAGTCATAACTAGTCTTGATACTCTGCTTAAGTAACACATCGAAGTTCTCTTTCCCTAAGTCCCTGCAAGGCTGACCCTTTGCTCCTCAGTGATAGCTCTTCATCCCACACACTGCCCATGCCCTGTCACTGTATCCACCACATGTATTAAAGTCACTGTTCTCCCCCACAGACAATAGGCTTCTAAGGGTAATATCACATTATGCCCAGTATACAGTCAGTTCTCAACAAATTATGTTAAATATATAAACAGATAGTACAAGCAAGTTGAAATTCCAGTTCTGATCCAAATACACTTTCAATGTAGCTAAACCTTGATATACTAATCTGTACAGCAGGCATGATAATCCCCTCACTGACCTCACAGGATTGTTGAGATAATTAAATGAGATAATACACAGAAAAAGGCTCTGTAAAGGTAAAATGCCACACAAATATAAAGAGTCATTGTTGGGTATTGTCAAAATCCCTTTAATTTTGGATGACACAAAAATTAGTCAATGGAACTGTTTTTAAATGCCATCCAATGTAAGTTTAATCATAGAAGAAAGAGGAAAAGAGTTAAATGATTCATTCAAAAATGCAAACAACTCTTTTAGCTGAGAAAAGAAAACTTTGTAGTGCATTACTATAGCATAGAAGGGGACAGGAATAAAAGTCATGTTGGAAAAGAATAGGATATACAGGATAGATAAGACACAATAGGTTAGGAAAAGGTAAGCTGTGAGAGGATGGAAGAAGAGGAGAGGCAGTAAGATGGTTGGACAGACACACAGACAGGCACAGTAGGGGGAAGCCCTTATTGTCTGATAAACATTAAGTAGATTACCTGGTGACCTCAGTCCTCACAACCACCCTGTGAAGATGGCATTACAACCCATCTGCAAAGATGATAAAATCCAGAAGTTTGGAGAGGAGGAGTAAGTTGAAGCCTGGGACTGTGAGCTCTGTGAGGTTAGGAGCACATCCCTTTAATGCATATTCCCTATTTGCTGGGAAAATACCTGGCACATCACAACCATATATATAATATAGGATTGAATGTGCACAGCTAGTAAGTGGCAAAACCAGCACTTAAACTACAGGCTAGCCTAGCCCATGTGCCTCAGTTGTTGAGCATTGACCTATGAACCAGGGGGTCATGGCTCAATTCCAGTCAGGGCACATGCACCATTGCAGGCTTGATTCCCCAGTAGTGGGTGTTCAGGAGGCAGCCAATCAATGACTATCTCTCATCATTGATATTTCTCTCTCTCTCTCTCCGTCTCCCTTCCTCTCTGAAATCAATAAAACAATATATTTAAACCACAGGCTGAAGAGTACTGAAGCCTAATCAGCTCTTTCCACTATACCACAATCAAGTTTATATTAGGAGTTTGTAATTTATAAAAGCTATTAAGACCAGCAAAATTCAGAAAATGGTGTAATTGTCCACATCTGTTAAATAGAATGATTAGCAACCACTGAATAAATACACTAAACACAAACATTAACACTATGTCATAGGTCCTAACATCTCCCAATAGGAAAGTGCTCTGATTGACCATTTATGGCAGGACTGGGCATGGGATGTCAATGGTTGTTCCACCATTTAGTTCCATTCTGCCTGGCTTAGGTGAGAATTAGGGAAGAGCAGCTCTCCTAGAGCGGTTTTACTCCAGTAATAGGTGGTTATATTTTAAAAATCAGCTTTAATGATGCATACTTTTCATGAAATAAAATGAACCTATTTTATGTATGATTATTATGTATGCATATACTCCTTATATGCAAACCTGTGCACTTGCAACCACATGCAATCAAGATACAGAACATTTCCATCACAATGGGCTTCAGTGAATCTCCCCTCTCCACTCTCCACCTAAAGAAAGCACTGATCTAATTCCTGTCATTACAGAATCTTTTCTCTATTCTAGAAATCCACATAAATGTAATCATTCTATATGTAAGGTTTGGTCTCTAACTTCTTGAACTCATCATACTAATTTTGAGATGCATCCAAGCCACTGTATAGATCAATGGTTCATTCCTTTTTTATTTTTATTTTTTTTATTGATTTCAGAGAGGAAGGGAAGGAGAGATAGAAACATCAATGATGAGAATTATTGGTTAGCTGTCTCCTGACACCCTCTACTGGGGATCAAGCCCACAACTTGGGCATATGCCCTGATCAGGAATTGAACCATGACCACCTCGCTCATATAGGTGGATGCTCAACCACTGAGCCACATTTGTGGGGCTATTGTTGGTTATTTGATTGTATGGACTTAACACAATTTACTCATGTAGTTGTCAGTGGACAATGGGGATGTTTTCAAGTTTGGATTATTGTGAATAAAATTGTTATGAACATTCAAGTGTAGGCCTCTGTATGGATATATGTTTCCATTTCTTTTACGTGAATATCTGGGGATGGAATTGATAGGCTGACGGTGATCATGTGTTTAACTTTATAATAACTGGCTGTTTTCCAAAATGGTTGTACCATTTTACCAACCACCAGTAATGTATGAGAATTCTATTTGCTCTACTTTGTTGTCAACACTTAGTATTGTCAGATTTAAAATTATTTTTAGTTAGTCTAGCAGGCATTCTCATTGTTGTGTTAATTTTCAATTCCCTGATGATGTTGGGCATCTCCTGTGGGTTGAATTGTGTCCCCACAAAATATAAGGTGAAGCCTTAACCCCAGTACTTGTGAATGTGACCATATTTAGTAAGAGGGTCTTTGCAGATAAAATCAAGATTAGATCAAACTGGTTATGGAGGTCCTAAATTCAATGGCTGATGTCCTTAGAAGAAGAGGGTCATGTAGATAGAAACAGGACGGCCTACCCAGAGGAGAATGCTATGTGAAGACAGAGGCAGAAATTGGAGTGATGCATCTACGAATTTACGATTGCCAGCGACACCAGAAGCTAGGAGAGCGGCATGGAACAGATCCTACCCTAGAGCCTTCAGAAGAAGCACAGTCCTGCTGACACCTAGATTTCAGACTTCTAGCCTCTAGACCTGGAGAATAAGTTTCTGTTGTTTTCAGTCACTCAGTTTACGGTACTTAGAGTAGTCCTAGAGAACAAATATGGCACATTTTCATGTACTGATTGGCCAATTGCATATCATTTTTTGTGAAGCCAATGTTCAAATCTTCTGCCTCTTTTTAAATTGCATTATCTTCTTGTTATTGAGTTGTATACATACATGCACACATTAGTCTGATATATACTTTATAAATAGCTCCTCACACTCTAAAAATTGTTTTCTATTTTAACAGTGCCTGTCAAGAGGAACATTTTTAATTTTGGTGAAATAAACTTGATCTATCTTTTCTTTTGTGTCTCATGTTTTGTGTCCTAAAAAATGCTCATCCACTCCAAGGTTATGAATATTTGCATAAATGTTTTCTTTTAGAAGTTTTATAGTTTCAGGCATTCCACTTGGGTCTGTTATCCATATCGAGTGAATTTAGTGTGTGTTATGAAATAAAAATTTAGTACTTTTTTCTCCATATGAGTAGTCAATTATTCTGCCACTCTTGATAAAAAGACAAGTCTTTTCCTCCATTGAATTTTTTTGAAACTGTTGAAAATCAATTGAACATGTATGTGTGGAGTCTATTTCTGGAATCTCTGTACTGTTCCATTGAATGATATGCTTATATCAACTCTATTCTGTGTTAATTACTATAGTTTTATTATTAGTCTTGAAATAAAGTATTATAAATCCTCCAACTTTACTCATATTTTCCAAAGTTGTTTTGGCTATTCTAGGCCTTTTGCATTTGCATATACATTTTAGAATCCAGTTTGTCAATTTGAGGGGAATAAAAAGTCTATTGTGATTTAAACTGGGATTGCATTGGATCAATGAGTCAACTTGGGAAGAATAAAAATATGAGTTTTCTAATCCAGCAACATGTGAAATCCCTTTAAGTCTTAATATTTCTTTCTGGGATGCTTTGTAGTTTCCATAACCTAAGCCTGATACTTCACTTCTGTAATTAAATTTATTTCATTGGTATCAAAAAATACATTTCATTATTTATTGCTGGTTGGTGGAAATACAATTAATTTTTTGTACATGGTATTTGTATCCTGCAACCTTTCTAAATTCACATCTTAATTCTGGTAGCTTTTTCATATAGTGCTTAAGATTTTTCTACATCTGTGGACATAAACTTTATTTCCCATCTCTTGTCTTTTATTTCATTTTCTTACTTTAACTAGCACTTACAGTACTTACAGTACAGTGTTGAATAGAAGTGATGAGAGTGATCTTGATCTTAGGGAAGGTGTCAGCCTTTCCCCATTAAGTAAAGAAATGGCTTTTCATAGATGCCCTCTATCAGCTTGAGTATGTTCTATTCTCTATTTAGTTTCCTGAGAGTTTTATTACAAACTAGAGGCCCGGTGCATGAAATTTGTGCACAGGGGTGTGTGTCCCTCAGCCCAGCCTGCACCCTCTCCAATCTGGGACCTCTCGAGGGATGCCTGACTGCCCGTTTAGGCCCTATCCAGGTAGGACCGGGCCTAAACGGGCAGTCAGACATCCCTATCACAATCCAGGACTGCTGGCTCCCAACTGCTCGCCTGCCTGCCTGCCTTCCTGATTGCCCCTAACTGCTTCTGCCTGCCAGCCTGATCACCCCCTAACCACTCCCCTGCCAGCCTGATTGATGCCTAACTGCTCTCTTGCCAGCCTGTTTGCCCCTAACTGCCCTCCCCTGCAGGCCTGGGTCCCCCCAACTGCCCTCCCCTGCTGGCCTTGGTCCCCCCTAACTGCCCTTCCCTGCAGGCCCAATCGCCCCTAACTTCCCTCCTCTGCTGGCCTGATCACCCCTAACTGCCCTCCTCTGCAGGCTTGATTGCCCCCAACTGCCCTCCCCTGCTGGCCTGATCGCCCACAACTGCCCTCCCTTCAGACCTGGTCCCTCCCAACTGCCCTCCCCTGTGGGCCTGATTGCCCACAATTGTCCTCCCTTGCAGGCCTGGTCCCTCCCAACTGCCCTTACCTGCTGGCCATCTTGTGGCAGCCATCTTGTGTCCACATGGGGTCAGCCATCTTTGACACATGGGGGTAGCCATCTTGTGTGTTGGAGTGGTGGTCAATTTGCATATTACTCTTTTATTAGATAGGATAGAGGCCTGGTGGTTGGGTGAGGGCCAGCTGGTTTGTCCTGAAGGGTGTCCCAGATCAGGGTGGGGGTTCCCTTGGGGCGTGCGGCAGCCTGGGCAAGGGGCCTGTGGTGGTTTGCTGGACAGCCACGCCCCCCGGTTACTCAAGCAGAGGCCCTGGTATCTGGGATTTATTAATTATCTATAATTGAAACTTTGTAGCCTTGAGCGGAGCCAAGCCTCCTGCTCGCTCTGTAGCCGCAGCCATTTTTGTTGGGATTTATTTATCTTCCATAATTGAAACTTTGTAGCCTTGAGTGGAGGCCTGGGCCAGCCAAGGTGTGCAGGAAGCTTGGCTTCCTCAATTGCCAGGGAAACCCAAGCCTCCTGCTGCTCTGTGGCCGCAGCCATCTTGGTTGGGTTAATTTGCATACTCGCTCCTGATTGGCTGCTGGGTGTGGCTTGTGGGTGTAATGGAGGTATGGTAAATTTGCATATAACTCTTTTATTAGATAGGACTAGAGGCCAAGTGCATGAATTTGTGCACCAGTGGGGTCCCTTGGACTGGCCTGCAGGATCGGGCTGAAACTGGCTCTCCTACTTACCCTGAGGGGCCCTGAATTGTGAGAGGGCATAGACCAGGCTGAGGGACCCCACTGGTACACGATTGGGGCCAGGAAGGGATGTGGGAGGTTGGCCAGCTGGGGAGGGACAACAGGAAGGCTCTAGGGCATGTCTGGCCCATCTCATTCAGTCCAGATTGGCTGGACCCCAGCAGTAAGCTAACCTACTGATCAGAGCATCTGCCCCCTGGTAGTCAATGCATGTTATAGTGAGCATTTGAGCTGCCTTAGCATATCATTAGCATATTATGCTTTGATTGGTTGAACAGATAACCAGATGACTGGACACAGCATATTAGGCTTTTATTATATATGATGAGTATTAAATTTTGTCAAATGCTTCTCTTGCCTCTATGAAGATGATCATATGGTTTTTCTCCTTTATTTTAATTCTTTTGTATCATGAACTATATTGATTAATTTTCAAAGTATAAAGCAGCCTTGTGTTCTGGAGATAAACTTCACTTGGCTATGATACATTGTTCTTTTCATTTATTGTTTGGTTTCAGAATAATGCCAGCCTCCTCTAAATTTGGGACAATTTCATGTAAGAGTAATATTATCTTCCTTAAATGTTGGATAGAATTTGCTAGTGAGGCCCTCTGGGTCTGGAGTTTTACCTGGAAGAAAGTCAATTAAATGTATGTAATATTTAAGATTCAATTTCATTCAAGTTCCATTTCTTCTATAAATTGAGTTAATTTTTAAATTATAAGAAACTTGTCCAAGTATCTAGTTCTTGAATTTATTGGTATAAAGCTGTCCATAATATTTTTATTGACTTTTAATCTGTAGTATCTATAGCAATGTCTCCTCTTTCCTTATTAATATAGAAATTTATATCTTTCCAATTTGTCTTGAATAGTTTATTTCAATGTTTATTGACATTGTATTGACCTTTCCCCCAAATCAGCTTTTGGTTTAATTGATTTTTCTTTATTGTTTATTTTCTAATTCTCAAATTTTTGCTCTTGTATATAACATATAGCTAGGAATTTCTTTTAATCCAATGTGATATTCTGCCTTTTCATTTGCATGTTTATACTAGTTATATTTAATGTGGTTATCAATATGTTTGAATAAAGTCTACTGCCATGGCATTTTTTTCACCTGTTCTTTGTTCTGTATTTTCTCCTTTTCTCTTGGATTCAGCAACTTTCTATATTCCATTTTCTCTCTGGTAACTTATTTATTTTAGTTGATGTTATAGGGTTTGAAATAAATGCCTTTAACCTATCATAGTGTAACTTCAGATTACCATTTCACATGAAATGTGAGAATATTACAACAGTACATTTCCATTTCCCTTTCCATCTGTTTTAATATTGTTGTCATATGTTTTACTTCTAGATATGTTGCAAATTCCAAAATATGTTATTGTTATTGTAGCTTTAAAAGTGTATTATTTTTTAATGAAAAATTTTAAATGGGAAAAACTGTCACTGTAATTTACCATTTCTGGTTATCTTCATTATTTTGTGTCCAAGTTTCTATCTGAAAAAATTTTCCTTTTGTCTAAAACATTTCCTTCCATATTTCTTATGTTCAGATCTTCTGGCAATATTTTTCTGAACTTCTGTCTTTCTGAAAAACTCTCAATACTGACTTAATTTTTGAAGTGTATTTCCATGGCTATAGAATTATAGGTTGATGTGTTCTGTTTTGTTTTAAGTGTGTTAAAGATATTCCATTATGTTCTAGATTTCATTCTCCTTGAGGAGAAATCAGTGGAATTTCGTACTTTTGTTCCTCTATATTTAATGAGCCCTTTTGCTGGTGTTTCTTTTAACATATCTATTTTATTATCAGTTATTAGAAATTTGATTGTGATGTGCCCTAGCAGAGTTCCATTTTTGTTTATCCTGATTGTTTTTTATTTACTTTCTTTAATCTGTGAGTTTATAGTTAAATTTTTCCATTCATTATTTCTTCAAATAATTTTTCTGCTCTTTCTCTTCTTCTGAGGTTCCAAATGCAATATTATTGAATATTGCCACACTGCCACTCCTACTAAGAAAAATTTAAACTTTTTTTCTCTTGTGCTTTTTTCTCTTTTGTATTATTTTTATTGATATGTCTTCAAATTCTCTTCTTGTTTATTTTCAGTATTTAATCTGCTGTTAAGCTTTTTCAGTGTATTAAATTTCAGATATTACGTTTTTTCAACTCTAGAAGTTCTCTGAGTCTTTTTTTATATAGTTCATTTTTTTTCAATATTTCATATAGCATATTTATAATAGCTACTAGAGGCCTGGTGCACAAAATTTGTGCACTCGGGAAGGTCCCTCAGCCCGTCCTGCACTCTTTTGCAGTCTGGGACCCCTTGGGGAATGTCCGCCACATTAGGCCGACTCCCTGCCACTGTGCTTGCTAACTGTGAGCCCAGCTTCTGGCTGAGTGATACTCCCACTCTGGGAGCACACTGACCACCAGGAGGTAGCTCCTGCATTGATTATCTGCCCCCTGATGGTCAGTGGGAATCATAGCGACTGGTTGTTCAGCTGTTCAGTCGATTTGCATATTAGGGTTTTATTATATAGGATTTTATAACCTTGTTTACTAATTCCATCATGTCTGCCATGTTTGGGTCTATCCCTATTTACTACCTTTATTCTTCTTAATTGTAGGTTACACTTTCCTACTTCTTCAAATGGTTTGTAATTACTTTTTCTTTTGGGATACTGGCCATTATATATATTTTGTTATTTACTTCGCAGATTTCTTGTCTTTCTTTAAAGGGTGTTGACATTTGTTTCAGCTGTTATTTGTGGATCAGCTTGATCATTTCAAGGCTTGTTCTTTTACTTTTTTTATGGCAAGTCTAGATTTGCTTTTACTCTACAGCTAGGTTTGCCCAATCACTAAGGTGTGACCCTACTTGGATGTTTGTTGAAATCTCTTCACTCTTGCTGTTCAGAACTCAAACTCTTTTGTGAGCTCTGGGAATTGTTAGGCTTAATAGTCCCTAATAGTCCCTTGTCTAACTAAGTATAGTTTTACTTTATGAATCCACAGGTTATTATTCAGAATCAGACTTATGAGGACCCATATGCATGTTTCAGGAGTTCTCTCTCCCCCCACTCCCTCCCCCATTCCTCAACCTCTTCTCTAAAACCTTGTCTTGCTACTTTCAGATGCCTCAGTCTCTCTGAACTCTGATCATTTTCTCAACTCCTGAGTGTGCCACAGAATGCTTGATTTCTCCCTCCCTCTACTATAATCCAGCTAGTGCCTCCAGGAAAGTAAGAACCAGTGTAGTTTTTACCTCAGTTGTTTTCTTTTTCTCAGGAATCACATTCCCAAACTGCCGGTTTTCTAGTTGTTCACAGTGTAAAGGCAAGTCTGGTAACAGTTATTCTAACATGGTTAAAACAGAAGTTCCAGACTATCTTTTAAGATAACATAAAGAGCCCTGCTTGAATTAAAAACGATTGTCTTTAGAATCCCAGTTCTTCCATTCACTAGCTGTGGTCACTACATAGATAAGTAATTTCTCCTGACCTCAGTTTACTCAACTGTAAATTTTAGATTAGGGATCATACTACACAGGACAGTAGTAAGGACTGCCTGATCTAAGTTCCTCCCTTCCACTCTCCATCCCTCCCTCCCCAAAGTATTCTCCAAGGGGTGGGGAATCCATAGTAAAGGTTACCCCCTCCCCATGTCCATTGAGTTTACCTTCTAGTAAGGACATATATGGAAACAAACAAATAAAGAAGCTATTTCAGATAGAAAAAAGTATATGAAGAAAAGAAAAGAGTGATGTAATCAGAGAATGACTGAGGAAAACAATGTTACACCTGTCCACTAGGAAAGTCTTCTCTGAGAAGCTAACCCTGGAGTTAAGGCCTGAGCAAGAAGGAATCAGGAAAACAATGAGAGTGCAAAGCATTCCAGGCAGAGGGATCAGCCATGACAAAAGCTCTGTAGTGAGAATGAACACATTTATCATGAACTGAAGGGCCAGCCTGATGGGCACAAATAAAAGAGGAGATCAGTGGTTCAAGATAAACCTGGAGAGACACATAGGGAGGAACCATTTCAAATGTGCCTTAGAGGTCAAAGTTAGGGGTTAAGTGCCATGGAAAGCCATCAAAGGCATTTGATTGCTTTGATCTGTAAGCAGAGGGGTGATGATAAAATCTGATTTTCTGGTTTTTCAAAATCATTCCATCTCCTTTATGAAAATTCTTAAGTGTTACAATTTTAAAGGTCTGTTTGATAAAATTTAAATTAATTTTACTAATATTGATTTAGTAGTTACTATATGCCATCTATTTTGGGGGAAAATAGATAAGATTTCCCCTGACTGCCTGAATCTCAAAACCTTGTTGAGAAGTCAGACATGGGCTGAGTAACTGGCTGTTTCTTCACTGTTACTGAGCAGAACAAAGGAAAATCTTCCATGGGTTAAAAATTGATGCTAAATCTGAAAACTTTCTATCCAGAGACAGCTTCCCCATCACACCTCTCCTCTCTAGTTTACCTATGATGTGTGCCATTCTCCATCAAGAAGAGAGTGATCTGCCCTGGCCGGTTTGCTCAGGCTGATTAGAGCGTCAGCCTTCAGACCCAAGGGTCTTGGGTTCCACTCCCGGTCAAGGCCATGTAGCTAGGTTTCAGGTTCCTCAGCCCCGGTAAGGGCACGTGCAGGAGGCAACCAATTGGTGAGTCTCTCTCATGTCAATATTTCTCTCTCTTCCCCTCTCCCTCCCTCCCTTTCACTCTCTCTAGAAATCAATGGAAAAGAAGATCATTGGATGAGGATTATAAAAACAACAATAGAGAGGTCTGAGACCACAGAAGCTGTTTCTATTTTTCTTATCTGACAATTCTGATCTCTTCATCTTGCTGACCAATGATTCATCCTGAGATAGGAGAATGAGGTTTTAAATTATAAAAGAAAAAAGTCCTATCTAATTAAATGGATTTTAGGCTGGAGGAATGGGCACAGCCAGACAGCCAGATTACACTTTAAAGGCTCCAAATTGAGTATCCTGTTACAAGAGCTAGAACTTGAACCATTGGGACTCTGAACATGTAGAGTTTCCATTTAAAAAAAATACACACACAGACATGCACACACACACACACACACACACACACACACACACACACACAGACACATGCTGCGTCAATAGCAGGCCAATTATATTTCTCATGCATTTTTAACAGGTTGCTCTCCTGTGCCATTCTTAACTGTACACAGCATAGGCACTTAAATTAAATATACAGTTATGCCAAGGAGGAGGCAAAAGTGGAAAGCAAGAAAAATAATTGAAATAGATCATGAGAAAATTTGATAAATATTCATCAAACTAAGACTGTTTACTAAGTAGCACAGTCCTGTCAGAGGGGCATTGTCTTAGGAATTCTTCACTAAGTTTGAATCTCCTACACATTTATTCTTTACTTTGCAGTCAAATAGATATGTTTTTCTATCTTATTCTATATTTAATATGTGTTAATTATTTAAGAAATAGAAAAATTTGAAAAGTGGAAAATATAGAAAGGGAAAAAATTACCCATATTTTAAAAGGTATAAGAATTGGCACATTTGAAATGTAGAAATAGAAAAATATTATCATATTCCCACTACTACCTACTTTAAATCTTCTGCATATTTCTTTCTATGCATATTTTATATATTTGGGATCATATTATATATACATTTTTGATGCCTAATTACTTTTTTCAATTTTCCACATTATATATCTCATACTTTTAAATTATTGTAACAATTGAATAATTTCCTATCATCTGGATAGAACCATTTTCTATGGTTGGGATTACAACAAGGCATTCATCTGTACTACTACAATTTAAGCTATTTGAAGAATCCAATATTATAGACAAAGGAATGAGATATGATAAGGGAGCAACTTTCAGAAACTCCACTGCCACTTCACTGGTGTGTGAAGCAAACCTAACAGCAGGCATTACTTGGTAATAGTTATTTTTGCCTTGCATTTGAGTAAAATCTAACCTCAAAAAATGCATATAATGTGAGTACATTCCCATTTTACAGATGGAGAAACAGGATCCCAGAAAATAAGACTGTTACCTAAATCATACATTGTGTAAACAGCAGAGATAAGATTTAAGTACAGGCCAATAGGATTCCTAAACATTTTACCAGATCCCGATATTGAATCATTATCAAGCTGGGTTATTGGATTTTGGTTAAAAGAATTGAGAAAGAAAAAGTGCAGTAGATGATTTGGTGCTGGTTAAATTGGGCAAATTGATTATGTTAAACATAATGGGCAATTTGGTCTCTTGAAGATACTAAAACTAATTTTGATCTTTTACATTTCTGGGCTGATTTATGGTCTAAGTGTCTTCAGGGCACAGTTTTCTTGATTATGTCAAGATAGAAAATCCTGGGAAATTTAAATAGACAATAGATCCATAGGGAAAAGCAACTAGCTTTTAGTATACTTTCAATATTCTAGGAGTTCGAAAAACATTAACTCACTAATATTACACGCTGCAAAGCAATTCTAATTAAACCTATTTTATAGATGAGAAAACATTCTGCAGTGTTAATTTAATTCATAAGCCCTATAATGTAGACTTTTACTACCTTAGAGGTTACTAATCTCACTGTTAGTCAAATAGTGTCTAGGATAAACATTTGCCTTTTCATGTCGACCCCTTTTCTTCCATCTAGAAGGCAACCAGCTTGAAGGCAAAGAACCCTCTTAAAACCAGAGGATAAAATCGGAATCATTAAGCTCCAAACAACCTCATTACACTGGGCCCATATTTTGTAGACAAAGAACATGAAAGGAGAGGGCAGATGACCAGGCCAAAGAGACACAGTTTTATAAATTTCATTGCAGAGCTAGACATATGCACTGCCCATGGCCACAGACAATAGGGCGGTGAAGGCCTGGGGTGGGTGGAGGCGGGTGATAGGGGACTTTCAACAATAAAGATAAAAAACAAACAAAAAACCTGTGGCTTAAATATTGATGTACTGTTTCCTGTTATATATTGGTGATGTATGATTTCCCATATTATTCAGGATGCTTACAGCATCAAACTGGCTAATTTCCCTAGAGATTATGCTATCATTTATACCAAAAGCATGCCATAACCTAAAATGCCCATCGGTACTTATATCTTCTAGAACCTACCTATCTCTTTCCCCTAACATTAATAAGTTGGCCAAGTTTTTTTTTAATAAAATAGGAGAAGAATTAAAGACACAAAAAAATATTATCTTGGGTGCTTTTTAATTTTTTCAGGTAAGAAGGTTATGCTTTGGAGTGAATGCATTGAAAACATGAAGTCACATCGCTACTCAATATTGGCAGCTACTGCTTGCTTAATGATAGTGGTAATTGGGCGTATGTAACTAGAAGTCATTAAAATAAGTAGATTGATTCTAGTTACCCTCTGCATTGAGTAGTGACAGTGTAAGGTGAGGGGTAGTTCTGTGGACAACCAAAGAAAACCACTTGGCCAGAATGGTCGGAAACAATTAGTATTCAATACGTCAGTCTGGCCGTCATATAAATATTCTAACAGCCACTTCTACAATTTTTTTAATGTCCCCTAAAGCTTTCTGCAACACTAGAATTCATTGATCAGAAGGTACTCTATTTTTTAAATAGTCATTTGGTTAATGTCAATATATGTTAGACATTGTATTAATATAGATACTATTAATAGCTGATATTAATAAGGGCATATTATGTGCTAGGCACTCTCTCTGTGCTGCCAAAGCTTTATTTTAATTTAACTTTTAACACAATTCTATAAATGCTATCATTATTCCTAACTAATACATGTGGAAGTCAAGGCTTTTGGAAACTAGCTCGCCCAAGGATACTTAGCTATTTTTACATGAGATGTATAATATGGGCCCATGTTATAGATGAAGAAACTGAACCCTAGAGAATGCTAGTAAGTGGTAGAGTGAGGCTTCACACCCAGGCAACTTGACCCTGGAATCTGGGCTCTTGAAATTACACTCTGATGCTTCTCCTAATTGGTAATCCCAGTTATCAGATGTAGCTCAGCCTGGTAGCACAACTGTCACCTCAACTACTATCAGAACTGGATATGGATAAAATACCAGTACTGTTTTTCTTAATAGTGAATCCTCCACAATAGCATTAAAAAAACAAACATGAAACACTTTTGGATAAATCTAATTCAATTTTGTGTGCTGCCACCATAAAAATAATTGATGAAAGAATTAAAAATAAATAAATAAATGGGGGAAATGAATTTGAAAATTCAATATTATTAACAAATCAATTATCCCCAAATTAATCTATAGATTCAATGCAATTTCAATAAAAATTCCAGTGGGAACTTTTTAAAAGGAATTGGCAGGCTAATTATAAGATGTATATAAAAACATAAAGAACTAGAGTGGCTAAAGCGATTTTGAAAAAGAAGAACAGAGTTGGAAGACTTAGCCTATCTGATTTCAGGACTTAGTATAGATCTACAGTAATCAAGACAGGGTGGTATTATTATTAGGATAGACAAATACATCAATGGCACAGAATGGAGAGGCCAAATATAGGCCTGCACATATATAGCCAAATCATTTTTGACAGGGCACAATGATAATTTAATGGAGAAAGGATAATCTTTTCAATAAAGAGTGCCAGAACAATTAGATTCACTTATGCAAAAACAAAACAACAGCAACAAACACAAAATCCTCACACCATAAAAGAAAATGAAGTCAAAATGAATTACAGACCTACATAAAAAATATAAAATTATAATAAAACTTCTAGAAGAAAACAGAGGCCAGGATCTTTGTAATTTGGGATTAGGAAAAAATACTCATATAGGACAAAAAAAACATGAACCATAAGTAAAAAAAAATGATAAATTGAACTTAATCAAAATTAAAAACTTCAGTTCTTAAAAAAAAACACACCCATAAAACTGTGAAGACTATAAAAGACAAACCACAAGGTGGGAGAAAATATTTGCAAAACACATATCTGTTAAAGGATCTATATCCAGAATACACAGACTTCTTACCATCTATATTAATAAAAGGGTAATATGCTAATTAGACCAGGAACCTTCCAGGAGACCTTCCAGATGTCCTTCCAGACAAAGTCACAGAGGCGGGGCTGAGGCAGAGGTGGTTAGGGGCAGTCAGGCCAGAAGAGGAGTGTAGTTGGGGGTGAGCAGGCCGGCAGGGGGGGCAGTTGGGGGCAATCAGGCTGGTAGGGGAGTAGTTAAGCATCGATCAGGCTGGCAGAGGAGTGGTTAGGGGGTGATCTGGCTGGCAGGCAGAAGCAGTTAGGGGCAATCAGGCAGGCAGGCAAGCGGTTGGGAGCCAGCAGTCCCGGATTGTGAGAGGGATGTCTGACTGTCGGTTTGTGGGATCGGGCCTAAACCGGCAGTCAAACATCCCCCAAGGGGTCCCAGATTGGAGTGGGTGCAGGCATGAATTTCGTGCACCAGGCCTCTAGTTCAGTTATAAGTAGGCAACACAATTTTCAAAATGGGAAAAGATTGAAATAGACATTTTATCAGAGAAGATATGTCAATGGCAAATAAGCATATGAAAAAATACTCAGCATTATTTGTCATTAGAGAAATAATAATTAAACCATGTTTAGGTACCACCTGTCATCTACTAGAATGGCTAAGTTAACAACAAAACTAATAATAATAATATCAAGTGATGGACAGACTGTGGAGCAAGTAATATTCTCATATATATTTTGTGGGAAGCAAATGTTACTCTCACTTTGGAAAACATGTTAAGCAGTTTCTTATAAAGCTAAATATATATTTAACTGATGACCCAGCAATCCTGCCATAGGTATTAACCAAAGGGAGATGAAAACATATGTCCACATAAAGACTTGGACATGAATATTTATAGTAACTTTAAGTAGAAATAACACACATCCACCACCTGGGAGATGAATTAAAAAAACAAAACAATGGGGACTTTTATATGATGGAATACCACTCAGCAATAAGAATGAGCCAACTGCTTGTGTGTAACAACATGGATACTTACACTTTACAAAGGGCAAAACTGTAGGGACAGAAATCAGATGAGTGGTTGACAAAGATTAGGTGGAGAGAGTACTGAAGACACAGGAGTATGAAGGACCTCTGTGGGTAATAGAAATAGTCTACATATTTATTTTCTTTTTAAAATCCTTACCCAAGGATATTTTTTACATTGACTTTTAGAGGGAATGGAAGGGAGGGAGGGAGGGAGGGCAGAGAGAGAAAAAGAGAGAGAGAAACATTGATGTGAGAGAGACATATTAACCAGTCAGCCACCCTCTGCACAAGGCTGCGGTTTGAACCCGAAAACAAGGTACATGCCCTTGACCAGAAATCAAACCCAAGACCCTTGGTTCATGGGCCAAAGCTCTAACCACTGAGACCCAACAACCAGGGCTACATATTGATTTTGGTGCTAGTCATATAACTGTACCTATGTGTCATAACTATTCAAACTTTATATCCAATAAGGGCACATTGCTTTCTGTATGTAAATTATACCCCAGGAAACCTGTCTTAAATCTAAGAAACAAACAGAAGCACCTAGAGAGTTTGTTGAAACAGGTTGCTTCACCCCTAGACTTTCTGATTTTATCTGAGGTCTGAGGAGTGGGAGCAGGTGAGACTTTGAATTTCTAACAGATTTCCAGGTGATGTGGAGATTGCTAGTTGGGGGATCCTATTTTGAGAACCAGTCCTAAATAAAAGGGGGAATGCTCAGTACATGGAATCGGAATAGGCTCTCTTGCTGTAGACTATTTGCCCCTTACAAGCACATTGGTCTCCTATTCTGGTCCCTTGGGCCTTATCCATTCATCCAATAATTCCACCAGATGTAGTCACCCGGGGGCTATGCCTTGTCCCCTGCAGCCCTCTAAGGCTGTGTCCTATGGAGTGCCATCCCCTCATTGCCATTGTCCAGTGGTATCTAGCCATGGGAGCAGCCCAGCCAAAAGCTATTCTCTCTGGCTGCCTCATGGTTCTTCCTGCTCTTCTCTCTGACTATGTAGGAAAGGCTCCCTGTGTCTCCCCACTACCCATGCTCCCCACCTCTATTTCCCACCCCTGATTAAGAGAGCATTTCTTTGGTCCTGTGGGTGGACTTTGGGGTCATGAAAATCTAATTTGAATGTCAACTCTGCCATTTAAAACTGTGTGTAACTAGAGGCAGTCTATGTTATCTTCTCTGAGTCAGATTTCTTCACTGAGAGGAGGATGATACATTTTACTCTATAGGGCTCACACATGTATGTTGTAAGTATGTATAACCAGATGATGATTGAGACTCTTCATTTGCCTCAGAATTGGCAGGTGAAATCCAAACCTCAGACAAAATAATCTGTGTCCAAAGACTGCCATGAACAAGTGAGACCAGTTATTTCCTTTCAGACTTAGGACAAAGCAGCAAAACTGACTTTGCCATCTTCCCTCCTTCCCCAACCATTACCATCTTCTCCCTCCTTCACTATGACAGAGCCAAACAAAAATCCGGAAAGAGCTGAGAAAGGAGTCACTAGAGGTCTCTGGAGAGGGTATAACTTGACTCTGAAGCTTTTCCTTCACCTCCCTGAGCCACCTCCTGCTTGTCCCCAAGCAATGCAGAGAATGTGCCAAGAACATCCTTCAAAGAGATGGATGCCTGCAAGGGAGAAGACTGGAAATTTTCTGTAGATGGCTAATTGTACAGCAGACCCACTGGGCTGCTTCCTTTGCCCATGTGAGAAGGAAAAGAAAATTGGGGAGCAATGGTAGGGAGAAGGAAGGGCCCTTAAATCATCCCTTACTCTTATGATTAGATATGGCAAGGATGAATGATTTCCTATGGGTCAAAGGTCATGCACATTGTCTTGATTGCTGACTAAGAAGATTTCTCACCAGGCAAGGGGTCCCAGTAGCAAAAGGCTTTGATACGGCCTGCCAGGGCGTGCCATGCAGGTCAAACAGTGCTCAGTCTACTGCAGTGGGCCCTCTCAGAACCCCAAATATACAGGAGGTACTGAGGGACAGTGAGGGTCCCCAGGGAATCAGCAACAACCAACCAGTAGGGAACGGCTACTATTAAGGCCCAGTAAGAAATTAATGTTTGCTTCTCTAGCGCCCAACATCAGAGATGAGCACTGGAAAGGGAGGGAGATATATCTGAGAGCCAGCCCTGAATGCCTTTCTCCAGCATATCCCCTAAACCACAATTCTGATAGCACTGAGGTGGGGCTCATAGGAAACTGGTATGAAAATAGAGTTATGCATTGGATGAGCATTCAATACCAGAAAATGCTATGAAAGTTAGGAATTCTGCCCAATGTCATTAAGAAATGAGAAAAGGAGATTTTATAAGTAACTTACAAGTAGTGAGTAGAGGGAAATATCAACTTTATACATCACTGAATTTAGATTCCTTAATAAATTGGTTATATATCTTTATAAAGCACCTGGTACACTATGCTACAGACACTCACAGATGCGTCCATACATCTGTGTGTATTTAAAGCATATTATGTGTGTATTTATAGCATATTATATGTGCTATTAAGAACAATAAAGATAACAATATTAATGATAGTAATGTAAAGAGAAGTATGCCATTTTTATTCTACATAGTACTGATCTGCAGTCATCTTGCAAAGTCTTGTGAAAAATAGAGATTAATTAGGCAAATATCTACCCTCAAGTAGCTTATAACCTATTAAGGATGGTCAAACTTATAAAAAAAAGACAGAAAAAATATCATATGAAGCATCTAGTACAAAAGAAGGTCCTGCCTTTTGTACTAAAATTTTCTGGGAATTTTAAAAATCTCACTATGCCACAGGCCCTATGTAGAACTTGACACTGATTATCTTGTTTCTCACAACAGCTCTTTCAGACAAATATTATGATCTGTTTACATATACCCTCTCTTCCTCTTTCTCTTGCTATTCTTATTTATTTTGTGAGCTACCATTATTTGTGTTCCTATCAGCTACTAGGTCTGATTTATTCTTTATGTAACTGTATAAGGATGTGACTATTTCATTGGTATGAAGTGAAAATAACATATAGATTTTATAATCAGATAGACTGGAGTTCAAATCCTTGGTCTGCAACTTACCATATTAACTTGGACAGTGATTAAACCTCTCTGACCCTCAGGTTTCTTATCATAACACCTACCTTGCAGGGTATGATGAGAAATCAATGCGACAACGAATGTAAAGCACCTACCACAGTGCCCAGCATGTAATTTGTTTTCAGCAAATACTTGATCCTCATCTCCTGCACATCCAAAGGGGAGCAGTTCATTGAGTGCACGAGACCTGGGCTCCTGACCTTCATCTTCCCCTCGCCACTGAAAGCCCAGGGATACCCAGACATCCAACTTAGAATGCGCCTTTCATGAGTCTCAATCAATCACTTCGGGCTTGACCACTCTCTCAATCTCTGAGCACGCTTAATCAACTTCTTCTTGTCAGGATTCACCTTTATTTCTTCCAAGTGCTCCTCTTTCTCCTCTAGAATGGATTTTATGCTCACGCCTAGCATTCATCTCCTAACCACTCCTGTTAACAATCACCGAGGCAAATAATTAATTTTTTAAAGGAGTGTCTACTTCTCCTTGTCAATAAATTACATTGGGCTAGCTCCTGAGGCCCCACCAACCCCTCCTTTGATGATTTGTTAGACATGTTCTTGCAAAACATGTTATTTATCTCTGTCCCTTCTCTTCCCCTCTATTCTCATTTTGGCATTCCCTTATCAACTTGGTTTTGTCCCTTAAAATTATTTTAATTTCTCACCAGGCTATGTGAATAGCTTGGACAATGTGCAGGTTCCTATTGTTTTCAATGACTTTTCCTTTTATTTCTCCTTGTTCTTGTCTGACACATTTTCAGGGTCAGACAAAAGTAGGTTTACAGTTGTTCGTGTAGAAAATAATGCAATAATTAATAAATAATAATAGGTCTACTCACAACTGTAGACCTAGTTTTGCCCCACCCTATATTTATGCCTGTCATATTTACTGCTAGATGGCAGCAGGCCTTCCAGGTACACATCCCTGTATCTTTGAGGACCTTTCTTTCCATTTGTCCTTTTATATCATCCCTTTACAGCTCTTCTTCCACTGGGCAAATCCTGAAACTCTATTTGCTGAAGTACTTTTTAGACTCCAAAGCAGTGACAATACAGTTAGGATGTCATTTTGCTACAAGCTGCCAAAGAACAAATGGTCATCAGTCAGTTTCATGAACTTGACTCAACTCTTCCTCCCTGACTGAGGTGTCACCTTTGCTACAAGTTTTCTTAAACACATGGGCCCAGGTAACAACTCTTTTCTCTCTGCTCTTGTGAAATCTCATTTGTGCTTTCCCTATAGTTCCTTTCACATCCTGTTGGATTATTTTATGCATCTGTCTTTTCCAATAAATTGATACTCGTCTAGACAGCAGAGATTTTTTTTAAGTAAACCAAAGTGAGATTTATTGAAGATACACTTCAGGAGAGGAGCAGGCCAGTTGAGAGAGACAATGGCAAGCAGGGATTGTTTTTTAACTTATGTACTCCTAGCTTCCAGCACAGTGCCTTGCACTTAATAGGTGCTCAATAAATATTCTTTAAGTGCTAGTAATGTTTAATATGCAGTAAAGAATTAATAACATCACAAAATTATGTTGGATTTATCAGATATGTAACTATTTTTATAGTCTAAGTAAATATTTTTTAACAATTGATTTTTTAAAATAACATGTTTCCAAATGGCTAGAATTCCAGTTTTGAAAAATTTCTTATCTGGACTATTAACCTCATGATCTTTAATTTCATTGTCTGTGAAGTGAATATGAATTGCATTGTTGAATAAGATTTTAAAGATTACAAAGCTAATCTCCTCAATTTTTACATGAGGAACCTAAAGTTCCAAATGGGAATCATCTTACCTACAGTTGGCTTTTGGGCCCACAATCTGAACTGAGTGGTTGGTATTTGGCATGAACTTGCTGATGAATTCATTATACAATTTTAGTGATTCAATTATAATGTCTATGCAGGAGCCCTAATGTATAAAATAGGGTGCACAGCCTTAAGTAGGCAGAAACATTAAATGAGCAGGACATACTTCCTAGATGCAGATCTTGGAGTCTTCAGGTTTGTGACAAAGTTTCTTTATGACCTTGGCATACCTTCCCTCCGATATCTGGAAATAAGGGACTGTGGCCTCACAGGAATGGCTGACAATTAATGAGGCAATTTTTTCATAATGTGGTGAAGTCCTCAGAAGAAGGTGTCATAGGAGTGTTGAACCAAGGGGTGAGCATGGAAGTGAGGGGAAGGCCATGAAGAAGAGACAGTGGATCTTGAGTGACAATGCCAATAGATATCATAGGCCATGATTTGCTCCAGTCCCATGCTGCTGTTGACAGCACGAAACTTCCAGGGAGTCTGAGGCCACCAATCCTTTGGACAACACTGACTGAGGCTGCAGAAAAGCAGGTTAGCATGGTGGCTGAGCTGTACCAGAAATCAGAGATAGAGAGACCATGGTTTGACTTCTAACTTCCTGTGAATACCTGGGTAAGTTTCATCATGCATCAAATCTCAGCTTCCTTTTCCCATAAAACAATAATAGTGAAACCCCCTTCTAAAGTTGTTGTGAGAATTAAATGAGAAAATGATTGAAAATCACTAGGCAATTAGCGAGAGCACTCAGCTTCCAAAGGAGGTGGCCTCTGAAATGAATCATCTGGTCTTCAGAGTGCCCCATAACCAGCAGCCCATTTCTGAATCCACAAAGTGTTTGCCTACTTAATAGGGCTCAGCATCCATCTTGGTGTCCTGATTAGTTTTGGATGCCCTGAGGAGACTGGAGCACTGCCTATATTTTGGTGTTAGGTTGGAGTCCTGATATCCCTCACTGAGTTTGCTCCATGATACTGGATCCTGCTTGAATCATAAACCCAACCTCTGGCCTGTATTTCAAATGCAAGATGGTCCACCTAGGACTGGCTGCATCCTAGTTCCTCTCATCCCCAGGAATCTATGATTTTAGCTACTGGTTGGTTGCTCCCATTACAATCTAGCTGTCAACACCAGTGGAGCAGAAGGAAGTCAAAACTGCCTTGGGTGGTAGCAGACAGATCCACATTGCCAGCAGGGCCAAACTCTTTAGTAGGGGCACAAGGTCCATTGTGATCTGGCTCCTGGCTGCCTCTCTGATATGAGCTACTTCAACAGATCCTTTGATTTTTGTATTTCATCCATGTCGTAACCTTTCTCGATTGTGACAGTGCCAGATCTCTCTGCTTGAGTACATGCTCTTCTCTCTTGTTGGGATGCTCTACATTTTTGTCAGACAAAAACACTACTCATGTCACAAGCCTTAGCTTTAGCACTACTTCCTCTTCAATGTCTTCCCTGACCCTTTTGGTCAGAGTAGGGCAGTCCTTGCTCTGTGCCTCCATTGTATATATGCATATAAGTCTTACATAATACCACATTAGGTTATTATTTTATTCTCTGTATGTGTTATTTCCCAGCCTTCACTCCCCTCCCAGATTGCAAGCCCTTGGAGAGCAGTGACTATGCTTTATTTATAATCTGTATCCCTAGCACACAGCACAATGTCTGGCTCCTAGTAGGTCTTCAAAAATGTTTGCTGCTTTAATGAATGAAATTAGTTTCCATGGCAGAGTTCTCACTTTAACCTGGTTTCCTCCCATCATGACTCATGGGTATAGATATCTGAATTATGGCAAGCAGTGGTCAAGCAGAAATCAGGACCTTAAGGGACCACAGTCACTTGACCTAATAATGATCCTTATGGGAAGATCACATGTTTGCCGGGGCATGTAGCGCCAGGATGTAACTATCCATCCATCCAGTCAGCTTAATCAATCCTAATGGTCAATGGAATGACCCATGTCATAGCTCGACTCTCTCCCATCCATCAGAGTTATTGATTAAGGTGGCAGTGTTAACATGTGCTTTACAGAACACAAGTAATACAGGAGACCACTGACAAAAATGGTCCCGTGGCCAAATAAGGTGGAAATGTAATACATTTTATTCCCCTCTAGGAGAAATAAATGTCATTTACCACATTGAAGGTTCTGAAAAATTGGCGAGTAAAGACACCTATTTAATTTACTTAATCCAGTGTTTTCCAAACTTAAATGACCATTGGATCTCATTTTCCTTGTTACACCTATTTACATCCAAGTGAGCTAGTGTTCTGCCAAACATGCTTTGGGAAGTGCTAGATTAAGGAGTTCCTTTGGATGCAGAGGAAGCAACCTTAAGGAGGGGATTTCTAGATAAAGAAGCATAGAAATGGATATACAGGTAGAGGGTAGATCATAGCAAGATATAAATACCAAAGAAGTATAATTATTATAAATGTATCCTACATTTTCCTCTTAGAACTCTGATATGGCAGAATCCTGAGCAAAGACCCTGAAAGGCTTTTCTACTTACCCAGTCAAACTGACTTTTTATTTTCTTTATACACTACAAAATAGAATCATCCATGAAATACAATGCCTGGATATATGTAATATACATATGTATTTCAATAAATTACATACTAAAGGAAATGCTGATTTCATATTCAGAATATAAATGCAAGTCTAATCCTTCCTTATCACTTACAGCTATAATCCTGGAAAAATAATTTGCCTCCTTGAATTGTCAGTTTCTTAGTACAGTAGGAAAAATGATCCATGCTCTGGCAAAGTCACAGAAATATTGTAAGAATTTAATATGACCAATACTTAAAGTGCTTTAATATAGTAAAGAGCTAAATAAATAAGGTATTTTTACATATACACATGCTAAACTCACTCCAGAATTCATGTGTCCAGATAAAATGTAATTTTTTCTAAGTCTATTCTGGGCTCCCCTCAAACTCTTACATGATGGTTGACAGAGAAAATACAATCTGAGTCAAACTAAATGTCCAATTCAGTTTGTTCATTCAAATTCAATAATTTAAGCCATTTTTGGTGTTGCCCAGTGTCTCTGATTTTAAAAAAATGACAATGTTCCATTTTGCAGATGGTCTCTGTCTCCTCTGTTTCTCCCTTAGTATGGTGTCCAGATCGACATGGGAATGCCATGGCTGAGAAGCCCTGGAGAAGGCAGAGGGAGTTGGGACAATCAGATATGTAATCACTGCACATTTTGGTTTCTGAGGCCATGACATTTGATTGCTTGATTCTGCTTGCACTCTTATCACTCTGGTTGGTGTGAGTCTGGTTGGTCTCTCCCTTGACCTAGTATAAGCCTGGTTGCTCTATCTTCAATTCCCATTGGTTTCAGACCCCTGATACTATGTCATTTCAGCCCATCAGTTATTCTTCCTCCAGCCTGATGTGGGGTTCCCTGTCTGCTGAGTTAAATTATCAGCAATGTGGCTTCCCCTTAGGCATCTCTCTACCTGACCACATTGTGCTCCACTGTAGATTCATGTAGGCAGCCCAAAAGGTTTTCTCTTTGTAGAGCCCTAAGGAATGAATGGGGATAACAGCCTTCTACCCTCAACATCACCCATATTTGCCCAATGCAGCTTCTGGCTTTGGATTGGAGAGCAGAATATCAGAACACAACTGCCCATCTTGTTTCTCTCTTCCTTCCAAACAATTCGCCATGTTATAAAAAGGCTTTTATTGTATTTTCTCTGAGTTAAATCCTCCTACGAATGAGCAGCTACTCCTGTGTCTGTTCTCTCATATTCTCAGAGTTGAGTCCTCTAGATTCAGGCCTAGATAAAGTAAAGAGGGAGAATGAAGGGATTTGGAAATTTCTCTCTGAAGACAACAGTCTGGTCTGTAAGCCTACTGTCTTGCTGTAAAATCCTATATTGCAAGTCAGCAGATCCATATTATGTCCTTCCTTTTCATATTTCTCTGTAATACATTTGATCCAATCATAGCTCAAACAGGGGTATGCCTTGTCCACTTAGGACAGCACTACCCTTACTTTCATTTAGTTAGAAACCTCAAAACACTTTTTAAATTCTCACCCAAGGATATGCTTTTTACTTGGAGAGGGAGAGAGAGAGAGAGAGAGAGACAGAGAGAGAGAGAGAGAGAGAGATCAACGTGAGAGAGAAACATCATTTGGTTGCCTCCTGTATATGCCCTGACCAGGGATTGAACCTGCAACCTGGGTATGTACCCTGACTCAGAATAGAACCCACTACCTTTCAGTGTACAGATGATGCTCCAACCAACTGAGCCACACCAGCCAGGGCTCAAAATACTTCTAACTTAACATAAAAGCAACTATAAGAGACCGTACAGGCATCAAAAAATGTTGAAATCCAAAGACCCCTGATTCTTACTTCAGTGATAGTAATCATTCTTTACATGTATTAAAAAAGGTTACAATTTACAAACTAGAAAGAACACAGGAAAGAGTTCTTTATTCAAGTTAACAGCATATAAGAACAGTTTGCATGGCCTGGGACAAATTACATAACCCTTCTGATGCTTAAATTTCTAAAACAAACTGGGAATAAACATATATAAAAGGTTGCATAGAGCCCTAACTGGTTTGGCTCAGTGGATAGAGCGTCGGCCTGCGGACACAAGGGTCCCAGGTTCAATTCTGATCAAGGGCATGTACCTTGGTTGCGGGCACATCCCCAGCAGGGGGTGTGCAGGAGGCAGCTGATCGATGTTTCTCTGTTTCTAACTCTCTCTTCCTCTCCCTTCCTCTCTGTGAAAAATCAATAAAATATATTTTAAAAAAATAAATGAAAGGTTGCATAGAGTTTTCACGAAGATTAAATGCCATTGGTTTATACAGAAAATTATAAATGGCCATACACATGTTGGTTATTGTTCGCTAATTAGAGCCTCACAGAAGACTACGATGATTACAATCGTCACTTATTGTGTGCTTAGCATATGCCAAGGAGTATGGTAAGGGTTTCATGCATATTAGGTCATTAAATCTTTGCCACACCATGTGAAGTAAATACTCTTCTTCTTCCATCTTGCAGATGAGGAAATCAAGGCACAAGGAAACTAAATAGTTGGTTCCAGGTCACCTAGCAATGAGTGATAGATCCAATATTCAAACTCCAATGACTGCCTTCACAGTTCGAGCTATTACCCCCTGTGCAGTAGGGTCTCCTTTTCTGCAAAGTGGAAGGCCAAAGATTTAATGATGGTGATACCCATCTCATTGCCAAGGAAAACAAAGCAGAGAGCTATGGTAACTTGCTCAAAACCATACAGCAAGTTAAGGGCAAATCCAAGTGGAGAATGAGGGAACATGCTTTCTGGTCAGTGGGCAGCTTTCCACAGCACCCAACTGCCTGCTTTTCAGGGTCAGGGAGCCAAAGACAGACAGCCTCAGGCATTTTGTCTTCTATGCATGTTCTGCCAAACCAGTCTTCTCAGAAGTCTCAAGGTCCAGAGGAGAGAAGTACAAGCGCCTCACACTCCCCCCACCAATGTGCCGATTCAGCTCAAATTAGTCTCGTTAAAGGAAGTTGGCCATTTCATGTCAAGGCACATTACATTCATGCAGTCTCACCCCTCTCTGCTGGAAAAACAAGGCAACTTATTCATTTTAGCAGCTTTTCCTCTCCTGCCGAAACCAAGTCCTCTGATGACGATAATGCAGGGAGATGGGAAATCTTCACTGTGGGTTAGCATACATCCAAAGCAGCATTTCACCCATCTGGGCTCACTTTCAAGACTGTCTGTGTGGATTAGGGAACAGTATGGTTTTGCAACTGTAAATAAGGCATCTTATGTTCCTCCTGTTGTCACTGGGTGTGACAGAAAGGGGAAATGTAACTTCGGGGAAGGTATTACATATGCCTTCATGAACATAATGAAACGTTTATATTTGTCAGTTGAAGAAGCTCCTCTCAGAAGGTCACCAGCTGTCATATAAGAAATATTCAATGTAATGTAATGGGTAAGAGGATGAACTCCCCATTCTTGGTGTTCAAGTTCAAGTCCTGGATCGACCATGTACTAGCTCTGTGATCTTGGGCCAGTTACATAACCTCTCTGAATGAGTTACCTTGATGGAAAAATGAGGATATAGTTTCATCTTAAGGTTTTTGTGAGGATGTGATGAGGTTTAAGGGTGGAAAGTCGTTGGTACAGCGGAGTAGGTCAGGTGGAGCAGTTATTAGAGCAGGTGGAAAGGGATTTCCTAATATCTTCAGACCCCAGCTGCAAATGGACTCCTTTGCTCTAGAGAAGCTGGGCTGCTATCATAACAGCATTTCAGTCTGTCTCTGAAAACACTTAAATGTTCAGGGCATAGCCCTGGGTTTTTTCCAGGAGATTAAACTGGTCATCAAGTAAATAATAGATCAGAATTAGGGTCGGTAAGCTACAGCCCATAGACCAAATCTGGCTCACCATCTGTTTAGTCTGCAAGCTAAGAATGTATTTTACATTTTAATTAATTAAATAATGAATTAATCAATTTTATTGTTTTAATTGAGGTATAACATGATTTGATATTTATATCTATTACCAAATAACCACCCTGATAAGACTAGTTATCATCTGTCAGCACACATAGTTACAGAATTTGTTTTCTTGCAATGAGAATTTTGAAAGTTTACCCTCTTAGCAACTTTCAAATGTGCAATATAGTTTGTTAACTATCGTCACCATGCTGTCCATTACATCCCCAGAACTTACTTTATAACTTGGAGTTTGTACTTTTTAAAAAATTCTTTATTGTTTAAAGTATTACATAAGTTTCCTTTACCCCCCATTGACCTCTCCCTGGCCACGCCCAACCCCCAGCATATGCCCTCACCCCACTACTGTCTGTGTCCATTGGTTATGCTCATATGCATGCATACAAGTCATTTGGTTACTTTTTGACCAATTTCACCCATTTTGCCTACCTGGTTTTTACATTTTTTATATGGTTGGAAAGAAAAATCAAAAGAATAGTATTTCATGACAATGTGAAAATTATATGAAATTCAAATTTTAGATATAAATCTTTATCAGAACACGGCTGCATTCATTTGTTTACTTATTATTTATAGCCACTTCTTCTATTGTGGCAGAATTTGAGTTGTTACAACATAGACTGTATGACCCAGAAAGCTAAAAATATTTACATTAAGGCCTCACTTAATATCATCAATAGGTACTATGAATTTAAGCAAAATGATATATAATGAAACTAATTTTACCATAGGCTGCTTGGTATAAATAATAGTTTTCCTACAACCTTTCATCACTATTATAAGGAAACAATATTGAAAGAAACAACATTATTTGAGGACCTCTGTACTGTCTGGCCTTTCACAGAAAATGTTAGCTGGTCCCTGGATAGGAGAGGGATTGAACAGTAGATAGGAGCCAGATTGGGATGCCAATGCTAATATAAAAACTACCATCCACTGTACATTTAGTATCTGCCATGCTTTTCATTTGTATAATCATGTTTAATACTCAGGACAAACTTACCCTAGCACCTAAGTAACTTGGCCCAGGTTACGTAAGGAGGACAAGGCAAAGGCATGATCTGAACCCTTCCTGATGCTTAATCATTAGGTTTACTGCCTTTGACAGTCACGTGAAAGATGGTGGGGAATGGAAGAAAGGGAGATTCAAGAGGTAGGTTGGAGATAAAATCGGCATGACTCTGAGGGCTTTTGAATAGCAGGGACCAGGATAAAGTCAGAGAAGAAAAATTCCTAAGGTCTAGGTGCCTGGGACCAGTCAGATACATTGCTTGCAAGGCTCCAAGTTTGAGCTTCGCATGAACTCCTCGTGTTAGTGTTCTGTCATCACTCTTGATCGGGTAATTGTGCCACTTGGGCTCCCAAGCACTAAAATTAAATCTGGAAATTTGTCATACACCTTCCCCATGTGATGGTAACACAGAAGGTTTGAGCTCCAACAGTCAAAACGAATTACTCAGTGAGTTCATTTGTCACAAGAAGGTAATTGGGGTTTAAGCTACAGTCTCAGGAAGAAATATATCACATCGCATGATTACTTGCCTTAATGGCAACTTATGTCTAATTTTCATCCCTACCCCAACTCCTTTACATCAGTTCCAGGGACCTGCTAGCAGTATAATTTGCCTCTGTTCCTGCTGTCCACCTGAAATATCAGACCTCAGCTGAGACCGGAAGTGCCCTTAAAAAAAGTTCAAAGCCCTAGCTCTGGTTTTAGGGATTTTCACAGATTCATTTGTTCTTTCATAGACAACCATTTACTAAGAACCTATTCCATGCCAGGTCCAAAATTGATGCTAGCAATCTAAAGGAAAATAAATCACATTCCTACAGATACAGTGGTGATTCTAGCATATGATTTTCAATAGGATCAGGAGACCCCAGACATATCAAAACACAACCTCTCAGCCCCAATCCCTCAACAGGAAATATGGCATTACTCTGTACCTTCTACTCATTTGTGTCTGAATACGCTGACATTTTTGATGGGTAAATCTATAAGAAAATATCACACTGAACTGTAGGTAATGGAGAGAACAAGAAGACCTGCATTTATTTCTGACTTTGATATGAATTGTTACTTGTCTTATCTGGACCTTTGATTTCGCATTGGTAAGATGATGGACTGGGTTAGTCATAAAAAATAAGGGTAGAGATGTTTAGTTGAATTGGGGAGGGGCCAAAAGAGGGGCTAGAGTAACAGAATCTTTCTTTTTTCACAAAGGAACACTATGGAATACAGTCTAATGTCTTGAAAAAAAAATGGAAAATACTTACATTTGGAATGGACTTTTAAAGAAGTAAACTGGATAAAGTCATTCACAGCTTCATCCTTCTCTTTAACTATATTAAGCCCATCTGTGAAGCAGGACAAAGCAGCTGCATCCCTCAGAGCTGAGTCTGTGTGTCTGACATGCCCAAGTGAGGTCCTCTCCTTCCCACAATGGGGTCTGTGGATTATTCCAAAGCATTTCTCACTTGTCACATGTTGAGCTATCATAGTGCACATCTTTCTGGTTCAAATAAAACTGTGAGTCATTTCCTTGAATTCACTCTTGAATAAGCCAGGGAAATAGTTTTCTAACAGAAATCAAGCCATGGTACAAAAAGGGTTCCAATCCTAACATGTGAACGCTCACTGGGAGCCACACCATTCCTAAGGAGTCTCCAACTCGGAGCACAGCATTCTGTGCCTTGAGACTCACAATGGGAGATTAGACAGGTGGGGAGGCAGTTACCTAACCTATATTGTCCCTTTGGTAGAAAGACCAAGAGGGAGCTATCTCTGCTGCTACAACTGGCCCTTCAATAACCCTGGGCATTAGTTTCCTGTCTCAGAGGAGTTTCTTGGAGGAAGATACAGAGACATAGGACACAAAATTTTAAATAGAGACCAACAGCTAAAAAAGAAGCAGGAAGAACAGGATTGGATAGAGAGAGAACTTGAACTGTGAGGCGGGCCCAACAGAGACTGTCCACACTGGCAGAGAGCTGTAACGTGAATATTATCTTTCAAGGTTGTCCTGGATCAGACCAAATGGCCTGACCTTTATATGCTTCCTGCTTTCCTGCTTCTCTCAGTCACCATATGGGAGCTGCTGATTAGAGCATGACCTGGACAAGGTGGTCTCTGCAGGTAAGGTGGGCCCTAAAGATGCTGACAGCTGGAGGCTGCCTGCTGACCTCACTCCACATAGCTGGGCAGCATATCCTTCCTTGAAGGGATGCCTAAACTATCTACAAGACTCAACACTAAAAGTGATGGCACAGGAGGGTGATTGAGGAGCATTTAGAACAGGCACAATTTACAAGGGTGTTACCCTATACCTTGTAAATTGCAGACTGTACCCATAAACCTCAAGGACAAAGTGGCACTTGCCATAACTGAGCGTGACTTGCAGCAGTGGCTGTAACCATAGAAGAAAGCCTCTCTGTATGGGCTGTGGCGTTAGGCAGAGAACATAGCAACTGTCAACCAGTAGCCTGGAAGGGAGGGAGCTAGGGAATGAAAGGTTCTGACCTTGCCTTCCTGTCCTCTTCCCCCATGTGTGCCTAGCAGTGCGGGAATGCAAATAGAAGTCAGGGAACCAGCAATGCCAGTTGATGCAGTCTCCCTGGTGCAGAGCATGGGGGAAGGGGAGACTGCAGATCTGGAGGGGCAAACAACAAGACATCCAGCACTCTCTGCTATGAGATCTAGGATTTAAAGTGTTGTCAGATGACTGACGAAGATCAAGATCACAGAGATAGAGTCTGAGTAAAATTAAGAGCCCATAGTGTAATCGTGTGACCTCTTCATTGTCAGTTTTAGTGCATTGAACTTGGTCCCCAGAGTAGAACTAGATCCTGGAAAAGGTTACAGAAGGAAAGGCTTTATGAGTCTCTCCCGTGGCTTGGCTCTATTTTCTCTCTTGAGACAGGCTGCTCTATCCACAGCTTCATTGATTCTTGAGAACTAAAGACCAGCAACCTCGTTGCTTTTTCCTTTAATTCAGTGTTTTTCAAATTAGGCATTACAATTTATTTGTAGGCTATGAAAGCAAGCTGTCATGGGAAACTTTAAAACAACAAAAAAAAGGTATAAGGCAGATTCTGTCAGAGAGCACTGCATGAAAAATAAGACAATTATTGTTCAGAACAACCTTGAAACTTTGACTTGGTCATGTGTATATGCATTGAGTCAAAGATGTAAAATGTATTTCTTATGTAAGTCCAAATAAAAAGTCTAAACCCACTATTGTAGTCCATTTGAAGTTATATATATATATGTAACTTCATATATATATATGCCTAATATGCAATGTCCCCTCCGGAGTTCGACTGACTGGGAGTTTGATCAATCACTATGATGTACACTGACCACCAGCGGGCGGCATGGAATGAAGGAAGGTCCTGGCCAGCAGCCAGCAGCTGGGGAAGGAATGCCCTGGCCAACAGTCAGCAGCTGCTAGGAACCCTATCCATGCATGAATTTTGTGCACTGGGCCTCTAGTAGGAAATAATTATTAAGAAACATGTATCACAGCCCAGACAGTGTGGCTCAGTGTTTCAACATTTGACTTATGAATCAGGAGGTCATCAGTCAGGGCACATGCCTGGGTTGCAGGCTTGATCCCCAGTAGGGGGCATGCAAGAGACAGCCAATCAATGATTCTCTCTCATCATTGATGTTTGTATCTGTCTTCCGCTCCCTTCTTCTCTGAAATCAACAAAAAATATATATATTTTTAAAAAAGAAACATGTATTACAGATATCACAATCCCACTTCTACAATGGATCAGGAATGGGGTTTCAGGAATGGAGATCAAGGATGGTTTGAGATTCAAGGTTGGGTGGGTAGTAAAGCCAGTATAGAACTTAATTGTTGGTTTTCTTAGAGTCATAACATGCACAAATGGTTGAAAATATTATTTTAAAATTCCTTCTTTTCCTCTTTGGTTCTTCCTATTCTATACTATTTTCAGTAACCATCATACCCACCCCAAAAGTGAGCTGAAGGCTCATTCTAACTTCAGCCAAGTACTCAGAGGCTCAGCTGCAGCACTGGCCCCATACAAAGGGAGGAATCAGATCCAGCGAGAAGCACACTAAGATGTGCCTGCAGGTCAATATCCTCAGAACCATTCCCATTGCCATTAGCAGATGTCTGATTTTCCTTTCTCAAAACAGATGTGCAAGGGCTGACACAACTGGTTGCCAGCTTCCTCTTCCGAAACAGCGCCCTGATGTCTGGCTCTGCCATGATCACTACATTAACAATTCAGCAGCCTTTGTACATAGGTTAGAACTGCGCGCATTTGATTGCCTCGGCTGATTAAGTGTTAACACGATGACCTACCCAGAGGGAAACTGCAAGGAATATCCAATTAGAGACAACCATCATTCTATGAAAATATCCAGTGTACTAGGAGTGCTTGATAATGATCATGGAAATCATAATAATTTTAAATATATATTTTTAAAACTGTGAGCCATTTCTCATCCATGGAAACTTTATTTACTAGAAACCGGATCCTTGCAATTATTCTAATTGGAGATTTGTATTTTTGTTGTTGTTGTTGTTCTCTATGGCCTCTCGGGTAAAAGAAGGACAGAGAAAGCCATCCCAGAGGGGGACAGAATCAATCCCAGCTGCTCATTAAAAGGTAAACCGTCAATAATCTTTGTCAGGCCTTTTTATCTTGGGCTTTAGTGCATGATGATCCCTAAGGCAGCATGTGGTATTGAGATTTAGAATAGCTCCTGGTCTGCACATCCCCATTGGTGTGGGTTAACCCTCCACACACCACCATGGACTCACTGGGAATCACTTCTGAACCCTGGATGGACAAGGATTGTGAGGGTGTTAAATCCATCTGTAGGAGGCATGTGCTTTCCTTAGGAAATATGTAAATATTCAAGGTGCTTAGGAATGGAACCCAGCCGTTAGGAGGAAGCAGCAAGAGACAAATACAGAGTAGAGTCTCCAAGCTTTTGCTGTTTAGAAATTCAACTCCTGTCATGGGCATTTATTGAAAATTCTTTATATTAATCTCTCATATTTTGATCTCAGTTGATCCACACAGGAATGGTGGGAGAGAAGAGTTATGATTCTTATTTTGCATTAAAAAATTCAGAGAAGATAACTTACTGCTAAAGACACTCCTGTGTTGCTTATCTTTAAGTATCATTCATTTATTGATGACTCCCAAATCTCTCTCTCCAGTCTAAACTGTTTCTGGATTTTCAAATCCAACTGTGTAGTTGACATCTCCATTGGGATATGCAAGAGGCATTTCAAACTTTACATGTCTACAGATGAGCTCTTGATATATTCCCCTAGAGCTAAAATTTATGACAACTCTGTCTATCGATTGCTCAGGCTCAACCTCCATGTGGTCAACCTCCATGCCTCATCCTTCATCTGATTCATTAGCTAACATTAATACATCCCAAATTTGACTATTTCTCACTAGTTCTGCTATTATTACTCTGATTCTACTGCCATTATCTCTCCCTCAAATCACTGAGTTACTTTCCAACTCTGTCCCTTTGTTTTCCTTTGTTCCTTTCAGTCTGTTCCTAACACATTAGCTATTGAGATCTTAGAAAGTATGAGAAAATATGTGGTTTATTTGCCGTAATATTACAATTGGTTTCCATTTCACATTCTTCCTATACCCTGACAGCCCTACCTGAACTGGGCCCCATTATCTCTCTGGAATCTTCTCCAAGTAGATATTATTTCCTTTGTTCACTACTCACTCTACCTCAGTCACATGGTCCTCATGCTTTTGGGGCTGACATGAGTTGAATTGTGTCCCCCTCCACAAAAAAAAAGATGTTTAAGTCCTAATGCCCAGGACCTCAGAATGTGACCTTATTTGGAGATAGAGTCTTTCCAGAGATAACCACATTAAAGTAAGGTCATTAGGGTGGGTTCTAATCCAATAAGACTGGTGTCCTTATAAAAAGAGAGTTGTTCACACCAGGAGAATGCCATGCAAAAATGAAGGTAAAGACTGAGGTGATTTGTCTACAAGCCTTGGACTGCCAAGCATCACCAGCAAACCAGTGGGAGCTAGGAGAGAGGCCAGAACAGATCCTCCCACATGGCCTCAAAAGGCACCAACTCTGCAAATAGCCCATCTCAGACTTCTCTCCTCCAGAACCAAGAGTCAACACATTTAGATTGTTTAAGCTGTCCAGTTTGTGGCCCTTTATTATGGCAGCTCAAGGGCACTCATCCAAGGGCCTCTGTCCTTGCTCTTCCACTCTCCTGGAATATTATTTCCCCAAGAACCACATGGCATGGTTCGTACCTCTTTTAGCTCCTTTTCCAGGAAACCATTCTCTGGACACTTCACCAAAAATTAACACACACTCCCTAATATGTCCTCTCTCCCTTCCTTCTTTTATATTTATTCTTTAAAACATGTTTTGCATACCTGTCTTGTTCACTTTATATTTTATCCAGTACAATGACAGGGCCAGGAGGGAAAACATTTTTGGCTATGGTAGGGAGTTGCTTATTGCTGAATTCTCATCACACCTGCATAAAATAGTCACTCAATAAATGTTGAGTGGATAAATGAATGACTGACTATTGCTACTCTCCTCTACCATTCCAACTGCCACTATCCTAGTCTAGGCAATTTTTACTTCTCTCCATTCCATAATACCAGCTCTTAACCACCCTCCTCATTGCTGGCCCTGTCTTCTGCAATACATGCTCCAGCTGCTTCCAGGATTCAGCTTGCTAAAAATACAGGCCAGCTTCTTTCCCTCAGGCAAGAACTCCTTTGGTAGTCACACCACAGGCTTTGGGATAAAGCCCGGCTCTCCATGGCACAGCATACCCACAGTTCTGTAGTAGACTCTCTGCAGTCAGTGCTACTAACAAGTCCTCCTGTCCCTGAACACCCATTCTGTGCCTGGTGGGGTTATGTCCTTCTACCTTGAATCTGGAAGGGCCCTGCAGCTTGTTTGACCAATAGAACGTGGGAGGAATGACACCATGGGACATGGAACCGAAGGCCAATACCGAGGGGAACCGAGACAAACTTTCCCCCAGGGCCCTGATCTAATTGAAGAATCATGAGCAACTAAATATTGTTGTTTTCTTGTGTGTGTGTGTGTGTGTGCACGCGTGCTCGTGTGCCATATAGTTTTAGGGTATGTTCTTATGAAGCAATAAATAATTGAAACATTTTTAGCTTCACCCCAAATAGTACTCTCACTACCTCCAACTTATTCTGTCTGCCATACAAATGGATTCTCTCTCTCTCTCTCTCCTCCCTCCAACATACACACACACACACACACACACACACACACACACACACACACACACACCTGATTCTTTTCATATGCTAGATTCTCCATTTCCTACTCCTCTCATTGTTTTGCCTGGTTAACTGTGACCTCATCCTCCCAGCCCTGACCCACCCTTCCTGCTTTGAGAGCCCCCTGAGCTCACCCATGTCAGCAAGTTCACTCCCTGTATTCTAGGCATCTCTTGATTGTCTCCCACACCAGGGAGAAAGCTAACTGGGGGTAGAAAAAGCATCTTAGTCACCTCTTTGGCTGCAGTACTTAGTTCTGTGCCTGGCACATGGTAAACATCAATAAAAGATTTTGAAATAGTGAACTGTAGTGAATAATCAAATGCTCATAGATGCTAACAATTTACTTGGGGTAGAAGGGAAAGATTAAAATGTGTGAAATAATTAGAGAACAGCCAAACAGTAGAAAACTAAATAGCAAAAGGGTACCAAATGTCCACAACCACAGAAATATTCTTATCTTGATTATTGGTCTATGTTACACTAAGTTTTTGATATTAGTAGCAGTTAGAATAATAAAATTACAATGAAAACCTTAGTTTTCAAAATGCTTTCACTTGCATCATCTCATTTGACTCTACTCCAGTTATTTAGGGACAAAGAAATCACAGAACCACTTCGGCGAGTCATACACCATGAGCAGGTTTCATGTCATGTATTCTTTGCTGAACTCAGTTTCTTATGAAGCAGACTGCTGCTCCAATGTGGGGGTGAGCTTCAGGAGAGGCAGGACTTGTCTATTCCCAACACATGTAAAGAAACATGTCCCCCCAAAGCCACTGCACAGACTTCTTGAGAAAAACAAAACAATACAATCACAAAAAACAAAAACAACACTGAAAATAGGAATCTAGGAATAGAGGGGTGTTTAGTAAATAGAATTCAATGCCCTCAGATTTCAAAACTGAGGGCATTAAATTATAATGAATACGTTCTATATACAGATACCTGTCCATTTGCAGATTGGTAATTCTATATCCAAATACTCAAAAGGTTCTGTAGCCAAGAACAGAAATCTCAACATTCAAAACCAACAGGAGGATTAACTGTGAGGTGAGTGAAAGCTGACCGCAAGAGTGCTTGGTCCATTCCAGCTTGCTTATCACAGCTGGTGCTGTTTATTAAACAGCTGTCTTGAGCCAAGGACTGTGTCAGGCACTGTGATATCTTTACTATCGGTAATCTCTAGGCATCCTCAAGGAGCAGGTATCACCCCCATCTTACAGGTGAGAAAACCAATGCTCAAAGAGTTCAGGGAAATGTTACATTACAACTAGTAAGTCGCTGCTAGGATGGAAGTGAGATCTTTCTGACTTCCAAGTGAGTGCTCCCTCTACCTTAAAAGGTTTGCTAATCAAAGAATAAATGAATATTTTAGGGACCCTGGTTAGACTAGGGACCTGTCATGTCAACTGTTTCTCATTATTGTTCCTAATGAAAACATGAATTATTAATTAAGGACTGACAGTCACCTCCTGATATAAAATACTCAGAGTTGAAGATGTGCCCTCCCTCCAAGACACCCTAGCAACCAGTTGAAAATTTAAAAAAAGAAAAAAAAGAAAGCCTTCCTTGATCACACAGTTGTTTGCTTCCATTCCAGGTGGAAGGAAGGAAGGAAGAAGAATGAGGTAATTAGCCTAATCACTTACTTAGGTGTGACATACAATGGAACATCTGTACTTCCCACTGTGCCTCTCCTCCTTACAGACTCTCAGAGCACTCTAGCAGCACACGAGACAAAAATGACACCTGACCTGAAAGAACCAGCTCATTGGAAAGGATCTCTCAGGGCTTTGGGGATTTCCTGTAGGAGGACACCTATACCAGGGACTTGAACTCACCAACATATGGGGATTGGCTGGGAGACTCAGAAGCCTTTCTTGATGAGTTTCCAACTCAGTGGCCACTGCCAAAGGGTTCTGCTAAAGGGTCCCTTACCCCATTGGGTGTTTTCCACCCCCAGTGAGCAGAGGGGGAAAAAGGTAGTAGTAAGGGCCTGTTGAATTCTGCTCAAGCATTTTTCTATGATTTCAAAAACCAAGAATGGGTTTCCTTAAGAGGGCCTGTAGCTGAATTCTGCTGAGGAGGCAAGAAAGACTGGCATGGAAGAGGACTTTCCTGCAGAGGGGGGATGGGAGCAATCTTAAATAATTAATAGAAATTTGCTGAGTGGAAAAATTAGGAAGTGTACACATGCAAAATGTGTGTGTGTGTGTGTGTGTGTGTGTGTGTGTGTGTGTGTGTAGGTTGGGAGGGCGGGGAAGAAAGTTAAAGGAACCAGCCTGTGCAAGGTATAAAGTACATTTTGTACATGCTGTTTGCTCTGCCTGCGATCACCTGACCTGTCCTTGCCTCCCTCCTCTGATTAACAACACATGCTTAGCTATCAGTTTGCAGCTGAGATGTCACTTCCTCCAAGAAGTCTTTCTTGATACCCCAATTCCAGGAAAAATTCCTCAGCTTTGTGTCCTCAAAACGAGCACATACTTCCCTAAAAGTATCACTGAACAATAATTTACAGCTTATGACTTGAGTTTAAAGTGTGAATTAGATTTCTTTGCTAGGAAACTATATGACAAAAAAACAAAAAACAAAAACTATAACAAACTACCACAAGTTTACTGGTTTAAAGCAACCTAAATGTATTCTCTTAACCACTCTGTAGGTCAGATGACTGAGCTGAGCCTTATGGGACTAAAATAATAGGACTTAGTTCCTTTTGGAGGTTCTAGGGGGAGAATGCATTTCTAGCCTCTTCCATCTTCTAGTATCTGCTGGTATTCCTTGACTTGTGGTTGCATCATTCCAGTATCTGCTTCCATGATAAATTGCCTTCTCCTCTTTTATCATCAAATCTCCCTCAGTTTTCTACTTATAAAGATACTTGTGATTACCTTTAGGGCCCATTGATAATCCAGGATACTCTTTCTAGCTCAAGATCCTTAACTTAATCACCTCTGCAGTCCTTTTTCCATATAAGATGATGCTCACAAGTTCTAGGGATTAGTGCCTAGATATATCCCCACAACCTTATTCATTCTACCACAAAGTCCTTATTGTCATGGGCACCTTCTGTTTCCCATTCTGTCCCGCATCCCTGTACAGGACCAAGCCCATAATAGGTACTCAGTGGATATGTGCTGAAAAAAAATAGAATGAAATTAGTGGATGGATAGAAACATGGATGCTCTAGGTAACCCAAGCCATGTGGGTGTGATCATTCACAAAACTGGACACAGAGAAGGGATAGGTCGGATAGGTCACACAGGATTGTGTAGCCCTGGTAAGGAGCCCAGCCTTACTCCCCACTCAAGGGAGTTACTGAAGAGCATCAGGCCAAACATTATTAAAGAATATTGTGTTTCCCTAATAAAAATAACATTGGTCCCCACCTCCCCTTTGAGGTCTACATCTCTTCTGGTCAGAGTTAGAAAGTGGAATTCCTTCCTCTGAATGGTAAAGATATCCTGCTCGGATTCTTTTGTGAGGCAGCCTCATGGTGAGGATGCCAGTTTAGAAAGACAAAGTCCCTGCGTAAACCAAAGACTCATGCATTCCAAAGGGAACAGACTTCTCCTGAGAAGAGCTGCTGTAGTCCCTGGAAACTCACACACCCTGGGCTTCCTTGCAAGGCTCCAGGAGTGCAGCATGTGAGAGTGAAGGCTCTCTGAGATACAGAAGGGGCTCAGGAATGACCACAAAAAAGCAGAGGCACATGATTCTCCAGAGTGAGGATGTGTGGATCCATGCTTCAGTGGGGGAAGAGGCAGGGAGGCCAGAGGTAGAGGGCAGGGAAAGAAAGGGAGCAGCAACGAGGGGTTTTACCAGTAGGCTTTGCAGCTGCCAAACAAATGAGAATATATTCAGCACTTGAAGGAAAAAGCAAAAAGGTAGTGCCAGCCTTGCTCTCAGAACCACTGCCTGGTGCCAGGAACCTTTGAAAGTGCCTTTTTTCTCTCTCATTCACAAACAGTAAATAGCATTGTCAAACCCAGTCTTGTCACAAACATGACTTGTTTGGCATCTGTTAATCTTCTTCATTGATTCAACCAGTAAAGGGTTTTTCATCCACTATCTCACTTGAGACCCATACCAGCTCCTTAGAAGGAGGTGCGGCAGCTCTCATGACCTCTATTTCACAGATGAAAAAACAGAGGCTCAGAGAGGCATGGACTTCTGCTCATGGGCACATACTGAGTTAGTCTAGGCGGCCTATTCCAACTCCTGCTCTGCTGTGCTGTCTATTCTACCACACACATATAAGATAGTCCTCAATATATTCTTTTAAAGGATCATATCCTATCTTACGTATATGTACATATATACAGGGTGGGCAAAAGTAGGTTTACAGTTGTTAGTACACAAAACAGTTTATTCTTGTGTTATTTATTAATTATTATATTATTTTCCATAGGAACAACTGTAGACCAACTGTTTGCCACTATGTATATGTATATGAATTGTACATTTATATGAGATATTTTTGTATATGCATATACTAGTATATACACACACACATTATATACATATAAATATGTAATACAGATTATATACTCTACAAGTGGACATGTTTATATGCACTAATAACATACAGGTTTAATAGCAAAGCACTCGAGATTGCATTGAAATAGCACAAAAACTATGATGTTCATATGAACGGCAGGGAAGTCTTCCTTTACTTTTAATAACAAAAGGAATAGAAACATGATGACAAATTTATAAGGGTCAAAACAGAGCCCCGAGGTATTTTTTGGATAGAAAGGCTAGCTGCTAATTAGGATCTGTGTTTTACTCCTCCAGAGCAAGGACTCACTCATCATTATCTTCTCAGATGTTTCAAACATCAAGACCCTTCTATGTGGTAAGCACCACTCACAGTGCGGAGGACACAAAGGCAAATTAAGACATAGTCTCTGTCTTCCAGGAGCTAACATCAAAGTGACAGGCAGACTTGTAAATCCTGCAATCACCCTATGATGCCACAGGTGCTTCCATTGGGAACATGGGATGGGAGGGAGCAGCTATCTCAGGCCTAGTTCATAAGGAGACCCTGGTAGAGTTGATGCTTGGGCTCAAGGGAGAATGTTTTGTGCTGACTGGCTAGATGCAAAGTGCTCGGTGAATGTTTATTGAGCCAACCAATGAATGATTGAATGAAGGGAGGACTCCAGTTTCTCACCTACATTTCCACCCCTTCCCCCTGCTACCACAGCAGCTCTCCACCTTCTTTGCAGAGTAAAATATGAGATATTTAATGCACTCAAGCCTTAAGAATTCATAGATAATTCATAGACTGTTTAGGTAGCAGATGTCATAATCAATAAACAAAGAAACCCACAACTTGGGGCAAATTAAAGGATTGGCAGCCTCTTCCCACTCTATAATGAATGGAAAAAACTATTCAGGTCTCTCTTCACTTAGCATTGTCCCAGACTCTTCTCTTCTTAGTAAACTTTTTGGATGTCCAATTATCAGGAAGCTCCAAAAAATTTCTCTTCTTAAGTTAAACAGCCAATGACTGGTGCACAATTTATATCTATTATTTTCTCATCAGGCTCCCATCTCAGCCTGGGCCAGGCTATACAAGAAGAACTGTTAGGAAAATTGGAGTTGAGAATACAAATGAATGTTTTACCTTTGGCATTTAGATGCAGCTCTGATCACAAATCCTGTGTGACTTCCTAGAGGACATTTCCAGTGCTGAACTGGAAAAGATGAGTCTAAACACAGATATAGTCTATAATGAAGCCATGTGGCGACACATCAAGTTTTAAAATATTTACAATTATGGCCCTGGCCTTATTAAACTTGCAGGCAAACAGCCGCAGCAGGATTTACATATGATGCTGAGAAGGCTCCCTTAGCCCAGCACCATGACAGCAACTGCTGAAAATTTCTAGAAAAATATAGATTCATTTGCCAGGTCAGGAAATGGCCTGAAAACAGCAGGAAAATGGCTCACTGGGGTATTTGCAAACTGCACAGAGGTCACAACAAAGAGCATGTGTGAGATATCAAGTCCATATTTAAACCTATGGGCATCCTGAAAGGTTACTCCATGTTGATTGCTCAAGAGGAAGGAAGCAGCTCTAGCAGATAAAAAGGAACTAGTAATCCATCCTGGAAAATTAAGAAAAAAATTCCTATTATCAGGGACAATACAAAAATCAAGATTTAAGACTGAGTTGAAACCCAAGCTTGTTAGTGTCCTCTAGTCAGAGAAGACAAAGTGATGTCCCTAAAGAATCACATGGCCCATAACCAGGAGGTTCTGGTTCTAGTCTGGGCCTGCCACTCATTGTGTGAGGGCGGGTGTAGCACTCAGTCTCCTCAAGTGCCATTTTCTCATGTGTAAACTAGGAAGAACAATCACTATCTGTCTCCCAATTTGCTGGAGGCTCTGATGCTATTGCAGTGGTTTAAGAGCCATTAGTAGGTCTGGAAATTAGTTAAGTGAATTATAACAACTATTTTGAAACAAAATAGAATTGGAATAGAGGACAATAGAATGGAATGGAGAGTTGCTCACAAATAAAGTATAGTTTTGTAATATGTTTGTCTTATTTTTATGTATGTAAATATGTAGTAGGCTGCTATGTTAAAAGCATTTGTTTCTGTAAATTCTGGCTATAGTACATAAAAGAGATTTGTAAAATGTAAGGGGCGGGGGGGATACCCTGTGAAGCAAACTAGTGGCCCAGTGATTACAGATGTACTTGGTTTTGCCTGAACAATGATTTCAATGATAAATAAATAAAAATAAACTTGATTTTTAGAGAGTTTTAGATTCACAGCAAAATGCAGAAAGTACAGAGATTTTTCATATATCCTTGCACCCATGCTTGCACAGACTCCCCCATTATTAACATCCCTCACCAGAGTGTTATATTTGCTACAATTGATGAATCTACATTGGCCCAAAGTTATCACCCAAAATCCAGTTTATATTACAGTTCATTCTTGATGTAGTACCTTCTATGGGCTTGCACAAATGACATATATCCATCATTACAATATTACACAGAGTAGTTTCAATGCCCTAAAAATTTTCAGTGCTCCACCTATTCTTCCCTCCATTCCCCAAGCCCTGGTGACCACTGATCTTTTTATGTCACTACAGTTTTGCCTTTTCCAAAAATCATACAGTATGTAACCCTTTCAGACTATTTTCATTCACTTTGTTATATATATGTATTTTCATGGCTTAAGAGCTCATTTCTTTTTAGTACTGAGTAACTCCATTTTCTAAATGTACCATAGTTTATTTAACCATTAACCCACTGAAGGACATCTTGGTTGCTTCCAAGTTTGGACAATTATGAATAAAGCTGCTATAAACAGCCACGTGCAGGTTTTTGTGTAGATATATTTTTTCAGTTGCTTTGGGGAAATACCAGGAAGCATGATTGCTGGATCATATGGTAAGAGTAAGTTTTGTAAGAAACTACCAAACTGTCTTCCAAAGTGGCTGTACCATTTTGCACTCCCACCAGTAATGAATGAGAGTTTCTGTTGCTCTATATCATTTTCAGCATGTGGTGATTGTCAGTGTTCTAGATTTTGATCATGCTAATAGGTGTGTAGTGGATCTCATTACTGTTTTAATTTTCATTAAATTTCCTTGGTGACATATCATATGTCAAATATATATATAGCAAATATATATATATATACACACACACACATATTTAGAGGCCCAGTGCACAAAATTCGTGCACTGGGGGTGTTGTCCTTCAGCCCAGCCTGCACCCTCTCCAATCTGGAACCCCTCAGGGGATGTCTGACTGCCAGTTTAGATCTAATCCCTGTCAGATCAGGCCTAATCCAGCAGTCGGACATCCCTCTCACAACCCAGGACTGCTGGCTCCCAACTGCTTACTTTCCTACCAATCTGATCCTGCCTAACTGCTTTCCTACCAATCTAATCACTGCCTAACTACTCCTCTACAAACCTGATTGATGCCTAACTGCTCCCCTGTCGACCTGATTGCCCCCAACTGCCCTCCCTGCTGGCCTGGTCCCCCCCCAACTACCCTCTCCTGTAAGCCTGGTCACCCCCAATTGCCCTCCCCTGCAGGCCTGGTTACCCCCACCTGCCCTCCCTTGCAGGCCTGGTTGCCCCCAACTGCCCTCTCCTGCCAGCCTGGTGCCCCCCCCCCTCACTGTCCTCTCTGCCAGCCTGATCCCTCCCCTGTAGGCATGGTTGCCCCCAACTGCTCTCCCCTGCTGGCCATCTTGTGGTGGCCATCTTTGTCCACATTGGGGGGGGGGGGCATCTTGTGCAAGGGTGTGAGGGTCAATTTGCATATTACCTCTTTATTATATAGGATATATATATATTCTTTGATGAGGTGTATGATAAGATCCTTGGCCCTGTTTTAATGGGGTTGTTTGCTTTCTTATTTTGAGTTTTAAGAGTCTTGTATATTTTAAATAACAGCCCTTTATCAGATATGTCAGATTTATCAAATATATCAATTTGCAAAGATTTTCTTCCTGTCTTCTTATTCTCTTAACAGTGTCTTCAGAGAACAGCTATATTCAATTTAAAGAAACCTAGCTTATCAATTATTTTTCTCATGGATCATGCCTTTGGTGTTGCATCTAAAAGTTTATTGCCAAACCCAAGAATTTCTCCTATGTTTATTTTCCAGGAATTTTATCCTTTTGTATTTTACAATTAGGTTTGTGATCCATTTTGAGTTCATTTTCAAGAAGAGTGTGAGGTCTGTCTCTAGATTCATATTTATACATGTGGATGTCTAGTGGTTCCAGCACCATTTGGTAGATAAAATTATATTTTGTCCATTGTATTGCCTTTGCCCTTTTGTTAAAAGTCAGTTGACTGTGAGTCTACTTCTAGACTCTCTATTCTGTCCCACTGATCAATTTGTCTATTCTTCTACCAATACCACACTGTCTTGATTACTGTAGCATTATATACTAGTAAGTCATCAAGTCCAGTAGTGTCAGTCCTTCAACTTTGCTCTTCTTCAATATTGTGTTGATTCTTCTGGATCTTTGTCTCTCCATATAAACTTTAGTAAGTGTGTCAATATTCACAAAATAACTTGGTGAGATTTCATTGATTCTATAGATCAAGGTGGGAAGAACTCACAGCTTGACAATATCAAGTCTCCCTACCTAGCAACAGAGGACATCTTGCCATTTTTTTTTGTTGTTCTTTGATATCTTTCACCAAAGTTTTATAGTTTTCCTTATATGGATCTTGTAAATATTTTGTTAGAATTATAAGTAGAAATTTCACTTATGGTGATGCTAACGCAAGTAGTATTTTATTTGTAATTTCAAATTCCACTTGTCTATTGCTCAAATATAGGAAAGTGATTGACTTTTGTGTAAGTTATGTCTTGTAACTTTGCTATAATTGCTTATTAGTTCCAAGAGTTTTTTTGTTGATTTGTCCAGATTTTCTACATAGATTATCATGCTATCTATAATAGAAGAATGTTTTATTTCTTCTTTCTAGATCTGTATACTTTTTATTTCCTTTCTTGTCTTACTGCATTAGATAGGACTTCCAGTATATTGTTGAAACACAGTGGTGAGAGGAGACATCCTTACCTGGTTCCTGATCTTAGTGAGAAAGTTTTCGGATTGTCACCATTAAGTATAATGTTAGTTGTAAGGTTTTTGTAAAAAACCATGTGAAAGTTTCCAAATTAAAAATTAGAATGCACTCCATGGACATTCATATTCCAGCTCCCTCAGTGGCCACCATGACTTTCTTTCAGCATGTTTTACTCATGATACCTGATTGACGCTGAAGGCCTTAGAGTTTGTGATATCTGAGGAAATAGAGTATAATGTACCTCTAGTTTTGCATTTTTCACACTGAATTAGAATTGTCCCCCAAATTCTTAAGAACAGAAATTTCATCTTTCAATGTATCCTTGAGGCAGTGGCCTTTACATAGTAGCTGCTTAATAAATATGTTTTAAACAAAAGAACATTACAGTTTGATCAACAAGAAGAACAATATTTCTGGAACCTTGGCTGGGCTCAGAATTTGCCACTGACCACCTAAGTGATATTGAGGGAGTCATATGCCTGCCCTGTGCCTATGTTTCTCTCATTGGTAAAATTAGAGTATGGAACTCAAACCAGCGTTTTCCATGCATGTATGCATTCCAGGAGATCCACAAACCAGGAAAAGTCTGCCAAATAATAAAGACTTAAACTGCCAGAGGAATCTGCTCATTGCTTTTGCCTGTTTTATTTATTCAGATTCTGCTTTATGATTTCATTTGACTAGATGATCCCATCTCGCTCTGCCATTCAAGAACTCCAGGACTCCCAGTGTGGTGCTCTCTCAGGCACACACTAACATCTTCATTAAGTTGTTATGCTCTTTCTCCAAAGTCTGCTAAGCTATTGGTGAGTGAAGCAGTGGTTAATATGAATAGAACATTTGACAAGACACAGCTGGGATTGTCATTTGTTATCTGGCTTTCAAACAGAGTCCAGGCGAATGGTCCCATCTTCCTTTTGATCCTGCAATTTCTGATGACTAACTGCATTCATCTCCTCTGATATGTGGCTACTCCCATAGATCTCGCTGGGAGCTTTCTGTTTCAGGGGTTCATCCATCAACCAGTGTGGATTAGGAGGACATTTAATGGAGAATTCATTATGATGAGAAATCTCTGAATTGCAGTCATAAAATTTGCTCACGCTTTTGTAGAAAGCTTCATCACTCACCCACTCCTCCTGAAAATGACTGATACCAGGCTAATCCTCCTACCTCTGGCCTCCTGCTCTGTTTTGCAATGTTTGCAGTGTTCACCCAAATAGATCACTTGATTCATTTCAACTTCGGTTCATTGAGTGCCTGTTATGTACCAAATATTTTACTAATTATGTTTTAACACATTCATGCTTTTGACCATTGGCATGTTTGCTCCCCATTTTCTTCCTAATATCTCAAGATTAAATTCACTCACAAACCTACCCCTCATAGGCTAATTCATTATGCATCATATTCTGTACTTATATATCTTGATTTCTTTCTTTTGATCACATCTTTTACCCTGTACCTCTGTTTCCTTACCTTGTGGGGAAGATAAAATGAGTAAAGAGATGGAAACAACTAAAACTGTGCCAGATATATAATACATATTAAATAAACATTAGCTATCATTATTGCTATATTATTACTTGGTCTCTACCTCTATTTCATCTGAGCAGAAACCACAGAGCAGAATGCATGGATAGGAGGGAGCTGGGCATTGGGATGGGTCATTCATAGGGAGGAGGAGAGGATCAAGCGGTTGGGGATGTGCTGATTCCTGGACCACATGTGGAAAGAGAAGGAGGTGGTTTTGGATGAAAAACTGATAATGTAGAAGCATTCTTCTGATTGCTTTAGATGTCTGTTCCAAGCTATGACCAGCTGCCATGGAGGGTCAGCCATCACTGAGTGTCCTTGCTTCTCCAGTTCTGTCTCCCTGCAGCTGGAAGGAATTTTCTGTGCTGGCTTTTCAAGAGGAGCTGTCTCAGGCTTTCAGCTCAGGCCGCCAAAGTCAAAGGAGAGGACCACACTTCCTGGCAGCCAATGGTGAAGGACTCCTCAGGCAACACTTTATCTGCTGCCTGCTTTTCTGGCAGCTCACTCCCAATTATTGATTTGAGCATGTGGATCAGAAATGAGGGCTAGAAATGCAAAGGGACCTGTTACTCATCCCTAAATAGAAACTGTATGATTTGAAGGTCCTCTGTTCACATTCTCTCAGAGGATCTCAGTCTGTGCTTTCCTCAAGGCCAGGAAAATGTTAGCCACTGCCTCATTCACCAATACCTCAGCAGGCTTTGAAGAAAGATATAACAACTCAATGAAGGTGTTGGACAAGGCCCACATTCCAACAGGTCTCAATGATCCCTCTGTCTGCCTAGCTGCAAAGTGGCCAATTTAAAGCACAGATGCAGTAATATTTAGTCATTAGAACATGGTCACAGGGGATGAGGTGGGGGAGGAGGCTGCTTAAATACTTCCTTAGAAAAAAAATGTAATGAGGGCTTTTATTCATTTGTGTGTGTTTTTTATTACTCGGTTCATTCATCCATCCAACAAATACCTCCTAAATTCCTAGAACAGTATTTCATTATTTAGGTAAGTAAGTTTAAAAACTATAACGTACAATCTGTTCTCTAGCTATCACAGGCTAATCATGAAAGAAACAGACTAAAACCATAATATAGTGTAATGAGTGTTACAATAATGACTAGCACATATTAAAGCCTGGGAAAGGCCCTTGGAAACAGAAATATCTAAAGGATAGCATCAAATATTAAAAAAAATGTTGTTTTAAAAAAATTGAATGTGTGCAATTGATATACACAGTCCTTCCTCTGCTGCTAGGCCTCACGCCGACCCTGATCCACATCACATTTCCGACACCCCCATGTCCCTAACTATTCCCCTACCTGTGCTTTCCTCAAGACCTGAGGTTGTTTATTATACCTGTTGTTTGGTAGTATAACATGTTGCTTTGTTTTATAGGCTAAAAAGATGGGTTCAAAATACTAAACTATATTATTCACAGTCATGATAATCATAATTGCTAACACTTAATGGATTCTTACTATATGCTTCCTATCTGGCTAACCACTTTATATCCATTTCTTATTTAGTCCTTGTGAAACCCTGGGTGTTAGGATCTATTGCTCTCCACTATACAAAAGATGACACAGAAGTTCACGTAAGTTACCCAAGATCACCCAGCTAGTCTTTGATGGAGCTTGAACTTGAACCCACATCTGACTAGGAAGTCAGTCCTCCTCATCATTGCATTACATTGTTTCACAGAGGGGACTTGGGGTGCATCAGGGGCAATTAGAAAAGCTTCACCAAAGCGGTGAATGCTAAACAGAAATCTAAAAATCTGTTCATTGTAACTAATCAACCAGCCTTTCTGGTTTTACAAGGCTATGAAGTTCATTACATTTTAATTTAATGAACAAATACAGAGATAGCAACTCAGCGCCTCAAATTTGGTAAATGTAAAAGGAAACAATTATTCTAGATTACTTTCTGCTCATCCTCCCTGCCTTTACCCCCACAAGCTGGCCTAGAGTTAGACACACACTTGACTGGTGACTGATGGATGTAGACAAAATCTGAGACTTGGGAAACCTCCGAGGTCATCAGTCATGACACAGAGTTTGAAGGTGACAGCTACACATCCCCAGCCATGGTTTGTGCAAAAACAACATTTTCTTTCAAGGCACATCTCCTTTGCTTTGAGAGTGTTAACTATTTCTGAAGTGTAAGAAAGTGCATCCAGACAGGGGTAGAAACATCTAGACCTTTAGCTACTCTTTCTAAAAATAGACTCCATTCTTTTACAGAAGTACCTTGCTTATCAAACATGATGTACTCTAAGGTTTTCTTGCTGGTTTCAGTTTCATTCTCTCCTGTTATTCCACAATCATATTGAGAGATTGGGGGAGTGGCTGGGGAAGGGAAACAGTTTTAACAAACCAAGAAGAGTAAACAGCTGGTTTTCCTTTATGCCTTTGGAAACAGGAAGGACAAGTTAAGGGACATCTTTCTTTCCTGGCAAATTTATTTTCCATAATGAGAGATGGTCATCTTTCTGAGGAGTCTGGAATCCTATGTAATAAAAGCTTAATATTCAAATTGTCTCCTTGACCGCGAGTTGGATTGGGAGTTTGACCACTTGCTATGACCTGCGTTGACCACCAGGGGGCAGCGTGAAACATGGTGGGCATCAGTGATACGGCACTGGCAGTGGGCGGCAGTGGAAGTGTTGCCGGCCCCAATGGGCCTTGATGAGAGCATGACTGTGGTGGGATAGTAGAGCTTGTAAGCAGGTGGTACCAGGCTAAGGCGAGTGCGAGTAGGGGCCTGATTGCCCCACCGATTGCCCCACAGACAGCGACCAGCAGCAGTGGTGGGCGGCAGGGCTGTCACCCAGCTCCCAGGCACTGAGGGAGCCGGGCAGGGGCCCGATGACTCAGGAGGAGGGGGCCGCGTGGGGGCCCAGGTGTCCAGGTGCTGCCTAGGGCCCAGAGGTCAGCTGATACCTGCTCTTCCATGCCAAATGCTCACGCTTCAATTGCCAGCCCAGCCTAAGGACCTCACCCATGCACAAATTTTGTGCACCGGGCCTCTAGTTCTCAGATAACAATGAAAAGATGTTGTTTTTTCATAATGACATGGATCTGCGGCCCCATTTGTTTTGTGCTCCAGCAGCAAAATATACTGAGGACTGTCATTCTGCTTTGCAAAGTGGGAAACTAGTTAGCCATTTAAATAATTCTAAAATAAAAAGAGGCATCAAAGGGGAACAGCACAGAATAATAGCTTTAGAGTCTTCCTAGGGGAAAAAAATTAAAATGCTGACCCAGATAGTCAGAATTTATAATTCACCTTCTGAACTCTGCCTGCAACTGGAGCTCTTAGGAAAGAATACTTCTTTTGGCTGTCCTTTAATAATCATCATCACACTTTACATCTCTGTAGCACTTTAGACTTCTTTCACAGAACTTCCACATCCATTATTTCACGTGGCCCTCCCAGTGGCCTTGAGAAGTACACAGGGCCAGGGCAACCACTCTCATGAACAGAAATTGGTGATGCTCATAAGCCCCCCACAAGCCCTAGGTGTGGTTAAAAAAGCAACCACATGCTCTGGTCCAAAGACCAGATTTCTTTTCTCAGATATCCAGTCTCTCCTTTCTGGGAAGATGCTCGCTCACAAAGTTACAAATCTCACCATCTTCAAAACCATTAATTTCACGTGTTTCCTTGAGCCACTACTGTTGAAAGACAGCTCTATTCCAACAGAAGCCAGGCATCTTTTCCCTCCCTTATATGTTATACTTGGGTCCAAGAAGGTTTGGAATAACTTCTGGTGAAAAGCTTAATCCCTTTAAAGAAAATAAAATGCAAAGGTGGTATTTGGGAACTCTTCACATTCCCTCACATCATATCTGTTTCAGTCAAGTCAGGTTGGTGCCTCACTCTACCTCGATTTTAAATCTACAGCTGGTTATGTTTTCACCTTCTGGTTTAAATACATTTCGAATGTGTCAGTATCATTGCTTCTACTCCAGATTAATAGGATCAGCCAAAAGGATGGCTGACATTTTTGTTGCTATAGAAACTGGGGCTGATGTTACACAGCTTGCCTTTCCCCTATTTGCCATACAGCTATACTGCTATGGAATACAGACATCTTTTTGTTTCACAAGGAATTACATTTAAAAAATTAAGCCATAATTTTATCCTGGGTTAGTCCCCATTCTGTCAAAAAGAGTATTAAATAACATTAAGAGGCAACCACAGAAAGTGGGAATGGGTGATAATGCTGCTCAATAGCTTATGAGCCTCCCAGATATAAAGAGAATACAAGTTGAGCAAATTATCCCACATCCTTAATCCTGTTCTTTCCTGCTTGAGCTAAGTACTTTGCAGCTTTTCCCAGCAAACGGCTAAGCTAAGCCGACGCATTCCACTTTAGCCCTCAGAAGACCAAACCAAGCCAACTCCTTCTCTTCTCCCTCCCCCACCCCACAATAATTCCTGGACAGCTGTTTTCTTAAATATGCCATCAACATCCTCCAACACATCACCTCCATTGTACACTGAAATTCGTTTTCCACAGATGCACCATCGCCCCCAGAGAAAACCTCTCACACAGAATTAAGATGTAAAGTCTCGGCACTTAATGATGCAGCCAGCACGTATGGCTGGTGCCAGAAGGTACACTCAAGAAAGGAGAGATAGAAGGAATGAAAAAAAGAAGTGCCCTGGGAAATGACTAGGGAACAGCTCCTCCAACCCCTGTAATGACTGATGTTTATCAAAAGCAGAGGCAATGAGCAGCTCTCTAATTGGCACGGTCTGAACTGTCAAATGTCCATTTGTCACAACTGTGACAGTGGGAGCGGGTTATGTATGGGAGTGGAATTTCTCCCTTTCCTGTTATGGGTTTAAATAAAACTTTCACCATCATTTAGGAGGCACAGTTGCTCAAAAGGGACAGCTTCCTTAGGCAGCTCTCTGGGTTTTCAAGTTTACCTGCAGCTGTCGGACATCTATGAGGTTGTATCTTCTTTGTATCCATGGTACATTGACTAAAAGAATATTTAAGCAAGACTTTCTCACTTGATGGAATATGGAACTCACCCCACAGGATAGATACAGGAGACTCTAAGGAGCTTGAGACTTCTTTATATCAAGAACAAAGGAAGAAGCAGAGGTGCCAGCAGCCTTTCTATCATAAGTTAAAACAATAACAACAAAAGATCATATGTCACCCATTTCCTGTATTTTAGCTTTTTGCTATATAATATGTCTTATTGATTTTTAGACAGAGAGGAAGGGAGAGGGCTAGAGAGATAGAAACATTGATGAGAGAGAAACATCATTAATTGGTTCCCTCATGTACAGCCCCTACTGGGGATTGAGACTGAAACCCAGGCATGTGCCCTGACTGGGAATCAAACCAGTAACATCTTGGTTCATCAGTCAGTGCTCAATCCTTGACCCACACCGGCCAGGTAATTTCCTATATTTTAGATATCGGACTTGCTTTTGGGAGAGGGTAATAGGAAAAGTGTTAACTGAGCCTCTGTTATATGGTGGTACTCCGATGGGGACCTAATAACTATAATCCTGTCAAATTTTCACAATTTCTATGAGGCAGAGGTAATCCTCAGATCCACTTGACAGAGGAGGAAGCTGAGGTTCAACAGGGCTAAGTCTTGTCCCCAACACCACCAGCCCCCTGGGTGGTCCCAGGCTTCCTTTAAGTGGTTGAATTGAAAAGTAGATTGGTCAACTGTAAGTAGAGTGTGTATCAGGCCATTTTAGTAGTTTGCATATATAATCTATGCAGAGCATAACATGAGCTAGCTAAAGGATGCCTGTGGACTCGAGCAAACTTTTCTGTACCTCCCACACTCCATCCCTACCCCACCCCGCCACAGGGAAAGGTTTTACAGTGCTGGACAGAGAGTATCATGCTGTCCACGGTAATCAGCAGTGGAGGACTGCTTTCAGTTAAGACCCCAAGAAGGAGGCATCTCTTCTTACCAAAGGGAGTGTTGATGGGGCAGGGAGACAGCACTGAAGACCAGAGAAAAGAGGGTCTGTCTGGACAGAATGGAGACTCTAATCAAGGCCACACTGGATAATGGTTCTTCTGGGAGGAGGATCTGCAGAGTGACTTAAGAGGCTTAGGTGTATCTTTCATAACTAGAGTCACAATGTAATTTATCATTTGATCCAGGACTCTTGATAATGAATGGGGCACTACTAAGTTATACCCGGACACTAGGCATAAACTGGGCCATTGGTGGGAAATTCCAGAAATATAGTCACTCTATCTATAAGGTAGCTGCATGTAAGTACAGATAATTAATTAAATATTCTCCAGGAACAGACAAAAAGTTCACTATCAAAAGATTAGAGGCACATCTCGGTTTATTGTGCTTCACAAATGTTGGGGCTTTTTGTTTTTATTTTGTGTGTTTTTTGTTTTGTCTTTACAAATTGATGATAAGACTTTACCACCAAAAAGATCATTACTCACTTCATTGCAGTACTTGCTTTGTTGCGATACTCGTTTTACAGTGTTGGTCTGGAACCAAATCCACAATATCTTTGAAATATGCCTGCATTTTGTCATTCAATTAAATTTGTGATTTAAGATGGTTCCTGATATTATTCCAACAGTGGTATCCAACAGAAGCAATGAGAGCATTACTGTTGGGTGGATGAATCTCCAGGGGATGATGTGTACAAGGAAATTGGCCCTTGGATGATGGGAGAATAACTACCATTTGTGGAATGCCTTCAGGTTCTAGCAATAACATGGAATACAATAACAATTGTATGGAATATAATAACAATCTAATACAATAACATGGAAGTAGAGAAAGCTGGTCCTACTAAAAGGATGAAGAAGCAGAGACCAACGTGGTCAAGTAACTTGCCTAAACCATCAAAACTGGGATTTGAACTTGGGCCTGTTTGGGTATAAAGCCCATGCTCCTTATTTCATACCATTACTGTCTAGCCAGTTGGTGACTGTCTTTTGAGAGGAATAATAATAGTAGTAACAGTAACAGTAATGGTGATGATGATGATGATGATGTTCATAGCTGATATATGAGGATATCCCAAAAAAATGTATATGTACTTCAATATCAATAGCTCACTTTTGAAAATGAAATAGATTTTAGTAAACACTGCCTTTATAATTATTCAAAGTGTGTGTGTACATTTTAGGGAGACACCTATATATTCACTCACTAAGTTGCCAACACAGTTCCAACCACGTAATTCTATGTTAATTCATTTAGTCCACATAATCACCCTATGAAGTATGTGTTGTTATGATCTCCATGTTATAGATGAAGCTAAGGCACAGGGAATTTAAGACACTTATCAAAGATCACACTGCCTGTGAATGGCTGAGCTGGGATTTAAGGCTTGGTAGTTTGGTTCCAGAGTCCACAGTGTTATACCCCCAGTGACTTTCAGGGAAGGCTTTGCATTATATGTTATGAACGAGGTCAAGGTGTAGGACACAATTTGCCTTGGAGACCAAAGCACAACGTTTTCCTGGAACTGGTAACTGTGGTTGACTACTTTTCAAATTTGACTGACTGTTCTTCCAGGGTGTGACTCAGAGAAATAGGGCATCCAAAACATGTTATCTCAAAATAAGTTTAGAGGAGAACCTGAGAGCTTCAATATTGACTGGGGTGCAACAATGCAGACATTCTCAGCACAAGATTTATATCTAAGCTCAACAATAACATGTATGGAGACTGATATATGTCAGATATTCAGTAGCAATTTTGCCGGAAGCAAACAGTAGAATATGCCTCTTAACCAATACCACAGTGTAAACTCTCAGAGAAAACAAATATTTATTCTCTGTGTCAGTCATTCGTTGCCCACAGCTAATACTTATGGCATTCATCCCTAGCACTAGCCTGCAGAGAGAATGCTTCGTCAAGCTTCAGGGATTCCAGGAGCAACTAGGCAGAAGAGCACTGAAGTTTCCAGGGAAAATTCACATCCTCCTGGGGGAAGGAGCTGACAAGTGACCTGCCTGGAGAAGAGCACAAATGACCCCAAGCTGTGCTGATGAGAGGCCTCACAGGATGTCTTCCATAAGGGGCTGAATGTCAAACAAGATAAACTAGGGAAAGGCCTGGACTGGGTTCCAGAGTCCACATGGTCATTGGACCCCAGGATCTCAGAAAAGGCACTTCCTTGGCCCAGGTCACAGTTTTCTCAGAAGTAACATGAAAAGGCTGGTTCAGTTTCACTCAGGATCCTTCCAATTCTACGCCAAGCTGTTCAAGTTCATGCCCACTCCCAAACAAAGCTTAAGCTCCTGTGAATCCTCTTTCATTCACTCATTTACTATACAAATACTTATTGAGGTCCTCAATGAATAGTTGATGACTGAGTAAGTGACCATTTGGTCCCAAATAAGAAATATTTTCCTCCTGAGGCATTTTGATTCTAAGATCTGGTGTCTAGTTAAAAGGCATAATTGCCCTTCACTGAGCTAATGTGTGAATGTTGTTTAGGTCTGTTGGGTCCCACATGTAGATGAGGTCATGAAGAAAAGGTAAAGAAACACCGTCTTGGGAAACTTGGGACCATTTCCAATTTCCTGGGTCTGACTCCCTCTTGGAATAATTTCACATGCCCAGCTGCATCATCAGCATGTTGGGTTTTACAAGGTAGCAAGTTGTCGCACTGTAACAGGCATGACGTATCATTCCACCGATGCATGAAATTAAAAAGATGTGGTTTGCTAGAGATATAGCAGATAAACCAAACTTGCTTCTCAGTTCATCTACTTTTATTCACATGTAAAAATCTCAGAAGAAGAAAATGAAGAAACAGTCAGTCTGATTAACTACCCATACATTGCTTGCCAAGAAACTTTCATGCAATCAACAGTTAAGGAAGTGGGGTGGGGTGTTTGATATTTATGAAGTTCCTACTATGTGCTTGGCATGCTAGGAGGGTGCAATATGTAGAGAAATAAACAGAACCTGCAGAACAGCAGAGAAAGGGCATCTCATCCAAGCTGAAAGGATTAGGGAAGGGTCTTTGGGGAGGTAATTAATGCCTGACCTGCATCTTGATGGGAAATTAGGAATAAGCTAAGAAAAAGAGAGGGAAGAAGCAGGGGAAGGTAGGTAGAGGTGGTGGGGTAGGGCAGCAAATTCCCTTACTTTATGTCCCAAGGATGGGACATTTGTTGTAGACACTGCTGCCCAGGGCTTCAACATGGATGGCAAATTTCTGCCAGAAGGTGAAGAGATACAGTGAGCAGGCATCGGAGCAGATGTGGCAAGGGCACAGGGTTAATCAAGCAGTCCACAGCCAGAAAGGGAAATAAATGCCCCAGAGCAATATTGGCAGCAGCTGGCAGGAGATGGCACTGACTCAAGCTTTGTCCTCCTGGAATTAGAGGCACTATGCTGCTCAGAGGACTGGAGGCACTCGCCCAGTGCTCCTTGCTGGTCCCTCCTCATTCACAGAGGGGGCAGGAGAAAGGTGCAGGGAGAAGAAATTAGGAATAGTGTCACTGACTTACAATAAAGAAAGCAATCAATAATAGTCCTACGAAGGAAAAAGAGAAGCGAAGTAGATGTTATTTGGTAATTTAATGGTTTCTATTTGCCGCTCTGGCTTTGATTTTACAGTTGGGAAGGATGTGAGTGTTATTACATGGCAATGAGGTTGCTATGGTAACTCCTTATTGTTTAATATAAGACGAGCTAAATCTTAGATAAGTTACTGGGAGAAAAATTAATGCTGCCAAAGGCCAGCTCCAGTTTTTTATTTTTTATTTTTTGTAACATTTATGCCTGTTTCCCCTTCACAACCTGCCCTTCTCCTACAGAGCTTCAAACACACATCAGAATGAAGGATGGCTCCAGTTATTGTTGAGGGCTCCCACTACTATAAAAATCAACCAGGGCCTAATGGTCAGGAAGAAAAGACAGTAAGAGAGGCGAGTGTCTATGCCTAGGAGAATTCAAATCTGGCTCAGTCGCCAGACTCCCACCTGTCCCGACTTCCCTGGAAGACACAAAACTTGCTTCTCCTCTTCACTCCCTTTGATCGGCCTGAAGGTATCACAGGTGGCACTAGTTTTGGAGCAAAGAAGGGAGAGTCATTGACAAGTTCCGAGAGCTTGCAGTGGCCTAGGTGCTAAGCCAGGCCCCATTCTATTCCCTTATTGTTAAAACATTCCAATGATATGGATGTGATTAACCCCATTGTACAGAGAAGGAAATTGAGACACAGAGGGACTTAATATTGGCAAATGTTTCCACTGTTCAGAAATGGTAGATCAGTGGCCATCTGATTTCAAAACCCGAGCTTTTTCACAACATCCCAGAAACATTCTGGATGTACATCTTTATAGTTCCTCTTCTGTTGCATTGCTTTCTTATCTCCCACCAGCCAGCAATTTGGGAGGTCAAAGGTGGGCCTTCATTTCTTCTTCCTTGTGTTCTGCCTCCTCCCTTATTCTAATAACAACACATAAAGGTGTCCCCAAAAATGTATACACACTTCAACAGCTAGTAGTTCAATTTTGAAAATGAAATGTATTTTAATACATACTGCCTTTATAAATATTCAAAGTGTGTGTACACATTTTTGGGGACACCCTATATCCCTATATTACATGCTCAACAAAAATTTGTTAATTGAGGTATTGACATCAGTCAAAAAAAAAGAGGGAGAGAGAGACAAGAAAGATAGATGCAGCGGGGTGTGCCAGCGGAGACTGACTTGGCTAACATCCTGCGTCTTGGGTTTCAATTGACAGCAAGGAAAGACAAAGAGAAACAAGGATGATACTTTTGACATAAGTGACAGTCAGGGGGAAAAATCGCTATGAAACCAGTGGTTATAAAATAGAGCAGGGGAAATCTCAGGAAAGCTAATTAACTTTCCAATTATGGCAGAAGTCGTACAGTGTAAGTTTTTGCACTGTTGGAAAGGAGACTGAGAGAAGAGGATGACAAACCAGAGGTTTCAATATTGCAGAACACTTACCTCCCATCTAATAGGCAGCTCTGGTTTCCTAAGCATTCTGGTTTCCTAAAATCCCCACATTAATGAATGGCTTCTCAACTCAATAATTTTATTTTGGTTAATCTATCACCTTGAAAGCACATGCTAAGGAAACCTAGTAGAGCGCTCTTTTGGATAATTTAATAAATCTTTCATCTTTTCCCCAACCTCCTTCCCTTCAAGGAATAACTGTGCTTGGGTGACAACCTTAAATGACAGGCAAGAGGTCCACTGTGCTGTCTGCACTGAGGCTTGTTCTTCTTCCGCCAAGGTGCATATGAGAACCTTAAATGTGAATTATGAGGTTGTGTTTGATTACTGTCTAGCCATCTCATTAAGAAGTGAGTAAGTCCACTCATGAAAAACAAAGTATGAAAATAATAAGTGACTTTGGAGCCTCACAGAACTGCACTTGGATCCTGGCTCTGTCTCTTATATGCTTTCTGACTTTCAGCTCAAGAGATCTCAGTTTTCTCATCTGCATTAAAGGAGTAGAATAATATCTACATGGTAAACCTGCTATCATGCTGCAAAAAGATAATACAGCCCTAGTTGGTTTGGTTCATTGGATAGTGTTGGCCTGCAGACTGACGGGTTTGATTCTGGTCAAGGGCTCATGCCTGAGTTTCGTGCTTGATCCCCAGTAGGGGGTGTACAGGAGGCAGCATCAATGACTCTCTGTCATCATTGATGTTTCTATCTCTCTCCCTCTCCCTTCCTTTCTGAAATCAATAAAAAATATTTAACAAAAAAAGATAATACACATGCGAAGTGCTTGGTAAATAGTAGACACTCTCAAACAATGGTCTCTCATGAGTAATAATACTTTCAGCAATAGGATTCATTTATTCATCAACAGTTACTGAGAGCCTCTTGCCAGGTAATAGATACTGTGCTAGATGCCAGGGACGCAATATAAAAAGCAAATCTCTAGGACTGAGAAACTCACAGTTGGGAAGGGCACAATGTTCACCCCCCACCCCAACCCTTCTCTCTCTCTCTCTTTCTAACCATCTCTGCCATCTCTTTGCTCAGGCTAACTTCTTCCACCTACTAATTCCCACCTCAACTGAAGGTTTATAAGTACTTGGTAGGATTTATTTAAAGTACAACAACTACAACCCTAAATTGCTTTGTGTGGTAATACAGACAGTCCTCGGATTACATTGGACTCAATGTATGTCATTTCCTGGTTATGACGCCATCTCCCATTTATTTATTAAAAAAAAAAAAGTTTCATCATTTCGACATATGTACATATGTGCTTTATGTTTTTTATTATTTACTTACCACAAGTAAAGGTCAAGAATTGTTATCTTTCTCTTATTTTTTTTTTTACTGTTTCACTTCATTACTGCTGTGTATGTGCTTCATGTGAGTGATGTAGGTGCTTATGTAGGTGAGTCCCAACTTATAGCGAAAATCGCATTAAGTCGCGGTTGTAGGAATGTATCTCCTACGTAACCCAAGGACCTAGTGCAGTGGTCAGCAAACTCATTAGTCAACAGAGCCAAATATCAACAGTACAATGATTGAAATTTCTTTTGAGAGCCAAATTTTTTAAACTTAAACTTCTTCTAATGCCACTTCTTCAAAATAGACTCACCCAGGCCATTGTATTTTGTGGAAGAGCCATACTCAAGGGGCCAAAGAGCCGCATGTGGCTCGTGAGCCACAATTTGCCGACCACAGATAGTGTAATATAATCCCTTACATGGGTAAATGCAGAACATACCAACTCCATGACCTCATTTGGGCATAACTGCAATACTAGCAATAATATCAGCCAATGCTTATGAAGTATGATAGTACATCTATAGCCTCACTTTCCAGGTTGGGTACAGAGAGAGAGAACCGATTATATCTGACTCCACAAGTCCAAGGCTTCCGCATGACACTCTGCACTTTCTCCCATTCTGCTGAGAGAATTGGCCAGACAAGGATTGCTGTCTTAATTGTAAAGACGAGGAAACTGAATAACGTGCCCATTATTGTGTTGTAAGTGACTAGTGGAGACAGAATTAGAACCCAGGTGCTTTGTCACCTGCAGATTCATTCAGTCACTCAGTTTATAGGCACTGGACTAAGAAAGGCCATTACATATTGGCAAATCCCTGAATAATGATAATAATGATGACACCTTCCTCCCCATCAAGCACTTTTGAATGAGGGTTTGATTTCCTACAATCTCTGCAACAACACCATGAGATAGGTCTAGTACTTTTCCTGTTTTTACACATGAGCGAAGAGCATGGATTTTAAGCAACATATCAAGTATAGCCAAGATTTAAATCCAAGTAGTCTGATGCCAAAGTTGGCCCTTTTACCTACTTCACTAAACCGCCTCTCTCACCCAGTTATTGCCTAGTGTGTACACATGTATGTGAGTATATGTGTTTCTCCACACACATGAAAAAGTAAGGTGTAATCCTCTGTGCAGGAAAGAATTAACCTACAGGCCTGAGGCTGCTGTCTTTAAAGGGACCTGCTTGGCTGATGACAGAAAATGTGGTTCTTCAAATGGTCCCTTCTGTTAAGACTGGTTCAAAGTACATGCACTGTTTATGCAAACAATACAGTTTATGCTGAACACTTGCTTTCTTTTTTGAAGACAGAATGTTGGTATTTGCTAGAGAGGGAGTGTAGGTATGATTAGCCCCCAATGAAAACTAAGCCTCAAATGTGCTTTCTTGGGTACTTACTGTCAAATGGGTTTCCTTGGGCCAGAAACTTCTTACAAATGTTGCTGTATTATTCACTTCTGGGGATACAGTGCAATCTGGGAGACCCCCTCATGGAAGGGAGAGATTAAGAAGTCTCAGCACGCATCTTCCACACTCCACTTAGGCCTTTCACTTAGTGATCTAGCTGTCTGTTCTTGCTGCAGCTCTGCAATGCATCTCAGCTGTGAGCATGACTGACAGCTGTGGAGTGCTGTGGGTGCTTCTCCTGAATCACTGGGTATGTGGATGGTCTTGGGTACCCCTGAAACACTGCATCAATAGTAGGCTATGAAAAAAAGCCTCGGGTTAACCAAATAGTAACTGTTTCTCTATTTTTAGATTTTTTTAAAAAAACTTTCACTTATATTTCCCTCAGTTTGATGAAATAGAATTAACATATAACATTGTATTAATTCTAGTTGTACAAAATGATTCAATATATGTAAATGTTGTGAAATGGTTACCACAGTAAGTTTGCCTGACATCCATTACCACACATAATTACAATTAGGTTTTAATTGTGTTAAGCACTCCTAAGATCTACTGTCTCAGCAACTTTCAAATATATGACACAGTACTGTTAACTATAGTCACCATGCTATACATTATATTACCACTAGAGGCCCGATGCATGAAATTTGTGCAAGTGTAGGCCTTCCTTCCCCCAGCTGCCAGCACCAGCTTACCTCTGGCACCTGGGACCAGGGCTTCCCTGGCAGTCCCAACTTCATCCGGAAGGTCATCCAGAAGGACGTCCAGTTTAATTAGCACATTATGCTTTTACTAGAGGCCCAGTGCACGAAATTTGTGCATGGAGTAGGGGGGGGGGTTGTCCCTCAGCCCAGCCTGCACCATCTCCAATCTGAGACCCCTCGAGGGATGTCCGACTGCCCATTTAGGCCCAACCAGTATTGGGCCTAAACGGGCAGTCTGACATCCCTCTCATAATCCAAGACTGCTGGCTCCCAACTGCTCACCTACTTGCCTTCCTGATTGCCCCTAACCACTTCTGCCTGCCAGCCTGATCACCCCTAACCACTCCCCTGCCAGCCTGATTGATGCCTAACTGCTCCCCCGCCAGCCTGTTTGCCCCTAACTGCCCTCCCCTGCAGGCCTGGGTCCCCCCAAACTGCCCTTCCCTGAAGGCCTGGTCCCCCCCAACTGCTCTTCCCTGCAGGCTTGATCACCTCCAACTGTCCTCCCTTACAGGCCTGGTCCCTCCCAATTGCTCTCCCCTGCTGACCATCTTGTGTCCATATGGAGGCAGCCATCTTTGACCACGTGGGGGCAGCTATCTTGTGTGTTGGAGTGATGATCAATTTGCATATTACTCTTTTATTAGATTATTAGATAGGATTATTATAGATAACTTATTTATTTTATACTTAGAAATTTGTAATTTTGAGCACTTTCTTTTATTTTTATTTTGACTATATACTTTTCTTCTATTTATTCATTCAACTAGAGGCCCAGTGTAAGAATTTGTGCATGGGGTGGAGGGGTCCCTGTGGGAGTTGGCCAGCAGGGGATGGGGGAAAGGGACCCAGGAGGTTGGCTGCTGGCTCCAAGGAGGGAGCCGGCCCTCAGCTCCCCTGGGAAAGGGGCTGTGTCTGCCACCACTCACTCCTGGCTTCCCATCCCAGCCTGGGGCCCAAAGGCCCTGGGTGGGGTCAGGAGAGGAGGTGATGGTTGCTTGGCCAGGCGTGGAAGGAACTGATGCAGGATGCTGATGCCACCCTGCTATCATGAGGTTCCCTGCCTCCCCCCCCTCCTCCTCCTTCCCTCGCTGCTTTGCCGCCACTGCAGTGGGCAGGTGGCCCCGGGGAAGGGAGCAGATGGGAGCAAGACAAACCCTTGTGTCAAGGGCTGACTTTCAATAGATCGCAGCGAAGGAGGTATCTCACCCTGGTGGTCAGTGTACATCATAGTGACTGGTCAACTGGTTATAATGGTCACTTAGGCTTTTATGTATATAGATAAGTACTCATCAAGGATTTACTCTGTACCAGAGATTGCACTTTGTGCTGGAGAATAAGATTTTTATTCCAGTGGAGAAGACACAAATTGATCGCATAATAGGCAAACATACAATAATAAGTAGGTATGTCACACACATGCATGTATATAGCTATATATGCCATGTACACACATGTGTATATAAAATAGACTGTGACCTGAGGTAAAAAGGGAAAGCACTGTAAGCCCCATCTGGTGACAACAGTCCAGTCTGACTTAAATAGAGGCAGCAGAGAAGACTTCCCTGAGGAAGTGGCATTGGTGCTGAGGTCTGGAGGACAAGTCAAAGTGAAGGGAGAGTGGGGGACAGAAAAGCAGGACATTCAGGGGCCTACCTCTAGTCCCTCTTCCAAGCTTGAAAACCTGGGCCAATAAATGAAAATAGAGTAAGTGTCAGCCACACCACTGGAGAGCCATTCTTGTATTCTTGTCACAAGGTTGTTGTAGGAGCCATGAACGGGACCATCAGGAAAGAAGAATCTTTGGGAAGGTTCTGTAAGCCCTTTGCAGGGCAAATCTTGGCCCAGGGTTTGAATGACTGATGAGGATGGTAAACAACGGTGCTCCCCATTGCTAGTTAGTTTAAGTCAGACGCTTCTTCCTAGCACTGCTGACAGGGGCTGGTCACGCCTGGGTCAACTCAGTCAGCCTTGGACCATCCAGGGTAGAAATCAGGGCATGCTGTCATTGAATAAATTGCAGCTGCCTGCTGAGATGCAGATGTGCAGTCAATGGAGAGGATTCAATTTGTGGAGGGGCAGACAGGGGAAAAGAGAGAGGAGTCGAAGGAGCTTAGTCTTCCTGCTTGTTCTCTTCTGAGTCTTTCCTTCCTCAAGGGCTGAGGTAGACTTGTCTATATTGCAGAGGGAACTGGGCTCACACACCTTGGCATTTACTCTTTAAGGGGAAGGAGTGTAATAGGACAGGGTCTAATGATGGGCTGGGGTTCATCCAAAACCATCCTCAGGGTTTCATTGTGGGGTTGAGAGAGAAGGATAAAGAGCTGTGAAAATCCCCTCTCCTTTCCCTGCCCTATGAATCTGAGTATTACATACCTGACCCTACAGGCCTATGAGCTCAGGCTAGAAGGAAGGAAGCGTTATAGGGGCAGGTGAACAGGAAACTGAGCGAGCCTGGGAAGGAAGCAGAACTGGCTGAGACCCAAGAAAATCTCTGTGCTAACCATCCTTTTCCAGGATATTCAAAGGGAATTTATAAATCTACCACCAGTGAGTGTGCTTGGTTATTGCTGTTGTGTATTATGGGTAGTGAATCATACTACCTTTCCTCAGAAAAAAAGATCAAATTGAACACCTATTATATGCCAGATACTCTTGTAGGTGCCATTGGCCTATTATTTATTTCTGAAAAAAAAAATCTATCAGTAGGTGTTTAGTTCCTATTTTACAGATTTGGAAATGGATTCATTTAGGCATTATTTTCCTGTGAACATTGAGTGCTGCACGTCTTACATTGCATCACATACTTTATCAATTGCATTTCATTTAATCCTTATAATGAAGGAAACTTCACTATATCAATAAGAAAACTCACATCCAGCCTTGCTGTCACATAGTCAGCACATTCTAAGAGTCAGGCATTGTCCTGGGCTCCAGTTAAGATAGTTGCCCTGGACCACATAAGCTTACATCTGAGGGAAGTATGGGGGCAAACAGAAAAATTGATGCCAGGAGCATAGAGCAAGACTCAGAGAATAAATACACGAGTAAGTTTGGGGAATTAATAAATAAACAGAATTGTTGGTGAATTGAGGCGCAGGCTGAAAGTAGAAACAGCAATACATTGTCCCGAGGAGAGCTGAATATTTTCAAAATCACTTCTAGCCTGGCCTCAGCACATGAAACGCAAAACATCATTTGGCATGGGCAACAAAAAGTCATCAAACTAGGAGAGCCAGTAAAATGAGGAAAGAAACTCATTTTGTTCAGACTTGTTGCAGCTATGGTTTAACACAGTTTAGGACCATGGCCATAAAGCCCTCAGGAACAATCTAATGTGCTTGAAAGTATCATATTAAATTACATTTCATTACATTTTGCCCAAACACCATAGCAATATTTCTGTACAATATTTGTAACAGAATGCAAAATTGTGCCTTCTATTTGCATCCTATTAATCTATTTAAAATCACAAATAGAAGAAGATGAATTGGAATATTTTGTAGTCTAATGCATTAGACCACAAAATGTGGAAATAGAAAGTGGCATTAAACAACTGCAAATATAATAATAAGCCCTGTAATAGTGAGGCAGTGATTTTCAGATTGTAGGAAATTCACATAGTTTTATCTACACTATCACAGTGAGGTAAGGAAGGCTGGTTTGAAGTATAAAATGGAGCTTTAAGAAAATACAAATTGTGCTGCCCATACTCCCATTGTCCCACTAAACAAAATCAATTAACCTCATATTGAAAATAAATAAACATAGCTAAATGATACGAAGAAAGTTTCTGTTCACCGTCTCCTGGAACACAGTAGATGCTCAATGAATAATTATTGTGGAATTGATACCCATTTCATTCATTTGCCAAACATTCATTAGTACCTCCTATGTGTTAGGCACTGGGCTATGTACACCAGAATCCAAGGGGAATATATACAAGAAAGCAGAAGAAACAGAAAGGTGGCCAGGACTGTCTCCCAGGGCTGAGGCCAACACCCCTCTTTCCTGGTGGTTGATAGAAGTACGTGTATTCACATAACAGGCTAACACAGGCACTCCATTGTTCGTTAAACTTGAGGGGTCTAACTTGAATTGCACTAAAAGAGCCATCTGGTCTCCTTAGAGAGGGTCCAAAGTTTCATAAAGGAGAGCCATTTGTGTCCAACCATGAAGGATGAGCGAAGGAGGGGCATTCTTTGGCGAATGGATCAATATGTGCAGAAGCACCTATAAAAAATTAATGTGCTAGAGTGTAGGATGGTAATAATAGACACATCGTGTTTGGTAATAATGACTGTTAACATGATTCTATGCTCAGATTAAACAGCAGTGGCCCCATAATTCAGCACTGATATTAGGCAACACTGTGACTTCAGGACAGGAAGAAATCCGTTGTTTGCTGAGTGTCTATTATATGTGAGGAACCATGTCTAGAACTATCTAATCAGCATCTCAGTCCATTTCTGTAATCAGCCTTTATGGTAGCTATCATCATTCCTGATTTCAGATTAGGAAACTACGTCATAGAGAAATTGAACAATATGTCCAATGTCTTCTATCAAGCAGTCTTCTGTTATTAACCCTACCTATTCCCCAAGCAGCAATTGTCATTGTAAACCACAAAATGTCTCTGGGGACTTAAGATCATGAAAGGAAGGCCTGTGGAGTCCAAGTGACTTGCCCAGAGTGACCCAATAAATGGTGGGCAAAGCCTGGACAGGACCCCAAGCCTCCCTGTTCTCTGCTGGAGCTCCTATACATCAGGCTGTCCCCAGACTCTCACTTCTCCAGTTCGAGCCTTTGCAAACAAGGGAGGCAGTGCAGTGATAGATCGTGCCTAAGAGCTATTTTAATAGCCCTGCTGTTTTGCTGGAGAAACACAGATGCTGTGATTTGCTCCCCCTGAAGCCTGCAGCCGGGTTACTGCTCAGGCAGCCACCAGATGCTGCTATTTCCAAAAGACACCTGAAAGCAGCCAAGCATCTGAGGACTGCTTGGAGGACTGCCTAGACTACCCATGTCCTGTGACATTTATTAGCAGCCACCCTGATCCTTGACTGATGTATGCACTCTACCCATTGAGGTCAAGGCCTCAAGATAAATGGATGATTAGTGATCCCCAGTAGTAGGACTCTCCATTTTCATGTCACTCATTCAAAACCCAACTCAAGGCTAGTCATACCTCATGGCCAGTTTTGAATCTATAAAGTAGGGAAAGTAAGTAGGGCAGAAAGAGAAAGGAATGGACATTTGCTGCATTTCCACAGTTGCATTTGATGTCTAACAAATTTAATATTTATAACAATCCTGTGAAGACATTATGATCCTTATTTTACAGATGAGCAAAGTAAGGCTAGAAAAGTGAAGAAACTCATTAAAATGTAATATAATGGATTTTGGGATAAATAAGGGCTTTGACCATTGGTCTGAAGGTTGCAATGCATACTATTTCAAGGAAATGGGCAACAAATATGACTTTCAATACTTAGCATGCCAGTACATTTTAGATAAAATAATTGACTATACAATCCCTTGATTAAGTCACTTATCCTCTCCCCATATCTCCTATGGTACCCATCTTTCCAAAAGGCTCTCTAGCTCTACCTACTCCATTAAAAAGCATCTATTCTCGCTCTTTTGAGGATGAGAGAAGAAGAGATGGAGGGAGGGAGGGACTGAGATTTAACCAGAATCCATTTTCAAAAATGAGAACCTTTCTGCAGTGAAATAAAATTTCTCACCTATGGTATCTCTGCATCTCATTCAGTATCCCCCATCTCTTGATTATCACTGTGGGTTGTAATGTACACTCTATTAAATGGGCAATAAACACAGCGAGGGTTATTGCTGCACATAATAGCTAACAGAGATCTTGTCTTTTTCCCTATTTCAAAGCTTTCCACACCTTCCTCCTACCACCTTCCCATCTCCCTGCTAAAAAAGAAAAGCCAGACATATGTCCTTATCTATGAAAGTTTCGTCATTCATCCAACAAACTGAACACTTCATTCTAGACTCCAAAACATTATCTCCATCCAATGTCCTCATCTCAGAAAAAGCATCTCCACTTATGAGTTCCTCAAGCCAGAAACTAGGGATGATCCCTGGCTCCTCCCTCTCCTTCACTGCTTCCATTAAGTTCTTCTCAGAATCAAATTGACTTCCTGAATGTTTTTCAAACCCATCTTCACTGCCACCACCCTAGTTCAAACAAGCAGTATTTCTCTCTTGAACAGAGAGAGTCAAAATAGATCACTCTCTCCCCTGCCTTCATTTTGGCCATCCCCTACCTCCATTCCATTTAATCTGTCCAAGGTAACTTCCAGGTTGTTCTCCTTTGGCCTGAAACATGGATAGTCTTTGTATGAAATCAGATCAAACCTTAAGTGTATATAGAGAGGTTAGATGCCTAGATGGTGGGATCTTGGGTATTCCTATCCTAAAATATCCCCCTCATTCCAAATTACCACCAATAAATACTTACTCTGTGTCAGGCACTCGACTAAGCCTTCACGTTTTTGTCATTTTAAGCATCACACAGTCAAACATCGATGTTTACAAGAGCTGGATATGAACCACAGTACTGAAACTCCAGAGCCTAGAAGCTTAACTGCCATTTCCTTCCTTCATTACTGCTGGTAGCTCCTTGGATGTCCTAGGCTGCTTTCTCCCTGCCTCCCCCCTCCTCTCTTTCAGCTGCTTTTTGTATTCCATGTTTAGTTTTTGCTGTTCTTTTTGTCTACTATGTGTTTGCATTTTCTCTTTCTGGCAAACTCTCCATGAATGATTCCTTGAACTCTTGACATTCCTCTTTGTTCTTTAGATTTGCTCACATTCTTCTACCAGAACACTCACCTTACTTTACCATAACTAATTTTTTATCTGACTGTTCAATTCATACCCATAACCACTAGGTGTGAAATAGAGGGTGGGCCCCATTATAATACCCTAGGCAACTTTACAAACATCTGGGAGTTTCAGTATCTACTTATGGGATTACTGAGAGATTAAAAGTATGAAAATATGTAAAGTGCCTAGAAAAGTACATAGTATATGGTAAATCCTCAATAAATTATATATATATATACACACACACGTATGTTTATATATATGTACCCACAGATATGTGTGTATACATACATATATGTACATATGTGTATATGTATATATTTACTTGATAGTGAGTTTCTCAGGAATGAGACTCGGCAACTGTATATCATTTAATAAATGACAATAAGAAAGATAAGTACAAAATATTAATAATTATGTTATCTTAAAAAAAACAGGTTCCAGAATTTATGAATGCCTATTGTACACTAGGAATTGGTATCGTCCCTTTAGGAACCAATTTGAGAATGTGTATCAAGAGTCTGGCAATATTTAGGTAACTTAATCCAGCAATTCTTTCTTTGGGTGTTTAAAAGAAATGATCAGAAATACATGCAAAGATTGATCTGTTCACCTATACAAGACATGGGTGTCTATCAGCTGCCAGGCCCTGTTTTGGACTCAATATTTATTAAATTTTTAATAAGGCAAAAATTGGGAACAGCCTAAATATCCATCAATAGGGACTATATAGCATGAAAGACTATATAAGTATAAAATAAGATTTTTCAGGGGCCATCAATGATATAAAATAAAGCTTTTTTTTTTTTAATTAGGATACCAGAGAGTCATAAAATATAATCCCATTATTTTTGTTATATTTATATGGAATAGAATCCCTGAAGAAAATACAAACAGAAAGTTGACAGTATTTTATTTGGATGATTTCAATCGGTGATTTTAATCTTCATCTTGAGTTTTTAAAAATATGATCTACAATTTAGATATTGAGTATATTGCCCAGTAGGGGAGAATAACAACTGGTATGACTGAGAGATGGAGAAGATACAGAAATACGGTTCTCCAAAGCATTGAAAGAAAAAGATCTGCCTTCTATCTCCCACAAAGAGCTCAGAAAAGAGATGTAATACGATTTGGAGAAAACAGCATGGATTTGCGACTTCTGTGGTTGACTCTGTGGCTCTGCCACTTAACAACTATGACACCTCAAGCCAAAGATGTCATCTCTGTCTGTGTCTCAGGTTTCTCAGACAGAGAGAGAGAAACTGATTTAGTGTATAGGCCACAAAAATATGAACTCCTTTTCTTAGACACAGCTCCTATTTCCAAGATCCTCTGAGGGATTTCTCTAGGAATTCCTCTACATGCAAACCAAGCATTAGAAATCTTAGGCCTAGAAATGAGTAAATTGGATAAACACACACACACACACACACACACACACACACACACACACACACACACACACAGAGTTAAGTGGGTAACTGAGTCCTCAGACCCTTGCTCCATCCCCACTGGATGGCAATGAAACCCAGCATTTAACTACGTGACTTTGATAGTTCTCAGCCATGACACCAAGGAAAGAGGTCCATGCCACCTTCTCCAATGATCTAAAGTGTCTCAGATTGCCTATCCTTGGATTTTCCATCCTGATGGAAGGATACAGGCAACAACTACATTTATAATTAGTATTTTTGTCATTTAAAGTTAACTAGATTTGTGGTCAATTATTGGCTAGAAAACATTTATTATTTGTAATATATTATTAGTTTATTATGGCTCATTGGTCTAAAATACTTCGTTTAATCCTTTGCAGGTCCTTAAACACAAATATGGCAGCTATTAGCAACCTCTTCAGTCAGGCATAAAATTGTACCCAGAGGCCTCATAAACAATAGAGTGCTTTGCAAAGATTAAATCAGTGTACACAGCTGTGAAGGAGGCCATTAGGAAATGCATTATCATTCTGTCTTACTGTTACTTTGTGTGCCACTGGGCTCTTGTCAATCCATCAGTTAGCCCTGCCCCTGCCCCATAAGTGGAAGAGCCTCCACAAGCTACCAGTGAAGAGGTAGTTGGGAGCAACAGGACTCGACCCTCTCCATGTAAGGTTAAGGGGAGAGACCTGAGAGCTGTAGGGCAGAGTCAGCCCAAAGAAAGCACAGCATCTCAGTGCTCACTTCCTTCATCAACAAAGGCTGTCTTTGTTACCAGGCTTCCTGGAAGAGACTCATTTCAAATAAAATAATTGTCTTCCTGTTTGACATTAAGTCTTCATTCAAAATTCCTGCTGTCTACAGAAAAAGGAGGGGATAAAAAGGGAAAATGTCACCTAAGAAGCACCTGCTAAGCTCTGGGCTCTCTCAGATAGCCATGTGTTCATTCAATGGGACACATTGTGTGGACAGTGCTGGAGCCACATTGAAGAGTGAGAAGGGAGTTCAGCATGGGTTGGGGGAAGCAGGCAAACAGTTGAGGCACATCCAGTACAATGTGACAGTGCAAAGCTTCCTAGTGGAGGATGATCTAAGCAAAATTAATAAAAATGAAGGCAAAACACAGGCAATAAGAGCGATGGGGAGCAGTGGGGATAGTAGGAAGGATATTCCAGGCTGTGGGATCAGCATATGCAAGGCCACAGAAGTGTGAAACAAGGGGTATTTTATTTCATTGAGTTGTCCCAACAACCTTGAGAAGTGGATGGTGTCCTTTACAGAGGAAAGCCTCTTTCTGCCCTAAACCTTCACTCTTGACTGTATGTGGTCTGCACTGTCTTTTAGAGGCAAACACGGCCAATGCTAAGAATGTCCAGGCAAGCATGAGTTCAGCTTTGGTTATTATCACTTGGGTGCTCTTGGACAAGTCACTTCTCTGAGCCTCAGTTTCCTGTCTGAAAAATGGGGCTAATAATGTGGACCTCACAGGATTACCAGAAGATTTAGATAACGTATACAAAGCATCTAATGTATTATCTGTCACACAGCAGAGCCTCAAAATTGTTAGTTTCCTTCCTTCTATACTTAGGCATCAGTTAAAAAAATTTTTCCCAGGAAGCCTTCCAAGAGTCACCTACTGAGAAATTACCTAAGGGCACAGGGCATCATCCTATGTTGGTATTTTCCAGAAAAACTTTGCACACAGAAAAGTTTGGGGAAAGATCAGATCAACAAAACTAGCTTCATGCTCTGCTCACCTAAGAGCTTCCCCAGTGTGCCCTTAAGCTCTTCTCCCTGCACAGCTGAACACCCTGGGACACCCTTCCCTGTGGCTCTCTTGTAGAGGCTGTGGGAGAGAACCGGTAGGAATGGCAATGCTTGACCTCTGTGGAAACATCTCCTCCTGCCTTGGTGTATTGGAAGAAGCAAGAATCTGACCACGTTTGACACTCCCAGGAAGCTCCCTATCTCAAACCCATTATACAGTCTGAGCCCACTGCTCCAACCATGAAGATTTTTTAGCTGTTCCCTGCACACACCATCTCTTTTCAACCTCATATAGCATAGCATTTGTCATACTGTCTTCCAGGCACAGTCCTGCCACAATGAAACTTCAATCCATCCTTTAAGATCCAAGCACCATCTTCATAAATTCTCTCAGGGAGGGTTACTCCTGCTACCTGCAGTCCCACAGACCAGTGTTCACACTTTCATTGTATGTCTAATATGTTAAAATAATTGATTCCCGTATCTGTTTCCCTTAGTATACATGACATGCGAGAAGACAGGAGTCATATCTTTTTCATCTTTGTATTCCCAGTATTTAAAATAAAGGATGGCACACAGTAAATCTCTGGTGAATGAATGATGGATCTTTAACATGCAGGAGAAATCCTTCAAGAGGCGCAGACTCGCGGAAGCCAGCCTGGCATTTGGCACGGGCTGCAGTGTGAATAGATGATAAATGCCTCCAGAAGAAACCATGCCGGAATTCTATAACCTCTTCCTTTCTGAAAGCTGGCCCTAGCCACGCACAGAGCCTCCACCCTGGTGATTCAATGTGGGCTTGCCTTCCATTCAGCCCATGACCCAGTCTCCCCTGCTGAACTGGCTGTGTTCTGTGTGGTTCATGTGTTGTTTTGTGGCCTGTGACTAGCTTCACTGGGGCTCCCTGGCCTTTGGCTCTTGGCTGGGTTTTGCCCATGGGAAGCTCTGACAGGAGGTCAAGGGGCAGTGAGAGAGAGAGCAGGTACCTCCTTCCCTCCCCCTCTCTGCTATGGAGCCTCTTAGGCCGAAGCTGTGCCTATTCGGGAATGTAGGTCCCACCAGCTGCTCCCACAAAGCTCAGACTTGCCCCTTCTCAGAGAACACGGCTTCCTCCCTTTGGTCCTCTAGCTCTGAAGTGGAAATGTTTCCCCACTGTTGACTCCTTGGCTACATCATCACCTCTACTTGATCCATGTGAACTTGAACCCTGTCCACAGCTCCACAGTGATGCCTGCATTCAACTATCTCCATTGAACCACCTGAGATGAACTCTGCTTCCCACCAGGTCCCTGGCAGCAGCACTCTCCCTTGGATATCATTGGGGAAGAGAACAGGTCTCATTCATGAGGACCTCCACTTACATCTGAATGAAGAAACCACTTTCATGTGAGGCCTTGTGGTGAAGGAAGTGTCCCTGGGATGAGCAATACTTTTGAGACACTGTCTGACAACATTCAGGATGTGATGGTTAGAACTGTGAAGTGTCTAATTTTGTGCAGCATGTTGGGGCTGATCTGAGGGCTGTCAGAGATGGATAGATAGGCAGGAGGAAGGTAAAGGAGACAGAATAATGGGGGTTTGAGGCGGGGAGTGGGCTGATGTATTTTGCAAGCTTGCATCCAATTTCTGGTGGTCATGCAGATCTGATCCTCTATCTGTTTCGGCAGACAGCACAGTCAAGTGGAAAGAGAGCAAGTTGTGCAGAGAACAGAGAGATTTGAGTTTAAGCCAGACTCAATCACATGCTGGCTGGGGTTCAGCTTGCTCATGTCGCTGTGTTTCCTTACACAGTAAAGAGTCAGTGGGAGAGCCTACCAGTGTCCCAGGCAGTGCAAGAACTATAGAAAACAGTTTCCTCTTCTCAGGTTCCTGACTGAGGAACAGACTGATGAATACATGTCAAATGAATGAATGAACTCACACATCCCCTTTCAACACACCTTTTGTTATATCTTAGGCTGAGCTAAAAATCTTCCCTCCTATAACTTTCACTCCATGAACTTAGGTCTGCCTTCTAGAGCCAAGCAGAATAAATCTTCTAAATGAAAACCCTTCAAATATTCCTGTTTAATAAATTGAATAAATAGACTCCACTTTAATAAATTTGCCCTAGGCCTGGGGGCCTTTACAAGGCAGGCAATATAAATAAAGATGATGTGTGCACACAAAATGCTTTGTGGACCACATGACTGCCACTCTGCCCAGAGATACAGGGGGTGTGGGGTGGGAGTGGGGGCTCATGTAAAATGAGCCAGCAGTGGTGGTCAGACATATAGGTTTTAATCTTTTTGAAGCAAACCGAGATAACACTTACTTTGATTTTTAAAAAGTATATTGTACATATTTAAAAATCTATCATTCCTCTCCTTTTTCTGTATTTTTCCTTCTTTGTTCATTTATTTAAAAGATATTGAACCCTGGCTAGTGTGGCTCAGTTGTTCCCATGCAGAAAAAGGTCGTTGGTTTGATTCCAGTCAGGGTATATGCCCAGGTTCAATTTCATCCCAGGTAGGGGTACACGGGGCAAACAACCAATAAATATTTCTCCCTTTTCTTTCTCTCTCTTCCTAAAAATCAATTAAAAACCATTTTTTATAAAAGTGTAATTTAAAAAAATGTTGGATACCTCGTCAGTACCATGTACTCTGTGAAGCATGCCCCATGCTTATCTCATGACCTCATTCAGTCCTTACTCTAAGGGAGACATAGCATCCCCACTGTAAACGTTGACTCTAAGCCAAAATTTTTATCCAGGGCACAAAGAGCTGCAAGGAGCAGAGTTGGCACTCAACGTCAGGTTGATTTGCCCGATGAGTCCTATTGCATCCTTTTATCTACAGAAGAATGGGGCAGGAGAGGAGGGCTTCCTACCCACCTCCCACGTATACACTGCATTCGGCCTTGAAGGGATTTTTGCAGGCAAAGAGGAAACTGCCTGAGCCAAGGTGTGGAGATGTTTAAATACCTGTCTGGTTTGGGGAGTGGTTTGCAGCTTGATGTGCCTGAAGCAGATGGTACTTAGCTAAGGCTGGTAGGAGGTGGGGCTGATAGGTAGGCTTGGACCAGGTGTGAAGCGCAGGAATGTGACCCAGAGCTGAGGTTCATGGGCTTTATGCAGCTGAAATAAGGTGGCGCAGGAGCAGCCGTCACTATTCCCCAGGGTCTAACACCGATTTTATTGACTTCCACGCTTAGTGGTCTGGCTGCTCACCCACCGTTACTCTTCTGTCACTACTATGGCTCAGGGATCTTTTCTTTTTAGGTTCACCCAGGACTGGCTAAAAACAGATATTCAGCTTTTAAATCACTAGAAGACAAAAAGCACAAAGATAAGAGAGCCCACATAGAAAAAGACAGGAAACAAAGAAGCCCCAAGAAGGTATAAAGAAGAGAACACATAAAACAAAAAGACAGGAAAAAGACCAAACATATTAGTTATGACAGTGTGTATAAATGGTTTAAGTTCCCCTAGTAAAAGATAAAGTCTTTCAGTTTGTGTTAAAAGCAAAATTCAGCTATATGCTGCTTACAAGAGATGAACAGTAAAAAAAGCAAAACACACAGACAAACAAACAAAAAAAACAGAAAGAAAAGGTGGGGGAGAAATATTTTTCAAACATACAAAGCAAACAAATGGAAAGCAGCAACTGGCAACATTTCAAAGTAGAATTCATGGTAAAAAGGGTTGCATGAGACAAAAAAGGTTATTTTACTAATATAAGGATAAAGGCTCATTTTACAATAAAGTGATGAGATATACTACTACATAATGGCAAACCATATGAAGCAAAAACTCTTAGAAATATAAGGAGATAGTGATAAATAACTCTCTTGGTTTTAACAAAAAACAAAAAGATAAAAATAGAATACTATCATTAAGTTCTACATGCATCTCAAAACAATTGTTAAAAATGAACTCGAGGACTTACAATGTTCCAGGCATTGTTCTAAATATTTACATGTACTATCATTTCATTTAATCTCACCATGACCCTAGGAGTTAGGAAACTATTATTGCTGTATTAAAGATAAGGAAACTGAAGCAAAAGATTATAACTTAAATGCATTTCCATAGAGATAAGCCTGATTCTAAACTAAGACAGGCATCTCTGGAGCCTGCCCTTTCAAATACCATGTTAAGTAACTGGAAGGAAAGAATGCATGCCATTTTAAAAACAAACTAGGACACTGACCATTCCAAATTATCAGATTCCAGGCTATAAAGAAAAACTCAAAAAATGGAATAGATAGAAAGCATAGTCCAGATGATCTAAATGCAATGTAGTAAATCTAGACATAAGGCCACCAACACCTGAGCAAGGTATGACTTGTGTGTATGTGTACACATGTGCACATAGACACATATATACACACACTGCATGGATTAATCATAGACATGTGATACCAAAATTCTATATCAAACATTTGCAAACCCATTTCACCCACTGATTTAGAAGAATTATCAGGACCAAATGTGATTTATTCTGAACTACAGAGATAATTCATTAATATAATGCCTCTCACCAGTAATTCAAAGGAGAAAACCCCAGGGTCACCTTGATAGAGCACTTGTTCTTACTGACTTGTAACGTTATGAAGTTGGGGGCAGGGATGAATAGTGCTAAAGTCCAGGCCAGTCAGAAAGGACTGTTATTCCATAGAAGTTACAAGAAACAATGACTCAGACACAGGACAATGCAGAAGTGATCAGGGTATCTCAGCCAGACTAATACCAAAACAATCTAAGCTTGAAGGAACCTTCTAAGCTGGTCTGCACTGGCCCAAATCAAGGTTATCCAAGCCCTCACACTGGATATGAAGCTGCATGTGGTGCCAGGTGCAGGGTGGAAGTGCAGTGATGATGGTGTGTATGGAGGTATGTGTGTGTGGGGTGGGGGTGGGTAGGATAACTACTTGATCCCAGTTTTGCAGAAGAGGTGCCCATAAGGTAAATACTTAATGGAGCCTGGAAGTTCCTGGAGGGTATACCCCAAGATGTAATTCTCACACCTGAAGGAGGAAAATGCAATGTTGAGATGAGAGTTCATGTCTGAAGATAGCCCCGGAAAGTTTGAGGTTGTCTTAAGGGAATCTTTGCATCCTCAGAAATGAGGATTCTGTTCCTGCAATATTGTAAGTTTGAGTTGCTATCCTCTTGAAAATGGGCTTCCTTCTCATGCAATGAAAACTTGGGACAGGATTCTTGAGACGGTCAGAGGAACTTAGGTTTTTCTCAAACACCAGTCCTGGAGGACCATATCACTAGGAGTGTCCTCACAGGGACAGGCACAGGCTGTAAGGAACAGGCTTGAGACCCAGGTTAACTGGCTTCCTCGGTGAGTGTATTCTGTTTTTTTGTTGTTGTTGTTGTTGTTTTAATCATGTTTATTTTTCCCAATTAAAAATAATATATCATTTGCAGACAATTTTGAAAAATCTCAACAATGTCCAGAATTAACAACTGGGAACATTGTAGATTTTTTTCCTTCCAGTAATTCCTTCTTTTTGAGTACTTAGTTGTATATGGGTACATAGGTACATAATTATAAAAACAAAATGAAAAACAATTCAGGTTTTGAATCCTAGTTTGTTTATTTTATCATCATGCATGTGGAAGGAGGAGCATTTATGGAAATGAGATACAGGCAGCAAAGCCGGCGTTGGGCTTAGCTAAAAGGTCCCTGTTCATTAGGGGAGGCCACATGGGTGGGCAGACCTCAGCAAGGAAAGAATGGGATGGGGGAAGGAGAGATAGCATCGCTGTACAAGTAACTCAAGGAGCTTCTCTGAGAAGGAGAAAACCAGGGCAGAGGGCAGAGGGATGAAGTCAGGAAGGTCTAATGGGAAAACTCGAGCTTGGAACCAGGTACAGTGGCTTACATCCCAGCTCAACCACTTACAAACCCCAGGACCTCACAGGAATGTGAAGTAGCGATTGAGCATCACCATAGGGTTTTAGTTCCTTTCTATCTTCACATTGGATTGGGTATATTGTATCAAATCTGGTAAAGAAATTGAACTCAGGGGTGCCAAGGACACACTGTAAAAGGGGCAGAGCTGGGATTTAACCTAACTCCAGATGTAATATGGTTGATTTTAAGTGAAAAAGTAGGCCATTTACTATAAAATGTAACTTGAAAGCTTATATAATTAGTTCCTAATAAAGACAAAAGAAGACATCATGTTAGCTGAAATCCTTGGTTTTTAACCATTAGGCACCCAGGCCCATTCCTAGGAGCTAGAGTGTGACCTTAAGGTTTTGAATGGATGGAGCCCATCGACACGGCCTGGGTGTACTGGGCTGATCACCATCAGTTTGATACACCTGTGTATTCCTGTGACACTCCCACACTCCCATACAGGATTCCTCCTTCCCTTTCTGTATCTCACACAATCTTGCTTCCCAACATCAGTTTGTTCCCCATTTGATTGAGGGGTCTTCACAGGCACTGACCTAGAATGGCTATGCTATGCGTGACTTGAAATTTAAGCATTCCTCTTTCAGCTCTCTGATAAAAATATTTTCCCTTTAATAATGCTCCCAGTGGCCCCTCTCCCATTCCTTTTCATTTCTTCTAGGTGCTTTTAAGTTCGGTTTTCCTTCCACCTCCTGCAGGCTCCCCAAGGCTTAGCTTCACAGATGAGGCTCTCTCAAGACCCAATCAATTCCAACATTCAATTAAGGTGATTAAGTTCAGGTTGCCATCAATATATTTCTTAATTATGGTTTAAACATAGGTAAAACCTAGAATTGTTCATCAACAGCCCTTAGCCTCAGCTGAAAGCTAGCATCTACCATTAAGCATTCCCATGGGTCAAATCAAGATTCTGACAATAGTTAGACGACCACATGCATATTTGCATAGGATTTGCATATATCTACATAGGTTAGTCTCTTCACAGTAGATTTCCAATTAAAATGTTATTATTTCCGCCTTGAAGTTGTTCTTTCCTGATTCTCCTGTTCTCTAGAACTACTAGCAACACCTGTTCACGTTGATGTTGATGTTTTCCAGAATGGGACAATAGGATGATGAAGAGAAGGACAGGTAATAGGCTTCAACATGGTTTCAAATATCTGTTACACCAAAATGAGTATCAGGGCCAAAACTGGGTAAAAATAAAAACTACTCTTAGTCAAAAGTCTCTAGTTAGCTTTCCCAATGCTGTTAACCTCCCTTAACTAAAAATAAGATCAGCAATAAATTTAATTCATCTCTTGCATTTATATTCTGATTTTCAGAATTTTCTCATATCCCTAATTTCAAGTGGGCTCCGGAACATTTACTATTGTTCCCATAATTCAGATAAGAAAAATAAAGAAAGGTTAAGAGATGTACTTAAGGACACAGTGATTTATGAATATAGCATAGAGGAGACTGGATCCTGGTCCTTCAGGTACTTAGATTTGTATTTTTATCAAATGTAGCACAGATAAAAATATTTTAAAAGGAACCAACATATTTTGAATACCTACTTAACACAGGATGTTTACTATACCCTGTATCTTAGGTTCATACATTACACTCATACATTATGTTCACAATATTAGTACAAAGTGGTCACTATTGTTGTTCTCCAATTTTCTAGGTTAGGAAAGTGAGGCTCAGAGAGTTTAGCGAAGTTGCCCATGTTTATAGGAATTACAGAGTCAGGGTGTCTGACTCCAAAGCTGTTCTCTCAAGGCTTCCTCATGGCATGCTTTTATTCTCCATTAAATTCAAGGTGCTTAAAGAATCACACACAGTATTAGAAAACGAAGACGCATCCCAAGCCCTCCTACTGGTTGTTAGGTTACGTCTGTTTGGCACAATCTGGTAAAGATTGTCATGGTTATCTTGCCAACAGGAGCCAGTGATCATGATGGCGTTGGGGCAGGTACTTGTTGTCAGGAGACTGGGCCTGGTGTTTAAAAGCCACAGAAGTAACTTTGGATGATTAGGATCCAAGGGTCCAACAGCTTTGCAACAGCAACATAAATAGTATGTGCTGGATGGACAGGCACCAAATGGGGACATTCCCTACTGCCGTGCGATGAGAAAGCTGGCACCACTGAGGACTTGCAAAACAAATAAACACTCCCTATGCCAGAAGGAAAGCGTGGCACAGCCCTGTTCCAACTGGAGATGGTGAATGCCATTCCCCAGGAAGCCGAGATTCAGCTGTGAGTGCTGCAGGTAGCACAAGGCCCAAGACTGATACTGGGCACTGCTGCCCTGGTCTTTGGCCACTTCATGGGTGACCTGCTGAGCCAACAGAAGAGGAATCCTGCAGCTGTGGTCCAAAACCTACATATGTATTTCCACTGACTCAGACTTACTGCAGCAGAAGATGGGGGGGTGGGGGAGTGAGGGGGAGGATACAAGGTGTTGGAGAACTGTTCCTTTTAGCAGCATGTATCCATAGGCTATGGCTGAGCAGAAGGAAACCAGCCACAGAGCACCTGTTTGCAAGAATGTATTTAACTCAAACATACCTGGACTCAAGGCCCTGCTCCTCCAATCTGTGTGTGATTGGGCAAGTTATCTAGCACTTTGAACTCATTTTTCTCATCTATAAAATTCATTACCTTAGGTGGTTGTTGTGATGATTAATCCTATCTAATAAAGAGGGAATATGCTAGTTGACCCTCACACTGTTGCAAAGATGGTGGCACCCACAGCCAATAAGGAGGGAATATGCTAATTGATTGTCACACCCACAGCACCTGCCTCCAGAGTCCCCCAGTCCTCTCAGCCATCCAGGGCCAGGCGGAGGCACAGGCAAGCCTTGGGTGGCGGCTGCCCGGCTTCCCAAGGTTGGCCCAAGGCACAGGCAAAACTTGGATGGCAGTTGCCCAGCCAATGCCCAAGGCACAGGCAAGCCTCATATTTTGGCTGCCCAGCCACCCAGGGCCACACGATGCTCAGGTAACCAGGGCCAGCTGAGACTTGCACTGCCAGCAGTGGCAGCAGCAAAGGTGTGATGGGGCATTGCCTTCCCCTGATCACCAGGTAACCTCCTGCCCCTGAGGGTTCCTGGACTGTGAGAGGGGGCAGGCCGGGCTGAGGGACCCCCCCCCCCCACCTCCAGTGCATGAATTTTCATGCACCGGGCTTCTAGTACTTTATAAGTGCTTAGTACAATAGCAACCCTCAATAACAAGAACTTCTTATATATTGTTTAGTATATAAAATATACAGGTTTGGGCATGGCTGGTGTGGCTCAGTGGTTGAGTGTCAACCTATGAACCAGGAGGTTACAGTTTGATTCCTGGTCAGGGCAGATGCCCAGGTTGTGGGCTCAATCCCCAGTGTGATGATTCTCTCTCATCATTGATGTTTTTATCTCTCTCTCCCTCTCCCTTCCTCTCTGAAATCAATAAAAACTATACATATATATATATATATATACACACACACACACACACACACACACACATATATATATATATTTTAAATACACACACACTGAGTCGGGCAAAAGTAGTACAAGAGTACAGGAAACATAGAATTTATACTTGTATTGTTATTTATTAATTATTGTATTGTTTTCCATATGAACAACTATAAAGCTACTTTTGTTTCACCCTGTCTTATATATTATATATCACAATGTATATACTTTAAAATATATTAAAAATAAAAATGTTGTTGTTATTTCCTATAAGAAGCCAAACACCTTTTAGAAACAGAGAAATTTAGTATTTTTCTCAAGGTAACAATCATCTCTTCTAGAACCTGATCAAATGGCCATTCCTTCTCTGCTTAAATGCTCCCAGTGATGGGGAACTCAGTAGCTTATCTGACAGTCTTTTTCACTTCATTTATTGAACAACAATAAGAAATAATTCACTAAATTTAATAAATTGAGACAATCTGCTTCCCAATGGTTTCAAACCTTTGCCCCCACTTCCGTGCCTCAGGATCACAGAATAAAATAATGCTAATAATTATTAAACTCTCACTCTATGCCTCACATTGGTCTCAGGATTCTGTTCATATTCATTTAATTCTGACACTAATTCTCTGAATGAGGTCATATTATCTTGACTTTACAGACTGCTACATGGAGGAAACAAAGTCACCTTTCGTGTGCTTGGCTTACACTGTTTAATGTTAGAGGTGGTCTCAGTTTGTAGAACTAAAAATTTACTGAATATTTAATGTGTAAGATTGCTGTGTTCCAGTGTCTAGGACTGTGGAGGGGAATGCAACAGAACTGCCCCACTCAGGGAACTTGGAAAAGGAATTGAAAAGGCAAATCATAGACTAGAAGAAAATATTTGCCAAATTTTTATCTGACAAAGACCCTGTAGCTGGAAAATACTAGAAATGCTTGTAACTCAAATGTAAGATAACCCCATAAAAATGGGTACGCCACCAAAGAACATATAAAGAAAACAAACTCATGAAACAATTAAAAATCATGGGTTATTAGGGAGTTGCAAGTTAAAAGCACAATGAGTACCACTACAACCCACTAAACTGACTAAGATTAAACAGACTAACCACACCAAATGTTGGCAAGAGAAAAAGACTGAAATTTTTATATATGGCTGGGAGGAATCTGAAATTACAACCACTTTGGACAAGAGTTCAGCAATTTCAAAGGTAAACAGATACCTATCATACAACCTTCAGTCCCACTTCTGGGCATCTACCCAAGGAAAATGAAAACAGGTCTATGCAAAGACTTACATACAAATGCTTGTAGGAACTTCATTCTAGCCCCAAACTTGAAACTATCCAAGTGGCCAACAGGTGAATGGAAAGATTAGTTGTGTTGTACACCTAAGGTAAAACACCTAGAAATGCTCCGGAAAAATAGAATTTGACATATAATGGATAGAATTTGACATATAATGGATTTGATACACTGACAGCATGGATGAATGTCAAAATAACTACAGTCTATTCTGTTCATCAGTTTATTTTGTTCATGAGATTTCACATATGAGTGAGATTATGTGATACTTGTCTTCATCTGACTGGTCTATTTCGCTTAGCATAATACTCTCCAGGTCCCTCCAGAGACACAGAAGCATGGAACAGACTGTTGAACCTCAGAAGGAAGGTGGGGGTGGGTGGGAAGAGATCAACCAAATAACTTGTATGCATATATGGATAACCCATGGACACAGACAATAGGGTAGTGATGGCCCGGAAGGGGGCTAGGGATGGGTTAGAAGGGGACAACAGGGGGAAAGGGAAGACATATGTAATACTTCCAACAATAAAGATTTTTTAAAGAGAAGTAACTACAATGAGAGAAAGAATCCAGATTTTAGAGTATAAGATTCCATTTATAGAAAATTCTAGAAGATGCAAAGTAAGTGAAGTGACAGAAGGCACACCTGTAGCTGCCTGGGTCTGGGGGTTGTGTGTGCTTGTTGGGGGAAGGATAGAGAAAAGGAGGCCAGATTATAAAGGAGCATAAAGAAACTTGGGGCCATGATGGAAATGTTTATTATCTTAATTGTAGTGATGGTTTCACAGGTGTATGCTTATGTCATAACACATTAAATTGTATACTTTAAATATATAAATACACTATACATCAATTATATGTCAATGAAACTGTTAAATATCCTGGTGGAAGCCTATATAAAAAGATGGCTATGTGGTCCCGACCAGTTTTCTGAGCCATAACTCCAATCTGTAGGCTCTGATAATTTGGACAGTGTGGAAGGAAGTATGTTCTATAGCACCTGCAATGAATACCAGGGGAACTGTGGGGCACTGAAGTCAGGGTCTGTCACACTTTCTGGGAAGGCTATAGACTTTTGTCTTGGGCACAGTTTTTGTGGAAGCAAATTAGGAACTAGAGATGTGGAGGCAGCTTTTAGGGAAGAGAAAAAGAATAAAATTTGTACACAGATTTTGGGGTGATAAATGATCCACTACACCACAGAGGAAAAAAGAAACTAAGATCTGAAGTAAAGCTAGGACTTGGAATGAAATGAAGTGTGCCTGTGATAAAATCATCATTTACTCTTCTATTTATTCATCCAATGTGCTCCGGGCTCCTACCCCGTGGCAGACACCATTCTAGATGCTAGAGATACAGCTGTGGTGGAGAGACAAGATCCCTGCTTTCATTGAACTCACATTCTAGTGGAATGAGATGGAGCACCAATACATAAGGGAAGACTGTGCAATGTCAGGAGGCTGTGTGTGCGAAGGGGAAGTGAAAAGTGGGGCAGGAAGGCAGTCGCGGTGCAGGGCCTGGAGGAACCATTTGAGTAGAAATGAACGAGCAAGGGCAAACCAAGTGGAGAGTGACCAAGAAGACTCCCTTTGGCCGTAGCTGGTTTGGCTCAGTGTATAGAGCATCAGCCTGTGGACTGAAGGGCCCCAGGTTCGATTCTGGTCAAGGGCACATGCCTGGGTTGCTGGCTCGATCCCCAGTAGGGGGTGTGCAGGAGGCAGCTGATCAATGATTCTCATCATTGATGTTTCTATCTCTCTCTCCTGCTCCCTTCCTCTCTCTGAAATTAACAAAAAATATATTTTTAAAAAAGAAGAAGATGACTTCCTTTGGGAGAAGAAGATATAAGGGCTATTCAGAAGAGACAAAGGGCAAGGGCAGAGGTCTAAAATAAGTCCGCACCTGATGGGACATAATGACAATAACATAATAACTATTTCTGCTTATGAGTTTTTCCTGTGCACCACAATCTTGACCAAGAGCGTTCATCCTTATAGCAACCCCATGAGGCACATGCTAGTGTTATTCTTATCTCACAGATAAGAAAATTGAGACTTGTGGCTATGTAAGTTGTCCCCCTAAAAAACACCAAACAAACAAAAACAGAGGTGATAATCAGCTGAGGAAGGGACTCAGACCCACCAGGTCTGTTTGACTTCCTATCCTGAGCTCAGAAGCATTCAGCCTTCCCAGAAAGTGTGAGCAAGTCCACGAGCACAGGTTTGTGAGGGTCCAGCAGTTCAATTTGGGATAAGTTATTCTACTTCAGTTATCTGCACTGTCTTTAATTCCTTCCTTGCTTATTTCTAACAAAATAATGTTCTGCTATTGCTTCTTATAACATCGCTTTCATGTAGACCAGTGGTCGGCAAACTCATTAGTCAACAGAGCAGCAAACCACGGCTCACAAGCCGCATGTGGCTCGCGAGCCGCAGTTTGCCGACCACTGGCGTAGACCATGAAAATGTTACATAAAGAGAAAATACATAGAAGTGCTCTGAAAATAAAGAACTTGACTTTTTTTTCAAGTCACTCCCTCTGTTTACTGGACCATCAGGAGGGAGGATTGAAGGAATTATTGCAGCAGAGCACATCACCATCTGAGCCCTTGGAATGGCCCAAGCTGCCTGGACCACTTCTCACCCAGAACACTGCTCTTCCTGAATCTTCCCTTGCTCTTCTCCCTTCTTTCAACCATGTCAGAGTGATCCCTTTAAAATACAAACCATGTGCCTTTAGTTATCCTAACGCTAGCTACTGACACAAATAAAGCTCAACACTTCATTAAGCATGTAGATGTTTTATTTCTCATTCACAAAGATATCCCATCCACGTGGAGCTGTGTGCTTCCTTCCACCTGCCGTCACCGTGGGTCTCAGAGTGACCTCCTTCTAGGAAGTGGAAATACAAAAACCTCCCAGAGAAGGCACACCTGCCTCGCAAACCCCCTGCCTGGCAGTGATACACATCACTTCCATGCATATTCCTCAACAAGAAATAATCAAATGCCTCCATCTTGAAAGTAAGGGGGTAGGGTAGAAAAGGCAGTCCTGTTTGTATTTTTTTTTAAGTATTTCTTTAAAAAATATTTTTAATGATTTCAGAGAGGAAGGGAGAGGAAGAGAGAGATAGAAACATCAATGATGAGAGTGAATCAATCAGCTGCCACCTATATGCCCCCTACCAGGGATCAAGCCCACAACCCAGGTATGTGCCCTGACTGGGAATCAAACCATGATGTTCTGGTTCATAGGTCAATGGTCAACCACTGAGCCACACTGTCCAGGCCACAGTCCCTGTTTAAACAGTTGCCCCCAGAAACAAGCCCACATTATGGAATGAGGACCACACATTTCTGATGGATAACTAAGTGTCTCTAACACAGTCCCCCCATCTTTTGCTTAAGGTCCATATGATAAATTCAAATATCTTTAACACTGCCCACTAAGTGCTATGTAAAGTGGCTCTTACCTAGCTTCATCACATGCCAATCCCCTTGGCCTCAATGCCCCAGATATACTGGCCTCTAAATGCCTAAAAATATACTTTGTCTTCTAGTTTCACTGAGTGTGATAACTCCCTCTCTTCTCCTCTGTCAGCATCTTCATCTGGCTCCTTTTCACTTGAACTCTCTCTTCTTAGCCCAGACTCGGCTAGTTCCTCCTGCTCTAAGGGCTCCTCACCTCCATACCTCCATGTGCTTCCCATATGCTCTCAGACCATGATCTTTCAAAGCATAGGTTCTCTACTGACTAGTGTCCTCAAGACCTAGCCAGGTTATTTCAACTTTCTTTGCCACCATTTCCTTATTTGCAAAATATAGATAATGATAATACCTTCTTTTCTGATTACTGTGAAGATTAAAGGAGATTGTGTATCTAAAATACCTAATGCAGCACAAAGTATTACAGTTACCATTCCTCCTCACAGGTAGAGGGCGAGCCCCCTGACCATTTATCTTATTTGCTATTGTATTCTCCAGACTTGTACCATGCCTGGCCCGAGTGGGTATCTCGTAAATCACTGTAGAGTAAGTTAATAATCTCCTTCTCCTTGCCTGTGGCAGGCTCTCGTAAAGAAACACCTATCTGTGGTTGGTCACTTTATGTGCCGATCCTGTTCTGTGAATGAGACTATCACAGAGCGGTAGAGCGCACAGCACCAGTGAGACTGTGGGTCCCGGCTTCATTGTCTCCTCGCTACTAAGCCCAAAGGAAGTTACTTCTCCTCTCTACACCTCAGTGTCCCTGACTGCAAACTGGACATAAGAACAGGAAATAACTGATAGAGCTCTCATGAGGGAATACAGTGCCTGATGGGGGAAGCACCCATAAATGATGGCTGTTATTCAGAACAACTAGCTCTTTTTACAACAGAAGTGAGTGCAGGATTCATTCACCACACAGTGCCCTTCCTCCCTTCCCTTCGAAGGATTTTAAAGCCACGACGTTTATAGACTCCCTGGATTGAAAGCCCCGTTAAAAGGAGGTATCTGAGAACAGATGAATGCTCCTGGGCCTCATTTATTCGAGATCAGGAAATGGTACCTGACTCAGTCACCATCTGTTTCCTTTCCCTTCCCTTCCCTTCCCTTCCCTTCCCTTCCCTTCCCTTCCCTTCCCTTCCCTTCCCTTCCCTTCCCTTCCCTTCCCTACCCTTCCCTTCCCTTCCCTCCCCTCCCCTCCCCTCCCCTCCCCTCCCCTTCCCCTCCCTTCCCTCCCTTCCCCTTCCTTCCCATTCCAGGGTAGAGGCATGGGGGCACTAATGGAGGAATTACCACATCTACTCTGAAAGACGGTGTTTACCTAATTGCAAAGGAACACATCCTGGCTGCAGACAATAAATGGTGTGTGATGCTTCCATGGAGTGAGATGGATGGAGCTCCCTGTTGCTAACTGGCCGTAACCAGGGTCATTAATCACAGGCACACACCCAATGCCAGTAATGGACTTCACCCCAGAAAACTCCAACTCACGGTGCCAGTGGGTTAAAGAAAAGGCCTCGCCTGTTATGGAAATGCAGGTCTCCCATTGGGATTAACCCTGGGTGTTTGCCACCCCTCATTCCCTGAAAGGCCCTTGTAATTGATTTTCCCTCTTATTCCCTCCAATCTGGCAGGCAGCTTACCTGCCAGCCTATGCCTGGACCCAGAGTCTTGGCCTGAACTCTATGAATTGCTAAGAAGCCTCTAGATCATAAGAAATCTCCCCTCTCTTCTGCCCTTGACAAGAGAAATAAGGAAGCCTCCACTGCAGATCCTCGTTTTTTTTTGCATACTCCACACTCTGCAGCCAGGTATGCATGGGAAAATGACCTGACACCATCAGCTGCAATTTACCAAGGCTTGTTCTGGGCCAGGCATGGTGCTTCATGCCATTTCCTCACAATTATTTTAATAATAATTCCAGGAGGCATTTGGCTCTCCATTCTTCTAGGTAAAGAGACTGGGGTTCGGAGAGGTTAAGTAAGTGACTGGCTCGAGGTTGCACAGCTAAAGCAAAGCTAGTGTCCAAATAGGCATGCCAGATTGCAGCCGGTGCTCTTTCTCAAGCACCAGAATTGGTGCCCTAATTGTTTTCTTTTTTTATTTAATATTTTAATATATTTTTAGTGATTTCAGAGAAAGGAAGGGTGAAGGAGATAAAGATAGAAATATGAATGATAAGAGAGAATCATTGATCAATTGCCGCCTACATGCCCCACACTGGGGATCAAGCCTGCAACCCAGGCGTGTGCCTTGACCAGGAATCAAACTGTGACCTCCTGGTTCATAGGTTGACACTCAACCACTGAGCCACACCAGCTGGGCTTTCTTGTCTTTCTTCAACTGGCATCTAAAGGTTCCTCAAAGCCACAAATGAATTCCTATTTTTCCTCTCGACCAGCATTAAATAGCAGTGGTGTGCTTGAGCTAACCATGAAAAGTAGACTTTCATTTTAAAAGGCAGTTAAGTTCCACCACATTGATACTCACAAGCTAGACCCTGTAAATATTACTTAACTTAATAAATGGGCTCTGCCCAGCTCAAGTACTTTGAGATGTTCAGAGCAAAGAGGGTTAGACATAGTTTAGTCTATTTCCTTTCCTTGGGAGAACCATGTGATTACAGAGTTTGTAATAAATTCCTCAGCTGTGCAGAGTTTCTGCAGAGGCACTATTCACTTAATTTGATTAAGAAGGAAGAAGCCATCTGACATTCCCTTGTGGTGGGCCGTATATTCTCATCAGCCTTGAGCGGGTCTGAACCAGAGGGACTAGAATTGCATTTTCAGGTCATCCTGGGCCTGTAATAAAATAGCTGAGGCAAGTGGACTGATTTCTTTTGTGCTGGGAGGTCATTTGCAACCAAAATGGTTTGCAGTTATCATTCCTATTACGTTTTGGTTGCATGAGGCCACCTGATCTGGAAAAGGCAGAGGCATGGCCAGCAAGGTTCTCCAGGAGCTGGCCCAGCGTTGACAAGCTTCCACAGGACCAAATCATGATCTGCTGTGGGGACTGTCCTGTGCATTGTAGGATGTTTTGCAGCATTCTGGCTTCTACTCACTAGCGAGGAGCACTACCCAGCTGTCACAACCAAACTACCTCCAACCACTGCCCAAAGTCACCTGGGGGACAAAATTTCTCCTGTTCAAGGGCCACTGCACTGGAGTATTGTAATTTATATTGTTCGTTGTATTATTCCTGGAGGCCATAACTGTGCTGGACACATAGCAGGCATTCAATAACAATCTGTCATTGAAAGAACATGGCATGGAACCCAGTCTCATGTTCCACTAGGCTTCATTCACACAACATCCTCTTCCTCATCATGCCCAGTGGATTTCTTTTCCTCCTCTAGATCTTTACTCTTCCACTTCAAATGCTTTTTCTCCTCCATCTTGATGTATTAAAAGCCTGTCTTGCCCTAACCAGTTTGGCTCAGTGGATAGAGCGTCGGCCTGCGGACTGAAGGGTCCTAGGTTCGATTCCAGTCGAGGGCATGTACCTTGGTTGTGGGCACACCCCCAGTAGGGGGTGTGCAGGAAGCAGCTGATCAATGATTCTAACTCTCTAGCCCTCTCCCTTCCTCTCTGTAAAAAATCAATAATATATATATATTTTAAAAGCCTGTCTTTCCTTCAAAATCCTATTCAAGGACCACTCTAACTAAAGCCATCCCTAATCATCCACATGGAACATATTGCACTATCCCGCAGCCTCCCTATGACCTGCTATCTCTGTTTCTTTTGTGGCTCCCAACACTTTCTGAGAGAAATAACAAACCTAGAGGTTAAGATATGAGATCAGATGTTGAATTGAAATGATAGTGCCATTGTTTCCTGGGGAAAATTACTTAGCCTCTGGATTATTTCCCCATCACTAAAATGTAGATAACAATAATATTACCTCAAAGATCCCTAGTAGGAATTGAAGGAGAGAACATATTTGATGGGCATGCACAAGTCCTTAGAACATAGGAATAGGCAGCAGTTATATTATTCTCTCTACCAGAATGAGAGTTCCTTAAATACAGAGAACATTTGCCCGGTCGGTGTGGCTCAGTCGTTGAGCATCGACCGATGAACCAGGAGGTTACAGTTCGATTCCCGATTAGGCACATGCCTGGGTTGCAGGCTCAATCCCCATTAGGGGACATGCAGGAGGCAGCTGATTGATGATTCTCTCTCATCACTGATGTATCTCTCTCTCTCTCCCTTTCCCTTTCTCTCTCTGAAATCAATTAAAAAAAAAGACAAAGACCATTCCTTATTCATCTTTGTAGCCCCAACTTCGAGGTCAGAGCTGGTAGAGTGGATACTGAATAACTCCCCTGTATGCACAGATGAAGGTACGGCTTCAGACTGGGACATTCTCCAGACAGTCGACTCCTGGACTCTTGCTGTGTAACAGAAGAAAGAACCTGGTCTGAACCCCTTATTTTACAGAGGAAACACTGAAGGCCAGGAGGTGCAAATAGCCTGTCCAGTCACACAGGATAATCCAAGCCTGAAAGTCACACCCTGGGCTGCTCCCTGCATCCCTCTGCAGACCACTTGTCTTAGGAGAAGTCCAGCAGAGCCCTTCCCTCCTGTTCACAGAATAGTGACAGGAAAAACTCGCTTCAGTGTGCGGGAAAGCTAATTAGAGCTAATTTATTATCTTTCCTCAGAACTAGGATGCTGAGTGGAACCTGCTGGAGGTCTGTGCTGCAGAGAGAAATGTTGTTGATTATATTTACACATCTGATTTGAGAAGTACATGGGAACCTAATCATAACTATAATCACACACGCTCATTGGTTCTCACTATACTCATCTTGCCTGCGTGGTACATTTTCCAAGGTACAGCTTGAGCTTCGTCCTTCTCATGAAGTCTTTCCAGATGATGTTCTGTGTGATTCAAACCCTCTCTGAGGCAGCCTGATGGGGAAAATGGGCTCTGGAGTCAGACAGACTGCATGACCTTGGGAAAGGTATGTATTCTTTCTCAGCCTCAGTTTCCTCCTCTATAGAGTGGGCACCAGTATCTACCTTGTAAGTTTGATGTGGGGATAAAATGTATTAGTACAGGCTCGTGGCATGTCCAATGCCAGGTGCACACAGGAGGTACACAGTGAATATTAGCCTACACCCATGTGGAAGTCTGGGTGTTTGTCGTAGAAAGTGCTGGCCCTGTCTGTGAGGCTGACACATCTTCTGCCTCAATTCCAGGCTCTGCATTTAGGGCTGGAAAGAGGTCTGGGACCAGGATGACAGGAATGCAGAGAGAAGCCATTCTGGGTGGAAGATGGAGGGAGCATCGAGTATGATGGGAGACACATGCATAAGCATTATACAGACCTGTGTTGGAGTCATAGCTATGGTGCTTTCCAAGTGGAGAACTTTGGGAAATTCATTCAATCTCTCTGAGCTCAGTTTTCTTAACTGCAATATGGGCAAGAGTCCCTACTTCACATGGCTATTGTGAAAATTAATTTATAGCATACATATACAAATGCAGAGCACACAGCAAGAGCAAAATCACTGAGTATAAGGCAGAGGTTGGTCCAAGACCCTTTTAGGCACCAAGCACAGTGAATTTGCTAAATAAGTAATGATTTGGATGGAGCTCACTATAACCTTGGATGCCAGGGGAAATAAAGAGGACACTGCTTAGGAGACAGAGCCATATTAGTTTGTATCTTAAATTTGACGCTTGAGCAAACTCCCATCATCCCATCTCAACCTTCTCATATGTAAAAGGGTGATCCTATTGAAGATGAAAGAATTGACATTGGTGAAAAGGATTCGTAAATTGTAAGATGGGGTCTCGTGATATGTGGAAAGCATTTAGTGTGGTACCTGTAAATAGTAAACCATTCAGTCAATGACTGATGATACCACTAACATACTCATAAAGCACCTATGATGTGTCAGTCATGTGGATTCCATATGAATTAGACACATGGCCTCCTTGGAGGAGTAACAGCAGTATGAACACCTCTCCATCGTCACTGATGGAGGGATCAGAAAGCTAGAGTCTATAGTCATGATCCAGCTCCTGCTGACAGAAACAGCATGTGTGCAAAATACACACATTGTGTGTGTGACAATTCCCTCATTTGCTCTCCATTTTAGAGTTGTTTTTTTCCTCTTACTATACTTTCCTATTTTGCTTTTGTCAAATTTTTCCTTTTTTGTTGCTCTCTCTAGAAGAGTTTCAACTCTCAAGCATTCTTCTGACTTCCTAGACTTAGAAAGCACATATTAATCCTTGGTTAGAATGTTATAAAGAATGAAGGAAAGGCTTTGAGGGGAGGCCTGAGGGCTCTTCCAAGAATAGAGTAAATGATTGTTGATGGATGAAATGACTGATAGCTATTTTGCCTGCTTCCCACCTGTTAATATTAACCCAGTTCTATAGCCCAAGTTGTCTCTGTTACTAATGCTGTGGCAGGCTGTTCCTTCGTGGGCCCTGATAAACCACCCCTCCTGCACTCATAGTTCCATGTCATCACCTCCAAGGTCCCTGGATCAGGCTGGCCTTGTGACTCTAACCCACAGAATGTGGTGGAAGTGATACAGGGTCTAAAGTTTAGAAGGCTAGGTACTTCAGAGATGTGGTAATCATTTAAGTCTCACTACATCCCTCTGAAATAGATACAATTATCTAAGAGCTAATAATAGTTTCCTGGATGTTGGTCTATTTTAAAGTATTCAAATGAGTTGATTTTTTAAAATTGTCACATCAACCAAATGCTCATTTTATAGGTGAGAAAACTGAAACACAGAGAAGTTAAGTGTCTTTTTCATGAACACACAACTAGTAAGCTTAGAGCTGTGTTATTTAGACCCTGGCCATCTGATTGTAGATCCCACACATTAATCACTGTGTTGAACTTCAGAGGGGTTAACTGTGGGGCCCAGAGTCACAGAGAGGCCAAGACAAGGGTGGGATTCAAACAGGTCTTATTACTCCAGAGGCTGACCCTTTGGCCTAAAAGCATCTAAAAGATTACTTTGGATCTGCCAGGAACCTCACCTAAACCCAAAGGCACTTTCTACAAAAAATAAAAACATAACAGCTTGCAGCCTGTGGTCATTGCACCAGAATTTCATAGAATCCTTCTCTGGTTTTCTTTTCCATCTCTCTCTCTCTCTCTCTCTCTCTCTCTCTCTCTCTCTCTCTCTCTTTCTCTCTCTCTCTCTCTCTCTCTCTCTCTCTCTCTCTCTCTCTCTCTCTCTCTCTTTCTCTCTCTCTCTCTCTCTCTCTCTCTCTTTCTCTCTCTCTCACTATCTATGGCAATGAAAGCACTTCTACATCCCTTCTTTCCTCCAGACTCAAGATGTAAGTTTATTTGTTCACCAACAGTAAAGTGTAGCAGCGAAAGTACTGGATTTTATCAAATGCTTTCTGAGTTACCGTGCTGTGTGCTGCAGCGACAACAATGAGCAGAGAGCAAAGACTCTGCTCTCAAATCCCCTGCAGCAAGTCAGGGTGGGATTTCATCTGGCTCCGCCAATGGGGGTGTGATCTAGGGTGGGTACTGCACACTCATCAAGTCTTAGTTTCTCATCTGTGAATGAGTAAACAATAGTATCTGTATAATAATCTATATATATATAAAGCCTGTAGCTGTAATGCCTTAACGACCAACAACCAGACAGGGAACCACAGGTGGGTGGCAGCAGTGCCCGGAGAGAAGCAGCCCGGGTCACCAGGAGGTGCATGGAGCACTTCTCAGTCCTCCCCCTGCCCGCGAGCTGCTTGCAATGGTGGGGCAGAGCTAACGTGGTGCAGCCCACAGGCTCCGATCAAAGCAAGGCTGGCCACCAGCAGACAGGCGGGGTAGAGGGCAGGTGGGCGCAGTGAGGCACGTGCAGGTGGGCAGGGCTGTGAGTGTGGCGGGGTGGGCAGGGCTGCGAGTGTGGCAGGGCACATGCACGTGGGCAGGGCCACATGATTTTGCATGTTGGGCTTCTAGTCTTATATAATAAAAGGAAGGGACCATAAGCATAATGACCAGTTGCCATGAGGTGTATTGACCACCTCTCCCACCCCCCGACCCCGGCAGCTGCGGGCAGGGCAGCAAGGGGTGGGCAGGGCGGTGAGCTATAAGTGGTGGCAGGTGGGGCGGCAGCCTGAGTGACAAGCAGTGGTGGGCGGGCTGGCGAGCTAGGAGTGGTGAGTATGGTGATGAGCAATGAGCGGCAGGTGGAGCAGTGAGTGATGTGTGGCAGCAAGTGGCAGCAAGCTACTCATGCACAATTTCATGGGCTGGGCCTCTAGTTTAGTATACTATAAAATTCTTATATTGGAAAAACAAAATAAAAAAGCTGAAATACTTAACACAATGTCAGGTAGTGACAGCAATCAGATGCTTTAAAAGTTATAATTATTAATAGAGGCCCAGTGCATGAAATTTGTGCATGGGGGGTGTCCCTCAGCCCAACCAGAACCCTCTCCAATCTGGGACATCCCTCTCACAATCTGGGACTGCTGGCTCCCAACCTCTTGCCTGCCTGCCGGCCTGATCACCCCCTAGCCACTCCCCTGCCAGCCTGATCAATGCCTAATTGCTTCCCTGTTGACCTGGTTGCCCCTAAGTGCCCTCCCCTGACAGCCTGGTTGCCCCTAAGTGCCCTCCCTTGCCGGCCTGATTGCCCCTAACAGTCTCTGCCTTGATCCCCACCACCATGGCTTTGTGTAGAAGGACGTCCAGATGGATGTCCAAAAGATGTCTGGTCTAATTAGCATATTATAGATAAAATATATGCTCCTAAAAAGTTATATTATTTTACACACTTTGAATTTTACAGTACATATTCAACCTCTTTTACCCTGTTTTATTTATTTATTTTTTCTAAATATATCTTATTGATTTTTTTCATGAAGAGGAAGGGAGAGGAATAGTTAGAAACATCGATGAGAGGGAAACATCAATCAGCTGCATCCTGCACACCCCCAACTGGGGATGTGCCCACAACCAAGGTGCATGCCCTTAACCGGAATCGAACCTGGGACACTTCAGTCTGCAGGCCTATGCTCTATCCACTGAGCCAAACTGGTTAGGGACCCCCACTTCTTCTTTTTTTCTTTTTAGATTATCCACATTTGTAGATATGGCATTAATTCATTTTTCCATTGATTTTTAGAGAGTGGGAGAGGGATATATAGAGAGAAACATCAATGTAAGAAACAGCCCTTCAATTGCCTTCCTTAGGAACCCTGACCAGGGATCCAACTTGAAACCCAGGTATGTGCCAGGTATGTTCCCTGACCTGGAATCGAACCTGCAACCTTTCCATGCACAGGACCATGGTCATGCTCAACCAACCTACCCACTTCAGTCTGGCTGTTATACAATTTCTGGAATTTTATTTCAATTAATTTTCGCAAAGTCTGTGGTTTAGGTATTATTCACATTTTGCTGATGAGAAAAAAAAAAAAAAACACAAAAAACCTCTTCGTTTTGAGACAATATTCTTTGCTCATTGCTGCGTTTTCCTGACAGCCATAGAAAGGCTCTTGACAGCGGTTTCACTGGTATCTAGAGTCAGAAGCATTCTCCTCACCACTAACCTCTCCAAAGCCTCCTCTGCACTGGTACTGAGGCTGTCCTGGAGGGCGCAGAGGCTAGATAACACGGAGGCAATGAGGTAACTGGAGCCACCATATCTGCCTCTCCTCTCTCAGCCTTTCTCCACCATGCTGGAGAAGACGGGGCCCGCAACTTGCAGCAGCACTGAACTTCCAGATAGGCCAAGGTTTGCGGCGCTAGCTCTTTGGACACCTGAAGTGCTGCAGTCTCTCCCTCTCCTGAGCTGTTGTTGCCCCGGAGGTTATAGGGCTGCCCTGAAAGTTCTCTGCGCACCTCCCATCTCCAGCAAACATGGCAGTGGACTCGGTGATGGAACTGCTATTTTCAGATACTTTTAAACACCTCAGCGCTGATTCTTAAATATATTTTATTGATTTTTTACAGAGAGGAAGGAAGAGGGATAGAGAGCTAGAAACATCAATGAGAGAAACATCGATGAGAGAGAAACATTGATCAGCTGCCTCCTGCACACCCCCTACTGGGGATGTGCCCGCAACCAAGGTACATGCCCTTGACTGGAATTGAACCTGGGACCCTTCAGTCCGCAGGCCGACGCTCTATCCACTGAGCTAAACCGGTTTCGGCAAGACTTCGCTTCTTGATTCTGACTCTGCTTCTCGACTGTGGGACATGTACAAAAAATCCTTAGGCATGCTTCGACTTTCCCTCCTGCCGGTGGCCTTAAATTCTGCAAGTACACACCCGCTCTCCCCAGCTGGGTGTGGGCACCACGTCTGCGTCTGCAGGAGAGCATCGGTGGCCAGGACATTTCTCTGCCTTATCTTAGACTCCTGCATCTTTGGTTGAGTTGGCTGTTCTGCTTGCTTTGCTTCCCTCCCCCCCCCATCAACTTTGGGCCTTGAAAATATCTTGGTTCTCAGGTTTAGCTCAGGTGGTGTTTGGGAGGGTCTCAGACTGCCTGTGTTTGACAGCAGTTCGGAGACCGAGCAGGTCATGATGGCTTCGTGATTCCTAAATCCCTCCTCCCAGGTCCTTTTTCTAATAGGAATTAGGTTGCCTAGATGTGACACTCATTCGGTTTAGGATTCACCCATGACATATTTGCATGGAATGGCTTTTGCATGGAGAATACCTGCGAGGAGGGGAATCAGCGGTGAAAGGAACCAATGGTGGATTTGGAACCCCCAGACAGGGAACCTTGCTCACTCCCCGCATGTCTCCCCACTGCACTCCCTGCATGTCTCCCTCAGTGGCTGACTTGGGTGTGCAGTAGGCTTGGCTTCCTTCATTGCCCTGCGACAAAGGAAGCCCAGCCTCCCGCCAGCTCCGCTGGCTCCAGGGCTCTGGCTGATGCTGCCATCTTTGTGGCTATGGGCACCACCATTTTTGTCATGGAGTGATGGTTAATTTGCATATTGCCCTTTTATTAGATAGGATTGTTAAATAATAACAATTACAGAAGTCTCATCTACACCAGACACTGTTAGGTTGTTGGAATGCAGCAAAAAATAAGGCCTGTTTTCACCCTCAAGGAGTTCACAGTGCTAGCCAGGAGAATGAGCATGTGAATGTACAGTTAAGATTAGGATTGTAGGCAATGTAACAGAGGGGCATGCTCAGTGTTCTTGAAGTGCAGAGGAAAGACAGTTAATAGGTGTGTGGATTGCCTGGCCGATGTGGCTCAGTTGTTGAACATTAACCTATGAACCAGGAGGTCCAGGTTTGATTCCCAATCAGGGCCCAAGCTCAGATTTTAGGGTTGATTCCCAATAGGGGGTGTGCAGGAGGCAGCTGATCAATGATTCTCTCTCATCATTGATGTTTCTATCTTGCTCCTCCTCTCCTTTCCTCTCTGAAATCAATGGAAATATATATATTTTTTAATACATTTGTGTGGATAAGGATGTGATTGAGGATGTTTCACAGAGTGTTTAAACCTGGCCTTGGTGTTTGGAAAGGGTTTAGGTAAGGAGAAATGTGAGAAGAAAAATTGAAAAGGGTACTTGAGGCAGAGAAAAAAGGCTGAGCTTTAGTGGTGTGATTGTTCTTGGATGGTTTCCAGTGAAGAAACATTTTCTGGGAGATGGGCTCTGGAGTGAGTAGATGGAGAATAGGAGGCAAGAACTGGTAGGAGATAAGCCTGGAAAGGTACCCCAGGACAGATCATGAAGGAGCTAAGAAGGTGCGCTACTTATCATATAAGTATGCAGGAGGAATGAATTAGAAAAACTCTAATATGAATGGACTGGTTGACCAATATATAAATATAGGGATATAGAAATATATATATAGTTTATAGGAATATATATGTATAAAGCTATCTCTAACTGTCTGTCTCTCTGTTCACCATTGTAGCCACTAAAAGAAGCACAGAACACTGAGGCATTTGGTAAAATCTCATTGAATAGATGAATGAATAGGCTAGAACCACTATACTTCACTGTTTCCTGAAGAAAAAAAATGAACTTTTATCTTGAATGTGGGGGGAGGTGGATGGTTTCACAAAGCAGGTGGCATTTAATCTTGGTATTGTAGATGACATTTAGCCTTGCAAAAATGAGTCATTCCTGGTGGTGAAAACATATGTACATGGAAATGTTACTTCCCATGGGTTAGTGTGGTGGGTAAGAGCGTCGATTCTGGAGCCAGAGTTCAAGTCCTAGATCTGCCATTGAACAGCTGTGGTGGGGTGGGAAGGGCAGGGCATGTTTCTTAGTGTTCTGTGTCTCACTTTTCTCATCTGTAAAATGAGGACAATAAGAGGACTTACCTTCTAGGATTATTATGAAGTTATAAGGTGCTTACCAAAATGACCCAGCATATAATAAGCTCTACATAAATGTTTGCTGTTATTGGTAGTCTCATTGTTGAGTCCTGAATGCAGTCAGCAAATCAAACACTCTACAGTCCTATCACACACAACTGGTTCTTTCTTCAGATATTGTATCTGAAGTGTCTACATGAGTCTCTTTGACACAAATCTCTTTGGTATACATGGAGGCCAGAAAACTTGGGAGTCACTTCTGAAGAGATGAGGGAACGACTAAACAAGGGGCATGAGGAAACAAAGAATATATCAAATGCCAGGATTCCGAAGGGATTGTTCCAAGATACTAATGAGCAGAGAGCAGAGAGATCCGGGGAAACCATGTCAAAGCTTTCTGAGAGAGAGTGAGAGCAATACCTGGGGAGTGCCAAAAAGAAAGATGACAAAGGAGAATGACAGCTCCCTGCAGGCTAAATGCAATGCAGAATAAGCAACAAGGCCAAAGGAAGGCAGTGCATCTTGTTAAGTTTCTTCGAAAAGCTTTAAATCAGCAGTGGGTTCCTGGCCGGGTGAGGCCAGACTCCAACCATTACAAGTTACCCAGAAGCCACCAGAGAAAAATGGAGAAGGGAAGCCTTGAAGAATGAGCCTGGTCTCCGCTGTGATGTGGTTACCATGGAGATCACTCTCAGTGGTAGCCAGGAAGCCCAGTGCCTGTCCTCAGAGCAGTTAACAAGCTATTAGGCCCCAACACGAAGATGCCAGCAGGTGAGTAGAATGAAGCTGCTAGATCACAGCTGTCTGTTTGTTAAGATCAAACATGGGAAGAAGCAGCCATAAATCAGCCAGGCCACTGGGACCATTGAGTCAAGTTCAGGGGAGCATGACAGGATTTCTAACCTGTGAGCCAAGGCCCAGAAACTATGGCCCAGAGGGACATGTTCAGAAGAGGGATGCTGATATTTCCCCAGACTGGCTTGAGGATTCAAACATGAAAACAAAACAAAACTGCAGCACCAACAAACAGAAAGACAGGAACTAAGAATGTGGGAAAGAAAAGACCAGCTGAGAAAAGTGCAGGTTGGTGCCTCACATTCAGACTAAACTGAAGAGACAGCCTAGTTTGCAGCACGCAGGAGGACCTGCTCAGTGTAGGATGGCAGAAGCAGGATTGAGTCTAGGTCTGTCCCATAGAAGGGACTTTGTTTCTCCTGGGCTGCTTTTTCAGGAAAGCATCCAAAGGAGGTGAGCCCATGTGCAACTACCTCCTTTAGGTATGATCGCCATTCCAACAGAACAAACACAATGCATCCAGGTGGTCGTTCCCTGCACGTTGAGGCCTGCTTGCTAACTGGGTGCAAGTTCCCTGGGGTCCACTCTGCCTTCTGTCAATATATCTATGTACACAGGGTGGCTTAACACTCAAGGTCCTTATGTCTGTTTCTTGACTACCTCGAGCCCACCATCTGCCTTCTTTCAACCAGGCTGGATTCTGTCTCTCCTGTTTGCCGAGCCAAACATGCAAAGGGAAAATGTGCTGTATTTAAAGCAGCACACCTTCCTATATTAGCACATGCTTTTTCCTCAGCCCGAAAGCCTTCTGCCTCCTTTTCAGTTTAGCCAATTTTTACTTCCCTTCAAATCTTAGGTTGAGAGCCATCTCTCTCATTTATTCATTCATTTATTCATTTTTGTTCAACAAGAACTAAGTAGTCAACAAGTGAACAGGATACCTTCTGTGAGTCCTTCCTCAGTGTTTCCACATACCCTGTACTTAACATCTAATAAAACATTCCCCACTAGGCCAGGACTGTTCATTGATGTGTCTGTTGAGATCATTAGATGTTACATTCCTTGAGGTCAGATTGTGTCTTGCTCATAGTCTAAAATAATTTCTAGGGTGCATAGCAGGTGCTCAGTAAATATTTATTAAAGAATGAGTAAAAGAATAAATAACAGTATTGCATTTTTAGTTCTCTCCACATTGCCATATTCTAAAGGAAATTCTCCAAGCTATCCAGTTGGCCTGGGACGAAATGTTTTTGTGCACATTACTTAATAAAAAGAGCTCTGGATCAACTGAAAAATTTAAAGTCAATATGAAATTGATCCTCATCAGCACTTTCTCCTTCAAACATGGAGACAGAGAGACATTTCTGAAATATATGTATTAGTGTTGCATTTTCTGCTCCAGAGACTCAGCGATCGTTGTCACCTCCAAGTCCAACCCTCATTAATTTAGGGGGCATCCAGCATAATCAGCAACAGTCTTCTTGGCAGCATAAATCAGAGACCATTCTAGTATTTGGGGGAGTTTCTAAGCTGCAAACAGAGCCATTTCCTTTCATGCTCCTTTCTCTTAGAAATCACTGGGCACTATTTAAATTAAGCTGAAGAGCTTTAGGCTATATTTCAAGGACACTGCAGAATCATCAGCAAATCTGTCCTCTTCAACCATGCAGGGGAAGGGTGTAGACAACCAAAATGATATCCAACAGCAATTCTCAGGAACTTCCATCCCATCTTTGCTCAGTTTAACAGCCATGTAAATCAAGATGTGCTGGGGGTAAGGTAGTGGGGGATGGAGGGAAGCATCCAGCAGATGAGAAAAACAAAACTCCTCTTGATGGAGGAATCAATGTGTAAGAGCTAGATGTACTGGGTGTGACAATGCTTGGGCACAATACCTGGCACACAAATGGGCCCATTACTCGAAGTGATGGCCACAATGATTTGTTGAGACTGTCTTCAGGTGGAATTGGGAAAATGGTTCAAGAGCTCTTGCTTATGTAGCAAGGATACTGATATGGATGCACGTTTGTGTCCTCCCCCACCCAAATTCATATGTTGAAATCCTAATCCCTAATGTGGTGGTTTTAGGAGGCAGGGGCTTTGGGGGGATAATTAGGTCATGAGGGTGGAGCCCTCAGGAATGGGATTAGTGCCCTTATAAGAGAGCAGAAAGCTGGCTTCCTCTCTGCTCTCTCTGCCATGTGAGGATACAAGGAGAAGATGACTACCCACAAACCAGGAGATGAACCCTCATCAGACACTGGATGTGCCAGCACATTGGATTGGAGTTCCCAGGCTCCAGAGCTTTGAGAAATAAAGGCTTATTGTTTAAACCGCCCTGTGCATGGTATTTTTGGAATAGCAGCTTGAGCTGACCTGGACAGATGTGAAGTCACAGACAGCATCTGGGCTGACTTTCCTCTCTATTAATTCTGTAGAAAGGTGCAGTGTCACAGCCTGAATGCCTCTTTACCCAGAATCAGCTGGCAAAAACCAATGCCATTGCATTGAATATGTTCTGGAGAAAAATTTCCTTCAGGAGGCTTCACTTTTCTCCCAGTCTGTGTATAGGCTGGACACGGAGTGGGCCTTGATCACTTGGATGCCAAACCTAACATGCAAAGGAAAAGTGAAGGAGACTCCCCAGGATAAACATCCCCAAATTTTAGGTGAGCGCCCCCCAGGCTAAAGCTACAGGTGGTCCTAATGATAGTTTGGTGGAGGAAGGTAGGGATGAAGGTGGGGAATGAAGGCTGAAGAAGATTATGAATATTTGCAATGCAGAAAGCTTTATCTCAAAGTACACCCCTTTGAGCTTGGTGGGAGGTGTCAGGTTTTAGCTTTCACAGTGTTACTTGAGCTTCTGTGAACCAGGCTGGATTCTGTCTCTCCTGTTTCCTTAGATGCTAAAGGAATCACAGCTAATCAAAGGTGTCATCTGACACTGTCAGTCACAGACACCACAATTTCATCCTTACCTTGTTTCTAGTGATTCATAGAAAGTGTATTCATAGACCCAACTATTAAAGTCCCTCATATTTTGACCCTTGGGGCCTCCTTACTGTGTGTGTGCACCAAATATTTGAAAATATGATCACATGTAATGTCACAGTAATACCATAAGAACGTAGTATTATTTCCACTTTTTTTTAATTTCCATTTTTAAAACAAGGTTCATAGTGGATAGGATGCATGCCCAAAACCACACAGCTAGTGGAGCCAGGGCTTGAACCCATTGCCCTGATCTTGAATTTTTAAATCCATTCAGCTTTCCCATTTTGAAAGCCAGTTAAAGTTGAGATTTGTGCAATCTAGCCTTGTTGAGAAAATTATTTGCATAAATCCTGACCTTCATGATATCCTCTGGTCTCCAGCCCTCTATTCCCCTCTGGACTTGACACACTCCAGAACATGGCTTACGCACACCCTTTGGCTGTTCCCTCCTGAGATACTTGGGATCATGCACCTCTGCCTGAGTCAATCCAAATCCAAAGTTATTCTTTCTACTTCACACTTTTGAAATATTTTAATTAATTTATTTGTATATTTATAAAAGCTTTGCATATACATCATGATATCAGATTTAAAAGAAAAATATAATGAGGGAAATGAAAGTCCTTATCCCTATTATCTCAGTGCATTGTCTTCAACTTTTTTAGATGTCTATGTCTACATTCCTACAAATTTGCAACAGAATTGGAACTGTGTTGTGCATAAGGTTCTGAAGTCTGCCTTCATGTGTATATGCCATTAAAAACATTGAAAATTCTGTATAAACATTTTATTTAATGACTACATTATTTGAATATGAAAAACTTCAGTAAAACATCTTCCTCATTGTTAGGAAATTTAGGTTATTTGCCTTTTTCCAAATTGTAACGGGGAAATAAATATGTTTGTTCACCAGTTTTTGCCATTTCTATTTTTAGGATGGAATACTGAAAAAGGAGTTCTGAAATCAAAAGTTGTGAAGTCATTTCAGGCTCTTCCAGATAATTTATATGAGTTAAATTCTTAGCAGCAGTGTTCAATTCTACACTGGGAAATCATTTTTCCTGGAAGGTCCCCTCAAAGTGGTCATGAAGGGCAATCTAGATCATCTTTCATTTGTTTGAATAGCAACTGACTTTATCTAGGCTGGACACATGGTTAAGCTGTATTTCTTAGAGCGCTTACAATTAAGTTGGGGCTTGCGACTGCGTTTCGGCCAACAGAATATGGGTGGAAGGAATGTAGACAGCTTCCAAAAAAGGCTTCTAAAAATCTTCCTTTTTTTCCCCTTCAGAGACCTCAGAAGTCACACATTAAAAATGATGGTGACATACATAAGACAGAAAAAACAACAACGCTTAGTTCCTGAATGACTGCATGAAGAACAACAATGCACTTTTTTGTGTTTTTTTATTAAGTTGGGAGAGGCTGTTGATTAAGGCAACTACTATTGCTTATCCTAACTAACACAGGGAGTGTCTGGTTTACTCAATGGTCCCCAAATCAAAAAGGCTCAGCTGGTTCTTTGTGTGTCAGCCATGACTCTGCCTTTGGCCCATGTGTCTTTTCACAGAGCCCCTGGCATCTAACCTAGTATCCTGCAGATAGTAGGGCTCCTCTGGGTGAGAGCCCATGAATGCTTGTGGAATGAATGAAACCATACAGGAGCCTTAGGATTCCAACTGGCTGACAAGTAAGCAAGGTTTCTTCTGCCATCTGAAATGGGTCATCCCCTGGCCTCTGCCCCCTACCACATGTACATTCTTCACCCCCTGCACAAGCCCATTTCAACTACCCATAGTCTCTGTACATGGCTCCCACAAGAAAAGCCCAATGCTGGGACCGCCCTTCAGAACAGAGGCTGCTGTGCAGAGAACAAGAGGTGTCCCCAGCACAGTCGTTTCTCTTCTCCTGCCGACGCTAATTACAGCTTGCTAAATGCAAACTGGGGAAACATCTCGCCCACCCAAAAGAGTTCCAGAATTGGGCTCATTGTCTTCACAGTAACCCGGAGCAGAAAGCTCCTCCTCCTTCTAAGTCTTTGATCTTTTTTTCTCCCAATGCATTTGGGAAACAGAGAGGTACACTCATAGAGAAGGTGAGACTGAAACCGCCAATCTTCCCAACCTTAGACACTTTCTTTTGGTGGCTGGCTCTGAGGCAAAGCTGGAGCAGAAGTGAAGGCATGAAGAAGACACCAGCGGGCTGGCAGGGGGCTAATTACTAGTACACACGTGCAGCACTGTGGTGGCTGACTGGGAATGCAGTTACACAACTAATTATATTGGCACAACAAACTGGAGCTTCCTTGAAGGGCCCCCGCCCATGGGACCACCATGCTGTCATTTTGCTACACAATTATTCCTTTCTTCCATTTTAGTATCACTTGTTGAATCTTCTCCCTCTGTTAAAATCCTTCTCCTCCTTCTAGGACATCACCAAGAGTCACCACCTCAGTGCAGCCTTCTCTGGTTTTAAGTGTGATCTGTAGCCCCTAGCATCCAACCACGTGTCCCCATCCATGCAAATCCATCTTTCTTCTGTGCTGTCACTGGACATAGCATGGCCTCTGTGACGCTACTTCCAGGGTCTGGGCTGCAGGTGTCAAACCTGGGAAACAGGATTGATGGGTCTTTAAGGTCTTTTCAAGCTTCAAAACATTATTTTTTGAGTACTTGGGAATAATTTTTTAAATATCATAGCCTAGTGGAAAGACGGTGGCTTTGACACCAGAAGAAGAGTCTGAACATCCAATTGGTGGCTTTTGGCTGAATGATCTGGGGAGGACTTACCTGTCATGTCTCTGGGCCTCAGTTTCCCCATCTGTAAAATGGTAGTAGTGCTGACATCCCTTCACAAGCCTGCAGAGTAATGTGAGTTAGGCTGTGCCTATGAAAACTCTTTATAAATGATGGCATTCAGTGTTTGTATTAGCCATATTCATTTGTAAAAAGCCTGAGCCTCTCCCGACTCAGGGAATACCGTCACCATTGCTGGGTTACCCATCTCCACACACACAACTCAGCTTCTGAGGAGCGTGCCCAACTGTCGCCACAGCCTCCCTGCCCGAACAAAGACCTTTATTAAGAATCTCCAGGCAGCTTCACGCTAATAGTGGTGACAGCTTTGGCCACCCTTTCCTGGGTGGCCACTTGTTAAGCATTAGCTAGGCCCTTGCCACATAAATGGAGTGAAAGAATCAGACAGGCTTACGGTCAAGTCCTGGATTTGCAAATGAATATTTATGTGATCTTGAGAAAACCGCTTCACTTTTTGACTCTTCGTTTCCTTGTCAATAAATCAGCAGTGATAGGGCCTACTATGAGGGACTGTTGTGGAAATTAGGACGTGACAACCCACTTACAGCACGCAGACACAATGCATAGAAGGCACGCGACAAAAATGAGTCTCTTTCTCCTACATTCCTTTTAGCACCAAGAATGTAGAATTCCACAATATAAGACATTCATGCAAATAAATAGGAGTGTGATAGATGATGGGCAGCTCTGAGGGGAGTGATGTCAGAGAAAGATTCTTCCAGAATCTCTCTTCCAGTATCACAATGGGGCCCCTGCACGAGCCTCTCACCCATGGTGCTCATCACCACAATATTTTACAGTGAGCATTTATTTATTTTATTAAAAAAATAGAGTATTCGCAATGATGCATGTGATAAATATGCCAGCTTTAAACCTTTTAGAAATATTAAAGGTTTCCCAGCTCAATGTTTGACAGACTTGATTAATCCTTTCCACACAGACACTCAGGAAGATAGCTGTGGTTGGGTTTTAAAGCTCCAGGAGTGCTCTCAGACAAAGGGAAAGAAAAGGGAAAGAGCTTTCAAATGAGAGAGAGATCCTCGTGCCACACAGAACAGACAAAGAATTTGAAGACTCGGAAGGCTTCACAGTATGTGGAGAGTTGGGAGCTGGGGTGGGGCTGAGGGGGAGAACAGCGCTGTAAAATCTCTCTCCTTTGGAAGAGTTTTCAAATGAAAGGCCCCTGGATCTAGCCTGACCACCTTAGTCTAAGCATTTTCTTCCCAGCTGGGTTCCCAAATGGATGATGTGGGAGGGGGCGCTGGCAGGGCAGACCCAGGGTAATACAAACCCAGAGAGGAATGCAACGCAATGTACCATCATCCCTTCTCTCCATCCAGGACTATTCTCCAGCCCACTGCCTGCTCTCTGTCACGAGGGCTATTTCCTGTGGGGAACTCTCCAATCCCCAAATGGAGTTTCAGCTCCTCTAAGAAACAGGAAATACATTTTGGCTATTTTTTTGCCCCTCATCACCTACCCTAGCTTTTGTATAGAACAGGTACCTCGCAAACATTTGTTAAATAGAGTTGGTGTTTAATGAATCCTTGACAAAATGATCTAAGGATACATGGGGCAAAACCTCTACTTAAGAGTGAAGCTTTAGAAATTACTAAGAGATTCTGCCTCCTTCTGATTCCCACTCCACAAATGAAAACTGAGCTTAGAAACGAAACCATTGAGATTTCCAAATAAATCCTCATTTGACAGACAGTTATTGACCATCCTGGGTGATGTGGATATGGTCCCCAGCTTAGCCACAGTGCCTGGAAAGGAGACTTGTCGTCATGTGGGAGGCACTAGGCTGGATGTGCATATGGGAAATCATGCAGGACAAAGGGAGGTACTCCAAGCCCACCGTTTTTGCTCATGGGGAATGTTAACAAAAAAGCTTTGAAGATGAGTGGCAGACCCTTGAGCTGCACACTGAAGGATGCTGGGAAGGCAGCCGAGGGAAGGATGCACACCTCCCCATATCATGTGTACAGTCTTGAGCTGTGAATTCCCATGTAAACTACAAATAAAACACTTGCTCTGCTAAGTAGCCTCCCCCACAAAACCTCAAAGTGTCTGCCCACTCCGCAACACCAACTCCTACTTCATTTATATGGAAGCATTTCCCAACACAAAACACCAATATATTTGCGACATGATATTAGGGGGCCAAAGAAGTAATTCAATTATGTGACTTAATCAGTTCAAATGGCTGATGTACAAGGATCACAGGATGCCATCCAGCTTTCAACTGAGGGCAAGTAATTGTTTCATAATTTCTTAATTCTCCCACAAGACACTTTAAATTAAAGAATGTCAATTTGCCAAGCCAGACTGCATTGTATTCTTAAATTGGGCCTGAAATAGCCACACGATGAAGGGTAATAAGGCAGAGAGCAGAGCCCAGAGTGCCTGGTGCTGTGCAAAATTGTTTAATACGGTCAGACCCTTTAATCTTCATATCTACTGATGCAGAAAGCAGCATATTTCTGTCACTTATGATAAGAAACATTACTCTTTAAATTCCTTGGTGAGGCCTGCCGATCTTAGGCAGCCAAGATAGCAGGAATCTCCATTTCTGTGTCTGTGAACATTTCTTTTTTCCCCCTTAAATTGGTTTTATTCTAATCCATTTAGTCTCCAATCTAAGTCAGAGACAAGTAACCCTGACTGCAACCACACAGGAGAACAAAGGCTTGTGCCTTTCAGTTCTCAGATTCCCCTGGCTACCACCTCCTTGGATAATCAGTGATTAAACAAAGAATGAACCTGAGAGACTGAACTGCTATAGGACCGGCAGTTAGTTCCAGAAAGTAAGAGAATTGGAGCAGCTTTTGAGAGATACAAAATCATCCTCAAAAGTGGAGGGTGCAGAAGGGGGAGATGGGGATGATTTGAATTATTTGTGTAAAAGAACCAAGCATTTTACTCACGCGTGTCCTAGAAAACGGTTTGGTCAATGTGTCCAGGCTGGGTGGGCGTGATGCTGGGGAAAGGCGGGTCCTGAGGTCTGGACTGAAGAAAGTGGATGATGTTTTCCCAAGATTGCCAGGGCCAAGAGTCAGGAATCGTCATTGAGAGAAGCCAAGGACATAGCTGCAATGAAAGAAGTATATGTCAGTTTCAAAGGCAAACCACTGAAGGAGAGAGGAAGATGAAGTACACAGTTGTCACAATGGAGCATCATTCTGAGGCATATGTGATGCATGAGGTGGGCCTGGAGCACAGAGATCATAGGAATCATGCCAGGCTAAACAAAAGGGAATGTGTGCCTCTGTACCTAGCCTTGTGCTAGACAACATAGAGGGTACAAACTAAGCATAAAACATTCATCAATTTTTAGTTTAAGAATTTGGACTGGGTTATACATATATAGTTTAAAATTCAAAAGGTACAAATTATGCATTTTTCCCTGGAGTGACTCTATCTGTAGGATAAATACCTAGAAGGAAAATTATTGGGTAAAAGAAACATCTTAAATTTTGATAGATACTGTCAAATTACCATTTACAAAGGCTGTACAATTTTACACTATCTACAGCAATATATGAAAGGATAACTCTCCCATGCCCTCACCAACAGAGCCAATCAGAGATCTTTATTTAAAGAGACATGAGATATAAGGCATACAAACGGCAATCATAGTGCTAATATTTAATGAATGATCACAGCAGTTTAGGTACAGATTTTAGTCTCTTTATTAATTCATTTATTCCTAACAGAAACCCACTGATGTATGGATTATTATTATCAACATTAAACAGATAAGAAAATAGAAACAGAATTTAAGAATCTTGTTCATGGCTGAAGTTATGAAAGACAGAGCTGGGATTCCAACACTGGCACTGATCAGCTCTTTGAATCCCAAACTCTTAACCAATAGCTCTTTTTCCAGAAGGTGGTATGTTATTTATGGTATGTTTTATAACAGGTACACAAATAGGAAAGCTGAGGTGGGGCGTGTATGCAGGAAATCAGAGAGACCAGTTCTTTCCACTTAATGAAAGTAGACACAGGCTATTAAGTGGGAAAATGTTGGGCTGTAGTGATTGATAAGGAGCACTCTAAGAACACGTTGACACATTTTTCTTATTTTCCCTTATCTCTTTCACTGTAAAAATCATTCTATAACTGTTCATGATGAATTAGAATGGTTAAAGCCTTGAAACTGAATGGGTGGTGCAGTCAAGTGAATGCGGCACATTAAGTACCATAGACTGGGTTCAAACCCAAGTTCTACCACTCTTTAGCTGGATGACCTTAAGCAAGTTATGTACCTTTCCTGAAACTCACTTTTTCTTCAAATAGAAAAAAAAAATGGAGCCTATAACCCCAGAAAGATTTTTATGACAACTATGTAATAAATATTAGTTGTAAACAATTTCTACCTACCTATTTGACCTTATTCCTCCCTGCTTCTTTTTACAGACTCGCTGCTTTAATCAAATTAGTGTCTTTTCTTAAACATGATGGGATTTTCCAGTCCACTTCCATTTCTGCATCCCACTCTCTCATGCTGAAATACTCCCTCTCAAGTCCTATCTGTAAGAATTCTACCATTGCACTGGCGTGTGTGCCTCAGTTGGTTAGAGCATCATTCTGTACACCACAAGGTGGTGGCTTTGGTCCCACGTTAGGGTACATGTGGGAGACAACCGATCAATGTTTCTCACATCGACTTTTCTCTCCCTCTCCTCTCTCTCTCTCTCTCTCTCTCTCTCTCTCTCTCCAATTTTTAAAAGAAAATAAAAAAGAATTTCACTATTAAGCCAGCTAGGTCTGCATCAGATGCCACCAACTACACAAAGTGTGTCTTCACCAATGCCCTTTGCAAACCTACCCCTAAGTGGTTTGAATTCCTAAGTACCATTGGACTCTACTACTTTTAAGATATTAATCATAATAATACCAGTAGTTAACAAGGACTTTAGTGCATACCAGGCACTGTTTATAACACTTTATATATTTCTACTTCAGTTAATCCTCTCCACTTGTGATAGGCATTGTTATTATCCCCACTTAGACATAGTCATGAATGTCGGTCATATTTGCAGGTCTTTTCTGCACAGCTGAACTGAAGGCTCAAAAGGGCAAAGAGAATCTATGCAAAATATTTAAATATATGTTTAGAAGCCAAAGAACCTGGGTTCAAGTCTTGGTCCTACTGCTGTGTGATATTTGGCAAGTTACCGAATACCTCCAGGTATCAGTTTTAATTTGGAGAAGGGGATACTGATAACACCTATTTTGAATAGTCATTATAAGGTTTAACTGAGTTTGTAGATATAAGAATTTGAAATAAGGTGTGGCAAATGGTGAGCATTTAAATGTCAGCTTCTGTTATTATTTAAATAGCTATATATGTTTTCCAACAAAATGCTTGCTTCACAACTTTGCATCCCTATTCTCTCTCCCTGTGCAACCTTTTCCAACCTTCACCCATCACTTCACTGCCAACTCAAAGAACTTAAGATCTAGGTCTCTGGTATCTACCTCCAGCATTTCCTGCCCCCTCACTAGGGAGAACTCCCTTTTTTACCTCCTCTGTTACTTTATGCCCAATTCTCTTGTACCATTTATCTCACTGTGCTGCAATTCCTTGTTATAATTCCTGCTCAGAACTATGAGCTCCCCGAGGATGGACAATGTCTTGTTTATGTTTAATCCCTAATACTTTAGCACACTGCTAGCTACCAGAAGCTAGGTGCTCATTATGTGCCTGTTAAATGAATAAATAGATGTTTTAAAATAAATACTCAGCCCTGTCCTGTGTGGCTAAGTTGGTTCGGTGTCATCCCATGCACCAGGAGGTTGCCAGTTTGATTCTTGTTAAGGGCACATGCCTGGGTTGTGGGCTTCATCCCCAGTAAGGGGCTTGCAGGAGACAGCCAATCAATGTTTTGCTCTCAAATTGATGTTGCTCTCTCCCTCTTCCTTCCTCTCTCTCTAAAAATCAATAAACTATTCTTTTAAAAATAAAATCCTATATAATAAAGGGCTAATATGCAAATTGACAACAGCAGAATGACCTGTCACTGTGATGTGCACTGACCACCAGGGGGCAGACACTCAATGCAGGAGCTGCCTCCTGATGGTCAGTGTGCTCTCACAAGAGGAGTGCCGCTCAGCCAGAAGTCCTGGCCTCCACAGCAGCACTAAGGATGTCTGACTACAGGGAGTAGGCCTACGCTGTCAGTGGGACATCCCCTAAGGGCTCCCGAAATGCAAGAGGGTGCAGGCCAGGCTGAGAGAACCCCTGAATGCACAAATTCCATGCACAGGGCCTCTAGCTAATTCATAAATACTCAAAAGATAAGAGAGGAAAAAGTACCAATTCTTAGCTCACTACTATATAATTCACCAAAAAGTCATTCAGTCTCCCAAAGTATTTAGAAAAGAAATTCTACTAAAACTAAATGTTTTATAAAAATAGAGGAGAGGGTCCTGTCAGGGACCCATGGCATTACTATCAGCCACACATACACTGGCCACACTGCCAAGCTATTGATGTTTTAGTGATCGACATTGCAGAATGATAGAATCGCCAGCAGTTCATCAACTGAAGACACTAACAAGCACACTGGCTGCTCAGATATAAGCAGAGCATGTGGAAGGAAAATAATAATGAACTCATAAGGAGAGGGGCAAGTAAACATTCTACTAAAAGGGGGAAAAACTCCTAAACAAATATAATCTCCTTCCATTACTCTATGAGCATTAAAATTAATGGTGTTGGTTTTTCTGTGGTTTGGATAGTCATTGTATTTAACAAGCCAAAGTTAACTTCACAGGGAAAAAGGAAATAAATTAAATGTGCGGTGTCTCCGGAAAGTTCATTTTCTGAGTGAATAGCCAAGTTGATGCACATCACCAGAGTGTCTGACAATCAGGTTTCCATACTGGTGTGTTCTAAATGGGAAAGGAAGCCAACTCTTCATTTAAATTATATTGCAAATCACTTCTTGCCTGCTGAATGGCATTCAGCTGCAGTAGGTGGCTTTCATTGTCGGGCCCCCAAATAGGACATTGGCTGATTAATGCTAATTTGAAATGTTTTCTTGGGGGGAGGGGATGGGCACACTATCTTGGTGCATGTGAGGCGGAGGAAATTTTATGGTGGGTGACTGACTCAAAGGCCAACAGCATATTTGCCATCCGATAAAAATGCACATTCACAAACATACCAAGACAAGTCAATTATTCCCTGATTCACCATTCCCTGGGTCCCTTTGTGTAAAGAAAACTATTCATGCTCCCCATCAGACGGGTACACAGAATCATAGCAAACAGGCCCCGGATTCCGCTAGTCTATATTATATTTCCCAGGGCACCTTCCTCTGTGGAAGTCATTAGTTTTGGTCTTTTTGTTCCCAATTTATCAAAACAGACATTTTGCTAAGTGAGCTCAGCTTTAGTTCCAGACACAGAACAGTTAGGAGACACAATTTTGATCAACTGGAAAAAAGAAACAAAACATGCTTTGTAATTTTTGGATGTGGGTGACTGGGAATTTGTGTTTCTCTACCTTGATAACTGATAGGTGGATAAACACTAAAATCAGTGCTCAAAAGCTTATGATTCTTCCCCCCTCCCCTCACTTAATAGTTCAAAGAAACAAACCCATCCTTGTGTTTTAATTACTCCCAATATAATGCACTTGAGTCAGATCATTCAAAAATAAGGAAATTAATCAGAACCGGCATCTGAAAGAATTAACATGAGCCATCATATTTCACTTGTTAAGTCAGGAACACTTTTTGAAAAGAATACTCAGTGCGATTTATCTAACTCAGGGTGGGCGAGGGCGGCCCTGCTCCCTGCTTCCCAGTCACATGAAGCATGCTCCCTGGACATTGCTGTTACTGATGATAAGGATTGTTCGGTGTAGAGTTGGGAGTGTTTGTGTCAGACACTCTGGCATGGAATCCTAGTAACGGTTCCCTTCTTGCAGGGTTGTTGTGAGGAATTGAGGTGAACTAACTAACTTGCCTGTCATCAAGTAGACATGCCATAAATGAGAGCTACTATGATGATGTCTTTAAAACAGAACTCCTTTTGGCTTTTATCCTGCCTTACTACCATGATAATCAGTGAGTAGTCCTAGGATATTGGTTGTCAGTAGATCTAACGGGCTAATTTATACATACATAAATAGCCAGTGTGCATAAGGCCACATTTTCTGTTGTGTGTTTAAACTCAATGTGTTTCAATAGCGGAAAGCTAATTTCCAAGTGGGTCTTTGGCCTTTGAAATTACTGTGTGTATTCCTCTCAAGTGACAGGGTCTTTCCTATACCTGACACTGATTTGCAAAATTAGATGTCGGGAGGGCTGAAACATAATTCTTATGAACAAGACAACAGTGTAACAAGCCAAGGACTATCTCAATAAACTTGACGACAGCCAAGTCTTAGTGGCCATCAAGTGACCAGCCTTCTGCCATCACAGGCTTGTGGAGCGGGTCAGGACGGTTAGGCGGGGGAGCAGGGACAGGCCTGAGAGCAGGTTGCACAGCTATTGTGAGTACATGAGGTGCTCTGCCCTGGAATGAAGTGGTGGCTCTCAAACTGTATGTGAGAGTCACCAGGGGAACATCATAAGCCACTGAAGTTCAGGGTCCACCAGACCCAGGGAGTCACAGCTGGAGTAAAGAAATGTTCTGATTGGTTGATGGCCTTAAAAATCGGATAGTCTTTCCTTTCATAAGAAGACTGAAAAGTGTGGGAGCAACAACTGGAAAAGCAGAACCAAAAAAAAAAGAGGAGAGAGAGAAAGCAGGAAGAATGGGGTGGATCTCCTGGTGGGGAGAAGAGGGTAAGTGGTAATTAAAGCAGCCGGTGGTGTCACCCTGAGGATCTTGCCATGGGAGCCAGAGCTGGTCTGATGGGGACATTGGGGGAAGGAAAGCTGGACAGCAGCCATGGACACACACTCCCTCCCCCAGCCTTTGAGAGGGTGATACCACTGCTATAAAGTAATCTCCGTCAGAGAGGGATGGGGAAGCTGGTAAGTTCTATGAATGCTTATGCAGTGCAGTAGTTTGGAAGTATGTAATTAACACCTACTATATGCCAGGAATTGCCAGGGTGCCTAGGATTCAGAATTACCCCAGAAAGGGTCCCAGTGTGAAGGAATTTACCATCTAACAGGGAGAGAAAAACAAGTAAACAACTTGTAATATTGGTTGTGCATTAGAATAGGAAAGCAAAAGAGCTGAGGCAGTTGAGGCAGGACTGTGGGTTGGGAATCACTGAGAGTAGCATAGAGTCAAGGTGAAAAACGCATGGACTCCAGAGACCAAGGGCCAGAGGGTAAGCCAACCTCCACTCCTTCCCACCTGTGTGACCCTGGGTGAGGTATTTAACCGCTTGGTGCTTCATTTTTCCATCTACAGAATAAAAGTGATAACACTACTTTGTAGGGTTGTTGTGCTGATTGAACGAGATAATCAATGTAAAGCACTCCGAACAATGCGTGTTTCAAGGTGAACACTCAGTAAGTATCAATTGCTACTATTATCATTTGATTGCAAGCAAAGGCTATCAACTCTACCTAATTCATTAGGGTGAAGCGGGGTGGAGGGGAGGGGAGAAAGAGAGGGGAGGTTATTCAGGGGAGGTTTCCATCATAGTTGAAAGCAGATCTTACTATTCAAAGTGTGGTCCCTGCAGGAGCCTTGTCAGTGTAATTTGGGGGCTTGTTAGCAATGCAGAATATCAGGCCCTACCCCAGACCTACTGAATCAGAACCTGCATTTTAACAAGATCCCCAGGTAATTATTTTGAGCAAACTTTAAAGATTGAGAAACGCTGGTGTAGAATAGTGTTCCTGAGCTGCACAAATGGGAAGAGAGAACACACAGGCCAAGGCATTGCAGATATGCATTGTGAGGCTGTGGAGTCTGAGGCAGGAAGTGGTGGGAGAGGACAGGAGGTGTGGGCAGCAAGGCCACCGGAGGAGGGCTGAGCCTCATGCATCCAGGTTTGCCGCAGCAAGGCCAGGGCTGTGGTTGGATTTTATTTGAGAAAGCTCATCAAGTTGGCTGGGTTTTGGCTAGAGCCCTGAGGAGAGAGAGTGAAGGAGGACCTTAGAACTCTGAAAGAAGAGTCTGGGAGGCAATGAAGGTAGAGAGGAGGAAGTGAACTTGAGGATTGTTAGAAGATGACTCAGGCTGGCAGTCTAAACATATTAGAAATAAGGAAGCCAGAGGAATGGAGTGTGACTCAGGCTTCAAACTTGTGACAAAGTGAAACAAGCTGCTATCTTCATAACCCCTCAGTGGTTTCTCCCTGGTTGGTTTCCCAAACACTGCCCAAGGTAGGACCTTCTATTCTTACCAAGACTCAGTTTTCCTAAAATGAGAGAACATTGTAGAGGAAAGCAGGTATGTAGCTACACCAACTACTGACCCCAAAGCCTGATGTATGTATGAGCCAACCAAGCTCCTGGCTGGCAGCAGGGACGAGGTCTAATTCACCATATATTACCAGAGCCAAGGACAGTGCCTGGCACGCAACTCATGGGATAAAGCTGGCTACAAGAGATGGGCATATCTCTGAAGTCCCTGCTTTACAGTTCACAGGCCATGTGACCTTGGCCATGTCACTAATGCTTTTGGGCCTCAGTTTTTCCATGTATAAACCAAGCATGATATAGTCTACCCAGCATCATTATCATGTGTATGGGGCACAGAGTGATCCTAGGTTAATGCTCAGACCAGGGTATGTACTCAGTGAGTGGTGACTGCTACTACTAATATTAATACTGCTACTATTACTATTATTACATGCTTGTAGACTTAAAAACTAGCATTAAGGTCAAACAAGTGAGGAAAAAGAGACTTTATCATAAAAACATGATTACAGTAAGCTTTTTGATATATATAGGAAATATATTCTATGTCAGTTAACAGAAACTCTTGGACGAACATGACTTGATAGAGAAATCTGAGAGACAGTGTAGCAGTTAAAAGGGCAGACTTTGAACCAACCCCCAGCTTCACCACTTATTTTCTATGCAATCCTGGTAAGTTACTTAATATCTCTGGGTCTCAGCTCTCTCACTTGTAAGGTGGACGTGTTAATAGTAACCTGCCTCGTGGAATTGTTGAATATTAAATGAGGTAGCATGCATAACGTATTTAGAAGTGCCTAACAGTATGTGAGCACTCAATAATTGTTAACTATTGTGATTATTGTTTTGGTTTTTCACTGTGTATGTGTATGTGTGTGTGTGTGCGCGCGCGCATGTGTTTAAGGCAAAATCAGAAAACTAGCAGAAGCATGAAACACTGGGCTCCTGGTTCATCTGCATGTGGCTAACAATGTAACCAACTCCAAAGATAAGAAAGGCTCGCCCCTCTCATTATTCCTAGTGCTGGGCAATTCTGAGATGCTCTCTGGCAATCCTAATAGCTACAGGCTGGCTATTTAATGACTTACAAGAACAACAAGAAAGAGGAGCCATCATTTGATGCCTAAAAGTGACATAAAATGAAAGAGAAGGTTTGATTGTGTAAAAAAACGTATTGTTCTGTTCCTTACGCCAATTAGTGTAATCAGCAGAGATACAGCACAGTGCGCAGGCATATCCGGGACTCCTTCTTCTGTTCTATCAAAGGATAATATATATTTTCACCTTCAGAAAGGTTAGGTAATTATAAATGTATTCTCCTTACTCATAATATTTTAAGCAAGTAATTGTTGCCCATGGGAAAATGTTTAATTATTTCTGATGAACAGTAGTGGCACAGAAACACGAGAACATGATAGGCAGAGTGGAAACCGCAGCCCAATTCTTAATTGTGTGGGAATCTTGTCTTTTTTGTGGTGGGGGAAAAAAATCCCATATTGATTTTTCTCTCAATTGATTTCACAAAATGTTCAGTTTAGCGGCGCTGAGTCCCTCCAATTATAGCATCTTGGTTTCCATGGCTAGAGCCTGCCTCATGCCTCCATGACAGAAGCCTCACACCATGTAGGGTTGGGCTGCCTAGCTAGGCCCCTTCCATGGACACTACAGCCTCATTACTGTGCCCCTCCCCTCCCCAAGGCCCATATTTTTAAAGGGGATAGGGAAGTGCGAGAGAATGCAGCTTTGGGATGACACAGACAGGTGGAGAGGAGCCCTTTCTCATTCTATGTATGCCATGGAGGCCCATCAGAGGAGGGGGGCTTGGGGAAGCTTGTGGATGAGAGCACCCTGTTGTGGCTGGGACTCCCAAGACCCAGCTAGGGGGGTGGCTTATCAGACGCTACACAGCAAAAGAAGGTCTTAAAAGAAGATCTTTGGACTCCAAATCCAGGTTATTTGGGAAGGGAAAGAGAAACAAGTTGAACTGGGAAGAGCATGGGCTTCAATCCCAGTGGAGTTGACATGACAATCTGAGAACTGGTCCTTCACAAGAACATGGGTTCCCAGCCACTGGCAGAAAGGGCTGAAGGGGTAACAGGCAGGGGGCTGCAGACAAGCCCCCTAGGCTCCCTTCCCTGTAGGTGACACCTATTGTTTCCACTCTGGGGTGGCCTACCGGGGAAGAGCAAGCAACTTAGGACTCACACAAACTTGACTTCAAACCTGTCTTTTCCTAACAATGCTGTGGAGTAGGCAGCACTATCATATTTTACATATTTAGGAAACTGAGGCTCAGAAAAGTTAAGGGGATTTTTCCCCAAGACAGAGTGTGACTGGGACTTTAACCCATCTTGTTTTCATGCCCACCACAACCACCTGCTGGAATAATTCCATTAAAAAATTTTTCCCCCATCCTCTGTGGCTCAGTTGGTCGAGGCTTGCCCCATGCACCAGGAGGTCTCTGGTTCAAAACCCAGTCAGAGCACATGCCCAGGTTGCAAGCTCAATCCCCAGTATGGAGCATGCACATGGCAGCCCGTCAATGTTTCTATCTCTCTCTCCCTCTCCCTACCTCTCTCTGAAATAAATAAAAACATTCTATATATAACATTTACAAAGTGATAATAACTTGAAAAAATCAGTTATTTTAAACCTTAATTTTTAATTCACGCATACATTAAAAACTGGTTATACACATTACGATACTAGTCAACTCTTCTTAAAATAAATTTTTTATTAAGACAATTAGAGATTCACATGAAGTTTTAAGAAATAACAGTGAGGTCCCATGTGTATTATAGTCAACTTTTTTATGAAAATTTTGTATCAAATATGGGAGACTTTGGACCAAGGAGACTTAATAAAAAAGAAAAACAGTGTCAAGCAGCACATAAGGTGGTTAAGTCTGTAGGCCTTTAAGCTCCATGTCGGGGATCAAATCCCCACACCACCACTTCTCAGCATTGTGATCCCAGGGACTTTCTGGCCTCTCTGTGCTTGAGCAGTGCACTGTGGGATGTTAGGTGCCTCCAGAAAAAACCTGGGCTGCCTGCTGCATCTTTATTTGGAGCGAGGATAGGAGTCGCCTGACCATTGGGGAAAGCTCGAGCTTTGTTATCAAGGTGCCTCCAAGAGTGAGGAATGCCCTGCTCTAGGACATCTGCCAGGCCCCAGGGAGTCTGCACAGCAGACAAGGCTAGGCAACTTTAGCAAGACTGCAGAGGTAATGCCTAGACACCTTGGCTTGACTCTTTTTTCCACATTTGTGAAAAGAAAGGATGCTCATAGCCACCTCACTTATAGGACTGTTATAGGATTAAATGAGTTCATACCCTTAAGGTGCTCAGAACATATAACCAGCTGACCTTTGATATTCTTAGCATGTGTCTACATTTTTTTGTGTATTTACTAACTCAGAAAACAAACTCAAATCTTTCCCTACCTATTCCATGCCCTTTGGGGAAAAGGGACTAGAAATAAGGGTGGAGCTTTTCTGTTTTAACTTAAATAACATTTGCATAATGGTTTTATTCATCCATATCATCAATAAATGGGTTCTTTCAGATGTAGAAAATTCAATTTTTTTATACCAGATTACCCTACATGTGGGAAGATGTTCAAGGACACCAGCAGTTTCTTGCAAATGTGGGGATTTTATTCCTTTCTTTCTTTAATAAAGTCTCCACTAGAGAGTTCAGGATAAAAAAAAAAAAATTCCTCACGAAATAGAATCTATTTCCTCATTTCATCTATGTGTGAAGTTTACGTGTTCTAATCCAACAGGGATGGGAATTGCTTCTGGATCCTGCAGGCAAAATGAAAAGTGTCTGATCTGACTTCCTTGTCAGATGTGGAAGTCCTTAGAAAATCCTCTCACTGTCGTAGTCAGCAAATACCTCTCCAAAGAACACAAGCTGTGTTTATGCCCGTATTACTGATAAATAATTAGGGCAGATAAAGGTGTCACAGGCAAAGGGCAGAGCAATTGATGGTGTCTTAGGTGTCACTGCGCTTGACTCACCCACCCCAAACCACTCACATACACAGACCACTGCCACCTCCATTTGAGGGAGAACCAGAAACCATAAAATGACAATGATGTGCTCATCTGCACCGGCCACCTGAGGAGTGAATGACAGACAAAACAGTCTTTAGAACCCCCGTGATACCTTCATCAGGCCTTTACTCTAACTCTTGCACAGCTTTTGTTTCACGATCCTGCTCCCTGACTCAACTAGTGTATTTACCTCTGGACACTCCTTGCCCAGCACTGAGTTTCTCTCAGGGGCTGCTCAGGAAACACATTCCCAGTGGAATGGAATGCAAACCTCCCATCTCAACATAGGCTTTCCATCCTGGACTACCCTGCCAGCCCCCAGAAGTCCTTTTGCTCAAGGGCAGGTTTATAAAAGGTAGTTCTGAGCTACAATTTGGTATAAATATCACAAGTACCGCCGAGTGTGTATCTACATTTTAGTGTGTATATACTAACTCAGAAAACACACTCAAATTTTTCCCTAAGGATCCCATGCCCTATGGGAATAAAGGACTGGAAAGAAGGATGGAGACTTTTTGTTTTAACTTACATAACATTTGCATAATGGTTTTATTCATCCATATCAAGGCAGAGTTGTTAGGGTAAATGGCAGGCAGTGGGCTATTGGGACAGAGGCAGTCTCCCATGGGGAAGTGGTGCTTAAGCAGTGCACTGTGGGATGTTAGGTGCCCCCAGAAAAGACCTGGGATCACTGCTGCATCTTTATTTGGAGCCAGGATAGGAGTTGCCTGACCGTTTGGGGAAAGCTCGAGCTTTGTTATCAAGGTGCCTCCAAGAGTGAGGAATGCCCTGCTCTAGGACATCTGCCAGGCCCCCGGGAGTCTGCACAGCAGACAAGGCTAGGCAACTTTAGCAAGACTGCAGAGGTAACTCCTAGACACCTTGGCTTGCCTCTCCTTAATGAAAACATATGCTTCCTTCACCAGGTTTCAGACCTTTATCCATCGGGTCAACCAGGGTCAGCGTTTAAGTCCCTGACCCTGTTCCTTGGGGATGGGAAAGAGTATTGCTGTTTATGATGGGTCTCCTTAATGCTATTCCTTTCTTCAGAAGGCCTTTCTGACTTCCTACTCACAGCTGGTATATCTCAGTGCATCTGTAATCACTTGGTCTACTCCCCTCTTCCTTGCTAGGTGACATGCTCCATAGGGGCAGGGACAATAGTTTCAACTTCCCTGTTATACCCCTGGAGCCTAGCATAGCCCTGGTACACAGTAGGTGCTTCATAAATACTTCCTGAACAAATGAATGACAATAAGACACAGTACTTTTTATATGTATTAACTATTTTGTTTAGTTCTCATATGATCTATAGAAAGGGAAACTATTGTTCTAATTTTTACCAATGAGAAAAACTAAAAATTAAAGAGGGTAAGTGGCCTAGTAGCAAGGTTGAGAGTCCAATTGAGACTGCCAGTCTGGCTCTCTTGCTACAATTACGTGACCTTCCTCCTTGCTCTTTAAATTTTCTCTCTATTCACCTAAATCCCAAAGATAAACTTAGAATCACCAGCATCTTCCATCCCCCACACCTGCTGTGGATCCCAATTGATAACTGCACAAAGCATTTGCTATTGTTCCTAGAAGCTGGGAAGTCAATGTGTTCATTAGCGAGTTCCCCCTCCCTGCAATCAGCTAGGAAGACGAGGTGCTGGGGCCTGTTCTCTGTATTTCTCTTCAGCCATCTGTGACTAAAAATGTTTTTTGAAATCTACTCTTCCCCAACTCTCACAATTATAATTTCATCTCATCTTTATCTCCCTTCCCCATACTAACACTCTCATCCCTGCAAGTAAAACCCCAGAACCCGCCGAAGCTGGTTTGTCTCAGTGGATAGAGCGTCGGCCTGTGGACTGAAGGGTCCCGGGTTTGATTCCGGTCAAGGACGTGTACCTTGGTTGCAGGCACATCCCCAGTAGGGGGTGTGCAGGAGGCAGCTGATCGATGTTTCTAACTCTCTATCCCTCTTCCTTCCTCTCTGTAAAAAATCAATAAAATAATATTAAAAAAAAGAAAAAACAGAACCCCACCCAGCCTGGTATCTGCTCCTCTTTCCCAAACCCTCTAGCAGGAAAGAGATCTGGGCAGCTTTAGGTATCAAAGTTTTGCCAAAAAGGAAAGCGGACTTTCGTCACCAGTGCTTCTAGTCTGTCAGGCACTGTGTGAGTATGAATCAGACAGAGGCTAACCCTGAGGCCACCAAATCCCAGCTCCCCCCGTTGCTTCTGCTCAGGACCAACCCCATTTCTTGGGGTACAGGCTGATGGACCAGCAACCAGATTAAATAGAATCCCAAATGCTGTTGTGGCAGGATAGTACAAAGCTAGGAAAATTACTTGGCAAGTGGAATAGGGAAACTGAGACCGAAAGCTGATTCAAACTGGTCTCATGCAGCATGCACCCTGACTCACCTGCCTTCTTTTCCCTTGCACACCCACTCCCTTAAACATTAGCCTTCAGAACAATGAGGTTCTGATTATCATTAAATTATCTTGGGGACAAAGCCTCAAGTCTGTTGACCACTGAGACAGAGTTTTGGTCAAACTAGAGATAACATCTAGACCTCAGTAGTATTTCAGCTCCAGGCCCAGAATAGCAGCAAAAACAGATAAAGTGACACCATGGCTGGCATCAGGACTAGATGCAAGGACCAATGACTCCCTACGCTGGTGCCAACCAATCAATAGAGACCCTGACACTATACACTCATTTTTTAAAAATTATGTTTTTATTGATCTTAGAGAGAGAGAGAAAGAGAGCACGCAATGTGACAGAGAAACATCAATCAGCTACCTCCAGTACCCACTCTCACCATGGACTGAACCTGCAACCTGGGCATGTGCCCTGACCAGGAATTTGAACCAGTGACCTTTTGGTGCACAGGATGGTGCTCAACCAACTGAGCAACACCAGGGCAATTCAGCATATTAAAGGACACACTTTTGAAATTGATGAATATTCTATTGAAATCCTCCTCTGAAACTTCTCCTAAAATTCCTGCCATTACAGAACAGATAAAAACCCTTAAGACAAAGGACCCCAGTGTGCATACTCTCTCTCTAGAACATGCCCATATCTTCTTTCTTTCTCCTAAGCTCTAAGGGTCCCCATGAGACTTGCTACTAGGGAAGCAGTGGACAGCAGTAGCTCCTCCAGGATTAAATTAATCCCTGAACCTGTCTCCAAGGGCCCTTCTTTTGCCTCTGTAACTTGTTTCCTAAGTCCACACAGCCAAGCTGGCTCAATTCTTCTACTTCTATGACTTTCTTTCTAAAAGGCAAAGGCAGGCCTCTGAGCAGCCCATTCAAATCTTCTTTTCAAGTGTACTGTCACTTTGCATGCTAAATAAACTTCCTCTTGTGTTAGAGTCTCGATTCTTAATTCCTTCTTTGCCAAACTCAAGAACGAAGAGCCGACATTGCCAGTAACAACGTGAATTTTGGGGAATCCATTGTATACATAAAACTTGATTAGCCATCAGAGACAGTAAAACACTGTTTATTTAAATAAAAATTTAAACCTACTTAAAAGGTTTTATAATTATAACAATTATAACACAATGAGCATCTAAATACTACCCTTTACCTAGGTTCACCAACTTTTACTATTTTGCCACACTTGTCTTATCTCTTTCCTTGTGTACTTTTATTTATTTTCCTAAACCATTTAAGAGTAAGTTGTCAACATCATGACTCTTTAACTCTAAATTCTTTAACATGCATCTTCTAAGAACAAGGTCATTTTCCTGGATAGCCACCATATTATGACTTGACTTGGCACATAGAGAACTGTTATCTAACATGCATTCTGTATTCAGATGTTAATGTCTCAATAATCTCACCATTACTTTCTCATGTAGGATTCAATCCAGAATCATGTGTTGCATTTAATTGTCATTTCTCATTAGACTATAATATGAAACTGGTCCTCAGCCCATTTGTTTCTCATGACATTGACACTTTTGAATAGCATAAGCCAGTTGTTCTTCAGAATGATTCTCAATTTGTGTCACATGAGTCCAATTAGCCCCATCATTGGTGACATTACATTTATCATATGATTAATATGGTATTCACCAGATTTCTTTGTTGTAATGGTACCTTTTCCCTGTGTAATTAATCAGTACTCTGTGGGATGCTATATGAGACTGTATAACTATTCTTATCCCAAACAACTTTTAATACAATGGTTTAAGCATCTGTTAGTTCTGCTTATCTAAATCAATTATTATACCAGTGGTTGCATAATAGTAGTTTTCTAATTCTATGATTCCTCATGCATTAGTTGGTTTCCCCTGTAAAACAAGAGCGCGCTCTCTCGCTCTCTCTCTCTCTGATTCTCTCTCTCTCTCTCTCTCTCTTTCTCTCTCTCTCTCTCCAATTTTTATTATCACTTTAGACCAGGGATAAGGAAAGTCCAGCCCAAGGGCTATATTAAGCCCACAGAATCATTTGGTCCAGCCCTGCCAAGGAATTAGGGGTGAGTTAATTTAATGTTTAACCAAATACAGCAGCTAATTTTTAAGTTGATGTTAAATGATGTTATAAATATCCAAATGGCCCTTGGCAGAAAAAAGGTTGCCAAACCCTGCTTTAGATCCATGGGTTCCTTTTTGTATTATTCAGTGTGTTAGAATTCATTGCTATCATTATTATTTCCAATTGAATAAAAAGAGAAAATGTCAAGTCTTCTAGCTCCCTCCCCATTCTTTTTCTGCCCAACTTTGGCCACTTGAGTCTTCCTAACCCCTTGTCTTCCCTGCTGACCTTATTCCTGAGAGGTCACACAGAAGAATTTGACACTGTATCACGATGCCTATTTTCATGCTGAGCTCCTGGAGGGATGGGGTCATATCTCCTCATTTCTGTGTCCCCAGCCCCTAGCAAGGTGCCTGACAGGTAGCAGGTGCTCACTAGTTATTGCGAGATGCAGCCCAGGACGGATTACTTCAACAGAGCACAAAGTGGCAGCTCAGTATTTCAGGCTGTCTTTATCACAGGATGGGGAAGGAAAATTCACCTTTCCACACTGCTTAGAATGGATCAGGCGCCTGAGACACTCAGCAAAAAAGCAGCCATATTTGCTTGGACTTTTACATGAGATGTGAATACATGTACCTGGTGGGATTTTTTTGTTTTTTGTTTTTTTTTTAATACTCACCAGAGGATATGTTTTTATTGATTTTGAGAGAGAAAGAAAGGGGTGGGGGAAAGCGAGAAAGAGAGAGAGAGAGAGAGAGCGATTGGTTGCCTTCTGTATGTGCCTGGATTGGGGATCAAACCCGCAACTTAGGTATGGGCCCTGCCACCTTTTGGTGTATGGGAGGACGCTCCAATGAACTGAGCCACCCGGCCAGGGATTATCTGGTGTTTTTAAGCCTCTATCATTCTGGGTTTATATGTGCAGCTGAATTTATATCCTAACTGAAACATTCCCCTGTGTACTTTATGTTCTAGTGCTCTAGTCATGATGGCTATTCCTGGTTCCCTGAACATACTACTCCAGTTCTTCTCTAGTGAAACACCTGGGAGTCTTCTTAGAATGCAGATTCTGACTCACTGTATCTGGGCTGAGGACTAAGACCCTGCATTTCTAACAATTCCCAGGTGAAGCTGATGCTTCTGGTATGAAGACCACACCATATTTCTAAATAGCAAATCACTACTCTATGTCCTATCTGAATACATTTGCAAATGCTGCTTCCTTTGCCTCCAATACTTGCTTCTTCTTGTGTATCTGGAACATTCCTATTTAGTCTTTAAACTCTTGCTCAAGGGTCATCTCTTCTTTCATTCACCAGCTAGTTTCTAAGTACCTACTATCTGCCATCACTGGTCCTGGGATCCATAACTATATAAGTAAATGAGATCTGTGCTCTCAGAAATCCCACACTCTAGTAAAGGCCATAAAAGAGGCAAACAAGCCAACAAGAAAACCACAGAAAAGGAAGGGAGAGTCCTGGCCGGGCATAATCCTGTCACACTGAAAGGTTGCTGATTCAATTCCCAGTCTGGGCACATACCCCGGTTGCCAGTTCAATCCCCAGTCCAGGTGAGTATGGGAGGCAGCTGATGGATGTTTCTCTCTCACATTGATGTTTCTCTCTCCCCCTCTCTCTTCCTCTCTCAAAATCAATAAAAGTATATTTTAAAAAATAAATGAAGGGGGAGAATTACAAGGGCAGGGTCACTCCTTTAGGCACATGGTCACAATGGGCCTTTCAAAGGGGGAGGTCATTGAGTTGAGATCTGGAAAAAGATGAGTCAGCCCTATGAATCACTAGAGGGAGGGAAGAGCATTCCAGGCAGAGGAAAGAACAGAGACAATGTTAAAGAAATTAAAATAAAGCTTGGAATGTTAGAGGAATTAAAATAAAGCAGGCAGGGCTAAAGGTAGTGAGTGATAGAGAGCTATACACAGAGATGGGAGGAGTCAAGAGCTAGGTAATGGAAAACCTTTGGCCATGGTAACATATTAGAATTTCATTGCAGCTGAAATGAGAAATCACTAGAGTGTTTTAAGCACAGGAATGATAGGATTTAATTTATGTTTTTAAAAGATCACTCTGGTGGCTCCACAAAAAATGTATGGTAATAATAGCTAACATAATAAGCTAACATTTATTGATTGTGCTTATTATATGGCAGGCCTTGCTCTGAGTACTGACATACAGGGCAGGGTAAGAGCAGTTTCACAGTTGTTCATAAGGAACAATAATACAAGAATTAATAAATAATAATACAAGAAAAAAACCCTCTGCTTTGCATACTCACAACTAAAAGCCTACTTTTGCCAAACCTGTATAGCAACTCATTTAGTGTTTACAATAATCATATGGAATAGGTACTATTATTATTCTCATTTTAGAGATGAAGAAGTTCAGATTTTTAAAAAGTGTTAATAAACTTATATAAGTCCTAATATATGTTGGAGCTAAGATTTGAACCCAGGCTGTCTGGCTCCAGAGTCCTTGCACTAAACCACTGTGCTCTACCACAGAACAAAGTGTGCAAATAGGAGGATTCATTAGGAGGGACTCCCAGTAGTCAAGGTGAGGGATATTGCTGGCTTGGAATAGAGCAGTGGTTGCCAAGGTGGAACAAGGTGGACAGATTTGAAAATTATTTCAGGGTTGGAAATGGGAGTGGGGGATGCTGGACTGATTTTTAGAGTCTTGAACTTCAAGTGGATTTGGAGGGCCCCTGTGCTGAGATGGGGAAGGTGGTGAGAGAAACAAGAGCTATGGTTAGAAAAGTAAATTTTGAGATGGTTATTCATTCTACAAGTGGAGAGGAGGTGACAGCTGGCATGAGTGCAGAGTAGAAGTCTGGGGTAGAGATGCACAATAGGGAATCACCAGCATGAGGGGGTATTCACCACCACGGGAGTGAGTGCAGCTGGAGAAGAGAGGGAGGGTCAGTGGTAAAACTGGGGGTCCCTGACATACAGAGCCTGGGAAGAGGATGAGAAGCCAGCATATTTGATAAAAAGATAGTGGCCAGAGAAGTAGGAGGAAAACCAGGCATGGTATTAGAGAAGCTAAGGTAGACAATGTGTATAGAAGGGTAGGCAGAATGGTCTTGGGCAGTGAGAGAAAAGCAGAGAAGAATCCATTAGCTTTGGGTATGTAGATAAAACAGAGTCTGCCATAGCCTAAAAATATTCCACGCTCTCTTCTTCCTTACAATCAGTTTCTCCACAGGGTCATGATACCGTTTGGAATAAAAATGTCATTTCCAAGTCTCTCTTACAGCCATGTATGTCCAGGAAGCCAGGTTCTGTAAACAGAAGTGTTGTGAGGACTGCAGAGGAGAATCCTCACAAGAGCTGACTCAACAGGCAGAAACCCCTTTGCCTTGACTGTTGCCTAGGATGTGGTTTGAATGGCTGGAGCCCCAGCAGTCACTGTGTATGCAGAGGAGTTTGCACAACAATGTAGTGTGTCCAATACTAATAATGAATACATGCCTATACAGTGTCAGGCACTGCCTTATACAGTATATTTTTAATTATTTCATCTTCAAAACCCTATGAGGTAAATATTATTATCTTTATCTTACATTAAATAAAAAAGGGACAGCTAGAACTGGTATACAAACCCAGGCAACGTGGCTTAGCTTGGAACTACTCTGCCATACCCCTGAGATGAAAGTTTGTTGTCATGAAATATAATCAGGCTGCCTGTGTGCTTTTATTTAGCTACATGCAGCTGCTCTAGTGCCAGACACAGGGGAAGACAGCTAGATTCCCCCGAACTGTGGTCTGGACAACACAGTAGGATAGAGGTAGGGAGGAAAAGTTACTGGGGCCTACTGCTAGAGGGATAATATTGATGGATCATGGACTCTGAGTGAAGACCAGGCGGAGAATTCCCGGCAGGAATGTGGGCCTAGTCATATTAAGATCCCAGGTTCTTCTCTAAATTGAGAGCTTTGAAAGAGGACAACTGCATAAACCCCTTCCAGCTCTAAAATTTTGCAGTTCACTTGGTGCTCAATAAGTATTTGTTGAATGAATAAATGAATAGATGTGTATGCACATAGGCAATACACATTTTCTTAGCAAACATATATAAATAAGAATCTGATAAACATTATATATTTGCGAAGCAAATGAATATTGTAGGCAAAGAGAGTACCTAGATCTTTGGGAAGAGAGAGGTAAAAATATATACACACACACACCAACCTCATTATTTTACCATTACATCACAAAATGTAATGATAAATGTAATGCATATAAAGCAAATGCACAACTGCTCCATCGTCTTGGATATTCTGTATCCAAATTATTGGGGGGGTTGCAGGACTCTTAGCATGCTTTGCCAGCATGTAAGCTGGGCTCTCACCACTGCCTCATGCATGGTGCCCATACAGATGCAGGGGCTGCACACAGCACAGCTGTCTGGTGGCCACCTTTCCTTCACATCTTCATCACACTCCCAGGTTAAACACATAGGAGAGGGGTGGTGAGGAGAGAATTGACCGTGGAGGTCATCAGAAACCACGAGGTTTCCTGACCTGATTGCAAAGGCACCCCAAGATCTATATGAAAGCATCCTGAAATTTACCAGCACAAGCTCCATGTGCCTGGTGCGTTACATATTCTAACCTAATTTGTAGGATTTAATAAGTGCTCACTTGAAGAACAGTGATTACATACCAAGCACTGTATGTGTGTTAGCTCATTTCCACCTCTGCACGACCCATTGCACTGAGGAGAAAGCTGAGGCTCAGAGTTCAGCCTCTGCCCCAGAAGATGGCTGTTGGTGGCAGGAGTAGGACCTAGATCTGCATGAAATCTGAGCCCTCGACTCCTCCCACCATCTGTTGGCCTATGGCTTGCAGAGATGAAGCACCGTTTTCTTCTTCCTTTGCGTTGCCTAAGAAATATATATTTTTGGAACATCTCTCCAAGAGGGCCAGGGCCTCCCTCAGAAGGGTGGCTGTGAGCCCTCTGCTACGGTGGCTCCCTCAGACCACCATTCTCCTGACTTTAGCTCTGATGCCTGATCGGGTTACTCATCCTTATGCCCATATATTAGCTAAACCCATTAACCTGACAGGACTCCACTGACATCCTTTTCAACCAGCCTCCCAACAGCTGATTTAACCGATATGGATTTATTGCTCAATGCTGGAGAGGAGGGAGCCAGCATCCCTTCCTTCCCGACGCTGATGGGCAGCCAGCTATCCTTTCCTCCAGCAATTACTGACACTAATTAGCAGTTTACTACAGATCTGAGGGAAGAGACTGACACAGGCGCAATCCCTGCCTACCCCATCCCGGTGCATCGGAGTCTTCAGGGAAGGCCCCTGTCAAGGGCCTGTCTGAGAAGAACTTGGCGGCTCAGAAACCAAGCAGATTGGAAGGGGTGGCAGGAGGATATGGAAAATGGCCTCATAACCAGGGGCCATTCCAGTTTCTCGCTCCCAGCTTTGGTCTGGCTGCTGCTCCCCTCAGCTGAGGCCCTGGACTTCCATCAGCACCAGCCCTCATTGTGGGCATGCAGCTGGCTGCCAATCATGGAGGCATATGGCTCAGATTCCTGAAGCCAAGTCATTAGCCCTCTGACCCAATTATGTGGATTATCACAAAGAACAAAGCATTTGGGATTTGGCCATTGTGCTGCTCGGCACTTCAGGGAAGTATTTTGGGAACCAGGTCTCCGTTCCATTTATTTTCTTTTTAATCATGCCTATTTCACATGATACAGAGGCATTTCCAAGTAGAAGACAGAGTTGATGAAGGAGGAAGAGGCTCCGAGTGGGTAAGGGGCAGATGGTATGAACCAGCTGGCATGGTAGAAAATGAGCTGGGCTAGTCAAGGGTTCTAGGCTTGCTTCTGGCTCCGTTGGGTTGTGTGACCTTGGGCAAGTCACATTCCCACTCTGAGACTCAGAGGCCATGGCTGTCTTCATAAAATGAGCAGTTAATAATCTTTGAGGTCTCTTCCAGTGTCTCATTCTCAGGCGATCAAGCTCCAGAGTCCCATTAAGGTGGTAAAAAACTTAGTAAAATAAACTCACAAAATATTAATTTTTGTGTGCAGGAGAATCATGGATGTGTTTTCTTTGGTTTATTTTTAGGGTTAACTTAACCTAAAAGATCGGACACCCCTGAATCTAAAAAGTGAACAAAATTGACTATATGACTTTGTATCCTTTGGTTAGAGAAACATGTGGAAAAAAAGAAAAAGAAAGCATAAAATTATGATTGCCCATTGTAGCTATCTATGGGTAATAACTGTTGCTGAATCTGTGTCATTTAGCAAAAAATACTGCAAAGAAAAAAATATATATTGCAGGTTTAGTATCTTAATTATGTAGATTTTACATTCAATGAACTCTTGCCAAAATAAATTGCGTATATTACCTAAAAAGCAAATGTTAATTAAAACTGTATCTTGATAGCGTGTGTGGTTCACGAGACATTCCAAGCACATGAGATTATATGGCTCACATTAGCTACAATCAGCGCAGACTGAAGGTTCAGGTCATTTCAGTGATTCATGTGGAGGCAGACAGCACTGGCTGGTGCTGGCGTCTGACAGCAGTGCTCAAATATTTATACAGAAGATGCAGCTTCATCCTAACTTCTTCTTCCAGATGAGCATTGTCTCTGCCTGCTCCAGAGTCTCATAAATAGGACAGCTGACTTGAGTTGCCATTAATTAGCTTTTTAACGGCAAGTTACCCAGCGATTGCGGCATCCATGATGAAAAATAAAACACTCGGCAAGGAAATGAGACTGGGAACAAGCACAGAGAATTGGAGGTCACCATATTCATCACTTGTCTCTCCTTTTGCTGCCCGGAGCTCGGAAGTCCCCATGACCAGATCATCATCCGTTTGCCCTGATAGGTGGGTAATTGCATTCTTGAGCCCCAGCATCTGCTCCTTTTTGAACATCTTCACTGCTGAGCAGTGTGTATAAAGAACAGGATCCAAACACTGCAGAATTGATTCTCCCACCCTATCAGGAGGCACTGCTCCAAAGCTGGTTTAATTATAGGTGTTTAGACATGCTGAGATGAATACCTAGGGAATGAGTGTTCCACAGCACTGCTCTGGCAAGCGTGAACTTCCCTTTCCTTTTTTCCACCCCCACTTTCCATTTCAACAAACAGTCAACTGTGTGTTGCATGTAAGTGATCTGTAACTAACAGAACACTAAAATGCCAAGTGTTAGGAAAAGGTCAGGAGAGGGTTTTCAGACAGGAGCCTGGAGCCACATCGTGGCCACAAATGGCAAGGCTGTCATATCCACTGGACTCCCAGGGGCAATTAGTGTCTATACTACTACCAGTATGCCTTCATGGAAACTCGGGTATGCTGGACAACTGCTCACCACCTTTAAATGTGGGCCCATCTATCTATATATATAAAAGGCTAAGTGACCATCTGAATGTCTGACTATCTGACTGGCTGGTACATATGACACCCACTGACCACCAGGGGGCAGACGCTCAATGCAGGAGCTGCCTAGCTGCGGTGACTTGGCAGCAGCAGTTCTCTGGTGAGGCACCCTGAAACCAGAGAGGTTTCTTCTAATTAATTTCCTTTCAACATGCACTAATCCATGCACTGAGCCACTAGTATTAGAGAAGTTCCTAAAGCAGTAGCAGTGATGGAGGCAAACGGACCTGGGCTTGCGTCTCATCACTACTTTGAAGATGTGTGATGGTGAGCAGGTCACTCCCATCCTTGGAGCTTCACTGTCACTGCCAGGTGGGAGTGAGAATGCCTATCTAGAGGAGCAGCTGTGAGTCTTGGTTTAGAAAATGATTGTAGGCACTTAGCACAGGACAGATCCTCAGCAATACCTAGGAGCAACCACCATTTATTCATTCACCATCAATCTATACATCATCCATCCCTCCAGTCAGCTTTTACAGAGTGTTGACTTTGATGGCTTAATGTCCAATTTATGCACGTGCACACTTAGAAAAGAAATACATTTTTTAGGATAGAGGACCTGTGGGATAGATAACCAGTGAGCTGGTCTAACACCCAGGAGCAGAGCACAGGCCCAGGGGACGAAGGGGGACCAGGGGAGAGGATGGCTCCCATCTCTGTGTGCTGGGCATATGCCTACTTATTCTCAGGTCCCATTTTTGCCCTTTCTTCCTGGGACCTGAATTTCCCACATTCTTTCGCCTGGAGACTTTTGCTTAGGTTTGTCAATAGGGAGATCTAGTAGGATACCGTAAGGCGGGAAGAAAGGAGAAGGAAGTCAGTTTCTGCCAGCATCCTTTTAGCAGCCGTGGACAGCTAGGATCTCCGGCATCTTTTGGCAGTTTCCTCCCTTAGAGGACAAAGCCTCTTCCTGGATCCCAGGACCAGCGCTCAGCAGCACCTCCATCATCTCAGCATCAGCCACGTGGTGCCCCTTAGGCCTCAACCTCAGCAGGAAGTAGCGTAACATTCTCATCACCAGCCAGTGCACCTCCTCAGCAGCTCTGCAACAAGGCCCAGCATCTGGATGTCCCAGCACAAGCCATGCAGCACCCACCTGGGGAAACCCTTCTCACCGATTCCAGAGCAGGCTGGTCCCCCAGGCCCTTGGTAGTGCAGTTTAGCAAGAGGGAATGGCCGGCCACTGAAAACACTCCAGCTTCCCGTATGTTCACTCAGAGTGTGTGGTACCGGCTTCCTGTAATGACTGTTCTCTGACCTACCTAACCTTTCCCTTTTTTTTTTTTTCTTTCAAACTACTTTATAACTAAGCCCCTGTATGAAATGCCAAATGTGGTTTGTCTTCTCTCTACTGGACCCTGACCAATTTGCACCCTGTACATTTGAACATGGACATGGAAACCTGAGGGGGAGGGGAGATTAAGAAAGCTGTTTTGAAACTCAATACCCTTTAATCTGATAATTCTACTTCTGCGAATCTTAAAAGGGACCTAGGCTACCTCCTCTTCTTCCTTTAAGCTTCGCCTACATGTCAGCTCCTCACAGAGGCTTTCCTGTTTGTGGAATTTAAATGACTTGTTTCTCCATAGCCTTCTTGCCCACACAGCATTCACCACAATTTGCAACAATATAACTCTGTTTGTCTTTCATTAGACAAAAGCTCAATAAGGGCAGAAATAATAAATGACTGTCTAATCACTGGTCTTTACAGCACATGGAAACATGCTTACCTTGTACAGGTGCTCAAAAAGTGTCTGTTGATTCATGAATGAATAAATAGTCAATGATGGTCATTGTGACACTATTTATACTTAATGAAAAACTACCAATGAATGACCTAAATACCCAGTAGAAAAATCCGCTCAATGGAGCAACATCACCACGATATTTAGCCCGATGTAAATGTTTCTTAGAGTGTGGTCCATGTGCCATGTGGCTCAATTTCACCTGGAATGTTTGTTAAAATGTAGATTTCCAGACACGACCCCCACATTTTCACAAATTCTCCAGGTGATTTTCATGTACCTAAGCTCTTGGGAGTAAGTAAAAACAAAAATTACCATTGTGATTGGGCAAAACAAAAATAAAAGCAACCAACCCAATAAACAAAAACCAAGGACAATCGTATAGTTAAGTTAGATAAGCATGTAGATATACATAGAGGACGATAAATAAATGAAAAAACTAGTATTTCAACATTTTTTAATTGGAAAAAAAGAAATGGAAGAAAATGCATCAAAATGTTTCTCTTTGGGGACTGGCAAAATTGACTTTTCATATTTTCTGAATTTCTGATAATACACACGTATTCTGCAACAGAAAAAAAAAACACAAACTATATTATCTCTTTAAAAATAAAAGAAAGATGCTGAGCAGCTTGCTTGAGCCAGTTGAAAACGCCAGGTCAGGATCTCTGACCTCTACTCCCTGGGTTTCTTTTCATCCATAGGGCACAGGAGGTGATCCCTTCCTTAAGTCTTACCCTGTCGGCACTAAAGCCAGAGCTCAGCTCCCGGTAAGCCAATGAAATTTCATACTTAAGACATCAAAGCTGGCAGCCTTGCTTTCAATTTCCCCCCAGCTCATCTTCTTAGGAGGAAAATTTTATGAAAGCTCTTGATCCTGTGAACTTATTGGGCATCACATTTAACCAAAGCCCCGCTCAGGACAGAGGGGCAAAGTTGGAGAGAGGCCACGCACAGTATATTAAAGGTTTGGGTCTGTGTTTGACGCCGAGGGGAAAGGGACTGCTCAGAGCCCCTGGAGTCCAATTCCCCACAGACGGTACAATTATTATCATGGGAGGAAGAGGGAGGACCGCACGTGTGGCAGGAGTTAATCTTGGGAGAGACTGTCTTTGCAGCCGAGCCCGGAGCCTACCATTACCCAGAAACAGCATAATCACATGCTGTTAGGCTGTCTCACAGGAGGAGATTTTTAGGTGAGCCCTTTGACATCCTTAAAAATAGGGCCCCGCTCAGCTGAGCTGCCTGGTGGGGACAATGCTTCCAGCATGCTGCCAGTTCTTGAGCTGGCAACTCTGTGCCGAGATCCCTCGCTGCTCCATAAAGACAGTCATCACCCAGCCAGGTGAGAGAAAGTGATTCCCAGTCCTCCAGAGCAATAGGCAGAAGCACTCCCTGACAGGGCCTCGGAGCTGGCCAAGTGACAGGCATTGGCAAAGCCCAATGCAGTCAGCAGGGCTGGCCCTCCCTGCTCCCAGACAATGAAATTACCATAAAGACCTTGGCAGTGGCCCCTTCCTTGGTCTCTTGACTCTAGTTTTCCTGCTATTTGAATATATTCTAACACAGGTAAACCTTTCCAAAGCCCAGATTTTGTCAGGTCCAGAAACCAAGAGTTACAGAATCAAGGATGAGTTTCACAGTCTGGCATCCAAGTCCTTCCATAGTCTTGCTCCGAGCAATACTTCTTAGTGTGTAACAGTAGCAATCAATGTAGGCTGGAGTGCTCACTTTGCGCTAGGCAATGTTCTTAGGGCTTTAAACATGTAGTTCATTTAGTTCTCAAAAAAAACCCTACAAGCCCTAGTTGGTTTGGCTCAATGGATAGAGCATCGGCCTGCAGACAGAAGGGCCGATGTGATGCCAGTCAAGGGCACATGCCCAGGTTGCAGGCTTGATCCCCAGTTGCGGACATGCAGGAGGCAACTGATCAATGGTTCTCTCTCATTATTGAGATTTATGTCTCTATCTCCCTCTCCCTTCCTCTCTAAACTCAATAAAAATATATTTAAAAAAATAACCCTAACCGAAACCAGTTTGGCTCAGTGGATAGAGCGTCAGCCTGCGGACCGAAGGGTCCTGGGTTCGATTCCAGTCAAGGGCATGTACCTTGGTTGCAGGCACATCCCCAGTGGGGGGTGTGCAGGAGGCAGCTGATCGATGTTTCTCTCTCATCAATGTTTCTAGCTCTCTATCCCTCTACCTTCCTCTCTGTGAAAAATCAATAAAATATATTTTTAAAAAAATAACACTACAAGAAAATAATAATGGGCCCCATTTTACAGATGAGGAAACTGAGGCACAGTCAGGTCAAATAGGTCAAGGCACTTGCCTAAGGTTATTCAGCTCATTAATAGGGGAGCCAGAGTTGGAATGGGGCAGTGCGGCACCATAACCCAAACATGCACACTAGCAACTAAGCTCTGCTGCCTCCCCATCACCCCTAGAAGTAGTGGTCCCCCACTCACAGTCTGGCCAGTCTGAACACTCTTCTCCAAGTGTGTCTGTCTTACTCCACTGTGCTGTGCTGTGTTCCCCTCCTCTACACTCGGTAGGCATGATGTGTCAGAGCCCAGGCCCATGGCCAGATCTGAGGGCCCAGTTATTCTCGCCCTCTCTGCAGGGTAGGCTGGTCTTGGATGGAGGTGTGTGTCCCCAAGAACACACTGTTTTAACAATTGGATTTATACTTCAAATGGGTAAATTACATTCTATGAATTATATCTCAATAAAGCTTTTTCTTTTGCGGGGGGGGGGGGGGGGGGGAGCAGCCACAGACAATATGTAAACAAGTGGGGTGGCTGTGTTCCAATAAAGCCCTACTACAGAAAAAAAAGTGGATTTCAAACTTCATGCTAATTACATGGGGGGATGGGGTGACTATATATTTCCAAGCCTCAGGCCTTGGAGGAAGACAGACCTCAGTTTGAATCCTGTGTCCTTTCCTTCACTCTGTGCCCCCAGACATGTCACTATGCTCCCTAAGTCTGGGTTTCCTCTGCTAGGAAACAGTGCTGGGACCACCTGCTGTTGTTGGGAGGTTCAAGTTCAAGACATTCATAGCATGCCTGGCACAAATCTGCACTCAAAATTGGGAGTTCCTTTCCATCTGCAGCACTGTGCCTTAAGCCCTGTACTAAGGGTTGGGGATGCAAAAATGAAGATGTCACACCCCTGCCCTCAAGTAGCTCCTCAGTTTATTGGAGTTTATAGAAATGGACATTGTGGGACAGGTGCTGGCAAAGCAAGTGAGAGGGGGAGCAGGCACAAGGGTGTCTTCCCAGAGCCCAGAGGAGAAAGCTTGAGCTAAGCCATGGAAGATGAAAGGATACAGACCACATCTGACAACCTGGCCCTAATTCTTACGTTGCCCCTATTTGCTGGGTGACCTTAACAGAGAGACTTGAACTCTCTGAGCCTCGGTGTCTGTTCCATCTGAAAAATGAGATAATAACACTTCACTTGCAGTATTGCTGTGAAGTTCACATGAGATACTAAACAAAAGTTTTGTGATGGCAAAGCTTGGAGTGAATTTTGGGACTAACATAGATATCAGATTAGGGAGAGTGTTTTTTAAAATTAAAAATTTAGCTCCATTTAAAAAATGTATTTTCTAGGGGTGTGGCAATTTATATGGGTTATTAAATATAATCTTCACAACAATCCAAAGAAATGGTTAACTTGGCCCCAGTGTTACAGAGGGGCTCACTGATACAAAGACAAGTTAAAAAAATGAAATAAAAATTAAAAGTTTGTGAATCTCAACATGATGTGCCAATGAGCTGGAAGAAGTAGTTCAGTGTTATGTAAAATGAGCACATGTGTGTACTTCTATTTGTATCTAAAACAAATCCATTTGAGGGAACTTATTCCTAATAAAGGCCCAGGGGAGGCCAAGTGGACTGATCAGCTCCCCATCCCTGCAGCCACCCTCCTAACACAGATTTATAGAGCTTATTTTTCTTATGTTGCTCTAAGTGCTTCAGGTGCGCTACCTGATTTACCTTTATGGCATGCTGATGTGGAGGCAGGCAATATTATTTTCATTTTGTCGATGCAGCTATTAAAGCTGAGAGGGGAGCTAGCTGAGTCCAGGAACTTTTAGCACAGAAAAGGACCCTGACGCTTATTTAGTCTGACCCTCCTGCCAGGGCTACAGTGCTCTCAACAGCATTCTTGACAAGGTCTTAACCAGCTAATGCCTGCATCTGTCCAGGCCCAGGGAGGTCACTGCAGGAGAGAGAACTCCAAGTGTGGACTTGGGAAAGCCTCTTTCTGGCAAGGCTACCTTGGAGTCAGTCTGGGCTTTGACATGCGAGAGACTTGGGTTCAAATCCCAGCTCCACCATTCACTAGCTGGTCCATCTCTCCAAGTCTCCATGTCCTCCTGCATAAAACTAGAATACAGAACATCTACTTTCTAAAACTGTTTCTAAATAAATGGTAGATATCAAGGCACAGTGGCTAATAGAAGCAACACACCTACAGGTTATCTTTTGTTTCTCTATTAGCATAAAGGCTTTTCACCTTGACAGGTACCGTCATGCATCGCTGCTAGGCTATAAACTGGTGCTTGGGTGGACACAGTGGCCCATCTTCTTTTACCAGCACTTAAATGTACACATTCCTCAGGAGCCACAAATTCCAGTTCTAGGAATTCACTCTACACATCCACTCCAATGTGCATATATACACATCCAGAGCTATTATCCATCACTACATCATTAGTAATTTTAAAATACCGGAAACAACCTTAATGTCCTTTGGAAGGAATTAATTAAACACAGTAGGATATGGCAATACAATGGAATATGCTGTTGTATTGGTAGGAAAATGAGGTCTTTCTGAATGTGCTGGTATGGAGTAATCTCTAAGACATTATTTAGTGAGACCCGTAAGCTGCAGCACAGGATACATAGTCTGAACCATTGTATTAAAAAAATAAAGTAAATATAAAATAGCCTCACCTCCACACATGTCTATTCTTAGACTGTATCTGGAAAAACCCACAAGAAGTTGATAACAGTGGTTGCCTCCCGGAAAGGAAATCAGGGAATGGAGTTTTTATTGTATGTGTTTGTACTGCTTTCATTGTTTAACGAGAATATGGGTTCCTTTTATAGCAGCAGAAATAAAAGCACCATGAAAATGCTGACTTTCTAACTAGATGTTAAGTTCCCAAGGGGCAAAAACACACCCCTCCCCTTGTCTCAGAAAAGGCCACCCCACGCCACAGGGCCATCTCAGAGCTTGCCCTATCCCTTCTTCTCTCTCATCTGCTTTTCAACAACTCCTGTCTGCTGCACTTTCACAGAGGTCCAGAGTCTGCTGCCTTCTGCCATTCTGGGCTGACCCCATCATCTCTCACTCCCTTTGTGCTCTCCTCACCATGGTCTCTCTGCTGCTATTCTCACTTTCTTAAGTCTCCTCCCCACAGAGAAAGAAGCCCAGCTGAGATGTTTTAAAACCTCAGTCAGATCAGGTCAATTCTGCACTCAAAACCACCAAATAGCATAAATGTCCCTCCCATGGCCCTAAAGATGCCCAAAGCTAGGGCCCCAGCCACTCCTTGGACCCCCATCTCCTAACTCACTGCTCTTGCTCATTCTGTGCCAGCCACACTGGCCCATGGTGCTCCCTGAACTCTCTCCCATCTTGGCACCAGCCCTTTCCTTAGCCTGGAAGGGACTTCCCACAGAGCTCCGTGTGGTTGGCTCTCACTTCCTTAAAGGCCACCCTATCCCTGCCTTCCCCACTGTTGTAAATCAGCACCCCTATCACTGGATTCCCTCATCCCCTTAGTTCTTCTCCATGGTGCTGTGCCCACCTGACACTATGCCCACCTGACACTATTTTGTTCATTTGTTTGTGTAGTTTCATCCCCACCCTCCACTAGAGAGCAAACTTCAGCATTATTCTCAGCAAAAAATACAATGGTGGGCACATGAGTCACTGATAAATGCCTATTGACAGAATATAACTTAGAGAACAAGGACAGAGAGCAAAAACTCAAGCTGAAACCAGAGAATAACCCCATGGCCAATAAGTCCACACCACCTGGCTCTCAACCTGACACTCTAGTCGATAGAGTGGAACAGGAAGAAGAAACAGAGGTCTACAAGCTTGTGTCAGTTTTGCATGCAAGAGCTGAACAGCCATTTCCTGCTGATGCTCAATACAAGTGGGAAATGATTTTGCCTGAAAATAAGGACAGAGCGAGTAAGCGTATCTCCCAGTGTCAAGTGTGACATGCATTGTCTAAACAGATGGGCCATGTGTGTCCAGATACCCAGGAGCTGGCTCCTGAGACAACCAAATTAATGGCACCAGGTTGGCAAACCACACCTCTCCACTTGTGTGTCCACATAGGGGCATCCCTGGTGATAGTCATCAGGCACAGTCATGGGTGGGGTCCTGGATCAGCAACTGGCAATTAGCAGTTCATTAGGTGAGGTAAACATTGCTCCCCCACTGAACTCTCAGTGTCCTCCACCAAATTCTTTTAGAACAGAGCCAGTCTGACGTGACATCATAGGCTGGACCCTAGCACAGTCCCTGAGGTATGTTTAATGAATGTAAATGGGTGAAGAAAGAATAGCAGGTAATGAATCTGAGTCTCAGAGTTGTCCTGTGTATAACAGGCCAAAACATAAACCTCACAGGGTTATTATGAGGATTTTGTTAAGTGTTAAACCTTTTGGTTTTTCCTTCTACCAGAAATAGCATTAATAAATAATAAATAGTATAAATAATAAATGCCTCCAAAACATGGAAGGTAATTTCAGTAGGAAGGGAGGAACTGCAAACACAGGCCACACTTTTCACTTCCAAATTTCATACAAATGCAAAGCAAACATAACCCAACTGAGGTGAGAAGAATTAGCAAGAACTCCCATAGCAGACAAACATTTGGGCACTAAAGTCACTGGACTAACAAACACCTTTCTTTCAGTGGCCACCTTGCACGTTCAAAAGGTGTTGAACAGGGCTGAGTACGAATGAAGCATCAATAAATAGATAAATCATTGTTGGATAGCACCTTGACTCTTCATAAAGCAGTTTCTTATTATTCTCCCCATTAATCTGTGTGTTTTTTCAGAAAGCAGTTACAGAGCATTGAGTATGAATCAGCCACTTTGAAGGGTCCCCAAGTACACCACATGCCTCAAGGGTCTGATTGGCTGATGGAAGAGACAAATGATTTTAAAACTTTCCTGATTTGAAGTTTGTAAAAAAGATCAGATATTATAATGTCAATTTTACAGTCTAATAGACTGAGGGACAGAGTTTTTCTGATGGAGAACTTCAGCTCTGGAATCAGATCAGATGTGTGAAGCACTGGATCTGCTTCCTTCTCAGTGGGGGACCTGGGATAAGCTACTTAAATGCTCTGTGCCTCAGTTTACTCATCTGATGGATCGCAATGATCTGTCCTCCTTCAAATGAATTAAATGAGTTAATATAAGATTTAATAAAAAGTTAACAAAGCACTTGACATATATAGCTCCTCCATAAATGCCAGTTATTGTGTTATTTTATTATTAACATTATTACCCATAGTTCTAGTATTAGATTTACCTAAAGTCACAAGGTTGTTTAATTTCAGAATGGGATTCAAAATAATACCCTCTGAGACCAATAGCTGTGCATTTCCCATGTAGAAATGTTGGTTGATGAACACAGAACCATGGAAGGGAATCCTGGGAGGAAACTCAGTGGTCATCAGCTCCAGGTTCTCTCCTAGTGATGAGGCGTCATCTGTCTCTCATCAAGATCCTTTAGTCCCCATTTTAAAAGTTAACCCTTAAGCACCTGTCACCATTAGAAAAGTGTGGCTTCAGTTGAGTCCTACCATCACTCTCTAACTTAGCCCATCAGTCATTGCTCAGACTTCTGTCCTTCCCCATCATCAGGACCTTCGTACTCTGACAGGTCTCCAGGATGACAAACAACCAGCATCTCCAGTCTGAAATGCTCACACCAGAAATACATACAGGTAATGCATAGGATTTATGTATTTATGGAAACACCGCTTCTCCTAAGCATAGGGATGGTGCCTCATTTATGTGTCAGGAATTGGCCAGACACTGGGGTCACAGAGCACAGAATACGACCCTTGCTCTCTGAGTTTCAGACTTGAAAAATACTCACAAGTCCTCCAGGCAAGGATCTTCTTTCTTCACGGTTCAAAAGACTTTATGGAATCTGGTCCCACTGTCATTTTCCAGAGGAGTAAACTGAGACCCAAAGAAGTAAAGTGATTCAATTAAGGTCACTCAACAGCAGGCTTGACTAAATGTCTTAAGCGTAGTTACGATCCTTCCCAGATAAAAATGAGAAATGCTCACAGGCTAATGATACACAGAGGTCTTGAGGTTTCTCTAGGACCTACCCTGATTTCCTTTGACCTTGGACGTAGGGCTTGCTGGTGAATTTCAAAGCCATTGTATGGGATGCCCATTTCTCCTCCTTTACAACAACTCCTTGGGGTATTCAAAAATACATTACAGGATGTGAAAGCTGGAGCGTATTCTCATGGACACGAGATTCATGGTTCCGCTCTGCCACCAAGAGTCGGTGATTGACGGCCTGGGTGCCAGTGACCCTGGGCCAAATCTCTTCATGTTCTCTCCTCCTCCACAGAATGGGGAGCACAATGGGAGTTCCCAGGCACACTGGTCCATTGTGAGGATTGATTATTTCTCTTGGCCCATAAAATTCTCTGGGCTCCACTGAGAAAGGTATAATTATTACAATCCCCTGAGAGTCCCCTTCCTTTGTAACAAAAGTGAAATTGTACTTTATCTTGTTAACTACACATTATATATTGGTCACCTACCAAGAACTAGTAAGATTTCACATGTAAATTAGCCTGGGCCTAGAGGCCTGGAGCCAAAATGGGACAAAAAGTATAAGGAGTGAGGTGTGAGAGATGCCAAATTAGGTGTCCGGGGGGCTTGGCTCTGGCCCTTGGCTCTGTGTGGCCTTGGGCAAACTCTGGGACCTCTCTCCTGCCTTCCTGGCATTTATCAAGTAGAGATAATGATGCTATCCTTGTTTGCTCTGTCTTGCAGTATGGCTGCAAGGCTCACACAGGAACACAGAGGAAAAGGAACTTTGCAAGTAGCAAAACCATGTGTGAGCATCAGATATGATTATTACAAATGGAAACTTAACCCAAAGTGTGCATGTCATGGGCTGAACTATTGGGACACCAACTCTCTTCAAAAGAATGTCATACAGCCGAAACTGGTTTGGCTCAGTGGATAGAGCGTCGGCCTGTGGACTGAGGGGTCCCGGGTTCGATTCCGGTCAGGGGCATGTGCCTTGGTTGCGGGCACATCCCTAGTGGGCAGTGTGCAGGAGGCAGCTGATCGATGTTTCTCTCTCATCAGTGTTTCTAGCTCTCTATCCCTCTTCCTTCCTCTCCATAAAAAATCAATAAAATATATTTTTAAAAAAAGAATGTCATACAGAAGGGTTAGTTTCCCAGGCAAATTATAGAATCCCACTTAGTCCCAAATTAAAAAATAAAAACCCCTGGGAGATAACAGAACAATTTTCATTTTACCCAATTACCTTTGATAATATAATTTCTCAGGAAAAATGCATTCCCATATTTTTTTTTTTTTTTGTAATCCTCACTGAAGATATTTTTCCATTGATTTTTAGAGAGAGTTGAGGGGGAGAGATAGAGAGAAACATCGATATGAGACACATATGTGCCCTTGACCGGAATTGAACTCGGGATCTTCAGTCTTTTGGCCAACACTCTAGCCACTGAGCCAAACTGGCTAGGGCCTGCATTCCATATTTTAAGCCCAGAAGATATCTAACTTCCCAACAGCCTTAAGTAACCAGAGGTCACAAACTTGGAAACTAGGTAAGCTGAGGTCAAGTCTCATCTCTGCTGCTCCCTGGTTATATGACTACAGGCAAATGCATTAAACTCTCTGATCTCCAGTCTCCTCATCTATGAAATGTGGTGGGTGATGACTACCTTACAACCATTCAATGAAGCTCACAGTAAGCAGTACACTCGAGACAGTTCCCTTCTTGTACCTGAAGCACTTGCTAACTCTCTTCATTTGCATAAAGATGATACCTTTTCCCAGCTCTACAGCAGTCTCTCCTGAGCAGCCTGAGATCTGGAGGTAGAAGACAGCTGCCCGGTGGGGTGCTAGCTCCCTCGAGACATATGGTAAGTGAATAGTAACCATCAGGCTCTAAGGAAACATCCACAGCTACCAGTGTCACCTCCTCATTCATAGGAGCAAACTAGTGGCAAAAACTTCTCTAGGGCAGTGAAACTACTCTGTATAATACTCTAACGGTGTATACATGTCATTATACATTTGCCCAAACCCACAGAACATACACCACCAAGAGAGAACCCTACTGTAAACTATAGACTTTAGGTGATAATGATGGGTCAATATAGGTTCATCAGATGTAACAAATGCACCACTCTGGTGGAGGAGGTTGATAGGGGGAAGTACATGAATGTGTAGAAACAAGAGGTATATGGAAAAATCTCTATACCTTCCCTTCAATTTTGCTGTGAACTTCAACCTGCTCTAAAGATAAAGTCTTTATGTAAATTCTCTAGTGACACTAGAATGCAGGACTATTAATTGCCAATCCAATTCTTTCACCAAATCACATTTCATTCTAATCCTAAGTGGCCTGTAAGGCAAGGCTTATCAATTTAAAACTTAACAACAAACCCAAAGGTACATTCCTTAAAATAGTGCATATGTTTTAGGTTTCCAAAATTACATGATTAATTATGTAATTTTGTCTTATTCATAATTATGAATAATTCATAATTATGAATTATGTCTTTATTTGAAAGGCTAGTACCTGTTTACAAACTTTTTTTTTTGCTTTCCCCCCCAATATTATGCACTTTCAAACATACAGAATACTTTTATAATAAATATCCATATACCTACCACTTAAGTCAGTGGTAAGTTGCAGATCCTCTGGGTCATAGATTAGGTCAGTGGTCGGCAAGCTGTGGCTTGCGAGCCATGGTTTGCCGCTCTGTTGACTAATGTGCCGACCACTGACCTAGACTCTCGATTCCAATAATTACAGGCTGTTGTTGTTCCTTGTGATTAAGCACCTATCCAGTGGTTGGCAAATGCATTAGTCAACAGAGCAGCAAACCGCGGCTCGCGAGCCGCAGTTTGCCGACCACTGGGTTAGGTGTATCTTCAGTTTCATAAGAAACTGGAAGACCCCTTTTCAAAGTGGCTGTACCAGGTTACACTCCCACCCACAATACATGAGTACAATAGTAGCTCCACACTCTTTGGTATTGTCAGTCTTTTTAATTTTAGCTATTTTGTTGGGTGTGTACCTCCTGTGTGATAAGAATTTTTAAAAGACTAGTGTTGCCTGAAAATAATGTAAGTGAAATATCTATGAGCCACAGAATTTTTCATAGAGTTATATTTCTAATTGTATTATTTTTGGATGTCTGGTGAACTAGAGGGTTAAGAGGAAGAAAAGTCATGTTCTTTCAACACCACAAAGTATAGCTGAGGTAATATGCTTCTTTTCTAAGGGCCCTTCTAAGCTCTTTACATGCATAACCCCCAGTAACTAGCATGTATTAAGTGATTACTATGTGCTAAGCATCAAGCACTTTACTGATCTAATTTAATCTTCGCTACAACTCTGCTGAGTTAGTACTGAATGTCATTTTTCACAAATGAGGTTGTGATTGGCCTAGCCTAGAAAATGACAAGGCCAGGATCTGAACCCACATCAGTCTAACACCAAGACCCACACTCAAACGGCACTGCCCCGCCTCACTGCCGCAGGGTCACCCTGAGGCAGAAGTCGTGGTGCCAGGAGTCCTTCTCTCTGCATTTTGCTCAAACTTCCAAGCCTCTTTAAAGCTCCCACCTAAGCACACTGTAAGGCAGGGGTGTGACTCTGCTGGCTCAGCACTCTGCTGGAGAGAGGAAACAAAATTTTTGTGACCCAGGAAGCAACGCTCTGTCTCCCCTAAGGCAAGTCATTTCTGGCTGTTTCAATTTCATTCACTTGGCAACTTCTGAGACTGCAACTCCTGTCCCTTCTCTGGAAGTCAGGCTCAAGGCCTAATTGAGACATACATCTCCTGCCACCAGCATCAGGCCCTGTCCTGTCTACGGTCTGCCACAGAGCGACACCTGGCGCTTGTAACAGCACAGCTAGCATCGCATGGGAGATGGGGGATGAATGGTTAGGAGCATCTGTTCTGGAGCCTGAGACCTGCAGCAGACTCCTGACTCTGTGTAACTTCCAGTAATTGTGTTATCTTGCAGAATCTTACTTCTGGCATCTGTAAAATGGGCATAACAACCCTCATATATGCATTGTGGAGCTCTGGTGAGGAATAATTGAGGTAATGACTAAAGTATTCACCATGGTTCATAACCTAGTGCTCCAGAAACATCAAATATTATAATAGTGGTTGTTTAATGGTGCCTGTCTTCATTTGGGGTTATTAGCAAAAATGAGTGTTACTGCTGGGGTAGTGAATGTCTACAGGTCCATGTTAGGAGAACAAGAAAACGAACATTTATTCAATACCAACTCAATGGTGAATTAGCTACATTAATATTGTGATGAATCTGTATTTATAATGATTAGGGTTCCTGAGGAAAACAAGTCACAAAATGGTTAAGTAAGGACCAAGGGCAGTAAGGAGTCATAGTCAGCATCACTATCAGAAAGAAAAAAATGAGCACATAAAAACTTGCGTAGGCAAATCTTCTACTGGGCTCTCCATGGCTGCAGGAAGTGCTGGGGACAAACTCTGACTCGGCAGGTGAAGAAAATTGAAAACAGATCTCAATTTTTGCAGTGGGTGGAGCATAATGTTAAAGATGGATGGGCTCGGTCATTGAAAGACCTGCTTTTAACCTCAGGCTTCATATCTTTCCTAAAGTGTGACTTTGGGACCAGGACTTGGTCATCCTGAACCTTGGTTTCCTTATCTAGAAAACGGGCACATTTTTGGAGGATCACAAAGACAGCTACATAGTGAAAGATAAAGCTCTGCAGGCAAGTTATTTCAAAGAAAACAAAAGCCCTTAAACAATCAACCTTGTGAGTGGAAGGCTCTCACAGCCAAATACGCTTGCTAATTGATTTTCCGTTTGTGAGCATTGGCTGGAGCCTGGGCCTCTGTCGCATGTAACTCAGACTAATTCTGAATTGATCCATTCCTCTGCCTCTCCCAGCCCAAGCCACCATCATTTCTTGCCTACATCTCTGCTTTAGGTCCCACAGGTCTTCCTGCTTCTCCTCTGCCTCTTTATCTCATTATAACCTTTCTACTCTTAAACATATACAGTAGATCATGTCACTCGCTTGCTTGGAACCTATTAGTGGTTTCCAGTTGCTCCTATAATTAGATGCAAAGTCTTTTCAAGGACCTAAAACACCATCAGGTTCGGGCTGACCCCTCCAACCTCACTTCATCATTCTGCTGACGGTCCCCTTCACTCCAGCCACACCGGCCTTCCCTCTCTTCTGGGACACAGCCAGGCTTGCCCCCACCTCAGGACCTTTACACAAGCTCTTCCCTCTGTCTATGATTCACTCCCCCTAGGTTCTCACACCACTGTCCCCTCTTCTTTGTAGTCTTGGCCCAAATGAGTTCTCCAAAGCCCCCGCCCACGCCCCCCGCTCTCCCACCCCCCGCTCAATTGCTCTGTTTCATTTATTTGTGGCCACTATTGGATACTGTTTTGAGTTAATTTTTTTTTTACTTCCTAATTTCTGACCTGCCTGACTACAGTGTAAATTTCAGGAGAGCACAGGCCTTGTCCTGTGCTTAAAACTGGATCTGGCATAGAGTTTTTGCTTGGTAAATATTTATAGAGGGTCCAAATAAATATTACTAATCTTGGGACTCTATGGTGGTGGCATGCAGCCACAGGGGGAAGGAGCCCACATGTGGGCTACCTGACTATCCCCACCTGATCTCTATCTTGGGATGGTGTTGAGGTGTGGTGAGAGCAGCCTGAAATTGGTTTGATCAGTTATGCCCACCATGCCAGTCCAGCCTGGAATATCTTAGCTAGTATCCCACTTGTATTAGAAGACTAATGGCACACTGGTGCTCATGAGAGAAGGTGGAGGCTGAGCTCGAGTGGCATGTCCACAATGGGCCACCAGCATCTACAGCACCTGCAATGTCCCTTCAGAATCCAGATCCAAGGGAAGCAGGTGGGGAGGCAGAGAGAAGGCTGGAGGGAAGAAACTGGGACATGACCTGGAGAAATTATAGGACAAGGGGCCAGCAACCAGAAATGTTCAACATATAAATTTGGGCTGGGGTGCAGCTGGGGACATGAACATTCAGCCCACAGTAGAGAATGCTCCAAGAACTATCTAATAAGTCAGATGTATATTGAGGTTTTCTCAGCTTAACTTAGCACACTCTCTCTTATTTTTAACACTTTGAGATGCTGTTCGCCCTCCCAGGAAAATTCTCCTTTCTATTCCACCTGCTCCACCTGTATCTAGCCAATTTGTCCTTATCCTTGGGGTCTCAGCCTAGAAGTCATTTCTTCCAGGAAACCTTGACACCACAGGTCAGGAGGCAGAAACCACAGTCTTTCCCCAAAGTTGGACCTGTCTCCCCAGTCCTTGAGGGTGCTGAGCAAAGCTGTGCTGTTCTCCACAAAGCATCATGATCCCCTTTTACAGATATAGAAAACAAGGCCACGTGAGGCCAAGGATCATGCCCCAGCATTCATCTGATAAATAGTGGGGCCACCTTTCCCACCTAGGTCTGGTTTGGAGCCAGGCTGGTGTCTTACCACTGCTCTGTCCTGCCCACCTGGCACTGGGTCTAGGGAGCACCTTAGGGCCTTCATAACGGTTGTATAAATGAGCATGTTCACAGTAGATTTTAAAAAACCTTTTTTACCTTATGTGTATCTAACATGGCACCATGACAGTTTGGACTATTACTATTATTTATACAGAAGACTGATACTACAGAAGCAATAATAAAAAAGATTATTGAAATGACCATCAAAGAAAGTAAAACTCCAAGGAAATACTAAATGTCTCACCTCATTGACCCCACACTTGGGGGGGGGGGCTCTAGGCACAATCTTTGGAGATTCTGGGCTTGGTTTCATTGAGGGAGGCAGGTCCTTCTAAGTCCAGGGCAGTGAATTTCAGGAGATGAGGGTCATGCTGCCTGCTGCATATGGACACTCAATAGATCATGTGTTGGATGACTAACTCTTCCAAAAAGCAGATTTGGAGATTCAAAGGAAAATGTAGTTTTTGCTGATATTTGCTGCACTGGATTTATGTGAAAACCACCTCCCTGAAAACAAGCTCAGAACTGCTAAAGTCTGTGCCTTACCCTCTCACTTCATGGAAAAGGCAGCCATGGAGGTCCAGAGAGGTGACCTGGCTTGCTTAGGGTGACCCAGCCAGTGATGGATGGAGAACAGAGTACGAACCTCAGTCTCTTAGCCCAGTGCTTCTTCCACTTAGCAAAGGAAACACTTTAGACCTTGCTAACAGCCAAATTAGGATTCTGAGGGTCTGGGGCCAAGCCTGAGGCTCTTCCTTTCTAACAAGCTCCAAGGTAACACCAATGCCATGCTCCAGGGACCACATTTGAGTAGCAAGGTCCTATCCTTGGTATGTCCTTCCCCACCCTACTCCCTCTAATGTGAAAATCAAAGGCATGAGAAGAATCAAAGGATTGAGTCCTTGCAATGCCCAATTCAGAAAGTCCTTGTGGGAGAGTGTGAGGCTCCCTATAAATAGTTGCCTGCCAACCTTCCTGCAAAGAAATGGTAGCTTTTCCTTTCTGGAGCACCAGGTTTAGTTACTAAAATTGCCACGTGGTCAGGAGAGAAAACCTGAGTAGAGATGTTTAATATTTGCTTATGATCCATCTGCTTAGTGATTGTCAAGTTCCAGGGATTCAGTGAGCATCTGATGACTGTGAGTGGAAGAACTGCAGTTTGTGATTTAATATAACAATGAATATTCATGAGCCTGGAGCAATCCTCCTTCAGGACACTTAGGCCTGATAGAGGACAGCTCCCCACCCCCACAACACCCAGGATTATCAAGAAGCTATGATTCAAATATACTGCAGGGTTCCCCAGTTGTGGACTCAAGTGCAGATTTGGGTCTCCCAACAATACCAGTGCCTGATGCCGGAATGCTGTGCACTTTACAATGTGCTTTGGTATGTACCACTTGATCTGCAGGGTAAAGGTCCAGCAATATAAATAATTGAGTCTAGATCCTGGCATCTCACTTACTGGTAGAAATTATTTCATCACCTTTTTGAGCATCTATTTTCTCATCTATTAAAGAGAGATATTAACAACAATACTAATTCCAACATCTGCTATAAGGAGTAAATAAGACCATGGATGTGACCCATGGTAGAAATCATGAAGAGAAAAACACTTGCTATTGTCAACATTATTTTCTTCTGGTGTAAGAAATCTAATGGGGTGGTGAAAAGGGTACTGGTGAGTTTGGAGAGTGGTATAGTGATCTCAATAATGCAATAACTCTTTAGGTAACCTTCAGCAAGTCACTTAACAATTTAGGGCCTCAGTTTTCCTATCTGTTACATGGAACAGGTCAAAGTGTTGCCATTTTTTCTGGGTAGATGAGGCAATAAAATGGACAGATGTTACCCAGATGTTCAATATATTACCAGTAAAGTAGGCGCTGTTTGGCTATCCGGATCATCTGGGCCAGCTTGGCTCAAAGTGCAGGGTGGACCCAAGTTCCTATCAATGCACATCCTTGCATCACTCCTCACAAGCCATGCTGTGGGCTGACTTAGCACCCATCCCAGGGCACACTGTAATCAATCAGTAGGTCAGTCAACAAACACTGAGCAGCTGTAATGGGTCAGATCCTATACGAAGTTTGGGAATATACCAAAAAGGAATAAGTAAGATCTAAACCTTCAAGAAGATTGTACTCTAGAGAAGAGTTAAGACAGATGCATTTGAAACTATGACTAATTATACAAGGTAGCTCTCTATCTTCAGATAGAGTTAAAGCTGACCTTCAAATGGAAGTGTTGGTAAGTATATGGGATATAGAGTGTAAATTATCCCCATATTCCTTTTTCTCTTCTTGTATTTACTAGTATGATCTCTCAAGTTTCAATTGGGCATATGACCACCCAACAGAAGACTCCATTGCCCAGTAATGTTGTGGTTCAGTATGCTCATGAGATTAAGGTCCAGTAAGAAGTAGAAATGATGTGTGCAATATTCTTTTTTAAAAAAACTGCTTGCCTTCCGCTTCCTCTTTCTTCTTTCCATGGGTTGGAACCTGGATGTTATAGTGATGAACCAACTTTGGCCATTCAGAAGAGAGCATTACCCTGGGGAATGGCTGAGCAACAATATGGAAAGAATTTTGGCCATGGGTGACATAGAACAGGGCAACTTATCTGTCTTTAGTGGCCTGTCTACTCTAGTTTGATGAGAGAGAAAGTTCTATCTCACTTGAATCATTGTACTTTGGGCTGAGCTGTGTCCTAACATAATAGGTTATATATTAAGCTTAAATAGCAAGCAATCACGGCTCATTAATTAATTCATTCATTAAATATCCTCTGAGCATCTATAAAGTATCAGGCACTAGGCAAATCATTCTCACATACATTACTGCAGTTAATTTTTATAACAAGGTAAAGCCAAAGATTACTGCCATCCTCATTATACAGATGAAGAGGAGGTGGTGATTGAGAGGTATACAGTAACTTGCTGGAGGTCACACAGCTAATAAAGGGCTGGTCAGGGAGCAAAATGAAAACCTAATTCCTATCTACAAAATGTTACATTCCTTTCACTACCCCTACATAGCACCAAACAAGATCTGGAGATACTGAATTATAAGACATTATTTTCTTCTTAAGAAATAATGCTGTGATTAAGAATCAAGAAACAATGAGAATATAATGCAAGAGTAAACCTAATTGCACAGTCAATTATGGGGTAAAAATCAACACAAGCAATTATTATTTAGGCTGCTACTGCTGAACCAATTTACAATGAGTTGGTACATGTCCGATGGCAAAGGGTTTCTGAGGATCCCTTGGAAGAGGCCCATATCACATGGGAAGAGTCTACTCAGAGAAGCACAAACCCTGCCCCTGCCCCTGACCCCACTGGTTCCTACCCTTTAAAGAAGGAGTCATGATAAAATGGCCCTCATATCCAACATGCCCATATTTATTATGTATATATGAGTTCAGCCTATAGAAGTAGAAATAATAGTCATTAACCATCAGGAATATTCACCAGTGGGAAAGCACATAATTTACAGGCAACAGCTGTGAGAATGCTCCCCATCATCCAGAATGGCCATAAATTGCAGAAAGAGATACACAGATAACAATTCTTCAGACTTGAGAAAGGCAAGAGCAGTTTTGTATTATACAATTACCTAAATCTATCATCCACCACACTCACACTGAGATTTATAGTAACAAGAGAGCCATGCTTGGGCCTGGGGCATTTTTTCCTGATTTATAAGAAGACATACAGAATGGGAGAAAGGGCCAGAGAGAGTTCTGCTGCAGAGAGAATAAGGCTGATGGGGACCCAGCCTGCTCCTGCCTGAGGAGCGGATAGAAATGGGGATAATACTGAACTCCATTGCCATTGCCCACCACACTAAGACTTAGGAAGTAGTTCTCTCTAAAACACAAATTGAGCATGTCAAATGTTGGCCACCTTCTCAGGCTTCCTATTGGCTCAGATTGAAGCCCATGTTGCAAGCCAAGGCACTCGGAGTGCTTCATAATCTTTTCCCAACTGACACTACCGGCCTCAGATCCCACAGCCAAATACCACACTCAGCATACTGGCTTTGTCTTCCCTCAAACTTGGACTGCCTTTTCACATGTCTTGCCTGTTATGTTACCCTGATGCTTGGGCTTGAAATTCCCTACTGGTCTCCTCCCTGTCTGTATCTATGCCGCCCTCTGAGTTCAGCTCAAATCCTGGCTCCTTGAGCAAGTCTTCTAGAACATCTGGCTCTCCGGCATTCATCAGCAAACCTCACCCTGTTATCACACTACACATAAGCCTGCAGGTGTTTCTTTACATGTGTGTGCCCCACAGAATGCTGTAGTCATCATAAGGGCAGACTTCCATGTAGAGAAAAGCACAGGCTTTGGAGTGATTCCACCTTAAATTTAAATCTAAAAGTCTAACCCTCAACATCTTTAAAACCTTGGACAAGTTGCTTAAGCTGTTTGCTAAAAATGTAAGATGAAGATGATATCCATCTTGCAAGGTTGGTATCCTGATCTGATTGATGATTATTATTAAATGCCTTTTATTCAACTAACATTATCTTGATCCCTCCCCCATATCCAGATCTGTATCTTAATGGTTGGTACAATTTCTGCTACATAATATATGCTCAATAAATAAATGAATGAGTATAACAATAACATTACCTGCAACTGGGGATTTCTCATGTAAAGATGTTTTACAGTTTGATTTGTCATTGACGCTTACCCTTAGAACTAGGGGATCTCCAAGAATAGAAGCTTCATGGTTCCTAGCCTTGGTCAGAGCCAAGGTTATCAAGCTGGCTTGGAAGAGTCTAGAACATCTGCTTGTGTTAGTGGAAACAGCTTTTCCACATGGACATACCCATGAACATGACAAGACACCCCAAAAAGTGCTATTTCATCTATCACCCTGTATCTGGCCAGTGATCCAGTGATTCACTCTCAGCTTATAACATCTCATTTAATCATACAATCACGCTACCTCACACAGAAGGCAGAGCAAGCGCAGACACAAAGAAACACACACTTCTTCTCTCTACCATAGTCACCAAAGTCTTTACACCTTATCCTGGTGAGATATTGAAATCTGAGAGTTTAAAGAGACCTTACAGGTTACTTACTCTCACACAGAATGTCATGTAAGTGATCTTTCAGCATCTTCTTGAATGTGTCAGTCCCTTCCTAACAATTTTCTGATTAATCTGATTATTAAAGTTATTGTATGAAGGTGGCATCTCCTTCTTGCAACTTCTATTCTCTGGCCCTAACTTTTCCATGCAGGACCACAAAGAGGTGGTTATGGAGTCATCGTTCAGTAGTCTTTTCTCTACACTGAATACTTACTGTCTGGGTTTTGTTTTGTTTTTTATTATTACTGTTCTACTGAATCAGAGGTTTAAAACCTTGCACTTTCTTGGGAATTATCCTCTAAATGTTCTCCCTTGGTGATTCTTAACTTGGAGAATCCAGTGAAATATTTCTAGAAAAATGCACATGCATACTTCCATATATACAAACTCCTGCATTTGACTTTAAGGGCTTTATGGACTCTCCAAAGCCTCCTGATCAGTCACAGAACAGAAACTCTTATTCTGGGCTATGAGTTCCATCAGTTTGGAACATTACTGGAATCATCATGATTTTGCTCTGAGGCCCAGCACAAAGCTGGCACCCAGGAACTGCTCATCAAGTGAAATGGTGTTAGCAAGCATCACAACGTGCCGAGGACTAGACTGCATTTTTTCAAGTCCTTCTAATCTACAAGAAAAGGTTTATAAACTAGAGACTGCTACCCTATTTTACTGGTAAAGAAACTGAGTCCCAGAGATCACAAAGCCAGCAAGTGATAGATTGGGACCCAATCACTAGGGTTCCATCAAGTCATATTGCTTTCAAAGCAGCCTCCACTGTTTTCCACCTCCTGGCATGAAGATTCCCTATGACTCAAAGAAGTCATAGAAGCCTTTGTCAGAACGGAGTCTTGGGAGGGGGGAAGTGGGGATGCACAGCCACATGTGGTGCAGCATCTCCCCTGAGAAGAGCTAGAGCATTCTGATCATAGGTCATGGTATCCCAGCCTCAGACTGCTGCTACTCCACAAACTCTAAGACTATGCTGTTATTCATATTTTCTTTGCCTTTTCAGATCCACTCTCTCTACCCTCTCACCAGGACCTGTGTCCTGGGAAATTGACAGCAAGGCTGCAACAACAGACTTTTGTCCCCTGGCATCCTGTTGGATTCAGACAATGGGAGGCATCACCAAGTGTTAGAGAAGGAGGAAGAGGGTGAAGTCTGATATCTATGACCTGGTCCTCTTCACAAAGGTTCACTGAAGTCCCTGTAAGAGGGCCTTCTCCCCAGAGCTACCTTTTCTGGGTTCTGGGAAGTGTCCCTCTCTTTACTCTTTCAGACACAGGGGATGTAGCCCAGAGGTCTTGCATTATGATCCCTTGTTGGTTTTCCTAAATATTGCCCACACCTTTACAATAACCCCTTTAATCAATGTTCTTCACAATTCCCAGTTTGAGTGTGCCACGTGTTATTTGCTGGGACCCCATCTGATACACATACCTGGTCACCACCATTATTCCAGCTGAGTGAAAATGTTTAGCATTTACATGCTGAGAAAACAAATCAAGAAGCCCTAGGTCAGTGGTCGCCAAACTCATTAGTCAACAGAGCCAAATATCAACAGTACAACAATTGAAATTTCTCTTGAGAGCCAAATTTTTTAAACTTAAACTTCTTCTAACGCCACTTCTTCAAAATAGACTTGCCCAGACCATGGTATTTTGTGGAAGAGCCACCACACTCGAGGGGCCAAAGAGCCGCATGTGGCTCATGAGCCTCAGTTTACTGACTACGACCCTAGGTTATTAGAGCTGGAAAAGTCCTTAGAGTCCCATGCCAATCCTTTTATTCTATTATAGTAACAGTAGTAGTGTCATATCAATGCTGATTATTGAGCATCTTTCACCTGTCAAGTGCCATGGATCTTGGATTACATCAATTATTTCAATTCCTCAGCTTCCCTAAAGTAGAACCCATAACCCCTCTTTACAAAATAGGAAACAGCAGCATAAAGAATAACTTGTCCTGCCCAGCTGGTATGATTCAGTGGTTGAGCATCATCCTGTGCACCAAGAGATCACTGGTTCGATTCTCAATCCCCAGTAGGGGGCATGGAGGAGGCAGCCGATCCATGTTTCTCTCTCATTGATGTTTCTATCACTATCTCGTTCTCCCTTCCTCTCTCTTTAAAAATCAATAAAAACATATTTTTTAAAAAAGAATAACTTGCCCTTTGAGATGGTAGAGAGTTGAAAATGTGAGGCCAACTTCATCTGACTCCATTGCATACAGTCTTTGTACTAGACTTCCTATAGATGTGGGCCCTGACACCCAGAGAGAGCACACTTGCCCACAGTCTCCTAGGGAAGTCACACAGAGCCCAGACCAGGAATGAGTGCTCCTGATAAACCACCTAGTGACCCTTATACTTTAGTCAGTACATTTTAGGGATTCTCAGCCTCAGCACTGTTGACATTTGGGATTGGGTCATTCTTTGTTGCAGGGGTGTCTTACACATTGTAGGATGTTTAGCAGCATCCCTGGTTCTACTTACTAGATGCTCAATAGCACCTTCACCATTCCTGACAACCAAAAATGTTTCCAGACCTTGTCAAATATCCCATGGAGAGAAAAGATCTCCCTGGAGACCACTGGCACAGAGTTAAATTCCATTGTGTCTAACTGACTCACATTCCATGTGTCAGATGTGGCAGGAAACACATAGATAAACAAGGCCCTCAGTGTGCCTTCCATCTACAGAGGAGAATCTAAGAGTCCCACACTCAACGAATGCTCACACACCATCAAAGGGCCCATGATGGCAGAAAAAGGAGAGGCTGGTGCCTGTGGAGGCTGGAGGGACTTGGTTTCCCCTTAGCTGGGTGAAGGAGGCTTTATGGAGCAAGCAGCTCATTGCCTTAAAGAATGTGTAAGAGTTGGGGGGCTAGGTGAAAAAGATGAAAGGATTAGGCAAAAGAAAAAAAAACCCTCATAGACACAGACAACAGTATGGTGATTACCAGAGGGAAAGACGGTAGGGGAGGTAGAAGATGGTCAAGGGGGGATAAATGGTGATAAAAGGAGACTTGACTTGGAGAGTGAACACACACTATACAGATGATGTATTATAAAACTATATACCTGAAACCTATATGATTTTATTAACCAGTCACCCCAATAAATTTAATAAACAATAAAAAAATAAACAAAAAGGAATGTGCAAGATGCTGACAGGCACACAGAGGGTCTGAAAGAAAGGCAGTTAAGGTCATGGTGTGGCCTGCGCAGAAGCACAGATCACATCTCCAAACTACACTAAGCTGTGGCCTCCTGAGGAAAGTCCAGCTTCTCCTTTAGGGAACATGAGGCTCTCCTATCCCTCCTCTCCAGCTGCATCTCTCTTCACTCTGCTCATTGTACTATTGGCTCAATAAACACCATAGGCCTTCTCACCTCTATGCCTTTGACCAAGCTGGGCCCTTTACCTGGATACTTCTCTACTCTACAACCTCCCCTCTTACCTGCCCCAAATCCTCTACTGCCTTAGAAACCAAGCCAGGGCCTAGCTCTGGAACCCTTGTTGGGGTGGGAGGCCCTGTTCTATGGTTTCATAATAATGTTTCATATATATTCTCCCCATGACTGCTTATTTAGTAGTAGACCATCCATTTGCTTAGCTTGAGGACAAGAAGTGAGGCAGTCATGTCAGGATTCCAGACACTTAACGAGGCACCTGGAACGCAACTGCGGCTCACTAATGGCTGTTGAGTAAAAGCTCAATGAATGAAATTTTCACAAAATGTTGTAATAGCCTGTTGAAAATAGTAATGATGTACTTACTAAGTTGAACAAAAGGCAGGTTATATAAATAAATTCACAGCCGCCAATACAACAAAACACATAGAGAAAAGACCAGAAGGAAACAGATCTACGTATTAACACTGGTTTTTCTCAGAGTTGTAAGGTTGCTGGGGGCTGTTATTTTTATTTTTGGAATATTCTAAATTTTAAAAAATAACTATAATAAACTTGCATTGCTTGTGTAATGAAAAAACAATAACAAGGTATTTTAAACAGCTCCTGTGGGCATTGGCTGTTTTTACCATTGACATCTACTCCTTGGTGGGGCATTAACACCCTAATTTGGTTCTGAGGAGCCAGAGTTTCCCTTATTCTTAACCAAAGTGCCTTGAGTCAGGCTGGTTCCAGCCCAGGCCACATGAGTCCAGCATCTGATCCAGACTAAGTCAATCTATGCGAGCTGGAGCCTCAGGATGGATTCTGGTGCTCACATGACACAGCAGGCCAATCAGGGCAGGTGAGATGCAGCTCTAAGTCCTTTACTTTAGCTGATGAAAAAGTGGATGCATTCTCTTCTGCTGGATTGGGGGCTAGAACTCCCTGAGCCTGGCGCTGCGGGGGAAGGGGAGCCACCATTGTCCAGGGTAAGAGCTGTTAACCTACAGGAAGCAGAGCCAAGAGACAGGGCCTTGGGTCTTGCATCAAGCCAGGCTGAAAGCTTAATCTACCTCTTTGAGTATGTTTCCTCTTCATTTTCTGTTTAAATAGAATACATGTCATACTTTATATCTATGAAAGATTAATAATCCTATCTAATAAAAGAGTAATATGCAAATTGACTATACCTCCACTATACCCACCAGCCACGCCCACCAGCCAATCTGGAGTGAATATGCAAATAAACCCAACCAAGATGGCTGTGGCCACAGAGAGCAGGAGGGAGGCTTGGGTTTTCCCGGCAATGGAGGAAGCCAAGCTTGCTGCCTTCCCTGGCTTGCCTTGGCCTCCACTTAAGGCTACAAAGTTTCAATGATAGAATATAAATAAATCCCAACAAAAATGGCTATGGCCACGGAGCGACCAGCAGTCTTGGCTCCACTCAAGGCTATGAAGTTTCAATTATAGAAGGTAAATAAATCCCAGATACCAGGGCCTCCACTTGGGTTGCCCTGGTGGGGGGAGTGAGGGGGATGGGAGCCTGCAAACCACCACAGTTCCTCGCCCAGGCCACCCCACACCCCAAGGGAACCCCCACCCTGATCCGGGACACCCCTTCAGGGCAAACAAGCTGGCCCCCACCCATGCACCAGGCCTCTATCCTATCTAATCCTATCTAATAAAAGAATAATATGCAAATTGACTGTCACTCCAACACACAAGATGGCTGCCCCCATGTGGTAAAAGATTACTTCCCCCATGTGGACACAAGATGGCCAACTTAAGATGGCCAGCAGGGGAGGGCAGTTGGGAAGGACCAGGCCTACAAGGGAGGGCAGTTGTGGGTGATCAGGCCAGCAGGGAAGGACAGTTGGGAGGGACCAGGCCTGCAAGGGAGGGCAGTTGGGGGCAATCAAGCCTGCAGGAGAGAGAAGTTAGGGGTGCCCAGGCCAGCAGAGGAAGGGAGTTGGGGACAACCAGGCCTGCAGGGGAGAGCAGTTGAAAGGGACCAGGCCTGCAAGGGAGGGCAGTTAGGGTGACCAGGCCTGCAGGGGAGGGCAGTTAGGGTGACCAGGCCTGCAGGGGAGGGAAGTTATGGGCAAACAGGCTGGCAGGGGAGCAGTTAGGCATCAATCAGGCTGGCAGGGGAGTTGTTAGAAGGTGATCAGGCTGGCAGGCAGACGCAGTTAGGGGCAATCAGGAAGGCAGGCAGGTGAACATTTCGGAGCTAGCAGTCCTAGATTGTGAGAGGGATGTCCAACTGCTCATTTAGACTCGATCTTACCGGGATTGGGCCTAAACAGGCAGTCGGCATCCCTCGAGGGGCTCCAGATTGGAGAGGGTACAGTCTGGGCTGAGGGACACTCCCAACCCCCAGTGCACAAATTTCGTGCACCGGGCCTCTAGTAATAAAATAAACATCCACGTGCTCACCACCAACACAACTTCACCATTGCACCAACAATGTGCCACTCCTTAGCCTGTCTCCCCACTCCCTCTCCAGCACCAGTTCCCCTCCTTAAAGTCCTGTTAAACAATTCTTTTTTTTTCTTTATCTTTATTGTTGACACTTGCAGATGTCCCTGTTTTTCCCTCCCCCGCCCCATCCAGCCCCAGCCCCCCTTCCCTTTACCAATCACCATTATTTTACAAAAAATTATCACATATGCATAAACCCCTAAACAATACAATATTTAGATATGGTGCTTTTTTCTTTTTGCTTTATAAAAATGGAATCATACCATATGTGGTCTTCTGAGAATTGCTTTTCTCACCAACATTAGTTTTCCCAGATTCCTCTATGTTGTTAGAGGTAGCTGTAGTTCATTTATCTTCAGCACTCTAAGAATTTTCATCTCTCTTTATAAAAAATTTTAATAGGAATTACAAAAGTGCACAGCATCCTCCAAGGGGGAGGAAGGAAAAAGAAAGTAGCAATTGGAATTGTTTCCTAAGTTTTGGGCACTGTTGGTGTCATTGGATGTACATTGCCCCTTGGATCCTCAGAATAATCCTATGAAGTGCATAGGTTCATCTCCATTTCAAGAAAAGGACATGGATTGCTATGTTTTTAAGGTTCTTGAGGTGGTCAAGTACAGGGACGTTCTGTTCATCCTTTCCCTAATTCACTTTCAGACAGCTTATCTTATGCCCTTCAAAGAGAAACTTAGCCTAATACTTTAATTAAAAAACACACACATATTAAAGCATCTCCCTTCAGTGCTTAAAAGAGAAGGCTGTAAGACTAGACTGGGTTTAAATTCTGGTCCTATCATGTTTTAGCTGGGTTCAATTCCTAAGTTTTCTTATCTGTAAAATGGGACAATAGTATTTACCTCATTGGAGTGTGGTGAGGATGAAAAAAGTGATTATACCAAAGAATATAGAACATGGTGCATCCTCAGTCAATGCCATCTGTTTTCCCTGTCCAGCTTCACTTCCCAGACATTGCACAACTTGTATATTTTCTCTTTGATCATTGCAACTGCTTTCCAATCAGGTCTCCCTGATTTCTCCAAGCCTTTCTGACATTGGCAGGAGGGACATTTCTACCACCCCCCAACACACACACACACACACACACACACACACACACACACACACACACACAACGTAGCTATCTCCCACCAAATAAGGTCCTTAAATAGACATGACCAATGTATATCGCAAAATTCTTAATCTGATTATGGTTCCCAAAATACACAGTGTGTTTTATGCCTCCTTGTCTTTGCCTATATGTTCCCTCTGCCTGGAGTGTTCTCATCTGTATCTGATTAGCTCATAGTTTCAAAACTCAACTCAGATATTGTCTACCCTCTTCATTTTAACTCAGAAGCAAACCTCTCTCTTTTAAGCCAACAGCACTTTGAAACCCCTGTCACCTGTTGGACAAATCTCATGGCTCTACATTGTTTGTTTCCCTCATTTTATTCTCCTCCTGTAATCCTACCTCCTTGAGGGCAAGGTCTTTATTTTCTCCATGACTCACCTGCACTTTCTAGTTCACAGCCAGGCACCTCCTGTTACTCAAGGAGGTTTGTTAAATTGAATGTATATAGAGTCCTCAGCTGCACTGGGTTGAGGAATGAACAAATAGAGAGGCCTGGAATTATGCTACTCTGATCAGAATGATTGTGATTTCCCTGCAGACTGGGGAGCTGGCATATTAGTACATAATTTATTAGGCCCTGGCATGAGTTCATTTTTATAGGCAGAGTATCTATTTTAATGCTTACATATATAACCACGGTTTTCAATCTGCTTCTTTACCCCAAGAGAAAATCATGGAATGAATTAAGGAAGAATAAAAACAGGAAGAAGAAATAAGTCCTCTGTACTACTTTCTTAAAACCTACCATGGAGAAAGAGAAACCTGATTCATGAAGGAAGATGCAGTACACTCCCTTTGGAAAATCAATGAGCACATTGGACAAGTTGGCTGGAAATTTTTAGCTTGTGTATCTTCTTTAAGTTACCAGTCTGCCCACTGTCTCAACACTGAGTTACCCAGTAGTTTCAGTTCTGTGAAGCTTCCTCCTGCAAAGCTCTTTGTACAAAAGTTGCAATGGAATTAAAGTAGCAATAAAGCTTGGAGCCAGAAGGTTTAATGGTTGAGTTCTGAATCTGGCACTTGCCACCTGGAGAACTTTGGAAAAGTACAACATAAAGTATTAGATTCTTCATCTAGCAACTGGACAACAGTATAATTCATGGAGCAATTGTAATGATCGAGTGAGGTTATGCTCATAACATAGCACAGCACCTGGTACTTGGTAGATGCCCAATATATAACAAAGGTGGTAATGGAGGGGTTAGCATTTGAACCAACTCTTCATGTATTCCTTGGGGATAGGCATGACATTCAGCCTGGTCCTCTTACAATGCTAAAGACATTGGAAAAGCTTTAAGAAGGGGCAGGCTTATATTGGTATCTAAAAGATGATGAGCATTGATTTCATTGAGGGCAAAAGGAGACCATTATGGTTAGAAAATACAACATGCATGTGCTGTTGTATACCAGGCTCCCAACATGCATTCCTTCCTTCCTTTTTTCACTGACACAGCTCCTCCTCCATGTAACTGGACATGGGGCTGTCCAACTGAAAGCTCCTTCCAGCCTTCCTTATCACCAGGCATGACCACATGAGTAAGTCCTTAAGGATGGTATATGACAGGAAGTGTTGTTGTAGACCTTCCTAAGATGCATTGGTTCTGCATGTCTTCTTCCCCCTCTGTGAGAAAGGCATGAGGATGTGGTAGAGAGAATCATCTTCGATCATGCGGACAGGGGGGATGCTGGAGCAACAGGACAGAAGGAACCGTGTTCCTGATGACCTGGGGGAACACAACCACCGTACCCATGTGGACAGCCACAGCTCCACTTATACAGGAGAAAGCAATGTGTCTTCCTTCTTGTTAAGTCTCTGCTGTTTGAGCTCTATTATTACAACCAAACCAATGTCCTAACTAATCACACCCTGAGAATATGTATGTGGAGATTGAAATGAGCCTAGGATGTATATGGACAGAGAAGAGACTAATCAATAGATAAAGGCAAAGAGATGACATTTCTCTCCTAGATTCCTGATGGGAGGAAGAGTATGGATTCTGAGTTGAGGGTAAAAGAAAGCCACCACATCCACCCAAGAAGAATGGAATACAATTAAGGCAATCCAGGAAAAAGAGTAAAAAGGACACATTTTTCTCATTCCAATTCAACTCAGCATCAGCTCAATTTCTAGGGCAAGAGGAGGGCTCTGAAGACATCCTCACTCAGGGGCAGTTCCCTTTCTGTGAGGGGACCATGTGCACATATGGGAAACCAGGATAAGTAGAGGCAGCCAGTGCACCCTGAAGAGCTGCCTGTAAGCCCCGACCCGCACTGACCATAATCACTTTCCCATTGTTCTAGCCCCAACTCCTTGTACCACACAGAACAAGTCCAATCCTTGCATAATCTTTGCTTCAAATGACAACTGCTCCCATGTGTGAAGGTGGAGACTAATAACTTTTACCTGTTCCTCCTATTCACACATTTCTAATTCTCTCTGCAAACAGAATTCCCACCAAAGCCAAACAGCCACGGACAAACAACTTTCCCTTTCTAGGCCCTGTTTCTTCACCTGACAAAATGAAGAACGTTGACCTTTCTAATCAGAGGTCCTCCAATCAAAAACTTTAGGAGATGTGAGTGGATACAGTGGCAGGTATTAGAGAGCAGGGAATGATGATGACCATGGGAAACTGAAAAGTACATCCTTAATGTAAGAATGTTAAGATTGGAGAGTGTGTGTGTTTGGTTTTTCTTTTTTCCTATTGTTTACTCATTTTTAGTTTTTGGCTTCAAAGCTGTGTTGGCCATGCAAAACATAACCAAAAACTAGATATACTAGTAGACAAGTTTGTGACTTCTCCTCTGAGTGAGCTTAAGGCCCCCTGTAGCCTAAAATCCCACTTTACCAGGTGGACTCTAACTAGGTCTGTGTTTTGAGCCACAGGGAGCAGATGTATCCTTGTGCTACATACCCTCTCTTAGCCCCTCCAGATCACTTTTCCATCCTTTCCCACCTTGCTCTGTACCTGGGAGTCTTAATGTTCAGCACCTTAACTTCTGACTTCTAGTTGGGATTGGCCAGTGAGAAGCATAGAAGGGACAGGCAGGTGGAAGGAGGTAAAGGTTGTTGCACCCCACCCAGCTCCTTTCCTATTGGGCTGCCAATTCCAGGGCTGTGTCCCTATACTGAAGGCCAGAGCTCCTGTCTGCAGGCCCTCCTCTACAGCTATATGTCTCAGTGGGTACAGATAACCCACCCCCATTCTTTCCCTTAAAGGCCAAGGGACAGAAATGTCTTCTCATTAGTGATAACCTTTGGATATTAACCCTTCCCACACCTCTTAAATAGTCCCTGCTCTAAAGGCTCTTCAGATCCCCTTTCTGATGGTACCATGTTCCCTGCCAGGACTCTGACTAATTCACTATCAATCAGTCTCTTTCCTGAGGAGTGAGGGTCCATCCTAAAATGTCTGGACGTCTTGGCCTTCAAAACCTACTGCAGAGGATATAGTGTTACTTTGAAGCTTGGAGTGGTCATCTATGCTTCTGTCCTCCAGCATCTTTCCTTATAAGAGTAGTTGAGGAACAGCTTCTTCCTTGACCCAAAACATGTACAAGCACCAACCATAGTACCCCTTGCCCTGGGCATAGAACGGGCATGGGACTCAAGCCAGCACAAAGTCTCTTAAGAGTTTGTGAAATGGAACTAAGGGATGAGGGTCCATTCCTTCTGGGTAGTAATGCTGGGAAGTGGCAAGTCTGTGTGTTCAAAAGGAAGCTGGGCTGTGATAGGAGCCTGGCGCAACTAAGCCACAGGAAGAAGCGGAGAGTCCACGTGGAACAGACTGGTATGTGTTTGAAGGCCAGGTTTCTGTGATCCGGAAAGCCCAACCACACACCTACCCTCCTGCAGTTCACTTCAGTTGACTATTTTGCTTAAATTCCTTTGAGTAGAGTTTCTCTCTCAATTAGCACAGCCCTCATAGAGATGGAGTTCAGAATTGGTCTGACTCCAACTGACCAGGGCTGTGACTTCTTAGAGAAGAGTTTAGCTCTATAGGATAAAATATTTGCTGGATCCTTGCTTTTGTGAAGTGCTCTGTGGCTCATAAAATGCTTTCACACCTACTATCTCATTTTATCCTTACCCTGGGCCTGGCTGACAAACAGGGCAGGGAGCATTATTTCCTATTCACAGAAGTGATTCCTAGGGTTCAGAGGGCAAAAGTCCCACTTTCAATCTTTAATTTGGTGGGACCATGTGAATGAAGCCTTTCCTTAGAGAGGCGCGATGACTGTGTTCATACAATATGTTCCCAAATAGACCTTGGCTTGTATCCACACCTTCTTTTGCCACTGCCTTCTCTGTTTGAAGATATTGCATATGATCCCTACCTTAAAATACACAATCTGGTCCACTCCCACCTCTAGCGTGAACTCTGGCACTTGGGGTTCCAGCTTTGAGCCTTTTTGATGTGCTGTCTATGTTGAGGCTTGTGGCTGGTCTTCTCCCTCCTGATTTCACCTCTCTTGCCTCACCTGAGCCATCTCTGTCTAATCTACTCCCATGAGCAAGCCCCCTGGGCATTGCTTGTTGTGAACTGGACTCCAGCCCCAAAAGGTCAGGTTACCTGAGGTCCCAGTTAACCTGACTTAGTCCCATTCTTTCCACAGTCTCTCCAGCAAATGCAAATCAATACTATACCCAAGAGCAGATAAATTGGTATATTTTTATTTTCCCTAACAATGGTGCCTTTTTGCATACACGCTCTGTAATCAACAGCTCTGAGGGTGGAATGGATTTTCCAGTCTCACTATCAGTCACGAAGTACAATCTCATAAAAAAAAGCTTGGAAGTTGGAACAATACGGTATGCTCTTTACAAATGAGACAAAGGACTGAAATAGAGGATACAGCCCAAATTAGCACCAGAGCAACTCCCACTGATGAGGAAATTATCCAACTGCAAATTACACACTGTGCTTCACCACAAGCCCCACTGGAGTTTAAGGTACTGCATTAATCAAAACGAAGCAGGAAAAAAAAACCTGGAAAAACATGCACCAAGGTGGAGGAAAAAGAATATTAATTACTATTTGCAATGTTCCTACCATGCACCAATCTATATCAGTCATATAGATGCCACTTTAAAATGTACAAGATCTGGTGAATGCTGAGATGCCAGGAAGTTATGGCACTTGGCCATGGTCTAATTCAAGATTACTAGATGGGTCAGTTTGGCTTCAGTTGAGTATTAGTGATCAGAAAACACACACAGACACACACACACACACACACAACTATTGTATCAAAGCAATGGAATATACCAGATCTGTTACCACAGATAAATATAATAAAAAAAAGAGATCACTTATAGATAGATCACTTGGTGTACCTATCAAGGTCCAGGCAAGAAACTGGTGCAGCACTCAAATGAGAACAGCTCAGGGAAGGACTACTCATGGGGGTGAAGGCCAGGGAAGGACACCCTAAGGCAATGGTCACCAAACTTTCAGACCTCATGGACCACCAGTGGTCCATGCACCACCAGTTGGCGACCGCTGCTCCAAAGGTTTCCTTAAACCAGCGGTCCCCAACCTTTTGGACCTCACGGACCACTGGTTGGCGATCACTGCCCTAAGTAACCCAGACATAAGAGTAGTGGAGGTTAATATCCCCAGCTGGGATGGAAGAGCCTTATCAGAATCCTAAAGGAGAGTTCTGTAGGGTAGCCTCTAAAGGATTGGTGACATTTGGGACACAATCAATCTAGGGTGACCTCACAGGGAGGAAACCAGGAAAAGTACCCTGACCTCACTCTTCTCCCTCCCAGCTTCATCCAGAAGCCTTAGGGCAGCACAGCCCACCGATGCATTTCATTTAGGTCAATCTCCTGGGGACGGTACAGAGCATAGAATGATTCAGAGACAACTTAGTTGAGAGAAGTTATCCAGCTTACCAAGACCTTCAGAAAAACACTCAGGATAAGGAGATTGCAGTGTGTTTGCCTTCTTATGACCATAAAAATGAGGCAAGCCTCTTTCAGATGAAGTTTGACCAAAATAGATAAGCAGAATGTTACGTAGGTTCTTGGACATACCAATCTGGAGTTGAGTATAGAAGTCCAGGCAGGTGATATAAATATGTATTATCAACACATAGGTAGTATTTAAAACCACAAGACGGGATGGGGCTACCAAAGAAGTGAGTCTAGACAGAGAAAAGCTGAGTACCAGAGCTTTCCAGAGTTAGGAGTTTGAAAAAATGAGGGGGGAAAAATCCAGTAAAGGAAAACCAAGCAGTGGTTGATGAGGCAGAAAAGAAAACATCTAATTACACTGCTTCATGGGCAGAAGCCAGAGAGGAAGGAAGGTAGGTGAGTCAATGGTTTCCAAATATAAGTAAGAATTAGGGCCCTGGAGCTTTGTACCAGACAATCTATAAAATAAGACTTCCAACAAGTTTGTTTGAAAACTTGTTCATAATTGTGTCTAACTAAAAAGTATCTGAATGCAAGGTATGTATGAAACACTTTGTTGTGACAATTACTGGGAGTTGCTGAAACTTTTGTTCCAATGTGGTGTGCCCTCTCTTTTTGTTGTTGTTGTTGTTTGTAATCATCCTCTCCTAGGGGAGATGCTCCAGGTGATGCAGTAGAAAAGCATTCATTCATTCATTCATTCCTGTAGCAAATATCAGTTTATAACATCAGTGTAAATGCTAGACACACAGAAGTAAACAAAGCCAAGGGAAATTCCAGCCCCAAAGATCATTCTTGGTAGCAATCTACGTGCAAGAGTGGAAGGGGGAATGTGGTACAAATGTCAGCAATCTGCTCACCAACTGGAGCAAGTCATTGTAGTCTCCTCCTCTTCTAGAGCCTTATCCAGAAAAGGGGTTCAGAAAATGTATGAGTTTGCTGAGGCTACCATAACAAAGTTCCCCCACCTGACTGGCTTACACAACAGCATTTTATTGCCTCAAAGTTCTGGAGACTAGAAGTTGGAAATCAAGGTTATGATAGCAGGGCTGGTTCCTTCTGGGGTCAATGATAGAAGGATCTGTTCCACGCCTCTCTCCTTGGCTGGTAGATGCTTGGCTTCTTCCTGTGTCTCTTCCCTTCCTACATATTTGTCTGTGTCCAAATATCCCCTTTTTATTAGGACACCAGTCACACTGAATTAGGGCCTGCCCTAATATGGCCTCCATTTACTTTGGTTGCTCTGTAGAATCCATCTCCAAATATGTATGAAACACTCTGAGATACTGGGGGCTAGGATGTATATTTTTGGGGAGAGAATTTACCCTATAACCAAGCACCTATCCCTGTGTCAGCTCTTTGGATGATCCTGGGGCTCCTGGCACACAGCAGCGTGATTAGTGCTCACAGTCTGGACCAACCTGTCGGCTCCAGGGTGCTCTCAGAGAGAAGACAGCTCCTTACCACCTGGGTTATACTGCTTCACCTCTAAGCTCCCACTTCAGGTGAGAAATGGGACCTTCTTCAGAGAGTTATTGCAAGGGTCAATGGATCTGGCATATTTTAAGCACTGGAAAAATTGCAGCTATTATTGCTATTATAAGTATTATAATTGCTTGCAGAATAAATTTATGTGTTAAAGGAGGTAAGAGAAGAGGAAACCTTTATTAAAAAAACAAACAAAAATACCACACACACACAGTGCTCTAAAGAAAACAACAACCCAGTATTCTTATTTCAATTGTTTTTAAGGTTTAGAGGGTATGTTTTACATCTTCACAATAACCCACTTTGATAGATACTTTTATTCCCATTTTACAGATGAGAACACTGAGGCCCAGAGAAGGATTAGAGAGGCTACAGTTCTCCCAGATATCTTAGGCACGGTGCCCTCTTTTCCCTTTCCTTTTCCCCTCTCACTGTCATCCTATAACACTTAAGCAGCACATGGAGCATGCCATGATATAAATGACCCAGAAGAAAAGCTGTCCATAGGAATTCAGAACATCTTTGAGCTCCTTGCTGAATAATTAAAATCCTCAACACACTCAGCCTTGGATCGGTTTCCTAAATGCCTTCACACTGTGGGAGCTGGAGAGCTTGGCTCCTCAGGGACCTTCCGGTTCCTTTTCAAACCCAAAGCAATGGACTTGAAAATCAAAATCCAAAAAGCTAACAAAGACCTTATTAATTGTGGCTTCTTTATAAACAGTTCTTTTCAGTCTTCCCCGCCCCCTCTCTAGGCAACCCTTGCATAAAAATATCCATTCGCCAACTGTTCACCAACTGTTCTTCCTGGCACTGGCATACCTTGTGCCGCATTCTAAGATGCCAGAGCTTGTTTGCTGCAGCCCTCCACACTGCCAGGCTTGCTACCATTGGGCCCTGATACAGGGGAGTCTGTGGGAGGAGGGAGAGTCTCTGGCAGAGGAAGCCTGGGCCATGTGGTGATTAGGCTAAGGTGAAAAATTCCGTGTCCATGTCATGGAATTTGGCATCAGAAAGACCCAGGTTTAAATCCCAGCTCTGCCTGTGATTGTCGTGTGTTAGCCCTCAGATAATGCTACTTTCTGAGCCCAAAATGGTTTTCCTGTGAATGCAGAAAATATCTGTTTCTAAGAATTGCTTGAAGACAAATAAACTCATGCATGCGATGGCCTTCATATGGTGCTTGGCATGCTTTACAAGCTCAACTGTGAATTCCTTCCTTTCCCTTTAAGTCCAGAGGAGACCATGGTCTGGTAAGAGAGAGAGAAGCAAACTCACAGAAAGGGGAAGCCATGCTCATGTTAAATATCAAGTACTGTTAGAGATGCCACAGGACAGTATCTGGTGACTCACTCAGAAAGAGGAAATGGCTGTAAATGTTAGATTTCAGAGCAGAGAGAATTGTAGAAGCTGTACAGAGATCCTTCATGTTTTGCTTAGGGCGTCAAGTTCTCGCCCAGCACTGTCACTTGCTACCCAGGTGCACTGAAGCAATGAATCCCTTTACTTACTTCCCAGGTGCACCGAAGCAATGCTTCCGTCACTTCCTCCTCATTTAAGGTGTTGCCATAGGCTAGAGATAGGCCATGGAGACACAGACGAATGGACTCCAGTTCTGACCTTCAGGAGCCAGCTCACAGAGGAACCTGTTTGCAAACAGGTAGTGGCAGGTAAGAGAGACAGAATCGCATGGCTGTTCATGGAACAAGCCTGGAGGAGCCTGACAGCCTGAAGAATAACTGGCTCAGCTAGTCACTGACACTCTGCCTCTTGCTTTCCTCATTGGAAAAACGAAAATAATCACAATTACTTCCTCAGGGTGTGGTGAAGCATTAAACAACGTAATGCTTGTGAAGACATAGCATAGAAGGTACATAAGAATCAATAAAGTTTAGCTGGTATAATTCAAGATACATATGCTTATATACATACACACAGTATTTATCTTTTTAAATTATGAAAACATGTGCATGTGTATATATAGTGTATTGTGTATACACTTATTTGTATGATAGCTGTAAACCAACTTTTGCCCACCTTGTTTGTGCATATATAATATATGTGTGTGTATGTGTGTGTGTGTGTGTGTGTGTGTGTGTGTGTATTATACTAGAGGCCCGGTGAAGGAAATTCATGCACAGAGGGGGTTCCTCAGCCCAGCCTGCACCCTCTCCAATCTGGGACCCCTCAGGGGATGACTGGCTCCTAACCACTCGCCTGCCTGCCTGCCTGATCACCCCTATGTTGCCCCCCTGCCTGCCTGATTACTCCTAACCTTTCTGCCTGCCTGCCTAATTGCCCCTAACTGCCTCTGCCTGCCTGCCTGATCATTCCTAACTACCCTTGCCTGCCGGACTGATCTCGCCCCCAAGTGACCTCTCCTGCCAGCCTGATCACCCCTAACTGCCTCTGCCTGCCTGCCTGCCTGCCTGATCGTCCCTAATTGCCCTCCCCTGCCTGACTGATCTCACCCCCAAATGCCCTCCCCTGCTGGCCTGATCTTGCTCCCAACTGCCCTCCCCTGCTGGCCTGATCTCACCCCCAACTACCCTCTCCTGCAAGCCTGATCGCCCCTAACTGCCCTCTCTGCCTCAGCCCCCACCACCATGGCTTTGTCTGGAAGGAAGCTGGACGTCTGGAAGATGACCAGTTGACCTGGTCTAATTAGCATATTACCCTTTTGTTAGTACAGATACATTATATAGGGTAGGATTGCTAAAAATGGGGGGTGGGGAATGCCTTTTTCAACAGGAGGAGATGCTCTTGGCAGACAAAAACACATAATCCCTATATCTGGACTGATAGCCAGCCATATGCACTATACTGCCAAACTGGTCATTAAAAAATTGAATCATTTTCTTACACCTTACACCAGTGGTTAGCAAACTGAGGCTTGAGAGCCACATGCAGCTCATTGGCCCCTGAGTGTGGCTCTTCCACAAAATACCATGGCCTGGGCAAGTCTATTTTGAAGAAGGGGCATTAGAAGAAGTTTAAGTTTAAAAAATTTGGCTTTCAAAAGAAATTTCAATCGTTGTACTGTTGATATTTGACACTGTTGACTAATGAGTTTGCCGACCACTGTACTAGTACATGCGTGCAGCATTGGGGTGGCTGACTGGGAATGCGGTTACACAACTAATTATATTGGCACAACAAACTGGAACTTCCTTGAAGGGCCCCCGCCCATGGGACCACCATGGTGTCATTTTGCTGCACAATTATTCCTTTCTTCCATTTTAGTATCACTTGTTGAATCTCCTCCCTCTGTTAAAATCTTTCTCCTCCTTCTACACTGGTCGACAAACTGCGGCTTGTGAGCCACATGCAGCTCGTGAGCTGCGGTTTGCCGCTCTGTTGACTAATGAGTTTGTCAACCACTAACCTAGACTCTTGATTCCAATAATTACAGGCTGTTTTTGTTCCTTGTGATTAAGCCCTTATCCCAGTGGTCAGCAAACTCATTAGTCAACAGAGCAGCAAACCGTGGCTCACGAGCCGCATGTGGCTCACAAGCCGCAGTTTGCCGACCACTGACTTACACCAAACAGCTGTTGCCCTTAAAACCCACCTCAGCCCCTACCTTAGGTTCTGTCTTCACAGTTCACCCAGATTTGGTTCTGATTGGTTGGTTGCTATGCTAGTCAGCATCTCCGGGACTATCTCTGGGCCTGATCATAGAAGCAGGGCTGATCAGCCGCCTTCCCAGGCCGCTGGTGAGTGGGCTGAACTGCTGACCTCTGAGAGAGAGAGAGAGAGAGAGAGAGAGAGAGAGAGAGAGAGAGAGAGAGAGAGAGAGGCTTGGCTGCTGGTGTGGCTGGGAGAGAGAAATAGGGTCTGATCACCTTGCTTCTCTATCCAGGCCTCACCAGCAGCCACTGTCGCTGCTGATTAGCCCCGCCTCTCTCTTTCTTGGAGGGGTCAGCAGTTCAGCCTGCTCTGCTGCTGTGCACGCAGCCTGGCATTTGGTCGAGCCTCTGGTCATTGTAGATGTTATGACCCTGGCTCTTTATATATATAGATGTGCATATATATGTGTGTGTGTATTTATATACACATATATAGTGTTTACAAAGCACTGTGGAAAGCCTGTAACCTTTGCAGTTTTCAATTTCCTCCTTTTAAAATGCATCCATTGGGTCAGGCTCTCTGTGACACAGCAGACTTCCCATGATCTGACGCGCCCACCCCCAGCATCATCTCTGGTCAATTGAACCCCTCACTCTCTTGTCATGCTAAATATTTCCAAAAATCACTTACTAAATCTTGTGCAAATCTCCAAATTCATGAGGACTGTGATGATAGCAAGCCACCAAAAGTCCATGAAGAACTGGCACTACGACTCAATTTATTTTACTGAAAGGTCAATAGATGGACAAAGCGTATTCTTTACTTCATGCTGAGTTCATAGGAAGAGGGAGCCAAGTGCACTTAAATTTAAATCCAGACAATGAGGGCCTCAGTCTGCTATGGTTATCTTACAGCCTGGTTCAGCCACATGGTAGTTAGAAAAATGGATTCCAAAGTCAAATGATCTCAATTCAAATCATGGCTATGCCTCTGCCTAGCTAGATGATCTTGAGCAAGTCACTTAACCTCACTAGGTCTCCTCCTATGCAACTCTTCTTTAAGTGGGATCTGTACAGTGCCTACCTTACAGTGTTGTGAATATTGAATGTGAGAGCATGTGGAAGATAATTATCACTGTTCCTTCCTGGTACATAATGATTTCCCAAAAAACATTAGTCATTACTAATGTTATCCCTCTTATTTTCCCATGGGTATAAATGTATGTTTAATGAGATGATTTCATTCACAGCTATTTTGTTCCTTTGGAGCAATTTCCTTCAATAAGCTTCATCAACTAGGCAATGGGTAAGCCCCTTTATATCATCACCTCACCACTTAGAAAAGAATTTCTTAAACATTCCTTAGCTACAGTCTCCTTTGAACATGGTTTTATTCAGCAGCCACACTAGTGCCTTTTCTACCTAGTTCATCAGCAAGATGTTCAGTGCCCCATCTGCCTCCCAAATTACATTTGCATTAAGGTTGGTGTTTCCTGTGTGCTTTCTCATAGACACTGCTGATGAGGCTTGGCCTCTCACAAAAGTTTTTGCCTAACTAGAGACAATGTGAATAACACCGTGAAGAATCCCAACCATTCATTCTTACTGATTCCCCCTCAATTTGGCCCTGCACTTTCTCACTCCTGTAATTTCATCTACCATTATACATGCTGCATGCCTCTACCTTTGGCTCATCTGTCCCTTCATCCATTTACCTGGCTGGTTTCTTCCATGTTCTTTAAAATGGACATTATATATGACAGTATCCAATTATCCATTCATTCAACTGCAAATATGAGCATGAACTATGTGCCAATCTATGCGACATTATCGAATTATCCATTCATTCAACTGCAAATGGATCATGAACTATGTGCCAGAGATTATGCGAGCTGCTGGAGACACAATGGTGAGCAGAGTAAATGAGGCCCCTGCCTTCATGGAGCTTAGAGTCCAGAAGCCAGAGAGACACTGATGAAATTATCACACACACAACTAACTTTTGACCATGACCAATGTTGTGAAGGGAAAGCCCAGGCTTCTAGGAGGGCATACAGCAGGATGAGCTGGTCATATATGAGGGGTCAGGGAAGACATCTCAGAGGAAGTGACCATTGGCTGGTTTAGCTATCCTCCTCTGCAGCTTTATATTAACCGTAGCCTGTAGCTATTATTGCATTAATCATGGCGTGTTGTCATTCCCTCTCTACTTGCTTCTCTCTCTACTAATAATAAGAATTTCTTTCAGGCTGGTGAAGCATCTCATTTCCAGGGCCTGTTCCAAACCTGGTCCTTAGTAGGAGCTCAAGAATTTATTATGAATGATTTTTTTTTTTAATTTTTGCTGCTGAAAAAGGGTATGTCTTTGAGCTCTAACATTTTCTTTCAACCTATCCCAGAATTAGTTATGAAAATCCTAGACATCCTTCTACACACCCATGCTGCTGCCCACTTCCCCTTTTCCCCTTCATCATGCGCGGGAAGAGGTGCTGTAACTCCAAATTAGCCCCAGGGCAGCTCTCATCTGCTCTGCCGTCAAACTCATATCGCATTACATTTAATACATGTGTATAATGAATGCCACACGCATTTGGCAGTGCTTCTGTGCACCATGTCATTATAAGCCGTATTGACAGCAAACAAGTCACATATTCTCCCGGCGCACACTACAGGAAAAGAGAACATATAATTTTGTTGTTGTTTGTATGCTTTTTTTCCACGTCACATTGGACACCATTTGCCTTTCATTAGAAACACCATGCTGACAGTAAAATCACACATCCCCAACACACAAAGAGGAGGAAAACAAGCTGTTTGGGCCTCCTGTGAAGGGGAGGGGCCCTGGCATGGCCTCTGGGGAGGAGGTCGGGTGGCAGGATAGGATGTTTTTCAGGGCTTTGGTGGCTCAGAGCCCCTAAGAAGAGAGTTGATACTTGCTTGCCTTGTGGGGTTTGTCTATGTCATCATGCCCTGAAATTTTATACTTTACTCAAGTCTTACCTCATTTATTCAATCATCCATCCATCCATCCATCCATCCATCTAACAATTCATTTTTAAATGCAACATATTGTTTCTGAAATTAAGTTAGGGAGAAGTTTAGAATGCGAAAACACATTGATCTTTTACTATAGGCATTTGCTATCTATTTGAGTTTCACAGAAACCCTATGAGTTCAGTATTATTGTTTCACAGATTTGATAACTGAGCCTCAAAAAGTTAAAGACATTGGCTCAAAGTTACCAAGAGAGAAAGACTATAATCTGAACCTAGGCCTACCTCATTATAGAGAGTAAATGAATGAATAAATATTTCCCAATGTCAATAGTGTAGGCATAGCACACTTCTAGTATAGATTTGATACTATAATTGTTTATATCCTGGCTTCCCCCATAGGCATACTCCTCCATTTATTCACTTACTATGTATTTAATGGATTCTCTGTGCTGAACCCTGTAAGTTTTCTGAGTGTAACTGATGTCTTAGTTACTTCTATCATCATAGGCTATAGCATAGTACATGGGCAGAAATGTCAAACCTACTGTAAAAAAGAGAAGAAAGTTCACTGTCTGGTGGAAGACAGGTATGTAAATTGTGAACTGGAATGGAATCAGGTAAAATAAAGATGTATATTACTAATATTACTTGCTGGAGAAACATTGACAAATAGTTGGTTAATGGCAACTAAAGATTTTTTTTAAATGTTTTACCAAAAAAGAGTCACTTTATCTAGTCGCGTAGACAAAGAATAATTTTAATGTGTAAAGAATGGAGGGAACATTACCAACAAAGGCAAAGAGATATGATAGTGGATGTACATCATAGGAAGGGTGAGTAACATAGTAGAAATATTGAATCTATAGATACACTGAGTAGGAAATAAGACTACAAAGGTAGTTTGGAGCCAGAACATAAAGAGTTTTGTTTTTCTTCTATTTTATTCAGTAGGAACGGGGGTGTTTATCTCATGTAAGTTTCCTTTTCCATGAATCTATAACATTTTCTTCCAGAAAAAAGAATGCAGAAAGGCAACAGGATTGGGTGGATTGAATCATTCTGTCATCAAGAATATGTATGATCTTAGGATTCAGACAGTCCAGAGTTCAAGCCCTGCTCTGTCTCCTAGTAGGTATAGTCTGATTCTCTTTGCCAACCCCTTGGCTCCTCATAGGTAAAATCAAGATGACAGCACTTGTCTCATACGTGGTGAGAATACATAAAATAAATATGTAAAAAGATGTTTAACAGTTTCTGGCATCTAATAAACTTCTGATAAATGTCATTGATTATTATCTCCAATCATATTCTCATCTGCATGGGCTCGAATAACATAAACTAGAGACATACATAGAGGAACAAAGATAGCATCCACAGTTTGGAAGTCCATTCATTTCTCCATCCAACAATATTTACTGAGAACCTATAAATTTTCTCCAGCAGCATCCGATAAATACGTAATGCACCAAGGAGGAATACACCGTCTCATTGTCAGGGAGATCACAATATTTAAGGGAGGTAGGCAGGTAAATGGAGAACTGCAATGCAGCAGATCAAGTGCCAATAATAAATAAACTACCAAAGTGGAAGGCTGCCATGTGTTGACTGCATACAGAGGCAAATTTCTTCATCTTTCTGAGATTCATTCTCTTTATCTTAAAATGAGAGTTGAGGGGAATGATAAAATCAGATAGATTCTTGTAATAACTTGATGAGCTAATGTTAATTTAAAAAAACTGGCACTTTGCCTAGCTCACAAATGATCTTCAATAATTGCTTATTCAATGCAAAATAGATTCATATCATAACAAGAGTACACGCAAAATTCTGCAGTGTCATGTGGAGAATGAGCTGGAGTGGGAGTGCAGGGAAGAACTTTGCAACTTCTCACTAATATATCTTGACCAGTTATTTTAAGGAGGCTGTAATTAAATATTGCTGTAAAAAAATGCAGCTTGTTTCATCATGGTGGGAGTTGATTTTCTCACCTCTTGAATCTGGGACAGACTTGATATTTGTTTTGACCATTACCATGTTGGAGAAATGAGTTTTTGTGAGTTCTGGAGACTAGGTCTTAGTAGGAGAAATGTTGCCCTATCCCTACCATGCAAGGAAGCTGGTGTGGCTTACTGTGGACTAAGAAACCACAGGAAGAGGAAATGAGGCAGTCCAGTCCACATCCAGCACCAACTACTAAACACTGATTTAAGTCAACTTGAACAACTTTCAGCTCAACTGACCCTCCAGCTGAAAGCAGCTGCCTGAATGAGCCCAGGGAATCCAGCAGAAAGGAGCTGCTCAGCCAACCCACAAAATCATCAGAAATAATGCATTGCTGCTCTTTTAGGTCACCGTATACACATAAAAGTAGAATCACCACTGTTCTGAGTCTAGGGCAAGAATGTCAGGTGCTTTTCAAGTTTCATCTTTAGGGCAGGGCCAATCCCTGCCAATTGCAGTTCAGCAGGGCTCCAGAGCCACTGGAGCTGTCCTAGGTGCCCACTTCATGCCTTTCCCATTTCCTCTTCATTTGTACTGACCCAGATGCAGATCACCTTTGTTAAGCAACAAGGGACCCAGATAACCTACTAATGCTCCCTTGTTTAGTTCTGAACAGTGTACCTACTATCATACACCATATTGTCCACTGTCAAGGCTGTGATGAATGCTGTTACAGTAGCTGGGAGGATTTTAACCTAGGTATACCTGAATTGGGTCATATTCTCCAGGAGATGTGCTCCTTAAAGCCCTGCTGAGGCAAGTATAGAGATGGAAAATATCTGGTTTGGATTCAGACAGAGCAGTGTAGTTAAGAGTGCAGCTTCTGGAATTAAACTAATTGGGCCATCAGCTGCATCATCTTGGGAAAATTTGGGAATGATAATAATACCTACTTTAGGAGTTTTATGAGAATAAACTGTTTAATATATATGAAGTGTATTTAAATAAGTTAATATATTCAATATACTTGAGAGAGGACTCAATACATAGTAAATGCTTAATAAATGTTAAGCATTTTAATGAAAATAGTGAATAATAATTATAATGACTGGTTATAATGAAGATGGTAAAAATATGGTTCTGAATCCCATCCCAGCTCTGACACTAAGTAGCTATGTGATCTTAACTTCACAAAGTTTTGGTATTTTGTTATATAAAATGAGACACATGCTTTTTGTGGGGATTAAATGAGGAAATGAAGGCAAAAACATGGTGCAATACATATAATAAATACATTATATAAGTGGTATTTTATTCTCTTCTGGGTCTCCCTGCTTCCCTAAGCCTTATCAAATCCTAGAATATTATCTCAAAGCCTGTGTGTGTGTGTGAATCTGTAATAACAGAAAATATAAAAGTCGCTTAATGAAATAATAGTGGATTCATGGAAATCATTCTGGGGTCTCCTGTGCCCTCTCTGTCAGAGAGAATGCCCTCTTAGTCCACTCCTTGTTGCCTTGCAGTTAAGAAGCTTTTGAGATAGATGCAAACAATAGCATCAACAGAGGTATAATTTTCTTCCATCCTTTTTAATTAGCTGTGATCCATAGGGCTTTATAAGTGGTTACAGAGTCAGGGAAGGCAGGAGGGGCAGAAACTCACCATTTGAGTTCCTGGGATAAAGTAGCACTTACTGGAAACCATTCTGAGAATCTGGGTAAAAGATGCTGTGAGGTTTTCTCTCCTCTCTTTTAAAAACAAACCTCTGTCTGTTTGCATTGCCAATTCCAGCCTAGAAAATTGGCATGAATGCTTTAAGGGTGGGAAGAAGAAAGTATAAATTTTATAATTGTGCTAGAACATAGGTGCATGAGTCAGGAGGTCTTTGCTTTGCACTACCACAAACTATGTGTGTGTGTGGGGAGGGGTATCCTTTAAGTCTCAATCTTTCTGACCTTAGTTTTCTTATTTGTAAAATGGGAGTTGGAAAAAAAATATAGTTTTTATTTATAAAATGTCTATCATTGCAGAGCCTCACAACAATGCTGCAAAGTAGGTATTTATATGCCCAAATTGCAAATCAGGAAACTGAGACTTGGAAAGTTTAGTTGCCTCAAAGATACAATGCTTGGAAACAATGGAACCAAGCATTCATGGATATAGGTCTTTCTGAGTTCTTCCACTCCATCATAAGACCTCTCAACTTGAAAACCCCTTCAAATGCCATACATGTTATCATCTATATACCTGTGAGTTGTTGGGTGATTAGAGGCTGAAAAGTGACACATATGGGTTCTTTTCTAACTTTATTTTTATTGTCGACACTATTATAGATGTCCCATCCCCCCCTCCTGCCCCTTTGCCCACCTCCACTCAGCCACCCACCCTCTTCCTAAGCTCTGGCCATCACCACACTGTTTCTGTGTCTATGTGTCTGCATATATGCTCTTTGGCTAATCCCTTCACCTTTTTCCACATATAAGTCCTTAAACCTTTTTCATCATTCTTGTTTATCTGGCATAACAGAAATAAACTAAAAATTCTGGTTAGCTAACCATCATACATATTACATGTAGATGTTCACTTTCCAAAGAATTAGAAAAATTAATTTAAGAATTCAGGATTTCTCAACCAATGGACAACAGAGCCCAAAAGAGTCACAAAATTTTTATAAGGAGTCCAAAAATCTGTATACCCATTAAATATTATCTATAAATTGGAAAAATAATGGCTTAGCAATATATAAATTAGTATTTTCAAATGTATGGGTACAGCTCCATAAATGTTAATGTGTGTGTCTCTTTATGTGGTATTTTTATCCACCTAACATCTGAGCTAATTTTTAAAGGGCCTATGCTATTCATTTTAGCTTTAGTATCATGTTTTTTCTCATTTAAGAGATACCAGAGTGTAACTATTACCATGTATCACACACTTCTTAATGTTAAAAATTACTCCGGAGTCTAAGATGAGTTACAAACTGCTTCTTTACTTATAATATTTCAAGGGACTTTAAAATATGTTGTCTCATTTAAGTCTTACAATCAAATCAACAATCATCATAGCTCCTCTGAGAGAAAAATACTTTCTAGTTACCTTTCTGCCTCATTGCATTCGGGGGAAAATGGGGATTTACTACCTTTCCATTTTTGATCTGTTTTGTGCTCTGAGGGTTATAGTCAATAAATTCTGAATGCAACGAAAAATAGATCCCAACTAGAGGTGAGAGAGCTTCGCTTCAGAAGCAGTCAAATCAACACGGGCAGAGAATATCACAGGCACCCAAGTTCCTCTCCTTCAGAGGTTCAGCTTGGCCAGTGGGATTGCTCGTAACCCTGTGCAACATGCAGGAAATTCCACCACGCCCCTCACCAATTTTCACGAAGCACCTTGTTGAGATGCTATGAAGCCACAACCAAATCTAGAAACCAGAGCAGGAGAAACTTGTCATTGCTGGTGACCTGTCCCCTTTGAAAAACATTTTGGCTAAAATGAATACACTACGCAGAAGATGATGAAGAAAGCTGTTGCTTCCTCAGCATGAGCAAGAAATATAGTCCTTTCAAATCCAAAGACCATAGCCATCGCTATAGACTGAATGTTTGTGTCCCCCAAAATTAACATGTCGTAAGCCTCATCCCCATTGTGATGGTGTATGGAGGTGGGACCTTTAGAAGGTGATTAGGACATAAGGGTAAAGCCCACATAAATAGGATTAGGACCCATGTAAAAGAGATCCCAGAGAGCTTTCTCACTCCTTCAGATATGTGAGGACACAACAGGATGAACCTTCTATGAACCAGAAAGTGAGCCATCACCAGACAATGATTCTGCTAGCACCTTGATTTTGAACTTCCCAGCCTCCAGAACCATGAAGAATAAACATTTGTTATTCAAGCCACCCACTCTAGGGTAGTGCGCTACAGCAACTCAAACTGACTAACAGTCATGCAGTTTCAAATCCAGCTTCCCAGAGTCTAACTCCCTGAAGTAAGCATTTGCAATTCTTTATCCATCAGGAACTTGGATAGATTAGATGTCTGGTCCAGTGGTTTTTATGAAAACTCACTATGCAATTTTCAACTTATTTGTGTCTTGAGGTCTGTCACAGAGAGCCAGGGTCTAATAAGAAACACCCAATATTCTATGAGAGACAAGAAAAACTTCAATAACCACACAGATGAAATATTAATTCCCCATTGAGGGGAAAAATACTTATCTAAAAGCCTCCTGGGCTTCAGATCACACAGTTATTATTCATTGTATTATTTGCAGAACATTTTTGCCTCCGTGATTCTGTTTAATCCTCATGATGGCAATCCAAGGAAATGGGTATTGTATGAGCATCCTTTTTTTAAAGATGAAAAATGAGACAACACAGAACAGATACTCTGAGAGGTGACTTTGTTTGGGCAAAAGCAAGTCAAGGTTTTGGTGTTCTGGTTTCTTTAGTTCTATTGTACCTAATGTTTGCTCTCTGCCTTCAACCATCTCTGACTTTTCCTCAGTGTGGGTAGAATTGCTCTATTGTCTACAAACCCTCTTTCTATGCTCTCTTATACATTACCTATTGCCACTTTTCAGTGTCTTGAACTGAAATAAGTAGATTTCCTCCCTTACTTTTGTTGAAGGCCAGTGGTTAGCACTGTTTCCTCGGATTTGACATTGATGGCTATCCATTTACAGTAATATATGGCTTGTCTGGAGTTCAGGCAAATTGTAAGGAAGACAGTGTAGTGTGAGAAAAAGAGCATCTTTCTAAGAGTCAAGAGGCCTGGATTCCAGCCACGCCAAGCCCACTTACTAGCTGGAGGACACTGGGTGAGTTGTTAAAACTATTGAGCCTCAACTCATCTTTAAGATAGGAATCATATTATCTCATCTCCATCACAGAGTGGTGGTGAGAGTTATTAAACTAAAATGAGGTCAGAGATATCAAAGTACTTTACCAATTGTAGATAGCTTCAACTGGAGAAGGAATATAACCATTTCATACCAGGGATCATAGATCAAATGTCTTCCAGGGCTACCTGGGCTACTAAGGAGTGGGGCAGGCACGTCTAGTAGAATTGTGAGTGGTGGGACTAGAACCTACCAAGGAGCACAGGGCCTAGCAAAGACATTCTGTTTTAATTACATAGTAATAATAATCTGCTAGCCAATCCAGACACACCTGCTGGACAAACTGGGTGTGTGGGACACTCGTTTGTGAATATCATTTCCACTGTAATACATCCCAAGCTGTGGATACAGATCCCCCCCCCACACCAAACATTACCTATCACCTTAAAAACAATGCCATGTACATCCAGATAGTAGTATTTTTAGTGTAGGGCTCTACATGAATGTGTAGGTAGATGCCATTGAAATTAATAAAGCAAACATATATTCAAAAGCATAAGCAAATTCATATTACCTTTTTGTCAGTGTACAGTTCTCAGCCAATGGACATGAAACTATTCTCATGGTAAATAGGGAGAAGGTACATCATTTTTTCTTTGTTTACCTTGAAGGGGAGTTTCATACATGTAGAGGTTGGGAAACAAATCTAAAATATTTTCAAAACTACAATAGACAACCCAAAGGATACAAGTATAACCAGTTACACAATCAAAACAGAAGAGTCCTCTTGGGATGGCCTCAGGATCTCATGCTAACCTGGATGGGCAGGGAAAGTGAGAGAAGACATTTGATCTATCCTATCTAATAAAAGAGTAATATGCAAATTGACCATCACTCCAACACACAAGATGGCCACCCCCATGTGGACAAATATGGCTGCCCCCATGTGGACATAAGATGGCCACCACAAGATGGCCTGCAGGGGAGGGCAGTTGTGGGCAATCAGGCCAGCAGGGGAGGGCAGTTAGGGGTGACCGGGCTGGGAGAGGAGGACAGTTGGGGGAGACCAGGCCTGCAGGGGAGCGCAGTTAGAGGTTACCAAGCCAGTAGGGGAGGGCTGTTGGGGGGACCAGGCCTGCAGGGGAGGACAGTTAGGGGCGACCAGGTTGACAGGAGAGGGCAGTTAGGGGTGACCAGGCCTGCAGGGGAGGGCAGTTGGGGGCGATCAGGCTGGAAGGGAGGACAGTTAGGGGTAACCAGGCCTGCAGGAGAGGGCATTTAGGGGTTACCAAGCCAGCAGAAGAGGGCTGTTGGGGGGACCAGGCCTGTAGGGGAGGGCAGTTAGGGGCAATCGGGCCAGCAGGGGAGCAGTTAGGCATAATCAGGCTAGCAGGAGAGTAGTTAGGGGGTGATCAGGCTGGCAGGCAGAAGCAGTTACAGGCAAACAGGCAGGCAGGTAGGCGAGCAGTTGGGAGCCAGCAGTCCTGTATTGTGAGAGGGATGCCCAACTGCTTAAATGGACAGTCGGACATCCCTTGAGGGGTTCCAGATTGGAGAGGGTGCAGGTTGGGCTGAGGGACACCCCCTCTCCCATGCATGAATTTTGCGCACTGGGCCTCTAGTGTTATTTATAAACACTGTCTCACCAGCAACCATGTGACTGGAAGACTCTCTTGGTGTGGGGACACAGCAAAGGCACACACCACACAAAGCAGGCTTCACATTCATGTAGAGTGCTAGAAGGCCCTGTATACACATGACCTGAGTGTATATACACACACACAGACACACACACACACACATCCCTGAGCTATAATCTGCACACTTCTCTGTATGGAATATGTCACACTGTACACTGGTCTTAAACCTTGGAACCTGTAAATGTTGTTTTATTTGCAAAGAGGGTCTTTACAGATGTGATTAAGTTAGGTATCTTCAAGTGGGGAGATTATTCTGGTTACCCATGTGGGCCCTAGATGCAGATCTCTCTTTCTCTCTCTCTCTTTCTCTGTCTCTCTGACTGACACACACACATACACACACAAGAGGTGATGTGTGAAGACTGAGTAAAGGGAGATTTGAAGATGCCGGCCTTGAAGCCTAGAGTGGTGTGGCCCCAAGCCAAGTACTGCCAGCAGCTACAAGAAGCTGGAAGAGAAGGAACAGATCTCCTCTGAAGCCTATGGAGGGAGTACGGCCCTGCTAACACCTTCATTTCCACTCAGTGAACTCATTTCAGACTTCTGCCCTCAAAAACTGTTGAGAGAATAAATTTCTGTTGCTTTAGCCACCAAGTTTGTCACAGTTATTGCAGCAGCCTCAGGAAATGAGCACAATATCTCTCCTAAACACACATTCTACAAATGCACATTGTACAGCCTTATCGAATATACTGCAACTACTAATGCACAAAGCCCTAATCCACAAGAAACACATTTCCCTGAAAAAACCCCATATATGTACCTTACAAAATGGCATCACAGTCCATCTAGTTGCTCCAAAATCTGAGTGTTCTCTTCAGTTTCTCTTTTCCCTTTAAATCTTACATAGTCCATTAGGGAGTGTTGCCAGATCTACCTCCAAACTATCCCTAATCGTTCACTTCTCTCCACCTCCCCTGCTCCCATCCTCCTCCAAGTCATCACCACTTCCTCCCAAACACTGCATTCGCCTCCATTAGGTCCCTCTGCTACCATCCCTGCCTCCCAACAATGATCTCCAGACAACACACAAAGTGGTCTTTTAAAATCCTTACTGGGATCATTTTCCCCCTTACTTTAAATCCTTCCAACATGGTTTCTCAATTATTCCAAATTAATTTTCTTACCATTTCCTACAACGCACTATAGGACCTGACCCCCCTGTCCCTCTCTTTGGCTTTGTTTACTCCCCCACATCTCCATTCTTCACAAGTCCACGCACAATAGCCTCTTTCTGCTCAGGAAACGTGCCCAGCTCGCTTCTGTCTCAGGGCCATCGTGTCTGCAGTCCCCATCTCCTCAGAGCCTCATCCCCAGGTATTCACTTGACTGTCCCTTCACATCATTTAGATTTCAGCTTAAATATCTCTTCCTTGAAGAGAATGTCACTGACTACCCCAATCATTACCTATTTTGTTTTCTTGACAACAGTACCATTTTAAAATTTCTGGGTATTCATTGATTTAGTTGCTTCTTTTCCCTCACCTCTCCCCACAAATACAATAAGGGCAATGACTGTGTTTAGGTCACCAGTAGGTTTCCAGGGTCTAGAATACAACAGGGCTAGCATACATCAGTCAATCAACAAATATTTATCAATTTAATGAATGGCTCACAATCTTGGCTTGCTATCCGAATTATATGTGAAGACTGCTAAAATGACCAATTTCATGAATTTCTAGGCAGGGTGGTCCCACAATGAATATTTTGAAAGAACCTCATATGATATGATAGATAGGATTTTAGCTGACTTAAATGCCTCATTCAATGTGAAAATCCCCTGTATACAGGCCCACACCCCATACCTATCTTCTTCTCACACATATCTTCCATTCCAGACATCATGTATTCTTTATGCTTTTTCTGTGTTTATTACGTACATGCATATACAAATACAGCATTTGCTGATCTTTATCTGGTAATTATTATTATAACAAAACTACCATGTTTCAGGGACTGTAATTGCTGTGCTGAAGACAGACCCAGTCCCACCTCTAAAGAGCTCACAGCCTCCAGTCTCCAAAGTATATCTTGCAATCCAAGATGGCAGTGTTATGAAAGAAGTGGAAGAGATACAGATGAGAGGGCAGGAGACTGTGAGGCTGACAAAGTCATATATAAACTGAAGCAAGCAATGCATGATCTGTGTCATAAAGAATATGTTATCTAGGTTGGAAGGGGAGGATAAAATGGGAACGTTTTTACACAGAATGTGCATGAATAGAGAGCTAGGGTTGATGAGCTGGGACTTCTCTGGTTTGTCATCCCCATATTATACTATACAGCTTGGGACAGAGGTAGCCCATCTCCCTTCCAGCTCTGGGGCCACTGAGCATCATAGAAAGCCATGCACCACTCAGCAGTCACTGCCAAACCAGCCTGGATAGAAAGGGTTTGCCTCCCCTGTCTCCTTCATTTGAGGGGAAATCTTGCCTGAGGCACGAGCAAAGCTTCAAATTGATGTAATTTGAAATTTCAAACTGCCGGATGCAGCTTTGCTTCCGACTGCCATCTGCTTTTCCAGCATGCAATGACACCGAGCCTGTTTTTATTGTGTTTGCTCAACCAAGTCCACCAGTAAAATATTAATAATTTCCCCAGTGCCTGGGCGGTCCGCGTGCTTGGGATGATATCCGAACATTCATCAAGCTCATCAAAGTTATGAGCAAAATCATCTTTCTCTTTAAGCAGAAGGGGAGGGGGGAATCTGAATTTTTATTATTCATGCATAACCCTGACACTTTTAGCTTTCTCTGCAGAAGAAAAGGAAACAAGTGTATTGCTCCTGGCCCCAACAATAGGTACATTTTCTTTATAAAGATATACTTTTCTAGCCAAGCAAGGCAATAAGTAATTGGTGGATCCCAGTAAGATGAGACAGAAAGTGGGTACCATCCTAAGGCCTCTTTCCTGTGCTCTTCACATGCAATGAGACCCCAAGTCCTATCAAGTCTATCATTATTCCTGAATGTCCCTTTCTTCTCATTCCCATTGCCACTGTTTTCGTTTAGACCCTTACCAGGTCATCTGGATTAACCCAATAAGCTGCCTCTGGTTTCCTAATACTCCCTAAATCAGTTTCCCTTTCCTCTGCTAAACAATCCCCTGATGCAACGTACCCAGCAGGGTATGCACAGGAGAGATCCGCAGAGCATCCTATGACACAGTGCCCTGGCATTGGCATAGTTCCAGAAATGGTTATTATGGTCACATGTTAAAAAATAACAGATCTCCCTGGTTGACCTCTGTCCTCATCAGAGGCATTCCTAGCCTCTTCAGGGAAAGAAAAAATAGATTTACTCCACTGTTTTCTTCCAGGTTGTTTCCAGGGAAGAATGGCTTCTGTCCTCCACACTGCACATAAGAGGCTGAGAGCGCAGAAAGTAGGACATCTGAGGCTGAGGTGAAAGGCTGGTTCTGCCACTCCTAGCTACATGAATCTGGGCAACTCACTTAACTGCTTTGTGTCTTAAATTTGATAATCTCTAAAGTGAGCATGATAATAAGTACCTATGTGTAAACTGCAGATAAGATCGAAAGACGCAATAAGTGTTGAGCACTAAGACTAGCACTTGATACACAATAAACACTCAGCAACTGAGTACTCACTCCAGTGTATACAGATCTCTGAAAGTAGGTGTGCACATGCTTAAAAGGGACCACAGATTCTCAGCAGGTTGTTTTGCCTGCCTGGAGTTCTCTTCATCCATTGTTGTCCATCTGGAGGTGTTGCTGAAAGGCCACCTCCTTTAGGATGCCTTGAAGGGGAGTGGAGTGATATTTGGGGTCTGACACTCTTGGCTTTCACTTCAACATTTTCACTTTCCATCTGCATAGTGATGAGTAGGTTGATTGACCCACCAGAGTCTCATTTTAACCATCTGCGAAATGGGGATGAGATTACCCTCCTTGAGGGGTGGTTGTATGTCCACTTGACACATTTCACTTCTCTAAATGCTGTCTCTTAACCACTATTGTGGGTGGAAATGGATTAATCCCTCTGCTGGACTCCTAAGATGTTTGCACTTCTCTTATAGCCACAGGCACCTTACTTTCTGAATGAAAAGTTGGGACTTGTTCATATCTTGCCTTGATTATTTGGAGCTTGCCTGACTAGTGCCTCTCTGTCCATGTATTCTCTAGTTTCCTATTTACTCAGGGCTATCTCCTAAAAATACAAATCTGATCAATCTCCCCTCAAGAGCAAACTCTGATTGAATCTCATTATCTATAAACCAAATTCAAACTGCCTGGAATAATATTTAAGGTTCTTGGCATCCTGCCCAAGCTCACTGTGCCAACCCCAACTCTAGTCACTACCCCATTCTGTGAGTATGCATTGCTCCCACTGTCCCCAGAACAAGCCATGCCTTTTAGGTGGTGGTTCAGGAGCCGCCTCTACCCAGAAGGCCCTGCTGTTACCTCCTCACCAACTGAAATCCTACCCCAACTTCTAAGGCCCAGCTGAACCACCCCCTTTCCCAAAGCCTCTCATAATCCCCATTCTATCCATGCCCCCATCCAAGAACTGGAAAAATTGTGTTATTTAAACAGGAAGACCAAAATTTCAGAGCCAACAATTAGCAATTGGTAGAGGTGGGTCTCAAAGCCAAATATTCTGATTCGAAATGTTTTTAATGCCCATTACTAGTATTGCCACCGACCCCCCTCCTCCCCCCCCCATGCTGGTTCTCTCTCTACCTTCCCCAAGACCCTCATAGGCCTACTAGTATAATAACCAGGAGCTCCAGAATTCTCAGATACTGTACATGTCTGAAATGTTAGCTATATAGGGTCATTCGCTTCTTTTTTGTGGTTGTTGTTGTTAATCCTCACCTGAGGATATTTTTTCCATTGATTTTTAGAGAGAGTGGGAGGGAGGGAAGAAGGGGAGAGAGAGGAAAAAGAGAGAAACAGTGATGTGAGAGAGACAGATCGATTGGTTGCCTCCCACACCTGTCCTGACCCTGACTGGGGCTGGGGATTGAACCTGCAACCCAGGTACATGCCCTTGACCAGGAATTGAACTCATGACCTTCGAGGTTACAGGCCAATGACTGAGCAACACCCACCAGGGCCATTAGCTTCTTTTGATTCCCCTTTCATTTCTGACAAATGTGTGATGAAATGAGCATTCTCACACATTGGGGGCAGAAATGTAAGTGAGTAGGACTTTTGGAAAGCAGTTTGGCTGGGTATATTAAGAGTCTGCAAAATATTCATACTCTTTTACATAGTCATTCCTTTTCTGTAAATCTCTTTTAAGAATCTAATCAAAAGCAACTACACACACACACACACACACACACACACACACACACACACACACACACAGGGTGATACTACAAGGAAGGACTGGAATCAACCTATAAGCCTGAAAATACAAACGTGGCAGTGGTTAGGAACTTCATTCTAGAACCTGAGAAAACAAAAAACAACCACTACTTCTTAATAGTCATGCTATCTTAGGTAAGTTATTTAACCTTTCTGTGCATTAGATCCCTCATCTCCATATTTGTCTCTTTAAAGGGATAATAGCAGAACCGGACTTCACAGAGTTACTGTGAGGACTGAATGAGATTTTACAAAGAAAGAATTTAATTCAGAGTCTACTGCACTGCAAGCCCTCCATAAAGATGAGCTATAAATAAGAAGTACTAGCAGCAGCAAGAGGGGGAGGAGGAAAAGGAGAGGAAGAATAATTAGAAGAGACAGCCATTGGTTAGAAAATTATGCCGTTAATAAACATTATGTTTACAGGGTTTAAATTAATAATATGGAAAATGAATTAATGATCAGTGAAAAACCAGGATTCTAAATTCTATGTATAGTAATAATCTAATAAAAAATTTTAAATCTTAGAAAAATGCTAGAAGAAGTTGTACATAATATTAGCAGTAGGTATACCTCAGTGATGAGACTATATATGTGTGTGTAGGGACTGTAATTCTTCAATGTCTTGTAGATATATGTATACTAGTGTGTGTATATATAGTATATATATGTATATATCTATGTATATATATGTAGATATAGATATATATGTATATGTATATGCTGTGTGTACCTATCCTTGCTCAAACAGTAACACCAATACCCTGAAAAATATGGCAAAAATCATGTTCTAATTTTTTCTTCATCTCTCGTGTCCCCTGATATGAACTCAATACTGAGCCAATGAGCCTTCTTGACTGAACAGGCAGTAACATCTGTAAAATGGGGCCATGCATGCCATGGGTGCTCTGTAAAGAGGACATGACTTATTTTACTGAAGATGCCAGGATGGTGCCTAACACAGAATACTGTTCGGTAAAGATGAGTTTCCTTTCCCTTGCCCCACTTACCTTTCTACTTTATTTTAAAATGTCTCTCCTGGTTGGCAAGGAAACTATGTGGTTCTGAGAGCCCTTTCTGTCACTGGCCTCTAGGGAACAGCCTACCACAATGTGCACTTGGATCAGCTGTCCACAGGACTTTGATGAGAGGAACACGGGTCCAGAGACAAAGGCTACTGACGAGCTCCATATTGGCCACTGTGAGGTCTGAGCACAGAGGAGGGTAAGATTTAAGGTCTACCCTCTGCTCTTTGAAAGTGCTCCCGTGTCCCTCTGTGAGAGCTAGCTCTGGCAATCGAGTAAAAATTCAAGCCCCCAAATTGCAGGTGATGGAAAATTCTCTTCCATCTGTGATAGGGCTCATTTTTTGCCCCAGAGCCCTGGATCACAGTGCTGTGTTCTACCTACCAGGGAGCTCTTCCACTAATATAAAAAACTTGTTTCAGAATACAGAGTTCGGCTCTTTCCTCGGGTCTGGTGTGGGTTTACCCTGGTGGTCAGTTTAAGTTAGATCTAACCCTTTTTTCATTTAGTTATTCAGCATTGAAGTGGGCAGTTACCATGCACCAGACGTTGGGAATGCAAAGGTGAATTGCCATTTAGATCTCAACCTGTTGTAGGTAAAGCACCCATATTAAGCAAAAGCGTCAGCTGTGCGGTTCATTTAAATGACCACTGTGCTTTGCTAGCCTGTCTTTGACAGAGGTAGAACAGGAACCGCAGCTAGGGAATCAAATCATTCAAAACCTGAGCTCCATTCCTTCTTAGGCATCTGACTTTGTGTTTGTTTCTTTATAAAATGCAACAGCAAGCGGGTGTCAGGATGAGAGCTAGTCTGAGTACTAAGTATATCACTTAACAAGCCCATTGTCTGACTCAACAAACAGTGGTTAATATTACAGTTGTAGTTTCAGTATCTTTAAGAAACTCTGCTGCAGATAAGGAAGAAGGTATGCACCTCCTCTTTCCTAAACTGCCTTCAAGAGAACAAAGTTATCTACTATCATTATGTCAGAAGGCTCCCCAGTTTTCCTTACACCCATTCATGGCCGTCTATTCCTGGTTACTGATTTTAATTTCTGTTTCATTAGTTCAATTCTCGCACTGCCTCCCTTCAAAGAGGATGGAGCAGAAAGCCAGAGGAGAATTATCCTTTCTTCAGAGCCTGTTCGTGCCAGGTACTGTGTTGATCACTTTCACCAACATTTTCTCATGTAATTTCCATGGCTGGGCTCCAGGCAGGCATCATGGTCCTGCTTTGCCAAGAGGGAAGGGGGCTCAGAATGGGGGAGGGACCCAAGTCACAGAGCTCTTACATTGTGGAGCTGGCTTGCAGCCAGGTCTGTGTGGCTACAAATCCCCACTCTTACAGTGCACCCTGAGGCCTCTTGTCCATCCTCATTACTCAATTAGGTCATTGGCCATTCTTCCTAAGGAAGGCAAAACTGAGAGATAAGCCTTCCAAAGCTCAATGTCCCTGAGCCAGATTCCTGACACCCAAGATGCACATATCCACGAAATCTGAAATCAGTAGCTGAGAGAGGCCTTGCCCTTTACATGTGAAATTAACACAGAAGCCTTGAGGGCTTGAATGTCATGGCCAGGCCCACACAGAAGGCTTGTGTGGAGGGAGAACCAGAAAGGGTCTCTTCCCAAACATGAGCATAATCTCTGGATGTAAAGCCAACCAACCAACAGTTGCGTGTACACATACATAGAAACAACTCCTAGAAAGCTATTTATCAAAGTATTCAATGGGCTATCACTGGGTGGTAAGACGAAAGATTCTTTTTACTTTAAATAAATTTTTAAAATCAAGCGAACTGAAAGATTCAGGGGGAGAAATCTGGCCAACATGTTCTGGGCATTGAATGAGGGGAATCCCAGGCGGCCGATGAGCTCACTGGGCAGAACACGGGCCTAGAACTGCCTTCCAAAGTACAAGCATGAATGCTAAACAGCTCCCCAGCAGCCAGAAATAGGAGCAACAGAGGCTCATAGGCAATGAAAGAACAGGGCAGTGAGGGCACAACTGAACTTGTCATACCAAAGTAAGAGTTGCCAAGGAGGACCCCAGCCCCACTGTTCTGGTGGGAGGGATATCACTGTCACTCGTCAGCAGCTGGAGGCTCACTCACACAGAAACCCAAAAATAGAATGTCTCCTAAGCACTTTCTTTCTAAATTCTCCTTGTAGACGCCTCCTTATTCTTTCGTAATCACCTCAAAGCAAGCCTCAGTAAAGTACTAAAGTACATTCAAAGCAATTAAGAGAGTCTATCTACAGTGAGCCCAAAATATGTTTGCAGTGGCTCTCAGGGAGATGGCTCAGTGTACATTTTCCCCAGAATGGTGTTATTTATGTAAGGAAAGTGCTGCTCTTTCCCAGAGTATAAGCACACATGCGCACACATGCACATACATGCACACACACACATTTACTATGATAAATGGATGTAACATCTCAAAAGTGAAATATTGTGCTGTGGGTTACAAGCCAAAGCAAGGCAGCGCCGCTCCAGTAAGCACTTATCAATTGTAGCAAACAATATCAAGAAACAGAAGCTCACCCTGGCAAAACAGCAGCTGCAAGATTGCAGGGCTCAGGACTAGCTTCAGAACAGAAAAATGAAAACAACCAAATCCACTGCTTCCACTATTCTGCTAGATCTCCAGGGTGGTCTCGTGTTTCTAATTAATATCTCCCACTAATTATCTTCACGATGGTAAGTATGCAAAATGCAAAACTCACCCTTTTCTTCTGCAGGGAGCTGGAGCTGCTGCGGTGGGGAGAGGAAGAAGGCTGGGCAGCTTCATTGTGATGCAAAAGAATGCAACAATTAAGAATATAATTTTGGAAGATGTCAGCAGCCTAATTACTCATAGGGCTTCTAGCAAATTAAGCAGTAGGTGAATTAGCTCATTTAATGAGATCTTAGAGTTGGGAGGCAAGGTGTTTTTACTTTGCATTTGAGAAACACATTTCCCAACTACATGTTAGTAATTTGGGCATTCCAACAGGTTCTGCAAAAAGCATGAAGGTCAGTTGCTTAAAAGGGTCTGGGAGTCAGTTAAATTGCATTTCTCTGCTCTTTGTCTAACATCTTTTCCCCCTCTCCTTTTTCTCTTTCCCAATGCAATTGTTCAACTTGAAAAGAGCATATACACTAATATAAGAGTAAGATGCAAATTGACCATACCTTCGCAACGCTCACCCACCAATCAGGAGTGAGTATGCAAATTAACCCAACAAAGATGGTGGGTTAATTTGCATATGCAGGCGGCAAGCGTTCCACACCGCCCCAGCCATTCTGGGTCTGTGGGCAGCATGGGAAGGCAGAAAGGTGGCTCCGGCCAGAGCAAAGGTGGTGCCGGCAGCCAGGGGAAGGAAGGCCCATTCTTACACAAATCTTCATGCATCGGGCCTCTAGTAGTTCAATAAAGCAACTTTAGAATATACAGCTTTCAGGGCAGGGTTAAAGGAGAAATTGGACTGAAAACCTGCTTTAGTATCTTTCTACCAGTCTTGTTTCTGTATCTGTAATATGAAAATAATGACACCCATATTATAACTTTTGTGTTTACTAGTCAAATTCCTTTATAATATGGCATTTCTTGAAGACAGGGAATATGTGATTTCATCCCTATATTCTACAACCTATCAATGTGCCTGGAACATATTATATACTTAGTAATAGCCTAAATAGAAATTATTAATTTTAAAAGAATGGCTGAGTGAATGACTGGTGTGAGGATTCGATGAGAAAAAAACAAATTGGTTTCTAGTATGGTTCCTTAGTAGACTCAAAAATGAAAAGGGGGAAAAAAGTGGCTGTGAGTAGCAGCTACTCTGGGCTTTATTGGGCTTTGGAAGAAGAAGTCATCAGCGTTCTCTGGGCAGAGTTGTCCACTGACTCCATAGGGGAGAATGGGAAAAGACCTGTGGCCAGTGTTCTTCAGCCACAAACACAGAAACTCAAATGCTGTCCACCACCCAGGGGCTCCGTGTACTCAGAAAGCATGTCAACAGCATAGCCAATCAAACCCTGTGCTTGAGCCTGCACTGGAGGCTTCCCATCAATCACATAAGCATGCTGTATCCTAATAACCCTGTAAGGAGGGTAGTGTTACCCTTTCTTTTTCTAAATGAAGAAACTGAGGCTCAGAGATGACCCAGTTTGTTCAAATTAATGCACAGTTGATCATGCATATTCCCAGGCAGTGCCCTTCACACTTGACCCAGAGACCAGCAGAGGACTCACCACACTGTCCTGATGACTCTCAGCTCCCAGCAGCCCAGGAGTTACAAGAGTGAGGAAGGGAAGGAGACCCTGGCCTCACCCCCTACCCTGGCTTCTCTCCAGTCTCCCTGACAGAGGGCCATGTGTTCTCTGACACTCGCCCTTCTCTTCTAGTGGGAAATGGGGTCCAGAGGTGAGACACCCCAATTTTTAAAGTTCCCCTTTGTGACACAGAGCAGGAGGCCTCCTGCCTTTGAACTTCATGGAGAACTGTCTTCCAAAGCCATTTCCTGAGTCTGCCTCCAAAGCCACGTCTTGTCCATGGCTCTCTTACACCTTGGAAGGCCTTTAGCAACTGTTCCTTTTACTTGCGTTGTAATTAACTACCATTTATTGAATATTTACTACATGCTGGGCACAGGGATTTACAGGTATTATCTTATTTAAGCCTCACCCAAAACCCTGGAGAGTTAATGTTATTATCCCTAAGTCCTAGATAAGGATACTGAGGGCTAGAGTTTAAACTGTTCAAGGTCACTCAGTTTGTAAGGGGTAGAGCTGAGACTCCACATGAGGTTTCCCAACTCCAAGTCCCACGCACAGACTGTTCAGTATTGCCTTTCTTGAATGGCTGTGTTATGAAAATTTCTTTTGTGAATAGAACTAATATCTTTATTTCAGGAACTTCCGTCTACTGGCCATGGTTCTCCCTCTGGAACCACACATAACAAGTGGGCTCTTTTTACAGGCTGCTCCTCAGGTAATGGGAACTCAGCCCCATAACCAGCCTCCGTCTCTTCACTAATAGGAGAGAAAACTGACAGTTGGGTGGCCTCACTGAGCTTGGGGCCAGGTGAGTACAGGTGAGTACTTACAAGTACGGTTGCTCCCAGAAGAGACTCACTGGTGTTAAAAATGAAGATGCCCTAGAGAAGCACAGACCACGCATGTGAGGCAACTGTCTGCTTCAGCTTCCTGGGCAGAGTGGGGAGGAAACCAAACTCTTGCCCTCATCTGGGCTGAGCTCGCCACGGAAGAGACTCCTGAGGTGACCTAAGCAGAGCAGAAAATGCAGAGCCTGTGCCATCACAGGGACTTGGTTCCCATTCTGAATCCTCACTCACACATCAATGGCTGTGTCATCTTGGGCAAGTCACTTAAACTCTCTGAGCTTCCTTTCCTTCTAGTGGAATGCATCTCAGTTAGGGGGTTTGAGGATTGCAGATGACCATGTGGGTAAAATTCCTGGCACATGGCAGGTACTCAGGAAACTTGAGTCCCTTCCTCTTGAGAGGAGCCCACAAAGGGAGCTGGGATTAGGTTTCTGTCACTGAGAGTCTTTTTCCCCTCAGTCCTCCTGTCTTCTAATGAGGTGGAATCCCTGGCCTTTTACCTGCAACTTGGCTGATCCAGTCCACAAGTTTTCTGGTGGAGAAGTCGGGTGGGGCTGAGGGGAATTGAGAGAGATGGAGTGGGGACCATAGTACTCCCAACACTTCCAATTGCACAGCCAAAGTACTCTGGAGCCTCTTCACAAAGTGAAATGAATATACGCACAATTTGAGAACCATCAGGTATCCCCAGTATTGGCTTCTGCTCCGTGCAGCTGAGAAGTAAAGCTGACTTCAACAGACTCAGTGCAGGCCCTTCCATCTCCACATGTCAGGAGCCTGGTTTCCACTCGAAAAGCATTTCAGAGGTCATCTAAAGACCCCATGCTGCCCTCCATGAGGAAAACACAGACTCTGCAGTTGGGTAGGCCTGGCCCAAGTCTTAGCTCTGCTACATACGTGCATCATTTGACTCTGGGCAAGTTACTTACATTCCCTGTGCCTCAGTTCACCCCCGATGAAACTGGGAAATGATGCTAACACCTCATAGAGTAGACGTGAAGATTAAATGGGTTAATATAAGAAACAGCACCTGACATGTAGCTGCTCTCTCAGGGGCCTCTGGCTGGAGCCCCCACACCCTGGAGGTACTTCCCAACATGCCTTCTTCACTTTGTCATCAGCGGGAAGCCCTTTGCCAACCATATGAGAAACAAATGACACACAAAAAAGAATAAAAGAACCACCTGCTTTCAGTGATAATAAACTTTCAAAACATCCTGCAAAGGGTCCATATAGGATGGATCCATTAACAGGAAAATTTAATAAATTCATAATTAAACACATTTTACAATGTGGTTTCTTTAAGGGCAATTTCAGCAATTAAAGAACTTGAAAGAGAAAAAGATGTATACATAGGGAACATTACTGGCAATGAAATAAAAGTCAGAATTTGTGCTTATGAAAAAAAAAGAAGGAGAAGGAGAGGAAGAGGAAGAGGAAGCGGAAGAGGAAGCGGAAAGAGAAGGAGAAGGAGAAGAAGGAGAAGGAGAAATAGAAGAAATAATAAGCAGGGCTGATTAAACCAATTTTCCCTTTGACTCCAACAAGTGTCCTGCCCAGGTGGCACAGCCAGTGAAAGATGAAGCCAGGACTAGGAGCTCAATGTCATGACACCTAGGTAGCTGTCCTTCTGCCACACCAGGATGCCCTCACCTCTGACTTTCTTCTTACTCCATTTCTTTGAACAGAAAGGTTTTGATGGAACCACTAACAACATATATAAACCTTGGAGCAGATATCCATTTTTAACGCTGGAAGGAACACATTAAGATGTCAAACTCCGGGCTGCTAAATGAGCATCTGGAGCCCACACATGGGGCACCGGGGACTGGAGGCTCAGGGAAGTAATTGCCACAAATAAGACTCAACTGGACATTGATTTATTCAGTCTGTTTGCTTGATTTCCGCTTTGAGCTTGTTCAATCTGCTATTCCTCTCTGTCGTGCCTTCCCAGGAACATGACCCCAGCTCATTTGGATGGAAATGTGCTCACCCATTACCTCATTAATTTCTGAGGCTTTTCATTATTATTTACACCCTCCTCCCCTACTCTCTTCCTCCCTCAGAATTCAAAGTATTAGGGGAAATGCGACAAATGATGCACCATTTCTCCGTGATGTGTCAGGACCTGTATTTGCCAGGTGCAACCCTGACTGTCGTAATTCAGCCAAGCCAGGCTGCAGTGCACCCTGGGAATGCATCAATGAGAAGGTGCTGAGGGGAGGAAGCCAAGATCAGGAATGGGGAGCTGGTCAGAGGGCAGAGATGCCACCAGCTCCCAGGAATTGGTGTCTGAGGGTGTTGGTGAACTGGGATGTCATAGGGGTCCAAAATAATGATGATGCTGATGTGACACCAGCACTCATTAAACTCTTCCTAGATACACATGTCATCACATTTATCTTTACAACCACCCTCCAACAGAGACTTAGAGATGATAAGTAACCTGCCCCTAGATGGCAGAGCTGGTAAATGACAGAAATGGGAATCACCCCCACAGGTGTTTCCTTGCAATCCCATGCCCTCTGCCACTACCACAACCCATCTTTGTTTAACTTCCCCAAAGTGTAGCAGCATCCACTTGTCAAGTCCCTTCTGGGTTCAACCCTAAGGGTCTTCCACACATACATTGTTTTCATCCTCAGGACAAGCCTAGGAGGATCACACACAGAGGCTCATTTGCAAACGAGGAAATGAGTGTAGGGAGGTAATTCTGCTCACTGAAGGGTACCCAGTATTAAGAGGCAGAGGAAGGACCTCAACACAGGTTTTTCTAAGCATGAAATGCAGGTTTTATCCCCAAGACCTGATGCCTTTCCCAAGAGGTCCAGAGTGACGATGGGGCAGAGTCAGGAGAGAAGGTAGCAGACGATGTGCACATAAGGGGCAGCGGGGTCATGGCCCCATTGGATCAGTTCCCTGAGGGAGGGCCCGGAAACAGTGTGCCAGACTCTGTGGACCCTGGCCAAGTGGTCCCAGAAGGAACGCCAAGAGGTAAATGAGAGGCTCTGCCATTCCTATTAGGTGCACACATCAGGGTTGGGGTGTACAGATATGTACCTAGGGTTTGCTCCTGGCTCTGTGGACTCTGGGATCATAGCACTTTGCCAGGCCACACCTGCCACTGGCTGGGGAGGAGGAGAAGTGGCTTTAGTGGAGTGTCTACTGTGGTCAAGCACCATCGTCTAGATGGGATGTCTTCAATGCTTACAACAGTTTTGTAAAGCAGGTTGTGTCACCTTCCCTCACTCCTTTCCCTAACTTCCTCATGCCTAGCCAAATGCTTAGCACATACACACATTTAAAAACAATGTGTGGGATTAATTCTTTTTCAGTTCTGCTGGCAAGGAGGAAACTAAAAAGAAGCAGAGGCTCTTAATGGAGTACTGTATGACCTCTGATGAGAGTTGAATAATTCTCTCAAGTATTGATAGTTAGTACTTTTCCCAGTAACATAGGAATGGACTTCTGTAGTTGAGTTGGTCTTACAAATATGATTGCTATCTTGCTTTAATTCAATGAGTTAAGTTCAACAAGCATTGACTAATATACGCCCTCACCTGGTATTGTACTGGGCATATAGGATAAAATATGGCTCCTACCCCTAAGTACTCCCCCTTGGATAAGGGGGACTTGTCACAGTGGGGACACCACAGTGTGAGCTTCTCTGTGACAGCAAAAATTCAGGGGCTGTGACAGGGAGGCACAGGCCAGACAAAGCTCTCTAGAGGAACTGATGGCTAACAGGAGACTTGGATGCCCAAGAGTTGAGAAGGTAAGGTCACGGAGGGGGGGCACCCGAGGCTGAGAGACCTGCAGGTGAAGAGACACAGAGGCACAATGCAGAATGAGACTCCATAAGAGTCGGCCTGAGCTCCCTGTTCTTGGTCATGTCCTTTTAATAGAGGGAATAGCCTTTGTTTCTGACTATAAAAGTAACACAATCATGTTGAGTGAAAGATGCCAGGCTTGGAAAACTATATACTGAATGATTCCACATATATAACGTTCAAAGACAGGCAACCTTAACCCATGTTGTCATAAGACAGCATTGTGGTTACCTTGGTGGAGTATTGACTGACAGGGGGAAAGAAGAGGCTTTAGGAGTGCTGGTGATGCTTGACTTCTTGAACCAGGTGCTGATTACAAGGGAGTGTCCACTGGGAAAATCCATCCAGTTCTATGGATAGGATTTGTATGCGTGCCAAAATAAAGCTTCCATTGAGAAAAGTAATGCAAAATTGCTGAAAAATAAATTAGGCCATGCAGATAAAGATACAGTGAAAGTATACTCCCACTGCCCAGGATTAACAGAGAGAATATTTTTCTCCCTGTGCTTTTCAGTTGGGCCGAGAAGAGGGTGGTGAGAACCAGCATCTGAGTTCCAGGATTTGCCCCTGAATGGTTTCCATGACAATGGTTTCAGGGAGGGGACATGTTCCTATGGATGGAGCATCCCACTACTTTCCTAACTGTCGCAGGAGAGTATGCAGCTCCCCATGATGGTGCAGAAGCCCGGCATGGACAGGTGTGAGCCTGGCAGGTGGAAGCAGCAGATGGAGCCAGGTGAGTGCAGGGAGGGAGGGGAGACCTGGCCAGCAGGAGGCAGGCAGGAGCCTGGTTCCATAGGCCCGCAGAGGCCTAGGGATAGTGTTTAGGTTTTCTTTTATGTGTAGTGAAAAGCCATTGGAGATTTTGAGCAGAGAAGTGACACAAGTGGGTTTTTGTTTTAAAAAAGGTCACTGTGGTAGTCATAAAGAGAGTGGGTGGGGGACATAAGAAGGGAACAGGGAGACCACACACGGTGCAATCGCAGTAGCCAAAGAGAGTAGTCTAGATGGCTGGAATGGAGGTGGAGGCAAAGGAGATGGAAAGAACAATACAGATTCAAGACAGCGGCCTGCACTGGCTGGTGGACAGGATATGAGAGATGAGGGGTGGGAAGGAATTGTGAGGCAATCAAGCAGGCTATAGTGGGGAAGGCTGAGTAAAACTCCCTGTGAGTGGAAACTCAGAAGCCATTTCTAACTTGGTAATCTGAGATACCTGGAAGACATCATTTGAAAATAGGCAGAAGGCAGTTGGAAGTCCAAATCTGAAGATCAGAGGATCGCTCTGGGAGGGAGCCATGGGCCGGAGTTTCATTGGGCACAAAGTGCATTCATAGAGGCCCTCTCACCACCTCTCACCACCCTCTGGGTTAGATCTGGGAAGCCCATTCCCACAGAATAAGAAACCGGGTTTCAAGAGAGACTGTGTGCCTTGCACAAACTATGTGAGGAGCGAGGAGCAATGCCTGGGCAGAACCAGACTTGCCATGTTTATTCCCATATGCTTTCAAACCAACCCACATAGCTTAAGCTTGGAGGGTTTTCATCGTGAATGTGAGTGAATGGGAGAGGCATTTAGAAGCCACCACAGTATGTAGGCGTGTTTGACACATACTAAGTGGTCTTACCCTGAAAAACCCCTAGGTCCTGTGGCTGCTGATTACAGTGTGTTACTTCCCTCACTGTCCAATGGACATCAGACAGATGGTCCTTTCTCCTGGAAGAATATACACGTGTAGCCCCCTTTTATGTTTCTTTTTTTATTATTAAATATATTTTTTATTGATTTAAGAGAGGAAGGGAAAGAGAGAAAGAGATAGAAACATCAATGTTGAGAGAATCATTGATCGGCTGCCTCCTGCATGCCCCCTACTGGGGATTGAGCCTTCAACCCAGGCATGTGCCCTTGCCTGGAATCAAACCTAGGATCCTTCAGTCTGCAGGCCGATGCTCTATACACTGAGCCAAACCAGCTAGGACCTGTGTTTCTTTTATAGTATCTTGTTTGGAATCTGATTTGGGTCATCCCCCACGCAATGTTAGAACTATGTCTCTAAGAGAGTCCTATAGGAGCGCAACTATTTACTCGCTCATAGACAAGTGAGGAGCCTCTCTCTGTAGTTCCATTTAATTCAGGTCATGGGAATTCACCAAGCACCTACTAATACACAGAGTGAGAGAGGAGGCTGATTTAGACAAAGGCTCAGCCCTCGCCATACACGCTCTCTAGAATGCATTGCTTCTCCTTCATGGCTCTGATAACATGTTTAATTATTTGTTCAATTCCGTGTCTAATGTCAGTCATTCCTGCTAGATCATTACTTACTCACCACTGTATCCCTAGTGCCTAGTATTTTGATTGGCACACAATAGTTTTCCCATTAGGTATTTGTTGAATGAATAGAAAAGAACTCACTGCTGAGCAGATGACTTAAACAAGTAAACATGCTTCAGGGCAAAGACTATGTCTGGATACCCTGGGTCTAGGGCCCTATCTTGAAACACTCACTGACAGTCTCCCAAGTGCTGATGCCCTGCTTTGAATCACATCAATAGACAGGACCCTACAACCTCCGGCTGCCAGCTACTTTCTAGGACTCCCACCAGTTACGAGTGCCTTTAGAGCAGGGGTGGGGAACACCCAGCCCACAGGCCATAAGGCCCATGAAATGATTTGTTTTAGCCCTGCCAGGGTAACCGTGGGTGGGTCTCAAAATTCAATAAATCTAGGAGCTTTTTTCATAGCAACATAAATGTATGAACTGAGTTATATTAAGTGAACGACGTTATAAATATCTAAATGGCCCTTGGCAGAAAAAAGGTTCCCCACCCCTGCTTCAGAGTGACATCCTACAACTATGTGCCCCATGGGATGCACATTTACATGTAAAATGATTGGTGGTTGGCTCTATTCTCTGTAGAACACATAGCCTGGCCATTGTGTTAACCTTACAATAATGCATCTCCCCTTGGATCCGTATAATTTCTACATGCTATGTTCTCCTTGTTAGATAGTTCCCATTTATTGCAGCTGGTTCGGTGTCCCTACCATGGGCCCCTCAACAGCTAGGAAATCAAATTCCACATCCCCAACTCTGATGTAGTTACCTAAGTGAGAGAAACCACCTGGTACTGAACTGCTGGCATATGCCAGGACTATTCCTTCATCACAACAACACTGCCTGGTAAGCCCCCATATACCTTCTTACAAAACAGGTTTACAGAAGCAATGTAACTTATTCAAGGTCATTCAGCCAGGATTAGGGCTTATGCTTCCCCACTGACCCTCCATTAACATTAGATCAACCCTCTTACCCTGGAACCAACACATTTTGGTACTTTTCACTATTCCTCCACTTGCTCCCAACATTCTATGGCAGAGTCAGAAAAATGATGACTATTTCAGAGAGGGTCAGATATCTGACCATTCTCCCAGATAATTCAAATTGTTACCCCATTTTAAAGCAGCAAGCAGATACAATACTACTACTATTGCTGACCATATCCTGGAGGGGAGGGATCCACGGGGACTTTCCAATGAGCAGATAACATATTTAAATGCGGTCCATCAGTCAGTAATCTGCTGCCGCCCCCTGCTCGGAGAGCTGTTTTATTGAACACTGTAATTGCCTGGATGCTGTTATTCATTTCTGTAGCTGTTGCCATTAATTAAATATTTTTGTCAAAAGCTCCCCGTGACATTTCTTGCTGCATTCTTGAATATCTGATAAGATATACAGCCAGTACAGTGGTACCCACTGCATTTGCCTGATAGTCTTGTCCTAATTTCTAACCCTCAAAACACTAAAGAAATGACACAGTTTTAGTGGAATGAGAACTTCTTTGTTACAGGCTTTCAGGGTGGAGGTGGTTAGAGAGAGTGCAAGAGTCTTAGTGAAATAGATGCAAATGTCACATTTTAGAACTCATTGTGCTGGTTCAAGCTAGAAATTGGACTAGACCTTTATTCAAAGCCTTAGCCCATTCTTTAGGTCAAAGAAAGCTTCACGGGACTGGTTCCTGCAATCCTGACCCCTGTAGGAAGAGGCAATAAGTTGTTCATGCAATAACATTCAACCAGCATCACCAGAAGTCCTACTATGTGTACCAGGCCCTGTGCTAAATGTTGAAATTACTGAATTTAAATAATAAAAATAAAAACAAAACAGAATCTCTGCCCTTTAAATATAAAAGCACTGTCTGGGGGAACACAGGAAGCCAACTACTACAGGAGGCATGCTTTCACTCCAGGTGAACTAACAGCCGTAACAGGTGAGGTCAGGGCCTCTGGCCATAAGGAAACGGGCAGAGAGACTGAAGTGTACGCAGAACACAGTGTCCCAGCTGAGACAGGGCCATGGCACGGTTTGTCTGTGCACAGATGTGCTGGGCTAGAGATTCCTCTGGCCATCCATGTGCGTGGATAACATACATAAGGACTTTCATTTTTCTTTGAAAGAGGGAGAAATCTGAGACCAGAGACCTCAGAATGAAGAGGAGGATGACCATGGGAGAGGATGGCATCTGTCCTCCCAGCTGGGCTGCAGCCCATCTTTAATAATAAAAGCATAATATGCTAATTACATCTGACATCCTTCTGTATAACCTTCTGGATGAAGCTGAGGCTGCGAGGGCTGAGCCCCTTGCACGAATTGCATGCATCGGGCCTCTAGTATGGGCATAAAGGGGCGGCCAGACACTGAAGCTATTGTCGGTAGAGCCGGGGAGGCTCTGAACACAGGCGACACTGCTGTGGAACTCGATGCTCAGAGCTGTAGGCCCTGGGGTGCAAGGCCTCACTCCTTCCCAATCCCCTCCAGGAACAGCAGATCTGGGGGACATGGGGAGTGAGCATGGTCTTGGCCTTCTCATAATGGGTGTATGTGTGGTGGCAACAGAGAGGCAGCAGAGAGGCACCCTCAGAAGGCAAACTGGAGAGTATCCGACGGGGGCGGGGGGGGGGGGTGGTGGTGTCAGGACAGGAGGGAAAGAGGGCAGCTATGGCGTGTATAGCAGACAGACTGGTTTTATGAGTAGGTGAGCACCCCTTAGGTACACCTGGAGATTCTTAGGGTGGGGACAACTCTGAAAGGTGATGGAATTCTTGTGGGGAGGGGCTTTCAGCCTGAGAAATTTGAATGTGACTGTTAACAAGGTGAGGCAGCTTTGGGACATTTGGGTTGTTTAGTGATTTTCTAAAAGGAAAGAAAACCAGAAAGAACTCAGGAGAGAGAGACCCTTGCTTGTCACAAGTCAAGAATATGCTAAAAGGACTCCTGGAGTGGAGCAGTGTGGTGCAGTGGAAACAACATGCAGGCACGGGGATCTGTACCAGCCCTAGCTTTGCTGATTGAGAGCTGTGTGACGTGGAGCAAGTTACCGCCCCTCTCTGGACCTGTTTCCTTGGCTATAAACTCCAGGCAACATCATTTCAACAGTACTTTCTTGCTCCTCTGGGTCCATGAGCTACTTATAGGTACCCAAGCTTGTAAGTGCAGGAATCACCTAATACTAAATGTAAACATTACAAAGTGAGAGAAGAGCAAAAATTTAAGGTTCTCATGGCAACCAGAATTCATAGCAGCCTCGCATTGTTCCAGGGGCTTCTCCTGATGGCCTGAAGAATAATCCCCAAGCCTACCTATTGTGCAGGAATTGTCAGGGACTCTTTTTGGGGCAGTGGGGGTGAGAGGGAGCACAAAGGCAAGATTAGCCAATTGTGTCAATGAGATGTTTAATCAATGCAAAATTTTTTGGCAAACTTTCAATGAAGGTGCCCAAATAAAAAATGCATGTATATTTAATGAGGCACTCTATTTATTATTTATACAATAATAAATGCCAGTTCGTTATTAATAAAATATTGCTCAGTCATTAATCCTCAATAAATATGGTTAGAGTAATTAGTATAGAAGTGACACGGAATACTTCATAATGAGAAGGTAATTTTCTCCACATTAAGGGATTATTCAAACAAACCCTAGCTTGCAGCTATCAAGATCAAGCCCCTCTAGAGAAAGGCATGAGGCAGTTATAATGTAACCTTGAAAACTTTGAAAGTTTCAAGACTTGAAATTGATGCCAGCGGGTGATCTCAAACTGTTCTTAACAGTGTGAGTTTTCAGGAAAAACGGTATAGAAGCCCAAGCAGACCGGCACATGGATGACCTGAGGTGGGATCTAGGATCTGACTCTAAGGTGCATGACCTTGCAAAATCATTGCGTTTCCCTGTGTCCTAATTCCTTCTGTTGAAAGATGAGGATAATTACACCTCCCATTCAGAGTTGTGGTAAGGATTAAATGAGATTATGTATTTTTTAAAAGCCTAGTGCTGTTCCTGGCACAGAGTAGATGCTTGATAAATGATCATTCAGGCTTAATCCCGTAATCAATAATGTGCATTCCATTAGTGTCATGAAGGGAACTGTACACTGTTTCCTGAGGATCCCCAAATATTAGACACTAAGCTCATCTGTTGGAAATTCATGTGTCTCATCTTTTCTCAAAGTTATGACTGTCATGCACAAGCCTTACCCTGGTCCTTTCTGGTTGACATAACCTGTTTTCATAGCTGGCAGACCTTTAGACAGCATCTTACTTCTGATGGTGACCGATAGCACAGAGGAGTAGGAAACTGTGAATCTGAGAAAACTCTATTCCTATTCTAGCTCTGACAAACTTCAGCCCATCGGCCACCTCCCTGGGCTCCTGTCTCATCACATGTTGGAACAAATAATATCTACATGTCTCTCAGTGTTCAGCAGGTAAGTATTTTACGACTCTTCTTTAAATCGTGTTCTTGCTATTTCCTCTTCCTTAAAGATTTGTTTTAGAGCCAGGCCGCTCTTGGAGAGAAAAGTGCAATTGGTGACTCAGTCTGGAGGGTCCAAAGGATCAGGATTGGGGGAGGGCACCCAGACTGATTAGCTTAATGCAGCACAATGTAGAGAAATATTCCTGAGCTGAGGAGGTGGGGAGAACAGGGCTGGGAGCTGAGGACAGGGGGGAGTTGGGATTTTCAACCAGCAGAAGAATTGACTCTGAGAGCACTGACAATGCAGAATCGTGACCGTTTAGATCTCATTTAGTCCTAGATAATGAACCCATTGCTGCTCTGAGGTGAAGTTCATGGGTCTCCAATTCAGTTAGACACCTCTAAGTGTACCCTGCATGCCAGGGACCCTGCTAATTGGGGGAATACAGAGCTAAACAGATCATTTCTTCCCTCCACAACCTTGCCAATGACCAAATCATTGTATTAAATATGGTCAGTGCAGAAGAGAAACAAAATATACTAGTACCTTTAGAAAATCCTCTATTCTGTCTGCCTTCTGAAGAATATAGCCAGCATGGGAGGGAAAGCCCTTTGTAAACTCCCTTAGAAAGTTTTTGCCTGTTTTGAGCTGCTTCTTCATAACTTCTCCCTGAAACGCAGTGTACACGGACCACGAGTTTGACATGCTTGGTGTAGGACAAGGAGCCTGGAGGGGTGAGGTTCAGATCTGAATTCCACCTCTTCTAGCCCTGTGTGTGACCTTGAATAACTAACACCTGCTGCCGCCGTTTCTTCAGCTGTAAAGCTGAGATAATAATAGTCACCCCCTTTCCTATTTGTGAATTTCAAATGACTTAGTATGTTTAAGTGCTTAGAACAGTGCCTAGGATATACTAAATGCTCAATAAATGTTAACAAAAGTTATTACTAGTATTAATACTTTGTGCATTTTCCCCAAATCTCCACAGGAGAAGCCTTTGGGTTGGGTGCTCTAAATTAAATGCTAAGTTATATACTGAGAAGAGCCTGAATTTTTGAGACAGTCAGATATGAGTTTGAACTTGCCACCTATTGGTTATGTGCCTGATGGAGGCATTTCAATCTGATTGAACCTCATCTGCTAAAAGCAAGAAAGGAAAATGGGGTAGGGGAATAATATATTACCTACCTAGTAAGGTTGAAAACTTGAGATAAAGTTAAGTGTTTTTGTATTGGTTTTCGGTTTTTGTTTCTGCTCTAGGATTTATTATAGTTTTATATATGCTCATAGATTTCCAGGTAGGAGATAGAAAATGTAGGGTTTTCCCAACTCTTTTAACCACGGAACTCTTTTTGGAAAGCACACACATTAACATGGTGCTAAAAACTGGCATTGTCTATAAACCCTTTGGGAACAGGTAATCTAATCTAAAACATTCCTGTTTCACAGTTGATAAAAATGTGATTGGAGGAGTGTATTAGTCTGCTTAAGCTGCCATAACAAAGTACCATAGACTGGGTAGTTAAAAATTTCTCACAGTTCTACAGGCTAAAATCCCAGATGAAGGTGCCAGCAAGTTCCATTTCTAGTGAGGGGTTTCTTCCTAGCTTGTAGATGGCCACCTTCTTGATGTGTCCCACATAGCCTTTTTTTTTCCTGTGTACAGGAAGAAAGATACCTCTGTCTCTCTTGCTCATGTGATAAGGCTGCCAGTCCTATGGAAATAGGACCCCTCCTCACAATGTCATGTAACCATAATTACTTAAAGACCCTATCTCCAAATAGTCACAGTGGGGGTTAGGGCTTCAACATGTAAATTTTGGAGGACACAATTCAGTCCATAACAGAAAAAGCAAGTGGCTTCTTCACTAAGGCTATACAATAAACTTGTAGAAAATTGAGAACAGAACCCAGAACTCCCGGCCTGCAATCTGATGTTGCTTCAGTGACATTTCCTCAGTGATTGATTAAGACAATTTTTTTTAACCCTCACCTGAGGATGTTTTATTGATTACAGAAAGAAAGTAAGGGAGGGAAGGGGGGGTGGAGAGAGAGAGAGAGAGGAGAGAGAGAGAGAGAAGAGAGAAACATCTATCTGCTACCTCCCTTACACTCCCCGACCAGGGATCACACCTGCAAAACCTTCAACCTTTTTGGTGCACAGGATGACACTCCAACCAACCAAGCCACCTGGCCAGGGCAAGACAGTTCTTTATTCATTCATTTGTCCTCCCAGTACTGAGTGCCAATCATGTATAATTCGCTATGCTAGGCTCCAGGATTACAGAGAGCAGACCCTTTCAAACAGGGAACAAAAATTCTAACTAGAGAAACAGAGCTTCAAAATACTGGGCTCAGAGCGTTGTGAGCTACCAGGTGCTTATCTGCTCCTCCATGCACTGGCCCGCACCTCACCACAGGGGCAGAGTAAAGAAGTCAGCATTGCATGGAGCAGGGGTGCAACTCTGGTATGGCATTTGCTGGCTGCTTGGCACCTGGCAAATTACTTAACCTCTCTCTGAGCCCCCATTTCTTCATGTGACAAGGATAAGACTTTCCACAGTAGTCTGAGGAATAAACATACATAGGCATATAAAATAGCACATTGCCTTGCACATAGTGGATGCAAGATTAATGGTAGCTCCCTTTCAGCTGGAGAGAGGATATTGGAGGGTTTTTAGGCAACAATATCCATAGACACGCTTTCTTTTTGGACATTAGTAACAGACTTAATGCTCAGGCTTATTAACGAGCATGTGTCTGTGTGTATCAATTTTAGATTCTAGGATCTAAGGTACAGAGCTGGCTCCCATCAATTATCTTCTATCACTGCAGGGGGTGAGCCCACCCAGGGGAGGGAGCCCACCAGAGACATGAATAAGCACAAATACTTTGTAACTATTGAACCTCTTTTGTAAAAATGGTAGCATTTGTGTGCTGTTCATATATCCACATACATTTTTAATCCTCACAGTCCCTCTCAGAGACTAACCCCCTTTAAGAGGGCCTTCTTTCTGAGCTGCCATTTATTTATCACCCACCGTGGTCCAGGATCTTGTGCTGGATATCCAGTTACGTATTTCTCTTAATCAGCAGAGTGCGCCTGAGAGGGAAGTCTTATGAACGCTATATTTTGTTGACAATACTGAAGGTCAACAAGTTACCAAAGTGTGGTCCTGAGCTGGCAGCCGTGGTGGTACCTGGGATGTTATAAATGCACATTCCCAGTCCCAGCCCAGATCTACTGCACCAGGAGCCTTGGGGGAGGGAAAGGGGTAGCACCCTATCTATAATAATTTATATATATAAAAGCCAAGTGACCATCGCAACCGAACAGACAACTGAACAGGCTGCATGGAGCGACCAGGCCCGCAGGGGTCGGGGGGGGGCAGTTAGAGGCAATCAGGCAGGCAGGCAGGTGAGCAGTTAGGAGCCAGTGGTCTTGGATTGGATCGGGCCTAAACTGGCAGTCGGACATCACGAGTGGTCCCAGATTGGAGAGGGTGCAGCCTGGGCTGAGGGGACACCCTTCCTCCCCGCCCCCCTTCACAAATTTCATGCACTGGGCCTTTAGTAAAAGAATAATATGCAAATCGACCAAACAGCTGAATAGCAGAATGACCATCCAGATGACCAAGCTATGACACACACTGGCACCAGGCCAGCCAAGGTTGGTGCAATGCAATTGGTCAGGCAGTCCTGCCATCACCCCATGATTGCCCTGCAGAGAGAGGCCCAAGCTCCTGGCCAGCAGGGTGATCAATAGCGGGGCTCCATAATCAATCGCCCCAAAGAGGGAGGCCCAGGCTACCTGGCCAGCGGTGCTGCAGCGGGTGGGCGAGGTCTCCCTCTGTGAGGCAATTGATTGTGAGGGTGCAGGCCGGGCTGAGGGACACACATCCCTGGATGCAAAAATTTTGTGCACTGGGCCTCTAGTGTTTAATAAGCCTGATAGGTGATTCAGGTGCATCCGCATGTCTGACAGCCAGGACCCAGGACAGGGTTGGAGTGGGATTGGCACTCAGGTCTGACTACAGAATAGGGCCTTTCTCAACTAGGGGTGATTGTGCCCCTGAGCAGACACTTGGTGACATCTGGAGACATTTTTGGTTGTCACAACTCGGGGATGGGCGTCCTGGCATCTGGTGGGTAGAGGCCAGGGATGCTGCTAAATATACATGCACAGGACAGCCTCTCGGCAAATAGTTAGGCAGCCCTACATGTCAGTAGTGCCTCAGATGAGAAACCCTAGTGTACATGTTACACTGCCTCTTAAAAAGACATTTAAAAGGGAGAAAGAGGAGGGGGAGAGAGAAACAGAGGGAGGAGGGAAGGAGAAAAAAGGAAATCTTGAGAGAGGGCAGGGAGGGAAGGAAAGGGGGAAGGGAAAAAGAGGGAAAGAGAAAGGAGGAGGGAGGGAGGGGATTAAATGACTGATTTGGAGAACAGTCAGTGGGAAAGGGAACTGTCCAGCCCTTGAATATGAGGAAACTGATGATCAAAATGGCCATTTTTTAATCATTGTGCCAAAGCCGGGGAGTTCCACAGAATGGAAACTAAGTAAGTCCTCAGTATACCATACTTAGTGGAACTTTTGAACATGAAATGTACTTACAAAATAATGTGGTGTTTCAAAAGCATGTTGTCCCCTGATAAGCAGGGTCCAGAACCAGAAAGAAAATGTCTGTATGGACATTACCAGACTGTAACAGCCGAGGAATGTGATTTGTACCTTGCAGCTGCTCTACTTATTTCAGCATATTAACATACAGACATTTGTCACCTTACCAAATGCTTTTTATATGTTCTTTCTGAGCCTGAGCTGGAGCTGGGCTGTCTTTCTCTCCTCTCTCTGCCTGCTTCCTCTCCCGCCTCCCACCCTCTCTTCTATCTCCCAGTGCTTCTCCATGCCTATTTACTATCTTTCATTCTTGCTCATTTCTCTCTTCTCTCACTCTCTGGTCCTTTTTTCTCCCTGCCTCCTGTCAATCTTTCTCCCCTACTTTTCCTCTCTCTCATGTTTGTTTGTTTGTTTTCTCATTATCTCCTTTGTTTTCCTCATCTTCTCCCTAATTTCTCAATCTTTCTATTACATTTTCTTCCATTTTCTCTAAATCATTCTTACTTTTTTCCTTCTCTTAATCCCTCCCCCTTTCCCTCTTTTTTGTTTTCCTAATTTATCTCCCTTTCCTCTTCTTGCACCCTCGACTTTTCAGTCCTTTCCCATGCCCCTTTCTTGCTTGTTCCCTCCACTTCATGTCTTTCTGTCTTGGTTAAGACTTAGCCAGCACTTCATCTAAGAAAGGGCTCTTTTTCAGAACTGTGCCTCTCCCCAGTTCCACACAGGTGTGAGGATGCCTCTTTTTGGAAGGGAGCATTGTCCCTGGAGGCAGCAGGGGTGCTCCCAAATGTGAAGGAATAAAAAGACAGGAAATTATCCCTCCGCTGCTTGGGAACACCATGGCCTCAGTCTCTGACTGCAATGGACAAAATAATGACTCCCAAAGGCATCTAGTCCTCATCTCTGGAACCAGTATAGGTTACCTGATAAAGAGAAAAGGTCTTTGAAAATGTATTAAGTTAAGGGCTTGGAGATAGGGAGATTATTCTGGTAGGCTCTAAAACCAATCACAAGTGTCATTATAAGAGAGGGACAGAGAAAGATTTGACAAAAACAGAGAGGAGAAGGTAACAAGGAGATTGAAGGAGAGATTGGAGTGATATGGCTGCAAACCTGGGAATGCTGGCAACCACCGGAAACTGGAAGAGGAAAGGAAATTTCCACTCTAGAGTCTCTAGAAGGAGTATGCCCTGTTGACACCTTGGTGTTGACCCAGTGGTGCTGATCTCAAACTTCCAGAACTGTACAGTTCTGGCCTCCAGAACCCTAAGAGAATAAATTGTTATTGTTAGAAACCACCAAGTTCATGGCTATTTGTTCCAGCAGACACAGGAAACAAATATGTTTCCCTTGAGTCTTTAGCCATCCAAAATATTAAGGTCTGAATTTTTAGATTTTCTTTCTTTTTATATTAGTCTGGGACTCCCTCCTTATCTGATGAATTGATAGGGACCTGTGTTCGGATCCTAGAAGACATTATTTTCTTTTTTAGACTTGTGGGGATATGGCATATTTTGGCAATGAGTTACTTCTACAGTTATCAAATATAGTAAATATCTAAACCTACCTATTTTCTGCCAGTTTATACATATCCATCCTTTTTTCTCCCTCCTCTGGTCTACTGGGATACAGAAAACAACAGAACTTAGGGATGAGATGCTCGTGAATAGCGGCTCTGAGTTGTTTGGATTGTTGAGAAAGCCATCACTAAAGAGAAGTCATGATGGTCCAGTGAACTCTTCTGTTTGAAAAACTGGATGAACCGAGAGAAAAGCACAGAGTTAAGTAAGAAAGAGAGAGAGAATTACATAACTAGACACCCGGAGAAGAGAGATCATGGGGAGACAAAGAAACATCCGCATATGAAAGAAAAGCAGGCATCACCAGAAAAGGAAGTAAATGAAATGGAGGCAAGCAACCTGTCAGAGAAAGAATTCAGAGACATGTTCATAAGGTGGATGAAAAGAATGGAAGACAAATTTGACAATCTGAGTAAGAACCAAGAGGAAATGAAGAAGAACTAAGAAGAAATGAAAAATGACATTGCTGCTGTAAAGAACTCAATAGAAAGCATCAAGAGTAGACTAGAAGAAGCAGAGGACCACATCAGTGAGATAGAAGACAAGGTAGGAAAAAATACCCAAGTAGAGCAGCTTCTAGAAAAAAAAATTAAAAAGCAGGAGGGGAGCCTAAGGGAACTTTGAGACAACACTAAACAAAACAACATCCACATAATAGGGGTTCCAGAAAGAGAGGAAACTGAGCAAGGAATAGAAAACCAAAGAAATAATGACAGAAAAGTTCCCTGATATAGGGAAGAAAAAACCCACACAAATCCAAGAAGCTCACAGAGTCCCAAGCAAAATGAACCCCAAAAGACTGACATCAAGGCACATTATAACTAAATTGGCAAACACCAACGACAAAGAAAGAATCTTAAAAGTGGCCGGAGAGAGACAGAAAGTTACCTACAAAGGATCCCCCATCAGTCTAGCAACTGATATCTCAACAGAAACACATCAGGCCAGAAGGGAATGGAATGAAATATACAAAGTTATGCAAAGGAAGGGTCTGAATCCAAGAATACTGTACCCAGCAAGGCTATCAATCAAAATTGAAGGTGAAATAAGGAGCTTCACAGACAAAAAAGGACTAAGGGAATTTATTACCACCAAACCAGCAATGCAAGAAATGCTAAAGGGTCTGCTGAAGAAAGAAAGGAAGAAAGGAAGAAAAGAAGGAAGGAAGGAAGGAAGGAAGGAAGGAAGGAAGGAAGGAAGGAAGGGAGGGAGGGAGGGAGGGAGGGAGGGAGGGAGGGAGGGAGGGAGGGAAGGAGGAAGGAAGGAAGGAAGGAAGGAAGGAAGGAAGGAAGAAAGAAAGAAAGAAAGAAAGAAAGAAAGAAAGAAAGAAAGAAAGAGTGAAGAAGGAACACAGGGGTAAAGAATAAAAATGGTGACAAACAAGTACCTATCAATAATAACTTTAAATGTAAATGGATTAAATGCCCCAATCAAAAGACATAGGGTAATGGATTGGATAAGAAAACACAACCCATATATCTGCTGTCTACAAGAAACCCACCTCAGAAAAAAGACACATACAGACTGAGGGTGAAAGGATGGAAAAAGGTTTTTCAGGCGAATGGAAATGAAAAAAAAGCTGGGTAGCAATACTTACATCTGACAAACTAGATCTCAAAGTGAAGGACATAACAAGAGATAAGGAAGGCCACTTCATAATACTAAAGGGAGCAATCCAGCAAGAAGAAACAACTCTGGTAAACATATACGCACCCAATACAGGAGCACCCAAATACATAAAAAACTAATGGAGGATATCAAGGGAAAGATTGACAGCAATACAATCATAGTAGGAGACTTTAATACCCAACTATCACCATTGAACAAGTCCTCTAAACAAAAAATCAGCAAAGAAACATCAATCCTAAATGACTCACTAGACCAGATGGAATTAATTGACAACTTCAGAACATTTCACCCCAAAGCCACAGAATATACATTCTTCTCAAGTGCACATGGGTCATTTTCAAAGATAGACCATATATTGGGTCACAGGCATAGTCTCTTCAAATTCAAGAAGATAGAAATCATATCAAGCATCTTCTCAGATCACAGTGGCATAAAACTGGAAGTCAACTACAATAAAACAATCCAAAAAAAATCAAAAACATGGAGACTAAACAGCATGCTATTAAACAATGACTGGGTTACCAGAGAGATCAAAGAAGAAATAAAAAACATCATGGCAACAAATGACAATGAAAACACAACAATCCAAAATCTACGGGACACAGCTAAAGCAGTCTTGAGAGTTCATAGCTCTACAAGCCTACTGCAAAAAACAAAAAACAATGGTAATAAATTACCTAACCCTACAACTCAAAGAGTTAGAAAGAGAGCAACAAGAAAATCCCACTGTAAGCAGAAGGAAGGAAATAATAAAGATCAGAGTGGAGATAAACGACATTGAGACCAAAAAAACAAGTAAACAAACAAAAAACAACAATACAAAAGATCAACAAAACCAAGAGCTGGTTCTTTGAAAGGATAAACAAGATTGATGAACCTCCAGCCAGGCTCACCAAGAAGCAAAGAGAGAGGACCCAAATAAATTCAGAAATGAAAGAGGACAACATACCCCATAGAAATACAAAGGATTGATAAAAAATACTATGAACAACTCTATTCCAACAAACTAGACAACCTGGAGGAAATGGACATATTTCAAGAAAAATACAACCTTCCAAAACTCAATCCAGAAGAATCTAAACAACTCAATAAGCCAATAACTATGGAAGAAATTGAAGCAGTCATCAAAAAGCTTCCAGCAAACAAAAGCCCGGGGCCAGATGGCTTCACAGGGGAGTTTTACCAAACATTCAAGGAAGAACTAAAACCTATCCTCCTCAGACTATTCCAGAAAATTCAAGAGCAAGGAACACTTCCAAGCTCCTTCTATGAAGCCAGCATCACCCTAATACCAAAACCAGATAAATAAAACACAATGCAAGAGAATTACAGACCAATAGCCCTCATGAACATAGATGCCAAAATTCTCAACAAAATTCAAGCAAATTGGATCCAGTACTACATCAGAAAGATCATACACCATGACCAAGTAGGATTTAACCCAAGAATACAAGGATGGTACAATATCCACAAATCAAAAAACGTGATACATCACATAAACAAATTGAGAGATAAAAAACACATAGTCATATCAACTGATGCAGAAAAAGCATTTGACAAAATCCAACACCCATTTTTGATAAAAACTCTCAGCAAGGTGGGAATAGAAGGATCAGACCTGAATATAATAAAAGCCATATATGATAAACCCACAGCCAACATCATACTCAATGGGCAAAAACTAAAACCATTTTCCCCTAAGAACAGGAACAAGACAGGGATGCCCATTCTCACCACTTCTGTTCAACATAGTATTGGAAGTATTAGCCTTTGCAATTAAAGAAGAAGAAATAAAAGGCATCCAAATGGGAAAAGAAGAAGTGAAACTGTCCCTATTCGCAGATGACATGATAGTGTACATAAAAAACCCTAAAGATTCCATCAAAAAACTATTAGACTTAATAAATGAATTCGGCAATGTAGCAGGATACAAAATTAATGCCAAGAAATCTATGGCATTTCTATACACCAATAGTGAACTTATAGAAAGAGAGACTAAAAAAACAATCTCATTTATCATCATACCAAAAAAAATTAAGATACCTAGGAATAAACTTAACTACGGAGGGAAAAGGCCTACACACGGAAAACTACAGGACACTGAAAAAAAAGAGATAGAAGAAGACATAAACAGATGGGAGAACATACCATGTTCATAGATTGGTAGAATCAACATCATTAAAATGTCCATACTACCCAAAGCAATCTATAGATTCAATTCACTCCCCATTAAAATAACAGTGCATATTTCACAGACCTAGAAAGAACTCTCCAAAAATTCATCTGGAATAAAAAAAGACCCGGAATAGCCTCAGTAATCCTGAGAAAGAAGAACAAAGTAGGTGGGATCTCAATAACAGATTTCAAGCTGTATTACAAAGCCACTGTTCTCAAAAGAGCCTAGTACTGGCATAGGAACAGACATATATACCAATGGAATAGAATAGAGAACCCAGATATCGACCCAAACCACTATGCTCAATTAATATTTGACAAAGGAGGCATGAACATACAATGGAGTCAAGACAGTCTCTTCTATAAATGGTGTTGGGAAAATTGGACAGATACATGCAAAAAAAAATGAAAGTAGACCACCAACTTACACCATACACAAAAATAAACTCAAAATGGATAAAGGACTTAAACATATGACGAGAAACCATAAAAATACTAGAGGAATCCACAGGCAGAAAAATCTCTGACATATGCCGAAGCAATTTCTTCACCAATACAGCTCCTAGGGCAATGGAAACTAAAGAGAAAATAAACAAATGGGACTACATCAAAATAAAAAGCTTTTGCACAGCAAAAGAAACAATCAACAAAACAACAAGAAAGCCCACTGTATGGGAGAACATATTTGCAAATGTTATAACTGATAAAGGTTTAATCTCCAACATCTACAGGGAACTTATACAACTTAATAAAAGGAAGATAAATGATCCAATGAAAAAAAATGGGCAATGGACCTAAATAGAATCTTTTCGAAAGAAGACATAAGGAAGGCCAAGAGACATATGAAAACATGCTCAAAGTCACTAATTATCCTAGAGATGCAAATCGAAACGACAATCTCACACCTGTCAGAATGGTACCATCTCACACCTGTCAGAATGGCAATCATCAACAAATCAACAAAGGACAAGTGCTGGGGAGGATGCAGAGAAAAAGGAACCCTCGTGCACTGCTGGTGGAAATGCACACTGATGCAGCCACTGTGGAGAAGAGTATGGAGTTTCCTTAAAAAACTAAAAATGGAACTCCCATTTGACCCAGTAATCCCACTCCTAGGAATATAGCCTAAGAAACTAGAAACACCAATTGGAAAGGATATATGCACCCCTATGTTCATAGCAGCACAATGTACAATAGCTAAGATTTGGAAACAGCCTAGGTGCCTGTCAGCAGATGACTGGATCAGAAAACTATGGTACATCTACACAATAGAATACTATTCTGCTATAAAAAAAGAAGGAATTCTTACCATTTGCAGCAGCATGGATGGACCTGGAAAGCATTATGCTAAGTGAAATAAGCCAGGCATGAAAGAAAAATACCACGTGATCTCACTCATTTATGGAAAATAAAGAACATTATAACCTGATGAACCAAAAGATAGATACAGAGGCAGTAAAGCACCAAACAGACTGTCAAATTACAGTGGGAAGGCAGGGGAGTGTTGGGGGCAGGGGGAAAGAGATCAACCAAAGGACATGTATGCATGCATATAAGCACAACAAATGGACACAAGACACTGGGGGAGTGGGATGAGGGCATGCAACAGTGGGTAGTGGAGGCTGGGGGAAGGTCAATGGGGGGAAAAAAAGGAGATATATGCACTACTACATATAATACTTTAAACAATAAGAAAAAAAAGAGTCAGTCAGCGGATAGTTAAGATAATTACATTTTTCTGTCAGTTGTGCAGTCTGATCCACAGAACACCAGAAATCACTAACATAGCCATGTGGCCAGACAGTCTAATGGTATATATAAACTGTCCAGTCTCCAACAAGAAAACAAACATGTTTCTCCCTCATTATAGTGTGAAGCTTCCCTAGTAGGACAGAATATATTATTTCTGCTGGGCTTCCAGGGAGACCTATGAGAGAAATTATGTACCTGGCAAGGAGAGACAAATAAGGGGGCAAGTCAGAACAGGTGTTATGCCCCTCCTTTGGGGGTCAGAAATCTCTCCCAAGAGATAGATTCTTGAACCTGAAAAAATAAAAAAACTTTTTGCAGTTGCCAGCATGACAATTTGGAAGTAAAAATGAATGTAACTACTGATACAGTGGATTAAATTAATGGTCCTGAAAAAAACAAAACAAAACACAGAACTCTGACTCCAACAGTCCTAGCTTGTAGCTCATCACTTGGGAGGTCTGCATAGTTATAACACCTCTCTAAGCCTTGACTATATATATATATATATAAAAGCCAAGCAACCGGAATGACCAGAACAATGCGAACTGGAGCTGGCCAGCCAGCCTAATGGGGGCAGGGCTGGCTGACCAACCTCCCACATCCCCTGACCCCCCAGCCCACCGTCCCTGATCAGCCCTGATCAGGGCAGTCCAGCTGGACCCCACTTGTGCACAAATGCATACACCGGGCCTTTTGTTAGTGATACAGTAGGGAAAACAGCTTCTTTTTAGGTACTTGAGGCAAAGAAATCAACAAACAGAATGTGAGTGATATGACATAGGGGGACCCACACATCCTATATAATAAAGAGCTAATATGCAAATGGTCATCATGCCCTCACACATCATGCTGTAATGGCTCAGATACTCAAGACTGGAGAGAGAGGAATGGGGACCAGCCAGGCACAAATGAGCTCAAAAGAGAGGAATGGGTACCAGCCAAGCTGTGGCCCGGAAGGGGGACAAGCTGCCCATCCTGCAGTCGTGCGCACCAGTGGCAGCACCTGCACCTGTGGCCAGGGAAAGGGACAAGCCACCTGCCCTGCAGTCCCAGGTGCCAGCGCCTGTGGCTATGGCCCAGGAGAGAGACAAGCTGCCCGCCCTGCGGTCCCAAGCACCTTGGCTGCAGCCTGGGCAAAGCTGGCCCAGGTCCTGGGTGCCTGCAGCCAGCTATAGGGAGGGAAGCCCAGGTCCTGAGTGCCTGTGACCGGCCAGAGGAGGGAATCCTGGGTCCCGGGTGCAGGGCGAGGCAAAGGTGGTTAAGGGCGATCAGGCCAGCAGGGGAGCAGTTAGGGGTGATCAGGCCAGTAGGACAGCAGTTAGGGGCGATCAGGCAGGCAGGCAGAGGGGTAGGGGCGATCAGGCAGGCAGGTAAGCGGTTAGGAGCCAGCATTCCCAGATTGCAAGAAGCAGTCGGACATCCCCTGAGGGGTCTGGATTGGAGAGGGTGCAGGCTGGGCTGAGGAGACCCTCCCCCCCATGCATGAATTTTGTGCACCAGGCCTCTAGTCTTAAATAAACAAGTGACTTGATACCAATGACACACAGCATATGGAGAGCATCAAACAGCATATATCTAGCAAATAAATAAAAGAAATATATCTAGCAAATAAATCAAAGAAAGAAATAAAAAAATAACAGTTTGGACCCAGGCAGACCACTTACTAGTCCTCTAAATTTGGGTGAGGTATTTATCCTTTGAGTTCTTTTCTTTGTCTGTAAGATGAGGACAATACTCTTCAGTATATTGGCTAATTATTTAAGGATTAATTAAGATGTTTGGAAGTGCTCATGACAGCATCTGGCATATAGTGTGTGTTATTGTTATAAATATTCTTAATAATCATATTGTGTTCGTTGTATTACCTGTAATTTCCTGGGAGAATCACTTAAATTCTTAGGCCCTCAAGTTCCCTGACTATGAAACAGGATTACCTGTTCCTCCTCACTGGGTAATTGTAAGGATCAGATGGAGTCCCATGTGTGACAGTGGCTGGCATTGTGACCACAGCGTAGTAGGCATCCTAGTAGTTCTGTCATCCTCAGACTGTGGAGTATACTGTGCTCCTCTCTGCTTCACGGACAAAAGAAACCTCAAGGGATAAACCTGTTTTAGGTGATTTCTCTTTACTAACATGTTTTAGCTAGCTGGCTTCAATTTTATGAAAGTCCAACTGACATTATTTAAAATCTGTACTGTAAGAAGGCAGAGACTTCATTTTACCAGACGATTCTTCATTTAGCCAAAGTGCTCAAGGACTTCTTTAAACATGCAACTCCCTACTTCCTTGTAAAATATGATTCAAAGGAGGACATTTTCATTAACCCAACTTGTTAGGGCCCCTTTTATCACATAAAGGACATCTGTGTAGGTCAGGACTGCTCTGTTCTTCGTGTGCCGGCTTCAGCATTCAGTCTGCTCCTCCGGCACCCTGGGTCCATGTCAGTGCCTCCGAAAAAAGACTGAAAGCCCACTGGGTCATTGCTTTCTGACTGGCATCTGTGGATGCTTCCCGCACGGGGCGGCCACATGGGACATGTTGCTGGTCCTCGCTGTTAGATGACTTCCTTGAGCACCTGCTGGCCTTGGAGTTTACAAGGGAAAGCAGAAACTGACACAGCCCCTTCTCCTAGGTCCTGTCCAGTTCCGCTCTGTCTGGTTCCAAGTCCAGAATCCATCTCTCTCTTCTGCCACCCCCAGCTCAAGGCTGAAAGGTGGGAGGTGGTGGCCAGAAGACTGGGAAATACGTTGGCATACATAATTCATTCCTGACCCAGCACGAGGCCACCCGGAACTCTGCTTTGGAGACTGAGATAACAGACCTGTGCCAAGGCAGGGGAGCAAGAAAAAGAATCAGAACCGAGACGCTGGAAGGACCAGGTGGAGACCAGAAGTAACACTTCAGGTGGCTGAGTGACTCAGGTTTCTGAAAGGCTCTCTCACTTACACTCTTCATTCATTCTTCCCAGCACCCCAGAGAGTCAGTAATCATACACATTATTTTCCATATAATATACATAAGTATGTGTATAGGAATGCATATTTATACAAATACATATACATCTTCCAGTTGTAGAAATTGAGGCCAAGTGCCCCAGTTAGAACTGGCTGGTGGCAGAGCTGAGCCTCAAATGCAGCTCTGACTCCAGGGCAGGCCAGGGCTGGGGACACTGTGCCACTTGCCATCAGAAGCGCTTGGTTTACCTGAAAGTCCCTGGCCTCAGTCCAGGGACAGATGTAGGTGGCGCTCCTTGGGGCACATAGTAGGAATTCTTCATTTAGAAACATAAAGTAGTTTCTCTCCAGGGTATCTTATTAATAATGGCTGAGGGTCTTTGCACAAAGGAGGAAACCACTGAGGTGTGATAAGGGCACCCTGAGCAGCTGCCACTAGCTAGGACAAACCTCAGGGCAGAGGGAGCCAGGCTGCTGGGCTTCACCTCTTGGTTCTGCCACTAACCAGCTATGTAAGTCACTTCACCTCGCTCTACCTCAATGTCCTCATCTGCTTAATGGGGGCAATGATGGTACTGTCTGCATAGAGTTGTTAGGATGACTAACCCAAATAACACGTATAAAGTTCTCAGAACAGTGCCTGGGTCGCATGAGCACTGGATAAATGTTACTGCCATTTTTCTCATCCACGCTGGCTTGGCTCTGCAGCTGGTCAACTCTTCCTAGCAGCAAGTTCCCTTCACGAATGGTTTCATTTAAGACTGGTCTGGTTTCTAAGGCAGAGCAGCCATCTCAGAGCCTGCACAGGACCTGCTCAGGGGTACAGGCCTGGCAGCATTGGAGTGTCCCAAGGAACAGACACCCACACCCCACAGGAGCTGGCTCTCATCGGACCAGACAACCAGCATGGCTAAGGCGGTGGCTCTCAAACTGAAGTGCACACAGACTTCTAGGCCCCACCACCCAGCTTCTGATCCAGCAGGGCCAGTGGGGCCTGAGAACCTGCATCTCCAGCAGGTGCCCTCACGAGGCCCCTGGGCACCAAGGGAAGGAAGAGAGTTCCTGGGGCCCGTCTGCTTCCTCCTAGCCTCGTGCCACTGCTTAACCTCGGAGCCCCTGTTTCTGCATCTGTGAGAGAGCAGAACATTCTGACAGAGTTCTTGTGAGAATTGGATGAGATCATTCTTAAAAATGTTTACACAGTGCCTGGAGCAGAGTGAACATCTCAAACGTCCTCACTCTCCTGCTCTGTCATTGTCATCTCACACGGTGTATCAGGAGGATGCAGGCGTCAGAGGCCTGCCTCAGAGGGTGCTCTGCAAAGGCCCCTCTAAAAATGGACGTGCATTTCAGACTCTCGAGGAGCCCAAAGTCAGCACAGTCACACACCACCACCACCCACTCCCATTTTTTCTTTTCTAACACAGTTACACTTCTGCCCACTGATAATAAAATCTATATCACAGCCTCCTCGGCCACAAGTAAGCCATTTGTTATAAAGAATCTGGTTTCCAGATGAGGAAACTGAGACTCTTGTCAGAGTAGAGTGAGCTTCAGCATCCCCAAATGCATGTCCCCACTTTCCTTTATAACCGCATTGTGGTGTATAACAATATAGATATATTACATGATAGAACTCACTTATTTCATTGCACAACTCAATGGTTTTTAGTCAAGCTGCCCAGCTGTGTGACCATTACCATAAATCAGTTTCAGAACATTTTCATCACCACAATAAGATCTCCAGTGTCCATGACCTTTTGACCTGTCCAGGATGATACAAGGGTTGAAAGGGTCATGGTCAGAGGGAGACATGGAAGGCAGGACAGAAAGACAGGAGTCTCCTCAAATGCCCAGACCAGAGTCTGAGACTCCGAGCCCTGGACTGGAGTTGCTGGCCGAGAGGATGGTTGTTATTCAGCACGCAGGAGGCCTGTCCCTTAACATTGCAGAGCGCCTCAGGGGTATGTGGCCAGTGGACATTGTGATTCTGCTACTATAGCTACTATAGCAAGGGAGGCTGCTCTGAAGATAAACCAACAAAACTCCATCCTCATGAGGAGCCTCGGTCCGGCCCGGATGCCCAGACAGATGGCTGTGGTCAGGAAGGCTTTTGTGTGCCTGGCCTTATAGGATACAAAAAGCAATGCCTCAAGATCCACAGCTAGATAAAAATACTGACCAGGACATAAATAGCAAGAGCCCTTTTGATTCCTTAGGTCACAGGCACTCAGCTGCATGCCAGTTATATCAGTTGATTAATAATAATAATAGCTACAGTTGTTTAGAAATTAATTTGTGGCAATACGTTATGCTCAGAAACCTATGTCCTATGTATTATAATATCATTTAATTCTCACAACAACTCCTTGAGGCAGGGATAATTATTTGTCCCTATTTTTTTTCCCATGAGAAAATTAAAATTCAGAGATGTTAAGAGACTTGCCCCAGTACACACAGTAAGTCAGTGACAGCATCTGAATTTAAAAACACATCTGTTTGGTTCCAAAGCCTGTGTTTTCCCCAAGGAACACTGTAGTGACAAGAGAGTGACAGGAGTGCAGGGGGAGTCTGTCCTCATCTGCTTGTTCACTGAAGCCATGGGAGTCCCATCAGGGTAGGGCCAGGTCTGCCTCTGTTCACCACTGAGGCCCCAGTGTCTGGTGCCATTCCTCACCCCCAGAGGTAGTCAAGTAAGGAATGATCGCCTTGACATTGATGAGCTTCTGTCACATGAGGTAACAAAACACTAAAATAGCCTGACTTTGTCACTCAGAGGTCAAGTGACTAGCATGTTACTTCTTTGTGCCTCAATTTCCTCAAATGTAAAGAAGAAGGAAGAGGAGAAGGAGGAAGGGGAGGAGGAGTGGAGAAAGAGGAAGGAAGGAAGGGAGGAGGAGGCGGACGAGGAGGACAAGGAGGAAGAGGAAAGCAGTATCAATGCCTGAGGGTTGAAGTGCTGAGCATTTTGCCTCACAGTCTGCACTCAGTGACTGCTAACTTACAAGTACTGTTAGTGTCCCTTCTGCAGAAATGAGACTTCACCTCACAAGCTGAACATCTTAGCAAAGGGCTACAAGTAAAAAGTGGCCAGCGTGGTCCAGGGGTTCCCATCTCTGTACTTCAGGGACCTCCAAGGCTTTTACTTGACCTTAAAATACTTAATGAATGTTTGCTGACCGGAAAGCATGCCTGCACGCAGACTCAGAGCCAGAGGAGAAGCTGCTGGTACAAACCAGGTTCCAGAGCATCCATGACTGGGGAGACTGCATAGGAAGGAAGCTCAGGTTCCAGGAGGCAGGGTAATCCTCACCTACCCTGGAATCTGCTGGACTGAATGCCTTTTGCAAGCCCCCCTCCCTCAGGAATGTTCTCCTGAAGGTGAAACAAGTGGATTCTGAAAGGGAGCAGTGAATAGTTGCCCTTGTGCATTGTTATGCAAATGCTACACAAATTGGAGTCTTAAATCTGGCCCTAATGATGCATCCTGCTTTGTCTTCCAGCCTCCCTGAGCCCATCCTGAGATGCAGGGTACAGATGTTAGTTTATTATGTACACCAATAACTCACTCTGCTCCCAGCGAGGTGGGCTGTGAGCAGCTCCTGTCGCAGCCCTGACAGCAGAGGAACGTGCCCTGGGAGAGATGTGTGATTCAAGCTCTTTGCAGCCCACAATTCAAGTGCTTTCTTTTATCAGGGCCCCAGCAGCAGCTAATCTTGTGATGGAGTGATGGCAAATCCAGAAACAATGAGATGCCACAAAGAGGCTGATTAAAAAGCTTACTTGAAATTTGGAAAATAATTTTAAAAAATGATAACATTAAAAAAAGAAAAAGAAAAAACTAGGATGCACAAAGAAAACCAATTTAGTTCAAGCCAATCCTTCATCCTCTTCAGGATTACAAGAAAGTTTCTGCTTCCTGCTAAATGTGGAGTTGCCTTTGCAGCCAAAACATAGAACGTCCTGCTAATTATTCTTTCAAGCTTCAACATGTATTTTATTAATCTCTCTTTGCCACTTTAACAGCCACAGATGTAGACTTAATTCTGTGTGTAAGCAACTGTGTTCAAGTTCAGCATTGTTCATTGTCCAGCCGGACACTTCTGAAGTCAGCTGCATCCTGGGTGTTTGCCACACAAGGGCAGCGGCATTGGTGGGGCTCAGAAATGGAAGTCTGGCATCATCCTTCCCAAGATAACTTGTCTTTAGCATATTCCAGCCAATGTACTGAAGACAGAACAGTGTGGTGTCTTTAGAGATTTGCTTGAGGAAAAGAGACAGCTGGGGGAGGAATAAAAGCAGTGAGGATCTGGGAGGTGCTCCTTCCTAACAGTGAATCCAAAAGAGAAAGAATAAAATAGACTGCACAATAAAATACCAGTTACACGGATACTGGGCATTTAAATTTCAAGTTTAGCCTGGCCGGTGGTGTGGCTCAGTGGTTGGGCATCAACTCATGTATCATGAGTTCGCCAGTTCGATTCCAGGTCAGGGCAATGCCTGGGTTAGGGGCTCTGTCCCCAGTGAGGAGCATCCAGGAGGCAGCTGATCAATGTTTCTCTCTCATCGATGTTTCTATCTCTTTTTTCCTCTCTTTCAAATTTAAAAATAAAAATAAAAATAAAAAATAAAGTTCAAGTTTATGTTTCTGTTTTGGAGGACATACTCTATTCTTTGATGTATCTGTCCATCCATTTTTGTGTGTCTAAGAATATTACCTACATAATAGGTGTTGAGTACTTACTGTGTGTCAAATACTGTGCATGGGACTTAAGCATGTGACCTACAAAAACCCTTTTCCTCAAGAGAGGGGAAAAGAGAAAAGGACCCACTATGTGTGGAGTGCCTCCCATGTGTCAAAAACTGTGCAGAGAGCTCTCAGTGACCTTTACACCCTGACAGACAGATATGATCTCCATTTGCAGATAAGAAATCTGAAACTCAGAAATCTGACTTACCCAAGATCACACAGCTAGGAAATGGTGGATTCGAACTCAAACTGCCACACTCCTAACTCAGGGTTCTTTCCAACTCCAGATTACAAAATCTTAGGATTTAGGGATCATCTATATATATAAAACCCTAATATGCAAATAGACCAAAGGGTGGAACAACCGAACAACCAGTCATTATGACATTTGCTGACCACCAGGGGGCATGCACAAAACATGGAGGGCATCAGCCACAGCAGGATGGTGGAGCAGGTGAGTAGGGGTGCCAGACCAAGGCGGGGTGCTGGCCGCTGTCATCGGGACAAGCCTCTGGTAGTTACTGAAAATTCTTTGCTCCCATGCCATGGTCCCGCTGCTCCTGAGGGATGATAGGGGCTGGCAGCCTCCTCTCACACCCACTGCCAGTGCCTGGCACTGGTCCTGATTGTTCGGTGACTTCAGCAGGTACAAGCATCGGCTGCTGGCCCAAATCACCCCTGAAGGCTTCTCCACCTCCCCCTGCTCCTGAGGGGCAATCGGGGCAGAAGCCGCTACTCACACCTGCCAATGGTGCCAGCCCTGCTCACACCCACTGCTGGCACTGGCCCTAATCGCTCTCTGCCGGTAGTGGGTGCAAGAGGGGCAGGCACCATCAGTGCATGGGAGTAGTGTTTGGGGGAGTGGGGCTGTGGCAGACAGGGAACCGGGGGCTGTAGTGAGAGGGGCTGGGCAGGGGTGCAGAGGATGGGCTGAGACCCACCCCTGTGCCCACTGCAGCCTTATAGCCCACAGTTCCTTTCAAGGTACACAAATTCATGCACTGGGCCCCTAGTGTGATAAATAATTAGAATACAAAGGGAAGGGGAAAACTGCTTTAAAAACAAGCCCTAGAAAGTGAAAAAAACATAGTTACCATAGATGTAGTGCTCTTTCCAGTATATGACTACTGCCTCACACTAGCCATTTAAATTGGGGGTGGTTCGCAATCTACATGCTGTGGAACACTTCACAAGTGTCCAGCTGAATAATGAAGAATGTTGTAATATCATTTTTGTTATACACTATGTACTGTCAGAGGAATTCAGAAATAGGGACATCGTGCAGGGTGCAGATTGCCAGTGGTCATACATCATTGGGATTCATCCTCCCTATTTCATATGACATGTGATCATTTTCATGATACAAGGTTGTTAGAATAAAATGAGACAATGCATGTGAAAATTTGATAATATAGAGTATTATACAAAATAAAAGGCTCTTTACCCTTTCAGAGGAAATTTTTTTAAAAATTCTTTAAAATCCTTAGTTTTTGTACACTTGTTCTCTGCTTCCCACTGATATAAACTCCCTCAGGTTAACAGTATGTTCTACTTGTTTTTGACATCATTACAGCACCCAGCATAGCACGTGCTATTTCCAAGAAACTCCATTTAATGAATTAAGTTATAATCTCTCATAATAATAATGATAATGATGAGTGCTAGAATGGGTTGAGCACTTACTATGTGCCAGGCATCATGTTAAATTTTTTGGTATTTATTAATATTTGTAATTTCAACTCTAGGAGGTAGCTGCTACTAGGTCCTCCATTTTCCAGATAAGGTAGCAGACCAAGAGAGGGGAAGGGGGCTGCGCACAGCCAGGCAGGGGCAGAGCGGGGCCTGCAGCCTTGGCAGTCTGGCATGTTTCCCCAAGGCTTCACTCTGTTAACAGCTGGTACCCAGAACGTCCTGGATCGTTCATCCATTCCCTCATGTAATTCTCAAAACAACCCTCTAAGGCAGGCAGGACGACTCCCACCTTAGAGATGAAAATACCAAGGCTCAAGGCCACATGCAGCTGTATTTATTATTATTATTATTATTATTACTGAAAGAAGTATTCTGTTTTGCTTACATCGGGAAAAAATAATACATATCTGAAACATCCCAGGAACTCTCAGCTCAATTGCAGTTTCTTGCTACAAACACAACAGAACCTTCTTCAAAGCACCACACATGCTTGGAAGAACACACATATAAATGTGTAATTTGAACACTTGTTGGTTTTACCGCCTTGTTGCAAGGGAAGAAGAATGTGGATGCACCAAAAAAAAAAAAAAATCTCGCTGCATTTCCCAGTTTAATTAGTTTTGTCAAGTGTCTGCAATGTGATTTCCATGTTAATTTCCCCATATCCCATTTCAGTTTCTTTATATTCCACTTCAATTATTTGTTTAAAAATTGAGAGAGGCACAATGATTTTGTTCAAATTCCACTCCACTCAACTAACGTTTACTGGTGTTTCAGCATGTCCCAGACTGCAGAGCCCTCAGAGATAGCACATGCCTCTCACAGAAGTCCCTCTTGCCTGGGGCGCCCTCCCTGTCCCACACCCAGCCTGGGAAGTGGAAGCCTCAAGATCTTTCCCAACAGGGCTTTCCAGGCAACCACCACCAACAGGAGTTGCCTGCCATCTGACTGTTAAACATTTTCTTGCAACTTCCCTTCCCATTCAATCCCCAGAAGGTTGTGGCATCTCCATTTTTACATAAGCGGTAACCATGGCTCACAGAGGCCAGTGTCCTACCCAATGGCTAGATAGTACACTGATCAGAAGTCTCCCTGGCCTCTTTCATTTAGTATAAAACTCACCAGGCTTCGCTCTATGGTCACCTGTTGGCCCGCTCGGCTTGGGTCTGCTTTCCTAGCCTGTGAGGGGTAATGCAAAAGGGAGCAGGAAAATCATCTCCACCAGGTTCGACTAACCCTGGGTGGGAAGTCAATGTTCCTCACTTTAGCCTGGGCAGCAACCTTTGTTCTGTACTTTATACATGAGACTGTTAGCTCTGGAAAGGTTCCAGGTGATTAGCTAGTCCAAACACCTCATTTTTAAACCCAGGCCCAGCATCATCTCATTTCATCTTCATGTCATTGGCCTTTGAGGCAGCCATTACTGTCCATGTTTTAGGAGGAAGCTGAGGCACAGAGTGGTTCAGTAATTTGCCTAAGGTCGTATCGTTTAATGGCATTCAAGATGTAAACTCTGATCTTCCTACCTTATAAGCCTGAATATTTAATGATTTTTTTCTGATCTCTTTCTTTTTCCTTTAGAACATAAATATTTAGATACTTGACCAAACAATTATTTATTTCTTATTTCACCTCCTCCTTCCCTCACCTCCTCCTAAAACTGTTTTTGAGCATACCCATGTATTTTTAACAAGTGCACAACTGCATGTTTATATATTGAATTACCCTGGTTACCTTTGAGTGGGTCCAGACTCAGATGTGGCAATTAATGTAGCTGTGGAAACAAACAGACCTCATGTCTCAGCAGCTCGGCACAACAAAGGTTTATTTCTCACATCACAATCCAAGGTGTGTTGGGAGGCTCTACTCTATGAAATGACCCAGGGACTTGAGCTCTTCCATATTATATTTCTGCCATTCTCCCCACCCCCAAATCAGGCCCACCAATAAGCAGGAGATAATATAGAGTATTATACAAAATAAAAGGCAGAGAGAGGGTATGGCAGATTGTGTGAGAAGGTTTAGAACTAGGCCTGGAAGATACATACATTCCACATCCACTGGCCATCTAGCCAATCTCATCTCTGAGCCTCTGGGGTGTAGACTGACTAGATGCTTACTGTTCCTCTTCCTTAGTACGTTAGAAGACTACATCCCCCAAATTTCCTTAGAGGTTGGGACCTTGAGGCTGGGTTCTGGCCAATGGAATGCCCCTGAGTCACTTGTTGGAGGAGATTCCCCCAACCTACTTCAGACTGGGCTGTGAGAAATAAGTGTTTATTGTGTTAAGCCATTGGAATTTTAGGATTATTTGTTATAGCAGCTTTGGCTAAATTAACCTGACTAATAGAGATCCTATTTTCTTAACTCCAAAATCATAGTTCCCTGCCTGAAGATCAAATAACAAAATGGGTATGAAAACTCCCAAGTGATCCAAAGTAGTATGGTTACCATTATTCACTTTACCCTAGAAAAGCACTTGGGATCCCAAGCACAGGCATGGCTCCTTTTATTGAACTTCACTTTATTGAGCTTCACAGAATGTTGCATTTTTTACAAATTCAAGGCAAAACCCTCCACTAGCAAAAAGACTACAACTCATTTAATTACAATACTCAACTGCAGTGGTCTGGAACTGAACACATGATATCTCTGAGGTATGCCTACATAGAGACAGCAAGGACAGCCTCTCTGATTCATGGTGGATGGCTGTACAAGAGATTCCGGCCCTTTCAGAGAGAGACCAAAATAGCACTGGCCTGAACCACACACTCCACAGAAGACAGTGTAGTTTTTCCTAGTCTTCCTCCTTTAATAACAACAATTCTGCACATGTGTATTGATTCCTTAATTAAGACATGAGTGATCATTCCCAGCAAAGGGTCCATCAGACAGTCAATGTCAGGCACGATCAAGCTAAGACTCCTTCCTGGATGTCGGGATGGTGGTTTCCGCACACAGCTGCTCCTTGCTCCTGTCCACTGCCCCAATGGTATGTGAATAATGTTAGTAACAGTCAGCAGTGTTACTAACACCAGTTCAAGAGAGTGTACACAAGCTCATTTGTGCCTACACTCCTTCAAGGATGTCATGTTAGTTTGAAATCAGCTACTGGAGTGCAACACCACAGAAATCAACAAATGTGCAGATCATGCTTTTTCTTTTTCTTTTTTGCAAGACTAGTAGTGTAAACATTTACCAGCACACCACTGATAATACAATTAATAATAATAATAATAGTAATAATAATAACAGGAGCTATCATTTTTTGATTGCTCACTATGTGCCAGGACTCCGGACTCAATAAAATGCTATGTGTAACTTCACTTAGTCCTCATAACAGCCAGGCAAATAGATGTTACTGTGTTACTGTTGCAACGTGGAAACTGAAGCTCAGAGAAGTTAAATAACTTGCTGACATATAGGGGGAGCCAGTTTTTTAACACAGCTCTGACGCAAGGCTCATATTATTCCCACCCTGGTGTATTAGAGAAAAGGAGAGTTTGGGCATCAATATTGAATTCTTAAGTGTTAATAAGTTTGTTTCTACCCAGAAAGGGGAAGAATAATAAAATATTTTAAATACTACTGTCTTTGTGTAAGGATAAACAATTTTGTAGACACTCACACATTACGGATATTAATCTACTAGGGCACTGTGGTTGAGTCTGAGCAGCCATGGTTGTGTTTCTTTGCGGGGAAGGGAGGCTGATCCATGGAGTTGAGGGGTTTGCCCTGAGCCAAACCCAGATAGTGGGTGCCAATGTGGCTCCCGAGCCCTAGCTCTTCCAGTCCCCCGCTTAGTTTTAGAATTTGAAAGATCATACTGTGGTCATATCTTGTGCCCATAAATTATGATGGCTTGTTTATAAATCTACCTCTGTCCATACCATGGGAATATCATGACAGCTGATTTAGAAGTCTTTCATCTCCCCGCCTCAGGAGTAGAGCCGGTTGGTGCCAGGCACGTGGTCAACGTTTTATAGATGTTTAATGAATGACTGAATGGATGTCAATGAACTGAAAGCATGGATTTGCCCGACTGAACAAGGAAGGGAGGAACACACAGGCTGGCTGGGGAAGATCAGCCCTGAAGAAAGGAAGGAGCAGCAAAAAAAGAGAGAGAGAGATGAAAGGGACATAGAAGAGAGACATCGTGGTCACTAGAAGACAAGTTTAATTTCTTTATAGCATTTGCCAAGGGCCTGTGCTAAGCTCAGCCTTCATAAACCTATTGTGAATTAATGCTTTTTAATTAGCAAAACTGCAGGCTCCTTTCATGCATCCAGCCAGAGAGCCAGAGTCAGATGAGAGGAAGCAAAGAGGCAGCTGGCCTGACCAGGGCCAATGGAGCCCATGGGTCCCAGACAGAGACACGTGACCCTGCCATTCTGGTCCAGCCCCGTCCCGCTGACTCTGCAGAACAACGCTCTCCTCCTCAGAGCCTGCCTTGCATCACATCCCGTCTCTGGCACTCCTGTTCTCATACCTCTGGACCTCTCACCTCCACCCTCTATGCCCCCCTTCTCACCTCTTCTCACTCTTGGCTCATGTTCGCACTTCCTATTTCCGTTTTGTCCCCCAGACCTGATATTTAATTCTGCTTCTTGGCTCTGAGGCCTAGCTTTCCTCCTTGGTCACAATGTATCCTTCTGATTAGGTTGCCTTTGGCCTAAATCAGGCCTTGTCTAGTCCAGCCCAGAGGCCGAGACGGCCCCTGACAAGCACATCCCGAGCCAAGGACCCAGGCCCCATGCCTTCCATGTTTTCTCCATGGAGACTGTGCTGGTCATGATGTTTCTGTTCCCAACATCTATTCCTTCCCAGATGATGTGTCTAACTCAGTGTTCACTCCATCCTCACTGCACCTTTCAATCACCCCGGATGCTTTATAAAAATCTAATATTTGTGCTGCTGACAATTCTCTTTTTAGGTCTCAAGGTTATTCTGATGTCTGGCCAGCATTGAGAATCACCGGCCTTCGCCAGCCTGTCAATCCCATTCCCCTTGTCAGTGAATGGGCCAGAGATTAAACGCTGAAATGAGAGACATGAGGAGGAGATGGGGGACTTCTACAAGGAGGACACAGGAAAGAAATGCAGCCCTCCCTGGGCATCAGTATGTGTCATTTCTAGATGGAACGTGGGTACTGCTGCTGGCACCTTGCAAGGCCGACAAAGGAAGATGGAGTGCGAGATGGACATTGAGTCAATGAAATGGAGAGACCCTGGGTGCCCATCATATCCTTAAACCAAGGCACCAACCTAACCTCAAGTCGTGTTATAGAATGAGGTCACTGAGATCATATGTCTTCATTGTTTAAATCAGGGCTCAGCACTTTTTTTTTTTTTCAGTGAAGAGCCAAAGAGTAAATATGTTGGGCTTTGCTGGTTATATAGTCTCTACAACAGCAACTCTGACCTTGTAACATGAAAGCAGCAATAACAATACATAAGTAGCTAGGCGTGGTCTATCCAATAAAACATAATATGCAGAAACAGGCAGTGGGGCTGGATGGAACTTGTAAGGGCCACGGTTTGGCCTTTCCTAGTTTAAGTCATCCTGAGTCAGCGTGTTTTATTTGCATCTCATGATGTCTGAAGTGATACAAGGGTGATTTCCCAAAGTTTAGGATGCATGACTGACCCCCTCCACCCCCACTGAATCCCATATACACAGTTTTACCTATCTTTTGTTCAAAATTTCCTTGATGTCCCACAGACATATCTAATTCAACATATTCAAAGCTGGTCCCGTATTCCTCACTTAGCAAGTGGCACCATCACCTTAAGCTGCTCAAACGAAACCCCTCAGTCATCTTTATTGCCTCTGTTGTCATTAGTCAATCAGCCACCATGTTCCATCGGTTCTACCTGAAAACGTTTCTCAGTCCATCAATCCAAAACTATTTACCAGGCACAGTACCAGGCAATGAGAATATAAAAATCCACAAAGCAGATGCAGTCCCTGCCTTCACAGAGCTTAAAGGGTTCTTAATGTATACAATAAGTAATAGCTGGTACCTGCCATTCCTCAGAACCTCCCAGATGCCAGGCTCTGCACTAGGCACTTTGCAGGGCGAGTGTGGATCTTGAAGGCACACCTGAGTGCACGTATTATTATCTCACAGATAAAGAAATTGATGCTAAGAAAGATTGAATTGCTCGCTGCAGTCGCAGTGGCACAGGGTGGCCGCACCAAATGGGAGGCAGATCTGCCCCACACCAAAGCCCAGACCCTGCACCCCACTGCTGCTCCCTTCTGGACCATCCTTGCACCAGGGTGCTTTCTGGACCACTTTTCATTTGGGGAATTCTTGATCAACGAGTACCCAGGATGATACCTGGATCTACTTTGGCAAAAAGCCCATGGCAAATGCCTCATCAACACAAGAGCTGCGCAATCAGGCTCAGGCTGTTAAACCCAGGCTGCAAGTCAGTCCCCCTTGGCCCTCTGCCAAACAGAAATGCCACCTATGCCCAGGCAGGGCTTTCTCCCAGAAAATAACCAGAACCCAAGTGCTAGGGGTGGGGACGTTGTAGGGTTCTGAAGGTTCTCAACAAGAGGCTCTTTCCATCTTCCTCATCACACTGCCAACTGGAGGTAGGAGGGTGATTGAAGGAATGTAGCCCTGGAGCTGGGAAGACATGGGTTCAAATCCTGCCATGGCGGCTTTGGGTCAAGTTCCCAGATTTCCCCTTGCCTCTGCCTCACCTCTAGACTGGAATGCTACTTACCTGCCAGGGTGACTCAAGGGGTAGAAGGCAATGTGGTATGTGAAGAAGGAAGAGCATGGCATACCTGAGGTGGGGCTCCATGAGTGGCAGCCGTCATCCCTGCTGTGGTCATGGAGATAACAACCCCCAGTTGGGCTCCAGCAGCCCCTCTCAGCAAGGCCGGCAGAGGAGGAGATACTGAGTTGCTCTCAGCAGCTTAGGAGATGAGGCCGCAACTTTCTCCGGGGCTGCTGCCTTCTCAGTTCTAAATAGCCTGCTAACTGCTTCACAGGCATATTGCATTTAATCATCATCGCCCCATGTGGTAATTATCCTCACGTTACAGGTGAAGAAACTCAAGCTCAGGGAGAGTAAGTAACACCTGCACCTGGCAAGCAGCACGCAGTACCCAGCAGCATTAGGACTTGAACCCAGGTTTCTGGCTTCAGAGTTTAAGCACGTAACCATGTCACCACTCTGGTTCCCGTCTCCAAACCTTATTCTGATTATGATGGGTAGTTGGCAGTACTCTTAGCACCATGAGCAGCCCTTGCCTTACACCATGTGTCTCCCTAACATGATTAATTCCCCAGGTTCCCCCAAGTTTGGGACTCCCCCTCATTCTTGTCTTCTGCTGCCCCACCCCTATCCCTAGCCAGGTACCTAAGTAACAGCAAACATCTGTACCTCCCTGCTTATCTAAAACTTAAAAGACCCCCATTTATAGGACAACGAATAGCCAGGCACTGTGCCTGGCACTGTAATGTAACCTACCTTATTTCCTCTATATAAATAGTGTTTAGGTGGACATCATTAAGCTGTTTTCCAGATGATAAAACTAAGAATCAGAAAATGACAGCCACTGAATGCACTGTCAGAGCTCAAAGGTAAGACTCTGGTCACAGTCTGTGCTTTTCCCTCCTTTCTACGTGTTGTTATCATCCATCCAAACACTAACATTGCCTCCCTGTCTTCCTCCCTCTTACTCTACCTTCCTCCCTCCTATCTCCCTCTCTTTCCCTTTCTGGATTCCACAGCCCTGTGCTCCCTCCCCAGGTTGCAGGCAGTAGACTTTCCAGCCACTTTCCTTGCCCTTCAAGGATTTTCATTTTAATCAATATATTTAAAATTTTTTAATATATATTTTTATTGATTTCAGAGAGGAAGAGAGGAGGCAGCGATAAAAACATCAATGAGAGAGAATTATTGATCACTGCCTCCTGCATGCTCCCTACTGGAGATTGAGCCTGCAACCCAAGCATGTGTTCTTGACTGGAATCAAACCCGGGACCTTCTAGTCCACGGGCCGACGCTCTATCCACTAAGCCAAACCAGCTAGGGCTAATCAATATATTTAGTATGAAATCACTGGCCACTGGAGCTAGGGACTCAGAATGAACATTTGCCCAGAGTCCAGTTACCGAAAGATATAGCTGACAAGGAAACACCTGGGAACCCGCTGACTTGGAATTCCCGGACCGGGGGTTTGTCTGACAAGGTTCACAGGGTATTCAGACTCTAGCCACAATGCACCCTTGCAGTTGCCCAAGGAGCACTCGTCTGTGGGTTTCACTGACATGGAAGCCCTCTGCCCAGGCATTTTTTTTTTTTCTGGCAAATGCTCACTGTTGGTAGTTCCTTCTCTGACAAACTTTGTCCACCTTCCCAATCTCAGGTTTGAGCCTATCTTTGTGCTCTTATACCAGGTACTCACTTCCATCAACTACTCACCAGATAGTACCAGAATTTTTATGTACCTGGCTTTCTCTTCCATGAGACTATAAGTTCCGAAAGGGCAAGAACTGTGGATTCTATACATCCTAATATAATGAACTAGAGGCCCGGTGCATGAAATTCATGTATGGGTGGGGTCCCTAGGCCTGGCCAGTGATCAGGGCCAATCGGGGCCTTCCAGCTGCTGGCCGGGGCCTTCCTTCATTCCACGCTGCCCCCTTGTGGTCAGCGCACATCATAGCAAGCAATTGAACTCCTGGTCTTCCAGTCAAACTCCAGAGGGGACACTTTGCATATTAGCCTTTTATACATATAGATGAGACCCTATGAGTGTTTTCAGTACAGAAAGGTAAGAGAAGAGGATAAGAGAGAGAAGGAATAGGAAAAGATAACAAAAGGTGAGAAAGAAGGCAGGGAGGGAGGAAGAGAAAGAAGAATGAAGACAGAGAAGAAGGGAAAGAATCAGGGAAGTAGTAGGATAAGAGAAATAAGTGAGAGGGAAGAACTGTATGCAATCTACTGGTGAAGTCTTAGGAGCGGGTGCTGGGTGAACAAGACCAAGTCTTTTATTCTAAGGGAGTTCACAGTCTACTGAGGAAGACATAGTTGGGGAGTGAGGAAGAGAGTGGGGAGCAGGCAGGGCAGTGCTGTGAGCTGGAAGAAACTAGTCACAAATTCCAACCTGGGACACTGCCTGCGGCATGGCAGGAACTGGTTTCAAATCCAGTTGGTAGTATCACCAGTGGGACTTTCTTCTGGGTTTGTGGCAATGAGGATGTTAGGACCAGGTTCAGCATGGCTTAAGTAGATAGATTCTTCTTTCCTACAGTCTTATCCAGAAAGCCTGAAATACCAGATGTGCACTTCTTAGCACAGCTCCTGGCACACAGGGGATGCTAAGGTATTTATGGCACAAATAAATAAAGGCATAAAAAATGGTTGAGGAACAAAGGATCTTGTCTCCAGCATCCTGCAGGCACACAAGGAAAGTGCTGAATGACTGAATGAATGACTATGGGGTGATTCCGGATATCTACTCCAATGTCTGGCACACAGCAAGTAAATACATGTCAAAAGAAAAAAATTTCAACAGGGTCTTCATCATCATCTCAGATTGCAGTCCCAATCCTTCACCCCAGGACTAGGTTTGAAAGCAAATTGGAGACACCTTTTCTACATTCCCCAACAAGCTCTTTTGTACTACATTGCACACAGGACCAGCAAGGTGTCAGGTTGCCTTGGTTAAATGACACTGAGTTTGAAGCCTCCCAAATAGTTGTTTTTTTCTCTAAGAGATGAAGACATGTTCCAATACATCTGAGTCAACGTATCTTCACAAAGATGTCAGTACTCATTTCATTTGACCTCCAATCCCTATTTAAATCCTTATTAATCACTTTTCTGGAATCAAAGATGTTAAGTGTTTTCATAATGGCTTCCAGTTTCCAAGCCCATGCTACCATTTCTCCCTCCTTCAGACCTTTTGACTCTTATCTGAGAAACTCAAAGCAGTACTGTGCTGCCAAACTCCTGTGGGCTAGATTCAGGGTAGAGAGAGGATGCATAAAGAAGGGAGAAGAAAAATCCAGTGGCATAATACTTGCTTTGGAGTTTAGGCAGTAAGATGAAGGTGTCCTTTGAAAATGTTATTATTCTTAAAAGAGGCAAATATGATACAATGGAAAGGCGATGGTATTTGGAATCAGGGGACCTGTATTTAAATCTCAGCTTCACCACAAACTCCTTGCTTGACCTTGAACTAGTCAATTTCCCTGTGCCTAAGTTTCTTTGTCTTTAAAATGAAAGGCCCATATATGATAACCTCTAAGATGACTCCAGCTCTAATATTCTGAGATGCTAAAACAGCTTAGGACATTCTAATGTCAAAGAATGAAGGGTGACTCCGACTACCAGGGCAATTCATATTTTATTTATCATTAAATTATAGGAAAGTTCCTTTGGCCAGCTATAGAGGCCCCATTCACTGTTGGAACAAATGCCTGTGACTTCAAAACTATACCATTGGGTTTTAAATTTAGAAAGGGAATACAATTGTGCTTTTGTGGTTATAGCCTTATTAACAATGTTCATGTCATCAGTAAAGTGGTCCATTTTTCCACCCTGAAAGACAAGAAAATATTTAGCACAGGAAGAAAAGACTAAGTTAACATTTATTGCCTACCTACTATTAATTACCATTTATGCAGTGCCTCCTATAAGCTAGTCACTAGGTCAGAGACATTTCCTAGGTTATCTCATTTCAAATCCATAACCACAGCATGAGGTAGGCATTGTCTTCTACACTTTATAGATGAGAAATCTGACACCCACCAGGATGTGACTTGTCCAATTATACTAATAAGGTAAACTGGAACTCATGTCGGTCTGATACTCACACCAATATTTTTCCTATAGTATCACTTCTGAAGTAATCCTACTAAGTAGAAGGCTCCTGATCATTGGGAATAATCAAACAGCAGTAAAAGATGCTGTAACCTGTAGATCTTGAATGGTTGGACTCTGAAGTCCCGTCCAGCCAGAGAGTCAATGATGCCATAATCTTAAATTACTACAAGGAGAGAAAGAAAATATCACTAAGCATCCCTATAAAAAGCTGCAATGTGTGATATCTTTTTCTTTTTAATATTTCCTACAGCCATCTTTTTTTTTCCCAAGAAAAATAACATCTTTCTCAAACTCAGAAGAGTCCACAACTCCCCCCTCTCCAACTGCTATCATCATTCCATGCATTTGATGACCCATTAGAACCACATAATTATTATTCTGCATTAAAACTGCCTGCATAATCCCAGAAGGTAAAATGAGAAATGTGAAATTTAATTCAATAGTGTAGGAAGTATCCACCTGTAATCCCAGGCAACAAAAGCTGGGCTACCTTGCTTACTAATGAGCTCCTTCCTGTCTGCTGGATATGTTCAAGAAAGGGCTTAAATACCACTTTTACATGAAGTCATGGCCACTGATCACCTAAAAATCACTTTCTTCTGCCCTTTTATAGCCATTAGCTCTAGAATTCTTGTAAGGAGCTTTGAGTATATTTGAGCTTCTTCATTAGACAATAAACTGAAGACAGAGACTGTGTCTCCATGTAAGGCAGTCTGAGTAACAGAATGCTTCATGAGATAGACTCATTATTATTGTCATCTTCATCACTATTTGATTAAAAGAAATTGCAGTTATATCTCCAACAAATGAACAACTTCCATTTATATTAGGGCTTCTGTGAATGGTTCCTCCCAGGGAGAGAGTGTAGCAGGCCCTGTAGAAGCCAAGTTCAATTCTCTCCAGGTGAGATTTGAGGGAGTAGGCTTGTGTGTTGTGAGGTGAACTCGGTTTGAGTCCCAGATCTCCAGGGACTTCAGGCAAGTTTCTTCCCCACTATGAGCTTCAAAATGAGGACAGGACTAAATGACCTCCAAGGTCCCTGCAGTTTGCCTACTACTGTTATTACTATCTGTACCAGTATGCTAACAGCATGACTCATGACATATTTAAGTATACTTGCTTGTAAATGTCCTTCTATCCCCTTAAAAGCAGTTATGCTAAAAGCAAAATCCCTATCCTTTATACACTGAAGTATTTCTGAGTATAATAATATAATGTCTGCAGTTTGCTTTAAAATACTTGAGTCCTTCCTCCCACTCCCCAAAGAAAGATAATGGATAAAAAAAAAATGGCAAAATGTTGAGACTGTTGAAATCTGTTAATAGGCAAATGGGAGTTTATTGTACTATTCTCTCTACCTTAATGTATGCTTTAAAATGTTCTTAGTAAAAGGTAAGAAGTAAATAATAGAATAGAAAAGAAATATATTCAGTGGGGTAGTCTCTCCCTGCCCCTAGATTAAAATTCCTTGATTTTTCTGCTCACTCATAGGTAACAGACAGTTCTATAGAATCTCTGAGTCATGAATGCAGTTTCAATTTAGAAATGAGAATGTCCAGTCCTAAGGATAAATCAAAGCCTGACCATGATTTAGTGCTCACCTTACATCTCCCAGTTCTGGCCATTTTAGGGATGGAGACACACAGAGAGAAAGGGATTGGACATGGCTGGCTGAAGCTCCTTTTGATTTAGTTTTTCAATCTGCCTCTGCTTGTGAGCTAAATATGACTTCTTTCTCCCTCACCTCTCCGCACTTCCCCAAATATAGGTGGCAGGTGAGAAGGGAGGAGGGAGAAGAGGAAGGAATGGTCTTACTTGTACTTGCCACAGTAAGGCAAACTACCTGGGGGGTCTCTGGGTCTTGCGAATGTGTAAGGTTGCTCTTGGGGTAGTGAGGAATTCTGAGGACTTTTTAGAGCAGTACAGCCCCATATAAAATAATGTGGGCCATGAAGGGGATCTTCATATGTCATTTTCAATTTACTAGTAGGCACATATTAAAAAGTAAAAAGGAACAGGTGACTTAATTTAAATAATATATCTTATTAAAACTAACATATCTAAAATATCATGTAATCTATATAAGAATAATGAGTTATTTTACACTCTCTTTTTCATACTAAGACTTTAATATGGATACTAACACTTTCAACACATCTCAATTCCAACACCAAATTTCGAGTGCCCAATAGCCACATGTGGCTCCTGGTTACCACAATGGGCAGGGTTAGAGAACCCCATCCCTGGAGACTCTGGCTTGCAGCTCACTTGCCCTTATACTAGGTGACCTGACCACACATCCTAGTTTGCCTGGGAGAGTCCTGGTTTAGTCCTATTGTCCAGGTCTGTTACTCCTTAAATTACTTGATTATTAGTGCCCCCTTTCGCTCTCCCAAGCATCCTTGTTTGGACAATGAATCATATGGCCACCTTGTTGGTAAATCCTTTATCATCTGAGTTTCCAGGCTCCCTACTCAAAGCTTCAAGCTCTTTCTCTTCTAGATCAACAGTCAGCAAACTACAGCCCACAAAGCTAAGAATGGTTTTTACATTTTTAAAAGATGCAAAGAAACAAAGAATATGTGGCAGAAATACTATGCCTCCTGCAAAGCCCAATTTACGACCTGGCACTTTACAAAATAAATTTGCTGACTCCTCCCCTCTATCTCCTGGACAGTAGGATCTCTTTTGTCTTATTCCTGAATCCTTGATAGTACTTAATATAATGACGCACATGGCATAGGTACACAATAAACATCGTTTGACTGAAAAAAATGATAATTCATTCACTCAATACTTCAGCCCAACTCAACTCAAAATTCTCTGAAGACACTGACATCTTTTCCCTAAGTGCTTTGGGATACACAACCTGGTATTCTTTTCCCCTTCCCTTCACATCTATTCAAATAAGACGGTAATAAAATTGTATTAAATTAAAAATAATCCTCTCTGATACCATCAAATGTAAATAACAGCTCCAGTAAGACCTTCCGGGTCCTCCCTAGAGGAATTCAGCACTCCTGTCCCACAGCTGGTAACACATCTCTCTCTCTTCTTGTATTTAATAGAGTGCAACTTACCTGGTTACCCAATTCTTTCCCGCCAGATCTGAGCTCTGCATGTTACAAACATCTTGGAAGCTTTTAAAATATACAGATTCCTAGGCTCCATTTCAAACCAAGGAAATCAGGATCTCTGGGTTGGGGCTTGGGCATTATTAGCCTTTCTTGAATGCTCTTTGGTGATTAACATGCAGCAGAGTTGAGAACCACTGTACAAGGTGGTGAGCTACTAGATGGCAAGGACTGTAGTTTGTCTCTGCAATTCTAGTTATTAGCAAAGCTTACCATTCAGTAAATTGTTGTCAACTGAAAGATCCACAAAGCATAACGGAAATATAAAGAATACTGTATATGTCTATTTATAGAAGTTTGTGAGAAAATGTTATGAGACAAACAGCTATATATTAATCTAATGATCTCTGATTAATTGGACAGGTTTAACTACATCAAGTGCATAAATGGAATAGAACCCACATCTAACTAAGCAGTTTTCCCAATTGTCGTAAAACTTGGCCTTACAAGAAATACGGATGGGTCCTGCAAAAATATGAACTTTAAGATGGTTCATTAGCATGGTCTCTAACCAAGTCCAAAAGACAAACCTCCAAAGCCTCCTCACAGAGTGTAGATATATTTCAAGGTCGTTATCCCACAGCTGTCACACTCAGCCTTTCCTTGCCTTCTGCTGGATAATTTATACTGCAGTCTGGCACCAGGGTTTTTTATTTGTTTGTCAAGCAACACTCTCAGCACTCTTGTAATTATGCTGCCTGTTAGTAGCATTCAGTACAAACATATCACTTCATTTTCACTTGTTAGTTTGTGCCTCTCCTATATGTAGAGTTATCATAAGATCAGAAAATTGCTGGTGGCCAGGGGAAGACATCTGAAGGCCTGCATGCCTTTGCCAGTAATTAATTTGCAATAAACTAGTGTTGTGCAGTGCAAAGATCAAAAAAGAAGCCCTGGGTTTGAGTTGGCTCCGACACTCTGTGTCCCTTGACAGGTTAGCTCACCTCTTTGTGTTGTGTGCAATTAGATATTACTATAAACAGCTCTATCAGGTGTGCCTATGAGGGCATTTCAGGGTGAAATTAACATCTGAATTGGTGGACTTAATAAAACAGATTTCCCTTGCCTAATATGGGCAGTCCTCATCCAATCAACCAGAAGACCTGAGTAGAGCAGAAAGGCTTAGTATGAGAGATTTACATATTGCTTGACTGCATTGAGCTTGGAGGTCCTTTTCTCCTGTCTTCAGACTTAAACTAAAGCATAGGCTCTTCCTGGGGACAATGGTGGCCACCTTTTAGACTGGAACTGTACCATCAGCTCTCCTGGGTGTCCAGCTTGCCTACTTCAGACCTCAGGACTCAGCCTCCATTATTGTCTGAGCCAATTCTTATAATAAATCTCTTTAGATAATATGTACAAATATAAAAACACATACTTATGTGTAAATATATATACAAAACCAAATGTGTGTGTGTGTATGTGAGTGTGTGTGTGTGTGTGTGTGTGTGTGTGTGTGTGTATGTGTATCCTATTGGTTCTCTTTTTCTGAACAATCCTGGCTAATGCACATCTATAGCAATAAGCATTATAAAACCTTTTGGGGCTTCAGAGATAATCCTCTTTAAATAAAATTTCTCTCATTGCTAGAAGTATTTCCAGTGCATTAATGAGAAGTAGTTGTGGAAGTTGGTGGTTATTAGAATCAGCTGGCCAGCTTTAAAGACACTGATTCCCATACCCACAGCCAGATCCTTTGAATCAGTACTATGAGAGGGCAGAGCCCAGGAATGTGGATAGCTAATGGTCTTCCCAGTACTTCAACTGTCTCACCACATTTGGGAACTATCCATCTAAGTGGCTTGATTGAGGGAATGAGAAACCATAGATCTGCCTTGGTATCTGAAATTCTATCATCTGTGACTCATGGATTTGGTTTCTCTCTCATCTTCTGTTAAATGCGGATGAGCTAGAGAGATATTATATAAGGTCTAGGACCATAAATTTTGGATATATTTATCCTGAATTCATCTCTGTTAATGTTTTTCTTATGTCCAAACACCTCCCAGGTCTTCCCATTGCCTATTTAATTAATTAAATCCAATCTCCTCTGAATGACATTCAAGTCCCTCTGAAATATGACCCTCAGATAACTGAAGTGTCCTTTTTCACCACAGTCAATTACATACATCTCATGGTTCAACCACCACAAAGATTGCACAGGTCCCCTTCTGATGCTATGCATTGGTCCTGTTCTCACCTCCACCTGGTCTTCACACTCATCCTCCAAGTTTTAGCATGTCTCCCTCATAGAACAGGAACTTCTAGAAAGCAGAGATCTCCCCTTCAGGTCTGTGTGTCCAAAACTCTGAATGTGGCTATTTTCCTGTATGGTTACCAAAAGAGAAAAATTAAAAAAGCTGTGCATTTAGTTACAAAATTTGGAAATGATAAGAAAAGAGGGCACAGGTGTAGGCCTGGCAGCACAGTGTATTGATTAGAAGCAGGAGCTTTGGAAAGACACATCTGGGCTCAATTCACACATCTCCTACTAATTAGTGATAGGGGTCAACTTACTTCACCTTTCTTCATCTGTAAGTGGGAGTGATGACTGGCATGACTTCACAAGGCTGTGAAGGTTAAATATCCGACGAATTTAGCACCTCCATATGAATGCATCATATTCACATGAATAAGCTATACTTGCTATTAGATTTCCTTATTATTCTTATGCTTATTAATTTATCGATGTGTTAGTAAGGGAGCCCAGTCTGAGACAATATAAGATTCCCATTTAATGGGTGAGTGGAAAAGTGGGAGTCCTCGAGCTAACTTATCTCCTGGGCCATTTCTATTTCTAAAGGGTATCCACGTGGGGGTGGGCTGCGGTGGGGAGCCAGAGAGCTATGCCCTGTCTTCCATGAGTTGCTTCTCTTCCCTGGTGGATGTCCTTAGGAATACAGATCCACAGGAGATTTGTGTGTGTGCTCCATTTCCCAATAGTTCAAGCAACTTATTTGCCAGCACTAAGCATTCATTCTTTCCTGGAGGTTAGTTCCCAAGGGGCCTGCTTCTGTCCAGGGCAAGATGGATAGAGCAGCAGCTGCTGACCTGACAGCTAATGCACACGAGGCTGTCTCCTCTTTGTCTCTGGACTGGGAGGAGAAATGGACCAAACTCTAAAACCATCCTTGGAATTAAAAAGTGATCTGAGGTATCATCTGATCCAATCCTCTGTCCTGGATGTGTGACAAAGCTTGGGCCTACTCAGGGGAAACTTAGAATAAAGCAGAGAGCTGTCATCACCAAAGACTACTTATCTGTGGCAAAGGCAGCCCTGTTCAGGGTGAACTAAGAAGAAAACCCAGACAATGTTGTGAGGTTGGATTTTGAAAAATCTGAGGGTAAGCTCTTCATACTTTTATGATATTAAGACTACTTTTCTTGATGATAGTCAATGCCAACTTTTTTCTTCGATGTCCTTATCTGGGTAAATAAAAGTCGATAACTCTATGTCCTGCTCCACTTTTTTGTTGTCGGTGGTGGTTGTTTTACTCATCTATACAATCCTCCGGAGTTTATGACTCTGATGTCAAGGTAGAGAATAAGGGCTCTGGAATCAGAAACACCTGAATTATTACCTTTGCTCTTCTTCTAAGTTGTGTGACTTTCAACGATTTATTTAACTTCTCTGCATCTCTAAAATGGTCACAGCAACAATAATGCCTACTTTATAGAATCATTGTGCAAAAAAAAAGAGATAACAGCATCAACACACTAGGCATCTTACATGCATCTTTACTTAACATACACAGCAACCCCTTGAAATAGATATAGTTGGTTCTTATTATTTGCAGTAGTTAGATTCTATAAAGTTGCATGAATACTGAACCAAGATGAGAACCAGGGCCTTGAGACATCCATGGCTGGGCAGCCCTCATGCCAGCAAGCAATGAGAAGCTGGTGATTCAAACTCATTCAATATAGTCTCAATGGCATTACTGGCCTTGGGTGCTGAGAGAAAAAGGAGTACTTACAGTATATTTTAGTTGAAAGATCAAAATGCAGGTTGGGGGCACTGAGAACAACAGCATATCTGATGTCAAGTCCACTTACAGGGGCTATTACAAAAGTCCACTATTCAGGGCCACAAAAATCACCACCAGCAGCATTAGCCAACAATGCCAATATTGATGAATGGGGGCACTGTCTCAAAAAGCATCTTAAAGCGACTTGCTATGCCTTAATGAGGGAGGGGGTTTGGAGCCCACAGGCTCTGTGTTAATTACAGAAGGGTATTTAATAATTGAGGCCAGACTCATCCAAATAAGATTGGAAGAATTAACCATCTCAGATATAAAGAATCACTAAAGAGAAAAAAAAAGGACTTAAAAATGTTCAGACCTTTTAATTCACTAATTCCACTTCAAGAATAATAAAATAATCCAATCAGGAAAAATATTGATGCATAAACCTATTGATGCATAGTATAGTTCTTTCCAATTTTAAAATAATAGAGAATTGGTTTAAAATGATGACCTTCCCATACAAAAAAGTGGTGATGTAATTAAAAATTAATTTTAAAAATTTAATATGAAAAAATACTCCAAGTGCAATATTAAGTAAAAAATATATATAAAACCAGTATACAAAAAAATGATACAAACTGTGTTTGTGTGTGTATACTACTAAAAACAAAACAAAACAAAAACTGAAAGGAAATATGCCAAATGTTAAGAACCATTAATTTAATTTTTGTGAAATTATGAGTGGTTTTTATTCCTTTTTTTCTATTTCCAAGGTTTTTACCATAAATACATGCTATTGTTATTTTTAAGATGGGGAGGCAGCAGTACAATGAAAGTACAATCCAATTGGCTGTCACACTCCACACCAAAAGACTGCTTTGATGAACAGAAGCCCAGATTAAACAAGATTTAGCCTGTTCATCTAACAGGTCACTGATCTGTAAAAATATCAGATGTTTTCAGATTTTTCAAATCATTTATTATTAAGCAACTAGTTGGAGTGTAGCCAACTCAATTAAACAAAGAACATGAGATGGCCCTGTCCCCGGAATAGCCCTGGGAGGCCAGGACCCTCATCTCTAAACTTTGTACTGCCAGAACCTTGTGTGTGTAACAGAGCGGGAACTCAGTAACTACTCATGAAGAGAACCAATACAATGGGAAAATATGCAGCCATAAAAGCACAGTTCAGGAGCCATCTGTCTTCTCTTCCATTCATTCATGCACTCATTCAAAGGTTTATTAAGCAAAGGTTTATTATAATAATATATAATATATTAATAGGATAATATGCAAATTGGCCAGGATGCCATCAGGTAACAACCGATCAACAGTCTGCGTCCCCGCCCGCTGCTCAGGCAGCTGCAAGCCCAGGGTAGGTAGGATAGGATACAATAGGAGGGGATAAGAAAGGAGAGGGAGAGGAAAGCAGGCCTGCATGCAGACAGGCCAATAGGAGAAACAGAAATACAGAAAGGAAACAAGAAAAAGCCGCAGGAATGGAAAAGGGAAGGAAATGCAGGGCTGCACACGGGAGGGGGTGGCAACCATGGGGGGTGGAGCAGGTGCACCTGGCGAGGGGTGGGGCACAGGCAGCATGGAGCTGGGAGCCCCACCCAGATGTGGGAGGAGGGCAATGGCCCCCAGCATGGGCCATTGGTGGGGAGGCACCAGCAGGTCCGGGTCGGAGGGGTGGATGGTCCAAGGCCTTCCAGGCAGAGGCACTCCTGCTTTGTGGCAGCAGTATCCAGGCCGCACGGGCTGCGGCCACCCTCGCTGGACTGGGCACCCCACACTGGGAGGTCAGGTGCAGCTTAGCTGGGGCAGAGTCGGACACTAAGGAGAGTATTCCTTTTGTCCCCGAGGGCTGGACCCCAAAGATACTGGCCAGGGTTAGGTTGGTGGCACATTAAGTGTTCTTTGTTGACTAGAAGTTAGAGTGTCCCAGGCAGGGAATGCGAGGAGGATGGCAGCAGGAGGCCGAGGAAGGGGGGGAGGGCGGGGCTTGATGGGGACCTCAGGCCTCGCCCCCTGCCCCAGTGCCAGGCTGGGGACCTGAGGCCATGCCCCTCGCCTGGCGGGGCTTGACAGGGGACCTTAAGGTGCGCTTCCTGTCCTGGTGCTGGCCTAGGGGACCTCAGGCTGCTGCCCCCACCCCAGCACCAGGCCAGGGGACCTCAGGACGAGCCCCCCACCAGGTGGGGCTTCACAGGGGACTTCAGGCTGCACCCTTCACCCAGGCACCAGGCCGGGGGACCTCAGGCTGCACTCCCCACCCCAGCACTGGGCCAGGGGACTTGAGGCTGTGCCCCCCTGCCTAATGGGGCTTGACAGGGGACCTCAGGCCATGCTCCACACTCAGCGGGGCTTGATGGGGGACTTCAATGTGCACCACCAGTGCTGGATCGGGGGAACTCAGGCCACACCCCCGCCCAGCGGGGCTTGACGGGGGACCTCAGGCCATGCCCCTCACCTGGTGGAGCTTGATGGGGAACCTGAAGGCATGCCCCCCACCCCATCTGGAGGACCTCAGGCCACGCCCCGCCCTCCCCCCCCCCCCATCCTGGCGCTGGGCCAGGGGACCTGAGGCGGGGCTTGACAAGGGTGGGACTGGCTGAGTCTGGATCTAGCCCAATGGGGGAGGGGGGGGGGGCAGCCAGGTCTGGGTCTCATGTGATTTTGAGGACCATGTGGATGGGCGGGGACTTGACTCTGGGTCCCATGGTGTGCCCCAGACTCTGAAAGGAGGAAGGTTTTCATATATATTTTACTAATTTTCTTTCACCTCTGACACTTCTATTATAGAGAAAGGGCAAATAGGAATATTAAATTATTTCCTCTAATTAATCCTCTTTTAATGTGCACGAATTTCGTGCACCGGGCCACTAGTGTGTGTGTGTGTGTGTGTGTGTGTGTGTGTGTGTGTGTATCTGCATTTCCTTCCCTTTTCCTTTCCTATGTTTTTTTCTTGTTCCCTTTATGTGTTTCTGTTTCTCCTCTCACCTGTATGCATGCAGGCCTGCCTTCCTCTCCCTCTCCTTCCTTATAGTTCTTTTTTAAAAATACATTTTTATTGATTTCAAAGAGGAAGGGGAGGGAGAGAGAGATAGAAACATCAATGATGAGAGAGAATCTTAATTGGCTGCTTCCTGCACGCCCCACATTGGGGATCAAGCCTGCAACCCAGGCATGTGCCCTGATCAGGAATCAAACTGTGACTTCCTGGCTTATAGGTCAATGCTCAACCACTGAGCCATGTTGACTGTCCATGTGATGGTTCTAATACATAAGCAAATGAAGAATTCATGCACTAAGAAAGTCATGAACAAGATGCTAGGATTTGAGCTGGAGTTTAAAGGGTGGACAGAATTTGCATACGAGTGAGGAAAGTGAGGAGAAGGGATCTCAGGGAAGTAATGACATGAGCAGTCTTGAAGGTGGGAATGTATAGGCTTATGTTATGCCCAGATTTTGTGATCCCCAAAGACCCACCAAGGAGCTGAGCCTGATGCAAGAGCAAGAGAACCTTTATTCGTGCTAGCACCAGCTCCTGTCTCCAGCAATCACGGGCGCAGCCTCAGGAGAGAGAGAGAGAGCTTTGGGAGAACAAAGGCTTTATAGGGGGTCCAAAGCAGTGGGCAGGGGGAACATTCCTGGCTCCCGTCGATTGGTCAGGGGGTAGTATCAGGGGTCTGGTTACGCAGGGGTACTGTGCAGTTTGCCTAATTTGGACTGAGTCCACTTCTCTGCATTCCTATTGGCAGGTTTGTGAAAATGTTACATACTTGCTGTTTACAGGGAAGGGCAGCAGAAAGAGTTGCAGAACGGCGGGTACAAAACAAAAGAAACATTATAAAAGTAACAAAAAGAACTCCATGGGGTCAATCTAGTTTTAGCTCTATCATTCCCCCCTTGTCATGAGACTTACGGGCCCAATCATGGGTCGGTTTGCATTTCTACCTCACCTTCTGTTGCTAGAGGCCTATATTGGGTGTGCAGGACCACTTTTAAGCACATTAGCCACATCTTGTTTTTGTAGAGCAAGTAACCCAAGACAAAACAGTTTTTCCTAAGCAACGTCAGGATCATGCCATTGATGACCATGTTATTTACAGAATCATCCTGTTCTTCAGAAAGCTGACAGTGTTCTATGAAAGAAGGCCTACGTGCTGGGAAGGGGCCATGAGACCGTATCTCAAGGCCTGGCCTGGTGTCAGCACTGACAACTCTATCTAGGGCATAGTCCACGGTCTCTGGAATGGGCAAAAATTCCCACTCTCCAAACTTACAGGAAACAAGCAATGCTACAGTTTGGCTGGAGCATGAAGATCAAAGGGAGGCTGATGTCATACCTGGGGCTGCTTACTTAGGAGGGATTTGGATGCCCTGTTAACATGTGCTTTCTCCCATAGATAAAGGAGAACGCTGGGAGAGTGCCCTGCTCAGAGAAATGCTCTTTGAAGAGACTTGGGCAGCAATGGGGAAAATGGATGGGGAAAGGGATGGCTGGACTGAGTGGAAAATCCCCCATAGCCAAGATCTCCAGTGAACAGCTGGGAATACCCGGCAGCTGGAAACTGCACCAGCTCTCTGCTGCTGGATTTCCTTTAAGTTCAAATGCTAAGGACCGTGATCTTGAGAGAGATGCTTAAATCTCAGGCTCAGCCACCAGCCCCCACCTCTCCTACCCCTCAGAAGCAGCTGAATTGCTTTGCAAATATATGCAGATACATGCCAGTAACAAAGCCATTAACATGTGCCCTAAGCCTCAAAGGGAAAGGTTTGCTTTGATCAAAGCTCATAATGGGATATATCCAAGGGGCAGAAAAACAATATCCTGCTCAGCCTAAACAAGGGAAGGCTTAGACTCCACAGCAGAATGCCTGGCTTTACCAGCTGCTGTTCAGGAAAATGTCAGAGCACATGGCTCCCCTTTGACTTCCCCCACTTCCTGAAGTTGGAATTGCTGTAGATCTTCCCTCTGCTTCCATGTAGCATGGTTGCAAATACTGATAACAGCGTGTCAACCTAACGCTCTAAACTCTGCCTCCCAAACCACTGTCTACGGATCAGCAGCATTCACATATTGTGGATATCCTAGGAGAAGGTTAGGGAGGCAGAATATCTTGCCTGACTCAGGTACTAGTAAGTCAGAATCTTAACAAGATGCCAGGTGGGTGATTCATGTGCACATTGTAAGGCAAGGAGCATAGATCTCATTGACCTAAGCATCCATAATTACAATCTCCTAAAGGCCAGGCTATTTCTTACTCACCTTCCTATCCCTCAGGCACAGTGCATGGCAGGTCATTGGTAATCAAAATAGGCCTCTGTTTCTTCTTCTGTAAAATGAGCTAATAGCTATCTCAGTGGCTATTGCATGGAATGAATGGAATATTCATGTGAGATGTCCAAGTACAATGCCTGGCATGCAGGGTGGGGAGTGTGTGTGGAGAGCAAGTTCTAATTCTTTTCTCATTCCTATTCTGCTAAAAGCAATTGTTGACCTGTGTACTAATAACTTATGTCAATCATTTTGGTTTTCCAAAGTGTCTGCCTAATCGAATCCTCACCAGAGTTGTCAGCCATGCTTACCAACCAGAAAACTGGGATCTAAGGATGTTAAAGGACTTATGAAAATTCCTAAGGCAGGAGGGACAGAGCTGGGATTTGAACCAGCCCCTTTCCAATCAAGCCATCCTTCCCATCGCAGTCACCCTGTATGCAGTGCAGAGATCAGACATGTGCCCTGATAAAAATTCCTCCGCCACCTTTAGGGAGAAGTCAAGCTCTTTGCACAGACTGAGTCATCAGATCTATGTTACAGAGGTGCCATCTGAACACAGGGTGGGCATGCAGTAGCCAGGTCAGTGTTAGGATATTGTTGTAAAGGACCCAGAGATTCTGGGATCTGACCCTTGCCTGCTCCTCTGGCCTCAGCTCCTCCTCTCCTCTTGTTTCAGGTCACATTTGTCAGTCCCTAGTCATTGGGACATTTTACTTCTCCCTCAGATCACTATTGCCCCTTCCTCGGGAATGGGTTTGGCTGACCCCACTGTGTCATATAGCTCCTTGTTGCCCCTCCAGGTCCACCTTCAACCTTTCCACTCTACTATGTGACCCTGGACGCTCAGCTTTCTGGGCCACAGCTCATTTGTATGTTCCTCTGGCTTCCAGCAGGGTTTGGCAGAGGCTGAGAGGAAAAGAGGGAGTAAAGTCAGAGTATGTATTCTATTGGCTCCTTCCAACAAGATTGACAAGAGCTGGCCACATCGCTCTATGGAAGAGTCTCCTCTCTCAAGGAGACCAGTACCTATAGGACTTCCACATTCCAGATTCGGGTAGCTGCAGCCTCCTCTCATCCCCTGGGGCCTGGATGGTACAAGCTGAACTTCACTTACCCTCTCTATTCCTTCTGGTTTCCTTATACCCTCCCATTTGGAAATAAACTCTCCCTCAATGGTCCTATTTTCAACGAATGTGCTCTTTGTTTCCTGTTAGAAACCTGATTTAAACATTCTTCATGAATAGCTAACAACTATTCATCCCTCAGAAAAAAAAATAAGATCACCATCCCTTATTCCATGCCCTTTTGGGTAGCCCTCTATCACAATTCCTATACAGTACTGCTGACTTCTTTAAGAACAGGGATAGTATTTTTATTCTCCTTTGGAGCCATAGCATCTGGAAAGCACTCTATAAATATTTGCTGAGTGAATTAATTAAGAGTGACAAAGTTAAATTTTCTTAAGCAAACCATTTCTACCTTATAAAATTGGAGACATTTTCTACTGACTTTTTATATTCTAGGCATTGTTATTTTACATTTAGAGTGACTTTCCCCCTCTTAATCATAATATCCTACTCAGGAACTGGGCCTATTCCAGGCATAGTGGGACACACAGTCACCCTAATTGTCACCCATTTTGGTGGTGAGAAGTCTAGGGTGGAATGACATTTGAGGACTCTAAAATTGCTGGAAGGGGTAGTAACAGTTGAAATTCTTGAATGGCCACCACAATCCCTGCCTCCCCATTCTTGTGTCTCTGTGTAAATTCCTGCACTTGAGTGCAGCCTGAGACTACTAACTTGCTCCTAACAAAAACACTGCAAAGGTGGTAGAATATTGCTCCAGTGATTCAGTTCTAAAAGATTGTGCCTTGGTCTTGCTGGCAGTCCCTTGCTATCTCTGGCCCTCCTGCCTGCTTGCTCCCAGGAAGCCACCAGCTACCATATCTGTAAGCCACCCTCTGAAGAGGCCCACATGGTAAGGCCTTGGGGCAGCCTCTGGCCAACAGCCCAAGGAACAGAGCCCTCAACCCCATTGTCAGCCAGGAACTAAATCTTGCTCATAGCCCCAGAATCAGCTTGAAAATGGATCCTGCCCCTGTCACACTGTGGGGTGACTGCAGTCCTGAATAATACTGCAACCTGAGCCAAAGCCCAAAACCCAGAGAACCCAGCTAAAAGGACCTCAGATTCCTGATCTATGGAAATTGCAAGCAATAGTGTTGTTACATGAAGCCCTTAAGTTTTGGAGTAACTGCTATGCAATATTAGAAAACGAATACCAGAGTTTCTCCAACTTAAATGTCAGTGACATGGCTCTAGTTCTAGTTTGCCATATCCCCAAATAAAAGTGGGGGAAATCAGAAAGGAAATACACAGAAAAAAAGGATGGACTGGTTCTAGATTTCAATTGTTTTAGTAGCACTTAGCCCAGAAATTATTTCTTCCCGTCCAAGGAGAAAATCGAACAACATCACACTAAAGCTGATCTGAGCCCTCCTGGCCCATAGGTCTTTTTGTTGAAAAGGTGATTTAATTTTTCAGCCACTGGCCTTCCTCCCCCATGTGAATCCAGTAACACTGAAATCCTGAGACATGACCGTGTTCCCTCACCAAGTGTCCTCTCACCTGGGCCAGCAGGCTCTAGAAGAGAGACTTAGCCTCAGGGGGCATCACTGAGGAACCAGTGTTCACAAACAGGAGAGCAAGTCTTACATCACAATCTGAATAAACAAAATAGGAACAGATGCATAGGTACAGAGAGAAGGCTGGCAGTGGTCAAAGGGGAGGGAGGTTGCAGGGCTGGGTGAAATGGTGAAGGGATTAAGCAAAAAACAAAACTAAACTAAAACAGGCAGGAGTATGGTGATTATCAGAGGGAAAAGGGGGTGGGGGAGGAGGAGGTAGAAGAGGGCAAAGGGGGGATAAATGGTGATGGAAGGAGACTTGACTTTGGGTGGTGAGCACAAATTAAAATATACAGATGATGTGTTATAGAATTGTACATCTGAAACCTGTATACTTTTATTAACCAGCTAGAGGCCCAATGCACGAAACTTGTGCAAGAGTAGGCCTTCCTTCCCCTGGCTGCTGACACCGACTTCCCTCTGGCCCCTGGCAGACACCCAGGACCTGGACTTCCCTTGCAGCCCAGGCTTCTTCTGGAAGGTTGTCTGGTCTAATTAGCATATTACACTTTTGTTATTATACATATCACCCCAATAAATTCCATTAAAAAAATACATATGTAGTGTGTGTGCATCAACTTGATCAAGACTGAGTCTTCACTCCAAAGGCGAAAATGTTCAGCTGAAAGGATGAACCATAAATTCCATCCCACCTTAAAGTTCCATACATGCACAAAGCTAAATATGCATTATGAATAATATCAAAAGGCTTAAAGAGACTTTGAAGCTTAATTTCCATGTCTCCAATTCCCTGCCCCTAACCAGGCCTCACAAACACCATTGAATATTCAGGCCTTTCTTACTGGCCAACCTGTCCCCCCACCTTGCCCTCTTCCTTCCCAGCCTGGGCCCTCTCTGGGGGCCTCCCACAGCATGCCCCACCCCCCTCCACTGAGCCCTTCCTCTATTAACCAGATCATTTTATTTTCTGTATTTATGATGCTTTGACATCTGGGATCTTGATTCTGCAGGAACTGCCCCTCCCCGCCAATCCAGATCCCATACCCCCAACCCTTACACTCCAGGCCACTATCTGCCTGCCTTCATCACCTACAGCCAGGTACCAGACAGAAAAGGACAGCTCCTATGCCCCAGAGCCTGTTGAAATCATTTGAAGTAGCCGATTTTAAGCCTCTCCTTTTTTCCCATGGAAAACACAATAAAGGTCCTTACCCATGATTTCTTCCCACCCCCCCATATCCCCCTATCTGACCAAGGCTGCAGCTTGCCAGGTGGACCCTGGGATGTCACAAACTATTATTGGAGTCTCCTCCTGATCTGTTGACCTTTCATATCCTATATAATAAGGAGGGGATATGCTAATTGACTGCCCCACACTCAAAGATGGGGGTGCCCAGAGTCACAAGATGACGGCGCCCAGTCCCCTCAGTCCCCCAGCCACCCAGGGCCAGTCCAAGGCACAGGCAAGCCTCAGATTGCAGCTGCCCAGCAGCCCAGGGCCAGCCCGAGGCTCAGGTAACTAGGGCCGGCTGAGGTTTGCACTGCCGGCAGTGGCAGCAGCAGAGGTTTGATGGGGCATTGCCTTCCCCTGATCGCCAGGTCTTTTCCTGCCCTTGAGGACTCCCAGACTGTGAGAGGGGGCAGGCTGGGCTGAAGGAGCCCCCCACTCCAGTGCATGAATTTTCATGCACTGGGCCTCTAGTAATAATAATAAAATCTATATGACAAAGCACACCCCCCCTGCTCAGAGCCCTCTATCCCATACCAGGTCCCCACATCCTTTCTCAGCCTACACATGCCCTGTCTCCCTCAGTCCCTTCCCTGGAACCTCTAAGAGGCAGGATATCCCAGTAGGGAAGAGTACAGATTTTGGAGTCAGCATGCCTGGGGGATCCAGAAAGCTGCTTTCATCTCTATGTGCCTGTCTTCTCTGACTCCTGTAGGGATAATAAAAATACCCATCTCAAAAGCGTATTGTGAGGATTACATGAGGCAATGAATGTTAAGTACTTAGAACAGAGCTTGGCACTCAGAAAGAATTCAGTAACTCTTGGTTATCACCACCATCATCAGTATTATTAGGCAGCAACAAGGAATAGGGCTAGCAAAACTAGCTCAAAATTCTACCTCTCGCTTTACCAATGCTTTCCACATGCATAGAAGAAAGGGCGGGCACTCGGGAGGAATAATTGCATATTCATAAGCACCTCCAACCAAATTAATTGATAGGGCACGATTGTAATAAAGAGAATTAATTTCCATTTTAATAACTTCACATGCTACATGTTAAGCATAGGTCTGCATTGCCAATGGTCATGCAATTTCCCCTTTGTGTCTGTTCCATGTTGATTATGATGTCAGGAAAGCAAAAGTTAAATCCCTTTTTAAGGAATAAGAAAAAAATCTAATTTAATAACATGGTGATCCTGTTGAAAGCAGGATTAAATCTTAATAAGGGAGGAAGGATGTTGTGTTTCAAGTCTATTCCTCTTGAAGCTCTGGCAACTTGTTCGGGGATAGAATCCGTGTTGTCAAAGGGCTTTGCAGCCCAACCCTGGCTCATCTTCCAGCGTCTGACACAGAGAAATCTCTGATGGTGCTGACACTTCTATTTTCACTTTTCCCTTCCTGGTGCTTTTTCTCATTAAAGCAACTTCATTCTATAATTTCTACCCATACAGATGAAGATAAAATGACTCCCAACTTTTATTTTGACCTTATAAAGCTATGTAATTGGTGCAGAACCTTCAGACTACATGAGTTTCCTTTAGATTGAGAGCCTTGGTCAGAAGAATCATAGAGTTAAAAATACACCACATGTCCAAGGAGAGTTATTCGTTCATGAACCAATATTCAATTTAAATGTATTGAAACTCAGGTGTAACACCCATCTCATGAAAGTTTTCTTTTTGATCTATCATTTTGTTTCCTCTTAAAAATAAACATAATAGCTGAAAGTGCAACAAGAAACATCCACTTCCATGCACTCTTCTTTCTCTGAATCTCACAACTCTTGGGGAGTCCTCATTATCCACAGAAACTGTGTCTGAGCTCCTAAAAGTTGCATCTGAGACCCAAGGACTGTCCCTTGCCTGGCTGCAGTACCTCCCCTGTCCCTGCTTTGTCACACCTAGGCACTGTGACACATGACAGCTCCACTGGGCCCTCGCTCTAATCTTTGCTTATGCATCACTACCTACCTGTAATATCATCTCCTACACATCCTCCTGCCAAACTCCCACTCCACCTTGAAGAGTGAGCTCCAGTGTCTTCTCCTCTGGGAAGCCTTCAGTGACCTCCCCGATGCCTCTGGGCAGATGCCCTGCTCTCTGGAATCTCGTACAAGCCTGCATTTTATAGTCATCAAACTCTACTGCCATGATTTGCTTACCTGTCTCTCACGCCTTGTTGGCTGAGGTTATTGAGGATAGAAGCCCATCTTTCCATCTGTTTCTGGAAACTACATGGCATCTCGAACAACACTTGTCATATATATAGCAGACTCTCAGCATATGTTTGTGGTATGACTGATAAGAGCCAAATTTATATCGTGCTTATTACACATCAGGCACAGCTGTATATAGTATACCCCCTATATATACTCATTTAAATCCCAACACCCAAGATACTCTTAGACTACCCCCCATGTTACAGCTGCAAAACCTGGGGTACAGAGGGGTGTGATGACCTGCCCAAGGTCACACAGCTAACGAGTGTTAGAGGGCAGAGGGTGGGTCCCAGCCCAGGCAGTCTGGCTGCAGAGCACAGACCCCTGACCTTGCTCACCAAGAAAGGACTCTGTGACAACACCCTGGGACCAGCAGTGCTGGCTTTCAGTGTGCTCAAGGCTGGGGAGGACATGGAGGCTGTGTCAGGACTGGGGGGCGAGGGGGAAGAGGGCTCTGATCAGCACTTGCACAGAGAGAGACAGAGATAGGATGGCACTGAGGTCTGACCGCTGGGTGGTCAGCAGGTACCTCTGCTAACCAAGGAGCTTGTGGCCACAATGATATCCAGCTGAGGATGAAGAGCTCATAGGGTTGGACCAGTGGATGGATGATAGATGGCAGAAAGCACACATATTCCCCCTCATTTGCCAAGGCTCTTGCTTATCTTCTGACCTGGGTCAGGTCAGCTCTGCCTCGGGAAGACAGCTTGCTTATTAACCTGGGGCCATGTCACAGACGGCTGCTGGACCTAGGAGCAAAGGTAGTGGGTTAGCAGGACAGAGCCATGCATAAGGAGACACTGGCTCCTTCCATGTCCCTCTGACAAAAGCACTATTATCCTTACCAGCTACCTTGGAAGCACGATCCTACTGAGGGTGGGGAGGCAGGTCTGAATTTAAAACGGTCTTTTAACAGTACCATGTTTGATAAATGGAGGCTTCTAAAATGTGTTGTTTTACTTTTATTTTCAAATCTCCAATTCTTCAAACATTCAACAAACATTTAGCCAACACCTACTGTATGCCATACATTGTGTTGGGTACCAGGAAGGCAGAAATGGGTAAAACAAAGCAATAGCAACCCGCTACCCCAATAGCTACACTTTACTAGCTTCTACTACATGTCAGACCTTCAAGGAGGCTGTATACACCCCACTATAAGTACTGAGTGATGGTTCTGTGCTGGCACTTTGAAAACACACAGAAACAAGGTTGTGAGGCAGGGAAATCCCTTGGAAGCAACAGTACTGTCAGTGACAGAGGCTGGGAAAGGATATTTCAGTGGGCACAGCACGTGTAAAGTCTCTTTACGTGGAAGTAGGAGATGATATGGTCAGTAGTTCAATATACCTGAAACACAGACCTCAAGGACGGTGAGTTAGGGGGTTTAAGAGACAAGAAGATATTCTAAAGAGCTTAGATTGAAGGATGGGGCACCATTGGGGAATTTTAAGTGAGGATGAGGAAGGCTTCGATATAGTAAAATTTGCATTTTAAAAAAGCAGTCCATCCATAGGATGTGGGGGGATGACTGGGGCCAGGAGAAACTAGAGGCAGGTATGGTAACAGCTGAAATGGTGTGTGTGACATCAGTAGCACCGTTTATCCACCAAACTCAGGACAAGGGAGTGTATAATGGAAATACGTGAATCAAATGTCCCCAAGACATATCCTAGAAGGAATCAGTTGTTGAAACACTAATGTTAGCACATTGGCAGGAAGAAGGCAGAAGAGAGAACAAAATTCTCTGTACCTCTGGGGCAGATCTTGTTAGCAACATTTTCACCATCTATGTTATCAATTTCTTCATCAGCTTGAAGGGATATCACGGAGCCAGCATAAACAGGGGTCCACGGATACAATTGAGTATTAGAAAGTGTCTCCCTTAAGGTACCATAAAAACAATATGGACTGCATATCTCTTCAATCTCCAATAGAATTTCAAGGTTAAAATGGAAAAAAAAAAAGAGTTAGACTTGGCAGGAAGTTTAGAGACTATACAGCCAAAACCCTTCAATTCATGGATCCAGATCTTTACCTCTCCTATTCCCACTGCCTGGAGTACACGTCTAAGCTGAGCCATCTGACAAAACCCTATGCATCCAGAAGCCATGCTACCCTCAGAGCCCCTCTCATTCTGAGGCTGGTCTTAAATCCCATAGGATTAATCATTCCTTCTTTGTAGCTCCTGTACTACTTAATGGTTGGTCTTCACTTTTCTCATTTGTAAAATGGGATCATTATTGTGCCATGGATTGAATATTTGGCAGAGTCACATATAATAATCTCTACCTACCTATTTCATAGGGTTGTTAGATGCAGTGGACACCTACCTATTTGATCTCAGAAATCTTCCCTGTCCTTTTTTGTCAAGCTCACAGGAAACATCATTTCCTAGGTTTCCTTGCTCTAAAGTTGCCTAATATGAGTGAGCAATTTAAGGCACTGTGGGGTGACTGGATGGTAGGAGGAGAACAGCAGTCATGATATTTCTACCCCTGACTCTCCTGACTTGGATCACCTCTCCAGGTGGGTGGCTCCTCTCTGTGGCTCCTCTGTAATTCTAGATTCTGAAGGTGACCCTTTCTTTGGGATTTGGTGGCACCACCTTCTCCCTCTATCCTTTAAGCCAAAAGAATACAATGGCCTTTCTCTCATTCCTGATCTCTGGCTTGCTCCCCATTGGCTTCTCAGCTTTTCCAGCACCCATGTAACCAACTCCTGTACTAAATTCCTATTTGAAATACCTGGAAAGGTTTCTATTTTCTAACTGTATGTAAACTGGCATATTAGTCAAAGAGAAAAAATGTGGAGAAAATATTACTGACAATGTACTCTGTCCGGATCTTGCTCTTGGGGTTTTAATTCACAACTCCAGTGCAGCATAGTGGTTAAGGTTACACACCTTGTAGTGCCAGGCTTCAGAGATCCCAGTTCTGGCATGCACTAACTCAGCCTCAGCCTGTTTCCACTTCTGTAAGTTAGGGTTGTGAAGATTATCAACCATACATATAAAGACATTAGCACAGAACCCAACGCAAGAACTCCATGCTAGCTATGATTATTAATAACAAAATCCAAAGAAACCTATGAAGCTGGCCTCCTTCATTTTCAGGATGTACGAGGAAGTGAGTAGACATCAAGTAATGTGCCCAAGATCACACAGCTAATAGAGAAAGACACTAAGCTGAAAACTCTGACTCCAAAGTCTTTGCTCTTTCCACTGTGCAGAACAGTCTCACAGATGGAAACACACTATTGGAAATTGTAATGGACATTACAGACGCAAAGCCAGAGCTATCTGGCTTCCAAACCATTTACATGTGCTTTTGTTAGTAGCAGAGCTAGAAGCTGCTCCTGCAGGCAGACCTAGCGCACCGTCAGGGTCAAAACAGGACACTTGTCACTGGGGAGCAACCCCACCCTGATGATCCATTGGCAGGGAGCTGTGGAGGGAGCCTCACCTCATTACTGCCCTGATGAGGGGGTAAGGGCTAATGGACTGTCAGTCCAGGGGCATAGTTGGCAGCTCCCCACAGCTCACTCCACAGCATCCAGGCCTGCACCTGTGACCTGAGACTGGCGCACAAGGCCATTACCACTCCTGAGACTGTAGGCATTGAGATTCCCTCATTACCGGCCATGCAGATTGTTCCCGCTGTAATGAGGTGGCAGGAGGAAAGGCCGTCCTGGGGGAACTTCGGAGAGCCAATCCTTCAGCAGCGCTGAGCTCCTAACCTGCCATTGAAGAAAATCTCTCCCAAATTGCCAGGAATCATTTTCTCCAGAGAAACTCTGACCCTTCTCTTTGTCTTTCTTCTTAGACAATGGCCAAAAGTCTTTTAATTCATACTCACTCACCCCCTCTTCCACTCCCATCTTTGTGTTTCTACCCTTCTCTATTGCCTCCTTCTCCCCATTTTTCTGCATTCTTTCTCTCTTTTCCCCTTTATTCTTTTATTCCTTCACATGACATAGTGACACAGTTTTAGAACCAGATGCATTATGGGTTCAAATCCTAGCTCTGTTACCTGGCAGGCAAGGATTTGAGGCACCTTTCTTAACCTTTTGGAGTTTCTGTCTCCTTATCTGCAAATTGAGCCTCGATGTCTCAGGATGTTGAGATTATTTTGAGATTATTCAATGAGTTCCTATATAAAGAGGCTTGTCAAGTGCATGGCCCAGAGCTGGCACAGTTCCATGGGCTCCTTCCTCTAGTCAGCAAAGCTTTGCTGAGTTGAGTCTTTATTCCATGTGAAGTCCTGTGGAAGACACTGGCTCAGAAGACTTGGGCTCTTCTCCCCAGGAACTGGCTCATTTTGAAGAAAAGCGGGGGGATTTTGGATTTTCTTAAACTAAATAAAGATACATGTTTTGTCCAGTGTATAGTAAATATCCAATGGCATATAACTAACCTTCATTTTCCCAATCCAAGCAAACTGGGGTAAAGTAGACTGTGGTTATTGAAAAGTTCATGAAGTCCAAACCACTTACTCAGGCTAAAGCCTCCTCCCCCACTGCACCTATTCACAGGAAAAATACTGCTTTATTTTTCTGCATTTTTTTCCATTGGTTCTATTGATTTCTTTGTAATGTATGATTATGAACTACTTTAAATCCCTCTGAAACTGGAAAGAATATAAATAAGGTAAACGATAAAACATCATGATTTTTATTTGCATTTTTTAATTACTAGTGAGGTGGAATATAGTTCCATATCTGCTTTCAGCTGTTCCTCTGTTTTATTATTTAACTGGTTACTATCCATCTGGTATCTCCTCCACTACTGTGTGAATTTCTAGGGAGTAAAGCCTCAGTATTGCTTACCTTTGTATCCTTTGTGCAGTATTGTAAAGCACCTCATGCCGAGTAGGTATGGAATTTTTAAAATAGATTTTCTCTAACCAAATATAGCCAACTATTATGATTTTTACATGTGGCAATAGCTCAGGCGCTCAATGTGTGGCCCTTGGCTGCCAAGTTGGACCTTGTGGTATAGAGCCTGACCTGGGGAGGCTGCCTTTTCTGCTGCTGCTGCCCCCTGGTGGATGTACACATGAGTGGCATCTCACAGAATGGGAGGGATAGGTACAATGAAGCTTCCAGCCTAGGTAACCTAGTAACAGTTATCATATGTCTAAATGTGAAACATAGATAGTTAAGGGAATGGGATTGAAGTAAGCCATGAATGAAAGTCCTCCTGCATTTTATATATGCAAGAAATATAGGCTCTTCTCCTGACAGTATCTCAGGCCAGGAAGTAAACCAGGTCATCTCTCTGAGTTGAAAGTCTAGTCAAAGACTGTTTATCTAGAACGTAGAAAAAAGAAAATTTAAATAACCTGAACCACTCTGCATTCCTTTATGCTCAGTCATGCTCAGTCATCGGGCTCTGTGGGGCCTTTTGAGTCATCAGGACCGATTCTGTCTGGTGCACTTTGATTCTTTGTAAATCGGTACCACGCACAGGACATATGTTGTGACATTCTAGTAAGCAGAATATTTGATTTGCTAGAACAATTCACGTTGGAATAGTGGAAAGAGCATGGATTTTTGAGTCAGACTTGATTTGACTCAAATTTGTCATTTCTATGTGATCTTGAGTTTAAAATTTAATCATTTGGGAGTGACTTGCTTTTCAGGTTATTCTAGTTTTAATGATTTTATATATATATATATATATATATATATATATATATATATATATATATCACATATATATGCTAGCTATTGCATAAGGTGCAATATATGCAGGAGTAAACAAAATACAATTTATTTCTTCCTACATGGGGCTTTAAGCCTGGTGGGAAAAACAAATATTTAAAAATTACTAATATTTGAAAAGAAGACATGCAGGGTACTATAGAATCATAAATTTTGGAACCTTATGGGATGGATTTCAACCAGGGCCCCTTGAAGAAGTGATATTAAGTGGAGACTATAACTATGAGTAGAGATCATCTAGACAAGGGATTGTTGGAGAGGTGTTGGGGGTGGATAGGACAGTTCTAGGTAGATGAAACAGTATGTGCAAAGAAAGGCCCTGAGGCAAAAAAGAGCATGGCTCATTTGAAGACCTAAAAGTCCAGAACATAAAGAGGAGATCCGTGGGGCTACAGAGATTAGTGGGCCAGATCCGGCAAGCTCTTGTGAGCATGAAAGGGTTTAGGCTAATATTCAGGAGGCAGGGAGCTACTGATATTAAACAGGAGAGTGATATTATTGCATTTTTAAAAAATCTTCTGGATACATTGTAAGACATAGAGCCAGTTATAGCGTAGAGAGTAAAGTAAAGGCTAAAGCAGGAAGAAGGGTGAAAGGGGATGGGGTTTAGACGTGGCCTGTTGTATTGTGATAGAGAGAAGGGGATTATATTGGCAATATTTTAGGGAATAAGAGATAAAATCTACCAGATTGCATTATCTTCATGCATTGCTCACAAGTTGGCTTGTGCCTGATAGGTTTTGCTGTGCTGTTACTTATATAGCCACAGTCCATTCAGCAAATATTTACTGAATATCTACTACATGCCACAAGTTGACCGGGGTGCTAAAAATTCCACAGTGAACAAAAAAATGGACCCACATTCCAGCCCCCATGGAACTTACATTCTCTTTAAAATATGATAAGGATAATATAGGCAAGTAACTGCCACATGGTAGGTGCCACTGACTATTGATTCCCTTTCCTCTCTTTCCCAAGTGTGATAAAAAAAAAAGAAAACTAATTTCTACATTTACATTTAAATAACTCTCTATGAAAGCACTCTACAAGCTAAACCAACACTGTGATTCTATACAAAGTCCAAGATCCCACAGTGTCATCCATACTCTCTAGTAATAATACTGGAGTTGGCATCTTACTTCCTATCATCTCACCCAAGCCATGGTCCCCTATTATTGCCTGCTGGTTATTTTCACTCTATGTAACACTGAAGGGAAGAAAGAGAGAGAAGTTAGCAAGGAAAAATAAAGCTGGAACCAGAAGTCAGGGCTTTCTTCTTGCCAAACACAAACCGCACGCCAGCACCATGCTGGTCCTTCACACCACACACCCACAGGTGTGGCATTATCATCCCAACTTTACCGAGGAAGATACCAAAGCCTACAAAGCTTCCTGGGATGAGGAGCTTGTCTGTCTGACTCAATGTGGCTAACCTGTGTTTCAACCCTGGTTCGTTATCAACTGCAAGTCTCTCAATCCTGACTCTCGTCTCACATCATATATAAAATTTGGATTAAAATGTCAATTTCACCAGGATTTTCTGGTTAAAAAAACAAAACAAACACAGCATATGTAAAGTGCTTGGTGTGCAGAATAATTATCAATACATTTTAGTTTCTTTGCTCCTTCCATTCTCCTACCAAGAGAGATAACAGAGCAGGTTTGTATCTACAATGGGGGGAAAATTGCTCACAGCTTGAGAACTCCACCTATGCAAAGCGTTCTTTCTTCTGCTCCATCCCTTTTCAGCATCTCATGCCCTTGTTCTTGGCCCAGGTTCCCAGTGCATGAAGACCTCTCGGATTCCATATTTCCACCAGCAGACATGCATGCACGGGAGACCTGCTTCTCTATTTCCAAGCACAAACCACCACATTAATGAGAAGTATTTACATGCTGTGGGCTGAGCAACCCGCCTGTGCTGACTGCAATGAAGGAAGGGCCACCTGCAATGCCGCTGGTTACAGCTACACATAAAACCCATTACCAGCTCATTGGCCATTTGGACATAAAACTGCTTGGTACCACGGAGATATTTCCCCACTGAGGGGATACGTTTAATAAGAACATCAGATGACAGTAAAAAGCACATTTATTTTCTATAACCTACGGAAAGTCTTTATTGCATATAGGATAAATAACAGGCCGCCATGAATTACTGGTCTGTAATCCCACTGAGGAGGTTCGGGGCGTGGAACACAGTGGGGAAGAAACTGCTGTTTCAAAATCCAGGCCCCGGAGTGGAAGATGCAAAGGAAGAAGATGAGCTTGTGTGTAAAAGAGAAGACAACCCGCTGTCAAGCAATGGCCCAGCACAGCCATATCCTTGAGGGCACCGGCAGCCTTTCCAGTCGAGGCAGGTGGCCTGAAGCAAAAATTACTAAGCAATAAAAACATTATATCGCCTCATAATTAATTATTTCTAACACAACTCCATAGCCCACCTTTTCACTGGACCCTTACCATCACCTGAAAGATAAACAAAGTGGGGATTATCATCCCATTTTACAGATGGGGAACAACATTCATGTGAGATGTGCAGGGTTGCAAAGCCTGCAGATATGTCATGTGGAACAGTCCTTTAAAGACCATGGGCTCTGCAGGTCTGGCTCCTGTTACCTCTGTGACCTCCTCACACTCACTGCCTATCCTGCCCCCGCCCCATGTTGCCCCCAAGACACTCCAGCCCGTTTCCCCCTCAGCACCTCTGCACTTGTCCTTCTCTCTGCTGAGAACCCCGGCCTCTGGCTTCCTCCTTCAACTCCCTTCAGATCTCTGTTCAAACATCGCCTCCTCAATGATCCTGCTTGCCACTGTATTTCAACTTGCAACCCTCCCCAAGTGCCACCCCATATCCCTTTCCTGCTTTGCTCCTATCTACAGCACTGATCACTTTCTGAGTCTACTTTTCTATTTTCTTTGTTTATTGTTGATTTTCGTCATCAGAATGGAAGCTCGATTAGGGAAGAAAAGTTTGCTTGTTTGGTTTGCAGCCAGTAGATTTGATGGGCACACAGTAGATTCTCAGAAGTACCTGTTTAATGGATCCATGAACAAATTAATGAATTAGTGCTGTACACAGTGACTTGCCACTGGCCTTCAACAGAGGCCCCTGTGCAAAAGACTGCCATTCAGTGCTGTTCATAGGAATACCAATAGTAGTGGGTGCTTACTGAGTATTTTCTGAAAGCATCACACACTGTGGCAGGCACTTCAGTTGTACCGGTGTGTATAATAATCTCAGTAGCCGCATGTGGGGTCATATGCCAAGGTCACACAGCTAGTTGGAGGATGGAGTGAGCTAGGGATTTGAATGCAAGCCTGTCTCACTCCAGATCCCATGCTCATTTTTAATGTCAGGTTATATCGTCTTTCTCATTGCAATGTAACTTGCCTGTTTTCTGGTTCTGTGTTGTCAACCATGTCCTAGTGCGAGATGCTGTCCGTCTGCCTCTCCACATCCACTATCCTGTCCTCTCCGCTTGGGCCTGTGCTCAGGAGGTTGATACATGTGGACCACACGGATGGGCCTCCAGCTGGGGTAGGCCAGTGGCATCTCAACAAAAGACCAGAGGGAAGAAGGAATCAAGTCAGGGTCCTTATGTTCCTGGCTCCCTCCCTCTGTGTCACCGTGGGCTGCTACTTCCCTTAGTCCAAGGTCACATCTCTTCTCAAGGTGGCCCTCTTCACACAATGTTCTGGTTCTGGATTCCAGTACCTGCTCCATCATCTACATCTTTCTGACCCACATAACAGCCCGGTGCCCTGTTCTATTTCTTGTGATTTCCCTACCCCCTGCTCATACCTCCGCAAACAGTCCCTTTACCAAACCCTCCTGGAATAACCCTAAGCCATGCATGCCATCTATTTCCTCCTGGGACCCTGACTGATGATACACGTTCTGAACTCGGAGTTCTGATTTCTCCCTCTGGCCTTACTCAGCCTGATTCTCCCAGCTTCAAAGGAAGTCTGCACTTTATATGTGTAAAATGCTTGCCACAGTGCTTGATAGTACATTGTTATATCACAAATGAGGCTTTATTATTGTTATTATTAATCCCTTCATTGTCTGGTTCCTGTCCCCTTTTCACTCTTTCATGTCCACTCCCCTTGGTTATCCCCCACTGTGCTGGGTTGAATAGTGTCCTCTCAAAATTCATGTCTACCTAGAACCTCAGAATGGGACCTTTTTTGAAACAAGGATCCTTGCAAATGAAATTAGTTAAGTTAAAATAATGTCATAGTGGATGAGGATGGGCCCTACTCCAATGACTGATGTTCTCATAAGAAGAGGAAACAGAGATTAGCAGGGAGGGAAGACAGCCGTGGGCAGACCAAGGCAGAAACTAGAGTGATGCAGCTACATGCACAAGAATGCCAAGGATCTGGGCAGCCACCAGAAACTAGGACAGAGCAAGTAGGGTTCCTCCCAAAACTTTCAGAGGACCTGGCCCCATCAACACCTTGCTGTTAGACTATAATCACTAGAACTGTTTTGAGCCAATCCGTCTGTGGTATTCAACCAGCCGGACTCTGAGTGCCCACAGCGACACACCCTCCGACCTCCAGGTCTTTGTGTGCACTGCCTTTTCTTTCTGCTCAGGGCATCTCCACGTGACCTTGTTCTGCTGGTTTATTTCTCCCATCATGCTGCTTCATCCATGAGGCCTTCCCTGACTCTCCAAGCCCAGCTTAGGGAGCCCTTTCTCTGCCCGATATTTGTGCCCACATGGCACCTGGCACACACTTATGTGACTGGTTGCTCATACATTCTAGGGCAAGCATGTTAAACTAAAAGGCTAACACAAGCCAAATAAACAATGTTTAAGTTTATGTGGGCCTCAAAAAAAACAAAAGCTTCAATTTTCATAGAATGTAGGTTTAGTTCCATAGAGACATGCTAAATATGAATGGCTGAAATAAATGAGTAATCATTAACATAAAATAATAGAACATTTTAATAAAAATTAATATTTTTTCTTGAACATTAACTTACCAGACACTGAATAACTGCACAAATTAATAAGCGTAATGCAAATAAACCTATTTTTCTTGTTCTTTGAAAGTGATATATTTCCTGTTGTGCACACCAAACAAGTCAGTCCAAGACTAATGAAGCGGCAATCGGCTGTTAAAATACTCACTGCTAGTATTAGTGGAGAGAAATGGTGTGCCTGCACTTAAGGTGAGTAAGGGAAATGAATGCAACACGATTATTGTAATTAGTCATTAGCGAACATTGTAGTTCGTTATTAATAATTATGTATAACAGGATATTGTAAAATCAAGCTACAAAATTTTTATCAAAAAGTTTCTTACAACCATTATATTGGCTGGGCCACAAAAATATTTGATGTGGGTCACATGTGGCCAACAGGCCACAAGTTTGACATGCTTGCTCTAGGGTCTACAAGGACAATATGACCCAGTCTCTTAGTCTTAGTTTTACCATGGTGCCTAGGACGCATTAATGCTAACGCTCATTGAGTATTTGCAACATACTCAACACTGATCTTAGTGCTTTATTTGTATTAACCCTACGAGGTAGGTCTGATCAATTTCTCCATTGCACAGTTGGCCATGACAGAAAACACAGGCTGAGACAGCCAGGGCCCATCTGCATTATTCTTGGCTCTCTTCCATGTGTACCTTGCAACTCCACCAGCAAACCCACCATATGATTTCGGTTGCCAAGTGCAAATTCATCTTTGCATTAAACTCATTTATGCTGCCTGCTCCCACTCTATCACCCACACTGGACGGTTGCATGGCGCAATAACTCTCTGCTGCCTCCCAACACTCTTCCCAGTCACCAAGAAGGCGCAATTGATTCAAAGTGCTAATATTTACCCACCACTGAGACCATCCGGGGCCTCATCACTCACAGCAAAGCCACCCGCCAGAGCTCCAGAAGCACAAGGCACTGAATGGCGGCTGCACTAGTCCAAGACAGGAGGCTCACTTCCTGGATAAGCAAAATCTCATCTGGGAAAGCTGTGCCCTCCCCTAACCTGGGCTCTCTGCATACAGGTGAGAAGTGGTTTACAGTGACATCAATGGAAAGTGAATGCCTGTGCAAGCCACTGCATCTTGGAACTCCTGAATCCTGATGCATTCGTCTGCTGTCCTATATTAATTATGTACTATGTGCCAAACACTCCACTAGACACGAGGATCACAACACACACCAAAGGAAGGAGTCCTCTTACCCATGGTCCTGTCCTCAGGGAGGATCACACCTGCCGCCTGATGGCCATCTGCTCCATCTCATTCCCTTTAAGACCATTAGACTTACTGCAGAGGAAAGTGAGGGACTTACCAGGGCTGCCTGCTTGCTCCAAACACAGCCTGTCCCACCCTGCCTCCCTCACTCCACCCTGACTCCCTCACTCCACCCTGCCTCCGTCACTCCACCCTGTTTCCCTTAATCCTTCCGGCCTCTGAGCCTGGGTGGCTGTTTCCGGATCCTCCTCCTGCTTCCCTGGAACCAGGACAACAAGTGGCCGTGAGAATGGTCACTGGAGCCAGGCGGCCTGGGCTGAATCCACCTCTGCTGTGCTCTGCTGTGTGGTCACAGGGAAGTTGGTGAAACCCAGGTGCTTCATGTTTCCATCCATAAAATGACAATGAAAATGACTGTAGCTGCTTCAGAGTAGAGACCATGAATGCATTAACACGCAAAGTGTTGAAAACAGTGCATGACAACAACCACTCAGTAAACAGTAGCTAATGCTGCCATTAATGTTGTTATCACCCAGTTGAGGTGGGCCACACATGACAGTGCTGCTGTACATCGGTCACCTCCTTTTATTTACATATGTATGTACCCACCAGCACCAGGCTCTGTGGTAGGGACTATGGGAGGTACAGAGGCAAATAAGCGCAATGCTCACCTTTCGGGAGCACATGCCCTAGCTGGCAGACAGCAGGGCAGGATGATAAGAAGCCAATGTGCTCAGTGGGGTCCTTTCCAAGCTTGCCCTTTTTTTTTAATTTAAAATTTTTATAAACAATATTATTTTTATTTTCAATTACCATTTTTTAATCCTCCCAATCACCCAATGGAATAGGCACTTGTTGTCATCCTCATTTCACAGATGAAAAAATAAAGTCAGTGTGAGGTCAAGCCATTCCCCAAGGTTAGGCAGCAAGGCGGAGAAGGCTCCCATACCAGGCGCCTGGCGCCGGAGTGCAGGCCCTGTGCAGCGCTGCCATCACAATGCTGGAGATGGTGATGGGGGCCTAGTGGAGAGTCTGGGAAAGCTACCAAAGTCGACCGGTTTTTGGTACCTGAGAAGGCTTTCTGTGTCATGCAAGGGAGGCCAAGCCAAGCCACGGGCACAGGTTCAGGGAAGTGGGTTAGCCTTGGGAATGCCGGAGGCTGGACCCTGCCCTGGAGGAAAGCTGTAGGGGGAAGGGAGGAGGATGGTGAGGAGGTTGCTAAGAGCTAGGCTGAGTGCAGGTTAAGGAGTCTGGACTTTTCTGGGACACAGTAGGGGCTAGCTGCTAAAACACGTGGTTAAACCTGCAATTTAACAGAAAACCAAAGTTCAAACTATGTGCCTCAGGGGGCTGCGTTCTCCCTCTGTGCTCTGCTGGCCTCTAAGCTGGGAAGTGGGTAGAGGAGAGAGCCTGGCTCATGACCACTGCTTCTCCTTGTTGTGGTGTGTGCTGCTGAGAGAAGGCATAGCGACTCCTGCAGACAGAGCAGTTTGTAATCCCCAGCTTCCTGCTCCTTGCTGGGTAACCCTGGAAAACCCGCTTCACTGTTCTGAGTCTGATTCTTCCCTGGGCACAGAGGTACTTGTTACAGCTGCCAGGTAGGAGGATTCAGTGAAAAACGGCCGGTGCTTGGGTGGGGTGATTTCCTTCTGAGGGTCTGTGAGAGCACAGAAATATATATCAGGCAGCCAGACACCTCTCTCACAATCTGGGACTGCTGGCTCCCAACTGTTCGCGTGCCTGCCTGCCTGCCTGATTGTCCCTAACCACTTCTGCCTGCCAGCCTGATTGCCCCTAACCACTCCCCTGCCAGCCTGATCGATGTCTAACTGCTCCCCTGCTGGCCTGATTATCCCCAACTGCCCTCCCCTGCTGGCCTGGTCACTCCTACCAGCTCTCCCCTGCTGACCTGGTTGTCCCCAACTGCCCTCCCCTAAAGGCCTGGTCCCCCCCCCCCCCAACTGCCCTCCCTCCCCTGCAGGCCCGGTCGCCCCCAACTGCCCTCCCCTGCTGGCCTGATCGCCCACAACTGCCCTCCCCTGCTGGCCATCTTGTGGTGGCCATCTTGTGACCACATGGGGGCGGCCATCTTATGCGAGGGTATTATGGTCAATTTGCATATTACCTCTTTATTATATAGGATGTCACTGCCCTGGTTCCCAACACAGGACTCCTAAAACAGTGTCATTTCCTCAGAGCACCTTTTGTTCTAATACTTGGTCATTGACCCCAGGTCCCTGGGAATTCCCTGGGTGATGGGTGTACCTTTTGTTCTAATGAGGAGGCTCTGGGTGAGCTTCTGGATGGAGCTGGTCCCCAGAAAAACCAAGACATGATGAGAAACTTGGACCTTCCCACCTCATCCCCATCTTCCCACAAGGGGGAGGGCTGGAGATGGTAATGATGGCTCATGCATATGTGTGGAAGCTCCATAGCATCCCCAAGAAGGGGGTTCTGGGAGCTTCCAGGTAGGTGAGCACATCCCCACTGGGACAGTAACGCACCCCAGGACCCTCCCGACCTCGCCTTATGTCTCTTTTCATCTGTCTGCTCACCTGCACCCTTTAATGAACTGGTAAATGTAAGCAAGTGTTTTCCTGAGTTCTGCGAGCTGCTCTAGCAAATTAACAGAACCTCAGGAGGGGGGTCATAGGACCCCAAATGTGTAGCCACATTGAATGGAAGCTGTGGGTAACTGTGATGGGCATCTGAACTGGTGTGAAGTGTCTTGTGTAACTAGCCCTTCACCTGTGGAGATTGACATATTAGGTGACCACAATGTCAGAGAAGTGCTCCTATGAGTGGTGAAGGAGACCTACTGGAGGTAGACCGAACTGTTGTTGTTTTCCTAACCTAGGATCCTTCTCTAGTGACCCTTTCCCCACCTGCTGTGGGGCCCTGGAGAGCACCCTGCCTGAGTGCCCATTAGTCCTGTGCTGCCCACAGGAAGCTCGTCTCTGGTTTCAGAAGTGCTTGCTGCTAAATCCTGGGGTAAACTGCCAATTCTCAGCTGCTTCAGCCAAGAGCCATGCACAGGCTTAGACAAAGGCCACACCAGCCCAGGCAGCTTCTCCCTCCTTACCCTTGCGGAGTGACCCCTCCTGCCATGAGTGACATCACGGTCCAATGTGGGGCATCTTGTTCCTTGGCAGAAGGAGGAAGCATTCTAATTGTGGGAAGCCAGCCATGCCAGGGGCTGTCTGCTACCTCCAGGGCTGCCAGAGAGAAGGAAGAGGAAGAAGGAAGGACCCTTGATCCACAGTGACCCCATCCTTGTCCTCAGGCAGAGCAGAGGACCATCGTGGCTGCAGGAAGGGGATGCTCAGGGTCAGCAATTAAGTCCAGAGCATCCTCCTTGGCACTGGTCCTTCGCATGCCTGGGTTTGGCAGTCCAGTTTGTGGTGGGTGGGTACAAGGACAAGGCTCCTGCATGAAATAGATCTGGAGTTGAGTACTAGCTCTGCAGCTGTCAGCACATTGCTTAGCATCTCTGTGTTAGTGTCCTAGGGCTGCCATAACAAAGTAGCCAATCTGGGGGCTAAAACCATAGCATTTAGTGTTGCACAGTTCTGGAGGCTGGAAGTACTCAGTCAAGGTGCCTGCAGGGTTGGCTCGTTCTGAGGGTTGTGATGGTAAACCTGCTCCATGCCTGCCTCTCCCCTACTTACCTGGTAATCCTTCGCATTTCTTGGCATGTAGACATATCACCATGATCTCTGCCTTCACCTTCATATGGCAGTCTCCGTGTGTGTGTGTGTGTGTGTGTGTGTGTGTGTGTGTGCATGTGTGTGTGCACATAACTGCGTGTGCATGGCCTAATTTTCCCTTTTTATAAGAACACCACCAGTCATATTGGATTAGGGCCCACACTAATGTCCTCATCTTAACTAACGACATCTGCAATGATCCTATTCCCCAATAATATCACATGCTGAGATGGGGGATGTTAGGACTTCACCATATAAATTGGGGGTGGGGGGTGGGGACACAATTTAACCCACCACATCATCTGAGGCTGGTTCCCCTTCAGAGAAGCAGAGGGTAATAAACCTGCCCCAAAGGGCCATGTGCCAGTTAAGTGAGTGGGGAGGTAAAAGAGCAGGTAGGGATCAGTGTAGGTGATTTTCCTTCATAAACATGGGGAGAGACTTCTCTTCCATAGCCAATTCACTACCCATAACCCAACCAAAATTAGTATCCTAACCTGTCCCTCATAGGAATTCATTTTCTCTAATTTCCATTTCAAATAGTAAGGAAACTGAGGCCAACAAAAGGAAAATCATTTGACTGATTTAATGACTAGCCTTGGGCTTCAACTCATTTTTCTCTTTGGGATAAGAAGCCATTTCATAGAGAAGCATTTTCTATACTAAAATACCCTATACATAGCTGCTCACTTCACCTACAATAATGGTGTGTCTCATGCAGCCTAAGTTGTCTCTCTGGAACCTCTTCTAGAGCCATCGTTTAGCTCAAGCTTTACTACAACACAACAAAATAACCCAAGGCCAGGTAGTCTGTCCCCTTTGGATAGGTTAGGAAACAGGCTCAGGTAGCTACAGAGCTTGTCAAAAGTCACAGGCCTAGTGAACCAAGTCTTATGAGTGCTTATCCAGTGCTGTCTCCTCTACTGTGTGGTTTTTCATGTGCTTCTCAGTCACTTTCCAATGGGACAATCCTATGCAAGGTTCAGGGAGGGCTTCTAGGCCAGGCACTGGCCTCCTCCTGACCCTCCCTGGCCTTTAGCTGGTCTCCATGCCTCAGAGACCTTCCACACAGTGGTCTTAGATTCCTCTTTAACATACAGATCTTTCCCCATGCCACTCTGCAGCTCAACCACATGGGAAGACACAGAGCTAACACATGGGAAACCAAGCCAAGGTCCCAGGTTCTGCTCCTGGTGAAGGACAGACATAGCCATTGTGGTGCCAGGAACCCCTGCCCTGCTGCTTGGTCAGGTGGGCATAGGACAGAGGACTTCCTGGGCACCCAGGTGGCTTTGAGAAAATCTCCCAGCCCTTGTTACAACCCCAAGATGAGTAGACATCATGCATGATGCTCACCCACCACAGATGAGTCCAGAAGAATATCTGCCTCAGGATCTGGGTGAGCCATCTGCAAGAAATGTCAGGACAGCACACAGAAAGAGACCGCTGCATGTGGAACAAATGGGCTGTCCTCAGCTGTCTAGAGAGGGCAGCACTCATCATCTGAGCACCTGAGCTAATAACCTTGATTTATTGATTAGCCGATGGGTTCACTCAGCTGTGCAAGTGCCAATGGGGGGTTATCATGTGATAACCTCTGTGCTGGGCACTGTCTGGCAGTTAAGTGGACAGTCCCCAGCCCCAGGGAGACTCTGGTCCTCGATCCAGAATGTTAGAAGAGGCCCATTCCATTGGAACCAAACAGGTTGTCACAAAGTACTCACAGAGAGTAAAGCAAGCAGCAGGGCCCTCTGGCTACTCTAGGGTCACAATGCTGTAAATAACAGCATGTTAAAGCAGCCTGGGGTACAAGCCACTGCATCATGTGAAGGGGTGAAATTACACCTTTACAGCTAGTTAATCACATCACGGGGAGAAATCAGAGGACATGTTTAAGAGAGCCAGGCTCCCTGCACAGAACAGCCGCTCAGCACCCTGTAGACCACTATCATCGAAATTCAGTGTAAGCCCAGGGCCCCACATCTAGCCCACACTCAGTCCCTGGTAGGTAGTATTAAGTGTTTAAGAACCAGATAACCTGGCATCTAAACTTCATCAAACCCATTACAAGCTAGAGATCTTGGCCAAGTAACTGGACATCTGAGTCTTTAGTTCCCATCTGTAAAATGGGTATATTCACCACAAAAACCTTGAGAGCCCACTGTGTGCACTCCATGCTTTCCCTGCGTATCTCATTTAGCCTGTAATTTAATCCTCTGACGCAGGTCCTAAGGTATCATATTTTATATTGAGAAAGTGACACATGAAAAGCCCAAGCGAGTTGCCATTTCCACAGTTATTAAGTGGGAGAGACAAGACAAGCTCCCCAGCCCGAGTTCTTCACACCTTTAGCAATAGTTGTTTCCCAGGGATGAAGTAAGGCATAAGTGAAAGTGCATATGTGAAGGCATTTTTTAAAAAAATCACAAAGTATTCCATACATATGAAGGGGCTTATTATTTTTTTCATTCCTGGGCATGCATAGACTTCCACTATGCCAAGGAAATTCCATTTTGAATCCTACTCTCCCTTTATTCTTCAACTGTTACAGTAACACGAGGGCCCAGGGATTTGGGGGAAACCATCAGGAGCCAGAGAACCAGCCATAGAGATATGAGCCGGGAGAGAAAGAACCACGGGGCCTCATTGTGCACACAATTTGCAAGCTGATGTGCAGACTATTTGCTGGGACCAATTACTCTCATCTTAATTAATGAACACACAACCCACAATCTGTCTGAGAAAGGCGAGAAAATACAGCATGTGTTTGGAGGCTGCAGTGTGCCAGTCCCAGATCTGGAAGCGCCTTCCTCAAACTCCTGGCTGGGAGTAGCCTGGGAGCAACCGTGGAGACCATGTTTGAGCAACTGAGATGACACTGAAATCTGGTTCAAACCACCTCTGTGAAGTGCATGTGCAAAGTGCCTGCTGTGCTGGCACTGGGCAGACAGTGCGGCCAGCCCAGAGTAAAGTCAGGCCACCCTCTGCCCAGGAGAGCAGGGAGGGGAGGATTGCTCATCCGTTCACAGTGGGTGTTTTGCACCTCCAGTCTGCTCAGCGTGGTGCCTGGAGCTGCAGGGGACACAGCAGAGGCTAAGGACACAGATTTGCTTGCTCTCGGTCACTTAACATGACTGTTGCTGATGCCAACAGATAAATTTATTGAGTTCTTACTCTGAGCTGGGCACTGTGCTAACTAAGCAATTTGCATGCATTCCTCACTTAATCCCCACAACAACCCTGTGAATGAATTGACTCTTTATTGCTAAGATTTGTTGAGCACTTACTCCTCGCTATGCATGCTATAGGCCAAGCAGGGCAGGTAGGTCCGGCATTTGAAAGCTTGTGCAAGCCCTGGCTAGTGTCACAGTCAGGATTGAAACCTAGGAAGTTTAGCTTTAACTGTTAAGTGAACTTTTAACCATGATTTGATTCTAGATTCACTGACCTGATACTTGTTGAGGGCCTTCCAAGAAGACAAGAATCTTATATTTTAGTAAAGGGAGCTGGGGTGAGGGGAAACGAGCAGTAAACAAATCCAGTTTATGACAGACTCTGATTTGTGCTATAAAGAAATTGTACAGAACACTAGCCGGTTTGGCTCAGTGGGTAGAGCATCGGCCTGTGGACTGACAGGTCCCAGGTTCAATTCCAGTCAAGGGCACGTACCTTGGTTGCAGGCTCAATCCCCTGCCCTGGTAGGGGTCCATGCGGGAGGCAACCAATCAGTGTGTCTCTCTCACATAGATATTTCTCTCTGTGTGTCTCTCCCCCTTCTTCCATGCTCTCTAAAATCAATGGAAAAATATCCTCAAGTGAGGATTAACAAAACAAAAAAAGGAAGGAAGGAAGGAAGGAAGGAAGGAAGGAAGGAAGGGAGGGAGGGAGGGAGGGAGGGAGGGAGGGAGGAAGGGAGGAAGGAAAGAAGGAAGGAAGAAATTGTATGGAGTGTGTTGACATAAAGGGTTAGAGTGGGGCAAGGTGCTCTCCTTCTAGCTCAGAGGGGACAGCAGACAGAGTTTCAGGTTGGTGGGCTCACCATTTCAAAAGCTAAACTCCTCATCTGGCCCTCATGGCCCCTGGGCCTGTCTCTCCAGTCTTGCTGTACAGGTAACTTACCTTGTATCCCAGTACCACCTCAGACACCTATAGTAATACTCTTTATGGTATTTTATTATTAACATTACAAAAAAAGGGGGGTGGACTAGAGGTTAGGAGTGCAGACTGCAGTCATCACCCTGGAATCAGATCCCAGCCATGCCGTTTACTAGTTGTCTGGGCCACAACCACCTCACCTGTGAAACTGGGGCAGTGAAAGTGCCACACTCATGGGCCTCAGTGAGTATGAAAACAGAAACAAAGCATTTAGGACAGAGTCTGGCGCATATTAACCTTTACATTGATGAACATCATATGTTATTATTGCAACAAGAATATAGCAAGAAGAATTTGAAGACAGGCTTAGAAAGAAGACAAGACGATGGGGCAGGAACATACCTGAAGATGGACACCAAGAAGAGGGACAAGAGGGACTCAGTTTCCACTGTGAGAGTCCAGAGAGCGGAGTCAGGAGGAAGAGGGTGAAATTCAGAGCGGGCCAACCTTGACTCAGCAGACCAGAGGCCAAATAAAATAGCTGTGTGGCATTTTTGGAAGTATGGACAGAGAGGGTGAGGTCAAAGAAACAGGGTGGGATAGGAGGTTGTACTGTGTCTGCATGAGTCTGAGCTATAAGATTCCCTGACACTTTCAAATTCTATGCAAGAGTGTCTTCTTTCTTTAGTTTGGCATTTAGAAGAAAAAAAGGAGACAGTCATTTGCCATTTATCAGGAATATAGCAAAGCTTAAAAAGATGTCTGCACAGATTTCTGGAACATTATAGAACCTCAAAAGGAGCGTTGTAGGTAAAACCATCATAAATCTCTAGCTTTTGGATTCAATGTTCTCCCTAACTGGATTGTATGCAACGAGTAGGAATACAGTAAGGCAAAGGCACCTCCAATGTGTTTATTACCATCATGTCTGCTTGATGTTGCACACAATCCCACATTCTCCTTGGCCTTGTCCCCGGAGGAATGGGCATGGGAGCCTATCGTTGCTGCATTAGAAGGGCTCACAGAGACATGTGAAAGGCACTGTTCTGGCAGGGAAGGCAGGAGAAAGCTAGGCAAGCTAAGTAACCGATCTGCCCTTCTGTACTATTCCTTACACATGCTCGCCCCACAGTATAGAAGGCACATTCTCATTCCATGTAGACTTCAACATAACCCCATGCAATGACTCTCACCTTCCACTCACTCATTAATATGTTCCGTTGATTTTTAGAGAGAGTGTAAGAGAGTGAAAGACCGAGAGAAATACCAATGTGAGAGAAACACATCGATAGGTTGCCTCCTGCATGCTCCCCGACCAAGGCCCAGGCTGGAGAGAAGCCTGTAACTGAGGTACATGCCCTTGGCCAGATGGAAAAATACCCTCATGCAATGATTAAATAAATAATAATAATAATGACTATCAGTAGCACTTTACAGTTTATCAAGAACATATACATAGTCCATCCTATGAAGCATAAGGGCAACTATCCCTGTTTTAAAAATAAATATATTAAGATTCAGAGATGATAATGAACAGGTTCACCTGGTTCATGCAGACAGTAAGTGGGAAAGAAAGTCTGCTCTGAGAATGGGACTTTATGTCCCTACATGTCTATTCAGCATAGCATACCTAATATCGATATTTAGTATTTCCATTTTGAAATTATATCTTATATAATCAATTCATTACTTAGTTTGATCTTGCTAAGAACCCAGTTAGAGCAATAGTATTATCCCCATTTCAGAGCTGAGGAAACGGGCTCAGAAAGATTGGGTAACCTGCGCCAGATACATAGTAGTGAGGGTGTGAGCGAGGAATAAACCCACATCTTCTGATTCTAACACTCATGCTTTTCTCATTAGCCCCCACTAGCAGATGCCCACCTAACAGCCCCTGGAACTGAGAAGGAAAGCTGCTGACCTTGCCACAGCATCAGCACACCAGGAATTCCCTTTCCCTTCCCTCATCCCAGGCAGAGGCCCAGCGTTCTGGGGGAAGTAGCATCGAGAGAAGCACGTGTCTTACTCAGTACTAGGCCAGGCACTTGGGAACTGAACCACTTGGGAGCTGACATAATTTCAAATGCTTGCTGCCCTAATTACTTGATGATCTGTCATTACAGAGATGGATTGGGGAGGAGGGTTCATCTTCTGCCTCAGCAAAGGAAAGGCAGGTAGGAATGCTACAGGCTCAGTTTACAGGAGAGAAATCTCCACAAAGTCCATGATCTATTCCAAGCCCTGTTTCAGGAAGAAGGCAGGAAGAGGATTAGCATTTATTGAGCACCTACTAAGAACTGGACACTGTACTGGCAAATATGACACATATGACATGAATTTGCTTATTTGATCCTCCCTAGGACCCTACGAGAGAAAGGGATTAATATTTGTAATTTGTAGATGAGGAAACTAAAGATCATGGTGGTAGCCTGGGACAGAAAGGGTAGTTCAAAGCCACATAAAGAAGCTTAGACTCAGTCCTGTAGAAATTACAGATAGTTTTAACCAGAAGAGAGCTGTGGCTGAAATTGCAACAGTAAGTCACTGTTGCTGTGAATTTGAGAAAATACTGGAGGCAAAAGAGTTTAAAATTATATGTTTAAGATGTGATGAGGGCCTGTTACTAAGATAGATTGTCCAGCCGGCATGGCTCAGTGGTTGAGCATCGACCTATGAGACAGGAGGTCACAATTCGATTCCTGGTCATGTCATAGGCCCAGGTAGCAGGCTCAATCCCCTGTGGGGGGCATGCAGGAAGTAGCTGATCAGTGACTTTCTGTCATCATTGATGTTTCTATCTCTCTCCCTCTCCCTTCCTCTCTGAAATAAATAAAAATATACATATTTTAAAAATATATAGACATGAGGGCTGGTAAGATTTGTGGCTGATCAGGATGCTGAATCCACAGTATCTGGAGGCCAAGAAGTGGGGAAGGAGTGAGAATGAAAGAAAGCTCATAGATGACACACAGGTTTCTAGCCTCTGCAACTAGATGGCTACCATTCCCTGAGATAAGAATGCAGTCTACAGGGCACAGATGCTGAGACTGTGGGACTTCCAGGTGGAGATGTCCAGCTTTCAGTGGAATCAGGGTCTGGAGCCCAGGACAGAGACCAGACTGTGCACGTCAGCAGCATGGAGTTGTAAATGAAGCCCAGGGTAGAATGGAGTTGCCAGGAAAAAGGCATAGTGAGATTTAAGTGGAGAGTAGCACAGAGCTCTGAACACACCAAGAATAAGAGAACTCCCCCCCCCCTCAAAAAAAGGGTTTAACAAGAGTGGCCAGAAGGATGGGAATTAATGAGAAGAGCCTGCATTTGCTTATAAAAAAACGATATCCGCTGCTATGCGATATTCATTAAGAACTGAAGGCAGTTGCTAAACCAGTTGAGAACACACCTCTGGTGTGATCTGTATTATCCTGGGAAACCACACAGCATGATGGGGAGGGATCTGGAGTCCATGTGTGAAACAATTCAGAAGAGCTCTTTCTGGATCAAAGGGGAGAGTGAGAAGATTATGGAGTCCCAGTGCCTGGCCAGCAAACAGGAGAGTGTAAGACTGTGGCATGATTTCCCTCCAGGAGTTGTGTGCTGAGGCGAGCACAATGTTACTGCTCATTGACATGGCATTAATGTGTGACACACAGGTGATGTCAACCAAACATGGAAGTAGTCATTCCTGAGCCTGGACAATGAACACTTGGAGAATAATGCTCAGGACTACACAGGCTTGAGATTTATGACGTGCCTTTGGCCTTGCTGGCAAAATAACTGAGACTGGTACCTGCCCATCATCCTAACCTTCAAAAGTAAACATGATGAAAAAATCATGGAAACCCACAGAATCCTAGGATCTCAGAACCTGCGATGTCATTTCTCTCATTGGCAATTGGTGTATTAATGTGCAAATTAATTCATTCACTCTGCAAATATTGATTGAGCATGTATTATTTCCGAGCACTATTCTAGGGTGGGGGGACATAAAAAAGAACAAAAAGGACTATAATATCTGTCCTCATGAGCTTACACTGGGAACATGAAAAAATAAAAAGGTAAGTATATGAAATATAGTGTGTTAGATGGTGAGAAGTTTCCTGGGGAAAATATAGCAGGACAGAGGTGGTGAATGCTGAAAGTATGCAATATTAACTAAATTAATGATCATGGACTGTTTTCATAGTGGTCTCAATGAATGGTCTTCCCTCCCTGCATTTGTCTTCATGCCCTACGATTGCTATTAAATACATGAGAAAGGCAAATGTCATCATCATCATCGTCAGAGTTGATTCATCAAAGACCTACTGATATTTCTGGGCCAGTGATGATGTTGATTGGTTCACAAGCACTGCCTCATTTTATCTTCACACTAATAGAAGGTAGTTACAATCATTATTTCATTTCAAAGATTAAAAGGAAAACCAGAGAAGTAAACATCCCTAGTTCTCAAAGTCCTGGGCTTGACATGCAGCTCTACCATCTGTATGACAGCAGGTGGGTTGCTTAACTTCTCCAAATCTCAGTGTCCTCGTGTGCAAAGTGGAAGTGACAAGAACTAGCTCCAGAGTTGGTGTGAGAACTTAAAGACAAACACATATGACAAGGAAGAAATCACACCAAATAGATCTGTCTGATTCTAAAGCCTGGACAATGAACACTTGGAGAATAATGCTCAGGACTACACATTTAACACAGATTATACTGACTGATTTTTTTGAGCTAAGAAAATTGCTAAGCAGCAGTGATTATAGGAATGATAAGATTACAATATTGATGTGATCATGTAAAATATTCCTGACTCAGCAGCCAGACCACCAATTTAGAAAAGAACAATGACATTCTTTATAGTTCTAGACCTAGAATTTCTGCCAGGGCTGAAACCAAAGGGAAAGCAAGACTATATTACATAGAACATCACATTTCCAAAATTTCCCTTCTATTTCCCAGATCTTGTTTCCTCCAGATAAAAAGTATGATGCCTTTACATACACACAGCCATAGCTATGATAATAATTGTGAACACTTTGCCAGCGTTTCCATGGTAGAACATAATCCAAGTAGTTTACACATAATAACTGATTTAGTCCTCACTACAGTCTTAATGAGATGGTTACTATCATTAGTATACCTATTTTGTAACAGGAAAACTAAAGTCCAGGGTGGTCAAGTAACTTACCCATCACAGAGCCACTAAGTGGCAGAACCAGGCATTCCAATGCTAGCCTCCACCCTGATGACACTATGTCATACTGAACTAGTTGCATTACCCAAACCCCTATGCTTTCTCTCATAGCTCTGCTTTCCCACATACCGTGCTCTGGAATACCATACTTCCCCCTCTTTCCACAGTCTCGCCTGATTAAATCCAATTTCCCCCCTTCAAGACTCAGTTCTGCATCATCTCTCCTGGAAAGCCCTCATTGACCCCATGCACTTCCAAACTCCATAACGGGTATCCCCTCCCCTTCTCTGGTCATGTTCCCTCTATCATAGCAACTGGACAGATGCCCAAAGTGTTCTGTATTTTCCCTTCCCCTCCACTAAATGTGACTTCCTTTAAGCCTAAGACTGCATCTGGAGCATAGTAGGCCCTCCATAAATATTTATTAAGTAGATAGACAAGGCTAAGTGTGGATAATATTAGATATATTGAAAGAATGCATACTTTCCTGAGTCCTTCCTTACAGACTGGGAAATTGCAACTAGAGAATTTTAAAATAGGAAATTCAGATAGGGTTTGGGGTAGGGATGGGGAGTGTCTGGCCTAAGTCAACCGTCTCTGTGATTTGTTCAGAAATGCACACATAATCCAGGCTTAAGGTATTCAGTCAGCCCTTTACACTGGCCAATATGGGCAATTGTTTTATAAAGGTATGATCAGAGGAAGCTCGGAAATTAGTTCAGAAATTGATGAATAAAAACATCACTTAGCTCCATAAGGGAAGAAGGAAGCATGTAGCTCATGGGGATATTATCAGCTATCTTAAAACGTCAAGGAGACAAAATTGGCTCCATATAAGGTAGATCAGAGAGACAGAAAGAACATACCTTTGTGATATGGATGAGCCACAATTTTAAACCAACCTTGAGTTCTCTCATACCTCCAGACTTCTTAAACACATGAGCTGATATATTCCACTATTATTTAAAGTCTTTGAGTTGGGTTTTCTTTACTTGCAACCAAATAGGTTCTAAATATATTTCTGTCCAGCTGTTTTTAGTGAGAGGAAGAGTACCACTTGAAGTAAGGATATGGGCAAAAGCCCAAAGTGGAGAAGTACAAAGCATCATGGGATATGTTACTGGAATTATACCTGAATGTCATTCTGTGATCCTTGAGGATCCCTGGGTGGTTTTGGAGCAGAGGAGAGCTGTTTTCAGAGCTGTGGTTTCAAAATACAATTCTATCTCACTAGGCTTCAATTACCATTCTACATCTATATCTCTTTGTCTTTAGTTTTACAATGTTACTATTCATAAGAAAAACATTATAATAATATCTCAAGATTTCCACTAATAGATAAACAAAAATATATCTCTGAAGTTCAGTGAAAAAGATATTCTTAGAGAAGATTCCAGAAAAAAAGATGCTTTTAGAAACAGATGGTATCTCAGAGCCTCAAGTCTGTTGGCTTATAACACTAAAGCAATGAACTTTATGCCAACAATTAAACTAGTCTTCCCATTAAATGGCAAACCCTTCAATCACATGGCTCTCCATGATATTGCCAATATGAAGTGTTTAGATTCCCCAGGGGAAAACAAGAAGAAAACTTTGCAGCAGCATTAACCGAAAAAAGAGGATTGTAGTGTAAGGAGATAAGGAAAGACAAGGAACAGTTCCTCAACAGCTAGCCAGTGCCATATCATACTAGGTGCTTGCCATTCACTAGTCCACTTTGTTCCTAAAGAGCAAGGATGCAGACTCTGGCCTGCATGACCCTAATATCCACCACATTAGGGGAAATTTTTAGTTTAGAAGATTGAATCATGAGTGCCAGGCAAATACTCCCATGCCTTCATAGCCCAGCTCAAATACCACCTCCTTCTTCCAGCCTCCATAACTCCATCTCCCCTCTGGTGTGCTCCTTCTCTGGGGCTCCAATAGCACTGACAGCTTGTCCCAGCCAACTTAACATCCAACCACCTAGGGAACTGAGAGGTTGTTTTCTTATCATTTCTTCTTGGTAGAATTTTTTGTTTATTTGCATTCTTAATAGAAAACAATTCAAGGTGGATTGAGAAGGAAAGAGTATGTGGTAGTTATTATAAAATATTCAAAATTAGTTTGGGTCCCTCTTATTAACACATGCTAAAGTAAGCGTGGTCATGTGACTTGTTCACCAATGAACTTGTGTGCAGGAGTAATTTGTGTCACTTGCAAAAGGAAAGTGTAGAGCCAGTGCATGCTGGCCACACTTACTGCCTGACCAAAGCTATAGTGAAAGCAGGTCAAGATGAAGAATACATCCCCTAGAGATGATCACAAGGAAGAGCTCCCTGGTGAGCATGGAGGTTGGCACACAGAATGAGCAAAGCCTGTGTAGTATTAAACCACTGTGGTTTGGGGACTATTTGTTACTGCAGCTTAAATTAGCCTATACAGACTGATTCAGAGGGATTTGTTATGATGACACAGGAGTATCCCCTGGAACCTAAGGTTCCAAATGCAGCTGGGTTTCCAGAGGCATAGAACCAGGACCTATCAAGCTGCCTAACTTGTGTCTCACTCTGTGTATGTGCTTTGGTCTCTCTTTTCCTCCCTCCATCTCTGAATCTCTGCCTCTCTCTTTCTCTGTCTCTACCACTTTGTGGGCCTCTCTCTATTTCTCCTCCCATGCACACTTGTCACAAATCTCGCACACACACACACATGCACACACCCATCATTACATGGTTGCATTCCCAAATTACCGGGGAATGGACTCTAATCAGCTTTACTTTCTCTCTGGGGCCCATCCTAGTTCAATCAGATATGTCCAGGGAGTGAAAAAAATAAAATATCTGTTGAAGAGGGAGGTATTTAAAGCCACTTATGGGAGTTGGACACAATAATAGTAGCTAACCCTGAGACATAGACTCCTCTGCGATAGTTATGGTTCTAAGAGTTTCAAGTCTATTAACTCTCATTCTCAGAACAACTCAGGTTCTAATACCCCAGCCTCATTTACAGATGAGAAAATGGACATACTTGGTGGGTAGGTACCTTGCCGAAGGTCACAGTGGACTGAGGGGTGAACCAGGCAGTCTCCCACGGGAGTCCTGCACTATCCTCAATGCCATGCCACCTTTTATATTGTAGTTGGCATTATAGAAACACCTTATTTTTCCAAGCTCCTGTAAGATTGTTTTAATAAAGGAAGGAGCCAGCATTACCAAGCACTTTGCTGGCTATGTCCACATGAAATGATTGTTATCATTTAATGCTAGAAAATGTTCTTCAAGAAGGTAAACGATTTGCCCACGTTTTTATAATTAGTAAATGACAGAGCATTGACTCAGACCCAAGTTCTCTGATTCCAAATCCAGCACTCTTTTCAGCTGTCCCACACCAGATATTTCTGCCGATGTCAAGAATTACAAATAAATCCTGTTTCCCTCCCTCTAAATGCCTTCAAATGACTTTATCACCAATGGCTTGGAAGGTAGAGACAGAGGCCCCTTCCACACAGCGGCACGGGGGAAGCTGGGAAGTCAACCTCCAGGCCTTCCACAGCTACACTTGGCTGGCACCAGGCTTTTGTAGTGTTATCTGTACTCCACACCAAAGAAGCAGCAGCCCTGAGCTCTGGAATTCAGAGTTGGCAGAGAGCTGGGATTGCACCAGGCGAGGGCTTCCTGGCTGGGCTTCCATCCCAGCGGGAAACTGGAGCGGGAACCAGGAACTGGGGAACTGGCCAGGCAGTCAGAGTGAACACGCATGAAGATGTCAGATTGGGAGGCTGCAGCCAGTGCTGTTCAGGGGGGCACAGGGAGTTTTCTTCCTTGGCCATGCTCACTCTGGGTAATTGCACAGCTGACTTCTCTAGACCTGTGTTCTGAATACAGAGCTCCTAAGATTCCATCAGGTTGTGGTGTTATTGGCTCAGGCCCTGAGGCGCAGAGCCTTAAGGAGCAATGATTATTGCTGAGATCTGGTTTGGCTGGGGCTGGCAGGGACCGACCTCACCTACACCCCTTTCTGTAGGGAATAACAATGACAAGGACACATGATGATAATTACCATCTGCACATCACAATCTTGAGCTATGTAAAGAGGAAGAGACAAGGCTAAATGATTTGTCCAAGGTCATATAGCAACTAAGCCCCACACCAGAATTTGAATGCATATCTGTTTGATTCCCCAAGCTTCCCACTGCACAGTGCTGTCACGCCCGTGGATAGACAATCCACAGCAAGCTAGTGAATGGCCTTGAAATTGACCAAATGGGTTCATTACTCCTTAGATGAGTAGGGAAGAGAAGAAAAGAGGGAGGGAGAGTCAGGAAAATAATGAGAATAAAGAAGACAGAGGCAGTGATGGACAGGAAGAGAGAAATAGGAGGGAGAGAGATTCGGGGAGAACAAAGCTCGAATTGACAAGTTTATGTAATTCCAACAGATCTACAGGTTGTTGGAATCCCACAGCAAAAGGATTACAGGGTGTGTAATTGTCCTTCTGACCTTAGCTCCCCAAAGATCAATGGTTGTGCCAGCAGTCTAATTAACTAAACAGCCCACACCTCCTATTCCTCAAAGCCAGCTGCTTTTCCAGAAGAAAAGGGGACAGGAAAGATCAGCAGTTTCCAAAGACTGGGGACCAAGTCCTCCTCGTGCTGTTTCTGTGCCTGGGAACTCACACTTGGCCTCATTTCTCAGAGGGCAGGTGCAGGGAGTTGGCATCTACTGATCCTGGAGCTTTGAAACAAGCAGCGCTGGGTTCCAAGCACTGCTCTGCTTGGGAGTCTGCGAGTTCAAACACAGGCGGCTCCATTTTCTCTCTCTGATTCTCTCTGTCTTCTTCAACCTTTCTCAGAGATTAGCAATTTTACAACTGTCTGTGGACTTGCTTGCTAGCCCCAGGGAAGGAGGGGGGTAGACTAGAGAAGGGAAGCAGAACCAAAGTGACAGGGCAGCTCTCCCGTATGCCTTCCAGCACGGGGTACCTCCTCATATCGGGGACAGCCGCCTCTCTGCACCACATCTGCCACTTGCAGGCTTCGGAGAGACACAGCACTGAGAAGTGCCACCCCTTTTCTTCTTAATTCCTTGGAGATTTGCTGTCCTGAGTCCCTAAATCCATTCTTGTTCAGGGGGCTTGGGCTGGAGAGTCCCTTGACTAATCAGCTCAGTAGCCTTGGAGAAGTTACTTAATATAGCTGTTCCTCAGTTTCCCTTACTAAAAAATGGGGACAATTGACAAATGTACCTTACAGTGTCCGGGGGCAGGAGAAGGAATCACTTACATTAACGTATATGCAAAGAGATTAGAACTGAGCCAGGAGTTCTGCGGAAGCGATATGAAAGTTTCCAAGAAGAAGTAAGTTAAAGAGTTTCTTGACCATGTTCTCTCCCTGGAGCCTAATCTAAGATGTCAGCTCTTTGGAATCTTGGCTCCAGATCAAACAGAGGGAAGCATCATTGGAAAGAGAATGAGACGGAAGAGGAAGAAAGGAAGGGGTGATAATATTTTCTGAGTATCCACAACATGCTAGACAACCTTGAGGCTTCCACAGGTATTGCTGTTATTTTTAAATATAAATAAATACATATAATGACTGCGACATGAGTGCAGGGAACAGAGGGCCAGTGCACTCCGTGCAGGGCAACTCCCACTAAGGGACAATAAATGCACAAGCTCACTTAGTCCTGGCAGTAACCAGAAAAAACAGATCCTGCTCATTATTCCCACTGTCCAGAGGAACCAGACTCAGGGAAGCAGGGACACCTGCTCTTTGGTGGCAGGACTCAAAGCTGAATCTGTGACGTCTCAGCTGCACCACCGAAGCTATGAGATTATTAGGAGTCTAGGTCTTCCAGAGAACAGGGCGAAGAAAAGAATTCACAGGTCCAGGTAAGGAGAGGTAGGCAGCCCGTTCAGGAACAGTTCCTCTGGCCACAATCATAGCAGGTGGGCATGCTGGGCATTAAACCTCCTCAAGGTCCATCCGAAGGGACCAAGACTCAGAGAAGTCAAGTGGCTTGACTAAAGTCACAAGCATTCATGGTTTAGAGGCCCCACAGGATGCTGTGCTTCTGGCCTTGTGGCCTTGTGATCATAGGGCTTTCCTCAAACACCACCTCTGCAGAGAACCAGTTCCAGGACACCCTAGCTAAACAACGCCCTCCATCACACTCCCCACTGACTCCATCATCTTTGGATTCATAATGCTCATCATTACCACTCACCTTGGCATCATACACTTAATAGCGGCCAATATCATCAGAAAGTAAACTTCATGAGGGCAGAGATGAATGTCATTATATATACATTCCCAACACTTAAAACAGTACACAATATTTGCTGAATGTATGATGATGTAATTAATTAATCAATCACACCATATCATTTTATCATCACTTTTCAAATCTTCACTATTTAAAACCTCAGTGTGGTCAGGGATTGGATTATCAGAGTGTCCTCAGTATCTAGCACAGTGCCTGGTACATAGTAGGTGCTCAATAATTATTCTAAAATGAATGAATGAATGAATGAATGAATGAGGTAGAATTGAGTTTTTAACTCTTATCCTGGTCTTTGTTTCTCTCACCCAGGCACTGGGAAGTTCACTGGGGAGGATGAGGTTGGGGGCACCCTTGAATAAATGTGGCTTAGCCAATGAAAAGGGGAAGGGAGATGTGTCCTGGGGCAGGTGTGAAATGTAGTCAATCTTCTTCTATTGTCCACAGTGACTTAATCAGAAAAGACCCTGAAAGCATCTCCAGTGGCTTTGACATCCTGGAACTGAAGGACTCTGGGACACAGGTGGTGCTCTCATTTTCCAATAAAACTGTATGACTCAATTAAGATCCGGAGGGATTTTTTTTAATGCACAAAAGGTCTGTGACTTCAGAGGGTGTGTAAACTCTTCCTTGTATCTTCACCAAATATTTTGCCATCCAAGGGAGGAAAAATAAGCCCAGCTAGGTAAGCATCGGAATAACAGATGTGTTTTTCCAAGATGATGCCCAAGGGAGAGAAAATAAAGATTTTGCTGGATGCAGATGTCCTAAAAGCAGCAAGTTGATCCTGTAACCTTGCCAAGGCAATGCCTGCTGTTCTCAATGCTAAGCCAGAGTATGAGAAAAGAGAGGAATATTCAAAGAGCAAATCAACTTGACACTCCAAAGCAAACAAGAACAGGCATGGGAGGCTCTCCATATTGAAGTCAATCATTAAAATCGGGCCGTGCTTCTCCTTCCTCACTGAGGTAGGGTTTGAACAGAGTCAGTTATGTCTTGCCAGGAGTGAGACATACTGGAAGGAATCAGAGGGGTCTGAGTTGGGATTGAGGCTCTGCTCTGCCGCTTACTACATGACCCCAAGCAAGTGACTTAGCATCTCTGATTTGAAGAATGTTGAGAATACAGATTTACCCCAAATAGATACACATCCTGCTTGATGCTTGGCATTATTCTATCAACAGCAAGTATTCCCTGCTGTTAAGACTTTCCACTCTCTGCAGTCTTGGTTGAATCAGAAGACCTGGGAGACCACATTCTAACAATGCACCAAGGACACTCAGCTAATGATGGGCAAAGCCGGGACTCAAGCTCTTGTCTGCTTCCCTCCAAAGCCTATGATCTTTCCACTGACCCTTTTTACCTTCCAAAGATCCAGCATGAAAATGAGGACCCACAGGGTGTGTTCAAACAAAATCAAGCGTATTAATTAATGCTGATTAAGGCAGCAGTGTGGTATAGGGAAATAGCACTCTGGATACTCAGCAAATATTATCACCCCTTCCTTTCTTCCTCTTCCGTTTCATTCTCTTTCTAATGATGTTTCCCTCTGTTTCATCTGGAGCCAAGGTTCCAAAGAGCTGACCTCTCCTTACTTGGACCTGTGAATTCTTTTCATCGCCCTGTTCTCCAGAAGACCTAGACTCCTAATAGTCAGAAGATCTAAGTTCAAATCCCAGGCTTGGGCTTTTATGACCTTAAGAAAGTCTATGTAATTTACTTCACTGAGCTTCAGTTTCTCCGTGTGAAAAATGGGGCTAATACTGGTGTCAGTCTAACATATGTTAAGTTGTGGTGCAGTACGAAATAGCACCAAAATGTCTGTGACTTAACAAACAGAATTTTTTTTTTTGCTCATGCCATGTCTCTCTCAGTTCATTTGGGCCCTCTTCTCTATCTTAGCTTCCCTCCAGGACCTGGGGCTGAGGGAACAGCCAGCAACTGGAACATTTCTGGCCAGCCTGGCAGAAGGAACAGAAAACCCAAGGTGGCCTGCTACCTGCACTTCAATGCTCAGCTTGAAGTTAACAGACATGACTTCAGGGAATGCACAATTCCTTGGACAGATCTGGTTGTTCGATACCCCCGATCACTGCAGTCCCAGAGTCATGCTCCTACTATGCTCTTAAAAGAATAGAGAACTGAGCTGGAATGTTGTGCTGAATGACTTTAATGGCTACCTAGTTGCCCATCCAGGCTATCTCAAAGGGATGCTGATAAGATTAAATGAGAAAATAGGAAATGAGAAAATATGTGACTGGTGGGGACTTGTAAGTTTACCTGCTGAGGTTGGAGGCTTGCATGCCTAGCACAGTAGTTAAGGACCTGGTCAGGGAGCATATATTTCATGATGGCAAGACACTGAAATGGCAATGCAAATTTGGAGACATGAAAAAGTGTTTAAGCCATGAGAAGGATTATAGAATTGGAGGGTTTTAAATCTGAAAGGGATCCAGCCATCCTCAGCACATGGGCTCACTTTTTCAGAGGAGGAAAGAGAAGCCCAGAACAGAGCCAGGACTTGCCCACCTTCACACAGCAAGATGGTGGCATGGCCAAGACCAAAGTCTAGTGTTCTCCTGCCTCCCAGCCACCCATGCTGAAGGTTCCTTTCCCCTGGCTTTTCATTCCTACACTAGAGGCCTGGTGCACAAAATTCATGCACAGGTAGGGTCCCTAGGCCTGGCTGGCAATTGGGGCCTTCCAGCTGCTGGCCAGGGCCTCTGTTCCCTGGCTGCTGGCTGCTGGCCGGGGCCTTCCTTCATTTCACACCACACCTTGGTGGTCAGCGCACATCATAGCAAGTAATTGGTCTTCCAGTTGAACTCCCATGGGGACATTTTGCATATTAGGCTTTTATATATATAGATGGAGTGTTTATGCCCCACCCATACTGGCTTACAGGTAACCTGCTTCTCCTTTAAGCTTTGAGCCATTGATCTAGTTATACCCAAAACCATTCCTCAGTCATTGAGTATGGAAAAGTAAAGGGCCATCTATAGTTTAAATAGTCTGCAAAGGCATAATTCAATAAGCATTAATTACATGGTCCTGGGAAAAATTTTCTAGGAAATCTGAGATTAAAAAAATAAAGATAAAAACACACATAACATTCCTGTCTTCAAAAAGCTTCCTGTCTAGTGCAGGAGGAAACCTGAGCACACAGACAAATTATAGCATCAAGATGGCTAAGTACAAGGTACTCTGAGGGTGCTTTGGGAGCCCAAAAGTGGGAGTAGGTGTAGGAGAAGGGATGGGATAGGAAGCAATCAGGGAAAGCTTCCCAGGGGAGGTTTCACTGGAGCTGAACCCTTGAAAGATAATGGGTGGAGGGGGGAGACAGTCAAAGGCAGAAGAGAGTAAGAGCCACCCAGGCAGAAGGAAGGGCCCCAGCAGATAACTGGAGAAAAAAAAATGCTACAGCTCATTCAGGAGACAGCTAGGCCCAGGCATCTGGGCAGAGGGGACAGGATATCACTGAGAGGTAGGCAGAAGCCAAATCCCTAGGCCTTAATGAGCTAAGCCAAGGAGTTTGGCCATCCATCCTCTGATAGTGCAAAGGAGTGGGATCCCTGTTATTGTTGTGGCTAGTCTGTAAACCGTGGGAAGATTGGCTGTAAGGGGTTTGCAATTTACTCTTCTCTGGAACAAGCCAGTCAAGAGGCTTAGAGGAGAAAATGAACTCACTTCAACATAGCTCTGAGCTGTGGGTTTTGATAAGAGGTGTTCTTGGGTGTCAGTAAACCAGCGTGAGCCCCTGCCTCCTTCTCCTTAGCTCCCTGAGTAGAGGTGCACAGATTCCTTACAGCTCTTTCCCTGTCCAGCCTCGGCAGGAGGGATAATTCTGGTGGAAAAATAAGGTCACCTCAGCTGCTCATTTCTTTTATTTTCCTCATTGTGGAATAAGCACACTCATCTTAAAGAACAAAAAATATATTTCTGTTACTCAATAGGAGACCTTGGGGCCAAAGGCCACATTTTCCTCCTCAGGGGTCCCCATCACCCTGTGCTCTTTGACACTCAGTGCACCCCTCTTTTTCCAAAGCCTTCTCCAGCACCACACTCTGTACCCCGAGGGCAGAGCAGCATCTCACTGTGCCTCACAGAGCCTGGTGCTGGGCAGGCTCAGTAAGTGCCGAACAGTGGAAAGGACAGGAATCAATGCTGCAAACTTAGAAATAGAACTTATTTTGTGACTTTAGCTGTGTGAAAGTTCCTACAATGAAATCAGCCTATGGTAACATTTCATTGTGCATTTAACAGGTCATTCATTGGACCAATACGACAGACACTGTCTTCGTCTTTCATGGCGCATCAGTAAGTGAACTGGGCAAAATGCTTGCATGTGGCATTTATGTTCTAGAAAGGGGAAACCAATGAGCAAGCAGATGCAGTAGACAATGAGAAATGGGATGATTCCTTGAAAGGAAAAAAATCAAGCAACAAGCAGGGATTAGGCTGTGACCAGAGGTGGTCAGAGAAGTTCTTCTTGATGAGGTGACATTTGGGAGGAGACCAGCATGAAGAGAGGAAGCAAGCAATGAATGTATATTGAAGCCAAACATTCTAATGAGGGAGACAAGCCAGGGCAGGCCCTGGAGAGGGCTCCCTGCTCCCTGTGTTGTCAGAACAAATAGTTCACTGTGGCCAGAGAAGGAGCAGCAGGGGAGAAAAGGCAATCAGAGAGATCCAGGGGCTGAGGGTCCTCCAAATGGCCTATTTAAAAACCGCATGTTTAAAGCCTATACATAGCTTTTTAAAATCTTGAGTTTCTAAGCCTCAATTTCCTCATCTGTAAAATGGGAATAACTGTTTGTACCTCATAGGATTGTTGAGAGGCTCAAATGAGATGTTCCTGGCATAAGATAAACCAGTAAATGCCACTATAAAGGTTAGCTTTTGTTATTGCTGTTACTGTTTCTCTGCTTTAGACTCACAGTCTGCAAGTTTCTATGAAGCTCAGGACTTTCCTCCTCTAACTTTCTTTTCTGCTCCGCCTATGGGTGGCAATGGGCTCCCCTGTCTCCTTGTTATGGCTCCATCTTCCTTTTGGCTTCAGGGAAGAAGGAGGTCACTTGAGAATTGCTTGGAAATGATCCTGTTTTAAAAGGTGAATCACAGATGAGCTACGAAGAGTAAGTACTGCACACTTGGCTGCAACAGGAGCGACGTAGTTCCAGTCTGTAAACAGAAACCGGGAACTAGAGCCGCCCCCCTCTGAGTGCACACATTAGCTAGTGTGTCCCAGTGGCTGGCCAGAGACCTGGGCTTAAGCCTGAGGTGTGCCAGTTACTGGACAGTGGGGCCCTGGGCGAGTCTCTTCTGCTTGTCTGAGCCTCAGTTCCCTCTCTGTGAAGTGGAGACACAAATAGTACCTCAGAGAATGAGAGAAAAAAGTGTATACACAAACATATATTTAAGTTGCATAAAGGTGGGATTATCAGAGAAAATGTGGGATGAATGATGGTTATTTCTTCAGAAAGAAATCGTTTGTGACCCGGCAGCCTCTGAAAGCAGCTGGGTCAGATGTGCCTAGGATGTATATTAGGCATGCAATGAGGGCCAGTGAAATAAAGAATGGTATTTTTAATATATATATATGTGTATATATATATATACATATATATATATATATATACACATATATATATATATACATATATATATATTTCTTTATTGATTTCAGAGAGGAAGGGAGAAGGATAGAGAGATAGAAACATCAATGATGAGATAATCATTGATCGGCTGCCTCCTGCACACCCTTTACTGGGAATCGAGCCTGCAACCTGTGCCTGTGCCCTTGACTGGAATCAAACCTTGGACCCTTCAGTCCGCAGATTGATGCCCTGTCCACTGAGCTAAACTGGCTAGGGTATTTAATTAGGGGGAAAACAAATGAATCATTTTTATGGAAGATGTTGGCTTGTGAAATTGCCTCTGACCCAGGAGCACTGGCCCTTGTGCAGACAGGACAATGTCTACATCCACCCCACTGTGTGATCTGTTCTGGAATCCTCTGGGTTAGAGGTTCCTTCTAAAAAAAAAAGAAAGAAAGAAAGGCAAATACACAAAGCTGCTGCCGTCTGCTTAGGTGAGAGATCCAGTGGCTCCAGGGTCCTGAGAGTTTTATTTCTCTTAATTTAGATTGTTATATAAAACCTCATATTTTAAATACAACCAGTCTCCCTTAAAAAGTGCTAAAATCTTCCAGTGAAATGAAATTTTCTCCTCACACCTCCAACCCTCCTCCACTTTTCCAGTTGGGGTATGCTGCATACTTCCACTAAAGTATTTAAATGTTTTTAATTAGAGGATGGGAAGGCATTATTTTCCAAGTCTGCCCTGCACGGGGCCGAATCATCACTCTCATTACGCTCCATTTCAAACAGGGGGTCTGGGAAAGGAATTCATTAACAAGACCCCTGAATGCTGCGGGCTGACCTCCCCTGATAATGCCACTGCCTGGAATCAAATCCCCAGCTCAGTACCTTTCACTGCAGCTTGTCCTGGTGTGTGTGTGTGAGTGTGAGTGTGTGTGTGTGTGTGTGTGTGTGTGTGTGTGTGTGTTTAGTTTACATAGTACTTCTCTGAAGTGTCTCAGCAGCATAGTGTCTCCTACCTGGGGTGTAGCTGGAGTGACCTACAGCACGCTGCTGAGAGGTTTCCCTGGCTCACAGCCTTCCTCTTGTCCATCTGTCACTCTGCGTGCAGTTCCACCCTCAGTATCAGGCCCTGGGGAGAGGGACAGCATCCAGCCAGTTGTTATGATAACTGGAAGTCTTCTATGGAAGCTCACTAACCACAGATTACAGTTTTGAGATTCTAAGGCTCCAACCTCCCTCTCCAGTCCTCCCTCTGGCTGCCATCCTTCACCTCTATCCCCACTGCCTCTATCCCCACATCCTTCACCTCTATCCCCACTGCCTCAGCCATCATCCACATTTTCTTCCCACCCCCCTGGGACTACTTGCCCCCCCATTCCCGAATGGAGCATGCATTCCCTTGCCTCTGGACGTCTGCCTCCACTGTTCCTTCTGCTTGGACTTCCCTTCCCTTGGCTCTCTGGCCAGCAAGCTCCTATTCACTCTTCAGAGCCCAGTAAAATGTCTTTTCCTTATAAACTATTTGCTAGTTGCCCCTTTCACCCTGGGGCTTCAACAGCTCTTGGCATCTAGCGCTTCCCTAGCATCTCCCACCAGATATGGCCATTATACTGTGAGGTCCTGGGGGGATGGCATTAGCTCGAGGGCAAAAAAACATGAGCTTTGGAATCAGATAGTCACAGGTTCAAATGCATGCTCAGTTCCCTCCTAGACATCTGTGTAACTTTTAGGCAAAAGGTGTATCTTTTCCAAATCCCAGGTTTCTCAATAATACTTAAAGGAGTAGTACTTCAAGAGGGAAACTGTACCATGACTCGATTAATCAGAAACTGAAGATAAAGGATTGCCACTTTATTGTTGCCTACATTTCAGTTCTCATTAGATGCCTGTTAGGTCACTCTGCCAAACAGACTTTTTAAAGAAGGCCCCGAAGATGGGAAGAAGTTAGGAGCTCGACTGATATTTGGGCTCAATAAATGCCAATCACATCCTCTGGGGAAATCAGCTGTGAATTCAACACAATTCCCAGACAGAAAACTACAGTTTCAAGCAGTGAACACACAAAGCTCAGTCAAAATTGAGGATTCCAATCTCTTCCCAAGAAGACTACTATTTTACAGCTCTTCCCTCTAACCTTAGAAGATTAAGGTGTGTTGGAGCAAGAGCTTTGCCTTAATAATTTTATGGAGAGCATCTTGAGAGACATTGAGACAATGAGACATACTAGTAGGTGTGAATGAGAAGATGAATTTTTATAGGTGGCTGAATACCCAGAAAACCTAACACAGTGCAGATGCTGAGTAAATAATAATACAGATCCTTCTCTTCTACTTAGACTCCTCTCAGTAAAATGTGTCCCTGTCCTATATCCCTAAGGGTTCTGTTAACAAAAATATGACAAGTGCCCTTTGGGAAATGGGCATCAGGGGAGAATGTGGAGCACCCCCTGGACCCATCTTAGTGTAGAGAATACGAAATCCAGGGACACCCACTCTAGGAAACAAGCATGATTCTAGAGTCATACTCTACCAGGTGTGATGCGAAATAAAATGAACCACCTCAGTGGTGACACAGTAGGCTATTCCCATATTTGTAGACTTATTCATTTCATTCACTCATTCATTCGTTCATTCATTCAGTGAATGTTTCTGAGCAGCATACATGAAGCAAGCACAGTGTCAAGCATTGGAATATAATGTCAAGTAAGACACCATCTCTGCCCTCATGGGGTTCTCCATCGGATGGAGGCATCAAGGCTACAGAACAATGTGATAGGTACCACCCTGAGAGAAGTTAGCCAAAGCAGCCACAACAGCACATGGGAGGGGCTGTTTAGGAGATCCAGGGAGACTCCCAAGAAGGAACTCAGGGCAGGAGGAGGAGGGCAGTATAGTGCGAAGGACCTTCAGGCAGAGGAAGGAGGCCCGGATAACTTAACATCCAAGTGCCTTTTAAGCCACAACTAGGCCACATGGGGCATGGCCCCCTACTCCACAGCCTATCACACATGCCACTGCTTTTGATGTGATTATACTTTAGTGATCTTCCCCACCCTAACTAGGAAAACCATTCCCAAAGCATAGCAGAAAATTGAGGGCTCTGATACTAGCTTTGCCGCTCTCTTACTGTGTCTATTTGGGGGGAGGCATTTAATTTCTCTGAGGCTTAGCATGCTCTCCTGTAAAACAGAGCCAGGATAACTGCCTGGCCAAGCGGTGACGGGGGTTAGATAGGATATTGTGCGTGCAGCACCTAGGACAGTGTCTGTGTGTTTACAAGCACAGGGCGTTTTCTGGCACTAGTATTACTACTCTACTGCTGTTATTATTTGAACAAAGATTGAGGTTTTAAGTTAATGTCTTTGACTACAACCGCTTCTGGAAGGAGAGATATATGGGGAGAAAGACTGCCCCTCAATAAAAAAAGGTTTTCAATGTTCTCTATTAGGAATCATGAGCCATCTGACCTTGTAAGAAAATAAAATGCTCTGAATTCTTTACATCCTGGCTGGGTTCCTAGAGGCAGCTAAAGTGATATTAGCGACAAAGAGAAACATGGCAGGGAAGGCAGCAGCCTTAATTTCCAAGGTGAACGAGATGAATAGCCCCGCGCCCAGCGGTAAACCTCTTAGTATTTATGAAACTGAAATTACACGATTCCAATAAGAGGGACGGTTAAAGAAGGTGCACTCTACATAATGGCTCCTTGTGAGGCCGTCCTGGTCGCCTGTGCTGTTTTCATTGGAAAACCTCCAGCACCCCGCGTTTCAGGGCCACCCTCCGCTGGGGGCAGACAGAACTGTTTATTTAGCCAAATGAAAATTCACTTAAATAAAAGCTCCTAGTGGCATCGGGGCCAGAGAAACAATTACCTAGCCTGCGCCACCGCAGCTGCAAACCTGGGCCGCGGAAGCAGGTCGCGGGCACCGATTACACCGCCGATGCAAAGGCCGCAGCCTTGTTTCTTCATCTGCCGTTTGAACAATATTTCTCTTTGATCTCGGACACCCAGAACCAGCGTGGGCAGGCGGGGGAGGAGAGGAGGTGCCCCTGTGGGTGGGAACAACGTGTAGCCCACTGATGCTGCATGGTTGAAATGCCAAGAGGAGTCAGGAAAACAAGCCGCTGAAACGCAGGAAAAGAACCAAGATGACAGGGTTTCATTCACTAACTCAATCAACATGTCATTTCTGAGAGGCAGCCCCGAGCCCATTCTCCTGCAGGTCCTTGGAGGAAGCTGGAGGGGAGGGGAGAGGTGGGAAGAGGGGCTGCATGCCCTGGACTCGGGGGGGCCTGAAGTCCACGGTAATGCTACTGCCTGCAGGACCTTGGACACAGTACTTTTTGCATCTTATTTTTCTCTTCCAGTTCTATCAGGCCCTGTTCCCTGTCACTTACCACTAGACTCCTGTCCCTTAGGGTTTAAATTTAGTCTTCACATCCCCATCTTTCCTTCCCTGGCCCTTAACCAAAACTGCCACTTCCTTTTGGTGGACCTTTACCCCTTAGGCCCCTGTTCCCTCCTCTGAACCCTCAGGCTGGCTCCTCAATCAGGAGGGACAATTCAGACAAAAGTGTAAAGCACTAAGCTGAGCCGCACAAGGTAAATCAGACAGAGTCCAGCTCAGAATCAGAAGGGCAGAGAGGCTAACAAGGAGCCAGTTTCTCTAGCAGACAGGCTAACAGGGGGCACAGAGAAAGGACACCAGGGGCTGGTCAAGAAAGCCCTCCTGGAGGAGGCAACATTCGAGTTATATTTTGAAGGATGAGTAGGAATTCTCTAATAAGAGACTGGAGTTGTTTAGTTGAATCAGCTGAGTCAGTGTTATACACATCTATTAACCCCTCCTCCCTCACAGGTGCTCTTTCTGAATAACACATTCTGCTACATCCTCTCCACAGCCATAGTCCTCAGTGCTTCCTGCCTGTATTAGCGACTTCCAACCAGCTCCCCACAACGAGTCCATTTCTGTGAAATTTATCCAAAGAAACCAGAAACACTAATTTGAAAGCATATATGCACCCCTATGTTCACTACATAGCCAAGATTTGAAAACAGCCCAAGTGTCCATCAGAAGATGAGTAGATAAAACAGCTGTGGTACACTTACACAATGGCATACTACTTGGCTGCAAAAGGGAAGAACATTTTAATCTTGCAACAGCATGGATGGACCATTTTATTTATTAAAAAACTGAAGCATGTAAGTGAAAATTTAAGCAACATGCCCAAAGTCACAGAAATGGTAAATAACAGACCTCAGGTCCACCCAGGTGGCAGCAATATGAACATATATGATCACAACTGTCCCTCAGTCTCAGTTCACCATAATCCCTTACACATACCCTATATACCAATTAAACTTTTGTTTTCTCAAAACATGCATGTTCTTACCATCATCTTCTGCTAAAACCAATTCCTCAGATTTTCATCTTAATAACTATTTTTCTCAAATGACCCAAGATCAAAACTAATGACTCATCTTATAGTCATCTCTCTCCCTACCACCCACACCCAATCAAGCTACCAACCAAGCCCAATACCCTCCTAATTTTTTCCATATTTTTAAAGATGCTTTTGGCTGCAAGTTAGTTTAAAAAAAGGGGGGGGGCGGCGCTGGGGGCTAAAAGTATCTTAAACTTTACATGGTTTGTTGTCTCACAGATTCCCAGCAGTAGGACAATTCCAGAAATGGGTAATTAAGAAATCCAATAGTCCTTTCCAGACCAATTCTTTTCATCTACAGAGGTCTGGCTTGTCTCTTTTATCGGTCCCCCTCAGAGACCCAACACGGCCACCGCAACACCTGTGGTCTTCCCTCAGTCACAACTAGAGGCAAAACAGAGGACTTTCTCCTTGCCCATCTCTTTTCAGAAGAGTAAGAAACTCCTTCCCTGAAGTACTCCCACTTCCAGCCACCAGCAGACTGACAGTTCCTTTCATTGGCTAGAATTACATTACATGCCCTTTTTAATCAAAACACTGGTAAAGGGAACCTAGTGGCCATGACTGAACTAATCAAGAGTCACCCTTGGTCTGGGATTGTCCCCTCCTGGACTACTGTCTAAGTGGAGGGTGAGCACCCAAGTGAAATCAGCTCTCTGCCAGCACAAAGAAGAAGGAAAGGATGGTTTTGAATGGCAGCCAACTGTGCCTGCGACAGTCTCTCACAGCCATCTCTTCCTCTTCCACCCCCGACACTTCACAGATGACATACGTCATCCCTCTTTTAGACTATTGCAACTGCTTCTAACTGGGCTCTCTACTCCCAATATAACTTCTTCTAATCCAACAACCATCCTGCAGCCACAGTGAAGTGTGCATAATGCAAATACAAGCACATCCTATCTCTATTTAAATATTTCAGTGGCTCCCTACCAGGATATAATCCAGACACTTTTGGGTGGTATACACCCCCCACAAAGACCTTGAGTGTTATCTGCCTCCCATTGTACATTAGTTATCCCTCCTCACTGGGAACACCAGATCGTGCCCTTCTGCCTGAAGAACCCTACTTATCATCACTCAAGACCCACTCAAGAGTTTCTGTTTGAACTCCTGGGCAAATAGAGGCCCAAAGCACTGAATCTAGCTGCCGGGCATAGAGGTCTGATGATTTTGACCCAAAGGAAGCTCACTATGCAATCAGCAAAGTTACAGACAGTGGTGAGGGACAGAAGGGGATTTGGAAACAGGACAGTTTAAATAAAGGGTGCATCCAGGGGGCTGAAAGAAAAAGGGGAAATAAGCGAGACAGAGCATGAGAACAGTGATTGCAGCCCACAGATATGGGGTATGGAAGGAGTTTTGAGAGGCTGCTAAGACTCGGGAAAAGGGACCTGTGAGAGCATGCCTGAGGCCTTCTCCTTGCACTGGGAGGGGATTACGGTATCCTGCTCCCTGCTGGCCACATTTTCTGAGCTTCTACATGAGCTGGCTTCCAGCTAGTGCAGAAACAGGGGCAGGGAGGAGAAGCTCATGACTCCCCTGTGGCTCAGCCTTGAGCAGCTGTACCAGCTGCTCTGTGTCCCTGTGGCTAGACGCCCTGCTGGGGTTCAGCTTCCTCCAGATGACTGGCTGCTGGACTCCAGGGACACTACCCTCTCACTCTGTCTCTCCAGGCAAGGATGGCAGCAGCTTTCTGTTGTTGTTAATCGCAGAATACCTCAAGAACTCAGGCTGACTCTCCAGCTTCTTTAGTGCTGTGTAACTTACTCTCTGAATTAAACTTCCTCTGTTTTAGATTCTTTGAGTGGGTTTCATTTTCCTGATTGGACCTAGAGTGATGTAGGCACTGAGACAACTCTCAAATTGTTTGTATTGCTTTTAGGAAAGTGAATAACATGACGATGCAGAGCAAAGGGTTGGCAGTCTAGTAGACCAGAACTCAACCCCCAGCCCTGCCTTTAGCGAGCTGACAGCTTTGGCTGAACTCACCTAGCCTCTTTATGTCTGAGTTTTTCAACTGAGGTTAATAGCATACCCTCTTCTCCACCAAGCTCAGGACTAAATAAGGTATTGTGTCTAACACATTTAGGCCAGCCCCTGACACAAAGTAATGGCTCAAGAAATGATCCCTTATACCTGCATCTATCCTAACACTTTTTCACTATTTCTAGTGAAAAAGACAAGACATCTAAATGCCTTGACTTCCTCCAGAGCAGTGCATATTAAACTTTAATGTGCATTCACACAGCTTAGGGACTAAATTAAAATGCGGGTTCTGGTTCAGAAGCTCTGATTGGGGCTGAGATTTTTGCTTCTCTGTCTCTGTCCCCCACTGTGGCCCAGGACCACACAGAGTGGTAACGCTCAAGATGGAGGGTTGGCAGACTTTTCCTGTAAAGGGCAAACAGCAATTATTTCAGGCTTTGGGAGTCACCCAACTCTGCTGGGACTACTCAACTCTGCCCATGGAACTTCCCTCACAAAAACAGGCCCTGGGTAGGATTGGGCCCCAGGGCTGGAGTTTGCTGATTCTCTGCTCTGGGCCATAAACTGTCTCAGGAGGTGATGTGTTTTACTGACCTCCTTATTCTCTTCACTCAGCACAGAGTCTGGCACAGGGTCTGGCACAGAGGAGGCACCCAGGAAATGTCTGATGTATGATTAAGCAAACCCGTATACTCAGTCTTTCTGTAGAATCAGAAACTCTGAAGCATGTATTTATTGAGTATATACTATGTTCCAGGAAAGGCTTTAAGTCCTTGATGTTATTTTCTTCAATGCTCACAACCAGCTTAACAGGTAGGTATTATTATGATGCCCGTTCCACAGGTAAGGTAGGTAAGGCTCACAAAGGTCAAACCTGCATCCACGGGTCACAGGAAAGCCAAGTTGCAGGTCGGGTCCACATGCTCTTCCACTTGTCACTCAGCTTGTCCTAGAGGCCCCCTCCCCACTCCCACTGCTTATTTCTTAGGGATATTATAATTTCCTGGAGAGCTGGAGTCATATCTGTTTACTTCTCCCTATCACTTTAAATTCCCCTAATAGTGATAGGCACACGTTAAGCATTTACCAAAGTATTTCTGATGGGTATTTTTAAGTGTCCTACCCTTAACACACATGGCTGTGAATATGGGTCACAGGAAAACATTTTAACAACCTCCTGTCTTCAGCATGTATGCAGGAGAAGTTAAGCCTGAAGGTACCAATTACCATATCTAAAAATGCCTAAAAAGGTATTAATAATTTAGCAGTTATCTTCCTGCAGAGAAAGATTCCTGACAGTTTCTAAGTCCCTGGAGGTCAGAGGCTCAGTGTCCAGTAGAGACCTGGGCATGCAATGGTGTCCACTCTGTGTGCTGACCAATAAAAGGAGAGCAGAGGAAGGCAGTTGGAAGAACAGGAAGTTGAGGCCCTAATCCTGATAGAGCTGTGGCTAGTTTTGTGTCTTCATTACCCTAAACCTTAAATTTACCGCCAGAAATTAAGGGCTTTGGACAAGAGCATCATTTGAATCCTTTTGGTTTTAAATTTTTGCTTTAAAAACAACAACACAATATCATCAAAGAGATTTGAAAAATGTTTTCCCTTTAAAGAAAATGACCCCAAATTAACAGGATTTAAAAATTAACGTCAGTCTGTGTGGTTGGTGTCCCTGCCATTTATAGCAGTATTCTTATCTCTTTTCCATCGCCTCCTTTTGGCTCACCATGCCTAGCAAATTTGAATTTGTTTCAAACTAAGAAACCAGATAATCAGGGTTATTATAACTGTTTGCAAAGGAGGTGTGAATTGATCATCAATAATGGTCTTAGAGACTTCTCTAACTAATGCAGATGAGATTTAACGCATGTTCTTTGTAACAGCTATTTCAGCTGTGATGTGAGAATGTGTGTGTGTGTGCGCGTGTGTGTGCATGCACATGCATTCACTTATTTACATATCTGTTAATGAGGTCATTAGACACTGTATAAAAGTAATCAATAAGCCAGTGATACTTTGCTTTTCTTCCTTCCTATTAAATGAGGAAACTACAAATTCAGATAGTTGGACACTTCCACTAGGATACATACCCAGAAATGAGGTCTCCTGATTTCTAGTCATGGTGTGAAGGCAGATACATACCATAAAAAGAATGTGTGATCTTCAAACATTGCCCAAGTTACTTCTGTCTAGTCAGCAAACAGCCCGAACATCTCTGCTGCATTTACTGCGAGGCTGCCTTATATCAGATGTGAAGGGGCCTAAGGCTGCACCCACAAACAGGTGAACGGTACCCCTGTCCAAACAATGGATCCATCAATCCCCTCCAGGAGAGACCAGCCAGGATTCTCACTGCTGAGACTCCATCATGTTTATGGAATGTTCAGAGCACTTCCCCTACCTAGTCTCCCTTGTCAGGTGAATCTGGGACTATCTGTCAAACTACAGAGATTACCCTGAAGTAGGCAGGCTTCACCTTAGCCCTGTCCCACAATCTATTCTTTATTTGTTATTGAATATATTGGAATGTCATCCTATATAATAAGAGAAGAATATGTTAATTATCTGTTATGCCCTGAGGCATAAAGACCAACTGCATAACGACCGGATGGGGCAGCGAACTACAAGCGGTCAGTGGAGAGCTACAGGACTACAGGATGGGGCAGGGCAGCAAGCTATGAGGGGGGGCGGGAGGAGCTACAGGAGGGCGGGGCAGTGGGCGGAGAGCTACAGTAGGGCAGCAGTGACCTACTGGTGCATGGATTCGTGTGCAGGGCTACTAGTTGGTTAATAAAATTATATAGGTTTCAAGTGTACAATTCTATAATCCATCATCTGTATATTGTACCACAGTCTACTCTTAATCTCTCTACATTCTGTTGGTATTTATTAATGGACAATCGAGAATGCAGTGGCAAAGCTACCATTTGTGTGCCAGGCCCTGTAAGGACCACTTTCCATTTATCACCACGTTTAATATTCACAATGACCTATGAAGTAGGTACTGTCCTTATCCCAATTTTACAAGTGAGGAAATGGAGGCACAGAGAATAACAAGCCCAGGATTGCGCAGCTGGTAAGTGCTGGAGCTGAACAGGCACCCAGGCTGTCTGCTCTTTACACCACTGTGACTATTATAAGAAAGACACAACCCTGCCCTCATGGAGCTTCCGCGGACAGTCACACACTGCTCAACAATGGGGACTCATTCTAAAAAAGCGCATCCTTAGGATATTTCATTGTACAACCACTACACACCTAGGCAACGTGGTATAGCCTGCTGCTCTGAGGCTGTTAGCCTGGACAGCATGTTACTGTACAAAACAGCATGAGATTAAGTCAAGCACAAAAGAAATGATGTGATCAAGAGATGAGGTAAACACAATATGTCTGAGGCTGCAGCCAGTACAACCAGGCATTCATATCAAGTATTACGTACTGTACATAATTAATTGTATGTGCTGTACTTTCACATGACTACCAGCACAGTAGGTGTGTTCACATCAGAATCACAACAAACACCTGGGTAAGGTGTTGTGCTGAGATGTCACTAAGTGATAGGATTTTTAAGCTCTGTTCTAATCTTAGGGAACAACTGTCCTATGTGGCAACCATCATTGACGGGAACCTTGTTACATGGTGCCTGACTATAACAGAAAACACAGAGGTAAACACTCATTTTAAGTGACTGCTTTAATCACAATTCTAATAATGACATGAGGAAGTTCCAGGAGGTCTGGAAACATGTGGTGGGAATCTGATCCTTGTCAAGATGTTTTCCCTGGGGAAAAACTGTAGGCATTAAGTTCCGAAGGCTAAGCAGGAGTTCACCAGGTAGAGAGAGAGAGATGAATCTGTGGGACAGATGAGTGTAGAGGCCTCAAGGTTCAGAGCAGCAGGAAATGTGGAAAGATCAGCAAGAAGCCAGTGTGCTGGTGTTCAGGAGGCAAGGGGTGGAAGTACCAGATGAGGAGGCTGAAGGGGTGGCCAATGTCTACAGCCCAGTGGCCACATGAGGGGAATGAGATATGCCTCCATCTCTACTGGGTGTGGATGGTGAATAAGGGTGGGGAACAGAGTAATGATTTAAAAGCCACCCATCCAGGAGCCTAATCAGGGGAATAAATACCCCAATTCATTCCCCTCTACCTCAATGCTCCCCATTGACCAAAACAAACCAGAGGGACCCAGCACCCTCCTACCTGATCCTAACACCTGACCCTGGCTCTTTTCACACTGCCTTGGCTCAGTTACAATTCCCAGGATTTTCCCAGAAAAATGGGTGTTGTCAGTTTAGCAAGATATATATATATAGATATATATATATATCTATATATATATATCTATATATATATTTACTAGAACAAGAAAAATCCGTTTTTTAATAATGATGGAAATAGAACGTTACCTTATTACCACAGACTTTTTTTTTTTAATGAATTCAATGAATTAGAATAAATACAACTCAATAAAAACATAACTGAAAAGCCTGGTAAGCATCATTCAAAGCATTTCAACCAGTCATTTTCATATTTCCTGAGCCAGCATTTCCATTAAAGTGGTATAACATTATGCAAAAATAAAATTTTACTGTAACTTCAGGAAAATGATGTAAAATTTGGCACTAGATGAAGGCAATGGATAGGACTTACCTACTGGAACAGAAGGTTACTTAGTGTTTTTCAGAGACTCCACTGCCATTTGGGGAGGGACAGTTCATCATTGGATGGAACTATTCTGTATAGTACGGGGTGTTCAGCATCCTTGATCCCTGTGCACTTAAAGTTACTGTAACCACCAAAACCACATTTCCAGACGCCTCCTAGTGGGACAGGACTAACCCAGGCCGAGAAGCAATGGTGATCAATCCAGGGAAGTTCAGGAAATTGAATGCCCCCATGGATGCTGGAGCAGCCCACAAATGTAGTAAGGGGAAAGGGGAGACAGGGCTCAGTACACCAAGCCACCACCCAACCTCATGTAGAAGCTGATACATGGTAGGCCCTCTATTAACATTTATCTAATGTAATGCAAAATGCAATGTTTACAAAACATTAAATTAAAAACTCTCAACAGCTAGGGTCCATCTTGCATCAAAAGTAAGTAATTAAATCAACTGAATACATAATCTTCAAATGTGAACCAGATGGGAGCCCAACGGTCGCCACTGACCTAGTCCAGGAGGTGGGCAAACCTTTTATGTAAAGGACCTGAGTATAAATAAAAATTCTAGGCTTTGTGGGCCACACCGTCTCTGCTACAACTACTCACACTTCATGTCTCCATGTTGTGGCTCAAAGGCAGCCGTCAACAATGTACACGAACGCTGTGGCTGTGGTCCAATAAAAACACAAAAACACAAAGACATGTGAGATAGTTCAATATGAAAAGATCAGCATTACTGATTTTCTCTTCTGCCTCAGGCTCCAATATGGTTCCATATAACACTGTTACTGACCTTGTCACCATTTCAACTTTTGATAATATGCTCATCATGGAATTTCTGGCATTAATTGTGATTTTTTTAAAAAAGTTGCATTCAAGCATCACTTATTACTGAGTTCTTGGCCTCTGCTTAAACTTTGTACTAGTGCCTGCCTCGCCTTGCGCTAGTTTGGACCCTGCCTCATGCTCCCAAACCTTTGCCCCCATGTCTGATCTTCGCGGAGCCAGTCCCTTTGTCCAACTTCCCTATGGCCCCATTCGTTGTCGGGTTGAGTCCTAGTGACTGGGCTGGGGGTCCTGTCTTGGCCCCTTCACCTTCTCACTTATCCTCCCACTTGGGAGCAACAACCAATCCCTCCCACATCCCAGGTTGCGCAGTTCTCACCTTCAGAACCTTTAAAGGATCAGCTTCTGCATCAAGAAGGCTTATCTAGACATATTCCCAGTATAGCAGACCTCTCCCTAAGAAGAATTCTCCAACGACCTCTAAGAAAATTGGCCATCTCCTCCTATTCAATATCAGTATGCCAGTCACCAAGAGGGAAATGTGACAGAGAGGCCTCCCTCCATGGACTGTGAGCCCCTCGGGACAAAGGCCTCATCATATCCTGGTGTCTAGCACACAGTGAGCCCTCACCAAGTATCTGTCAAACCTAAGCCAACAAGCCCTTTCATTTAGATTTTCAGAGTGTTGATGACTAGACCAGAAATGGGGAGGCAGGCCGAGGAAGACCAATTTCATGCCCTTGAAGCCAGAGAAAAGAGCAGTGCTATTTTGTGGATTTTATTAGTTGAAATGAAATCACTGGGAAAAAAATTGCTAAAGTGGGCATTGTGGATAGCCTTGGACCCAGAAAACAGTCATCACCACTTGTACCATAACTAGCTGGTCTATTGTGGGAAAATCCATTTTTGATTTCCAGTATGCTCCTGTTCCACGGGAAGAGAGAGAGCCCATTCAGAAATAAATCACTGCTCTCAGCTAAACCTCCATTTCCCAAACCCTGAGCCTTCCTTTAACCTATTTATATAATTTATCTTAACATATTTAAATCCATTGGAAGAATTATGAGGGAGACAGATGAGACAGGTTGCAAACATCGGCATGCACATTAAAATAAGGAAAGTTAAATGAAAGATTAATAGGGCAGGCAGGTAACTATGTAGCATGATTTCACTTTCAAGCAATTTATTTCTATTCAAACTGTGATAAATAACTACCAAGTGAAATAATAATTACCCATTTCTTGGTGTCGAATGGGATGTGGAAATTATTCTCTGAAGTGCAAACATCCCATGGACTTTCAAAACGCAATGTCGCACATTCAATAAAGCTACAAACCATGACCCCACAAGAAATTGAATTGGCCTGTTTGTATTCCCATTGCTATGTCTGAAAAGCATGTTCTGACCCTTCAAGGCAAGCGTCCCTCTCTGTTTGATAAAGTCTTGTGATTTGCGACCACAAAAGCTCTGAGGACTCCATCAATTTTGTGCTTTGGCGTTCATTCCCCTGTGAGATCAAGCTCTGAAAAGACGGCTGCTGAAGAAGGCACCGCTGAAGGTCACGGAAAATTCCTGCCCTCGCAACATAAGATTTTTTTCTTCTTCTTTTTGGTGGTAAGCAATGGTCATTTCTAAATGCCCCCAGGGTTTAAAAACAACTGAATGCTCTTTAAAAGTGGATCTCATTTTGTTAAAAGCAAGACAGCATCTATAAACACCAACACCCATTAGAGGGATCTTCTTTGCGGGGGTTCTTCACTGCTCATTAACACACGGCTGCCATGGCTGTAGGGCCTGCTGTGTGCTGGGTATATGCACACACCATTTCCCACCAGAAACATGCTGAAGGGGGGCCAAGAGGCGGAGGGCAGAGGCAAACCTTCTGGTGGAAAAAGCACTAGATGAAGAGTGAGGATTAAGAGTGAGAAGACTTGGGTTCTAATCCTGGGTTCTAAACCTTGGCAGCTATACAATCTTGAGCAGTCCATGTAAACAACTCTGACCCTTGGTTTCTTCATTTATAAAATTGGGGTGAAGGTATATACTTACCTTGCGTGTTTGGAAAATCGTAATGTGGTCAACCAATTCCCCTCAAGTCCCTAAGCGTTTTTTAAACACTAAGGCTGTGCAAGGCACCCAGGAATGGTGGAGAGAGTTAGCAAACAGTTCCCCCTTCAAGGAATGTTCCATGGAGGAGAAAAAAGCAATGTGTACGTGCAACTCATCCAAACAAAGCTATACGGAGCCTCTCTGTCACTTCCTGCCTGGGCATCCCAGTGCTCCAGACTGTCCTTACCCACTCACTCATGTGGTCATCCTTTTATTCAGTCCATTTATTTATTCAATAAAACTTCATCTAGTGTTTTCCATGTACCTGGCACTGGGAAACAGAGATGAATCTCATCACATCTCCTGCTCTTAAGAAGCTTACAGCCTAGAAAAGACAACCGCAACTTTGCAATTTGCAAAGCACTTTAAATAAATAGTTGATTTCATCCCCCAACAACTGCTTGGAATAGTTATGATTAGCTCCATCTGAAAGATGAGGGACACTGAGGATTCAGAAAAATAAAGTGACTTGAAAACTCATGGAGCTTTCAGTGAAAGCAACATTGAAATGGTGACTTTACTACTCACATCCTGCTCCTTATCTTAGGCCAGGGTGTCTTCTAGGACAGAGGGTGTTGAAGGCATAGTCCCTGCCTCGAACAAAGCCATCTTGCTGAGACCATGACTCCACCCAACTCTTATAAGTTCTTTTCTCTGTAGAGCTGGATCCTGGTCTTCCTTCACTATATAGGGTCTAGCTAAAATAAATGTATTTCCTTCCTTTTCCTTCCTTCCTTCCTTCCTTCCTTCCTTCCTTCCTTCCTTCCTTCCTTCCTTCCTTCCTTCCTCTCTTCCTCCTACCCTCCCTCCCTCCTTACCGTCCTTCCTTCCTTCCCTCCTTCTCTAGAGCATTTGTTGAGCACCTGCATCCACTATATACTAGGCATGGTGCTGGGCCTGTTGAAGCCATAGTTCCTGACTCCTGGAGCTCAATACCTAGTGGGGGACAGAGAAAAGTACCCCGATGATTCACTATAGTGTGTGAAGTGCTGTAACAGTAGAACATAGGATGTCGTGACAACACATAAAAAGGAACCTAACCCAGTCTTTGGGGAGTGAGAAGGAATTTGCAGAGGACGAACAGTCAAAAGGAAACCTGGGGCCTTTGGCCAGGAAAGAGAGGGGAGCAAAGCCTGGGAGGGGAATGAGTGTGAGGCTTGGGGGACCTGCAGTTTCTGTAGGGTAGCTGGGCTATTTTGAACAAGAGATGCAGTAGAGAGAATGTTGCTGTTAGGAACTTGTGAGTCAGACTGTGTGGAGAACAGCTGAGAAGCTTAGACTTCACTCTGAAAGCAGCAGGAGGCCTGGGGGGATTTTCAGCAGAAGGTGATACTCTCAGATTTGATTCTTAGTAAAACACCTATGACTGCTCTTTTGAGCATGAACTCAAACAAGGAGACTGAAGTCAGGGAGAACAGCTGTGGAAAAACTGTGGTAATGACCCAGGTGAAATGACAGTGAACTCAAACTAGTATAGTTGAGGCAGGGAGTGAACAGGATTGAGAGATACCACCCCTAGGGTTGCTTGTTGATGTCAACATCTGCTTGAATCAGCATTGGATAAGCCCATTGAATACTACATCACAAACAAAGCTAAAAATAACAATGGTTTACATATCAAGTCCTTAGGATGGAGACATGCACCAGGCAAATAACTTCAGAGTGTCCCAAAAAAACTTATACACACTTTGAACAATTATTCATTGCAATAAACCTGAAAAGAAAGAAACAATTGAGCTATCAGCTGTTAAATGTGTATGCATTTTTGGGGGACACTCTATATATTCCTGAATTTAAGAATGAAAACTTGATGATATTAATGCAGTTTCCCCCTTCCCCATTTTATAAGTGCAGATTCTGAGGACCCCCTGCAGCTGAACTAACCCCAAATCTTCTTGAGATCCAGCGCTTATAATGTGTGCTAAGTCTTCAGAGCCACTGCTGTGAACTCCAAAGCATATGACAGTTTTATTCAGGGGAACAGCTTCAATTAATGAAAAAATAATAATTTCAGTTCCAAAAATAACAATTTCAATTAACCTAGACTGCCTTATGCTTAATGACATGTGCATGCCCCAAATAGTATGAATACCCCAGTGACAAGTGCACACAAAACATTTAGCTGAGAATGACACTGACAGATACTTTTCAGTAGAGATACTACTTTTGAGAAAGGTGTCTTTGGGGGCCCCAAATAGAACAGGTTTGAGATGCAGAGGATGATTCTGGGTTGAAGGAGAATGACATCACCAGGATTGAATAGACACCCTGGCATGTGGTCAAACCGAAGAACCTCAGCACTAAAAGGAGCCTGAGACACCTTCCAGTCCAAAGGTTCCCAAGCGGTGTCCCAGAGCGGTGTCCCACTAGCATTCCTTACATGTCCCATAGCAGCATAGGAGAGGCCGGACCCTTTTGGTTTGGACTTTCCTCAACCCAGGCAGCCCACCCCCTCTTTTAACTGTTTTATATATTGGGTTTGATCTAGAATTCTCTTTGAAGGAAGGGGTTAGAGATATGAAGAGAAATAAATGGAAGGAGTGTATACAGTTAGCAAGTGCAGCACCCCTTTTCTGAGCATTTATGGACCAGGTGGAATCAGTAGAGGATACTAATGTGAATAATGTTCAGCCGCCACCTGCATCTACTGGGCATCTTTCTTTGCAACAGAAATCAGTTCCAGCTAATTTAAACACGCAGTCAAGTTTCTTAGAATATAACGAAGGGCAGCTCTAGAATGGGTCAGAGAATTGAACAGTCAGACTTTAGGTAGGGCAAGAGCCATGAAGCTCTAGGGATTCCAGTAGGGAGAGATGATGGACAGGCTTAAGACTGCTCATAGAAGGATTCTGCTCTAACCCGTGAGCCACTCTGCTCAAGACCCAAACACTCAGGAAATAGCTAATTGACCCAACTTGAATAATGCTCACCTGGGCCAAAAATGTGGGACCATGGAAAAGCTGATGGCAAAATAGATTCTAGAAAAGATGGGTTACACTCCCAGCAAAGCACATGGAAAAGGGTAGGGTAGTTCACCAATGCCAAAGAGGGTGTTGTTGACAAAGGAAGGTGGAACAGAAGCTCAGCAAGCAAAAAAGATCAGCTATCCACTAGAGTGCCCCCAAAGCTTAGTTTCAAAAGGAAGGTATTGGAGATCTATCTCTATCTCTATCTCTATCTCTCTATCTCTCTCTCTCTCTCTCTCTCTCTCTCTCTCTCTCTCTATATATATATATATATATATATATATATATATATATGTGTGTGTGTGTGTGTGTGTGTGTGTGTGTGTGTGTGTGTGTGTGTTTCTGCCCAATGGCTCACTCCCATGTTTGAAGCCTTCTCCCTAGTAATCCTTCTCTCTCTAACTGTTATATTAATAGATGGTGATATGTTCTCATAGGTTCACTCACCATGGTTATAGTTGATTAGTGCTGGGGTGAGCACCTGACCCATAGTAGGCCAATCAGGGACTCATCCTGGGATATTAAAATTTTAAACAGAGTCCTCAAGGATCATTGTCAGTCATTCCCCTCTGCACTCAGAAAGCATATCACAGAGAATGAAGACACAGAGTTGAGAGAAAGAGAGGTGTGGCTTTGCTTGAGACTTGGACTCTGGTTGTCCCAAAGCCAAACTAAACTCTTGCCCTTGCCACTATGACATAAGGTAACTTAATATTGTCAACAACAGGTAAGCAACACACAACACTTCTTCTTTGGTCTAAATTAATTCAAAATGGGATTCCATTATTTGCAATTAAAACTGTCCTCACCAGTGTAAGTGCATAAATAGCTGGACACCAAGGTCATTTGGGATAGATGCCATCAGAATGAACTGATGTTTAGATGAGGCAGCTGACCACAAAATTCTAATGGCTCTCACTAACCAAGCATCAAGCTTGAGGCAGGCATGCTGGGTACCTGACACACATTATTTGTTTTACTTTTTGCATTGGCCCTACAAGGACATATCTGCATCTCATGGTAAGAAATTGAGGCCCGAGAAGTTGAGCAGCTCATACACAATTGCCCAGCTAGGAGAAGGTAAGTTCTGGATTAAAATCTGATCTTGAAACACACTTTCCTTGCCCTGCTGCCAGAATCACGGGGTCTCTCTTGATTGTTTTCAACAAAGACAGGTCCCCAGGAGCTTATCCAGAATGACAACAGGTTGCATCTCTGCCCCCTTAAAATAGAGTTTGTTTATTTGTTTGTTTGTTTTCTTGCTTGCTTGCTTTGGGAGAGCCTAGGCTCTATGTTAATTATCACCTCATGGTAGCCCAATGTTCTTTGGAATGTTTCTGGGGAGTACAGTTTGCACACATTTTTCACTATGTTTCAATATTCCTCTCCACCCTTCAGGCCACCACAACTGTTGCATTTCTCTGTGTGCGGTTTTTACAACTCTCTGTCATTCATTAGGGTATGAATTGATACGTTTGACCTGGGAAAAATGCATCACTATTTCTGAGTTAGAGTCCTTCTGGGAGGGTAGAGTGCGGGCAGAGTGCTTTGTTCACGCAGCAGGCAGGTTGTGTGTAATTCGTAGGCAGGACCATATCAACATAACAGCACCAATCTTCCCTGCCGATGCAGGTGGCTCCGTGGGGTAGAAGAAAAGAAGCAGTGTGTCTTGAGTCAAAGAAGCTATGATTTCTACCAGGCTCTGCCTCCACCGAGCAGTGTGATCGTGAGCAAGTCATTTATCCTCTTCTAAGCCACCATCTCGCCATATTCTAAGGCATCCTGTCCCACCCACTGGACCTTCTCCAAGGAATGCTGGCACAGCACAAGCAGTTCTGTGAAAAAGGAGGTCTTGAGAAGAGCCACATTAAAGTTAAATTGGTTTTGTTACTCAGGGGTTTCCTGGAGACTTGAATATATTATTTGTTCACCATCACTTACCAACACAGGATGCAGCATTGTCCAGACTTTTTTTTTTTTTTACTCTTTAAGGAATTTGATCTTTTTTCTAAGAACAACTTTCACATCTCATAGGACGTAGTGTTTTCTTGGAACATAGTTTGGGAAACCCTGGATCAGAGGATGATTACCTGTCCTTTTGCACTTTCCTTTGTGATCCCAGAGAGCCCTGCTCATTGTCTCTCTGCCTGCACTCACCTCACTAAGTTCCATTACTCTGGTCCCATTCTGGATCTATCCACCTCTCTTCATTCCTCAGACCCTCACATCACTTATTCCCTTGTATGTCTCAGCTCAAGCATCGCTGCTGAGGGAGGCCACTCCTGGATCTCCACCTGGCATGTCCCTGCACCCCCCAGTCACTCATTCCAGTGTTTTCCTCACATACATGTTGACTTCTTCATTGCTTACTTCTTTTCCGACAGAATAGAAATTACAAAAGAGCAAGGCCCTCATCTTCCTTGTGCCAAGCACACACCAGGCATTCATTACATTTTGAATGAGTAGATGTTGTCCTCAATAGATGTAGAGTTTCTTGAAAATAGAAGCCATGTTTTCTACACTTCCACTTCCACTTGTGTGACCCCAAACCTGTCTGAGACTATTTTCTCTTCTTTGAAATGGAGCTCATAGTAGGTCCCTCACAGATATGCCATGGCGATTACATGGAACCTTTCATATATTCCTAGCAAAAATGCCTGGCAAATATAGCACATAGAAGATACCTTCGTTTCCATGTCACTCACAGACTCCTCAGTTCCTAATGCAGTGCCCAGCACAGAGTAGACTCAATGATTGTTGGCTGAATAAAGGAGTGAGTGAAATGAATGATTTTTCTCAAAATGTCCCAGCCAATCAGACATATGAAGCAGCCAATCAGACGTATGTTTTGGGAACATAATATTCCCAAAGTCTGCCACGATCCCTCCAAGTAGGTGGTGTGATCTGAATCTGATGCCCCAAACAGAGAATGAAAGCCCTGAAAGGCTGCAGGACACTCTTCCCTAAAGCTCCTAAAAATAGGGAGGAGCCACTAGTCTGCAATACAATCCTACCTGTGAGAGGAAATGGTGATTGACATCCACTTACGTGCCAGTCACCATGCTGGGCATAAAAGGTGAGACATACACCTTCCTTGTCCTCACAGAGCCATCGCCTGGTGAGAGAAACAGACAAACATGCAATCTATCTATATATATAAAAGTCTAAGCGAACATCCGACCATTCGACCCGTACAACTGGTAGCTATGGCATGCAATGACCACCAGGAGGCAGACGCTCCAACCAGTAGCTATGATGCACACTGACCACCAGGGGTAAGATGCTCAACGTAGGAGCTACCAAGCTTTGATGACTTGGCAGCTGTAGTTCTTGGGTGACGCACCTCAAACAAGAGAGGAGGGAGCCCGATTCTGGGGTGGGTCACCCGAGAACCACCCTCTTGCAATACGGGACCCCTCGGGGGATGTTGGAGAGCCAATTTCAGCCCGATCCCACAGGCAAGGCTGAGGGGCCCCACCAGTGCACGAATCTGTGCACCAGACCTCTAGTTGTAGTATAATAGCATGAGTGATATAGGAGAGGCCATTCTGGCACAGAAAAGGGTGCCTGGGAAAGGTACAGGGAGTCAGGACATGCTTCCTGGAAGAAGTGATGCCCAGACTAAGAATGAAGAGGGCTCAGCAAGGGGAAGAGGGAAGAGGGGGTGGATAGAATTCTGGTCAAAAAGGACTAAGCTGTTGATTTGTTGGAAGGCACATGGGAAAGGGGTCTGTTAGGGAATGATGCAAAGGATTCTGGTTTGGGCCATCCTGTGGTTCGTGGTGCCCAGGCAGTGGCATGTCTTATGAACTCCTCTACATGACTGGCTAGCCTACAACTGACATCTGAACTGTGTAATTTGCCCTTAGCAAACATCTGACTCTTAAAAGTCCTATGTTTTTCTCCACATCATACACTCTGTCATCATAAAATGCCTATTGTCAAAGAGACAGGAATGGCAGAGTTCTGTCTAATGAGAGTGCATGTGTGCGGGTGTGTTTGTGCACTGGAATCCCTGGGGGGCGCTTGTGAACACAGCGCTCACTTCAATGACCCTATCCTGGTAATTAGTGCACTCCCATTCAGACTGCATTGCCGAAGGAAAGATGAGCTGCACTCAAATCAGGCAGATGTGACGCCAGGAAGTGTGAACAGTCCTTGGAAAGTACGAAGGTCCTTGAAGCATGGGAGCTTTGCAGATAAGGAGGCTGTTCTGAGTAGGAGTTTTCAGAGACTGCTTTGGGACTGGCAAAGCACTTTTATAGTTACTATCTTATGGAGTCTCCCAAGCATTAGGACTACTCAAGATGACAATATTTGGGTAATATGGGAAGGTACCCCCAAGAGGTATAGATTGAATTTCTGTAGCATTATTCATAGTAGGCCCATAGCAGAGTTATATAGAGTCTGAAGGAGAAAAAAAATGGCCTCTATCCATGAGAGCAGGAAGGAGATTATCTAGTCCAAATGGAAAATTGTTGGCGGGGACCCTTTCCCCCTCCCCACATGGGAGTCCATTTGTGAGACTCTTTCCCTCTCCCCATGTGGGAGTCTGTACTTGTTCTTCAATAAATTTCCACTTTTGCTATAAAAAAAATAAAGAAAGAAAATTGTTGGCAATGACCATCTTGATATCCCCAGAGAGAGATAGCAGAAGTAACCAATTTCTGGTATTCTTCCTTTTGCCAGAACATCCCTAATGTGGAAATGGATGCAGAACAGGGGTTAGCAAACTACAGTCCACAGGCTCACCCTGGCCTCCTGCTGATTTCTGTAAATAAAGCTTCACTGGAACAGCCACACCTGCTCACTGATGTATTGTCTATGGCTACTGTGCATAATGATGGCAGAGTTGAGTAATGCCAAGGAGATCATAAAGCCATAAAGCCTAAAATATTTACTATTGACCCTTTGCTGACCCTGATGTAGAACATTAAACAGCACCACACATAATTGAGACTCACTCAACACCAGTGCTTACCGCTCTTCACCCTGATTACCTTTTACAATAGGCAAGGTTAATATTCCATCTGTATGTATTGGTAAGACTGTGCCAGGTGCTCATGATTGGCATCCATTATGATTAGTCTATGCCTATGGCCCACTGATGGTTATGTGTTTTTTTAAATACCATCACAATGGTAGAAAAGTAAATACTCAGTTTCCCAACCCACCCACCCTTTTAAATTAGATGTGGCCAGGTGACACAGTTCTAAAAAATTAAATGGATGTGGAAGTCTGCTGAAAGGATTCTGGGAAAGAGTTAGCATTGGTTTTTTCTCCTTCTTCCTTCCTACACAGTGATGTGATGCCTGGCGCCAAGGTAGTCATCTAGTGAACAAGAGGTAGAATGATAGAAAAAGCCTCAGTCCCTGGAGGCACCTTTGAAAACTTGAACTAATGCTCACAATTTCCTAGATTAGGAATATAAAATTCTATTTGTTTAAGCCTCTACTATTTGGGAGCCATCATTTGGTGCTACACACATTCCTAACTGATACAGTAGCCATGGCCTCAAGTATTCAGTCCCATTAGCCAGGTCTTCCCCATGGTAAGATCAAGCTCTTCCAATACACATTAGACTAATCTAACTCTCTTGATCTGTTTCACTGCTCACCACACAATTTTTATTAGAATTTTCTTGATGAATGGGCTGTGAGTCAGAGAGCAATTCTAGTCCTAGCTCTATCATGGATTGACCCTTGGTCCCTGAGCATCCTTCTTGCTCTTTTTCCATTTTCAATTTCTTCCTCATGAAATAAAGGAGTTAGAATTCAGTTGCTACTCTTTCCTTCTGATCTCTCATTCTGTAATTTAACTTTTTAATTCTAAAACTGCATAAAGAAAAAAATAGGGGGACAACTCCAAATAAGCATTAAAATAATTATGAGTTTCCTGGTAGTTGGGGGAGGGTAGAGAATGATCTATATAGATAAAAGCCAAGGGACCAGAATGACCAGAATGACCAATCACTAGGACATGCACTGTGGCCAGCCAACCAGCCCAGTGGGGGTGGAGCTGGCCATACAACCTCCTGCAGCCCCTCCTCCCGGCAAGCTGACCCCAATTGGCCCCGTTTAGGACAGGCCAGCTGGACCCCACCCGTGCATGAATTCATGCACCAGGCCTCTAGTGACAACATAACTCTCATTGTTTGACAAAAGGAAAACTAGAAGCTTATAAGTGAGTACTCACTGATGCAAATTCAAAGCATAAAACTCAAAATTCATAAAGAAGACAAAAGACCACCTAAACCATAATATTTCACCAGTGGTGAAGTTAGCCCCCAGAAGCAGTACCAACACGAGCAGACTCATTCGCTCCATGAAGATGGTTTGTTCATCTATCAATGAATACCAGTAACATATATGTAGAGCATTCTTTTTTGTCACTAAGACAACAATGATGATAAACATTCAATAAGCAATATCAATTACTAATACACACCCAATATTTCTTTTCTTTTTAAAAAATATATTTGTATTGCTTTTTAGAGAGAGAGGAAGGGAGAGGGAGAGAGAAAGAGAAACATAGATGTGAAATAAGAACACTGAAGGGCTGCCTCCTGCATTCCCCACACTTGGATGGAGCTCACAACGAGGGCATGTACCTTGACTGGGAACCAAACCAGCAACCCTTTGGTGCATGGGATGCCCCCCAACCAACTGAAGCACACTGGCCAGGGCAACACCAGATATTTCTACTTGCCTCTTCCTCCCTCAGAGGCTTCCCTTCCTCCCAGAAGAGAAGTGTTGCCTGTACTAAACTTCCTTATGTGTGCTCAGTGCTCTAGAATTAAGAAAGTGCTTTAATCTACTCTGCATTTGGTCTTCATGACAGTATGTGAAGGAGGCAGAATTATCACCTTATGTTGCAAAGGGTGGAAATGGGGTTCAAAAAGCTTAAGCCATGTGACTGAGACAGAACCCCAGCCTGGAGGCCCTGCGACGATTGCTACAAATGCAGTTGCTCCATACCAGGGTCGCTCATGTTTATATCCAGGCACATCTGGCAGGTGCCTCTCTCCAGAGTGATCCAATGCCTTGCTGGGCAACTTCCAGACAGCACTCCACTCTATTTCTGTTTTGACTGCTGTCACACAGAATCAATGAAGCTTCAACATATTGTCTCAAATACATAGTCCTGACAGCAAGTTCGATGCCTTACAATAGCCTAGTTATGGCTGATTTTAAAAAATTAAGGTTAGGAACAGGAAAATGGAACAAAGTAGAAAGAAAATATATAAATTAAGCCTTGATCTGAGGAATCAATAAAGCGTAACCATGGTTCACTGTGGGTCTCCACATCTGAGCCTGACCCTAAAGACCAGGCTATTCTATGGCTGTTCCTTGCTCTTGGCTCCCAGGTACCTCTCTCAGTTGCTCTCATTCATTCACTCATCCACTCATCCAGCGACACAGAAGCAGAGACGAATGGGACACTTTCTACAGAGGCCTTCGCACATTCAGTTTAAGAGTAAGAACTTGGGAGGTGGAGTTTAAAACATCTTTCTGTACTTTGATTTTCCCATCTTTAATAATAATCATAACAGGTCAGAGTTACTAGGTAATAACTTCATGCAGGCACTGTTCTGAGGGCTTTACAGTATGAACTCCTTTAATCCTCAAGACAACAAATAAAGTAGGCACAATTTTTACTCCCCTTTTTATAAACAAGAAAACTGAGGTACCAAGAGGTAAAGAAATTTGGCCAAGGCCACATAGGCAGGACCTGGTGGCACTGGGCAGTACAGCTCCACAATCCGCGCTCATCACTACGACGCTCCACAACATGCAGATCAACATGGTCCCGCAGAACTTGCTGCTTGGAAGGAAATGTTCTGTGCTGCCCAGCACAGTGGGCACGAGGCACAGACAGCCAGTGCAGCACACAGCCATTAGCCACACTCTAGTCACACACACTTCACAGCGCAACCAAGAAACCTTTTTTGTTTGTTTATTTCAAGTAGTTTAAATTCATTTAATTCATATAAATGTAAATAGTCCTATGTGGCTAGTGGCTATTGATTGCACAGCACATCTCCCCAGTGCAAAATGCAGGTGACAATGCCATATCCACCATAGGCTCTGGGGCTCTCACGCAGCAAATGTCTATAAACCATGTGGCACAGCACCTGGCACGTGATGGGCATTCGATCTCTGTGAGCTACTCTTTCAGCAGTGGCAGGCACTGGACAAACATTTACCTGCAATCCCTTATCTGAATTATAAAATCCAAAAAGCTCTGAAAACCACGTTTTGTGTGTGAATGTATGCGCATGTATAACTCATTTTGGCAGCAAATCTAAGCTGAGCTGAATGATTTGGTGGTACACACTGACCTGAACTGAAAGGAACACTACTTATAGTGTTTGTTCACCCTATATTTATTTATTATACACTTTACTACAGAGATATTAATGTGTTTGATTATAGGTGCTGCCCCACGCCTGGCAGCGGTGTCACATAATATGTAATAAACATATCATATTGCATCTCTCAGATCCAAACTTCTGACACATATCTGGCCCCTAAGGTTTCAAATAGGAGATTATGAACCTACATTTGCATTTCTCTACCAGGCCCGCTGTGATGGACAGGGCGGGAGAACATGGCCTGACCTGGAGGCCTGCGTTCTCGCCAGCATGGCTGTTGGAGAGGAAAACAGCAGCTCCCCAGGCAGCTGGAGTGGAGGTGGGTTAGGGCCACCCCTTGGGGAGCAGATAGACCTGACCAGGGACCAGGGAGTACCCGCAGCATGGCTCTTCCTGAGGCAGCCACACGGCCAAGTCATTGCTTTATGAAACTGCTCAGTAAGTTTATTTAAACAGTCCTGCATGGAAAGGGACAGGATGGTCTTATTTTATTTAGTGACTTACTTACTTATTGTAGATGCTCTTCTGGGACTTCAGGCTGATGCTGCACAGAGCTACTGCCCCCCTTGCACAGAGCCAGCCTCTGATCCCTTCTCCTCATCTTTCTCCCCACCCCTCCTACATTCCAGAATGCCAGGGTTTCAGAAACAAATGAGCCTGCCTTTCAGATATCTCCCCCATACTGCTATCTGGACCTGGGACCGGGGATGTCCCTTACTAGCCTCATCCATTGAGATTGGGCATTTCATTCTGTAGAGATCTCAACTTGAAAAGCAACACAGTGAGCTGGAGTCTGCACTTTCTAGCTGTGTGATTTGCGGTAAGTCACTGAGATTCTCTGAGCCAGTTAGCTCACTCATGAAGAAGAGCAAATAACCCCCCATCCACAGGGTTCCCAGTGCAGGAGGCCCTGGAAGATACTCTCTGAGCTGTGACATGGAGCTAAGCCCCCTCTTGGTGGAACTATCAGTATACAAATCTAGTCACCACCCTTATTACATTGGAGAGGAAAAGGCACGGGTTTGGAATAAGCCTGGCAGACCTTATTCTAAGCTGCAACCCCTGTGAGCCTCAGTTTTCATATCCATACAAATGGGAACAATGCTTCCCTCTCATGGTAATGCTCTGAAAGAAGCACAGGGGTCCTGACATACCTAGAGAGTTCCATACTGTCTGGCCCACGTGCAAGCGTCTCTCCCCTTGCTTACCCTGCCCTTTGGCTAATGAACCAATAGCACCAAAAAGCCTATGACATTTGCCTTTCAACTTGAGCAGCCTAGTAATTTCTAACAAAGAGTGACGGAATTCAATACAGAAATCAATGAGGAAGAGCCACGTGGCTCTTCTTAATCAAAATCTAAGCTGCCGCCGTGGCCTGCAGCAATGCAGGGGAGACCGGTGTGGGAGAAGCGGCAACGGAAGAGGGTGCTTTTCACAATTACTCCTTCAGAGAAGCAGGAGCCGGGGGGCTGGCCTCGCCTTTAATGATAGGGTATAATTCTAATCTCACAACTTAATTATGACGGGATGAAAAGGACACCATGAAACACTAGGTGCAGAGTAGGGAGTTTCATCTCGTTAGGTTCACTGACACCTCATTAGGGACTTTGAAAAACATTCTGCTTCCAGGCAATTTTGCTACTATCTCGATTTTTTTTTCCACATTTATCCGGCTCCATTTATTTGACTTGACACCAGTAGGAAAATGGGATCCTTGATTTTTTTTTTTTGTTTTTTTTCAGATCATCAACTAGCTCTTCTAGTTCCCCACTTTGAATGGTGAGGTGCTTTGTCAGGTTATGATCATCGACACCATGGGATCAGAGCTGCCAGGGGGATCTTCCAAAAGCATGTGCTGGGTCATGTCATGCCCTGACTCCATGTCTTTCATGAGTCCCCACTGTCTGTAGGATCACATCCAAACACAACAGCACGGTGTTCAAGGGCCCCCTACTTTTCAGACCTCATTTCCCACCGCTTTCCTTCAAAACATCTATTCTGGTTGTAACAGAGCTATTTAACATCCCCTCAGGTCCAACAGAAACTATCATTGTGCTCATGATGTTTCCATGTTCTTTCTCAGTTTCCCCTTCATCCCTGAAGATTCAACTCAAAGGTTCAGTTTTCTGTCAAAGTGTGCTGGATTTTCCCAATCAGGAAACACCTCCTCACTCCTTCTTTGTACAGCTGGTGCCAGGATTTTTAGTATTAGGACTCCTTGTCTTTTTGTTGTTCTGGTTAATCCTCACCTGAGAATATTTTTCCCCATTGATTTTTTAGAGAGAGTGGAAGGGAGGGAGAGAGACAGAGAGAAAAACATCGATGTGAGAGAGACACATTGATTGGTTGCCCCCTCATGTGCCCCGACCAGGGTTAGGGATTGAGCCTGCAACCAAGGAACATGCCATTGATCAGAATCGAACCCACAACCCTTCAGTCTGTGGGCGGGTGTTCCAACCACTGAGAAAAACAGCCAGGACTAGGGCTTCTTGTCTTAAATGATAGTCAATGGTCCATGTCTGCCACCCTCCCAAATGTACACTCCTTGAGAACGGAGCCCTGCCATAGTTGAGCTGTCTATTCTCTGCTACTGAATCGCATGACAGGATGACACAGGTGTGTCCCAACAAGTTATGACATGTGTCAGAAGCTTCCTGTAAGATATTGCACTTGGCAAACAAGCAAACAAAAATATTCAAAATAAACTGAAGCTTTAGCACTTTCCTTGCTCTCTTGAGTAGAAAAGTTCTTGATTACTTTCTGAGGCCCAGGATTCTTTTACTTGACTATGCCCAGCAGCGCTGTTCACTGTCCCACGCCCTGGCCATAGGAGGACACTGATGACATTCAAAAGCAAAGAATATGTCTCAATCCCCTAAGTACGCTGCACAGATTATTTATTTGGAGATTCTGCCACGATTGCATGTTAAACTGACTGTGGACCTGAATTAATTGTTGCAACCTGGTAAAGGGATTTGGAGTTAGGAGATGGGGGTTTAATTTCCTGCAAATTGCTAACTTGCAAAATAGCATAATGGCTTTTGGCAAATCCCTTCTCTGAGTCTCCATTTCTCAACTGTGCAGCAATAAACTTTAACACTAGAGCAGTCCCACCTTGCAGCTTTCGTTATATGGATCGAATAAGATGATGTAGATGGAAAAGTGCTCGGTAAATCATAAAGCGTTCTATCAATGGGCGCTAGTAATTAGTTATTGGTAGTAGGAATTAGCTAAGGGTGAAATGCATTCTCACATCTGGATCCTTTGTTTATTAAAAAGGCAGTTGCACACCGTGGTAGAGAGACTGGGCTTGAGGCTGCCCTCCCTGAGTTCAAGAATTGGCCCCATTATTCACTGCCCTGGGGACCTTGAGTAAGACATGGACTCTCTCTGAGTTTCATGGGTTTCTCCATAAAAATGGATGGTAAGATTTTTGTTATCATTAATAAAGACAAACGCATTTCTGAAAGAGAAACATATCAATGATGGATTCAAAGCATAGCAACTTAAACATTGTGCTGGATACAACACAGAAATTGCCTTGAGAACACCAAGGAGGAAGTAAGTTGTATCCAGGACCTGGTTTTGAATTGGAGCTTTCCAGGAGGAGAAAAAGGGAAGAGAATATTCCAGGACTAGGCAAATGCAGTGAATGGCAGAAGTTAGCACGTCTTGAAATCTCTTGATTTCTCTTCATTCTGCTTCCTTGTGTACAAAATGAGAATAAAAATGTTTGCCTTTCTATTAGATTTCTGAGATATTCTTAAGGTGAATGAGATCATGTCTTTATAATAGAATTCACTCTGGGGCAAGAGGAACTGTGCACACTCAATATGGCAATGGATTGGTAACCATCATCAATGGTCCAGCCTGTATTTGTCAAATGTCTCTCCATGAGGGCAAGTCATCACCATCACGTAGGCCCTTGGAGAAAGGACTCCAGGAGGGTGGAAAAGTGCCCATCACTCTTCCACTTCCTCAGCTGTGCTTCTGCAGGTGGATTAAGATGTGTCAAGACATTTAGGGAGGTAAGGTCCAGGTAGAATATGGTTCCGTCACCTCTCTGAGCCTTCCTGGGCATGTTTCCTCAAGTCCCCGCTGCACCTGAGAACATCTTGAAAACCAGAGCCACAGATAGAATGATAAACTATTATAGGATTTTCTAAGCAGAAGAAATTGTGGTGGGGGCAGGGTGAGAGGGAGATGAATAATAGCTAAGAGGTCAAAAGAAAAGTATTTTGGGAGTTCTCTTGTTTTTCTATCAAAATGAAAACATTTTACCTTGACAAAGCTCTCAGGTTTTAGCATCCTTTAATTTGCCCTCTTTAGAATATATAGTCCCTTTGTTCTGTGAAATCATTCAGTGTTGAGTGACAAGAGCCCAGCAGTGTCCTTACTAGCTGTGCTATCTCAGGAAAAGTATTTAGCATCTCTGGTCCTCAAGGTTCCCATCCTGAAAATGAGGACATTTGACTAATTGATATGTTAAGTCTCTTCTGGCTCTTAAAAGTCTTCAGTGCGTACCTGAGACCCTGTGCTAAGTGCTGGGGAAGGGAAGGGAAAGACGTTTGACAAATGCAGGCTGGGCCATGTTCAGTTTGCAGTCATACACGGGAGGGTAAGCTAGAAGTCTGGCAGTCCCCCAACATCTACCCTGTGACACACACCTGTGCTAGTTTCTTAATATCCACATGCTCGTTTTAACCATCACATCAGCCCTGTGAACAATGGAGTGCTAAGGGCGATCACCACTCCCTGCCACACCTCCCAGTCCAGAACCAGCTGAGAGATCCATACAAAAGTCAGCCAGATAGAGAACAAACTCTCTGCTCTGTTGCCGATGAAGCTGGATTGGGGAAAATGCCAGCCTGCGGCCAGAATCAAGCTTCCTACAATATCCCCATTGAAGAGGGACCTTCTGCATGAAGGGGTCCTGTATTCCAGCAGATGCAGAGTGAGCTCCCGAACAGGGCTGGACCCTCTAGCACAGTGTCTTCACTCAACTCTGGAGGAAAGTAAGGCACTCTGCTCCTTTGGGAGGCATGAAGGAGCAAGTGAAGAGAGAGCAGAAGTTTTCTGCTTCCACTTTTGCTCTCCTGGAGATAGAGTGGAAGCTCCCGCCTCTATAGAAATGGGGGCCCTCATGTAGGATAAGCAGACCCTCCAAAACTATGAATAACCTCATTCACAGGAACTCAGAGTGTCCAATAAACTCAGCAAGGTGACCCAGCTAGTAAGGAGTGGGACCAGGGTTTTGGCTCGGGTCTCCCAAGCTCCTTTCTTTTCCCACCTTACTACATGAAGCCACGTGCAAGTACACACACACACACACACACACACACACACACAACTTGGTGCAAGACATTGTCATGAATATTACATGAGTGATAGAATTGTCATAGACTATTTTATAATATGTAGTGCAAGCATCTAGGTTTTCATAGTGACTTGTCATCTCAGCATCTCGGTTACTGTGAATATACAGACATATGTGTATAGATGTGTGAGTGTGTGGGCCTATGTATATATTTGTCTGTGTGTATGTGTTTATGTGGCATCACCCTGTAGCCCTTAGCAATAAGCTCTGGGATGTACATAATCAGCACGGGGAATAAAGTGGTTGCTATCAGATTATATAGACAGTAAGTCCCCACTCAATGCCATGGACAGTTCTTGGAAATTGTGACTTTAAGTGAAACAATGTATAACAAAACCAATTTTCCCATAAGCTAATGGAAATAAACAAGAGTTAAGTTCCTATGGCATATTTCTAGTCACAAAACACCAACAAACTTCTAAATAAAGACCTAAAACATTTCTAATATTAAACATTGAAATATATGTGAACCATATGTACCTTTAAGAGAGCTGAATAAAGGTAAGTAGGGGAGGGTGGGGGTAAGGAGGAGAGATCAACCAAAAGACTTGTATGCATGCATATAAGCATAACCAATGGACAGAGACAACAGGGGGGTAAGGCATGTATGGGAGTGGGGTGCGGGGGCAAGGGGGATATAGACACATATGTATTACCTTAATCAATAAAAAACATCAATTAAAGAAAAAAAGTGAGATAATTTTTTTCCAACCCACTTAATTCCAGTTCTGGGTTTCAGGTGGCCAGAGCCTGTCAGCTCAAGGTACAGGACGGGAACCCACTCCAGACAGGATGCCCTTCCATTTCATTGCAGGGCCACTCACACCCACACCCACACTCATCCCCGGGCAATTTAGAGGCACCAGTGCATCTAGCATCACATCTCGGGGATTGGGAAGGAAACCAGAGTGCTTGGGGAAAACCGCATGTAGGTATGGGCAGAACGTGCAAGCTCCACACAGACAGTGGCCCAGCTAGCAATCCATTTTTTGTTTCTCATCAACATTATAATGAAATGACAATTGAGAACCTGCTGTATTATGTCAGATTTCTATGTATAATACCTACAAGACTTTGTTTATCCAGACGCATGAACTGGATGTTAGCAATGACAGATGTTAGCATCAGTACTCTAAAATGTTAACATTAAAAACATAACATTCTTTCTACAATGTTATTCTCATCCCTGCTTCCTTAAATACAGGATGAGGCAAAGGTAGGTTTACAGTTGTTTGTATAGAAAAGTAATATACTAATTAATAAATAACAATACAAGAATAAACTCTGTTTTGCATACTCACAACTGTAAACCTACTTTTTCCCCACCTGTATGGTTTAAGAAGTCAAGTCCTCATGATCAACATCAGCCGTTACACTGGGTTGAGCTTCAGTAATGAATTAGGGGCTACTTCATGTTAGAGAGATGAGGTGCTGCCTGTGTCTAGATGATTATGCTTTGCCAAGACACATGTCTACCTGAATAACACTGGGATATCTGCTCTTCTGCTTTACATGTTTTTTATTAATTACAGGCAATGGGATCGAGATTAGAATTACTAGATAAATGATTAAATATTGGACACCTGAGTTCTGCTTGAAGTTTTCTCCTATTTTATGCAAGGAAGCAGTTTAGCATAGTTGTTTAAGACTGCGTACTGTGGCGTTGGATGAGACCTGCCGCTTGCTCACTGTGTGTGTTAAGGCAAGTGTCTTCACCTCTCTGGGTTTTATATTCCTTATCTATATAATAGGAGTAATAATGGTATCTTCCTCACAGGTTCACTAACCTGAAGGTTCAGTGAGATCAAATGAGGTTATTCATATAAAGTAACTAGCAATGTGCGCAATCCATAATAAGCAGTCAGGGAGAACATGGGCCCCACTGTCATTTGAGACTGACAATATGGTAAAAGTGGATCTGGACCCAGACACCCTCTGCCATTGTTTTATTATTATTATTTCTAATCCTACTATTATAATATTTGAGTCAAGGGGCACTCAGACCTGGTTGTCTCATTTTTCTGGTGTACTTGTATAGTAATAACAAATAAAAACTGAAAATAGTATAGAATGACTGTATTATGGGCTTGTATTAAATGATATTAACTAGCTCATGGTACATTTAGGAGAAAATTCAATGACATTGAAATAAACAGAACAGAGATTCAGCATTATTATACCTGGATTCATTGTGTTGAGTAGGTTTTGCTCATTTATTTGTGTTTTAATTAGTACAATACTTAAAACAGGAATTTTGATTTAGTTCCATTTGAAATTCAGTGTATTTTATCCTGGGCTGAATTCAATTCCTACTTTATAGAAGTCCTTTCATTCTTTCAAGAACTCTCTATGAATAGAGTACAACGATAATTCTAATAACATTATAATATTTATATATCACTTGAGACTTTTCATAGGCCTTTAAGTACATTCTCTCCTGCTGTCCTCCAATAGGTACGTGGGTCAGGTACACTCAGCCCATCGTGTAGATGGGAAAACTATAGGAGTGAGGGAATACGGAGAAATGAAGCTGCTGTAGGACAATGCTATCAGCCCCAAATGGGAGAGAGGACAGTAAATGGTCTCAAATGGAAGAAGGAGAAGGGGTGGGCTGTCTCCATGAGGAGCCAGGGGTGTTCCTGAAACCCTGAACTTGACTATCTAGGACCCCTCTACCCTCTACCACTCTGTGTCTTTATGAAAAGAGCTTTTGAGCATCAGACTGAGTTGGTCCTGGAATGAAGTCAGCCCAGCCTTTCCCACAGAACTTGCTAGACAGAAAGAAAGGCCTCAAAGGGCCCTTTTGGCATGGCTTCCCTGAGCCTCCCCTTCCCTAGGCAGGGCCAACCCTCCTGTCAGGGTAGCAAGAAATGAGGGAAGGAACACACCATCCTTCTGATACTTCGGAGCCTCCTCAAACAAGCCAGTTCCTCGGCACCTTCACAGGCTGGGGACAGGAGAAGCTTTGGGGCTCAGTTTGAGCCCCTGAGTCTTTCAGAGCATGAGAAAGTGACACAGCAGTTCCATGACTACTCATGTGGAAGGAGCCCATCTCTTTCAAAATATTGGTTTTAAACCCGGATGGTCTATTTTGCTTTTGTTGCCTTTGCTTTGGTGTCAGCTCCAAAAAATCATTACCGAGACCAAAGTCAAGGAGCTTATTCCCTATGTTTCTAAAAGCTTTATAGTTTCTGGTTTTACTTTCAAGTCTTTAATCCATTCTGAATTGATTTTTGTGTATGATTTAAGATAGGGGCTCACTTTCATTCTTTTGCATGTGGCTGTCCTAAAACAGGATATGGAAGAGATACCTGCACTCCCATGATCATTGTAGCCTTAGTCACAACAGCCAAGATATGGAAACAACCAAGATATGGTCTATCAACAGATGAATGGATAAAGAGATGTGGTTTATATTTATATCTGTCTATCTATCTATCTATCTATCTATCTATCTATCTATCTATCTATCTATCATGCAGTAGGATATTATTCAGAAAAAAAGAAAATTCTGCCATTTGTGACAACATAAATGGACGTTGATGGCATTATGCTAATAAAATAAGCCGGACAGAGAAGAAAAATACTGCATGGTATCACTTATGTGTGGGATGAAAGAGAGAGAGAGAGAGAAGAAAAATGGTTGCCAGGTGTTGAAGTTGGGAGAGGGGGATTGAAGGAAATAGGAAGAGGTTAGGAAAAGTGTACGAAGTTTCCTTTCAGTGATAAAATGAGTAAGATTTGAGGATCTAATGCCTAACATGATGACTATAGTTGATAACACCATTATATATAACTGAAATTTTCTAAGAGATTAGAACTTAAATTTCATACACACACACACACACACACACACACACACACACACACACAAATTCACACCGTGGATTGTCTTGCTTCTCTCCCTTTCACAGCAGGGATCTGTGAAAATCTGCCTGTAGTTGGCATGAGAAGTATAACCTTGATCTGTCAATATCACCCTTAAGAGGGGACCAAGATGGTAGGAACTGAGGTAAGCCTGTGAGCAGCCTATGCAAGAAGACTGCTGGTGGGCGAGGCACCCTCACCACTAACTGCCCATTTTAGCTCTTCACACTTTAAGTGTGACTTAGAAACAACTTACCTGGGGCTGGGTCTCTCTCCATGTTGCCTGAGTAATTTGGACACGTTCCCTCATCCCCCACAACTATTAGCCTAATGTCCACTGTCTAGCAGATGCCAGGGAGGTCAGTGTCTAATGGTCTCTCAATACTCAGGGCTGCATTAATACTGGGCACATGACATAAAAGTTGAGCTCACTATTCACAGCCATGCTCTCAAAAATACCAGATTTATAATGTGTGGAAACCTGTTCCAAAGTTTCACATTTGCATCTCCTACTCTGCTGGTGATAGATTGAAAGCATTAGCTAACAAGTGAAACGCAGGGACTAGATGGAATTCAAATCCATTTGACTCAACAAGTGTGTTCTGAACAGCTACTAGGCCAGTGGTCGGCAAACTAATTAGTCAACAGAGCCAAATATCAACAGTACAACGATTGAAATTTCTTCTGAGAGCCTAAAACCGACTTCTGCACATGGGCCACGAAGTTTCAATCGCACTGTACGTGCGTGCCCGCACGTGGTATTTTGTGGAAGAGCCACACTCAAGGGGCCAAAGATCCACATGTGGCTCGCGAGCCGCAGTTTGCCAACCACTGTACTAGGCAACTGGTGCTTCTCTGCACAGAGCAGAGGGTAAGGGGAGTTTCCATTTATCTGGGTTATCAGGACTCATCACCTTCCTGACACAGCTTTTTCTTTGATCCTTTCTATGAGGCATTTTGTGACACCATTGGACAGGCAAGGGGGCCTGAGAAGTAATTTGCCAAATATCACAAATAACTAGAGAATCCAGGATTTGATTCCCTTATCTGTCTGATTCTAAAATCTGTGTTACCTCCACAAAAACAAGCTTCTTTCTCAGTTATGGATGACAAGTAGGAAGTTCTTTTACCCTTAGGAGCTGATGAGGGTATGGAGAGGTGACAGAGGATAGACAGGGCAGAATGGTGGGAGGTGCACAGAACTGAGAATCAGGGACTGTGTGTGTTTGTCTCCTTTAGCCTCTGAGAAAACAACAAAACTAAATGATTGTATATATACCATATATCCATCTATTAAGAGCAGATAAAAACACACATATTGATCTACATGTATTTCACAGAGTCATAGAACTATAGAGTAAGATCCTATAAGGTCATATCTTTTGTTTTACATCTAAGAGAAGGGATCCTCTATGTCATATAGTAAAGAGGCCACAAAAGTTGGCTGGAAACCTATATCCCTGCTTCTTAGTCTACTGAACATCTCATTACCAGGCTTCTCAGCTTTTTAACTAAATCCAAGAGACTGAGTGTCTCATTCGTATTCATTCATCACAGTCCATCATCCATCCACTATCCATTTATGCATCTACCCTCTATCTATCCATTCACCCATCCATCCATCCATCTACCCACACATACACCCATCCATCCCCAACCCATCTACCCATTTATTTATCCTTTCTTCTAGCCAACCTTAGCATAGCACCTACTCTAAGCTGATCCTAAACCAGATGCCAAAGAACTCCAAGCTTCCTGCCTGTTCCACCAGCATGTTTTTATCACTAGACACAATATAAGAATAAATGTGGACTAGAGTTTTACTTCATGGTAGCAAGCTACATATCCAAGTGTCACAAACAAAGAACAGTGCACCAGATAAGAGGAAGGTTCTATAGGTCTTGGACTTGCCATCATTTTCAGCATGAAGTGCCTCCAGAGGCACATGCATGCATCTGAGCCAGAGATTGTGGAAAAGTGATGATCGGACATTTACAAGTTGGTCAAGACCTATAGCTCTAGCCTACAGTGGGCCTGAAAAAAATAATTTTTCTCATAAAACTAATATTAAATTTCATCTAAAATAAAATAGTGAACATGGGCAAAATTTGGGGCTGATTATATATATAGTTCAGGAAATTATAAATGGGCTGCAGTGATGGAGCAGTAAGCTGGGAAGAAGTAGGCTGGGGTCACGTTAGAACCCATGATCTTGACCCTAGGAACAACGGGGAGCCATTGAAGGTTTTTGAGCTGGAAGGCAATATAGTAAAATCCATGCTTTCAAGATATTCAATCTGGTGGTGAAAAGAATGAAAGCTTTCAAGATGAAGACACTTTAAGAGACACCTTTAGAAAAGAAGGAATGAGAATGTGACCAGGGTGATGATGATGCCAAAGAAAAAGGAAGATAAGAATGAAGATGCTAAAGAGGCTGGATAAATGGGTGGGTGTGGGAATGGATGGATGAATAGGAAGGGCAATGAATGGAAGATTAGATAGATGGATGGGGGGGGTGGGATAGATCAAAGAATGGTTACTTGTGCTTGTGCAGGAATTTCTCTGTAGGGATGCATTTGCCTTCCTTTGAACTCTACCAACAGTGTCAATAATTTTATGATTTTTTTCCCTCAGTAAAAATCAGTCATTATAGATCTGACAGCCTCCACATCATTCCATTTTCTGGGTAGAAAGGCCAGAATATGTAAACTTCACCATTCTTCTGCACATCACTTTGTGAAAATGTGTTATTTGTTCTGTCATTTCATCACATTTACTGAACATGGTACTAAGCTATGATATGAAGTCTGTGAAAAGCCTAAGCTTTACTATCAGGTTTAATCTGATCTGACCCTGGCCAGATCACTTCCTAGAAGTGAGACCCTGGGCAAGTGACTTAATTGTATTCAAACCTGTGTATAAAATGGTGATAGCACTACTTTATAGGGATGTTATGGGACTCCTATGAGCTAATACACATAAAGTAGCCAGTACATCGTAAATGTTAAATAAATGGAAACTATATCATTAAATAAGATCCGCTAATTCCTATAATGGTGCTCTGTTTAACACCTCCCTTTTTCTCAAAGATCTTTGGGTATCTGGGTTCCCTTAAACAGAGACTCCTTTTGTAATGGCATTTTTTTTACATTTGGAAGATTAGGCTCACCCACATCACCACCATCACTCTTTAACATAAATCCAAAAATGTAGTGATTTTTTTTCAATATTTAACAATGGGCAGCCCCATCCTTCTCTCCTCCCAGGTCTTTCTCTATGGAAGCAAATTCCTCATTGTTTGGTTAAGATGCCAGGTCAGGGTGGATAGAAGAATTACACTCTCTAGCTTTCCCAAGTGTCTTGCAATGGAATCAGGTGAAACAACTATAAGCTTAGCATTGGCATCAAAGGGAAGCGTCATGTTTAGCAGAGCTGCAAAAGGCAATGCCATGAGATCAAGTATCAATGTGCTTGCAAAGGACTGATGTTTGCAGCTTTTGTCTCCATCCATCATCTTGAACAGCATCACAACAGTGAAAAGTATGAAGATGTGAAGGCACCATGGACCACCTAAAACTAGTTCCTTTTGCTTATGCTCTTCTCTCTGACCTGGTTTCTCCACTGCTCCCCCTGAGGAGTTCATGGAGCACTGAGAAAAATTTTAATGATATATACCCATTTTAATATTTCCCTGTTTACTGCCTAACTCCCCCACTGACCTATGAGTCTATGAAGGAGGACGCTTTATTTTGTCTGATATTCCTAAGGTCTAGCAGAATTTCTGGCATACAGTCAAGCCCTCAGTGTGTATTTGTTAAATGAATGAATAAATGATTGATTGAGTGGATGGATAAGTGATTAGTGAAAGAGACAGATAAGTAAACAGATCATTCCAATGTTAAATACAATGTTAAATTCTAGAAGGAAATATAAGGCACAATAGGAGCCTAGCAGAGGGTTGCTGGAATGTAAGGGTATTCTAGAAAGAGAAACAAGTTGTGCAAGTTGCAGAGGGGAAATATACAGTATATAACATGTCACAATCAGAGAATTACAAGTAATTCATTTGAACTAGAGAAAGTATGTTCCACCTTCTTTCCCCTATAGGCTTTCCTATTTGATTTTACACAATTCTTGTTAAACATACCTCCTCTCCATTCTCAACGTGGGACTGGCCCTTGTCAACACCGTATGGTTGCTCACTTTGGTTCCTCTCCCCTCTCTGCCTGTCTAAATCTTAACCAACCTTCACAAGCCAATGTTATAGCCATTCCTTCAGGAGTCTCCTCTGTCGGCTCCATTCCCTGAAGGATGTGGCCATGGACACCTCTTTCACAACTTGGCTTGTCCATAGCGGGGCAGGGGTCATGCCCTTGCCTTCTTCATCTCTCCTGCCAAGCTGCAGCCACACCTCATTTATCCCCTGCCATTAGGCTGTCCTTTGCCCTGTAGTCAGATGGGGGAATCAGGAATATGATGTCAGGAGCATTAAGCTGGTGTTTCAGAAACCGTTTTCATGGAACAGTGAGCTAAGCATATGATTTTTAAAAAGAAGGTTTCCAGATGAACTGTTAATTCCATTTTTAATTCCTTTGAGGTTCCCTGGGGGCATTGAGTGATGATGATTTTGTTTCTGCAGGAAATAGAGTTTCTTCATCCTTGATCTGGGCAAGATGGGCACCGCCATTAAAATTGCAGTCTCATTCCTGGCCCACCTGAGAGCAGAAATTGGAGCTTTTAAAGTCAAAGAGAGAGATTTCCTTGGATCTAACCCTTTGCTGCCTTTCATTCCCCTGGGTCATGGAAGAAAAGGAAGAGCAGGAAACTTTATAGCATCTTTTTCTGTCTTCCTAACCTGCTATCTTTCAGAGAACTTCCTTCTGCACCTTTTATCACCTGCCTGATTCCTGCTCATGCCCCCACCTCTCTGCACCCTTTGCGATGGCCCACTGCGCATAAATTGCTTCCTTCTCTCTCAGCTGGAGCCCTTTCTTTATGCCTCCATCTTCATAGTCTGATTTTTATAAGAACCCATTGTCTGTACTTCTTCCCTTGAGAAGCACCAGGAGTTCTTTATGATAGTGGTTCTCAAAGTGATCCTAGACCTGGAGCGTCAGAACCACCTGGGAGCTCATTGGTAATGGAAATGATTGCCATCTCCCTTCTCACACCAATGCCCACCAGACCTACTGAGTCTGAACCAGCGACCTGAACTGTAACAAGCCCTCCAGGAGATTCTAAAGCATGCTAAAGTGTGAGGACCACTGCTTCCTCAGGAGGAACAGGAAACTATGGCACCTGGCAGAGTTCCACTCCCCACCCCAGTACACAGTAGGCCCTCAATAAATGCTCTGTTGAATGGAATTTGTTTAATGATACAGCCCCTGACATGCTTATTATAATCTATAGTGGAGAAGAGGATACATAAGGAATTATTCTCTCAAGCACAGAGATGAGCTGAATATACAGCTGGTCAGCTCTCTGCCCCTCTAGTGCATCTTAAACCAGAGAACAGCAGGTGCTCACTCAGCCTCAGTGGATAACTGCTTTGTTTCTGAGACATCCTTGGGATGTTCAGGGTCAGGAGTTCTTCATTATGAAGGCTGGTATTTGGTTGTACAGTTCTGAGACCTCTACTTGTGTCAGAGCTGATTCACAGACTTAAGGACAGAGGCTACTGTGTTCCAGGCACAGGAGGCAGGCAATACAGTGCTTATTATTTTCCTAGAGCCCCAGTGTATGAAATTCATGCACTGGTAGGGTCCCTAGTGGCTGCCAGCTGCTGGCCAGTGCCTCCCTCCCTTCCCCCAGCTGCCTGCTGCCACCAGCAGAGGCCTCCATCTCGCCCCCAGCTGGCCCCACACCCTGGTCAAACTCCCAAATAACTCCCAGTCTAGGGGACAATTTGCATACTACACTTTTATTATATAGGATGGATCCAATACAGAGCAGGTCAAAATCTTCTTCCTCAGAACACAAAAACAGCCTAGAAGAAGAGCATGAAATAACACAGCTGTCCTGAAAGCTATTATTATTTTCCTCCAATTTCAGCATTCAAAGTGTTTCACTTTTACCTTCCTCAAGAAAGATTCCTAGGTCCAACACAAAACATTATAGCCCTGTGACCAGAGCCATTCTACTGCAGGTCTCTCCCGATAGTGCTGTATATTTATGTACGTATTTTTTTCATGTCACCAGATTTTAATGCCAAACAGAATGACATCTTGCCAGAGTATGTTTTTCTCCTTACTGCTTTTTTTTCTATTTAATTTCTTCCTTCCACTGAGTTGCATTTTACTCTTCTAAGGAGGGTCGGCTCATTTTCATCACAATGTACACTGGCTTGCCATTGGTGAAAGAATTCAAAGCTCAGCCACTCAGTTCATTTAGATGTGAAGGACCAAGTTCAATGCGAGAAGCAAAGGGTAAAATGAAATTACAGAGCCTTTTGCCTGATTTCCCATTTCTGCGTATAGAAAGGCACAGGATGGCCTTTGCTGCCCCAGATTCTGGAACAATAATGCCCTAGAAGGAGTTCATATAATATTAATAGCAAGTTATTGAGGGAGATAAATATAAAACTAATTTTTTAAAAAAGAAACTGACTTGGCAAGTAAAGATTATCAAAAGTCCCTTCTCTCTTATTTCAAAATGGCAATCATCACCGAAAGAGTAACTAATATTTGTACAGTGCTTTACAGTTTCCAAAATGCTTTTACATCCATTAAGGAAGTTAACCAGCATGGTCATTACTAATAGCTGATATTTATATAGAGCTTACAGTATACTAGGCATTGTGCCAAGCACCTAACAGGGATTATGTAACTTAATCTTCCTAACAGTCCTCATGGACGTCCTCATTTTACGTAAACAAAGCCGGAGGCTATGTGATTTTCACTAGGTCACGCGGCTGGTGAGTGGTGAATCGAAGAGGTAACCCCAAGCACTCTCAGAGCAGCAGCGTCTAGGAAAGACATTCAGGTTCCACTTGGGTAGGTGATAATCTCAGGGTCACCCAGCAAGAAGTAGCAGAGCCTAAGCTGAGAACCCAAGGGCCCCAGTTCCGAGTTCAGAGACACCCCTGCAACTTCCTGACAAATAGGCACAAGCAAGACAAAGGCCCCTGTGGCTGTGGCAGTATGCCCCATCTGCAGGCAGAGCTCCTCATATCTAGCTGAACTTTCCTTCTGTAGTTAACACAGGGGAGAAAAGGAGAAAAAACTGTGAAGAATGAGAAATAAGTGCTACTGAGAAAGAGCAGAAACAGAAACAAAGCGATAGTCAGCGAGGGGGCGGGAGCGCGGAGAGGAGCGTGAGAATGCAGACAGGAGAGGGAGACCTTTTGTACTTGCTCAATTCAGAAAGGCCATGTTGTACTGCAGGACAGAAGCAGCCCAAACCAGCTTCATATGCCAAGAAATGCCACTACAGACACCCTCCTCACAGCGGGTGTGTCCTCCTGCAGGAGAATGCAAGGACAACCAGACTTCGTGTGGCTCCCCTGGCTTCTGAATCATGGGCTTACCAGGTCCCTGCCTGCAGTTGTACAGCCTACACAGTGCCTGGCACATTGTTAACTCCCAGAAGAGTTTTGTCCAATAGAATTGCACAGAGTCTGGCTACTATTGTTAGCAAGATTTGATGCTTTCACTTCTCTGCCTCAGTTTATCATCAGTAAAATGGGAACAATGATAGTACCCCCCTTGACAGGACTGTCCTAAAGGTAATATATGACATGTACATAAGGCATATAGCACATAGCACATTGTCTGGCCACCAGTGGGTGCTCCATACTGGATGATGGTTACTGTTAGAATTAATGTTGGCAGCAAATGAAGTCATGTCACTATCTACTATAATTACACTATCTACTGTCTAGCCCTGTTTACTCATTTTACAGATGAGGAATTGAGGCCCAGAGGATAGGGGCTTATCCAAAGTCACTCAGTGTTTTTGCAAGGAGGGAAATAGCCAAGTTACCTACTGCTTCCTAGTGCAATATTAACATAGGGTGGAGTTTAAGCCTCCAATCCCTCTCTAGGAAGGTAGAGGTTTGAAGATGATTCAGAGTCAAGGCCAAATAATTTTCATTGAAAGCCTACTATGTGCTAGACATTTTCACAAGTACTATTTCACTGATGCTTTAGCATAAGCCTGTAAAAAGCAGGATTTAATATTAAGTCCAATTTGCAGTTGAGGAAACTGAGGATTGGAAATATTAAATTATAAAGCTACCCAGTCAACCATCCAGTAAGTGTTGGAACAAAGATTCCTATCCAGGTCTATCTCACTCTGCAGCCCATGATCTCTAAGAATCGTTACAGCAGGAGACAAAAAAGCCAGACCTAACTGCTGAAGAATAGTCACTATTGCTTTTGCTCCCAATGACAAGTAGAATTCAAAGTTCAAGAAGCCAGGAAAGTATTATGGAGTCATCATATCAATGAAATGGCCTCACCTAGACTCCTAATTTCAGGGCCAAACTTGTCTGCAGTCTGACCTAACCTCTGCAGCCCCCCACCACCATCACTAGCCACACATGCCTTAGACCAATGGGCAATTGCCTAGCATCAGGACCACTGCCCAGCTCCTACCTGGTCTCCTTTTTTCACTCTCTCACCCCTATAGTGTATTCTCCACTTGACACCCAGAATGATCTTTTCAAAACATACATCAAGTGATACTATCCCCCTGTGTAAACCTGCCAATGGTCCCCGCTCTCTTAGAGTACATGTTGAATTCTTTGTCATGGCTCCAAGGTCCTACATGGTTTGGCCTCTCCCTGCCTCTCTGACTACCTCCTTCTCCCCTGTGCTTGACACTTAGACCACATACCTTTCTTTGGATCATCTCACAGAACCCACTCTCTCCTGTCTCGGGGTGCCAGATAGTCCACTGCCTGGAAAGTTCCTCCTCCCACTTCTTCACGGGGCTGCTTCTCCTTGTCAGACATCCCTTCCACAAACAGTTCTTCCCTGATCACCTATGAGAACAGCAGCCCTCACTCCATCCCTCCCCATTACATCGCCTCTTTCTTTTTCTGCATAGCACTTCTCACTAACTAAAAGCATCTTGTCTGTTTGTCTACTTATTTACTTTCTGTCTCTCTCTGGTCAGCAGATGGTAAGCTCCTACTTACAACCTTATGAAATGGATGTGAATAAGAGATTCTAATAGTGGCTGGCTTCTAGGAAGAGGAAGAACACAGTTGCTGGTCCTCATCACATAATCATGGCGAGGGGAGATGAGGGCTACTATCTACAGAGAGAAGAAAGACTTACTTCCCTCTGTCTTCCATGGATGGGGGAGGATACTATTTTTAAGACTGTTTAGCAGAGACACAGAGCAGGAAGGAAGCCATCAACTGTCTACTCTGGGTGATAGTCACCCTGACAGCAGCTGCTCTCGATACATTTTCTGAATGCTAACGTGGGTTCACACAGGGATCCAGATCCCAAATTTGACAAGAATCGTACTCATGCCCTGAACCATCAACTGACATAGCTCAGGGCAAAACAGCACCCACAGAACCTGAAGTTAAGAATAGAGGGTTGAACCTAACAGCTGTGCATCTGCGCATACACCCTGCAACAAGACAGGAGGTGATTAGTACCAAAGAGAGAGTCATCACAAAGCCTATGTCCCTGCTCCCCTGCTCACCCCACCCCCACTATTATTTTGCAGGCCTTTGCTGATAAATAGGACTTTAACTGTGAAGTGCCGCGCTTTCCTTTGGAAGTCAAGGCAGCTAACATAAAGGATAATCGAAATAGCACAATTCCTTTAATGGTGGTTCTAAGTCAGCTGTTCACTGGAGATGCTTTCAGCCACAGAGCAAGGTTAAACACTCTTCAAGTCAAAGTTTTATGATTGCTCAACACTGCATGGGAGAGAGACAGTGACCAAGTAGCTTCATCCATTGAAGGCTTTCTAGGAGCCTGGCTTTCTAGGAACCAGGTAGTAGAATTGCACCACCTCTCAATCTTAGGGTCACTGCAGAATAAGAGCAGTGGTGTCCCCATTTTACAGATGAAGAAAAAGACCCTCAGAGAGGTCAACAAATTTACCCAGGTACACCTGGCTCTAGGGCCCATGAATTTTTTACTATGCCTGCACTCACACTACCATGCCACGCCCCCCCCCCTCCCCGCCCCACTCCAACCCCTGTCTTAGTCCATTTGGCTGCTATCACAACATGCCTCAGACTGGGTAGTTTATAAACAACAAATTTATTTCTCACTGTTTGGAGGATGGAAGTCCAAGATTAGGTGCAAGAATGGTTGGGTGAGGGTTCTCTTCAGGGTCTTGGACTCCTCACTGTGTCCTTACATGGTAGAAGGCCTAGGGAACTCTCTGGAGCCTTTTGTAAGAGCACTAATCTGGTTCATAAGGGTGAAACTCTCAAGGCTTAAGCACTTCCAAAAGCCCCACCTATTAATTCCATCACCTTTGCGGATTAAGATTTCAAGATGAATGTTGGGGGGGGGGGGGGCAGGCACAAACATTCAGATCATAGCATCCCCCAAACTTCTAAGAGCCCACCCTGATCTTGCAGTCACAGCTGCTAAGATCCTACAAAACCCAAAAGCAATGGCGAGATGAAAGAACTCAGCAGTTAAGGAAGTGTCCCCTTTGTCTGAGCAGGGCACCTTCGTAGCTCTTTCCTACCTTATTCACAGCTTCTCCCCCCCCCTCCCCCCAGAGCAGTGCTTTACCCAAAATAACTCTATGACAGGCTAAAACAGAAAAGGAGCACGATGAGATGTGGCAAGTTACCCAAAGGGATTTCCTCCTGGACTCACACTCTCCAAGACATTGAATTTGCCTTCAGGTAAAATACAAAGATACGTAGACTTAAGAAAAAGGGGGAACTGGGGTGGGAGGCCGCCCTTGCTGTGCTGACAGGCCCAAGCTAAGTACCACCAGATCTTGAATATGAAGCTTTTGCTGAGCATTTCTAAGTCAACCAAAAAAGTGATAATTTCCATAGAAGCAAACAAAAGTGCCTCAAAGGCCATCAGAGCAGTGGCTGTCCTGAGTCTATAACTTGGCCAGAACATTGCCTTATGATCTCATGCACTCCTTCATGCCTTCATCCAGCAAATGGGTCCTCAGGACCTATTCTGTGCAAAGCATCTGCCAATGAAGAAGAAAATAATCTACAACTCCTTTCCCCAGAGAGCCCCTTCTAGTAAGGGAGACAAGTAAACACACCTTATATAGAGCTGGGTAAACAGTAAAAGGAGGAATACTGGAGGAACAGTCTAAGAAAGAAAGATAAGACCAACTCTTCTTGAGCTGGCTTTTAGATGACAAACAGGTCTCCATCAGAGATATGAGCCCCAGAAGAGGATCCCAGTAGAGAGATCAATATGCAAAGGTATGGACATAAGAACAGGTTGACTCCAGGGTGGAAATGATTCCAGGTGTGAAAAGAGCTGGGGTGAGGAATGGGGAGGGAGGTCACCACAGGGTAAAATTAATACTTTTCTACCCATTTCCATGTTACCCAGTGATGCACTGAAATGGATATGAGCAGGAAGGGAAATTCGCACAAGCCCACAGGGGACCACACTACTCTCCCCAACTCTGCTAAGTGGATTTTCATCATCCTTGGATCCCTCTCCATTTATATGAGAAACTGGTCCTTGGGCAGGTACATGACTAATGAGGTGCTCTATTCTACCAGTGCCTCATCAGAAAGAAAGGTAAGAGAGACATCACAGTGAATCTGTTTCCCAAACAAAGCCATGGGGAGTGGAGTCTGAAGAAGGAAACTGCCCATTGTTACATCAGGCAGTAGGCATCTGCCTGGGCAGCAGCTCTTTTAAGTGCTACCTGTATACCTTGGGAAATGTAGGAAAATCTCTTCTCTCAGTTTTCTCATCTGTAAAATGGGGAGAATGCTTATTGCAAATGGTTATTAAAATCATACCAGACTTGCCCTAACTGGCTTGGCTCAGTGGATAGAGCATCAGCCTGCAGATTGAAGGGTCCAAGGTTTGATTCCAGTCAAGGGCATGTACGTTGGTTGCGGGCACATCCCCAGTAGGGGGTATGCAGAAGGCAGCTGATTGATGTTTCTCTCTCATCGATGTTTCTAACTCTCTATCCCTCTCCCTTCATCTTTGTAAAAAATCAATAAAATATCTTAAAAATAAATAAATAAAATAAAATCACACCAGACTTATCATGCAAAAGTCTATTGCCCTGTCTGACACATAACATTTCCTTGTTATTCATGTTAATTACCATTCCCTTCTCCTTAATTAAACAGCATTCATGATCATGGCCGTGGAAGGCAATATTGCCAATTTCTCCCATTATTCCTAATAAATGATCCACAACATATGTGCAGTATGTTACAGTTTTAAAAGCACTTTAACATCTGTTAGCTGATCAGTGAACCCAGCAACCTTCTGGTTAGATTAAGGGCTATGTCAGTGATGCAGGTGAAGAAACAAGGGGCTTTCCCAAATAAAAGCTTATCCTCGGCAGGTGGCTGAGGATAAGCTTGCAAGCTCATCGTTTGTCTCCAAAGCCCAATCCCTTCCTTTTGACCACATGGCATTGCCTCTCTGAGTTCTCTTCCAGGAAAACGGAAGACATTAACATGGCAGCCATTAGCAACCAAGCCCACCCTCCTAAATGCAATACTAGTAATAATCTCTTACAAATTAAGTGGAACTTCTCCTATGGTATGGCAGGTGTTTTTGCCAAAGCTCCCCGTCCATGTAGAAATTCGATGGAAAGAGACCAGGTCTCATTCATGCCTGCAACCCAACCCAAAGTGCCGGCCACTGCTCCTGCTGTATCAGACAAACTCAATAGTGTTTGCTGGATGAATGGATGGGTTTTGTGAGCACTTAGTAATTTGCGAAGTCCTACATCCTTCATCTTATTTGATTTTCCAAAAAGCCCTGGAACATAAAGGAAAGCTGATATCATCATCTGCATTTAACAGAGCATGATATGCAGCTCACACCCAGGCTGCTGTTGGCTCCTTTCTTTTAAGAATTATAATGGGCTCACACGCCCTCTTGGGAACCCAGCTAAATTCCGCACACTGCTGCCGGCCCCGCCATGCAAGTCTGCTTAAAAGCCAAGAGAGTGTTTTGTTATTATCTTTCATAGCTTACAAAATTCATCAAATTGTGAAAAACTGTGATAATTAGACCAAAAAAGAGAAAAAAGCTGATGCTGAACCATTCAACCTGGAATAACTGTTACATTCCTATTCTTTCCTTTTCTCGTTTCCTTTTGGTCTCCATTGTCTATGGTGTGGAGTATTCATCTTCCTCCACAAAACGAATCCACCTCTTAGAGAACAGAAAGACTGTCAGGGTCATGGCACCTGGCCCTCCATGTGAACCCAGGGGCTTCACAGCACACAGCTCTACCCGAATGGCCTCCACCACCAGTTTCCCCTGTGGTCCTGGGAGGGCTCTTTCCCAAAGTGAAGTCAGCTGATGCAGCTCCCTTACACTGGACTTCCCAGCACATCGTGCCAAACTTGCTTAACCCCGCTCTCAGGGTATCCAAAATCTATATTCTACTTACCTTTGTAGCCTCATCTCCCAAATCCCCTCTCCATGTGTCCTGCATTCTACTAGAGTATAGAATAATCCATGATTCCCTAAACATCTCTGCACCTCCCCACACCGCCCATCCCATCTCCACTATAAGGGTGAAGGCCCCACTTCTAAAATCCCTCCCCCATTTCAAGAGCTTTCCTGTGAAACCTCCCCTAGTTCCCATTGGCAATTCATTCAACAAATATTTAGTAAGAAACTCCTGAATGCTCCAAAAACTCAAGGAGCTCAATATCTATTGAGCATATGAGAACCAGCTAAGAGACAACACTACGAGGTGCTGCAATGCTTTCATTGCAAAGCAGTGGGCTGGCCACGGAAGGGAATGCAGGAGAGTCTATTCTGGCCATAATGGCACTGCACCCTAGGCATCAAGAGGGGAGGGAAACAGTGCCGGACCCAGCTTGAAACAGACAGAAGTCCTGTGCCATGAAGTTCATTCATTCATTCAGCAAACATGCCTGAATCTGTGCACAGCACTGTGCTAGGAATACAGAAATGAAGTGATGTGTTTCCTGCCCTAAGGAGTGTACCATCTAACAGGAGAGACAGAGGTATATCCACAGGGCTCCACCACAGTGAGAAACACTGTACAGGTGCTGGGGACTACAGGAGAAGGACTGGCTCCACCTAGCTGAGTACAGCAAAGCTCCAGAAAAGGGTGGCATTTGTCAGAACTCTAAAAAGGAGCAGGAGTTTACCAGGTGGAGAAGAAAAGGGGAGGGAAAGGGAGGAAGGGGAAGGACAGGAGAGGGGAGTGGAAGGAAGGGGAGGGGAGGGGAGAGAGAGAAAGAACATAGTATCAGTCAGTCCAGTCAGGAGAAAATATTTCAGTTATCTTATCTAATAAAAGACCAATATGCAAATTGAGCATCACTCCAACACACAAGATGGCCATCCCCATGTGGTCAAAGATGGCCACCCCCATGTGGACACAAGATGGCCACCACAAGATGGCCCGCAGGGGAGGGCAGTTGTGGGTGATCAGGCCAGCAGGGGAAGGCAGTTAGGAGGGACCAGGCCTGCAGGTGAGGGAAGTTGGGGGAAACCAAGCCTGCAGGAGATGGCAGTTGAGGGGGGCTAGGCCTGCAGGGAAGGACAGTTGGGGGCAACCAGGCCTGTAGGGGAGGGCAGTTTAGGGGGACAAGGCCAGCAGGGGAGAGCAGTTAGGGGCAAACAGGTTGGCAGGCGAGGGCAGTTAGGGGTGACCAGGCCGGCAGGGGAGCAAAGTTGTGGGGGGACCAGGCCTGCAGGGGAAGGTAGTTGGGGGCAACCAGGCCTGCAGGGGAGGGCAGTTTGGGGGAACCAGGCCTACGGAGGAGGACAGCTGGGGGGGGGGGGCAGGCCAGCAGGGAAGGGCAGTTAGGGGCGACCAGGCTGGCAAGGGAAGGCAGTTAGGGATTACCAGGCCAGCAGGAGAGGGCAGTTGGGGGTGACCAGGCCTGCAGGGGAGGGAAGTTAGGGGCAATCGGGCCACCAGGGGAACAGTTAGGCATTGATCAGGCTGTCAGGGGAGTAGTTAGGGGATGATCAGGCTGGCAGGCAGAAGCGGTAGGGGCAATCAGGCAGACAGGCAGGTGAGCAGTTGGGAGCCAGCAGTCTTGGATTGTGAGAGGGATGTTCGACTGCCCATTTAGGCCTGATCCCACTGTAATAGGGCCTAAATGGGCAGTCAGACATCCCTTGAGGGATCCCAGATTGGAGAGGGTGCAGGCTGGACTGAGGGACACACACCCCCAATCCCCCCCGCACGAATTTCGTGCACCGGGCCTCTAGTTTTAACATAGAAACTTTAATACAAAAAAAAAGGTTTCGTTTCAAAATTATTAACTGTGTAACTGAAAGATGAAAAGGAAAGCTAAGGCATCATCAAGCTACCACCTCTAGAGCTGAAGAAACAAAGGAAGCCCATCTTTAGTATGTGGTGGTGTGGCTGAACTCCGAGGAGGTGCACTCACTGGGGGCTGGGTCTTTGAGCCCAGACTTCTGAGCACAGGGCTCTGGCAAGCTGGTGCTCATGTCTCCTGACTGAGGCCTGACTGAGCTGGTCCTGCAGGCCTGGGTTCAGCTGTTGCCACAAGAAGAAACTGCACTGCCGAAGTGAAGAAGTGTCTGTACTAAGATCCTGGGCCAGGGGTTCTAAACCCAGAGTGATGTGGGCAATGTCTGCAGACATTCCTAATCATCGCTGCTGTACTTCAGCAGGTAGAGGGCAGGGATGCTGTTAAACATCCCACAACACAAAAGACAGCAGCCCTCCCCCCAAAAAAGAAGTACCACGTCCAAAACTGCCAACGGTGCTGCCCTGGAGAAACCTGTTCTAGGTGAACACTGAGAGTAACAGGATGCGTTAACCTAGAACAGGAACACACAAGGAACAAGCCCAATCTTTCCCCATCCAGACATGGCCTGGGGCATCTCCAGCACCCCCTATTGGCAGGGGCTAAGAAGGAGCCAGTGGGTAGAGCAGAAATGTGCATTTGTCTCAGCCCCAGGGTCACGAAGCTAAGTACAGAGGATGGGTTTGTAGCTGAGTGCCGAACAAATTAACAACTGGCACAAGCAGTGCAGGTCGGGTTCTCTGAACAAGCAGACATGATGGCAGGTGCAGGAGTAGCTCTGAGGGGAAGGGTTGGCAGCCACAAGTGCTTACAGCAATGCCCAGCTCGCTGAAGGTGCTCAGGTCAGGGTGGGACTCAGCATGCATTTATTCAGTGAGTGGCTTCAAGATGAAAGAGTCCCAACTAGAACTTCTTGCAAACCAATACTCCTGGTGGCATCTGAAATTCTTCCACTTGGGAATGAACACAATGCCTCCTGGCGGGGACCTTTCTTCTGTCCACGAATTTGGCATTTTGCTATTTGTCTGTTGTCTTATGAAAAATAGAATACTTCTTGAAATTCAGTTCTCAGAGTTTGTCAAAGGCGCTAGAGTCCTTTCCATAACAATGTTTTACACAAATTGAGTTGTGTGTCTTTTGCACATCAATAGTATCTTGGAGATTTTTGCATAATATTAATAAATATTTATTTAGTGCTTGTTATAGCACACGTTATCACTCTTGCCTCACTTTATCTGGCACCTTCTTCTCCACTTTTGGGTAAGAAAATTGAGGCTCAAATGAGATGAAGTGATTGGTCCCAAGTAAAGCCTTAAGTGGGAGAATGACATTAGAATCCACTTAGGTGACAGAAGAGTGGCTTGTAAGTGGCTTTGAGGTGGCTGATATTATTGTGGCCCTTAGCCCTTCCCACTCTGGGCATGTTTCAAGTGCAGCTAGGTTCTCATGGCATGCTAAATCCTCTCATTTTTCCTCCCATGCCTTCTACCTCCAACACCGTCAGGATGTTGGTTTTCTACCAAGGAACCTTAGTCAGATGTGAAAGACAGGAGTTAATAAATGGGCTCAAGGTATGTGGTGTCATAAAGACAGGGCAGAGACCCCCATCCTGAGAGGTAGGGAAGCCTTTTGGAATGAGGTGAGCCCTGAAGGGGAAGGAGGGAACAGATGAAGGAGATGGCAGGCTGGGCAGGAAGGAACAGCATGTGCAAAGTGCAGAGGTTAAGAAAGAACATGATACATTAAGGGTCTGCAAGTTGACTGTGGAAGAAGAGTAGACTGAAAAGAAAACTATGTTGCAAGAGGAAGACTGGAGTGATCAGTGCAAGCCAGAACAACAAGGAATTTGTACCCTATGTGCAGAAACTTGCACTTGATAATGGTACTCGCTAATTATGTAAACACAGCCATTTATCTTCTTTGAGTTTCGGTCTCCACTGTGTAAAATGGTAGTAACAGCATCTGTTCTGACTATCAAACTGGGTCTGAGTTGTTCAAATAAAATACAGGCATACACGCGGCAAACACACACACACACACACACACACACACACACACACAGAGTCACAAGGCGATTTGCTTAAGAAATTCACACATTATCACTATGGCATCCCAAGTCGGCTACAGAAAACAAGCAGCAGCCTTCTCTCTCCTCCTGCTTCCCTCAACCCCTGTGGAGGAAAAGCCCCCTTTGGAAAAGAAAGACTCTCAATAGTCCTTTGCCAAAGCTTTCTCAAGCAATAATCCATAATGCAATCTTCCTGAAAATTGTATTTCAGCCTCCCTCTGCTAAAACTGTAAACACGTGCGACTTCAGCCTCGGAATGGCCTCTGTGCCTTCCCGCCCCCATGTGCGCCTTCCTCCGTGGCTGTCCTCTCCATGGGTGCCAGCCTGTGTGAGGTCGTGGTAATTTTGTGAACACTGCGCTCTCGGAGGCCGTGCTGAGGTCTGCGGGAGGCACCGGCAGCTGACAGCAGGCCCAGGCTGCTTTGTGAAGATCTGTGGCTTCCTCCTCTATGCTTCACTGGGTTCGAGCCACTGCATTCGGGTGACAGGACCCAGGAGGTGTGGCCCAGGCCCCATAAGCCTTATCTGAGTGCTTTGTAAAGAAGGTGGCGGTTGAAATGAGGGTGTCCTGGGCACAGAGAATTGGCAGAGGGAGGAAGACAAGCCACAGACCCAGAGCTCAGTCATCGAAACCACAGGAACTCTGAGTTGCCAGATTCCAGAACCAAATCTGGGACCCCTTAAAAATCACCAGGGTTAATGGTTTACATCATTTTTCACCCCATGGTCTTTCTACCACATTGCAATAGCTCCCTTCCCAAATGATGTTTACACTGCTCAGGAATGACTCTGCAAACACTGAGGAATGGGTATTAAATGCCTATTCTGAGCTGACACTATGGGCACTGGGGCAGTGATGAACAAGGCACGACTTTGCATGCATGGAACTAACACTAGGTAAGGAATCCGTTGGGCAGTCAGCTGCTGATCAGTCTCGATTGAAAGAAGCTGCTAAGAGACAACGGCCCACAAGGGGTTAAACGAAAAGCCACATCCTGCCAGGGCCAGTATTCAAAAGGGTTCACCCTCCATCTCTTTTTGCCTTCACTGTCCTCTCCATTTGCATGAGGAAAGCCAAAGCCTCTTACCAACCACCCCTAACCTGAGCCACAGAGGCAAGCAGAGCTCAGATTATCCATTTAATTCCCCAGCCTATGAGAGGGCCTTTACCCATTGTCTGTGTCTTAGCCAAGCATAATGGATTAGCTCAAAGCCAGGGGAGAGGCATGAATACTGTGTTTAGAAGGAAAGCTATCCAGCAGAAATATGAACTCAGAGGATGAATTTATAAAAGAGAAATGTCGAGTGAGGTTATAGGCAACTCCTGTGAGTCCCGAGGGTCAGGCCTGGGCTGTCCACGGCCGCGACTCTCAGCCCACATCTCGGATGGTCCCTGTGCTCTACCCAAGGTTGCCCAACCCCCAAGCTCACCCTAGACCAGGGTCATCCATCACCCAGGGGATAAGGTGAGGCTGGAGGGAGAGAGGGAGGACAGCAAGTCAGGTTGCACAAGGCCAAAAGAAAAATCTATTTCAGCCCTGTTTCCTTAGAAACCCCCACAAGCTGAGAATGGAAAAGCAGTCACACAGTCAGGCAGGAGGGCTACTTCTGATTCCTCATCAAAGATCACACCCCGGAAGGAGGAGGAAGACATTGTTAAGCAGCTGAGTCTTTCAGGCAAGGCTCGAGAAAGCAGCCTCCTGCAGAAAAAGCTGGACTGGGTCCCGAAGCCAGGCATCCACAGACACAATAAGCAAGTCAAAGCGAGGACACGTCAGTGAGAAGCCTGAGGAGGAAGCAAGAGGAAGAAAATATTCTAATGGAATATTCAGATAAAATGAGAGCTCCCACAGAATAACCACAAAATACTACATGACTTTCAGTGCAAAACTGGGAACAGGGCTGACTGAATCTCATCTGAGGCATGGTAAGCTCTTGCCCTTGCTACAAAGCTCCATCTCTGTCACCAGAACTGGTTCTCGACTCCTCAATCGCTGTGTGACTTGAGGCAAGTTACTTAACTTCTCTGAACATTATCTGTGAAAGGAAGGTAATAGACCCTCCCACAGGAAAGTGTGAAGAATTTAGTGAGATAATACAAGAAAAACACTTAACACAGTTTCTGGCTCACTCTAAGGACCCGTTCTTTTCTTCCACAGAAAAGAATGAACTGTGTACATGCACAAGCTGGAATGAAGCCCATACAAGTCATAGTGACCAAAAAGAGCCAGAGACAATTACTGTGTCATTCCACATAGGAGGTGCAAGAATAGTCCAAACTAAATGGTGGTCAGAATACTGCATGCCTCTGTGGGTGTGGACTAGGCAGGGGCATGTGTGAAACTGCTAAGATGTTGGACATGTTCTATACATTAATCTGGTGATCATGTTTGTTCCCGGGAGTTGGGAATGCTTTCTGCAGAGAACACAAGGGCCTGGACCGTGCATTTTGGGCAACAAGAACAGCATGCTTGAGAATCACAGAAGTTTAAAGCTACAAGGCACTTAAGAAAATGATGGCCTAGCTGGAGTATAAAACAAGTAGTGGGGATTCATGGAAGGCAGGCAATAGTAAAAGCTAACATTTATTGAATAGCTACTGAGTGCACTATTCTCAGCAATTACAGATGTATATAAATTCATTCATCTTCTCAGTAATTGCACAAGTAAATATAATCAGCCTCCCCATTTCACAGAGGAGAAAACTGAAAAGGTTAAGTAACTTGCTCAAGGTCACTCAGCTAGTAATTTGTGAAACTAGGCTATGAACTCCTCCCCCAGTGCCTTAGCCACTGAGAGTCTGGAGGCCAGGTTCAAGACTGTTGACTTTACCATCTGGCCGCAGGGATATCCTTATGGCTTTTAAGCTGGGAAGTGACATACGGGTTTATATTTTAGAAAGACTGGGCTGGCTATAATGTAGAATGTGATTTGAGGGTTACAGAACCAAAAGCATGATGACCAGGAGGAGGCACCATGGTGGGAGGAAGAGGGGCTGAGGATATGATAGTAGGAGAGATCAGTGGGTAGAGGCAAGCTGGCATGGTTACATAAGGGGAAGACGTAATGGCGCTTTGTGACAGCCAGGACAGAGGGCCTAACAGAGAGGAGGGCGTAAAGGATGATCTGTCAAAGTGCACATTCAGTCTTGACAGGCAGATCCCACCCTTAAAGTAATGAGACAAGGATTGTCTTATCATGGCAAAGAGAGACTGAGGACACTCTTATCAAGTCTTTGAGCTCAGGGGTGTGAATTCAGAAGGCTGATCCAAATAATAACCATCCTGAAGCAGGCTATCAGCCCAACAATGATGCTGTTGTCCCTTTCCCTCCCTCTCTCCCTCCCTCCCTCCTCCCTCCCTCCCTTTCTTCCTTCCTTCTTTTTTTCCTTCCATCTCTCCATCCTTCCTTCCTTTTCCTTCTTTCTTTTTTTAAATTTATCTTTATTGTTGAAAGTATTACAGGTGTCTCCCCTTTCCCCCCATTGACCCCTCCTCCCCACTCCCGCCCCCCGCCACAGGCCTTCAGCACACTATTGTCTGTGTCCAGGGGTTATACATATATGCATATAAGTTCTTTAGTTAATCTCAGTTTCTTTTCTTGTAAAATAACAAATGTACATGCACAAAATTCAAGCGATACAGAAAATCACAAAGAGAATGAAAGTTGCCTAAAATCCCACCACCATTCCCACTTGGTGAAGGCTTTCAAGGCATCCCTGCCACACAGCAGAGGTTTACCACACATGTATATATGCACTGATGCTCTTTGTTTTATTTTGGAAACTTGCTTTCTTACTTATGCTATGATGGAACTATTTCTGAGTCAATGACTGTGGAGCTAAGTCATCACGTTTGGTGGCCTGGAGGCACTCCACTGCCTGCATGCATCACATTTACCGTGGGTTCCAGTGATGGCCAGGTAAGCAGATGGGCAAATCCTCTCCCTCCGAAATATCTCTAAAGCTGGACAAAATTAATAAATCAACTGTTTTAAGCACTCTGGAAATCGACAACAGCATGTAACAATCTGATAAACATTTATGCTTGGAAATCTGCTGAACTTTGGGTCACAACAGTGGGAATTGGTTGCATTCTTGCCTGGGTCTGCCCCAGTCCCACCACTCCTAGGATTCTAGCAGGACAGGGCAGGTGCAAAGACTAGCAGCACCTCTGCCAGGGAGAAAGGGGCTCCCTGTGCTTGAGGAGGTGGGAGATTCCCTCACATGGGTGTTTTTAGTAAAAGCGATGACTCTTGAGGTAGCCAGCAAGGACAGCCAATGGCTCCACGAGGTTGCAGTCATGGTTGAGATAGGCATATCCCTGGCTGAGACTGATCAGGTGGCCCAACTACTCACACACTCCTATACATGTAGGTCTCAGGGGAGGGCACAGTGGGAAGTCAAAACCAGGGCAGCTTTGAAAAATACCTGAACTTTAAGTGTATCTCTCCACATACAGTTCCAAGGAAGCCTTCTGAGCTTGAAGTGTTTGCACACAACCTCTGCCAAGTCACTGGATGACCACAAGCTACGCAACACAGGGCAACTTTTAGGCTTAAAAATAAAAACATTTAAAAAATGAGTACAGACATCAGCGGCTATACCCTCTGGGAAAAAGAAGATAGATTTAGCCCATGCGAGTTACTAAACAAAGAAGCAAACAATAGACAAAAAAAAAATCAGACTTGCTAAAATATAATATCTAAAATGTCCAGATTTCAACAAAAATATCGTAAGACAAGCAAAGCAACAGGAAAGTAGAACCCAGACTTGGGGAGAAAGAGCAGTCAATAGAAACTGTCTTTGAGAGACCCAGATGTTGGATTAAGCATAACATGACTTATAGTCCAAGAATTAACAAATTTCAAAACTTTGCAACACATCTATAAGCAACAGTGAGTAGAAATAACTAATTACTACCACTTAATTTCTTCTGTAGTTTGCAAAGTTGACTTGGAAGAGATTGAAATTGGAGGTGAATGTGTCTAAGCGACACAGGAAAAGAGAGAATGGGCAGAAAAAAATATTTGAAGAAATATTGCCCCAAATTTGCCAAATTGGTGAAAAGCTACAAACATCAAGCATTAGAAGCTTAATCTATAAGATTTAAGAAGCTTAATGAATGCCAAGTAAGACAAATACAAAATAGATCCCCACCTACATGTATCATCAAACTGTTCAATGGCAAAGACAAGTAGTAAGAGAAAATCTATTATGAGCATCCTGCATGCTAGACATGTATTATATTTCCCATATTTTGTTATAAGCAATGCTGGAATGAACATTTGTCTGGTTATACCCACAAGGATAAATTCCTTAGGGGGAATTATTGAGCCAAAATGTATCTTCACTAAATGATCCTCCTTGCCCTCTGACCCAGGGTTAGTCCTCTTAAGTGTTACTGTTATTCTCTCTACCTTGACTTTTAAGTCTCAGATGTGTGCTGTTCCCTCTTCTTGGTGCTCTCCACCTCATCCATTCTTCCTTAGATAAATACTTCTAGTCCTTCAAGTCTCAGCTTAGATATTTTCCTGGGGTAAACTTCCCTGATCACTCAACCAAAAGCAGAGCCCACCTACCCCCAATTTCCTCTCTCATAGAATCCTGATTATTTCCTCTTTAGCTTTTACCACATTATGCAATGGCAGTCCATTCTGATTCATGTTTAATGCCTCTCTACACCCATGAAGACAGAGACATTGTCATTCCTGTTCACCCAAGATTGCAAACTACTTAGGTCAACTCATCCATACTCAAGGGCTGGGTCCCTCATTGTGCCCCTGCTATGTAGAACTCAATGCACCCCTGAAAGATCTGAGATAAGAGCAGGATTCCCATGACCACAACCAACATGAGAGCCTGTTACTTACTTGTTAGAGCACAGCTGCACATGCGTGCCAGAGTGGGCTTATGAATGGACATCAGCATACATGTGTGTTTCCTCTTGGTGTCTGCATGTGATGGCACAACCCACTACTAGATGAGGGCTTCATTTCTGTCACTTGTTTTATAAAGTGAAAATGGGACTCTCTGAAGAGGTATATTAAGCATCATAAAAAGGACAATTTTACTCTCATTGCTGATGAAGGTGTAGTAAGCAAAGTTCACACTCGTCCCCCCTGCAGAGGGATGATGGTGATGATGATGATGACAATGACAATATCAGCTAGCACTTATCAGGCTACCATGCACCAAGGATACTCCATTTAAAACTGGGTGTGTTTCTCACAAAAGCCCTACCTGTGAAAAAACCTGAAGGCCCCCCTTCCCATCATCCACCTCTCTCCATCAGTTTGCCATATGATTCCTGTAAATCTCACCAATTCTCTGCACATCAATTTACCAATCTGCTCTCACTCCCTCTACTTGACAGGAGCACTGAAGAAGCCATCTGATAACATCTACAAAAAGGCTGTGAGCTTCCCAGATGCAAGTACATAGAACAGAGTATGCATGTTGAATGTTATTAAAGTTGCTTATCTACCTCCAAGTGACACTCTCATATAAGTGGTCAGATAATGCTAAGCATTCTTTCTTATTCTTTAACTTGGTATTAAGAAATCTACTTGCCTACAGCTATAAACCATGTTCACCAGCATCAGTTTTATTAGAAATAAAGACATTTTTTTAAATGCAACATGTTCTTTTTCTACATAAACTAATCTCAGGATTAATTAGATTGGATGTCATGTGACAAAGCATTCCCCATACTTGGAACTAGAACCCCAACTCCTGAATCAAAGCTCTCTCAACTAGAACACTCTGTCTCCTAGTCAAGTCTTTTACTTTGAACTAGAGGCCCAGTGCATGAAATTCATGCATGAGGGGGGAGGGTCCCTCAGCCCAGCTTGCATCCTCTCTAATCTGGGACCCCTTGGGGGATGTCCGACTGCCGGTTTAGGATCAGGCCTAAACCGGCAGTCGGACATCTCTCTCGCAATCCGGGACTGCTGGTTCCTAACAACTTGCCTGCCTGCCTGCCTGCCTGCCTGATCACCACTAACCCCTCTGCCTGCCTGCCTGAGCACCCTTAACTGCCTCTGCCTGCTGGCCTGATCACCCCTACCTTTCCACCCTGCCAGCCTGATTGCCCATACCTTACCTCCCTGCCAGCCTGATCGCCCCTACCTTGCCTCCCTGCCAACCTGATTGACCCTAACTACCTCTGCCTCGGTCCCCAGCCTAAGCCACAGTCTGGCCTCCCTCTGGTGGATCAGGGGAAGGCGCTGCCCCCATTACCCCACTGCTGCTGCCACTGCTGGCCTGAGCCTGGGCCCTTCACAGCCATGTCTCAGCCCTTCACAGCCACCCTTGGCTGCCTGAGCCTGGGACCTTCACAGCTGCCCACGGTTACTTGAGCCTGGGCTCTTTGCAGCCACACCTCGGCCCTTCACAGGTGCCCATGGCTGCCTGAGCCTGGGATCTTCACAGCCACCCACAGCTGCCTGCGCCTTGGCCCTTCGCAGCCTTACACCTGCTGCCGCCCACCTCTGGCCACCAGCCTTGCTGTGATCGGAGCCTGTGGGCCATGGGGGAGGGCCCAAGAGGTGCTCCATGCACCTCATGGTGACTGGTTGTTTGGTCATTGTGATCATCGCCTTTGGTCATTCCTCACTGCCCTCCCTGCCAGCGTGGTCACCCCACACTGTCTGCCTGTTTGGTCATCCATCCGGTCATGATGGCCCCTGGCTCTTTATATATATGAACCAGAGGCCCAGTGCACGAATTTGTACATGGGTGGGATCCAGCTGGCCTGCCCCAATGGGAGCCCATCGGGACAGGCTGGTGAGGGGAGGGGTCATGGGCAGTTGGCCGGCCAGCCCCACCCCCAATTGGGGTGTTGGGGGCTGACTGGGGGGCCAGGCCGGCAGAACAGGGAGTGATCAGGGCCGGGATCAGGCTGGTTGGCTGCCATAGTGCGCGTCATAGCCACTGGTCATGCTGGTCGTTCCAGTTGTTCTGCCATACTGGTCACTGGGCTTTTATATATATATATGATAATAACAACAGACAAAATAGAAAACTGAGGTGTTCCTGGTTTCTAAGTCCACTATTCAAATACATAGAAAACTACTTGGTATAAATGGCTTGAAACAGTCCCATCAGCTAAAAACAACACTGTCCTTTAATCCAATTTGATGTTCATTCCAACTGGCTGGAGCATGAAGTCTGAGAAATCACTGGTGGTTCCAAGCAGGTGCCAAGGTGAGCTCATGCTCTGGAGAAGGAAGTCCATGCTTTCTCTGGCTAGCAGATGTTTTGCTGGCTGACATTTAGCAAGGAGTCGACATTGTCCTTTGTTATTATGCCTAATGGATCTCAAAGAATAAATAAAAAGCCTTTTACTCGGGTTCAGAATGCATTTTGTTTCTCTGACATCGACATTGGTTGATTTCTTAAAATCTCAGGCCCAGGAACACATGGAAGAGAATTATATGATATGAATGAGTCTATAAGTACAGCCAAAGAGACTAGTCATTTTCAGCAGGAAGACGATCCGACTTTTCTCAAATCAGCCTGTGACACTGAGGAATGGGAAAGGCTCCTATGCCCTTCTTAGCTGGATAAATGCTCTTATCCTATATTCTGAGGTCAGGGGAGGGGGAATATCAGCTATCTTTTCTGTTCCCTAGTTATAAGGTAGGAGAAACCACTGCTGTTTTGATGAGAATTTCTATCTAAGCACCATATTCCAATCTTGGTCCAACTCATCAGTCTCAAAGCAGATCCATCTTACTGGTCTAAAATAAGAGAAGACACCAGGAGTAGAGGAGGTGGATAAAATGCCAGGGGATAACAGTTCCATTATCGGCAGGAATCTGGTTCTCAGTTGTGTGCCGAGGCAACTTACATAAAGGGCACCCTACACAGTACTTTCCTGAAATATCTCCAGAGCCTGCAGCAAATCCACACTGGGCAGCATCCTGCTGCCATGTCATGTGGCAACCACCCAGCCTGTCCTTCAAACCTACTGACAATTCAGGAGCCTAGAATGTCTTTCTTATTAGACAACTGGCCTGGATCTAAGGTCTTGTTTCACACTGGTTCCTGAGGCCTACCACAGCTTTTCTGAGGAATCTGAATCTTTAATGTATGACTTCCCTCTGCCAATACTCTAGCAACGTGGCTATGTGTTGGAACTGCAGCAACTCCTAAAGTTCAGACCACATTGGCTGCACCCCTCACTGTCCCAGCCAGCAGTACTGAATGCACCCAACCAGGTCATCTGCCAAGAGAGAGGGCAAGCTGTTGTGTTACAGAAAGAACGGAGCTCTTGCTACCTGGGGGACAGTGTTTGGGTGGTGCTGCTCTTGGACACCTGTATGACTTTGGGCACGTCATGAGGTTTCTCTGAAGCTCAGGCTGCTCACCTGTGAAGTGTGGCTAGAGTCCCTGCCCCTGAGTTTGTGTGGCAGAGACTGTGGATAACCTCATGCAGCACCCACTGAACCCCTTCCAACTTGCATTCTATTCGACAAGCACAACTACATTTCTGGCACTCTCTTCCAGCAAGGGTACAGTCATGAGACGTAACGTCCTCCACGTATGCACAGCCACACAAATGTCCAAACAAAGAGCAACTTGAGACGGTGGCCACAGTGAGAGCAGATCTGCTGACAACCAAAGTGGCAGGGACCTCTGGTTCTGGAGCAGCAGGGTAGAGTTTTGGCACTAGGGGCACTAAATTGCAGTAGATTTTCCACCAGAAAGACACTGTAGAGTGACCAGAAGCTTTGCCTGAGCCTGGTGTTTTGACAGTGGAACATCCAAGCCTGGCTTTCTAGAAAATCTATTTGTATCAGTTCTTTCTCTCTGTAAGAATTCTACATAACAAAGTGTGGCTCTTCCACAAAATACCACGGCCTGGGCAAGTCTATTTTGAAGAAGTGGCATTAGAAGAAGTTTAAGTTTAAAAAATTTGGCTCTCAAAAGAAATTTCAATGGTTGTACTGTTGATATTTGGCTCTGTTGACTAATGAGTTTGCCACTGCTTTAAGGGAAAAGGTATGTATGTAGAGGGAAAATATACTATGCGTAGGGTTGGGTCCTAGCCACAGTTTCAGGCAGCCATTGGAGGTCTTGGAATATAACCCCGTGGATAAGGAGGACTATTGTATTTAGTTTGAGAGTCACCCACGTGATTCTTCTGGTCTAGCCTGGACTTCCTCATATGCTTGGGAATTAACTAGCTATTGGATAATCCAGGGTGACTTTGGCTGGGACAATTTAGCCAACTTTCCTCGTCTCTGTGTCTCTCTCATCTTCCAACAGATTAGCCCAAGCTTGTTTTTATGGCCATGGGAGAAGAGCCAGGGTGCACGGGGAAGTACACTAGCACCACTGAAACCTCTGCTATGTCGCATTTGCAAACACCCATGCCATACAGGCCAGGTTAAGAAAGCACTGCAAGGCTACATGGCAAAAGGTGTGGACACAGAAAGAGAAGATGAACAATTGGAGCCATATTGCAATCTGCTATAGCACATATGCCTTAATTTCATAGAATATTAGAGGCCAAAGAAATTAAGTAAATTGTCTTGCCTCCCAAACATAGCAAGTGGTGGTAATGAAAGATAAACCTACTTTAATCTGACTCTAACACACACAGAAACATTCTTCTATATATATATATACAAATATATTTATAAGTATATAACTACATTTTTATATATTTACATAGTCATAAAATATATAGCAGCATATATGTGCATGTGTACATATACACATGTCTCTCTATTTATAAATACAATCATCCCTTTGTATCCACGGGTTCTACATCCATGATTTCAACCAACCATGGATTGAAAATATGTATTTTGATCCACAGTTGGTTGCATCTGCAGATGCAGGACCCTCAGATATACAGGGCTGATTAAGGGACTTGAGCATCCTCAGATTTTGGTACCTGTGGGGGTTTTGGAACCAAGCCCCCTGGGATACCAAGAAATGACTGTATACATGTGAATATATATATACATATATTTTAATTATTTTAATGTATGTATGTGGGTATGTGTGTGCATGTGTTTGTTAGACAAACAGATCAAGGATTCACAGGACAAATCCAGCTAAAATACTGCATTTTCATGACCTCTGAGATAAGAATAATTTTTATATTTGTACAGTAAAACAAACAAAAACAATTATGCATCAGAAACTACATGTGGCTAACCTAAACAGCTAAAATATTTATTACATGGCCTTTTACAGAAAAAATTTACTAGAGAGTAGACTCAACGTATGACATTGATCCAAGGGCTGCACTTTGGACCAAAGTGTTGAACATACAAGAAACTATCAATGACGATTCTCCCCAAAGAAAAGGGGCTCAGTCTTCAGGTATGGAGTTTCCCAATGCTGTAAACATTCTATCGGCAATAGCACATTTGTTCTTTGAATAGGAGTAAAACCAGATAACTCCAAAGTCCTGTCTAAGGCTAATTCCAAATCATGAGGCTAGGATTTGATGCATAAAGGGTAATTACTATAAGGTTCAATTGCCCAAGAATAACATAGCCTTTCTAGTGGAAATGCCATAGTCCAAAAATAAATGACCAAGCCATGCTGTCTTAAATTGGAATTTATTCAATTATATCACTAACATGTTAAAAATTGAAGGTGGTGGTCACATATACCTGCCACTATCAGAGACTAGGAAAGGCGTTAACTCACTTACTTTGTTTTTCCCAGTATAATGTGGATGACCGAAGCTGAAGGTGGCTAAGCCCTCAGTAAATGGAAGATGGCTTGTGTACCTGGATTTCATGGGTCTTGAATGTTCCACAAGGGAAACAAGCACAGCAAAAGAATTTATCCACTAGGACCACTAATCAGGGTTTAATTAGCCTTATAATTAGAACGGTAAACAGAAGTACAATTCCCAAATTGCTCATTTGTTTTGTTATGCCTACAGAGCACTATTTTATTTGCCTTTGCACCTCCCAGCATTTTAGCACAAAGTTAACCATTAAAATTTGTTAAATATTGAACGCATTGCTTGCTTTCCACAAACTTCAGCTGCATCTATTTGCTTAGGTGCAATGTTCACATCCATTCACTTATACGCACATTTGGCTCTGTGAGTGTCACCAGAACAGGAAATGGATGTTTTCGTTCCAGTCACACTGCAGTTTCCAGTGTAACATAGTGGTGCAGATTCATGCAGACTATTGTCATCTAAGTAGGGTTTTTTTTTTCATGAGGTTTATTTAGTTGTATATTCAGAAAAGTGGCTTAAAGGTCTTTCTCTCCATTTTGCAAATGAAATAACTGACATGCAAAAGAGTTAAGTGGTTTGCCCTAGGTCATTAAGCTACTCCTTCCTTCCCTTTCTCACCCGCTTTGGCCCTCCTGGTACTTCTCTGGGATTCTAGTTCCGAATAAAGCAGTAGGATATGAACTCTTGCGTCAGGCTTTGCTTTCTGGGACCCAGGCCAGGTACTACTGAATTGGAATACCTGGTAGTGGGGCATTTTTATATGCTCCAAGTTGATTTTTAAGAAGCCTAGAATCTGAGAACCAATGGTTAGAATGGGAGCCCAGTGCATAGGACTCTAACTTTAGTAATCTTTCCATCCTATATATGCTCGATAAAATAAACACAACGCTATTATCCTTAGGCTGGGCCACGGATGGAGAGAAACCCCTGACTGCACCACACCACTCCATGCTGAGTGGTTCCTGACTCCTGAAATACCTGATCCCAGCTAGTACGCCACCTCACCTGCCCAGACCTGGTCCAATCTGTCATGCCTGCATGATTGGTGATGCCAGAGAGGCTCCATTCTGTCTTATTTCCTGGCTCACAATCAGTCAAACACACTTTCTGAATATGTTATCCACCATCACCTCTCTCCCACCCTCAGCCTTTCTTCTTCCTTTCCTTTCCTCTTCCCTCCTTTTCTTTTTCTTTCTTTCACAAGCCACTTTGACCCTAAAGATTCTGATTACCATTCATTGACTCTTCATTGGGAAAATATCATGTTAAAAATTAAATTAATAAAGTACAGTACTCCCTGCCCCAAAGTGATCAGGGGACAGGTCTCTGCTTTGTTAGAGCCGTCTTTACCCTCTGCGGCACATTTTGGAGCCAGATTAAAAGGGGCACAGCAGGCAAACATCTTCGGAAATGCTATAAATAGCTATTCAGTAAGATCTGAAACAAAAGGGAAACACACCCCGTGTGATAGTTCACTGACTGAATAAGTGGCCTATTCCAAGGCTGAGGGCTGTGCTGCAGCGGGTGAGACAGTGGGACGGGGAGGAAAGGAAAATTGGCTCCACGCTGTCTGTAGCACACATGATACCCAGGCTCCACTGGGCTCTCACAGTCCTCCTCTCGGTACAAACAGCGGCCCACAGCGGAAGCATGGAGAGGCAGGAGCCCGAGGACTGCGTCTATATGAAATGTGAGAAGGAACTCAAGGAGCCCAACACCAGAAAGCAAACAGAAATACAGGACATGGGGAGGACAGGGCAGAAGCAGGTCATCACAGGAAGTGGTCGAGAGATGTTCTTGTCCCATGTTCCCCTAATAATAATGACAATAATGTTAGCTAAGGTGTGCTGCATACTTACCATAATTATAAGCACATTTAGGCCTCCCAAGAACTCCCTTAAGGTAAGTACTATTGTAAGTTTAAAGGAGGGAAACTGAGATATGGAATGATTAGGTACTTGGCACAAGGTTAAACCTATAATTTCAAACTTTTTTAAGCAATGGAAGTTTCCATGTTTTCGCTCAGAATCCCAATAACGAGAACAGATCAAAGCAGAGTAAAGGAAGAAGGGGTCTTGGGCCACAGAATGCTAGCAGCCCATAGAATCCAACTGGGAAATCATTCCTAGAGCAGAAGCTGAGAAGCAGAGAGGTGTCCAAAGTCACAGGGGCCAGTGAGCAGTGAGGCTGGGAAACACGGAACTTCTGTTCCTCCCAGCAATGCAGAGGTGAACAATGCCCTGCATGATGGTGGAGTCACACAACGGAAGGAGCCTGGATCCCCGAATGACTATTTGGAGCAGAGCCCTCCACAACCTACACTGACCCACAACTTGAGTGGGTCTAAGCCACATAACCCCTGACAAGTTCTACTGAAGGTGGAAAGAGTTGGGATAGAGCAGGAGATGGGTATGCAGAGGTAAAATAGACATGGTTTAGCCATCACTTGGATCTGAGATATCCCCTTTCTCTTTATGGCAGTGATTGTCAATATTTTTCATCTCATGGCACAGATAAACTAATTACTAAAATTCTGCAGCATGCCAAAAATATATTTTTGCCCATTTGACAAAAATAAATAGTATAATTTTGATTTATTCACACTGGACAGCTATTGTTGTGTTGGCTGTTGTCATTTTTTTTTGACAGCCTAAGGAAAAAGAGGTTCAGTGCCCTGACTAGTCAGATATTGCACATTTTATAAATTCTTGGGGCACACCAGTTGAAAATAACTGCTTATGGCCTTCAGAAGAAACACAGTTTCAGTAGAAGACTTGCTCACCTTTGTAGGACAGAGCTAGGACATACAAGAAAGGCATGATCAAAGTTTTAGCAAAATTCAAAACTGCATTTGAGCTCTACCTCTTCCTTAATTTCTACTTAACAGCTTCTGAGAAAATAATTGTGCGTCAAAAATCTCATTTGGAAATTAAACCCCAGGCATAATGTTAGTTCAACATGAATGCATTAATGCTGCTTTGTACTTAAAAGCTGTAAATGTAAATCTATTTCCATCATCACACGTTTGATTGAGATTCCCAAGTACACTGGTTCACGCTGCATAGGATTTTCAGTTCCAATTCTACCAGCCATAGTGTGACTCTTCAAAGAAGAATCTGTCAGCTTCACGTCATGGTAAGCAGGACTTATCAGTGATGCCAACATTTTACTGAATGCCCCCTTCTTACTGATGGAATTAATCAAGAAGTGGTGAGAACTGCATCCATGGGAAAGCCCAAGTAGAGGCAGCTGTCCCAACACTCAAAGCAGCATTTCCTTTGAGAAACTCAGAGCCACTTTCTACAGCAAACAACAACTGCTTGCCAATCTTCACAACAGTGTAAGGGGTGCTACGCAGGCTCTGGAGATACTCACTGGGAAAAGTATTAAGGTGCAGAGCCAGAAGACGGGTTTAATTCTCAATCATATTCTATTCATTCCTTTCTTCATTCAAAAAAAGGCTTGGCCAGTGTCATTGTTCTGATGCAAAAGAAAGTTACACAAATTTGTTACATATTTGTTCATGGAGTTCCTTAGCTGTGTGACTTCAGGCATATCACTTAACTACTCTGGCCTTGGATTACTTAAGAGTATAAAGGCTCTTAACTATATTTTGGCTGCCTGATGTTCATGCCTGCTTTCCGTAACATCAGCACATTTTCTTCTTGTAGCCAGCCCCTCCTACTTTCTCATCATGCACTTCTGTAGAATGAACTCAGACCTTTGGCTCTGAGTTTCGACATGTGACTCAGCCTAATCAATCAGGGTACTGGACTGCTTGGCGACAGTGATTGGTTCAAAATTGAGTGTAAGAGCCAATCCAATGAAAGACAGGACTTCTGTTTGTACTATAGGGAAATAAGAAGCTCTCAAATTTTCTTAGCTTGGAAGAACACAGGAAATATATGTCTGGAGCTGCCAGCAGCCATATGATCCCATAAGAAGTTTTGTAAAGAAGCCAACCCGAAGAAGAAGTGAGCCAAGAATGTGAGAAAGATTGGTCTTAGTGATGTGTTTTGAGGTCCTGGCTTGAACAGTGCCTGAAGCCAGAGAGAGGAACTTATCCACTTTTTCAGTTATGTGTGAAAACCTTCATTATCATTTTGTATTAAGTAAATTAACAGAAATAAGAATGTCTAGCCTGCTAATTTCATAGTACTCTAGTAAAATGGACTTTGGGTCCATACTAGCTGTGTGACCTTGGGAACGTAACTTAATCTCTCTGTGCTTTAGTCCCCTTCTTTGTAAAAGGGAGATAATATCAGAACCAGCTTATACATTTGTTCTAAGGATTTAATGAGGTAAAATATCTGAGTCTAGAACAGTGCATATATATGCCATTTCCTACAATACCAGTATAACTACAACTAGTAGTATTTATTATTGATTATAACTAATAATTAAATAAATTATATTTAGTAGCAAGTAATGATATTATTATAAGGAAGGAACTTACCAGTAATTAGAGTTGCCTTGAAAAGTAGTGAGTTTCTCATTTCATTAATCAAGCCAAAAGGTGGAGAAAGAGGACAGGGAGTGAAGTGGAGATTTTTATGGACCAGGCCTGGAAGTCTTGCAGCACCTCCCTTCACATTGCATTGGTCAAAATTTACACTTATGGCCACATAAGGAGCCCCTGAGAAATCAGTTCTAGCTGTGTGCCTGGATGCAAAGGAAACCACCCATGCTGGGGAACCCTGGGGAATCCTGCCACACCTGGAAAGTATTTAAGAAGTGGCTAAATGAGCATCTCTCAAAATGATGGCATTATGAAATAGAAAAGCCCCTTAAATATCCTCAAGTCCAACAAGCAACTTATATGAATTTGTCCAAGGTCCCCTAGCTAGATCCTGACAGTGCTGTAACCAGAACCCACTTCTAACCTGCATGTTATTACATTGTCCACCCAGTCACCTCCTCTCCAAGTTGTTCTTTCCAAATCTAATAATCTAATACATGCATTATTGTCCTTTTGCTCACTGGTTTAGCTGGCTCTTTGTCTTTGGGAGAAAATTTACTGCACTTTTCATGTAGACTTCTTATCCAAGTACCTTATTGTTCAGTGCCATCTGCCTCCTTTCATAAAATGTGGCTTTGAAGGTGAGGGAACAGAATAGAGGTTATTGTGCATATACTTACAACATCACAGTGACCATATGGATGGCACAGTGGCCATAGGGAAGGTAAAATGCTGGCTGTCTATAGCAGTGAAAATACTTGGCATATCTAAAAGTACAGTTCTAGTGACTGCTTTCTTTGGGGTGTTTTTGTTTGTTTGGGGTGTGTGTGTGTATGTGTGTGTGTGTGTGTGTGTGTGGCAATTCTAGCACTTCACGTAAGAAAGCAAGTTCCACTACCACATTCACTCACCAACACATGCAACCAAATTAACTAATTATTAGCACAACTCAAAATAACTAGCCACAGAGCCATAATTTAGAATGTTGACAATTACTTTTCCAGTTAGCTTGGTTTAGACTTTACTAGATGCATGGCCTTCATCAGTACCTAGAAATGATGTATTCTATTTTGGTTTATTAGTTCATTCAGCTGTCTCTCCTAAAAATTCAGGCAGCAAACTAGAAATGCCCCTTGACAAGTACCCTTTCAGAATACGGATTCTCTGGACATTTTGATCTTTCCAGGTTTTTGCCGGTGTTTTGTTGAATACCAAAGGTCCACAAACAGAATTGATGAATAATTCAACAGCCTCCCCAATTCAATAATCCTTACCCCATTGGGAGAAAATATTAGGAAACCCTTCCAAGGATTGTATAATACTGGAAGCTGACAAATGTATACTTAACTGCTCATAAAGGACCCCAAGTCTCAGGGTTTCACAGAGAGAACTGCTCAGTGTTGTGTGCCCTGTCAGCTCTAGTCCCAGGAGAGGTTTTCCGGAAAGAGACAATTACCTCTTGAAAAGCAGTGAGAGGTCCTGGCAGAGGCCCACAAGGGCCCTGAGCAGATAGCTGATCTCCTGTGTTCTCGAATTTCTCAATTTTTTACATTTTCTCCACAATTCTTTGAGGAGTCCAGATTTACTCTTTTAAGTCTGGGATGAAGTGTGATTTAATTCTTTGTTTTCAAGGTAAGTAGTCCTGCCTTGCAATGGAGAGAGTGAATTGATGTTCGGATAACATACATGGCAGGTAGCAGGGAATGAGAGTGAAAAAACATGCACCTGGCCAACATGCCAAACTCTACTTCTACCATTCACTTGAGCAACTCCTCAAACCCCCTGTACCTCAGTTTACTCATTGTGAAACAGGAATGACAACAATCCCATCACCATCACAGGGCAGTAGTAGGATTAAACAATACATGTAAGAACTTAAAACAGTATTTGGCATATAGTAAATGCTTTGTAAGTATTAGCTTTAAAGAAAAAAAAGAACTGGAAATTAGATGACAGTTTAAGACTCCATGGCAGTCAAAGTCTTATGTAAGCCTCGCCTTCTTACTTTTATTGACTATCTTTCCACACAGCCATATAGTATTAGATGCTCTCTTCTTAGAAGGAAATAAATGATTCCCCACTGGTTACTGATAATAATTGCCACTATCTGAGGACCTAATATGACCCTTAAGATGTAGCCATTATCTGCATTTTATAAACAAAATCGAGGCTCTAAGAGGTTAAGTATCAAGCTATTGGAGTGGATTAAAGATGGCACAACTTCTTTGACATGCCCCCATTGAGAAGTGGGGTCAATTTTCCCTCCTCTTGATGCTGGTCTGGTCTATGACTGCTTTAGCCAATGGAATACAGCAGACATCATATTGTGCTGTTTCCAGTCATAGCTTCACCCCCCATCTGAGCAACAAAGACCCTAGTAACACCAGCCATGCCTGCTTTACAAAGTTGTGAGAATCCAACGAGTTAATGGATGTAAATGAGTGTTGTAAAATAGAAAGCACTATACAAGCATTAAGAATTACTGTCATTTGTACAAGCTAATTATACTCTATGTTATTATATAACAATAAAAATCACTTGTACAATAAGGTTGCTTTGTGGATATCTGTAATTTAGGCACTGGGGACCTTAAAGAACAACATGGAGCACCTACACTTCCAAATTGTTCTCCACAGGTAGGTTATGTCTTTGCAACAGCAAAACATATGTTCAGTTTAATTCAGCCATTTCATTTCAAGTCAACTACACCAATTGCTCAGTGGCATGCAGGCCATAAAAAGAACGTGAAAAGTCTGCCTTGGACCCTTTGTTTCTGGGAAATCAAATCAACAAATACTTGTTGAGTCATGAGCATAGTGCTTGGCTTTTGTTTATTTTAAAAGAAAGAAAAAAGAAAATCAGGTCAAGAAGGTCCTGCCTTGAAGAGTTTAAAATCATGAAAGTGTGTTTGGGAAAGGGGGGACAGTGCTGTCTGGGGGAACCCTTGGTAGATCCTTTCAGTAAAACAAAGCTTCTGTTCAGTCAAAATGTGTTCCTTAAAATTTCCATTCTATGATTATACACTGTTAAGTAATTATTTGTCTATAATTAAGATGCAATTGTGATAAAACATTTTACCTGATTTTGACCCACCATTCAGAATATCTGGGCTTCAAATTACTAAGTTCATCTCAGGATGGCCTTCACCAAGCCAAGTCATAGCCATAACCATGATACTGCTCCTTTAAGACTTAGCTCAGAGTTCACCCAATCCAGGAAGCCTTCCTTTATTTCTCTCCCCATATACATCCAACTCTCTTTACATACATATATACATACTCAGATATACCTAGACACTTTTCTCTTCCATCATAAAAATCTCTACTTTTCCCTGTCACAGTGGTTTTCAAACTCCAGGGATCATAGGAATCGCCGAGGGCTTGTGGGAATACAGATTGCTGGCCCAGGGCCTGACCTTCTCGTTTAGTAGGTCTGAATGGGTGGGCCTGAGAATGTACCTGTGCAAGAGTTCAGTTGATGCTGATGATGCAGGTCTGAGGACCTCACAAAGATGGCTGCTGTGTCCTATCTCAGTGATCCCACTGCACTGTAATGATCAATTTGCATGTCTCTCTCAGTCTAAAAAGATGAACTGAGTATCTACTGTGTCTATCAGTAGATATGTTGAACTTTTCAAGGGCAGGCATTTTTCTTTTGCTTTTTAAATCCAGAGCCTAACCCAAAGCCCGGCATATAGTAGACTGGGTGAGAGTTTGTTGAATAAATAAATAAATGAATGTTACATCTTAAGGTCAAAGGGCATGCATAAACAAAGGCACTTGAGAATGACTCAAGGGTTTAGCCAGTGGATATAGATCACGGCCACATGCCTGGTACACCTAAGGATTTAAAACGATGTTTGCAATAATTACACACTACCCAGCCACAAAGCAAGCACCAAGTTCAGGTTCAAACTGCCATTCCTTGAGTATGTCACATGAATAAAGAATACAGGATGGAGAGAAAACCTGAAATCAACTTATGAGAGATAATATTTTTAAAAATGTAAATGAAGCTTTTGGAGAAGATTGGGGGTGAGAGATGGTCAGAAAAGAGTGACATTAAAGCTAGTTGACACAAAGAATTGTCATGAGAAAACACAGAAGTGACTTACTGTTGGAACCACAGAGGATGGAACTTAAACTTTCATCAAACATTTATCTATGCCCCAGAATTGAAGCACTAACATCCAGAAATGAACCAGTCACTGTCTTTATTGTCTTATGAGATTTAAATGCAAGTGGTTTGTTCAGTAGGCAAAGCCCAGCAGGGCCAGTAGGGGAGTGGAGAGTGAGGCCTGGAAGGGAAGGAAGCCAATGTCATTGGTGATAGTGTACAGATGCTCTCTCTGAGCAATGGCAGCCCAGTCCCCATGGGGTCCTCTGGGAGATGATGAAGACTGTGCTTCAGAGCTGTCTGAGCTGAAAATATTGGTGGAGTATTTGCCCACCACCTCCTTTTTGTAGTTGTTTGATGACTGCTCCTGGGACATTAATTCCTGGGTATTCTCAGCCTGTTTCCTTTGCAGGCAGATGTAGCAAGAAGCCTTCAACAGAATGTGAGTGCCAGTGGATATGGGTGGGGCACCAACAACATCTGCTACTCCTACCTAGGAAAAGTAACTACAGACAAGGAGAAGGTGGACATAAACCATGCATCATCCGTGAGGCCATTCCAACTAAGTACTAAAGATTCCTAAGAACCATGAGATCTTAAGGTTCACTGTGATACTATTAACATCAAACATCAGCATGAGGTACGTATGTGATATGATTAGCCTGCTGTCAGCCCTATATTCAGGGGTGCCATAATAATATTATTCCATTTAACCAATGGTAACACAAGGCCATGCTTGCTGAGGAGATGTGTCTGAGGTCACACAGCAAGTTGGAAACAGAACCAGGATTACACGGAAACCTGCCTGGTCCCCATTTGAGGCTCGCTGCTCTCTAACCCAGTAGCACACATTTAGGCTCATGAACAGACTTCCATCTGAGTCAGGTTCCATCTGGACAACTCTTTCCATCGAGACTTATTTTTTCTTTCACAGCCTCTGGTCTAATAATAGTACTGTTCTGTTCTGCAGAGACTACCTGAGCTTAATTCATCTGCCTTCCCCAAATCACCACCCTCCCAGGCCTTTTTACTCCATAGCTTATGACCTGCTTTATTCCCACATCCACAATTAACTCCACTATTCCCCTGCAAGGGCATGTGATTTCCAAACAACATGCATTTCTAAAACTGCAGCTTGCTGCTAGTGTTTGTCTGAGGTCTTCTCACCCAAGGCCCCTTGAGGCCCAAAGATCCTGTTTGTGCTGGCTAAGTATATACAGTGGCCCTAAAGTAGCTTTTAATTAATTCAGCTGTTTGGCTCATTGAACTAAAAAAATATCAAATTAAATGGCTCCTTTTTAGCTTAGTGCTTTTGTTTTCACTGTTATCCATTTTACCAGCTACTGGGGCCAAACCATATGATTTCCCCAATGTGGTCGTTAAAATTATTTAATTGAATGATGAATGTGCAAACCTGATGAACACTAGTCTTTAGAAGTGGATGGAAAACCTCAAGATGGCATGGAGCTGTAATGAGCCGTCCTCCCCTCCGTTCTCTGCACCCCTCTTCTGGATAGTTCCTCCTCCTCTAAGGCAGAGCCAACCCAGACTGCCCCAGACTTTCAGGAGGAATCCAGATAACCAATCTCAAGTTCATATCTATTTCTGAGGTCAATTCGTGAAACTTTCTAAAACCAGACAGCTAAGTAGTTTTCTAACCACTCAGGGCATTATTTGTATATATCACTTCCCAGTAAGAACACCTGATCATTGTATTAAGACTATGTTACAACCTCCTATGAATAATACAGCTATCTGCTGCACAGGCTTCCCTTAATTTCTAGTCACTGTATTTCTAAGACCATGGTGTTTTATGAGACTCAGAATGTCTGTTTTGAACCTCAGCATTTATTGAGCACCTGCTTTGTGTTAGGTTAGTTGTTACCATAGATTGTAAACGTGACCACATGTATTTATGCTCTTTGCTATGTGATTTTACAACTCAAGTGCTAGCATCTATTTCCCTTCCTTAAATCTGTGTCATGCCTTTAATTTGCCAGTGAATCCAATATAAGTGATGGTGATGCAATTCCCAGCCTGGGCCCTAAAGGCTTTGCACAGTTCTGCTGTCTCACAGGCCCTGTTTCAATGTGTAAACAAGCTTGTAATAGCCTGCTGGAGGGTGAAGGGTGAAGGGCCATGTAAAGCACAGCTGAGATGGCCAGTAGGGGAGAGACACCAGCCAGGATTTAAAGTCTCAGCTGACTTACCAACTCACCCTGCAGATACATAAGGAAAGCCATCCTAGACGAGTCAAGTCCCCTAGTTGACTTGCAGTCCCATGAGTGAAGTAAATACTTGCTGTTATAAGCCACCAAGTTTTGGAGTGGTTTGTTAGGCAACAAAAACTAACAGATATATTGGTTTATAAATATGGTACAGTTGGAGGTTAATATTGCATGATGAACTGAATGTTTGTATCTGCTCCATAATTCACATGTTGAAGCCCCAGCCCCCTGATGTGGCTGTACAGGCATACCTTGGAGATATTGTGTTCCATACTACCAAAAATAAAGTGAATATTGCAATAAAGAGAGTCACACCAATTTCATGGTTTTCCAGTGCCTATAAAAGTTATGTTTACACTGTACTATAGTTTATGAAGTGTACAATAGCATATGTCTTTAAAAAACAATGTACATAATTTAAATATGCTTTATTGCTAAAAATGCTAAACATCATCTGAGCCTCAGCAAGTCACAATCTTTTCTCTAGTGGAGGGTATGTTTTCCATTACCTGTGAAGAGCAAGAGTAAAGAGCAATAAAACAAGGTATGCCTGTATTTGGAAATGAGGCTTCCAAAGAACCAATTTCAGTTAAATGAGGTCATAATGGTGGGGCTCTGATCCAACAGGATTAGTGTTCTTATAAGATGAGACATCAGAGACACACCTAAGAAAGGCCATGTGAGGACATAGTGAGAAGGCAGCCATCTGCAAGCCAGTAAGAGAGCTCTCCACAGACACCAAATCATCTGGAACCTTGATCCAGAACTTCCAGGCTCCAGAACCATCTATAATAATAAAAGCATAATGTGTAAATCGACCGAATGGCTGAACAGTGGAACAACCATCAGGACGACCATGCTATTACACCCACTGGTGCCAGACCAGCCAAGGCGGGTGCGATGCCATTTGTCAGGGGCCTAGCCATCACCCCATGATTGCCCCACAGAGGGAGGCCCAGGCCACCGACTGGCAGACTGTGGCGGGTGGGAGGGGCCTCCCTCTGTGGGGTATGATCGATCGTCTCAAAGAGGGAGGCCCAGGCTACCTTGTGGTGGCACTGTGGCAGGTGGGCAGGAGTGATCCATCGCAGGGCTCCTGGACTGTGAGAGGCCACAGGCCGGGCTGAGGGACCCCCCACCCAGTGCACAAATTTCATGCACCGGGCCTCTAGTGAGACAATAAATTCCTATTGTTCAAGCCACCTATTCTATTGCATTTTGTTATGGCAGCCCTGGCAGACTAACACAAAAAGAATGTATAAAGAAAACTATGAGCTATGGAAACATGGCTGGAAAATAAGAGAAAGCTCCCATTAACCCCACTCTTACCACTGCAGGTTGATGCTTTAAAAGCAATGTGCTCAGTATTTGGGACATTAATATTAGAGGTCACACAATCTCTCAAATTATTTATGACCCAGTGAGGGTGACCATGACCAGCCATCCTGGTTTCCTGAGACCATCCTAGTTTGACACTGAAAGTCCCATATTTCAGGAATCCCCTCAGTACTGGGCAACCTGAAATGGTAGATTCTCTAGGTCCAGTAAAAGAAGCAAATACCTAAACAGTTTTAACATAAAATGCAAGTGATTTGATATTGGGAGTTGTAGAGGTATTAGTAAGAGCAATATTTCTGGCAGTAAAATTATGCCCAGCCTACATGGAATGCTTCTTATATGCTATGCATTGTGCAAACTACTGATTATAGAGTTTCTTATTCATAGTCATATATGTTTTGTAAAGTCACCTCTTTGCATGGAAGAACATGAAATCTCAGAGAGAGTCCATAACTTGCACAAGATCACAAAGCTAGTAAGTAGTGGAACTCAAATTCAGCCTCATGCTAACTCCAAAACTTATTAAACATTAAGCTGAACTCTCGGCACCACATACACACTCCCATTGATGCAAAGAACAAAGCAGGGAAAGAATAAAGAGGAAAAACCCAAAAAAGATTAGGGTATTCAAAGAAGGCTTCCTGGAGGAAGCAACATCTGAAATTATTTTTTGAGGGCTAAGTGATAATTTCTCAAGAGATATTGGGGTAAGATATCCCAGATAGAGAGAAGAGTTTGGAGACAGTACAGAAGCATGAAACCACATGGAATATATAGGAAACTGCAGGCTGATCCATTTTCCTGCTATGTAGAGTGTGATTTGGGGTTTGCTAGAAAATGGGGCTAGCAGTTATAGCCAACCAGAATCCAATGAGAGACAGGCTTCTTGCATTTAAAAACATTTACACAAAGAACAGTTAATCCTCTTTGTTGTAGAACATTTTCCATGTGACAAAATGATTTGAGAACGAACACCACTGCACTTGCAAATCTAGAGCAAAAACATTGTAGTATCACATGCTGAGAACCTGAGGCTAACAAAGAAAAAAAAGGAAAAATCTACCTTATGAAAGTCATTAGAAAATGTGCTAAATAGCTGTTTTCCAATGCAAATAGTGATGAGAATTAAAAGTAGGCACCACTTAGCCATCTTATAATGTTTTCTTAAAGACTAAGAATGTCAACTGGGTAGACCTTTCAGCAGAAAGACTAAATATGTTTGCTTGATGTCTATGCAAGACATGTAAGCAAATTAAAAAGCCAATCAACATGTCTGGTCTAATTTTCCTTGCTATATTGAATGTATTTTTTCTAGTTGTTTTAGGATTAATTCATTTATTTCTTCATCAAAAGACAGTTATTAAGTGCCTAGTATTAGATCTAGTACTGTCCTTGGTGCTGAAAACACATTTGAAGAATACATCAACCATGTCTTTAAGGACACTACAATATGATGAGAAAGTGGATATGCAGACAATTAGAGAATGATGGAATACATGCCAAAACAGTAATGCATATAAATTGGAGTGAGAAAGTTCCCCTTAGTCTGCGCAGGAGATCTGAGAAAGTCTCCAAACGACTTTTGACCTGACTCTTAATTAGAAGAATGGTTGAAAGATGAGCCAAAAGCCACATCATGGAGCATTTGGTCTGTCATAAGAAATACTATGGACTTTATCTCCCCACACACAAAAATGAGTTAACAGGTAAAGATAACAGCAGGGCATTTGGCATTTTCCCTGATCAGTGTTTTCTTTCTGGGCTGAGAAAATGTGCTATAATCCATGCCCTGGTCCTGATCATCCTCACTACCAGGATGAAGATGAAAAACATCAGAAGCTTCTGACCCAAAAGGCTTTTGTCTGAGAAGCTGTGTTGCTATAGAGGAGTCACATACTCATTTGTTAGTATTTGTTTTCATTCCTGTTGTTTTTTTGGTACCTATCATATGCCAGGTCTTGTATTAGGTACATGGCATTGTTGTTGAGTATAACAAACATGATCTCTGCCCTCAGGGAGCTCACATGTGGATGCAGTGGAAAATAAATAATGACCAAATACTTAATCACAAATTGGGATAGGCTCTGTGAAGGGAAGGGTGATATGGAGCGGGGGGCGGGGGTAAAAGAGAGGAATCTGGAGGCTTAGAAACATTCTCTGAGGAAGGGTTATTTAAGATGAGCTCTGAAAAGTAAGTAGAAATTAAATGTATGAAGTTAGGAAAGAGAGCCTGCAAGGCAGAGGGAACCAACTTTGCAATGGTTCTGAGGCAGGAGTTTTCATAGCTTGATGGAGAATAGAAGCCTAGAGCAGAGAGAGCAAGGTGGGAACTACTAGAGATGAGGCCAGAAAAGCAGGTGGAGAGCAAACCATGTGAGGTCGAATAAGCCATGGTAAAGACACTGGTGTTTGGAATCTTGTAAACATGTCTTCAGATTTCTTTACACATTTAAAATGTGTCCTAAACACAAAACATCTCCACTGTCTGACACACTTAACTATAACTTTTAGAATCTCTCCCTTTCTTCCTAGTTGCTTAAAAAATCAGGGCTAAAAGTATTTTATATATTCTACTCCAATCGATATGGTGATATGTGAGTCTTTTAAGTTCTTCCAGAAATTTCTTCTGAAGGGATATTGATTTTTCACATTCAGAAATTCATTCTAATGAAATCATTTATTCTGAAGCTTACATTGCACTTGCTCTTTGCTTTGTGAATTTTGTGATGGATTTTAGCCAAAGCATGAGTAGTTGACAATTGCTTGAAATAACTCATACAATCTACTATTTCAAGCAAACAAATGGAGGAGGAAGAGATGGTTAATGAAAGGAAGTGAATTTAAATTGGTGTCATTGTAATAAGATAATACTTTCCATTGCCTAGGACTTTAAGGTTTAAAAAATATTCTCAAAGTGCTTTCTCCTATATTCTCACAGCAACTCACAATTCTCCCCATTTTTTGGATGAGGAAACTAAGGCAACAGGAGATGAAATACTAGTAAGTTGTCTGTGGTCTCATTGCTAGTTGTGGTAAAAATGGGATTCACAATAAGGTCTAAGAGCCCAAAGTCAATGCTCTTTACACCTCACTGCCTGCAATGAATACACAGAAATCATTTCCAGACGCTCTGTCCTTAGGGATGACCCACAGTAAAGACACAGTGAGTGCATTTCCCCGCCAGTCTTCCTTACAAAGTAGCTAAAATCTCTTGCCCCCAGAACCCACCAAACCCCTTCTCTCCTGCTGTGTTAAGCATCACCTCACTGTGTGGCTCCATAAAGGAAACCCCAGGAAATTAATGGCCTTGTTACCACCATTGGGGCTTAATGACCCTGCAGTTTCCCATGGAGTGTATTCTCCCTGGGCCAGTTGTTAATGAACCACTTCGTCATCCTCTGGTTCCAGTGTGAGTCTCTTACAGCAGCATCAAATTTTGGAGCCAGGAAAGAACAGATTGAACACCCACTTGATGCAGAGCCCTGTACAATGTGCTTTGTATGCATTACCTTATTGACAGTTCTTTTCACCTGAAAACAAACCCATGGAGCAGGCACACGTATCCCCATTTTACAGATAAGTAAAGTAAGTCACAGGAACATTAGTTAACATGCAAAGACCATGCAGTCAGTCAGTAGTTGAGCCAGGAATTGGGCTGTAAGGCTCGCTTTCTTAAGGATCACAGCATTGACACCCTCCAGCACTTCTGCAGGAAGCCCTGACATCAAGGCCATCTGGTTGGTTTGTTGGGCAGGGATGGCCCAGCTCTATGGCATTCATTGCCTCTTCTTTTAGATGCATCAACAGTCACAGAAACAGAATCTTCCCCACTCTTAAAGCTCCTAGGATTAAGATAAATGCAGCTGGTGGGCAGAAGCTTAAACTCATCCCATCTTATGTCAACTTAATGGAGGATAACACCTCAATGCTTTTATTTATCCCCACAAACCACCCCCCCCCAAAAAAAAAATTAGGAGGAACACTTCATCAAGAAAGTAGAAAAAGTGAGCCAGGGTACATTTCACTGGAATGATTTCCAATTTCTGCTGATTCAAGTGCCACTCAGGCACACATCAGTTGGTTATTGAAAACTTTTAGTACAATAAAGCAAACACCTGGTCGGAAGTGGTGGGGTTGTCGGTGTTCCATATCTAACATGGTTAAGAAAATCCAAACCTCACCTGGTATTTTGTTGCTTTCAAATGCTGATTCTTAGAGAAAATGGCTAAAAACACTCAGGAAAGGAGGTATCATTGAAGCTGTACTTCAAGCATCTGTGTCTCCAGGTAAGTATCTGATATTGGGATCTGGTCCTTTGTAGAGGTAAGATGTGATTGATAAGAAATGGGAGTGAAGAGCTCTGGGCAGCTTCCCCTTTGGGGAGCCTCAGTTTCCACATATCTAATAAGAGGAACTGAATAACAGGAGCTTTTCCCAGCCCAGAGATTTCATATAGAGAGGGTTCATACCTGAAGATCAAAGGGATAGGTCATGGAAGCTTGGCTAAGGCCAAGTTACTTGGCTGAACTGCTGAAGGGTATACCTGTGGACTCTTCTCTTTGTGCTTTCCTCAACTGGCCTTTAGTACCTGCTCTCTCATCCAACAATCTCTATGTCTGATCATTTCACCTCCTGGCTATTTCTCATGCCATGGGAATCCATCTGCCCTTCTCTTTGCCACTGAAAACAGTTTAAGCCAAACCACCATCATCTCTTACCTTGATTATTCCGAGGGCCTTTTCATTGTAACCCTGACTGAGTCTCACACCCACTTAACTATTCTTCACAATGCAGTCATGTGAATCATTCTAAAATGTAAAACATGTCACTCTCCAATTTAAAGCATGTCTCAGTTTAACTTAGTCAAATAAAATTTTTTAAAAAGACCTTTCCAATCTGCTTCTGCCTACCTTCTAAGCCTTCTTTCCCACTGCCTTCCATCACAGATCTGTTGCTCTGAGAAGACCAGCTTCCAATGCAATGCCATGCCATGCCACGAAATTCTCCTGCTCTGGCTGCTCTCTCTGCCAGGAATGAACTGTCCTCCTCTCTCAGATCAGGACTCTGACTCATGGATCTTCTCAGCCAGTTGATTTCAATCCCTGTTTGGAACAAATGCCCATATAGTGTGTTTTCTTAATGCCCTGTTCATACCTTTGGGTTATCACTGACTGAATCATATTTGAGCGTAAGGAACTACAGCATTTAGAGGTTACATTAAGAATTAACAATCAGTAAAGGAGACTCGGAAGGATAAGCTATGGAGGGTGAGCAGAAGAACAGCCAAACAAAAAGGAAGGCTTGAGAAAGATGAAAATATAGAGAGAACTACTAAAACTAAGTAAATAAATAAAAATCAGCAAAGAACTTGAATAGACATTTTTCCTAAGAAGATATACTAGTGGCCAATAAGCACATGAAAAGATGTTCATCCTCATCCATCACTAAAGAAATGCAAATCAAAACTACAATGACCCAGTTAGTGTGGTCCAGTGGTTGAGCAACGACCTATGAACCAGGAGGTCATTGTTTGATTCCTGGTCAAAGCACATAGCCAGGTTGTGGGCTCAATCCCCAATAGGGGGCATGCAGGAGGCAGCCATTCAATAATTCTCTCTCATTATTGATGTTTCTATCTCTCTCTCCCTCTCTGAAATAAAAAAAAAAAAAGTTTAAAAAACTACAGTGTGATACTACCTCACACCTATTAGGATTACTACCATCAAAAGAACAGAAAATAATGTGTGGTGGTGAGAATGTAGAGAAATTGGAACCCTTCTACACTGTTGGTGGGGATGTAAACTGGTGCGCCTACATGGAAAACAGTATAATAATTCCTCAAATATTAAAAAATAGAATTACCATATGACCCAGCAGTCCCACTTTTGGGATATAACCAAAATAATAGAAAGCAGAGACTTGAAGAGATGTTTATACACCTGTTCACAGCAACATTATTCACAACAGCAAAAACATGGGGGGGAAAAACTAAGTGTCCATAATTGACAAATGTATGCGAGAATTCTGGTGCATGCTACAACATGGATGACTCTTCAGGATATTATACTGAGTGAAATACACCAGTTCCTGTTATATGAGATACTTACAATAGTCAAAGTCTCAGGGACAGAAAGTAGAATGTGGTTGTCAGGGGCTAGGGGAGGCAGGTAATAGGCAGTTATTGTTTAATGAGTACAGAGTTTAAAGTTTACAAGATGAAAAGAGTTCTAAAGATGGACTGTGGCAATGGTTGCACAACATTATGACTGTGCTTAATATCACTGAACATCACACTTAAAAATGGCTAAGATGGTAAATTGTATGTTATATACAGGGTGTCCCCAAAAATGTATACATGCTATATCTGTAGATTCTACTACATTTTGAAAATAAAATGTATTTTAATAAATACTGCCTTTATAATTAAAGTGTATATACATGTTTTAGAGACATCCTGTATATTTTACCACAATAAAAAATTGTTTAAAAAAAAGCAACAAAGAAAAGATCACGTTGTTCTGTATAAACTCTGCTTTGACAACCAATGACATGAGTTCTGAAAAGTGACCACTGTGTTGAGCAATTTAGAAACCCCTGATGATCTCAGAATCAGATTTGGGGTTTGTTGAATAATGAACAAACACACTGATTTATTTCTCCACTACTCTAACTCTTGCTTATGAGGTTGCTAGCCTTCAGAAGTAGTGGATTTGTAGAAGCAACATCTTGGAAATGTTTCTCAAATGAAATTATGTCTTACATTGGAGCAAGGCCAAGGTTTTGATTGAAATCATCTTTTCATACATGCAGACTCCACGCAGATGTCTTTACAGCCAGGCCATCATGGCCTCAGCAAGAGAGCAGTCCTGGAAAATGCAATCACAGAGGTAGGGAGGCAGACCTGGGATTTTTTTCCTAACAGAGTTTTAAGCATGGACAGGTCTCAGAGAGCCTTTGTCAGAGAAGCCAATGCATCAAAGGCCATTTGGAGAGATAAATGTTCTGTCTCTCCCTGTTCCAGATACAGCTGCAGAAATGGGTCTTACTGAGACCATCAGCATACAACCAATGTTGTCCTGTGGTCTACAGGCTGCCTTCTCTGCTCTTCTCTCCTATCACCCTCTCCCTGATTCTCTGGGCCAGTGGTTGGCAAACTCATTAGTCAACAGAGCAGCAAACCGCGGCTTGCGAGCCGCATGTAGCTCACAAGCCGCAGTTTGCCGACCACTGCTCTAGGCTATAACCTTCCTGCTTTTCTTTGTGCCTTTAAACACTCCAAGTGTGTTCATATCTCTGGGTCTCTGCCATTACTATTCCATATGCCTAAAATTCTTCTCCAAGATCCTTGTCATTCAGGTCCAGCTCAGGTGTCCCCTTTTCAGAGAAGCCTTCCCAGGTGGCCATCACCATTAAGGTAGTCCCTAGTCAACCTCTGGCGCACACTCAGATAGTTTTTTCTTCATAACACTAATATCTCCAAGAGATAGCCTTATTGATCTGTGTTTGGGTAGTCATTCTCTGTCTCTCTTCATTCGGTTGTTAGCCTCCTGAAGGCAGGGAGCCATAAATCCTTGTACTGATACATTTTCTGCAACCAGACAGTGCCTGGCACAGATCAGACTCTGCTAAATAAGGCATGAATGAAGGTTTTCAAATGACCACAAATGTTTTCACATAAGCCAGGTTCTGCACAGCTCTACATCAGACCTCCTAATTACTCCTTAAGGCTCCCCAAAAGGCTAAAGTCAATGTTCCTCAGAAGAATAGTGAAAACACTCCATGATCTAATGAGTGGTTGTGAACTTAGAGGGCATTAGAACTACCAGGGTGTTGGTTTAAAATGTAGGCTTCGTGGCCTTAACCCCAAAGATTCTATGAAGGAAGTTGGGGTAGGGCCATGCGCTCTGCAGGAGATCCCAATGCAACTAACAGATGGCTCTTGGAGAATGTGGTTCTATAATTTAGCTTCTATACCCATCATACCTCATAAATCATACTGTGGCATCTCTGACCTTAGTGGGTGCCTGGATGGATGGATGGATGTTTGGATGGATGGAAAGATGGACTGTAACTCTTATATGCCAACCAACCCAAAAGGAAGGTAACACATCATTATGTTCTTTCTAGGCAGAGATGGCAGGAGAAACTGGAGCTGAAGAGATAGAAATCTGGGATGTCTGATGGGAAAAAAATAAGAAGCCTTGATGGCCTCTAAAATGCGCCCCCCCCCCCCTAAAACACACACATACAAAATGCAGTGCAAAATGGCTGAATTCAAATGGAGGCTTTCTGGGCTCCTGGAATTGGGATTTGATTCTGGATCACTAGAACTGAAGTGAGATCCAGGCACAAGTATTTTGACAAGCTCATAATTAGAACAAGCATCTTGTATGTTTCAAGTGCTTTCTATACATAAATTCTTAAAACAGTCCTACGTGCTCTTATCTGCATTTTACAAAAGAAAAAAAAAAGGCAGCTTGTCCAAGTCACAGTGATGGACTGGAATTGGAACTTGGGCCCACTTGGCTCAAAGTCCATGCTCCTTCCACCTAAGGCCTGGCGAGGGATGTTTTGCTTTCTGGAGGTCAAAGTTTTGAGTGTTTGTTGTCTGCACATGATGTGCAGGAGGGTGAAGAGCCAGAGGCTGTCTGTACACGTGTGTTATGTTTTGGAACATGTCTGTTGGTTCCCCTTTCCCTGGACCTGGGTTTAAATTCCTGAGCCAGTACCTATGTGTTGCCTGGGTTAGGGTTCTGGGAAATGAGAAAGGACAGAGAAAAAGTCATTGGAGCAAAACATCTAAATCAAATACTCAACAAGCAGAGAGGGTTTGCGGCATGACTTTACTTACAGAGAAAAGTCCATATTCCTAACTACCCGAAAGGTGAGCATCCACACTTCCTAAAAGAAGACTCTTACAACACCCCAAGCTTAAGATTCCCCCTTTAGATTGTGGGTGGTTTCTAAAAAGAAATTCAAGGCGGGGCTTTATAGACTCTCTGAGTGGTTTTTGAAGGAGTGAAACTCCCACAGTCCTAGCTATTCCATTCTCAGTTAGATCTGTGATATTCTCTCTGTGTTTCAATTTAAAATAAGTACATATTATCCTTATGAACACGGCAATATGAGCACTAGAATAAAGAGAGATGAGCTCTGAACCCGTCTCAACTTCCCAAGGCTCCTCTGAGTTTCTGTCTAGACTCGTCTCGCCTCTCCTCGAATGGGTCCTGCTGGAAGCCATGAATGTGCTGTCTCCGGGTCTAGCTCACCCTCAAAGCCCATCTATATAGGAAGGGAGGGAGGAAAGGAGGAAGGGAGGGAGAGATGGAGGAAGGGAGGAAGTGCTTCTTACATGTAGAAAGGCAGGAAATTATGAGGTGATGGGAGAAGACCCATTGATATCCTCTGGCTGGATGTTGACTTTGACACAGACACACATCTGGCCATGCCTTGCCCCTGGTTAACATCCCTCAAAGGCTTCTCTTAGCCTGAATAAGCAGACAGGGCTGGGCCTGCCCATGTTCCATTCTCACCAACCTCTCCCAATATTGGTGATATAATGGCCATCTTCCAATTCCTCCAAAGCATGGGGAACTTTCCTGCCTTGAGGCCTTCCCCACACAGCTGCACTGTCCCCTGCACACACCTCCCTTCCTTAGTCAATTTCTATTTGTCCGTCAGGGCACAATTCAGAGGGGTGTTCCAGGTAGGAGGCCTTCTCTGGTCTCTGTGCCCACTCAGGCCAGCCCCACCTTTTTCAAATCTTTATTGCACCCATGTTACCTATGCAATCTGGTTTGTAATTACTATCTTCCCCAACTAGAGAGAGCTGCCTATGGACTGGGGCCAGGCCTGATTGTGCATCTGGGCATATATAGTGCTTCTATCAGACTCTTCATCTAGCAGGTATAAATGCAGTAAAGATTGATGAATGAAGGGATAAATGAGCCCCAGGCTCCTTGTTTGTGAAGTGGAGATAATAATTAAGACCCTGTGAGGATTACAGAGATCAAAGAAGTGACACTGCCTGACCCATACAAGATTTTGTTTTTGTTGTTGTTTTGGGGGGTTGTTTGTTTCCTAAATAGAGGCACTCAAAAATGAAACAGCTGCCTCCTAGGATTTTGAGTTTTCTGCCATTGGGGGTCTTTAGCATGGAATGGGGGAAGATTTCACAGGGATGTGGTAGAAGGAGTGGTCAGTGAGTCTAGATGAGTCACTCTCCATCTGGGCTGCACATTAGCATCAACTGCAGAGTTCAAAAAAGAAAATGACTGATGACCCCAGAGATTTTGATTTAATTGGTCTGGGATGGGATCCAAGCAAGAATATTTTAAATCCAGGTGATACTAATGTGAACCATAGCTGTGAAGCACTGGTTTAAAATCAATGATCTTTAAATTTTCTTCTAGCCATGAGAGGCTGTTGTTCCAGAAGAGCAAGGACTCCTTGTCTCTTCGGGGAGGGGGGGGAGAGGAGAAAGGGGGAGGGCAAGGCGATCAAAGAAGGAGAAGGAGATGGAGGAGAGAGGGAGAAAGGGACAGAGGAGAGAGGGAGGAAGGAAAGCGGAGGAGAGGGAGAAAGAGGGTGGAAGAAAATGCTTTAGCACAATGCAATTTTTTAAAAATTAAAAACCTACTGATATGCAACTCTCGAGTCAGCCGTGTGGCTCTATTTAAAGAGCACCGACTTTGGAGTCTCAGATCCTCTCTACTGAAGAGCGCTGGGCCTTCCAGCTGTGTTATTTGGAGTAAGTCACTTTATCTCTCTGAACCCATTCCCCCAAATGAAAATGAAGGTTCCGAGAATCTTGTTGTAGAGACTCTGGGGGAATTTGGTAAAATAAGATACACGTGTGAGCACAAGGGTTTACTATATATTTACTATTGATGTGAATACATTGCACAAGCCTAAGTGTAGTTGCACAGCATCATCGTTGGGAGTACTGGCTGACCCAGGTGGAAAGCTACAGAATTGATTTTTTTTTCTTTTTTTAAACCCAGAAACATGATTAGAGAGCTGTGATTTTTTTCCCTGTGTGCTGGTGTCAGGTAAGTATTTTTAAAAGCACACACACACACCTGAACACATACAAATGTATACACAAACACACACACATTTCTCTTTTTTTCTCAAGTCCCCACTGAACTCCTCAGGCTGAGAAAATGCGAGTCAGAACGTATCATGCTGTGCTGTTTTCCCTGGGGTGGTGGGGTCACATATATAGTGCTAGACATAATCCGCCCACTTTTTGCTCACAGGATCCTTATAAAATGGAGCACCTGACCCTGACCAAAGGGAGAATAATTCAAGGGGATGCACTGCAAGGAACGGAATTTTAAACAGATTCTCAGCACCAGCTTGTAAGACGACGCCCGCTCCTGAATATGTCCTGTCTATAAAAGCAGTCGTGGTGCGTGCAGAAAAGCCATGTCCTCATGCTTCCACAGTCTCCAGGGCAGGAGACAAGCCCAGTGCATGGAGGACAGGGAGCCTCCACACCAGGTAAGCCCTGGCTGCACCCCTCACTAAGTTAACCATAGGCAGCCCCCCTCACCTCTGGAACCCCTCACTTTGTGAAATGGGCAATGATATTTGTTCTTGTAGCTTCAGAATTTCCTGAGGGACACTGGCATACCATGTGGGCATGTGCTTTTTGCCCTATGGAAAGCTATGCCAAGTGGCAACACTCCCACAGGGCTGTGCCAAGGACAGCCAGGATCGCCAATAATGACTGCACATCTCAGGGTCTTCTAATAAGACACAGAATCCTGGTTTGCTATGAAGATGTCCCTATTCTGTTGGTTCCACAGCGTCCATAGCACTGTAATGGTCCCGTGTTTTAACACTGCCAAGCTGGCTGGATAGTGGCTGGATGCACAGATCGAGTGATAGGTAAGCAAGCCAAATATGGAGACTGTGCTTAATCCACTGGAACAACACTTTAGGCACAGGCACAGGCTAACGGGCCACAGTGGTGATGACAAGAGGTAGAGAGATGTGAATTTAGTATCAAGTAGGCTTCTCCATGCTGTTTGAAACTGTGAAACTCAATTTTAGGAAAGAGGGCAGTTAGCTTTTTATAAATGCACCTCACCAATGCCCACCAGATTCTAATAAACCTTGGTCACATGGGTGGGATGGGGAGGAAGAGGAGCTATGTACATACTAGTAGACATATACATTTTGGAAAAATTTTCTTAGGTAACTGTGATATTGTCTCTGTCCTTCCATCCCACCATGGTTGAGAAATCCTATTTAAAGCCATATCCTATAGATGCATACTCATTGCACTAAGCCTAGGTGTGTTCAATCTCCAATTCATCTCCTGGGAAGCCAACATCCTCCCATCTGCAGAGCTGACTTGTCTACATCATCTATATTTACTAGTTATAATGATAATGATAACAAACTAGTCCCTTCAAGATGTACAACTTCCACTTTGCAAGCCCCTTCCCATTTAATGATTTGTATTTGATTCTCCCAATCTTATCCCTACCTGACAAAAAGGAGCGTGAGGTTCTGAAGAGTAAAGTGACTTGCCTAAAGTCACACAGCTGAGAAGGGACTTGAGTCAAATGCTGTCTCCCAGAACTTAAACTCCAGTTCTCTCCAGTTCTGTTATACAAAGACTAAGTGTTATCTTTCAGACCCTTTGCCTCTTTTAAATAGTACTAATTATTATATGGTAGATACTGGACTAAGCATTTTATATACAGTTATATAGCCTATTTCCCAAAGGGAATACCTTCAAGGTAGGTATTATTGCCCCCATTTTACAGGTGAGGATGCTGAGGCTTAGAGGTGAAGAGACCACCCAAGGATGCAGTCAGCTTGGGTATCTTCTCCTCCAAGGTTGCTTCTCTGAGCCTCAGGATGGGGCCCAGGGCCTGCTTTGTGGACCACAGCACTTACACTGTGTTGACAGCATTTGTTCAGACATGTCTTTGATCCTCAAAACAGGGTCTCTCCAAGTGTGGGCCATGTCTTTATTCCAAGGTCACCTGCACCACTCCCAGGGCTGGTGCCAACAACATGCATGCATAAATATCACAGCACTGAGGGAATGAGCACAGAATTGGATTTTGACCACAAATCACTCTGAACCCTGAGCATCTTATTTGATTCTATCAAAAAAGCCCCAAATAGGCCAGGCATAGATCCAGGTTCTGTCCAGAGAAAATTCTCCTCACCCACCAAATGACTCTAGCCATTTTTTCCAGCCAGAGCCAAAGGTATAATTAGGTTTCTGATTTAAAAAACAAACAAAAAAACAGACAAAAACACACACACCAAAAAAAACACCACCCTTGTGTCCCCAAAGATCACGGTGCCTGGGTGAGAACAGAAATGGCGAGGCATAATTATCAAGTTCTTCCTCCAGTCTCTGCCCAAGGACCAGGAAGTTCCAGTTACCAATTCCCTGAGAAAATCGCTGCCCAATTGCACAAAGCTGATTTTCAAGGCATTGACACTGCCTTGCTTTGCTAGCTTATTAGAGTCATGGGTTGGAGAGGATGGAGGAGTATTTAAAAGCTGGTGTTCAGACCAATGAATCTGAAGAAATTCTCTTTATTGGTCTGCAAGAGGAGGTAGGGGGTGGGGTTGAGGGTGGGGGTGGGGGAGGCAGAACCAGATCTGATAAAGGAGATTAAATGGCCTTATACATCTGACAGCAAAGAACAGTCCCCATGGGAATCCCCAATCCTGCTGGCGCTAATAAAGCACACTATTACTCCGGTAATACAGTGTACAATATAAGGCGTCCAGATGCCGGGGCCAGAGCTGCGACCTACATCTTCCACAAACCAATTTTCTGCTGGGTTGGATGTGTAAAAAAGAATCCAAATACAGATTTTTTTCCCCCCCTTTGAAAAAAGAATTGCTTCTCTGGCTTTTTTCCCTTGGTCTGTCTGCTCCTCCCACCCCCTGCGTTCTCAAAGTGGGAATTACTTCTAATCTACTCGCAGGAAAAATCACTGCCTCACTCAACTGTGGGCTATTTCAGGACAATTGGGCTGCTCACCGGCTTCCCAGTGGCAGGTGGGTATGGGGAGCTGGTGCAGAATTCACAAGCAGACTGACTGGTTTCAGATCCTCACCCTCCCATTGATAAGATGTGTGCCCTTAAGCAAGTCTCTCCTTGCCTCAGTTCTGCACCTACCTCCCAGAAATGCCCTGTGTGCTAAAGATACTGCATGTTAAGTGCCTAGCACAGGGGCTGATGCCATAGGAGGTGTTTAATAGGTGGTAACAATTTAGTAGCAATAGCAGTAGTAGTAGTACTGGCAGCAGCTTAAGTTGGTAAAGCTTAAAGGCAACCTCATTAGAGGAATAACACTTTTTTGACAAGGAGATTAGGGGTGAAAGTAATAAAGCTTATTAATAAGATGAACATCAACAATGTTTTATTTATCTTTTAGAAGCCTGGTGCATGACATTCATGCACTGGGGGTGGGGGTCCCTCTGCCCGGCCTGCACCCCTGAGGGGTCCTTAGTGCTGCCACAGAAGCAGGAGAGCTCCTACCACCACTGCTGTGCTTGCCAGGAGTGAGCCCAGCTTCCGGCTTAATGTCTGCCCCCTGGTGATCAGTGCACATCATAGCAACTGGTTGTTCCACTGTTCAGTCAATTTGCATACTAGCCTTTTATTATATAGGATTACCGGCTATTGAGCACCTGCTGAATGTGAAGCCACAAGCATTGTCATAAGCATTAACAAAATGCAGACAACACTCCTTCCAAGCCTTGTAGTGGGGAAACTGAGAAATGTCACAGCATGCACACCACAGTATCCCCAGCAATTTAATATCAGTCATCTCATTTGACCCTCACAGGAAGTTCAGAAAGTGGGAGGACATGAATGTTAATCCCCATTTAGTGGATAAAAATACTGGGGCTCAGAGAGATGAAAGGGCATGGCTAAATTCACATATGTGGCAGAGGTCGGCTGGCAGGCTTTCTAACTGCTCATCTCTGGCTCTTGATGGCTTTGGCCTGAACCCCTCCAGGTGGCCCTGGCTTGTGATTGACACCAGAGCTCCGGCCATCTCAGTATTCATGGCATTCCCATTGACCACAATTATTCTGTTCCCAAAATGTTGGAGTCTCTGTTAGACCCAGATCAATGGCATGAGAGACACTATAGTAATATTGCTTGGCTGATGATAATAAGAGTAATAACAATAGATATAAAATATCTTTCCTTTGCAGCATGCTTTTCAGTTCAAAAGGTGCTCTCACATAGGCTGGCACTAGTTTCTCTGATTGTTAAAGGTGAATGTATTATCCCATTTCCAAGATGATAGAAAGAAGGCTTAGAGAGGATCATCTCAAAGCCATAAAAATAAGAAGAAAGGCACAGAGGCTGGGCGCTCAAGGTAGGTGTGTAGGAACCCAAGTCTTAGGCTCTTCCTACCCACTTGTCTGCCTCGTTGAGGCTGTGATGTGAACCCTGGAATCTCCAGGGTGAGCCACAGTGCCCTCATCAGAGCTGGACAGAAATGCAAAGAAGGAAACTGGAGATAACAGAGCCAGATGGCTGTTTCTAGAGTTTTAACTGCAAAGCTATCCAAAATGAAGGGGAGAAATGGTTGCCACAGGCTGGCTTAGTCAAAAGGCTCTGTGGAGGGAACAAAGACTTTAGGCAGGCCCTGAGGACCAGAGGAAAATGGAATGGGTAGGCTAGTCCTGGCAGGGGAATAGCATATTCAGAACAGACTCGGGGAGCAAAGGGGAGTGAGTCATTGTAAGAGGCACATGGTTGAGCAACACCCACTTAGCAGGGTTAAAACTTGTGTCCAGCATCGTCTACAAGCCCCATACCCACAGCACATGGAGATACCTTTGTTCTCTTTTAGCATGTAGCTCATCAGGTGCTAAAGCAACAAGGGGAAAAGTCACCAAGAAAACAAACCAAGAAGAAAGATACTCTATGCATCCCAAGTGGGGTCTTCTAGAAGGGAGGGAGAAGCTGGACGTGGGGGGAGGGGACAGCTTTGATTTGCCCACAGTGCAAGCCCCGTCTCAGCTCTCCCTCTGCCCATTTCTCCCCCTCCTCTCCCTCCCTCTCAGTATTCTGCATGCAGAAGCAAATGTACGAATGCTTGGATGGCTTGGCAAAACACTCTCGGAGATTTATTTCTGTCGGACAATCTTGCATTCTTTTTTCGGCCCTGCTGACAACTCTGTCAGCAGCAGGCTTCTCTGAGAGCCTGTGAATTTGGAGGTCACACACCTGACAGAGACACTGATGTTTAAACACCAGACCAAAAAATGTGGACTCCAGATTTCAGGGTGACCTGCAACCCAACTTGGTCCATTACTTGGGAGTCTGATACCTTAGAGCTCAATGAAAAGGTAGTCCTGTGCATATGGTTGGCTAAAGGATGCATTTCCGGGAGATGGTTTTAGTAGTTCAAAAACTAGACCTATTTGGATGAGATCCAACAGAGGCCTTGAATTATTTTGAACTTGAGTGTTGATAAGCCATTGGGTAGTGGAGTACTGGGTAATAAATGTGAAAACTGTTCTGTCAAGTGTGAATTTCTATATCAATGTAAAGGATTATAATCATTACCTTTGTGAAAGGAAGGAAAGAGCATATTTTATGTCTGGTTTTGGAAATTAGGTACCCATAAACGCAAATAAACTTAGAAGTACCAAATTTCAGAGCTGGAAAGAAATTCATTCATTCCATCAGCACTTAGCAATTGCATCTGGGAATCACACCCTGTGTGGGCTCTGGGCAGCTGGAGAGGAGCCAGACCCAGGCCTCCAAGATCCCCACGGAGAGTGCTAAGTGCAGAGACAGGAGAGGCCCTGGGAGTGATGGGACAGGGATTGGGGGGGGGGGGGTGCACCTCAATCCACTTGGGCATCCAGATAGGCTTTCCATGTGGAGGGAAGGTAAGGCAGAATTTCAAAGGAACATTCTAACCACAGGATGAACAAAGGCATGGCCTCCAAAACCTAATTTTTCAGATGTGAAAACTGAGCTCGGAGAGATAAGTAATTTACCCAAATTATCCAGGCAGTAAGTGGTACAACTAGGACTCACTCCATTTGCATTTCATCACTCTACTATTGTTTTATACTAAACAGGGAATACAATACCTTCAAAGGGTCATGACTTAACCACAACCGCACAGTTAGTGGCAGATTTGAGATGGGAAGTAGGGTCTTTATCATCGCAGTCCAGTGCTCATTCCATTGTGCCATGTAGATGCCCTAATCTGAGTCCTGTATCCCTGCCACAGCCTTGCCTCGGGATCTACCCAGGGCTCCCTCGCTGTGGGATTCAGTCTTCAAGACCGATGCCTTCATTTCTTTTTCATTAAGTTGACAAGAAGAATGAGCCACTCTACCTTCCTTTGGCCTTTCTCACCCTTGGAAACATCGAGGTCAGGAAGTCATCAGGCATTCTCACTTCCAAGCTATCCTTTTAAAGGCCAGCTCGTCTGGGAATAAAACACCTCAGTGTCGAGCATTTAATTTTTAAAGAGAGAGCAAAATGGCGAGGGACTTTAAAAATTGCTCTCAGCTCTGTGTGTAATCGCCAGCAGGCTGGAGGTCACCACCGATCCCCACGTCTCCCGAGATTTGCCGGCTTAGAGGGGCAGGCAGAGTATTTGTTCCTGGAGTCAGAGAAAATTGCAGATCTGACTCCACCTTCCTTGTGCTCAGAAAGGACCCACCTCTGCAACAAAGCCTAATTCCTTATTTATCACCCGCCCCTCAATGGCTTAACCACTAACAAAGAACCAACACCAAGGACCATGTGGCGCCCTCTTAGAAGCATTCCTACAAGGCCCTGGTATGCTATTAGTGACAACCTCAGTTTGCAGGAAGAAAGCAGTTCCAGATAAATGCCTAGTCCTGACAATCACAGCTTAATTAGAAGCAGGCACATAATCAAATGCAGCCACAAAATAAGTGTTCGTTAAACTCAGGCTGTGCTAAGCTCCAAGGAGGTGCCACATCATAATACTAATATTGATTGGACATCCACGATATCATAAATATTCTCTGTTTAGGCTCTCTACACCTCACAGCAGCTCTGCAAGGTGGTTAGCAGTATGATGTGGTGGTTAAGACTGTAGACTCCAGAGCCAGACAAACTATGAATCCTGCCTCTGCCTCTTATTAACTGTGTGACCTTAAATGAGCAACTCAGTCTCTCTGTGCCTATATGTCCTCAGCTGGGCAGTGGGGATGATTAAATGTAAAGCACTTAGAAGACTGCCTGCCACATGGTAAGATTTAGTGTTAGCTGCTCTTGTCATCATCTCCATGTACATAGGAGGTAACTGAGTCCAGAGTGAGAGAGTAAATTGCTAGAGGTCACCCAGCCAGTAAGTTTTAGGAACTAGAAATGAAACTCAGAGCTCTTTCAGCTATATCTCCCTCATATATTGACTTAGAATATTCTAATTTATAATGTCATTTCCCAAACATGTATATATCATTGGCAGGGCAGAGGACGATGATTTCAAAGATAATGAACTTGAAGCTCAGCAAAGAGAAATGATTTGTCCAAGGCCACAAACATGGCAACTGGCAGAACCAGACACTGAACTCAAGTCTTAGGATAATTCATTCCTCTCCCCACACAGAAGAGAAGGCAAGGGAGGAACAGAGTGGGGCTGGGCAGGCTAAGTGGATGAGAAACAAGATGGTAGAGTTGGCAACTGAGATGTGAGGAGAAGAAGGCTGGATGGAGGTGCTGACCATGGGCGGGGGGCCCTCCACCTGCACTGTAAAATGACTATGTTATTGAGGAGGAGGACTGCAAACCACAGAGTTTGAAGCAGGTTTGACTTTGTGCTGCATGATGAGTACCCTGAGAAACAGTTGACCCACTGCCTCCATCATCATTAATGCACCATTAATAAGTTCATTCTGTGCCCAGCACTGTGCCTGGCACTGGAGCTGAAAGGAAGAAGAACCCATGATCCCGAAGAGCTAAAGTCCAGGGGAGGAGGAGCATGTTAACAATAGAAAGTACTGACTAATGGAATATAAGGTATTGTGGAAGCACAGAGGCGGGAGAGACTAATTCTGCCTCAGTGAGTGCGCAGAAGCAGGGCTCGGAGCAGGTGATGTTTGAGTCGAGTTTTGATAAACAGGAGGATGCTGATAGATGGAGAGTGACTCGTGAGGGGGTGGCACTACAGGTGGAGAGAATGGTAAGAACAAAGACTGTGCTCCAATTCTACCTTCTAGGAGGGACTGTCGTTGACAATGCAGACTGTTACATAAATAGCAAATTCTGTCTTTGTTTCCTCCTATTTCATATTTATTAACTATTTATGAAGTTATCTATTTATTATCCATCTCTCACTAGGATGTAAGCACTATTGAGCAAACTTATTGTGTTCTTTATTGCTATATTCCAGTGCCTAGAACTGTATGTAGCACTTAGTAGATGCTCAGTAAATATATGTTGAGTCACACCTCAGGGAGGTGTGACTGTGCAAATGCTTATATGCTTCCCTCTTTAATGTGAAGCAGAATGGAGGAAGCATTTTATTAATTGCCTCTCTCTTTTTATCTGCATCCTCTCAACATCAAGTACGTATATTGATATGGAGAGAGAAAAAGGAGAGAGGAACTAATAGTTACTGGGGATTGACTATGCTGATACTGTTCACATACTCTTAATAATTCCATAAAAATTTCATGGGTGGTACCATTCTCCCCAAAGAAGAGTAATGGAATGCTGGATGCACGTGATGTATTCAAAGGCTTCCAGCTGGTGAACGAAGGATCAGGACTGGGGTTTGAATGCAGAGTTGCTCACTCCCGGAGCCTGCCCAATGACCACAGGGAGCTCCCTTTGGAGCCCTGTCTGCACTGAGATACCTGAGGACCTTGCATGTAATGTGAGGGGCTAGCAAGATCTGTTATGTCCTATGTCTGTTCTTATCCGGGCCTTTTCATTCTCTCACTAATTCTCATGATAATCTCTGGTGCAGTGTAGCCTCATCTCATTTAATAGTATCTATACTAATAAAAGGCCAATATGCTAATTAGACCGGGAGACCTTCCAGACATCCTTCCGGACAAAGCCATGGTGGCGGAGCTGAGGCAGAGGTGGTTAGGGGCAATCAGGCCAGGAAGGGAGGGCAGTTGGGGGTGAGCAGGCCAGCAGCAGGGGGCAGTTGGGGGCAATCATGCTGGCGGGGGGGGGGGCAGTTGGGGGCAATCAGGCTGGCGGGGGGCAGTTGGGGGCAATCATGCTGGCAGGGGGCAGTTGGGGGCAAGCAGGCTGGCGGGGGGCAGTTGGGGGCAATCATGCTGGCGGGGGAGGCAGTTGGGGGTGAGAATTCCAGTGGAGGGGACAGTTGGGGGTGAGCAGGTCGGCAGGCAGAGTGGTTAGGGGCGATCAGGCAGGCAGGCAGGTGAGTGGTTAGGAGCCAGCGGTCCCGGATTGTGAGAGGGATGTCCGACTGCCGGTGTATGGGATCAGGCCTAAACCAGCAGTCAGACATCCCCCGAGGGGTCCCAGATTGGAGAGAGTGCAGGCCGGGCTGAGGGACACCCCCCTCTTCCTGAATTTTGTGCATCAGGCCACTAGTAAGGAAATAATTTCAGAACCTAAGCAAACTGTATCAAGGCCATCTGGCTGGTGAAGTGAGTGCAGAAGCAATGGATTCAAACTTGGGGTCCAGGAGCCCTAACTCCCAAGCCTTGGATCCTCCCCGCAAGCTGCTCTGAGCCACAGACCACAGGAATCTGAAATCTCCGAGGAAATCTCCATCTCGGCTCCTGAAAGACATGAGTCTCTCACCCCAGATTGTTCTCAGCTCAGTATGAAAACATGTACCAGCGTATGAATGCCTGAGTGAAAGAGAGACCTAAACTTAAATTATTCCAGAACGGCAAGCTATTGTCAGTGATTGACAACCAGTCTTAGCTCTCACCAGTGACAGCCACACACAAAGTGAGCCTTCGAAGGGAGCATGGTTCTCTTCAATTAGCGGAGCTGAAATGAAACCACTTAGAAAATTATACTACTGGGCGACTGGTGTGTTTTAAACATAATGAGAAAAATAAAGGCTAGGACTGATGTTTACCATCAACTGAGCGAGAGACGTCAAATGTGCCAGGGCTGGGGGGCCACACGTGCTCCTGGAACTCTGCTTGTCTGCCTCTCTCCCACTGCACCAACCCTGGACCCGCTCATTCTTTCATTTCTTTAGCAAATATGTGTTGGTCCCCTACTGCCTATGCCTGGAGCCACAATGAGGAGCAAAATGGGTAAGGTCTATGCCTCCTGGCACCCCCAGACAAGAAAACAAGATGCGATACCTGGTGATAGGTGACATAATGGGGAAATGCAGGGGGCTCAGAGGCCTACAGAGAGAGGGCCCTATAAAAACGAGATTTCATACTCAGTGGGAAGTAGTCTTGTGAGCAGAAAAGCCTGCCAGCAGGTGTACTCAGTTGTCAGGAGAAGGACAATGGTGGCCAGGGCAGGGGACAGGCAGCCGTGGAAGTGGTGTGCCTTCCTCTTCCTGGGCCTGCCTGGCTATTCCCTGAGAGTCTTAGTATCACAGCTCTGAAAGCTGGAAGAGCTTCCAGGCACTCAGCACCATTCATTCAACCAACTGTGCCCCAGAATATGCAAAGGCTCAGAAGGGGACCAGGGCATGGCACACACAGGGACTTGCCTTCCCAAGCCAGAGCATGGATGGCTAACCCTGGAAAGGGCTTGCACTTTATCTTGAGGCAATGGCGAGCCATAGAAGGCTTGAGGCAGAAGACAAGACACCACTCAAGGAGTAAGATACAGGGGCCAGACCCTGAGCTCTGAATGACTAACTCCAGAGCCTGTGACCTTTAACCAGCCCCATATTTGTGGAATTCTTGGAGGGGGGGGGGGGTGTCAGGACCTGGGGGAAATAGAGAAGAGGAAGACTGGTATTTATCTTGTTGAAAGAAAACTCCAGGATAGACTCACTTCCCAGATCTGGATCACAGTGGAATAGGAAAACAGTGAATATTAGATTCTATTTCGGCCTCTGTTTAAAATTATCTGTTATCACTGGACAAGCCAATGCCCCTCCCCTGATCTTCAGTATCCTCATCTGTGATGGGTGGAGAGTTAGGCAGCAAACTACCAAAATACCCACTAACATTCAATGAGATATTCTAATCCAAGTGTTTATCTCATTTCATGCCTATGAGCACCTGATAAGGTAAATCCAATTATTATCATCCCCTTGTTACAGCGATGGAAACTGAAGTTTGGAGATGTTCAGTAACTTGTTGAAGGTCAGATATGAAGTTGTAGAATCAGGATTTGAACCCAGCATTCAAGTGCTTAACCATGAAAACATAGTTAAAGGCCCTCATAAATTTATTTCACAGGATTTTCTGAGTACCTAGGTTAGGAAGGAAAAAAATATGAGGAAGCAGAGCTTCCCTGGGTGCAGGAGGCAGACACAGACTCTCTTTCATGCCAGGAGCCCTGAACTCTGGTTGTGGTTATGTAAGTGGACAATCAACGGGTTCATTGATTGGAGCCAATTCAGCAGAGACAGGGTTGAATCATACATGAGTGTTTATTCCATACTGCCAGCAGTATGGGAGAGCAGCAGGTGACCCACAAAAATCTGCTCTGTCCCCACCATAAGCTAGCTACTTATATTGGGTAGAAAGACAAGGATTACATGGGGAAGTAGGCAAAAGGTATGCCAAATGGACAGTTTATACTAGTAGGTAATGCAGACTGGAGATTTGCAAAAGCCTGCAGGTATGCAAAGGCTGGGGGTCTTCAAAGGGCTGGCAATATGCAAAGAGCTGAAGGCTCTGGTTTCTGCAAGGAGGTTGTTAATCTTTTCATGATAATAGGCAGCTCCAGGATGGGGAGGATGGGCTACTTTTCCAGGTGAGTTCTCAGGTCCCCCAAGCAACTCCTATCCAGGTTGGAATGTGCCCTCTTTAATCAGAACTAAACAATAATTATAGATGGTCCCCAATATTCCATTTCTGCCCCTATCAGTTGGGCCATTAATTCATTTTGCTTCTATATAAAGAGTGTGAGAGGAAGGGAGAGGGAAAGAGAGAAACATCAATGATGAGAATCATTGATCAGTTGCCTCCTGCACGCTCCACACTGGGGATGGAGCCTGCAACCTGGGCATGTACCCTGACCAGGAATCGAACCAAGGCTTCCTGGTTCATAGGTCAATGCTCAACCACTGAGCAACACCGGCTGGGCAAATGTGAGTGTGTGGCGGGGGGCGGGGGGGTGTACAGATGGAGGGTGGGGAAAATAGTTGTGACAAAATAATCTCTCTGGGTCTCTCTCCTGCACTTTGGAGTCATCTTATGGCAATAAGATGTCACAAGAGACTCAGGGTCTAGAAGACCAACACCTCACACAGACATACCAGCAGCAGCATCGCCAGTGAACTAAGCCCCCAAATCAACCAGGCTCCCAAATAAAGGGCTGATTGGGCAGCTTGGTCCTTCTGGGGCAGCCCCAGCCACCGCTGTTGGGGTAAAAGCTGCCCTCTCGGCTCTCAGAGCCAGGCCATTCATGGAGGACAGAGCCCAAAAGTCTAAGAGAAAGGTATTCACATTGCAGGCCATAATATCAGGTAGGGTCTAGGGCCAAAATGAGGGAAAGGTGCCCCGATAAGCTGCCCAAACCACGGATAGCAAACGTCATCCAATTAGAGCTAATTAGCCACCTGTGGGGCAGGGGCAGAAGAGAGGGGCTGTGAGGGGGGCCCATGCCCCTCCCGGGAACCTGGCAGTGGTGCCTGCAGAAGCCATAGCTGCCACCCCCAGGTAACCGGCCCTGCACTGGCTAATGAGCCAGGGCCAGGAATGGAGGGCATAACCTGCAGAGAAATGTGTTTTCCTTTCTAATAAACTTTTCAGAAAGGCTCCTGAGATCCACGGCTGGATTCTCCCATGAATACAGCCCCAGGTGTCGAGGGGGCAGGGTTGCACAGTAACAGCTCATTTAGCAGGGAACAAATGGCCTCCTTTCCGGCCAACAAATAAAACATTATGCATCAGACAGGCAGGCACGGGGCCCAGGAGGGGTGTCCCTCAGAAAAAGTAGAGGACACAGCACCCCTCCTCTGAGATTTCCTCTGACTGCTTTGGGGAAAGAAACAAAAAACAAACAAAACTGAAATACAATGCCTCTGTGAAACAATCCAGAAGGCAAAAATGCAAATGCGCTGGCTGGAAAAAATATTGAAACCAAGATGAGTATTAACAGTAATAACAGCGTGTGTGTGTGTGTGTGTGTGTGTATGTGTGTGTACAGTCCCTTGTCAGTTTTCACTTGCTTTTATATGCATCATCTCTTTGAAGCGTCTCAACTTTATGCAGCAGGAAAGACAAGAGGCAGCATCTCTGCTTTATAGAGAAGGACTTGGGGGACACAGAGAGGTTCAGCCCAACATCACAGGAGCCAGTGTCAAAGCCACCGTTCAAACCAAGCCTTCTAATTCTAAACCCACTGCACTTGCCATCTCAGGACAGCAAATCCAGAATCTGTTATGTTCCTTTTACATTTTTTGAATCATAATATATTAGGGCTGGAAAGGTCCTGAATTATCACTGGAACCCATCGACATAAAACATCACACTGCAGATCAAAGGAGGGCTAAGTGGTCCTTGGTCTTCACATCCCTCCAGGCCAATATTCTTCCCAAATGCTACTTCCATTCGGGCCTCAATAACAAGGAAGATTTCTCCAGAAACCAGTAATAAAGAAATTTTATGATGTCCCCTTAAAAAAGTGGATGCCTATGACTAATGGGTTCCTTCTTTGACCCAAACCTTTACTCCTAATAAAGCAATAATGTGAATGTGGTGGGAGAATCAGGCACAGAAGGAGAGGATCCATATAGTTCTCTGCACGCAGTAGGGGCTCCAAAAATGTCTGCTGAATTGAATGGAGTGAACTAAGTGTGGGCCCACAGGGTAGAGAGAGCGAAGGCATTTTGCACATACATAAATAGAAATGCATCTACTCTATGTGAGACACTGTGCTGGGAGCTTGGCACAAAGAAGACATTTGCCATATTCGAAGTGGGGTTTCAACATCAGCTTGAAGCTCCTACTGTCTCAACATCATATCTCACAGAGAGAACACAGCAGGACACATGCTTCTGGGCAACCCCTTGGAAAAGGTTTGACCTTTGCTGAAGTTTTGACACTGTCTTCAGTGTCACTTCTGTGTCAATTTTTTCTTTTCTTAGGGAAAAATTCTGGAGTACAGAAAGAAGTATGTAAAGGAGATAGAACTGTTAGTAAAATCCCGGTGACAGTGCTATTACTAGAACCTGATGTCAAGAGGCATTCTCGCACGTTGTCACTGAACCTCTCTGTAAATGGTTTTGCCTGATGGTGGCTTCTGTCAATTTCTGTCTATTTTCACTCCTCCTCTCAATCCACTGGCAGTTTCACAGCCTTTCGGGGTGGTTTCTCAGGAGGCCAGAAATGTCACAGATCACCCCTTAATACTTTGGTCTACAACGTGTTCTAGTGATACTAACAGGTATTGAACAGCTGTCACGATAATAATTATTTTATAACCTAAGGAAGAGCTAACTTTTACTAAGTGTTTACTATGTGTTCTAGGCCAAACACTGAATGTGAATTATTTTATTTGGCTTTTATACAACAACCCTATGGTGTTTAACTTGCCTAACGCTATATAACTACTTAGTGGCAAAGTGGATTCCAACTTGGAAGCCTTTCTTTATTCATTGGCACAGCCACTATGTCAGAGGCATTGTGCAGGTTACAGAGATAATCCTATCTAATAAAGAGTGAATATGCTAATGACCATCACAAAGATGGTTGCACCAACAGCTGAGGCCAAGTTTCCATAAGGAGTCTTAATGAGCAATCAGCAGGGACCTGAGACTACACCCTCCCCTGCCGCCATGGGACTTGACAGGGACCTTAGGCCACACCCCCCACCCAGCAGGGTTTGACAGGGGACCTCAAGGTGCACTTCCGGACCTGGTGCTGGGCTAGGGGACCTCAGGCTGCTCCCCCTGCCCCAGCGCCAGGCCAGGGGACCTGAGGCTGCGTCCCCCTGCCAGTGGGGCTTGACAGGGGACCTGAGGCTGCACTCCCCCACTTGGCGGGGCTTGACAGGGGACCTCAGGCTGTGTCCCCCACCTGGCAGGGCTTGATGGAGGACCTCAAAGCATGCCCCCCACCCCAGTCTGGGCTGGAGGACCTCAGGCCATGCCCCTGTTCTGGCCCCCTTCCCAGCAGGGCTTGACAAGGGTGGAACTGGCCGAGTCTGGATCTAGCCCAATGCAGGGAGGGCCAGCCGGGTCTGGGTCTCACACGATTTTGAGATGCATGTGGTGGCGGGGGGGGCGGGAGGGGGGAACTTGACTCTGGGTCCTGTGGTGAGCCCCAGACTCTGATAGGAGGAAGGTTTTCATATCCATTTTACTAATTTTCTTTCATCTCTGACACTTCTATTATAGAGAAAGGGCAAATAGCAATATTAAATTATTTCCTCTAATTAATCCCCTTTTAATGTGCACGAATTTCGTGCACCAGGTCACTAGTAATAAATAAAGCCCATGCTCTTGGGAAGCTCACAATAACGGGAGCAGGCAGATAAACCACAGGTGACAATATTAGGTGCTAAGTGTAGTGACAGAGGGATTGCTGGGTACCTGGGGCATATTCCGGACGGACACCTAACCCAGTGCAGGAAGGGATGAAGAAAGTTCCCAGAGGAAATGATGCCACCATCTGTGAAGGTCTGTAGAATTCTGTCAAATGAAGGTGAGTGTGAAGGGCAGTTCACTCACATGGGGAGTAGTAGGCACAGAGGCATGGAGGCATGGGCTTGTTCAAGGGTTTCCCAAGTAGTTCACCATGGACCACACCCAGAGGAAAGAGCCAGATGGGGAAAGGAAAGAAGACTGCAGAGGAATGAGGCTGAGAAACATGGGAACTAGCTGAGGATGGGCTTTTCTGCCAGGCTAAGGAGTTTGAGTTTTACCCAGAAGGTCATGGTGGCCCCTGAGGGTTTGTAGGCAAGTTGTAAGGTTCGCTTACTGCCTGCTTCCACTCTACTCCCTCAAAGGGCAAAGAAGGGCAGCAACACACCCATCCCTCTCCTCAAAACAAAGGGACTGATTTATCTTTGGGTGAAATCAGGAGAGAGCAAGTATGTGTGGCTACGGCAGTTATGCTATAAGCTCAGCACCATTCCAACTCCATTTTTGTTCCTTATGCTTCTGTGTGAGACCCAGAAGTGACCACGGGGTGCTCTGCAGACACCTTTTCATGAGGCTTAGGAAGAGTGAGTCAAAGAAAGGTGGTGTCTGCCATGTGCATAAAGGGTAGCTCTTCTGGGGCAACTCGGACAAAGGTTCTGTCTGCTTGTCCCTGGTGTATTTGAGCAACTGTCCTGACATCCAAGGTTGGCTCACTGGAGTACAAGCTTGGCTACTCAACACCCATTAATAAATCTATTTCTATTTAAATTCCATCATCTGTGATTAAGAACCTGGCTGATGCAATAGAATGGCTCCTTTCCTTGTCTTATTCTGACCTCAGGAGATCCTCTTTCAGTGCTCACCCACAAAATAAGCATATGAGGCCACTTGTGCCCCTGCAGGGGACAGGGATACCTGTAGATCCCCAGCTCAGACCAACTTAGAAAGTTCAGGAGTCCTGATGTAGCTACAAAACCTAAGTTCTCTAATTAAGCCTTAGCAGAAATAATGCCCATGTTTTCATCTTTGCCTAACTCCAATGTTCATCCCCCATTCTGTTTTTAACTTGGAGGAAGAAAGGACATAATTAAGTATGATCCCTCAAAATTCCCACCTCACCTAAAAAAAAAATGAATCATATATGTGCTTCGGAAGCAGGGAGACCAGTTAGAATCAGCCTTTTGGCTGGAGCAAACTCAACTCCAAAGTGGATCTGGAGCAAGGAAAGGGATGAATTTTGTGGTAATCATAAAGGCAATGGGAGCCCGTGGGATGCAGAAACTTCACCTAGGAGATGCAATCTGTTGATTACCAGAAAACCCTTTTTGCAAAAGAGGTCATAATCTCAAACGCTGAGCTCATTTGTTTCACTTGCAGGAGGCTGATTTCCCCCTTCAGGCTCACAGAGTTGCCAACACACCTGCTTCCAATGCATCTGGTCCCCACACCTGAACCTCTTGGAGCTGAAAATGAGGAGTGATTAAGAAATAAGAGTAACTGACCTTGAGTGGAGCCATAAAGGACTAGGCAGGACTTGAGCTAAGTTAAAGGAAACCCATCTGGGAAGCCCAAAGTCCAGCCCCTGAGCCTTGTGCTATCAACAATCTCAATTATCCTCCCCAAATTTTCCCATCACTCAAACAAAGAGAGGAAGATAGAAAATAAAAACTGTGTTGAATAACTATTTTGCAGTGCACATAACAGTGGGAGATGGAGAGCTAAAGAAGTAGGTGACTGCACTCCAGGCTGGCAACCTTATAAGAAAGCTGAGGGGACACCGTGAATGATGAGAGGAGGTATGGCAGACTGCTAGTTTGTACACCACATGCATCCTCCTCATTTTCTAATATAGCACCGCAATTCTGGCCCATCGACACCCACAAGAAAGACAATACTCCTTCATCACCCTTCTGTTAGAAGTGGCCAGTTGACTCAGCCCTGGCCAATGAGGATGTAAAAAGAAATTATGGGTCCATCTTCTGGCCATACCTTTAAATAACAAGGGGAGATCCTCCTCTGACCCCTTTTCTCCCTTCCAGCCATCTGATCTGAATGAGGATGAGGCGGTTGTGGATCATGAAGATGAGCTAAGTCCTAGGGATGGCGGAGCAGCAAGCCAGAGGAGCTAGAATGACTTCACAGCAAGCCAGAGGAGCTAGAATGACTTCACAGCCCAGAGCCCTATGTGCTCAGACTTTTATAAGACAGAGACATCTTGAAGACAACTTTAAGCCACTTTGTTTGGGGTCTTGGCTAATGCACATGGACCTATAACCTAATTAATTGAGATGGCATGCCACCACTTCACTTATCCAGCAACCTCCGTTTTCCAGAAAACAGTTGTAAAAAAAGCAAGAAACAAACAAAAATAACCCCAAACAGCCAAAGCTATATTTTCACTGGAAGCTGATGCACTTTATTCATAGCAATGGCACCCAGGCCAATACTTGGTTGGTGCTTATTGAGCCTTATCACATCCACAGTTCCAATGAGTGTGATTCCTGATAGATTAGCCCACAGCCAATGAGCAGGTGGATAGAAAGGGAAGAGGACTGCTTTTAGAGGCAGGTAAACTGACAGCCCCATGACATGACAGCACAATCTGGGTGAGGAGAGGGACTGCAAAGGTATAAAAAATATATGAGAACTTAATGACCACACATGCATAAGTCTGGGCCACTGATGTATAGGGGCAAGCAGTCCTGCATCTCTAAATAGTCCTTAAGAATATCAGGCAGATAGCCTGACATAATAATTGATGTCTCTACTGATATTTATAGTGATACTCTATTTTCAAAAGCATGGAAGTACATAATTCAGTTATAAATATTTCCAAATCATTTCTCATTTTTAAGCTTTACTTATTTGAAACATCTCAGTCTATGACGCCATATATATATATAAGTTATTCATACAACTCAACGTTGAATGAAATACATTTAGATATCACACATGTAGTTAGTATTGCAACCATTTGTTCTGAATCTACACTTTTTCAGGCCTTGCTCTAGATGTGATGTCCTAGAGATAAATCAGACACGTTATTGCTGTCTAGTTTAGATGTAGAAAAATAAAGAGATCATTATACTATTAGATCAAACCTCTAGAGGAAAGAAAATCATATGCAAAAGGAAAAAGATTATTACCTATAATATAAAAGGAAATTTTACAGATTTACTCAAAAGACAAACCATCAAAAAGAGAAATGGGCAAAGATGTTGAATTAACCGTTCCCTGAGAAAAAAATTCTGGTTCCCAGTAAATGTGAAGTGATGCTCCTCTTTGGTAGACACCAAGAAAATACGAAGTAAATAGCAATGAGATATCACTCATTACCTATCAGATTAGCAAAAGTGAAAAAGAATGATAATACGTGCTGCTGGCAAAGCTATGGGGAAAGGTTACTTCACGCATGCTGATGGAAATGTGATTACATTCTCATTTGAAAAATATATGGCACCATCCTCTAAACTTAAAAAAGTACACACATTTTTTGACTCAGAAATATTAGTTTTGGGAATCTCCTCATATAAATTAAGGCATCAACTGGGTAATGCTAAGTGTACTAATATAAGAATGCTTATTTCAGTATTGTTTATAAAAATTAGTAAATGGAATAGAAGTAACTGCCCATCAGTAAAAAAATGGTTAAAAATCTATGGCATATTCATAGTGTTGAAATTTATGCAGCTATTGAACAAAGTAACATATCTATACCAACTGACAGAGGCTGGAAGGTGATCGTTTTTCATAATATTTAAAGTGAGAAATATGCCAATGGATGTATATTTAATCTCATTTTTAAAATCAATGAAAAAAATCCCTATGTATGTAAATATGTATGTACATATAGGTATAAATGTTATAGAAGCTTAGAGAAAGATATGGAAGATAGCTAGGTTGTGAGACTAGTTTGTGTGGCAAGGGAGAGTAAATAAACAAATAAAAAATGTTTTTAAAAAGTGGATGTGCAGGATAAAAAAATTAAACAGCTTGCATAATAAGGCAGCAATGTAAAATTATATCAATTTACATATCATCATACCTAATAATAGACAAACATGTAAATTGAACGTACCTCCTACACCCACAGCCAATCAAATTAACCCAACAAAAATGGAGGATAATTTGCATACATAGGTGCCCAGCAGCCTGGGTCCCAGGAACTTTCTCAGCACCCAGGTCACTCTGAGGTAGGCCCCCGTGGATCCTGAGCAACCTGGGAAGGGCCTGAGCCAGGGGGCTCCTGTGCAGGGAGCAGAGCTGAGTGATCGGCAATTGGAGGGAGCTGGGGGTCCCTGTCCAGGTCCCGAGGCTATAGGCCTGGCAGGGGTATAGCTGGTGATCGGAGGGAGATGGGGGTCCCCTGCCCTGGCCCCAAGCCCTGGCCAGAGGCTTGGGGCCAGGGCAGGGGCGGAGCCAGAGATTGGAGGCGATTGGTATGAACTACAGAGGAAATAGCTTTTCTGACCGCTCATTGGCTAAGCTCCCTGTTTGCCACTGGTAATATTCTTAGTAACTTGGGTATAAGAATCCAAAAAGGTGATCTAGGGTTTTTCCACCATGCTCCTGGAGAAAAAAAAGGAAGGTCCGCTGCTGGAGGGCTAAGAAATTTCATATCCTGCCCTAGCCAGTTTGGCTCAGTGGATAATGCCTAGGCTTGCCGACCGCTGGGTCTGGTTCATTTCTCATCAAGGGCAGGCTCCTCCCTAGCTGGGGCCCAGGTCAGGGCTCATGCAGGAGGCAACCAATCGAAGTGTTCCTCTCACTTTGCTGTTTCTCTCTGTCTTTCCCTTTCTCTTCCACATTCTCTAAAAATCAATGGAAACATATCCTTAGGTGAGGATAAAAGAAAGAAAGAAAGAAAGAAAGAAAGAAAGAAAGAAAGAAAGAAAGAAAGAAAGAAAGAAAGGTCATATCCTATGAAAGACACATCTTGAAAATGCCTAAAGAAAGTTGTCATTTTTTCATGGTGAAGGGACTAGAGTCCGTGTTGATGAAAACACCTTGGTGACTGCAGTGACTGGCAGTGGCTGCAGCAGTGGGGTGATGGGGCTGGTGACTTCCCCTGATCAGCCTGGTCACCTGAGTAGGACTTCCCCTGAGGGCTCCCAGTATGTGAGAGGGGGCAGGCTGGGCTGAGGGACACCCCCCCCCCGAGTGCACAAATTTTGTGCACTGGGCCCCTAATGCTAGTATATATGTCTAAAGAGATAAAGGGAAGAATTGTCACCAAATAATAGATAACAAAGAACTGAAATTTTAAGTGACTTTTAGTACTCCTTATAAATACTTTTATTAACTTTTAGAGAGAAGAAGGGAGAGGTAGAGATAGAAACATTGATCAGCTGCCTCCTGCATGCCCCTTGCTGGGGATTGTGAGCCTGCAACCCAGGCATGGGTTCTGACCAGGAATCGACCCAGCAACATGTTGGTGTACAAAATGATGCCCAACCAACTGAGCCACACCGGCCAGGGCTCCTTATAATTTTTTATACTTTTGCATCTTTTTACAATTAACTTCTATTATTTATATGATTTGAAAATTTAATAATAAGGTGATTTTTAAAAAATACTGTCATTTTAAAAAACACTGTCAGTGCTGGTCAATATTAAGTGGAGTTAACTAAGAAGGCTTCAGACCTCAGCTTTAAGAGACTACTGGATTGGGAGGAGATTTGAAAAGGGGGGTTGTTCCAGGCAGGAAGAACAGCATAAGTAAAAGTGTGCAGGTAGAGTATAATAAGCATGGGGACTAAGCCTGGGTGAGTCCACCTCATCTGGAACAGAAGGTAAGGAAGAAACAATGGCTGGAGGGAGCCCCGTGACCATAGTAAAAGCAAACAGATAAGTAGAACTGGCCACCAGATGCATAGGCAAAAATGCAATTTTTAGAGTTAACATTAACAAATGAAAACAGTTTGGTTTCTCCACTAGTCTACAAATAGACAAATATTTTGAGTTCTTAGGACTCTGCCCATGGTGACACCATGTGTTCCATTCAGATGTAAACTTGGTTTGGTAACATTTTCATTGCAAATCCTTCTTCTTGTCAGTTTCCAACTCAGCTGTAAATATTTGCTTAGAGAAAAATGTCACTAAAGATCTAAGCTCAAGTTTCCAAAAAAATGGTCATTTTGAAACAAGAAGTTGCATTCTGCATGTTAATTGAATAAGAAGTCTCAAAACCTAAGGTTCAGAGCTCATTTCAGAAAAAAAGAATTGGTTTTATTTATTAAAAGTCTATGAGTACAAATGAATTATTTCTTGGGTTAATTCTTCCCCCTTTGAGATAGAAACTTCATGTACTTTGCATGATAAATTGGTTATTTAATGTCACTGGGTCTGCTGTCCTCCACAATATGACTGTTTTATAAGTCATAAGTGAACCAGTATTAATGATATGTATCCTTGCATTTTCACCAACCAAGAAAGAGCCTAGATGTCACCAAGTAATGCTCACTTCCTGCCTAAACCAACCAGTGCCACACAGCAGCCCAAGGTAGTTATTTCAACCCGAGAAACATTCCCTTCTCTCATTTACAAGGTGCCTCTTGCTCTGTAAGTGGAGGTTAAAATCACAGGGGCCCCAACTTTCCTATTTCTATCACTATATTAGGAAGCACGGCAGGTAATATTATTATTCTATTTCTAGGAAATTGAAAGAGACAGACAGAACAATCAGGTGACCCTTTATACACCTGAGAATAGAATAGGAGGAAAAACTCTGGTCTCTGAAATGCAAAGCCTATTTCTTTTTAAACAATAATCTTTCTGAGCATTGGGTTAACAATAAAAAACAAACCAAGAAAAATTTAATCATTTCATGCTGTGCTGGATCTTAAGAGCAGCAACAAGGATCAGTGAAAAAAAGAGTCTGAAGAACGAAAATGAGAACAGATGTTGATACCAGACACATGGGTTCCCACTTCAGTCCTACATTTACTGGCCACGTGACTCTGAGCACTGATTTAACCTCATTACGCCTCAGTTTCCTTCTATGGAAATATGGAGTTGTTTCAACAATTAATGGGATAATATATGAAAAGTGTGCATAAGCACAAGATAGGTACTTCAAAAAGATAATTGCTATGAAAGCATCAGCAGGGACAATGACGATGACAATGGTGGTGGTGGTGGTGATGATGACGATGATTATGATAATGATGATGATGATGACAACAATTCTACTGCCAAGTTACTCCAGATTCTTAAACTGGTCCAGAATCTTATACACTTGAATAGCAAAGATGTGTTCAAATCTCATCTTTATTGCTTATCTGCACCTCTTATTCCTTATTTGGAGAATAGAAAAATTAAGTAAGTCAATATATCCAAAGTGTTTAGAGAAGCACTTTATCCATAGTAAAACTTTTCCCTCTCTCTTTTTTAATGTTTTTATTGATTTCAGAGAGATGAAGGGAGAAGAGAGATAGAGACATCGATGAAAGAGAAACATCGATCGGCTGCCTCCTGCACATCATCTACTGGGGATTGAGCCTACAACCTGGGCAGGTACTCTGACCGGGAATTGAACTATGACTTCCTGGTGCATGGGACAACACCCAATCAACTGAGCCACACTGGCCAAGTGACTTTTCCCTCTTAAATAAAGCAGTTGGGCAAAAGTATCTGCAAGTTCAAGTTCTATTATGCTAACTGGTCAGGATTTCCAATCCACAAGAAAAGAGTACAGTCAAAAGAGTACAATCTCTAAGCCAGAAAGAGTTTAGTTCAGATCCAAGTTCTGAAATGCACTAGTGAGAAAGCTAGGATAAGTTACTATCTCTGCTCCATGGTTTCTTTCTCTACTCATAAAATCTCAGCAAATATTTTATTGATAGTTCTTGTGCCAGGCACTGTTCTAGGTCAGGATCTTAATACTATTCCTAGGCTTATTAGGAGAATTAAATGAGAGAATACAGGTTGTAGGCCCAACCTAGAGCCTGCCATACATCAAGCACTCAGTAACAGGAGCTGTGTCCCACCCAGAGGGCAGATGTGATAGCCAAGCTCTCGAGGCCTCCAGCACCCACTGCCTCACTGACAAAACAGCCAAACACTGAAGTCTCAAACCAACCCATTTGGTTTTGTGATGTCCACAGTTGCTCATTAGTCTCAAGAAAATAACTCTGCCCATGGTTCTTATTTAAAGAAGACTTCAGGTATGCAGATGAGCAGAAATGGGAAGGAGCCCTACTAGCCAGACTTCTGTCCCAGTAAGTCCCTACCCCGTTCTGGGATCAACTCTCACTTCTAAGAATAGGGAGTGAGCCTTGGGCCCAAAGGCCTGGATTCAATACCTTCCACTTCTTCCCAGCTCTAGGGGCTTGGCCTAGATGTAAAATTATGTCAATTTACATATGCCAGTACATATGTCTAAAGAGATAAATGAAAGTGCAATCACCAAATAATAGATGACTCAAAGCAGTGTTGTTGTTTTTTTAAATGACAGTGTTTTTTAAAAACTCACATTAGTTTCTCACATGTGCTTCCCTTTCTCATCTGGAAAAGGATAATGACACCTCGTTGGAAGGACAACTGTGAAGCTCTGAGCAAGTATTAGGCATATAAAGTTGAGTTAGATGCCTTTCCCCTAGGTACCCACACACCACTTATGGAGTAGAGCAAAAGAGCAGAGGCAATCAAATAGAGGAGTTCTGGGTTTGAATCCAGACCCTCCTACTCCTTCCCTTTCTGGCCACTTGATATAATCTCTTGAAACCTAATTTTCTTTATCTGTAAAATAAGGATTATAGCACCAATCACACAGGGCTATAGTGAAGATTAGTGAAGCCATTTATTTAACATAATTTTAAAAATGAACCCAACCAGTATTTCATATTTGCTGGACACATATTACATGTAAAACACTGTATTAGGCATTATTGGGACAAACATAGATATACATTGCATGACCCCTGCATATGAACTAGTTAGAAAAATAAGACATAAAGATCAAGAAGAAATGCAAGTATTTAATAACATGTGCATTAAAAAATAAAAGATATTTAGGGGTGATGGGAAAAAGGATTATCACTTTTTTTAAATATATTTTTATTGATTTCAGAGAGGAAGGAAGAAGGAGAGAAAGATGGAAACACCAATGATGAGAACGAATCATTGATCGGCTGCCTCCTGCATGCCTCCTACTGATGATCGAGCCCACAACCCTGGCATGTGCCCTTGACTGGAATCAAACCCGGGACCCTTCAGTCCGCAGGCTGACACTCTATCTACTGAGCCAAACCAGCTAGGGCAGATTGTCACTTTTTACATACTCCTGTACCATTTGAAGTTTTTAAAGCCTGTATTATTTTTCAACCAAAAGAAAGAAAAATAAAAATAAGAGTAAGAGAAAATAATAAGTGAACAAGATGTCATGAATGTTAATCTTTAGAAACTCTTAAGATAAATGTTATCCCCCACTTAGAAGGGGGATAACTTACTATCTATTGGGAGAGGAACTGATGAAGAATTATAACAGAGTTCTTCAAGAGAGGGTGTCCAGAGGATTAAGGAAACACAAGCTCACTGAAGAAAGGGAACTAACTCTGAGTGGATATTGCTTTGGGATGGATCCTGAAGGATGAGTAGTTTGTCAGGTAAAGGAGTAGAAATGTTACACCTGCCAAGGTATGAAAGGCATGGGTGTGGTGTGCAGGTGATGTAAGTGTAGTGTGCATATGAGTGTGTGTGAGGATATGTATAATGCTTTAGATATGCAGATGGGGAGAATTAGGAAGCAACCCTGCCATCCCTAACAGCCAGACTTTTCTCCTATTAAGGGTATGTGTGTGATGGTGGGTGAAGCTATGTGTGAGAGAAGGTGTGAGTTTGTCTATGTGTGTGTAAGTGTGTGTGTGAGAGAGAGTATATGATGCTGTGTGAGAGAGGGTGTGAGTTTGTCCATGTGTGTGTAAGTGTGTGCATGAGGGTGTGTGATGCTATGTGTGTGAGAGGGTGTGAGTTTGTGTGTGTGTGTGTGTGTGTGTGTGTGTGTGTGTGTGTGTGTGTGTTTGTGTATATGTGTGAGAGGATGTGGGAAAGAGTATACGATGCTGTGTGTGTGTGTCTGTGAGTGTGAAGCCCATTAGGAGGGAAGTAGAAAGCCAAGCTACGAAAGGCCTTGAGGCCTATGGTCAGAGATTTGAATGATATGCTTTAGGCAGAGGGAAACATTTACATTTTCTGATCTGGGGAGTAACATGATGAAAGTGATGTTTTAGAAAGGTGATGCCAAGCCCACACTGGAGGCTAGGAGATGAGTCAGGAGGCTCTGCGGATGGTCCGAAATGAGGACAAGGAGGCTGAGAGGAGAAAATGAATTGGAATCCTCTTCCCATCACTCAGTTCTGGGTGGCAGGTATCTCATCCCTCATGTTTCTTTTTTCCTTCAAGGATAAATAAACTAAAAATACATTTTTAAAAAGTCACCCATTCTATGGAAGACAGATCTAAAAACCAAAAATCTCCCCTCCAAAGTTGTTTCAGCACCCAGCCTGTCCAATTGGAGCGCCCCAACTTGGCCCACACAGGAGTGTACTCTGGGGCTAAGCAAAGCAATCTCCTAAGCAGACAGATCCCTTCTGAGCTCCAGCCCCAATGGCTAGAGTCCCCGTTCAAGGAAGAAACGAGAAACCGAGTTAATGGCTTTGTGTGGTGCAATGTTCATTTCATAAGCAATCACCTCATTACATGAAAGCTGAGTTAAAAGCAAGTCTATCTGAAATGAGTCTTTGGCAGTTTGGGGTTTTCCTTTACATTTTCTTCAAACATATGATAGGTAAGACCTTGCTTCATGGGGGTGCTTCTCTTCCCTTCTCTGTTTTCCCTCCACTACCTGTGTCGTCTCCTCCTCCTCGTCCTCCTCCTTCTCTTCCTCCTCTGCCTTCCCTTCTTCCTCCTCCTTCTCTTCTCTCATTCTCTCTCTCTCCAACCTCCTTCCCAGTCTGGCTGTATTTGAAGTCTTAAACTGTCTCTGTGTTTCTATATTTCTCTTACCGCTACCCCTCCACACCTCTTCCTCCTTCCCTCTTTCCTCTCCCCCCATATCCCTTCTCACTATATTAAAAAGCTTCAATTTTAGATATGGAGCAAGGTCTTTGCTAGTATAAGAGTTTGACTGATAAATATGGTCACAGTAAGGTGATTGACTGAGTCCAGCTTCAAGGGGAAAAAAAACACCTTGGAAAAGAGAAGGGCTGAATGGTGGCCCTTCATTTTGAGGAAGGCGGATGGAGCCCATGGCTCCCAGTGGTCCCTGGACACCAGCATCACCAGGCAGCCTTATGGCTGGGTGATTCCTATATGCTAATAAGCCCCAGCCAGCCAGTCCCATCCCTTCCCACAGGGAGTGAGGTGCCACTGCTGCTGTCACGCTGCCCTGCTCAGCTGCTCCTCCCGCTCAGCTCCAAAGGGAAGACAAGCCATAAAACTCAGAACCAGCTAATATCAGCACTGCAGGGGATCTCAGAGACCCCTGGTCCAACCTGATTAGTCACTAAAGGAGAGACTGGGGTCCCAGGTTGCCAAATGCCAGGGGGACCCATTAGCAGAAAACGCAGACCTGGGACCTGTTGCAAAAATCTCTCTGCTCTGAGAACACCTCTAGGTGTTTGCCTTATGTAGGGTATAGAGGTATAAATAGGTAAGAGAAGCTTAAAATAGACACAGAAAGGGGTTTAAATGCACACAGCACACTCAGACATCTGCTGCATGCTCCCGGAAAGCAGGCTGGAGCAGGGGAGTCTGCTGAAGACGGGCTGCGGTGGTGGAGGGCTCCAGCTCTGAGGATCTTTTAATATGGCTGTACTGGAACACTGCAGTGCCAAACCCGCCAGTCACTCCCAAAGACGGGAGAGGAAGCCCCGCTCAGCCTGCAGAACTTCCCAGCCCCGGACTGGGCTTTATTTAACACGAGGAGGAGAAACGTGTCCTCAAAAAGCACAGCACAGAAACCTCCCTCGGCCACGACAGGGTTCCCCGGACATGAAACTAAAATGCATTCATTCCAACTCAGCCTCCCAAAGCGGCTGCAAAGCCACCGAGAGGGATTTACAGGGAGAGTCCCTCAGAGAGGAGGGGGTGGGGCTGGCAGCCCGGGACACACCTTCCTGAGCTGTGGGAAACACGCTGCCTGCCAAGTCCACCCAGGATGTGTTGTTAAGGGTTAACTTCCTTGGCAAAATTTGACACACACACACACACACACACACACACCACACACAGTCTCTCACACACACACACCCCTACAGCACTCAGACAACCTCCGCCACCACCACACATTAGAATCTTATTAATCTTAAATTCCCAGAAATTCCCTGATCAGCCCTATCTTTTCAGAACAGCCCCTCCACCTGGGCTGCATTCCCACCTTATCACCAGCGAAAGCCCAGGGAGCGGGCATAATTATTTTTCTACAAGGTTATGCCTAATTGGCCACTAACCTAATTGATTAATCATCTCATTTTTCAAGGCAGCATCAAAGAGCCCAGCTGGGGGGCCGCGGGGCGAGGGGGGCGGGGACGGATGGCGAAGACCCCCAGCCAAGCTTGTCTGGTTTCTGGACACAAGTAAACAGGAAAGAACAGAAAACCCGGAATGACCGGGGACATACGTCAAGACCACCGGACTGAGCTGGGGGCCTGGAGCTACCCAGACAGCCTGTGTCCAGTCGCCTCCGCCCAGGATGAACTTGTTTCCCCAAGCTGGAAGGGTTAAAGGCTGCGCGTCCACCAGCCTTGGCTGGCTTTGGGGGAGCAAAAGCTACTTGCCCCCGTCTCCGCGATCTACTCGGGGCCCCAGGGTCGCCCTCCGGCTCTGGCCACAACTTGCGGCTCTGCGCCGTGGCCCTCGCTGCTCCGCCCAAAACTTTGCGCACACTGCAGCTGCCGCGGGCTTCTCAGCGAGTCGCGCTCCGCCAAGTGCCTCGGGCAGCCCTCCGCAGCCCGGGTTCAGGGGCAGACTTTTCCTCCGCTGCCTCCAATTCCCACCCAGGGGGCTCCCTAGCGGCTGCGGGAGCGCGGCTCCTATCCGGGGTGGGCGGACGAGGGGAATGAGAGCGCAGCGTTCCAAATGACCACCTCGCCGTCCGGGCAGCGCCAGCGGGACGCTGGTCCCCTTGCCTGCCCGGCGCACCCACTCAGAGACTCCCACCCCGGGGCAGCAGGCGCACCACCTTCTCCTACCTTCCAGCCACCGAGGACCTCACTCTCCGCTCAGCCCTCCCAAATCATCCTCAGGCTTCTGGAGAGGGCGAGCAGGTCCGCTTTTGTTCCCAGGGGTGGGCAGGTCCGTGTGGGCCAGGACGCGGGAGATGCAGTGGAGCTGGGTATCCCGAACTGGGGATGCTCACTCCCTGCAGCTCTGCCAGCAGCAGTAGCAGCGGTGGCAGCAGCGGTGGCAGCAGTAGCGGAGGCAGAGATAGTGCGGGCTCTCTGCAGGCCACATCTTTCATACCTTCTACATCACTACCGCATTCCCCCGAATAGGGGAGCCCTACAGCATTTCGCCACCTAGCACAGAATGCAGGCGCCCGGCAAGAGCGGTGAAGCTGGACCTGGCCAGGGTGTGAGCACGCGAGGGATGAGAGACCTCAGCACCCACCCCCAGACTCCCTCCCCGCTCCAATCTCAGCGATGCCTAAAACTTGCAGCCATCTTGCTGTCCTCGCCCTTTGGAATTGTCTGTTCCCAGGGAATTCTGGACTGTAGGCCAAGCAATGACGATTTATTAGGGGGAGCCCTCTCTGAGCTGGGGCCTGCAGGAGTCTTGGCCTGCAGTGTGCTTTTTAGGGGCCTCATCCTCGCTGGAGTCAGGCCACACATGAAGCTTTGCAGCAGCACACACACACTCTACTGCATGTACACAGCCCCAGGGACACATGTCTGCACTCCCCACATTCAAGGGTGTGGCCACAGAAGACAGGGCTCCATTTGCAGTTGTGAGACCTTAAGTAAATGGCCCGATGATGGAGCCTCCATTTCTCCATCTGCAACATGGGAATCAGATGAACAGTTCCATGGGAATCAATGTGATAAGCACAGAGCTGGATACATGTGAAGTGACAGCAGTGATAGGGCTTTTCTTCCTTTATCCAGAGCAGGTCTGCCCTTCCTGGGATAATAGCATATCAGTAACCATCACCAATCCAATCAGTACTTACTGATTGCGGTAGATCAGGGCAGTACCTCTCTCCCTATTTAGGGGAAGAGTGTGTAGTTGTCACACCTATCCTGGAACTGTCCTGACTAGGGCCTGGCAGGGGTGACCTGGTGGATCCAGGGCGAGTTCCTCTCAGCCCCTAGGGAGAGGCTGGCATTGGTAATGCTGGCCCTGCAACCATCTGTCATCTTCCCAAGCAGGAAACTTATTTCCATCCTGTTTAGGTCATTTTGATGTTTTTCTTCCTTTATAACACCCTCATGCAGGACATCAACATGTGAAGCACTGGAGGTATAAAAATAGAAGGAAAAAGGCCTGGAGGTGCATAGAGCCAGAGATGGCAGGAAAGGAAAACAGTCCTCTCTTAGCAACAAGAAGAGAGGTTCTCACTGAGACACATGATGATTCCCTTGCATCTGTGCAGTGTGACAGATTCCAAAGGCCTTCAGAGGCCTTCCCCAATGGCATCAGAGACACCCAATGAAGTGACACAGGTAGGTGTGGATATTGTCCCCCTTTACAAATGAGGGAGCTGAACCCCAGCTTGGTGAAGTAGCAGAGAGGACACTTGGACTCAGGCACTCTTGACTTTCTCCTTCTCCATGCCTGAATATTTCAAGTGACCCCAGTCCAATAATGTTGCCTAATTTCTGGGACCCTGAAGCATTTATCCAATTGAGACCCAGAACTGTGGGTCTCAAAGACAGTCAACCCATTCCCTATAACCAGCTCAATATACTACAACAACCCCCATCTTTCTCCTGGCCAGTTTTATTTGGGTACTAGGATACTGACATCCAAACAGGGATCTTCTCTCTTAAGTGGTCCTAGAAACTGATTTACTATCTCACTGAGGCTGGGCTGGATATCAGGGAAAGGACAGATGCTAATGGGTGCATCTTTGGAATGCTGTGTGGTTATCAAAGAGAATGTGAGACCTGACTTTGAATTTCTGCTCTGTTATGTATTGTGTGTTCTTGAACAAGTTATGAAGTTTCTCAATGTTTTAATGGCCTCATCTATAAAATAGGGTCCGTATCTGCCCCCAGGAGTTGTTGTGAAGACTAAAGGAGATGCTATAAGGGTGCGCTCAATACATACAGTGCACCTTAAATATTAATATCCTTTTCTTCTTCTCCCCTTCCCTCCCAGCATCACTGTGTGCTGGTTAACAACCGACTCTCCCGGGGAAAAACAAAGCTCTGATTTGTAGCATTTGTTCGTTTCCTTGGTGTAAATATTCTCACCATGGTTGATTTCAAGTCACCAACAGGATGTCACTGAATGTGAGTTGAAAGGAGATAGGCACTATAGCTCTTGGGAGCTATACCAGCTGAACTCAGCACACTGTTGTCCACTGCTCATAAAAATCACCCCCAAACAGGTGAGCAGCATTTTATGGCTCACAGAACCCTTTGCTCCATTTCATCCCAGTGATAGACACAAGAATCCTTAAAGGAAAGTAACATCCCTATATCTGACAGATGGAGAAACTGAGACTGGGAGGAACTGAGTGATTTGCCCAAAGGCAAATAACTAGCAAGTAAAAGATCCAGGACTCAAGCCTGGGCTTCTGGGTCCAAATAGCAGGGATCCTTCCAGGTCTGTCCCATTTGTTTCCTGTGAGATCACTGCACAAGCACCACCATGTCTTTCTCTTCTGTGCTAAGATCCCAGGGCCTGGGCCTCCGTCTTTCAGTCTGACAGGCAGGCACAGTAACCCTGGCCCTTGCTTTCTTCATAGATGCCCTGAGACTCCAATGAGATAATGCAAATGAAAGTGCTTTGTAAAACATAGTGCATCCTACAAAGATAAAAGTATGAATAGTACAGCTAGCGCGTGGAGGAAAACTATGGGAGCAACAAACCCCAGGCCCTGTGGGGACTTATAAACCTCAGAAGAGCCAGGACCACCCAGCACACAGTCACTGCAGATCTACATTCAAAGGGAAACATGTGACAAGATATACGTTCAGTGCCCTTTTAAATGCTTATTGGCAGAAAGACAATTGGAGTATAAAGCAGGAACAATGTCATTGTAATTACAGGAATAGACAGTCAGAATTGTTCTTCAGAGGCCAATTGCTTTTTCTTCTTGCTGTCTACAGAAATATGGTCATTTCTTCTTCCAGGGCTGCCCACTACCCACACCCATCTTGGGCTGAAAGCTTAAGGCAAAGAAAATGTATCGGCTGGTGTGACTTGGTAGAATTTTCATTGCTTCCAATGATGTCATATTTGTGAGACCTCCCCTGCCTCTCTCTCTCTCTTTCTCCTTTGCTTTCCTCCATTTTCTCCTCCCATTCCCCCCCTGCAGAAAGCTTCACTCCTTTGGGTGGTGGGTGAGGACATGATGGCTGAGAGCTCTAGGCTTTTATCATCTCAAGAAAGAGGTATTCTTTCTCCCATTTCAAACATATGAATCCTACTTGGCGTTCTGCTTGCCCTGGTTTGGGTCACATGCCACATGTCTCCACTGGCCAAGAGTAAAAAGATACCATGATTGGCCAGGCTTGACCCAGACCCAATCCTATGGTCAAACATCAATGAGTTGGGGAGAGGCAGCCCGCTACTGCAAGAAGGTCCTATTACTAGATGAAGGGAAGCAAGACTGGGGAGACTAAATTGACAGTTATCCTCTGTGGTGACAGAGCCAAATTCAGACACTGGCTTCCCTGATTTCAAAACCTCTGCCCTTCCCATGACCGCACACTGATCCTAAGCAGGGGGTATGCCAGAGTTAGAAGCTTCAGAAGGCAACCGGATTGCATCTGGAATGATAGAGCATAAGCTTTATAAGTCAAGGACAGTGTCTGCTTACTCCTTAGCACCTAGCATGCTCTAGACTTCCAGTTAGTGGTCACTAAGTGCAATGCAAGCTGATTGGCAAGAGAGGGAAGGATTCTGAGTGCCTATCAGGGACTAATAGAACAGAAGGCTAAGATTGATTCCTGAGGGAGCCATGGCTGGGCCTGGATGGTGGCTGTGTTTGCTTACATATATGCTGACACTGCTCTATTATCAAGGCCCAACACAGCATGACTTTCACTTTAACCTGGAGTCTCTTGGTAATGTTGCTGCTTAATACTGACTGTCATTCCTTAGAAAACTGCATTTCCAGTGATGTTAGAGGACAGTGTCCCATTCATATTGGCCTAGTGGTACCAATAGCCCTTGGAGGTTGCCATTCTGAACCTAATGCAGAGTCTGCTTGGGCCACACTCTTGTTGGTCTTCCTCTGATCAATGGCAAGCACTGGTGGTGAGTTCTCCACAAAATAAAGAGCTGTTGGAGGGGAAAGAGGAGGTGGCCAAATTGGGAGTCAGAGAAAAGGATGGTTCTTATTCAATTTTGGCTGGTAACTTGCTCAGTAATCTTGGGAACAGTATCTTGAGCCTCCGTTTTTGGACTCAGCTAATGTTCATCAAATGCCTCTTTCACTTTCATTTCATCCTTACAATAAGCCCATGAGGTAGGAATTATCAAGTCCATTTTGCAAACAGGAAAACTGAGACTCAAAGAGATTCAACCAACATATCTGAGTTCCTCTGTTCCAAGGTAACATGTCCAGGATTCCATTCTGCGACTTCCCAGTGGTCATGTTCCTCCCACCATCATTGCTGCTTCTCCATCACTGCTCCTTGGCCACAGAGCACGGCCCTGGGTCTGTGAAAGAAGGGTGCCCCTTCCAGCTGGGCTTTCTCTGAGGGAGAGAGAGGACTCAGAGCCATGTGCTATTTCCAAGAAGGTGCATTTTTCTCCCTCTGCAGCACAGGTTTAAGAGAACACTTTTACTTTCGATGGCATTGTTGCTAAAGAATCTGCAGGCATACAGTTGCCAGGGTGATTAGAGTGAAGCAGTGAGGATGGACTTATCAAGAGAGGCTCCATGGAAGCTCTGTGGAGTTCTGAAGATGCTGTGGGCCTGCTCTTGCAACTGCAAGCCTCTGGTTTCCAGTCTCATGTGTCATCAACCCACTGTCCAAGGGCCAGCAACTAGACAGGGCAGTGCTCTGAAAGGTTGCCGGCTGGTTTAAAGAATGAGGGGAAAGCCCTGGCCGTTTTTGCTCATTGGTGAGAGCATTGGGTCATGGACTGAAGGGTCCCAGGTTTGATTCCAGTCAAGAGCACATACTCCTCAGTTGCAGGCTCAATCCCCAGCCCCAGTTGGGGTGAATGCGGGAGGCAACCAATTGATGTGTCTCTTGCATCAATGTCTCTCTGTCTCTGTCTTTCCCCTCCCTTCCACTCTCTCTAAAAATCAATGGAAAAATATCCTCAGGTGAGGAATTTTAAAATAAAAGAAAGAGGCAAAATATGGGGAGGAGAAAAAGTAAGAGCATTCAAGACTTAATTGATGTTGGATTGTGGAGATGTGTGTTCAGAAATGTGCTCAGATTGCAATCAGAGGCATCCGTTACAATGCTGCAAGTTATGACACATCTACTGTGTGCATTAGCTCATCAAATGCTCCCTCTGTTGCTACATCTATTATTTTAGAACATATTTATATTATGTTTGCCTAACTGTCACCCCCACCACCACCACCACCACAAGTCTGTGAGGTCCTGAGGCCATGGGTTGTGTGTGATTCATCTCCATACCCCACGGCCTAGCAGACAGACTGGCACTGGTGTGGGCCTGGGACATTTTGATGAATGAATGAATGAATGTGCTGTTTAAGTACATGAGTAAGAACCCATCCAGGCTTTCAGACTCTAAGTCCACAAATTGATCTCCTCTACCTTTCTGAACTCCTATAAAAATGATCGCCTGGCAATTAATTTGACACTCATATGCAGACTTGCACCCTCTCTTGAGTTGTTGTATTGAGCTATAATTTGAAAATTTTATTGTTATGAAATGCTTCACACGAGGGATTTATGCCTTTTTTTCACAACTAGACTGTGAGCTCATTCATTCACGCAATAAACATTCATCAAATTATGCACTGGGCATCATTACATGTGTTATCTCATTTAATCCTCCCTCCTACTCCATGGAGCTATTCACTCAGACCCTACTGTGTATCACAGGCACGATGCTCAGGGTAGGATATAATTGGTCCTAAAAGAACTAAAACTCAGTGCCTTCCAGGGCTACATTAGTAAGCCCAACAGGTGACGCCGTTGACTGCTAAGAGGGAGGGAGTGTGTTTGGACAAGGCAGCTGCATATGGCTATGCAGCTTGGGCACCATGCAGAGGTGCCAGATGAGAGGGTGGGGATGGGGTGAAATCCAGCCTGCTCTGTGCCCACTAACCCTGCACTGGGGCTCAGGGCTAGGCCTGCCTGCAGGTAGGAACCTTTTCCTTTAGCGGAAGGCACTTTGGCTTGTCAAGCCGGCACTGAGACTGCAACTGGCCAAAAGAGTTACTTTTTCCTGATATGCACAAGTACACTACATTGCAGAGGGAGGCTGTTCTGCATGGTGTGTGCTGAAGATAGGAAATAAACTTTTAGATGAACACCACCCAAAGGCATTAAAATTAAAGTAAACAGATTGTTGCACAAACAAAATACTTCTATAAAATGTATTCCACTTGGAGCAACCTCTGGTTTCTAATTGATTCTTTGAACAACCCTAAAAAAAAGACATTTGCCATCAAACCTTCCACTGGGGGAAGCTAACCCTCCAGAGCTGGAGTGACATCCAGGAGGCTACAGTGCATGGAGTGAGGCTCAAAGGTAGTCGGTGCCTACTGAGGCGAGGACTGGAGCTCAGGAACAGGCCCTAGAACCCATTCTCCCTGGGCCCCTCACAGGGCTTCTGCCAGGACTCCCAACATCCAGTGGAGCACAGAGGGCTGGTGAACACTTGCCCACTGGGATTTTACATGTGTGTTCTTGTCACAGGGAGGCCTTACCCCAACACCCTACACACACACAACACACACACACACACACACACACACACACACACACGTGCGTGCGCACACACAGCCAGGATGGGGGGGCAGGGCTTCCCAAGACAGGCCCTGGCAGGCTCCCTGTCCTGGCTTTGTGGCTGCGGGCTCTTCACACACCAGGAGAAGCCTGAGAACCCCGCAAAGGAGCAGCTGTGTCTGTCAGCCTCCCAGGCAGTGACAAGTCGCTGCAGACAACAGACATGCCGGGGGCACAGAGGACCCATTCTGTTTACTTTGCCTCCCTACTGCTCAGTTGTTCCATGCAATCTGTTGCAGGAGTTCAGTCAGGGAGAAGAGTGAAAAAGAAAATCCTTGAAACCAACTGGTTGAGATATTTAGCAGGTCGAGCCGGGGGCTTCCTGGCAAAATGAACAGAATACGGTTTCCAAGGCCACTGACTAAACAGGAGCTCTACTTCCAGCTCCATTACCAAACCCCACGTGGCCTTGGGCCTGGCACCTGCCCTTTCTAGGCCAGGTTATCCTCTACAGACATGAGGCACTGGACTAGGGAGGTCTCAGGTTCCTGGCAGTTCTGTGGGCTACGGTTTAATGACTCTTGGCAAAACTGGGAGTGGGGAGAACACCAGGTACTAAAGGGGGGCTGGCCACTGGGTGGAGATGACGATTTGGTAGTTAGATGAGGAACCCAGACCTCAAACACCTCCACACTGATAGCATTCATTAAATTTCCTGTTGGAGACCTTTACAGGGTCAGCGATGTTTTCATATGAAAAGGATTATGTCCTTGGGGATTTGAGCCTCCAGATAAAGAAACAGCAGTGTTCTATGTTAACAGGAGAAGGACTTTGAAATCAGTGTTCTGGGCTCACTTCCTGCCTCTGTGCCTAACACTGGGTAGGTGGTGATCGAATGAATGAGCTCATTGTGCATCCTCAGACAAACCATTTAACTACTCTGAGTTGTGGCTTCCTCTGCTGTTTAACAGGACAATAATAATAATGCTGGTCTTACAAGATTGTCAAATTAAATGAGGTGATCTAACTAGCTTTTCATAGGCATTCATAGCCACTAGTTTTCTTCCCCTTTTCTTCTTCTTTAGAGAGGCATAATATAAAATGCAAGAAGCTGAACAAATTAGGACAGAGGTGAAGGACCAAAGGTGGTGCAGTGTGCACACACCCATGTTTGAGTTGGTGGGCCAGGAGAGAGGGCAGGACTGCATGGGAAGCTCTTACTCAGAATTCTCCATGAGATGCTTGGAAGTTTGAAACATTCTGTCTTTCTTTTGCCTTCCCTCCTATCTATGCTCAGGTCTGTTGATACCCTGCTTATCATTCGGGCTCTTTTCAGAAGCCACCTCCTCTTTGAAGACTTGGTGGGGCTTAGCATTATGTAAACTCCTTCTCTCTGGACTCCCCTAGCCTCTCCTTTGTGTCTGACCCTTTGGACCATGTGTCTCCAAATCTTACATTTGGTGTACAATGGGCTCCTGCAGGTTAGAAACCAGGTGAGTCTCACTTGTATCCGTTACATCCTCAGAGATGTAGGCGCAGGTGCCCAGTCAGTGTGTGCGATAACTGACCATGCTCCCTAAGAGGGAATTAGAGGGGAGATGAGAGGAGATCTGTCATCTTGAAGAACTTGTCCACACCCAATTTAAGATTCCCAGTCTTCTCTCCAAAGCACAGAAGATATATAAGACCATTCTTGTGAGAAACAAGGCCAGCCTGACTGAAATAATACAATCGTAATTATAGCTAACACGTTATAGCTCTTACTAATGACTAGGCATTGCTTTAAGCACACACATATTAACCCCATTTAACCTTTACAATAACCCCATAAGGTAGTTGAGAAAATTGAAATACAAAGACTTCAGTAATGCGCCCAGGACCACCAGCTGTAAACAGGGGAGCTAGGATATGTATGAACCCTGGAAGTCTTGCTCTAGAATCCGCATGGAACTCCCTAATTACAGCAGAAAAATCTGAGGTTATAACCTCTGGGACTTCATGCAGGTCACTAATCATCACTAGGCTCTAACTCCAGATCACAAAGTAATTCCAAAGCCATGTTCTCGCCTTCATTGGGCCCTTTACACAAAGTTATGTATCAGCTGTAGCTTGGAAGGAAGAATAGGAAAGAGGCTAGAACTACAACTGGCCTGCCCAGAGGGGGTTTTGGCTCCCTTTTTTATTTCTTTAGGGAGACCCTACCTGCCTTCCATGTACAGAGAGGTACCTGCTGGCCTCACCCCTGCTATCATCTCTTCTCCTGGTCATGGAATGAATAATGATCAATGTACACATAATGCAACCTATCCACATTATCACTCGCCTTGATTGCCTAGTCAAAAGCCTACTATGCCAGCACTTTGTGAGCTGGCTGCTCTATTTCTGGCCACTCTCCAGCCAGCACCCTCAGTTCAGCCAAACTAAACTGAACCATACCCCTGCAGTTCCTCAAAAGAGTTTTCTTTTCTCAGGCCTTGTACCTTTGGTGCATGCTGTTTTTCCAGTCTTGTACATCCTTCTCTTCATCCCCCCTCCCAACTCCCACTGATTTCTTAAGTTAACTCAGGCATCATTTTCTCTAAAATTTCCTAACCCCTGCTCCACCCTATGCTACCCACCCCATTATCTGCATTCCTTTACCTACAAGGACACAGTATTGTCATTATCCCAATGCTTCTCTGGCTCCTGTGGGGAGCTAGACCCTGAGGGCAGGAACAGTGTCTTTTATCTCTGTATTACCCAAACCCCAGTAGGAGGTTTTCTGTAAATACTGCTACATAAACAATGAAACAGTACACAATGGCAATGTATGTAGCACTTGGTGTTTTTCTCAGGCTGATGAGGACACTGAGATGGAGATTTGTAATTCCAGCAAATTCACAAAGCTAAGAAATAACAAAATAGGGGCTGAAGCTCAAGTCCCGTGTCTTTGAAGTAAATGGGTGAACCCTACAAACACAGCACTCTTTCCTTGCCAAGGTTGTGAACAAGTTGAGAAATAAACAATAGTGAAGATGGAGAGCAGAGTGCTACTGTATAACTGCTGGAGGCCAATTAGGCTTTGGGTCTCTTAGCCCAAGAAGCTTGCAAGTATTTCACCCCAAAATTGGACAGACATGCCCATCCAGCCCAAGGCAGAGCTGAACTGTCTTTCCTGGGATGCCTGCCCAGGTGAGACCCAAGAAATGAGTGAGCAGAGAGGAACCAGTGCTCTCTGTGGACAACCCTCGCCCAGGAAGAAGGAAGAGATGCCTGAGCTCAGCTGGCCTATTGTTCCTAAACTCATTACTAGAAAAATTACTTTAATTCTTCCAGATAAATGCAAATAAAGTCCAGGAGTGTGCAAAGAGAAAAATCCATCCTCTTAGAAAACAGGAGTGGGGGGTGGGGGGTGGGGGGGCGCGTGCTTATTTGATTCTAACTACAACCCAGAAGACAAGCTTTCAAACCTAAATTAAAGAAAAGTTCAATTCTCCAGGTACCCCCCAGATGAGATTTACTGAACTTATCCATGGACTCATAATTCTTCCCAAAATATTGAGTTTGAGATCCCTATGAAATATTCAAACAACGATGTCTAAATGTCAATTGGTCTATATGCTCACAGCTCCAGAGTTAGGCCTGGGCTTCAGCTATCATTGTAGGAGTCATCAATCTGTAGAGATATGGGAATGATGAGACTCCCAGAGAGTAGGTAGAATAAGAATAGAGAGTTAAAACACAGCTCTCTAGAATACCATTGGTCCGGGATCAGGAACAGAGCGAGAGCCTGCCAAGGAGTGGCCATAAGGAGGACTGGCCTTGTGAACCCAAGGAAAAGGGTGGGAGCAGTGGCCAGGTGTTGTTGAGGGATCAAGTTTGAAATAAGAATTGAATAAAGATCATTGGATTTAAATGGTCAAGGAGGACTCATTTTAGTGGAGTGATAAGAGGAGTGATAAGGAGTGATAAGGGCAGAATCCAGAAAGCAGAGGATGATTGGGAGGTGATCAATATTTGCAGATAACTTTTAAAAAGTGTGGTAGGAAGGGAGGGTGGGGGTGGATGCCTGGATTAAGTTAAAGAAGAGAATTTTTCTTCCATTTAAAATATAAAGATATTTAAGCATGCTGATGGGAAGAGGAACCCGAGAGAGAAGGGAAAGATAAATATACTGAGAGAGGTGATACCTTGTGGAGCAACGTCTGTGAGTAGGCAAGAAGATAAGCTTCAGAGTACAGGTGGAAAGTTTGGGAACATGGATTTGGAATCAGTTTTACGGAATTCAAATCTACTTACTAGTGGTCCAAACTCCAACAAGTATTAGCATTCCGTCTCCTCCCCAAAACTCAGTTTCCTTATCTGCAAAACAGGTATAATAAATACTATCTTCCTAAAGCAAAAAAAAAAAAAAAAAAAGCATCAGGGCTATAAACAAATATTTGATTTTCTCATTCTGGGTACATGTTAAGATCAAACTTTCTCATCCCAATTAAACTCAGGCAAGGATATCTGACTCACTCTGTCCAATGAAATATGGAAAGAAGTGATGTGTGGCATTTCCAGGTAGAAGCTTTGGGAGCCAGTGTGTGTTTGACCACATTCTCTTTCCCCTCGACCATAACAGCCTCAGTGTTCACAGTGGCTGCCCTATCAGTCTGAGTCTCAGAGTCAAACAAATATAACATGAGTCATGAGCCAACCAACCTATGATGGACATGTAGCATGAACAAGAAATAAATCTTTATTGTTTTATGCCACCTAGATTTTGGGTGAGCTTGTTACTAAAGCATAACCTAACCTATCCTTAGTCATATACTACCTTGTAAAGTCATTGTGAATGTTACATGAGGATATATATAATATGGCATACAGAATAATAGGGAAAACAGAAACCAATTAATAAATATTGATTCCTTTGCCTTACTGAGAGCTGTAAACAATACTGCTCATTGGATGAGAAGTATGTAAAATTGTTAATAGGGTGCAAACATTGTTTTAGTAGTGATGATGGTAGAGGACATTTATTGAACAATAAGTACAAGCCAGATTCTGGATAATTAAAAAGTCCTTGCTCATGCTTGCTTCTTTCCCCTGTTCTTTATTTTCTTTCTCCTCTGATCATTTCTGGTGATCCTTTTCTTTTCCTTTCTTTTTTTTTTTTTTAATATATTTTATTGATTTTTTACAGAGGGGAAGAGAGAGGGATAGAAATCTAGAAACATCGATGAGAGAGAGACATCTATCAGCTGCCTCCTGCACGCCCCCCACTGGGGATGTGCCCACAACCCATGCCCTCGACTGGAATAGAACCTGGGACCCTTCAGTCCGCAGGCTGACACTCTATCCACTGAGCCAAACCGGTCAGGGCTGGTGATCCTTTTCAATCAACTAGGTATTATACAACCTTACTTTTAGTACAAAAAAGGACCCCAGAAATGATCCAGCACAATGTCTGCCCAATGTCAGGGCTTCCTTTACAATTCCCATGGCATGTAGGCATCCACATTTTGCTGAATTACTTTCTGTGACAGGTTGCTACCTCATATGGTGACTGCTTAACCGTAAGTTCTAACATGTTGGGGTCCATGTTTGCTTATTCACATTGAAATTTTCTGTGGCCAACACAGTACATGGCAACATAGTAAAAAGTCAATAAATATGTGTTAAAGGAATGAATGACTACCTGAATAAACTTACAGATAGCTATAATTTTTCATCTCCTTGTCTGTAAATGGTGATAATAATACTAATCTCAGAAGACTTTCATGAGCTAACAGGTGATTGTAGAAGCTCTGTTAGTGTTGGTTCTCAGCCTTATCTCACTTCTCCTTAAACATAGCTCAAATAAACTAATGCTATAATACAAATTGAGCCATTCACTGGTCTTCCAACTAATTTCCCATAGCTAAACTTCTAAGCTATTTCTGGAACAAAGACATGATATGTATGCACTTAAAATCATAGAATGCCATTTTGGAAGGCAGTATAGTTTAGTAGTGAGGAATGCAGGCTCTGAAATCCAACAGATGTGGATATAAATCCACTCCTTATGGATTGTCTGTCATAAGTAGCCATCAACTTTCTTATTTTTAAACTAGAGGCTCGGTGCACAAAATTAGTGAAATTGGTGCATTTGGGGGGGGGGGCGTTCCAGGAGCCCCTTGCAGTCCAGGAGCTCCCCTTCCCTTTCCCCATAGGGAGCAGGCCTAAGCCAGCAAGCAGTCAGACATTCTTAGCACTGCCGAGGATGCAGGAGAGGCTCCCACCTCCACTGCTGCACTCGCTAGCCATGAGCCCTGCTTCTGGCTGAGCGGTGCTCGCTCTGTGGTAGTGCACTGACCACCAAGAGGCAGCTCCTGCATTGAGTGTCTGTCCTCTGGTGGTCAGTGTACATCATAGTGATCAGTTGTTCTGCCATTTGGTCGATTTTCCTATTAGCCTTTTATTATATAGGAATATTATATAGGATGGGGATATCTCATTTGTTATAAGGTCTAATGAAGAAAACTGATGTAAAGTACTTAGCACTAGACTTGAAACATAGCAAACACTTACTAAATGTAATGTATTGGTATTATTCGTTTTGGATATTAAGAGACCTTAGAGGCCATCTAGTTTAACCCCGAATCCATTCACAACTGCTAGGCAATTAAATCCTGTCAAGGATGTGTTCCCTTTCACCACCCCACTTCCACCTCACTTCCATAAATAGATATAATCTGTCATTTTGGACTCTGCAGATGGATTAGTTAGGGTAACACTAGCTGCTGTAACAAAGCAAAAATTCTAAAGTGTATATAGCTCAGAGATTATGGGAGTTATTTCTTATTCAAGTTCTCAATTGGCTTTCCTGATTGGTGGGTGGCTTTCCTTTAACTGGTGAGTTAGGGATACAGGTTACCTCTGTTTTCAGCATATAACTTCCAAGGACCCCAAGCTTGATGACATCAAGCCATTAGAAGAAGAAAGGGAATAGAGAAACCATATCTGCTTATTGACTCTCTTGGTGTGGAAGTGACACATTCCTTCTCACATTTCAGTGGTGAAAACTAATCACATGGCACCTCCTAAATGCAGGGGGTGCTGGCACATATAACAGCTGCCTGGCTTGGTAGCTATTTGCCAGTGGACACTTTCACCTACTTCTGTGAGAGGAGGAACATGGAGTTTGATGGCCAGTGAGCTGTATTTTCCTTAATTGATAAGCCAACTATCATCTGCATTTTTGTTGCTGTAATTTGCACCATCCTAAAAAAAGGTTTTAATTTAGACTTTGGCAGACCTAAAATATTATATACCATGTGGCATCATCCATAAAAATGTCAAATATATTTTATAGTGGAGACAAAAAGTTGAATGTAGAATGAGTTAGGAGCATGAAGGAGTGAGTGATAGAAGAAAAGAGAGAAAGATAGAATTGAATGGAGTTAGGAGAAGCTGACATATTTACACATAGAGTATGTCATATAATCCTCAAAGAAACTCTGTGGTCGTAAAATATTCTATGGTCAATAAACAAGGAAACTGATGCTCAAAGAGGTGACATGGCTTGCCCAAGGTCACATGTGAAACCACAGAGCTCACACTCAAATTTGAATTTGTCTGACTACAAAGCCAAGGTTCTCTCTTTCTCCAGATGTGAATGTAAGAGGAGCCCCTTACTTTATCTATTTCACTCCTCCCCACTGGCCTGCTCCCTCCTCTGGTTGGTCAAATTTTCACCAATTCACTTTCCTCCAGGGAGAGTAATTTTGCAAGTGGTTTTAGTTTCCACTTCCATTTGGTATTGCATACACTTCATCCATAGTTATTATAAGCATGGTCTATTGCTCATCACTTTTACTGACTTCCCTAATCAAAACCATTTTTTCATGTTGCACAACAGGAAATTTAAAAATTTTATAGTGGAATCTATGAATATTCCACTTGAAATAGCCCAACATCCGCTCCCTCTTCAGCTAAATTCCATCCACATCTTGCCAGCAATGCCCTGCCATTGTGAAGAGTAAAGGAAGGCATAGGATCAGAATTACTGGAATTGGAGTGTGAAATTCCATATTGGGTTTGGCTTTACCTGTTCAACTCATTTGAGATCCCAGCTTTGAGGGATAATAAAAAAATATTAGCTTCATTTGCTCTAGCTGATTTCCTCACAAATGATTCATATTTTTCTAATAACTTATAACCTCCCCTCTCATCCAGGAGGCACCCATCAGCCATAAAGAGCCAACTACTAAATATGACACTGACAGATGCTAATTTTTGATCACTCCAATTTATAGGAATCTCTCTGTGTCTAAACACACACTCACACACATACACATGCACAAACACATGAGAATCTGGTACAATTATGGGGAGCATTAATTAGTGCATATCAAATGTGAGCTTGACAGGGCTATGATTTAAATACAAAGATGCCTGAAGAACCATGATTCAATATTTGAGCTCCACGCTAGTCTGATGCTATTGTATCCACCTGAACAAATACGGCCTGGCATCCTACCTTCTCCACAGCTGTTTGACTCTCTCCCTCTAGGCTGGTGAGTCTAAAGGGACCTGTTTATGTGGGGGGAAAGGGTGAGGACAGATTCCACACAGTGCTTGGTAAGGATGGAAGATAGCCGGGGCAAGGAGACCCCTCCTTCTGCTGTCAGGAAATGTGGTTCCCTGAGCAGAACAGGAACACCCGATCTCTGGACATCCCCTGAAGCTTTCTTCCAGGATTTAACACATTAATTGTGGGAAAACCACTAAAGATTTTTTAACCCTGCCAAGCCTCATGTTTTCTCATCCATGACGTAGAGATGATCATTCCCAGCCTTCACAAATTTGTGTATTTGTAAATGTTTACATGTTTAGGGTGATCACTTATGCTAGACTCTGATGTAGCCTTTATATGCAACTTCTCATCATTCGTCACAAGCATCCTATGAACCCATGGATGAAGGAGAAAACTGATGAGCATAGATTTAGGGGATTTTCTAAGGGTACCCAACTAGTAAGTGATGGAATAATTTAAGCAGAAGTCCCTATTCTTACTTTATCCCATACTGACAGTTCTCTTTTGGCTTCAAATCAAAGATATTCCATTGAAATCAATTTAAGTATCCAATTCTTCAACACCAAGTAAATTCTGAGCTAGGAAAGACCTATCTATTGACATATAGTAGAGAAGCTTGAGCTGTGCAGTCTGAGAGACCTAGATTTAAATCCCAGTTCTGCCACTTATAACCTTCGTGATCTGTTGAAGTTACCTAACTTCATTTCCCTCAACTATAAATATGGTGATAATAATATATATCTTTCATTTTAAAGAATTATTTCTGTATAGCCACACTTCAATTCACAATGGATTTAAGGCAGCTTATACAATGCATCCAATACATTAGAAAAACAAAAATATTAGGGCCAGTGAAGTTATAAATAATAGTAGACATAAAATCTGAAGGACAGTCACGATATAAATATATAAACCTTCCTAATTATTAAATTATAAAATATTGTACATAATTAATAAAGTTACAAATAGTGAAGAGAATCTTGAGCAGCTAACTGATTTCTCTTCTATGTGTAAAAAAGAAAAAATGTGAGGAAGAAGCATTCCAGTTCCTCACAAAAGCAAAGTTTTTCCTGGCATCCAAAAGGGTATTAGGGATAAATGAGCTCTGAAATGCATAGCCTCTGGTTGCTGGTTTAAAAAAAGTGATTCCAAAAGATACAAATAAATGGAAGTCATCCCATGTTCATAAATTGGAAGACTTATTATTGTTATGATGTTAATAATACCCAAGTGATCTATAAATTTAATGCAATCTGGAAGTGAAATTACCCTTTCTGATTTCAAACTTATTACAAAGTTACAGTAATCAAAATAGTGTGGTATTGGCAGAAAGACATAAAGACAAATGGGATAGAATAGAGAGGCAGAAAGACATAAAGACCAATGGGATAGAATAGAGAGCCCAAAAATAAACCCTTGCATATGTATGGTCAAATAATTTTCAAGAAGAATTCCATGACCATTCAATGTGGGAAGGACAGTCTTTTCAACAAATGGTGTTCAGAAAACTGGAGATCCACAAACAAAAGAGTGAAGTTGGACCCTTACCTGACACCATCTATAAAAATTAACTCAAAATAGATAAAAGACATAAACATAACACCTAAAACTATAAAATTATTTGAAGAAAACATAGGTGAAATGCTTCTTGACATTGGATTTGGCAATGATTTCTTCAATATGGCACCAAAAGCAGAAGCAAATAAGGTAAAAATAGATAAATTGGACTTTATCAAAATTAAACCTTTTTTTGCACCAAAGGATACATTCAACAGAGTGATAAAGCAACATTTTGAGATAAAGAACTGCATATCATAGTCTGATGAGTAACTATCTAAAATGTGTAGAACTTTAAACCAACAAGAAACCAAATAAACCAATTAAAAATGGACAAAGGGCTTGAAGAGACATTTCTCCAAAGAAGATATACAAATGGCCAGCAAGTACATGAAAAGATGCTCAAAACCACTAATCATTAGAGAAATGCAAATTAAAACCACAACGAGATATTACCTCACAATCATTAGAATGGCTACTATCACAAAAAAGAAAAATAGAAAATAACAAAGTGTTGGTAAAGATGTGAATAAATTGGAATCCTTGTGCATTCTTGCTGAATGTAAAATGGCTAGCTACTATGGAAAAGAGTGTGGCAGTTCCTCAAAAAATTGAAAATAGAACTACTCTATGATGCAGCAATACCACTTCTGGGTATATATCCAAAATAAATGAAAGCAGGGTCAAAGATGTATTTGTACACTTATCTTCATAGCAGCATTATTCACAATAGCCAAAAGCCTGGAAACAAGACAAATGCACATTAATGAATGAATTGATAAACAAAATGTGGTATGTGCATAGAATAGAATATTGTTCGGCCTTAAAATGGAAAAAAGTTCTGACACATGCAATATGGATGAACCTTGAGGATATTATGTAAGTGAAATAAGCCAGTCACAAAAAACACATATACCGTATGATTCCACTATAAAAGATACCTAGAAAAGTCAAATTAATAGGAATAGAAAGTAGAATGGTGGGTGCCAGAGGCTGAGAGGAGGGAAAATGAGAAACTGCCATTCACAGGTATAGAGTTGCAAATCTGCAAGATGAAAAGTTCTGGAGAGGGATTGCATAACAATGTAAACACACTTAACACTACTGCACACTTAGAAGGGGTTAAGATGGTAAATTTTACGTTATATCTATTTTATCACAACTAAAAATTTTTTAAACTACAAAAATACCCTAGGTGCTTCCTAATACAAGCTTCCTTCCTCTCTGTTGCTAGGGAAGTGCTTTTCATAAAGGAAGAGGGATAAAATTAGCTTGGAAGTTCTGAAAAAGCTACACAGAGGAGACACTTAAATTGCTAGCAGATATCTCCAAAGCAGAGAACAAGCCACACATGTAAAGCCAGCGAGGGAGTCACACACGCTGAAATTCCGGGGAGGCCAGGTGTCAGCTGAGTACAGAGAGTGATGGCTGAGGAGGCTGGAGAGAAGCAGGTTTGTCTGTCCCATTAAGGAGACTGGACTTTCACCTTGAGGTGCTTACTGCTCACAAAATAGATTGGAGTCATCAAAACTGTCATGTCTCAATGATTTGAGAACTGGCTATCTGTGTGAATTATACAAGTGTTGTCATTTTCTCTATGCTGCTTTCTTTTTTTTATTTCACTGAATATCAACATCATAAATTTCATAGACATAAGGAATTCTAGAGATCATATAAATCATGAAATCCTTACTTGGTGGCTGGGGTAGGTAGAAGTTACATAGAGTGAAATTAGGGTGTGAACTCTATTTCATGAGGGTGATTTTGTGCCCTGCCAATTTGCAGGAGCCCCGCATATATAGGAGGCATTCTCTAGCTACTGGTAGAATGCGGGAGAGAATGGTGCCGGTGCCGACACAAAGCCCATTCCAAGTGCTTAATCTAGTATTACTTTACCTGGGGCAAGATCACTATTCAAATACTATAATCTTAGTTGTGATTTGGCAATATGGTTGGGCTCCCCAGGAACCTCCTTACCATGGGGGAAATCCCTGCACTGGAAAGTTTCCATTGCCTCTGATGCTCAATTTCCAATACGGGGAACTGGCAAGGTCTGCCAGGGAAGCATTGGAATTCACTCCTCCCTTCTCTCATTCACTCATTCAGCCAGTGCCTCCCAAGGATAAGGCACTGCTCTGGGAATTCAGAGATGACTCTGGCCTGATCCCTGCCCTGAAGGACCTCAGGGTCTAAAAGAGGAAGACAAAAAATGAACAAATCATGTTCCTCACCAGCATCCCCACCCTTATGGAAGGTACAGTTTCAGACCTACCTCTACCTCCATGAAGCTTCTTGACTTCTTGACCCAGTAGCGCTGGTGGTTTCTCTCACTACAAGCCCAGAGTGTACTTTATTCTCTACACCACTCACCTGGCCCCTGTTATATCCTGACCACTATGTAGTTGTTAGAGTATGTTCATCCACCACCCGAATTGCAATCCTCATAACAGGAACTTTTTCATGGCAACTCAATGCATCTCACTTTACATTCCAGTGTGTTTGCTCCTACAATTCCTTTTGCCTGGAATAATCTTCCCAGCCCTCATCATTCACCTGTTGGTGAACTCCTCTTCAGCCTTGAAGTCAAACTCAAATTTTTAGGGCAGTCATCCTGACCTCTTAGTGCTCATGGCCTTCTCTTCCTATTTATGTAGCATTTACTGTGCTGTTTTGAAATTATTCACTTACTTCTATGGCTATCCACAAGGCAGGACTGGGGGCATGGTTTACCCTTTGTCAGGAATGCAGAATCAAGCAGTGCACTAGTTAAGGTAAAGAAAACTGCTCTAATAGATAGAACCTAAAATCTCAGTGACCCGGCACATGTAAATTTCAACAGGTTTTCCAGATTAGGCACTGGGGGACTGTGCTCCATAAAGCCAGGAAGGGGCTAATTTGACTATAGTTCTGCTGTCTTTATGGCTTCCAAGATCTCCCTGGTGTCCACATTAAGTCACCAGATGAGTGAAAAAATAGTGGAGAAGGCATATCCCTCCCTGGGCCAAAAGGGACACATGTCTTCTGTTCACATCTCATTGGAGAGCTGGGCATGCAGCCCCTTCTGGGTGTGAAGTGGGTGGGAAACTGTAGGCCATCTCTGCCAAGGGTGACAAAAACGGACCCTCTAAACACATGCCCATTTTACTCAGGAGAAAACAGAAAATTTTCGACCTGCCGGGAGGTTCAGCATTTAGACACTGAAAGTTGATGTGAGAAAATTTCTCAGATTCTTTAGAACTTGGCAGAGGATGCCTGCAAAAGTATGAGACAATAAAAGATAATTCCATTTAATTTGGTCCTGTAATTATAGTTACTTCTTTACAAGGAGCCGAGAATAAACACTCTAATTACTCTACAGGTTATACAGAGATCAATAAAACGGACTCCTTCCAATCTCTCCCTGCAGAAACATACAGCTCATAAATACAAAAGACCAGGCCACGACCTGACCAGTGATTAGAACTATCTCCCTGGGCAGAGAAAGAAGGGATTGTAAGGTGAGCATCTAATTTGCTTCATGAATTGTAATAAGCATTTTATAGAAGTCAGTTAAAATAATTCTCAAAGCAAATCCTGGAGCAGAATGTTATTATCTGCATTTGCATATGAGGAAACTGAATTTCAAAGAGGAGGAGGTACTTTCTCAAAGTGGCAGAGTTGGGATTTGAGTCCGGGGCAGCCAACCCCATATCCTTTCCAGTGCACTAGGTTCTTTCTGGGCACCACACAGAGGCATGTAGGAAGTCCCTCTTCTCAGAACTATGCCCAGGCATTGGTTGTAAATATACACCTTCCATACTTAGTTGCCCAAAGGACAGATGCTTTCACCTCTGAAGAGGTCCCTGAGGTGTCCCACTGGATGTGGTGAGTGAACTTCCTCCCAGAGAGGCATGACCTTCAAATGCCTCCTTCTAGCCCATCAGAGCCATTGTTGTGACATTGTGGATGGGCTCCGCTGAGTTCTCACAGAAATGAGTGTCTGGAATTGGACTCTCTCATGCATTTATATTGGCCTCATCAACAGGATGACTCTAGGAGATCAGGGCCAACCATCTGCACACCCTGAGAGGGGGCTCCCAGAGGAAAAGAATTACCTTGAGCCAAACAGCAGGAGGCAGCGGCCACCAGGGTATGGGATTAGAGGGATCACTCTTCAGTAAGGGCATCTGCAATGTGACTGAGAGAGCAGAAGCACCCTCTGTCTGTATGAAGCCTGCCCTTCTCTAACACAAGAGGGTCTCACCTCTCAGGAAGAGCCACCCATGTCCACCTTTTCTCTTGCACACTTTTCCTCCCCAACCATACTACATTCCACTCCTTCTCTGCACTCTTCTTTCTGGATACTTAGCAGAAGGGCTGAAGCCTAGCATGGAAATAAGAATAGGGGCAGCACAGCATGGAGATTAAGATAATGCACCTTGGCAATGGATAGGCCTGCGCTCTAGTTCTAGCTCAGCCACCGGAGACCTTGGACAAGTGATTCCATTTCTCTGAGCTTTAGTGTCTTCATCTGCAGAATTTGGATAATAGTAATGACTACCTCATAAGACTGCCACAAAGAAAATCATGTAAAATCCTGAGCTTACACCTGGTGTAGAATAATTACTCAAATTCCTGTAGATTTTTTAAAGCCTACAAATGAAAGACAAGGAATTTGGAATTTCTAAATCCTACCTGGCACTCTCCAACTACATCATGTTGGGCAAGTTACTTAGGTTCTGTCGGTCTCAGCTCCTTCATCTGTAAAACAGGAGGAGGAAGAGAAAGGGGAGAGAGGAGACCTGTCCTTGCACCTTGTGGAATTGATGAGATTGGAAAATGAAGTATTGTTCATGAAAACTCTTAGGGACAGGGAGTGAGGATGGCAGTCAGGGGGGTGCTCACTATTTAGTTATAGAAGCAAGACCAAGAAAGAGATCTGACTATCTGTGACATGATCTTACTATAGGGCCCAGAGACTGCAAGAGCCAAAGAGGCTCAGAGAAGAGAGATCCATACGGTAGGATGGGCCATGTATTTATAAATGGGGTTTGGCAGACATGAGAGAGGCATCCCATTCATGGTGAAATGGACACAGACTGTGTTTGGGAAGGAAGGTAAGTCAGGACAGGTGAGTAGGGAAGAAACTCCTCTGACTAAATCATTCTCAGATGCAAAGGACCATAACAACATAAGCAGGATGGGACCACACCATGAAGGGAGTTAGGAAGAGGCAAAGGAAGGAGACATGTGTTTTATTTATGACTTTTGATGTACTCATATGTTGTCTCTGCCACCCAGCATCCATTTACCCTGACTGTCCTGTGGGAGTATAAGGCAATGGAAGTCTCTCTGACAGTTCTCCCTGGTTATGAAGTCTGAGATCTGAGATTCATCCTTGAATACCTTTCCATCAGGTCCACAAATTCTACCTCCCCAAACTCTCTGAACCACCCAGTTCTCTCCATCTCTACTGGTACCCTCATCCTCACCTCTCATCTGAGCGCTTGCATCCGCCTCTACCTGGTGTCCTTGCCTCCACCCCCTTCCCTCCAATTTATTGTACTTCCTGTAGCCAGAGTGGTGTTTTGTACATGCAGATGTCTCTATCCTATTTAACACCTTTTGATGGCTTCACATTAGGATAAACTTCACAGAAGATAAACTCTCAGCTCTATACTGTGGCAGGTCCCTATTTATCTGGCAGAGACTCAAGATCCAGGCTGCTTACATTCTGACTTTGTGATCTCAAGCAAGTAACTTAACTCCTCTATGCCTCGATTTCCTCACTGCACAGTGGAGATAACAGTGCACACTTTTAAATGTTATTGTGAGGCTTACATGAATTAATATGTGTGAAGCACTTAGAACAATGCCTGGAACAATGCAAATTTTTTTTAATTGTCACTGTCACCACTGCCAATATCATCCTCACCATTTCAATCTTTCCCTCTCACTCTCTCCTAACATACCATTTCCTCTCAGAATCATATATGCTGAGGCCTCTACCAAGGAAGATGCGTAGTTCTGCACAACGCAATATTTACCTTTCATCTTAAGCCTCTCTTCCTTAGAAAAACTTTCCCTGACCAACTCAGGTGGAAGTAAGATGCCTGGTATGCTTTTCACTTTTACCCTCTAGTCCCCCATTTTGTAATATTCATCACTCTGGTAATTACTTATTCAATATCTCCCTTACCCACCTATTGGAAACTCCTCAAGGACTAGGACCAAGCATGTATCGGTCACCACTCCAACTGCTCCTCTCCACTCTCCCAACTCCAACATGTTTCACGCCATTTCCTTTCTCGACACCCTCTCATTTTCATAGTGGCAAGCACTCCACCTAATGGAAATAAGTTTTCCACTTATTTATAGCACTCCTTTATTTAAAATTATGTTAAAAAACTAACAAGAAGGTCACATTTTAATCCAACTAGCTAAATCATTTAAAATATTTATAAGGGCCATTTTCAGCCCTTGTTCTAAACAGGGGGGCAGAGTGGGAAGCCGACTACAGAAGCCATGCATGATTTAGAATTAGCAGAGCCTTTGGAGGGGCCATCCAAGCCTGCCACTCTGCCCACTTGAAAGATGTTTCCCAAAATAAAAGGCATGCCATCCACTAACACTTGCATAGTCTTGAAACCATGTGTGTGCAGCCTGGTGCCAAAAGAGTTTGGGAGAAGAGGAAGCGGCTGCTCCAAGCTCTGTGGGCAGCCTCTTCTGAAGCTGCCATAGCAACAAGAGTAGACTAACTGCAATCCTTCCATATTAGGTGTGAGCTGACTCCAAGCAAGGAAAATAGAATGCAGAGAAGAAAACTTCCTGGGAAACTCCTGGAGAGTCATTTGCAGGTGACCCATCCCCATGCCTGCTACATCCCAAACCACCATATGAGTAATAGCATGGAGGATTTAAAAAAAAAAAAAAAAAAAGCTTTCCATTCCTTCAGACACCCAGACATACAACCCTCTTGATAAAATTGCACCGGAGTCCTCCCCCAGCCCCCAAATTGCAGCACCCTCCCGTCTTGTTCTGATTCTCAGCTGCTTCCATAGCCCATCCATCTGTCAGTGCACATATGGGTAAAAGAGGCAAGCCAGAAAGCAGAGAGAGGATTTGTATTTTATAAGCATGTTCTCAGCAGAGGAGTAGAAAATGCCTTCTACCCAAACTGAGAAGGGGTTGGCAGGTCAGGGATAGTATTTTCTCAGCTTGTAATGACCCTGCAAATCCAGGTGCTACTCTGTCATTTGGGTTCTGGTGGCAGAACCTGTCTCGCTTCCCACAGCATCTCCTTCCCTTGACCACCCAACCACTTCCAACCACTCATCCACTCCCACCCAATAGCAAGACTGTGTGTGGCACATGGAGTCCCAGCCCCTGCATGTGTCCTTGTCTGCACTTTTCCAGATTCTCCTCTTCACTGAATGAGCTCAGCTCAGAACTCTGATGCATAGTGACAGCGACCTTGAGCAAGTCTCTTCATAGCTGTGAAACAGGGCAAATCACACTGCCAAACTCTTAGTTTAATGGGGAGGATTAAATGAGATGATGTATATAAACCTTTTAGCCCAGTGCCTGGCTCACAATAAATGATCAGCAAGTGCTGGTTTATATCCACCCATGAACGTGGTCTTCCAGCTCATCTCGGAGCTGCCCACAATATCTAGACTTGATATTTTTTTCTTGAGGCAAAGACCATGGTGCCTTATTTATCTTTGTCTCCTGATTTGCCTGTGGTTCCAATTACCTAGCACAGATGTCTGGCTCAGTGTAGGTATTTAACACATTTGGTATAAAAATGCACAAATTGTTGGATGGGTGGGTGGGTGGATGTAAAAATTTCTCTCTTTTCCACGTCCAGCACAGCTAGAGAGCAGGTCCAGTTCCTGAGTAGGGGTGGCTGGGGATTGAGAAAAATGAAAGAAAGAGACAAGACACAGAGATAGAAGGAAAAAGCTGGGATCGGGTGGGACCGCTGCCCTCTTCTGATGGAGAGACAGTGACCCAGAGCCAATGCAGCATGTTTATTTTATACTACCAAATACCAGGAAGCTTTCCTATTCGTTGCTGGTGCTTAGCTGGATTTACATAATAAAACCCATCCCCTGGCACCTGGGCTGAAATGAAGGTCAAGCTGATAACACTTCTGCCTTTTGGCAGAATGTGTTTCCAGGGCGTGGCTTTGCCAACTGCCCTGGATTCAGCTGACAATTTAAAGAAATGCCCATGTGCCTTCCCAGGTGCTCTCTACAGGTGGGTGGTTGGATGGATGGATGGATGGATGGATGGATGGATGGATGGATGGATGAATGGATGGGTAGATGGGTGAAGGCATGAATAATAAAGGGAGGATGCACCTTTTACTTGCCACATTGAATAGGGACAGTCTGGCTCTCTCACAAGCCATCCAACAGAGATAAGTTTCCCAAATAGGTTTGCAGACTTGCCTAGTCTTTAGTATTTTTCTGACCAGCAGCTTCTGCATGATGTTGACTGGATGTTTTCTTCTCTATCAATATGGGACCTTTGGGATTTGGCTAAAGTTTGGTGTTTGGTTTTATTTCTCTTTCTTGTCTTAACACTGAGGCTCCTTTCCTTCCTCTCCTTGAGTGCCAGCATAGATGCCAGTTGGCCCACTGGCTCAGTTAACCCTCCAGCCTGCCCTTGGATGGCTCTGCCAATGCTCCATAATGCTTGGCTTTGCTGGGAACCCACATGGCTCCCTGTCTCAAGATGTTTATACAGCTTCCCTGCCTCTGTTTCCATTCTCCCAGCCTAGCTCCTTCCATTGCACAAAGCCGCATCAGGCGACAACTGGGACTAAGAATAGATCTAGAAGAAAAGTGATGCTTAAGGCTATCAACCACTTTCCCTTGTGCCCATCACACAGCTAAGGCCATTTTACACAGGAGAATGCTAAAGTGTATAGAGCTTAAGTCTCCCAGCTGGAAGATGCAGAGCCAGAACTCAAACCCAGTCCTTCTGACCTCAGAGCCTGTACTCATTTCACCACAGCAAAAAATGTTCTCATCGTCTTTCCACTGAGATGGGCGGGGGGGGGGGGGGGGGGGGGAAGCATTCTTCTTATCTTTCTTTCTGTCCCATCTCCACAGCCTATCTTAAGTTTCTTGCCTCCTTAATGTCTCTAATTGACAGAGGGGTACACTAGGCCTCACAAGTAATAAGGGATCTATGCCATCATGACATCTCATTATTGGAAAGAAAACAGAGATGATGGAATCCATCCAGATGATGAAATCCTGGACAACTCCACATGAAGAAAAGCAGCAGAGCTAGTCATAGAGTGGACACCATCTCACTCCTCAAGGTCCAAGCTAACTCCACAGCATCATCTGCTTACACTCAGTGCCATTCACTCCATATGTTGAAATCACCTGTTCATACAACTGCCTGCCATTCTCCAACTGAGACTTTCTTGATGACACTGCTCTGTACAGTTATTGCTGAATAACCAACAACCTCAAAATTTACAGTCTGAGAACAACATTTTTATTATTTCTCACAGTTCTCTGGTTAATTAATTGAGCTCAGCCGGGAAGTTCTTCCTTGGGGCCTCTCGTGTGGTTACAGCCAGTAACTGAAGCCAGAGTTGACTGAAGACTCACTTGGGCTGAATGAGCAAGGTGGCTCATTTCTATGGCTACTAGTGGATGCTGGCCTCTGGGTGGGAACTCAGCAAAGCAGCTATTCATGGGGTAAGGATTTGCTCAGTATGATAACTGGGTATGAAGAGCAAGTGCTTCAAAAAGCTCAATCAGAAGTTACAAGGCTTCTTATGACTAGCCTCAAAAGTCCACTATGTCATCTGACACATTCTATTGGTCAAGCAAGTCACTAAGTCAGCCAAAATCCAAAGGAGTAGCAAAGAGTTTGCTGACATCTTTAATAAGCCACAGAAATGCACTTAAAGCATCTCTGTGATCTCAGCACCTTGAAAAGCATCTGGCATACACAAATGATAAATACTTGTTGACCAGACTCAAACCAAAAGATAGAGTAAGATGGAAAATATTACTTATTCCGGGAACAACTTTAATGGCCTCAATTTTCTCCCTTAGAATCTCTTAGTGTCTTTTACTCCAAATAACATAAATGCATTTTTAAAAATTACCTCTTCCAGCTCATGTGAAGTTTCTGTCTGGATCTCTTTAGTAACAAGGAAGACATCAGCACAGTAGTGTCGTGAATTGGGAAAATTTCCAGCCAGACTGGTTAAGTATATGGGCTCTGCAGTCAGACTGCCTCAGTTGGGTTCCTGGCCTTACCCCTTCTACCATATATGTTCAGGCCAAACTTCTTATGCCTCCATTCCTCATCCATATAATGGGGTAATAAAAACATCTGTCTCTAAGGTTGTTGTGAAAAGTTCATCATGTAGTATAGTGCCTTGTATATAATAAGTGCTCAGTAAAAATTAGCTATAATTTCTATACATCTACATTGAATAAACAACATCTCCTTAGCTTTTGCTCTTCATGATTTTCCCTTTCTCTTTCCAGCTACCAGGTCCTACTTTTTCTAGGTATCACCTTTTGTATTATGCCTGGAATTGTATAGAATGTTATGCTCTTCAGAGTACTCTTGCATTAATTTAGTGTATCCCCTAGCATCTTTATTAAAGGTAAAAAGATTGTCACAATTGTTCCCATTTTATACATGACTTAACAGAGGCTAAAAGATGTGAAATGTCTTGTTCAAATTATCAGAACAGGAACAGAATCTCAGTGTCATGGGTTAGATTCTATTAATTTCCCTAATAACAGAATGGCCTCTAATAATGTCACCAAGAGTCAGATAACAGATGACTTCAAAGTGTGAGGGAAATCATTACAGCTTAGGCTTTCATGGGCTTGATATTAAAGGTTTTGAATATTTACCCCTATTAAATTATCAAAATTGACTTAAACTTCTAGAACAATTTAAAAGGCAATTAATTTTCCTAAAATAAGAACAGCTGTTCTTGCCAGTGGATATTAAATGGAAGTCTAGTGATGATTTAGAATTTGCTAAAGATTCTTGGAAGCCAGATCATGATGACTTTGTAGCTAATTCATGCAGGCAGGTGTCCTCTCCCCTCTGGATCTGATTCATGGCTTCTCTGAATTCTCTGGTTTGGAGAGAATCTATGCCAAAGACAATAAGACAAACCATCTTGATATGAATCCAGCATACTCAAAGGATGACCGACAGCAAATTGAGTAATCCCTACAAGCTTGTGGCATTAGCAAATGAAGGTATTCACAATAGTATCCAACACAATAATTTTCCAACAAGCTAGAGACAGCATAATATGGGAGAGAGTACTGGGCTAGGAATGAGAAAGAAGCTTGCATGCTTGAAGTCCCTATCATGTTCAGTTCAAAGCAACAAACATTGGGCACTCACTTGGTGACATGTAGTGTGTTAAAATGATGACAGATGGCCCCTTCTTTCAAAGAGCTTGTAGTTTAATCAAGTATTCATGATCATGTGGTAGGTGTCTTGATAGAAAGATATGTAAAATGATATGCATAAAGTGACACAAGAGCAGCAGGAAGGGGCAGCTAATCCACTTTGGAGGAGAGAATGGGTAGAACAGAGGAGGCTTTTTGAAGGAGATATCAGCTGATCTGAGTTGTGAGCAAAGTATGGGCATTATAAAGGCAGAGAAGAACCTGTAAGGGCAACATAGGCAGAAAAAGCAGTATTAGCAAGGCCTACAGTAGCATGGTATGGGAAAGCGGGACCATAAATCATTCCATGTTATTAAAGTGCAACACATCACACAGGGAGCAGCAGGGGATGAGGGTGGAGACATAGGCATGAGCCAGGCAGTATGCTTAGGACTTTATACAGATGACCTAATCTGTATGTCACAGTAGTTGTTAAAAGGTTTTGGCATTTCCCCCATTTTACAGATGGGGATAGTGAGGGCCAAGGAGATGAAAGAACTTTCTTAGCTCTTAACTTCTCTGAAGCTCCCAATGTGTCTCCAGAAAAGCTGCATTCTGATCTCACAAGCGATATAGACCATCTTTAGGTCAATAACTCTTCATTTCTGTGTATCTTGTCCCTTTTTTTTTTTGGAAAGAAAAGGAACTGGGCAGGTTGCCCTCTCAGGCCACTTCCTGCTGCTGCATGTTAGGATCCTACCCATTAGTGGCTATTGCAGAGCTAAAGCCACGTGATTGTTTTCAGAACCATGGAGAGGTGCCATGTTGCTGACAGCTGCGGACCTGAGGGTCTGGCAACCTAGAGGAAACCAGGTGACCCACAAATCTCACTTTAAACAAAACATCAACCAAGACAGAAGGGCAAGGAGAAGAGAGAAAGAGGAATTGTCCATCACCGTTGTTTTCTTGAACAGCCGCTGAGTGATATGCTGAGTGAGACAAACTGAACTAAATAAAGAGAATAAATTGTAGCAGCAATATGTCCTCGACATCATAATACATATGTTGTAATCATACAAGGCTAATAGTCTGAGTCACTCCACAGCCAACGAGAACAAAATATTAATGGGACATGCCCCATGGCTGCTCGCAAAAAACAATAAATTAAACTTACTGACCATGGCCTGGAGAAGAGGGAGGCACAGTAAAATTATGTAACTGGGGGTTTATGTCCTGAATCACACAGCTTTTTCTTCTCTTTATCTTTGTCTCCTTCAGGAAAGGTTCCCGGTGGCCTCATGTAGCCCCCTACCACAATCAGAACTTCCTCCACAGAAAGGATCCACTGCCTGATTTATACTAAGGTGTAAGAGGCCATTAAAACTTAAAGAGCTATCTCTCAGAGGAAAGTCAGAAGTTGGGGGACTGATTCACTATAATGTAAGCTTCACTAGGACAGGATAGATTTCTTTCTTGCTCATAGCACCTATAATGATATCTAATATGTGACTAATAACAACAGCAATAATAGTAACTAATATTTATTGAGTGTTTACCATGTGGCAAGAGCTTTATTGTGAGCTACCTCTTTTAATCCTTATAACAGCAGCATGAAACAGGTAGTATTATTATTCCAGTTTTCATATGGGAAAAGTGGGACATTGAGAGGTTATTCATCTCCCAGGATCACAGAGGAAATTCAGAGGCGAGATTCAAAGCCAAGAAATCCAAATCCAGAGCCCATGTTCTTAACCATTGTACTATAGTGATGAGATGCACAGAGAAAGCCAGAAAGAGACCTAGCAATACACACAAGAATGAAAATGCAGCCAAAACTTTAAAAATATTATTAGAACCCATGAAGCAATACAATGATAAATAAGAAAGAAAAATAAGAATCCATCAATTCCACTCAACACATAGGCACTGTACTGAGCACTGAGAATACAGAAACAAAAGAACCTGTGCTTCATGTGTTCATAACTTGTGAAGGACAAGGACAAGCAAAAAGAAAAGAGAATATGATAGTATAATGGCTGTTTAGATGGAGGTTAGCATCGATGCTATGGGAATTCAGAGAAAATGTGCCTTCTCAGGGTTGGGGAGTTAGAGTATTACCTATGGTATGTGCTCTGTGCCTGAATTCTAGAAACCCCAATGTTGAGAAGTTAAAGAAATACGCAAGTTTGGATGTAGAGAAAATTCTCAAGTGATGACGTGAAAAAATTGGTGGATCATTTTGGAATATTAGAGATCATGTAGCCTAGCCTAATATACGCTACAATCTGTTTATTTAATACTAGAGGCCCAGTGCACGAAATTCATGCTGTGGTGGTGGGGGGGGTTCCTCAGCCCAGCCTGCACCCTCTCCAATCTGGGACCCCAGTGGGATCGGGCCTAAACGGGCAGTCGGACATCCTTCTCACAATCCAGGACTGCTGGCTCCCAACCGTTCGCCTGCCTGCCTTCCTGATTGGCCATAACCGCTTCTGCCTGCCAGCCTAATCACCCCCTAATCACTCCCCTGCCAGCCTGATGGATGCTTAACTGCTCCCCTGCCAGCCCAATTGCCCCTAACTTCTCATCCCTGCCAGCCTGATCACCCCTAACTGTCCTCCCCTGACAGCCTGGTCGCCCCCAACTGCCCTCCCCTACAGGCCCGGTCACCCATAACTGCCCTCCCCTGCTGGCCTGGTTGCCCCTAACTGTCCTCCCCTGCAGGCTTGGTTGCCCCAACTGCCCTCCCCTGCCAGCCCAGTCACCCCTAACTTCCCTCCCCTGCCAGCCATCTTGTGGTGGCCATCTTGTGTCCACATGGGGATGGCCATCACATGGGGGTGGCCATCTGTGTGTTGGAGTGATGGTCAACTTGCATATTATCTCTTTATTAGTTAGGATTCAACAAATATTCTGAGCACCTCGTAGATGTCAGGCCCTTTGCTTGGCACTAGGGATGTGAAAATGAACACGCAGACATATTTCCTGCCATTGCTGAGATCACATTCTAAAATCTACACAAGAAAGGTGAAATCAAGACCCTGAGAGGTAGAATGTCCTGCATAAGATTGTACAGTGAGGTGATGGTAAAGCATGAACCCAAAGCCTCGGCTCCAGTCCATTGCTGCCTCTCAGGAAATGCTCATGGCATGAATCAGTGAGTAGTGAACAGGGACATTTTGTAAAACTCCTTGGTAGGCAAAAAAAAAAAAAAAAAAAAACACAACCAAAAAGTCAATTTGATAATTTGGCAGAAGTCATGGCTTGAGTTAGGCTGAACTGCAGATACTGGTGGTGACCAGAGCAGCCGAGAATGCCAGAGTCTAAAACCTTCATCTTGGACAGCAGCTTTCTTACTCCAGCTTCTCAGCAACCCCCTGCATTCCACTAAGTTCGTACATTTTGCTTCCACTTGTTTTTTGTTTCTGCAAATCCTCAGTCAAGCCATGGAAAATCAAAATTAAAAATATAACCCTCTGAAGCAGACTCAGAAAGCCCCAGGAGAGATGCAGCAGTCATAAGGGGAGAAAATAACTGAGTAGAGTATAAATAAAGCCTACACAGTGATAGAGAGGCTAATTTGCTTAATCCCTCTGCCACTCACTCCTAGAAAACCACAGGAGAGCCTGGCACTGGCGGGGTGACCTTTAGGTGACCCTGCTGCTGGCTGTTTGGAGGTCCCAGATAGACCAATAGGTAGAGGCCATGATCACAATTCCTTTAGCTGAACTGTCTCATATTTTCCCCAAGGTAGTCAATCTTAGAAAGGCCCAAGACAATACATCTCAGAAATGTTCCAGTGTGAAGCAACCAATGGGTATTTTGCTCAGAAGAACTGGAGGTAGTATGGGGCTCTCATGCAGCCATTCAGAGAACACTCTTGGAGCTCATGGTTCTTTGATCCCTGGCAGTACATATGGGTGACAATGGAAACCAGACCTATGGACCCTTGGGTGCTATGGAACTGGTGGTTTACTTCCTATATCATTCAGCCTTCCTTCTTTCTCTTTCTGACTCATGGCTGAGGCCTTTAATGTTTTCTACCTCACCAGATGCTAAGATGTAGTCTAAACCCCCTCAACTCAAGCAGCTGACAGATTCCTAATTTACCCAAATTCCATATATATATATATATATATATATATATATATATATATATATGCCTAAGTGACCGTTAAGAACAAATGACCAGGACAATCAGTCACTATGACATGCACTGACAACCAGGGAGCAGATGCTCAATGCAGGAGCTGCCCCCTGGTAGTCAGTGTGCTCCCACAGGGGGAGTGCTGCTCAGCCAGAAGCCGGGCTCATGGCTGGTGAGTGCAGGTGCCATGGTGGGAGCCTCTCCCAACTCTGTAGCAGTAGGCACAGTGGGCCAGGATGAACATGAGTGGCGCCCAGCCCTGATTCAGGCCCCTCTCTGGCCGCCTGCCACTTGGCACACTGCTACATCCCCCAAGGGATCCCAGACTACAAGAGGGATGTCTGACTGCTGGCTTAGGCTTGATCTTGCGGGGATTGGGCCTAGGCCGGCAGTCAGGTAACCCCCAAGGGGTCCTGGACTGCAAGAGGGTGCAGGCCATGCTGAGGGGAACCTCCCCCCCCGCCCCCCCCAGTGCATGAATTTCATGAACCAGGCATCTAGTAGATGGAATTTCATCGGGTGGGACTTAACCATCATTGACCATGGGAAGAATTTTGCTGCTGCCTAAGGCAATTTGACTTTCTGGAAAAATCACTCATCTATATATATCCTATAAAAATTATTTTTTAAAACATTCATTCATAGCATAAGTGGCAAGTGGCTGAAGGGAAATTTTAATTCAACACCTACCTACTTCATTGACTAAATTCTATTGAAGCTAAGAAACATTAATTAAGCACCTACTATATGTCAGGTACTGTACATGGTCTTAAGGATACATGGATGAAGGAGACATAGGTCCATCCTTGAAGAACTTACCATCTACTAGAGATATAGAAAACATAAATCAAGTTCCAGAAAGTGTGTACCATAACCGTGACACAGACTGCACTAAGAGCTTAGAAGAGAGATCTTAATTACAACCAGGGCAGAGAGAGGATAGCTTCTGGAAAGAGCAAGAACATAGTGGCTATAATAAGGAGAACACATTCTAGATAGAGGGTACAATAACAACAAACGTTGGCATTGCTAGATGCACACTGTCCTAAGGAGTAAAATGGCATACTTTTTCCAGATCTTTGTGCTTTGTGGTGTGTGTGTGTGTGTGTGTGTGTGTGTGTGTGTGTGTGTGGTGAATAGTGATGAGGAAGATTCAAAGCTAAGTGAGGATCCAAGTTGGTTCTCCTACTAATTAGCAAAACACTTCATAGCCATTACTGGATACTCAGAGACCATATTCTCTGGAAAGACCCCACCCCCACCTCCCCGACCACCTGTTACTGGTTCAGGTGCCTCCTCTGAACAACTGAGATTTGGCATGATGATTGTCTATTGCTCCTTGCATTCTCCCCTACACTGTGAACCACTGGAAGCCAATGACTGCCTTATTCACTGACTCCCATGCCAGCATGCTTCCTGACACACAGTAGGTACTCATAGTAGGTACATAAAGTTATTGAATGAATGGATGAATGAATGAATGAATGAATTATACTTATCATTTGTGCCTTTGCCACAACTTCTCACACAGGTGAGAATTCTGAGGCATGGAAAATAAAATAATTGGCTTTAGTCTCAAGGCCAGTTATGATAACATTTATTTCCAGATCCTTTTGCTTCATGAGGTGGGGAGGGCGGGTACAGAAGGGAGCACATGTTTGTAACCCTCTAGATCTGGAGAGACCAGGATGTTATTTGGATTCATTGATCAAAATCTCCAAAATAGAGAGGCCTTTCCTGACCACCTCCACTCTCCTTATTCTCCATCTCCTCAAGTCACATTTTCTCTATTGACTTATAGCACATATTCATTATGCGTTTTCCTGTTGCCTTTCTTCCTCTCTAAAATGAGAATAGAGAAGAAATTTTGTCTGTTTCATTTATTGCTATATACCAAGCACCAAGGACATGTCTAGCCTATAGTTGTGTTGAATGACTAGAAGAAACACCCATAGGATACAAGGGGCAGAAGCTCTACAGACAGGAATCCGGTCATCAAAAAAAGCGAGAGTCACAAAGTCTTTGCAGTGTGCACACAGTGGTGTAGAGCCTTCTGGGGGCTTTTGGCTGGAGAACAATGCTTACCAAGGTCCTGCCTGAAGGACCTGGCAATATGACCAGACAGCAGAGGCACCAAGGCGGCACAGAGTGTCCTTGGCAGGTAGGAAGCTGCAGGTGTGGTGAAAGATGAGTCAGAAATAGCTGGGGGGCAAAGCACAGCTCGTGTATATTCCAAGAGGACCAGAAATCAGGACTACAACAGCGGACATGAGAACCAAGGGAGCTGTGGACCTTGCAAACATCAACAACTAAGAACTCCAGTGGCACGTCCTGCCAGAGGCTCACGTGCACATCGACTGTCTCCTGCCTCCCTGCTCTTGCTTATGCTACTCCCTTCATCAGCTGTGCTGTTCCCAGTTCCCACTCAAATCTCAAGACTGTGCTCAGGCCATTATCTTCTACAGGAAGTCTTTCCTTCTAGCTAATTTCTACTGCATGCTACCATAAACTGTGAACACATCTTTATGGTAACAACTGCTACATTGAATTTAATGGGAGGCAGAATGGTTGAATGTTTAAAAACTTAGTGTGGAGCCAGACTACCTGGATTCAAATCCCAATCCATTTCCATTTATCTGTGTTTAACGTGGGTGAGTTACTAAACTCTTTTTCATCTCCAAAATGAGGATAATAATTAGTACTTACCTTATAGGGTTGTCCAGGGAAGGAAATTAGTTAATTCAATATTTAAGGTACTTTGGATAGTAAGAGTTCAATAAAATGTTTGTTTCTGGAGAGTGAACCCACAATTTTGAAGCATCTTCCCTAGATCAAGTACTATAATAAGACTTATTTGCTTAATAGGTGACTGTTTATTACCCAATGTAACTCATTATAGAAATAAATAAACAACAGCTCTTCTGAAAATATTTTACACAAGATATTTGATTTTTGGTTAATCCTCACCCAAGGATATTTTTCCATTGATTTTTAGACTGAGTGGAAGGGAGGGGAGGAGAGCGAGAGAGAGGGAGAGAGAAAGAGAGAGAGAGAGAAACATCAATGCGAGAGAGACACATTGATTGGCTACTTCCTGCATGCAGGTATGTGCCCCCAACCAGGAATTGATCCCACAACCCTTTGGTGCATGGGCCATGCTCTAACCACTGAGCAACAATATATTTTATATGCCATTTCATTATTATTTTTAACAGCCTTGTGTGGTAAGTAGTATCTAACCAGTTTTTCACTTGAAGAAGTTGAAAGTTAATATGATTAAAAAGGTGAACATTTAAGGTTCTTAATCTGTAAGATAGAGTTAATAATGACTATCTCAGAGTGTTGTAAGAATTAAGTAAGAACATACGTGATTTGGTAGAGGACACAGAAGCTAAGATGAGTGTTTGAAATGACCTGTCACTTCATGTTATTTGGGTAAGTTGCTTCAAGTTCAAATCAAGACCAGGCTCTGAAGGTGCAATGATGAGTGCAGATATCCCTGACCTTGAAGAGTCCATGGTCTGGTTGGCTATTGCAATGACTTCCTCATCTCGGTCAACAGCACAATGGCTGGCCCAGAGAAAGCGCTCAATGGGGGCTTTTCTCTAGCTTCTCATCGCTGGTTCCAAGTGGCCTTTGCTTCACTTCCCCTTGAGTGCAGGAGACACACACAGTAAACAAAATGAGACAAACATACCTAAAGGATATGCTCATATATACCCTGGCTCAAGGTGGGTTATAATAAATACTAAAATTTAAAGCCAAGCACAGTCATATAGAAACATGGTGAGGAAGAAAGTAAATCCAACTGGCTGGATCAGAGAAGGCTTCCTGTGAACGTGAGAGCTGAACTGGATCTTGAAGGATGGAAGGACTTTGTAAGGGAGATGTTTTAGGGTTGAGCTAGTGCCATACTATTTAGAAATATTCAAGTGTGGTTGGATAGTGTTCTTTAGGGGAGAGGGCAGAGCTGAGAAGTGTTGCTATAGTGGGGAGGTTGGGAGAAAGGCTGCCATCTCTTGGGGCAGAGATTCCCCCTTGCCAGGTAGAGCAAATGACCCTCAAAGTGCTGTCAAGTAAAACATTTTGATTAAACACATTGAAAGACCCTTAAAGAATTACATGAATGCTAATTGCTGCAAGGGTGCTGGAGATGTCCATACCCACCATACATTGGACACTTGACATCTTCAGGACAGTTCTAAGAAAAGCTGTGCTTCTCCTTGGCAGCCAGTTCAACTTACTCAGGTGGCTGCTATGAACATTGCAAACTGGATATTGGTTTCCCAACTTGTGCTGGCTACTCAGAGGCTCCAAGTCAAATTTATGATCACTTGTAACAGCTGTATAGGACTAGTTTGTTTTCGGATTTTACAGTTGTCTTCATCTTATTTTCCTGCCATTATTGGTTTTTTTTGGTCCATTTCTGTGTGTTTATCTCACCTTTTGACTGGTATGATTTGTATCTAATGAAGACACTTCAAATCCTATGTTAGAATGAGATAGGGTATAAATAAATGACCAACACCAGACTGTTGTAGCCCGAGGCTTTCAGAAGAGCAACAACGCCCATGTCCTACAAAAGAGACCTGTGCCCCTGGAGCACCTCTGTCTTCTCTCCAAGCCCGTGGCAGCTGGTGGGGCAGGTATCCTGCAGGTCCAGGCGAGACTTGTCACTTCACACATGCTGGGAAAGGCTCAGGGAAGCTGGAAAGAGAGGGAAGACTCCAAGGGCTAGGGCTGAGCCAAATAAATGCTTTGATGAGGGCATGGCTCAAACCAAAACACGACCCTGAGAGGGAGACGGGCCTGGAACAGGCAAGAATGATGCTTTGCATCACTTTCGCTAGGAAGCTGCCCAATCTGAAATAGTTTCCCCACCTCTGGGCTCCCAGACCTCCCAGAGTTTATCCCTCTTTGCAGCACTTCTCCTAACTGTGCTTCATACCCTGTCACTGCATCTATGTACCACTCTGATGACCTCTCTCACTTTCTGTTCATAAGAACCACCAGGAAATGTATAAAATGCAGATTCCCTGGCTGTAGTCCAAGAGATTTTCAGTTTATGTCTACAGTGAGGCTCAGGAATCAGCATCTTCCACAAGCACTCCAAGTTATCTAAAGTTGGTTGTCACAGATTCTGGGAAATTCTGTCTGGATCGAATTCCGGATAAAGGGGCCTGTCCTATCTCTAAATATGTAGGATTCAGGACAGGCTCTGGCTAAGAGTATCACACCTCACTTCACAGACAAGCTAACTAAGGCCTGAGAAATTATGTCACTTATCCACAATCACCTAGCCATGTATTTGGGGAGATAGAATTACAACTCTGGTCTGACTGATTCCAAAGATATGTCTTTCTCACAGTCCCAAGCAAGGGTGTGATATGGTTTCCCCTGCAGGCAGTATCTAAGTATCTGTGTACTTCGCAGGAGGTATGCAAAATGATTGACTGGGGTGGGGAGAAGCAAATTAGAACTTCTATTTATATTTCTTTTCATACATGCTTTCTCATTTTTATTTTCATATATTTATAAATGTTCAGGGATACATGTATGCAATGAATGCATAAATAAACATGTGTATATGGGGTGCTTGCTCAAAATCATCATACTGGTAGGGGTGCACGGTCAAAGCCATGGGAGCTCACTAGTTCAGCTGCCTTTAATCTGTGATAGTAACACAGTGGTGCCCGAGCCTGTGCACCTTAAAGATGCTGCACACGGAATGGGACACACCCTACCGAGACTTCTCAGGGGGCAGAGCGAGAGATGGATGGGATAATTACTGCAGGAGGGTAAGCACCGCTGCTCGGAATTCCTAGGGTCTGCACATTTGTCTCTTGCTTACAGGGAACTGGCTATGGAGTGCAGGGTTGGCTGGGACGGCCTTCATCTGCCATGTATGGGCCAGCCATGTGCTTCCTGGAGGCAGAAGCAAACTGCTTTGTGCAGGGAAGAAGGCCACACACCCATAGGCTCAAGGATGCGATAAAAGCTTTCCTGCCTCTACCCCCACATCCTGCATCATTTATGGCTCAACCCCATGGGGTTGCTGGAAGAAGGAGCCATGATTAGAAATGAAACTTACTGAGCAAACAAGCTAGGTTTAGGCAAAGAAGTGGCTGCTCAGATGACTTGTGGCAATACAGAAAAATGGGTCGGGGTGGGCCTTATTCAGAAGGAGAAGGGGATTCTGGAAGATGGTTTTCAAGGGCCTGAGCATGGTAGAGGAATGCAGTCATTGGAAGTGGGTTTTTGGAAGGTGGTGCCACTTTAAGAGGTAGCCAAGGAGAGAAAGCAAGGAAGTTTTTCACTTTGGATCCAGACAACCTTAAGTTCAAATTATGGAATGGAGTCATTGAGATGGCAGCAGCAGGGCTAATGCATGCAGTTCTGCTCACATGCCCTGTACAAGGTGGGGAGCAGTCGACAGCAGGAATGGAGCTAAAATCCATCCCACTGGCACTCTGCCCACAAGCTGCAGTCTTGCTGTGGCCCTGTGTTAGCAAAGAAGGGGCAGCTCTTTTTTATTGTCTACCTAGAGGGTCCTTTTTCTAATTAGCCTCAGGTGTTGATGGGGGTATGTTGTTGTTGTTTTTCTAATTTGCACAAATGTGTGGTATGGGCACCAAGTAGCCATGAATAGACTCCACATCATAACTCAAAAATTTTCAGAAAAATGACAAATATGATGTTCTAGGAAGTACTGAATCGCCTGTGGAAGTCTGCAAAGGGCGGGGTTTTGAGTTATGAAATCAGTTTCAAGACTAATGGAGCAGCAGAGTCAGAGGGTACCATACACTAAATTAAGTCAGGACTTCACAGAAGTTCTGGGGAAAGCACTAGACTCACAAACTATAAGACTGGTAGTCTGAGCCAAGTTTACCTCAGCCTCTGAGAAGAGAAGAAGGTCCATGAGATTTCTGGGTTACTGTAGGAGCATCTGTTTTCCCCTCCTCTGTAGATCACTGGGACCTCAATTGTCTGATAACATAAAAGTTTAGAATGGAAGGAGTCCACACAAGGAAACTGAGGCCCAGAAGGACTACTACATCTTTTTCACTTTGGACCCAGACAATCTTGAGTTCAAATTATGACTCTGACACGTATTAGTTCTGTAACCTTGAGCAAAATAATTCATCTGAATGTGCCTCAGATTCCTCATCTGCAAAATGAGGCTAATAATAGAATCTACTCAATAGGATTGTGGTAATAATTTAGTGTATATGCCTGGAACATAGTAAGCCCTATGGAGATGTTAGCTTTTATTATTATTATTATTATTATTATTATTATTATTTTGTCTTCTATGATCTCATTTAACTCTCACCACTACCTTAGGAGCCCTCCCTCCATTTTATCGTCAGGATACTATAGCTTAAGGATGGAGAAATGAAAGGTGGGGGCTCAGGGAATTTGGCTCCCCTGAAACTAAGAAATAGTTTTGAGATAAATGCATATTGAGACCTTCGATGAGTCCAAATGACATTGAAAATGTCACAAAATTAATCCCTTCTCATTGTAAACATTGCACTGAGACTCAGCAATAACAAGAGATGGACACGTTCTCATTAGTTCAAGAAAATGCATTTTCTCAACAATGTTGCTTGCATTAAGGGGGAGCATGGTTATGAGATGTCAAAGAGACACTGGGTGGTAGTTCTGAGCCCTTAGGAGGCCCTGATCCAGGAACCAGGGGGTGGAGGCAAGCCAAGGAAAGACAGGGGAACCAGAACTGTATCTAAAATTCCCTCATGCATTTTCCTTTCCAACCGTGGGGAAAATCAGTTACAGTGTAGAAATCCCAGTTTATTTTTAATGTTTTCTGTGTGCCAGGCATTGTGCTCATAGTCTACATGTATTCTGTCATTTAAAGTCACAACAGCTCAGTGAAATAGGTAATATTACTAGTTTTTCCAAAGTAAAGAAGTTGATAATTAGAGAAATTGGTAAGAATTTTATTTTTCAAAGTCAAACAGCTATTGGGTAAGGGTATAGGACTTCAGTCTGAGGTAGTATAGCATGGTTAAGCATGGGGGCTTTTAAGCCAGGCTGCCTATGTTCAAATATAGGCTCAGCCATTTGCTAACTATGTAGCCCAGAGAAAATTACTTAACTTCCCTGAGTCTCCTACTTCCTCATCTGTAAATAGAAAGTACTTTATAGGAAAATTAAAAATGGAATTACCATTGGACCCAGTAATCCCACTTCTAAGAATATATCCCAAGTAATCAGAAACACCAATCAGAAAGGACATATGCACCCCTATGTTCATAGCAGCACAATTTACAATAGCTAAGATTTGGAAACAGCCTAAGTGCCCATCAGCAGATGAGTGGATTAAAAGCCTGTGGTACATCTACACAATGGAATACTATGCTGCTGTAAAAAAGAAAGAACTCTTACCATTCACAACAGCATGAAGCATTATGCTAGGCTAAATTTTCCAGTTGGAGAAAGATAAATATCACATAATCTCACTCACTTGTGAAATATAATGAACAACATAAACTGATGAACAAAAATAGAACCAGAATCATAGAAACATCGAACAGACTCACACCTCAGAGGGAAGGCAGGCTGGGGACAGGGGGTTGGGGAGGTGGGGGGGATAAGAGATCAACCAAAGGACTTATATGCATGCATATACAATGGACACAGACACTAGGGGGTGAGGGCATGTGCTGGGGGGTGGGAGTGGCTGGGGAGGGGTCAATGGGGGGAAAAGGAGACATATGTAATACTTTAAATAATAAATAAGTTTTAGAAAGTACTTTATAGGGCTGTTGTGAGCATTAATTAAATTTGTTTATGTAAAGTACTTAGAAGAGAAAGTAACTGCAAAAAATAACTAATAGCCCTGTCAGTGTGGCTCAGTGGTTGAGCATTGACCTATGAACCAGGAGGTCATAGTTAGCTTCTTGGTCAGAGCATATGCCCAGGTTGCAGGCTCAATCCCCCGGAGGGGGGGTAGGGAGGCATGCAGGAGGCAGCTGATAATTATTCTCTCTCATCATTGATGTTTCTATCTCTCTCTCCCTCTCCCTTCCTTTCTTTGAAGTCAATAAAAACATATTTTTAAAAATTAACTAATAAATATTAGCTACTCTTGTTTTTATTACTTTTTAAAAAATTACTGTTTTCATCCTTGCCCTAGAGAGCTTTGGGGTCACCAGCTCTGAATTAGAACACCCATTTTACAATTCCACTTTCCTAGTTGTTATGTTAGGCATGGTGCCCACTGGCATCCAGATCTGTTGCTCACCTTCCCCTGTTCTGCTCTTATCACTGGGTCCAACTTCCTGAAAATTTTATTCATAAGAGTCCTAACTGGCTTTCAGCAGAATTCAGCCAATAAGTGCAGGCTACAGATTCCAGGGCAGGAAGAGGAGGTCCTACCTCCTCCAGGACTCTAGCTCTCACCTGCTGTCTTCTCCCTCTGAGGTCCCAGCTCCATCCTGGGATCTAGTTCCCTCCAAACAGCCCCTGTGCCTGGGCTCTTGGAACAGTACTTTCTTCGCCCCCATCATCAGCCCAGCCTAAGGGTAGTAGCTGCCTCCTGTTGCTGCTAATCTCTAGAGTGCCTCCCTTGACCCATTTGGCTTCTCAGTTCTTCCAACAAATTTGTAACCAGTTCATCACACTGAATGCCTGACTATATTGATGGACTATTTAGATCCTAATCCTATATAATAAAGAGGTAATATGCAAAGTGACCATCACAGCCTCACAAGATGGCTGCCTACGACCAGGCCGGCAGAGGGGTTAGTGAGGGACAACCAAATGACTGAACAAGCAGGCTGCGTGGGGCAACCAGGCCAGCAGGGGTGGGGGGTGCAATTGGGGGCAACCAGGCCGGCAGGCGAGGGATTAGGAGCCAGTGGTCCAGGATTGTGAGAGGGATGTCTGACTGCCGATTTAGGTCTGATCCTGGTGATTGGGCCTAAACCGGCAGTCAGACATCCCTCAAGGGGTCCCGGATTGGAAAGGGTGCAGGCTGGGCTGAGGGGAGCTCCCCCCCAACCCCTGCACAAATTTTATGCACTGGGCCTCTAGTATTAGTATAATAGACACAAGTATAGTAAAGACAGTCCCTGACTTATGATGTTCGACTCTACAATGGTGCTAAAGTGATACACATTCGGTAGAAACCATATTCAAATTTTGAATTTTCATCTTTTCCCAGGATAGCAATACGTGGTATGATACTATGCAGTAGCAGCGAGCAGCAGCTCCCAGTCGACTGGTACTCCACAGTGGGCTGTGTTGCCAGTGCTTTTTGGACACTATGTTTTGTGTTTTTAGGTTCTAGCATGTCTATAAAATGCCTATGTCTCTTGCTTCTGGTGAGAAGAAGAGGAAGGTAATTACCCATGCTCCTCAATATACAATGAGGTTACATCAGGATAACATGTTCTGAGGATGTTTAAGGTAGGCTAGGCTAAGCTGTGATGTTTGGTAAGTTAGTTGTGTTAGTCGCATTTTGATTTCTGATACTTTTAACTTGTGATGGGTTTATCAGGATGTAACCCTGTTGTAAGTCAAGGAGCATTTGAATGTCTGGGAAAGGAGCAGAACAGGTAAGACCAAAATCAGGCCTGATCCCAAACAGCTTATCAGGACAAAGACTCTAGCTCTCGCCCAATCATCAGGACTGAAACCCAAAACACAAAGTCCAAACCCAAGCAAGATGAAACGACACCTGTGCATGGAGCACAGATAGAGTCCCACAGGTCACTTCTCCATGAAGGAAGGCCAGTGCTCAAACCCCAGGGCAGGACTAAGCCTTCAGGGAGCGATAAGGGTAGGTCTCAAATGTAGACATGAGTCAAAGGAGAGGAGGAAACTGAGCCACGCCTGAGAGAGACTAGCAGGGGTCCTCAAACTACAGCCCGCGGGCCACATGCGGCCCACCGAGGACATTTATCCAGCCCGCCAGGTGCCACTGCCTGTCCTGCTTAGCAGCTGACTTGTCCTGGGCCCGCAGTGCGCATAGGAATTTGTTCATAGTTTTTTTTTAAAACTATAGTCCAGCCCTCCAATGGTCTGAGGGACAGTGAACTGGCCCCCTGTTTAAAAAGTTTGAGGACCCCTGCTACAGAGGGTTGAGTGTTGGCCACATTCCAGTTAATTTAGTTACACTGCAGATGTGTAGGAGAGCTCATGCTAAAGGGGAATCCTTTTGTTCTGCAAATAATTATTCCCTTAATTTATTTGCTTATGTTTGGATTTTCATATATTGGGTTTGTTTCTTTCTTTCTTTACTTTCACCCAGGAACAATAGGGCCCAACTCAGCTGGGGATGAGCTGTTGCTTTGAATTAAGCACTGTTTGGAATAAACCACAATCAGTTGAATTTTGATTGTATTAGCCTTGCAAATAGTCTTGCCCAGGGTGAGTAGCAATGTATTCTGGGAAAGTAGGGGGAAGAAAAGAAATCATTGATTCCGGGACATATTGGGGCTGGAAATACCTTAGTGCTGTTGGGAATAAACAGAAATAATCTCAAATATCTGACACCCTGTTTAAAACATCTTGACCAAGTCTGTGCCAAGTGTAGCTTTGAAAGCCATCATTTATCCAATGGTAACTTCCACTCACTGGTCACACTGTTACCTGCTGGGACCATGGGAAACATATTTGCTCCTCAAGACTTACTCTGTCTATTTTTAGATATCTTTGCTCTTACAACAAAAATTTCTAAATTTCTTCAGCCATTCCTCCAGTGACGCTTCTTCCAGAAAAAGGACTGGTTAATGAGTTAAGTATATACACGAGGCAGAATAATATATAACCTCTAAAATCATCATTATGAAGTAGGATGAGAAACCTTAAAGTTGAAAGACAAGAGCAGATTATAGAATTGGAAGGCAGCCATTTCCATATTGCTGAACACTTAAATTCACACGTGCTTTTGCATTTTCCCATTGTAAAAATAATTTGGCAATAGTACAAAACACTTATAATATAGAAAAAAAGATCTCCAAGTCCCCAAATGACAGTAGCTTCCCAATTGCTGCTCTATGGATAAACCGAGTAAGGATCACAGGAAAGGGGATCAAAACTGGAGACCCCAGGGCTCCACCTGCCTTAGCCAAACTCTGAAGATTAAACCTGGTTTCCTATGTTTTCCACCTGCTGACCAGGGGGCTCTGATGTGCAGCCAGAAGTGGGGTCATTGCCTTACTGGTGTGGCTCAGTGGTTGAATGTTGACCAAGAGGTCACTGGTTCAATTCCTGGTCAGGGCACATGCCTGGATTACGGGCTTGATTCCCCAGTAGGGGGCATGCAGGAGGCAGCCAATTGATGTTTCTCTCTCATCAATGTTTCTATCTGTCCCTCTTGCTTCCTCTCTCTAAAACCAATAAAAACGTATTTAAAAAAAAGAAGTGGGATCATTGCCTATTTACCACAGCAACAATAACCATTTCTGTACTTCCTTCCAGTCTTTTTTCACATGCATATATTTACTCTGAACATGGAGATAGCACAATTTTTTCCCACACTATTACAAACTCTCCACAAAATTTAACCACCATCTTGTTGTGAGACATCATTAAACTTATAAATAATTCTGTGACACACATCTCAGTGTGGAAAGCATTTTACATTGGAGTATTTCCTTATAATACATGCCAAGAAATAAAGTTATGGATCAAAGCATATGAATATTTAAGACTTTTCTTTCTCTAAAAAGATCAAGTAGTTATAATTAAAATTTAAAAGTTCTATTGAGTAGGTCAGTCCATTCCCAGAATATTTAATTCTATACTTAAAACTAGAGCTGGTTTGCTAGAGGAAACATCTCAAAAACAGCAATGTGCAGAGAAGTCCTTGAACAAGCTACACGGAAACCTCATTGTAAGGACTTTGAGGTGCCCTTGCCATGGAGCTGACATTCAGGGGAAAGCTGAATAATGAGGATCTTTCCAGATTTCCAGGACTCTCAGGTGGGGAGGATCTGTGATAGGAGTACCCTGCTGTAGACCTCTCTCTGTGGAGGAAGGACTCAGCCCTCCCCAGTGCCCACGTGCTGGTCAGGCCCCACTGTGTGGGTAACGGGGCAGGAGGAGGAGCTGGCTCTCAGACAGAAGAGAACTGAGTGAGCTCTCATTATTCGGGGTCCCAGATTCCCCTGGAGAAACAGTGAGTGTCACCATTGTTCTGTGGGTTCCGAGAGGCCCCTTCAGGAACGAAGCAACTGGATTTGATTAGACTAATCCACAATAGTAGTCCACCAAGGAGGAGATAGGGGAGAACTGGAAAGGGCAAAGTGAAGTTTTGAAAAAAATGTTGAAATGTAAAAACAAAAGTACATTTTAAATACCTCACTTTTAATGTGTGTTAAGCTGACAAAGCATCTTCCCTTCTAAGCATATGGACACTATGAGCTGATGCACAGATGCTGTGCATTCCCCACCTGTTTCTCCTCAGCCTGCCTCTGAGACCACCTGTATCTGTGGTAGTCAGTTTCTGGCATACAAACAGCTTCCCATCTCAAGTCCCTGCATCTCTCTGCTCCTGTGCCTGAGGGTTTCTGCAGCACCTAGTGCAGTTTGCTTGGCTGCAGAACTGGGAGAAAGTTCACCCCCAAGAACAATCTTCAATCAATGGGGAATGAGGGTCATGGAGCAACACTCTCAGCTTCCAACTCATCTCTAGCCACAGTTAAGGCACCTTCTGCAAAGTTTCTCAGAGCATCCCCAGCGGCATTGGGCCCACCTGTCCACTGCAGCAGCCCATCACTGATGTACATGATATTGTCTTATCTCTCATATGTCTCCCTTTTCCTACTCCCTCACTGGTGCTTCCCAAGACCACCTCCCAAATAAATTACATAAGCCAAGCCCTTGTCTAAGAGCCTACTATGGGAAAACTAAACTAAGATAGCAGAAAATTTGTATAACCATTTGGCAGATTAGAAGACTGAGTTTCAAAGATCCCACCGACTCTCCCAAGGTCCCCAGTTGCCATGTGACAACATCAGGATGAGAAGCTGACTATCCGACTAGTGTTCTCTCCACTCTATGAGGTCATTTACTTTCCAAATCAAATAATAGCGATGTTTTGAGTATCTATGAAGCACTGTGTGTGATACTGGGAGCTCCAAGTCAATGAGAGAAAATTATTTACCATCATGCAATATCTTAAGAGTAGCAATCATATAATTCAATTCCTTTATTTATTATTCAGCATTGATTTAGGTCTCTCTGAATGCCAGGCATTTTACTAGTCACTGACGTCTAAAGATGAATGAAACTCAACCCCTGCCCTTGACAAAGTTAGAATCTAGAGGTTGGGGAGGAGTGAAGAAACTAGACAGACACAGACACTTTTCAGCATAAAGCTGTAACTGAGAAGATAAACACAGAATGACACAGAGCAGAGGACTGACATCCAACTCAGACTGGGGGCTGAATATCAGAGAAAATGTTTCTTGGAGAAGATCCATTCATTCATAGATGCAACCAGTATTCCCTGAGTTTCTACTACATTCCAGGTGGCATGCCAGGAGCTTGGAAAGCACTGGTGAATCATACAGCTGTAGTCCCTGCCTTAGACTAGAGCCAAGTCTTGGAATATGCTTGAAAGTGAGCCAAAAAGCTAGTGGGGAAAATATCTTCCAGATGGAGAGAGCGGCCTATGCATAACCAGAGAAATATGAAGCAGCACTTGGGGGAGAGGTGTTTTTGCTGTGTGCGTGGAAGCAGGGATAGCATTGCTAGAGCATAACTGACAGGAAAGGGTACTGAGAAACGAGCTGTAGAGTTGGTCGGGAATCACATCAGTGTGAAACCTTGGCAAATGAGTCACTCCAGGAACACCAAGAAAGGAGGGGATGGTTAATGCCGTGGGGATGGAGTTGGCCTTCAGGGAGAACTTCAGAGGCATCAGCAATTAAATTGATCCTTAAACAATACAAGGGATTTATCGCCATATAGAAGGAGAAAAGGAAACTCTGGGGCGATTTGGCTTATTTTGCAGTGCAAATTCTGTTCACTGTGCATATACTGGTAGAATGACAATCCAGCAAAGTTTCTTCCAGAAAACACATTCCTCCAAGTTGCTATTCAAGGGTCCCACATATAGTTGTGTAGAGCCCAGCATAAACAGCCAAAAACAGTGGCCTGGACAGGGTTTGCTGGAAGGACCTGACATCACAAAGGACTTCCCTCACCTTCTTTCCAAGGATCTGAAAGGCATCCAATTAGATATTCATTCCTTTGAGTGGAACTAGTTGTTTCTCAATGAGCCTTTTTAAATGAAAATATGCTAAAGAGGGTTGGGGGGGGGCCAATGGAAAGACATGACTTGGGACATCTCCACACTGCCTGGTTCAGTAGAGCTGAGAGACCCAACTTATTTCCTGAGGTTCTTCTCTCTCCTCCTTCCACACTGAGGCATCTCACTACCCCCACCTCCCAAAACAAAACCTAAACAAAACACTGGGGGCTTAGGTATGTCCCCAGCTCCTAGAATGCAGAAGAGATTCTAATAGATGCACTCAGCTTCTAGCCACCCTGACAGCCTCTGAGGACTCCCTGCTTCAGATAACCAGTCTTCAACTTGCTGTGAGTACCTGGTCCTGAAACTACCCCTGGACCACAATGCTGCCACTCTGCCATCACTCAGTACAGAAATCTCTGACCACTTCACTGTGGGTCTTGACCAATGGGAAGTAGCTTCCTTTATCACCTATAGCTGGGTGAAGAACTAATTCCTAAAATGGGTTTCAACCATTCCCCACACTCCAGGGTCTGCCTGGTCAAATCTCCAGATAGAAAGGTAGCATATGCTCCCTCATTTACTTCACAAGCTTTTAATGAGCACCTACTATGTGCACAGCCTCAAAGGGTGCCTTAGGGGTCAGGTGAATGAATGAATAAATGACATGCAGGGTGAGATGGGAGAGACTGGAACTGAGGTGAAGAAGGTGATAATAGGAAAAAGCTTAGGCATAGCGCTATGAGCATGTTTTCTTAGCTGTGAAATGGAGATGTTCTTGGTTTGTTTGTTTGTTTGTTTGTTTGCAGGGTTGTTGTCAGAATGTACGATGATGTTATGGGAAGCATGTTGCCAATATAGATGTTCCATACATGATGGATCTTGTGTTGTTCCCAGCTAGGATAAGAGCGTGGAAGGGCCTAGATAGAGCTTCCCTTTGAAGGCCTGGAATGGTTGGTAATTAGCCTATTACCCTTCCTTGGAGTGCCTGCTTTTTAATAATGAGTTTGAAGCACTTCCCAACTGATGCCACTACAAATATATTACAGATGTCTCAGATATTGAGCTCCTCCTTCCTATAAGGGACTGAAAGGGGTGGAGGCTAAGGGTGGGGTATAAGACTTACTTCCAGCCCTTCCCTGGTTTTCATAAATGATGGATCTAAAGCACAAGCAAGTCTAATCACTTGTCCTGGGCTACAGAGCTACTAAGAGCTCCATAGTTCTTCTATTCAAACCCAGTCTTTCCACCACATATCCACTGCTTTCTCCCTTTCCCCTTTCCCCTGCCACCTTCGTTATTGTAGGCAGGTCCATTTTTTAAACTTGGAATGGGGTTTGGTGAACATTACCCTGCAGTGGGCTTCTTTCCCAGTGATAATGACAACCCTGTAATTGACCCAGGAGCACTAATGGCTCCTTCAATAAAGCTCTAAGCACCTTCACAAATCTGTGTGCAGATGGAGATGAGCAGACCTGGAATTGACAGAGAGATAATGCACTTCCAAGTTACCAGCTCAGCAGAAGTGGGAAAGGAAACTCACACTGGAGACTAATAAAGAAAGCCAGTTATTGGATTGACAGACAACTGGAGAATTTTAAATCTTGGTGGTGCCTATCCAGACCTTGTGTAACTATTTCCAATACCTTAATTTCAAAAATATTGTGCTCTCCCACTACCAGGATAAGTTTGATCAAGGCAATTAGACAAATGACTACATGGCTGGTGACTATTAGTCTATACACACACACACACACACACACACACACACACACACACACACGGGTGGGGCGGGGGAGAGAGAGAGAGGAAGAGAAAGAATTCAAAGAGAATGTAGCACAGGGATGAGGTCAAGACTTTGGCTTATAACTTCTGATTCTTCATGCATTTATTCTCTGACCTTTAGAAAGACCTGTGCCCTCAATAAACATCTGTTTCTTCATATATAAATTGAGGGTAGATATACAAAAAAATTCCTTTCATACAATTTGATATAGAAGAGTATTCAGAACAAAGCTGGGGTGTAATGGATACCATTCAAAGAAATTTATGTGGGATGTTAAGATGGTACCAGAGGACAACATTATAGGAAGGTACCAAGTACATAGATTTTTTTTTTAATATTCTGAATTATTTGTTTAAAAGAAGTTAAATTTGGAATTAAGAATTTGAAAGTGAAGGCTTTAGCCTTCTCTCCACTCAACAAAACCTTTGCATATACATAGCTCCTTAAGGCATAATATATAAATATGTCATGTCCAGGTGCCTCCTCTCCAACATATGGCTGCCAGCTGTCCTTTCTACACAGACTTCCCAGTTGTTCAATCCTGAGTTCAGACCCATGAGACTGCTTGTTGCAAAGAAAGACTCAGGAGGCACCGTGTCCAGCTGTCCACAGTTGTCATCCAGGTACACCAGGTGCTGGTCCTAACCATGAGATTCCGTTTAGTAAATCTATTCCTTACTAATGTTAATATTCACTATATGATCATTCCATGAACCTTTACTGAGCCCTACTGGGCATTAGGCACTGGGTGAAAGGCTGAGTTTGGGTAAAATGATAGCCTGGGCATGCTTCCTCCCCAGGTACTTTTCATCTAGGAAAGATGACAGTTGACACAGTCTCTCTCCTTGAGGAAACTTTAGTCAGGCTCCTCTGAACCCTCTTCTCTACTAAGCCTTCACCTTGGGCCCTGACCTTGGCTTACCAAGCCAACCTTTAGATAAGTCAGTTTAGCAAGAATTGCTAAATGGAAATGAATAACAAGTGTTTATAGAAAGTGGAGAGTTGGTAGTTAGAACCATAGACTCTGTTGTGGGACTTTCTCGGTTTAGATTCCAGCTGCCACCACTTCCTAGGTCTGTGATCTTGGGGAAGTTACTTGACTTCCCTGTCCTCAGTTTCCTCATTCCATAAAATGGTGGTGGTATCACTCCCACAGATTGACTCCAGCCTTTCTTACTCTCTATTGTGAATCTGCCCAACACTGCCTCTTTAAATTAGGCTGAACCACCCATAGTTTATCAAACAGAACCCAATAAGACAGAACTTTGGATAAAAGCCCTGAAGCTTTTAGCTAGGGTTCCAGCAGAAAACAGATGGCACACTCCATTAGGATAATAGGATTCTTTACAACATTGTGGTCAGGGTATAGGGAAACTGCAGGGAATGGCATGGCATCCAGGGGCTGGTAATAGGTGGGATTCCCTGACACCTCTAGGTGTGAAGGTGCAAGGGGAGGGAGTGGTTACCAGAACCCAGAGAGCATAAAAGTGACAAAGATCTATAGTTGAGAAAAGCAGACATCCCACGTCACCTGAAGAGAGAAATCCTTTGACCTCACTCTTCCTCCCTCCCTCTTTCAGTCTCCTGCCTGTCTTCCCATGGCTGAAATCATTCAAGGAACCAGATGATCAGAGACCCATTTACTCTCAGTGTTGGTCTGTCTGTCTGCCAGGGCACAGAACAGGGTGAAGAATAATAGAGAGTAGAAGCAGAGAAGCTAACAGAAGTTATCCAGCATATATTCTAGCCTCTTAGCATAATTTGTCCTTTGCTTCATGCTCCCTTCTTAACTCTTCAAGGTTCCTGAACCACTGCCTTTATCTCCCAGTGTTAGCCTTAACCTCACTCTGTAGACCTAATTACACATTGGGCCCTCTGGTCATGTTCTTGGTACCATCTCCTGGATGTGGTGTCTATGCTAACCCATCCCTCTAAGCTTTGCCTCGTGTCAATACAACATGCTCCAGTAAAGCACTTAAAGCCATAAGCTGTGCTGTCTTCTGTCCTAGTTCTTATCTGCCTAATTCCACAATCCTGATTCTATTCTTTGGCCTTGACATCTACTTTCAGTCCCTTGGATGTGCTCCTCTTAGGTTCAGTTGGCCATGCATCTGGGTTTGCTGCATGGCTTCCCATTAGGTTTCTGGGCTTTGTTGAATCACTTAGCTTTCATGCCCCACTTTGTTCTGGGTGGGAAGCTCCCCACAGCCTTGAATTTCCCAACTGTAGGACAGTCTACAACTATGAGCTTACAGATCCAGAAACATGATATTTTGCACTTCATTTTGAGTTGTATTTACTCACAATCATAGCAAGTGATCATCTCCCTGATCTCACTGGATCTTCAAAATAATCATAGAAAGTGTGTGTCATTTTTTGCTCCATATTTAGTAAACTGATTCTCAGTAAAGTGATGTAACTTGCCAAATGACACCCAGTTAATCTACTAGGTACTAGGCTGCCTTCTTTTAAAAATATATATGTATTTTTTGTTTTATTGATTTCAGAGAAGGATAGACATATTAATGATGACAGAGAATCATTGATTGGTTGCCTCCTCCACAACCCGCTCTGGGAACCTAGTCCTCGACCTGGGCATGTACCCTGACCGGGAATTGAACTGTGACCTCCTGGTTCATAGGTTGATACTCAACCACTGAGCCATGCCCACCAGGTTGCCTTCTTTTTTGTTGTTGTTGTTGATTAGAGAAAGAGAAAGGGAGAGAGAGAGAGAGAGAGAGAAACATTGATCAGTTGTCTCCTGTACACACCCTGACTGAGGCCAGGTATGTGACCTGACCAGGAATCGAACCCATGTCCCTTCGGTGCTTGGGACAATGCTCCAACCAACTGAGCCACACTGGCCAGTGCAAGGCTCCTTCTTTATATAGACTACTTCACCACAATCTAAGCTCCATGACAACATGTATTTTTGTCTGGTTTGTTCATTCCTTTTGTTTCAGTGCTTTAAAGAAAGAGAGAGAGAATCTATCATTACAGGAGCTTAATAAATGCTTGTTGAATGAATATTGAATGAATGATTCTATAGGATCCTCATCACATAACCTCCCAGAAAGGTGGTTTGCTTCTGGTTGATGATGAGGTAAGTACATAAATTGAGGGTTAGCTCTTAGAAATTGTTATAGTAATTAGACATTGTTGTGATTTCCTGTATGTGACCAGTGCCTCATCTCATTGTACGGGATATCGACTAGTTAAAGTGCTATGGCATTCACAGAGACAAGCTACTGTGTTTATACAAACTTGGTGTATCTATGTGTTCATGATTCTCCCCTGTAACAAAGAAATGACTTAAGGAAAAGGTCTATCAGTGGAGAGTGAGCTGATGAGGTCACTAGGCTCTCTATGGTACCCTGGAAAGCACTGTTTGTCACAATATTGGGCTGTAGCCTCAAAATGGAGACTCAGAAGACACAGGGCATGAGCTGAATGACACAGAGAAACCAATCTCCTATTGTGTTAAATCATGGAGACACCATTGTGAACTGGTCTATGCTATTTGTTCCCATGATACCAAGATTCTGACTTTCTCCTGAACATTTTTAAAGTGTAACTGAGACAGTGATTGCATGGATGCTAACATGGGCAGCCACTGCAAAAGAAAAGGAACAACCAACTCAATGAAAACAATGATCAAAGCGCTAAATCTTCCCCCAAAGAGCCCAGGTTTGGAATCAGACTATGGATCAAGTCCTAGGTCTGCGGCATGCTGGCCTATGGCCATATGCAAATGACTTAACCTCTCAGAGAGATGTAATCCTTATGTCTAAAGTGAAGATAATAATTCTTACTCCCCAATATGTTGTAGAAATTTTTGCTGCAAATTCAATACAGGAACTGTGCTTTAATCCTGTATAATAAAAGCATAATATGCAAATCGCCTGAATGGCTGAATAGCAGAACAACCATCCAGACGACCATCTGTACGACCATCCGGGACCACACTATGACACCCACTGGCACCAGGCCAGTCAAGGTGGGTGTGATGTGATGAGTCAGGGGCCCGGCCATTGCCCCACGATCACCCCACAGAGGGAGGCCCAGGCCACCAACTGGCAGGCTATGGTGGGTGAGCAGGGCTGCCCACTGCGAGGGATGCCTGGGTCCCAGGTGCCAGAAGCCGAAGAGAAGCCCAGGTCCCAGGTGCCGGAGGGAAGCTGGTGCTGGTAGCCAGGGGAAGGAAGACCTACTCTTGCACGAATTTCATGCATCAGGTCTCTAATACTCAATAAGTGTTTGTGGTAAACATTTGTGTTTGTTGTTAGTAGTCATATTAGGTATGAAGCTGGTGGGCAGATCTGAAGCCTCACACTCACCTGTGTCATGTGCAGCAGACTGTCTGCATCTGAATCTTGGCTCTGTCACTTACTTACTGGCACATAACAGGTGCTATGCTAAATGTTAAAATAAACTAAACTAGAGTGGTGGGTTTGATCTAAACAAGAAATCAGAGTCTAGGCTAAGGCTTATTGATTTGACATTCATTTAACTGAGGACTTCCATGAGCCAGGCATGGTGCTGGGCACTGGGGACACAGTGAATAGGCTAGAGTTCCTGTCCCTTGCCCTTGTGCTGATACCAGGGAGACCTCCTCAGACAACAAGACATTCATAGAGAGAGTGAGGAGTCCAGTGAGCCGGGCTGGGAGTTGGAGAGTGATGTCCAACCTAAAGGGGCTGATGTGCTCAGTCATTAGCTGAACAAGAAGGAAACAGCCTCCCAAAGCCCAGCCATGGGAAGAGTGTGACACCTGACCACCGTGGCTGCCCTCACTTGTCTGTCTTCCCCACTAAACAGTAACTTCCACAAGGTCAAGGTCATCTTCTTTGTTCTCCACTGTCTTCCTAGTGTCTCACACTGGCATTTGGTTTGTTCTTTATAAATATTTGTTAAATGAATGAATAAATATTTCAGATGTATTTGCAAGGTTTCCTGTTCTGAATTGGAAAACAATAATAGATAGTACATACTAATCATTTGTTTGTTTCAAGCAATGTTCTAAATACTTTCTGAGTACTACTGCTATTTAATCACTAAAGACCCTGTGCACAAAATTTGTGCACTCTGGGGGTCCCTCAACCCAGCCTGTACCCTCTCGCAGTCTGGGAGCCATCAGTCGAACATCCTTAGCACTGCTGTGGAGGCGGGAGAGGCTCCAGCCACCGCTGCTGCGTTCACCAGCCATGAGCCTGGCTTCTGGCTAAGCAGTGCTCCCCATGTGGGAACACATTGACCACCAGGGGGCAGCTCCTGCACTGAGCGTCTGCCCTCAGGTGGTCAGTGTGCATCATAGCGACCAGTCATTCCCCCGTTTAGTCAATTTGCATATTAGCCTTTTTATATAGGATGACTCTGACCTATAACCAATCAGTCAGTCTGTCAAGAAAATGTTTAACAACTCTATATGTTCGGCACTGAGTTCAATGCAGGGGAGGAAGGAGAGCAGTGAGCTTGCCATGGTGCTCTTCCTTCTGTCTTTTCCAAATAGTTCCCCTCCCTTTCTCTCCCTTCTTAAGTCTAATTCATCCTTTGAAAATTCAATTAGGTAACCCATCCACAACCCTTCCCATAATCTCATAAGAGTTGGGGTGTTTGTCTCCACCCACTCTGCTCTCTAACAAGTTCTACACCCTCTGAGGCAGGTAGAGCCTCTCAAGCTCCCACATGCTAAGCCCCAGAATCTGTGGATATGATGAGATACAACTTCTTGACCATGCTCTGTTACAAGGCCCAGCTGAGCTTTATAAAGGAGAGTAATGAGGTGAGCCAGATCTAATCACAAGAGCCTTAAAATGTACTTTCTCAGGTTGGTGGCAAGAGAGGGAGGTAGAAGAAGAAAGTAGAGGGAATCAAATCATGAGAAGGACTCCTCCCTCTGTTACTGTTGTAAAGATGGACAAGAGGGACCACGTGAGAAGGGATGCAGTTGGCCTCTAGGAACAGTGGGTAGCCCGGGGCTTCATAACTGCCAAGGAAATTCGAACCTTGGACCTACGACCTCAAGGACCTGGATTCTGCCAGAGCTGAATGAGCTTGGAAGTGGATTCTTCTCCTGAGATTCCAGATGAAAGCCCAGGCCAGCTGACACCATGACCTTGGCCTTGTTAGACCCTGAGCAGAGAACTCATCCGACCTCATCTAGATGCTGCCCTACACACTTGCGAGCTAATACTTGGGTGCTGTTTTCAGCTGCTAAATTTGTAGTGATTTGTTACACAACAATATAAAATGAATACATCCCTCTACCCTAGCTCCCTCTGTGTAAACATCTGTTTACTTGTCTGGTTCCCTCTCTAGACAGTGAGTTTATTCAAAAGCAGGGGCTGTGCTTTGTGTCTCTTTATCTTCAATGAGTAGCACAAGGCCCACCAGAGAGTATGTGCCTGATAAATACTTGCCCTTGAACGTAAATAAAATCAGGCAAGGTTAGGGATCTGAACTGAGCACACATAAACAATGATAGAACAATTTAAGGGATGATGTGACCTAGTGCTGGACTGTGCGGGCCAGATCATAACTGCTATGGGAAGTTTGAGATCAGTGTAGGTTGGAACATTCAGGGAAGATGTTAGCTTGCCCCTTACTCAATTAAACGCCTCTTCACCTCTCACCTCATGTCAGCCTTGCCTTATTCCTGCTAACACAAATTGCATTTGAGCTGGTACTGGAAATGATGGATACTCCAAAAGCTCCAGGTGGACCTCTGAGGCATCACATTGATGTCTTTGCTGAGGTTGACTCCTAACTGACAACCCACAGATGTTTAGCCTCCACTGACTGAGATGAAGCCTGGGAGAGACCTGCAAGTCTCTTTACAGGTTTGATCTAAGGAGCCATCCAGGAAGTGGGCCATCCCTGGGGGATTGTGACCCAGGCCCCAAGCCATGGTCCTGCCCTCTGAGACATATTCAGACACACAGAACCACCAAATGTGAGACCTCTATGGAGACCCTTATTTTACAGATGAGGAAACTGAAGGGCAGAGGGGGGAAATCAGTAGCCTATGCCTAAAAAGCAAATTAGTATGAGAGCCAGGTCTATGCCAAGGATTTCTGATTCTCTAATCTGCCCTGTCTCTGCTTCCTAGCATCCATTTGATGACTGGCCTTAGGCTCTTATTCTTCTCCAGGGAATCTGAATCTTTACTCACCTCACAATTTAAGACTTAAAAGGCAGAAAGAATGAATTTTTAGCTAAACCAAGCATGCACTGTAAATCTTTGCTCTCTTTCTGACATGCTGACTGAAACCCCCTCTTCCCCCTCCCCGTAGCTACCAGACATATGGCATCTTCCCATGGTGATAGCATTGGTTCTAGAAGGACAATTCACCTACAGTTAGAGAGCAGATCACTGTAACACAACATATTTACGAGAAAAGATTTTGGAGTCAGAAAAATGTGTGCTGGGTGTTTATGTGGGTCAGAGGTGTTTGTGGAGGAACTGGGATGAGCACATCCTGGTATTACTAACTTTTGAGCTACAGAGGTGATGGGGGTGAGGGGAGCTAGCTACCCACTTGGTTTGGGTGTCAGTGTAGGCCTTTTCCTTTAATACAGGCCTATTTGTTTAATTTCTTTCCTCAAAACCTTGCAAAAGCTCCACATGACCTACAGAATAAAATCCAAAGATTATAAAAGACATTCATAGCTATTGATATGTTAGTCTCAAATTCCTTTTCTTGTGTACAGTCCATGTTCACAACCCTTTTGGATTAGGTCATTTTTGTTTACACCTAACAGAAACCAAACTTGAACCAGCATAAACAAAAAGGAGGCATTATAATAAACCTTATTGTGATTCATGGAATTCATGGACAGAAATGTGACATAGACTATTTGAACTGGGCACACATTCTTATGACTCCTCTCCCTTCCACTTCTCTCTGTATAATTCCTTCATTCTTTTATCTATCTGCAGAGTAACTTCTCTTTACATCACAAGGAGAGAAAAGTATGGCTGCCAACTGCTTCTGAGTATTACATCTTATACCTTTAATCACTGGTAAATGATTGGCTTCTCTTTGTAAGTATTTGTTCTAAAATTCCAAGGGATCCAAACCGATTGGCTATGCCCAGCCAGTGTGGCTCAGTGGTTGAGCATTGACCTATGAACCAACAGTTCTGACTGGGTTCAATTCCCAGTCAGGGCACATGCCTGGTTGCAGACTTGATTCCAGGTGGGGGGTGTGCAGGAGGCAGCCAATCGATCTCTCTTTCTCTCATTGATGTTTCTATCCCTTTATCCCTCTCCCTTCCTCTCTAAAATCAATAAAAACATATTTTTTAAAAACCCTGATTGGCTCCATATGGGTCTCATAGCCTCCATTTTGGCAATAAACTGAGAACAGTGTGCAGGGTTCCTTATACAAGCATGGAAGCTCCCAGGGTCACTTTCTAGGAAAGACATGCTCAACTAATACCCAATAGAGGTCTACTCTCTTTCTCCAAACTTGCTCTAACCAACTGTAAGATTTCATTCAATTTTCTCCCATGTCCTTCTCACTGGATGATCATAGATCCACTGTGTTGTTCAGAATTGGTTTAGAAACCAGGCAAAGATGCCTCTAAGGAAGAGGGAGCCAGACAAGGCAGATTGCCATGACTGCAAAAATTGTTCATCTTATTTCTGGTGAGTGAATGATAGCAATTGTTTATTCATTCATCAACAAACACTTGCTTTGCCAAGCACTATGCTAGGGATGACATATAGAGTGCAACACACACTCTCCTTTCTGGAAAGAGCTCATATTTTAGTGGAAGAAACCAATAATTATGACAGGGCATGAAATGTGCCTGGACAGGATGTGCTCATCCCAGGTCCATCCAGGGTGCCTTGGGGATACACAGGAAGGACACCCTGGAAAGGCCTCTTAGAGGTGGTGACACTTGAATTCTAAAAGCCAAGGAGGCTCTGCTAAAAGCAGTAGCCATGTGAGTGTGAAGCAGTCCCCAACTATTAATTACATCACAGTGTGTCAGGCATTGTGTTATGTGTTTTTCATTTATTTTCTGATTTAATCTTCATAACAATTCTGTGAGGAGGGAAAAGTGAGGCTCAGGAAAGTAGGGTAATGTGCCCATGTTCTCAGCATGGCGTGTGGAGGTGCTGGAATTTAAACCTAGGTCTGTCTGCAACCAATCACAGTCTCAAAGGACCTACAGATTATCAGAGGCCCAGAATGTTTTCTATGCATGAGACTGTAAAAAATAAACCAGACACCAGCCTCTCCAGGATCCTTACAGTGCTCACAATCCAAGGCCTGGCCAAGTTGAGCACAGATACACCAGGTTCCTATTGCTCCTGTGCAGTCCTGGCCTCTCCCCTCAAAGCCATCTTTACCTTTCTTCTGCTCATTCTATAGCTGAGAGTGTTTCCAAGATTCCCACATCAGCTGATTTCAAATGGGTTCTGCCAATGGGAGGCAAGAGAGCAGAGGGTGGGGGAAGGGAAGGGCCAACTTGTTCTCCCCTCCCTCTCTCTATAGGCCAGCATCTCTGGCAGTGATTGCATCTAGCTTAGTTCCCAGCTGGCATGGCATGCTATGGCTCCAGCTGCCCCCAGGGAACCAGCTCTAGCAATACCACCTCCTCCCACTAGTTCAGAAGTATATGGCTTCCTGCTGTTGCTGACCTCTGAGTTGCCTCACCATGGCCTCTTGCCTTCTCAGATCCCCATTACCTATGGAGGTAATTCCCCACATTAAATGCCCTCCAACTGACATACTCAGAATTGCTTCTGTTTTCCAGTTGGACTGATATCGCTTCTTCCTCCTTCATGCTGCAGCAGCATGTAGCCAGTGCCCTCTCATATTTATCACTCCCCTTATTTGCCCTGTACCACTATTTGGTGGAAGGGTAAAGGTTATGATCCTCCAACCCAAGGTTTTCTGAATGAATTATAAGTTGGTGTTGCCAATAGGCTCAGTGGTCTGCTTCCATGTTTGTACTCCTTTTAGTATTCTGAATTTTATTTTTGTATATAGACAGATCGCCAGGAAGCTATATCGCTGGTTTAAATTAGCTTAGTAGAAACCCACAGAAATGCTTCCCTATTGGAGATCATAATATACTCTATCTTAAATAGCGGTTGTCATTCTCTAAATCCCCACCAACCAGTGTATCCATGGAATAAATTTCACAAGTTCTCTTTTATTATACACCTAGTATGTGCCATGCATCAACCAGTAACAAAGCTCAGAAAGCTGACCATCTAAGTTCTTTTGGAAATTAGTAACAGCAGAAGTTTCCATTTCCAGATTTTATCGTTTTATCTGGTACTGCAAACATGCATCCATCATGATCTCCATTTTACCTTACATGCTAAGAAGCTCATAGCTAATCTTAATTCTCTTTCATAGTAATCACATTAACCTATGTAGTTAGTGATTTTGCCTCTGCCTTCTGCCACAGATACTGTCTAATTCTATTTGAGCGGCCTTCTTTTATAAATATCTTTGATAGATATTTATAAAAGAAGGCCCCTCAAATACCTTCTACATCTAGACTGAGTACACACTATAAGTAATACATAATCCTTTTTGTAAGATCATCTAGTACATAGATATATAGTAGACGCTCAATAAAGAATTGAGTTATTACCAAAATCAGTTGGTAATCCACACAATAATCTAATAAAATTGCTAATGTATTCATATCAATTGCGCATGCCAATATCATCAGGCCTCAGCTCTTTGAGTTTATTCATGTTAAAACAACAGCAAAAAAAACCCTCTTGTTTCCTGGTGCCAATTAAGCCATCTTGATAGCTTCTTGAAAACACTAATTGTCTCAATTTTTGTGTCCAACGTGGTACTCAGCAATTGGACCCCCATCAGGCCATCCCCAGTTGAGCGAGTATAATTTGAATCACCCTCATCACTCTTGGAAAAACAGCCACTCTTTGGCCTCTTCATATTCAATCTGGAAAAGGAAACTCAACCCAAGGGTTTTATTTTTCTTACTGTGCTTTTCTGTTTCAAGACACCTGCCTTTTTGGTTGATGGTGTCAATAGGCTCAAATAAAGCATCTCGGAGTCCATGGAAGAGAAGGGATGTGGTTAACTAATAGGTGTGTTGCATGTTCATGTTGGGGACTCCTACAGAATTCAGCTGTCTCAACCTGTTACATTAGAATATATCCCCTGATACATATTCACTGCACAAAGAAAGACTATAGGAGCAGCTGGAATAATCAGAACAAGCAGCGCCAATACCTGGAAGATATGCTATCATTCCACTGTGCTGTGGCCACCACAGACATCACTAACCAACCAGCCTTCTTTCCTACTGAGCCCTAAAGGGTCTTAGAATCCTTCTCAACCCAACACCCCAGGCAGCTGTGACTGGTGGGCCAGATTCCGCATCTGAGAAACACTTATATGCTGTCCTCTCCCTGCGTGTAGCTTTCAGGCCAGAGTCTCAATTGGCACCTGAATCCTGGAACCAGCGATAAATCCCAGGTTAGAGGAATCCATTCAAGGGATGGGGAGCAGATTGCAGGCACTGCTCTTCAACAGGCTTCTTGTGAGGAGTTAATATTCCTTTGTCATGATTTTCTCTGTTCTCACTTTACCTATCTCTTAGACTTCAGACTTGGACACTAACCACCTGGTGACCTTGGGTGAATATCTTCCTCTCTCTAAGAACCTACCCCCTTCCATAGCTGTCCTGAGATTGATTACACAGCGTAACTTATGCAAAGCAGTACAGCACAGGAATTAGCAGCATGGACTTTGGAGCCAGAAGTCTATTGAGCATATTAAGCTCTGAGCTGCTCATTTCCCTCTATAAGACTTTAGGAAAATTCTCAGCCTCTCAGAGCCTCCGTTTTCTCATCCAACTAACCCACTACTGACATCATAGGGCTAGTCTACGGGTTAAATTGGTGCAGTAGGTAAGGGCTTATGCATAGCCACATGAAAAGTACTCCACCAATATTTGCAGCTGATTATCTTGACCCCTGGCTCCTAGCAAGCATGTACCAAGGTTCAATTTCCCTTTGTTCAATTCCTGTCTGAAATCATCTCATCTCCTCTTTCACCTCTTAGAATTAAAGTGAGCGGTGAAGCTTTGCTGATCCATGTGGAAGTAAAAACCTTTTGTCAGGACGTGGGGCCAACGAGAAGGCTGCCCTCAGAGGTCCCCCTTCTGGCAATGGGTGACATGGACTCTTCCACTTAGCACCCCCTCGCACACCCCCACACCTCCACACCTTCTCCCTCTGGCAGCGGCAGGCCTCTCCTGCTAGGAGTCTCCAGGAGACAATGTATTCAGCTTCATAATTGCGCGCTTCTCCTCAATCACGTAGCATTATACACCACATCACCACGCTGCCGAAAAAAGCCCCAAATGCTAATTAGGCCTCAAATTATCATTGATTTGATTTGATGTTGAATAAGCTTTGCCGTTTATATTTAGGCAAGAACTTCAGATTCAAGATCCTCTCTCTCGGATCGGGTTTTAAATAACTCGGTGGGGCCTGTCTTCCTTGTTCGGTGGGCTGATGCCCAGAAAGCAGACTGGCTGAGCTCCCTGGCTGCGGATGAATGCCAGGTTGATTGAGTGCAGGGAGGCATTATCCTCTCGGCCTGCCGGTGCTCAGAGCCCCAAGGCTCCGGGGAGCCCCTGCACGCAGACATCTCGGTCCTGCAGGAGGACTGGAAATGAGAAAGATGAGAGGAGGAGGGGAAGAGATGGTTTCAAAGCACAAATGCTGGAGGTGAAGGAAATGCTTCTGATTCACATTCAAAGGATGTTTCTTGTACCTGTGGGGAGCCAGACTCTTTCATAGGCCCCATCTCTTTTAATTCTGATAATATCCCCATGACACTGGCATTTTTAGGTGTGGAACCCAAAGTGGGAAACACAATGATTTCACCCATCACAGAGCAAGGCAGTGAGAGGAGCTGAAATTTCTGTCCAGGTGGTGAGACTGTGAAGGATGCAGGTCCCTGCCTTCTCCTTTATCACTGTTTGTCTGTTGGGTCTCCACACTCCTGGAGGCCATTCAAGGGATAGGGAGCAGATTGCACCCCAACCCCTCAGCACATTTTCCTGTTTCAGACCCTCTCTGTGAGCAATGCTTTAAAGTGATCATGTCACTTAAGTGGGGTGGCGGGGAATTTTCTTAGACACTTAAGTAGTAAGTGATGTGGAGCACAAAACTTTGCCACTACTAACTAGTGTCTATTCTGGTCATTTGATAAAAGTTATCCCTAACTCCTATGGATAACTTTGTTGAAACATGGCTTTAAAAATAAGTAGTAGGGCACAATTTCACTGAAGTCTGTATTTATTTTATTAATCCCCATGCTGGACTTTGTTTAATAAATCGATGTGTACTTTATTGAATTTGATTTTCCTTCCTGTGATAATAAATGGTATATGAGAGAAAAAAGGGGAGAGAGGGAGAGACAGAAAGAGGAAGAGGGAGGTGGAGGGAGGTAGAACGGTGAGGCAGAGGAAAGAAGCAGACAACATCCAAATCCTCAGGTTGTAATGCCACAGGAGAAACAGGAGGACTGTTAAGCCAGCCCAGCTGGGCCCTGGTCACATCCGTTCCCTCTCCTCCTCTGCACTCTCAGGGACAGGCAATGTAGACTTGTGATTCACCTATGACCTTGAGCAAAGTTCTTGATTCATTGGGCATCTTCCCCCATTTGTAAAATGGGATGATAGTTGTGACTACCTTATAGGGTGGGAGAAGATGAAATAAGCACTATGATATCAGTATGCACTTCACAGTTAGTTCTTGTGGTCACAGAGATACACAACCCTAAAACTTGGTACCCAGCTGTCAGCTCTTCAGCATCTGCCTGCAAAGAGCCACCTTGCCTGTGGTGACCCCTACCTGGAGTTGCCATATCCTGTGGCTGAGTGAGGCAGGGCACTAAAGTATGGCCATGGGCCCATAGTACAGCCATGGGAGGCGCAGAGCTAGCTCCTGAGCTCCCGCCCTTTTGACTGAGGCAGTGCAGTCTGACTTCCCCCTCTGGCCCTACTTCTTATCCCTTTTCTTCACATATGTATATCCCTAATGCACATCTTGCACCTCAAAATCCATCATAAAGGTCTTCTGGAGAGCCCACCCTGCAACAGCTATTACTCTTGTCACTAAACCCTATCAATTTCTCTTCCTAAATAACTCCTAAGTACAGTCCCACTTCTCCAGGTCTACCATGATTTTCCTAGTCTAGGTACTCGCCCTTTCACACTTGGACTTTCAGCCTCCTTACTGACCCATCACCCTCTATGCATCCTCTGCATCCGAGCAATGGTTCCTGTATAAAGACCTGCTTTCTCTACCTAGCCAGCGTGGCTCAGTGGTTGAGCATTGATCTATGAACCAGGAGATCATGGTTCAATTTCCAGTCAGGGCCTGTGCCCGGATTATAGGCTCGATCCCCAGTGGGTGGCATGAAGAGGGCAGCCAATCAATGATTCCCTCTTCCTCTCTGAAATCAATAAAAATATATATATAAAAAAAAGAAAGACTTGTTTCACTCTGATTTTCCTCCATGGGCTCAATACAGAATAAAGCCTTCGTCCTTTGTGGGAAGCAGAGCCTGTTGCCCCGGCAGCCCCCTTCCTCTGCCCCTCTCTTCTGCCCCAGACTGCTAGAGACTCCTTAACTATTTCATGGACTGCTCTACTTTGTGTTTGTTTTCTTGCCTTCTTGGTAGCCACACAAATTCTTGCTCACTTTTCAAGGCCTTCCTCTGAGAAGTCTGCCCAGTTCCATGGCCAGATATAATTACTCTCCACTCACATAAGCTCTTAACTTTGGCGTTAATAATAAGTATTGTAAAAATGGTGACAAACAAGTACCTATCAATAATAACTTTAAATGTAAATGGATTAAATGTACAAATCAAAATACATAAGGTAGCTGAATGGATAAGAAAACGTGACCTATATATCTGCTGTCTACAGGAGACCCACCTCAGAACAAAGGACTCACACAGACTGATAGTGAAGGGATGGGAAAAAATTTTTTTCAGGCGAATAGAAATGAAAAAAATAAGCTGGGGTGGCAATACTTATATCTGACAAATTAGACCTCAAAGTGAAGGCCATAACAAGAGATAAGGAAGGCCACTTCATAATACTAAAGGGAGCAATTCAGCAAGAAGATATAACTCTGGTAAACATATATGCACACAATACAGGAGAACCCAAAAATACATAAAGAAAAAACTTCTGGAAGATATCAAGGGAGAGATTGACAGCAATACAGTCAGAGTAGGGGACTTTAATATCCAACTAACACCACTGGATAAATCCTCTAAACAAAAAATCAGCGAAGAAATGTCAATCCTAACTGACTCACTAGATCAGATGGACTTAATCTTCAGAACATTTCACCCCAAAGCCACAGAATATACTTTCTTCTCAAGTGCACACGGACCATTTCCAAAGATAGACCACATATTGGGGCACAGGGAAAGTCTCTTCAAATTCAGGAAGATATAAATCATATCAAGCATCTTCTCAGATCACAATGGCATAAAATTAGAAATCAACCACAATAAAAACAATGAAAAAAATCAAATACCTGGAGGCTAAATAGCATGCTATTAAACAATGATTGGGTTACCAAAGAGATCAAAGAAGAAATAAAAAGCAAAAAATAAAATCAAATAAAAAAGCATCCTGACAGTAAGCAACAATGAAAACACAACAATCCAAAATCTATGGGACACAGTGAAAGCAGCCTTGAGAAGGAAGTTCATAGCTCTACAGGCCTACCTCAAAAAACAAGAAAAAATGCTAATAAATTATCTAACCCTACAACTCAAAGAGTTAGAAACAGAGCATCAGGGAAAGCTCAGCGTAAACAGAAGGAAGGAAATAATAAAGATCAGAGTGGAAATAAATGACATAGAGACCAAAAAAAATATATATATATAAAAGATCAACAAAACCAAGATTTGGTTCTTTGAAAGGATATACAAGATTGATGACTTCTAGCCAGGCTCACCAAGAAGCAAAGAGAGAGGACCCAAATAAACCAAATCAGAAATGAAAGAGGAGAAATAACAACAGACCCCACCAAAATACAAAGGATTGTTAAAAAATACTATGAACAACTCTATTCCAACAAAATGGACAACCTGGAGGAAATGGACATATTCCTAGAAAGATAAAACCTTCCAAAACTCAATCAGGAAGAATCAAAACATCTCAATAGGCCAATAACTATGGAAGAAATTGAAGCAGTCATCAAAAAGTTTCCAACAAACAAAAACGCAGGGCCAGACGGCTTCACAGGGGAGTTTTACCAAACATTCAAGGAAGAACTAAAACCTATCCTCCTCAGACTATTCCAAAAAATTCAAGTGGAAGAAACACTTCCAAGCTCATTCTATGAAGCCAGCATCACCCTAATACCAAAAACAGATAAAGAAAACACAATGAAAGAGAATTACAGGCCAATATCACTCATGAACATAGATGCCAAAATCCTCAACAAAATTCTAGCAAATCAGATCCAGCAGTATATCAGAAAGATCATACACCATGACCAAGTAGGATTTATCCCAGGATTGCAAGGATGGTACAGTACCTGCAAATCAATAAAAGTGATACATCACACAAACAAATTGAGAGATAAAAATCACTTAGTCATATCAATTGATGCAGAAAAAGCATTTGGCAAAATCCAACACCCTTTCTTGATAAAAACTCTCAACAAGGTAGGAATAGAAGGATCATACCTCAACATAATAAAAGCCATATATGATAAACCTACAGCTAACATCATACTCAATGGGCAAAAACTAAAACCATTTCCCCTAAGAACGGGAACAAGACAGAGATGCCCACTCTCACCACTCCTGTTCAACATAGTACTGGAAGTATTAGCCATTGCAATTAGACAAGAAGAAGAAATAAAAGTATCCAAATTGGAAAAGAAGAAGTAAAGCTGTCCTTATTTGCAGATGACATGATATTGTACATAAAAAAAACCAAAAGACTCATAAAAAAACTATTAGACTTAACAAATGAATTCAGCAATGTAGCAGGATACAAAATTAATGCCAAGAAATATATGGCATTTCTATACATCAATAGTGAACTTACAGAAAGAAAGACTAAAAAAGCAATCCCATTTACCATCACACCAAAAAAATTACAATACCTAGGAATAAACTTAACTAAGGAGGTAAAAGACCTATATGCAGAAAACTACAGGACATTGAAAAAAGAGATAGAGGAAGACATAAACAGATGGAAGAACATACCATGTTCATGGATTGGTAGGATCAACATCATTAAAATGTCCATACTACCCCAAGCAAGCTATACATTCAATGCACTCCCCATTAAAATACCAATGGCATATTTCACAGACCTAGAAAGAACTCCCCAAAAATTCATCTGGAATAAAAAACAAAAGACCCCGAGTAGCCACAGCAATCCTGAGAAAGAAGAACAAAGTATGTGGGATCTCAATACCAGATTTAAAGCTGTACTACAAAGCCACTGTTCTCAAAACAGCCTGGTACTGGCACAAGAACAGACATATAGACCAATGGAATAGAACAGAGAATCCATATATCGACCCAAACCACTATGCTCAATTAATATTTGACAAAGGAGGCATGAACATACAATGGAGTCAAGACAGTCTCTTCAATAAATGGTGTTGGGAAAATTGGGCAGATACATGCAAAAAAATGAAACTAGACCACCAACTTACACCATACACAAAAATAAACTCAAAATGGATCAAGGACTTAAACATATGACGAGAAACCATAAAAATACTAGAGGAATCCACAGGCAGAAAAATCTCAGACATATGCCGAAGCAATTTCTTCACTGATACTGCTCCTAGGGCAATGGAAACTAAAGAGAAAATAAACAAATGGGACTACATCAAAATAAAAAGCTTTTTCACAGCAAAAGAAACCATCAACAAAACAAGAAAGCCCACTGTATGGGAGAACATATTTGCAAATGTTATCACTTATAAAGGTTTAATCTCTAACATCTACAGGGAACTTATACAACTTAATAAAAGGAAGATAAATGATCCAATAAAAAAATGGGCAACGGACCTCAATAGAATCTTTTCAAAAGAAGACATTAGGAAGGCCAAGAGACAGATGAAAACATGCTCAAAGTCACTAATTATCCTAGAGATGCAAATCAAAATGACAATGCAGTACCATCTCACAGAATGGCAACCATCAACAAATCAACAAAGGACAAGTGCTGGCGAGGATGCAGAGAAAAAGGAACCCTTGTGTACTGCTGGTGGGAATGCAGACTGGTGCAGCCACTGTGGAGAACAGTATGGAGTTTCCTCAAAAAACTAAAAATGGAGCTCCCATTTGACCCAGTAATCCCACTTCTAGGATTATATCACAAGAAACTAGAAACACCAATCAGAAAGGATATATGCACCCCTATGTTTATAGCAGCACAATTCACCATAGCTAAGATTTGGAAACAGCCTAAGTGCCCATCAGCAGATGAGTGGATTAGAAAACTATGGTACATCTACACAATGGAATACTACGCTGCTATAAAAAGGAAGGAATTCTTACCATTTGCAGCAGCATGGATGGATCTGGAGAGCATTATGTTAAGTGAAATAAGCCAGGCAATGAAAGAAAAATACCACATGATCTCACTCATTTATGGAAAATAAAGAACATTATAACCTGATGAATAAAAAGGTAGATACAGAGGCAGTAAAGCACCGAACAGACTGTCAAATTACAGCGGAAAGGCTGGGGAGTGTTGCAGAGGGAGGGAAATAGATCAACGTAAGGGTTTATATGCATGCATGTAAGCACACCAATGGACACAAGACACTGTGGGGGGTGGGATGAGGGCATGCGACAGGGAATAGGGGAGACTGGAGGAAGGTCAATGGGGAAAAACAAGGAGATATATGTACTAATATATCTAATATTTTAAACAATTAAAAAAAGAAAAAAAAAACAGAAAACAACTTAAACTATCTTTGCCTCAAAGGGTGCGGATTAATTATTCACAGGATCCAAGAAAGGGATGAATAATAAAATACAATCAAAACAGAAATATGCTGGACACCAGGAACAATTGGACATGGGACTTGCAAACTACTTATAATGGTGTGTCCCAGTGTCTTCTCTCTGACATTTTCAGTGGGTTGGTCTTATTTCCCCTGATTCAGGCTGCCTTCCTTCACAAGGAGGAAATGTGGAGGCATAAACCTTCTTAGGCTCACATCACCCATAATGTTTCCTGTGGAAAGGGGAAATGATGCTACTCCTAATCCCAGTTCTAACAAGAGCTTGCATTGGCCAGACTTAGATCAGATGCCCACCTATAAACCAATCAACAGCAGGCAGAGAAGGAGCATATGAAAAGACAGTGGTTTTGGCAGACTGCATAACTGTGGTAGAAGAAAGAGGAGGGAATGGTTCATGAAAAATGAGAGGGGCATTGTTGAATAAATAAAATTATAGTTGTCCACTAAAGCGTTGATAAAGGATGTTAGCTGAAGAGTTATACAGGAAATCTAGGAGAAAAGAAGCAAAAGAGCATGAATATGTCAAAGCATCTCCAAGATGGTGTGTGTGTGTGTGTGTGTGTGTGTGTGTGTGTGTGTGTGTGTGTGTGTGTCAGAAAGAGAAAAAGCAAGAGAGAGAAAGAGAGATTGTATATGAGGGTTACAACCAATCTGTTTATTTAAGAATCAATGAGTCCATGCTTTGGCTCAAGCTCTGATGAGACACTTTAGTTTCTTTTATTCTAATGCTCTGATGAGACACTTTAATTCCTTTTATTGTAATGCCTTGTTCGCCAAGGCTGATTTGACTTCCCAGGATGCAAGAGAAAAAGATTTCCAAGCAGTGTACCAAAAATCTGGCTGCTAAAAAATCCATAGCTCTAATTGTAAACAAGTCATTTAACAGCTGGTTTTCCCAACAATGTTTTGTGAAGTTTATCTCAGTTTCCGCTGTGTCTAGCACAGAGTGAGAGCTCAGTCTTTGCTGAGTGAACACATAAAGGAAAGCATGACTGAAGTCCCTTGGAAGCCATTCACTACTGGTGGAAATAATAATATTGTCAATCCAGATTTGCCAGTGTGAAGACAGACCCTAAACCATGCTGACACCTCTCCTGCAAAGATATCTAGAGGGGGGCTTTTGTTATTTTTGCTCTGTAGAGCCCAGTTTTGGAAATATCTTCTCTTTCTGTGATACATTGGAGATGATTGTTCTGAACTATTCTGTTTATCTGTAATAGGATTATATATTCCCATCTATTGCCATGTGATAGAATGGCACAAACTGAGGGAGGCATATACATCCCTGCCTCACTGATTTTTTAATTTGGTCATATGACATACTTTGACCAATAGGCTATCAGAAATATGTGACACTTACCATAACTAATCAGGAGCTTTGAATGTGCTTGTCCAGTTTGGCTTGCTCCTTCTACTTCCAACTCTACCATCAAAATAGCATGTCCCAGAGAGTGGTTCCTCCTTCGGTCTGGATTGCAGGATAAGAAGAAACATGGGCTGAGTTGAACACAGCTGATCCTTAGCCCTCGTGAGCAAGAAAGAAGTATTTGTTGCCATGAGCCTATGAGATAATGAGGTTGTTCACTGTTGCAGAAAAACCTGACTAATTTGCCCTCAAATAAACTCTACAGATTGTCATAATTAAATTATTTCCAATTTTTTAAATTTATTAACTGCTATGTAGAACTACCAGCCAGCACAGTTTTGGTAAGTGAAACTTCCTAGAGTAGAAAGCTCATGGACAATGAAGCCCATCAGACTGATACCTCATGTGGCCCAGATTCTTACTCTCTGTAAGGCTCTCTTAACTTGTAAAACTGAAAATCATATCATTGTGAGGATGAAAGGAAATAGTGTATGTGGGATCCTAGGACAGTATAGTTTATTAGTGGATGATTGTTCAATGAAGGAAGGAAGGAAGGAGTATATGAACCAATGAATGAATTGTGTGTTCCATTTGTCCAATCTCTAAAGTTTATTGCACATTTATTAAGCACTAGCCTTTCTGGGACTACAGTGGTGTATAAAATGAAAAAAAAAAAAAAAAGAAAGAAAGAAATCCCTACCTTCAAAAGGACTAAATGCTAATGGTAGAAACAGAGAACAACCAAATAAACAAGTAAATATATAATGTAAGGTAGAATAAAGAAAAAGAAAGCAGGGTAAAATAATATTGAATTAAATTACAGGATATTCAGGAAAGTCCTCTCTGAGAAGGGACATTTGAGCAAAAGACTTGACTAAAATGAGGACGCAAGCCACGCAAATACCTGAGGGAAGAGCATCCCAGACAAAGAACCAGCAAGGTCAAAGGCCCTGAAAGAAATGTAGCTGAGATGGTCAAGAAAAGGGAAAGAGATGCATATGGCTAGAAAATAGTAAAAGAGCGAAATTATTAAATTTGTGTCCTGAAATTAGATTCTGAAGCATCTTACAGAACTTCACATTCTACTGTAGGCATGAAAGGAAGTCCTGGAGTTCCGAGCAGAGCAGCAACAGGTTTTGACTTAAATTTGGACATTCTATTTCATTGAGAATAGACTGGAAGAAAGCAAGTAGAGTCATTGCATTGCATGACTCCAGAGGTGTTCTCACATTGAAGTCTATGCAAAGGGTGTCCCTGGAGTTATGTTGTACACAATGTATGTGGTCCTAAGCACTGGCCGATAGGCAAGGGTGAAAGCAGGGGTTTTGGTCAGGAAGCAGTGCAAGAGGACAAGCAAAACAGTGATGCTTGGAGCTAGGATAGTGGTGGAGGGGATCAGTGAGAAGTGGTTGGATTGGGATTACATTCTGAAGGCAACGCTGCTGATATTTGCTGATGCATTGGATATAGGATGTGAAAGAAAGGCAACGGCCATGGATTAGCTTACTTTTGGCCTAAGTAATTGGATGAATTATGGTGCCATTTACTGAAATGTGATATACTTGGGGGAGAGGAGGTTTAGGGAAGGGGCGAGAAGTATATGGCAATAGTTCTGTTTAGACCAAGTTACCTTTGAGACGCTTCACACCTAAATAGAACGTGGAAAACAGGCAAATGGAGATGAGTCTGAATGTCAGAGGAAAAGGTGGAACTGACTAGCACAGAATCAAGCATATAGTGGGTGCTCAATAAATGACTGTTAAATTGGATGTGAAAAGCTTTGGACCAGAAGGAAGAAAAAGATACAGAGGCAAACATCCATGACATACAAATGACCTTGGCACTTTGGAGTCTAGGCTGTAAGATGCATCCTGTTATTCATTATTGCCATGTTCTGATCTAGTGTTTGAGGGTTATCTGAGTTCTGATCCCAAAAGAATAATTCTGTGCACAGCTAGCATTCTCCTTGGGTGTCTTCTCTGAGTACTTAAATCTCTTGACCTGTGAATTTGGGATTTTTTATTTGAAATAATAATATCTATAATAATAACAGTATCTTCTACTTATTGAACATTTATTTTGTTTTGGGATCTTTAGAAATATTCTCACAAAAATCCAGTGAGATAGGTATTATCATGCAAATTTTGCAATGAGGAAACCAAATCCATACTATTTGTAAGTATTTTACTTCAAATTCTGGACTCTTTCCATACTTTCTAAGCTGTAAGAATTCAGTTCTTTACCAAAAATGCATTCAATTGGATAAAAAATTCGTTTTTTATATTTAGGATAGTAATAATATTTCCCCCTTGTTAAATGGTTGATATGGGATATATGCTGAGCAATTTCGATGCATTATTTCATTTACTCCTCATTACAACAGTATGAGATAAACACTATTGTAATCAACATTTTACAGACAGGGCCATCAAAACTTCAGGATGTTAGATGACTACTCTAAGGTCAAAGAGCTAATTTAGGAGCAAATCCAGGATTCAAGTTTGGCCCCAATACCTCAGCACTTATTGAATGCAATGGCTAAAACTTGCAAATTAATAATGCTCAAAACAAGAGAGAAAAGCTAAATAAGAAAAAAATATTTTAGATTAGAGAAGTTGGTTGCAAGAAGAAAGCAACTTATGTGGTGGATTGCTTTTTAGATATTTTGAACCAGAATAATGAAGTTTATCTTATAAGTACTTTTCTCTTTTCCTAGCAACCCAAGAGACAATGCTAAAGTCACTCTTTAATATTATTTGGAATGAATCATTGTAGTATAATGCATTGGGGATAAACTTGCCTTCAAAATTGGACATCAAATCTTAGCTCTGCCACTTAGTAGCTCTGTGACCTTGAATAAAACAATTGTCTTCTCTTGACCTCAGTTTCCTTTTTGGAAAATGAAAATAATAACAGTTGGGGATAGTCACATAATGGGATAAGTGGGAAGTACTTAATGAGGTATAAGGTGCATATAAAGAAATATAAGGAAAGTATCTATAAACTTAGAAACATTATACAAATGGAGATAGTGCCTAGATGTAAATGGACAAAGGGGCTAGTTACCCAGAGAGACAACAGTTTTCTTTCACTGCAGGTACATAGTAAGTGTTTAATAAATGCTTACATAGGTTCACTAGATATAGTTTCAGTTGTGCAACATGAAAAAGGTTCAGAGCTCTGTTATACAAGAATGTACATGAGTTAATAATACTCTCATATATACCTTAAAACTGTTAAAAGGGTAAATTTGTTGTGATTTTTCCCACAGTTAAAAAAAAAAAAAAAAAACAGTGACTAAAATTAGAAGTCACCTCTCCATTTCAAAAGTGTATTTCTAAAAGCCAAAGTCACTCTTGAACACCTTCAGAATTCCACACAAAAGCAAACCTCTGTCTCAGAAATGAACTTTGATGTTTGAAAATGAAAGACAAAAAGCTGTTTCCTGGGGACAGAGAGGACGTCTCTCAGTCTGGAGAGGCACACAGAACACCTGAGAGGGGATCTGTCTCCTTCATCCTGAGCTTCTCCCCTCCTCCTCCCGCCTCAGTCCCCCTCTGCTCTCCTTCCCCTGCTTCTCCATCTCTCTCTGTTGCCCTCTCCCTCGTCCCTCCTGGCTCTGGGGGAGTCCTTCATTTCTCTCATCTCCCTCCCCTCTCCGGCAGTTACCCTTTATATAGAATCAAGCAATTGATATTCTTTTATATTTGTGGCATTTTTGAAATTTTAAAGGCTGTGGTATCCCTGCTATTTAGGAATTTTCAATCATGTCAGGTTAATTAAAAATTCAAGGAACTTGGACATTTGGTATCATTCATTAAGCAAATATTTTCCAGGCCACACCTCAGTCTGGGAATGTGTTTATGAACCATACAGACTCGGTCCCAGCCCTCATAGAGTCCATGATTTTGTATGGAAGACAAATCAGAAAAGGAGCAATCAAAATATGGTGTGAATAAACGCTTGCAAAGAACTATTTATAGCAGCACTACTCACAATAACCAAAAGGTGGAAACAACCCAAATGTTGTTTCTGCGGGTGAATGGGTAAAGAAAAGTAAGTCTATACATTCCATGGATGATTACTCAACCATAAAAAGGAATGAAGATCCGATATATGCTATACCATGAATGAACTAAAAGACCCAGTTCCAAAAGGTTTACATTCTGTACCATTCCATTTATATGAAATACCCAGGACAGGTACACCTATAGACACAGCAAGCAGATTGTGGTTGCCAGGTACTAGGAGTAGGAGGGAATGGGGAGCAATCACTTGATGGCTACACAATTTTATTTGGAACAGACAAAAATGTTTTGGAACTAGATATAAGTAGTGATTGCACAATATTGTAGGTGTACTGAATACCACTAAATTGTATACTTGGAAATGGTTAATTTTATGTTAAATGAACTTCACATAAAATTTTATTTAAATGCATGTTGTGAAAAGTGCTATAATAGAGTAAGTACAAGATGAAACTTGTGTAGGATGAATTTCAGGGAGGACATGCCCTATAAAGTGGGATTTATCAAGGTTTCTCTACATAGCAAGGCCAGTTCCGAGGGCAGCAGATACAGCTGTGAAGGCAACAGGCAAACTCCCCTGTCCTCAAGAAGCATAGGAGAGATAAACAAAAACATAATAAAAATATTTTTACATTATGTTGAAGGTGATACTGCTGAGAAAAAGTAGAGTTAGTCAACGGCATGGGGAACTTCAGAGAATGCTGGGATATGGCAAAATTATCCAGACAAAAGGGAAAATATTCAAAGGCCCAGGAGAAAGAGAGTCTTGACATTTTCACTAAACCTCATAAAATGTCTTTCTTCATGAATATGGACAACATGTGATTGTTCCCCATCCTGAGCCAGCTTAATCTTTCTCTTTGATAGTTTGCCTCAGTTAATGTTATCTATCAAGCTAAAACTTTAATATTATCCTTAGCATGTTCCAGTTCTGTAAGACTTTAAGATAATTTACCAGACAGAAATATTTTAGTTGCTTTTCAATAATGATTTTGTGGTGCTATTCAGGTTATTATTAATTCATTGAAAATTAATATTTAAAAATGTAAATACAGGATTTTATAAGACATCCTGCAATAGTAAGAATAATTTTGTTATATCCTAGGCCAATATTTTTTCCAATTTTATGATTTGAATTAAGAGAGAAGAATAGGATTTGCTTTTAGAAATTCTAATCACAGCTAATTTTTGAACAATATTTCTACTCCATAAAATAACCTAATATTGATTTTGTTAACACTGCAGTAAAAACTATAAAAAATAAGGAGAAAGTGGATCAGTGAAAGAAAAATCTCTGACCAAATGCACTCTTGTGCTTTTCTATAAAAACTGTTTCTTTTATGCATTTGCCAGGGACTCTTAACATAAATATTTTCTTGCCCTCTGCTATAACCATCTTCTCTCTGTCTTCCCCTCAACTCCCCCACAAAAATCTTTCTATTGTTCTTTATTAGGTGCTAGAGACCTCCCTCCCCCAATTTTTCTAAGACAATAATAGAAGGGCAGGAATGAGGGGAAAAGGAGGAGACATGTCACCCTATGAGCCAGGCCCCTTGAACCAAAAAGCCTTCAGCTCAGGAGTCTCTGGTTTTCAGCTTATGTTGGATTCTACCTTCTTTATTTCCAACCGCCCACCCCATCCCCATTCCACCCCCTGTGAAAGGATGTATATAGTAAGGACTGTAATACAATTTCAGAGCCCCAGACTTATGAGGGGCAGCAGCTGGGTAGGATGGAGCTGTGGCTTTTTTTTTTTTTTTTTAATCCTCACTAGAAGGTATTTTCCCATTATTTTTTTAGAGAGAGTGTAAGGGAAGGGGAGAGACAGAGAAATGAAACAATCAATGTGAGAGAGACACATTGATTGGTTGCCTTCTGCAGGCACCTAACCAGGGCCAGGGATTGAGCCTGCAACCGAGGTACCTGCCTTTGACCAGATTCCTTCAGTTCACAGGATGACGCTCTATCCACTGAGCCAAACCGGCTAGGGTAGAGCTGTGACTTTTAATCTTCATAGTCTCTCCCTCATCTAGAAAAGATACAAGAGCCTGGACTGTAAGGAATGTGGGGCTTCTCAACTTTGAAGTCACAAAATTGCCTGACAAAGGGATGATTTGGTGTGACTGTGACCACTCCAGATGGAATCATAGACAAAACATCCTAAGGCAAGACTGGACTAAGATTTTACATTGGAAATCAGGTTGGAATCTACATCTGCCCTTACTTCTTAGTGTCACCTCAATCAAGTCACTTTACGTCAAAGCTTAATTGCCTCACCTGTGAAATGGGAATGCCTACTTTTTAGAGTTGTCCTCCATAAGTGGGAAAATTGGACATATAGAAGGTTCTGGAAAAGGATGAATTTCAACAGGAATTTGTTGACATTTCTAGTTTGTTCCGGATTGCAGACCTAAAATGTTGTGTGTTTGAGGGCTGTTGTTGATAAAATAGTTGGGCAGCTACCAGTATCTTCTCCATTTCTGTCCAGATGTTCTGGCCCTATGCAGACCAGCTCATGTTAGCACATTATTTACACAAGTATCATTTATTAGATAAAAACCATGTGCAGTAACTTGAGCATAGAAATTAAAAACTAAGGGAAAGAAAGAAAGTATGTCATAGGACAGTTGAACTTAAATTTTCCAAAAAGTCTTTCCTTACAATATTCAAGACAAGCCCATCTTTCTTATAGCAGTGTTTCAGTTAAAAAGAAGTCACTCTTCAGAGTACACACACAATCTGAATTGGAAGAGGGAAAACTATGGTTCAGAAATGTCTCATGATTGCCCCAAACTAACAACTATTTAGGAGCAAAGCTTGGACTAAAACCCAGTAATCCTACTTCCCAGTCTTATGTTCTTCTACTCTAATTCCCAGGCTCCTTCAGCAGGAAGCAACTAGAGGCCTTTTTTTGAACTGGAAAGAACCTTGGAATTTATCTAACACATAAAAATTAGAACCATTGGTTAAACACAGCAGCCCCTATACAGTGGTCGGCGAACTGTGGCTCGCGAGCCACATGCGGCTCACGAGCCACAGTTTGCCGACCACTGCCTATGAAGCAGGGATTATCTGCATTTTACAGATGAGTGAAGCCGGCACAGAGGTAGTAAGTGAGCAGTTGAGTTTCGACTCTAGGTAGTCTGACTCATGCCCCTAACTGCACCTCCATCATGATTGAGCAAATTCTACTAACTACTAAGAAAGGAGACAGCATGATTTATTGGAAAGGACTTAGAATTAGGGTCTGCCAAACCTGCTATCAGGTTCCTTGCTCTGCTACACACTGCTACCCATCTGGACTAATTTTTATTTTGAGAGAGTGGGAAGGGACTCCAAATCTTTAACTTAGTGGTTTTTGTGTGGTGTTTTATTTTTTAGGGGGGGGGGTGTTCCAAATTGGTCAAATTCCTGGCAATTATTAATATTCAGTGAATTCTTCTTTAAAAATAAATGGAGTAAACCAACTAATCACATCTGGGATGAAACTTCAGTTAAATTGTGATAAGGAATCTGTGTTGAGTAAAAAGCGCCACTTTTTCCCATTAAACCAGTGCTTCTCAACCTTCCTAATGCCGCGACCCTTTAATACAGTTCCTCATGTTGTGGTGACCCCCAACCATAAAACTACTTTCGTTGCTACTTCATAACTATAATTTTGCTACTATTATGAATCGTAATGTAAATATCTGTGTTTTCCGATGGTCTTAAGTGACCCCTGTGAAAGGGGTCATGACCCACAGGTTGGGAACCGCTGTCAGGGGTTATGAAGTAGCAACAAAAATAATTTTATGGTTGGGGGTCACCACAACATGAGGAACTGTATTAAAGGGTCGTGGCATTAGGAAGGTTGAGAACCACCATGAAAGCATCATCTTGAAGTCACTCTCTACCTCACCATTTTATTTTCTTCATTGCAATGACCACTACCTGAAGCTTTTATTTATTTTCTTATTTATATTCTGTCTGCCCTACTGGAATAGAAAACTTGCATGTCTTGATCTTTGCTGTGTTCCTAGTGCTTAGAAAGGTGTCTCAGACATGGTAGATTTTCTGTATATATGTTTTGAGTAGATGTATGGATAGTTGGAAGAGAGGAAAGAAAGAAAGAAATGAGGGAAGGAAGGAGGAAAGGAGGAAGAGTAGATGAATGGATGAAGGTAAGGTGGATGTGTAGATAGTTGAAAGAAGAATGAGAAAGAACTTTGTGCATCACAGAACCTGCTCTAGTTCCTTAGGGTTAAACTTTGAAATGGAGCAGAATGGTCTTCAAGGGTCATTCAGGTCACATACTGTCTAAAGGAGAAAAGAGGGCCAGGCCACCTAAAGGACCACAGATCTGAGTGTAAATATAGACAGCCTGAGTTACAGTGAGGAAGAAGAAGGTGCCACATCAACTTCTAGCTACAAGGGAGGCGATGGAGAAAGTTTCAACAGAGATGAAAGGAAGAATCGGGGTTTTGCTAACAAAAAGTTAAGAAGAGAGAAAGAATCCACATTGAGCTGTGTGAAGAGCAGGGGACAAGAAGTCAGCCTGCACTACCAGCTGTGCAGCCTTGCCCACTTCTCCCAACCTCTCTGAACCTCGCTCCTCTGTTTCCCATATTGTCCTCCATATGGGAAGGGGGACGGAAGCTCTGTGTTTCCTTAGTGTTGCTATGTGCTTTGTGAATGATGAGTGCTGCAGAGACAAGTGCTTTATTTTTAAGAACAGGAGAACAGAAACAATGCCATTTGACCTCTGTCCTTCCTTTTAGGGCTTCAGTGAGGGCACAGAATGAACCTTCCATCTTTGAGGTAAGTCTCTAGTGCCTGTCACTATAGGTGACATAGAGTGGACACTCAAAAATGTTTGTCCCATAATAAAAAGGCATAAAATTGGGATGAGAGCTCCTTTTCATGAACGAGGCTTTGGGATGACATCAACCTCAGTGAGAATCCTACTGTGCCACTTCCTGGTGGCATGACCTCAATTAACCTCTCTGAGCCCCAGTTTTCTCGACTGTCAAAACACTGCCACTCAGTTCACCAGGCTGTGGTGAGTATTACATTAATTGCTGTTATGGAAAGGAGCTCCTGAGCACACAGTAGGTGATTTAAGGAAGCACATAAAGGTGATTCTGGTGACAAAAATTAAGGAGGATCATTGAGCATCAGAGATAAAAGGGATGAGAGATCAAATTGATGTTCCAATGGGAGTGGGGGGTAGGGGAGCATGTTGGGATTCTTGACAATCACTTCATCTCACACTGCTCCAGAAACATAATTGCACTAAGTCAATTTCCCATTTGTTGGGAAGGAGTGTGAGCTTCAGATGGGAGGGGGGCTTATATTGACCAATGAGAACAGAGGCTACTTGGCAGAGAGAGAGAACATAGGCCTGAGCTGCACCTGCCTCCACCTCCTACCTCAATCCTCTTATACAGTGGGAAAGGCAGACGAGATCATCTGAAAAGCCTTTCTGGATATAAAGACCCATGTCTCCAAAGGGAAAAAGAGACGGCAGACTGAGGCGAGTGGACTGAAGAGAAATATCTTTTGTTCTCTCAGCAAATAGAAAGTGGTGTGTGTTGGTTAAAGTCATGTAGAGAGGTTAATTAACACCACTGAGCCTGTTTTCTCATCTGTAACAGGTGATATCAATCCATATCTTGCAGGAGAGCTGTAAGGGTTAAAGGAGATGAGATACATAGAGTGTTGAGTACAAGGTAGGCTCTAACAAAATACTCAAATTGTTGTAACTCTCCACCACCCTCTCACTAACCTGCCCCTATTGAGATAGTTCTCTCAACCTTTTCCTTATGCTACCCCTGGGATCATCTTCTAAAGGCCTCCCTGCCTGGTGTAAAATAGATGCATTTGTCATCAGGGAAATGAAAAGAGGGAAAAGTCCCATTCAGTCCCTTCAGCCCACCTTCCACTGGGCTGACAGAATTATCCTCAAAAGCCTCAGGGATCCTCAAACTATGGCCTGCAGGCCACATGTGGCCCGCCAAGGACATTTATCTGGCCTACTGGGTGCCGCTGCCTGTCCTGCTCAGCAGCCGACTCGTCCCGGGGCCCACAGTGCGCATAGGAATTTGTTCATAGTTTTTTTTTTAAACTATAGTCCGGCCCTCCAACGGTCTGAGGGACAGTGAACTGGCCCTGTGTAAAAAGTTTGAGGATCCCTGGAAGACTGTCACAGCTCTCCTTGGTCCTGAAACAAGGACCACCTTGCTGAGCTTGTCTGGGTAGTGCTATTTCACCACTACTTGGAACAACTCATTTCCTAGCTGAACCCAACTCAACTGCAAGCTCCTGTTTTTCCCACCACCCACACGCCACCTAGAGCCTCCTGTGAAGGAAAATAATGACATCTGCTTTAGGATACTAACAGCCACAGGGGGATATTTCATCCCAGTGTAGTCCCAATCAGAATTTGCTGTATCAAAGTGGAGAAATGTCTGCATTATTTGTCTTCCTTATGAAAACAGTGTTCCCTCAGTAATGAATTCAGCAGGGGCACCTCCATCCCCCAGTCCCAGGGGTTCCCCTAACAGAACAAGGCTTAATATCCTCCATTTCTCCTCCTCTAATAGGGGCTGTCAAGTAGCCTCCTCCCGGCGTCTTGGCAAAGAATGCATAAATCCCGCTGGAAGCTTTGCATGGCTGTCACATTTTCTTTCTAATCAGCAGGCCCTCCCCATCCTCTCTTCTCCCAAGGGATCAGGGATAGTCCAAGCCCCCTCCCTAGCCCCTCATACTTAAGAGGACCTCTGGCCCCCCTCCCCATCTCTGTCCCCTCTCAGGAGATTGCAGCCCCTCATTATCCAAGGAGGTGCCTGCTCCGAGGTTCATTTCATCTATCAGTTCTGAGCTTCCCCTCTGACCTTAGCCTTCCTTGAGGTCACAGTCTGCCCTTCCTCCCTCCACTCTGGGGTCAATACTATAGATTTTTGCTGCTGCCAAAAGCAGAGGAGGCTGGGGGTGGCTGCGGGAGAGGGAGAAATTGCCTGTCTCAGCTCTGAGTGAGACACTACGGAGAAATGGGACTTTTAACAACTGCAGTTCAGTGATGAGAAAGCGATGGGGCCTCACCGCCATCACTCAGACCCTCCTCTGAGCCCTTTGCACTTACCAGGTGAAATGGAAAACATTTTGATTAGGCCTAACTGGATGATAAATATAGGAGTCCGGCCCATATAGACGCTAAATCCATTTCCTGCCGCAGATGAATGGGCAAGCGGCTGGCAGCCTGATCAAAATTTTCCTTGGCTAGAAGCGGAAATGAAGGCCCCTGTGCCATCACCCACTGAACTCTAAATCGCTGTTTATTAGGCTTTTATAAGAGGATCCTGTCCTCTGCCTAGGACCCCACATTGCAGTTTCAACAGCAGTGCTTGCTGGTGTTTGTTAATTCATGATGTTGCAGAATCAGAGCTAAGGAAAGGACTTAGAAGGTCATTTATTCAGCAGAGTCAACTTGCTTTTGTTTTAAAGCACTGCAACCATTTCTCCTTCCTCCTCCTCCTCTCCTCCTCCTCCTCCTCCTCTTCCTCCTCCTCCTTCTTCTTCTTCTCCTCAAATAACAACTTACAGGAAATGGATAAAAAGGAAATGTCTCTGAATAAATGACCTTCTTCAGAAACTTGGGGTTCCAGAGAAATCCCTTTGAAATGAACAATCCATTCCAATCATCAAGCATGCATAGGCATCTGCTCTACCACATCCAGACACATGGTAACTGGCTTGGTCACCTCTATTGATGAGAGAAGCTCATTTTGGTTGCAAAAAAATATCATCCCCATCTAGAACCTCTTACTAATGAGTTACATGACAATGGGCAGTCATTTAACCTCACAGGACTTCAAAATTCTCATGCGAAAATAATAGCAACTGTCTGTTAGAAGGAAGAGATGAAATATCATGTGAAAACTTTTAAAACCCAAGAATTACTGGGCAGACTGGCAGAGTGGACAACAGTCTTTAAATGAAAGGACTAAACTTAGAGTTAGATTGCAATTCAAACTTGAAGTTTACCTATTAACTGTTTGACTTTAGGCAACTTACCTAACCATTCTATGCCTCAGTTTCATCATCCATTTCACCATATGATTCATTGGGTTGTTTTAAAGATTAAATAAGTGATAGAAAGGCACTTTATAAAGCATAGGGGATGATGATGATGGTGATAGTGATGATGGTAATGGTGATGATAATGGTGGTGATGGTGAGGGTGATGATGATGGTGATGATGATTATGATTACTATGAATAGGGTACACATAGGAAGCCAACCCCCCTCCATGACCTTGGCAGGGGTTGGCAGTTACCACATCCAGACCAAAAAATTTTTAAGCCAGATGGTAAGGACAATCCTCTGATGCTTAGTCAGGTGTCCTGGGGTGCAGTCATTGTATCACAGAGGGAGATCCACCTGTAGTGCACAATGCTAGGTACTTTGCATGCAGGAAATCATTTAACTTGTGTCTGCCTCACGTCCATTTTTCCCCTCTCCTGATCTACTTTCTATCACAAGGAGGCTAACCCCACCAACTATCCGTCCAAGGCTCCCTTGACAAAAGCCAATGTTTAACCAATTGGAGGCAATGGAGGCAGAGTGCAAGGAGGGAGGCAAAGAGAAGTCAGAGCGTTTTTCACCTTGACCCCCTTTGTTTTGGGCAGAGTCTCTAGCAGTGGCTGTGTCTTCAGATTCCAACTCCCAACAGTCAGCACTTCAAATCATGATCTGAGCTCCTGCCAGGCAGCCTCCCCAGTAACTCCAGGTCATACCTTTACCCCTAGGAATAGCCATCCTCCAAGGTCCCAGCTCTTGCAGGATCTGGCCTCAGAGCTCTGACGACACAGCCTCTAGTTTAGTGGCTTCCTGCACTTTCCAATCCTGAGATTGCCTCTCCATGCCCAGGTTGCTGCATAGGTCCTTCTAACACTTTGCGACCAGTTCATATTAAATTTTATTTATTGAGCCACCCAACATGAGTTCAGTTTCCTACAAAACCCTGATGAGTACACCCCCTAATGACTCTATAAGGTCATTATTTTTCCCTATTTACCTTTGAACAGAGTCTCAGATAAGTTAAATAATGTACTCAAGATTATAAAATTGAGTGCTAAACTGAATCCAAACCCAGTCAATGAGATTTACAAGGAAGTCTATGTCTTTCCATCAAACTACAAGCCTTCCCTTGGGATTAGTGAAATTTCATGAGGCTATAAATCTCTAAGTAATAGAGAAATCCATATCTAGAGTTACCCACCCTCCCCCTAAAAAACCCTGCTGATTTTGTTTCAGGTTTTTGTTTTCTTGGTATTGATGGCAGCTGCTCTATTGTGTGAGGCTCATATTTGCTTTTAAAGAACAGTGATACAGTAAAAAGAAAATTAAAGATTAAGTGGGCTTCCATATGGGTCTGCCCCTAACTAAGTTATGAGACCTCAGGTAACAAATTTGTCTCCTTGGGGTCCCCATTTTCTTATCTTAAAATGAGGTCTTTGGACTCAATAATTCATCATTTTGATTTTGTGATTCTAGCCATGTGATTTTATAGTGATTTTTGCTTTACCCCACAATGAGACATTACACATATTAGAATGTCTTATTGGCACATGAAACCCTAAATTAAAGTGAATAGAGGAAGTCTTTGGCGTGTCACCCCTGAAAGGATTTTAGAGCCTGAATCAGAATGAGCAAAGGAAGACTTGGCAGGATATTTCAGAAAGGTGCCTGACCCTGATTTTGATTATCAAGATGTTTTTCTGGAGATTGGCATGCTCAGCCTGCTGCAGCTCACCTGGGGAAGTTTCATGGAAAAGGTGAGCTCAGAACAGGGTTCTGAGTGAGAAGAGTATCTGGCTTCCATCCCAGGCTTTTTTACCTCAAAGGGAGCAGTGTGTACTCCACCTGCAGTCCTAGCCCCACCCACATCTTTGGAAACTTACACTCTCTACTCAGGAGAAATTTGTGAGCCAGGAGCTTAATGACACGTGGCATTAGAATGCTAATCATATGAGGACCTTGATTTTGTTTGGGGTATCTAAGCTCCCCGGTTGCTCTTTAGCCTCTAACACATGTAGAGGAAGGAACCAAGTGCTAGGGAGATGACTAAACTTAGAGTTAAAAGATTCAATCAAGGGCAGCAGCTAATGAATGCCAGTTCCAACTCTCCAAACTTTGTTCTTTCTATCTCATCTCAGCAGAATAACAAGAAGCTATCAGGAAAAAAATAAGTTTAAGAAGACCAACACATCACAGAGTGCATGAGGCATGGTTTACATCGTACTGTGCATATACACCACTCCCTGATGTTACAAAATGCTACAAAACTGGATGTGCACTCAGAAACTCCAATACCTCTTTCTCCAAAGGCCCTTCTTTATTTAGGCTTACTTCATGAATTCCATGTTTTAAAATATTTAGTTTAACAAGTGAACTTCATTTTAAAATACAAGTAAATTATATTTCCATTGTTTTAATGGTTCAAAACTACACTACAACACCTTTTGAGGTTTTGATCAGCAGGAGATAGCCAAGATTACAATTTTTTAATATATTTTATTGATTTTTTACAGAGAGGAAGGGAAAGAGATAGAGAGTTAGAAACATCGATGAGAGAGAAACATCGATCAGCTGCCTCCTGCACGCCCCCCACTGGGGATGTGGTCACAACCCAGGTACATACCCTTGACCGGAATCAAACTTGGGACCCTTCAGTCCGCAGGCCGAGGCTCTATCCACTGAGCCAAACCGGTTTCGGCCCAAGATTACAATTTTGAGTTTATTAAATTCCAGCCAAATGCACATAGATTTGACATTTGAGTTAGCATGTGAAACCTTAAAATAGGTAAATCTTTCATTTCCCTTAGGGCTTATGACATATTAAAAATAACTAGAGCACTCCACTGCTACCTTGACATTAGTAGTCTGTGAGACTGCTGATTTAGGAACCCCAGACTTCACTATCCCCAAATAACAAGGCTGGTCAATTGTTTATTGAGTTTGAAATTAGTGGTGGTGAGGGACGGGGTGCAAAAGTCAAAGCTTTTGTAGAAAATACCACAAAACACGTATACAGAAAGATTTTCCATATCTAATTATATTTGTTAACATGGGCAGAACAGAATGATAAGAAAATACCAACAATTCTACTTTCTTCTTTGTTAGTCAAAAAAGGGAGAAGTGAAAGAAATTGGAATTATAATGCATTTTATCTACTATGTGCCAGGTACTGTAAAAGAATAATCACCGCAAATATTTCTCTTGTTTAATAATAAAAGAAAACTGAATCTCATTTAGCTAAATAAATTGCCACATATCTAGTAAGTGATAAAAACCAAGATTGGAATTCAAGATTTCTTGATGTAGTCTATATGAATTTTCCCTTCATTGTGCTATTTTATCTACTTAAGAGGAAAACAATTCAACAATGACCAAGCTCTTGCTTTTGCCAGGCATTCTTTTTCATTCTGTTTCACAGCAAATATTTATGGAGCCTCTAGTATGTACCAGACAGCATACCTTTTATGTAGTAGTTCATGGTCAAAGGGAGGAGAAGCAAGCTGCTCATGGGGAGACTGACAGGGATGCAGTGGGAAGAAAGTGATTTAAGGAGCAGAGAAGAAAGGTTTCTTAGTTTTGTTCTTAGTGTTCTTTCCTCAATGTGGCAATCTCAGTGCGACCAGGTCTGTGAGAAAGGATGGTCAAGGTGTCTGATGTATTCAAGTTCAGTGAAAGGATAACACCTGAGCCACATCAACGCAGGCATAGATCCCTCTCTGCATAGCATCTGATAAAACATGGAGCATGCAAACTTGGCCCATCGAGGGAACCAGTGTAATTGGTGCACCTTTTCCTGTAGCATTTAAGGTGTTATCTCTATAAATACAGTGCATTTTGCTTTAATAAAAAGTGAATTTTCCAGAACAGTGACAGTATTGACCTTACATATTATCCAAATAGAAATTGTAATGAAACAAGTCGAACAGTGAGTAGTCATAATAGATATGCAAATATTGGTCTTTTCTTAAAGGTCTTTCGGCCTACTCACACGTGTCTCTTATGTGTCTGAGAGGGTGGATTCAGCTTGCATTTATAATCTAGGAAGGCATAGAGGAGCAGGAATAAAAGGGGAGGAGGGAACATTTGTCAAACAACCGTGGAGCACAGAGTCCAGGAGGACTGTGCTTGAGTCGCAGCTTCAAAACGCATTTTAGGATAACTGCTGTGTGTTCAATGAGTTCATTTGTGCTACCTCATTTGATCCACACAACAACCTGTGACTCAGATATGGTTCTGGATATTTTATGGGTGAAAAGACCAAGGCTCAGAAAAATGTGTGACTTGCTAAAATTCATACAGCTGGTAAAGGACATTACTGGATTCTGAACCCTAATCTTCCCCCCGCTAAGTTAACTGATCCCTGCCCCCCCAAAAAACTCCCCTGGCTATAAATATCTAGTTGAATCTATAAATTCATTTCCTGATTAACACAATAGATATTATCTCCTATATGCCAGATCTTGTCCTAGGTGTTATAAGAAATCTATAATAATAAAAGCATAATATGCAAATCATCTGAATGACCGAACAGCAGAATGAATATCTGGATGACCTTCCAGATGACCATGCTATGACATGCACTAGCACCAGGCCAGCCAAGGCGGTGCCATGTGATTGGTCAGGGGCCCCGCCATTGCCCCACAATTGCCCCACAGAGGAAGGCTACCCTCTGCAGGGCAATCGGGAGGGGGGGCGGCTCTGTGGAACTGGGGAACCAGGGAGGAGGGAGTAGGGAGGTGGGTGGTGGCAGACATGAGGCAGTGCCAGGCCAAGGCCAGTGCAGGCAGGGGGTAAGGCCAGGGCTGAGGCTGAGTGAGCCAGCAGCTGGAGGAAGGAAGGCTTACCCTTGCATGAATTTCGTGGATTGGGCCTCTAGTTATAAAATAACAGAGAAGTAATTTCTGATCTAAAGCATTTGCAGGTTGTTGGGGAGGTGTTATACAGACTTCAAAGGGTCTAAAAAATGAAACTGAGAGAAGCAAATGTGCAACTCAGCTCCTTAACAACACCCTACCAAGAGCCTTTATAAAATTCACTAGCCAGTATGCAGCTGCAATGAGAAACCATTCTATTTCAAAATTTCCACACAATGGCAAATGGTGATGGAAGGCTGTAATGTTCTGTCTTTAATTATCTCTAGATAGATTGTATACTTTGTGGTCTATCAGTGGAAATTTGTAGCTGATTTATTGATGAGATTGAAGTTGATGGGATGTAACCATGAAAGAGTTTTATTTTTTCCCCATCACTCTTTTCTCTCAAGCGCTGATGAATCTATCCCTTAATAACATGTCTAACAGGCCTCTGAGCTTCCTGGTCACTTTTGTGAATTAAAATGTCCAGACCAGATTGGATCAGTTATCTCATCCCAGTTTGATGTTCACCTCCTCTAACTCCTGCCCTAGGCAGGCCTAGGTATGAAGAACTTATGAGTAAAGAGAAGGCTTGAATGCTCCCTGGATACCTCCTCTTCCCCTCATTCCCTTCCTCCTCTGGGATGATAAGATACAGGGAGAGATGCTGTAGTCTAAGTAGCTCTCTTTTTTTATTGTTGACACTGTTACAGATGTCTCCCAGTCTCCTCCCTTTACCCCCCTCCACCCAGAATATCTCTTATCTAGAGCTTTTCCCTCTATTCTTGAATAACTTTAGTTGCCTGAGTTGTAAGAAACCAAGTGATGCCTCTATTATAGGCAAATGCAAAGTCTTAAGGGCACCATACTTAGAAAACTATTGATCAGATCAGCCATTCTGCTGTAATAATAAACAGCTTGCCCCAAAATGGGATACCAATTTCCTCTTCTTGAAAGCACCCCAGTACTGTAAGTAACTTCCTTGGAAATTCCCTCACATTGATTGGAGAGGCAAAGAAAAAGCCACAGTACTCCTCCCAAGCCAATCATGTCTGACCCTGATCATCCTCCTCTCCTCCTCAGTCTCCTATTTATGCAAACTTTGTATAAACAGATGGAGATGAAAGAGCTTGGGTGATGGTTGAGCTTTCCAGAGTCCTCAAAGTAGGGCCTGGCCTCATTCATTTGGCACTGGATTTCCCTTTGACCTCAGCTTTGGGTCTACTTGCCAGTTATGAGCAACTGAAAAAGTTCTATTCAATAATCCTATCTAATAAAAGAGTAATATGCAAATTGACTGTACCTCCACTACACCCACAAGCCACACTCACCAGCCAATCAGGAGCAAGTATGCAAATTAACCCAACAAATATGGCTGCAGCCACAGAGCAAGCAGGAGGCTTGGGTTTCCCCAGTAATGAAGGAAGCCAAGCTTTCTACACATCCTGGCTGGCCTAGGCCTCCACTCAAGGCTACAAAGTTCCAATTATAGAAGATAAATAAATCCAAGATACCAGGGCCTCCACTTGGGTCACTGGGAGGCATGGCCAGCCTGCAAACCACCACAGGACCCTTGCCCAGGCTGCCCCATGCCCCAAGGGAACCCCCACCCTGATCTGGGACACCCTTCAGGGCAAACCAGCCAGACCCCACCTGTGCACCAGGCCTCTATCCTATCTAATAAAAGAGTAATATGCAAATTGACCATCACTCCAACACACAAGATGGCTGCCCCCATGTGGACACAAGATGGCTGCCACAAGATGGCCAGCAGGGGAGGGCAGTTGGAAGGGACCAGGCCTGCAAGGGAGGGCAGTTGGGGGTAACCAGGCCTGCAGGGGAGGGAAGTTAGGGGTGACGAGGCTGGCAGAGGAGGGAAGTTGGGGGCGACCGGACCTGCAGGGAAGGGCAGTTGGGGGGGACCCAGACCTACAGGGGAGAGCAGTTGGGGGGAACCAGGCCTGCAGGGGAGGGCAGTTAGGGGTGACCAGGCCTGCAGGGGTGGGCAGTTAAAGGCAATCAGGCTGGCAGGGGAGCAGTTAGGCATCAATCAGGCTGGCAGGGGAGTAGTTAGGGGGTGATTAGGCTGACAGGCAGAAGTGGTTAGGGGCAATCAGGAAGGCAGGCAGGCGAGCAGTTGGGAGCCAGCAGTCCTAGATTGTGAGAGGGATGTCCAACTGCCTGTTTAGGCCCGATACTGATAGGGACACACACCCCCATGCACGAATTTCATGCACCGGGCCTCTAGTCTACATATAAAATGATAGAATTGGCTTAAATATTGTCTAAAGTCAGCAGGGACCTTGCCTGTTTGTGCACCACAACACCAGAGCTGGTAAAAGACAGGTAAGGTCTGCTCAAAAGGAGCTCAAATTCTAAAGGAGAAAGATAATAAATACATGCATGCATACATACCAACCAACAACGCATACATCAGTGACAAGTATTATGCAGGTATCTCAGACAGTCCCTGAAGCAAATTGAGATTATGGGATCAGGAAAGGTTGTTCTAAGGAGGTGACATTTGGGCTGTGAGTTGAGTTACAAGGAAAGAACCAGTATGTTGAGATCAAGAAAGGCTCTCAAGACAACAAGAATAATGCATGCAAAAGCCCCCAGGTGAGGGACCAACCATGTGTATGGAGCTGAGTAGAAAAGAAGACAAGGGATGCAGTTTGGGTTGAAGAGGCAGGTGGGCAATAAATCTCATGCAAATTTTCCATTAACGTAAAAATTTCATTATCATTATATTCTAGATCAGTGGTTCTCAACCTTTCTAATGCCGCGACCCTTTAATACAGTTCCTCATGTTGTGGTGACCGCTGCTGTAGAGCCTAAGACCATCGGAAAACACAGATATATACATTACGATTCATTAACAGTAGCAAAATTACAGTTATGAAGTAGCAACAAAAATAACACAACATGAGGAACTGTATTAAAGGGTCGGCATTAGAAAGGTTGAGAACCACTGTTCTAGATGAAAGGGAAAGCCATTTGAAGATTTTAAGCAGGAAAGTGACAAGATGCATGTTTTCAAAAGATTTCTCCAGCAGCTTTTTAGCAAATGGCTTCTATAAGGTGAAAGTGGAAGTGGACAGTAATTCAAACCAAAAATGATGGCTTGAGCTAAGTTTGTCACAGTGAGAATAGAGACAAGTGGGAGAAATGAATATATGCTTGGAAAAATAATGCACAGGTCTAGCTGATAAATTAAATGCTGACAGTGAGAAAGGAGAGAATTAAAAAACATGTACATTTTTTGGGTGGTGCTGCTATTTCTAGGGAAGAAGAAAAATAGAGAAGTAGTATGGAGGATCAAGAATTGTCTTTTAGTCATATAAAATTTGAGATTACTTCCTGTTCATTCAAGTAAGAAAGACCAGCCCTGACTGGATTGGTTCAGTGGATAGAGCATCGGCCTGCGGACTGAAGGGTCCCAGGTTCGATTCTGGTCAAGGGCATGTACCTTGGTTGCGGGCACATCCCCAGCAGGCGGTGTGCAGGAGGCAGCTGATTGATGTTTCTCTCTCATCAATGTTTCGGACTCTCTGCCCCTCTCCCTTCCTCTCTGTAAAAAAATCAATAAAATGTATTTTTTTAAAAAAGAAATACCAGTAGACAGTGGGCATTTAAACACATGAATCTAAATTTCCTAAGAGTATTAGGGTTAAAAAGCATATTTAGGAGTCATTAGCAAATGCATTAAAAGCTATATGTGTGTTAATGGACATTCGAATCTTGTTAAAATGCAGATTCTGATTTAATGAGTCTGAGATAGGATACAAGCTCCTAGTTGATGCAGGTGTTGCTGGCCTGGAGACCTCATTTTGGGTAGCAGGAGTTTAGAGAGAATGGGTAGATAGAGAAGGTGGCCCAGGTCAGAGACCTGTGAGATTCAGCATCAATAGCAGGTAAAGAAGGAGTCATTGAAGATGTCCCTCCTCCCTCCCTCAGTTCTTTCCATCCTCTCCCTCCTTTCCTTCTATGCATAAATACTTAGGAGACCACTTAGGTGTCAGTAGCTGTACTGAACAGTTTCTTATGTTCCTCTATTGACTAAAAGTTGCCAAAACTTAATCAGACTTTTATTCTGCAGGTACATTTCCCACTCCCTGCTGCTAAAACCTTTCTGCTTAATTCAAAGAACCTGTTTCCAGAAATATTCAGATTACAGATTAGAAATTTAAAAATGCAAACATCTGTTTGAAAGGATCCCCTCAGGAGCCTTAATTACCTCTGTGCAGATGTTGTAGGGGAGCAGGAAATTGTGGGAATAGGAAGCTTTGGCAGAGCTTGACCTTGGGGATGAGAACAGCTGGGGACTGAGAAGTTCAGCCATCATCCAAATGCAGCCAAGTGTGGAGCACCCCCTTCTAACTCCAGGAGAAAAGAGTAAGACTATTTCCTTCCAAGCCGAGACTATGCTGATTGTTCTTGACAAGAAGGAAATGGACAAAGAAAGAAAGACAACAGAAAAGAAGCACGACTCTAGTTAAAGGAAAACAACTCCAACTGAACATGACTCATCCAAAAGCAAGCAAGTGAATTAAAGCAATGATGTCTCTGAAGCAATCCAGTCTCCCTCTAGCCCAACTACTAAATTGCATCTTGCTTACTTCTCAGCTCAAAGACAGAAAGGAAACAGAAGGTGGGGACATTGTCTGGATTTATGCATGAAGAAAATGATGGTAGTAAAAGCCAGGGCTTTGAAAAGCAATCAGAGCTGCCAGCCTTCCAACTGAGAAGTGTTTAAAATAGCACCATCAAATGAGAGTTGCATATATACAAGTCAAATCCTAAGATCCCCTTTGGACATGCTTTGCAGAATTACAGAATAATGTGGCTGTCTCCTTGTCTCATTCCCCTCCTCTCTCTCTCTCTCTCTCTCTCTCTCTCTCTCTCTCTCTCTCTCTCTCACACACACACACACACACACACATAGACAGAGAGAGAGAGAAAGAGAGAGAGAGAGAGAGTCAAAATGGATACTGGGATCTAAGATAGCTATGAAGAGAGAAAAGTGAGCTTAGATCTATGACTTCACAAAATATTGGCTGCAGTGAGGAGAGAATAGGTTGTTCCATTAGCCCATGACTCTATTCCCTCTACTTTTAATAGTATAAAAATCTTGCCCATGTGGAGGACTCCCCAGAGTGAGAAGCAGTTTCACACATATGATCCCATAGAAGTCTTCATACCATACCTGTGAAGGGAGTCAGAAACATTACCTTTCCTGTTTTTATACCTGAAGAAACTAAAAGGCTCATAGATATAATGGGATTTGTACAAAATTACTTTGCAAATCCATGTAAAAGGAGATAAACCAAGGGCTTTGATTCTCAAGTTCCACATCAACTTTAAGCTTTTAGTTGGAGATGTGAAGAGTGACAGCTTTGTCCTCAGGATATGGCCAAGTTGTGCTCCATCTTTCCCCAAAGTATGTTGAGTTATCAAATGGGGGACATTTCCTCATTCTAGAATGTGAAGGCCAACAAGTCAAATCAGTGAGTTTATGTCAGAACTATGCTAGCTACTACAGGAGATACAAAGGAACTTAAGGTGTAGTGACATTCTTCAGTAGTCAACACAGTCGTGTGGCAGGAGGTACGAGAGAGAAATTACGTTAAGTAGGAAGAGGGGAAAGTGATCATAATAATGGTGGCAGTAGTATATTTAGTAATTCAACTAGTGTATATTATATTGCTATCCCAATACTGTCACTGGGAAGGAGGAGGAGGAGGACATAGTGGTGATAGTGATGATGATGGTGATGACAATGGAGATGACGTTAATCATGGTGCTAAAAGACACAGGCTTAAGAGTCAAACTAACCTAGGTTCAAATCCCAACTTCGTCACTTCCTAGCTGAGAGATTTGGGGCAAGATGATCTTCATTTTCTCCTCTCTCAAATGGAGGTGATATTAATTACCTTGCTTGCCTTTAAGCCATGTCAACCAAGTTGACCACCTGCCAGGCATAAGGCTAAATGCTGAGTACACCAAGATGAACAAGACTCTACTCCTGCCCTTGGCGAGTTCATATTCTAGTGGGGAAAACAGCTATATTCCAATACCTACTATAAACTACCTATGAAAATGTCGGTACATACAACGTGCTCTGGTGATACAGAGGAGGGGTAATTAATTCTGCCTGGACTCAAGGGAAGGCTTCAAGGAAGAGGCACTTTAAATGAACAATGTAGAATTTTTACAGGTGGAGGAGAGAACACAGTAAATGCAAAGGCAGAGGAACTTGGAATAGCAGCTTATTGCAGAAATAGCAAATGTTTGTTGTAACTATAAAGCATGGATGTGGACATGAAGGCCTTCTGTAGGCCATAAAGCACCATTTCTATACATTTAGGAGGACATTATGTTTCCATGGATCCATGATCAGCTTGAAGCACTGAGGCTACGTCTAGTCTGGCAGCCTTTTCATCTTTATACCTGCCTTCACCCTGCTTTCCACTACAGTTTCTAAAAAAATGTAGCCTTCCTTCCATAGCCATGGGGCTGGACTCCTTCAGGCAAAGAAGACAGAATATGAGATTGTGTAAAAGGATGCAGGGAATCACTCAGAAACACACTGCAAGGTGATGAGTTGCTCAAGTGGCCAACAGGGGCTATTAAGTGCTTTGGCAGAAAGTCAAATACTGTCCTGAGATGACTTCAGGCTTGGGAGTAATCACATTAGGAATAATAATAACTTATTTTCAGTTTATAAAAATATACACATTCCTCCTAGAATATTTGAAAATACAGAAAAAATTTTAAAAATACTAAAAATCTCATCACTTATTTATTTAGATATCTTTGATATTTTTACTTTTTAAAAATTTTGAATTATTACAAAGAAATTGCTTTGTAACCAGACTTATTTCATTTGAAACTATTTCATGAATATTTTCACATGTTGTGAAATTCTCTGCAACATAGTTTGTTTTTTTTTCATTGTGAAGTACTTCAGATATAGAAAATGATTTAGAAAACATACTGAATGTCCAGGTAGCTACCTCCCAGCCTACACAGTGAGGTGCTATTGCAGCCCTGGTGCCCGTCATGATTGCTACAGTGCTGGTCTGCAAGGAGGCAGGCCATGGCCCGTGGGACAAGCCGTAGCCTCGGCCCTCCCCCTGCATCTGCAAAAACAGGAGGCTCTCAGGCTGGCCCGGTGGAGGGCGGTGGTTAGACAGACATAACTCTCTGGCTCCCCTGGACAAGCTAGGTGCTTCCTGCTTTCCTGTACATTAGACCAGTAAGGAAAGGCTTTCACTGTGTCCTCAAAAGGCCACTGTAGTCCAATGACCCACATGGTTGTTTGTATCCAGACTGGACTGTTTTTTTCAGGACATGGCCTTATCTTTCTTGGTCATCTAGTACCTATAATGATGCCTAGTAAGTGCTTCTAAAAAAGCGTGGCAGGTGTTTTGTGGCTGTGAGGCATGATAACCTAGAGGTGAAGAATACAGTGTCTACAGTCAGACCCTCTGGGTTTCAGTCTCAGCTCTACCATTTACTTGCTATTTAACTCTCTAAACCTTAGTTGTTTCATTAATAAGATCAAGAGGATTATATTCTTACCTGCCCCTCAGCTGTTCTCAACCTTTGAGGCCAACAGCTCCATCCTTGTGCCCCCCTCATTATGGCCTAAAATCCCACCATTAAAAATTCATCTCTGGGCTGACAGCTCTCAGAGGGATGGGGTGGGGAGGCAAGGGGTGTGGAGGGATTGAGCAACAACGGAGAAAGAAGTCATGGACAAGGACAACAGTGTGGTGATTGTGCGGGAAAGGGTGGGGGAGGGGAAAGAAGTTATGGAGTGAGGGTAATCCATTGCTGTATGATAATCGTATTCCTTTGGAATGTTGAACCAGCACATACATGCTCCCTTACTCCAGGAACTGCCCTACCCCAAACTCCATGGGTACTAAGTAACACTTGGTTTTTAATTCCTCTGACTCCTAGCCATAGCTAATTGGTCCAGTGCTAGCACCTGGACCCAGCTGGGCTAAAAAAATCTCTCCTCTGGGATTTTTGAAATATAAACCCACAATGTCAAGTTTGGTTTCTCCTAGTGGCAGATGCTATGAGATGTTAAACTCAAAAGGTTTCTTATTATGTCTCTCATCTTGAGGGGGTGGGGGGAGAGAAATAGGGGGACACTGACCTACATTAAGAGCAAATGAAGTTAACTCACAGAAAGGAGCAGCAGTGAGGGGTGGGTCTTTCAGCTTTTGAGCCCAGCTTCTAGAGTTCCTAAGACCCCACTGCATCCCTATCCTTCCTCAATGTTAGTAGTGAAACCATTCCTTAGATTTGGAACCAATAAATTCCTCTTTTTACATTCAAATGTGCTTTCTATCACTTATTGCTGAGAGAGAGAGAGAGGGAGAGAAAGAGAGAGAGAGAATAAAGGAGGGAAGAAAGAGAGAGCAAGAGAAAGAAAGAGGAAGAGGGAGGAAAGAGGAGACTATTACTTCAATTCTTTGATTGAAAATTTGAAATATCCCTGAAAGGGACCATATATTTCATCAGTGACATCTGAGAGTACATTAGAAATAGAGAACTTCAAATATAGAAAGGACCTTAAACCTAATTTAATCTAATCCAATCTCCTAATTTACCATCGAGAAAACTGCATTGCAAGAAAGAGTTAGAGCTTATCCAGATCTCTTAAGGAGAAAGGCAAAATCACAGTGTCTTAATCAGTTAAGTTGTCATAACTAAATACTATATACTTAGTGGTTCAAAAAAACACAAAAATTTATGTTCTCACAATTCTGGAAGGGGAAGGTGGGATTTAGTTTCATGGGAGAGCTCTCTTCCTGGCTTGTAGATGGCTGCCTTCTTTCTGTGTTTTCACAGGGCAGAAGGAGGAAAAAAAAACTTTCTAGTGCTTCTTCTTATAAGGGCACTAATCCCATCAGATCAGGGCCCCACCTTTATGATCTCATCTAACCCTAATTGTTTCCCCAAAGCCCCATCTCCAAATGCCATAAATATAGGCAGTTAAGGCTTCAACATGGATTTTTAAGGAGCATCATTTAGTTCACAACATACAGAATTAGATTTTAGAGGACTGAAAATGTCTTTAAAGATCTTCTAATCTAAATTCCTTCTTTACAAGTCAGGGAAATTAAGGTCCAAACAAATATAGGGATCTTTCAAGGGCTTCGTGGCAGATTTTTCCCACCAGATTATTTTCTGATATAGGCTAAGATGATCTAGGGACATTAAGGTGTATGTGAAGTTGCAAGAAGGCTGCTGTGTGGCCTGATCATGGCGTGAGAGTAATAGTAAAAAAGTAAAGATAATAGATTTTAGCCAATTCTGCAAACCTCCCAATTTTGTTAGATGGGGCTGATCAGCACAGGTTAGTGCATAGGCTAGAGGACTTTGCAAGTCTTGCCCTTTTATTTTTCATCTTTCTGCAGCCAACCATCAGGAAGCAATTATTCCTGCACTCCACAGTTCTGACTATTTGGATATGCAAATCAATTGTGTCCATGCATAATTAAGATAGACACTGGAAAGTTTCATTTTCCAGGGGAAGCCTGCCAGATAGATGGAAAGAAAGGTCAGCATAAACCACCACCACACTTTCTTATCTCAAACTATTGGCTAAGGGTGTGGCATCCAGCCTCCTGCCCTTTAGTTCTCTTCTGTTGCTGCACTGGGGAACTTCGGGGTAGCCCTTCTCTCCATCTCAGGCCTGGAGAGACCCTGGGGCTTTCCACAGAACTGTGTTGGGACTGAGTATTTTCTGCCTCCAGTAAGAGCAGAAGGAGGTAGTTATATGCCTAAAGGCAGAAGTTCCAACCTCTTTCTAGAGTCAGCAGCTCACTTTGTGACTCCCAAGGATGGAGTTATTTCTGAAGGACCAATACTCGAGGAATGTGTTTAAAAATGGAATGCACAGGTCACTAAGCCATTGCCTCCCAACTGCAAACACACCTTTATCCCAATGCTCTGTGATGCTGGAACTAGAATCAAACACCTGAGGAAGGGAGCACAGCCCTTCTGGACCTGGTACCTCAGAGGAGGCATGAAGAGGTTGGCTCTGGGAGCATGAAAAGAGATTGGAAGCTAAAACCAACTGCTGCTCCCAGGGTAATGAGCTACTGCGGCTAACAAGACCAAGAAGAGCAAACAAACAGCCTCTCCACCTAGCAGAAATGAACAGGAAGCCAGTTAAAAACAAAGAAATGCATTTTCACAGTCCAAGTCCTAGCACTGCAGAGCAGCAAAGATGGTGGGTCTGGAGATGAGAGACAATGGCAGCGTAACAACTGGCGCAGCCCACCTCTTTACATACGTTTGAACTTCTCACACAGCTACTCCTGAATATTCTGTAATGTAAGCACTACATTGTAATGTTAATCATCAAACTCAATCCTTATATCATATCTAATAAAAGAGAAACATGCAAATTGACCGTACCTCTGCTATGCCCACAAGCCATGCCCACCAGCCAATCAGGAGCAGGTATGCAAATTAACCCAACAAATATGGCGGTGGCCACAGAGCTGGAGCAAGCAGGAGGCTTCGGTTGCCCCCAACGATGGAGGAAGCCAAGCTTTCCGCCTGCCCTGATCCGCCCTGGCCTCTACTCAAGGCTACAAAGTTTCAATTATAGAAGATAAATAAATCCCAGATACCAGGGCCTCCACTTGGGTCACTGGGGGCCGTGGCCAGCCTGCAAACCACCACAGGACCCTCGCCCAGGCCGCCCCACACCCCAAGGGAACCCCCACCCTGATCCGGGACTCCCTTCAGGGCAAACCAGCCAGACCCCACCGGTGCACCAGGCCTCTATCCTATCTAATAAAAGAGTAATATGCAAATTGACCATCACTCCAACACACAAGATGGCTGCCCCCATGTGGTCAAAGGTGGCTGCCCCCATGTGGATACAAGATGGCTGCCACAAGATGGCCAACAGGGGAGGGCAGTTGGGAGAGACCAGGCCTGCAAAGGAGGGCAGTTGTGGGTGATTAGGCCAGCAGGGGAGGGCAGTTGGGAGGGACCAGGACTGCAAGGGAAGGCAGTTGGGGGTGATCAAGCCTGCAGGGGAGGGCAGTTAGGGGGGACCAAGCCTTCAGGAGAGAGCAATTGGGGGGACCAGGCCTGCAGGGGAGGGCAGTTGGGGGGACCAGGTCTTCAGGGGAGGGCAGTTAGGGGCAATCAGGCTGGCAGGGGAGTGGTTAGGGGGTGATCAGGTTGGCAGGCAGAAGTGGTTAGGGGCAATCAGGAAGGCAGGCAGGTGAGCAGTTGGGAGCCAGCAGTTCTGGATTGTGAGAGGGATGTCCGACCGCCCGTTTAGGCCCAATACTGGTAGGATTGGGCCTAAACAGGCAGTCAGACATCCCTCAAGGGGTCCCAGGTTGGAGAGGGTGCAGGCTAGGCTGAAGGACACACACCACCCCCCATGCACGAATTTCATGCACCGGGCCTCTAGTGAAATAATAAGGGGAAAGGAGAGAGAGAAAAACATATTGTGTGTATATTTATTTGCATGGATGTGTATTTGAGTGTGTATATGTATTCATAACAAACAAAGGGGGGAAAATCCTAATAACTGCTACCATTCTTGTTTCTTTAACTGGTCAAAGGCCATAGTTGGTAGTTTTAACTTCTTTCTTCTCTATTATTCCTTGGTTTCTTGTACTCAGCCAGGACCTCAATTGCCTGGATTGTTCTTTAGCTGACATTGTGACCTAAATCTTCATTCTTCAGGGATCTGAATCATTTTTCCTGTCTTACTTTGGTTGCTGTCCTGTTCCATTAACTTTTGTTGTTGTTAATCCTCACCCAAGGATATTTTTTCCATTGATTTGTTAGAGAGTGGAAGGGAAGGAGGGAGGGAAAGAAGGATGAGAGGGGGAGAGAAAGAGAGAGAGAGAGATGCAAGAGACAATGATTGGCTGCCTCCCATACTCAGGATTGAACCTGGAACCTAGGTAAGTGCCCTTGACCAAGAATCAAACCGGGACCCTTTGGTACTCAGCTGACGCTCTATCCACTGAACAACACCAGCCAGGGCTCCATTAACTTTCAATACTGGATGTGCCAATACCAAGAGTTATTCCAGAGAATCCCTAGCTTCTAGACACACTTCTTCCTAGCTTCATTGTATGGGAGCCTTCCAATTTTGGCTTGGATATCAACCACTCCATTAAGACATTACTCCCTTTCTTTTCTTTGTTCATGGGCATGAGGAAACTGAAATAGCCACGTGGTAATCTCAACTTCTGGATCAATGAGATGTTTGAAGTGTCTCCTGGTAGAAGCATTTTTTTTTAATAAATCTTTATTGTTCAGATTATTACAGGTGTTCCTCTTTTATTTTTCCCCATAGCTCCCCTCCACCTGATTCCCCACCCCACCCTATGCCCTTACCCCCCGCCACTGTCTTCATCCATAGGAGTAAGATTTTTGTCCAATCTCTTCCCGCACCCCTCACACCTGCTTCCCCTGAGAATCGTCAGTCCACTCCCTTTCTATGTCCCTGATTCTATTATATTCACCAGTCCATTCTGTTCTTCAGATTTTTTATTCACTTGATTTTTAGATTCACTTGTTGGTAGGTATGTATTTGATGTCATTTTGTTGTTCATAATTTTTATCTTTACCTTTTTCTTCTTCTTCCTCTTCTTAAAGGATACCCTTCAGCATTTCGTGTAATCCTGGTTTGGTGGTGATGAACTCCTTTAGCTTTTTCTTGTCTGTGAAGCTCTTTATCTGACCTTCAACTCTGAATGATAGCTTTGCTGGGTAGAGTAATCTTGGTTGTAGGTTCTTGCTGTTCATCACTTTGAATATTTCTTGCCACTCCCTTCTGGCCTGCATAGTTTCTGTTGAGAAATCAGCTGACAGTCGTATGGGTGCTCCCTTGTAGGTAATTAACTGTTTTTCTCTTGCTGCTTTTAATATTCTCTCTTTGTCTTTTGCCCTTGGCATTTTAATGATGATGTGTCTTGGTGTGGTCCTCTTTGGATTCCTCTTGTATGGGGTTCTGTGTGCTTCCTGAACTTGTACGTCTATTTCTTTCACCAGGTAGGGAAAGTTTTCTGTCATTATTTCTTCTAATAGGTTTTCAATATTTTGCTCTCTCCCTTCTTCTGGCACCCCAAAAATTCGGATGTTGGTTCGCTTGAAGTTGTCCCAGAGGCTCCTTACACTATCTTCATATTTTTGGATTCTTTTTTCTTTTTGTTTTTCTGGTTGGATGTTGTTTGTTTCCACATATTTCAGATCTTTGGTTTGATTCTTGGGGTACGTTGATCTACGGTTGAGTTTCTGTATATTCTTTATTTCAGACAGTGTATGTTTCATTTCTGACTGGTCCTTTTCCTTTTTTTTTTTTTGGCATTCTCATTAAGGTCCTTGAAGGTCTCACTAAGCTCCTCAGAAGTGTCATCAAGTTTCTCAGCGGTTTTTAGAAGATTCTTGAGTAACCTTATAAATGTGGTTCTGAACTCTATGTCATCCAGTAGTTTGCTTTCCTCCGTTTCTTTCATTCGTGACATGTTTCTTTGTTTCTGCATTTTGGCTGCTTCCCTGTGTTGATGGAGTGGCTTTGTGTGGTAGGTGACCTATAGGGGGCAATAGCTCAGCCTCCCCAATCACCTGATGTGGATGCTCTTGGTACACCCCTTTGTAGAAGCATTTTTTTAATGGGAACTAAGACATCTCAACCAACAGAACTCAAAGTTATAGGAAAAACAGCAAAAAGCCCATAGGAGAGTCATCGTAGACCTGAAGACTTGTCTCCCACATCCCCTATCAAGAAAAGCCACTGTCCAGCTATGAGGAGTGTGGTCTGAGATAGCTAGAGCTGTCAGGTCCATTAGGGTCCACTTCAGCTGAAAGAAGCCACTTCAGCAAAGTCACCCCCTTCTTCAGAAAGTGGGATGTTGGGCTAAAAAGAACTGGCCATTTCTGCCAAATGCAGAACAATTCCGATTGGCAGTATGTGCTACCAAACTCCCTGCCTGGCTGGCTGAGGCTTGGACAGGCCTGCACTGCCCAATCCTGCCTCCTCCTTCTTCTTTTCACAGGTGTTGATCTTGCAACCCAAACTCCATCCCAGCATCCACTTCCAGAGGACCCAACTTGCTAGGGCTTAGTCCTAGAGGAGGCAAGAGAAGCACCTAGGGTACAAAATGTAAGGAGTTACTCACTCTTGGGTGAGTGCCCTGCACTCGCACTAACCTGAGACCAAGCACCCCCTTAAATGTTGTGCCCTGGTCCCCTCACTTGCCTCACCCTAGTCCTGGCCCTGCAACTCATGAGAGTGGTATTGAGAGTGGTCCAAGAGAACAGAAGATATGATGGAGCAGGATCACTCACTGGATGTCTGGCAATGGGTATCTCAGTGGTAGATGCAGCCAACACCCCTGGCAAAAAGATACTAGCTACTCCACCTCACTCTTAGTGACACACTTGATGCAAAATGTTGGCTCTTTTGACATTTTGAACTCCTTATACCAGTAGATAAGTAGATTTTAAAGGGAGTCATTATGCTTCCAGGGTGATTGACTATGGTTTTCATAAGGAGACAGGTTTGGTGTTACATAATAGCAGCATGGAGGAGTTATGTCTGAGACTCAGAGGATTTACTGGGACATCTCTTAGTATTTCTCTGCCCAGTGACAACAATGCGTTAGCAAGTGCAGCAGCACCAGCCTGAGAAAAGCATGGTAACCAATAGTACTGACGCCTCAGAGAAGAGAAGTTGAGGTTACCCCACTGGGCAAGCAATACACACTAGCAAAAAAGCTAGTCAAAGGTGAGTGAAATTTAGAATAGATAAGAGGAGGAAGATGATGATTATCAATATGACAACTGCAGGGGCAGAGACAGTATCCCGGGGACCCTTCTGTTGTAAAATTTTTGTTTGTTTGTGGTTTGTTTGTTTGTTTGTTCATTTGTTTGCTTTTAGAATTATGACAGGCAACACTCTTGAAGCGTTAGTGAGAAGATGCAGTAAAGTTGAGCAGAAGTAGACACAACAGTCCAAGGGTGGCGTCCTACTCCTATTGCCTCAGCTTTGCTATTTGCACTGAGACCAGTTCACTGTCCAGCAGCTCATTGTCCAGGTGCCAGCATCTATAACTATGCCTGAAGGTTTCTTTGGCCACTGGGAACTTCTCTGCTCACACACACAGGCAGGCAAAAATACCAGGGAATTAGCAGCCCCCAAAAGCAGTCCTCAAGCAAGGAATAATAGAAGCTAGTACATAAACCTCTTTGCTCCCTTGTACCCTATGAGGTAGGTGCTCAATACTGGTTCCTAGGATTTTGCAATGGAATTAAGCTCCCTTTTCCCACAAAAGGAATGTGTTTGATAAAGCATCCTTCATGGCTTCCTTTCCATCCCTATTCCACATTCCTCTCCCCTATCATGTGTCCTGTATCACCTCCCAAATACAGTGTTATCATCCAAATCCTTGTCTCAGGGCTTACTTCTGGGGGAACCAAAGCAAAGACAATACTGTATTATTTGATTGACTTTAAGACCTAGATTTTTAAATTCTGCCTATAGTACTACATCTCTCAGAACCCTTCCCAAAACCCACAATGGGCTCCTAATGAGCTCAGAATATTGAACATAAAGTGGGTATTTAACTTATTGCAGGCCCTGTGTGAATCACTGTACAAGAATTATACCATTTTCTGGCTTGCATGCTTTTGATGATGTCCTTCCTCTTTGAATGTCCTCTGTCAATACCATTTTCTTCATCTAAAATAAGTGATGAAAATCCTACCATACAGTGTTGTGAGATGCATTACCTGAGTTTCATACATCCATTTTTAGTACAGTGCCTGACACATAGTATTCAATAATATTATTGTTATTATTATTAATAACTACTATCTGTTAAGGTACCTATACCTTTTTTAACCTCAGCTCAAATATCTTTGCCTTCTCCAAGCCTTCCCTAACCCCATTCTCACATCCACTTCTAGGTCAACAATTAATCTTCCCTTTTCTGTGCTTGCATATGCCTTCCCTAAACTCCTGCTGACCAGTTTCTATCCATCCCCCCAAAGGTACTTAGTAGGGATGGGTTGAACATGCTGAGATATTTTCTCCCTCTTCCTTCTGCCAATCCCTCACCCTCACCACACTGCCAAGACCTCCTGAAGAGAGTATGCTCTATCCATAGTTAAGGCTATTACTCTCAGCAACAGGAAGTTCTTATTGCACACGTGGTAATGCTAACAGATTCTATCTGACAGCACTTTACCATTTACAAGGTGCTTTCACTTCCATTATCCATTTGATCATTCATTTATTTGGCCAAGTGATTCCCCAGGGCCCAGGAAGCAAAGGAGGAAGACAGCCACCCTGCTGTTGAGTGTTGCTGCGAGGTTACAACCAGGCCCTTCTGCTGCTCCGTCCTGAACTAACAGATGAAAAGACATGAGAGCTGAGTTGATATTAAGGTAGAAACTTTATTGCTTGCAGAACTGTGTGGTGAACATTGCTTGAATGAAATGTCAGAGTCAGGTTTCTTCTAGGCCACCTCCTGCCCCTGCCACCAAGTACACCCCTTGAGATCTGGCTGAAGAAAGAGTCTATGGAACAGATACCGACTCGGCCAACTACATGGGAAATAGCACCTGCCTTGCAACCAGTGTGCAGTTTATAACATAATAACTCTATCCAATCAAGAAGAATATTTTTCAATCAGTGAACAAACACAAAAAGGAAGGAAGCAAGGAAAGAAAGTTCTCCTTCCATAGAGTAGGATGAGAAAAGGGTAAAGGTTTTGGATAGAAATGTTAAAGTATTCTTTCATCCTAAGAAATGGAGTGGAAGTTCCTTAGTGAAAGATGAGCCCTAAGAAATAGGACCCCCAAAAACATGCCCTCAGTGACCCCTCAGTTTAATGGGGATTAGGTATCCCTTGTGCATAGGGAACTTGTATAAATGGTTTAAGTTCTATACTTGAGGTTAATGAGAAATGGTCAGTTGGAGAAAGGACACTAACTTGCTTTAGAGATTATTAGAAAAATGTACTAGAGTCCATTAAATGTTCATTGTCATTTTTACTGAACACTTAAGATATGCAGGCATAGGGTGGGGGAAGGAGGTCATTGAGTCCTCACAACAACCTTATGAAGTTGGTAGAATTATTATTGCTATTCAATGGGTGCATGATAAGCAGAGAGAGTGACTTATCTAAAGTCACAGTGGGTCCTAGGATACTGAATCCATTCCAGGTTTTATCACTTACTAGTTCTATGACTTTGAGCAAGTCACTCAACCCCTTTGGGCCTCAGTTTCCTCTTCAGTAAAATGGGAAGTATAATGTCAGAACTTCATGACTCCTGGTAATCTATACCTTACCTACTATAAAAGGCTTTCACGGAGGGAGATTAAAAGGATCACGCACACGAAAGTGTTTCTGAAAATTAAAAGCCTGGATCAATGTAAGGGATTATTGAGGTCATTACTGCACAGCCTGGTACAAATCAGTGGCAAACGCTGCTAACTCTTGCCAACATCAACTCTCCTTTCTTTATTATATTAACAGAACTCCAGTTCTATTTCAGGAGGCCATGTACCTAGTTAGAAATATTCACATCACTGATTCCCTGCAGCCACAGGTAGCTATATGACCACTTCCAGCAACTAGATGCAAGCAGAAACCTCTTGAGTGGCGTTTCCAGAAAACTATTGTTCCTCTGACAGAAAGGGTCAGACTCTACTGTCATGAGGTGTGTAACCTTTACCCTTCTTCCTGCCTGGAGTGCAATCTTGATACTTAGAGACATCACATCCATCTTACAACCATAAGGACAATAGCCGTATATTGAGAATGTCCGAGCAGAAAGCTAGAAATCACCTGCGCTCTTGAGCATGTGTTCCAGCAGTTGCACTAGCTCTAGATCATCCTGAGAAAAATAAAACTGTTTGGTGAAGCCACTGTGATCAGGTTCCTATTGCACACAGCGGTGAACAGTCCCAGTTAGCAGAAGGTGAAATCACAGCAACGGGTGTAAAAATGCATTCTCGGGCTCTTTACGATAATTCTTCCTTCAGAGCCATTAAAGAAGGTGAGGCAACGTGACATTCACTTTTGAAGTAACTTTCAGACCTGGATAAGCCCAAGTGTGGCTTCTGCAAGGGCTATTACCCAACTTTATAATCTGAAACACAGTCTTAACTGTAACACGACAATACCACCATCCACTTTGCAAGGAGCTCTGCATGAAAAGGGCATGGCGTGTATTAAGCACTCAACACATGTTCATGATGCTGTGGGTGGGGGGAAGGGAGACAGAGGAGACACACAACATTTTAAGGTTCCGACCTGGGCCAGAGGGTCATGATCCTAATCAGAAACCTGTGCTTTCTGGCTGCTTGGTCACACCCTGTTTTGAAGCAGTACTATAAGATGGGAAGAATGGCTTAATACGTTAATATCTAAATGAGTGTCAAGCACTTCAGAGGCAGTGTGGCATAGAACAAAGAGCTCTGGCTTTGGAGCTAGACACCTCAGCGTTGGAATCCTGGCTTCATCTCCTTCTATTCACATAACCTGGAGTAGGTTACATCATCCTTCTGAGGCTCCACTTCTTTCTGGTCTGGTACACTTATCACAGGGGGTGTCAGGAGCCTCAAATGAGATAGCAGAAGTGAACATGCTCAAATCGCCCAGGCTCATTGTTACTGCTATTTGTATTCTCCTCTCTGTCTGGTGGGGCAGTAAGCCCAGTGCCTGTGCCGGCAGGGAGGGAGGGAAGGAAGGGAGAGATGGTTCCAGCTACAAACTGAATTCCAAAGATACAGAATCAGGGGTCTGGGAAGAAGCACAGAGGAAGTTGTTTAGGTCAATGTTGCCTTGAAGCAGATCTGACCACTAAGCCTGTGAGGTGGTGGCTGCCTGCTGGGCAGCAGCGCAGGAAAGGATGGGGGGCTGGTGCCAGAAGAGGGGTTCAAAGTCCTACATAGCTCCCTGGCTCTTCTCCATGGTAGCCATTTCCCTGAGGGCCCCAGCAAGGCTGAAAATAACTTTGCCTCCAACACAGCTCAATATATTTTGGGCTGAGGAGGGGCTGGGGGAGGGAAGAGCGGAGCTGATCTCTGCCTGATGGTAATAAAAAGCCTCTAGAATGTGCACAGCTCCTCTCCCCGCAGACATGGAGAGAATGTGCTCTGGCAGAGACCCCACTATCCTGGCCAGCGCTGCCCTCCTCTGCAAACCTCTGGCTGCCCCTCCGCCAGCCAAGGCCTCTCGGGGGACTTACTATAAGGATCAAGTTCATCCTCTTTTTAGGGCTCTGCATTGCTTCACTTAGTTTAAATATAGAAGCTATAAAAAGGAGGGGGAGAGGGAGGGGCGCAAAGACGCCAAGAGCTGCTCCACGCAGCAGTGGCTGCCACTGTGGCCCTGCGTCTGCACAGGTGGGTAGGACTGACATTGATGAGGGGGCCCAAGAAAGAACACAGTTGTGGAGTCAGGGGGACCTGAGATCAAGTCTTATAACCTACTGTCTCTGACACGCTGAGCAAGTCTTATGGCTTCCATGATCCTCGGTTTCCATGAGCTTTTTTGTGAAATAATTTAAAAAACAAATTAACAGCTACATTTTGTAATAATTATAGCTGACACTTACTAAATAGATAATATGCTCCAGATCCTGTTGTAACCATGTACATGTCATAACTCATCCCATTCTCCCAATAACTCTGTCAGAAAGGCATTCTATTGTCCCCATGTTACTGATAAGGATACTGAGGCAAACAGGTGAAGTAAGTTACCCAGGGTCACTCAGAGAGGAAAAATAATGCATAGCAAACAAACAGTGTCCAGCATGCAGAGGGTCTCACTGATGGTAGCTATCCCAGGGGGTGTGCCTACGTTAATAGAGCAGCTCTTACCTCCCTTCCTTTCCTGTAGGCCATAATGATGCATCCATTTTCTCACAATAAGTATACCAATATTATAGCGATATAAGTGCCATTGTACAGAGGAGTGTATCAGTCAAGAAAACAGAACCCACTCTAGAATTTCAAACAGAGAGACCTTAATGCAGGGTCCTCATTACACAGGTGATGAAAAGCTGAAGTGGTAAGTCAGGGGGTATCAAACTGGAAGTTGCTATCATTTCCAGGCCTTACGGCTGGAGCAAGAGCCAGCCAACCAGAAGCTAAGACCCTTGAGGAAGAGGCTGTAGAGAGTCGGAGCAGTGGCGAAGGTTCAGTGGGACTGCAGGTGGCAAGTGGCTGGCTTCCTCCCTTCCCCCCATCTAGCTTTCTGCTGTACCATTGGCCAGGCCTACTTGGAAAGCATCCTGAGAGCTTGAGGGATGAGTGTCCTGAAATCTGGAGCAGAGCAAAAATAAGCAAATGAGAGCCACAGAGAGGAAAATGTGACTTATCCAGGACCACTGAGCCCATGAAAGGTAGATCCAGGACTTGAATTCAGGCCTCATAACTTTTACACTTTTCCTATCTGCCTCCTAACCCCTTACCTTGTCGGCAAAGGATTCTCTCAATTCTTTATTCTACTTATTATACCATATTTTCTAGAGCTTTTCTGATCTTTTCAAGCCTCAAATTTTACCGTAACCTAACCTCTTTCGGCAGTGGACCTGGTTCCTATGTCTTTACATGGCCTCAAGTCCATGTGACGTTATTCCTTTGACATCCACCCACTTACTTCTTTTCTGTACCCACTCTTAGTTCTGAATAAGAACACTCCATCCACCCCATATCAGCCAGGGTTTAATCAGGGAAGCTGAAACTATGAGTAGTATGGAATAAAAATGTATTGCAGGAATAGCACATTGTATAACTGTGGTAGAAATGAGGAAGGAAGGACCAGAAGGGGACAGTTGGAGGATCAATTAAAGTCACCAACAAGCACTCCTAAAATTTGGAAAAGTTTTTGAAGGCCATTGTCACTGCATCTGGTTGTGGGTCTGAAGTTGATGCTGGTGAGCCAGGCAGACAGGCAGGCAGAAAAAAGAGCTGACACAGAGCTGAGGACAGTAAGGGCAAGCTGGAATTTTCTGACATTTCTGCATCTGACTCTCACCACAAATAGTGAAGACAAGCTGGAGTCCACCTGCACCTCTGCGTGTGCCCTTGACCGTGCTTCACCACAATGATGCTCAGAGAGCGAAGACCAGGGCTTCACATGCACCTTCCAACCATGTGCAAACCTCTTGTTTGGCCAACCCTGACCCAGAACCATAAAGAACAAGATGGTTCTAGCTCAGCTGGTTCACAGACTCCAGGGTGACCCTGTGATGGGGATGCCATCCCTTCCTCTGGGGGAATCATACTCTGCATTACCACCTCTTTCTTATCCTTCCCTGAGCTCTTTTCCATCTGTCCAAGAACATGCTCAGTCTCTTCCTTACCACAAACAGAAACTTTCTCTCCACAACTTCTACCCTCTAAAGAAAGCTATTACCTCCTATTTCGTCTCTCCATTTTGACCAAAATTTAGGGGGAAATGGAGTATATACTTGATGCTCCCTAAATCTAACCACCTGCTTGCTTCTTAACCCCTTGTCGTTGGACTCCCTGCCCTACCTCGCCACTGAAAGCACGACCTTAGTAGGTAATGATGCCCTGCTCTGGACTAACTCGAGCTTCCCTTCTTCAGGGCTCACTCCTCTGCAGCATTTGTCATTGTTAGTGAGTCCTTCTGAATTGGACCTCACTCCTTCCTTGGCTTCTATGACTCCATGCTCTCCTGTTTTTCTCCTCCTCTCAGGTTACACAATCTTATTAGCCTCCAGGAGTCTCTCTTCCTTTGCCCATCCCTTAGATATTGGGATTGGTTGGGGTTCTGGCTTAGGCTACTTGCTATATACACTCTTGCTCACCAGCCTCAGGACTTCAAATGATATCTACCTGCTAATTACTTCCAAATCCTGTGAGGGGAGCAAAGTGAGGAACAACCTAGTCGCCATCTTGGTGATGCCACTCCCCAAGTCTATACCTCTAGTCCAGAATGCTTTCCGAAGCTCCAGGCCATTATTTCCAGCTACCAGTTGCCAATATTATGAAGTAACTAGAGGCCCAGTCCATGAATTCATGCAGGTTCCTTGGCTACCTTGCCCAGTTCCAATCAGAGCCATCAGGGCTGGCTGGCATGGGGGAGGGATGGTGGGAGGTTGACCAGTTGCAGGAGTTTAGCTGTAGGAGTGTACTGACCACCAGTGGACAGCTCGTGCGTTGAGTGTCTGCCCCCTGGTGGTCAGTGCACGTCATAGCAACCAGTCAACCAGTCATTCAGTATATCAGTCATTCAGTCGATCAGTTGTAAAAGTAGCTTAGGCTTTTATGTATATAGATTCCAAAGAGGACTATTCTTTAAGTGAGCAGAGATGAAATGAATAAAAATCAATAACAGTTAGCTGATGGTTTTCAGGCTCTTATTAAGTTCTGGCATTATGCTAAGAGTTTTACATGCACTATCTCTTTGAATCCTAACAAACTCTTAGAAGTAGATATGTTTTAGCAGCATTTTACAGGTAAGTAAACTGATGCTCAAAGGGATAATAAACTGCAGGTTTGGCCACGATTAAATAAATGATATTGGCCAGACCTTGAAAAGAGTGAAAAAAAAATATTTGCAAACATATTTATCATAAAAGATGTATTAAAATATGAAAAGAATATTTCAACTCAATAAGAATACAACCAACCTCATTAAAGATAAGATCCTCATCATCACTAGACATCAGTTAAATGCAAATTAAAAACTCAGTGAGATACCACTGTATCCTCACATGGTTAAAAAGAAAAAAACTGATAATACCAAGTATTGGCAGAGATGTGGAACAACTGGAACTCACATGCATTACTAGTGCTAATGGAGAATGGTCCAGCACTTTGGAAAACTATTTGGCAGTTTCTTATCAAGATAAACTTGTATTTACCATATAATCTAATAATCTTAGCCCTGAGTATGTTCTTAAGAAAAATGATAACATATGAACAAGATCTGTACATGAATGCTCATTGCAACTTTACTCACAACTACCAAAAAATGGAAACAATGCAAATTTCCATCATCTGATGAGTAGTTAAAACAATTGTACTGTTTCCACACAATGGGGAAAGAATGGTGTTTCTTTTTGTTGTTGTTAATCCTTACCTGAGGGTATTTTTTCCATTGCTTATTCCAAGAGAGTGGAAGGGAGGAAGGGAGGGACAGAGGGAGGAAGAGAGAGAGAAAAAAACATCAATGTAACAGAGATATATTGGTTGCCTCCCACATGTGCCCTGACCTGGAGTGGGGAGCAAACCCACAACCCAGGTACATGCCCTTAACTGGGAATTGAACCCATGAACCTTCCGACTTGGGTAGGCCAACACTCTAACTAAAGAGCAACACCAGCCAGAGTGAAAGAATGGTCTTCCCATTAAATGCAGCTAGAACAACTGAATAAGTGTTTTAATACCATAAAAAGAAAGGAACTGCCAATACATGTAACACCATTGATGAATCCCCAAAACATTATGCTAAGTGAAAGAAACCTGATACAAAGCAATTCTAGTATGAACTTCTAGAAAAGTCAAAACTATAGCAGCTGAAATCAGATCAATGGCTGCCTGAAGATGGCTACCGCAGGGGATTAACTGCAAGGGAATATGGGCTTGCTTTTGGGGGGAAAGTGTTCTGTATCTTGATTGTGGTGTCAGTCATACTACTGTACATATTTGTCAAAACTAATTCGATTATATAGGTAAAATTGGCGAATTTTATTCCATATGAATTATATATCACAAAACTGATTTAAAAAAATAAAAAGCTAGTATGAGAAGTCCAAAGAAAAGATGTGTACTGAATAGAGAGGGGGTAAAAAGAGGCACAGCTTAGCATGGGAGGCTGAATGGGAGGCCCCTGACAGTCTGGCGGAATCTTCAGCAACAAGAAGAATGAGCCAAGCAGGAAGCAGTTCTTGTGGTTGGTTCTGAAAAAGTGATAGCCCTTGTTCACCTCTGTTGGCCAAGGGCCAACTTGGGTCCCAACATTAGACTGCATTTAGGGGGATGGGATAGATTTACTGAGTTCTGATTTTAGGCTGAAATGGAGAATGGAGTTCAATGGGGCTTGCACTTGCCAATGCATAAGAGTGTGTAGATATAGAGACCAAGAGTAATGTTTGAGGAACTTTGAGATATTACAGAACATGTATCTCTCTGCCCATCTCTGCTACAAGGACATGTTACTTTGGACGAGTCACTCTCTTCCTCAGGGCACAGTATGGCCATCTATAAACTGGGAGGGGCTGGAGTAGACTTGCTGTTCTCTTGGGTCTCTTCCTTCTTTAACTTTCCAGGTAAAATCCAGACTGCAATTGTACATGCACCTACTTCTGCTGGTTTTCTTATGTCCAAGAGGTTCGTGCTCTGTCCTGCCAGTGTGACTCATGGCCATTTCTCTTCATCTTCAAACATCTGAGGGTCACAAGAAAGGACAAAGCGAGCTCAGAATCCAAGATGGCGGCATAGGTAAAGACCTAAACTGCTGCCTCCCACAACAATTTAAACTGCAACTAAAAGACAAAAAGTCTATCACCCAGAACCACAGGAAAGCTGGCTGAGTGCAAGTTCTACAACTAGAAGGAAAGAGAAAAGAGCTTTGAGACGTGCACGAGCCCTGAAAAGCTGAGGTACGGAGGCGCGTGATCCGGGCTGGCGGCGGGCATTGCTTTTTTCAACCCAAAGGGAGACAAGCCCCCGATTACTCTGAAATACAGTTTCTGGGGAGACGCGGGGGACCCAAACTCCTACGGGGAGAAGCTGGACTGTCTGCCAGTGAGGGTGGCTTGCTTGCAGAGCTGCGCGCAGGAATAATTGTTTACGGCACTGGGGCACAGGACTCGCGGATACCGATGGGATGAAGAGCCGGTTAACTAGCAGCCATTGCTGTTTGCCACGCCCTAGCCTAGTAACACCCTGAGACCCCACCCTGCACAACCTACAAACCCACCCAAGCTCCAAACAGCGGCTTTAGCATAAGAAAGCCCTGCCCTATCACAGCTTAACCTAGCAAACTTGCAGCCCGGGTCAGACAGCTACAAAACCCCCAAACCACAAGCAAAGAGGAGAAAACTGTAGCTCTCACTGTAGCTCCTGCTGGGTGGCCTCAGACAGTAGCTGACCTGCACCCCACTGGAGATCCAGACCTAGTCGTCAGTGTGAGACACCAGATTTCAACTCCTCACATCCATAAGTGACACCTTCAAGAGGCAGACTCAGTGAGCACCAAAGCCCCACTGAAACAAGTCCTGCCCCATAAGTGTGTCTTCAGTGCAGCAGTTCTTCCATTATAGACACAGGGAGTGCTCACAGCTAATTGGCCTGGAGGTCAATTCCTCCCAGTGTACCAACAGCAATTAAGGCTTAACTACACCAAGACTTTGCACTCAGCCCACAAAGGGGTGTACCAAGAGCATCCACCTCAAGTGATTGAGGAGGCTGAGTTACTGCCCCCTATAGATCATCTACCACACAAAGCTACTCCATCAACACAGGGAAGCAGCCAAAATGTGGAGACAAAGAAACATGTCACAAATGAAAGAAACGGAGGAAAGCAAACTATTGGATGATATAGAGTTCAGAACCACATTTATAAGGTTACTCAAGAATCTTCTAAAAACCGCTGAGAAACTTGATGACACTTCTGAGGAGCTTAGTGAGACCTTCAAGGACCTTAATGAGAATGCCAAAAAAATGGAAAAGGATCAGTCAGAAATGAAGCATACACTGTCTGAAATAAAGAATATACAGAAACTCAACCGTAGATCAACGTACCCCAAGAATCAAACCAAAGATCTGAAATATGTGGAAACAAACAACATCCAACCAGAAAAACAAAAAGAAAAAAGAATCCAAAAATATGAAGATAGTGTAAGGAGCCTCTGGGACAACTTCAAGCGAACCAACATCCGAATTTTTGGGGTGCCAGAAGAAGGGAGAGAGCAAAATATTGAAAACCTATTAGAAGAAATAATGACAGAAAACTTTCCCTACCTGGTGAAAGAAATAGACATACAAGTTCAGGAAGCACACAGAACCCCATACAAGAGGAATCCAAAGAGGACCACACCAAGACACATCATCATTAAAATGCCAAGGGCAAAAGACAAAGAGAGAATATTAAAAGCAGCAAGAGAAAAACAGTTAATTACCTACAAGGGAGCACCCATACGACTGTCAGCTGATTTCTCAACAGAAACTATGCAGGCCAGAAGGGAGTGGCAAGAAATATTCAAAGTGATGAACAGCAAGAACCTACAACCAAGATTACTCTACCCAGCAAAGCTATCATTCAGAGTTGAAGGTCAGATAAAGAGCTTCACAGACAAGAAAAAGCTAAAGGAGTTCATCACCACCAAACCAGGATTACACGAAATGCTGAAGGGTATCCTTTAAGAAGAGGAAGAAGAAGAAAAAGGTAAAGATAAAAATTATGAACAACAAAATGACATCAAATACATACCTACCAACAAGTGAATCTAAAAATCAAGTGAATAAAAAATCTGAAGAACAGAATGGACTGGTGAATATAATAGAATCAGGGACATAGAAAGGGAGTGGACTGACGATTCTCAGGGGAAGCAGGTGTGAAGGGTGCGGGAAGAGATTGGACAAAAATCTTACTCCTATGGATGAAGACAGTGGCGGGGGGTAAAGGCATAGGGTGGGGTGGGGAATCAGGTGGAGGGGAGCTATGGGGGGAAAAAAGAGGAACACCTGTAATAATCTGAACAATAAAGATTTATTAAAAAAAAAAGAAAAGAAAAAAAAGAAAGGACAAAGATGGCCGGGAAGGACAAAGACCTAGAGCCCTGCTTGGAGCTCATGACTAGGAAGTCAGCAGAGGGAAGGAGAGGTATTCCATGTCTAGAAGCAGGCAGGTCCATTCATTTGACAGACACTTGTGAAGCACCTACTGTGTGTGATACCACATGGGCTTATTAAGCACCTCCTGTGAGCTTGGTGCTAGGATTCAGCAGTGAAAAGACAGATGTGACCCACGCTGTGGGGGTCTAGGTGGGGGAGGCATCTCACTGAGTTTTTCATTTGCATTTTACTAAAGTCTAGTGATAATGACCAACTTTGTTATGTTAAGAGAAAGTTGGCTGCCTTGCCTAGAATGGATTACAGGTCTAGTCTCCCTAATTTACACAGAAGGAAGTTTGGGCTTAGAAGGATGAAGACACTTGTTCCAGCTAAAGACTGATTATGAGCCAGCCTATGCTGGCTACAATCTCAGCCCTGCCCATTACTGTGTCTCTTTCTATTCATGGTATTCCTGAAGTAGTGCAAGGGGGAGGAGGAAGGGAGGGAGGGAGAGGAGGTGATGGAAATGAGGTGCCCTGGGTCAGGATGTGCCTGGCTCACACTTCAAGGGGCTCCACTGTGATTCACTCCGTTTGAGCCTGGTCCAAGGGCCAGCCATTCCCAGGGGCTGGGGTCAGAGGAAAGGGCCGCTGCCTCTGCCCAACAAAGATGTCTTGTTGCATCTTGTTCCTATCGATTACCCACCAAAGTGTCTCTCATTGTTAGGCATTCCCCAGGGGCAAGCAGAAGAAAAGCATCCCTTTCTCCTTTTTTTTTGCTTTTAATGACATCCAATCCTATCCAGTGATCTCTGCCCTCTTCCTAGTGGCAGGAGAGGGGAAGGGGGAGGGAAAGGAGAGAAAGAAAACACCAAGGTTGTGAGGAGGGGCAGGCACAGACAAAGACAAGAGATTCAGAGACAAAGGGAGAGACGCCAACATACAGAGTCAGAGAGAGGCGGGGGGGAGGGACCTGCACACAGACATGCAGAAGTTGCAGAGAGACTCGGAGACTGAGTGAGAGTCAGAGAGGCAAACAGAGAAAGAAAGAGTCTGAGACCGGGAGAGAAAGGCAAGTGGAGAGACAGAACAGTAGGACAAAGACAGGGACAGGCAGAGATGAAGCCGCAGGGAGATGGAGAAACAGAGGATGAGAAAGGCTTGGGTAAAGAAGAGAAAGGGAGGCAGGGGGTGAGGGGAAGCTGGTGTCACTCAAGGTCCTGGGTCTGAAAGGATTCACTGGGAACCTGGGTGGCACCCCAGACACAAGATTCCTGTCCCTTAAAGGTCTGGGGATTGCTTGTTCTGCCACTTTCCCTGTGAATTGTGTTAATCCACACACAAGTGGAAATTACAGCTTTGGAGAGACATGCAGCCTGCAGCCGATACCCTTGCCCACGAGTTGGGTCCAGGTGCTAAAATGAAAGAGGCTTTGGATTTGGGAGACGGAAAATGTCTGTGAAGGTCAGCATGCACCAGACTCAGGCCTTATCTGCCTCACCACCTGTCACATTTCCCAGAGAAGGTTCTCTCTCTCCCTCGGCTTCATGATCCCCCCAAAAATGCTGAAGCCCAAACTTCTGTGTCCCGTGCAGTCCTCTGAGCTCTACACACCGAACAACCAAAGCAGCCTTCACCTGATGTCCCACCGCCTCTCACATAAGCCACTGACACAACCCAACCTCTTCCCACCTCTTTCCCCACCTGCTCCTTCTCCTGGCATCCCAGCCAGGCATCCCAGCCTGAAACCTGGGGACCACATACTGCTCCACCCCACATCAAATCACTCACCATGGCCTATGAATTTTGTCTCCTTTACTTTTCCTAATCTCGTGCCTCAGTTTCTGCATCTGTAACATGGAGATAACAGTGCCTATCTGATAAGTTGTTAAGATAATGAAATGAGCTAATATGTGCAGTCCTGGCATACAGTAAACCCTCAATAAATATCACTAGTGGCCAGTAGTCACAGAGAAGTTCACTCTCTCTGTCCAGCTGCTGCAGCCCTCTCTCAGCCCACCATCCGCTCTCCTGCCTGAGCCCTGACTTGGACACAAGAATTCCAATCCATCCTCCACAGCCACCGGGATGATCCCTCAACAGGGCAACTATTTCCACCTTCCCCACTTAAAACCATTCACAGAGTCCAAACAAACATAAGGATGGGGTTTAAGCACAGCTTCTAGCAAAAAGGATCCTCCACTTCTCTACATCTCTCTTCTTCCTTCCCGCCATTCCTCATCCCATCTAAAGACACATCTGTGCACTCCAGGCTGTTCTCAACCTCCCTGCTGTTGTTCTTGCTGCTGTTCCTTCTTCCTGGAGAAGCTTTCCTCCTCCCACATCCCTACTTGCTCCATTTCCTAAGTGTCCACATGTGCCAAGCATAAGGTGCAAATGGTTTCTAATCTTTTCAAATTGACACTGTCACCTCCATTGTACAGAAGGAAGGGAGGCATGGCTTGTCCAAGTCACACTGTTATAAGAGGCAAAGCCTAACCCTAACCCCAGGGCTCCAGTCCCATGTCTGTACCCCCCATGCCATAACATCAGCAGGTAGTAAGAAAGTGACCTACACCTATAGAGCAGTGACTCTGTCTTAGGCTCATGTAAGCATCACATGCATTATCTTGTTTAACCTTATCAACCGCCCTATGAGGTAAGTGCCATTTTGCAGAGATAATTATTTTTCCCCATTTTCCAGGTCAGGAAACCAAGGCACAGAGAAGTTGAAAAACTTGCCCAAGTGGCCAAGTGGGGAGCTGGGATAGAACACATAGGCATCTCCTGCCACTACCCTCTTGTCCTTACATAGGTTAGAAACTGTGCTTTCATATACACACACATGCGCGTGCACACACAGATGTTTGAATGCTTGCACAGGCATACGTGACTAACAGGGTTTTGATCCTCGGTCTTCTGAATCTAGAATCTTCATTCTTTACTACCCCAAGCTGCAAAGAGGATGGTGAAGAGACTCACATCTACATTATGAAAACACTTTGGACTGCTTTGGTCTGGAGAAGATTCCAAAGAACATGGGAAGGGTTATCCCAGAAAATAGATACTGGACTTGCTCTGTGGATTCTCAGAAGCAGAACTAGGGCCAACAGGTGGTAGTTAGCAAGTTTCTGCTTAGTGCAAAGAACTTTCTCAGGGCCAACATGTGCACCTTCCAGGGAAGTAGTGAGACCCACATCACTGGCACTAAGCAAGCTGACTGAGTGGCTTGCTTGGATGGCATGTCAACAAAATGCAGGCATAAGACAGAAGTTCCTCCTGCCCCCAAATCTAAGAGACTATTTGGGGACAAGATGTATATTTGAGATTGCCTGATAAGACACCACATTTTGGGGTCAGATTTCACAAGCACTAAGTCTCCTCCACATGCTTCTGGAAGAGCGCCTGCAGGTGCAGGAGTGATGGCTAGAAGCAGGAAGCAGTATGCAGAGAATTCAGGTTCAGTTCTAACTTGGTCTGTAACCCAAGTAAGTCCCTAAACCTTCCATGGTGAAATTCCCATCTCTGACCCCGGAGTGGCTGAGGAGATGCAATGAGGAGGAGCACTCTTTTGCACGATGCTTAGGGAGCAATGGGTGTCCAGGGAAAAGCAGCCCATCCACGCTCCCTCCCATACCCCTCTCTCCTCATTCATCTCTGCTTGCTTTTCCCTCTTCCACGGTTCCCAAGACCTTGCAGCCCACATTAATCTTCTTGCTGGGCCAGTGGTCCCAGGTGGGCCCAACAGGCTCTCTCTCCATGTTAATCATCCTAAAGCCCTGTGGTCAGGGCTTTGCAGTTTATAGAGCCCCATTCCCACACATAATCACATTTAATCCCACAGGGTCCCTTCCCACTAATGACCCTCCCACCTTCTCACTCCACTCCCAGCAACACTGCCTGCCATCTATTCCTCAAACAAGCCCAGCCCTTCGATCATCTCGGGCCTTTGCACTTGCTATTCCCTCTGCCTGGAATACCGTCCCTAACCTCATTCATCTCATAGCTGTCTCCTTCTTATCACTCCAGTGCCACACCTCAAAAAAGTCCTTCTTTGACCACCCAATTTAAGGAAGATTCGTCCCAGATACTCTTTGTCACATTATCCTATTGTAGTTCTCTCAGAGCACTGATCACAATCTGCACATCTACTCTTTGTTTTTTGTCTTAATTTTTATTGTAAGGCTGCCTCTTTACAGTGTAAACTCCATAAGGAAGGGCCATCATCTCTCCTGTTCATTGCATCAGAGAGCCTAGCAGAGGGAGAGCATTCAGAGAACGATGAATGAATGAGTACATGAATGAGCAAGTATTATCACTATTGTCCCATTTCATGGGTGAGGAAACTGGGGCTCAGAGACTTACCCCATCTCACAGGGCTATGTGGCTCTCTTCTAACCACCACTCGGCGCCCTTTGCTTTGATCTAGGAAGCTGGTGACTGATCATGACTCAGGGAGCAAATAGACCTGATTTCAGGAGAACAGCCCTAGCCCAAAGGATAGTAGTTCTTATTGCCACCAAATGCTGAGCACCGTGCTAGGTGCTTGATGTGCATGGCATCACTTAATCCCACCTCAATTCATCTCAGAAAAGGAAACTGAGGCACGGGGAGGTCAAGTGCCTTTGTAACATTGTGGCAGAGCAGGACGGCCAGCCCGAGACCATAAACCCCCAAAGTCATCGAGCCACAGTGGATGCTGCCTCCTCTCTCCGTCGCCTGCTCCCTCCTTTGTCCTTTCTCTGCTCCCGCCTTGTGACCCGCAGGCTTGTGTCAGATCATTTGAGACTGAAGAAAGCCTTTGAGTTTAAATGCAGCTAGAAATCTTAGGATCTCTGAAAGCAAAAGAGAACAAGCGCTTTGAGAATCGCCCACCTGTAATTGGCACAGCCTGGTCACAGCTCTCTCAATTTGTAACGAAGCGGAAATCCTGTTGAAGTCCCTGGAAGGCTGTCCCTGCATAACGAGGACAGGATCCAGCCCTGGGCAGTTCTGGCCGCTTTCAAAGCTGCAGCCCAGAGCCAGTTTTAATGATCACGGAAGGAACTTCTAAGAGAGTTGTAAAAGGAGGACGGGATAATTGCACTAGAAATATATGCCACCACTACAATGGCCCGCTGGCCCCGGGCTCTTCAGGGGACATGGCCTTTGAGGTCAGCTCCTCTAGCACCTGCTCTGATTCTCTCTGACTCTCTGCTCCAAGATAATTATAAAAGATAGTATAATTCCCCCCACCATCATCACCACCACCACCACCACCACCACCATCTCACAGACTTTACCTCTCATCCCCATGAAGCTTCCCAAGAAAATGATTCGTAGTGACCGAGTTTAATGAAAATACCATGAGTTTGGGAGTAGAAAGCTCTACCATGCTCCTCACCAGCTGTGTAACCTTAAAAAAGTTACCTAGCCTCTCTGGGACCCATTTTCTCAGCTGGATAAACAATATCAAGTGACACCTCCCTGATGGTCTACCTACAACCTACAATGCTGGCAAAAGTGCCTGACACAGGGCAGGTGTGCTAAGGAAGAGAACTGTGAGCTTTTGCTTAGTGTTACTGTCTAGCTTTAGTCTCCAGAAATTCATCCATACTTCTACGACAAAAGTATTCATATCTAAGTGCTCCTGTGTCCTCCCTCCTCTCCTCTCCCACCTTCCTGCATCCTCTACCTGCTAAGAGGATGTTCCCTTTGTATATTCAACTTCCCTGGCCCCACCCCCCAGGGAGACTTCTGTCTTTGTGAGATTTCTGTGCTTTGTATCTGAGAGAGTAGTTATGTTAAACACCACTGGATCCCTGACGTCTGTAGTCACCTTCCACCTCTTTTCTGTCCACTAGGAATGTAAACTCCATGATGAGTTTTAGTCTTCATCTGTTTTGTTCACAGCCATATCCTGACACCTACTATAATCCGAGCACATAGATATCTGCTAGCATCAATGGATATTTCATAAATAAATGAAAGAAAGATGAATGAATCCCCACCAGTGGTTCTCAGCCAGGAGTGATGTTGCCCCTTTCCCCAGGGGATTTTTGGTCCTACCAGATGTCCCTATTTCCACTCTCGTCCACTGAAATCCACTCTCCCTGGAGCAGCCACAGTAATGGTTGAGAAATCAAGTCCGTTTCCTACTAAAAACCTTTCCAAACACATGGCTTCCAAGTGCCCTCTGAAGAAAATCCAAACTCTTTAGTGTTACAGAGCCCTACATGATCCAGCCTCCACCTGCTTCTCAGTCCTCCACTCCTGCCAGCTCCCTCCTCACTCACTGAGCTCCATCCACAGTGACATTCTATATCTCTAAATTGGTGGTTCTCAAAGTGTGGTCCTTGATCCAAGTTAGACAAGCACATTTTTCAGCCCCACCCTGGACAGACTGAACAGAAACTCCTGGGAGGTGATTCTGATGTGTGCTCAAGTTTGAGACCCAATTACCTAACAGAGAGATTCAGCCCTACCTCTGGACCTTTGCACTTGCTCTTGCTTTTCTCTTTGTCTAGAATATTCTTCTTCCATATCTTCATGTTATTAAATCTTTATCATTCAAGTATCACCTCAGTTGATAGTTCCTCACATAAGTCTTCCCTAGACAATCTAGCATTGTCCCCTGATTCAAGTTAATATCACATTACTTCATTACAGGCAGTATTTTATTAGATTATAATAGTCATTTATTTGTATTTATTTTCTCTCTCCTCTTCTACAATGTAAGTTTCATTAGAGAGCAGGGACACTGTCTGTATTGTTCATTGCTCTATCCTGGGTATTCAGAGCAGTGCTTGTCAAAATATTTATTAAAGGAATAAATAAATGGAAAATGTAGTTAATGAGGAGCAGAAGAGAAACAAAAGAGAGTATCAATTTATATTATAATGAGAAGTAAGGGCAGGATAAGAAAGAAAAAATAATCAAACTAAGGTATTTAAGAATTTTGGCTTTACCCAGCCAGCATGGCTCAGTAGTTGAAGTCACGGTTAGATTCCCAGTCAGGGCACATGACCTGGTTGTGGGTTCTATTCTCCATGTGGGGAGTGCAGAGGCAGCCAGTCAATGATTCTCTCTCATCGTTGATGTTTCTATCTCTCTCGCCCTCCCTTCTGCTCTGAAATCCATAAAAAAATAATAAATAAGTTTAAAAAAATAATTTGGGCTTTGGAGAGGTGAAAGAAGTGAGGAGTTGAGAAGGATAAAAAAGAGTTTTGAGATGTGTTTCCGAGGGTGCTACAAGACACACAGTAAAAACTAAACCCCCTCAGAGCCTTGGTCACACTTTATTGAGTGTGACCTCATGCAGAGTGATATGGGGCCATGGGAACTTCCTGTATTCATTCAATACACATAGAGGTCCCTCTAAAGCCACGTCCTGGGAAGAACACAGAAGAATTAGACACCAATCTTGTCTTTAAGTAGCTTAAAGTGTAACATGGGAGCTAAGACATGCACAGAGGTAATCATGTAAAAAGGTGGACAATGCTAAGAAAGGAAGAATATTTGTCGGTTCCCTCCTCTGTGAAGCATCGCCTAGGATGGTGCTTTACATAAAGTACATCATGTGATACCCACAGACGCTCTGTCAGTAAGTATCCCCATTTTACAGATAATAAAAATAGCATTTGTTGAGCATCTGGTCTTTTTTAAGTTAAATGCTTTCTAAAATGTGTCACTGAATTCTTATAACATTCTTAGGAGGTATTTATATCAGAATCCCCTTTGTACAGATGAGATTAAGCCCCAGAGAGCTGAGAAGATTTGTATAGATGATAGAGCACCTCTGCCCAAAAGGAAAAAAGAAATAAAAACCTAAGGAACCCTATTCTCCCTGGATGCTTTCCAGAGGCCATTTTCAGCTTTGCATAGGGATTGCCAACCAGCATGGCTATCTGACCATGCAATGACTTAACTCCTGAGATGGTGAGCTCTCTGTTGCCATATGCATTCAGATGGAAGCCAGACCACCATTTGTCTGGGCCAGTGGTTGGCAAACACATTAATTAGTCAACAGAGCGGCAAACCGGGGCTCACAAGCCACATGTGGCCCACGAGCCGCGGTTTGCCGACCACTGGTCTGGGCTAATGTAGTGATTTCTTGGAGAGAGGGATATTAAACTGATGACTTCTATGCTTCAGGACATAGATCCCATGATTCTATTCTTAGCTTCACGGCTTTGGAACAGTTCTCTCTCTAGATCTCTCTCATTTTCATGTCACTGGATTCCAGACCTCGCATTCAAAGGTTCTCAGTTGTAAAGGGCAGATAGGGAGGCCGGGGCCACTGAGCTCTGGCCAGGTGTTTGGCAACCCTCAGTGAAGGTCCTGTTCAAGCCAAGAGATCTGGGAGCCTTGAAACTGTACTTCCTTCCCAGTTTTGCCTGCAGCTATCCACAAGCAAACCCATATTGTGAAAAATTCCAGGCAGCAAAATACTGGTTTAATGAAAAAGTCTTTTGGAGCTATTCCCACAGCTACCTTGGGAACCTGTACTTCCCCACACACCACCTCCATTCCCACACCATCATCCTCCCCGCCCCTCAAAAGCCTCATTTGATTAGAATTCCAATTATAATCCAGCAATCTCCGGTCCCTGGAATTCCTTTATCCCAGGGCAAGAGTGATTGGACTTTCTCCTTCTGAGCCTCAGCTGCCTCTCCACTTCATCAGCATGCTGGGCTCTGGGCCCACTGTCCCTGAGTAGGGATTGAAAAGATGCCACAGAGCTTTATGAAATCATATGCATGATCTTTAAGGATGCTTTCTGCTGGGGACGGAGAGTTTTTATTTTGCAATAAATCACTTCAGATAACAATTGTACAGCCTGTTAACGTCCTGAGATAGAATTTAGGATTCTGGGGAATTGCTCCTTCTTCCTCACTTGGTCCTTTCTTTTGCCTTCCCCCACCCATCCTCTTCTAGAGGACCCATGAAAGGAGGTGGAATGTGAGGGATCTGAACTGATTACCTAATGCCCACAATTTCCCCACGGTACTTCGCTTTGTATCCTGGAAGCACTTTATTCATCATGTCATATGATCCTCATGAAGAGGCTGCAAATAAGGTGAGCAAGTATTACTGGTCCCATTTTCCAGATGAGGACATTGAGGCTCTTAGAGCCAGTATTCACAGACATTTCTTCTGATTCCAAGTCAAAGGCCCTTTCCAACACAATCCAATATCCCGCTAGTTACTGTATGAATTCATTTCTATTCCTAAGTTCAGAAGGGGACCCATGTTGGGAGGGCTGACCTCCTTAAGTGAGAGGCCAAGAATTAAAAAGTAATTGTCTTAGAAGTAAGGCCAAGAGGTATATGAAAACATGCTCAAAGTCACTAATCATCTGAGAGATGCAAATCAAAACGACAATGCGGTACCATCTCACACCTGTCAGAATGGCTATCATCAACAAATCAACAAATAACAAGTGCTGGCAAGGATGCAGAGAAAAAGGAACCCTTGTGCACTGCTGGTGGGAATACAGACTGGTGCAGCCACTCTGGAGAACAGTATGGAGTTTCCTCAAAAAAATAAAAATGGAACTCCCATTTGACCCAGTGATCCCACTTCTAGGAACATATCCCAAGAAACTAGAAACACCAATCAGAAATGATATATGCACCCCTATGTTCATATCAGCACAATTCACCATAGCTAAGATTTAGAAACAGCCTAAGTGCCCATCAGCAGATGAGTGGATTAAAAAACTGTGGTACATCTACAAAATGGAATACTATGCTGCAGTAAAAAAGAAGGAGTTCTTACCCTTTACAACAGCATGGATGGAACTGGAGAGCATTATGCTAAGTGAAATAAGCCAGTCAGAGAAAACCAAATATCCATGATCTCACTCATTTATGGAATATAATGAACAACATAAACTGATGAACAAAAATAGATTCAGAGACAGCGAAACATCGATCATACCATCAAACCTCAGAGGGAAGGTAGGAGAGGGTGGGGGTAAGGGGGAGAGATCAATGAAATGACTTGTATGCATGCATATAAGCCTAACCAATGGATACCAACACCAGGGGGGTGAGGGCATGAGTTGGGGGATAGAGGGGGTAATGGAGGAATAAGGACACATATGTAACACCTTAATCAATAAAGAAAATTTTTTAAAAAGTAATTGTCTTGTGATAATGGAGGACTGTTCTCCTTCCTTTTTTTAATTAATTTCTTTATTGATTAAGGTATCACATATTTGTCCTCATCCCCCCCATTCCCATCCCAGTCCCCTCCCCACGCATGCCCCCACCCCCTGTTGTCCGTGATCACTGGTTAGGCTTATATGCATGCATACAAGTCCTTTCGTTGATCTCTCTCCCTTACCCCCAACCTCCCCTACCTTCCCTCTGAGGTTTGACAGTCTGATAGATGCTTCCCTGTCTCCGGTCTGTTTTTGTTCATCAGTTTATGTTGTTCATTGTTTCCCCTAGATGAGTGAGATCATGTGATACTAGAAATACACTTATAAGAACCGAAAATGAGACAAGCAATAATGGTTATGCTGAGAGGCAAATGAATCAGTCTGTAGTGAGTTTCTTTCCAGACCAACAGTTCTTTTGAGTCCCAATTTCAATGTCAAACAGTTCCTTATGTGTACATGTCAGCAATGATAGTTCAGTTCTGGATGTTGGCCAAATGGTGGTAATGCTGGTCCAACCCTCTCTGGTTTGGTCCTGGGCAACCTGCCGCGACGCACAGTTGCTGACTGCTAGTATGGCGAGGCGTCATCAGTGTCTTCCATCTCTGGACTGTTTCTCTTCTGTCTTCATGGCTGGAGCACTCCTGTCAATTCCTCTCTGTTGCAGGAATCCACATGGTCTTGGAGGTGTTTTCTGAAAATGTACAAACATATTCAAGACCAAAAGTTAATAAAGGAATCTTTTCTATAAATTTTACTTGGGATCCTTTTTCATTTTTTGCCAAACGATTTTCTTTGGCTTGTTTTGACACCATGTGTGTTTTTCTTGGGTGTCTTGCTGTTAGCATTACAAATGAAAGTTAATTTTCTAAAATAAAAATTTTCTAGATGTAATTTACTTATAGGATATTTTTCCTTACATGATATTCTTCTCTTATCCCCTTTTTTTTAATTTAAATATTAGGAGGCTTTTGGAAATTTTATAATGTAGTCTTGATAGCTTTTAAATTTTAATTTTTTGCACTAAAATATGACTGCTTTAGGTTCATTACATGTTATGCAATTTTACCATGAGATGAACTACCAATAAAAATTTTAGTTAACACTTAAGGAACAGCTTTTTGTCCAGTACCATTAATTTTTCTAGAATATTTGCTTATTTCACTTAGCCAATTTAAATTAGTCTGAGAACTTGACTACTATTTTCCTGTCAAATTTAATACTCTAACAACAATCTTAGTTTACCCTGTAAATATTAGTGGAAAGGATTATTTGCCTTCTTGAGTAGGCTCTGAGCATTCCTGGTGCTAGGTTGGATTTAGATATCAAAAACCCACTTCTCCACACCATGGGTACAAGACAACTCAAACAAGTCTTGTTGCAGTGAGAGGGCAGCTGCTGTCGGCCAAGTCTCTGTCTGTTACCTGGGTCCTGATTTGAGCTGGGCATGGGAAGCGAAGCAACTGTTCGCCTTCCTAATCCCACAGCCACCAACCAGTAAATTGAGATGGTAAACCTATTAGCCAAACACTTGTGACCTGTAAGCCACCTTATGTGCTCTTTTGCCTAAAGGGAAAAATTGCAGAGTTCAAAGAAAACTTGGAGACTATCTAATCCTACACTCTAAACTACGCAATTATGTGCTCTACACTACACTATATCCCTCAGGCCTCTGCTTGAATAACTCCAGGCATGGGGATCTCATTACCCTTTCTTGTTCCATTCATTCTTCCATTTTCTTGCCTTCTTTCATCTAAACAGCAGATATTTTCTGGACATGCATGGTGTTAAGCCTGTGAATACAATCCTGGATATCACATATTCAAATAGTAGTGGTTAGGAGAAAGTTCTAAAGGCAGACTGCCTGGGTTCAAATTCCAGCTCTATTACTTACTTGCTATATAGCCTTGGGCAATTACTTAACTTCTCCTTGGCTCAATTTCCCTGTGTATAAAATGAAGACAAGAATACTTACTACCAACCTGACACATTGTGAGCACTGAATACACAGGAACTAGTAACATGGATAAGGAAATGGGCATCTACAGTACAGTGAAGTATGTGTGAGAAAGCTGTGGGGGCATCTAATCCATTGAGGTGTGTGGCCAGGAAAGGCAGTGACCTCTAAGTGAAACGTTACAACCAACAGTTGTCCAAGCAAAGAAAGAGAAGACTATTTCAGGAAGAAGCAATGCAACAGCAGATACTGTCCTGTATAGATAGGAAGCCTAGACTGTTCAGAGAATGGTAAGCGTTCAGTGTACCTGGAGCAGAGAGGACATGACAGGGATGTGAGCTAGCCATTTACGTTTCAGAGAGCGCCATGATGGGAAGATCCTTTCTATGCCTGATGTCTGGCATGGCACTTACAGACTTCTGCAGTTTGGCCCCAACTTGCTTTTGCAATTTTATAAATTCTGTACTATTCACAAGTCTATCAAGAAGTACACCTTTATGCATCTAGGTATTTGCTTATGCTGTTTCCCTTCCCAGGAATGTTACCTATAGTGGACATTTGGGGTTCAGATTTTCTCAGGACTTCATGCCATCTTTTACTAATAACCCCTCTTTCTTATGGGACTCATGCGATGTGATTCAGGTGGACTCACCCTAATCTAACCTCACCTCTAAACTATGTCCCACAAAGAATTGCACACTCTCTGGACATAGTGATGGTTTCAAGGATAGACGTACTAAATAAGCCAAGCCATCCAGAGCCCTCCTTCCCTTGGTGATGCTCAACTGGGAAGATATGTATTTATAGCGGCCTCTTAAAAGGAATCATTCTGAGGAATAATGCCAACTAGGGAAAAGCAGAGCCTAAGGATGGCAAGAGAGGCAGAGGCAAGATACTATCATTTGAGCCTCTAAGTGAAGACCTGCCTAGAACCAGCCATACTCCTGGTCTTCCCAGTTGTATAAGCCCATACCTTCTCTCTTTTTTCTTAAACTCCTTTGAAAAGGTTTTTGTCACTTCCAAAGAAAAAGGGTTCTGACCAAGTCACTTTCTGACCCCTTTGTCACCTGCTATAGCTTGGCACAGTTACCAACTCTTCTCACGAAGCACTCAGGTGTGCGGCAGCCAACTGGCATTTATCACATCCCACCTTCCATATTAGAACTGGTATTACATCCTATTTTGCATCTGAGAGGAAAACTCCTCATAGGCAGGCAGCCTTCTACCCCCAGGGCATGTATTATAGTATCCACTATGAAGCAGATGCTCAATGAATGCTTGTGTGGAAAAAGAAAAGGAATATGAAAGAAGAACATTGGACATGGTCTAATATTTCTAAACGGGTATCCTTGGAAAATACACCCATTTACCATAAACTCTGTTTCTACACTGCTTCACTTCATATATAAAATAGGGATAATATTGATTAGTGTTGTTTAAGGATGGACTAAAAGAATGCATGTTACATATTCATAATTGCCAAAACTTGGAAGCAACCAAGATGTCCTTTAGTAGGTGAATGAACCGTGATATACCCAGGCAATGGAATATCATTCAGTACCAAAATAAATGAGATATCAAGCCATGAAAAGACATGGGTGACACTTAAATGCATGTTACTAAGTGAAAAAAAAGTCAATCTGAAAAGGCCACATACTGTATGATTCCAACTATATGACATTCTGGAAAGGGTAAGGCTATGGAGACACAAAAATATCAGTGATTTTAACAACAAGGGGTGGGAAAGGGAGAGAAAAAAGCAGAGCACAGAGGGTTTCTCAGGCAGTAAAAATGCTCCACATTGTTCTACAATAATAGTTGTATATCATTATACGTTTGCCCAAACCCATAAATGTATAACACCAAGAGTGAACCCTAAGGTAAACTGTGATATTTGGGTGGTTATGATGTGTCAATGTTGGTTCATCCTTTGTTTTAAAAAAAATGCCATTTTGGTGAGTAATGTCGATAATGAGAGAGTCTGGGGGCAGGGATATATGGGAAATCACTGTACCTTCCTCTCAGTTGTGTTGTAAATTTGAAACTGCTCTAAAAAATAAAGCTGTAAAAATAAAAAAATGTTAAATGCTATTCAAACATTTTTTTAAAAAGAGTGTATGCTTGGTAAAATGTAGAGAAACCTTAAGTAAGATAAAGCTTCTCTCCCCAATGCTAGTCAAAAAGTAAAGGTGGGGAAAAGAAGTAATGGATTCTGAGTTCACAACATCTCTGAGACTAATGATTTATGTGACAAGTCAGTTATCCTTTCTGGACCTCAGTTTACTCATTTAATAAATGAGGAGAGGATTATGTGAGTTTTGGGGGGATGTTCTATGTTTCTATGATGTGATAACATCATTCCTAATAGCTTAGCAGTTGGCATATCAAAATCTCCCCCAGGTCAATGGAGGCAAGATGTTAGTACAGGCGTCTGAAGATGAGCAGGGTGCCCCCTTGTCATCCTTTCCTGACAGTATAATCTCTTAATTGAGGGATTAAATTTGACAGGCACCATGCTAGGTAATTATCACCCATTATCTCATTATTCTTAAACATAACTCTATGGGGTCGGATCTATTCTCTCCTTTCTATAAACAGAGAAACTGAGGCACCGAAACATTAAGTAATTTGTCTGAGCCTGACAGCTAATAAGTGGCAATGCTGTCATTCAAACCTGGGCAGACTGTTTCCAAAGCCCATGTTCTTAACCACTGCACAGCACTGCCGCCCTGTAATTCCAGCTGTGTCCCTTGACAAAGGGAGAGAGAGAGAGAGAGAGAGAGAGAGAGAGCACTTTGTGTCTGCTCTGAGGGCCTCTGCAATCCTAACCATGCCAACAGTCCATGGTTCTGGGCGCCTGTGTTCAGTGGGTATGGCATGCTGCTAATGGAAGAAAATGTAATTATAGAGCATAATTACAGTGTATCGCATTCTGTAATTACACTGACGGTATTTAATATGGAACATATTCTGAAGCTAAATGGAATGGAAACAACCCCCAAACAGAATAGAGCCAAAGCTGCTAAGAACCTGTCTCTTGACATTATGGAATCTTAGGGCCTCTACATCACATTCCCCATCTTAATGGAAAATACCATCATCCATCCAATGACCCATACCCAGACTTGATGCTCTCCAGCCTCATCCCCAAATCCCATAGACATTACCTCTCAAATCTTCCCCTTCCCCTCCAACTCCACTGCTTCCATTTTTACAACTTTCCAACTGGTCTTTTGGCTTCTCAAGATACCCTATAGGTCACCGTCCACTTTGTAGGCAAGAAAATCAACCCAGGATGCAAATCTGACCGTGGCACTTCCTTGATTAAAACTTTTCAGCAGCTGCTTATTGCTGAGCTCACGCACCTTTGCTCGGCACACTGAGCCTTGGTGACCTGGCCTCACCTCCAGATGCCTGCCCCACACCCCTCTACTCCAGCCATTCTGAACTGCCCATGCAGATTCTGGACTCTCATTTCTTCCCATGTTTGTGCATGTTATCCTCTGCCTGGAGTCCTTTCCTTTCTCATCTTCCCTAATTCATCTTCCTCTAAAAAGTCTCCCTGACCCTGCAACTGAGCTGAGTAGCCCTGATATGTGTTCCTTCAGCATCTTCTAGCAGAAGACTTACCCCACTTTTTCCTAATTGTCTGTTTTCTTTTGTCTCCCCATTGAAACTAGGAGCACTTGTGCACAAGAACTGTGTCTAGTCTTGATTTTGTTTTCATTTCTATATCCTTAATGCCTAGAATGATGTCTGGCATAGAATAAGTGTTCCATGTCTCATGAATGAATGACATATTCAAAGAACCATGTACAAACAGAAATGTTGTATTTCTGTGATGAACTATATATAGAATTACAAGTCACAAATTGAGAAAACTTTTAGATTTTCCTTTCCTTTTAACTATGAATAAAGAGGGCACCAAAGAAGTGAAGAAACTTAACCAAGGTTGCACAGCAAGTATGACAAGTCTAGGAAGGAAAAGAGTTCTTTCAAGTTCAAGTTTAGCACTATTCCATAGTAAAAGATTTACCTACTTATAGCCAAAGATCTAGGCTATGGTAAAGAGGTGTCTGAAAGATGTAAAATGTTAACAGCAGAAAATATTAGGGTAAACAATTAGTGTCAAGATTGTGTGAGTTGTAGTACTTGGCATCACCTTTATGCTTTTCCTTACTTAGGTTTCAGTAAAGAAAAGAAATCCATTTCCCACTTCAGTCCAGGCTCCACTGGGCTTTCTGACAGTCTCTGGCTCCCTTCAGGTACATGCATATGGTGAGGAAGAGACAAAAATGAAGGAATCAGATGCAGAAATCATCTCTCTATCTCATCTGAAAAGATGACTGCTTTCAGGAATTTGTTTCTTTAGAATCCTAAATAACTACTTGCATTTGTGAAATACCCAGAGACCAAAAAATTCAAGAACTAAATTTGCACCACACTGGGCTCTCTCTTCCTCCCCACCTGTTCATTAATTTAATCACCCAGCAATTATGAGTTGAGTACCAACTGTGTGCCAGGCACTAGGATCACAGCAGCGAGCAAAACAGAATTCCTGCCCTCACTGAGTCTCCGTTTCAGAGGCTGAGTTGCCTGCTGATAAAGCACCTGCCAGGGCAGCCAGGTAGCCTGGATCCTAATCTCAGCTCTGCCATGAACTGCTTGTTGAATTTGGGCAAGTCGCTAGGCTTCTTAATCTATTAAATGGGGGTATAATTAGACCCCTCTCCTAGTTTTATTTTGAGGGGGAAAATGAGGCAGCACAAATAAAGTGCTTAGAACTGTGCGTGGTGCATCGGCCTCTCTGACACTCTGTGTTCCACCAGTGTGCCCTCAGAGAGAGGCAGAATGCTTGGCAGCAAGGAGTCAGTGAGGAGATGGTCCCACCCTCTTGCTTACAGATAGGGAAATGGCGTCTCGAGAAGACAGTGTGCACCAGGTCCCACGGCACATTGGTGTCAGAGCCTCAGTGGTACTTTGATCCAAAGCCATCCCTCTGTGGGTGAGCTGAGAGCTCTGGCCTGGCACTGCTGGTCACACAGACCCAGGTCAAGCTCTGTACCTCACTGAGCCAAGCTGTTACCAGGGCAGTTTATATCATCTCATTGTTCCACCTGGAGATGGGTATGATAATGCTGCTGTGGCTGCTGATGATGATGGGGATCTCAGTATTAAAATAATAGTACTAAGTTCTCCCCTCATGGTTGGGAGGCTTTAATAAGATACCTGGTGTGATAAAGATGAAGTGCCTGTGAAGGTCTGTGCTGTCCTGCTCTATAGCCACTAACTGCAGGTGGCCATAGCACTTGAAAGGTGGCTGGAGTGACTGAAGAACTAAATCTTTCAATGTAGTTCAATTGCATCTAAGTTTTAAAATGAATACTCAAATCAGTTATTGGCAAACTTCCAAGTACTCATAACTCAGGAATGTGAATCTACTTTTTTCAACTGTCTATTTTATGAAATCTTAATACAGATAAAGTGTTAATGATGAAAATTTAGTATCCAAATTAAAATGTAAAAGGATAAAATACATTCAGGATTTCAAAGACTTATAAGTATCACAATTTTTATACTGGTTATATATTGGCGTGATAATTTTTTGGATATATTAAGTTAAATAAAATTTATTTTCAAAATAAATTTCATCTGTTTCTTTGCACTTGTTTAATGTAAATTTTCAATTAGTTCACATGCTGTGCCATACTAAAGGACCACACGCATGCAAGGGCTAGCTTCCTTCCTCTCCTTGCTTTCTGGCGGTTCCTAAGGGTGTTGGCTGGGAAGGTAAACCATTTAGTGACAACCAGTGACAATCAGGCCTGCTTATGTTAACAACAAAGTAAGGGGAAGGGGGGCTATGAACAGGCTCTGGGGGAAAGCTGAAGTGGCAGACCCAGGGCAGACATAGGGAGCAGGATGCAAAGGTGGTCCCTGCCTCCTGGATCCAGATATCAAACTATTCCTTTTTGTTGTTGTTAATCCTCACCTGAGGCTATTTTTCTATTGATTTTTAGAGTGAGTGTAAGAGAAGGAAAGAGACAGAGAGAAACAGCAATGTGTCTGATGTGAGAGAGACACATCGACTGGTTGCCTCCCGCACACGCCCCAACCAGGGCCAGGGATCAAGCCTGCAACCGAGGTACATGCCCTTGACCAGAATTGATCCCAGGACCCTTCAGTCCCGTGAGCCAAAGCTCTATATACTGACCAAAACTGACTAGGGCGGTATTGAACTATATCAATCTCTGTGTCACACGCTCCAGATTCCGGGGAAAGAGAATCTAATTGCCTAAGTTTCACTTGCCAGCCCGTTGCCTGGGGGTGGTTAGGGGAAGGAAGGGTACTTCCATAGACAGATCCACTAAGATAGTACCTAGTGCAGAAGGCTCAGTTCACCAGAGGAAAGTCAGGGTGCTGGAGCTAGAGGGGAAAAATGGATCCTGGGCAGGCACAAGCCACAGGTGCCACTTAGCACAGAAGCCTGGCTGCAGGTAGATCCAAGGATATGTAATAGGAATGGAGTTTCTGTTCTGACACTGAATCGCTGGGGCCTTGGATGACTTAACTCTGCCTCTTCAGGCCTCCATGTCCTCCATCAGAAAATGGGGAAGAATGCATGTGCTGGATTCCCTCCACTATAAAACTGTCACAACTGCATCAATTCCTGCTCATCTCAAGGCTGACTCTGTACCCTCTCAGAAGGGGAAGACTCAGTTCTGGCTGCAGCCCACCCTCCCATCCCACCCCACTCTCCTCCCCCACCTCCATCTCCTGCATGGCACTGCAATTCTGCCACTCTCTCCTGAGTACCGGAGACCCTCTGCCACTTCCCTGCTCTCCTACCCTCCCTAATAGCTTTGCTGCAAAATAAAAAGAAGTAAGATCTGGCAGAGAAAGCCCTTTAGTCTAATTGATCAGGAATTGCTAATTCAGCAAAACTAAAGTCTCGAGAAGAGAACTGAATTCCTTGTGTGATCTCTGTTGTTAAAAAGGGAGGGATGGCTTAGAGCTTTATACAAACCCATTAAATCAGCTTATTCGTCAACAGCTTCCTCCTCTGCTTGCAAAAGTGCTGCTTCAGTAGAGAGACCAGCAACAAAAAGGACCCCAGAGAACTGGGTTTGAATCTCACTTATGCATGCATGCATTCATTCATTTATTCAACACAATGTAGGGAGACAGAAATGATTAAGACCTAGTCTTTGTCATCCAGGAGCTCACAGTCTCCTAGAGATTGATAGGTGAGCAGATAACCACACAACAATAAAACAGAGGCAAGAGCAGATCATCAGCCCTAGTTGGTTTGGTTCAGTGGATAGAGTGTCGGACTGCAGACTGAAGGGTTCCAGTTTCAATTCCAGTCAAGGGCACATGCCTGGGTTGTGGGCTCGATCCCCAGTAGGGGCCATGCAGAAGACAGCCAATCAATAATTCTCTCTCATCATTGATGTTTCTATCTCTCTCTCCCTCTTCCTTCCTCTTTGAAATCAATAAAAATATATTTTAAAAAATAAATAAAAGCACTCCCTGAGTGACATACCTAGATGGCTTTACTATCTAAACCCTGATTAATATCCCAGGTGAGTTATTTCACTAGTAGAATGAAGCCAGTAAATGACCTCAAAGACATCTACTTTTAACATTCAAGTAATTTTTGGTCACACAATTTCAGAGTTGGTCATACCTACCTCTTCTTGTAGACTTACGTCTGGCTTCACCTTCGCCCTTCTCCTGTTTCCACATCCATACCTGTCTCTTCTCCTCTCCTGTGACTTGGAACAACAAACTCACTACCCTAGTATACCACACAACTTCCTGGTGGCGCCCTGTTCCATGCCCCATTTCTATTGCATTTACCCTAATCCCTGAAAGAAAGCCAGAAACCTCTCTCTTTCAAGAGCTACAAGTTAAGATGCCATGATATGAACTCTTACTTCCGACTCACAATCCCTTGTCACACCTAACATATCCAGTCAGGCCAATCATTCAGATTCCAAAGACACTGACATTGCTCTCCTCCATTTGCAAGCAAAGCAATAATGCTCTAATTATGTGTCTATTATCGTCATCATCATAATGCACCCACATGATGATGGCAGAAAGGCTAGGTTAATATATTCATTAGGAACAAGCACAAACAACATGACATTAATACTACTAATAACACCTAATTGGGCTTAATTACAATGTGATGCCTAATATATTGTGATGAATTTATTCTCTAAGTATTTACATATTTGTAGTTAAGTAATTAGCATTCCACCCATACATAACTCCTCAAAAGTCCACTCAAGCTCTGGAGCTGAAAGGAGACTAGACACACCAGCCTAATTGAAAGGTCCTAGAAAAAATAATGCTCCTAATTTGTGCAGAAATATATATGTCACATCTTCCTTAAAGGCAGTGAGAATGGGTCCCAATGGGAAGGTATTGATGGGGAATGGTGGCAAGAGAGAGGTTTGCTCCTCTCAACTTCAAGAGCCTGACGGAGATGAGGAACTTTCATGCTGGGGCATTGCTGTGCTTGTCAGACCACAGAGAGCTCTGTGATCCACCCTGAGTGACAGACTTAAAAGGGGACAGTCACACACTGGGGAAGGGTGCTCCCGGTAAAGGAGCACACACAGAGGTGCAGCTCAGCATGTTTAACTCACAGAGAAGAGCCCCTGAGATAGGAGAGCTGTCGTCCCAGATGGGAAGGGCCGTCATGGGCGGCAGGAACAGACCGTGAAGTGGACAGTAGCATAGACCTTGAAGTCAAGGAGCAGTATCTGAATTCCATTTACTACCCACATTACCTTGGGCCAAATACAGTGTCTCTAGGCCTCCATCTCCTCTTTGAATTATGTTAATTTTATCTTTTAAAAAAGAAGATTGTGCCTGAGATCTGGGATTACGGAATCCTCAGCCTATCTGCCTCATGGAACAAAGTTTCAGCAGCCCAGGCACTAGGACCAGACTTCACTGCTTACCTATTCTCACCCCCTGACAAATGGTGATGTGGGCAAGTCGTTGGATCTCTGTAAGCCTCACATTTCTCACCTATACAATGATGATGGCTATCATACCTAACACACAGGTTGTCCTGTGTGAACTGAATGAATGAAATAATTCATGTAAAGTGCTTGGAGCGCATAGCACATAGTAAGCACTTAATGATAGCTGTTGTTATTATTACTGTGGCACCTCTTTTGTTCAAGGTTCAGCTTTAGAGGAAAATATCCACCCTAGCAAGTTGAAGCAGAAATGGAATTCATTACAATGATTAAATATCCAAGCGGGTTATTGAGTGCTGAGGACAAACTCAAGATTGAATTTTCAGGGGAATAAAACTCCCAAAGCCATGCCATAGGTCCCTCTTCTACCACCAGGAAGCCACCAGCTTCTGGTCCTTCATTTCCTGCTTATGTTGCATTCTGCCTACATCATCAGAGTTGTCAGTCTCAATGGAAGAGGCCTTTAAATCTCTCGTTTGGGGGAAATAGATCTTATTTGACACGATACAGAACCTATGCCCAGCAGCCCAATGACACAGCCCTTGTGCTTCATTATTGAACAAGTCGTGGCACTTACTGAGCAGCGCTGCTAAACCTCCACAGTCCAACATCATTACATTTCCGCAGACTCCACGGAAGAAAGTTAAAAGGAGGCTGAGCAGTCCAAAGTGGAATGGCTGCCTATTACTGGGATTCTTTGTGTTCTCTTGTGCCTGCACCCTATCTAACTCTCCTACACACACATTGAGATCCTCTACAAAACTGGGAAAAGGATGCTCTGAGATAAACACACAATCTTTACCACTAGATTTATTGCCTGAATCACATCGCTTCTGTTTAAATAATCTAGAGGCAAACCTGGAGTAATTTCTGTTTTCTAGCTGGACCCTGACTTATGATAGAGAGAGCAAGACTGGAGATAAAGAGACCAGTTAGGAGCTGGGCAATTGTCCTGAGAGGAAAGGAGGGAGGTGCAAAACTAAGATAGCAGCAGTGGGGATGAAGATGAGAGAACAGGAGTCAAGAAGCATTTTAGAAATAGAATAGTAGGACTTGGTGAACAGTCTAATATTAAACATGAAGAAAAAAGGATCCTGGGTGATGAGACCTAAACCTCTGGCCTGTGGAGCACAACAAAGATGATGATGTCCCTCAGAGGCAGGGTGTGGTTGGTGAATAGAGTTGGGAAGGGGTTTTATTTTTTTGTTGTATCTTTTTTCTTTATTGATTAAAGTATTACATATGTATCCTTATATCCCCATTGCCCCCCACACCCCGACTCATGCCCTCACCCCCCTGGTGTCAGTGTCCATTGGTTAGGCTTATATGCATGCATACAAGTCCTTTGGTGGATCTCTCCCCCTTACCCCTACTCTCCCCTACCATCCCTCTGAGGTTTGATGGTCTGATCAATGCTTCTCTGTCTCTGGATCTGTTTTTGTTCATCAGTATATGTTGCTCATTATATTCCACAAATGAGTGAGGTCATGTGATATTTATCTTTCGCTAACTGGCTTATTTCGCTGAGCATAATGCTCTCCAGTTCCATCCATGCTGTTTGTTGCAAAGGGTAAGATTTCCTTCTTTTGTACCACAGCATAGTATTCCATTGTGTAGATGTACCACAGTTTTTTAATCCACTCATCTGCTGATGGGCACTTAGGCTGTTTCCAAATCTTAGCTATGGCAAATTGTGCTGCTATGAACATAGGGGTGCCTTTCTAATTGGTGTTTCTAGTTTCTTGGGATATGTTCCTAGAAGTGGGATCACTGGGTCAAATGGGAGTTCCATTTTTAGTTTTTTAAGGAAACTCCATATTGTTCTCCAGAGTGGCTGCACCAGTCTGCATTTTCACCAGCAGTACACGAGAGTTCCTTTTTCTCTGCATCCTCACCAGCACTTGTCATTTGTTGATTTGTTGATGATAGCCATTCTGACAGGTGTGAGATGGTACCTCATTGTCATTTTGATTTGCATCTCTCAGATGATTAGTGACTTTGAGCATGTTTTCATATGTCTCTTGGCCTTCCTTATGTCCTCTTTCAAAAAGTATCTATTTAGGTTCATTGCCCATTTTTTGATTGGGTTGTTTATCTTCCTTTTGTTAAGTTGTATGAGTTCCCTGTAAATGTTAGAGATTAAACCCTTATCGGTGATAACATTGGCAAATATGTTCTCCCATGCAGTGGACTTTCTTATTGTTTTGTTGATGGTTTCTTTGGCTGTGCAAAAACTTTCTATTTTGATGTAGTCCCATTTGTTTATTTTCTCTTTAGTTTCCATTGCCCTAGGAGCTGTATCGGTGAAGATATTGCTTCAGCATATGTCTGAGATTTTTCTGCCTGTGGATTCCTCTAATATTTTTATGGTTTCCCATCTTATGTTTAAGTCCTTTATCCATTTTGAGTTTATTTTTGTGTATGGTGTAAGTTGGTGGTCTAGTTTCATTTTTTTGCATGTATCTGTCCAATTTTCCCCACACCATTTATTAAAGAAACTTTCTTGATTCCATTGTATGTTCTTACCACCTTTGTCAAATATTAATTGAGCATAGTGGTTTGGGTCAATATCTGGGTCCTCTATTCTATTCCATTGGTCTATATGTCTGTTCTTGTGCCAATACCAGGCAGTTTTCAGAACAGTGGTTTTGTAATACAGCTTGATATCTGGTATTGAGATCATTCCTACTTCGTTCTTCTTTCTCATGAGCTATTCAGGGTCTTTTTTTATTCCAGATGAATTTTCTAAGTCTGTGAAATATGCCGTTGGTATTTTAATAGGCAGTGCATTGAATCTATAGATTGCTTTGGGTAGTATGGACATTTTAATGATGTTGATTCTACCAATCCATGAACACGGTATGTGATTCCTTCTGTTTATGTCTTCCTCTATCTCTTTTTTCAGTGTCCTGTAGTTTTCCGAGTACAGGTCTTTTACCTCCTTAGTTAAGTTTATTCCTAGGTATCTTAATTTTTTTTTGGTGCAATGATAAATGGGATTTCTTTTTAGTCACTCTGTCTGTACGTTCACTATTGGTGTATAAAAATGCCATAGATTTCTTTATTTTATTTATTTTTTGTGTGTGTGGGTGGGTGTCTTAAGTACTTTATTTATTTATTTATTTATTTATTTATTTATTTATTTTTAATTTTTTTAAATAAATCTTTATTGTTCAGATTATTACAGGTGTTCCTCTTTTATTTTTCCCCATAGCTCCCCTCCACCTGATTCCCCACCCCACCCCATGCCCTTACCCCCCGCCACTGTCTTCATCCATAGGAGTAAGATTTTTGTCCAATCTCTTCCCGCACCCCTCACACCTGCTTCCCCTGAGAATCGTCAGTCCACCCCCTTTCTATGTCCCTGATTCTATTATATTCACCAGTCCATTCTGTTCTTCAGATTTTTCATTCACTTGATTTTTAGATTCACTTGTTGGTAGGTATGTATTTGATGTCATTTTGTTGTTCATAATTTTTATCTTTACCTTTTTCTTCTTCTTCCTCTTCTTAAAGGATACCCTTCAGCATTTCATGTAATCCTGGTTTGGTGGTGATGAACTGCTTTAGCTTTTTCTTGTCTGTGAAGCTCTTTATCTGACCTTCAACTCTGAATGATAGCTTTGCTGGGTAGAGTAATCTTGGTTGTAGGTTCTTGCTGTTCATCACTTTGAATATTTCTTGCCACTCCCTTCTGGCCTGCATAGTTTCTGTTGAGAAATCAGCTGACAGTCGTATGGGTACTCCCTTGTAGGTAATTAACTGTTTTTCTCTTGCTGCTTTTAATATTCTCTCTTTGTCTTTTGCCCTTGGCATTTTAATGATGATGTGTCTTGGTGTGGTCCTCTTTGGATTCCTCTTGTATGGGGTTCTGTGCGCTTCCTGGACTTGTAAGTCTATTTCTTTCACCAGGTAGGGAAAGTTTTCTGTCATTATTCTTCTAATAGGTTTTCAATATTTTGCTCTCTCCGTTCTTCTGGCACCCCAAAAATTCGGATGTTGGTTCGCTTGAAGTTGTCCCAGAGGCTCCTTACACTATCTTCATATTTTTGGATTCTTTTTTCTTTTTGTTTTTCTGGTTGGATGTTTTTTGTTTCGACATATTTCAGATCTTTGGTTTGATTCTTGGGGTACGTTGATCTACAATTGAGTTTCTGTATATTCTTTATTTTAAACAGTGTATGCTTCATTTCTGACTGGTCCTTTACCATTTTTTTTTTTTGGCATTCTCATTAAGGTCCTTGAAGGTCTCACTAAGCTCCTCAGAAGTATCATCAAGTTTCTCAGCGGTTTTTAGAAGATTCTTGAGTAACCTTATACATGTGGTTCTGAACTCTATGTCATCCAGTAGTTTGCTTTCCTCCGTTTCTTTCATTCATGACATGTTTCTTTGTTTCTGCATTTTGGCTGCTTCCCTGTGTTGATGGAGTGGCTTTGTGTGGTAGGTGACCTATAGGGGGCAGTAGCTCAGCCTCCTCAATCACCTGATGTTAATGCCTTTGTGGGCTGAGTGCAAAGTCTTGGTGTAGTTAAGCCTTAATTTCTGTTGGTACGCTGGGAGGAATTGACCTCCAGGGCAATTAGCTGTGAGCACTCCCTGTGTCTATAATGGAAGAACTGCTGCACTGAAGACATGCTTATGGGGCAGGACTTGTTTCAGTGGGGCTTTGGTGCTCACTGAGTCTGCCTCTTGAATGTGTCACTTATGGATGTGCGGAGTTGAAATCTGGTGTCTCACACTGACCACTAGGTACACTAGCTTCTGGATCTCCAATGTGGTGCAGGTCAGCTACTGTCTGAGGCCACTCAGCAGGAGTTACAGTGAGAGCTGCAGTTTTCTCCTCTTTGCTTGGGGTTTGGAGGTTTTGGAACTGTCTGACCTGGGCTGCAAGTTTGCTAGGTTAAGCTGCGATAGGGCAGGGCTTTCTTATGCTAACTCAGCTGCTTGGAGCTTGGGTGGGTTTGTAGGTTGTGCAGGGCGGGGCCTCAGGGTGTCACTAGGTTAGGGCGTGGCAAACAGCAATGGCTGCTAGTTAGCTGGCTCTGCGTCCCCGTCAGTATCCGCGAGTCCCGTGCCCCAGTGCAGTAAACAATTATTCCTGCACGCAGCTCTGCAAGCAAGCCACCCTCACTGGCAGACAGTCCAGCTTCTCCCCGTAGGAGTTTGGGTCCCCCGCATCTCCCCAGAGACTGGATTTCAGAGTAATCAGGGGCTTGTCTCCCTTTGGGTTGAAAAAAGCAACACGCCCAGTCGCCCACAGCCAGCCCGGATCACGCGCCTCCATACCTCAGCTTTTCAGCGCTCGTGCACGTCTCAATGCTCTTTTCTCTTTCCTTCTAGTTGTAGAACTTCCACTCAGCCAGCTTTCCCGTGGTTCTGGGTGATAGACTTTTTGTCTTTTAGTTGCAGTTTAAGTTGTTGTGGGAGGCAGCAGTTTAGGTGTTTACCTACGCCGCCATCTTGGATTCTCCACTGCCATAGATTTCTTGGTGTTAATTTTGTATCCTGCTACATTGCCGAATTCATTTATTAAGTCTAATAGTTTTTTGATGGAGTCTTTAGGGTTTTCTATGTACAGTATCATGTCATATGAGAATAAGGACAGTTTTACATCTTCTTTTCCAATTTGGATACCTTTTATTTCTTCTTCTTGTTTAATTGCTATGGCTAGCACTTCCAGAACTACGTTGAACAGGAGTGGTGAAAGTGGGCATCCCTGTCTGATTCCTGTTTTTAGGTGAAATGGTTTTAGTTTTTGCCCATTGAGTATGATATTGGCTGTAGGTTTGTCATATAAGGCTTTTATTATGTTGAGGTATTATCCCTCTATTCCCATTTTGTTGAGACTTTTTATCAAGAAAGGGTGTTGGATTTTGTCAAATGCTTTTTCTGCAATTGATATGATTCTGTGATTTTTATCTCTCAATTTGTTTATGTGATGTATCATGTTTATTGATTTGCGGATATTGTATCATCCTTGCATCCCGGGATAAATCCTACTTGGTCATGGTGTATGATCTTTCTGATGTAATGTTGGATCCAATTAGCTAGAATTTTGTTGAGAATTTTGGCATCTATGTTCATGAGGGATATTGGCCTGTAATTCTCTTTCATTCTGTTGTCTTTATCTGGTTTTGGTATTAGGGTGATGCTGGCTTCATAGAATGAGCTTGGAAGTGTTCCTTCCTCTTGAATTTTTTTGAATAGTCTTAGTAGGATAGGTTTTACTTCTTCCTTGAATGTTTGATAAAACTCCCCTGTGAAGCTGTCTGGCACTGGGCTTTTGTCCGCTGCTTCAATTTCCTCCATAGTTATCAGCCTATTGTGATTTTTAGATTCTTCCTGATTGAGTTTTGGAAGGTTGTATTTTTCTAGGAATATGTCCATTTCCTCCAAGTTGTCTAGTTTGTTGGAATAGAGCTTTTCATAGTATTTTTTCATAATCCTTTGTATTTCTGTGAGTCTGTTGTTATTTCTCCTCTTTTATTTCTGATTTTGGGTCCTCTCTCTTTGCTTCTTAGTGAGCCTGGCTAGAGGTTCACCAATCTTGTTTATCCTTTCAAAGAACCAGCTCTTGGTTTCATTGATCTTTTGTATTTTTTTGTTTGTTTGTTTCTATGTCATTTATTTCTGCTATGATCTTTATTATCTCTTTCCTTCTGCTCACTCTGGACTTTTCATGTCACTCTTTTTCTAATTCTTTAAGTTGTAGAGTTAGATGATTTATTAGCATTTTTTCTTGTTTTTTGAGGTAGGCCTGTAGACCTATAAATATCCCTCTCAGGACTACTTTCACTGTGTCCCATAGATTTTGGAATGTTGTGTTTTCATTGTGATGCATTTCCAGAATGTTTTTAATTTCTTCTTTGATCTCTTTGGTAACCCAATCATTATTTAATAGCATGCTATTCAGCTTCCATGTGTTTTAATTTGTTTGATTGTTTTTATTATAGTTGATTTCTAATATTATGCAATTGTGGTCTGAGAAGATGCTTGATATGATTTCAATCTTGAATTTGGAGAGACTTTGCCTGTGACCCAATATGTGGTCTATCTCTGAAAATGTCCCATATGCACTTAAGAAGAACATATATTCTGTAGCTTTGGGGTGAAATGTTCTGAAGATGTCAATTAATTCCATCTGATCTAGTGAGTCATTTAGGATTGATGTTTCTTTGCTGATTTTTTGTCTACAGGATTTATCCAGTGATGTCAATGGGGTATTAAAGTCCCCTACTATGATTGCATTGTTGTCGATCTCTCCCTTGATATCTTCCAGGAGTTTTTTTATGTATTTGGGTGCTCTTGCTTTGGGTGCATATATATTTACCAGGGTTATATCCTCTTTTTGTATTGATCCCTTTAGTATTATGAAGTGGCCTTCCTTATCTATTATTATGGCCTTCACTTTGAGGTCTATTTTGTCAGATATAAGTATTGCCACCCCAGCTTTTTTTTTTTTTTTTTCATTTCCATTTGCCTGGAAGATATTTTTCCATCCCTTCACTTTCAGTCCAGGTGAGTCCCTTGTTCTGAGGTGGGTCTTTTGTAGACAGAATATATATGAGTCATGTTTTTTCATCCATTCAGCCATTTAATGTCTTTTTATTGGAGCATTTAGTACATTTACATTTAAAGTTATTATTGATAGATACTTGTTTGTAGCCATTTTTATTTTTTGTGACTGTGTTCCTTTTTGCCTTTTTATTTCTTCTTTTTAGACCAGTCCCTTTAGCATTTCTTGCATTGCTGGCTTGGTAATGATAAACTCCCTTAGCCTTTTTTTGTCTATGAAGCTCCTTATTTCCCCTTCAATTTTGAATGATAGCCTTGCTAGATAGAGTATTCTTGGGTTCAGTCCCTTGCTTTGCATCACGTTGTAAATTTCCTTCCATTCCTTTCTGGCCTGATGTGTTTCTGTTGAGAAATCATTTGATAATCTAATGGAAGTTCCCTTGTATGTAACTTTCTGTCTCTCTCTTGCAGCCTTTAAGATTCTCTCTTTGTCCTGAACGTTTGCCATCATAATTACAAGGTGTCTTGGCATGGGTCTTTTGGGGTTCATCTTGTTTGGGACTCTCTATGCTTGTGTGACTTTTTTCTTCCCCACATCAGGGAAGTTTTCTGACATTATTTCTTCAAGTATGTTTTCTTCCTGTTGTTCTGGCATCCCTATTAGTCATATGTTGTTTTGTTTCATGTTGTCCCAAAACTCCCTTAGGCTCTCCTCTTGTCTTTTAATTTTTTTTCCAGTTTCAGTTCAGTTTGGATGTGTTTTGCTCCCCTGTCTTCTAATTCACTAATTCGGTCCTTTGCTTCTCCTAGTCTACTGTTGAAAATTTCCATGGTGTTTTTTATTGCAGCTATATCACTCTTTATTTATTCTTGATTCTTACATAAGTTTTTGACTTTTTCATTCATCCAATTTATGAACTGTATAGCCCTTAGTCTGAATTCTTTTTCTGACATATTGCATGCCTCCATTTCACTTAGCTGCTTTTCTGGTGAGTCCTCCTTTCCTTTGGGTGTTTTTTTGTCTCCCCATTTTTGCTCTGGGTGGTGGGAGGGGGAGGTTTAGTCAGATATCTCATAGATGTAAAGTATATGGCTCTGAAATAAAAGCCTGTAATTTTGTATCCTAGAACCTCTTTCTGATGGGAAGAGCAGCAACCCCTCCCCATTTTCAGATCATAATGGAAGCTGACGTGTTTGTCTTAAGATTCTACTCACCTGAGGAGAGATAGGCCCTGGTACCAAGGCAAGCAAACCTGAATTCTTCCCCAGGACTTTCCAACAAGGGCAATGGAGCCTCTTTTCTTCCTTTTTATAAAGATTGTGAGCCTAGAGATGTGAGTGGCCAGAAAATCATGAAGAAGCCAGTCTAAGAGAATGCAACCAACAGAAAATGCAAAACATCACCAAGTACAGTACAGACATCCATCATGTAGGTGGTTGTGAGGGCAAAGGGAGATGAGCTACTAAAACGTCTAGCACTGTGCATGGCACCTGGTGGTTACTCAATAAGCCATCTTGACTGAGGGTGCAAACTGTGAGCTCTGAATGGGCAAAGAAGGGACCAGCTGAAAGGAGATAGCGTTTGGGTTGGGTTTGAAGATGGGTTGGATTCAAACCTGGAGAGAGCTGATTTTTAGGAATTCTTTGGCTCCTGAAGTGCCCCAGGCCATGGCAACAGCTGTCTGGAGGGAACCAGCTTGCACTGCCCCCCTGCGAGGCCATCTTCCCTAGAGGGGGCTTTGAAAAGGAAGCCCGCCTGCCACACTCAGGCTACAGCCTCGACCTCGCTGGGCCCGAGAGTGACAAGAATGAAGCCCATAATTATTAACCTTGCCACTTGTTTCTGTAGTTTATTGTGACAAGACAATGCAATAAGGAGGGAGGTAATCAAAAAGCAATTTTGTAGCAGTAAGCTTAAAGTGACAAACCTTGCTTTTCCTAAATAAATCACCATTATTCCCATATGGTTCAGGACTGACAACTTGGGTTTCCTTAGTAACCGAGTGCTTAGGTAGACCTGTGGCCCAGGGTTAGTGAGAGCAGCAGCATCTGGAGAGAAACTAGTTGCCAAGTCTTTTCCAGAGCCCCCCTCATCCCTTCCAGGTGAGCTTGGTTGTCATTAGCATTCCGACGTGAATGTTCTCCCTTTGCACTATTCCCTGGGGATCCCTGAGGTCTGTGACACATAGTCATTTGTCATTTTGCAGCATCATTAATTTTGTTTTCAAGAGCCATTTGCTTTGCCAGGGAGTGGGTTTGAGAACCCCAGCATTCATATCGCAGCACGGCCTTTGAGGTTTACAAGGTAATGCTCATGAACTGAATTCCAAAAATGCACCCCCTAAAAAAGGTTTCTCTGTAAATTGCAGTTCTAAAAGAGATAGCTAAGGGCTAGTGCTGGTGATGGGAGGGAAGACAAAATAATAAAGACTAGGGAAGCAATGGCTCTCAGAAAAGAAATGTTCTGTGGCAGAAATAATGTATAGGGTGGGCAAAAGTAGGGTTATAGTCGTTTGTATGGAAAATAATACAATAATTAGTAAATAATAATACAAGAGTAAACTCTGGGTTCTGTGTGCCCACAACTATAAACCTACCTTTGCCCCACCCTATATTCTAAATTGACCTTTGTTTGAAAATATCTGGGTTTACAAGTGTTTCTAAATATATCCTTTGTAAGGATTAGACAGCTATTGTTTTTTAAGTTTGCTCCTTTCTTCCTCTGGCCCTCTTTTCTTCCTTCTTCCCTTCCTGTTTTCCTCTCTTCTTTAACACATTATTTGAGTACCTGCCTGGTCCAAGCAATGGGCTCTGCACACAGAGGCTACACAATTCAGCTCTCATGGCCTGACAGCCTGGCTGGGAGATGGATGTGTGGACAGATGAGTGATACCTCCAGGCTAGGAGCCCAGAGGTGAGTGTGACCTTCCTGGCCTGCAAGAGGTGATATTTGAGCACAGTCCCAAAGGACAAGTGGGATTTGACATGTGGGGCTGTGAGCCAAAGGCCCAAGGAGCTGTGTGAGGTTGAGCAGGGCCTGAGCATAGAATCCTTAGTGGTTCTGGATAGATGATTTGGCATGGTGTGGAAGGGCCTACACTACACACTCGGAGCCCTGCCATGCCAAGAATGCCTCCTCCAGGCTAAGCAGGGATTTGTCCTCTGATTCCCAGGCTCTGCCTGCATGCCCTGCCCTCCACACACACACACTTCCCCCTTGTGCTTTGCAGGACTGCCTCACTGGCACCCTACACTCTTGCTTTAAACCTCTCTTCCTTGGGGATGGCAGTCTCCCAAAAATACACCATCTAAACTTCCTGCAATTGTTCTTCATGACCTTTAACCAAAAATAATTTCTTTAATTTTACACTTATTTTTCAGTTTACTTGTTATATCTGTCTTCTCTCCTGTACTCTTAAGTGCCTTGAAATCAGAGGAAACTGTTTTGATTCATGACTGTTCCCCCTGAACCTGATAAACTGCTCTTTTCATAAAGCTGATACAGGTTGGATGGATGGATGGATGGATGGATGGATGGATGGATGGATGAATGGATGGATGAATGAATGGAGTTAAGGCTCAGTTTAGAAATCACTTCTCTCACCAGTCCTCCCTCAAAGTCTGGAACAGGCATCCCTTCCCGTGAGTGCTTCCCAGCACCTGTGCTTACCTGATGGCAGGACTTACTAATAACACAAAACTGAAAGCATTTGCCTGCCTGCTCTCCTCCTACCCCTGCCCCAAGAAGAGCTCCCTGCAGGCAGGGAACTTGTCGGTCTCTCCCCAATCCCCCCAGTCCAGTGCCAGCACAAATGTTGTTTGTTGCATGGACACTGTGCCTCCAAACACGAGCACTTCCTGGGTAGTAGGAGGAAGCTGGGAACTTTCTGTGAGCTCTAAATTGCCACATACCCCCCACCACATGGGAGCAGTGCCACCTGCTTGGTGGCTCCCACCCCCTTCCTATTGATGACATCAGGAAAGCAGGGCTGGCCCCTCCTGCTGGCTGCCAGCTGGCCTCAGCATCCTCTGCTTCCCAGGAGCTCCTTTGCAAACTGACTGGTAACCCGAGACCATTGCCTGTGCTCCTGCCATGGATAATGAGGTTGTGGGCTGTGTGAGAAAGCAGAGCTTGAGCAGCCAAGAGGGGCCTCCCACATACCCGCCTTCCTCATTCATACTCAGGGCACCCGCCAGACTGGAAGGCTCTTCTCAGGAAGGTGCAGGATTATACATTTGGCATGTATGGGTGCCCCAACTGCTCCTTATAACAAGTTTCTGATGAATAAACAGGAGGGCGGGCAAGGCGGGTCAGGAGTGTGGGAAAGGGGAGTGTGGTGAGTTTGTGATTTTAAATAGGTGGAGAAGTGACATTTGAAATGAGATTGCAAGGAAGTAAGGGTGTTAACCACATGAATAGCTGGTGGAAGAACATTCTAGGCATAAAGGCGAGCCAAGGATTCATGTCTTTGAGTCCATGCATTTCATCACTTGGGACCCCTTGCTGGTTGACTTCAGATTGGGTTCGTCCAATGGGAGACTGGTGAGTAGGAGAGAGTGGTGAGGATTTCTTTTCTCCTCTGCTTTCTCCCTGTTTTCTTTCCCCACATCTGGCAATGACTGCATCCTCCTCCTCCAGCATTTCAGTCTTCATGGAGCCCTGGGAGAATTTTTCTTCTTCTGGTTCTAACCTTTCTGTCTCAGTCCCTATGACTGGATCATCCTTTCCTTATGCACTAAATTCTATCATTCCATCCTCAGCAAATTTCCCTTCTTTCTTCACTCTTTATGCTGTCGCTGACCTGGTTTTACTCATGGTTTTAGCTACCGCTCATTTTGTACATTAATAAATACCGCAGCTATAGATCTGTGATGTGGCAAACCATGTGCTCTGCTGCTCTCTGGACATCTCCACTGGATGCCCCACAGACTCCTCCAGTCATTGTGTCCGACAGTGAACCAAATTTCCGCTTTGACAAAGCCCTAGGAGTGGGTGAGGTCATTCCCAGAGGCCTATTTTCCTTCGCTCATTATCCCTTCTGCCTGGAATTTTTTTCTACCTCACCCCTTATCCTCTCCCTTCCTCCCTGTTAACCTTCTTCCGTCTCCTTTTCTGGCACCATTCCTGGGTGTCTGCTGCCTCTGGCCTGTGTCCTGTCAGTGGGTGGAGAGTCTTTGTTATTTATGCCTCAGGCCAAACTAAGTTAATCTGTTCCATAATTTATAGGACAGCCAACCTTAGTATGTCTGAGCTACTGAACAAATATCCGTGGGAATTTAGATTTGGTCCCTGACAAGCGCAGGATCTGCATTTCTGTGGCCTGGGCAGGGCCACCCAGGGAAGAGGACCAAACTGCTGCCTCAGCTTCTCGAACTAGTATGGTCTTCCTCCCTGGAGTAGAAGTCATCCCCAACCCCAGCCTGTTTAACTGAGGTCCTGACACTCTGCCCAGCCCTCACCTGCCCAGTGGTGGAAAACACACAAATTTTAGAATCCATCTGGCCAGGATTTGAAGCCAAATCTTCATTTTGACTGTGTGATCTCAGGCAAATCACTTCTCTTCTCTGAGCATAAAAGATGAGGGTAATAATACCTGCCCAACCTCCTTCATTAAAAAAAATGCATGGATTATACTGAGTACCAAGAAATTTACTGGCATTATCTCATGTAATCCTCACATCCAATCATCGGCTAGTTATACCTAAGGCACACCCACTGGAGTTAAGGATGGGAAAGTGAAGGAAGATAAGGAAATATTATCCTTTATCTTTATAGGATTCTGCACCAATGGGAGAGAATGGGAACCATCCCCCAACAGAGCTGCCAGCTTCACCCAAGATTCCCAATGGAACAATCAAAAGTTCTGGCCACCATATTCTTAATCCATCAAAACTTATCCTTCAGTCTCTTAGCTCTTCAGTATCATTCACCATGTCTCATTCCCATGTCACAAAGTATCTTCTTAATGGTCTCACCTTAGCACATAGATCATATCAGAAACAGAATTTAGAAAGACAAGCAATTAATATCAACCCCTTTTAGTAAAGGTCCAGAAACTCAAAAAAAGAAAAAGAGGAATAAAAGAAATAATTAAGTATGTTTTATTCATCTACTGAATAATCAAATGACACCACCTATAATAATAAAAGTTTAATAAGCTAATTAGACTGGACGTCCTTCCGGACGAAGCCAGGACTGCAAGGGAAGCCTGGGCCCCGGGTGCCAGAGGGAAGCTGGTGCCAGCAGCCAGGGGAAAGAAGGCCTGCTCTTACAGGAATTTCATGCATTGGGCCTCTAGTTGTAACATATGACTCTAAAACCACCCGTTGGTTATAGAGTATTTAAAGAAAGAAAAGCAATGCCTGTGATGTTGTTGTGGAGCAAATGCGAGTGAACAACCACTGGAGTCCAGACCAAATTAAAATTTGGGGAGCCTTTATTAGCCGGCTGGTAACTGTTCTGCCTTTCTCCACGCAGGGAGTCCAGAGATCAGCCCCGACCCTTTGTGCAGGACCACTTTTAAGCACATTTACTACATCCTGTTTTTGCAGAGCAAGCAACCCAAGACAAAACAGTTTTTCCCAAGCAATGTCAGGGTCATGCCATTGATGACCATGTTATTTACAGGGTCATCCTGTTCTTCAGAAAGCTGACAGTGTTCTATGTTCTATCTTGCAAGGCTATTTTGTGAGGTACAGCTAGGATTCAAGGCTGAGTCGACTAGAAGGAAGCATGCTCAAAAATTTCTACTCTCTAACAATGTCCACATTTTTTTGTTCCTGGTTGAATGGTCCTACACTCCCCCAACAACCCCCAAGTTAGAGCACAGAGAGCCTCTGAATAGCTCCCTTTCCTTCACCCCCGTACCTTACCAGGTACTAGTTTATACTGATCTATGACCTGAACTTTCTCTTCTGTTCATATTGTCTGTCACTGAGACCTCTATAACAAAGTAAGGGAGGGAAGGGTAAAGAAAAAAATGAAAGGAAGAAAGGGAGGGAGGGAGGGAGGGAGGGAGGGAGGGAGGGAGGGAGGGAGGGAGGGAGGGACAGGGAAGGGAGGGAGAAATGGAGAAAAGGAGGCAAGCAGGTCTGACATGAGGATTTACTTCACATCCCCCAGAATGGCATAGAACAGTGGTCGGCAAACTGCGGCTCACAAGCCACATGCGGCTCGCGAGCCGCTGTTTGCTGCTCTGTTGACTAATGAGTTTGCCAACCACTGGAATATGGGGCTTAATCACAAGGAACAACAACAGCCTGTAATTATTGGAATAGAGAGTCTAGGTCATTTGCATATTAGGGATACACACACACACACACACACACACACACACACACACACACACATACACTGGAGGCCCAATGCACAAAATTCATGCAAGAGTAGGCCTTCCTTCCCCCAGCTGCCAGCACTGGCTTCCCTCCAGCACCTAAGACCCGGGCTTCCCTCGCAGCCCCAGCTTCACCAGGAAGGTCATCCAGGAGGATGCCCAGAAGGATGTCCTGTCTAATTAGCATATTAATATTACCCTTTTATTACATATATGTGTGTGTGTGTATATATGTATAATGTATATATGACCCTAATATGCAAATGGATCAAATGGCAGAACAACCGAACAACCGATTGCTATGATGTGTGCTGACCACCAGGGAGCATGCACGGAACATGGTGGGCATCGGCCATGGCAGGATGGTGGAGCAGGTGAACAAGGGCACCAGACCAATGCAGGGCATCAGTCACTGTCTTCAGGGCAAGCCTCTGGTGGTTACTGAAAATTCTTTGCTCCTGCGCGCCACAGTCCCACCCAGAGCTCACACCCACTGCCAGTGCCAGAGTCACTGCTCGCACCCATTGCTGGCACCTGGCGCCGATCCCAATCACTCAGCACTGTCAGCTCCTGAGGGGCGATCAGGGCAGCAGCTGCCACTCGCATCTACTGATGGCGCTGGACCCAATTACTCTGTGGGGCTGCTGGCAGAGGGGGCCATGGTGGGAGGGGCCGGGTGGGGGAACCGAGGATGGGCCGAGACCCACCCCTGTGCACACCGCAGCCTCACAGCCCACAGTTTCTTTCAGGGTGCACGAATTTGTGCACTGGGGCCCTACTTTGTAAATATTTGTAGAAGATATACCATAATACAAGACAGAAATGTTGTATCCCAGCCCCTCCCCCACATGTCCTTTGAAGAGTAGCACCACCCCTTGGAGTCATGTGATTCTGGGGGAACCTATCAGTACAAGCCCAGCTTTCTATTGAGCTGGATGACCAAGGCCTGGCCAATCACAGCAGCCCATCCCTACGTCCTCCGTGGTGATGTTCTAGGGCTGGGCATGTGACTCCCACAGGTCAATTGGGTTTTTTTCCAATTAGCTATGAGGATGTGAACCTGGAGTTTTCAGTGGCCACATTCCTGCCATGTCAGCAGTGTCAGAAAAGGGGGCCAAGCAGAAAGAAGCAAAGTTTAGAAAAGGTGAGAGAAGAGCCTGGCTGTGTGGTGGTGTTAGGCCCAAGCCCTGAGGCCCAGGTGGTTGCAGTCAGTGTGTTTTTCCAAGCCCTGAGGCTCAGGTAGTTTCAGTCAGTGTGTTTTTCCTTTCTTGATTCACACCCACACCCTTTCCAGCTGCAGAAGCCATTCCACTGTGCCTTTTTTATGCTTCAGCTACTTTGACGTGTTTTTCCATCATTTGAAAATGTCAAGGTTCTGCCTAACACATAGGGACCAATTACATAGGTAATTAATTACAATTTGTTATCAAGGAAAGAAAATATAGTATGTGTTGAGAACAAACAATTGGCAGGCCTACCCCAGTCTTGAGGGTCAGACTGATTCTCTGAAGAATGGCATTTAGCTGTGGTCTAAAGGATGAGAGGAGTTAGCCAGAGGAAATAGGGGAGCGAGGGTTCTGGGCAGTGGAGCATCAGCTATGAGGGACCTTGGGTGGGAAGGAGAGAGCTGGGAGCATTCAGGACACCAAACAAGGCCAGTAGAATGGACACTTTTGGCCCACCTCGCCCTCATGCTCTGGAATCCCTTATTTCTTTTGTTATTGTTGTTAATCCTCACCCAAGGATATTTTTCCATTGATTTGTAGGGAGAATAGAAGAGAGAGGGAAAGACAGAGAGAAGCATCAATGTGAGAAACACATCGATTGGTTGCCTCCTGCAGGAGCCCCAACCAAGGCCTGAGCCAGGGAGGAGCCTGCAACCAAGGTATGTGCCCTTGATCGGAATCAAACCCGGAACCCTTGGGTCCACAGGCCGACGCTCTGTCCACTAAGCCAAACTGGCTAGGGCATGGGATCCCTTCTGTTTCTGTGTGATCTGCTGCCAGCAGCTTTCCTTATACCTATGGCCTTGACAGGCTGGAGACACCTCACCTGTATGGAGAGCCAGCAGTGCCTGTGAGTCTGTGTCCTCCTCAGCACAGAGTCAATAATTGACTGGTATGAAGAATCAAAGCTGGACCCCCTCTGAGGTATAATGCAGCCCAGAGCTTCCTGTGGGATCAGGAATAGTCTGGAACTGTACCTGAAGTCGCACTCTTACTCTGCTTCCTCCTGTCCACTACCCTGCTTCTCCTACTTCCTAAGGGGTTCCTGGAGAAGAAACCACCTGAATTTGATTCCTTTGGCTCAACAACTGTTTTGGGATTACCTGACTAAACCAGCCAGTATGTCTGAAACAGAGAGAGGTAGGGGTGGGTTAGGGAGGGGAAGTGGCAGGGGATGGAGATAAGGGTCAAGGCATAGGTTTTTAATGGGTTCTGTAGAGGATCCTGGTGTATATCGAGAGAGCAATGGGATACCACTGAGACCTTTAAGTAGCAGAGAAGCCCTTCCCCATTCACCCACTCAATGTTGTAGACCCAAACTTTTCAACATCTCTCAGCCTTTTCATAGCTCATTTGTAGGTGTTGGCCCAGGAAAGGTCTCTCTTATCTTCTCTTCTCAGTTAACGTTGATGTGTCCCCGATGTGTCCTACAAAACTCACTTCAAGTATTCCTCCTTCAGGAAGCCTTCCCTGACTTCCTCCAATGACCATCCCTCCCCAGGGCTGGACTAGATGCTGCTTCTCATGTTCCCCCAGCATCTTCTTACTACTTTTATCAGTTAGCTCCCTTCAACAAATCAACATTTATTGGGGGAACCTGCTCAAACATTTTATCACAGGTTGGGCAAGGAATCAAAAAAATGCATGACCTCAAACCTAGATTCTGAGCTTAATGAGAGCAAAAATTGTCTACACCTTTTTCTTTAGAGTCTGACTCACTTAGTAACAACTGGCAACGCCTACTTGCTCACTATGTGATAGGCCACTGTCCCACAGGCTATTTTGTTTATGACAGTCCTGGGAGGAAGGTATGTGTTATCCCAGTTTTACAAATAAGACAACTGAGGCACAGAGAGACTAAATAATTTGCCCAAGATTATTAAGTGACAGAGTAGGATTCAAACTCTGGTAATATTGACTCTAGGCCCTTGATTCTTAATGTAGTTGAGGCCAACATATAGCGCAGACACTGAAAAGGACTGAGTGAGATCATTATTATTACTATCATTGAAGATCCCTGCATATCTAGTCTCATTTTGGTCTCCTCTTTCCCCAGTGGGTACCTCCAGTCATGCTGATCCACTCTTCATCTCCTTCCTGCTGTTGCTCACGCTCCTAACAGTCCTTGAAAGCTTCTGTCGCTCTAGCATGACCTCACCATGGAACAATTACTGAGATGAGAGTCTCGCTTATCTCTCTGTGGTAACAGGTGAGATCCTTGTCTTCCTGACAAGATTTTAGGGAGGACTAGACACCTTGATGAAATTTGGGAACACCCGAGAGGCCCGTCAACCACATTTACAGTCCTCTCGGCAGCAGGAAAGGGCAAAGCGTAATTCCTGGGAAGGTTTCCAAGATGCTTCCAGTTGAAATCCAAAGACCATGAGAGCCATAGACAGACTCACACCCTAGGGTTGCTCTGGGCCCAGCCACCCTGCCTTGCTCACAGCCTCTGTTTCTGTGCTTATTTATCCAGCACTCACTATAAAGAAGCCTATTCTGTGCAGGGAACCAGGCTAGATGCTGAGCTTACAGACATACCTAAGGGAAGGTCACAGGCTTTAAGGAGCTTGATGCCCAGAGGCATTTTTATACACTAGGGCCATGGTCAGCAAACTGCAGCTCCCGAGCCACATGTGGCTCTTTGGCCCCTTGAGTCTGGCTCTTCCACAAAATACCATGGCCTGGGCAAGACTATTTTGAAGAAGTGGCGTTAGAAGAAGTTTAAGTTTAAAAAATTTGGCTCTCAAAAGAAATTTCAATCGTTGTACTGTTGATATTTGGCTCTGTTGACTAATGAGTTTGCCGACCACTGCACTAGGGCAAGTGTTCTAATGGCAGAAGTGGGAGCACAAGAGGAAGGACACTTGACCTTGACCCAGATTGGGAGTATCAGGAAAAACTTCCTGGCAGAGGCAAAAATGGGGGGAACTTTAAAGATACATTTGTGTTTGGATCTTGACATATTCCTTATTAAGCTGCATAACTTTGGGAAAATTATCTAACCTCTCTAAGCTTGGATTATCTTATTTGTATAATGGGAGTAATCGTGTACAGCATGGAGAGGTACTGATATAAGTATTTAACAGCCATATAGCTAATATTTGCTGAATTCTCACTGAGTCAGACACTGTCCTTTTCATTTTTAGCTCATTTAACCAAAAAATTCTTGTTACAACTCTTTGATATAGAAACTATCATTAACACCATTTGGATGAACAAACCAGAGGCAGATCCTGAAACAAGGATTTGAATGTAAATAGTTTATGGAGAGATGCAAAGAACATGGGCAACAGCAGCGACATATGCATGATGAAGCCAGCTACTATGGTGGGTAAGTAGTGCTTACTCCTACAGAAAACTTTGAAAAAGAGTGCAAAACACATGCCCAGGAATTATCCAGGCCAAGAGACCAGGAGGCTGGGCATTCATAACCCACATCTGTCAGTCATTGGTCCAAGGCTACCTCCAGGAAACTGGGCCTGTAATTCACACCTACAAAGTGGGCTCTGGAGGCCCAAGAATAGCCCTTCAACAAAGATGCAGGTGCTGACCAGGAACAGCAGAACTCGAATTGGTGGCAATCATAAGGGGATCTGAGGGAATAGGCACCTAGAACTGGTCACGTCTGTAGAAGTCTCAGTGGTTAAGAAACTTACTCAAGGTCACCTAGCTACTATGTGATGAAACCAGGATTTGAACCCAGGCAACCTGGCTCTAGAGCCCATTCTATGAATCCCACACTAAACTGTCTCCCCTACCTTGCTGGTCATATAAAGTGTAGCTCCGTGGTGGCTATCACTGTCATCATGATTCTTGTTCTTTGGTCCCACAGGTAGAGGTTAAATCCAAGGGCAGGTAGTCAAGTCATCAATTTGACCTTATGCTGTATTAGAAAGATCGAGCTTGGAAATCAGAGATCCTTAGTTCAAGCCCAACTCAGCTAGACAGACCATATCCCCTCTATGGCCCTGATTGTCTCATTTGTAAAAGGAGGTGTCAACTCAGATGATCTATAAGAAAGTCTCCCTGCCTGACATTCTTCACTTTTCCACTTAGGTGCATGGTGCCTTTCTGGTAAGCCTGGGTCAGTGAGAGTCTCTGGCTTGACCGTTTCCACCCCTTCAGACAGCAAGCTCCTGATTAACTAGGACTGATGGTAATTTATGTATTTACAATATCCTCCTTTTTGGGAACAAGAGAAAATTAAATTGTTCACTGGAGTCGGTAACAGATGGTTGGCTACATCTTCTTCTGACTGGACCCCCCAGAGAGAGTAATCAAGGGCACCTGTCACATGAAAAGACCAAGGGGTGAGGAGCTGAAGGATGGTCAAGAGTCCTCTCTTTGGCACATAAGTCACTCTGCTGTCTCCCCTTTTCTCAGTGAAAGAGAAAATCAAGTACAACCCAGAAGGAACTAAAGCAGTTTGTAAATAGGGCATGAGGGTTTCCTAGGCATCTGGCCCAGAAAACTGAACGTGGCCAGAACCCTTGGGTGAATCTTGAGGCTGATTGGGCCCTGCTCATTCATGCAAGCGAGGCCTCCTCCAAAACTTCCAAAAAGCTCATTTTAACCAAGAGCTGGCAATTCCTTATTATTGTTCAATGAGGAAGAGAGGAAGGAGATGTTGAAATGTCTACTTCAGGCAAATGGTTTACACCCAGCAACCCCATTGACAAACATTTCACACAAAACCCCACCATACCCCCTGGAGCTTTCATCTCCCTTCCCCGGGTATCCCTTTCTGGCCTCTTAGTCAAATGCTCAGCAGAATATAAGGGGGTCTCCTTTGATACCAAACTCCAAAGTGGCTTTTTTGAGGGGATGTCAAAGGAGTACACTTTGGGGCATAAAAGAACAATAGTGTCACCTGGACCTGGGTTCTAATCCTTACTCTGCCACTGAAAAGCTGTGTGTCCTTGGGCAAGTCACTAAGCCTCTCTGACTTTACTCTTTTGATCTTTAAAATGGGAATGAGGGCACTGTATTTTGAGGATGACAAGACACAGCATAGATAAAGCAGCCAACAGAGGGTAAATACTGTAAATAATTAATACATCTTTGTCCTAAAGTCACAGAAGCTCAAATTAAAAATAAAAAAAAAACACTTTTAAAGCTACTCTCCTAGACACCCCAGCCACTGGGTTATGAACCCACAGGCAGAGTTTACATGCATCCAGCCCCTCCCTCTCCCTGTCCCCTCCTCGTGATGGTGGTGGTGGTGGCTCAGCTTCATCACCTGCCTCCCAGTAGTACACACATTCTTCTCCCTCCATGGGGCCAATAGACAATTTAATGACTTTTCCAATCCACCCACAACCTGGTTTGAGTTGGACAATGCCAAATGCCAACAATACAGGAGCCTTTCTGCAAGAACACTTCCCAAATAGTTAATGTAATGTGTTAAAGTTTTGAAAATAGAAAACAATATCACCTACAATTCTACTGCCCTAATGTCAAACCCTTATTCCATTAGCAAGCAAGGTTTTCCATCATTGCCCAGGCTTTTCTTCACTTAAAATTCAGGATCCTAAATTGGATCCTGGAATAGACAAAGGACACCAGTAGAAAAACAGGAAAAATCTGAAAAAAAGTCTTGAGTTTAGATAATAATAATGTACCAATAGTTTTGACAAATGCACCATGGTACAGTAAGATGTTAACAGGGAAAGCCAGCCAAAGGGTATATGGAAGCTCTCTGCACTGTCTTTGTAAACTTTCTACAAATCTAAAGTTATTCTAAAACTAAAAGGTCAGCCCAGCCAGGTGTAGCTCAGCAGTTGAGTGTCGACCCAGGAACCAAGAGATCACCGGTTGGAATCCTGGTCAGGGCACATGCCCAAGTTGCAGGCTCGATCCCCAGTGGGGGGTGTGCAGGAGGCAGCCAATCAATGATTCTCTCTCATCATTGATGTTTCTATCTCTCTCTCCCTCTCCCTTCCTCTCTGAAATCAATAAAAATATATTTTAAATAAAAAGTTCATTTTTTAAAAGGCAAGGTATAGACTAATGTATACTGTATTAACACTTGTGTAAAGAACAAACATGTTTGCTCTTGTAAAAAGAAATTAATAAACATTTTTCATTTTTTAAATATAGTAATCACAGTTATCATTTCGTTGCTAAATATTAGTTCATCCTAAAATATCGAATTTCTATTTTCTTTTCATTCTTCCATCATTTACTAGTTGTGAAGCTATATTTTACCTTTCCTGTCTCTATTTCCATATCTGTAAAACTGGGATTATAATAATTTCCAAATGTTGTTGTGCGGGTTAAATGAGATAATCCAGTGCCTGACAAATAGTAAATGTTGATTCAGAGTTATCATTATTCCCCTGTATTGATTCTTTATCCAACTCCAGCATTAAAGCCCCCTGTGACATTGAAAAAAAACTGTTAAGTATCTCTGGACTTTGGTTCCTTATCTGTTATTCAAAATAATCTCCTGTGACAGCTTTAGCGCCCTTGGTATGGGTTGTCATACTACACTAAGGGCTGAGTAAAGCAGGAGAAATGAAAATAGCCAACCAGAGCACTTACCATGTGTGAACCTATTATAAGGGCCTTACATGCACTTTTCATTTAATACTCATCAACATTATGAGGTAGGGATTCTTTTAAAAATAAACTAAGGCTCAGAGAAGTTAAATAATTCACCCAGGGTCACTCAGCTGGGTGATCTGGCTTCAGATGTTGTGCTCTTGGTCCTGCTAAGCAGGGACAGCTGTGAGCTGTAAGAACCCCAACTCTCATAGCATCTGGGGTGCGAGTGTACCAGCCAGCAAAGGGAATCTGGGAGAGGTACCACCAGCATCCACTGCAAGGAAGATGAAGAATCGCCTACTGGTTTTTTTACATTTCTGCCCTGAAGTGATACATATCACCTTCACTTGTATTTCATTGGTCAAAACGAGTATTTGACCATGGCTCCTATCAAAGGTTTGAGACTTTTGAGAAGGAAACTACAAATACTGGTGAACAGCGCTGAGGTCTGGGGAGCATTGTTAATATAGAAGGGTTGTCTTAAAAGACTAGAAACTGATATAATGATGACTGCTATCCTATATAATAAAGCCCTAGTATGCATGCACACTGACCACCAGGGGGCAGATGCTCAACACAGGAACTGCCCCCTGGTGGTCAGTGCGCTCCCACAGAGGGAGCACCGCTCAGCCAGAAGCCAGGCTCATGGCTGGCAAGCACAGTGGTGGTGGCAGCAGCACTAAGGACCCCTTGGGGGATGTCCGCCTGCCGGCTTAGGCCCACTCTCCCCCGCACCCCCACCACAAGAGGGCACAGGCTGAGCTGAGGGATTCCCCCTGTGCATGAATGTCGTGCACCAGGCCTCTAGTATTATTACATAACAAAACACAATTATTATACCAATAATTATTATTGCTATAATTTTTTATTAGTAATTTGAAGAAATAATTATTTTTCTGAAATATACACTAGCTCTACGCCTTCCTATTTCCGTAACCCTCTAGCATGGCCTACCATCCCAGATTGCCCAGGACTGAGTTTCCAAAGATGTGAGACTTCCACTACTAAAGTGGGAACAGCCCCAGGCAGACCAGGGCAACTGGTCACCCTGCCTTTGACAAGCCTCAAATAATATTCAAATCTACTTGTTTATGGGGATCAAACATATATGTAAACATGTAGCTCAATTCCTTGTGCATGATATATGCATTGCATTCTGATGATATCATTATTATTTGACTCCCAATAGCTGTTTAAATTAATTATTATTCTGGCTTTCCAGACGAAGATGATGAGAGTCACCCTAGGTGCCCAAGCCCACCTGCAAGCCCATTCTTTAGTGAGCAGAGACCAGTCACTTCACTTGCTTGGACCCCGCCCTGCCCAGGGACCTGACAGCAGAAAGATGCTATTGGGCTCAGGCCTGGGGAAAGTGTTCTCCTGCAGCAGCCTGAGGGGTTCCCACCATGCAATCTGCATCTCCCAGGGTGAGGGTGAGTGTGCACATGCGCTCCTGTTCTTACATCTGTGGGAAAATGCCCCTTGCTGTTGGATTTAGTGATGCCCTCAGAAAAACCTCTCCTGGAAGAAGGAGGACTCCCCTTCAGAGAATGACAAATTACAATTCCCCTGAAGGAACAGTGATCTCTGGCACTAAGGAAACCCATTATACCTGGCAAAGGCCTTCCTGCTATTCCCAGCAACCTGCAAGAAGGCATCGCTCCCTTCATTCCTCAGATGGAAAGTCAGGCCCAAGGGGGTAGGACTCCAGATTCCCAGAGTTGTCTCTGCCATAATTAAGAGCCTCAGATGGGTCCTAGATGTGACATTCAGCTTTGCTGACCAAGCACCCTGGTTTGCCTGAGGCTGTCCCATTTCTGGTAATTAAAGCCACCCATCACAGGACACCCCATTGTGGTCAAACCAGGATGGTTGATCCTCAGCTTCCCTGATTTCCCCCCAAACTACCTCCCTGTTGTGTAAATTTACACACATCCTGTGCTTCTCTTTGGTAGCACTCATCGCAGTGTAATTAAGCAGTCAATTGGGAAATTTATTTAATTTTGTCCTGTCCACTACACTGTAGCTTTAGGCAGGCATTGATCAAATCTGCATCCTCGCTCCTAGCCCATGACATTGTGCAGAGCAGTCTCTAAATAGATCTTTCTCACATAAATGAATGATTACATAGAGTGAATGAATGAATGAATGAATGGCTCAGAAAATGTTTGTTATATAAGAATACATGGTAGCCACCCTTGCTCAGATTGGCATGTCCTAAAATGTCTTCCTCCCAGGAGATGTTAATATTAGTTACAAAAAAATAAGCGTTTCCTTGGTGAAATGAACAAGAATTCTGGGTTAAACAAAGTCAATCAGGTTTCTTTACTTTGTAGGGACCCTTCTATTTACTGAGAGACGTACATACTGTGTTTTCCAAACAGTTTAGCCATGAACCCTTTTAGCAAAGGGCACTTAAGGGACATGTGCTTTGCAAAGTGTCCCTGGAGAAATGCTGGAATAGAGAAACATGTACACTTGCTGCCAGCTCCACTCCCAGGCTCCTCGGAGGCTGCCGGGAGCACTGCTGTCGGTGACGCCATTGTTGTTCCTCATCATGGATAAGACCAAGCTGAGAATAAGCTCTGCCTCTCACCACAAGCTCTGGCTCTCCAATCCCACACCTCCACCCTCCACGGCACACTAATGCTTCATTAAAATAAATCGCGTGCTATGCTGGCCTGTTTCCCCAAAACACTCATGAGGGATGATAAGGCTGTTCCCACTTGTTCTTCTCAAAGCCCCCACTTCACCCTCCATCGTGAGCCCCGTCACCCCTATTTTCATAGTCAACAGCAACTCTTTGGACATCCCATTAGGGTGGAGTTGGTGACAAAATTTCCTTTGTTCCATCAGCTAAGAGCTGAGTGCTCGGGAGAGAGGGAGCCAGCTTCCTACCTGGTGTAGCAACCTCCCTGGTCATTATTCACAAGTAAAGACTGAGCAGTTTCCTAGAGCCCGCAGAGGAAGAAAAATCAGAGAAGGGGTTTGCTCCGCTGTTATGAATACTCAAAGAACAGTAGCGAGAATAAGAGAAGAGCGCCTGCTCCTGAGGGGACGAAACTGTGGTGTATTTCAAAGTAAATTTAAAACTGTTTTTGAAATACACCAACCAATGATCAGGCACAAAGTCATTTGTCAAAATGAAAAATAAGGAGAGAACTGGTCAACTTTTCATTGTCAGAGAGGGAATAAAAGTAGACTTTCCTGCCATGTGCCAGCTCTTTTCTGTATATGTTCATGTATTAATTCGTTCTTCCATTCAACAAACGGAAGGTTGAATGTATGTTGGGCACTGTGCTAGTAGCCACGGGAGACACAATGGTCAGCGAAAGAAATGCCACTTGGGTGTTGGCAGAGCCTATAGATGGGTGAGGGGGAGTGTAAATATCCGGGTGAATAAGCTGGGACCTGTGCTGCGAGAGAAAAAGAGAGGTGCTTTTGGCTGTGGGTGCGGCCAGCTCAACTAAAAATGACTTAAGCGAAAGGCCGTTTATCTTGAACAGTAAGAGGACTGGAGGAAGCAGTGTCTGGGTTGCTCAATTCAGTGATTTAACAATGTCATCCAGGCTAGGCTCTCCTGTCTCTCTGCCCTGCCATCCTCCTCAGGGCGTGGGCTTGTCCGGCTGGCCTGCAACGCACAGCCTCTTGCAATGGCTGCCCGGCTCCAGGCAGAAATATGTTCCATCCCTCCCACCCCCAGGCCACCAGGCTTCTTTTTCCATCGAAGAAGTCCTTTCCCCAAACCCTCAGCAAACATCCCCCTCATGCCTCATTGGCCAGAATTTCATCCCAGGCCCGTCCCTAAACCAATCGCTGGCGAGAGGAAAGGAATTACCCCATCACCTTAGATGACTGGAGGATTCAACTCCCTCCCCAGAGGTTTGTGTTGCTTAATATCTAAACAAGAACAGGGTTCTGTTAGCAAGGCGGAAGAGAAGACTTCTGCTCACCAAGTTACAATTAGAAAACTGACATCAGAGAGTTAAACAGCTGTCTCACACATTTTAGATTGAAGCCCAGATGAATCTGATCCCAAATTCGTGGTTTTACTTTCTCCATCCCAAAGCACTCAGCAAGTCCTGGGCCGGATCCAAGTGGGGGTGGATGCCGTGCTCCAAGGTGGGGGGCTGGTCCTGGTATTGCGTCTGTAGGTGAAGGAGCCCTGGTTACGGGAGGAGACCAGAGGCTGGGAACAGGGAGGGCCCAACACATTTTCACAGGAGAAACTTGGGGTCAGGGGACATGAATGGAAGACATGACTATATTTCTGAGGCAAATTTACAGCTATTAGAACGGAGATGCTAGCAATCGAGCTAAGAGAATGAGCAAAACCTTGTGCCCTTTCCCCAGTCTCAGTGCTGACTGCACCTTGGCCCCAGCCCTGAGGACCTGAGGGCTCGAGGAGCAGCGAGCAGGGCAAATCATGAGAAGAGCTCACAGGTGAGCAGCCACACACGCAGAGAAAAAAGAATCCGTCAAAAGAAACAGGAAGGGTGGTCAGAGAGATAAAGAGAATAGTTTAAAGACGAAACAAGATTTTCATTGGAAAGGGACAGTCAAACCAAGGCCTGGCATGAAGTAGGAGTACCCCACCCCCTCCTCCCCGCTCCCCCAGCTCTTGGTCCACGTGACCCTCCTGCTTCAGGGTCTACCATACACTGGGAGCAGCCTCTTTGTTTCCAATTCCAAACTTTGGGGAAAGACACTAACTGGCTCAGCCCAACATTTTAAGCCTGCCACGCGTTTCTGGCCTGCAGGTATGTGCCTCTCGGATGACTTCATGGGTTTGTCAAGCTCTCATCCCCCACACCCCCTAAAGAGCATGCATCCAGCTACAGGGGCAGCTGCAGTGTGAGCAGCCAGGGAGGCCTCAGAGGAAGACAAATTCTCAGAAATTCCTTCCAGATCAGCCAGAGCAAGAGGGGGCCTCAGAGAAGGGGAGGCCAGGAGGCCTGCTGGTGCCTGAGGAGGCCTGGAGGAGAGGCCCACCCAGACTCGAAGTTCACCTTGAGCAGAGGCAGAGACTCTAGGCGGAGGCGGCCACAGCGCCACAGAACAGCTTCGCCAACAGATGCAGGGGAGGGTGTGGGCGTGCCTGTGAAGGGCAAGCAGACGCCAGGGCACTGCAGGAGGAGAGAGGAAACCAGCTCCAAGTGGCACCCCTCCTTGCTCTCAGCGTCCACCTCCTCCTGCCTCCCGCTCCCCAGCACCTCGGACCCGCCCTCCTCACCCAAGTCCCGGTGGAGAGGCCCCACTGCTCGCCTCTGTCTGCTTTGTGACTCCTCAGCTCCTCCTGCTCCTTGACACAGCCCTCCTCCAGACCCAGTGTGAGGGGTACAGAGCTGCCTCCCTTCCAGGGAAGGAAAGGTCCTGTCACATGCTCCTCTTACCTCCTCATCCGCAATTACTCAGTGAAACGCAAGCTCCTCTCCTTCCCAAAGGCAGCGCCTCGGCCACCCCTCCACAGGGCGTGCACCATCACCACCTGCACCCTGTGCTTCCTCCCCCCTACTGGGCCGGGATCTCCACGGAGAACACGTCTTCATGTCCCCCCCACCCCCCAACGCAGCTCTGAGTAGGGTCTGCATTTGGGTTCCTGCAGAAGCCACTCTGAAATTCCTGTTTGAGGACAAGTAGTTCACTTGGGAGGGGATCCCGGAAAACACCTGTGGGGAACTGTGAGTGAGGAAAGGGAAGGTGGGCATTAAAAGGGGGCATTACAACCAGCTACCACAGTGGACAGCGACCTTAATCCTCCTGGAAAACTCTGGGAGTATAGATATGCCTCTCCACTCCCCACCAATCAGGTGAGGGAGCTGGGGTCCTTACACACCAACACCTCCCAGTCATGGGTCCAGGACTCGCTCTTCTATGGCCTTGATTCCCTGGGGCACAGCCCACCACCAGGACAGGCAGAGCAGGCTCTACCGTCAGAGAGAGCCCCGAGCAGGGTCACACGGGCACTAGCTGATGGGCAGGAAGCAGTGAGGAGATGGGGTGGGGAGGCAGCACAGCTTAATACCCACACTTCTATGCTCACTCAAGTTCACTCTGAGCTCTTTGGGAACTGGCTGTTTATCTTCTGTATCACTACGAAAGAAAGAATACATGCTACTACATTTAATTCTTCCTGAATTTGTTGGGAAATCTCAGGCTGGTTCCTCAACTGCTCTATTCCCTCCTAACTGAACTCCCTACAAAAAGAACAAAAGCCACAAATCTATCCCTTAATTTGATATCTGTCACCCAATGGACATTTGATTCAGAAGCTGTGGGTGAGCAGGTGGTGAGTGCTCCTTTGCCCCCTCTCCATGCTACAGCATCCCTCCCGGAGCCGTGAGGTCACTCAAACCAGAGAAATGTCCCCAAAGCAATGGTCCTTCTCCCATCAGAGGCACATAGCATGCCTTCTGGAATCAGGCAGGCATGAGCAGAGAACCCTGTCTCTGCCTCTCCTCACCGCACAACTTTGGGCAGGTTAAACAACGTTTCTGTGCCTCAATTTTGTCACCTGCAAAATGGGAATATCTATCTTGCTTACTTTTGTGGGGATGAAATGGTATAAGGTATAGAAAGCATTCGGCATTGTGCTCCGCACTTTCATTTCTCACTTTTCTTTCCTTCCTCTAATGCAGGATAACACTGTAAGAGGGTCAAATAGGGGAGAACTGATTTCAAACAAAAATTGGCATCTTTGCGCCCCCTGTAAGCAGATGAGGGAACTGAGCACAGAGAGGTTAAGAAATCCATCCAAGGCTACACAGCTAGTGAAATGGCTCAGCTGGGATTAGAACCCAGACAGTGTGACACCAGAGTCTACGCACAGTCATGATGTTTTACTGACTTGTCTTCAGATGAATCCTGAACGTGGGAGGATAGTCTAACAATGCTGAAAGGACCCAGGTTGCAATGATAATGGCCCGGAGCAGAGCAGGCAAGGGAGGTGGGGAGTGGAGGCATGGGCAGGAGAGCCAGGGCAATGGAGGAGTCTGGACTGGGAAAGGGGGAGGGGAGATGGGAGAAGGAGCAGGGAGGAGGACTCAGTGGGATTTATATTTTACAAGCCTGGGGCTGTTGTCTGGCATGTAGGGCCAGAGAGCCAGGTTTGGGGAAGGATAGTGACACAAATGACCTTGAAGATATCCATTGCATCGTCAAATACATACAAAGTTCCTGCAACAGATGAACTTCTCCCCCTTTGCCCCGAATTTAGGCCTTACGTGTGATTCAGAAACACCTAAGAAGCTTATGTTTTAAATCCCAGCACTTCCACCTCACCACAAACATCTCTGGGAGTGAGGCTGTGGGCATTGTCATTTGAAAAGCACCCCAGGTTATTCTAGTACACAGCCAGTGTTGAGGCCACCGGCATGCATTATCTCATTTAATCCTCACATCATTCTATGACATGAAGTTCTATTATTATTACCTCAGAGAGGCTAAGTAACAGCAAACAGGGAGCAGAGTCAGGGTGCAAGCTGTGGGTTATGTAACTGCAAAGTCTGTACTTGTAGCCACCATGCAAGTTTGGAGCTTAAAGAGGCCTATGAGGGCCACGTCCAGCCCCCTCCCGTGTTGCGGAGTAGAACACTGAGGTCCAGGGATGGAAAGTGAATTGCCCAGGCCTCCCACACCCGTGATGTCAGAGCCCAGACTCCCACCTGTATCTCCTGACCCCCAGCCCAGAACTCACTGCTGCCAGCCATGCCTCATTCCGCTTTAGACTGGAATATTGATCTAGAGACGTAGCGAGGAAAACCACAGACGCCACATTCCAAGGAGGCAGCCAGGAAGGAAACCCCAGCAGGCCACTCACACCCCCATCTCCTCCTTTTTCTGTCTGCACAACAGCTCAGCTCAGTGACAGCCAGACCCCTGATTAAGCAGCCTGTGCCACCTCATTGCCTGCCCTTACTGAACTTACACCACTTGTGTTGTAGGGATTAGGGGGAAAAATCCCTCCACCCTGAGGCAGAACAATAACACAGAACCTGCCTGGGAAGCTGTTCATGGTGCTGGTGTGAAAAATAATGAAGGTGACATTTAGGAGGCTGCTCTGGCCTCCCTGTCACTGAGCCTCATCATTAATTTAACCATCTCTGTTACAGATGAACATTCCAGTCAGCCTTGGAGGGATGAAGAGGGGGCTTCCTGTCCTCTGTGGCCCATTAGAGATGTAAGGGGCTTCTCTCTCTGTCCCCCTAGTCACCCGAAATCCAGTCTCTGTCCAATTCCTGGCTCAAATGACATTTCTGCAGGAGAGCCTAATTGGCTGCTATTGACAAGGGGAGAAAAGGCAAGGAGCACAGGGGCAGGAGGGGTCTGCCAAACATCCATGCTCATCCCAGCTGACAGAGGCTACTTTCTGAATGCTCACAGTGAATCACTCATTCATTTGTACATCATTCATTCATTCAACAATTAATTACAAGAGGCTCTTTTGGGCTAGGCACCGTGCTAAGTGCTGAATATGCCATGGGAGCTAAACGGGCATGACCCCTGCCTTCCTGGATCTTACAGTCTGGTGCTGTGCATCCAACAGGGTGGCCACTAGCCACAGGCAGCTGCTCCAATTGAAATTGATCTAAATTCAATACAATATAAAACTCAGTTCCTCATGTGTACTGACCACATTTCAAGCGCTCCATCGCCACGTGCTGCTAGTGGCTACCATATGGGGTAGAGAGAAAATACTTCCATCATCAGCAAAAGTTCTATTGGTCAGCACTGGTCTAGTGGGATAGCAGATCCTGTGCATGTATTCCTGCATCTAACCCTCATTTAACCTTTTGAGGTGGGTGTTGTTGTCCTTCTTTTAGACATAGGGGAACAGTGATCACCTGGTCAGTTGTAAAGCCAGGATTTGAACCCAGGTGTATCCTGCTTCAAATCTGTAAGTAAGTGACAGGAACCAGAATCAAAGCCACGGGTAGAATGGCAAAGTGGTTTAGAGCACATGGCTTGCAGTATGGCCTATCGACATTTAAGCATAAATGTGGACTATCTTTTTAACCTCTCTGTTCACCATTTCCTATTCTGATGGAGACAAGTGGCAAAACAATGTGTGTGTGCACATCCCTGGGATGAGGTAGGTGCTCAACATATGGTGGCTGCTGCTGTATTGAATGGGAAAGCTGAGCTCTAAATCAAAGAAGCAAGAGGACCAGAAATAGACTATAAAGTCAGAATCATTTGTTTTGGAAACCTCAAGAAGGAAAAACTTAAAATCAGTGAGGCATATGCAAAGAGGGCCCAGGACTGTGAGCATTACATTATTTATCTATTGCTGTGTAACAAATTACCTAAACACTTAGAGCCTTAAAATGACAAACATTTCTTATTTCATAGTTTCTGAGCATCATGGACCTGGAAGAGGTGTAGCTGGTGGCTCTGGCTCAGGGTTTCTTATGAGACTGAGGTTAAGCTGTTGGCTGGAGCTGCCTTATCCGAAGGCTTGGCTGGCACAGGAGAAGCAATTTGCAAGAGGACATAGTCACCAGGCTGTTGGCAGAAGGCCGTGGTGTTCCTCTGGATATTGGCTGGTGATCTTGGATCTTCACCACATGATCTCTACACAAGGCTCCTGAGTATTCCTAAAACATGGAAACCGGTTTTCCCCAGGGTGACTCACCTAAGGCAGAGAGAGAGCAAGCGAGAGAGACAGTCTGGTCTTTTTATAATCTAAGCTCACAAATGGCAGGCCATCACTTCTGCCGTATTCTATTTGTTAGAAACACGTCACTAAATCCAGTCCACTCCGACTGAGAGAGAAATTGAGCTCTGCATCTTGTAAGAAGGAGCATCAAAGAATGTGTGGACATATGTTGAAACTATCACCAGTATGAACTGAGCTGAGCGCCCAGAGCTCCCTTTGAGCAGGGGGCATGGATGGATCAACCAGCGTTAAAGATACAAAGTCCAGGCACATAAATACCACTTTACCATCCAGGAACTTGAGTCAAATCCTCTAGGAGGGTAGCAGAAGGCCTGACCTTTTCAGAGGAAGAAATTGGCACCAGTGGGACATATCAGGAGTATATATGCATATATGTGGTCAGAGAAGGAAGGGCCCACCATCAGTATTATAATGGGATGTTAACTCATTGTGCAGAAAGACTTTCTCCTAATTGGGGCATTGTGTTTGGGGAGGGAGGCACCAGAAACACCTTTTCAGAAATACTTCCAAAATTACATTGTTTTATCTTCCCTAAATCCATCTCCTTTCCTTCACTTGGCCTCAGGATGAATCAGGGAAGGGGAATAAAGGAATTAATGTTTATTGGACACTTACTATGGTCATTTTTTTCTCATAAATATCCTATCAGATGGGTGTCAAAGGCAGATTATTAAAATATGGTACACTCCTATTTGTGCATGTAGCTGTCCATAGTCCTGAATCTCACTATTCTCTAGCTGAGAGGTCTCCCAAATGAGGTTGACCGACCCAGACAGCAAGCATAATGTTCAAGCGAGCTGAGGGATGGGGGTGGGGAGGATACAGTAGGCCTCTATTTATATATTTAGATTTAAAATATTGATATTTTGTTAGATGTAATATACAGATGGACATCGATGGTCCTACTAAACCTATTTGTCACCTATCCCTGTGAGAAATCCTGAGGAAAGTGCAGAAGGGCCACCTCATTCCACTTTGGGTTGTCCACGGCTCGTGGACTTACAGATTATGTTATCTGAAATACTAGAATTGGCTGAAGATGAGGAAAGTCTTCTGTACCAAATAGAGGCTCACTGCTCACCCCAGAGATGAGTACTTAAAACAACTGTATAGCCCTAGCTGGTTTGGCTCAGTGGATAGAGCATTGGCCTGTGGACCAAAAGGTCCCAGGTTCGATTCCAGTCAAGGGCATGTTCCCTGGCTCCTCCCCGGCCTGGGCCCTGGTTAGGGTGTGTGCAGGAGGCAACCTATTGATGTATTTCTCACACATCGATGTTTCTCTTTGTCTTTCCTTCTCTCTTCCACTGACTAAAAATCATGAAAAAATATCCTCAATGAGGATTTAAAAACAAAAACAAAAACAACTGTCTAGCATAAAGATGGGATATGCAATTGTTTTTCAGAAAATCAAGGGTCTGCAATTTGCTGACATTTTCTCTGGCGAAACCGGTTGTTGGTAGTCCCTTACAGCTAAAACACGATTAAATTCCACCTGCAATATAAATTGAACTTGAAACTAGACCTTTAAAAAACTATTTCAGAAAGCATTAAATCAAGATTTTCAAAAACATAACACTTTAGTGTGAGCAAGCATTTTTGTCTCATTAATAAATTGTTTTTATATTATTGTATTTTTTTATCTCATGCTTTGTAAAAATCCCCATCTTAAAAACCTCCATTTGTGTGTATGTCTTACCCACAAAATATTAATACAGAAGTAACTAGATAATTTGTAAACAAAGAAATGTTAATAATTGGTACTGGATGCTCAAAATTTCTAGTGCCAATAGGGGCTTATGATTATAAAGCATTGATCTAGAGCCCAGTTATTTCTCCCAACATGGTTGAGACTTGTGCTCATTCTCTTGAAACAAATCTAAGTAAGGAAAAGGCAAGAAGGGCAAGAAAGGTGAGAGCAAAGGTGGAGAGGGAAGAAGTAAAGGCTCTGGAGAGCCACAGCCACCCGGGTGTTGCCAAAGAGAAAGCAAGATTAGTTCTGGAGTTGTGTTTACACAAGCACAGCAACCAAGTACAAAGCAACAACCTTCCCCAGCTAAACTTTTAAACAGACTGACTCAGAAGGTGTAAGTCAGGGGATACAGAGACAGGCAAACAGCCAGATAAACAATGGAGGTCCAGTGGCTGCCCCAGCAGAGCGCCAGGAAGACAAGGGGCTCTCTCTGTGGATGAGTTATTCCAAAGTGCTTCTCGCTTCTCTCTGCTTTTATTTTCTATCTTGATGAGAAATGTGCTGATTTCCACTCTGTCTCAGGACAAATAGAACTTTGACATATAGTTCACGATTTACATAACTGATTTCACATCCTATTCCTGCCAGCTGCCTGGTGTTTCTGACAGTTACCAATATGTCTTTCCTCCCTCAGAGGTATGGTGGGGCATCCGCAACCACCCCACCGTGCCCTGGATGCTACCATCACGCATGCTTTTGCTTCCATCTGACACTGTGGCTCGCACAGGTATGCTTCTTGCTAAGGACACATGAGAGGTAAGTGGTGGAGCAGATTTGGACCCAGGTCAATCTGAGGAAGTGTCTTAACTAAATGCTCTTCCATATGTCAAGTGTTTCCAGCCTGAATACCCTTGATGCCCAGGCATCACAATCAGTAGCAACATTTTGGAGGGAACCCCCAAACTATTCTCAAAACCTCAAAAAGTTTCATAAAAATGCATTAGACAGGCTATTTCTTACAATGTTCGTATTGAATAAGAGCTTTCCAGGAAAAAGCCAATGATGTAAGAAAATCATATATGTGGTCATTGGTGGTCAGAACATAAGTAGGCACTGTTTATTGTTTTTACACAAAAGACAACAATCCCCTTTAACTTTACAAGCACCTGATGAAAGCCAGATGGCCAGACATAAGTATGTGACCTCAGGCTGTTAATATGACCTATTGTGCTTCATTTTCCTCATCTGTAAAACAGGGATGAAGACAGACTATCCTAAGAATTTTTTTAAATTGAAACATGCAAAGTACTTAGAACAGTGCCTGACATGTAGTAGGAAGTCTGTAAGAGCTATTGTTGTTGCTTTAGCCTTGTTTCTTCATCTGTAAAATGGGCTATTTCATGTACTACCTTCCCCAAAGACTTATTGTGCGACTAAAATAAAATGGCACAAAAGTGCCTTATAAGCTATGGCATGCTCTGAAGATGAGCGAGTATGCTGCCACTTTTACTCTTAGGACTCACACATCAAACGAGTCAAGAACAGCATCTTCCAGCAGGGAAATTAAAAGCTTTGTTCTTTTGAAGTCAGAGTATGGCCCTTGCACAGATCAATGTTGCTGAAGCGAAAAGAGAGAGTTAATTACCTTGAGCCTCAGCTCCTTCCCTGCTGAGAGCAGAGCTCCTAGTGAGAGGAATGGCTGGAGTGTGAAGGAGACAGGTTGCTGTGGGCACCCAGGGAAGCTCCAGCTCTGTTCCTGGGGTCAGACAACTTGACAAAAGCAGGGCTGGCTCTGAGGAGAAGGTGTGAACCTGTGTCATTGCAAAGGCCATGAGCTGTGATGGACTCCTCCCCGGGGAGGAGGAGGCCAAGGCTGCATTCCATGCCTTTGAACGTATGTGCGTGTCCCCATGTCAGGGCATAGGGTATTATGTTTGCCTACACCGGTATCCAAGAGGTATATAGACTCCATCTCAAATGCATAAAGTCACATGAACATTTGAGAATCTGTGCCCATGCACCTGTCATCTGTGGGTTTGCATATGGATCCTGTGTCTGCCCCTGTGAGCACAAATGCACATCTGTGTCCTTGCTCCTGGCCCAGTGGACATGGAACTGTTTGGCTGCCAGATAAGCCCACCTGTGTAATTCACAGGCATGTAAGAGTCTGTACACACATGCACTTATGAGTCTGTACACGCATCTCAGTGGTGACCCAGAATCTGAGACAGGGAAGACTGTGGGACAGCCCACAGGACATTGTGGAGTTGGGTCTGGGAGATTCTGGAGAGTACCCCAAAGCTAGGAAGAGACAGGAAGGTTTAGTTGTGAGAAGATGAGTCCACAGCCAGAGGGAGCAAGGAAGAATGAACACTGAATGAGAAGAGACAGAGCCTGGGCTGTGGGGAGGAGAGAACAGAGAAGAACACGGTGTAGAAAGTGGGAAGCAGAGCATCTGGATAACAAACCCACAGCTGGGCAGGCACAGGCAAGCGGGCTTTTTATTAACCAGAGATGCCTCCTTCAAGGTGTTACACCAGCTGCAAGGTGTGTGCACAGAAGGTATCAGTTGAGAGCTGTTGCGCATTCACGGGGTCTGTATTTGCACAAGGCTTTTCTGGGGTTTGACATCTGATGTGATTGCATCTCAATAATGTTATCTTTTACTCAGAAAGCATTTAATCAGCACCTACTGTATACATGAGGTGATTGGGAGGGACTAGAATGGAGTTCTATTCCCTGGGCTTGAGGTTCTTATATTCTAAGTGGAGGAATGAAACATGTAGAGAAAAATTACAAACAATACGAAGAAAGTAGGCAAGAGTTCTACTTTCTAGATTTGTGTTCAAGTCTGAACTCTGCCTTTCACTAGCTGTGTGGTCTTGGACAAGTTATTTATCCTCTCTGAGTTTCATTTCCCTCATCTATGAGATAATAATATCAATATCACTAGATTGTTGTGAGAATTAAAGAAAGTAACATATATGAAATCACCAAATAGAATGTGAAGTATGAAGCAAATGTGGATGATGTGGGCTTGGTCAGGCAGGCTCCTTGGAGGAGGACCATGGTCATGGGCAAGGCTCAAGAATGTGGGTGACCCTGACCTCCACATGGGGCCTCTCTGGTTCTTATACCTGAGCAGGATCCAAACACCCAGCTCCCTTGAAGCCTTAAATGTCAGGGCAGTGGTGGACCTAGAGGAATGAACCCAACCTCTCATGTTACAGAGACAGAAACAGACTTTCCAGAAGTTTCTGGAAGGATGAGCTAACACACTATGAAGCACGCTATGGAACTTCTGCACACATTCTAAGCCCTGCAGATTGGCAGAGCTGCTATTAGTTGACCAGCACCTTTTTCAAACAAGAAAAAGGGTTGAGGTTGCCAAAGGGTGACCAGCTTGGTGAGCTATCGGCAGCTTTTTGTGAAAGTGGTTGGCACGCAGAAATGTCTGACCCTCTGACCTGGAGCTCTCAGGCACCTTCTGCTGTAGAGGGCTCCCTGGGAAGGCACATGGACATTCTTTAATTATTGTCAGCTGAACCCAGTGGTGTCGGCAAAGCCACGCCCTGGGAATATGCCTTGCCAAAAGGGCAAGTGTGTTGTCAGCTTGACCTTCATTTCAGCCCATGGTGTGGGGAAGTGGGTTTTGATATCCAAATCCAGCCTAGCACCAGGAATGCTCAGGGCCTACTCAAGAATGCAAATAATCTCCTTTGTCTTGATCTTTTTGGTGAAACTTCCTGATATTTGGGGGTATAAAATAAACATGCTGCATCCGCTCTGGGGCACTGTCTCTCCATCAGAAGAGGGCAGTCCACCCGGCCCCGGCTTTTCTTTCTATCTCAGTGTCTTGTCTCTTTTATTTCTCAATCCCCAGCCGCCTCTACTCAGGAATTGGACCCACTCTCTAGCCACACTGGACATGGAAAAGAGAGAAAATAGTTACACTCTGCAGACCCACCATCCATGCAGAGGTGCTTAGACAAAGGCAGGAGCTCTGCTGCCTGCCCTATGTGCCTCTCTTCCCAGTCCCTGCCTTCTCGTTGCCTGACTATTAAAAACATAAACACATGTTGCTCTGTTACTGCCACAGCCACTGGGAGTTCAGGAACAAGGAGTCAAGAGCCTTCTTCCTTAGAGCTCCTGGCCCAGTGAGAGTCGGGGAGAGAGAGTGGAAACAAGCAGGAAGGTAAGAAGTTGCTCCTCAGTGCAGGAAAAGGCACAACAGACTAGGGCCCAATACCCACATGTGACAGCACAGAGCCAAGGTTTTCCTCAACAAAGCCAACTCCACATCATTTGAACATTCTTTTAAAATTGGCCATTTGTTGGGCATGACTTAATATGTATTCATGTTTTATCATGAAATACTTCAAGCATTTAAAAAACCACAGGTTCAATTAACAACCTTGTACCAACCACCCAGCTTAAAATAGAAAGCTTATTGCATTCTCCTTTCTCTCAATGGTAATCTCTCTCCTGAATTTGATGCTTACACTCCCCGGTGCATTTTTATATTTTTATTGCATATGTACATATCTACAAGTGATGTTTTGTTTTACATATTTTCAAATTTTATATTAGTGTTACATCCTATATGGATCACTCAACAACATTTTTTGGTTTTGTTCAACATTCTATTTTTTAGCTATATCCATGTTGATGCCTAGATCTCTAATCCCCTCATTTTTGCAGCTCCATAATTATCATTCCATTGCATAACAACATCACAGTAGTGATCTGTTTTTCCTGGGGGTAGACACTTGGGGTGGGGAAGCAGAATCACTATATCTGTCTATTAGAGTCCTCCAAGAAGCACACACCAAGATGGGATGAGATGTGCAAGAGATTCCTGTGAATGAGGAGGGAGGTGGGCTGGAGCAGTCAGGGAGAGCCTTCACTCTATAATGCAGGTCTGACATATAGGAAAGAAGTGTGAAGGAAGAAGGAATATGTTGAAAGAGCTTCTGACTATAGTGCAGTTCTAAGAGGGTCTCAGCTAGGCCAATAGGGAGTCTCCAACCAAAAGTTGTCCATTAGAGGTGCCCATGAGAGACAGGAATGGCCCAGCCCAGCTCTGATACCCCTCTGTGCTCAGTCACTGGCTGGGAGCAGTACAGGTGATATGACACAATGGAGCTGAAGGTGAGACAGCTAGAGCATTTGTCAACCATGCTCCCCACAGTGGGTTCTCTTTGGTGGTGGGGGGTCCAAATGGGTCCATACCTTCCATGGATGCCATACCGTCCATGGGCAGAGAGTAAGCAGAGTTTTACTCTGCCTAGGAGACTCTCATTCATTCATTCATCCTCCATCTTAAGAAAAAAAAGTGAGATGTTTGAGGTCATCATAAAAGTGTCATCAAAGCTAGGTCTGGAAAAGCTGTTTCAGGCATCACTGCAGTCTCAGTGAGCCACTTCCATTTGCTTCTGGGTGACCACCTTGTGGCCAGGGATCTGCAGTCAAGTTCCCAAGGGGATCCTTGGCAGGGTTCTGGAGTCATGCAGACCTACATTTTATTCTCATCTCTACCACTTGGTCATTTGTACAAGTCATTTTGTTGCTGAAGGGCTCACTTTTCTCATCTGTGAATGAAGATAACCATACCTATCTCAAGGAGTTGTTCCAGGGATTACAAGCAGTGATGTAAGTATAGTGTCCAACATACATAATCATTGCTTTAAAAAACATTAGTTCCTTCACCTATCTCTCTAGGCCATTCTTGGGAACAATCATTTTTCTCAAACTGAGAAATGTTTACAAACTTAGAGCCCTAGTTCTGCAAACCCCAGCTATCTACAGCAATCAGGGTGAATCGAAATGATCTCCACTGAACCTTCTTGTTCACACCCATCACTCTTTCTAAAGCAGCATTTGTGATTAATCTCACTCTAGGGCTAAATCGGTCCCAAGCGCTTCCAAGGCACTTGATAAAGAAGCTCTCTGATTTATAGCAAACACCATTATTGAGCGGTGGCAGGGAGAGGCCACTGGGGGATTTGTCTTGCTGGAAACTGTCCACTGGAGCCATTTCTTCTATTTTCCTATATAAGGGCTCAATTTATTTCAAAGTAGATGAATGGGCCCCATTTTTGGTTCCCTTGGTGGGATACGAAGAAGAGAGCAGTGGGACAATGTTTTAAATAAAGAGTAATACTTAATATTTTAAATTAAGGAAGCTCTTTATAGACATCAGGATTCGGCAGAAGACTAGGCATATAGCAGGTCCTCAATAAATGTTTGTGGAAGTATATTATCATCTCATTTAATCCTCATGGTGAAGTACAGCGAGTCCATTCTTCCCATTTGAGAAAGGCAGAAAGTGAGGTTCACAGATAAAAAACGGCAGAGCCAGGACTCTAACATAGACCCAGACCTGACCTTCACCAGTCACCCCACCATCGCCCTCAGTGGTCCAGTAGCAGAGCCACCATACCTAGTGCTTGAGCACAAACACCTAAGATGCTGTCTCAGAATGAAAGCCTGGGCAGTCAAGGCTGTACATTCTTTTTTTAATATATTTTATTGATTTTTTACAGAGAGGAAGGGAGAGGGATAGAGAGTTAGAAACATCAATGGGAGAGAAACATCGATCAGCTGCCTCCTGCACACTCCCCACTGGGGATGTGCTCGCAACCAAGGTACATGCCCTTGACCAGAATGGAACCTGGGACCCTTTAGTCCGCAGGCCAACACTCTATCCACTGAGCCAAACCGGTTAGGGCAAGGCTGTACTTTTTTTTTTTTCATCGAGTCTTTGGGTCCATTTGGTTCTAGTCCAGAACATTTAAGGAACATTTGCCTCTCCTTACAGCCCCTCTTTCACACTTCTACCTACTCTGAGCCTGGCTCTCCTCTTTAACAAACCTTATGGACGGTCATTTTGTCTTTGCTTGAACATTTCCCATGACTTGAACATTTCCAGTAACCGAGAGCTCCATACCTGGTGGAGCTGTCCATGGTTGAGAACTCTTCTTACCAGATTGGGTCAATATATTGCCCCATAATGCAGTTCCCTGGACCTCAGACTTAGTCCCAGGCAGAATAATAGCCATGAAATGCTTAGGCTCAGGAGACCTAGTTTGAGTCATGCCCTTTCCACTTACTTTGTGACACTGGAAAAGTTATTTAATGCATTAGTAAAATGGAACCAATAACATTTTAACTGAGCTCTACCAGGAGAGTGCTGTCTGTCTGTCCATGTGTCAGAGGGGCGGGAGGTGAGGAAGGCTCTCCAGCTTGCTGGGACATTTGAAATACTAATTCAAAGAGAGAGAACTTACCAGCTGAGGACAGAGCACCAGGGCAGGTAATGCCTGATTCTTAATGTTATTTTGAGTAGAAAACAGGAGACTGTTGAAAAACCCATCTTATATTTATGTGTTGGCATTCTCTGCCTTACAAAGTAATCTCCTAAATAATTTGAGGCTGGGCAAAAAGTGTATCTCCTCTCAGATTTTGGCCCCAATTTGCCTTTGTAAATCAAATCACCTTTGGAGGTTATGTGGACTATAAGCCACAAGGTTGAGAGGGAAAGAAAAATAGCCAGTAGTGACCAGTTACCATGTGCCAGGCCCTTACCTGCATAAGACCACTGCCTCCTCACAGGTGCTCTGGTGGTGGGGGGGCTGGGGGGGGAGGTGCCTCTGACATTACAGAATATTTGGTAGCAGTGAAATTGGTCCTGGAAAGTGAAGTAATTTAACTAAGGTCTATCGGATTCAAAAGATATTTCTCCACATCACACTGTATTTTCACCCATTATAAACCAACCAGCCAGCCAAAAAGTCAACCTACCAACCCCTAACACCTCCAGATAGCATTAATCTGGGGTCTACAAGCTTGAAAGGGTGAAGTAGTCCAAACCATGAGGTCTGTCTCTGGGCTCCAACCTCTTCATTCATACATGAAGTGGGACAATCATAGCCACTCACAGAACTGTTGCAGGCATCACACCAGCACATGCATGTTAAGTGCCTTCAGGGCTTGGCTTGTAGGAGGTCTCAGGAATGAACCATGGCCCTTATTACTGCTCTGGTCACTGATCATATTGTTAGTGGCTGCACCTCCAAGGCAGTCGGACCTGAATGACCCTGCAGAGCATGTCTGAGTGCTGAGGAGGCTTCTCCAAGACTAGCTTGTCTTCCCACTCACGCTGCCTTCACATGTCAGCTCCCGACAGATTGCTGTGTGTGGACAAGGCCAGGAAGTGTTCCTCGCATTCTGTCTGGCTGTTAAATAAGCTCCTTCTCCTGGATGAGTGGTCACATGTATGTAAATACCACTTCATGCCTGGACTATGATTTCCAAGTCAAAATTCTGCTGCATGGGTGGCTATGAGGTCACTGCAATCCAGGGCCTGTGAATCACAGTTAATGGGTTCAAAGCATGAGGCTGCTCTAGGCCTGAAAGGGAAATGATTAGCTATTGTACTCGGGCATGTGTATTGCTATCTGGGCATCAGAGGATCACTTTGCATGTCACCATCATTAGAAGAGGTGGTACTATGAAGGGACAATAAGCAACTCATGCCCAATACCATAGTTTACAAGCCCATTTATACCTGAGCTGACTATTACTTCCTCAAAACAACCTGGAGAGCTAAGGATTATTAGCACTATTTGCTGTATAACCTGAGCCAGTTATTTCACCTCTCTGAACTTCAGTTTCTTCACCTATTAAGTTGGGTTGTTCTTGGTATTTAATAATAATAATAATAATAATAATAATAATAATAATAATGTTTGATAGCTAACTTCACAGTTTGGGTTCCCCCAAAAGTAGGCTCTTAGGCACTAGGTAAGGTAGACAGGCACTGGGTGGTTTATCTGGAAGTGATCTCAGGAAGCACGCATGAGAAAGTGAAGAGAGAGAAAACAACCAATGTAGTATGCACTAATGAGTGCTTTAAAACTATGAGCAACTGAGGGGACCCACAGGGGAACTTTGGACAAACTGTGGGACACACCCTAGAATCACCTCAGGAGAATGAGACATTTACCTACTGACTCTGACCCCCCACTTGTTGGGGGGCAGGGGGCAGTTAAGCTCTCTGCACTTCTGGGGATGTCCCTTCTTGTGGCTGGGTGAAATCCTGTGATGCCCGAGACATTCCTCAGGAGAGAAGAAATTAGCAAATAGGGTTAGTGAGTCATTGGAGAGTGCAGACTCGTGGGATTTTTCTATACCCTGCCACGGAGTGGTTGTGGGTAGAGCTGAAGTTTACAGAACCCTGGGTACTGAAAGTGGGGGGGTGTAGAATACCCCTGGGTGCAGGGGTAAGACTTTACCTTTGCTATATCATTAATAAAGTTCACTCCAAAACTATCTCAAGCATTCAAATAACTCCTATGGCTTGTTTGATAGTATTCATTCATGTATACATATTCAGTCACTTATTGGACTTGAATTCATTGAGCACTTACTATGTGCCAATTTGTGTCCCTGATGGCTTCTGGGCCTTTGTCATGAAAACCTTTCAGTTCATTGGTTGGTTCATTGTAAGAGATGAGTGTTGAGAAATGGTGTTTGAAGATGTGATCCAGGAAAGTTGCAGGGGTTACGGAGCAGGAGAAAAGCCTTGGGCACTAGAGCAAAGGAAAGACCCCGAATAAATGTTTCCCAAGTTGTCTCGACAATTGCTCTCAGGCTCTGTCTGTGAACGTGCTAAAGTCGGTAAAAGCACAACCCTAGCTGAGTTCCTGGACTATCTGTATGACCTTAGCCAAGTTACAGGGCCCTGTGAGCCTCCATTTCCTTATTTACAAACTGGGGGGAAACCCATGCCTTGAGGAGCTTCTGTGGAAATTAAATGGAAAGAAAGGTTGTGGTATCTTATCCTTAGCTCCAATTCTCCAAGTCCATCATCTGGACAATGGGCTGGCCAGTCCAGGAAAAAGCTGACCTTATTTCTCTTGATTTAAGCATCAGAATCAGAAACACTCTCTAGTGTTCTCTATGAGCATTATGGGATTAATAGAATAACTAGGTTAAAGGTACATACACTCATAAACCAGATTAAAATATAATGTGCTACAAAGAAGTTTCCCCTTTTCTCCCATGTGAGTAAGAGCAGATCATCATCAATTCCAGGTTGCATCAGATCAGGCAAATGGCCTTGCATTTGGAAATGACCTCTCCTAACACTCTCACAGGCCAGACTAAGCAATGCTGGAATATAGAGACATCATGGGTGCAGCACTGCAGATGTTGTAGAAAGCATATACACATTATTTAAAACCCATAAGGATGCTGGGAAGTAAGTAGGGCAAATGTTACTGTCCCATGTCCCCAGAGAAAAGAGTAAGACTAGTCCCGCTGCCCTTGATTCTCTCAAGGCTACCATACCATCTGAGGGGAAGAGTTGTGGAAAAAAATTATGTTCAACCTATTTTTTTCTGTGCCAAGATAAATTACTTTTTAAAATATATCCTTAAATATAGGATAACAGAACCCTTAAGTAGACCATCCATCATTCCTAACCTACAAAAACATGGTTATATTTTAATATATTGGTCCAAATTAATACATGTAAATTTTATTTTCTTTTATATTCTGAAGAGAGAAAAAAGGCAAATCTGATTTTAGACCTATGCTGCATAGGACGAGGCCCCAGTCCCCTCATGATCTTTGAAAATGGTATTGGGAATCTGCAAGGTATGCTTAGCAGTTCAAAAAGCCTAACTAAAATTTTTGTTTTTTCTCTCACATAATTAGGCTACCCAGACTAATTAAAATCACAAATTTTCCTTTTGGGATGGAATTTTGGTAACTTCACATGAAGAGCAGAGGTCCTGATAGTTCTGTGATGATGTCACAGAAATTCTGAGACCTGCAAGCAGGCGCACACTGACATATGTCCCATGCCCAACTAGCTCAGCTCCTAACTACCAGCACAGCAAGAGATCATGGTTATGAGTACCTGGTCATGAGTCGACTCCAAACCTTCAAGACAGAAACTGTGACGGGGTAAAAGTCCATGCACAGAGAGACAGGGAATGTAAAAAGAGCCCCTAGTGGTTAAAGGCGAGGAGCCACTGGCCTCGCTGTGAGGACTGTTGGTTTTCCAGTGAAAGTTAGGGGGCAAGGGGTAAGGTTAGAACACTGATAGGGTTTTTTTCTAGTAATGAAGTTAAGAGATATTTCTGACCACAGATTAAGGAACTCTCTAGAGCCTAATACGCACACATTAACAGATGATAAACAGGAATTTTATCCTTCACGTATGTGAACATATGTGAATGGAAATTGTGACCGCCTGTCCTAGACCATTAAAATGAGTGCTTTTAAATTAGGGGGCAAAGGAGATTAGCCCTGCTGTTTACAAATGAGGGTGAAGGGAAATGAACACTCTCCATCCCCAAATCCTTTATGAATTCTGCCCACCAGAGTGGCAGTAACTGAAGAGCACAGACCTTGGAGTAAGAAGAGGGTCTGAATCTCAGTCCTGCTGTTACATGCTGAGCAGTGCTGGGCACACGGCTGCTTAATATCCTTGTGCTTCATTTTCCAGCTGAAAAACGGAGGCAATACTTCCCTCTCCAAAGAATGTGGTATTGCCGAAAGAGCACTGGATTACAATCAATGAATCGGTCCCTTCCAACCCCAGTTCTGCCATTTACCTGAAGTGCACACTTGGATGACTTGCCTAATTCCTCCCAGCTTTAGTTTTCTCCCCTAGGAGTCAATAACACCATTTGTCCTTCCAATCTCATAGGTTGATTTTGAGGAAAGGAGATAATTCAGGTGGTGGTGTGGAGGTGGATATCTTGGAAGTGGTAAAGCAAATAGGTTCATGCAAATGTATTATCATATCAACGTAAAACGTAGGCTACATTTCCTTGCTCAGATTAAATGTCATTTCAGAGCAAATCTTCGAGGATTTGTGTTTCTCGGCCTGCTGACAGAGGATAAGTGGTAAGGGGTTTCTAGTCGTTACTTAGTGGATGTCTCCCACCATCCTCAGCAGCTCTGTTGGGTGGTGCTGGCTATACCCATTCTCAGCATAATCCCATCCCCACCCTGGGGTGGCTCCTGGGGTGCTCCTCAGAGGGTGCAGTTGGTGTTGAAGACTTTGTTTCAATAGTGCCCAGGTGAGTCACTCCTCCCACCTGGATGTGAAGGAACCACATAGCCGGGAGCTTCCCACAGCCATCTTGACATCAGCCAGGAAGAGTGAAGCCAGAGCTGAGAACAACTGCAGAGAAAAGAGCCATTGCTCTGCTGATCTCATGGTCCTCCACTACATTGTGTCTGAAGCTGGTGTCTTCCCAGGCTTTTCTGTTAGATGAGGCAATAAATTTTCTTGATTTTGAGTTGCTTTCTTTTGCTATTCTTGCAAGTAATATCATCTTAAGGAATAGGACCATGTAACTGTGAGCAAGTCTCATCAACCCTCTAAACGGCAGTTTCCTGATCTATAATGAGTGGCAAAATAACCACTGTCCTATAGAGGGTTGCAGTGAGGCTCAAAAGTGCTTGAAAAGTGCTTCGCACAAAGCTTGGTACAAAGAAAGCATTCGATAAATTGTGGCTATTTTTAGTTTGGCATTCCAGACATTGTGCTAAATGCTTTAGTACATCATTCCCTTTAATCATCACGTATGTCCAATCATATGAGGTAGGATTTATTATCCCCATTTCACAAATGGAGAAATGAGGGTTAGAGTTGAAGTGATTTTCCCAGGGTCCTGTGGCTACCAAGAGGCAGAAATATCACGAGTATGAGTGTTTCTCTTTTTTTTAAACCTTTGAACAGATGATTGATGTTGACTATACTGTATCAGTAAAATATTAATTGATGCCTGTAATGTGCCGAAAAGTGTTAGGTTTTAGGGACATAGCCATAAATACACATGCTCTCGTTGAGTTTCAGAGGATACAGTCTTAAAACTATCTGTATTAGAAGAGATACTAGATTGAATGAGTGCCTTGGATTTACTGGCATAATGCTCTTAAAAACTGAGCTAACCAGCCAACATCTATCTGCATCCTATGAGCACATGAAAAGCAATTAAGTTATGCAACTAAATGCAGAACATACAGACGTCATTTCCATATACAGCTTAAAATGCATGCACACATACTACATCCCAATTGCTATTTAATTTCTCCTAAAATTCTGAGCTAAAATGTTACATTTTTTTACATTTATTGATTTGTGTTGTTTTTTTAAAAAAAAAGCACTTCATGTGCACTATTAATGTATTGCCTATTTTCTCTTTCTGACATGATGTTAACTTGTATATGTTTTCAAGGAGTCTGAACAATACAATTACACGTGACAATACAATGGCCGAAAACTAGTCTAGGGTAGCCACTGCACTGTGTCTTTGGAAAATCTACAGGGAAATCTAATGGTGTGTTTTACTGTTTACCTCTAGGTGACATTCTCCAGTTGTCTGTACATGTTACGGAGTGCCTGAGGAAGAACTCCAGTCTCTGGGACTGTAAAGAACAACTATACAGAGAACAGTTCATCTGAACCTCCTCCTTCCAAGTGTTGTCCTACGTGATCAAGAAATTCATTACAACCAACCTATATAGTAAGCCCTGAAAAACAAATAGGCTCTGAGCTTGTCTTCTTAACAACTAGATAAATATTTTGTCTAAGAAAATGTAACAGCGTCAGGACATTGCCAAATGAGAAGTCGCAGGCTTTCCGCAGGCAGGAGAGAGGTTCCTCTCTCCTTCCCTGCCTCCCCCAGTTTTCATGGGCATTTGCACAGAAGGGTCTGCGAGAAGGACATGGAGAATCACCTGCAGAAAGAGGCGTTTACCTGTATTGAAGCCCTACAATGAGGAAACTAGCAAACAACTGAGAACAGTTTGTTTCTTGTCTTTTGCTAGATTAGTTTTTAGAAATCCGCGAGTCATGGAAATGGACAGATGACTATAGTCAGACAGGTCTAGCTTGCTCTTTCTAGCTGAGAGACATGGGATATATTATTTAACCTTGCCAAGCCTGTTTCTCATTATAAAATGAGAATAACAAAATTTACTTTATAAGGTTGTGGAATAAATGGGCTCAGTAGGTATTCAACAAAAGATAGTTTCTTTCCCTTTCATAAAATCTCTAAGAAACTACTTAATATAATGTGTTTCAAGCGAAATGTTCCTCTTAGGAATATAGCCTCAACATCACTAGACTTCATCAGTTTGGAAATATAAATAATACCATATAAATAAGAACACATTTAAAACTTATTTCCACATTTATGTAATACTAGTGACCTGGTGCACATATTCATGCATATTAAAAGGAAATTAATTAGAAGGTGGCCGAGATGGGCTGGACACGCCCTGGAGCCAACCTCCCATGGTCCTTCCCCAATATCTGTGGAGTGAGCAGGTTCCCTCCAGCAGGAGGTATCCCTCAGCCTGGCCTGCAGGGATCAGGCCGAAACCGGGCTGAAATCGGCTCTCCGACATCCCCAGAAGGGCCCAAAGTACAAGAAGGCACTCTGCAAAGTTGCTGTCGTACAAGGTGTGGAATGCAAACACAAGTGTGCAGTAAACCAGATTCAGGGCTAACAGTGCCCCAGCAACAACATAACCCACGGCTGAAAGTGGAATCGCAAGGCCTCACAAGGAATCAGGCTCCCTCCTCTCTGGTCTCAGGGTATGCCACCCTAGAACTCCTGCTGCCAAGTCACTGCAGCTCAGCAGTTCCTGTGTTGAGCGTCTGCCCCCTGGTGGTCAGTGCACATCATAGCGACCGGTCGGATGGTAGGAGGGACACTTAGCATATTAGCCTTTTATATATAGAGAGAGTAATGTCTGAGTGTCACTAGGGATGTGGCTTGTGCTCTTCCCTCAACATTGAACTGGGAGCTGGCTGCTCAAGGAGATCAACCTAGGGACACAACCATCTCCTGCCTCTCCTGGTACAACCCTCCACTGGGGCTGCTTCCCTTGAGAACCTGAGACTCCCAAACAGTAGCATCATCAAGGAGCCAAAATGACATGACTTTCCCTTGAGACGTCAGGCACAAGAAGCACACTGTGTCTCCCAGGAAAGGATCTGCTGTCCCCTGTGTTCCTCACTCTATCACTCAGACCACAAATAAAATCACTTACATTTTCCTCTGAACACAACTTCTTTAGCTTCTGCCTGTAGTCGTTTTCCTGTGCTGTCCATAGTAAGCACCAGGGAATTTTTTCTCCCAAAGCCCCTATTCCATATACTCTACCCCAATGCAAACCAATCTCTCCAAACAGGTACTTGACTGTCCAGTTCCCAGTCCATCCTAACCATCCAGACTCTGACACCAGTTTAGGCTCAGCCGGAGGAGCCCTCTCTACATAACAATTACTCCACTTTCTGGTTTCTCTCCACTAGACATCTGCCTTCCAAATCAAAAGCAAGTGTGAAACAGGGTAAAATGTGTAATATAAATTTATTCTGCAACATATTTTAAAATAAATTAGAATACATCAATATTTCATGAAAAACATCTAGAAGAATTTAGATACATGATATATACATGATTTCACTGTGAATATCAATTTGTTTTCATTTCAAACAGCTTTTTAAAGTAACATGAAATGATAAGGATTGCTATATTCTTCATATATCCATTGTCTCACATATTTCAATTCCACTGCTAGTTCTATTCTCATTTATGCTCCTGATATTTGCTTCTGTTTTCCAATGGGAAGAGGATCCACTTTCTGTTTCTCAGCAGTGGTATTGAGGTCCTTTTTCTCTGATTCTTGAAGAAAATCCTTCATGGCGAGTTTGAACACTAATCGAGGGTCTGGCTCAGAAAGTGGTGGGCAATTGCAGGTCTCTCTAATTTCAAGAGCCTATAGAGAAAGAATACAACAGAATACAAAAAGAACACAAAGCAAATATTCACATACATTTATTAACATTATTCCAATAATTCTTAGAATACTCTATGCAAAATAATAAAATGTAAGAATACACTGTATTTTTAATAAGAGATATCTTAATGACAACACATAAAAGAGAACCACAGACAAATTCACGGTACATAGTTACATTTTCACAAGTTGTTCACGTAATAAAATATTTGGAAAAAACAACGGCATCTGCAGTGACCGCCCAGTGTCCCACTGGGAAGAAGCAAGATCTCTTTGGTTTCAGTCAAACCAATCCTGACAATGAGTGTTTGGATTAGAAAAGATCTTGAGAGACTGTTTTCAAGAAAGAGAAAAAAACAGAGAACAAATGCCTGCGCATACTGAAGGAAGGGATATGTAACTGGGGCCTCTGCCGCGAACCTGAGGCTAACAGCCTAGGGAAATGAGTAACCTAATCAAAGCCAATCATGACCATGTTAACTCCAGAAAAACAGAATGCCGCAAGGGAAGGAAAGGAGTCGCACACATGGCCCAGTGGTGTCAGGTGCGCAGTATAAGACAGAACGTGAGAGCACCACGTGCCACACCGGAAGGAAAGCAGGACACCTGCGCCTGCTGCACAGGGGGTGACGATGACAGGGAAGCTTGATGCGCATCCTCTGGGAAAAGGGAAATGGATGACGCCGGAAACGGAAAGTTAGGAAATAGTGCTATGTAGGATGACAGGAAATATAAAAATAATAATACTTTAAGAAGGTTGAAACTGAAGGCAAGGTAGGGGGGCTGCTGCTTTAAGGAACTAGCCTTAGAAAACTATGTGATTCTTTAAAGTAGGTCCATGGATGACTGTAAGACATAAAAACTAAAATAAAAATAAAAAGTCTTAATATCTAAAGGGTTTTAAAAGAAACATATTTAGGGTAAAAATATACTTTCATTTTATATTACCTCTAACTTTTTTTATAGTCATGCATGTTACGGGAAATAAATAAAGCAAGGAGAGGCAGTCAGTGCTTGGGGGATTAACAAGGTCTTAGAAAGACTGGCCAGGCAAGCTCTTGTTGATAACATCATGATTTTGGGAAGAGGGGGGAAGACCTGAGGCCATGAGAGACCAGGCCATGCGGTACCTAGGAGAGGAGTGCCCGGCAGGCAGCGGCTGTGGCAATAGCAGCAGCAGCAAGCCAGGCGCTGGATGGCAGCTGCCTGAGCGCTGGGAACAGAGAGGGAGCTGGTACAACTGGGGCAGAAGTGATCTACTGGGTAGGAGCAGATGACGTAGGGTCTGTTAGGGCATGGTAAAGATGGTAAGTTTTACTCTGAGCAGGCCTGCCCCAGATATCTATGGGGTCCATGGCAAGAATGCAGATAGAGGCTCAGACACCATGTGTTTAAATATCTAACAGCTGTAAGTCAAGCTAATGAAGTACTACATAAAATATGTTCTATTCTCCCACACTTTCAACATGACTCTGAAGACCAGGTCCCAAAAATTAGAATTCTTGAATTTTGGGACGTCTAAGGTTGGGGGGAGCCTACCCCAGCTCCTGCCACTGGCTTGCTGTCCACTCCCTCTTCCTCCCCTCCCTGGCTCACCTGCACTGTGATGGGCTTTATGTGCCTGTGTCCAAGGGAAGACGGTCTTCACAGGCCCTGGAAGCAAGCTCAGATTGTTTGGGCGAGGAACTGCATTACCTTAAGATCCAGAGTGCCCCATGGTGGGGCACAGGTTCTTATATGGGTGTAGTCCCTGAGGTTCCACAGAATAGGGGAGCATGCAGCCAGAGGCAGCCAGAAAGGGGTCTTGTAAATGGATGAAGTCAGGGCAGGAACTTGAGTCTAGCAGCACTTCTGACTCCAAATGAGGCTATGAGTTATCAAAATAAACTAAAGAGGAAAAAGTGTTCAAGTGAAATTCCTTGGTAGTAAGGTCTTGTCTCAATTTTCCTTGTATTTCACATCTTGCATCTATTACGTGTGTTAAATGTTCCTTAAAGTAAACTGAACTTGGAAAAAAACACACAAAACAAAACAGGAAAATTTTTCCCAACTATGGCACTAGAGTAAAAAGAAAGGCAGACCCTCGGTTAAATGTTGACCTGTCTGGACCAGAATACCTTTGAAAGTGAAAGGAGATGCTATTGATATTGACACTGAGTCATAGGCATACACTGAGACTGTCCTGGCAAAGTCGGGACACTCAGTCTATTCCTGCTTTAACGCCTTTATAACCACACTGACATATTTTTCCAGGTGAGAAGCCAAACTGTCATGGCTGTCCCTTCACAGGCCTAAGGCCTTGACTGGTATCAGTAAGGGGGACAAGCGTGGAGCCCAGCAGGAATCAGCTGGCACAGCTGAGCTTAGCCATGGGAGATGCAAAGCAGCAAAGGGAAGAACAGAATGTCATCTCCTAGAATCTTGTATATTCAGTAAAAGTTCTTCTCTTTCCCTTAAGTTCTCTTTTTAATCTTTTCACAGTTAACATTTAGAACACCACCGTAGTAAGGTGCTAGGGACACAATAGTCAGAAAAGACAGTCATGATACCTGCCTCATGCAAATTACTGGGCATTTGAAGTGTTTTTATACTGTTGATTGGCTTTTACAAATTATCCTATGGAAAGCTTTATTTAAATAAAAGATGTTATTTTTAACCTTCATTGGAAGTCTGCCCCCAAAGTAGAATGATCTGATCAATGAGTAAGAACAGATTATATTTTTTGTTAGATAGGACCAAACTGCTTTCTGCCAGAAAGGCTTTACCAACTTACAACATCACCAGCATACAGGCATACCTAAGATATTCATAATTTGTAAAACACTATTCCATGATTTTTTATCTATAGAACCACATAATTTCAAACCTCAGCATCCTTAGCACGCATCAGATAAATTTACAAATGAGGAGACTCAGACCCAGAGAGGTTAAGTGACTGGCAAGGAACAAACACCTGCTCAGCGAATGTTTATAGCAGCTTTATTCCTAATTGCCAAAACATGGAAGCAACCAAGATGTCCTTCCGTAGGTGAATGGAAAATTTGTGTTACAGCCAAACAATGGAATATTACTTAGCGTTAAGAAATAAGCTCTCAAGCCATGAAAAGACAGGGAGGAATCTTAAATGAAAAAAAAGCAAATCTCTAGAAATCTCTAGAGGTTACATATGTATGATTCCAAGTACATGACATTCTGGAAAAAGTGAAACTATGGAGATAGTAAAATAATGTCAGTGACTGTCATGGGTTATGGGGGACAGAGGGATGAATAGGCAGTGCATAGAGTATTTTTAGGGCAAGGAAACTACTCTATATGATACTATAATGATGAATACATGTTATTACACATTTGTTAAAATGTACAGAATCTACACCAGCAAGAGTGAGCCCTAACGTAAATGATGGACTTCGGGTGATGATGTGAAAGTGTAGGTTCATTGGCTGCAGCAGATGCACCATCGTGGGCAGCATTTTCATGGTGGGAGACTGTGTCTACCCAGAGGCAGGCAGGGGGTATATATGGAAACCTCTGTAACTTCCGCTCAATTTTGCTGTGACACTAGCATTGCTCTTAAAGATAAAGTCAATTTAAAAAAGCTGGCATGAAAGTAAAAAGGCTTAGAAACAAGGGATTATAACCTGCTTTTGTTGTTTTCATTTTTACTGCATTTGCACAACATGATTTTGTTTTAATGTTTTTTTGACACCACATTATACATTTCTTGTGTAAGTCTCTTACAGAATAAATGTAGATTGGAGATGCCTTAGCTACATTAATTACTAGGAAAACTATATATTCTTCATAAAGGCGTTCTATTAATATTTCTTCGTGTGTGAACTGTTTCTCTCCTCCAACTATCAAATAGAGTCCTGTTACGGATCAAATACATTTTTATCAAATCTTCATCTATTTTACATAGAAAGAATTTATTAGACATACTGGTAAAATATTTTTTTCTGCTTTTTAAACATTCCTTTCCATATTTATTTTATTATATTTCGGGTGTCAACATCTTTTATTTTCATAAATGCAAATCCATCTTATTAAATATACCTTCACCTCTTTAAAAGTGTGCAACATTTTCCCACTGTACAGCTAGAATATGCCTTCCCATTTTACTTTGTTTTCTGTGTTTAACTTCATGCACTGCACATAATAGGCACTTAAAAGATGCTGAATTTTAAACAAGCATTTTCAGAACACAAGCTATGAATAAATCATTATGACAAATGTCATAGGAAAAACATTCAAAGAGTTTACAAGTGTAAGAGAAGGCAGGAATGTACTCCATTAACAAGAATATACAGCTCTAAGAATCCCAAGGAAGACTTGGAATTAAATATGGAATTGGCCTAAAGATTCCAACCAGAGGGAAAGGAACCAACATTTACTGTTCACTTTCGCTGTGCCTTGCATGGTGCCAGGTATTTTAAAGTGTTATCTAAACTGGTGCTATCATATGAACCATGTCCATGTCGGGTGGAAGGCAACTGATTGCCTTATGAGTACATCATTTTTGCTCCTGTTTATAAGCTCATTTCAAAGCATCCCTCAGAGCCTGCATGCCGATGGTTACTGAAGTCTCCTTTGAGCTAGTGGTGACATATTACAGGCTCCCTCCTAACTCAATTCCTTTCCTTTCATAAATGTTGATCCTGGTGTAGAATACTTATCTTTAAAGTGTCTTATGAGGGAAGGAGGGGAGGAAAAAGAGGAGGAGGCAGGACCTCACCTTCGCCAACACACAAGAATGTACGTAAAACACCCAGGAGACACTGCTATCTCAATGTGACAGGTGAAGCAAAATGAAGTTTAGGGTAGGGAACTTCCTTAAACTTGTGTGGCTGGGTCAGATTAAAACCCAGGACTCCTAAGACTACTATTTTTACAGTACTTCCTAAGAATATCCTTTCCTATTACCAACTATTAATTCGCTACATGCTCAATTTCTACATTTGCCAAATTTCTATGGGGAAGCAGAACCACTACTCAAATGTATTGCCCAGTTTTCTACGTTTGACCCAATATTACATTACTTATCTCTCCAACTGTTACACACCACACAATCTTTTAGCAAATACTCTCTAAGCATCTTAGAAACGGTCACAGGCACTAAGGATACAGCAATGAACAGGGGCCTTATATTCCAGGGGAAGAGACAGACAATAACCAAGTAAATGAAATAATTTTTGTAACGCAGATGAAGAAATTAAACAGTGCACCGTGTTTAGATAGTAACTACAGGACACCACAAAGAAGCAATCAGATAAATCTAGAATGTGGGGCTCGATTTATTCAACAAGTCAATGACGTATTAAGAAAAACAACAGTGTGGGGGCACTCCTCTAAAGTCAGAGAGACTTAGGGGACACAGCAACCAAATGCAATGTATGGGTCTTGATGGATCATGATTTGAACAAACCAATTGTAAAACTATCTTCTGAGACAGAAATTTGAATGTGGATAGAATTTTATTAAGGAATTACTATTAATTTTCTTAGGTATGTAATGGGAAAAAAGGATACTTTCTAGAATGAATATTGAACTAATTAGGAAGGAACGCCCTCATGTCTGGGATTTGCACTAAACTACTTCTCTAGGTAGCCCTAGCTGGTTTGGCTCAGTAGATAGAGCACCTGCCTGTGGACTGAAGGGTCCCGGGTTTGATTCTGCACAAGGGCGCATGCCCAAGTTGTGGGCTCGGTCCCCAGTGGGGGGGGGCGCACAGAAGGCAACCAGTCAATGATTCTCTCTTCATTGATGTTTCTGTCTCTCTCTCCCTCTCCCTTCCTCTCTAAAATCAATAAAAATACATATATTTTTAAGTACTTCAGAGTAAAAAACAAAAAAATCAGAGAAGGAACAGAAGAAGCATGTACACAAAAAGGTTGATACTAATGAATGTGATTGAGAAATGGGGATTCATTAAATTATTCTCTACTTTTACATATGTTTTTTAAAAACTATAATAAAAAATTAAGTTAAAATAATTTTTCCTAAAAGAAAAAACCTTTCACCAGAGGGATGGGGGGATGGGAGGAGGTAGAAGAGGGCAAAGGAAAGCAAATTGTGATGGAAGGAGACTTGACTTGGGGTGGTGAACACACAATACAATATACAGATGATGTATGATAGAAGTGCATACCTTAAACCTATAAAACTGTATTAAGCAATGTCACCCCAATAAATTCAATTATATTAAAAATGAAAAGAAATAAAAAACCCTTTCCCCCTATGTCTTCCCTTCTCTCCCATTTTTGTATATCTGTGACTTCATCCTTGATTTTACATCTGTATCTTGCATTCTAAACGGCCCATGAGAGGTTTAAATGTTTCTCTTAAAACATGAAATGTCCTTTTACACGTCCTCTATTTCCAACTCTTTCCCTTAATTTCCGAAGGCAAGCATCTACTTTTCAAAAAGCCTAAGATTTTAGCATCAATAACCTCAATCCTAAAACTCAATAGATTCAATGGAAATTAATGAGAATAGTTGGTTACTACTTTAAGAGAAAAAAAAAAAGAAATGTTGAATAATGCCTGTGTGGTTGCTTAAAAATAACAAAACAGCCTGGCCGGTGTGACTCAGTGGTTGTAAACCCAGGACACAAGAGGTCGATGGTTCGATTCCCAGTAAGGGCACATGCCCAGGTTGTGGGCTCAAGGAGACAGCTGATAGATGAGAAGGTTTTATCTCTCTATCCCTCTCCCTTCATCTCTCTCTAAAAATCAGTAAAACATAGTTTAAAAATAAATAAATAAAAATAAAAAAAACAAAAACTTCTGTTTATGTAGGGTGTCCCAAAAAATGTACAGCTAATAACTCACTTAATTTTGAAAATGAACTGTATGTTAATAAACACTGACTATATAATCATTTAGAATGTGTATACATTTTGGGGGGACACCCTGTATGATAGTCTGACAGGATGACTTGACTTGGTATCTTTACTTGAAAGGTAAATAAATGACAATAGGAAAAACAAAAACAGAAAACTGTGGAAGACTGTGATATGGGCAAATAAGATCATTGAGTATGTCCTGTCGAGTGTATTCTTGGGTGTTATCTCAACCTTCCGTGGTCTCAGAGCTATTGTACAACTCTGTAAGTTGTAAAAAACTGATAACCATGCAAATGATGTTTGTCCATGTCTGGTGGAAGGCAACTGATTGCCTTATGAATGGATCGGTTTTGCACCTGTTTGTAAGCTCATTTCAGCATCCCTCAGAGCCTGCATGCTGATGGTTACTGAAGTCTCCTTTGAGCTAGTGGTGACATATTACAGGCTCCCTCACTAGTAAGTTAAGTAAAATCGCAGATATGTTTCATTTTATATTTATATATCATGATTTCACCTTTTAAAATATTTCTTCCACCAACTCATTTCCTGTCCTTTCATAAGCTGCAGTGGAAACTGAAGTCTGACTAATTTTTGAAGTGGTCTAAAATAATTAAATGTAAATGACTAGTAATTTTAGATAAATATATTAAAATTAAGGCCACCCTGACACAGGCCAATTGTCCTCTGAAATAAAATAATAGGGAAAAGTTTTCAAATAAAATTGTATAGTCAACCACTCCTAACATGAGAATAATGTATTAAGAAGTGGCTGTATTTATTCCCAGTAACAACTAAAGTACTCATGAAACAACTGCTAATACATATCAGAATTCTTCCAGGTACTACATATCAAGAGAACTGCAATGACTTATTCATAAAAACTAAACTGTAATAATTAAGTTTTTTTAAAAAGGAAAAAATTAATGCCAGAGAAGTTTCATGATCAGATTAAAAGCTTCCTATGGAAATAGGAACCAAGACATTTCAAGGGGGGGGGGGGGGCGGAAATCACCTTCATTTTTCCCCCCTTTCATCTAAAAGCTATTTTTTTCTAATAGCCCATTCATTTTCAGCCTCAAGTAGATACACATCATGTGTACCATAATATTTTTTAAAGGTTTTAGACAATGTTACTGTCAGGCTTCCTGGCTTTATATGATTCAGAGGCCAATTCAATTACAGTAGCTGCTATATTTCCCTCTTCCTCAACACTCTCCCTGTCAGAGAAAATGAAATTCTGTAAGGTGAACGGTATATGTTTGTGTACATTGGCCAACAATGACATTTCACTTCAATGTTAAGCACTCTCACATGTTCTATTTACGGAATGTATAATATTAATGATTTATGTATTTACACTGTCCAATTTTAAATGCATAAGAATGATTTACATATGAGTTCAAACTCCCAGCTTCCTGAAAGTTTAAAGAATTCAAAATAAGTGAGAATAAAATGAATGTATTGACAGCCAGCCACTGAGTGGTTCTGACATCTAAAAAACTGAATGTAATAAATTAAATGTTTCTCCTATATATTTTATCACTTTCCATCTCCTCGCCCCACCCCAAGGAAAAGATGGCAAAGAATTGGTGAGAGAAGTAGAAAATAAAAAATTCAGTCTAAATTCAGTTGTAAAATAAATCTTTCAAGTGACTTTTTACCCTGGGTTATCATACAATTTCCCTTATTCAAATATAAATTTTCACATATAAATATATTCATATTTATAACATGTAAATATTTATAACAATCCTTATAGAGAATATAAAAAGATATCTCTTTAAAGGACAACTTATGGTTTACACAATTTTAAATTCTGAACAGTGCAACTATAATTATAAAACTGTCATACTACTAAACATCAACAGGTTGATATAACATCTGTTCTTCAATCTTTCACCCAAGTTGTTATGGTAACCAAAATATGTGGGATATGCATTTCCTAAATTTAACTGTTATTTCAAGTAAATAAAATTATATCATCTTATTAACTACAAATAAAATCATTACTACAACCCTATATTTATCCTTTTTAAATGCTAGTGGATTACAGGATTATATTTAACTAGGCTTTTACACATGCTTTATCTCAGAATTCACATTTAAAAAATAGGAATATTTTCTACTTTGGGGACATTTTCTTGATTTAAAAATAAAATAAAAAAAGGAATTAGTCTGGCCCAGCTGGCATGGCTCAGTGGTTGAGCGTCAATTTTGAACCAGGAGGTCAGTGTTTGATTTCCGGTCAGGGCACATGCCTGGGTTGTGGACTCAATCCCCAGTAGGGGGAGTGCAAGAGGCAGCTGATCAATGATTTTCCTCATTACTGATGTTTCTATCTCTTTCTCCCTCTCCCTTCCTCTCTGAAATCAATAAAAAAATTTATTTTTTAAAAAGGAACTAGTCTATTTCTAAACATTATTCTATACTAAAGTACTCCAAAATTATGATTATAGTATTTTGTAGGAACTGTATTCGCATCCTTTGTAGGTCAGATCCTGGTACTCCTCTAGTCCTCTGCTGAAACCCTCCCCTGGGGTCCTATCTCTGAACAAAAGCAAAGTCCTCACAGGGGCTTCAAGGCCTGCACCCTCACTTCCCCTTGCTCACTCCATCCAACCACACCAGGCTCACTCCTGCCTCAGAGCACTGCACTGACTTTTCCTACCCTGGAAGGTTCTTACCCCACCCCACACCCCTCAACCCCCAGGCAAAGACTCACTTATTTCAAGTCTCTGTTCAAGTAACATCTCAGTGAAACTCTCTGATCAACTCCCTTTTAAACAGCTATTCCGACCCTTCTGCCATCTCTGCTCACACCTCACATCCTTGTTATGGACTGAAGTATTTTCCCGCACCCCCCCCCCCCCGCCCCAGATTCGTATGTTAAAACCCTAACCCCCAATGTATTTGGAGATGGAGCCTTTGGGGCTGATCAGGGTTAGAGGAGGTCATGAGTTGGGGCTCTCATGATGGGATTACTGCCCTTATAAGAAGAGGAAGAGACAGGGCGTGTTCACTCTCTCCACCATGTAAAGACACAGTGGGAAGCCAGCCATCTGCAGCCAGGAGAAGAGACCTCACCAGAATTCAAATGGCTGGAACCTTAACCCTGGATTGGATATCTAGCCTTCAGAACTCTGAAGAAATGAATTCCTGTTGTTTAACCCAAGCTAACTAATAACACTGTCCTTCCTCCTTTGCTTTCCTCCCTAATACGTATTACTGACTAATATATAATAATATATTGGTGATTTATTCTACATATTACTAAGTTATTCTATTTATTGTCTGTCTCTCTTTACTGCAAAATAAGCTTCATAAAGGCAGGGTGTTTTTTTTCTGCCTATTTTGTTCACAGCACCTACAACACCTACAATCTGGCACATAATTAATTACTAATGAATATTTGTTAAGTGAATATAGTTTTAAAACATCTTAAATGTTGATATGCCTAGTAAAAAATAATATATTTCTGTGATGATATTCAAGAAATCCAATAAGAAATAAAAATATAAAATTTTCAGTAAGTTACATTTTAAAGAAATCAAAATTACCAAGATTTGTGTTCTCATAGAAACAAAGAATTTTACTTTGCTAGTTTTCTTTCTTTCTTTTCTTTTCCCCCCCCCCCCCCGCCCCCGCCCCAGTCTGTGGTGTTTATTTACATTATCTTCTTTCTCTTTTTTTAATTTAAATTCTTTATTGTTTAAAGTATTACATATGTCTCCTTTTCCTGATTTTCTTGATCTTTTCTCCTCCTATGAATCTGATCTATGAGGGGCTCTGGCTTCCTCCGCCCAATTAAATGTGGAAACCACCTAACACTGCTAACTCTACCCAGGATCTTTTTCTCTGCCTACTCCACTCTCACAGCTTCAACTACCACCTTTATGGAGTTACTCTCAAGTCCTCATCTCTGGCCTACATGTCTGTGCTCTGCTGCTGTATTTCCAACTGCCTTTGAGACGTCCGTCACTTCAGGCATAACATCCGAATTGTCAAAGAACAGGAGCAATAGGTAAAATATATCTTACTAACTTAAGTAGAAAAAAATCTTAAATAAAATCAAACAAAAACGTAGTCTGCAGTAGTATACAGACTCACATAATTCTACATACTGTCTGAGGATTTGCTTTCTTTCATTAGAGAAATTAGAAACGATAGTAGGGAATTCCAATCTCTGAATTATGACTATGTATTCTAATTATCAACAGACTCTTACACTAACTATAAGTTTCACTTCAACCACTAAATTACTCCCAATATTGTAGTAGAATTTTATTACTTTCAAATTGAATTTAATCACTTGGGGGGATATATAAGGTTTTCAACTGAAGTTTCTAAACTAGGATAGTTTATTTTTAGAAAAATAATATCTCCCAAAGCTTATCTTCATCATTGTTGCCCAAATAACATATTTATTTCTCCAATCATTTTCCTTCATACTAATCAATTAATTATTATTTTAAAAACTTCTCTAAAGCACATTTTACTTCTCCAAAGATCCTTAGTTATCTTCGATGATGAAATGACAACTCAGAATTTAGATGAAAGTTGACTAAAATTCATTATCCAATTTAAGTAAACCACACATTTTTAGAATTTCACTGAAGAAAAATAAAAAGGGCATTCCAAAAGGAAACCATGTGGTTATTATGGCTTTAGCGAGAAGCTAAGCCTCCTAGGGTGATGCAAGTTCCCTGGATCTTGGGCAGCACTTAAGAAGGCTTAGAGTAAGCGATCTTCAGTACAAATTAGTGACGGATAAAACCCATATTCTTCTAGTCCTATGCTGTGCTTTTAAGATGAATAACTACAATGTGTCAAGTAAATGTCACTGCTGTTTTTTTCTCAAATATTTTTTCTTCAAATTAAGGGTATAATGAAATATATGTAGGATAGTTCTTAAGAATCCATGCCTGGCTGGCCCCAATGCACATGAAAGGCACAAGTATGCCCAAACTAGCAACAATTCCTCATCATTCCTTTCAAAATATATCCAAGATCTGAGCACTTCTTTTCCTCTCTTCTGCCTCTATAATATCTTCACAGGATTATTGCAAGAACCTTGTAAAGAGTGTCCTGGATTCCACCCTTGCCCCACTACAGTCCCCATGACCACCACAGAACAGATGAGTCATCACATGAGTCAGATCAAGTGATCAAGTCATTCCTCTACTCAAAACCCTCTACTAGTTTCCCAGATCACTTGGAATAAAAGTCAAGTCCTTACAATGGTTTAGAAAAGACCCTTCGTGATCTGGTCCCGCTATACCTCAACCATCACGCACCCGCCCCCCCCCCACCCCCCCGCCTCCTTGACTCAACTCCTAGCCATTCCTTGAACACACCAAACATACTCTCCCTCCAGGTCCTGTGCACTTGCTGCCTCCTCAGCCTAAAAGACTCTCTCTCCAGATAGCCACAGGACTTGGTCCCCTGCTTCTTTCGATTCTGTTAGGTAAGGCTTTCTCTGACAAAGGAACATAGACCAGCATACCTTCTCTGCTGCCCAGCCCTCTTTACTACCTTTAATCTGATTTATTTTCCCCCAATGTGTTTATCACTGCATGACATACTGCATGTATGTATATGTTTGTTTATTACTTGCATTGACATGAATGTTAGCTCCAAGAAAGAAGAGACTGTATTGTTCCCAGCAATAGAATACAGAATGGCAGACTATCAGTGGATTTCCATATAAATCACATGAATCAATAAATGAATCTCCTGGTAGTTTATTATCCCAAACTAGAAGCAGGCTATTCCTTCAAATTGCATACCACTATATTTCTACTTTTCTTATAATAAATCCTATCGCTTATTGTATTAAGAATCATTTTGTACTTACGTTAGCATCCTGAAAATATAAAAAACCATGTCTTAATTCTCTTTGTATCCTCTGTATCTACCAGTATTTTTTTCTTATAATAGGTGCTCAATATCTGTCAAGTTAAATTTGTAGTCATCCTGGCAATGCAAGTGAGACAGAAAGAGTGTGCAGCCTGGTTTGGAGATGCCTGACATCCATCTTGTACTGAAGTGGATAGCACAGAAAACATTTTAAATTATGTTAACAAATAAAAACATGTTTAGACGGTAGTAAAAAGTAATTGGGAAAAGCTGCTTTAGCTTTATTCATTAATGAATTCTTCAGAAAATAGTCATGCACACTTTACTCTCTCTTTTTAAAGAAATAAATAACAAGAAAAAAAAAAACTAATATCAAGGGATTTTCTAAGAAATATTCCAGCATCATTATTGGAATAAATACTCACTTGACCCAAAAATTTTGCACAAGTCATTAACTGGAGTTTGTTATTGTTTTTTAATGATAAGCTTAAATTACTGAAAAAAGATTAAATTATGACCAATATGTTGGAAAAACATACCATGAGTTCTGGACTTTCACCAAATCAGGTAATATTAAAAGGAATGATACTAAAAAGCTTAAACCTTCACCTTCAAGAAAAGTCAAGTCTACACAGCAATTTATCCCCCATGACTTGAGGACAAGCAGGATTTTACTTTTCAGTCAAATCCTTTGAAAACTGATAATCCATAATTATAGTGATCAAAATAGTTGACAGACTAGAACTTCTCTAAGCATGAGAAGTAACAGCATTAAAAATAAGGGACACAGTAAAAGTAATGTCCTGCCTTCAATAGTGTTTGTTAGCTTACCTCGGGTATGAGTTTATCCAACTGCTCAACTCGGTTTCCATGAGAAGGGTGTGTGGATAACCATTCTGGCACATTGAGGTGACCAGAAAGGGTATCTGCAAGTTCCAGCTGCTGCCAAAACACTGAACTGGATCTGACGTCCACACAAGCCTAGAACGAAAATTAATAAAAGCACACATGAGTATAACTATGAGGACATCTTTAAAAGTTTACGTTTATGTCCTTACATGTTCTAAAAATATTTTCTATTGTTTTAATAAAAGAGAAATATATTCATTGCTTTTAAAAAGAATACTCAAACAATATGGTTTTATAGAACTCAAAAAAATATTTGTCTTCCTACTTGCCCCTACACAATATTTACATTAATACCACTCCCAAAGAAACCCACGCTTTTCACTATGATAGATATTAAGAACACGCATTGGGGATTTGAAGATGGTGGTGTAGGTAAATGCCTGAACCACATCAAAATTACAACTAAAATACAGAACAACCATCATCCAGAACTGCCAGAAAGCTGGCTGAATGGAAGTCCTACAAGTAGAGAAGTAAAGAAGAAAGCACACTGAAACTAGGAGGAGGTGCGGAGGCGCAGAACGGGCTGGTCCAGCACCCGCATGTGCTGCTTTTTTAATCAGGAGGAAAATCATCTCTAAGGAGGCCACCTGGAGGAACAAGGGGTCCCAGCCTCACACCAGACACCCAGCTTAGGGTCCCAGAGCTGGGAAAAGAAGTCCCTACGTGCAGTAAGAACTACAGGCTGTAAAAACCAGTGTGGACTGGGGCTGAGTGACACAAGGCTGCTGGAGAACCAGCTGTTCCTCTTAAAAGGCCAGCACTACAAACTGAACTTAGAAGGTCCTGCTTCCTCTGAGCTCTAGCACCAGGGCGAGGCTTTGGGGAACACAGACATATATGAGGAGGAACTGGATTGTCTGGCATTGGGGAAGGAACTCTAGGGTGGCTTTCTCCCAGACAAAGGTGCTTGCAGGGATCATTGTTCCTATTCTGGGACCTCCCCAGTCCCAGGGCTGACTGGCAGCCATTTCTGTTTGCTCTGCCTTAAAGACTCCCTAAGACCACACCTCATCCAATTTACAACCCCACCCAAGCTGTGTGTAGCAGCTTTTGCATATGAATGGTCTGTTCTTCCTCAGGCTAAACTCTGAAACAAGTTGCAGCTGGGTCAGGGAGCCCCAAACCTATCAATAAAAGGCCCAAGACCTGCACCAGCACCAGCCTGCCTTGCTTCATAGCTGGGCCTCATCTGGGAACTTCTAAACCCAATACAAAGAGGAGGAATCTACAGATCTCTCTGTAGCTCCTGCTGGGTGGCCCCAGGTAGTTGCTGACTTTGTACCTCCCGGGAGAACCAAGAGGTCAATGTCAGACCATACCAGACAATAACTCTACACATCCATAAGCGACACATTCAGGGGGCAGACTCAGTGAGCAACAAAGCCCCACTGAAGCAAGTCCTGCTCCAAAGTGATGTCTCCTGCATAGCAGCTTTCCCACTGTAGTCATAGCTGGTTCTCACAGCCAATTGGCCTGGAGGTCAATTCCTCCCAGTGACACCAACAGCAATCAAGTCTCAACTACAACAAGACTGTGCTCACAGCCCAAAAAGGGGTGCACTTAGAGCTTCCAGCTCAGGTGACTGGGAAAGCTGAGCCGCTGGGCTCTATAGAACACCTACTATACAAGGCCATTCTACCAACTCAAGGAGATATAGCAGCTCTACTCAAAACAGAGAAAAAAACACAGAGAAGCAGTCAAATTCAGAGACAAAGAAACATGTCACAAATCAAAGAAATGGAAGAAAGCAAACTACTGGATATAGAGTTCAAAACTACGATTATAAGGTTACTCAAGAATCTTCTAGAAACCTCCAAATAAATGGAAAAGGACCATTCAGAAATTAAGCATACACTGATCAAAAATATGAACAACAAACTGGCAACAAATACATACCTATCAACAACTGAGTCTAAAAATCAAAATAAATGAATAAGAAATCTAATGAACAGAATAAACTGGTGAATTAAATAGAATCAGAGGCATGGAAATGGAACAGACTGACAATTCTCAGAGGGAAGGGGGTTGGGGGATGGGGAGTGATTAAACAAAGATCTTATATGCATATATGCATTACCTCAGGACACAGACAATAGGGCAGCGAAGGCCTGGGGCAGGGCGGGAACTGGGTGGAGGGGGGCAATAGGAGGAAAAAAGAGGGACATCTGTAATAATCTCAACAATAAAGATTTTAAAAAATTTTTTTAAAAAGAAGTACATCACTAAAGTGGTCCAGAAAAAAAAAGAAGAAGAAGAAGAAAAAAAGAACACATATTAAGGGTAAAAATCTTCCAAATTAAGGTTTCATAAAAATTAAGTTTTAAAATTTAACTGTTAATAAACTGTACTCAAAAAGTTATTCTTAATCTATACCACTAGAATAGATATTGACCTACACACTGAGTGGCCAGATTATTATGATCTCTGAACCCAAAATAATCTGGCCACTCAGTGTATATCCTATATAATAAAAGGCTAATATGCAAATTGTCCCCTCAACCAGGAATTCCACCAGCAGGCAGACTGGCCAACCACCCATGTCCCCTCCCCCTGGCCAGGCTGGCTGGACCCCACCCATGCACGAATTCATGCACCAGGCCTCTAAAACACACACACACACACACTGAGTGGCCAGATTATTATGCGTTCAGAGATCATAATAATCTGGTCACTCAGTGTAGTTTTCTTTTCTTGTAATGTCTTTGTCATTGGTATTAGGGTTATGCTGGCCTCACAGAATGAGTTAGGGAGTATTCTCCCCTCCTCTCCAGTCTTTTAGAAAAGTTTGAGAAGAACTAGTATTACTTCTTCAAATTCTTGGTAGAATTCACAAATGATGCGGTCAGATCCAGGGCTTTTCTCTTGTTGAAAGATTTTTGATTACTGATTCGATCTCCATACTAGTTACAGGTCTATTCAGTTTTCTATCTCTTTGTGATTTATTGATTTTATTGGGTGACATTAGTCAATAAAATTATATGGGTTTCAAGTGTAGACTTCCACAACACATCATCTATATTTGTATTGTGTATCCACCACCCAGTCTTCTCCTTCCATAGCCATTTATCCCCCCTTTACTCTCTTCTACCTCTACCACCACCTTTCTCTTTGTAAATCACCATACTGTTGTTTGTGTCTGAGTTTGGTTTTGTGCGTGTGTGTGTGTGTGTGTGTGTGTGTGTGTATGTTTTTGCTTAATCCCTTCACCTATCTCGCTCAGCCCCTCAACCCCTCCCCTCTGACAGCTTTCAGTCTATTCTCTGTATCTACAAGTCTGTTTCTATTTTGTTTGTCTCATTCATTAGATTCCACATATAAGTGAAATCATATGGTATTTGTCTTTCTCTGACTGTCTTATTTCACTTAGCATATTCTTCCAGTCCATCCACGCTATTGCAAAGGGTAAGGTTCCTTCTTTTTTATGGCCGAGTAGTATTCCATTGGGTAAATATACCACAACTTTTTTATCCACTCATCTACTGATGGGCACTTGGGCTGCTATCAAATCTTGGCTATTAATAATAGCACTGGAATAAATATAGAGGTGCATATATTCTTTTGAACAGTGTTTCGGGTTTCTTTCACTATATTTCCAAAAGTGGAATCGCTAGATCATAGGGCAGTTCCAGTTTTTAGTTTTTTGAGGAAACTCCATACTGTTTTCCACAGTGGCTGCACTGGTAGGTCATTTCTTGAAATTTGTCCCTCTCATCAAGGTTGTCCAATTTGGGGGACATACAATTGTTCATAATACTGTATTTTCGCCACTTTATTTCTACAGAATCAGTAATGTTATCTCCACTTTCATTTCTGAGTTTAGTAATCTGAGTCTTTTTTATTTTTTCCTAGTCCAACTAAATATTTCCCAATTTTGCTGATCTTTTTAAAAACAAACTCTTTTTATTCACAATGTAATTTATCTCTGATCTAATCTTTGTTATTTCCTTCCTTCTAGCAGCTTGGGGTTTACTTTGTTGTTCTTTTTATAGTTTTTTAAGTTGTAAAGTTAGGTTGTTTGTTTGAGATCTTTCACATTTTTAAAGCATTTATAGCTATAAATTTATCCTGAGCAATGCTTCCACTGTATCTCATAACTTTTGGTAGGTTCTGGTCTTATTTTCATTTATCTCTAGTATTTATTAATTTCACTTCTGATTTCTTATTTAATCCATTGGCAGTACATAAAGAATGAAGAATGAAACACTTTCTAGGCAACATTTCCTTCTTAAAACAGAACTGATAATGGCCACAAACATACAAAAATATGTGAACTACATTAGTCCTGGAATACTTTTTGAGGCAGTATACTGGGGTAATGTGAAGAGCACAGGTTTTAAAACCAGAAGTTCAAAATATCAGTTATATATTTTGTTTAATTAATAATACTTATATGTATCGGGGATTGTTCTATGTATATAACAAATACTAACTCATTGTATTAATTCATTTCATGTGCCCTAAGAGAGGAGAAATGGAAAGACTTCCATTATTTTGTAATTCATTTCCTTTAGTATTTTGCATCTTTTGATTGCCAGCATGTCAGTTCATCAATATGATAAATTTATAATACATTTTCATGTATATATTTTTCTCTATCCTAAAGCTTTTATCATAACACTCAACACTTAGAGCTGAAATCATAGCAACTAAAAAATTAAATACACAGAAGCCTGCCTCATTTTTCTAGGTAATGCAGTTTGGTTCAAAACAAGGTGGAATGAATAATGCATGCATTATGCAAGTTTACCTTATTACAAACCTCGTAAATGAGATGTGCACATTTACAGTTTTTTCTTTCTTAAATGAATCACTAAACAAATAACCTAAGCTATTAACCCAAATAGAACACGAAGCTGGTCAGTTTGCTATGTCAAAGGCTCAGATTACTAACCTGAGAAACTATGAGACCTGGACTCCAGCCCCGTCTCTCGCTACTAACTAGGTATATGTTACTGGACAAATCACTTCTCCTCTTTGGACCCTAATTTCCTATCTGTAAAGGGAGAAGGTGGATCAGATTATCTCTAATTTTCCTTCATGCTCCAAACGTATACGGTTCTATAACCTTTTTATTTTACAGAAAGTTTAGAATGTTGCATTTTCTCTCATTTTTATGATCTAAGTAAATTTTGCTTATGACCTACTTCCCTCACTAGATGGTGCTATCTGCACAGTTACTGAGGCTTATGAAGCAACCAGCAGGCAGTGTCTCTCACAAGGGCCACTTACAATTCACCAGGGCTGGACAGTTCCTCCCTCTGGAGGGCTCTCCAGGCCACTACAGCGTATTTAACAGGCCTGCCCCCATCCTCCAGGTTCATGAGACATCAGTAATCCCCATCTCCCCAATCACTGTGACAATCAAAACAATCATATAAAGTGCCCTGCCAAGAGGCCCAGTTTAGAGCCACTAAAATACATCGTGTATTTTTTCCATAGTTAAGAAACAAATAAAACTAACAATGAATGATTTCATTGTTTGTGAAATCAAATAAACAAAAGTCATTTCTGTAAATGACTGTAAAGTGCCAAATTCTTTGTATAGTGACAAATTAATATATAAACACAACAAAATCAAATATTTCACAGGATATCATTTTATCAGCGGATAACTGAACAGCAATTTATTATTCTGTGCTTCAGCCTCACCTCAGTCCTACCAGCTTTTACTAACTCTCTACCCAGTCATTTTGAATTTATATAATGGTAAATTAAATATCTTGTAAATACAAAATTAAAGCAACTATAAAAATGTAAATACACAAAATAAGCTCACAGCTACTAGTGGAGCAGAGTCGAGAGCACTCCAGGGAAAGCAAGCTGCCTGTGTTGAAAAAGGCCTCAAGAGTAACTTTATTTTAATGAATTTTCCATCTTCTCTTTAGCCCTGGGCCTTAAGAGCTCATAAATCTAAAGGGACAGCACATGACCAATAGATCCATCTCCCAGAAACAGTCCCCATTAGCCAAGCGCACAAGACTGACATAAAATCAGAATGCCAACTTATGAATGCGTGGCAAGAGCTGTAACTGCTAAAACCACCAGGGGCAGGGGCATTTGTGTCCTCAGGTCAGTATGCTCTCTCCTTCTCAGGATGGTACAAAGGAAGCCAGTCTAATAAGGATAGAACAGAATCCGAGAATTATATTATATGATTTTAATATTAAATGGCAAGAAGCCAAGGGAGTGTGATGCATTAATGTCCAATAAGAAGGATACAATCCACAAGAAGAATCAAGTCCAGGATACTCAAAGTAACCCTTTGAGGTAGATACTATCACTGTTCACATTTTTTCAGAGTAGGAAACAGACTTGAAGAGATTAAGTGATTTTTCCACAGTCATGTGGAAGAGACAAGAGTTCAGACATAGGTCTGTCTAACTCTAGAGTCCAAGGTCCTAACCACTATGCAAGATACAGTATAAAATCCTTACAATTGCTAACTAAGAAGTCTCTACCCACCTTTCACTTTTCCCTCTTGACACTGGTGCTCTTGACTCTATTCTGTAGTCACATGGAATTTTCAACTCCCACACAAGGCCATCATTTCTCTTCCTTTAGACATGCTATCCATCAAAAACACCACTGCCAAAACCTTCACCAGAATAATTACTACTTAGCTGTTATATCTTCACTTCAAATAATTTCTTCCTCAATTTAATCCCTAGACTAAGTTTGCATGACCCTTAGATAAAGTTACATCTCTATGGTATATTCTTCAATTGGGAGCCTCTTTCTTACTCAAGTTGTGACCTCCATCAAGGTATCGTGCATCCCTACAGCCTAGAAGATAGGCATACATTAAATACAAGGTGAACTGGTAAGTGAACATCAACATAACAAGTCAGAGAAGAGCTATATACACACCAATTTAGAGAGCGTGGGACCGGGGCCTAAAAAAAAATCTGTCTTCTGATTATATTCACAAATATATTTTTTAACTGTGTCAATCAGAATTAGGGGGTAAGTCAGCCAGAATCTGAAAAAATCTGATGACAAATACTGGCCACTGTTGATGAAAGTCTTGCCTTGAGAAAGTGAATATCCCAGACTATTAGATCTGATTCTTCTTTGTGGCAGGGAGAACAGAATGGAGGGGAGTAAAAATGGAACCGGTGAAAGCTATAATGAGGCTGGCACAGAAGTCCAGGTAATAAAAAATGCTAATAGTAGAGATGGAAACACATTGGGGTATATTTTATAGATAGAATTAGTGAGCCTTGGTAAGCGATTACATGTAAATGATAAAGAAGAGGGAAGTACTAAGGAGGACTCCGGGTGTTTTCCAAAAGCAACTGAATATAAGGTGGTATATTTATTGGAAAAAGGAAGATTAGAAAGATAAATAGATATGAAGGGAAATCAAGGATTTAACATTAAATTTATTAGGTTTGAGATACCTGCAAAATATAAAGAGGGACTAACAGGCTGACATCTGAACATAAATGATTAGAAGACTGGTGCTCTTAGGACTTGGATTGTATCAGCGCTGTAACATAGGTCCTGCTATCATTCCTACACCACAGATGAAAGATCAAGGTTCCAAAAGGACAGACAGCTCTCCCGAGATCACGCAGCTAGCATTCTCTGGCCAAGCAAATTCTCAAATGGAGGCAGTCTAGTCACTCATTATCACAACACCACATTGCTTCCTGGACGAGATACCCTCACTATGGGGATGCAGGAAGGTTCAGTATTTGATACCCAGGAAAGAAGGGGGTAGGTTCAAACAGCAAATTAAGTCAAATCTCCACAATGAATAGAGAACCCCCTTCCCTCCCCCAAACAGTGAGAGCAAGGTTTACAGGATTCTTCCTTAAAGAAATAGCCACAGGAAAAAAAAAAAAAAAAAAGGCCTAAGAGCATTGGCCTGCAGACTCAAGGGTCCCAGGTTTGATTCCGGTCAGAGGCATGTACCTTGGTTGCGGGCACATACCCAGTAGATAGTGTGCAGGAGGCAGCTGATCGATATTTCTCTCTCATCGATGTTTTTAACTCTCTATCCCTCTCCCTTCCTCTCTGTAAAAAATCAATAAAATATATATACTTTTAAAAAGGCCTATGTATATTTCATGAGGAAGTTAAAAAATAAAATAAAAAAGAACTATCTCACTATCTAATGTATGCATACAGAGCTTCTAAAAAGTTTCTTGGCGCCTTCTTATAAAACAAGGACAGACAATCATGAGTCACAAATTTTGGGGTTTACAGTTCCATCCATGAGAGAGTAACTATTACTGGACTTGTCCTCCCACCATAAATATCTATGAAACTGGACAGATATATGAGGCAAACATTTTCAGTTCTGAACAACAAGTAGGACAATAATGTACTTCTTGAGAGAAAGAGAAGCACTAAGGTGGTCCCCAGACTTGCCCCTGCTCTCTGCTAGGACAGTTTCCTGACCGCACAGAGGGAGGTAGGGCTTCTAAGCAAGGCATGGTGAGACCAGATGAACTAAGGAGTTAGGAAACAGAAGTTCAGGGCTGCAGAAGGGGCTGGAATTTGAGAGGATTATACCAGAAAAAAAAAAAAGATAGTCCCAGAAATTGGTATAGAGGCTCCTTGGATTTCATTAAAATTAAAAATATTTGCTCTGCAAAAAAATAAAAAACTTGCTAAGGAAAGGAAAAGATGAGTCATAGATAAGGAAAAACTACTTTCACACATCCAACAAATGACTGTATCCAGAATATATAAATAACATTCCTGTCAATAGTAAGCCATAGCTGGTTTGGCTCAGTGGATAGAGCTTCATCCTGCAGAGTGAAGGGTCCTGAGTTTGATTCCGGTCAAGGCCATGTACCTCGGTTGCGTGCTTGATCCCCAGCCCCAGTTGGGGGGCATAGGGGAGCCAACCAATCAATGTGTCCCTCTCTCTCTGTCTCTCTGAAAATCAATAAAAATATTTTTTAAATATATGTGTGTGTGTGTGTGTGTGTGTGTGTGTGTGTGTGTATGGACTGGAAGTGAGAAATAAAGCAGTCATTATTTGCAGACAAGGTAACTATGTATATGTAAAATCTAAATGAATCTATACACTATTAGAATTAAGTGAAGTTAGCAAGGTTTCTGGATAGAAGGTTAATTATAAAAACAAACTGTATTTTTTAAATGGCACTATTTAAAACATCAAAAAATGTCACTTAGCTATAAATATAACAAAAAATGGGTAAGTCCTATACATACAAAAAAAATCTCAAAACATCACTGAGAGAAATTATAGAATCCTATCTAATAAAGAGGGACTATGCTAATTGACCCTCATGCTGTCGCAAAGATTGCGGCACCCACAGCCAATAAGGAGGGAATGTGCTAATTGACTGCCCTGCCCTCAAAGATGGTGGCATCCACAGCCAATAAGGAGGGAATATGCTAATTGACTGCCGGGCCCTCAAAGAGGATGGCGCCCACAGCCAATATGGGGGAATATGCTAATTAATTGTCACGCCCTCAAAGATGGCGGTACCCACAGCCACAAGATGGCGGCACCCAGTCCCCTCAGCCCTGCCAGGGCAGCAGGCGTGCAGTCTCCTCAGGGCCCCAGCCAACCAGGGCCAGCCTGAAGTGCAGGCAAGCCTCGGATGGTGGCTGCCCAGATGCCCAGGGCTGCCCAAGGCTCAGGCCGGCCGAGGCTTGCACTGCTGGCAGTGGCAGCAGCAGAGGTGTGATAGGGTGTCGCCTTCCCCTGATCACTGAGTCACCTCCCGCCCCTGAGGGCTCCTGGACTGTGAGAGGGGGCAGGCCAGGCTGAGGGACGCCCCCCCTCTCCAGTGTATGAATTTTCATGCACCAGGCCTCTAGTATTTAAATAAATGAATAAATATATTATTCATGGATTGGAAGACTCAATATTGGTGACACTAGTCAACTGTACCCAAACTGACTTATATTTTATGTACACAACTCCAAACAAAATACCAGGCATGTTTTTATAAAGGTGTATAATTTGATAAGCTGATTATGAAATTTATATGGAAAAACAAAAGACTAAAAATAACAAGTCAATCTTGTAGAACAACACTGGAGGACAGCTCTCAGATGTTAAGATTTATTACAAAGCTACAGTGATGATGTCATATTGGCTCAAAAATAAATAAAAGGCCAATGGAATAGAATAGGGAGTTCAGAAACAAACTTCCACATAGTCTCCCAAATTTATGACAGAGACACTGAAGTACAGTGAAGAAAAATGACTCTTTGAAAAACAATGCTATCCATATGAGGGGAAAATATCTTCACTTCTTTCTACTAATATATATTATGTATTAAAAAATAACAAGACAATAAAGCTTCTTGGAAATACAACAGGAACAATTTAGAGAGACAGGCAAAGATTTCTTAATCAGAACACACTTACCTAAAAGGAAAATTTCATAAACTGTACCAGTAGACATTAGCTTTAGGAAAATCATGAGATAGCCAATCTGTGGACACTTATTTGGGAACCTCTTCATCTACCCATCTGATAATTTACTTAATTCTACTTATATAACATTTAAAAAAATGCCTTTCCTTTTGTGAATGAGTAATATCTTGAGTTATAAAATTAAATCCATAAAACTCATAATGAGAAGTCCCAATAATAATGATTTTTAATAGTAGTTAGGACTTTCAATAACTACCGAAAACTCAACAAAGAATCAAATACATTTTGAATTTAATATATGAAGTAGTATTGTTTGAACTCATTTTGAAAAGTTCAGTTTTACTCCTAATTAAATCCTACTGCTGCTAATACTTAGTTATCACAGGTGTTTAAAAACAGCAACCCAGTGTCAAGTGCCCTGTTAAGTAGACATGAACAAAGCTAACTTAAATCAGGGTAAACACCCAGAGCTGCTCTCTATAGAGAGTAAAAATAAGCCATCTGCTATAACAAAAGTAATCTGAAAGATACAGAGTAATAAGTCTGCTCTTCTATCGTTTATTTTAATGGTGAAAATTCAGTTTGCTCAGCCGGGATCATAGCTACAATGTGATAAACCTTTCTCACAGTCTGGAAAAATAGCTACACATCATCTTATTTACTCAAAAAGCCTCCTGTGATCCACAAAATAAGGGAAAAGAGTAAAATAAAGAGAGCGTTAGCTTCCGGAAGGTGCAAATTTAAAATGGTGTTAATGAAAAACTGAATACAATCTCTCATTCGCTGTCCATGCCAAACTTCATTAAGACAATACACATTTATCTTTTACTGTGTGAAGGACACTGTGTATTCTCAACTGCTGAACATTGTACCTTTGCAGCAAGCCGTAGTCCAATTTTGTCAGCTTCAGCCTCCAGTGTTCTACTGTATGGTCTACTGAACAAATACTAAGAAGAAACAGAAAAGAAAAGCTCCACCAAGGTTATTTCACAACAAAATGAGACTTTTAAAGTTAATTGCATGGTGTATCTAGAATCAAGTTTTATACTCTCCATTTATTAACATCTAAAGAACACCAAGGCATAAAAACACACAGTGCAGCCTTTATTTCCTCCACCAGAGGTTAATATTTTTAAAACAGAAAGAATAAAAACAAAATCATGCCTACAGACTTCTGAAGAGTCTATTGTATCACACAGAGGACTTCTTTTTACCCATTTATAATCTCCACCTACTATGTGGAAGATTCTCAAAGAAAGCTTATTGATGCAGCCTTTTATTATGGCCAAGGAATATTTTGATCTTGGGATTTTAAAAGAAAACTAAAAAAGCACAGCCATATAATAGCCAGTGACACTACCAGAGGATTTATTTCCGTTGGAAAGTTAACCTTATAGCAGAATGTTTTTTCTTTGATGAACTATACTAATTTCCTTTTTTTTTCCTAGGTATTGATTAGTTAGGAAAATGAAATTTTCTTCCAACCTCAATTAAAAAATGCAAATAGATATTGTAACTTTAATTTTCCTAATTACTTGTATTTATGTGAATGCTTTCCAGTTAAATTCTCATTTTCAGTAAGCACTAAAACTTTGCAGGAGATGGATCAATAGGCAGAACTTTTAAGAAAAGAGTTATTAATTGGGGAAGCAATTTTTCAGAAGTGCATGCCAGTGAGAGCCAGGAATAATATAATCAATCTGACCCACAGTATGTGAGCATTGTATATTACTTTCTTCCTCCTTGGTAATGTCTGTTTTAGGTTGCTAAACTGTGCCATACAGTGACCTCACTCTCCACAATTCATCTCCAGGTGTCCCATCAAGTCCACTGATAGTATAACTAATTAAAAACATTGGCTCTCAAAGGAGACAATATCAGGCTCAAGTCCACATGCTGACACTTTTTAACTGTTCACCCTGGGCTAATTATTTAACACATCTAAGCCCAGTAGCATCACATGTTGCAGGGGGAAATAAACTGAGCAAACAATGATAATAGCTCCTATTTATTGAGTCCTTACTCTGTGCCAGGCACTGTGCTAAATGCTTTAAATCAGTGGTTGCCAAAGGGATGTGACTGTGTCCCCTCAGGACACTTGGAAGTATCTGGAGACAGTTTTGATTGTCTGGGGGAGCAGGACGGGGAGGGTGGGAAGGAAGAATTTTACCGGCATCTAGTGGATAGAGGCCAGATGTTTAGAGGCAGCTAGATGCTTAAAGGCTACTAAACACCCTGCAGTGCACAGAACAACTCTCAAAAATAATTTTTCCAGTCCAGCCCTATCTAGTTTGGCTCAGTGGATAGAGCGTCAGCCTGCAGACTGAAGGGTCCCAGGTTCAATTGGGTCAAGAACACATGCCCAGGTTGCAGGCTCGATCCCCAGTAGGGGGTGTGCAGGATGCAGCCAATCAATGATTCTCTCTCATCATTGATGTTTCTCTCTCTCTCTCTCCCTCTCCCTTCCTCTCTGAAATCAATAAAAATATTTTTTTAAAAGAATTATCAGGTCCAAAAATATCAATAGGGCTGGGGCTACATTGAGAAATCCTGCTTAAAATGTATCAATCATTTCACAACAATGCTTTGAATTAGCCAGTATTATTATCTCAATTCACAAATGAAGAAACTGAGACTTATATAAGTAAAGTAACCTGCACAAGCTCTATAGAGTTTAGATCTAAAGAGTCTAAATTCATTTATCAGAGCCTGCATTCTTAACCCTTGTACATAATTCATGTGTATTGTTTATCCTAGTGCCTAACATATGGTAAGCATTTCATAAGAGTTAGCTACTATAATTATTATTAATAACTCTCAAACCCCTGCCTCATTGTGCTCTGTGAGGGCTGCTACACTATTCCCAAATCTTTAAGATTACAAAGATAGAGCTCCCCAATGTTAAGTGAGGGCCCTTCCTTCTTCCTTCTTCTCTTCCTTTCTCCTGCAGATAAATGTCAGCAATTCCCCTTCCTTAGTGACTTCACTATACTCATGCTTCTCTCTCTCTAATCACAACAGGCAAGCTTTCCAGAAATATTTCCTTGTCACTGAAGTTTGGGGGACACTTGATTTAGGGGGAAAAGGGTTCCAAGAGAAGTAATTCCTACTTTATTTTCTGTTTAATTCTTAAATTAAAGAATTATACTGAAGTAGCAAAATTCATCAAGTATTTCGAAAAAGAAATAGCTAAAAGTTATCTTTATGACCAAATCTTCTGATTCCATTACGGAAAAGGCTATCTATTGATAGATAGCGAAAGAACTAAATTAACTCCTTTGACTTCCCAGCACATCATAACAGAAATAAAGTTCAAAAGATGAGATCCTTTAACCTAAGCAATAACCATTCCTTCTTTTTCCTTTTAAGAACATTTATTTCAATATGAATGAAACGAAATGATATGGTAACACTGAATAAAAGACTTAGTTATCCAATTTCTAAAGCAATTTGTCTCAAAGAATTTTACACATTAGATTTAAAGAGCACCCAGATGGCACTCTGATGGGTGTTCCACAAATCATTAAATAAACAAATAACAGATTGTTCCTAAATAACCAAACCTCCCAGGACAAGAAGAAAAATTTGAAAAAATATGTAAAATAAAACAATTAATCATAGTTAACAAAGCAAGATTGCAGAACCTACTTTCAATATTGCTATGTTTTGAACAAAATGAGAGACAACACATTTTATGAGATAATTATCATTATACATAAGTACCAAAACAAAAGTTAACAAACACCTAACAGGACTGTCCTTTCAATATTTTCTAGGCAATGTTAGTTTAACTAGGAGTGAGGAGGTAAGGGTGATAAAGTAGCTCAGTCAACCCTGTTTCCATAGAAGTTTACAGCTTTTAAGAGTTCTCCATGAAAACTCAAATATTTGGGGGGGTGGGGCAGAGAATCATCCAGTGGGTACACCACAGTCACTATGAGAAACAAAGTGGAAAGTTTGAAGGTAAAGCCAAAAGTGGCTAAGCTCTTCCAACCCATCTCTCTGCATCATTTGAGAGACTATCCCCCCAAAATAAGAAAACAATAAAACACTAAATTAGTCCCCAAATTTCATGATAATAGGTTACAACATCTCTGACATTTGTTGTTTTACAGCAACATTAAAATATCCTCACCACAGGCCATTAGAATCTCACGTTATTGTCTCAGACTTACCTCTTTCAATTTAGACTGCAACCACTGGCCCACGATTGCCAAGCTATCTCGAGGACAAACAGCCCAAATCATTGTGAGAAAAATTAGACCTAGGAAATCCAATAAATGAACCACACTGGCCTTTTCTGCCTGAGAATAATCACAATAATGAAAATTACACTTAATAAATTGAGACAGCACATGCTTACATTTTCTAGTTCATCATGTGTAATCACATTAAAATAACTTACGTTTAATGACCTTCACAAACTAAGATTCTAAGTTTTTTTTTCCTTCTGCATGCTTTATTCTTTCCCAGTGTGCTTGTTCCATCCCTTGCTTACATACTTATACTGTATATTCTCTAGAGATCTAGTGCATGGATGCACCGCTGGGGTCCCTCAGCCTGGCCTGCGCCCTCTCGCAAACCAGGACCCCTCGGGAAATGTGGGACTGCTGGTTTCGGCCCGATCCCCAGCAGTCCGACATCCCCCAAGAGATGTAATAGTGCATGAAGCAGCAGGCGGCTGAGGAGGAGCCCAAGCCTGGGCTTGGCGCTATGCCACAACGCTCCCACTCATCCCGGTCCCACTGCACCTGCCACCGCCGCTGCCCTATAAGCTTGCTGAGCGGCACTCCTGCTGTGGGAGTGCAATGACCACCAGGGGAAAGCTCCTGCGTTAAGCGTCTGCCCCCTGGTGGTCAGAGCAGTCACAGCAACCGGTCGACTGATCGCTTAGGCTTTTATATATATAGATTCATTCACTCACATATACTGAGCCACTTACCATCGCTCAGATACAATGACAGGTTCATTAATCTCAAGTTTCTTATATTAATAAGCATAACAATCTCGTGAAATATGTACTATTATCCCTATTTTATAGTTAAAGAAACTAAGATGGAGCCAGGTTAAAAGTTGCCCCCAATTTACACAGCTATTAGAAAAAGGACAAGGAATCAAACCCAAGAAATTTTAGTTTCTAATATAGTTGCTAATTCTTTTTTCAAATCACATAAATGTGTTTATTATACTTTTTGGACAGAGACTACACACTACCTAACACATGAAGCAGTTAAAACAAGGAACAATTCAGGAAAAAAAAATAGAAGTTTACTTTAAATAAAAATCTTTTGGCCATCGTGACATAATATATGAAGTATGATTCACTTTACATGAGTTTGCAATTTTAAAAGTTTGGTATTTCTCATCAGGAAACTGGATTCTTTGAATTTTTGTATTTACTTATAGCAATAATCACAAAAGGCTTTACTTAAAATAGTTGTTTTTAGTAATAATATTTATAAGTTTAGTGCACAGGATTGTTCATTGTTAAACTGAAAATTGTATCTTCTTTAAAATATAAAAGCCTAACTGCTATTTTTACCAGTCTGAGCACAATAAAGTTTGACTGCAATCCAAAATATACTGTCCCTCATGTGAAGGTATGTGACAATGTTGCTAATACTGACAATATAGAAATCATTACTTCAGTGTATGAAATATGGCTGACAACTAAAAATAACCACTAGAATATTTCTCTTTACAATATAATCTGCCCTCATGAAGCAGTCTTTGTTTCATGATAAGAACTGTGGGTCAGCCATGGCTAGTGTTGCTAAGTGGTTAGAGCATCAGCCCACACACCCAAAGGTCATGGGTTCAATTCCCAGAAAAGGGCATGTACTGCGGTTGCAGTGTCGATCCCAAGCATGGGAGGCAACCAATTGATGTGTCTCTCTCACATCGATGTTTCTTCCTCTCTCCCTCTCTCTCTCCTTTGCCCTCCATCCTTCCTTTCCACTCTCACTAAAAAACAATGGAAAAAATATCCTCGGGTGAGGATTAAAAAAAGCAAAGCACTATGGGGCATAAGAAACAATTATAGAATTATTTTAGCATGAAAGAATAAAATTCCAAATGAAGTTGTTATAGAAAAGAACAATCTCTGTTATTAATTACTGAAGAATATAATTGCTATTATACAGAAAAATCTGTTATTTGCAGACTAAAGAATACAACATAAAAGGCTCCATCAAATCAAAATGAAGACTCCTAAGAGAGAAAACACAGTGTTGATCATGTCTAAGATCTCTGCCAAAGTAATATTAGTAACTATTTTCTATTTTTAAGGCTGCTATTTACTTTTTATGTCTCAACTAATTATTGTTCTTGCACTGACTGAGATGGTAACAATATGCTAAATGCAGCATTGAATGAGATGCCAGAAAAAGAATGCACTAAATAGTAACTGCTTTTAAAGGCTAAAAATGGCCAAAATTAATTGATTTTATAGTTCTGAAGCCATTTCTTGAAAGATAAAATCTATTTTAACTGCTCAGATTTATTCTTGTATATGTTTGTTTTAAATTTTTCCTACAACTCAGAAGAAATAAAGATTTTTACTATTTGTGCTTCAGAAAAGCACAACTTTGGCCCAACTCATCTTATTAATACTCTAAGGAATAGGTAGAATTTAAGATGAATTTTAGAGAAATCAATAATATTATCATTTCCATTTAAACTTAATATTACTTGCATTGCCTATATAGCATTTCACAATCCTTTCACAATTTACCTTCACGTTTTCAATTAAAGAGAATATACTCTCTCTAATTATGTGGACAAAAGAGCCATGCATATTTTTAAAAATGTTTACTGAAGCATAATTAGCATATAATATTATATTAGTTTCAAAGAGTGATTCAACACTTATATACCTTATACATTATTCACCATAAGCTATTACAATATTTTGACTATATTCCCTATACTGTATATCAATAAATAAATGAATAAGAGAGCCATGCATAATTTTTAATGAATAAAAATAATATCTGAGTAAATAAATATAAACTTATATGGGCTCACATTAAGTCAAACGAACAGATGTGCCTTCACAGGAACATGAATCAATCTGAATTCTGTGACCTATAAGAAAGTGCTGCCAACAACCAGGTAATTGTGGTAAAAGTGAGCAACGATGGACTTGCAACAGAAGATCTGGGTTAAAGTCCCAATTCTTCCACTTTGTCACATCAGTGATGTTACTTAGAGCCTTTTTAAACATTGGTTTCCTCATAGACAATATAGGGATATTAAATACATACCTCATGAGGACAGCATTAAAATTATGAGAAGGTACATGTTAAAAAGCTCAATAAACTGTAAAATGGCAAGGTATCATTATTGTTTCTCTGTATTAATTATATATGACATATCTTTCTAGACATTTTCAAAGATGCTCCAAGCTATCCTCAGAGAATGAACAAAAAAGCAAGAAAACCAATTTACCTACTTAAATAATAATATCACTTCCCTACAATTAATTTTCTGACTAGATTACCAGTATGTTAATAATTATTAAAAAATTTTAAACCTAATTTGAAATAATTAGAGGTTGAGAATAATTACTTCTTAGCAAAAGAGACAGGTGATAAAAACAGTACTTAAGAGAAACACTAATTATTCACTATCAAATACTTAAACACCATAAAAACTCCCCAAATTAGACAATCATATTTTTTCAGGTAACAGAATAAGATAATAACTAGAAACTAAAATTCCATCCAAAAGAAAGAGAAAAGAAAAAAAAAGAAAACTGAAAAGATTCAGCTCTTTAAAAGATTTCACTTGCTAACGACAGTATTTTAACAACGGAGCGCTCACTTCAGGTACTTACAGCATGCTCGAGTACTGCATGTGCTATTTCATGGCCCAGAATGAAGGCGAGTTGGTGCACATTAACCACAGCATTGAAAAGCCCCGTGAAGACAAACACATGTCCATTCTGCACCATAAAGAAAATAATACAAGCAATTAGAACACCATAAAAAAACAAGAAAGTTAAATTTAACAATTAAAAATCAGGCTTGAGAACATTTACTTACTGGAAGCACAAAGGCATTTATATCGGGAGAATCAACCACATGAATGATCCACTTGATCTCAGAGATCCCTGGAATATCTTTATTGCATTCAATTAAATGATAAAACACTTCTTTAATGTTCAGGTACTGGGCATCTTTCTCAGTTAGCATATCATTTTTAAATTCTTCCATGTACTGAAAAATTAAAAAGAAAATTAGTCGTTAAGTTTTAGCTCGACAAAATGTTTATATTCTTCATGAGAGTTATATGGTTACTTATTGTTGAACATTTTAATTTTTAATTATGTGAAAATCCGCATATACTAAGCACTCAGATTTCTCAAATTTGAATTTTCTTGCAAAGGCAATGTGGTTTATCACAAATTGAATAAATTCTAATAACTAAAATTTTTCACATAAATTAGTTCAGATAAAATCTCCATTCATCTTTACTATTAGCCTATAAGTAAATAAAATGCTTACATATTATTTCTATTTTTCTAAGAATTTTAGAAAACAAAATATTGCCTAGAGAACATAAAGATTTCATATAAGGCAGTAAAATACAAAAGAAAATTATTTTCATAACCTCCTGAATAGAAAAACGCCTTATACTTAATAAGAAAGTTAAACCTCTACAAAAAAAAATCCCACATTTCATTAATTTTAAGTGTTCATTCTCACAGATTGAAAAGAAATCACTAAAATTTTTAGAACTACTGGGTACATTATTTTCTCTATATTATGCTGAATGGTTAGGTATGAATAAAACAGACATTGATGGGGTTCAAGCAAAGGTTTTAATACAGAACTGCCCCAGCTGAAGCAGGCCAAAAGGACCCCCTACTGAACTCCCAGAATTAAAGAGCCCCAAACAAGTCTACTTTATTTATCCTATTTGGAGACATTTTGAAAGCCAAACTTCAAAGATTATAATGAGGACTCTGACCTGTAATTCCTTCAAGCAGGAGTTAGGGAGATGAATCAAGATGAAGGCTGACAAAAAAAACATGGGTCTCTTGACTCAACCCCTCACTGGGAAACCAAAGTCTTTGCATCGGAGTGGGTAAAAGGGTCAAGAGGTAGCTTAGTATCTGGACTCCTGGACATGGCAGCCCCACAAACTGTGGTACCAAAATCCATGGGTGAAGCCCTGGTGTGAGAGCCACAATTTGATTGAGAGAACATCAAGGTTTTTCTCCCAATGAAAGGGTTGATGGATTTTGAAAGCTGGAATGTTTATACAGGCTTACGCAAATAACTTGTCTCCTTTACCTGAATGTTTGATGGGAAAAGATATTCTGTCTGCTTGGGGAATGCTTACCCTACCAAGTGTTGCAAACCCAAAACTGTTAATAAAATCAGAATGGAGGCTAAAAAGAAAAGGAACCACAAATAAGGAAGAACCATTGCAATGACAGTGCTTAGTAACAGCCCTATAAGAACATGTGTTTGAATTTTCGTACCAAGCAGGTATTAAATTTGTAGGTTAAAAAATAAGAAACAAAGAAGAAAATACATGTATGTACATGTATATCATTTTTTAAAGCTTCTTGGTAATGTGATGGCAGAAGTTGGTCCATGTCAATATTTCCTCAACACTTTTTTCAAACTTGCCTCTGACTAGACTATATTCTAAGAAACATCTCAAATCTCTGTATAAATTCTACTAGGAAGGATGTTCTAGTGAAAAAAAACCATTGTTATTTCACTTTTTAATGATAACTTTCCATTGACAAACTTGGAAACTCAGTTGGAACAAAAGAGATAAAGTTCTAACCCTGACAAAGCTATCCAGAGAGGCTATGAGACGTGAATACCGATTGAGCACACACTATGTACGTGCTATGCACTGGCGACAGAAAGATGATCTGCCCTCGAGGAGCTCACTAGTAGTGCAGAATGTTTAGCCACCTGAGTTATACTCTCCAAGTAGCCAAGGCTTCTAAATTCCAACTTTATTTTGTGTTCAAAAACTATCATACACTGTCAAAACTGATATTACAAAAGAAACCAAAAAACCTTTTATTCTACTTAACTTTCAAGGTACAAACATTCAAGACTATAGACCTCAATATATACTAAGCACTGCTTTGTGCACTGTACTAAAGAGAAAATCATAAACAAAACAGATAGGGTCTCTGCCCCCATGGAGCTTACTCCAACAAGGAAGACAGATCAGCAAATAAGTAATGGTGTAAATAATTATGTTACCCATGTGGTAAGTGCTCTCAGGAAAAGCATAGTATGCAAAGAGAAAAGGAAGTAGGAGAAATAACCCCAAGCACTGTGTACAACTGCAAAGGCGCTGATTCATAATTCAGTCGATACGAAGGAGACTCCCTTGAGCCCAATGTAGCCCCTGCCTAACCCAGTTTGGATAAGGAAGGAAAGCTCTCCTGAGAAAGTGGCATTTAAGCTGACCTGTGGTAAAAAGGAGTTAGCTGGGTGAATGGGAGGAAAGCAAGACCGTCAGTAGGAATACTAAATATGAAAGGTCTGAGCCTTTGCTGGGGGGGGGGAGAGGGGAGGAGCAGGCGGGGTAGGGGGGTGGTAAGATGCTAATTCCCTATCAAAGTCTACAATAAATATTTAAGAACCTTTCCTGCTTTCAGTATTATATTAAGCAATCTAATTAAAAACAATTCTTACTACTTACTGCTTCATATTCCAGTTCTGCTAAAAGACTGAAATGTTCCTTCCCCAATAGCAGTAGCTTGGTCCTTCCTGTGACTGGACTCACTTCCAGGTGAGTGAAGTAAAACACTACGAAGAGCAATCCAAAAGTACTCAACCCCAGGAATAGCTTCCATTTGTTCTTCCTTACACTTTCTTTAAACAGTTCCTTCTTGTTGGGAGGAAGTGCGTGCCACCATTTCCTTATGCCCCTAGAGCGAAAAGAAAAATTCAAGGTTCTGATAATAGTATCAGCACATATCACCAAGACTAAATGCTTACTGCTAGAATTTTATGTCATCAAATACTTAAATTTATGATATTTCTTGGTATAAACGTTTTTTTCAGAAATGTATAAAATTCTTAGCTAAAGGATGAAAAAGTTAACTAGATAGAGCTATAGTTAAAAAGTCTAATGTTCATTTTAATTTTCTTCAGTTATTTTAAAGGTAAACGTCAAACGAGGGAGTATATTACTACAACCATCACTAGTTAACGCTGACTGTTGACCACACAAAATGTACTCTTCTAATCATTACACAGATGTCATCTCATTCAACCTTCATAAGAACCGTTACAGAAGAGAAATGGAGACGTAGGGAAGTTAAGCAATTTGTCTTAGGTCGTAGAGGTGATGAGAGGAAAACCAAGCAATGAAGCAATGTGATCCAGAGTCTGAGCCCTTGACCACGTCATAGGGAATGGAGTGCCCACATAAACATCTCTACCTCGAACCACCGTTCTATTCTCCCCACTGCTCATCAGACCCCCAGCATAAGCTGCCAGTGCTTCAGCAAGAGAAACTACCTCAGCACTGATTTGAGAGGTAGGTATTGCTCAGTAGCAGAAACTCCAATCCCCTCTAGAACATGACAAAGGACAGGTAATAAGAAGAGCAGAAGCAAAGAAAAGAAGGAAATCAGAGGTTTTATAGATAACACCTGGGGAGCTCCCATTTCCACCTGGCAACAACACTCCCTGCTGCTTATCAGAACCCAGAGACATTTTGACAACAAGCAATGTTTTCAAGATTGGGACAGAAATATTTTCCTTGCGAGTTCATCTGTAAAAGCACAACAAAAATTTAAAACATACACATCATTCTCTTGACAAAGATTTATTTTCTAAAATAACCTCTTTAAGTTATCTATATTTTGTTGTCACACCGAAAATGCCTCTAAACTTTAGTCTAAAGTGCTTCAACCCGAAGAGTAAACCAACCTATGAAGCATACTTATTTCCTATTTAAAACTTTACATGACTTGTCATTATTTTTTAAATTTATTTTTTTTAAAAAAACATATTCTAAAAGGAAATTTACAGTCGTAACCACAACAATAAAAACGTTAAAAATAAATAATTTAAAAGGATGGAAAAGAGCTACTGGCCCAAGAACCCAGGCGGACCTGTGACAGACTCTTTCCTCCAGCAAACTCAATGCGGGGAGGCCTTCACTTCCAGACTCTGCACTCTCCAGTTTTAGCCAGAATCACCTATCCTCCATCCTTCAACAGCCCCCAGGTGATACCCGATCACCCTCACCTGCCTTCAGCAAGAATCCTGTTAGGTCTGTTCAGGCAGAATCTCCCCTTACTCCCAATGTTGCCTCTCATTTTCCATCCACCGACCCCTGCCCTGCTTCTCGGCTAGAAATGAATTCCTACTTGCCCATGCTGTATTCAGAATTGACTCTGGTTCTACACTGAGGCCTCTTTTCCCCTACTACAGTGGTCGGCAAACTGCGGCTCGCGAGCCACGTGCGGCTCTTTGGCCCCTTGAGTGTGGCTCTTCCACAAAATACCATGGCCTGGGCGAGTCTATTTTGAAGAAGTGGCATTAGAAGAAGTTTAAGTTTAAAAAATTTGGCTCTCAAAAGAAATTTCAATCGTTGTACTGTTGAGATATTTGGCTCTGTTGACTAATGAGTTTGCCGACCACTGCCCTACTACAATACTCCAGAATAAAATCTGTTTTTACTGCTTTAACTATGGTCGAGTTCTGGTTTTCTTCAACAGTGGTTACTTAAACTGAGAGCTTAATCTAGCTGTATATTTTCCACATGCTGATGCCAAACCATGACAAACACAATAAATTAAAGGGGACAAGTTCTCAATTTTGATAAAAACAAAATTGGGCTGGTATGAAAGTAAGAGGGCTAGAAGGAAGTTCACTGTTATTAAACGTAAGAAAGCTTTAGGAAGAGATAATGCTTAACTTTGCCTTTCTTCAGTCTTCATGGAGCCAATAAGAGAAAACAGGCTTATGGGGAGAAGAAGTTAAATCAAATATAAAGTACTGCCATTTAGCTGTAAAAATGTTAATTATTATAAAGGACTACCAAGAGAAAATAATAAAGATTTGTTTAAAATAGAATAGAAAAAAATAAGTAAATATCAATGGGTTTAAGAATTAACTTGGCTAGGAGTAGGCCCATTCTTTGTTCTTTTTTTTTTTTTTTTAATATTAACTCCTTCACTTTATTTTTTAATTTTAAGAGAACTTTAAATTTTATTTTTCAATTACAGTTCACATTCAATATTATTTTGTATTAGTTTCAGGTGTAACAGCTCATCCTTTTTTAAAAAAATACATTTTTATTGATTTTAGAGAGGGAGAAGAAACATCGATGAGAATCATTGACCAGGTGACTCCTGGGCGCCCCCTACTGGGGAAGGAGCCTGCAACACAGCATGTGCCCTGACAGGGAATTAAACTGTGATCTCCTGATACATAAGTTGCTGTTCAACCACTGAGCCAATCCATCTAGGCAAGCTCATTCTTAAATAAGCAACATTCTTCAGTTTCGTGATCCACTGCCTCAAATCCCATACACTAAAAATGGGATGTTTGTAAAGCACTGTTCTTATCCATGAGTTATAATCAACATTTCTGATTCTTTTTGCAATCATTTATAATTGCATTTATAACGTCAATCTTTTATAAAGTGTCTATGTGAGATATGTAAGAATAATTTTTAAAAGATAATATGCAGCAAATTATTTCAAGATTACTAAATCCTATATAACAAAACTGAATCTTAACTTTGAGCTAAATATGGGAGGGAAATCTAATGAATTTTCCTTTAAAGTGTAATTTTACCAATATCCTTTAATACAAAAGTTTATTTTTTTTTAAAGCATTTTACCTGCCAACAATGATTGCAAGTAGTTTCTGCACTGGTTTAAGAATTATCCACAAGAGAGGAATGGGAGCAGCTTGACACCGTGGAGAAGTGTGGAAACACCTGATGTCTCTTATGGGAAAGCAGCTTAGAGGATGCAATACTGAAAGAGCAGGACCTATTGCAACTTCTTCTATCAGTTTCTGTCTTGGAAAAGAGTCACGCCATATTGTACATTTATTGCCCTTGCTTTTAAGACTCGAGAGGTATCCTGTCCTTTTGTTATTAAAAGTTCTATAGAAATAAGAGTTTCCAGACAGAGAAGTCAACCTATTACACCGATTTACTCCCAGTTTACATTCAATATTATTTACTATGTGGTTAACTTGAACTTGATGACAGTCCAGTGAGGTTATAGCTATTGTGTTACATTTTCTCCAGTTGGTCAGTAAATTAAATCGGGAGGAAAGAGAGTTTCTAGTAGCAGACTGCAATCCATAGACGAAGCTCATCTTTCTTTTGCTTGATTATCTAGAACCAAAAAAAAAACTATAAATATCTCTGGAAAATATTTATTTACCAAACTGGAAACATAACACTTGAGGAAATAGGTGTGTCAGTCCTTCCTTTAACACATCTTACACTAATTACCTAGGGTTTCTCACCCCTGCAGCAGTGCCTTTGAGCAATACAAACCGAAAAGGCTTCACTTACTTTTTTCTTATTCTTCTACATGTACTTTCAAAACTTTTCTTCTTTCCATTTTTTACTTTTACTTGGAGGAAGTCTATTTTTCTTTTTAATCCTTACCCAAGGACATGTTATTGAGAGAGAAACATCAATCAGTTGCCTTCCCCTATGCACCCCAACCGGGGATGGAACCCACAACCTAGGTATATGCCCTGACCAGAAATCAAACCCACAACCTTTCAGTGTATGGGACGACACTCCAACCAACTGAGCCACATCGGCCTGGGCAGACACCTGTTTTTCTTTTAATGCTAAATTATTTGGGGGATAAGAAATGGATTACATAAAAACAGTAGTAAAGTTTTATCAATTGGCAGTAATGGGGTGGGGAGGAGTGGGAGAAGCAGGTAACGCTTATAAGCCTAACTTGTAAGATGTTGTTTTTTAAAAACAAATTTATTCCTTTCAGAAAAACACTGGCACTTCTGGTTGGGGTAAAGATGGTGTGAGATCAGATGTATCATCCCACCTAAAACAACTAAAGATACAGACAGAATAAATAAATAATGGTTTGAACACCCCGGACATTAGGCAATGAAGGTGAATATCAGCAGAGCCATACTGATGTAAATACAGATTCATGCTCATCTAAAGGAGGTCCAACAAGAACAATGGAATTTGGGCTTTGTGTTGCCAAATGTTCCAGTCTTCTCAAGAAAAGTCAGAAATCAGGCTCTATGTGAAAGTTATGAATTTAAAAATGTTGGCAATCGACTTAAAAAAAATGTAATCACCTTGACTGAACAAACATAGCCAAACCCCATTCAGTGTTTGATCTCTGAATCATGTTCTCCATTCATTCATTAAATAGTTCATTAGAAGTGTACTACATGCCATACCATATGCCATTCTAAATGCCAGGAATAGCACAGGAAACATAACAGCAAAAACCCTCTACCCAATTTGCAAAAATGGTAATGCTAAACTATGGTAGCATATGCAAATATAAGTAAATCTAAGGGAACGTACATGAAACTATTCATGGTGGTTATTTTGGGTGGCAGGATGATGGCTGTAAGGGATTTAATATTTCCATCATATATACTTCAGTGCTGTTTAAATTTTTACAGCATCTATTACTACTTTTGTAAGCCTCCAAACCAATAAAGGCAACTATTTTTGTAATTTACATTGGTTTCCACTGGCTTCAATAAACTCCTCCAGTATGGTAGACCAGGCCTCCCACTATTTCTCCAGGCACCTTCCCCACCTCTCCTTCACCAACTCTTGAGCTCCAGACCCACTGATGTACTCTCACTTCTCAGAAAAGTTGTCCTCTCTAGGAGAACACACATCTACTTACACTACTTAGCACTGCCCATTGCCAAGCAAACTCCTGCTCATCTCTCAGGACTTTTGCGAATTTTTTAAAAAGTGCTCTACTGACACAGAAACGTGTAACATTATACCAATATAAGTTTTAAAAAATTTTACCATTTACATCACTGACAATCAAGTGTCACCTAGAACAGCAATAGTGCCTGATAGTTCATAATCCTTGGCTTATCCTTAAGAAAGGGGAAAGAATGAGAAAGAAATCTATACATTTTCAAAGAGCCCCTCACTAGACTACACAGAGCAGAAGAAAAAAAAAAAAAAAACCAGGGCTGACACATCCACTACAAAGAACTGAAGGGGGTTAACAAACATAGCTGGCAGACATCTAGGATTACAAAATTAATGATGTGAGAAAATTAAACAATTCGGATTGTTTGCCTCTAAGAACATTTCAGATCCTTAATTCTTTAAGTACCATCTCAGAATGAGCAAGTACAGCACTCACTGGCACTCACAGCTGAAGCCTGGAAGACAGTTTTAACAACGCCGCTGAAAATGACTATTTCTCCTCTAGTTTCTATGGAAACAGCTGTCAGATTGGCAAAAATAGGGCATGTACTTTAAAATAATCATTCAAGCAAAGTACACACATGATGGAAGGCTTTAAAAAAATAAACTGGAAGGCAACAGACTTGGTTCTTAAGCTTCCAAATGTCAGACTGCACCCTCCCCTCCACGCAGCTGAGAATGCGGATATGCACCCAAATCCTTTTAGGGGGAGGTTGGGCATTGGTTAGTGCCGCTGTCATTGATCGAGCCCTGAATTCTAAATGAGGTCTTTTCATCTCCAGGGACTAAAATCTCACTGAGGCCCGCGTGGCTTAATAAAACTCTCGCTCCACTTTACACAAGCAAGTGACGTTAAATAGTGTTGTTTTTTTTTAAGTGATTGTTGTAGACAAGCTTATGTAGAAGTTTGCACAGGAATTTTTCTATTTCTCATTGGCAGGTTCCGGCAGGAAAACTTATTTCTCTAGGAGTGAGGAGTAAGAGAGGGCGTGACGCTAAGGCGCCTCCAGCGGCGGGAAGCGGAATCCCCAGGAGACTTGGCGCAGGATGCGGGGTAGTGAGATAAACAGGAACCGCAGACCAGCAGAAAAGCTTAAGGGGGGAAGGGAAGAGGGGGAGCGGAGTGTCTTGCCGGAAAGCACGGCCACCTGACAATTGCAACTCCCGTGGTGCCCGGGCAGCACCCGGGGTCTTTGCGTTTCACACCAAGAGGGGGAAGAATGACGCTTTCTTCCCACCTATTCCTTTTCTACTCACCCCTCTCTCCCCATTCCCGCTGGGGCACCCCTCCGTTTCTCCCCGCCTCCACCCCAGTCCTCGCCACCCCAACCCCGCCGGGTCCCCAGGGACCCCCCGATCCTCACCCCAGTGCTCCTGGAACTCCCCACCCCTGGGCCCGGCCAACTCAGAAAGGCAGGGCAAAGGCGTCCCCACGCGGACAGCCGCCAGCAGTGGTGAAAGCAGCACGGCTCCTCCCACGGCAGCCGGCGCAAGCGCACTCCCCACCAGAAGCCCCGCCCCTCGTTTCTGCCCTCCACTGGGCCGGCGAGCCTTTTGCTCCGCCCACTCCGGGCAGTCTGCGTGCCCCGGCCCGGAGTCGTCCGCCCTGCGGGTCGGCGGGCCCTTCGCCGACTGTGCAGACAGTGGCGCTCTGCCGCCACCGCGTGGCCAGAAGAGGGACGTGGCAGTGGGCTGGGCTGCTTGCCTAGGAACAGCTTCAGTTAGGGTGTCTTGGAACTGACTTAGCTGAGCCCTGTGATATAAAGAATGATCCAGGCAAGATTGTGCCCGCTGTAGATTTGTAAGCAGTGCCAGCCAAGAGGAAAAAGACTCGGCTTCCAAAAGACTAACTGTTTCTTGACCCTGAAGTTGCACTAATAGTAGCCTCTGGAATGTGAGAACTCTTTCCCAGGACTTGTGGAGAGGCACATTTTAAGAAAGATGAAGTAGCCCTGGCTGGTTTGGCTCAGTGGATAGAGTGTTGGCCTGCGGACTTAAAGGGTCCTAGGTTTGATTCCAGTCAAGGGCACAGGCTGGATCCCCAGTTGGGGCGTGCAGGAGGCAGCTGGTCAATGATTCTCTCTCATCATTGATGTTTCTATCTCTCTCTTCTCCCTCCCTTCCTCTCTGAAATCAATAAAAATATTTTTTAAAAAACCTAATATTGTCATAGTTTATTTAAAAAAGAAAGAAAGATGATGTATAATCTGAAGTATCTGGAAGTTAGTTGAAAATAGCAGACTAAAAAACCGTGTGTATAGTTCACTTCATTCATCCCACCAAAAAATATTTATGGATCACCACGTGCATTTGGAGGTTCTGGGGAAACAGCAGTGAACAAAACTTTCACAGAGCTTATATCACCTTGAGGACAGATAGATGATAAGCAAGTAAACAAGTAAATAAATAAGATCCTATATAATAAAAAGCTAATATGCAAATTGTCCCCTCGACTGGGAGTTCGACCAGGGCCAGGGCCGGCCCGCCAACCACCCGCTGCCCCTCCCCCAGGCTGGCCCGGCCTGATCCCACCCATGCAAAAATTCGTGCACTGGGCCTTTAGTATAATTATGTGATTTCATATTAGTTGTACTTAATTCTTTGCGCAATAAAAAAAATCTTAAAGGATATAAACACTATGAACAATTTTAGGTGTCCCTTTTAAAAGGTTTATAAGTAATTTTTTCTTTTATCTTGCTTATGTGTTTTATAATTTCCCCTTTACTTTGAAGGAACTATCCTGGCAGACCCCTGACCACAAGTTCCCTGAAAACGGAAGTGACAGGTCCCTGAATCTTCATGATTTGATATCTCCCACCCTCTGAAGTGCATGTGTCTTACCGAGGTTTCCTGTGTATTAGATGCCTCTTGTTAATCCTTCACAATTAGCATGGTGGCATCAATGGGTGTGATGTTCCGTAGGCTGTCCAGGTGGCCCAGGTCCTTGAGGACTGTATTAGACAGATCACAGAGCTGGCACAATGGCTGTGTACCACATGATTAGGTCTTGTCTACAGTAGTCTATCAAACATTCCCCTGATTTCTGAAGGGGCCAGACTAGCAAATTAAATGGAGATGTGATACGATGGACCATTCCTGCATCCTTTCGGTCTCTAGGAGTGACATTGATCTTCACCATCACCACCCTCATTTCCTTGGATGGAGTATTGGTTTTGATTTATTATCTCAAGTTGGTAGAGAAGGAACCGTTTCAGAAGCTTTCACTTGGTCTCCCCCACCATGAGAACTGAAGGCTAAGACCTGATATGGAGCTTGCTCCCACTACCCTATATATTTCTTCAGGTGCTGGGGGAATGACCACTGGATGGATCTATAGACCCATGGACCCATTGTAAGCTGGCTATTGTGCAGCACTTTGCTTATTATCTGGCCTCCATAATTGCCCACTCTCACAGAGGGCCCATGATAATACTTTGGGTTTCTGGGTAACAATATCCTTCCAGACCCTGCACAATGCCTGGGGATTTCTCTTTCCCCAACATGCTGTTCGCTGAGAAAATGATTGTAGGTATTAGAATAACCATTACAGTAAATACCTGTTTCAGTGTTACTGGGTCCTTCTTCCTGGGGACCCCACCCACCTTTTAAGTCATGGGCTCTCTGCGGCCTGGTTCTGGAAATTGACTCAGATCTAAGAACTGACCAAGAAGGATGCCTTTTTGTTGAGGCAACTGCCCTCAGACTCCTGCTCCTCCATTCTTGCCTTCTTCTGGTTATAGATGTTCCCTTGTCTTTTCTGGCACTAGTATGCGATGCAAAGTATTCTACCTTAAGATTTCGATTTCATGTTCAAATATTCCCTGGATCTTCTTACACATTTGACCTTCAAGAACTTTAGAACTATTTGTTAAGTCTTCCCCACCAAAAATGCATTCGTATGCTGATTTTTTTTTTATTGCTGATATTTTTAAACTCAGATTAATTCTGAGGAAATTTATACCTTTGTAATATTGAACCTATCAATCCAGGAAACATGTGTCTCCATTTATCCAGGTCTTGTTTTATGTCTCTCCATAAAGTTTTACAGTGCTATTACATGGTTCAAAGCAGTGTGTTTTTTAAAATGAACTATAACTTCGATTTCTTAGGATTACAAAATCTCAGGACTGGAAGGGACTTAAAAATCTTCTCATCCTTTCCACCCGACTGTTGCTGCCATCATGGACATGAGTCGTGTGCAGCCTATTAAGTAGCCAGGGTTACCAAGGTGCTAGGCAGGACCGATTCCCAGGAACCGTGCACCCAGGTCCGTGTGGAATTCATGGACCACAGGAGCCGCTCCATCATCCGCAACGTGAAAGGCACTGTGCGCGAGGGCCATGTGCTCACTCTATTGGAGGCAGAGCGAGAGGCTGGAGGCCACGCTGAATTTGTGTCTGGGTCCTGGCTGTCTGGGTGAACCACATAGCCCAAAGGGAAGATGCTCCACTGTTAATAAAGCATTTATGTAAAAAAAAAAAAAAAGTCTTCTCATCACTGAGACTGCCTCTCAACCAACCAAAAGTCTGGGTGTACTTGCGGGGTCGGGGGGGGGGGGGGGGGGGAGGGGAAGAGAGGGAAGGGTAACACGATGACATAATCCTATATGTATTTTTTGTGACTTCCAGTTTATCACTTGAACAACAGATCTTGAAGAAATGTCTGTATCAATGAATATAGATCAACTTAATCCATTTTAATCACTGCATGGTGTTCTATGGAAAGGATATTGCATCATTTAATTAATTATTCTCCTGTTTATGGACGTTTTAGCTATTTTCATTGTTTCCATTGTTTTGCTGTTATAAATAACTCAGCTTACAACCTTGAAACCCTAACTAAAATCAAAGTCCTTCAAATTCAAGAGCACAAAACCACTGCTTGCAGAGTCCCCCTCCCCAAAATCACCACCAGGGGGCAGAATGCCTGTTCAAATAAAGCCTTTTTTTTTTTTTTTTTTTTTTTTTTTTTTTACTGTGGAATAGCCCTTCAGTTTTATTCAACAAACATTTATTGAACGTGTATTATATAGTAAACTCTGGACACCTTTAATACACTAATCTCAACACAATAAACAAGTTCATTAATTCAAAAATATATAGAGAGTGTACTCTCTGTGCCAGGCACTGATTAGGTCTGAGGGCTTCAGGGAAAATTAACAACCCCCTACTATATTCTGAACACCAACAATTCTCAAAAAAAGGGGGGGGGGGACATTACAACATAGTACCCACTTATCCATTTATTTCTTAGCCCCAGATAGTTCTTCACCCATTAGACCAATAGAGCAGGCAACAGATGCTCAAATTTGGACAATCCCTTAAATTTTCATGCTTACTAGTATGTTCTTGCACATGCTGTTCTTTCTGCATGGAACGCTGTCCAAGTTGGGGCTCTCTCAGAAGGATAGTCAGAGACAAGGATTCAAATGCAAGTCATTTCTTTGGGAGGTGATCCCGGGTTGGAGAGTAGACAAGGGAGACAGGGAAGGAAAGGAAGCCAATAAATGACACATTAATGAACGAATAACAAACAGGGGAAAATGGAGTGGGGTCCCTCTGATAAATGTGGGGTGGCTGTGGAACACACATCTCAGAATTTTCCCAGATAAGGGTTGGTGTTGCTAGGCCATACACCCACCAACTCCAGCTAGTCATTGCTTGAGGGCTGCCCTGGGGATGATAATTCTCTGGCACTACCAGCCTCCTCCATTAGCTCCTGTGGGCCAAAAAAAAATCCTCAAGCAAAGGGTTTCAGATGCTGTCAGTTGCTAGTTGGACCAGCAAGTGCAGAAATGTAGGCTGGACAGCAACATGCAGGGACCGATGAACAGGCATCAGTGCCATCTGCTATAAATGCCTTTTCTCCTGTCACGTGGCAAATTCGTTCTTTAAAACACAGAGCAAACATCAGCCACTCTGGCAAGTCTGGCATGCATCTGAGCCAGGCTTGGTGAGTTATCCCACTTCTGTGCACCTGTGGCATTTTGCTTATGTCATTCCTACTAAGAGACTGGGTGGTGACTCTGAGACCCAGGTTGTCCCAGCTCCATATCCCAGGACAAAGCCACTAATGAACTCCTCCACAAGTGAGCCCCTGGCCTGTATTGCACTACTCCCATCTCTGCAGCTGTCTTCGTTTCACCATCTCCTCTGTGCGGCTGTGTCCTCTCTTCTTTTCATAAAGACACCAGTCACTGGACTTAGCGCACCTTAACTCCAGGATGCTCTCCTCTCAAGAGCCTTAGCTTCTTAACATCTACAAAGACTCTTCCCAGAGAGGTCACCTTATAAAGGTCCATCTGAAATGGATATCAACCTGGGGGACACTAGTCAACCATGGACCCAACAGACCCATCAAACCAATATCATATTTGGACATTTGAAGATGACATTTTTCTCTGTGGTTCTTAAATAAGGAGAATCTGAGACAAGAGCTGCTGGTGACCATCCTGCTCATGATGAGGAGAAAGTTGGCCTAGAAAGTGAAGCGAAGCCAAGAGCAGGATAGTGATATACAGAGAGAACAGAAACCTGGCATTGTTTGAAATCCTGGGCTCCAGCCATGCCTGAAGCTAAAACCTTCCTCTCACTTTTCAGTTACATGAGTCAACAAATGTCTCTTACTAAAACTAGTTTGAGTTGGGTTGCTACTATTTGCAAATGAAATAGTCCTTACGAATACACTCAAATGCCTGCTTTCCTCCTCGACCCATTTCCCTCCTCTTCTTCTTACACCTGACAAATTCCTGTGTATCCTCAGGGCTCAGTTCAAACATAACTCTCTCAAGCAGATCTTCCCTAAACTTCTCCCCACTTCTAACCAGATCACATCAGCTCCTGTGCTGGATGTTCTCACAGTCCTGTTTTCCTTCATTGTGACACTTATCCCATATTATTGTAATTACTTATTCAATTTATTCTCCTATCCCACCACCACCACTAGCTAAAATGTGAAGTCTTTGAGAGCAGACAAAAGTTCTGCTTATGGCTATATTCTCTTTTCCAGGATGGTGACGGAACATAGCAGGTGGCTAATGTCTGTTCATTCACGGCTTCATATCTTTTTTTCAAAAGTATAGTAAAAAAGATCAGGACCAACTTTAAGTGTTTTTGTGTGGCTACTAGACAATGGTATGTCCTGATTAATTTTTCATATAAAAGCTAGCAACTGCTTTAACCTAGGAATTTCTTAATGAAATTATAATAATTTTTTAACTCCCAGGCTGATTCAAGGAAATAAGTTGAAGAGGATAATTATACTCATGGAGGATGAAGATTATTGCTTTAATAGTATTTAGTGGTATAATTAGACTAAAGAAAGGGAGAACCCAATTTGCTAGCTCTTTAAGCATTTTCAGAAGATCTTAATGTATAAATAATACATCACCTTGAACTGCCCTTCTTTTAACTAACTTGTTTTCCTCCTGCTGTTAAAGCAAACTGTAGTCATTTGGGGAAATGTGTGAAATACTTAAAAGCTTGGTTGGAGACTATAGAAAGCCCCAGTATCCCCATCTAATTTTTGCCTTTTATTTCTGTATCTGTGATGTCAGGGACACCCCAGCATTGCCTGGCTTTACCTTCTCAGGGTCCCTCCAATGGGATTCTTGACTTCACTTCTCATGGGTGTTCCCTTTAAATCCCACAGAAACCAAAAAAAGTGTCTTTTTGTTGATTGCACCAAACAACACGACCTGTACAGCATAGTTGCAAAGCAGCTCTATCCTGAAAATTGGGAGATAAAGTCAAGGAGGAAATTGACATCACAGTTCCATATATTGATCATTTATTCATTCATTCAGCAGCCATAGCCTTTAAAATACATTCAATATTAATATTCCTTTTCTTAGTGAAGTCACACACTAGGAGTCTTTACAGGTTGAATAATACTCCCCACCCCCCCCCCCCAAAAAAAGTCATGTCCACTTAGAACCTATAAATGTGACCTGATTTGGAAATAGTGGCTTTTCAAAAGTAATAAAGTTAAGACTGGGTTCTAATGCAATGCCTGGCATCCTGATAAGATGAGGAAATTTGGACATAGATACACACAAAGTGAAGACAGCCATGTGGAGGAGGCAGGGATTGGAGTTATGCTGCCACAGGCCAAGGAATGCCAGGGATTGCCAGATGCAAAGAAGGATTCCACACTAGGGATTTCAGAGGAACATGGCCCTGCTGACATCTGGATTTTGGACTCTAGTCTCCAGAACTGTTAGACATTATTTTGTTATTTGAAGCCACTGCGTGTGTTGTGCTTTGTTATGACAGCCCCAGAAAACTAATAGAGTGTCCCACCCACTCCTGAGTCCTTCCTTTCCCCAACCTCCCAGCTTCCACCTAATTTCAAAAAGCATTGAGAGTGCCCTGACTGGTGTGTCTCAGTTGGAGTGTTGTCTGGTATATCAAAAGGTTCCCAGTTCCATTCCCTGCCAGGGCACATTCCCAGGTTGCAGGTTTGATCCGCAGTTGGTGTGTGTGGGAGGCAACTGATTAATGTTTCTCTCCCTCTCTCTCCATCCCCCTCCCTCTTCCATCCTCTCTCTCTAAAATCAATAAAAATATATTTTTAAAAAGCAAATTTGTTTCTTTAGCTCCGCACCCCTGGGACTCACTTTGCATATTCAAGGCTCCATCTCTTATTCACCAAACAGGAGGTGGACCAGGCTCTGCAAAAGAACTGACTGCAGCAATGATTGGTTTCTACATTGATAAAATTATTCCATTCCACGTGAAGAATTTTTAAAAAGAAGGAAAAGAGAGGAAAATCAAACCAGTTACAGTTAGTTTGAATTTAAAACAGCAAAGTTTCTATTTAAAATAACAAATTTGTTCTCATTTTTCTTTTTTTAAATGAATTGTGTCATTATGTAATTTTGTTACTTCCCCTCACCTCATTTAATAGTATATTGTGAGCATTATTGCATATTAAAAGTTCTGAAATATTATATCATGGTTAACATATCTGCAATCCCTATGCACAAGTCCGAAATGTTCTGGAAACCAAAAGCTGTTTTGAAAGTTTGGTGCCAACTCATTTGACGGCAAAGCTGACCTAATATGGCCTAGGGCTATTTGTGGTCTATTCATACCAATTAGTGTTGAAACCCAGGGTCTTTATGACTTTGATTAAATTTGATTTTAAGTCCTAGCTCTAGAAATCATCTATCTTTCTCTCTCTCTCCATATATACATACATATATATATATATATATATATATATGTCCTATATAATAAAAGGCTAGTATGAAAATAGATCAGATGGCGGAACAACCAGAACAACTGAACAATGAACAGCTGGTTGCTATGACGTGCACTGACCACCAGGGGGCGTGTGCAGAACATGGCAGGTGTTGGCCACCATAGGATGGTGGAGCAGGTAAGCAGGGGTGCCACACCAAGGTGGGGCCAGATGCTATCATCAGGGTGAGCCTCTGTTGGTTACTGAAAATTCTTTGCCCCCGCACACCACAGTCCTGCCTGGCGCTCACACCCAATGCTGGTACTCGGCGCTGGTCCCAATTACTTGGTGCCATCAGTGGGTGCTAGAGGCAGCTGCCAGCCCTGATCGCCCCTGAGGGCTTCGCCACCTCCCCCTGCCCCTGAGGGGAGATTGGGGCCACTGCTCCCACCCACTGCTGGTGTCAGCCCCAATCATTCCGCACTGTCAGCAGATGCAAGTGGGGCCAGCACCATCAGCACGTGGGAGCGGTGGCAGTGGGAGCAGGGCTGCTGGCAGACAGGGTACTGGGGCCGTGGCAGGAGGGGCCAGGTGGGGGCGCAGAGGATAGGCTGAGACCTGCCCCTGTGCCTACCACAGCCTCGCAGCCCACAGTTCCTTTCAAGGTTCATGAATTCATGCACTGGGCCCCTAGTCTATATATATAAAAGCCAAGCAACCAGAACGACTGGAACAATGGGAATGACTGATTGCTATGACACGCACTGTGGCCAGCCAACAAGCCCAATCAGGGGCCGGGCCAGCAGCCAACCTCTTGCAGCTCCTCCCCCTGGCCAACCCAGCCCTTGATCAGCCCCCCCTACCCTGACCAGGGGTGGGGCAGGCTAGCCAACTTCCTGCATCCCCTCCCCATGGCCAGCCCAGCCCCGATTGGCCCTGATCAGAGCAGGACAGCTGGAACCCACCCATGCACAAATTGATGCACTGGGCATCTAGTATATAATATAAGCCCAGTGACAGTTATGGTGAAACCACCAGAATGACCGGTCACTATGATGCACCTGTGCAGGGGCTGCCACCAGTGCCCCTGCCAAGCCCGAGGGCCCCAGGGCCAGTTGTGCAGCCACTGACAAGGTGCCAGTAAAGAAGAACACGAAGGTGGCCAGTGGGAGCATGCAGCTTGAGGTGAAGGCTCTGTAGGATGAATTCAATCAGCTGAGCAACGAGATGATCATCACCAAGGCTGGCATGTGGCGCCAGTCTCAGGAAGTAGGCTTTGGCCTGATCCACATGAGCAAGACTGAGAAGTAGGGTGGGGGGTGAGGTCTGGCCACCTGCAGGTCCCTCTCAGTGAGGGCCAGCTCCTTCACTCTCAGAGTCCCGGCTCTAGCAACAGTCACCTGGCACACCAGGCTGGAGGGTATTACTCGGGAAGCCAGGAAGGCGGTGGAGAGAAACCCTGTGGACCTGTCGCCCAACCAGCAGCCCAGGACCCGGCACCGTCAGAAACAGACTGGCTCAGAGCACACTGAGCTTGTGGGGAAGGCAGCTGCCTGTGAGGGGCCTTGCCACCAGCCAGCTCCAGGTGGATCCCACCTCAAAGGAAACTCGGTCTTTGGTTCCTTAGTTCAGTCTAACCTGGCTAAAGAGGAGCAGCTGGGCACATTTTAGGGAAGATTTAAGACTCTAAAACAGTGTGTTCTGTTCCAAAGAGATTGCTACCCAGTTGTCTTAGGCCTAAATTCCAGGTGATTGTGGGTCCTGGCTCTGCCACTGGGGCCCGTGTCTTCCAATTGGCCTGTATTTGTTGTAAGGGCCCAAAGAGGAGAAGGGGAACAAGTTTTTCGATGCAATGGATTTGCCCAACAGACAAAGGAGAGTGCCGGGCTGTGTCTAATGTACACAGAGACACCAGCTCTGAGTCTGCCTGGCCAAAGGGAGCTCAGGGCCTGTTTGCAGAGCATTCTGGTGGTTTCTGTTTTCTTGCTGAGGCTGTCCTCCCTGGAAATCCTGGGGCCGTGCTCAGCTCAAGCTCAGTGGATCTTCTCCAAGCCCCTCCCCCCAACAGGCCCACCCCCAATTGGCCCCCCCAACCTTGATTGGGGGCGGGGCCAGCCGGCCAACCTCCCATGGCCCCCCCACCAGACCCCACCTGTGCACAAATTTGTGCACTGGGCCTCTAGTATATGTGTGTGTGTGTGTGTGTGTGTGTGTGTGTGTGTGTGTGTGTGTGTGTGTTTACACACTCCTCAGAGACCTAGCAACCCCCAAGGTAGCAGAAGACAGTAGCCCACACCTGACTAGTGGTCACATGGTCAGGACCTCTGGCAGGCTAAAGATAACATCTTGACCTAGGTTATGTTTCAATTCCTAAGGCTTACGGTGGAACCATCCCCTGGCTACTTTCCCTTGAGACCTGACACTGGGACACAGGAACAGACCTCAGAGCTGTCTTTAAGACTTGAAGAAATGATTCATTATCCTTACTTTTCCTTTACCTTACCTTGGACCAATCAGCTCCCAGCACCACCCAGAACCCCTAACCACAGTGTTTTGTGATTTTGCCCTATATAATCTGTAACCTACATACCATCAGGGAGTTTGGGCTTTTGAGGATTAGCTTCCTGTTCTCCTGGATGGCGCCATTCTTGATAAAATATTTCTCCACTGCAATTTTCAGTGTCTAGTGTTTGGCTCTGCTGGAGCCTGGTGGACAAACTCTTCCTGTTCTGAAACAGTGGGACAATTAATAAGTTTCATGGGCAGAAAACTGGATGTGTTGATGGTGTTACCACAGACCCTACTGAGGGAACTAAAAAACTTGTACCGCCCTAACCGGTTTGGCTCAGTGGACAGAGCATTGGCCTTCGGACTGAAGGGTCCCAGGTTTGATTCTGGTCAAGGGTATGTATCTTGGTTGTGGGCACATCCCCAGTAGGGAGTGTACAGGAGGCAGCTGATTGATGTTTCTCTCTCATCGATGTTTCTAACTCTCTATCCCTCTACCTTCCTCTCTGTAAAAAAAAATCAATAAAATATATATTTTTTAAAAAAACATGTACCAAAATATCCTTCCACAACCTGAAAATCCTAAATTCTGAAACATACCGGGTCTCAAGAAGTTGCGGTTCTGTATAACCACCCCCCTGTTGTAGGGTATTTAGGTTATTTTCAGCTTTTGCTATCATAAAATTGCTTCAAACATATCTTATATTTGAACCTTTGTTTGCATCACTGTTTATGTCCTTGACATAAATTCCTTCACATGGAAGTAGGAAGTCAAAGAAAATAAACACTTCTAAGGTTCTTAGAGGATATATATCAATGTGTTTTCCAGAAAGGTTATACCAATGAACACCTCCCTCACTGGCACTGGGTAATATGTTTTATTCATTTCACAGAGGGAAAATGTTAACCCATTTTGCTTTGAACTGGCTTGATCACTGGTGGTGTTAGCTATGTTTTTAATGATGTTTATTATCAGTCCTAGTTCCTCTCCTGGAATTGCCTATGCGTGACCTTTGTCCAGTTCCTACTGAAGTCAGGGCTGTCTCACAGGTTGTTTGGTGTATATGATGCACTGAGGCCCAGGGGGTGCAGTGGCCCAAAGCAAGCCTGACTCCAATCATTTATCTGTGCACTCTCATCTGAGGAGGGACATTTTTTCTTCTTACAAAGTTACCTACCTACTTGTGTACTTGCCAAGCGTGCTGTAAGACTGGGTCCAACTAAATGGGGTGTCTTTTTCTAATTTATCTGCCCAGGAGGGGATGGGGGAGGCACAGTTTCTAATTTGCACAAGGATACCTAGCTGAGGCCTTGAGTAGATAACTATTTTTTCTAATCAATTTGCCCCAGTTGTTTAAATTATAAAGCTATTAACTGTTTGCATAGCTCAGTGGTTGGCAAACTCATTAGTCAACAGAGCCAAATATCAACAGTACAACGATTGAAATTTCTTTTGAGAGCCAGATTTTTTAAACTTAAACTTCTTCTAACACCACTTCTTCAAAATAGACTTGCCCAGGCCTTGGTATTTTGTGGAAGAGCCACACTCAAGGGGCCAAAAAGCCGCATGTGGCTTGCGAGCCAGTTTGCCAACCACTGGCATAGCATATTGCACTGTGTTTTCCTTGCTTATTGTTTTTTTATTAGTTCCACTCATAAAGTATTTAAATGTGTTCCATATTACTTTTCCTTAAGAAATTTTCATGGAGTTTTAAGTCGCTTTCTTTTTCTTCCTTTTGCTTCTGAATATTATTTTGAGTGCTGAGAGAAGGGTAAAAACCTACAAAAATCTACCTTCTTGAATAGTTAATCCCAGATGTGAAAGAAGCATATTTGGTCCTGTTTAAACTCCTAGCCCAGACCTAGCCCTTCTGGGGGAAATCTCTACCCATCTCATCTATCCAACCATTCAGTGAGCATTCATTAGTGAGCCCCTGGTATGTTCCCTGAATTGCTCTAGACTTTGAGAATGAAGAGGGGAATAAAAAGAAGCTTCCCTTCCTGGGGCTTGCACTGGACACTGTGTACTCTCAAGTTTAATGTAACTATAAAGAACGGCTAATATTTGTGAGTGCCCATTGGTGTCAGGGACTAATCTAAGGGCTTTACATCGGCTGCCGTGTTTATGCTGAGAAGTAGCTTTGCCAGAATTTGCACCTACACAGTCTCAGCCACTTATGTTCCCACAGCACACTCACAGATTTGATCTGTCTACTCCATTCCCTTCCTTTTTCCCAGATGGTTGACCCCAAACAGCCGGCAGTGGGTGGATAATAAACATAAATGGCAAACACTCAGCTCGCTCCTGGTCGGGGGCTTTGCTCCCAACAGTGCTCTCCCCACAGGTTTGATCACTGCCCCGGCTTTCACTTGGCCTTAGCTCCTGGTGCCAATCTGGCCTTTTCGTCTCCATCCTGGGTTTTGACCCTTCTCGGTTTCCTTTGCCATCTCACTCTCCTCTTTCTGGCATGAAGGGCTGGAGTCTTTTGAGGTGCCGTGTTCTATTCTCCTTTTGGTCTATTACCTTTTCCTAGGGCAACTACATCCCTGCCCCTGGCTTGTAAGTGCTACCTACATATCAGTGCCTCCCAAACTCCCATCTCCAGCCCACTCCTGGCTGAACTGGGCATGTCCAAAACCACAGTCATCATCCTGCTCCCACCAAACTGCCCACATTCCTGTGGACTCTGTCACAAGGAATGATACGACCACCACTCATGAAGGACAGACACCTGGGAACCATTCTTGACATCTCCCTCTTCCTCCACACCACATATAGAATCCATACTCACGTCCTATTGATTTTATATCCTAAGTATCCCTCCAAGGCAGCCACTTCTCTCCATCTTCATCATTATCCTCTACACCTGCTCTCAGTTCAAACTACCTTTCTCTCTCACCAGAGAGTTTTCTTCTTCTGGTTCTTCTACTCCCTTGCCTCTTCTCTTGTTCTTTTTCATTCTATTCTCCATACTCGACCCAGACTGATCCTTTTAAAACACAATCTGATTATGTTATCTGTTTTAAAAAAAAGGGGGGGGGGAATGTCTTTTTCAATAATTTCCCCATACTCTTGACTGGGGTGGGGTAAGGCTCTGTCCACATGGAGAAAGGGGCCCTTGCACACGCTCTTCTCTCTCACTAAAATGCTTCTCTTTGTGCATAAATAATGTCTACTCATACCTTGAATTACAGATCAAGCATCAATTCTGACCTATGACTAGGTCAGAATTCTCAGATATGCTCTTTTTCTTTAGAATACTTACCTCATTTTTTAATTGTGCCCTGGCTTATGTGACTATGTACTTAATGATTGTCCCTGCCTCTGGCCTTTCATTTCCTCAAAAGCATGGACTCTACCAGTCAGATTGCTGGTTGTAAGCAACAGAAACCAATTCTGGCTAAATTTAAGCATAAAAGGAATTTATTGGAAGGTTTGAGGTAAGTTCACAGAATCAATGGGAAAGCAGGAGAACAAGATTCAGGAAATGTCCACGAAGTAAGGTTGGCTGGGCAGTAGGAACATGGCCAACCTTCAGCTATGGAACAGTCTAATGAAAATGCCCTCAATGGCGCTGCCACCACTGGATGCTTAGCAGTTGTACTGTTGGCAAAGCTGATGCTGCTGTGGCTGATTTATCAAGTGGCCTGATGTATGGCTTCATATCCTCTAGCTCAGCAGTCGCCAACCTTTCGGACCTCACAGACCACCAGAGGCCCGCAGGCCACCAGTTGGCGACTGCTGCTCTACATCAGTGTCCCAAGCAGGACAGTTCAGTTGGCTGAACCAGGTCACATGCCCATTTCCCAGCAGCCAGGAGCGGCACAGGAGAGCCTCTCACCAAGACTCATATAATGGGATGTTTCCCTCATTGAGAAGGTTGTTGGCATGCCAGGTAAGCAAGAAAACAAAAAAGATAGATGAGCATTAGAGAAACCATGTCTATTTAATCCATCACATATTCCTCAAACTAGTACAGTATCTGGCATAAAATAAAATAAAAAATATTTGAAAGACCAACTGAATGATCAACCCTCAGTATCTTTAAGGTCATAGGCTGTCCAACGTGTGAAGGTCCAGGGTAACCACCCACAGTCACTCAGGACATCTGTACTCTAGCTTTGTCCAGCACTGGTCAAGCTTATATCACTCCCATTGAGAAAGTGATAGAAGAAGACAGGAGACAGAAGGGCTATAAACTAGACTGAGTAGACATTGTTAGACCCATTTTGTGATGTAAATGTGAGGATCAGGGAGGTGATCTACCCTTTCGCACAGCTAAAAAGAGAGGACCAAGACAGCAGGCTTCATCTGCTGACCTTGTTGAGTTGATACCTTCTGTATCACATTGTGTCTCAATAGCATATGATAATGTGCTTCCCAACAAAATATTTGGGTGGCCAAACATTTCCTCCAACAGTACCAACTCCCAAAGGAACTGAGAGCAGTAGGATTACTAATTAGACTAAGCTAGATCCAGTTGGGGGGCATAAGGACACAACACTTCTAATGAGTTAAATGATCTACTCAAGTGATTCCTGCCCATTCTTCCAAAGACACAGGCTGTGATGCGTTGGTAAGCGGAGCTGTCTGCTGTTGATTCACTGGGTAATGTGTTAGACCAGTGGTCAGCAAACTCATTAGTCAACAGAGCCAAATATCAACAGTACAACGACTGAAATTTCTTTTGAGAGCCAAATTTTTTAAACATAAGCTTCTTCTAACGCCACTTCTTCAAAATAGACTCGCCCAGGCCGTGGTATTTTGTGGAAGAGCCACACTCAAGGGGCCAAAGAGCCGTATGTGGCTCGCGAGCCACGGTTTGCCAACCACTGTGTTAGACTATCACTCTGGATCCTTTTGTCTCCCGTCTCACCCATCTTGGTTTGGCCTCCTTCTACAGCATGGAGCCAAAAATTTCCACTGAAACTGAGTAGATATGGCTTGCTGAGGTGCTAGCAGACTCAGCTCTCCCATTTTCAGTGCACTTTTCTACTCACCCCACCCTCCCAATAATTCCTTCCTAGATTTGTCATAAAAAGCAGTAATGAAATTCTGATGGGACTGAGCAATGACAGAGAATAGTTCCAGGAAGAAAATTACAAGCAGAAGATGACTACCAGGATTCACTCTTGGTTATAAAAGAAACCCATCAACTTCCCAAGTGGTCCTTTCAGGGATTCCATCTGGGTCCCCGAGAATAAGCCTCCCCACTGACAGCATCACTGTTTGGCATGGAACCCGGGTGTTTGCCCTGCCGTGCCACAGAGCTGAGCTATAGAACCTCAGACTGTGAGGAGGATAGTTCTGGGTGTGAATTCTAGCTGTACTCCTGACCAGCTGTGTGATTTCTGGCAAGTCACTTATTTACGGCTTGGTTTCCTCACCAGTAAAACAGGAATCGCAGAACATGCTTCTTCATGTTCATGACTTCGTTGCGAAATGATTGAGGTCATCAGGATAAAGCTTGTAGGGCAGTGTTTGGCACGTCTTATGTGCTTAATTCAGCGATTTTCAACCTTTTTCATCTCATGAGCACATAAACTAATTACTAAAATTCTGCAGCCATCAAGTAATATAATTTTTGCAGATCTGATCCAAAAAAATTGATATAACTTTGATTCATTCACACCAGACAGCTATTGTTGTGTTGGCCGTTATCATTTTATTTTATTTGACAATGTAAGAGCAAAGAGGTCAGTATCCCTGACTAAACACTCAGGTATTGCATGCTTTAAAGATTCTTGCAACACACTGGTTGAAAATTGCTGGCTTAATAGTGGCTGCCATTGGTATCAGTTGAATTCAACACACTTTCCTGAGAGCTTATTAGCTACCAGACACCCTGTTCACCCCTGTGTGCGATATAGGAATAATCCTCCCAAGAGCCTATTTCCTTCTTGGGAGGCTTTGTTCAAAAGGGATAGAGGAGAGGGCCATGGGAGAAAGAGCTCTCTTGTAACTAAATACAGAAATACATGCCAGCATACAGTTCTACAGAGGCAGGATAGTAAACTGGTAAAGAGCATGGATTGGGGGACATTGTGTGGTAGACACAATAATGCCCTTGATTTCAACCCAAGGAAACTTATTGTAAGACTTCTGACCTAGAGAAATGTAAGAAAATAAATGTTATTAGTATATTAAATTATTAAAATTACTATACTCTGGCTTGCAAATTTATAAATTCTAAGAGGCAGTGTAGCACATTGGTTAAGAACATGGAGTTGAGGGCCAGTTTACTTGGGCTCTAATCCCAAATGTGATACTTACTTATTAGATGTGTGACCAAAGGCAAGTATGTTTTCATTTACTACAGGAATGATAATATAAGCCACTCATACTGGTTAGCGTGTAAAATAAAAGATTATTATAGAGATGCAGTAATAATGTAATTTGAAAACAAAGACATTTCTTTCTTTCTCACATCACAGTTAAAGGTGAATGTCTCTCTTGGCATTGGCCAGGTGGGCCATGGCTCAGCCTTTGTAAATGGTGGCTTCCAAGGTTGTTCTATTCCCCCTAATAGAAGTCTCCAGAAAGAGATGTCTCCTTAAGAAAGTGGAATGGGCCCTGACCAGTTTGCCTCAGTGGATAGAGCGTTGGCCTGCAGACTGAAGGGTCCCAGGTTCGATTCCGGTCAGGGGCATGTATGTACCTTGCTTACGGGAACATCCCCAGTCAGGGGCGTGCAGGAGGCAGCTGATCAATGTTTCTCTCTCATCGATGTTTCTAACTCTCTATCCCTCTCTCTTCCTCTCTGTAAAAAAATCAATAAAATATAGAAAGAAAAAAAAAGTGGAATGGGAGCACTATTCACATCGCATTGAAGAGTTCAGCTATTGGTAGCTATTCTCCCCACCCCCACCCCTGGTTCTTGGGTTCCTTCCTATCATTCTACACAAGTGATCATTTAAGAAATATATACTCAATCTTTTCATATCTTATATCTAATCTTTAAAAATCAAGCATGTTAGCTAAGCCTCTACACCTTTTACGAATAAGAAAACAGGAGTCCTAAAGGCCAGGTAACTTCAAAGCCCATTCATTTACATTTAACCAAAGTATGTCTCCCATTTAAGTGATATTAATTAAAAAGCTGAAGAGCTGCTGAAACTGGTTTGGCTCAGTGGATAGAGCGTCGGCCTGTGGACTGAAAGGTCCCAGGTTCGATTCCGGTCAAGGGCATGTACCTTGGTTGCGGGCACATCCCCAGTGGGGGTGTGTGCAGGAGGCAGCTGATAGATGTTTCTCTCTCATCGATGTTTCTAGCTCGCTATCCCTCTTTTTTCCTCTCTGTAAAACGTCAATAAAATATATATATAAAAAAAAAAAGCTGAAGAACCACCACCACAATTTAAGAACAGAAATGATCAAGGAAAATTTTAAGATAAACAGGAGACTCACTAGAAAGACACATGTAACAAACATTAGATGAGATGGAAGTCGGGCTATGGGAGCTCTAGGGTCACTCTGCTTCTATCTGCCTGACTTGGATAAATCCATTCTCCTCTCTGGGCCTCAGTTTCTTCATCTGTAGAGTGGTAGCGTAGGTTAAAACGATTCTCTGCCCAGCTCTGACATTCTGTGATTCTATTTGGGAAATAGTGAAGCCAAAAATATGTAAGCAGAAAGAAATGGTGGCTTAATCGTGATTTTTAAAATTGCCCCAATTAAGGAAATAACTGGAGTGGAGAAAGTCCCCATGACCAAAACAAGGAAATCAGATGAGCCTCAGGGATCGAAAGACAAGCTGTAACCTGCTCCTCACATTCCTTCTGAGGGCAGCCCAGCCCTGAGCATAAAGCCCTCAGTGGAAGTTTTGAGGGGAAATCCTGGAGGTGGGGGCTCCGCCCATGGAGGTAGCTAGTTCTGGAGAGTCCTGCCCCCAGCAGAAGCAAGCCGGGTTTCCTGCAGAAGTTTGAGGGGCTCTTCCTTGGAAGAGCCTGCTTGGTACATGGTCTAGCAATCTGGGCTAGGACACCAAACACAGTTTCTAAGCCCTGGCCTTGCACACGGAGGACACGTGACCATGAATTACTCAACCTCCATGGACCTCGGTGTTCTCACATATGAAATGAACATAATTTATAGGAAAAAAAATGTTTAAGATCTACTGAACTCTAAGTGACCAGATTGTCCTCAGCAGTCTTATCAATGGCTTCATTTTACCTTTGCAATAGTGAGAGAGATTCGTAGTTTCATTCAATGAAGGAGAAAACTGAGGAGAGTTAAGTGACTTACCCAGTGGAGCATTTGTCAAAACTATTTCCAGGAAGCCAGTGTCTCAAAGATGATATCCGGGAAAGTGCTTTGTGAACTATTAAATGCAATAAAGTATAAGGATGTGTCCAAAATTCATGCAGAAATGTAGAAATTATCTAGAAGCAACATTCTGATGAAGGAATGGGCTTTTTTTTTTTTTTTTTTCAGGGCTTTCCCCTTTGTTCAGCGTCCACTCAAACCTCAACTTGTTTATTTTCTAAGCAGTCCAGAGAGACTGTTTTGAAGAGACTCTTGAAACAATGGCAGCCTGATACAGTAAAGGAATACTGGACTAGGAATCCAAAGACTTTAGGCTCCTGCTGTGCCACAGAAACTTTCATCTCAAGAAGCCACTCGCCCTTTCCTTTGTGAAATGAGGGGTCAGGTGAGAAGAGATTGCCAACGTCGCTTTGGCTATGGCACGTCAGTGACTCAGAGAAACAGAAAGCACCAAGTGAGGAGAGTGGAGCCTCGCGGTCACTGTTCTGGTTCCCATTCTAACCCGGGGCATTCAGCCATCCTTCACTGTGGGGAAGCCAGGCCACCTCCACCCTCTCCCCTTGTTCAGCCCCATTGGAGCCTGAGAGAACCTTTGGAGTCTAAGACCTAGAGATCTCTGGCAAGCAAGTATCCACTCCTCCAGCCCACACAAGCCACAGCCCCCAGTTTGGAAGGCAGTGGCTGAGAGCCACCTCCCCCCAGTTTTTAACTGGTGTTTTGATCTTGAGGGGTAGGCATAGACCACAGACACAGGAGCGGTGGGGAGGTGGGAGGACAGGGGAGGGGGAGGGCCAGGGGGGTAGGAACATAAGACTGATTCCAGGGCAAGACACTGAAGTCCTGGCCCTAACTATTTGCTTTTGGATATACCAACCACTCCCTCTTTTGTTATATTGTTGCAGTAATTTCTGAGGAATTGCAGGAACCTGTTTGCCTGTGGGCTACCCCGCAGAGACCTTCTAGCCCACTCAGTTCACATAAAAGAAAGTGAATGACTAAAAACAAAGGATAAGTGTAAAGGAGACAAGTTGCTAGTTTTTACAACTAATAGGAATTAAACATTTTTTAAAGCACATTACTAGTTAACTCTTAGGAAAACAACCTTAGCGTGCACACACACAGAGTCCCAGTATAGGGCTCTACAGATTCACCGTAAGGGCGTAAGAAGACCACTTACCCTCTCTCAGAGCCACAATACTTTGGAATTAAGTAAATTGCCAAGGGCTAAATGGGAACAGTACCACCTGCTTCTAAATAGGGCAATGGTTCAAAAGAAATACAGCTCCTGAAACAAACAGGTTCCCTTCGCCACTTAAGAATTCTTGATTAGAAACAAGCTAAGGGTGGTCCTCTGGCCCAGCAACAGCACCTGGTTCTAGCCTCCTCCTCAGCCCCACCCTCCAGCAGTGTGAGGAAGGTTTCCAAATAATCGCATTTAGAAAAATCAGTCATTGCACCAGCCTGTTAGTGTATCTCTGCTGTTCACCAGAATGGAAATATAAAGTGCCCACTCCTGCAAAAAAAAAAAAAAGTCTTATGATTTAAAATGAGAAATCTGAGTCGTGGGACATTAGAGGAGAGTAACTAACATAAATCTAGAGCAAGTTTTCACCAACTCCACCTTTTGTTCCTTTCCCATGTTTTATTAAATTCGTGTTTTTTTAAAAAAAAAATTACAGTAGCATTATCAAAGACAACATATGTACAAACATTTTACAAAAGAAACATTACTAATGTCATGTGTAACAAGGACGAGCTGAAGGCTAGACGCGGAGTTTCGGGCCGAGTCCGCCCTTAGACAGACATCTCAAGTGTGTTCTGGCCTCCGAAACAGACTTCTTTCCCAGTGACAAGCACGTGCGGCCGGTAAAGCAAACAATGGTAAATGCAAGTGCTACCCCGGCCCAATCAGCGAACCCCTCGTCAGGAAGGCCGAGCTGATCAAATAACTTAAACCCAAGACAGTAAAAGCGCTGTTTCCCATCTAAATGCATTTAAGCCTTCAACATGGATGGCGCCACTTGTCAAGTTGCTGGGTTGTCGCACAGACACTGGATTCTCACACATAACCCTATGCCAGCCTTTCCTTCACTCTTCAAGTCTGGTTGGACCGAGAGGGAAAGAATTGTAGAAACGCTTCCTTCAAGACAGAAGTCTCAAAGAGAAGCGACTCCCAGACCAGGAATCTATCAAGTTGGTGGAGTGCGGAGAGACAGGAATTTGGGGAGAGAAATGTCTCCTTTGGGCCAAGTGTCAAGAAGGATGACTCATTTTGGGTCCTGCTAGAATCCCGTACCCCACCCCGCCCCTGCCCCGCCCGTACCTACAAGCTGGGTGCCTTTCTCAACTCCCCCAGTTCCTTGAGCTCCACCTTCCGGTACTTCCCGGACCTCCGCCGGTTGGTGATGACCAGGACGGCCACGCAGGCGACCAGGGCCAACACGACCACCACAATGACGGCGATGAGGCCGCCAGTGAGGCGCTTCATGGAGAACTGGGGCGGCTTCTCGTCCAGGTAGTAGATGAGCGTCCGCTCCACCAGCAGGGGCTCGCCGCGCACGCTCACGTCCAGGCCGCTGCGCCCGGGGAACAGAGACTCGCCCTTGACGTCCCTCTCGAAGTAGTAGGCGGCGTCCGCGATGTCCACGTCGCCAGGGCCCTTCTGCGACGCGTTCTGCCGCAGCTCGATCTGGATGGTGGGCTGCTCGTAGTGCACGGCCTCCACGAACCGGGGGTGCAGCCGGTAGCGCTCGCGGAAGAGCCGCCGTAGCTCGGCGTCCAGGTCCGAGTGGTTGAAGGCGCGGTCGGCCGGCCGATGGCACAGGTCGATGAGGATGTGATGGGTGCGCACCAGCTCGTCGCAGCGCAGGCTCAGGTCGCCCTTGTCGGTGCGGCGCACACCCACCGAGTTCACGCACCAGCACACCGCGGTCTGGTTGCACTGGCGGGCCTTGAAGCGGCCCTCGTGGTCGCAGTCCGGGTCGTACAGGCCGTCGTTGTCCACCAGCGCGTGTTCGCTGGGGCGCACCAGCTTGCGGCCGGTCTTGTTGGCTCCCATGCGCGCCTTGAGCAGCAGGCACTTGGAGGTCAGCGTGGAGCAGTTCACTTCGAAGCCCGAGCCGATCGCACGGCACTGGCAGCGGCCGCCTGGGGTATCCCGGCTACATATGGTCATCTTATTGGTGGGGCACGTACAGTTGTCCTGTGCGGCAGCCTGGCCGGTCGCCGCCGCCAGGAGCAGCAGCAGAAGCAGAGGCAACGGCAGCGCGAGGCCTGGGCCCCGAGTCATGGTGGCGCGAGGTGCGCGGACGGGACGCGGGCGGATGGACGGCGCTGGGGCTCTGCGGGACTCCGGCTCCGAGGTCTGCGCCAGTCTCTCGGCGTCTGTCCGGGGCCGCTCCCTCCCGCTCTTATACTCCACAGGACCAGCCCGGCTGGTTCCGCCGCCAGCTCACCCTCTGGTATTTGGGTGACACATCTCTAACCCCCTCCCCCTCTCCCCGTCCGGGTCCTACAGAAGCTACAGCCCGCCCAGTGCCGCCCGCGATAGGATCAGGGGAGCGGAGGCTGCCCCCGCCTCCTCGGGACCGAAAGCTCCACAGAAGCAAACCGATACTCACCTGCGGGCTGCCCGGGACCCGCCTCCGACCCGATCCGCCTCACCTACGGCGCACCCTGGCCAGGCTTCTAGCCCAGAACCTCAGCGACAGGCCGCTCTCCTGGGCTGGAATTCTCAGGAATTTCCTTGAAAAGCAGGACTGTCCCGCTTTTATTCCACCACCACCACCTGTTCTCCCTCCCTTTCCCAGCTTCTCTCCCTACTTAATGAAGCGAGGTTTTTTCACGACCTCGCTTCATTCCCCAGTTCTCACAATAGCAGCCATTTATAGTTTATAGTTCCCAAACATTATCTCATCCTCACCTCAGTCCCCACAAGTATGGACCACCTATCAGACCCATTTTATAGGTAGTGCAGTGAAGGCTTGGAGACAAAGTGGGCCAGCCGTCAATTTCCGGGTCCTTGTTTCTCTGCCTGGCTGTTAGGAGACCTTACAAGTTTATGGAAACCCAGTGGAGCTGATCTGAAGAAAGGTTAAGGATCCTGGAAAAAAAAAAACCCAGGTGTCCTGATGTCCAATGTATAAGACGTTCTATTAACCACTTTCCCCCACCCCACACACAAACACAATATTTATGCATGTGCTCAGTATAGGGCGACAAAAAGGAACAAATTCTTTAAAAGAACCAGCAAGACACAAGTTCTTTGTACAATTTGATTCTAAAAGAGCAAATCATGGCTTTTCTTTTTCTGTGTCCCATGTAAGTAGCTGAACCGCTGCACATAGTGAAAGAATGGGGCCTGTGGGAAATGGCTTGTCCACCACTGTGTGACTCCTTGGATGGGATGGAGGGGTTGCAATCTTTTTCTTTTTTTTTTTTTTTTTTTTTTTGAGTCATTGGGAAAGTTCAGGGTTGCAAAGCTTTGGTATGATTAGCAATAATTAACAGGTTATAATTATTTCCAGCTCTGTCGCAGCCAATTTGTTTATATGTTTAGAATTTAAAGAACACCAGCAGTAGCACAAGGGTGTTGTTTAACACAGGAAAGCCACGCAGGCCTCTGCCCCATTAATTTTCAAGCAATTCCTGAGGGGGTAGGCAGAAATATTCTCCCTTTGCCGGTAGAGAAAGCAGAGACGTGGTGAAGGGGAGCAATTTCTTACCAACAAGTATCAGGAGCTGTGGGAATACTTCTCTGTTCTCTATGTGCACTGTCTCTGTTCGGGTTCTTAGCCTGATCAGGTGTTCCAGTTCCTTTTCTCCTTTTGTACCCCCAGAGAAGGCTTTCTAAATCTCAAATCTGTCCCCGTCACCCCTGCGGAGAACCCTGCAGGCACAGAGTGGAAGGCGCTCTTGGCACCTAAACTTCATACTGCTGGAGTTAGCATACAAAATCATATATGACCTTGCACTAGCTACTTAGCTTCTCTGTGCCTTAGTTGCCTCATCTTTTAAATGGGAATAATAAAAATATCTACCTAACAAGGGAGGTATGAACATTAACGTAGGTGCCTGCTTAGAACAGTTCCTGATCTAGCTGTGTCTGCTATTAGTAAGCATAGATAAGCGTTAGCTGGGGTCATGGGCACCACCATCACCATCATCACCATCTTCGTCTTTCTCCTGCCAGTCTCTCCAATCTTCCTCATGTTTTTGAGCCTTTGGAAAGCCACCTACCTGAGTCTTCCCTTCATTGTCTATTTAGTACATAAATGTGTTATTCTAGTCAGCCCTTGGGTCACCTCCAGAAAGCCTCCCTGGTATGTCCTCCCTATTGCAGTCAGAGAAGTGCTCCTTCTCTGTGCTTTCCTAATTCCTGCCACACAGCGGAATGGCAACACCAACTTATCTGCACATCTGTCTTCCCATCTAAAATTGAAATAATAGCATCTGTCTATGTCATAGGTCATTCTGAGGATCAAATCTGAATACATGAGATAGCAGATGCCAAAGGTTTATAAACTGTAAAACCGTTAGGCTTCATTTTTATTTTTTAAAACATCTGTGCTGCCTCACTGGTGTGGCTCATGAACCAGGAGATCACAGTTTGATTCCAGCGAAGGCATGTGCCTGGGTTGTGGGCTCCATCCCCAGTGGGGGGCATGCAGGAGGTAGGCAATCAATGATTCTCATCACTAATATTTCTATAACTCTCCCCCTTCCTCTCTCTGAAATCAATAAAAAATTTTTTTTAATCTATGCTATTTTCTCACTTTTGCAGCTACTGACTAGATAGCCACAATCCACTATAGCTGGTAAAGCTACCTGCTTGATATTCCACTGGGTCCCAGGCTCACAAGAGGAAAGCTGCCGGGAAGGGTTCTCAGAACTGAGGACTAGACACAATATTGTCTCTGATTCCTTAGCGAGGACAGCCCCAAATGGCGGGGCCTTACTCGGGCTAGTGCTCTGAGTCCTCCAGACCTCTGCCTTTTTCTATTCATGTTCAGGGTTGGGAGGAAGTGAACAAAGGATCCTGTCCTCAATATCCGCTATGGAAGATGGAGTGAACCAAAGATGACTACCCTACCCCACCACTTTCTTAAATTCTGTGGTTCTACCAGGCTTTCCCCAACACTCACACAGACATCAGGATGAGTTTATTAAGTATGCACAGCCCCAGCTCGGGTTCTCCCTCTCCCTTTATCTGGGTCCTGCCTAGGTGTGCAAAATATCCCTGTTAGCTTTATTTTTATTATTTCATTTTTAAATATTTGATGAAAGCATTCCATAAATTTGAACTTATCAAGGGTCTATCAAGGGCAGTAACCACATCTGAGCGTGGTAGCTTCAGCACCAGCATATATTAGGTACTCGGTAATGTTTATTGGGTTAATTAACAGGGAGTTGTGCCCGGAATGTTGCAGTAGCAATACACTTTTCCTAGGAGTGTTCTTGTTGACCCGTTCAGTACTTCTCTCCTTGTCTGATTCTCATCTCTTACCACACCCACAAACCTCTATCCCCACCCTAACCTCCCCTCCAAACACTTAATTTCAAGGGAGACTGGGTAATAATACCCCGAGTGTTATTTTTGCTTTTATGCATGACCCAAAACTTTTATCAGCCTTGTGGCTGTAGGGAGGAAGGATGTGGTTTGATGAGGCTAAGAGCAGACAGGGATTATGGCGCAAGCAGTATAATGTGGTTGAAAAATGGACTTTGGATCTAATGAGATTTTTGCCTCGAGTTCTGGTTTTACATCATTCATTCATTGACTGTGTGGGTTTGAGCAAGTTACCTCACCTTTCTGAGCCTCAGTTTGCTGAACTATAAAATGGGGGCAATGCCCTAACCGATTTGGCTCAGTGGATAGAGCATTAGCCTGCGGACTGAAGGGTCCTGAGTTCAATTCCGGTCAAGGGCACACTCCCAGATTGCAGGCTCAATCCACAGTGGGGGGGGGGGGGGCATGCAGGAGGCAGTCAATCAATGATTTTCTCTCATCATTGATGTTTCTATCTCTCTCTCCCTTCTGAAATCAATACAAAATGTGTTAAAAATAAAATAAGATAAGATGGGGGCAATAATGCCTACATTTTCCTAACATCTGTAAAAGGATGATTTCCCATCTTGTTATTAAGAGCATGCTTCCCCCCATTGAACTTCATACTTCATCTACTCTTGTGCTCTGTTTTCTGAACTGGTGTTGATTATCTGATTTCCTTTGGTATAAGACCAATATCAACACATTAGTTTCATACTTAAGGGTGTGATTTACAAAAACAAAAATAATGTGTTCGATTAGTAAAAAAATAATACTTACCATCCATAATTACTTTAATGATTCAAGATAGAGAATAGAAAATACTTGACATGGTGTTTGGCAAATACTAAGTAGAATTAATCTGAGCGATTATTATCAGCCATCTTGGGAATGTGAGGACACTTTGAGATCATTATGGGCTTCTGCACAAAGCAGGTGACTGTGGGGATTGCTAAAGGTCAGGTCCAAGGATCTGGGCATTAGGAGGGGAGCTGCCTGAGAGCTCTCATCATCCCGGCCCCCAAGATGCAGGAATATGGAGACTAGCTACATGCAGAAAGTGCCTTTACATTCTTCTGCCATTCTCTGCTAAAATCCCCCGACACCCCCGGGGAGTAGGCAGGGAAGATATGATTATTTCTGTTTTACAGATGTGGAAACAGAGACCTTGGGAGGAGAAGGGAAGGGCTTGCTCATGGTCACATGCTTATAAGTGGTGAGGCCAGGCCTAGAATCTAGGTCTCCTAACTGCAGATGCACATCTAAATGAACAAAAGTGGAAGAAGATTGAAGGGGTGAAGAGGTTAGAGCCTTATCTCATGGCCCTCTGGTTTTCTTCATTTTTCTTTCTTTCCCTTCATTGTACAAATAATTTTGGAAAGTTTTGGCTTCATGAAGAGCAAACAATAGCTAACTGTGTAGGGCACAAGAGTGAGGCCACTCCTGAAAACTGTAGGATCTGTGCCATTAGCCACCAGTTCTGGTCGGCACTAGGGTGGGAAATGCTTCCCACTGTCTTCCCACTGTCTGCTTTCCTGCAACGAGGAAACGGGTTGCAGTCTGTGCTGCCAGGCCATGGGCAGGTCCTCTGCTTGGTTTCCTTCCTTGAAGAGCAGGGACAATGGTTACATCTCAGAGACATTGTGGGGAGAGTCAGTGAGGGAAGGTGTGGGAAGTGGCCTGGGCCTTGTAGGAAGAGCCATCACTCTTTTGTCCAGCCTGACCATGGTCAGCTTCAGCCTCTGTATGGAGCAGCCACTGAGACAGTGGGCAGTGCCATTGACATAGTGGGCAGTCAAGGTTTCCCTCCTCACAGAGAGGTGGGAGCCGAGAGCAAGCAGGTGGCCCTTCAGCCAGAATGCAGGAAATGCAGAGAAGTGGGCTGTGGTGCTAGTGAGCTCAGGAGGGAAAGAGGAGCCAAGAAATGGATGATGGGAAAAATGGGAAGGGCTGAGAAACGGGGGGTACAGAGAATGAAATAGATAAGGGGTACACAACTCTATGTTCTGTGTTTTATTTCTTTAAAAATGTGATTCAAGTATCTATACTAATAAAAGAATAATATGCTCATTAGACCGGGAGACCTTCTGGGAGACCTTCCGGACAAAGCCATGGTGGTGGGGCCAAGGCAGAGGTGGTTAGGGGCGATCAGGCAGGCAGGTAGGCAGGTGAGCAGTTAGGAGCCAGCGGTCCCGGATTGCAAGAGAGATGTCCAACTGCTGGTTTAGGGTTGGAATCCCCCAAGGGATCCCTGATTGGAGAGGGTGCAGGCCGGGCTGAGGGACACCCTCCACCCCTGTGCACAAATTTCGTGCACTGGGCCACTAGTTGTAAAACAATAGAATTCAAAAGAGCCAGGGATTGGGTACACTCTCTATATTTTCTTATATGACATTATTAAAATATTTATGATAGCCCTGACTGGTTTGGCTCAGTATATGGAGCATCGGCCTGCGGACTGAAGGGTCCTGGGTTCTATTCCATTCAAGGGCACATGTTCAGGTTGCAGGCTCGATCCCCAGTGAGAGGAGTGCCAGAAGCAACAGACCAATGATTGTCTCTCATCATTGATGTCTCTATCTTTCTTTCCTCCCTTCCTCTCTGAAATCAATAAAAGAGTCCCTTCCTCTCTGAAATCAATAAAATAGAGAGAGAGAGATGGAGGGTAGTCAGATCCATCTGTTTAAAAATAAATTTATTTTTTTAAAATATATTTTATTAATTTTTTTACAGAGAAGAAGGGAGAGGGATAGAGAGTTAGAAACATCAATCAGCAACCTCCTGCACACCCCCTACTGGGGATGTGCCCGCAAGCAAGGTACATGCCCTTGACCGGAATTGAACCTGGGACCCTTCAGTCTGCAGGCTGATGCTCTATCGGATAGTATCCACTGAGCCAAACCAGCTAGGGCTAAAAAGAAATTTATGATAAAAATTTTTAAATCAAGTCAATCTTTCCAATTAAGTTTTAGAGGAAGTATTTGGGGTAAAGTTTCTGTTTTTGCTTCTATTTGTCTTTTTTTCCTTTGCCATAGTTTCTATTATTAATACAAACTGCCATTTGTTGAGTGCCAACATTGTGCCAGGCACTTAATAAATAAATTCTGTATAATCCTCCCAGCAACTCTGCAGAATAATCCTTCTTCACCTATGAGGCAGCTGAGTCTTAGGTCGCACAGCTGGGAATCAGCAGAGGGGGAATTAGAACCCAGGTCTGATGACAAACATTCACAGTTCTAAGACAGTTTAGCTTGTTGCTGAAGAGTCTTGAGTAAGCCAGAGTAGGTCAAAGACATGGGGGTAGTAAACTGGACGTGGCTGGAGTCCGGGCTGCCTAAGGAATGGAACCTCTGATCTTCTCACTTTTCTGGAAAGACAATAGTTTCTCTGTTTGTGCTTGCTCATTGGGGTGGGGCCCGACTCAGCTTTTCAGCAGAGGTTGGCTTGGCTATGGCCCTGCTTAGTTTTTGTAGTTTATTAAGATTTGAAAAGTGACAGCAATTTCCCCCGATAAGCGTATGTCATGGTTTCATTTCAAAATCTCCCGTTCACAGCCTTCTTGTCGTGGCTTCCTTGTCAGGATCTGCACACATACGTGGCCTACCTCTCACTCTGGTCTCTTCCTGGAGGAGGAGGTGGCTTCTTTCCCAAGAGCCAGTAAAACACCCAGTTAACTTCCCAGTTACTCTGTAGTTAATCTCACTGGCCCTGGCAACGAAGGAGGAGAGGCTGGGAAATCTTGTCACAATATCCAGGAGGCAGCCACGGTTCTCGCACCCCACGTCTGTGAGTCATGGCGCTTCCTTCGCAGAGCTGGCCAGAGGATGTGTGACGCCCCACAGAGGGGTGTGGAGGTGTTTGCTGTTTTGAAGCATTTCAGCTGTTCTGGAGTGAGGCAGGTGATGAGAAGTCTCAAATGTGCTGCTGTCCCCTGCAAACCAGCCTGCCCTTCTGGGCAATCCTGGCCCAAGTGCTGCTCCTTAGAATTATGGGAAAGGATCTTAGAGGTCCTTTATTCCAGCCTCCCACCCGAAGAGAAGAATCCCTGCTCCAATCTCAAAGAGGTGCTCTTGCATTCTGGGAGTGATGAAACATCTGCCCTTCCCATGACAGCCATTCCCAGGCAGCTTTATGAGAAAGTTCATCATAATATTTAGGAAACATCTGTGCCTCTGTAATTTTCACAGTCTGGTCTGAATGTCCATTCTTGGGGTGATAAAGGGCAAGTGATCTCCCCTTCCGCTCAGTGGTTCTTCGGCATTTACTTGAAAGCCAACTCTCTTGTCCAGCATTTCTACTCCTCTCTCCTTCCTGCCTCTTCCCTTGCCTTTCTCAATGTGAAGCATCCCAGTTCCCCATCCCCCCTCCCATGCCAAGCTCACCTCCTGGGTGGGGGCGTTGCTGCCACCAGTGGCCCAGTTCAACAAATGATGTTATGTGACTGGGCAGTCCCAGCAGGTGCCCGCAGAGGATTCTCCTGAAGTTGTGAAAGGAGGGTTCGTTCCTGCTCCCTGGCCTCTCTGCTTCTTTGCCAGGAAGGTAGGTGTAACCCAAACTGTCCCTTACCTGCCACCAATTTCCTCTTTTCTAGGAACAGATGGTTTCTGGGTAATATTGATAATATCCACACTTTATGGCGAGCCCCTCATGGGCCCGCTGCTCAGCATGTTATCTTTATTCTTACAGCATCTAAGTGAGGTCGGTTCTGTTATTCTCACTTTATAAATAAGGAAACTCAGGCCAAAGGGCACTTGCCCAAGACACATGGACAGTACATGGAAGAGCTAGGATTCCCATTCCTCTTGGGTTGTTTCTGGCCATGCTGCCACAGACCATAGGAAAGTCCTGAGCCCAAACGTTTTAACCCACCACACTTCGTACAAGGTCACTAGTGTCCAAGTTCAAACTATTTCCCATTTCTTTTTCTTCCTCATCTGCTGAGTCAGAGCATCAAAACAGCCTCTCATCTGAGTCCAGGTAACGACAGGGCTTCAGCTTTCTCCAACAGCTTTCAGTTTTGCTCTGGGACGTCTGGGTTGAAGTCATCTTTTAGAGAGGCAGACAAGGTACCAACACTGTGGAGGAAGCAAGTCCACCGACTGCAGGTTCATGACTGGTGAAGGCTGGAGAGCAGGACAGAAACTTCCAGTCTTCCCTGGGGCAGATGCTTTCCTAGCTCTGGTGCTGCCTTCCCGGGGCACATGCCCCAGGCCTGGCCTTGCCATGGTTGGCCTTCCTGCCCTCCCCTCTGTCCCTGTAGCTGTGCATCTTGAGACAGGCCATTGGCCCAGAGCCATGTGCTTGGCCGCCCCTCCTCCTCTCAGCAGCCGTGAGTCACTAGACTCTGGGGACGGAAGTGGAGGCGAGGAGGAGTGGGAGAGAGACGTTCGGAGTCTAGGGAGAGTGCGCAGGCTCCATAGAAGAGACTGCATTGTTGTCTAATTCTGGGATGTGGGGTCTAAGACAAAGGGCCAGAAAGCCCCCATTGTTCCTCTGGCCTAAGTGGGATGCTAGAAATTGGACTCATTTCTTTGGATTCATGTGGCAAGTCCTGGCTCTGTCAGCTGAAGCTCAGCTATAACCAACCTCTCAAATCATGACTGATGGGCCAATCAGGACAGCCCTCAAAGCTTCTCCAAGACCATAGGGCCAAATCAAGCAGACAGCCACTTAGGGACCCGCAGAAGGAACCTGCTCAGCACCCTGCACCCCTTTCCCCACCCACACTACTGATTCCTCATACATCCATTCACATTTATTCAGACAGCCAGGCATCACCAGTTCGTTTCCAAGTGCCAGCCACATGCCAGCTCTAGACTAGGCTGAGGGCATGGGATGCTAATAGCACCTAACCCCTCACCGTCCACGTAGCAATGACCACCTACTGGGGGCTCTACATATTTGTTGAATAAATAACATAGAAAATGTAAATAATTACAGTGAAGAGTTCCTGTTCTTCCCACTAGCATGGATTATTCACCTAGAGTTCCAGAATGCCTCAGTAGAAAAACCTAACTTGCTCTTAATATTGGCTCTTTTTTTCCTCAATGATGAGTCTGTAAAACTTGGGGAGGGGGTCGCCCAGAGTGGGGGTGAACAACACAACTCAATGAATAATATTTGCATTAAAAAGACAACTGAAGTATCATTTGGACAGAAAAGACCACCTAGCAAGAGAACATTTGAGGGACAAAATAACAACTGAAATCGATAACATCAAAGATGTTAAAGCTGGACATGATGACTTTCCAAGAAAATGATGCCAGTGGTTTTAATGCTTGGAGTCATAGAATCTGTTTCTGAGGAAAGTGATGGAGTCTCTCTGCAAATAAATGCAACTGTGCACGAACACTGACTGTACGGTTTCCTGTGGAGACGTGACAGATGCCCTGAAGCATATTTTTTCAGGACACTCTCACCCCCAATTCAGAATGTCTGACAGAGTTCAGAGACTGTGAATGACTTCTTCAAGGTCACACAGCCAGTGAGTGAAAACATCAGGCAGTTTGGTTTTCAGAAGGAACACCCAGAAGCCACCTGCCTGGGTTCAAATCCTGACTTCACCGTTCACCAGCTTCGTGATCTTTAATAAACCAGTTAACTTCTCCATGTCTCTGTTTTCTCATCTGTAAAATGGGGTAAGAGGAACGACTGCATAAGTTCATCCATGTTAAAATCTTTGCACAGGGGGTTAGCAAACTATTTTTGTAAAAGGCTAAATAGGAGATATTTTAGGCCTTGTGGGTTAAGGAGCAAACTTCAAGGCTATTGTGGAGGTACTTATAGAATTATTTTAAAATGTAAAAAAAAAAAAAATTCTTCGCTCAAACACAGGATTTAGCCCACAGGTTTGTAGTGTGCCAACCCTTAGCTGAGAGCGATACCTGGTACTCAGTAAGCGTTCAATAAGCCAGACCAGGGTTTCTTCAACTGTCAGGAACACCTCCATCTAACAAAACATCAACAGGAAACAAGGTGCTGCCTGACCAAGTCAGCCGCCCTGTTTGTTACAAATAGGCCGAGGTTACTAAGGTATACCTGTGGCAGCCGCCTTCCCATCCCCATCCAGCCCAAGCAGGCAAAGCAGCCAACGCTCGAATTATTGTCAGCAAGCTTCAAGTCAGGTGCCAGCATCAGGGCCAGCCAGGATGGGGACCAGAGGCCTTGGTTTCGGGGCAGGGTGGGACCACAGGACAGAGGAGAAGGCCTTTTCCGCAGCCCCAGCGTTCTGGCTGCAGAGCTCCCAGCCGCCTTCCAGCCGTGGGGCATTGGAAACACCTTGACTCTTGCGCATATAGGCTGGTTCCGCCAGGTGAGCTACCCTCTGCCCACACCTACCCTACTTTAGAGCAGCCCTGCCTGGGGCAGCTCCAGACACAAACTCAACCACAGTTAGTGACTTAGAAGGGACCCCATCATCTGTTCCCAGTGACTTCATTGTGTTGATGGGAAAACCAGAGCCAGGTAGGGGGAGGGAAGAGGGCAAGCAGCAGGCCCTGGGATTATTAGAAAGCCAGGCTCCTGTATGTGCTGGCACAGGCTTCTGTCTTTAGCACGTAATGGAAACTACCCAAGGAGCTGTCCAGTCCAGTTTTGTGTTTTTTTTAATGCTCATCAGGGTGAAACTGGATTTGACCTGGATACAAGCCTTTGCGAGAGCATTAAACTGGTTTATCAACATTTCCTGAGCTTCTATGGGCCAGGCCCTGTGCTGTATGTGAAAGTTGACAAAAAGATTGAATTTCTGCTTTCAAGAGCCTCAACTTACACTTCTGTGTGATTATTGTTATTCATTGGTTGCTTGCATATTTGTTCATTCATTCAACAAACATTACTGAACATACCCTTGGTGTCAGGCATTGCAGACTCTGGGAATACAGCATTATTAAAGTCTGCCTTTATGGAAATTATAATCTGGGCAGCGGGGAGGGGTAGATGAACAATAAACAAATATATGTACACAGTAGTATGCAGGTATAGATGTTTATCAACAGGTTTTGTAGAGAAGAGAGAGAGAGAGAACCATAATTTATTATTTTATTGATGTAAATACTCTCCCCATGGCTAATGTCAGCTACCGCCACATAGCATCACTGAACGCTGATTTGGGAGAGATGCCCACTGGTGGCTCTTGCATGTTTCTGGGGACTGGCTTTGCACAGCAGTGCAGACACTGGTAGATGACAAATGCTTTGGGAGGAAAGAAGCAGTTGGAGAGGAGGGACAGTACAGAGGAATGCATTTTAGATAGGCTGGTCATGGCAGGCTTTTCTGAGGAGATGAGATTTGAACAGAGACCTGGGTGAACTAAGGAAACTAGTTATTTAGTGAATGTTTAGAAAATGAGCATCTTGGCAGAGGGCACAGCACGTGCAAAGGCTCTGAGTTGGGAATGTGCTTGGCCTGCGTGGGGAATGGCAGGAAGGCCAGTCTGCAGTAAGTACAGGATTTATGGGAGCACGCAGAAGGGGTGTGGAGGAAGCGGCAGGAGGGAAGAGTTGGGACAGGCTTCCTGGAGAAGGTGATGTTTGAAGGGAACTTTGAAATATGAATAAAAGTTACCAGACAGGTGGGAATTAGGGGCAGGAAGTAGAAGGAGAGAGGAGAAAGAGTGGTGTGGACTAAAGGGTGGGACAGAATCACATGGCTGGGGTGTCAGGAGGATGTGGCCAGCCAAGGCTGCACAGGTACATGAAAGCCACATCATGAAGGGCCTTGGGCACTAGTGACAGACAGCCCAAGTGCCAGACATGTGAGTGAAAAGCCACTTTGGACATCCAGCCTACTTGGGCCTTCAGCTGACTCCAGCCCCAGCCACTGTCCGATGGTAACATGCCAAGCAGGAGCCCCCAACTGAACCCAGTCAGCTCAGACCCCTGAGAGGTAACCACTGTTGTAAGCCATTATGTTCTGGGTGGTTTGTCATACAGTAGGTAACCAGAACACGTGATATTGTCCGCACTTTGGATGGGGAATTGAGGCTCAGAGCAATAAGGAGGACTTGTCAAAGCCCCATGGCTGGTGAGTGGCAGAGCCAGAGCCTTGCCCAGGTGTGCTGACCTTTAGAACTTCTGTGTTCCCATCGCCTCCCATTCCCTGGGGCCAGAGAGGTCAGGGGTGAAGACTGCCAGCCCTGTGAGTCCAATGGGAAGTCCACTCAGGGTGTTTATAAGCAGCCCCATTCCCTGGTAGTAAGAGAATCCTGATGCCCTGGGATGCTCCTCCCTGGCATGTGCCCATGTTCTCCGTCCCTGCCTTCAAGCCCTGCTCTCAGTCAGGGGCCCTCTAGGGAATAAAGACAGTCAGACTGATGAAGCATCACTGGGCTCTGCATTTTACATAGTGTTCTCTCAGACCCTCCATGACCTGCCACAACAGGTGGGAACCCGGGGGAGGGAGGGGGGAATGGGGAAGGGGAGGGGAAGAGGAAAGGAAGGGGAAGGGAGGTGGGGAAGGTCCCTGCCAGACTCACATGGCAGGTGTTTCAGAGCCTGGATTCCTGGTTGTGTTCTCTCAATTGGCATTCCTTCCACTGGAAAATGGGGCTAAAGTTTCACAGGACAACATGGGGAGGTCATGTGGTTTGTGGAGATAACTCTCTCAGATAGGCCAGCACAGCGCCTGGTCCTGTGCTAATCCATGCTAATTCCCCCTCCTCTCCTGCTCCATCCCAGAGAAATTCGTTACCTGCCAAAGGCCAAGAGAAGTCCTTGAGTAGCTAAAGAATACTCGACATTTCCTGAGCTCTCTGTGGTGCAGGCTCACGGATTATCTACTTTAATCCTCACAGACATGCAATGAATTGGGCACTATTATTAGCTCCACTGTGCAGATGAGGAAATCAAGGCTCAGACAGCGAAGTAACTTGCCTAAGACCACACAGGCATCAGTGATGGATCCAGAATCGAAACCCAGGTCTATGTGTCTCTGAATTCCACCCTTACACTGTAAAGGCTGCCATGGCCCCTGAACTGGGACTCCTATGCCAAGTGTACGCCTGGCAGGCTGCCTGATGGAGCAGGACGGGACAGGCTGTTTAATGAAGGGACCGACCTGGGGAAGGAATGAGGTCACATTCCAGAAGGCTGAGACAAGGCAGTCCACGCATCACTTCCAAAGACTCCCTCTCTTGGGGAAAAAACAGCAGCGTTGGATACTTGTGTCAAACTAGGGTTGGATACTTGTGTCAAATAAGAAAAAACCAGCAGGGTTGGATACTTGTGTCAAATATGAAGCAAAGGACTCAACTTCCAGAGCCATAGGCCTAAAGGCAGCCAGGCACCTACACTCCTGGGAGGCTGTGCCTAGAGGCACAAGTCATGGGCATCGCCCTCCCAGGGCTCATGTACCTCCTTCCTCCTTCCGACTTCCACCCCAAACTCTGGAGAATCTGCTGGCATTTCCTTCAGAGTTCATCCTTCTGTGTGTGTACCTTAAGCACTTATCACATTATTAATTCATTCAACTTTAGACATTTTTTGAGCACCTACTTTGCTGAAGGCACTGTGCTAGGAGCAGTGAATATGGTGTGTTCATTACCCCTTTGGGCCTTAAAATCCAGCTGGACATTAAACTAGAAATGAAATCATGACAGGTGAAGGACCGGGTGCTGTAGAAACTAGCTCCTTTCTTTTCTTCCTTCCCTCCTCTGTCCCTCTCTTCCTCCCGCAGGTACTTATTAAGCACCTACTATGTGCCATGCTAGGTCTCTGAGCTAGGGATAAAACAGAGAAAAAGAGAGATAAGATTCCTGCCCTCTGGGACCTTACATTCCAGTGATAATTGGGGAATTTGATCTAGGATAGGAAAAACATATAAGACTTACTGAGGAATTTGAATTTTATCTGGTTGTTGAAAGCAAACCTAATATTGACTTTAGGCAAGGGAGTGGTCTGGGCAGGCTTGTGTCTCAGAAAAATCACACTGGAAAGCAATACAAAGAATGAGCTGAAGGGGGTAAAGCTGCAGCAGGCAAGTCAGAGTGGAGGCTGCTGGGATGCCATGGTGGTGGTGGTGGCGGGGGCGAGGGTGGGGGGGTGGTGATGGTGCCCTGGACCATGCAGGGGTGATGAGAAGGAAAGAGGGGCCCACAGCTCACACCACCCAGGACTAGCCAGTGACATGGGCACCTGAGCTAGTGACAGAGCAGCACCTCTTCAGGGGAAATGGACACATGTATTTAGAGGACCTGGAGAGAAACAGCGTATTTGTTGTTAAAAATTGCATGCTCGAGGAGAATCCAAGATGGCGGCGTAGGTAAACACCTAAACTGCTGCCTCGCGCAACAATTTCAAAAATTCAACTAAAAGACAAAACGTCTATCACCCAGAACCACGGGAAAGCTGGCTGAGTGGAAGTTCTACAACTAGAAGGAAAGAGAAAAGAGCATTGAGACGTGCACGAGCGCTGAAAAGCTGAGGTACGGAGGCTTGTGATCCCGGCTGGCAGCGGGTGTTGCTTTTTTCAACCCAAAGGGAGACAAGCCCCCGACTACTCTGAAATCCTGTTTCTGGGGAGACGCGGGGGACCCAAACTCCTACGGGGAGAAGCTGGACTGTCTGCCAGTGAGGGTGGCTTGCTTGCAGAGCTGCGCGCGCGGGAATAATTGTTTATGGCACTGGGGCACGGGACTCCGGGACGCCCTTGGGGACACAGAGCCGGCTAACTAGCAGCCATTGCTGTTTGCCACGCCCTAGCCTAGTGACACCCTGAGACTCCGCCCTGCACAACCTACAAACCCACCCAAGCTCCAAGCAGCGTATTTAGCATAAGAAAGCCCTGCCCTATCACAGCTTAACCTAGCAAACTTGCAGCCCAGTTCAGACAGCTCCAAAACCTCCAAACCCCAAGCAAAGAGGAGAAAACTGTAGCTCTCACTGTAGCTCCTGCTGGATGGCCTCAGACAGTAGCTGACCTGCACCCCATTGGAGACCCAGAAGCCAGTGTACCTAGTGGTCAGAGTGAGACACCAGATTTCAACTCCTCATATCCATAAGTGACACATTCAAGAGGCAGACTCAGTGAGCACCAAAGCCTCACTGAAACAAGTCCTGCCCCATAAGTGTGTCTTCAGCGCAGCAGTTCTTCCATTATAGACACAGTGAGTGCTCACAGCTAATTGGCCTGGAGGTCAATTCCTCCCAGTATACCAACAGCAATTAAGGCTTAACTGCACCAAGTCTTTGCACTCATCCCACAAAGGGGTGTACGAAGAGCGTCCACATCAGGTGATTGGGGAGGCTGAGCTACTGCCCCCTATAGGTCACCTACCACACAAAGCTACTCCATCAACACAGGGAAGCAGCCAAAATGTGGAGACAAAGAAACATGTCACGAATGAAAGAAACGGAGGAAAGCAAACTACTGGATGACATAGAGTTCAGAACCACATTTATAAGGTTACTCAAGAATCTTCTTAAAACCGCTGAGAAACTTGATGAGACCTTCAAGGATCTTAATGAGAATGCCAAAAAAATGGAAAAGGATCAGTCAGAAATGAAGCATACACTGTCTGAAATAAAGAATATACAGAAACTCAACTGTAGATCAACGTACCCCAAGAATCAAAGCAAAGATCTGAAATATGGGGAAACAAAAAACATCCAACCAGAAAAACAAAAAGAAAAAAGAATCCAAAAATATGAAGATAGTGTAAGGAGCCTCTGGGACAACTTTAAGCGAACCAACATCCGAATTTTTGGGGTGCCAGAAGAAGGGAGAGAGCAAAATATTGAAAACCTATTAGAAGAAATAATGACAGAAAACTTTCCCTACCTGGTGAAAGAAATAGACGTACAAGTCCAGGAAGCACACAGAACCCCATACAAGAGGAATCCAAAGAGGACCACACCAAGACACATCATAATTAAAATGCCAAGGGCAAAAGACAAAGAGAGAATATTAAAAGCAGCAAGAGAAAAACAGTTAATTACCTACAAGGGAGTACCCATATGACTGTCAGCTGATTTCTCAACAGAAACTATGCAGGCCAGAAGGGAGTGGCAAGAAATATTCAAAGTGATGAACAGCAAGAACCTACAACCAAGATTACTCTACCCAGCAAAGCTATCATTCAGAGTTGAAGGTCAGATAAAGAGCTTCACAGACAAGAAAAAGCTAAAGGAGTTCATCACCACCAAACCAGGATTACATGAAATGCTGAAGGGTATTCTTTAAGAAGAGGAAGAAGAAGAAAAAGGTAAAGATAAAAATTATGAACAACAAAATGACATCAAATACATACCTACCAACAAGTGAATCTAAAAGTCAAGTGAATAAAAAATCTGAAGAACAGAATGGACTGGTGAATATAATAGAATCAGGGACATAGAAAGGGAGTGGACTGATGATTCTCAGGGGAAGCAGGTGTGAGGGGTGTGGGAAGAGATTGGACAAAAATCTTATTCCTATGGATGAAGACAGTGGCGGGGGGTAAGGGCATGGGATGGAGTGGGGAATCAGGTGGAGGGGAGCTATGGGGGAAAAAATAGAGGAACACTTGTAATAATCTGAATAAAGATTTATTAAAAAAAAAAATTGCATGCTCATGGCTGGTTTCCTTGCTGATGAGACTTGGGACTCTGCATCAGAAACAAGGAGCCCTCCAGAACAGCAGATGGCTTGTGAACCACAGGCTGGCTCCAGATGTGATTATTCTGGTCGTGGCTCATACGGCGATCTTGGTAGACCTGTTATTACCACACAAGTAACTATTCCCAAAGATTTGGCTGGATTTGATATTGGCAAAGTTGGTCAGCGACTAAACAGATTCATCCTGGGTCAGGAGCTTCGATCAAAACTGATGAGCCTTTAGAGGTCCGATGACCAATGACATGGTTTCCATTACAGGAACACAGGACTAGGTGCAAATGCACGGGATTTGCTGCAGAACTTGGTGAAGCTGTATTCCGGAAAGTTTTCTAAGAACCGAAGGAATCTCACTTTCTTTCAATCTGCTTCTGTGTATAAAGCCACCATTCCTCGGCTTCATAGGCGTTCTGCATTTGAGGTGTAGTGGAAACTTTGTTGTTCCCCAGGTGTAATGTTTTAGTTCCTTACAAACAGGGTTGGGGGAGGGTGTGCAAAATCTAACATTGAAATTTTGAAACAACAGCCAGACGAGTGAATTTTAATTTTCGTTCACTGTGGGTGGTGAAAAAGGAAAACCCCTGTGCAATTATTGTGAACACGTGGCTTTGTGGTCACTGTAGCACTTGGGACGGGCGCAGGGAGGAAAGAGTCCACATGTCCCTGGCATCAATTCAGAGCAGTATGCGGAATGTAATGCTCTTTCGTAAGAAACATTTTTATGATTTTAAAAATAAATTTAGTGAACCTATTTTTTGTGGTCATTTTTTTAAGATGATCATTTTTCAAATGGTCGAATTCTCCAACCCACCCTCAACGCAAACTCTAAGTTTGATGGTCAGCTCCTCTGTTGGAATAAGCTCTTCTCGGACATATGCAAACATATCTTGGCAAATTCCGTTCTGGTGATTTCTTGATGCTTTGAAAGTCCACTGCTTGGGAAGAAATCCCATCATACACCTTCATGCTTACTCTAAGCCGGGGATTTTGGTTTTTGTTTGCAAATGCTTGCCCCTCCTTTGCAAGTTTCCTATGTTAGTAATTGTGAAGAACCAAGGTGGGGAGCAGCACTACACACTGAGGAATGATGTCAGTATGTGTCAGAAGCCTGATGGCAGCAGGTTTATTAGCCAGAATAATACTCGGTTATGGAGTGACTGATGCTAAATAATTCAGATTAGTTTATTAGATAACTTCTCACCTATAGACTTCAACTGTCAGTCTGCCTATTGTCCATTGTTAAACTTTGTAATATATAGATATATATTCTTACTTTTCCATTGTATGCAAATTGAAAGAAAAGACATACTATTTCTTTGTTGTTTGTTGGATTGTGTAGGAAATGTTTGTGAACAATTTTTTTTAAGATGAAAAAAATTCCTGTGGACATTTTGCATAGCATCTTGACATTCGTATTAATAGTTAAAAAGTTCACTTCCAAGTAACACTCCCATATTGCTAGATTTGATGTGTGTCCAGTTTGAACAAGGGTTGACTCACACTGTAAAATCTGTTCCTCTTGTAAGGAAATACAGTACTCTTAATTTATGAGGGATAAAAAAGCATGCCCATTCTTTATGTTTATTACACATACTGAAGATAACATTTGAAATCTTTTATTTCACAATTTCTCCATCACGTACAGCTGAACAGCAAACTGACCCACCATGTGAGAAGTTCAGCTCCTCTGCTGGAGAGACCATATGGAGAGGCCCTGTGACTACACAGAGGGGGAGAGGCACCAGCTGAGCCCAGCCCCCAGCTGTCCCCACAGGGCCAATCATGTGAGATGTGACATTCAGGGGACCCTCAGACCAGCCTAGCTACCAGCTGAAACCCACTGAGTGACCCCAGTCAAAGCCACATGAAGCTGAAGTATCTCCCAACTGAGCTCTGCTTGAATTCAGGCCCCATAAACTTTGAGATATCATAAAATGATTGCATCTTCAAGCCACTAAGTTTGAGGTCATTTGTTTGGGGATCAAGCAATAAATAAACAGAGCAGTTCCATTTGTTAACACTTGAGGAGCATAAAAGTAGATGAGCCCTGGAACCATCTGAAAGCCTCTTCCTATGACCCCTACAGTTGCCATAGTGACTGATCTCCAACATCCATTCCACCCCAGCTGATGCGTATCAGTTTCTCCTTTCCAGGTAGCTATGAGGGGGCCCCTAGGTCCTGAGGAGAGGCTACTGGAGATGGCAGTAAAGGATCTTTCTTGGGTGTCTAGCCTTCTTCTCTCCCTCACTGGAGGGGAAAGAAGACATGTGTCCTGATTGCCATTGGCAGCCACCATAGGAATAACGCGAACCAGACTCAAGGTGAGGCCAGTGCTATGGAGCAAGAGGGGAGAGGTGGAAGGAATCTTGGAACGTGGCATCACCACATCTCTGAATCAGCCATCTGTTTCCAAAGCAGATGCCCTACTGCTGGGCATCTGCTTTGGAAACGAATCTGTTTGCTTCTAGCTTAAGCCAGATGCACTGGGTTGTTTGTCTTACAGAAATTCCCTACATTCTGGGTTTGGCTGATCATCTCTTTGGATATCATCCCCCATATTGCCTATCAAATGGTAGCTAGACCTAGAAGCTTGATGACATTCCGATTCCAGGTTTGTTGGGGGAGGAGGGGAGGGAGGAGGCAACACTATTTCATAGGAAGCTGTTGTATACTTCCTGTAGCATCTCATTAGGAGCCGCAAAGTATCTAGTTGTCCAGCCTTTACTGATGTTAAGGTTGATCTGTGGGTTTAGGTGTTTCAGCCTTATTACCAATTATAAAGTCCCCTTCACTTTTTCACTGAATGATATTTGCAACCATTGATGGTTGTGGACTAGATCGATTATTTCAATAAGGAGTTGCAGAATAGTAATTTTCTAATACTTCCTTTCTGCCCTTATTCGCTGAGATTCTTCATTAAAGAAGAACTTACTCTCATTAACCAAAGGACTGATTTAAGAAATAAACCCAAAAACAAATTACAAAGGATATGCTACAATAAATATAAGTAGAAGCTCTGATATTGTCTGGATCGGAAACAATTAACATCTGCATTCCATTTTAGAACTTCTGGTTTGAGCAGAAAATGACAGTACTGTGGCTAAGGTGATGGCCGTGGATCTAGCAGATGTGAACAGACACAAATTGCATTTGTATATGTTAGGACTTATAATGGAGCAGTCATGGGGAGGGAAGGATACTAACTCCTAGGTATCAGTTGGGGGAGGGAGACAGGGGCCAACCAAGACTTTTGTTTGAACACATGAAATACCTGTGGGGCAATAGAGAAGCCCATGAGGCAAGCTGGGGATGGGAGCACAGAGGTCAGATGTGGTCTGGAGATAGATGTTTGGGAGGTGTTATCTTAGGGATGGTGTTTAAGTTCATGAGAATGGACTGGATTACGTGCAGGGAGAAGAGAACCAGTCTCTTCCATCTCCCTTACATTTCAAATCCTGCCACGCTTTGGTTCCGTCTCACTCCACTTTGATCCCACTCCCCTACCTCATCCCCAGTTCTGTTGTAGCTTCTCAGTTGTCATCTTTCCCACCTGGATGACTAGAAACCTCTTCGATTGGTTTTTCCATGTTCTTTTGCTCCCTCTTTCCTATATGACTCCCCTGTTCTTCTAATCCACGCTCCAAAATGCACACAAATCATTTTCCCCAAAATCCTAATCTGATCACATCAACTCAATGTTTCCATTATACTCACTATAAATCCCAACTCTTGGCTGAGCGAAACTCTTGTTTTTGGTTAGGCCTTTTGTGTTAGGCCTCCAGCTTACCTCTCTAGCTTGTTCCCCTATGATATCTAATGTGCACTTTACCATCCAATCATATTGAACTATCTGTAAGTCCCCCAATGCTCCCTACCATCCCCTGCCTTGAGTCCTCACATTCTTCACATGCAGCGCAAAATCCAGACTCCCCTCACGGCCTGCCAGACTTTGTCTGCACTGGCCCTGGATACCTTTCCCACCTGCTTTCTGAACTCTCTTTCTCTCTGTCTCAGCTCCACCCACTCTGACTTGGTGTTCCTTGAACTTGTCAAGAAAACTCCAGACTTGGAGCTTTTGCACTTGCTGTTCCCTCGCATGTTTAAGGCTCTCATTTCAAACAGATCCCCATTCAGATGTCACCTCATTCAAAATAACCTCTGGCCCCTTTCCTACCTCCCTGTATTGCCTCCTTCTGTGTCCTTACTACACAAATATTATATGTTCTTCTATCACTATCCGATGGTATTACATATTGGTTCTGTTTTTTGTTTTTGTTTTTAACTCTCTCCTCTCAATAGAAGGTCTACAAAAGCAAGGATCTCATCTGTTTCATTCACTGCTGTAGCCCCACTTTAATTTAGTAGGCACCCAATACCTATTAGTTAAATGAATAAACACAGGAATGAATGCTACTATTCCTGTCTGACCTTTTCCACATGGTCAACTCCCACTTACCCTAAAAGCTCAGGTTAGGCACTGACTCCTCCAGCAACTTTTCTCTGACTTCCCGCCCAGGCTGGGCTGGGCACCCTGTGCTTTTCTCCTGGGCTGGCCTCTGTTCTAGCACCTTTACATTGCACTGGGATTATGGGTAGTGCCTCCCACCCCACTGTCTATGCTTAGGCCAAAAAAATCTTATTCATTTCTTTTTCTACTGCCTGACAGAGAGTAGGTGCTCAGTAAATGCTTGTGGGATGAATAAAGGAATGAATAAATGAAAGAATTAGAGCAGAAAATGTAAAATTGGCATGTAACTCTGATGTGAAAAATAACATAATTTTCTTTGGCAACAACCAATCTTACTTTGCTCTTGCAACTCCATTCCTCCTGGAGGTGGAACAGAATCCTTAAACTGCCAATTAAAGGCAACTCAGTTGGTTTTGGATTTGTATCATCACTTCTTGCCAAATCCAGTCATGTTGGGTTGATAGTTAATTTAAACTCAAGCTTTCTATGAATACAGTGTCTCTTCTCAATCAAAAAACTTCCCTTTTCCTTCTTTCCCAAGACGGTGTCTGGGTGCAGGGGTTAGCTTATGAATGCCCATGGCCATGGAGGTGGCAGGAAAGAGTGTACAGATGGGGTGGATCCTGGTCCAAGGTCTCCTGTAGTTCTCAGTGTACTCCAGAGGGCTTAGCTTGGTCCCTGGACACATTGAGTGGATGTCTATTGAGGTGGTCTTCTGGGTGTCATCCATCCATCCATGGCCCCTGATACTAAAGACTTCATCCCCGTTTTACCCTTTAGTTGCAAGCTCTCTGTGGCTCTTAGCTCATGATCCATCTCTGTGGCTCCAGGGATGCTCTGGTTCTCTCTCCACCCAGAGCTAAGGTGCAGCCTCTCTGACGTTGCCCTTAGGTACCTCCTTAGCTATCACTGCTTAGATAGCCATGATGTGTTGGACATGATGCCATGCTGAACCTGGGATTTGGAATTTCCCAGAGCTAGACCTTGAGAAGCAAGGAGCAAGCAACTCTGCACGGTTGTCCCCAAATCGCTCTCAGAGAACAGCTCCTCTTGCAGAGAGTTCAGCTCTTGGTGTTCACTGATACAGACTCTGATGCCAGAGAGCTCTCTACCACTCATGTTTGTCTAGACAGATATCCCTTTATTTCTTATCTTCTTTCTTTTGAATCCATGGCCTTTAATGTTCAGGTGGTTTCCTTTCTTATCTTACTTGGGAAATAAGCACCATAGCCAAATCATATGGTATAAGAATGAGGGAGATTCAAGAGAAAGGAAATAGCACTGGAGATACTCTACTCAGATGATGGACGGATGGATGGATAGATGGATAAAAGTATGCATGTATGTATATTAGATGACTTGTTCCATATCATCCGGTACCTATGTGGAGAATCCAGAACTCGAAGCCAGATGTTCTGACCACTCTTTGCATTATTTATTTTGGATTGAAAATCTAGTTCTTTAACTTCCCAACTTTCCCAAATGCCATTCACCCTGGAAAACTTTCTCAGAGGGTAATTATGTGCCTTGAAACTCTGAGTTGTTCAGATGTGTGGACACATTTTCCAAGGTGCACAGAGCAGTAATTTGTCCTGTGGGTTTCCCAGTACCCAGTAGTCTGTCGGGCGAGATAATTAAAAGCCATATTGCAATTATGGAAAATGACAAGGCAACAGCTTGACCAGATTTTCACTGTGCTGATCTATTTTATTTTGTTCCCTACATCTTTGCCCAAAGGTCTGTTTTTGTACTTAAATCAATTCCCTCTCCTCTGAAATCTTGATGCCTGAATCCAAATGCTTAATAAACATTGATGCCTTACGGCATTTCAAACTTAATGTGTCCAAAATGAACTCCTGATTTCCAACCCCACCCATGCTCCTCTCCCAGTCTCCATCTAGCAACACATTCTTCCAAATCTTGAAATTGTCCATGACTCTACTCTTTTTCTCATGCCTCACATTACTCCATCAGCAGACCTTGTCACCTGTATCTTTGCATTATGTGCAGAACCTGAGCTTCTCATCACCTTCAAAGCTACTACCTTTACCCAAACGACCATCACCTTTCTGCTCTCTCTGCTCCTATTCTTGCCCACTGTGTGTGTTGGTGTCTGTGTGTGTCTGTGAGTTACTCTGACAGAGACCCAAGTAAGCAGAGGCCTAATCAAGACAGGGTTTGTTTCTCACTCATGCAGCAACCTGGGTGGAAGCAGTTCAGTGCGGCAGCCCAGTGTCAGGCTCCTTGTTTTTGTGGCCCCACCCTCATTGGGGTATTTCCTTTGCTCACATGGACCAACAGTGCTCACCCTGTCTGCATTCTGTTCATTTGGGAGGAAGAACTGAAGAAAGGGATGACACACACACACACCCTTTTTATTTTTTAAACTGCATGGCCTACAAATTCATTTGAATGCATCGGTCAAATAGCCACACTTACCTGCATGCGTGTGTTTGTGTGTATGTGTGGCGTGAGAAAAAGCACAGAGTCATGGATGAGTCACACCTGGGAGACTCACCCCAGGAGACTGGGAGATGCAGGCTTTGTTCTGAACAGCTCAGTGCCCAGCAAAGACTCAGGGCTCTGTTGTTACAGAGAAAGGCTTGAATTGTCACACAACATGACCCTGTGGTCTGTTTCCCCTGCAGCAGCCAAAGTGAACATTGTAAACAGTGGCCAGGGCACGTCACTCAGTGAGTGAATGACACGATGGCACTTAGTAAATATGTGTTTGGTACCCCAATTAATAAACCGAAGTCATGAATACCAGACCTGGAACCAGTTGTCCTAGCCCAATGGAACCTCACAGAATATTCAGCACAATGGCTTTCAAATTATTTTAGATGAAAAAAACAAAACATACAGGGTGGGGCAAGAATGGGTTTACAGCTGTGAATACACGAAACAGAGTTTATTCTTGAATTATTATTTATTAATTATGGTATTATTTTCCATACAAACAACTGTAAACTGCCTTTGCCCCACCCTGGATTTAGAGCAAGGCTCATGAGGAGCTGGCATATAAAATGGAGAAAAGCTGGCAGCTCTGGTTAAAATCTGGGGCAGCCCTGAACCCGCTGGCTCTCTCTTCCCCATCTCAACCCCAACCCAGGACGAACTCTAGCTGACATCCCTGAAACTCTTTGGGCCACAGTTTGAAAACAACTGAATCCAATGGAACATCTTCATTGCCCATAGGGGGAAACTGAAGCCCAGAGAACAACAGGAATCGGTGCCTTTGTGTGGTGCCCTGAGGGGTGTGCCTCACACAGGTGAGCTAACTTTCCCAAAGTCGCACTGCAGGTGAGTCACAGCTGAGGGTGGAGGCCAAGGCTGCTGGTCTCCCCTCTGGGCCCTCAGCTGGAAGGATGAGAGATCTGGCCAGCAGAGGAGGGCCAGCCTCAGGCCTGGCCACCCTCCCTGGAGCACTGGGGCATGTACAGGCCAGGGGCAATCACAGAAGACGACAATCTGGCAACAACGTCATGCTCTCTTTAAAAATATGTAAACAGGCGTGCCAGTTGATAATGAGGATTTTTTTCAATAGATGGAGTTACACATATGCTGATATATATGCCATTTAATATGTATGCTATTTTGTTGTATTGACAGCAAGCTTCAAAACTTCATATGTCAAATTTTCTGAAGGTGTTAACATCATAAATATTTTTACGCTTAAAAATGTCAAATTTCGTGCCAAAAAAAAAGAGCATTTGCAGGAAGTTTTAATTCATTACTTTATTTTGAAGAAAAGTGCTGCTGAAAGCTATCGTATACTTCGGGAAGCTTATAGTGAACATGTTCCATCTAAAGATACTTGTGAATGCTGGTTTAAATGCTTTTGAAGTGATGATTTCAATGTGAAAGACAAAGAACATCCAGGTCAACCGAAAAAGTTTGAAAACCAACAATTACAAGCTTTATTGGATGAAGATGCATGTCAAACTCAAAAACAACTTGCAGAAAGATTAAACATTGCTCAGCAAACCATTTCCAACCTTTTCCAAGCAATGGGAAAGATTTTAAAGGAAGGAAAACAGGTGCCACATCAACTGAACAAAAGACAAATGGAAAATCGAAAAGTCATCAGTAAAATGTTGCTTCAACAGCACAAAAGAAAGTCTTTTTTGCATTGAATTTTGACTGGTGATGAAAAGTGGATTTATGTTGAGAATCCCAAATGCAAAAAATCATGGGTTGATCCAGGTCAACCATCAACATCGACTGCAAGGCCAAATCACTTTGAAAAGAAGATAATGCTCTGCGTTTGGTGGGATCAGGAAGGTGTGGTGTATTATGAGCTTCTAAAACCAGGTGAAACCATTAATACTGATTGCTACCGACAGCAAATAATCAATTTGAACCACGCTTTGATCATGAAATGACTAGAATGGGCCAGAAGACATGGCAAAGTAATTTTCCTTCATGATGACGCACCATCACACATTTCAAAACCAGTTAAAGACACATTAAAAGATCTTGACTGGAAAGTATTAACCCGCCCACTGTATTCACCAGACCTTGCTCCTTCAGATTACCACTTGTTCCGATCAATGGCACACGCACTTTCTGAGCAGCACTTCAAAACTTATGAAGTATAAAATTGGGTCTCTGAATGGTTTGCCTAAAATAAGAAAAGTTCTACTGGGTCGGTATCCACAGATTACCTGAAAGATGGGGAAATGTGTAGCTAGCTAGCGATGGACATTACTTTGAATAAAGCACTTTTGATATTTCTCTTGAAATTATCATGTTTTCTTTGATTACAAAATCCAATTTATTAACCAGTACACTACACCCATGTCTCACCACCTCCAAACTGGCGGGGAGGTTTTCTTTTTGGAGGGGGCATAGAAAAGGGGAATCCTTGGGAGGACCCCTTACCTTGAACTCAACTAGCTCTGAGAACTTGGGCATATTTTTTATTGTCCGTGATAACAATACCTACTCGGAGGAGTTGCTGGGAAGGTCAGAATGACAGGAGGCCCACAGGCAGTGGCAGAGATGAAAGCACTGTTGTTGCTGTGTGGACAGCGTGCTGGACCACATGCCTGTTCCCTGAGGGACCTGCCAGCTGGGGTGGAGACAGGACAAGAAACAGAGCCAAGAGCCCAGCTACCTGGAGGTCCCAGGGCCAAGGCAAGGAGCAGAGGCCCCTGCCTGGAGTGACAGTGGCATATCAGCCAGTGATGGAAGGCAGACAACCTCGGGGGTTAGAAGGAACTCTGGGGTAACCTAGATGGTGTAGGACAGGGCTTCTCAAATGTAAATGGACATCCCAGTCAATGGAGATCTTGCTAAAAGGCAGATTCTGGCCTGGAGGCCTAGGCAAACCCTGAGGCCACTGCTGGTCCTGTTAACACTTTCAGTACCAAGGATGCGGGTAAAAGAGGCCCCTGGTGCAGGGGTCAGACCAGCCCAAATTCCAGCCTCTCCTTCACCCCAGCTGAGGACCTCCGGCAGGGCCCCGGGCTCTTTACCTTATAAATGGGCATAATATTACCAAATGTGCACCCCAACTTCCAGCATTCAGAATTCACCCCTCTCCCCCTGCCCTGCGTGGACACACTTGGTGTAGAATGGGTCACCTGCTGAGTAGGGGAGGTGCCCTCACCCTCCACCCTCTCTCTGCTCCTCCTCCACCAGCTCCAGACTCACTCCCTTCCTCCTCTCGGCTGCTCTGTTCCATTTTGCTTTCCTCACTTCCATTCTTTGAGAGGATTAAGGGAGACATCTGATATTCTGGGAAGCAATGAGACCAACCCCAGTTTCCCATTGTCCTGCCCCTCCTCCAGTCTAGGGTTTGTCCTTTATTCTCTCTCACAGGACCCCAGTGCCACTTCCCTAAGAGAGGGACCCTAGGAATCCTGTCATGTCAGAGTGGGAAAGGCACTGAGAGTAGCCATAACAAACAAACACCCAGAGAGAACCCAACGCTCCAAAGGGTCAAAATAAACACCCAGCCTGCTTCCTGCCTGAGATATGACAGGTCACATCACCCAAATCCTTAACCCACGCAGGTCTGACCAGTAGGGACGCACACTGGCTGTCTCATGTCTGCCCCTCTGTGACGGGGGTATTAGTATTTCCCATTGGCAGTAAGTAAACCAAGGCCATGGCTCAGAATCACACTGTTGACATGTAGCACATTCAAACCCTGACCCTGGAGTTCCAGTTCTAGAACTCAGCTTTCTGTCTTAAAAGGATACAATATGTGCTGTGGGTCATTGGTTGACTTGTTTACATGTTTTACTTGAGGCAGGAATGATATGAAATTCTGGAGGACAGATCCTGGTTTGAATCTCAGCCCTGAGCTGGTAACCCTGGCCTAAATGACCTCATTTCCAAAATGGAATAAAAACCATTGCCTACTTCATAGGGTTGTTGTGGGGGTTAGATGAGTTAACGTACTTATTCCAGGGCCCAGCATGCAATAAGCACCCAAACAAATTTCAGCCATAATTATCCTATCTAATAAAAGAGTAATATGCAAATTGACCATACCTCTGCTACACCCATAAGCCATGCCCACCAGCCAATCAGGAGTGAGTATGCAAATTAACCCAACCAAGATGGCTGCAGCCATGGAGAGAGCAGGAGGCTTGGGTTTCCCCAGCAATGGAGGAAGCCAAGCTTTCTGCCTGCCCTGGCCTGCCTTGGCCTCTGTTTAAGGCTACAAAGTTTCAATTATAGAAGATAAATAAATCCCAACAAGAATGGTGGCAGCCACGGAGCTGGAGAGAGCAGGAGGCTTGAGTTGCCCCCGGCTACGGAGGAAGCCAAGTTTCCCCAACCCTGGCCTACCTTGGCCTCCACTTAAGGCTACAAAGTTTCAATTATAGAAGATAAATAAATCCTAAGAAAAATGGCTGCGGTCATGGAGTGAGCAGGAGGCTTGGCTTAGCTCAAGGCTACAAAGTTTCAATTATAGAAGATAAACAAATCCCAGATACCAGGGCCTCCACTGAGGTTGCCAGGGGGGCGTGGCCAGCCTGCAAACCACCACAGGCCCCTTTCCCAGACCGCCCCATGCCCCAAGGGAACCCCTACCCTGATCTGGGACACCCTTCAGGGCAAACCAGCTGGCCCCCACCCATGCACCAGGCCTCTATCCTATCTAATAAAAGAATAATATTCAAATTGACCATCACTCCAACACACAAGATGGCTGCCCCCATGTGGACACAAGATGGCCACCACAAGATGGCCAGCAGTGGAGGGCAGTTGGGAGGGACCAGGCCAGCAGAGGACGGAAGTTGGGAGCAACTGGGCCTGCAGGAAAGGGCAGTTGAGGGGGGACCCAGGCCTACAAGGGGAGAGCAGTTGGGGGGGACCACGCCTGCAGGGGAGGACAGTTAGGGGTGACCAGGCTGGCAGGAGAGGGCAGTTAGGGGCAAACAGGCTGGCAGGGGAGCAGTTAGGCATCAATCAGGCAGGTAGGGGAGTGGTTAGGGAATGATCAGGCTGGCAGGCAGAAGTGGTTAGGGGCAATCAGGAAGGCAGGCAAGCGAGCAGTTGGGAGCCAGCAGTCCTGGATTGTGAGAGGGATGTCCGACTTCCCATTTAGACCTTACCTGGATCGGGCCTTAATGGGCAGTCGGACATCCCTCGAGGGGTCCCAGATTGGAGAGGATGTAGGCTGGGCTGAGGGACACATCCCCCCCTCATGCACGAATTTCATGCACCGGGCCTCTAGTCAATAATACAATTGAACCCAGGCTTACCACTTCCTCAATGAGCAATCTTAGATAAGTGACTTCATTATTATGAATCTTGACTTCCTCTTTTGTGAGATGGGAATGATACCTACCTTTGTCTGCTTTGATAAGGATTGGACAATCTATCATAGACTAGCACAGTGCTTGATACAATGGAGTGGTCATGGGGAACATATTTTTGCTCATATCCGGTGTTTTCTTCCTGCACACAAGCCAAATTCATGTAGCCTCTATGTGCCAGCCTCTCTCCCTATTTTCACTCTCTCTGCCTCTGGGAGGGGGGTGATTTCTCCCATGGTAAGTTTGGGAGAATAACTGGGCAGGCTGGGTTCAGCTCTGCCATCTTCCCCTTGGGAACAAGCCTGCAGAGGGAGCAGGCACGCTGCTGTGATTCTACCTCCACAACCCTCACTGGCCCCCAGGTCCCCTCACCTGGGTGGGTATCTGCCTAGTGCTATGGTTTGAACGAAGCTACATTCTCCAACAGAGCATCTATAAGTAACAAAGGTGATATCTGGCCTGTGTCTTTACTTTTGGCTTATTTGTCCTATTGTTCAGAAAGTGTTATTTATTGGGACTCCCCTTGGAAGGACCCAGTAAAGAAAATGTTTATTCGGTCAGGCTTTTACTTAGCATTTGTTGGAATCTGCTATGTGCGGGGAATGGAGATTAAGAAATCAACGAGATAATATCTGCCTCTCAGAAGCTCACCATTTATTGTGGAGGAGACAGGCAGGTCCACAGTGATATCACCGTGTGTGAAATGCTATGGGAAAGACATTTACAGGATGTCAACAGAGCACATAAGAGGGTGCCTAACCCAGCCTGGAGAAACTGGAGAGACTGCCTGGAGGAGGTAATGCCTAAACTAAATTTATAAGGTGAGTATCCAGGTGTATAAAGCCTATAATAAGGCAGCAGATTTTAGTATCGTTCTGTACGTAAGGCCTATTTTCCCTGCTGGACTCTGAGCTCTATAAACAGAATTGAGGTTTTGAAAAACAGAATTAAACTGTGCTATTGAAAAGTAAGCAGTCTGGCCAAGACGCCATTAAGGGAGCTACTACCCGGTGGGAGCAGGGAATAGCATAGTGTAATTTGGAAGCACCAGCTGGAGAAAGTAAAACCATTCCATGTCTCTACCCAACAATTTGAGACTCCCTATAAACCAGTTACAAATTGGATTTCTATCAGATGAGAAATAAAGAAGAAAAAAAGCTAAAAAGCATAGTAAGTAGGAATACTAAAACGATGTAAGAAAGATATCCAAATACCTCAATAGTCAAAGAAATGTGAAGTGATTTAAACGCTCTATGAAAAGAAGCAGCACTTGACACAGTGGCCATTTTCACTTGCTTAACAGGCTTTCTTGTCTTGGCTTCCACACCCACGCTCTCCTGGTGTTCCTCTGCCTTCTCTAGCTGCTCCCTCTCTGGGTGCTTCTCCTCCAGTTCTCGAATTATTGTAGTTCCCCCATGGTCAGTCATCCCATCTCTCTCATCTCATGTATGCCCTCTCTACTCCTGGCTTTCAGAAACACCCGATAACTCGCGATTCATGCCTCCAGCCCACACCTCTCTCCCAAGCTTCAGGCATGTTTATCCAACATCTTACTTGATATGTGCACTTGGTTTTCAAATGAACCTATCAAAATTGATGGAAACAGAAGTCATAATAGTTTCACCCATCTACATTCTTCCCAAGTCTTCCCCACCCAATGGATGGCACCCCTATTTTCTCAGTGGCTTAAGCCAAAAGTCACACAGTCATCCTTACTTTCTCTCACATGCTCCTGGCCCATGCCTACTCCTTAAACCCATCTCTTAAAATTCTTCCCCTTATTCACCCCATTCCAGGTACATTGGTTTTCTTCTGTTATTCTGAGAATCCACCAAGTTGTCTATACCTCAGGACATTCGCACATATTTCCCCCCCTCTGCTTGGAACGGCATTCTGCCTGATCTTCCCCTGTCCCCTGCTCATCATTGAAGAGCCCACTCCCTCACTTCATCCGATTCCTACTAAAATGTGTCCTTCTCAGGCAGTTCTTGCTTGGTTCTCCTAAACAAAATAGAACTCTTCCCCCCGGACCACTCTTATTTCTTCACCCAACTTAATGTTTCTTTAACACATTCCACTGCCTCAAAGAAAGCGCCATATGTACTTGTTAACTAGTTTTTCTGTCATCTCCCCCAGCTACAGTGCAAGCTTCATGAAGGCAGGAACTCCCAGGGACTCGGACAATGCCTGATACATAGAAGATACTTAGTCAGTGCTTTTCAGGTGAGTGTATGCATGGATGAATATAGTGAATGAAAGGAGACAGACCTGTTAGGAGCTGAAGAGAGAGTCCAGGTGAGAAATAACAAGGGGCTGAATCACGTCAGTGCAGTGGGGATGGAGATACGAGGGAAGATGAGAGAAATTAGAACAACCTGGGAGGAATCATCAAATAGACATATGTATCTGGCTTGAGTGACTGGCTATTTGTTTGCCCCATATCCCAAAACAAAAAGACATCTCATTCATTCATTCATTCATTCATTCATCTGGTCCAACCACCTGTTTCACATATTAAGTACCTGAGGGCCATTGAGATGAGAGGACTTTCCTACATTCACACAGCAAATTGCTTGAATTTGAGAATTCTTTTTATTTTCATGACGTGTTTACTAAGGAATCCAATTTTCTTGATTTTACCGTTTCCCAAAATAGTGAAGTTTAGAAAGGTCTCAGCATGTGAGTGTCGGTTAAGAAAATGCTCAGAGGTCCTCCCATTCCTGGCTGTGGCCTTTCCTTGCTACTTTCCAGAGACGCGGCCCTGCTGTCACCGGGGAGGTGAGACCAAGCTTTCTCCCCTGGCTTTGCTGTTGCTGCCTGGGCTCAGTTTCTTCCCCAGAAGCAAATGGGCTGGTGAGGCTGTGGGTGTGTTATGATGTGTATCTAAGTAATCATGGCCCAGAACTTTGGAAAAGCAAAAGGCTTGGTGAATTATTGTTATTAGTCCTTCTTCAGAAGGATGAGAAGGGGGATGCTATCTCCTTGGAGCAATGTGGGCTGCACCAGGTAGATTGGCAGAGATGATGAGGCAAGCACTATGTAGAAGAGACCTGAGCAAGTGAAAAGTCTAATGTTTCTTTACTGTGCAGTTTACAAGGTGTTTTAAAACATATTGTGCCTTGGAGCCTCACAGCTGTACTTAGAAGCTGCTGTTTTTATTACTCCAAGTTTATAGAAAAAGAAACTTAAGATCAGAGATATTAAATGACTTTCCCAAATGCCATACCCAATAATTTGGAGCAGAATCCACACCTCCACCTCCTGATTTCTAATCCTGGGCACCTTTCTCTAGGCTAGCAGGTTCCAGGTATCAGAACTGGGCTCTCTAAATAGAAATTACTTGCAGAGTTATTTAAAAATACAGGTTTCTTGGCTCCACCCCAACAGGTTCTGATGCTATGAGATTTTGAAGCCCCCCAAACACCTATCTTAATTCACTTGGATTGCTATAACAAAATACCAACAACTGGGTGGCTTGAATAACAAATATTTACTTCTCACAGTCTGGAGGTTGAAGAGTCCAGGTTCGAGCAGCTAGCAGATTTGGTCCCTGGTGAGGGCTGCTTCTTGGCCTTTGCTCTGTGTGTGTGCTTTGAGAGAAGTATCCTTGTCTTTATCTTCTTAAAAGGGCACTAATCCTCCCGGCTCTGACTCTCATGACTGAATCTAAACCCAATTACCTCTCAATGGCCCCACTGTTAAATACCATCAAATTGGGGGTTAGAGCTTTGACATAGAAATTTTTAGGGGACACAAGTATTCAGCCCACAACAACTATAAAATTTCCTCTGCAGCCAGGATGATAACTGACTCCTTACTATGCCGGCAAACCATCCTAGCTAATAAAGAGGGAATATGCTAATTGACCATCACTCCATCAAAAATATGGCTGCACCCACAGCTGAGGCCAAGTTCCCTTAAGGAGCCTTAACAAGCAATCAGCAGGGACCTGAGGCTACGCCCTCCCCTGCCCCTGTGGGGCTTGACAGGGGACCTCAGGCCGTGCCCCCTACCCAGGTTTCAGGCTGGAGAACCTCAGGCCATGCCTCCTGCTTTGGCACGAGGCTGGGGGACCTCAGGTCGCGACCCCCGCCTGGCGGGGCTTGACGGGGGACCTCAAGGTGTGCTTCCAGTCCTGGTGCTGGGCTAGGAGACCTCAGGCTGCGCCCCCCACCAGGTGGGGCTTGACAGGGGACTTCAGGCCGCAACCCGACCCTGGCACCAGGCTGGGGGAACTAGGCCGCACCCCCCGCCCCAGCACTGGGCCAAGGGACCTGAGGCTGCACCTCCTTGCCTGGTGGGGCTTGACAGGGGACCTCAGGCTGTGCTCCCCACCCAGCATGGATTGACCAGGGACCTCAAGGTGCACCCCCCGTGCTGGGTTGGGGGAACTCAGACCATGCCCCCTGCCCAGCAGGGCTTGATGGGGGACCTGAGGCTGCACCCCCCCTCCGCCTGGCGGGGCTTGACAGGGGACCTCAGGCCATGCCCTCCACCTTGAGGGGATTGACAGGGGATCTCAGGCCATGTCCCCCATCTTGCGGGGATTGACAGGGGACCTCAAGGCATGCCCCCATCCCATCTGGGGGACTTCAGGCCATGCCCCCCACCTGGCGCCAGTCCAGGGACCTGAGGCTATGCCCCCTGCCCAGCAAGGATGGGACTGGCCAGGTCTGGATCTAGCCCAATGTGGGGGGGGGGGGGGGGCTGCCGGGTCTGGGTATCATGTGATTTTGAGGCACATGTGGGTAGGCGGGGACTTGATTCTGGGTCCCCCTTTTAATGTGCGTGAATTTCATGCACTGGGCCACTAGTATTGGATATAAGAGCTATAGCAAGGGACAAAATAGCAGGGAACACATTTGACATCGTTTCTACCCTAATGAAACGTTAGTCTCATAGATGAGATAAACACACTCTATAACCATCAAAATAAATGGATATTTTAAAATCATAAACAGAGGGGAAGAAAAAAGGAAGGTGATTAAAAAGTTAAAATATTTGATTTGGATAAGAGCAAAAAGAAAACTTCCTGTGAGAAAATGATATTTAAGAAGAGAGCCAAAATGATGAGATGGTTTAGCTAGGCCAAGGGGGAGGTAGGGCTTGTTCAAGGAAGAGAGAAGAGCATGGAGGCTTTCTCCCAAGCCTCCATGGCCTGCAGGAGAAGAATGCTGTGCATTGTAGAAGCTGAATGGAAGTCAGTGTTGCTGAAGGCTGGAGAGCAACGAGGCACTCACAGTGGGTGGAGGCCATGTCATCCAGGCCTTGTGGACCATGGTGAGAGATTTAGACTGTTGTGTACAATGGGAAGCCAATTGGGAATTTCCTGTCAGTCAAATTTGCATTTTCAAAAGATTTGGATGAAGAACAAGGAAGGGAAGAAGGATAAGAGGGGATCAGGAGGCTTGTTAGGTAGTTCTAGCAGAAGGTATAGCAGGTGAGATAAGAGACCGTGAGAGTTTATACCAGTGTGGTTAAAGAAGAGGTGGAAGAAAGTGAATGGATTTAAGAAGTATTTTGATGGGAGACAGTACATGGTTTGGGGAATAAGTGAGGGGAATTATCAAGAATGGCCCAGGTTTTTGTCATGAGTAACTGGAGTAACTAAGTTGGTTAGGGCCACTGTTGAGCTGGGCCAATGTGAAGAAGCAGTTTATTTAGAAACATAGAAAGATTAGTGTCTAGTTTCTGAAATACTGCATTTAAGATGTCTATTGGACATTCAAGTGGGTGTGTCAGGTCTCGGCTGGAGATAAAATTTTTGGAGCTTTCAGCCTAAAGATGGCATTCCTGGCCATACAAGTGGATGAGAGCACTTGGGAAGAGAGTGTACAGTAAGAACAGGAGACCACGAGAGGCTCCTGAGGAACGGAGACGAACAGGAGGCTCTGCCCAAGCTGGGTGCCATTGCTGTTTGATCAACAAGAGGCTTACGTAAAGAGAACTGTGACAGCACTGTCACTCGATCGTTAAGTGTCTGTTTGTCTAGATGTCCTTCAAGGATGAAGGACAGTATCACAGCTGCTTCATCCTGACAACCCCAACACCTAGCACACTGGGCACCCGAAATGAGCCATGCACTCTAAGAGCTTTCCACTCACCCTGTCATTTAATGCTCCAAAATGATATTATCCTCATTTTATAGACGAGGAGACTTGAACTCTGAGAAGTTATTTGACCAAGCTCACATAGCTAGTAAATGGCAAGGTTACATTTGGAATCAAATTCTATCAGACTGACAAACATGACCTTCAAAAGTTGGTGGAAGAGAAATTTCTGACAATACCCTATGATAAGTGTGTTTTGTTTTACAGAAAATTTACACTTGATAGTGTCCATTTTATCAATCTTTATGTTATGATTTATGCATGGTGTCCTATGTAAGTAATCTTTCCCTTCTCTGATGTCAGAAAGATATTTATTCTCTTGTATTGTCTCCAAAAAGTTTTGAAGTTTTTAATCTTCAGTGCATCTGGAATTTATTTTTGTAAATGAGATAAAGCAAGGAACTAATTTTATACTTCTTATATATGATCATGGTAAAGCTATCCCAGACTCATTTATCAAAGGTTTTTTTTAAACCTCCAATGATTTATGATGCCATATCTGACTTCCAGCAATTGCATAGTAAGAGCCCACTATACGGCAGGCACTATTCAGATCACCAGGGAACATGTTGAAACCCAGAAGGCTAGTTAAATCTAGACACAGCTGGGGAGCCTGGAAGAATTTTAGTATACCAGAACAGTTACAAGCATTTTGCAAAATAACTTAGATCTATTTTTTAAACAATATAGTATATAAATAAGTAAATATGCATTCTCATTTTGGGGGCTCAATTTAAGGTAGTCCTAATTCTCAGAAGCCTTTTAAGAGCTCTCCACGCTGGACTACGTTCCGCATTTTTTGTTTTTGTCTTTCTTTTACATGGTCTTTTAACACCTTATGGCATTTCTACTGTCTACGATAGCAGTGGTTGGCAAACTGCGAGCCACATGCGGCTTGTGAGCCACGGTTTGCCGCTCTGTTGACTTATGAGTTTGCCAACCACTGACCTAGACTCTCGATTCCAATAATTACAGGCTGTTGTTGTTCCTTGTGATTAAGCCCCTATCCCAGTGGTCGGCAAACTCATTAGTCAACAGAGCGGCAAACCGTGGCTCGCAAGCCGCATGTGCCTCGCGAGCCGCAGTTTGCCAACCACTGTACTATAGCATCGATCACATTATGCCATTGAGTGTTTACATATTTTCCATGAATATGTTTTTTAAAATATGTTTTTATTGATTTTGTTAGAAAGAGAGGAGGAAAGAGAGAGAAACAGCAATGTGAGAGAAACCTCAATTGGTTGGCACCCATATGCTCCCCGACTAGGGATCGAACCTGCATCCTGTCTATGTACCCTAACTGGGAACCGAACTGGTGACCCTCCAGTGCATAGGACAACACTCAACCAACTGAGCCACTCTGGCCATGGCCCAAAAAAAATATCTTGAGAGCAACATCTCTGCCTTACTGACTTCAGATCCTTGGACAGGGGCATTGGTCCTAGCCCATAGTTTGTTAAATAAATGGATTAGTATGTTAGACTTGGTTATACCTTCAAATGTGTGAAGTATCTTACCACGAAAAAAGTGTCTATTTGCAATTGCAAATCCACATGGAATCCAGGGAATTATGTAAAGAGAAAACTTACATGTCTCCCCACCAAGTTTCTTTTTGAAGGATATGTGTCAAAACTAGGGAGAGACAATATATGAAACCCAGGCAACAGAGGATTCTACCTGGGAGAGCAACAAGGAGAATTCCCCCGGCGGCAGCTGTGCAGCTGGCCTAGAGACAGCCACCTGGTCTGGAGCAGAAGGCCAGAGGTCCTGGAGAGATGTCTCCATATTGGAGCAGAAAGAAGAGGTAATAACATAGATAGAGTCCAATATGAGAATGTTTGAAAACAATAATCAAAGGATAGATAGATGAAAGAGTTGATGAAGAGTTTGAAAAAAATTAAACTATTATAATGCTAACGCTAATTTTCAGTTAACCTAAAATTATGGGGAAGGTTGGGGATGAGAGGGTGGTATAATAATGCTAAATACTTGAGTTCCGGCCAGGTGACTCATTGGTTGGAGTGTTGTCCTGTACACCGAAAAGTTGGGGGTTCAATTCCCAATCAGCGTATAGCAGGCAAACGACTGATGTTTCTTTCACATCAATGTTTGTTTCTCTCTCACCTTGATGTTTCTCTTTCATTGTCCCTCTCTCTCTCTCTCCCTTCCTCTCTAAAATCAATAAACATATCCCCAGGTGAGGATTACAAAATAATAATAATGTTAAACACTTGAATCATAACAGAATGACAATAGATAGTATCTAAATTTATATAACAGAAGATAGTAAAATAAGCATATTGTTTAGAAATATGGAGGTAACCATCTGGTAAGAAAACTTAAATAACAGCATGGAGTTTCCTCAAAAAACTAAAAATGGAACTCTCATTTGACCCAGTGATCCCACTTCTAGGAATATATCCCAAGAAACTAGAAACACCAATCAGAAAGGATATATCCACCCCTATGTTCATAGCAGCACAATGCACCATAGCTAATATTTGGAAACAGCCTAAGTGCCCATCAGCAGATGAGTGGATTAAAAAACTGTGGTACATCTACACAATGGAATACTATGCTGTGGTAAAAAAAAAAGAAGGAGTACTTACCATTTGCAACAGCTTGGATGGAACTGGAGAGCATTATGCTAAGTGAATAAGCCAGTCAGAGAAAGATAAATATCACATGATCTCACTCATTTATGGACTATAATGAACAACATAAACTGATGAACCAAAACAGACCCGGAGACAGGGAAGCATGGATCAGACTGTCAAACCTCAGGAAAGGTAGGGGAGGGTGGGGTAAGGGGGAGAGATCAACCAAAGAACTTGTATGCATGCATATAAGCCTAACCAATGGACACAGACAACAGGGCATGAGTGGGGGGAATAGGGGAGGTAATGGGGGAATAAGGACACATATGTAACACCTTAATCAATAAAGAAATTTTTAAAAAAAGAAAGTTTAAATAAGATTGTCTTTGAATATAAAACCAAGGAATGGAGAAGGGCTTGCTGTGTTTCATTAGAAGCCTCATGGTACTCTCATTTTCTCTCTCTCTCTCTCTTTAAAAAAAAGTATATGTATGCATAGTTTGATGAAAAAATTTAAATTAAGTGGACCACTAACATATAAGGAGAAGAGTTAGAGGTACATCAACTTCCCATCTCATTATGTGGGAGTAGACGGACAGAAAACCTGCTCACTTGGGGAGCTGGGTCATCCTTCAGTGGCCTTTTGGCCCAGGGAAGCTGCTCTTCTAACACCTGACCCCTTTTTCAGAAGTAGAAGGAATGTCAAGTGACCACTTTGGGCTAATGACAGTGTCCCCTGCAAATGAGTGTCCAAGGCAATCAGGTTTGATCTTAACAACAGCTCTTCAAAGTGGGTGTTATTATCTCCATTTTATAGATGAAGAAACTGAGCTTCAGAGACATAGCCTTGCCCAAGGTCCATCAGCTGATTCCTGGTGGAGTAGGGACTTGAACTCAGATTTGCTGACTTCAGAACACAGGCAACTCTTTAGAGCAAATTATCTCTGAAGTCCCACCCAGATTTGTTTCCTCCCAGCCACCCCATCACACCTGCCTGCAACCCCATCTATGCCCATCTCCTCACGTCCACATCTCCTCATGTCTAAGCAAGGCCAGTCCCAGCCCTACCTCTCCTGGCCTCCACCCTCCCTAGTGGACTCCTGCACTCGCAGTCAACACTTTGATGTGTATATTTCCTTCCATTTATCTTTCTGTACAGATACAAATAGGTGTCTTTTAAAAATAAATGCTACCATATGATACATGTGGTCCTATTCTTTGTTGTTTTTCTCATATGTCTTGTTCCCCCATCAGTTCAGATTGTTCCAGATTGTTTATTTGTCACGCATGATCGACACTGCTCCACAGTGCAGATGACCCTAACTTATTTCATCTCCCTCGTGTTTCCATAAGGTCATTTATCACTATTTATCATTCTCATCCTTATAGCAACACTTTAGGCAGAGCTATTATTATCCTGGCTGGTAAAGATGAAGAACGAGAGAGAAACCAAGATGGCAGCATAGGTAAACACCTGAACTTGCTGCCTCACACAACCACTTCAAAACTACACCTAAAAGACAAAACGGACATCATTCAGAACCACAGGAAGGCTGGCTAAGTGAAAATTCTACAACTAGAAGGGAAGAGAAAAGCACACTGTGACTCAGAAGAGCTGAGGAAATAAAGTCCAGAGGAACGGAGGCGCGCGCGGAAAGGGCTGGCTTTTTCAATCCACAGGGAGACACAAGCTCCTGACTGCTCCGAACGCCAGTTCTGGGCGAGACTCTGGGGATCCAAACTCATACGGGGAGAAACTGGACTGTCTGGCAGTGGACGAAACTCGAGTGCGGCTTTCTCTCAGAGGTGCTTGCAGCAATTACCAAGGGACACTGAGACCCAGGGGCCTCTTAGGGCAGGGCTGACGGGAAGCCATTGCTGTTTGCTCCTCCCTGAGACTCTGTCCCAGCCAAGCTGTGTGAAGAGGCTTTTGCATACGAGTGGCCTGCTCCTCCCTGAGACTCTGCCCAGCCAAGCTGTGCGAAGAGGCTTTTGTATGAGTGGCCTGGTCCTTTGAAATCTAAATTTACCTATCAAACTGCAGCTGAGTCAGAGAGACCCAGAATATACAAAAGAAGGCCCAAGGCCCCACAGTAGCTTGCATTGCTTCACAGCTGGGCCTCATCTGGGCACCTCCAAAACACAAAGAAGAGGAATCTGCAGATTTCTCTGTAGCTCCTGCTGGGTGGCCTCAGACAGAGGCTAAATTAGCACCTCCTTGGAGATCCAAGAGCCAGGGGTCAGAGTAGGACCCTCCAGATTACAACTCCTCAGATCCATAAGGGACACACTCAGAGGGCAGACTCAGTGAGCACCAAAGCCCCAATGAAGTAAGTCTTGCCTCATAAGGGTGTTTCCAGTCCAGAAGTTCTCCCAGCATAGACACAGCTGATCCTCACAGCCAATTGGCCTGGAGATCAATTCCTCCCAGTGATACCAACAACAATCAAGGCTTAACTACAACAAGACTGTGCACACAGACCACAAAGGGGTGCACCAAGAGTGTCCACCTCAGGTAACTGGGGAGGCTGAGCCACTGGGCCCTATAGGACACCTAGCACACAAAGCCACTCTATCAACTCAGGAAAACAGCCAAAATGCAGAGACAAAGAAACAGATCACAAACAAAAGAAATGGAGGAAAACAAATGACTGGATATAGAGTTCAAAACCATGGTTATAAGGTTTTTCAAGAATTTCCTAGAAAAGGCTAATAAATTTGGTGAGACCCTTGAGGATATGAAAAAGGACCAACTAGAAATTAAGCAAACACTGACTGAAATAAAAAATAATATACAGAGATCCAACAGCAGACTAGAGGATCACAAGAATCAAGTCAAAGATTTTAAATACAAAGGAGCAAAAAACACCCAACTGGAAAAGCAAAAAGAAAAAAGAATCCAAAAATATGAAGATAGTGTAAGGAGCCTCTGGGACAATTTCAAGCGTACCAACATCCAAATTATGTGGGTGCCAGAAGAAGAGAGAGAGCAAGATACTGAAAACCTATTTGAAGAAATAATGACAGAAAATTTCCCCCACCTGGTGAAAGGAATAGACTTAAGAGTCCAGGAAGCACACAGAACCCCAAACAAAAGGAATCCAAAGAGGACCACACCAAGACACATCATAATTAAAATGCCAAGACCAAAAGACAAAGAGAGAATATTAAAAGCAGCAAGACAAAAACAGTTAGTTACTTACAAGGGAGCACCCATACAACTCTCAGCTGATTTCTCTGCAGGCCAGACGGGAGTGGCAAGAAATATTCAAAGTGATGAAGAGCAAGAACTTACAACCAAGATTACTCTACCCAGCAAAGCTTCACAGATAAGAAAAAGCTAAAGGAGTTCATCATCGCCAAACGGGTATTATATGAAATGCTGAAAGGTATTCTTTAAGAAGAGGAAGAAGAAGAAAAAGGTAAAGATAAAAATTATGAACAACAAATATGTATCTATCAACAAGTGAATCTAAAAACCAAGGGAATAAAAATTCTGATGAACAGAATAATCTGATGAATATAATAGAATCATGGGCATAGAAAGGGAGTGGAATGACAATCCTCGGGGGGAAGGGGATGTGAGGGGTGCGGGAAGAGACTGAACAAAAATCATACACCTATGGATGAGGACGGGTGAGGGGGGAGGTAAAGGCATGGGGTGGAGTGGGAACTGGGTGGAAGGGAGCTATGGGGGGGGGGGGGAAGAGGAACAACTGTAATAATCTGAACAATAAAGATTTTTTTTAAAAAAGATGAGGAACAAAGGCTTAGGCAGTTCATTTTTAGGCCTCAGCCAATAAACCGACAAGAGAGTCTTGACAGGAAATACCCACTGTCCAGAAACAACCCAACACTCTAAAAAGTCCCCCTTACTGGGCATTGCCCGTGGCTGCATTGACAGCCAGGGGGTGCAAAGGCCCGGCTGCTTTGCCGCGACTTGGACAACCCTGCGAGTCCTCTCACCTGCAGCTCGCTGCAGGATCTGCTGGGGCTCAGAGGCCATCACCCTGTGGTTCCACTCCTCTGCCCAGGCCTGCTCTCCTCGCTTCCTCACAGGGCTGCTTCCTGACAGCACTTTCCCATCCATCTTCCATGAATCGCAGGCTCAGTGTGTCTCCAGGGAGCTTGGCCTCAGCTGCTACTGTGTTGGAATTTGGACTCATCCATTTTTTAACTAGTTCTCGCCCTATGCTTTCTGCATCCTTGTTCACAGCATTTACCTGTATCTGTTACATTATGTATTTACTTATTCCTTCCTCTGTCCCCAGGGCATATGCACCATGCCAGCAGAGAATGGTTTGTTCCCTATCGTGTCTCCCACTCCTAAAAGAGTGTCTGGCGCTATTTAACAATAAAGAATATCTACATTAATTGAATAAATGAACCCTCTGAGAACTGTGGAGGCAGCATAGGGAACTGGATAAGATCATGCTCTTTAGGAGTAAACAGACAGACTGTTCTAGTTCAACCCCATTACCAGGGAGAACTTTGGGCAAGATTTTAACCTTAATTTTCTCATCTATGAGGCAAATGAGACCTACCTCACAGAGAAAGCATACAAAACCCTTATAATAGTGCCTAAACCAAAGTGACCATTAAACCCTGTTAGGTCACTATAATTCTGAACAGACCTCCCAAAAAAGGTAATTATAAAAATCAAAATTTTAAATTATTTCCCTAGACCATTAGGTTAAAATACTGGGAGAATACAAGCAGGCAGTAATTACCTCGCCAGCCTGCTGCAGCAATATTTCCCCTAATTACAATGCACATTTCATAAGCTGGTTCTGCAGCACTCAGTGTAGGACACAAATATCCCATTGGACAAATGAACACCTTGCGTGCAGTAGGCAGAGAGCCCTTCATCCGAGCACCTGGAGCTCTCAGGGTATTATCATCGTTAGTCGTCGCAGGCAGTGGCAGGTGTAATTTGGGAAACCTGGAAGGTTGGAGAACTGGTTTTGAAGAGGTAATACAGAAGTAAAAATATGAGAAGAAGGTTTGGTTCTGAGTCCTTGTCACTCCATCTGCTGGCCATGCCATCTTGAACAGGGGACCCATCCATCCACCCAACCATCCACCCACCCATTCAACTTTTACTAAGCACTTACTATGTGATAGCCACTGTGCTAGACCTGGAGACAGGGATGAGCAGTTTCAGCCCTCAGGGAGCACAGTCTCTCCTGGGAAAGAGAGAAAATAACAATTGTATATCCAAGTAGCAAGCACTCAAGTTCAGTCGCATGTGCTCTGGGACTTAGTCCTGTGATGGGACAAGGAAAATCAGGTGAAATTTGCTGGAGAAGTTGATGCTGAGTCAGTCAGGTGGAAAGAGTGGGAACAAAAATCCAGAAAGAGAGAATGACACGTGGATAGGGATGGAGTCTTGAGAGAAGGGTACATTGATGAGCTATGAATAGCCGAGCAAGACAGATGTAGAATGATGCAAGTTAGGAAATGTGGGGTGATGAGTCCTGAAAGAAAAGCTGAGTTGAAAATAGAAGGAGCTATGAGAAGCTAAGGAATTTGAAACTTGTCCTAATGATAATGGGACATCGAATGGTTTAAAGGAGAGGAGGGACAGTCAAATTGGTGTTTGTAAAGACCATGCTGTATCCATTGGGATGTGTGGTCTAGAAGGGGAACTAGAGCTGGTGGGGCGGAAGTGAAATTGACAAGACAGGAGATCAAAATGGCATACAGGCTAACAGCCCGGGAGAGGTGACCAGGGCCTCAGCTGACACAGGAGCAGTGGTTTGAGGAGAGCTGAGAGAAATGGCACTGGGAGGTAAACCTCACAGACCGATGGCATGTGGGAAGGGAGAGAGAGGAGGAGCGTTGGCTGTCTTGCAGGTTTCTGGCTGGATGACCAGGTAGGTAGGTGTTCGAGCTGGGCTTTAAGGTGGGGTGTACCCTTTGGGTGAGTATTAGGGCTGTGTGAGTCAGAGAGGAGTCTGTGGCTGGGTTTACTGGATGTTTAACACTCCTCCCCAACTAAAGTCAGAACTGGTTCCAGAATAGAGGGCAGAGTTCGGTCTGGGGAGGAGAAGCATCAGGGGGTCAAGTGGCTCCAGCTTCCAAGGTCAGGAGCAAAACACTTTGAGGAGTCCGGAAATTATTCTGACATTCCAAAGAGGTGTTATCATAGATGCAAAGGAAGACCACAGGCTCAGTTTAGATAAAACTGGCCTTTGCTAGGGAAAAATATTGGCTATTTTCCCCCACTCCTGGAATGATCTGCATAGAGCAGAGACCACAAATCCCCTCACTGTTACTATTATCATTTAACTAGAGGCCCAGTGCACAAAATTCGCATGGGGGGGGGGGGCTGTCCCTCAGCCCATCTTGCACCCTCTCCAATTTGGGACCCCTTGAAGGATGTCCGACCGCCTGTTTAGGCCCAATCTGGGCGGTCGGACATCCCTCTCATAATCCAGGACTGCTGGCTCCCAACCGCACGCTTGCCTCTGCCTGATTGCCCCTAACCACTTCTGCTTGCCAGACTGATCACCTCCTAAACACTCCCCTGCCAGCCTGATCGACGCCTAACTGCTCCCCTGCCATCCTTGTCACCCCTAACTGGTCTCCCCTGCCTGTCTGTTCACCCCCAACTGTCCTCCCCTTCTGGCCTGGTCGCCCCCAACTGTCCTCCCCTTCTGGCCTTGTCAACCCCAACTGCCCTCCCTTGTTTTCCTGGTCACCCCTAACTGCCCTCCACTGCTGGCCTGGCCTCCCCCAACTGTCCTCCTCTGCTGGCCTGGTCACCCCTAACTGCCCTCCCTGATGGCCTGATCGCCCCCAACTGCCCTCCCCTGCAGACCTGGTCCCCCCCCAACTGCCCTCTCCTGCAGGCCTGGTCCCCCCCAACTGCCCTCCCCTGCAGGCCTGGTGCCCCCCAACTTCCCTCCCCTGCAGGCCATCTTGTGGTGGCCATCTTGTGTCCACATGGGGGCAGCTATCTTTGACCACATGAGGGCGGCCATCTTGTGTCTTGGAGTGATGGTCAATTTGCATATTACTCTTTTATTAGATAGAATTGTTGACTGTTAACTATCCTATATCCACCAATATAAAAAAGTATGTGCATAATCATTTTACTTTTTATCCAACCCCCGAGATTTTCCCTTTGCATTCTCCTACCTCCCTAATCTATCACCAGTGGAGTTCCCTTCAATTCTGATGTATAAAATAAGTGGTTGCCAGGCCAGCGTGGCTCAGTGATTGAGCGTCCACCTATGAACCAGGAGGGTCACGGTTTGATTCCCAGTCAGGGCACATGCCCAGGTTGCAGGTTGTGGGTTGCGGGCTCGATCCCCAGTTGGGGGCATGCAGGAGGCAGCTGATCAGTGATTCTCTCTCATCACTGATGTTTCTCTCTTTTCCTCTCCCTTCCTCTCTGAAATCAATAAAATATATTTTTTAAAAAGGTGGTAAAACTACCATTTTACAGTGCATTTTCTCAATCTGTTAAGATTTTGCTTCCCAGCAATTGTCATCAGCTTGGCTCAAATAAACTCAAACATTCATACAGGTTTGGATGTTCCTTACATTGACACAGCTTAAAGTCCATCTATGTTGTAGCCTAAATCAGTCCTCATTCCTTTCTAAGGGTGAATATTATCCCATCAGATGGATAAACCATATTTCGTTTATCCATTTTTCAGCTGATAGCCAATTGGTTGTTTCTACTTTTTGGCTTTTATCTGTTTTATATGCTTGGTTTTGATGCAAGCTGGCCTTTAAACAGAGATCTCTGGCTAAAGAAAAGCCTGAATCCAACTAGTTTTGTGGTCAGCAGTTAGACAGACGTGAGCAGAGCAAGGACAATGGCCAGGTACAGAAGGTCACCCCAGTGCCTAGTGACCAGCAAAACTGAGAAAACAAAACCCTCAGGTGCCTCAGGGTAACCTTTCCTCCCCTCATCATGCAAGTTAGAGCCCCTTGGCAGGGAAACAAACATGGGGGCCACCAGAACAGTCCTTAGCATTAAGCCCACAGGACAACAAGGCTCAGACCTACCTCAAATAAATCTAGGCCTCAATTGTTTCAGCTCCAGGACCAGAAAAACAGCAAAACCAGACAAGCGGCGCCATGGTTGACCTCAGGACCAGCTGCATTGACTAATGACCTCCTCCCCTGGTACGGACCAATCAGGGAAGACCATGACCTGAACGGCCTCACCTGGAAAGTTGATGAATATTCTATTGAGATCCGCCCCTGGAAGCTCTCCTAAAATCTCTACCCCTAAGAGCCTGTAGGAGGGAGGACCTAACGGCTTTGACTCCCAGGAGCACATTCCTGTCATTCCCTCCCCACTCCTTCTCCCCCTAGGCACCTTCCCTTTGCCTTTCTCGCTCCTAAGTTCCAAGGGCCCTTCTTTTGCCTCTGTAATTTGTTTCTACCTTTGTGATTTTCTAAACAAAGCTTCTCTTAGAGTCTGAGTCTTGGCTTTGAAATCTTTCCTATCCAGAACTGAAGTACCGAAGTTGCTGAACCCAGGTCCCGGTCTGACCCCACCTGGTGCCGTTTTTTGCTGCTGCCAACAGTTTCATGGAACCCCTTCACTTTAGGATTTGAAGAGGGTAGTTGTTGATTGCCCGAACCTCTTCATGAGGATCACGAATATACGGCTCTCTAAAATGCCATGTGAACCCCTTGGGGACCTGACCCCACAGCCCCATCTCCTGTGGTGGCCCCTGACTTGCAGCCACATACAGGGCACACCAACCTCACGGAAATCACTTGGCTTCCTGTACCCCTGTCTTCTCTTGTCCCTGTGCCACTACTGCCCCCTACCTTCTGCTGGAGGTCTTTTCACTCCAGGGGCTAAAAAAGTAATACTTTTCCTCCCACCTTCTAAGTTCTTCTGTCTGGGCTAATCATCCAATTGACAGGAGAAAGTAAAGGTTTTAATACATGCCTATGGGGGGATTCACAGGCATGAACATTCCAAAACAGTGAGGCAACATTGGGTGCACAGGCATTCTGGACAAAGGAGAGGAGCAGGGGCGGGGTCTTAGGTTTCAGAAGTGAGAGTGGGCGATTTCCACTCAGATTTGTCCAGGCAGTTGAGGAAGAGGGGAACACACAGGGCAGGCAAAGCCTTGCTAGGAGACTCAGGAGCAATGGGACACGGGGGCTATCGAGCTCACTGGCCCCTGCCTGCAGCCCTCTTGTTTACCATACTTACTAGTAATTCAAACGAGACAAGGGAACAGCCGAACATCTCTGGTCTGAATCTCTTGGGAAGGAAAGGGAGGAGGGTCAAGGGTTCTTTCTAAGTCTTGTTTCTTAATGAACAGTTTAAAATCAAAATCCCAAAAGGCAGCGTCAGGATGGCAACACTCTGATCCCCTTTACCTGCCTTCCCGGACTGTCCCAATCCTGCTCTCCCTTTCACAGAGAGGTCCAGGGACTGGGATTTCAGCTCCTCCTGCCTGGCCCTGCTCTCCACAGCAGCACTGCCCACTCCAGGGAGCTGGGTTCTGTGTGTGTGTGTGGGGGGGGGGGGGGGGGTTGGGGGGGGAGAGAAGAAGGGGACTGTCAGGAGGAAGGGCAGTTGCACCTCTAAACCAGGGGTAGGGCAGAATCCTTTCTTTTTCTCCTGCAGCAATGAAAAAAGCCTCCAGCCCTGCAAGGGCCTGCTTCCTGTTTTAATCTCCTGGGTTTTTTTGTTCCCTCTCCTAATGGGTGAGAGGGCTCCATCCTGGGTCCAGAGAGGCAGGTGTACCCCCAGCATGCCCATGCCCTCCACGTGGGGCTGGGCTGACTCCAGGGCGGGGGAGGGGAGCACAGTTCAAGGGCATCTTGCCAGTGGAGACAAGCCTTGGAGGGGAGCTGGAGCCTCCTCGCCCCGCTCCGCTCAGCCGGCTCTCAGGATGATGCACCCATGTCCCCATTTGCCCGACAGAGAAACACCAGTTGCCCAAAGAACACAGAGCCCTTTCATTCCCAGATCTCAAATTACTGAAGCATCACTTAAACTGATGCTACCTCATTGCCTGCTTCCTCATTTCAAGCGGTTTTCTCCGCGTGCAGTCGCCGCAGCAAAGAACACGAGGGGATGGATCACAATGCATGAAGGCCCCAGCTCGCAGCCACACAAACACCCAGGTGGAGAGTGGTAAAGCCACTAACGTCTCAAAATGATCTGAGTTATGTCGCACTTTTAATTACAAAACGCAATTATGTTTATCGTGTTATAATCTCACCTGCCTTTGTGTTCGGTTGGCGGGGGGAATTGCCAGAGAACGCATCTCCTGGAGCGAGCTGCCCTTGCATAGCTGTGGATTCCTGTCTCTGGAAGCTCCCTTGCGCTCACGCTACGGAGGAAATGCTGCTTCTCCAAGGCTCCAAGCCTCCCCCCTCCTCCCTTTTTCAGAAGGAACAGGGACTCTCAGTTCTTTTCCCCTCCTTCTAGTAGGAAACAAGAAAATCTGGCATCTGAGTGTAATAGAACTGATTTCCCCTGAAGGATCTGCCTTCCATTCTTCCTTTTGGTTTTCTTTCATTCATTCAATCATTTATTCATTCATCAAACTGCTATTAAGTGTCTTTTTAATCTATGCTAGGTCTTATATTAGCCTCTGGGGATAGTTTAAAGAGTCCATCCTCAGAAGCTCAAGGCCAGTGAAGGCAGCAGAACAGTAAAGAGACAAGTCAGAGAGGATGTGACGGGGCAGTCAGAACAGGGTGTTAGAGGCGCTCAATTGACAGGCTCTAACCCAGGCCCAGAGTGAAGAGTGTAGGGGCAATACAGACTTCTAGGTAGGGGTGATGTTTGGATTTCGAAGGTGGCCCAGAAATCAGACAATGTTGGGACCAGGGACTGTACACCATGTACAGGGAAAGGCATGTGCAGGCCTGCAGGGATGGGTTCACCACACAGTTCATACAACCAGACCTAAGTGTGTGTGTGTGCGTGTGCGTGTGCGTGTGTGTGTGTGTGTGTGTGTGTGTGTGTGTGTGTTGGTAGGGGGAGGAGGATCAGCAAAAGGTGAGAGCAGAGAATGGATAGGGGCACATTATAAGGATCTTCTAAGCTTTCATGTTGGACTTGGTGCAAAAGTGTGCGGAGCCATTGGAGTTTCAAGCAGAGAAGTGACATGCTCAGATGTGTGCTTTATAACACACAACCCTGTGGCTGCAGTGCAGAGGGTGGAGGGGGACTAGTGAGGCAGAGAGATTAATTACTTTTGAAAATTCGAGGTGTGCTTATGAAGTCACTTCTCCCAGGGTTGGCCATAATGGAAAAGCGGAGAACCATGCTGGAGTAAAATCTCTACCCATCAAATCTTTCTATTGTCCAGGTAACAGACACAATGCATGGCTTCAGCTGCTGTATTGGGGTGGGGAATGTTTTTCGTGTTTTTTTGTTTTTTGTATTTTTTTTGCCAAGGGCCATTTGGATATTTATAACACCATTCGAGGGCCATACAAAATTATCAACTTAAAAATCAGCCTACTATATTTGGTCAAACATTCAATTAACTCCCTCACCCCTAATGCCTCGGCAGAGCCAGACCAAATGATTTCTCGGGCCTTATACAGCATATGGGCCAGACGTTCCCACGCCTAGGGTATAGCATGGTGCAGAATTGAGTGCTCAGGATTTCTTTGGTTGCCCCAAGAAGGCAGAGTTTCCATGAGGTATACTTCAGTAGCACTGGCATTGGGAACACCTTGATTTTTCAGTCTGGCCTGGATGTGGACAAGTCACTTCTCATATCTGGGTATCAGTTCTCCTACTCAAAAGTGAAGACATTGAACTCAGTTGTTCCTTAGGTTCCTCTCAGCTCTGAAACCAGTAACATGATAGTTTGGTGAGCTGGTATTAGAATGATAATATGTCTCTGTTTGAATTCCGTCTCTGCCATTTCTGGTTGCATGACTTTGGATACATTACTGAGGCAAAACTTAAAATGGAGACAATCAAACCTCTTGCAAGGTTGTTGTGGAATTAGATACTGTATGTAAAGCATTTAGCACTCTATGTATCTAGAAATGGATGGATGCTGTTCTTATAAAATAGCTTAAAAAATGGAAAATAGCTAACCTAGAGAGACCATGAAACAAGGAAGCTCACACCTGGACCACACAATGTCAAGGAACTAGACCACTGAATGTTTTACAGTGTTTACAAATTCAGCCATATGTGCAATCTTTTCTGACTTAGTTAAACCAGACAGCATTACAGGCTGAGACTATTGTGCTCATACACTATGACAGAGCGCCCTCTCGTGGTTAAGGATATTAACATTTCATTAAGATGATTGAAGAATAACTGTAGCTTTGTGGATTTATAAGCAAACAGCAAGGATTTGGAGGTTTGTTAATTTTAGATGAAGCTAATAAAGCTAATCTTAGATAAAGCTAGTAAAGTGCCATTAATTATATCACTTCTAATAGTAATCCCTTAGTCAACTTTCCCATAAAAGTCATGTTCTGGGAATTTATTAGATATTGCCGTTCTAAAAGACAAAATTACTTTTTAAATTAAAACATAAATTATATTGAACACTTTAATTGCACATAAAATCTTCACAGTTCTTTATGCTATGAAAACTGAAAATAATTTGGACTCACTCAAAAGGATGGTGCAGTAGGAGAACTGGGCATTTCCTAGAGGTGATCTTGCTACAAACCTGGCTATGTAACTTTGGGCAAGTTGCTTATTTCTATTGACCCCGGTTTCCTCGGATTAGACTCTAAGCCTGAACATTTTTCAAGGTTCTTTCCAGTTCTAAAATTCTTTGATTTGAGGGAGGTAAATGATCCTTTTATTTATTTTTATTTTTTAAATATATTTTTATTGATTTCAAAGAGGGAGAGAGAGATAGAAACATCAATGATAAGAATCATTGATGGGCTGCTTCCTGCATGCCCCCTACTGGGGATCAAGCCTGCAACCCAGGCATGTGCGCTGACCAGGAATCAAAAGGCGATCTCCTGGTTTATAGGTCAAGCATAAATGATCCTTTTTAAAAAATTAGGGCTCTGCCTTTCAAGAAACTTGATGTCAACTTTCCATTATGAACTTGGTGTCTCAAGCACAGGAGTTTAAAGCCCGTATGATGTGTATAACATTTTACAAAAGCCATCCTAGCCAGCTGTAACAGAGAACTAGTCACTAACAGAGATTCTCTCTCCCTCAATAGTGAAGAGCTTTGAAGAGAAGCAGCTGCGCAATTGAGACTTCATTTAACAGTCCCTATTTGCATATGGGTCGAATCATATGACTAGTTCTTGCCAAAGGACTGTGAGCAAAAATGATGTGTACTACCTCCAAGCCAAGATATTTAAATATCACATGTGTGATCTTCCCTTCTTTCTCCTTCACCTTGTCCTCAAATGGATGACACCTGGGCTGCTTGGAGTCACAAGATGGCAGAGCCACATGGGATAGGAACCTGGGTATCTGAATTACCTACTGGACACTATCCACCCAGGAGAGCCACGCGAGCATAACACCTGCAGCGCACTTCATGTGAGCGAGAACTTTTACTGTGTTTCAGGTACTGAAAATTAGGGGTGGTGTGTTAGAGCAGCTTGCTTTAATTATCCTAACATACTCTACAACCCCATAATATTGGAGTCCAATTTGAGGCTTTGTGTAAAAGCAAACTAACCTCATAAAAGCAAATTCTCTTTCTCTCCAGAGGGTGGGGGTGGGCTAAGACTACTCATTAGGTCATGTAAGAAAATAGTTGTTCTGCAAAAAGGTCTTAATCAAGATTTCGAGTAAACTATTTAATTTTGTTACACAGATGGTGTCTGATGTAGACACTCTCCGGCGATCGGTGGGATAGATGCCACAATTACTGGGGAGCCATGTTTATTAGGTATTTTGGAAACATAGAAAGTTCAATAATCACTGATGTAGATAAAATAAGCTAAGCAGTTAACTTGCTTTCTGAAACTCTCTCATTCTTCCATAGTTTGAGATGACCTTGTTAATGGAGGTAAGTGGAAAGGAATCATTGATTATATCCAGTAACAGGTACTCATTAGTTATTAATACAAATTGTTTTTGATCGCAGGAAAATATGGAAGACAAAACAAGTATTTTTATTTAGCTAGATCTTTGTAGATACTGACAATATTCTATTTAAGCTAGCATTCTATGGGAAGATAATTGAGAATCAGTGATGAGGAAACGCATCAGCAACACTAAGGAAAATCCATCACAGTACAAATAGGATTGTGAGACAATGCCGGTCTGGAGCCACAGGCGGGATATGATGCTGGCCTCAATCAAAAAATTATATCAAATGCTTAATTAGCGAGAACCCATACAGCTGTACAGAGGAATGAACTTCCACTGAAATAAATGCCTTGTAGCATTAGAACTCTTAGGATTTTATTGTACTTTGCCACCTAAATTATCATTTAGGAGCTTGAGTTCAAATTGGTTCTGTAAACAAGATGTACATAGCTGTATTACTATGAGAAAAATTAGCTTATATTGAAAACTTTTCTGCAGATACTAACAAAATTTGAAGGGTACATAGATCTTGATCTGGCAACTAAGCTTCTAGAATTTATTCAGCCTTAGCTGGTTTGGCTCAGTGGATAGAGCATCAGCCTGCGGACTGAAGGGTCCAGTGTTTAATTCCGGTCACAGGCACATGCCCTGGTTTTGAACTCGATCCCCAGTAAGGGGGTATGCAGGAGGCAGCTGATCAATGATTCTCATCATTGATGTTTCTCTCTCTCCCTTCCTCTCTGTAATCAATAAAAATATATATACTAGAAATTTATGCAGACATATTAGCAATGTACAAAAAAGGTCAATTTCGCATAGAAAAACAAGACCTAACCTTCACATCAATTAAAAATGGATCAATTATGCAAATCTGTACTACCGAACGTGCTAGGTACCTATTGCCAAGAATAGATGTTTATGTGCGGCTATGGAGGGAAGTCCCCAGTGAAAGGATAGAAATTAAAGATACTATATCTATATATAATGGCCCTGATGTTTTTCAAAATTGATAGGTTTGTATATACTAGGGAGGAAAGACTAAAAAGTCAGACTAGTTAAGAGTTAACTCTAAGGTGAGATTTTTCTTACTTTATACCTTCTGTATTTTTAGTTGACTGGATGTGAATTGCCTTCATAATTAGTATCTGCACATACTCTGGCCCCACATGCTAAATATTCTTTAAATATTCCTAATTCCTTGCCTTTATGCCTCCCATGCTAAAATCACTTCTTTCTGGAACATCTTCCCCCAAATGTCATCTACCCCAAACTCTACCAGGCTATCTAGAAGGCGCTCGCTTCCAAGAAATCAGTACCAATGCTCACATTTTAGAGAATCATTTCTCATTTGTCTAAATACCTATTACCCGTGAGGTCTTTTACAGGCATTTATCATCAGTTACAGTTTGTATCTTAAGAAAAGTTAGCTATCCATGTCAGGTATTGTGTTTCTAATACATTATTAGGTAATAGACTTCTCATGAGAAGAAACCAAGATTTATTCATCTTTGTGCCCCCTACAATCCTCAACATAATAGATGCTTAGCCAATGTATACTGAATTAATGGGACATTTTTTGCCATTCAATGTGGATGCTGCTAATAATTCAGAAAAAGACAAAATGATTCACCACTTTATTTTCAAAACTTTACTTATATAGAATCATCAGAATGTTTCTCTTTAATTTTTACCACAAGATAAAAATCCCACTTTTTAAAGTCAGGTATTTTATAATATGTCACAGTTAAGTATTGGGAGGTGAGTTCAATCATTTTGAGAAAAAGTTTTCATAATTGTATAAATATTCATATTCACAATATTCTTTAATATTAATAGACAACATGGCATCATATTTAAATGTAGAAAATAGCTTAAGTTATATTTTGTTACAGAACATTCCAAGATTCAAACTACTAAAAGAAATCCATAAACACTGATAATATTTTCGGAAAACAGCAATAGTCTTATCAATAATCATAGTAAACTTATACATAATACACAATTTACATGTCAAATCCACAGATTTAAAGATATATGACTAATTTACTTAAATCATGCTAGAATCTACATACTACCATTCATAGGTTGAAACAAATATTCTTTTGTACCCTATGAAAGAGGAACATAAACTATGAAATATATTTTACATCCTTCTGAATTCCTAAGAGACTACTTTAGGAATTCTCAAAGATAGCAAATCAGGCATTTTCCCCTAAAATTAAAGTCCTTATGAATAAATTCATAAGTAATATTCAAAGAAAATAAAAACAAGATGTCATAAGTTAATTAACTAGGGGGAGACCATATGTGTTCTCTGTCTTGTTCCAGAAAAGGATTTAAGATGATTTAAAAGATCCGGATGCCTGGCCGGTGTGGCTCAGTGGTTGAGTGTGGACCCCTGTACCAAGAGCTCACTAGTCTGATTGCCTGTCAGGACACATGCCTGCGTTGCAGGCTTGATCCCCATTAGGAGGTTTGCAGGAGGACAGCTGGTTGATGTTTCTCTCTAATCAATGTTTCTCTCTCTCTTCTTCTCCTTCTAAAATCAATAAAAACATATTAAAAAAAAAAACACCTTGGAAAACAGCAGAAAGCACAAATTACAGGTTAAATGAAAACAAAAACAAAAACAAAACACTCAGAGAAAACAGTTTGGGGAAACAGCACACATAAAACCACTTAAGGAAAGGTCAGGAATGAAATATATTACATTATTTTCTATAGTGATTTTCTGGAAATATTGCAAAATCTGGTATTAATTTACAAGAAAATTTTTAAACTACTGAAGAACTGGAGATACAGATCAAATGTGTTAAATGCATATGAACCCTGATGGAGCAGATGCTGATAAAAATATATGTGCTTTTTCCTTTGTGCTTAAGTGAAGTTTTCCTAAGTGCCATGATGTGTGTGATTCTAGATTTAGTCTCTAGCTATTGGTAGAGGGGAAAAAAAATACCCACAAAATGTGGGTATCCTGACTTCATTTTTACTGAGAAATCCATCAACTGGATATCTGCTGATGACTTGAGGACAGGGAGCTACCTTTCAGGTATTCAAATGTCATATGGCTCTTATTTAGGTACAGGACAAAGCATCAATCCTAGGTCACCTAGACTAAATCAGCTTCTCAGGTCCTCCAGCTCACCTTGTTCAGACCCAGTGTAAAACAGGAAGCAGGTAAACTGAAGAGCAGAAGACCTGCTCAGGTTGGCATGTTGAGGCCATAGTTTCCTTTGTTGCTCAGAGAGCTGCAGATGTTCTCTGACCCTGCTTGCAGGGTGCATGTCACAGACCCCACCCTCCTGTGGGGGAGGCAAGTTAGAGAGAGAACTGGGGCAGCATTAATCTGCTCCTGGGAAATATGAATGTTGTCTGTTCATCTCTATTCTTCAGGTCCTGCTTTCAACAAATGACAGAATGACCTTGTACCTAAATGCTGAAGGTCAGAAGTAGAGGAGTGGGGATGAAGAAAGGGCTTGAGGGAAATGAAGGGAAACTATAAATTATAAATTCATTTTATGCAAATGCAATGATAATATACTAAAGGCCAGGTGCACGAATTCATGCAACCCTTGGCCTGGCCTGCGGGATTGGGCCGAAACTGGCTCTATGACATCCCCCAAGGGGCCCCGTATTGTGAGAGGGCGCAGGCTAGGCCAAGGGACCCCCACCACTGCAAGATTGGGGCTGGGAAAGGACACGGGAGGTTGGCCACCTGGGGAGGGACTGTGGGAGGGCTTTAGGGCATGTCCAGTCCATCTCGCTCAGTCCCCGATCAGCTGGACCCCAGCAGCAAGCTAACCTACCAGTCGCAGCATCTGCCCCCAGTGGTCAGTGTACGTCATAGCGAGTGGTTGAGCATCCTTAGCATATCATTAGCATATTACGCTTTGATTGGTTGATGGACAACCAGATGACCGGACACTTAGCACATTAGGCTTTTATTATGTAAGATTAATTTTTAATGGAAGAGGTCCAAGAAGATAAAAGTGTCTAAGGCCCCGTGATAGTCATAAGGTAGTTCTGAATATGGGGCCAATGGACCAACACTAGAGCAATGGAGAGGGAAGGAGAGTCTGATCTCATGCCACTGATTTTTCTTTTTTTGAATGTTACTTTGGGATTAGATTTTTCAAGAGGGCTAAATCTAACACTGGCGAAGTAACAGTGTCAATTTCTACTAGCCAAGCTAGAAGAAAAAAATTAAGTTCATTTGAAGAGACTCGGATGTTTTCAAGTCATATCTCCAATACTGTACATATTATAAGAGGCAGATTTCCCCTTAAGACCCTGCCATTCAGTTCTAAATTTCTTCTGTTTCTCCAAGGACCTGCCTGCTTCAACTACCCTCACAGCCCAAGGTTGGCAGTGACAGAAATGTGGGTACCTTCAGCTACAAAAATGTTTTAAGAATATGCTAAGAAAAGAAAAGGAAGCAGGGAGAATGAATGAGGGAGGAGGGGAGGAAATATCACAGCTTTTCATGTTCTAAAATTACACTATAAAAAAAAAAAGAAATGGGGAAGGATGTGGTTTCTAGATAGGATATTTTCTTTTGTTTTAAAAAATATTTAATTAAAAAAATTGTGCTCTCAAAGCTCTAAATGCTGAGGATTATCACCTTTGCATTCCTCACAGTATGGCTTAGTAAATATAGTTAACCATTGGCATGCAGAAGACCCAGATTGGAGAACAGAGCTTCTAACAATTTCCACACTTTTCCATCACCCAAACTTACCAACATAAATTTGGGGACTGTCGATCACAAAAGCTAGTTAATACCATTTTCTAAGATCTGTTCCCTGTGTACAATGAGGAAAATATGTCAAAAGGAAGAGTACAAAGAAATGAATTACTACCTTTTACAGAATCACAGATTTTTCTGCACTTGGAAATAAATACTAAATCATAAAATTCAGACCCTTGAATTCTAGATGAAGAACCTGAGGTCCAGACAGGTTATGTGATTTTATCAGTCACACAGCAAAGCTGATAAAAGAACTACGGTAAGAACTCTTAAATTTCCTGATTTTTGGTCTAGAGCTTACACTCCTAGTCCCCAAAGTAATTGCTTTATATGTTATGTTTCATTGTTGATTCTAAATGCATATAGAGCAATAGAAAATACTACCAGTTTTCTTTAAAAACATTTGCTAATTTTGGAACTATACCATCTCAAAATATCAAGTTCCAGGTGAGTTGTCCAACAATTAGAATGAAGTGTTTGATTTCAGACTTGGAAGGATGTCAGGAAGATAACTCAGACCTCAGATACACAGGAATTTAGGCCTAAAGAAGTTTGTAAGCTTATCCCCCAAAATTACAAGGTTAAATCAAGACCCAGGTCATCTAAAACTGGCTCACTGCTCCTTCCAGTACTGCCTTATTCTTCCTTGGCTACTGATTATGACCAAAAAGGTAAAAATACAGGATCATACCCAGATTAGATAAAATAAACCTGTTATTAATAAGAATGCTGGAGAATGGATATAAATTTGATGGTTAATAGAAATAAACTACAATTAGGATAAATTAGGCAGCATGATTGTTAGGTTTTTTAAAAAAATGTACTTAATGTAAATCACAATTTTGAGTTTTATTGTTTGAAAACGATGCAAGATCTTTCAGTGTCTCAGGCTCATGCATCTGAAAAGAAATCCTAATTATCTGCAATTCTCTAGAGCAGGGGTTGAAAGGTAATGGCCAGCAATGTTTTTTGTGAGGCTTATGAGCTAAGAATGGCTTTACATTTTTAAGGGTTGTAAAACAATATAAAGAATGTCTGACAGAGACAGCATGTGTCCAGCAAAGCCTAAGTTATTGACTAACTGCCCCTTTACATAAAAAGTTTGCTGACTTCTGTTCTACATTCAAAAAGTATATGAAATTGGCTTGCATATGTAGTATGTCCTGGAAGGCTTTTTTTTGTTTTTAAAAAAGTAAATCTCTGATTTATTTAAGCTTTATTGTAATTTGCCTCTTTTTACTGACAGCAGGTAATAAAAAGAATCTAGTTTGAGGGTTATGATTATCTGTGTTGCAGTTAAGTGAGGTTTTATCACATACACACTAATGTGTGGATATATAGTTGAAGCTAATTATTTTATATATCTGAAATCCATATAAAATGTTTCAGAGAGTTGAGAAAATGGCATATCTTGTAGTATTGTGGTTATAAAAAAAAAGGAAGCAAATATCTATAATTAAAAAACTGGTAATTTGATTCTCTCCTTTGGGCCTCTTCCCTATTTTTAAGATTTTCTCTTTAGGCCTCCCCCTGGCCTCACATAGGATGTTGTTAGATTTATTAAATCAGTAATTTTCAACCATGTTAATTACCTCTGGGACCACCCATCCATATCTCATTTGCAACCATAAACAAATCTCACCAAAACACATGGAAAGGATGAAAGTGCTCCTAATGAGATATAAGTTCCCAAAAATGGAATGACTAGTTCAGGGAGAAATAAAAATTGGAGACACATTCTGCTTATCAACCTGAACACAACAGTAAAGCAGACAGCCCTTCAGTCTGCTGCTCTGCTTGCTGGCCACCGCTCACAGGACAGGAGCAATGTGGCAAACCCATTTACATAAACTCTGGTACTCACTACATAAAAACAAGTCCCTATCCCTTTCTGTCACATGATTTATGTGGCAAAGTTCAGATTTTGTGAACTAGAGAAAAATATCAAAGCTGTGTCACTGGTAACTAAATTACAATCATTCAAGGTTGTAAATGACAATAGGATCTATTGTGTCAAGATTAAAATGTCTTACTTTAAAATCACTACATTAACAATTCCTTTGGACCTACAGTACAGTTGTCTTCACCCACTCCATTCTCCTGCTTGCTTTTATAACTGGAAAGGAATAAATCTTCTATTTGAGTCAAGAATTCTTCAGCGATGAAGCGATTTGTCACTTTGCTCAGAGTTTTCCTCAGACACTCCAAAAGCTAGTTGAAAAAGAAAAGTTTTTACTAAACACACGAAAAATACAATGTTTATATTATCCTAATTTAATGATAAATCTCACATTTTCTAATGTTCAAATGAGAAACATTTTTCTTACATATGGCTGAACATAAACTTGTGCACAGTAACCATGCAGCTGGAGTACAGGAAGCCACTGTTGATTGCTTAGGTTAGTTCCTTTATGATTTATACTAGAGGCCCCGTGCACGAAATTTGTGCATGGGGGGGTGTGTGTCCCTCAGCCCAGCCTGCACCCTCTTCAATCTGGGACACCTCGAGGGATGTCCAACTGTCCGTTTAGGCCCGATTGCCTAACTGCTCCCCTGCCAGCCCGATTGACCCTAACTGCCCTCCCCTGCTGGCCTGAGTCCCCCCCCAACTGCCCTCCCCTACAGGCCTGATCACCCCCAACTGCCCTCCCTTGCAGGCCTGATTGCCCACAACTGCCCTCTCCTGCCGGCCATCTTGTGTCCACATGGGGGAGGCCATCTTGTGTGTTGGAGTGATGGTCAATTTGCATATTACCTCTTTATTTTATAAGATAAGGAAACAAACTCGATATTGTAGATATTGTATGTACATATGTGATGCTTTCTACTTTGGACAAATTTGTGACTGTGCTCCTTTTTTTTTTTTTTTATTTAATCCTCATCTGAGGATATGTTTTTATTGGTATTTAAAGAGGTAGTGAGAAAGAGAGAAACACTGATTTAAGAAAGAAACATCAACCAGCTGCCTCCAACATGTGCTCTAAGAGGGGGTTGAACCCGCAACCTAGGTATATGCCCTGACCAGGAATAGAACCTGCAACCTCTTGGTGCACAGGACGATGCTACAACCAACTGAGAGCCACCCAGCCAGGGCCTGTGCTCCTTTTTATTAGTAGCTACATTACAAAACAAAATATCCAGTGTGACCCATGTGGCTCAGTTGGTTGAATGCTGCCCCATGCACCAGGAGGCTGCCGGCTTGATTCCCAATCTGGGCACATACCCAAATTGCGGGCTTGATCCCCAGAAGGGGACGGACCTACAGGAGACAGCCGATGGATCAGTATTTCTCTCTCTCTTTCTCCCTCTCTGAAATCAATAAAAATAATTTTTTTTTAACTTGGATAAGATTAAAAAAAACTATGTAAATACAAACACAGGACTCTACCATTTCAAAATTAGGATGCTACAGTCTATTTACTGGGAAAGGTGCATATTAATCTTAAAATACAGATAAAGTGGTTATAATAGAAGGGGGGAAATATTATAAAACAAACAGCATGTTTACATTTTCTATTTCCAAACTGCTACCAAAAAAAAAAAAAGAGAGAGAAATGTTGCCAGTCTACTGGTCTTAATTCATTACACTCATAAACAAAACTAGAAGTGAAATAAAAGAATTCAGGACTCATATCCTACCAGAAAGTTAAGTAAGATGACCATTTAAATTTAATGGTTAGATTTATAATATCATTCTTTAAAATGATCAATTGTTAAAGCTAAATGGAAACACGGTGCTTTTGAATTTAATAAAATGAGAAAAATGTTCTCTATTGTGTACAATAATATGCTAAGAAATTTATCAGCTAACACTGACAAATTTATTCTAAAATAGTATTATTTCTATATGCAAGTGTAGGCAACAAAACGTATTACTAATTATCTCCTAGAAATTAATTTTAAAAAGAAAAAAAGCAATAAAAGAAACAAAAAATGTATCCACAAAGCATTAGGCATCCTGGGAAAACACACTGAGATAAATAGCTTTAAAATCCTCGATAAAGGAACCAATTAAAATGAAGGCAGCTTACTTTCTGCAAACAAGTCAGGTCAGAATCCCGGCGAAAAATTTTATCCATAGGGACACTGCTGTTGTAAAAAACAGGAAAACAGACTGATGAAACAAGTACTAAAAACTAATCAATTCTGCAATAAACTATCCCTGATGCCATAGATCACAATTTTACATTTAACTTGGGTTTTCTCTAAAATATAATTTAATGAGAAATGCTGCAGATATGCAACCATCTCAAACCATACCACGTACCTATGGGAGAGCCTGTATTTTTCTATAATCCATCTTGTCTTTTCAAACACTAATCCCCACTGAGGTTCTTCTAACATTTGCTGTACTTCGAATTTGTAAGGTACACCTAGAAAAGCATAAAGAAGCACATTTTAATCACTATTTCTTAAAACTCCAATCTCCTTTTTCCTATTTATATATTTATTTATTTATATTTTATTTTATCTTTTCTGATAGCACATTGGACTTCTTCCAATCTCCTTTTAATTACTTAAAATCCATTCACTGTTTTCACAACCACAGCTTTGCAGACCAGATGAACAGCACTTTACCATAGTAAGCCTTCATTAAATATTTATTGCCTTACTGAACTTAGTTCACCAAGCATATTAATGCCAAGCAAATAATAATAATAATAAAGAAAAGTGAAGTGCTATTTGCATGACAATTCTATGCAAGGAACTGTGAGAGGTAAAATGATCACATAATTTATTACCAAAACAAGAGACTTTTTGAGTGAAAGGGGGCATTACTAATAATTGAGCCAGAATGACAATAGGCTTAAACTGAGCCTGATCTAAGCAAACCAAGACATATACCATTCTAGTGATTTTTTTAAAATACATGTTATATTAAGGTTTACAACAATGTTATAAGGTAGGTACCATTATTCCTATTTAACAGATAAGAAAACTGCGGCTGAGACAGGTTAAACAACCTGTTCAGACTAGTCAAGTAGAAGAAGTTGGATTTTAAACCTTATCATGTTTGCCTGATTTGTGTGTGTGTGTGTTTTTAAATATATTTTTATTGATTTCAGAGAGGAAGAGAGAGGGAGAGAGAGACAGAAACATCAATGATGAGAAAAAAATCATTGATTGGCTGCCTCCTGCCCACCCCACACTGGGGATCAAGCCTTCAACCTGGGCATGTGCCCAGACCGGGAATGGAACCATGACCTACTCGCTCACAGGTGGACCCTCAACCACTGAGCAACACCAGCTGGGCTCTTTTTTTTTTTTTTTAATGAGGACACTGAGCCCCAGAGAGGTTAATAACATGTTCATGGACATATATAACCAGTAAGAGGTAGAGCCAGAACTTGAGCCCGGGCATTCTGTCTCAAGCTTATGTTCTTAACCTTTCCATTATACTGCCTCTCAACTGGGTTTCTGACATCATAAGGCTTTTCAAGTAAATAAAAACCAGCAAATCAGAAGCCAGAAATAAGAAAAAAATATATGACTATATTTCCCCCATTTTTTTCCATGTGTATGGAAAGAGGGAACAGCGGACCTGATGATAATTGATCTTTTTTTCATTCCTCAATTCTCCTCCATTACATTTCTTACCTCCAAAAATTTAAGAAGAGTGACTCCTTTAAGCAAACTCCCTTTGGTGATCATCATTCATTTGATATGCATTGATTAGCTACTAAGCGCAGACAATGGCTATAATTTTAACTACTAAAGACCCTAGTATTTGCTAAGCACTTTACATACATTACTGACAACTTTTACAACTCCCTATAAGCAAGGTAACTTTTTCTCACTTTATGGATGTGGCAAAGAAGAATGAAAGTGGTAAAGTAATCTAACCAAAGTAAAATAACCAATAAATGCCAGAACTGGGATCTGAATCCAAGTGAAAAGCTCCTACTCCTAATAAAAGTAAAAAATGAGTATAAAGAGAAATAAATAAATGCAGTTTCAGTCTGTGCTGATGTAAAATGGTAAGTACGCACATGCACACGCACATGCACACACACGCACATTATATACAGCTCTATTTAGTATTAAGAATATTTTTCTAAGTAAAAAAAAAATGGCACTAAAACCAGTAAAAAATTTCCTTTTGAATCCACTAAAAATCAGAAGAAAACTAATCACTAAGTAAATTTCCTGCCTATTAGAAGTACAGAAAATGCTTAACCAGTAGAGACATTTAAAAAATAGAATTTGGATACATGCAAGAGAGAAATAGAGATAGACAGAGAGAGGGGGAAAGAAGGAAGAAGGAAGAAAGAGCCAGTAAAAGTACCGAAATATAAGGTATCCCATGGCTTCTAGAAATTCTTAATTCTTGAACCAGAAGATTTTCAGGAGGAGCAAAGTAAAGGACCTAAGATTAAAACCTAATAAGCAGTGTTAATAATGGCCAAGTCATTTAAGAAGCAGTTCTGCCCAATATAACTTTCCACTAACATTGAGTACTTGTGCACGTCTTATGTGAACATCCAGTACTGTTCCCTCTAATCCTTTCAAGTGATTCTCTCTCCCATCTGTTGTAGTTTCTTCACATGCTTATGCTAGTCCATATCTTGATAAGTACTAAATTTGTACCTTCTACAATCTCTGGAGTTGGCTCTATGTGACCTTCTGATCTCTGGCCTCTGTCCTGTAAATTTAGCTGCCTTAGTCTCACCTCCATCACCTCAACTCAGAGTCAGCCTAGCTTTGGGTGGGTTTCTCCTCCTTGTGCCATGCCTGGAAATTCTTCCAAGTTAGTAAGTTTGGTTAATTTGGGGATCACTATTTTGTCCAGTTTTGGGCATTTAATTCTCATTAATTTAAATAGTCCTATGTGGCTAGCAGCTACTGTATTGAGCAGCATCAGAGTAGAGATCGTGAGATTAAGAAGTTATCTAAATTGAGAACAAATTAACAGTGATTCCTTCTTTTTAACATTTTATACAATTATACTGCTAAAGAATGATGTATATATATACTACGCACATTTTGAACTGAAGTTAATGTCAATACTATTCATTCTACAAATATCTACAGAGTCGGGGGTCATTTGCTAGGTACAAGACAACCAATTAAATGCTACCAGAGATACACAAACAAAGAAGACAGTTCCTGCTCTTTGGGGCTCACAGTTTAGTGAGACATGCTAAATAGATAAATTACCATTTACCAAGACAAAGTGACCATGAAGACAGGAAACAGGTGTAGCAGATGCACAAAGAACAGAGCAACTAATAGTAAATGACTGGAGATAGTGCTGGGAAGTCTTTATCAAACAGAAGGCATAATACCATTAAGAATAAAGAGAAATTAATTTCATAAACATTCACCTGGCACCTACTTAATGCCAGCTTATGCTAGAAACTGAAGATAGAAAAATGAGGATAATATAGTATCTACCTTCAAGGAGCTCATAAGCTAATGGGGAGGAGTACAATGTGCAGTGACAGTATCTAGAGAAGACAGTATACTAGAGTGGTAGTTAGAATAAAGAAGACAGAATAAATATCCTAGAGATGTCTATTGTTTCCTCTAATCACTTCCCTTCCATCCACACTTCCTTTCCCTAGTCTGCTACACTAATTCCCGGCCAGTTAATTGGACCACAAGTGGAAATAAAACTCAAAAGAACCAATTCATATGGGCTAAACCAGTGGTCGGCAAACTGCGGCTTGCGAGCCACAGTTTGCCGCTCTGTTGACTAATGAGTTTGCCGACCACTGCGTAAGGCATTACCCTTACCCAGAAGTTTTGACTTCAGGTTAAAGATATTAGTACATTATTAAAATGTTTTTTAAGTGTTTTTCCCTAAGGCAGTGGTCGGCAAACTCATTAGTCAACAGAGCGGCAAACCACGGCTCACCGCAGTTTGCCGACCACTGGGCTAAACCAACCAAATTCTTTCTTGTAATAGAATGGAAGCAAAGAAATAAAAAAGGTAGGCACTGTTAAGCCTAAACTAAGGTCATAGAAAGCTGGTAGGTAGGGTGGTCATTTTACTTTCTTTTTTTCATTTGTAAGTCATCGCAGAGAAAGCCAGTCTGCATGAATTGTGCTTACTGCAGTGCCTCCAGTGTCTAACACACACACTGCTTGACCATAACTCTTCCCAAGTTGTAATCATTTTGCCCAATGACCACAGTAAGACAGTGGAGACTGGAATCTAGATGGATATCATAAAAGGGAAAAGGGTGATTGCACTATGTGGCATGCAAATAGTGATTCCCCTGTTGAGGGCACAAACTTTTCCGCCAGCTAGTTTCACATAATTGTAAATTCTTTGATTTGTAGAATTCCAAGAAGTAAAGATAGAAACAGGGTGAAGTTGTTTTTGTTGAAAACTTACGATAAGAGCCATCTGAGCTAATTTCATCACTTATAACCAGGCAGGTAATCTGAGAATATGGTAAAGGATTGTTTCGATTATAGGGACTGACAATCATTCCAATGAATTTGGCACCACCTCTGGAGAAGTAACTCTACAATGAAAGGTAAAGTACAATTAGTTTGAACTGCATAAATTTAAGTCAGTATTTATCCATACCAACATTTTAAACAAAAGGGTGTGTTAAAAATTCACATCCAAAGAGCAACTAAATGAAATGTCTTCTATAGTCATTCCACACTAAAGTTTTCAGGCCAAATGTGTTCAACCCAATCTTAAAAAAAAAAATCTTTATTTGCCATGAATATATTTACTAGTTATATTCACAACCCATTAGCTATAATCTTTCTCAATATGGTAATAATTTATAAACAGCTGCCTATAGCAAAAGCATAAAATTGCAGAATAAAATAAAACTTTGTATTTCTCAGAGATGCAAAATATATATTATGTTTCAGATTATTTCAATTATTCCCAGTCCCTGTTCTAATTGTTCCCATCCATTTTTAAAAGCTCTGAGAGCAGAGCCACGTCTCACATAGCAAATGCAGGAAGTCAGCCAGTTTGGAGACCCCGAATCCATTTCTTTGCGATGCACTAGTAAAACAAAATCTGCCAGTGGAGGCAGGTGGCAGAAGCCAAAGGAAAAATAAAGGTACTTTGTAATCTAAGCCACAGAAGGCAAGGGCAGGTGGGGGCGTTCTCCACACAAGACCCTCGCCCCAATTCAGCAGGAATCTGCCAAGGTTACCATCTGGGAGTGACCGAGGGACAGAGAGCAACCACCCAGAGGCACAGGTGCAATGACAGGACCCCTGTCCCCTGGGGGTGGATGAGGGGGCAGGAGGGGAAGGGTGAAGCCTATCAGAGCAAACAGCCATAGGGTGAAGGGCCGCTTACCCAGATGTCATAGGTAAAGGAGACACAGGATGTGGGCACCTGAGGGTTACAATTTTAGCTCTGCCCTTTTACTGCCAAGTGCCCTCGAGAAAGTCACCCTCTCTGTGCTGCAGTAGCCTCACCTGTACAATGGACCACAGCTGCTCCTCACAGAGGAGTGTGGGGTGACTGTGTGTGTGCTCCACTTGCCCTAAGGGCTTCCCACTCACTAGTCAGCACCCCTGCCTCACCACCCTCCCCTTCCCCAGCCTTTCAGGGACCTCACAGGCCCCTCTGGATCTCTTGCATGGATCCTAGATGGGACACTGCTCTCCTCTCTCCTTCTCAATACCAGTTGTCACAGTCCCAGCAGAAAGAAAAAAAGATGGCACACACAAACGATTTTCTGGAAGTACTTTGGCAAAGGGACTGTTGACAGGTGGGAGAGCAGGGCCAGACAGCCAACCAGGGAGATGGCACCCCAGAAACAGAGACCATCCAAGGTCTCAAGGAAGTGGGGCCACATGATCAGCCAGAAGTGGCACTTGATCAGGAGGGTCGGGGGCACATGATTGGCCAGAAGTTGATCCAATTAAATCGAAGTGACCCAATTAAATCAAATTTAGTTAATTGGATACAAGTTAGTTGACTAGTACACTGCTCTAAGAAAAAAAAAAAAAAGAAAAATTTTAAGACTCTGGGATCACTGTTACTTTGATGGCTTGTCTGTATTAAACAAAATAGCTCATTTTCCAAAATTTTAAATAAACATGTATTACTCTTATAATCAGAAAAAAATGAAAGTTATTTAAAAACTGCAGATATAAAGTATATCAGAAATGCAATACTTTGCTAGGAACCTTAAAAGTACATTTATGTAATAGAAAGCAATGAGGGGGAGAATGTGCAATTATTTACAGAATGCATACACATAAGGCACATAAACACACCTGGTATTTGGCTTGAGTATCAATATCTCGTAGGGAAGGATTGGGATCAAAGGCAGGATGAGAATGGTACCATCCAATAACACTGTAGCCTCTGACAGCCAAGGCTTCCGAGGCCTGTGTTTGTGAGACAGGGTCCATCTCACACTGCAGTCCTGTACTCAAACTGTTACATGGTTCTGCTGCACAGACCTAAAAAGGATTAAACCTTGTATGATTACACTGGAATTCTGTTAATTCTACAACCTTAATGTTTTAGTTCTTTCACACATAGACACAGAAACTTTTTAAAGCCAAGCCTTTTGATTACAATCATAGGCAGCCTTTAACCTGCAAATGAATTATACTCCAAAAGTGTGATTATAGGCTAGGAACTCAGAATCCACTTTCTATTAAACAAGATCATAATTGTTATAATGTTCCAAGTCAGCCCATGTAATACCTGTACCAACATACTCTTTCAGTGACCCCTATTATTTATGATAATTTCAACAGAATGATGCATACCAAGTTTCATCTATAAGGTTACACATGCTTCCTGGCCTCATAGGGATTATAGCTTTTTATTGGTGAAGGCAATGAGGAACCAAGGCCTGGCAGAGTGTTCCCTCTTTCTCAGTGGTAAAGGCAAACGAACAGGTACTCAATAGATGGAATGTTAAGTCACTTTTAGGAATACTTAACTTTCTACGTTTGTATGTTCTCATTCACATCATACGTGAAGTAGCTGAAATTTATAAAAATATTTGGTATGGTGGTAGGACAAAATCTTTTAAAGTCTTTAAAATTCAGAACTTACTTCGACTATCTTATTAATTTCTGAGTATCTTCCTCCTAAGAGACCAATCACTTCTGCCATAGACACATGAGCATGCTGAAAGAAATATAAGACAGACTTAGCCCAAACAAACCACCAGACAAAAACGTCAGAATAAAACTCACTTATGCATTTCTAATATAAAGTAGCATGCTAGAGGAGCTAGATGCTGGGCTCAGAGCACAGAGACTTAAGATTTCAGACCCTATCTGCACTGTTGTTTGCAAAGCTTTGAACCAAACATTCAAACACTCCATAATGTTACTTTTTCACTTACAAAATAAAGATACCATTTGCTCTCCCTATTTAGGAAAGATATAAGGATACAAAGTAAAAAGTTACTCTAGAACCTCCTATAGGAAAAGACCATAAACACACAACTATGGAGTCTCAGTAGTTTAGTACAAAGAAACTCCAAATTATGAGTATGTTTTGTTGTAGTTATCTAGAAGGCAGCAGACAAAGGACACTAGGAAATGAAAACAGGGTTAATGATAAACAGTCTGCAAAAACTCACATTAATTTATTTTCTCTAAAATATGGAAACATGCAATTGTTTGGCTTTTCTCCAAAAGAAAAGACTTATTTTTAGATTCCTTGTAAAAGAGGATAGTTAAGATCCAAAATACAGGTCTTCCATACTCTCTCTTATGCCTGCAATAAAAATACACAAGAATACAAATCAGAATAACTAAGTAAACACAATAGATTATCCTTACCAAATCCATTATTAAAAGTGCTTCTGAAGCCACTTTCACCTGAAATGGCTCCTGAAATATAAAAAAAAACACAACAACAAAAATGGGGGAGTATAAAAATGGGGAAGCCTAAAAATTGTTCTCTCTCACTGATGTCCACCCTCTTTTCCTTTACCTATCACCTATCACAGTGGTCGGCAAACTCATTAGTCAACAGAGCGGCAAATCGCAGCTTGTGAGCCACATGTGGCTCGCGAGCCGCAGTTTGCCAACCACTGACCTATCATACCAAGGTCTCACTACCAATCAAAGCTCAGTGAGAACCAAACTTTGAAAACAATTTACCATTTAAAACCCTCTCATTTTCCATCTGAAGTACTCATCTAACCCTTAATATGCCCGGCCTTGCCCACTATTTTATATATATCTTGCACACACTGAAGAAGTATTTCATGTCTGACAGGAGGGCATTATGTATGGTTATTCAGTGATACGTAAGTAGTACCTGCTTTTCTTCACTGAAAAAATTACAAGGTATCAGCTGGAAGGGATCAAATGAGCTGAAAAAGAAGGAAAATATTTATTTCTACTATAATCTCAACAAGATTAGGAAAATAACATTTATTTACAAATCTGAAAATGTGTATCGAAAATTGAAACCTACTCTCTAAGAGAGAAAAATATTAAACAAGGAAATTTTTTTAAAATGTTCCATACAACCCTTCTGAAAGCAGCACTGCTCTTTTGGACTTGATTTTTAAAAAGGCAGGGGGCGGAGGGAATGACAGGCCTTTTGGAAGAAAGTAATTCTGTTATCTTAATTTCTTTAAATATCCAAAGAAGAGAAGAGAGCATTAAAAATGGCCAGATATGTGTCCTACACTGAAAGCAGATTTCAAAAAGTTTAGTGAAGATTTAACCAATTTCCTGCCATGAGACCTGAAAGAAATGTCAACAAAGATGGAAGTTTCTCAAAAACATTTCTGTCCGTATAATAATATGGTCAGCATAAAGTAGGGACTCAATAAATATTCGTTGAATGAATAAATGACAAACAGTTCTGCTAAAGAAATGAATGTATAAAGAAAGTTCTATAATAAACTGATATTTTAAAATGAAAAAGTGCAATAAAAAAGATGGGAAGAGGGGCACCTAAGCAAGTCCAGATATAAAGGCATATGTTAATAAATCTAAGAGAAATGTTAGAAAGGCTTTGGCCAGTGAAGAATTGAGATCTGAGAAATATATTAAGAATGAAAAGGTTTTGCCCTAGCCAGTTTGGCTTAGAGGATAGAGCATTGGCCTGCAGACTGAAGGATCCCGGGTTCGATTCCGGTCAAGGGCACATGCCTGGGTTGCGGGATCGATCCCCAGTGGGGGAATGCAGGAGGCAGCTGATCATTGGTTCTCTCTCATCATTGATGTTTCTATTCTCTCTCCTTCTCCTCCTTTCCTCTGAAATCAATAAAAATATATTTTAAAAAAAAGAATGAAAAGGTTTTCTATGTTCAGATAAATAAACAAAGAATATGTTCATGGTAACACAAATGAAAGAGTGGAACTATTTAGTTCCTATTCTATCTGAGACTATTAGCTCCAGGAGAACACATCCTATACCTTGTTTGTTGAATACTGTATTCCAAGGGCCTAGAACAGTGCCTGACATATTATAGGCATTCAAAAAACATTTATTGAAAAAGAACGATTTTCAAATTAGAAAATGCTTTATCAACATGAAAAGAAACTAAAGCCAAGATAGATGAGACAACAGCAAGAACGCATATGCATCCCAGAGCACTGAAGAACCATGATGTGAAATCACTGTCCATGTTTTTTGAGGAGCTGCAAGGAATGGGAAAATTATTGGAAGTCTTGGAATAGGCAATTATTGGTCTTGTTTCAAAACACAAAATAAGCAGACTTTAGAAACAAAGGAATCAGATGTTGAATATTAGAAAAATTCTAGAAAAGATTTTTAAATAGCTGATTAGTGAGCCTTTAGCAAGTAAAGAGGTGACTACTAAGAATAATTATGGGTTCATGAAAATAAAAGTTGTGATAAGTAGACCTAAATTTCATTTTTGATAGGAAGGATATGCTAAACTAGTAGACTCAAAATGACTCAAGCATATTTCATCTAAATGTAAGCAAAACATCTGCTATCATTACTTTTCTGCATAGATGAAGAAATATGGGTTAACTTAGTTAGGTAGTACCTAATTGATTAAACAATAATGCTGAGGTTTATGTTTATCCCAGGGAAACATTTTAATCAGTGATCAATAGTGGAAAAATCAAGCTTACTGACATGTTGATGATTCAAAACTACAGAGGCTATTATAAGAAAAACTAGTGGCCCAGTGCACAAAATTCATGCACCGGGGGTGGTGTCCCTCAGCCTGGCCTGCACCTTCTCCAATCTGGGAACCCTCAGGGGGTGTCTGACTGCCCACAGGGATCAGGCCAAAACCGGCAGTCGGACATCCCTCTCGCAATCTGGAATGGCTGGCTCCTAACCACTCACCTGCCTGCCTGCCCCTAACCACTCTGCCTGCTGGCTTGCTCGCCCCCAACTGCCCCCCCTGCTGGCCTGCTCATCCCCAACTGCCCCCCTGATGGCCTGCTTGCCCCCAACTGCCCTCCCCTCCCCGCCGGCCTGCTTGCCCCCAACTGCCCCCCCTGCCAGCCTGCTCACCCCCAACTGCCCTCCCCTCCTGGCCTGATCGCCCCTAATCACCTCTGCCTCAGCCCTGCCACCATGGCTTTGTCCAGAAGGACATCCAGGTCTCCCATCTAATTAGCATATTATCCTTTTATTAGTACAGTTGGATCTGCCCAAGTCAGTTTGGCTTAGTAGGCAGAGCATAGGCCTGTGGACAGTTTTGCTTAGTAGGTAGAGCATAGGCCTAGTTCAATTCCAGTCCAGGGCAAATACCTGGGTTGTAGGCTCCATCCTGGCCCTCATTGGGGCACCAGGACCATATGCAAGGGGCAACCAATCAATGTGTGTCTCTCACATCAATGTTTCTCTCTGTCTCTCCCCCTCCCTTCCACTCTCTCTAAAAATCAATGGAAAAACATCCTTGGGTGAGGATTAACAACAAAAAAGTAGATCTGGATTTACTAGTAAAAAGATCCTGACAAACTGGAACAATTACTTGATAATCATAATAAATAGCAGTCTCACATTTCTGGATTACTAGATGAAAAGTCCTAGCTTATGGATGACTATATTTCTTACAGTTTATCTCACATAATTTATTCCCACAACTATAACTTGATATATACTGTAGTGCAATGGTCAGGAGTATGGATGCTTAGGCCTTAATGCCTGAGTTTATATCATAGCCCCATCAGTAACAAGTATAAGCAAGTTACTCCAAACTCTTTGTGCTTCTCAGTTTCCTTAGCTATAAAATGGGAATGATAATATTAACTACTGCATAGTCAGTATGAGGATTAAATGAGTTAATGACATGAAGTGCTTAAAATATAGCTAACAGTGTTAGTTATTTTATAAATGAGGACCCAAGGCTTATAAAGGCTTTAAGTAATTTACCCAGAAACATAACAACTGGTAAGTATCAGGGCTCGTTCCTTCGAAAATGACCTAGTGGCATTCTTGGATGTTGTGGGGTTGTTTTTTTTGGTTTTTTGTTGTTGTTTTTTTGGTAATTCTCACCAGAGGATTTTTCCATTGATTTTTAGAGAGAGTGAAAGTTAGGGAGGGAGAGGAGAAATGGAGGGAGGGAGGGAGGAGAGGCCATCAATTGATTGTCTTCCACATGCATCCCAAGGACTGAGGAGTGAATCTGCAACCCAAGTATGTGGCCTTGTGTCCTTGACTAACATTTGAACCCATGACCCTTTGGTGCACAGGCCGGTGGTCTAACCAGTAATCAGTGAGCAACACTGGCCAGGGCTTGAATGTCTTGTTTTAAAAGGGATACTGACAAAGCTATAGTCCATTAAACGGGGTATCTACACAAAGTGAGGGGTCTAGAAAATCAACGCATGGAACTCACCTGGTGACCCTTAATGTTAAAGTTACAAATTTTAGATTATAAATGAACAAAAACCACATTGCTAACAATCAGCATCACCCAAAGAGAGCACCAGTCACTTCATGAGGTTACCAATTCATAATGTCTGAGTTAAATGACCATCTGTTATAAACAAGACCCCTTTTCAAGATAGTTACATTCACTGAACCTGAACAAATTTAAAACTTGTGCTCCAGGTCTCCCAAATTAATAAGCAGTGAAATAAAAAATTTCAAAATTTTTACATGTATTTTTTGACTTAATGTGAACAATATAATGCAACTATTTCAAATATTTTTTCTGTGCATTTTCTAATCATTTATGGTAAGTTAAAGAATCACATTTATATACCTTTTTGTTGGCCTTTGCACTTTTGAAGATTTAATAGGTTTGCATTTGTCCTCTTCTCTTCTTCTCGCCAACTCCTCAGCAGAGAGATGCTAAAATATAAAACACCAGTTGATCATGGATCCATTAACCATTGGGAGGTAGAATTAATAAAAATACTCCTTTAAAACCATATTTAAGGGCACGTGAGAACAAGACAAAGTTGATGGTTGTGTCTCCCTCTTGTTACTAATAAACAGAAATGCTGAATAATATGTTTTAAAAAATTGTTCCAAAATATATAGCCACACAAAACTTAACATTTACTCCTTTTCTTGACTTACTGATTTCAATTACTGGTACCCTGGGTAGAAAAACTCAAGATCACCTGAGTCTTTCCTCTTTCTTATTTCCCATTTCTAGTCAGCAAGTATTGAGTTTTCTTTCACAACTGAGAGACATCCCAGTGGTCATGATAAAGAGCAGATTCTGGAGGTAAAATGCCTGGATCTGCTGCTACTTACTAGCTGGGTGACTCCAGGCAAATTCCTAAAGCTTTCTTTGTTTTAGTTTCCTCATACAGTATTTAAAATGGGAACAATATAGTAATAATAACCATTTCATAATGTTATTGTGAAGATTAATGATTGTAAAATACTGACAACAGTGTCGATACATAGTAAATCCTATGTAAACAGAATATTTCATTCCATTTCTATTACCAACCTTACACTCTAGCCCCAATGAACTATGCACTTTTCCCCAGAACATTTCTAGTATTTTTTCCATTCCATGTCTATACCTTTATTTGTGCTGCTCCCTCAGCCTGGAGTGCCCTAACCTACATGCTACATTTTGAGATTCTCTAGCTCAGTGGTCGGCAAACTGCGGCTCACCAGCCGCAGATTGCCTCTCTGTTGACTAATGAGTTTGCCGACCACTGCCTTAGGGAAAAACACTTAAAAAACATTTTAATAATGTCTTTAACCTGAAGTCAAAACTTCTGGGTAAGGGTAATGCCTTACGCAGTGGTCGGCAAACTCATTAGTCAACAGAGCTGCAAACCGCAGCTTGCAAGCCGCATGTGGCTCGCGAGCCCGTTTGCCGACCACTGCTCTAGCTCATCTTTCATGCCACAGGTGAAACAACATCCTCTGTGAAACCTTCACCAATCATATCATTTGAGAGGACCTTATACTTCTTGGGGCCAATTTTATGGAACTAACCACAGGCTTTATCTTTTCTACTAATCTAAGTTACTTCTTTTATCTTTTCTACTAATCTAAGTTACTTTATCCTTTCTACTAATCTAAGTTATCTTTTCTACTAATCTAAGTTACTTGGGGCCAATATTATGGAACTAACCACAGGCTTTATCTTTTCTACTAATCTAAGTTATTACTACACGTGATCTTAGCCAAAAGGCCAAGAAGTGATGGAAACACATTGATTACTAATTGTTGTGCCTAGAACTGCGCTTAGTTGTAAGGTTAGGGGGAGGGAGTGGGTGAAAAAAAGACTAACATTTATCATCTTCATACACCTTATTTCATTTATTTCACTGAATTCTCACAACAATCATTTGAGGGAGGTATTATCTACTTTCACATTTTCCATTTGTATAGCGCATGAGCAGAGTGGACTTTTTGGACAACTTTGACAATCCAATGTGGAGTCACTGTCAGCCATGACAGTTAGGTCAAGTGTATGTCAAGTTTGAAGAAGGGCCTGGAATGGCCAAAACCCCAAGTCTGGACACCTGGATAAGAACTCACTGATATGAGAGGGGGACCTCCACCCCTGGTGGGTAAGAACTCAGAGCTCTGACCACTCAACACTTAAGCTTGGCTGTACCACAGGTCTCGTTCAGAGCCCTGCCAGACTTCCAATTCACCAGATGAGTGCCATCACTGTAGCCGCCTAGCTCAAAACCGACACCTGCCTCTACCTGGGGACACCACCAGAGACTAGGACTTTGAAAAGGGTGCTCACTTTGCTAGCTTCTATAGCATAACCTCCCTCTCTCTGTGTGTAAACTGCATGTGACTCTATTGGCTTATTGGGAGGGCTCCCTAATAAACCTGCCATTATGGAAAGACACAAATGTGTGTGAGCAGCTCCTTTTGGGGATGCTTCCTTGTTCATGACACCATTATACTGCACTGGCTGTTCATAAACAAATTATATATGCAGAATGCGTGTGAGTGTATACACACATTCATTGCCTATTTTCTTTTTAGGACCATAGTTTTTATTAGTAGAAATAATACTGCAATATTTGTATTATGTCTAATGCTTGGGACAATATTTTAATTGGTGTTATCAGAATGTCATTCAGCAACGTTTACTGAAATGAACTCTGCATACCAACTTCCCAGCACCCTGGAAAATATTCTTGAGCTAGAGAGCAGAATGTAGAAACAGATCATCAAAGTTCTGAAAATGAGTCCAACTCCTAGTTAACTGCACCACCAGACCCTTCTACTTTGCTGTTTATTAGTATCTTCTAAACAAAACAATTAACATGGAAATGAGACATATATATGTATATATTTTTAAAGTGTAATATTTGTGACAGTAAGATATACAAACATGTACTGACAAAACAACTTTCACTAATGACCTATTTGAAAAGGTCAAAGTTACCTCAAACGTCTGTCCTTCTAAATCTTTTGCATCACACCAGTTTCCCCATGGATCTCGGACCCTACGCCTCCTTGTGCGCTGTGATGAGGTTAAAATAAAGCAAAAGGTAACAAAATTAACTTGGAGAAATCACAGCACATTTTAATTAAAAAGACAAAAATTATTTTCCAAAAAGCAATTTCTCCATTAACATGTTGTATTTACTGGTCAGCAATGCCTGACTAAATTTCATTTTATTAATTTATGTTCAATAGTTAGCACTCTGCTCAGAAATAAAACAGTGATTATTTTCTGTGTTCTACTGGGATTTCGTCTTTAATTTTCATTTCCTTTCACCACTTGAGAGCTAAAACACTCAAACAAAAAGTATTTTTAAAACTGGCCTGGCAGGTGTGGCTCAGTTGGTTGAGTGTCATCCCATACACTGAAGAGTGCCAATTTGGTTCATGGTCAGGGCACACACCCAGGTTGTGGGTTGGGTTCGATCCTGATCTGGGTACATATGGGAGGCAACTGATCGATGTTTCTCTTTCACATAGATATTTCTCTCTCTCTCTCTCCCTTCCTCTCTCTCTAAAAGAAATCAATAAAAACATTTTAAGACTAAAAAGAACCCCCAAGAAAATTACTTCCTGTTCAATCATTTGTGGTAGAAAACTTGCAAGAACACACAGCAACAGGGAAAATATTGAAAATTAGAAGCAAAATAATTATATTTCAGCCTTAGAAAGGAAAAGATTGCTTAGTTAATACAAATGGTAAAAAATCACAAAGTTGGATAACTGCATTACCAATACCCAGTTTTGCAAACTCAATGTAAAGCCTTTAAGTGGATTAGCTTGCCAGAGGTCACTGTCTGACTAGCAACATCTCCAGCAACTATATTTGAAAACATCCTTTCTTACAGTAAATCTAGGTAGAATGGTTTCAGCCCAAATACTCTAAGACACCCACTCTAGTATTTATTCCTTTTTATCTCACCTATTACCAATTTAACCTATTTATTGGTTCACAACATGATTCTGCCTTTTAGGAGACTTGTTGGATTTATTTTTTAAATAAAATTCATGACTTTTAAACTATTGTAAAACTCACTAACCTCAAGAATTAAAAAAGTAAAGGCTAAAATATTTTCAATAACTATTCCAAAAGGCTGAATCCTAGGGTAAGAATTTTAAACAAACAAAAATAAATTAAAAAGAAAAAGAGCTTAAGTGTACAGTGTAAACAAAATGTTAGATTTAGAAATCAAACCCAGCAGTCTAAGGCCCCTTTAGCAAACCATTACACTTCTCTGTTAAAGATTGCCAGTGAAATTTGAGGATTTTTGTTTGTTTGTTTTTGCCTTATAAACCTATGTGAAATTGAATGGAAACAGAAAAGTGAATGGCAAGGTAAAATACAAGAGAAAACATGTTCTTCCACTAAATGGCCACTTGTCAAACAGTTGAAGAGTAGACATACCTTACTTAAGAGGGTACAGAGCAATTTGGAGAGATCATTTAGTGAGAGAGGTGACTGCTTACCATGGATTGCAGACGCTGGGCAAGTTGGTATGCTTCTACTGTATCTTTTCTGTCTCTGATTCGTACTTTATCAACTGGTTGTGGCCTGTTATAGACAGCCTGTTCTATTGGAATTTAGGGAAAACAAAACAACCTATTTTTTCATTTGTTAAAAAGGAAGACACATCTACACTGACTATATATTGTAAGCCAATTTCTAAGTTTCTTTATAACAGAGCTTCAATGTTTCTATCCTACGCCACAATTACATACTTTATGTGCCACTTAGTTCTCACATAAAAGTAATGCTACAGTTTATTATCAGGAAATCTCAATAAAATGTGATACATAAGAAACGGGTAATTTGGGTTTTTTTTAAGTCCACTTTGCTAACTTTGGAAGTCTAATCCAGAAAATATGATTGCATTTTTCTTTTAGTGGCTGAGGAAGCTATGACTCCTTAGTTTTCCTGAAAAGCCAGTCCTAATATACAGTGCGTTGGGCAAACAAAGACCTCAGGGCAAACTGTAAATTCTATCTACCTCTATATAAAATGAAACCATCTCTGACAGGAAGTTTTCTGGTTGGTTAACTTTTCAAAGACAGACTACAGAACACTCTTCTCAAACCATGGGTTGCAAGGTTCTAATTACTTTATCACTTTGCAACTATGGTATTATCTTTCTTCAAAAAGTTTATGTCATGTTAATAAAGGGGTAAAACACATTTAAAAATATACATATTCATCAACTCTTATATTTGAGAAAAAGTAGGATGAAAAAACTTTCTTCCATGAAAAATATTTTGGCACTTTTATTACACTTAAGTGTAGAGGCTCATAAATTATTTTTTTTTATTTAAATACTGCTAGACAGTATTTCTGGTATGAATACAATATTTGCAAATTAAATGGTTTATTATTAGACTTTTCATAAAATAATTTTACTTTTGCTTGACAAAGAACTGCATTTTTAAATTATTTGTACTACTTAGACTGCATATATTTCCTTCAAAAATTATACCACCAATTTTCACTGTAGGTCAAAGGGAAATATAGTTTAATCACCAGAAATCTGTTTTACAGAAAAATCCCAATACAATTATTCCAAAATGTTATAGAATCTCTCTAAATCCACCTGAATTCTAACCATCAAAGAAATTAATGGGTGCCATAAGATAAAAATGTCAAGTAAAACATGTTGTTGTGTTTTTATGTTTACCACATCCAAAATTGATTGCTCCTATCAATTCGAGGTATGTATGAATCCGTCCAATACAATTAACATCCCCACAGTTCTTCAGGCCAGGACGTACTGAGGTCTTATTTAAGTATTTCGGTTTGCATATCTCCCTAATTAAGAGATGGAAGTACAATTATTTTGGATAAATAAAAACATGAAAAAAGATTTCTGGGAAAAACTTTTAATATTTGAAATATCTTAAAAATTTACCCCCTCTCAGTATGTAAATGTGTAGTAAATACAATACAAATACATAATACCCAAGTGTACTTTTTTTCTGAAATAAATGATACAATAGCTTACTAGTGTGAATTTTATAAATATTACTTCTTTCCCAATATTAAATTCAATAGATGCCAGTTATCCTAGGACTTTTAAATTAGAAGCTTATTTATCTATAGAACCAAATTTAAGTCTGAATCCTTAACTAAAAAGGGCACTTTGATAATATCTTGAAAGTATGTGGTATATTAGGCTTTTTGAATTTTTAGTATATCACTAGGTTCATCTACTTTTATTTTGTTGAGCAGTATCTTTTCATTATAAATACTTAAAAATTTTGTTTTTAATCATTATGCCAATAATTAGAAAGTGCTTACTCTCGGTGGAAAACAGACATTAAAGGGGATCCCAAAGGAATCAAGAAATGCCCAAAGATTATGAAAGGTTTATATAATAAAACATATATTTACTGAATATGTTTAATGTACCATGCTAGATGGTACAATATAAAGTGTAAGAGTAATAGAAAACTTAATACTAGCAGCAAATAATTACTAAGTTCTTATGCCAGATGCTGTACCTTAATCCTCACCAACAACTCTACAAGATATAGATTTTATTATTCTCATTTTAGAGATGAGAAACAAAAAGGCCAGAGAAATTAAAGCACTTACTTTAAGTGACAGGATGCAAACAGACATTACAAACCAAGTATTCAGATAAATCATATAACATAGGTATTTCTTACTCAATCTTTATTTTATCCTACAAATATTTATTTTATTTTGTATCCTCTGAATCAGGCATTGTTCTGGGCACTAAGGCTACAGAGATGAATAATATCAACTTCCTGACCTTACTTTAACACTTCCTGACAACACTTTAACTAGCTTCATGAACTACTTTAATGGGGAGACAAATAAATTAATGAATAATATCTATTGTACTGTCAGGTGGCAATGAGTGAAAAAAGGATACAGTGAGACAAATAGGCATAGACTATTTTAGATGGGGTATTTGGGGAAGGCCTCTCTAAGCAAAAACCATATTTGAAATCATAAATCCTATAAAACTTCAGGGATGGTAAAAAGTAATTTGTGATGTAGGAGGGTTTCAAAGTTCCATTGAAAAGCTGAGATTTCGAATGTTTTAGAAGAAAACAAACTGCACAAAAGAAGGCAAGAAAGCAGAAATGAGCATGGTATAACTGGCTACCAAAAAAATGAAGTCTAAAAACTGAATTGATGTCATTAACGATTATCGAAATCACAGGCTTTAAGCAGAATTTAGTAATCTAGTACAGTACTGAACAAATGATAAAGCCTCTCAAAATATCTGACATGTACACATAAGGAACTGTTTGACATTGAAATGGGGACTCAGAACTGTTGGACATTGAAATTGGGACTCAAACATTTTTTGTTTGTTATTATATGTTTATTTCTAGTCTGCAGAGGCAAGATTTTTTAAAGAAAAAAATGGGGGGGAAAATAGATACAGAGACAAAGAAACATTGAACAGACTGTCAAACTACAGCGGGAAGGCAGGGGAGGTTGGGGGGGGTGGGGGGGACTGTAAGAGATCAACCGAAGGACTTGTACGCATGCATTATAAGCATAACCAATGGATATAAGACACGGGGGTGGGGGGGGAGGGGCAGGTGAAGGCATGTACTGGGGGGTAGGAGAGGCCGGAGGAGGTCAATGGGGGAAAAAAAGGAGACATATGTACTACTATTTGTAATACTTCAAACAATAAAAAATAAATAAAATAAAAATAATAAAATATCTGTTCATGATATAATGATGAATCATTCATTCAATCTTTTCTTCCTAACAAATAAAGAGACTTCCGTATTCCAAGCATTGTTCTAAACATTAGGGATTTAACAATGAACAAATAGATTTTTTTTTTTAAATCTGTACTAGTGTGGGGTCTACATTATCACTAGGAGGGGGGAGTAAGAGGGGAGGGGAGAGACAATAAATAAAAAACATAGTATTTTCAGTGGTAATAAATTCTGTGAAGAAAAATTAAAAACAGGGTAAGAGAATGAGAGGAAGGAGATATGTATGTGAGCTATTTTAGATAGGGTGGTTAGAGAAGGCCTTTAATTTCCCTTGGGCAGACCTAAATGAGATAAGGAAGCAAGATTCAGCAAGATCTGGAGGGGAAAGCATCCAAGGCAGAATGAAAAGTCTAGGTCAAGGCCCTGAGGTGGAAGTGTGAAAATAATGAGTCAAGACTACATACAGATCCTGGATATCATCTTCACTTATAGTAACCTGTAACAAGTTCCTTTTACTCTCTGAAACTCATTGTTCTCATCTGTAAAATGAGGACAGGTTGTCAAGAGGATTGGAGATGATTTAAATACAATGCATGGCATTGATAGGCATTCAATAATGGCATTGGTTACTATTTTTATAAATTCCCCTAAGCAGGGAGTTGACTGCATGTGCTTTTACGAAAAGGATCTTTTAGCTACAAACAAATCACGCAGGCCTCTTTTTATTTTTAAAACATTAATTTTTCCATTTTTTTTAAATACCACATCCAGTCCCTAACCACTCTCTCTTCTATTTCTGAAGAAAACATCTGAGTTCCTATTCAAAACATTTCTCTTTACTTTCTTCTACTAAAACAGCAACACTTTAACTAGCTTCATGAACTAAGGCAAATGACATTAGGAAACTACTGCTATATAATTTATACTGTCTCTATAAATTATTCTGCCTCATAGAATCCAAAATTCAAAGTAACAAAATTTGATTAAAGTAACAGTAAATACTCCCTGATGATTCATATAGACATTTTTGAGTTTTTTTAAAGTCATTCAATTTTGGCCATTCATCCTATTTCCAAAATCAAAATTAGATATCAATTTATCTTTTTTAATAGTGTGAATTAGGCAACATGGAATAATGGAAAGAGTAATTTATAGTGTCAGGACTTGCACTGAAGTCTGTCTGTGACTGGTTGTAAACCTCTCCTGACCTCAGAACTGTTTTATCAAATACTAGTAGAGAAAATACCAGCTGCCTATTTTACAGGATTGTTGTAAGGAATCAGATGACACAGAAAAGCTTTCTGTAAACTGTAAAGCACTCTGCCAGTGTCAGTTGTTCTTTATACATATTCTTTACTTTGATTCCACCCTTACCCAAACTTGTATTTTTAACAATCTCAACTGCCTGCAAGAACAAGAACAAAAATCTTTCTTAAGAATATAGTTATCCTTAAAAGCCCAATCACTCAATATTGTACAGCAAAATGGTTACTGATTTAATAACCTTGTTTTCCTTTGGTACTCTTCCTAGATTGTAGCAGAAGCCCTCTACAAAGATGGCCCTATACAATCCTGAAGCAATAATAATTATGAATGTTTAATGATGTCTTAAGCTATTATGAAAAATTCAAATTACTTTCAGAGCATTTAGGCTAATAAGGTGGGAAGGTTTTTGGTTTGTTCCCCAAGCCCCACTAAATAATTTAAGTAAAAGGTACTGACACTTTAGAGGGTAAACTGCATAAATCAAAAATTCCTGTTTCCTGATGAAGTTGGATGAAGCAATGAACAATCTGCGACAGGTTCAAAGTTGAAAGCACTTAAGGCAGCTATTTAGAATGACATTATCCTGTCATGGAAATTTTCTTTGTATTTCAAAGTACAGGATAAACTGGGACAGGTGTTATGTTATCCGCTTTTCCAAAACAGTACTGCTTTCTATATCTTCCTAACAATGCCCTAAGAAAGTACTTCTTAAGGCAATCATCTACCCTTTTTCCAGATCCAAACACGCTAATGAACAGAGATGGATTAAGATAGCTATAGATAACAATGTTTACCAAAGCTTTCCCCAAAAAGTTCACTACAAGGAAGTTTAAGTCTTGCCTATTGAAATATATTATGTTAAAGTTCTCTGGATCATTAGCATTATAAAATACTAACTTCTGCATTAGCCTAATTAAAATACTATAGAATATCCTAAGTTTTAAAACAGTATCTATAATTCTTCCTTACCACTGATCCAAAATGTAATTCCTAATTTTCAAATAGCGTTCTGGTGTTTTAGCTTGGCGCCCCTCAAAAAACTCAGGAATTGCTTGTTTTTCTTCTTCTTGAATAATATGTCTGTCTATTTCTACTTCTTGCTCTGGTGGTTTAAGCTCTTCTTCCTCATGATGCTCCTCCTCCATTTGGCAAGAATGAAAAAGCATTTCATGATCACTCAAATCTTTCTGAACTTCACAAGGCTCTGGAGAAGGCAACAGCCTGGTATCATCTACTATTCCATTTCCATTATGCTTATCACAGTTTTTCATCAGTTTATTACATTTCTGATCATTTAATTCAAATGATTTTTTATCACTGGTGCTCTGTTTTTCAGTCCAAAATTTAATTCCTGAGCTTGAAAGTGTTTCCATCTCAACATGCTTTGGATTCTGAAGATATTCCTTGGAAGATTTAGAAATGGGATCTTCCTGGCTGTCAGAGGTAATACATTCTACTTGGTAGGTTTCATTACTTTTACTATTAGGGATAGCTAATAAAATATCACTGCTAGGATTCTCCTGAGGTACCTGAGAAGTCAACTCATCTGCCTCATCTGTGATGTCTACTTCTTCATCATCAGATAACTTTTCAATTTTTACAGCATTCAAGTTGGGATCAGCACGTCCCCTTAAACTTGATGGGGTCCATGACTTTGTGCTTTCATCTTCACTTTTAATATGAAAATCACTGCTGTTCTTCTGATTTGGTGTTTCCTTCTCGGGACCATCTAATTTTACCTTATTAAAAATCAAGATAAAACCCCAATATTACAATTTGAAAACTTAATAACTGGCACAAAAAGCAGGATAAATACAATGTTATTAAACTAAGTACATCACTGGTGTATTGTACCTGTATGGTTCTTTACTTTAAAGTGTTTATTACATTTTAAATGAGCAATTAATATCTTATTCTTCTATTTAACTGTATGAAATTAAGTAGAATAATATAATACCTATTCAATAGGAACAATCGTAACACTGAAGATATGCTTTGAGATTTTGAAGATAAATATCTGTAGAGTACTTCATGGGTATAAAATATTTCCACTATATAAACTTTGAACATTAAGACTTTAATACCTGAATTAAAAACTACTTTTTCTTACTAATTTTATTTAAAATATTATCATCAATTAGTATAGTTATATTCTGCGTACCTTATTTTTAAAGTACTGTCTGGCATAGCTCTTCACTTGTAAAATAGTTCGACTCCCAATTAGCTTTGCAATTTTGGTCCACCTGCGGCCATATTTAGCCTATAGTATCAAAATGAAAAAGAAATTGCTTCTGTTAAACTGACTTGTTAATATTCTAAGCAAATGCCACACTAAAAAAAGCAAACTAAAAGAAAAACCCATCTTTATTTATTTTCTAAAGCACACAATGAAGCTTCATATATAGTTAAGACTTAAAATCAAGGCCCAAATTCTTCTTTTAGAATCTGGACTTAATGACAACTGACCGAAATAGTTTAGAAATTAGTTTTCTTTTCATAGCTATCTAAATAAAGATACATCACTTTTATGTATTCCTAACCATATGTATTCATATTGCACATTATGATGTTCCAAATCTTAAAATAACTTAAAAAAAAAGTATCTGAAATGGAGGCAGGTTGCATCCATCATTTATACAAGCAACTGAGTATGCTCTGACACTAATTTAAAAATAACCTCTTGCCCAGATTCCATCTGTTATAATATCCATTATACTCCACACAGACATCACGGTGAACTGACTTACAAGAATCACAAATGAAGAGAGCTGCAACCAAAGCCTCCCTACACCCATCTACTGTCGAAGGTTGTCCACTTGCTAACACTAAGCTGTGGTGAGAAAAACTAAGAACTCGAGGGAGTTCTGGTGTGTTCTGAAGTACAGAAAGGAATAAATATAATTTTAAAGCTAAATGGGATTTTTAGATCTCAAGTCTATCATTTGATACATACATAAACCTCCTTTATAATATCTCTACAAGATATTCTCTACTTCCCAAAGTAGCTCAACAATTGTAATATTTTAGAATTCTTAAAGCTATGAAAAACAAACCAACAACAAAAAAAACCCAGCCACAACTCAGGGGAGTTGACCTCAGGGCAGGCTTCAGGCCAGGCAGTCATGACTTATGGTAGCAGGTCATCTTCAAAGATCCAACCCAAATGATAAACCTTAATTTATACAATTACTTGTGGTATTCATGAGAAAATCTGATATGTGGCTAATTTCTTAAAACTGAAAGTATTTTAGGATAAATTACTAGTGTGTATAAATTATCTATATTGCTCTTAAATAATACCTAACAAAGATCAACTTACTGCAGAATTCATAATCTTACTGTGGAATGAAGTCAAGCAGGTAACCTGGCAGCAAGGAGCACTTTGGAGATAGGAAAGATCTGGTTAAGTGTGACCAGTAGGGACTGTAAGGGCTTGGGCACAATGAAGCTTACAGAGGGGACACTAACAACAGGAACAAAGAAAACATTCATTAATTTTAAAATAGAGCAAAGGGAGAGCTCTATGCCCAAGAAAAGGAAGGAAAAAATCTTCCTTTATCATTCAGTGCCACAAAATTCCCTGCTCTCAAACCTGAGAAAATTCAGTCCATAAGCAAACTACATCAAAAGGTTAAAATACAGGGAGAAACCAAGATGGCGGCATAGGTAAGCACCTAAACTGCTGCCTGGCACAACAATTTCAAAACTACAACTAAAAGACAGAACGGACACTATCCAGAACCACAGGAAAGCTGGCTGAGTGGAAATTCTACAACTAGAAGGAAAGAGAAAAGCTCACGGAGAATTGGAGGAATGGCAAAGGGTTGAGGTACAGCAAAGGGTCTTGGTACGCACAGAGAGGAAGGGTGGCTGAGAGTCTGGCTGACTTTTTCTGATGGGAGGGGGAAGGAAGCCCCCAACTGCACTAAACCCCAATTCCAACTGCACTGAACACCAGTTCCGGGCGAAACCCCGTGGACCCAGGCTCATACAGGGGGAGTCTGGACTGTCAGGTAGAGAGAAAGGCACGCAGAGACTTGGAGACCCGGGGGAGCCCCGGCGGGCAGGGGTCTGGAGGAACACACACAAGTGTGCACAAAGACTGGGGAAGTTGTCACAGGCTTTCCCTAGCAGAAGGGAGCCAGAAACTCCTGACTGCACTGAGCCCCAGTTCTGACTGCACTGAACCCCAGTTCCAGGCAAGCCCCTGGGGACCCATGCTCTTGCGGGGGGAATATGGACTCTCAGGCGGAGGCTTGGGAGCCAGGGAAGGCAGATGTCTGGAGGCGCGCTCGCGCAAGGGCAGGGCTGACGGGAAGCCAAGACTGTCTGCTCCGCCCTGAGACTCCACCCCATCCAAGCTGAGCACAGAGGCTTTTGCAATTTGGCAAGTCCAATCCTATAAGGCTGTCTCCAGCACAGAACTTCTCCCAGCGTAGACCCAGCTGATCCTCAGAGCCAACTGGCCTGGAGGTCAATTCCTCGCAGTGATACCAACAACAATCAAGACTTAACTACAACAATGCTGTACACACAGTTCACAAAGGGATGCACCAAGAGTGTCCACTGGGGAGGCCGACCCACTGGGCCATATAGGAAACCTAGCACACAAAGCTACCCTACCAACTCAGGGAAGCAGTGAAAATGCAGCGACAAAGAAACAGATCACAAACGAAAGAAATGGAGGAAAACAAACGACTGGATATAGAATTCAAAACCACAGTTATAAGGCTTTTCAAGAATATCCTAGAAAAGGCCGATAAATATAACGAGACCCTCGAAGATATGAAAAAGGACCAACTAGAAATTAAACATACACTGACTGAAATAAAAAATATATAGAGACCCAACAACAGACTAGAGGAACGCAAGAATCAAGTCAAAGATTTGAAATACAAAGAAGCAAAAAACACTCAACCGAAAAAGCAAAAAGAAAAAAAAATCCAAAAAGTTGAAAATAGTGTTAGAAGCATCTGGGACAACTTGAAGCGTACCAACATCAGAATTATGGGGGTGCCAGAAGAAGAGAGAGAGCAAGATACTAAAAACCTATTTGAAGAAATAATGACTGAAAACTTCCCCCACCTGGAAAAAGAAATAGACTTACAAGTACAGGAAGCACACAGAACCCCAAACAAAAGGAATCCAAAGGGGACCACACCAAGACACATCAGAATTAAAATGCCCAAGAGCAAAAGACAAAGAGAGAATATTAAAAGCAGCAAGAGAAAAACAGTTAATTACCTACAAGGGAGCACCCATACGATTGTCAGCTGATTTCTCAACAGAAACTATGCAGGCCAGACGGGAGTGGCAAGAAATATTCAAAGTGATGAATAGCAAGAACCTACAACCAAGATTACTCTACCCAGCAAAGCTATCATTCAGAATTGAAGGGCAGATAAAGACCTTCACAGATAAGAAAAAGCTAAAGGAGTTCATCACCACCAAACCAGTATTATATGAAATGCTGAAAGGTATTAAGAAGAGGAAGGAGAAAAAAGTAAAGATAAAAATTATGAACAACAAATACATATCTATCAGCAAGTGAACCTAAAAATCAAGTGAATTAAAAACCTGAGGAACAGAATAATCTGGTGAATATAATAGAATCAGGGCATAGAAAGGGAGTGGACTGATAATTCTCAGGGGGAAAGTGATATTGGGGGGCGGGGGGGTGCAGGAAGAGAATGGACAAAAATCATACACCTATGGATAAGGACAGTGGGGGGGAGGTAAGGGCAGAAGGTGGGGTGGGAACTGGGTGGAGGGGAGCTATGGGGGGAAAAAGGAGAAACAATTTCAATAATCTGAATAAAGATTTATTTTTAAGAAAAAGGTTAAAATACAACCAATAGTTCCATTTATTTTTGTGGGAAACCATTCTAAGTTTAAAATATCTGTTTATGTATATAAACAGATATCTACATCCTATATAATAAAAGCCTACTATGCTAAGTGTCCAGTCTTCCAATTGGCCATTCAACCAATCAAAGTATAATATGCTAATGATATGCTAAGGCTACTCAATTGCTCGCTATGACATGCATTGACCACCAGGGGGCAGATGCTCCGACCAGTAGGTTAGCTTGCTGCTGGGGTCCGGATGATCAGGGACTGAGTGAGACGGGCCAGACATGCCCTGGAGCCCTACCGCAGTCCCTCTCCAGCTGGCCCACCTCTCACTTCCCTCCCTAGCCCTGATCGTCCACTAGTTGGGTCCCTCGGCCTGGCCTGTGCCCTCTCGCAATCTGGGACCCCTCGGGGGATGTTGGAGAGCCGGTTTCAGTGGAACGACCAGTCGCTATGATGCCGGTTTCAGTGGAACGACCAGTCACTGACCACCAGGGGGCAGATGCTCAACACAGGAGCTGCCTCCTGGTGATCAGTGCACTCCCACAGGGAGAGCGCCATTTAGCCAGAAGCTGGGCTCATGGCTGGTGAGCACAGCGGTGGTGGTGGGAGCCTCTACCGCCTCTGCGGAAGCGCTAAGGACGTCTGACTGACAGCTGGGGAGCGGGCCCAAGCCATCAGTTGAACATCCCCCGAGGGCTCCTGGACTGTGAGAGGGCACAGGTGGGCTGAGGAACCCCTCTGAATGCACGAATTTCATGCACTGGGCCTCTAGTATGTATATAAATAAATACACATTTGTTTATACAGGGATAAATATCTCTGGAAGGATCCACAAAAAACAAATTAAAATGATTATCTCAGGCATAGAGAACTGAAGGCTGAGACAAGAGTTAAGACTTTACACCTTATAAACTTTAGGCACCTTTTGAATTTTGAACCATGAAGATGTAGCTCCTATAACTACTACCAATGTCAACAGTAATAACCTAAAAATTCACAACCCACTTGCATTGGTGTGTGTGTGTGTGTGTACAGTCTTCAGTAAGGGACAATTTAAATAAATGGCTAGTTAGAGTTAGATTATGTAAATGATAATCATGCAACAGACTAAAATACAAAAATATAAAACATAATAGCACAGGATAAAAACCTCAGGAAGAGATAAAAAACTCAAGGATAGTTTAGGTATTTATATAAAAACATCACAGAATATATGACCGTCATAGTAATGACTATAAAAATACAAGCACATTTTATTTCCCACCATCTGTAGAAACATTATCAATAATATTTCAATTAGCATTCCTGAATCCTACATAATTATATAAATATCCTATAAATCTAATGTAAATATATAACTTCAAAATTAATTTAGTGTAACATTGGGTAATATGTACCTTAAAGGAAATGATATAACCTATTCCCCATAGTTAAAAAACTTACCTGAATATTTTATTAAAAGTGTCTTCATATTAAGAAGTATTTTTGGAATTAGAAATTGGCATGCATATTTTTCCATTATATAACTTGTAGACATTTATATAGGTCTCAGTGAAATTTTCACGCAAAAAAAAACAAACACATTTTTTGTCTTCAATTACATCTGCTAAAATATTTAGATTATATGCATAATGCCAAATATCTGAATAAAAAATAACTTAATCCAACACAGACAGTTCCATATACACAGATAATTAAATAATTTTCCCTTTTAAACCAGGTAGTTTAAAGAAATAGCTCAATTTGGGGGTTTTACTAGTATAAAAATAGGGTAAAAACTATCCAAAATTTAATCCAAATCTATTTTAACATTTTATTGAGTTAAATTCTCTTGTACTGTACTACATACATCATCACTCTATCTACAGAAAAACTATAGATATAATCACATTAATTAAAAAGAAATTTCTGGTCTCTACAAATTAATTTAACCTTATAATTCTATCAATATTTGCTTATAGAATTATTTTACTATAAGTCAAAAATTGCTCTATTTACCAGCCCTTGTTCAAACAGCTCTTTTTCTTCTATCGTCCACTTTACTGAGAAACTGGCTGGTTTTGTAGGAGATTGTACCCTGAGGGGGGAAAAAAGGAATTGCAAAAAAAAAATCTGAAATGGAACATTCCATATTTATGCAGCTAAAGATTATAGATAGCCATTAAATAAATTCAATATTCTGAGTCTAAGAACTTAAAAAAAGGAAAAGAAGAAGAAGAAGGCTGCATTCTCTTCGTGAGGGGGCAGATTTCCCCTGTCTCATATAATTCTCTAGCTCAGGATGACAGGAGCCCCAAAAGACATAATCCTTGGGTCTGAGTGAAGATAACACTAAAAGACATCAAAGGAAGTCAGCGTGAAAACAAACAAATAGGGTTCTTTATGCTGGACATAAAACAGCAGACATTAAAACATTTCCAAATCCTGAAAGGCACGTAAAAGTTTAAACTGACTCTAGAAATATTATCTCTGATTCTTCCATGTAAATCCATGTAAATAGCAAGCCAGAAAAGTAATAAAAAAAAACAAACTATGGCATTATGTTTATTGCTTTTGAAACTGCAGTCTCTTAAGAAATTAAAAGAGTGATGAGGCTCACTAATTTAATTCAAGCACACCATTAATCTTTTCATTAACTTCATTTTTTATTGTTGTTTGTTCAGCAAAATGCAAAAGCCAAAGTCTGTTCGGTGCTCAAACTCTTGGCAACTGCAAATCTGTAAGCCTTACTCTTTAAGGGACCATAAACATGCAAATTTATAAACACTAAATAAAATAGTTAATAGTTTCTTTAATTTTTTTGAAAGCTACAAATTCAATTTAAATTTTTGTTTGAAGTGATTGAAAGTTAACTGATAGGGCAATAGAAATCATGTCAATTCCTAACATTAAATAGCAGATTTTAAAAGTTTCCCCACAAATCCCTAAGAAACCATCTTTTTCATAATCTGATGAAACCAAAAGAGAAATTTTGAAAAATAGCTGCATAAAATTACCTTGGGGCATTCCAATGTATACAAGAAATTTTGATTTTATATTTTTGTATAACTCAAGATCAAGAAAGCTTTTCCACAAGCCAACTATAATTTTTATTTAATTTTCCCATAACTTTTAACTAACAAAAAAGGTTTTAAAGTTTTAAACATAAGTACATACATGATTTTTGCTGTTTTCTGCAGACTGCACCACCACATGAAAAAAGAAAATAAGGAAATGTGTCAAGTTTGTAAAAGTACTGTCCATATTTTTAAAAGTATGATAAATTAATTTTTACCTCTTCATGTATTTTTTATCATCTTCCTTTTGATCAAGCCAGAATTTTTCTGGAAGCGATTTTTTAGATAAATAATACCTGTGTAGTTATTAAGGAAACTTTAAAAAAACAATAGCCATAACTTTTACATGACTCATACAAAGTAGGCATTTATATTATACTAGTGACCCGGTAGATGAAATTCATGCAAGTTAAAAGGGAATTAATTAAGAGGAAATCCTATCTAATAAAGAGGGAATATGCTAATTGACTGCCACACCCTCAAAGATGGTGGCACCCACAAGATGGCAGCGCCTGGTCCCCTCAGCCCCACTGGGGCAGCACGCCTGTGGCACGGCTGGGCCCACCCCCAGCCGCTCCACGCACCTGCCTCCAGAGTCTCCCAGTCCCCTCAGCCGCCCAGGGCCGGCCCGAGGCACAGGCAAGCCTTGGATGGCCCCCAGGGCTGCCCAAGGCACAGGTAACCAGGGCCAAGCTGAGGCTTGCGCTGCCAGCAGTGGCAGTAGTAGAGGTGTGATGGGGATGTTGCCTTCCCCAGATCGCCAGGTTGCCTCCCACCCTAGGCTCCCAGACTATGAGAGGGGACAGGCCAGGCTGAGGAACCCTCACTCCAGTGCGTGAATTCTCATGCACCAGGCCTCTAGTATTTTAATATTGCTATTTGCCCTTTCTCTATAATAGAAGTGTCAGAGATGAAAGAAAATAATAAAATGTACATGAAAATCTTCCTCCCGTCAGAGTCTGGGGCACACCATGGGGCCGGCTGTGGGGAGGAGCTATGCGAGTGGGCCAGCTGGCCCCGCCCCCGATTGGTGGGGGGGGCAATCAGGGGCAGAGCTGGCTGGGGGGAGGAGCCAAAGGCCGATCGGAATGGTAGGGGCTGATCAGGGTTGGGGCCAGCCATGGTGAGGGGCTGTGGGCAGTGAGCCAGCCGGCCGGCCCCGCCCCCAAATAGGGTCCGGGTGGCCGATAGGGAGCCAGCGGCCTGGGGCCATGGGTGGTTGGCCGGCCAGCCTTGCCCCTGATCAGGGTAGGGGGGGCTGATCTGGGGTGGGGCTGGGTGGGGGAGAGGCTGCAGGTGGTTGGCTGGCCGGCCACACACACACACACACAAACACACACACCCCAATCCAGCCAGTTCGCTGGCCGCAGTGGGTGTCATAGCTACAGGTTGTTCCGTCATTACAGTGTTTTGGTTGGTGGCTTTTTATATATATAGATACTCATGAAAGTAACACTCAAATCCTAAATAAACCAATTCCTTTCAAAGCCCTTTTCAGGTCTGTACAAATTTTTGATAAAATTATTTATACCTCACAGAGTTGTTACATGGATTAAATATTACATGTAAAATCTCACAAAATGATACCTGCATAAAATGTTATATAAATGCTAGTTTCTCTTATCTTCCCTTTTAGAAGTGGCTAAGAGAAGAAACATCCTCAATGTTTATTTCTTTTTTCCTAAACCATATGGAGAATGTAATGGATGAATTTGATTGGTCATCCAGGGTAATTTAGGACAACCAATTGTCTTCATATTTCTCAAGGTAACAGAGAAAAGCTCAGGGTTGTCCTCTACCTTAATAAACTAACAAACACTTAGGTCAAATCTACCAGAAAGCCTCCCTCTCAAACATCTTAAAACTGACCTTTACAATAACTTAATCAGAAATATTCTTCACTAACAATTATTGCCTATATATTGTGGATGTCAGGCACTATGCTAGGTACTAGGTACTGAAGACAAAGATATAATAAAATATTATCTCTGTCCTCCAAGAGCTGACATAGCTTTTACTCTCATTATTTGTGTTTTCCATGTCTGGAAGTGAACCAGTAACTACTTAAGTATTCATTAATTTAAAATTGCACTGTTCAATACATTGGCCAATAGCCACATGTGTAACTACTAAATACTTGAAATGTGGCTAGCACAAACTGAGGTGCATTGTAAGTATAAAATACACACTGAATTTCAAAGAGTATGAATCAAATGTGAAAGACTCAATAATGTTTTATATTAAATGTTGAAATAACATTTTAAATATACTGGGTTAAATAAATTATTAAAATTAATTTCACCTGTTTTAAAGGAGGCTACTAGAAATGTTAAATAAACCACTACTTACTAAGCTATTATTAATACCCTTTATAAATCATAAAATCAGAAATCATTTTGTTCAATCCTCACATTTTACATATAAGAAAATTTAGTCCAAAAGAATTAAGTTGCCAACATCAGATACAGATTCAAGAAACAAGGACAAGAAGCCAGTGCCCAACCATGGATAAGGATGCACAACTTCTTCGGGGGGGATCTTTATCCTTTTGTTTTTATTTTGTGCTTTTTACTTAGATTCCTCTCACATAACACCTGTAAATTGGTAGAGTAAGAAGTGAGAACTTTTACATATTCTAATTCTGAATCCTTGGACAAATCACCATCTCTGGATTTCAGCTTATATAACTGAAGATGGAGGATTTGGACTAAATGGTCTTGGACTACAGGTTCTAGCTAACTTAAAACATTTTATAATTTCAAATCAATATTCAGACAGTATTAAGAGTTGGTTGACAACAGAAACTCAAAAATGTTGAATCATACCTCAGACTTAGCAATAAAACAGAAACCAAAGTAATAAAATGCAGCTTTTTGCATAGGTAGGTAATATATTATATTGTAGCAATCTGGGCCAAATTAACAGTAGTCTCTTTTGTTATTTTTGCATTTAGAGGTATTTAACCCTGAAATTTTCTTTCCTCACAATCATTAAAGGATACTCTTCTTCCAACAACATTTTCTCAATGACAGCTCTGTTCTCTTCACTGATGGTGCTATCCAGAGTCCAAGGCTATTAGAGAAGAAAATATTTTCTTTTTATTTACTACTTTTTGAAGTTATCTTCCATATTTTGTTAAATGAAAATACACAATGATATGATTAACAATTTTAGCTGTCATTTAATGGGCACATGGACATAGCTTTGATTCCCACGACAACTCTATGAAATAGGCATTATTACTTTACAGAGACATCTCTAGCACTGCTAACATTTCAAGTGAGAGAGCAGAGACTTGACACACAGTCTGTTAGAATCCAAGGCTCAAGCTCCTTGGAGTGATAAAGTAATAATGGCTCTCTATAATAATAAAAGCATAATATGCTAATTAGACCATGTCCTTCCGGACGACTTTCTGGACGAAGCTGGGGCTATGAGGGAAGCCCGGGTCCTGGGTGCCTGCTGGTGGCCAGAGGGAAGCCCGGGTCCTGGGTGCCAGAGGGAAGCCGGTGCCAGCAGCCAGGGGAAGGAAGGTCTACTCTTGCACGACTTTCGTGCATCGGGCCTCTAGTCATGTATAAGGGACTATTAGTTAGCAGCATTTTGCTAGATACTAAACCTATTTTCAACTCACAATTCTTTTTTCCCTTAAGCTGCAGTATCTCCTTGAATGATCAATTTCATTTTCAACTCTCAAAACTTAAAAAATTTCAGCTAAGGTCTCCTCTCCAAGACCTGTTATTTCCAACTGCCCTCTCAAAACTTCCACTTGGGTATCTAGTAGGCTTCTTAAATTTAACATTTAAATCGTAACTCACCATCACATACCTTCCTTCACCTGCCTCTTCCCCGGCCTTCCCAACTTTATAGATGGCACTACTAGTCTCCAAGTTATTCCAGCTAGAAACCCAAGAATCACCCTGGATTCTTTCCTTTTCCTTCAATCCTATGTCCAGTCTTCCAAGGAGCTCAACCTCCAAAATATAATTCAATCTCTCTACTTCTATTGATTCTTCCACCACCTCAAGCCAAGCTACCACCAAATACTGCTTACTCAAATGTTTCTTAACTAGTCTCTTGATTCCTACAAATATGACAGAGCTTTCATCTGCCTTCCCAACCTTGTCACAGCTATCATCCCCCTTCCCTTACCATATTCTAGAACTGGCTTACAACCAAGCCTTTGTGATACTATTCTTTCTGCCTAATGTTTTCCTCAACTCATCACATATATACTTCCCTCTTTTTATTACATTTCAACTTAAAAGTCACCTCCTCAGCCCTAGCTGGTTTGGCTCAGTGGATAGAGTGCCGACCTGAGGACTAAAAGGTCCCAGGTTCGATTCCGGTCAAGGGCACATGCCTGGGTTGTGGGCTCGATCACCAATGGAGGGCATGCAGGAGGCAGCCAATCAATGATTCTCTCCCCTCACTGATGTTTCTATCTCTCTCTCTCCCTCTCCCTCTCCATTCTTCTCTGAAATCAATAAAAATATATTTTAAAAAAAAGTCACCTCCTCAGTTTCCCATACTGACAACTTTATCTAAAGTAGGTTCCCCATCCTGTCACCCTTAGTCTGTATCTAATGTCCTTCATGATTTATAATTAGTCTATTTGTTTAATATCTGACTCTTTAGACTATAAGCTCCTTGAGAGCAGATGTCTGTCTTAATTATAGTTGAACCCCCAAATCTGGTCTAATGTCTGGCACATAGTACATACTCAGTAAATAACTGTTAAATGAGGAAATGAACGCTGCAATGATCCCCAGTTTTCAGATGAAACTGAGGTTCACAAATCTGGTAAGTGGTAAAGCAAGGACTTGTATTCAAATCCAGCTGGATCCAACAGTTGTTTCCCATTTGTGGCCATTTTTCAAAGTCAAAAGAAATAAGAATAAGTTTCTGCTATTTTTACAGTAAGAAAAGTTTCGCCCTAACTGGTTTGGCTCAGTGGATAGAGTGTTGGCCTGCAGTCCCAGATTCGATTCCGGTCAAGGGCACATGCCTGGGTTGTAGGCTTGATCCCCAGTAGGGGGCGTGCAAGAGGCAGCCAATCAATGATTCTCTCTCACCATTGATGTTTCTATCACTCTCTCCCTCTCCCTTCCTCTCTGAAATCAATAAAAATATATTTTTTAAAAAAGTTTAAATTTATTACCTTTGTGATTGCTGAGAACTAGCACCAAATAAAAAAATAAAAAGAGGTACTTTGGGTAATGAGTAATAGCTTAATGTCCCTAATATTTTCATAAAATACTTACAATAAGACCATTCTCAGTTCTCCATGATGAATCAAGATAGTGATCTTGTAAAATAGATGCTGTATTTTCATCGTTTCTGTAATAAGAAAATGAGTATAAAAGTGATATTATATAAGTTAATGTATACATTTTACATAGCAGTGACTGGTGGGTTGAGAGGTTAAGCAAATATTTAGTTCCTTAACAGATTTAATGTTGTAGAAATGCCTGTGGTACCTCTTTGGTCTGTGAATTACATAGTGCTTTATATTTAGCCATTTAGAAGTTGAGATAGTTACCCTATCTCAACTGCTAAACATCAAGTCCATTCACTTCTTTTGTTTCCCAAGAATAAACAACTTCATAAGGAAAAAAATAACCCAAAGCAGCAACCATACATGCTCTGTGGCCATGAATTAACACTTCAGATTTCTTTTGAGGCGCATGTAGGAATTCAACTTTACAATTCTTTTAAATATACCTAAAGCATGAAAGCTACCATCAATCGCACCACCCTAAAAATGAAAAATAAATAAATAAACAAATGGAAGAACCTGAATAGAAAATACTTGAAGGACAGTACAATGAAGAGATACGAGAGTGTAATGTTTTAATAACAACTCATATAATTTAACAAATTAACTTGGGTTATTTGGGCTCTTTTCTATGTCCATGAGGGATCAAACTATTAATTCACTCCTTTCATTAGTAAACTAATAGGAACTCTCTCAAGTCACATGTTCACTTCATATGCAAAAAAGGATGAATAGTTAAATATTTAAGTTTTGGAGGGCCTAATCTATGATATAATTCAATTTAATTTTTGCTTTTGTATGTCCTGAAGTTATAAATTTTCCTACTTAAGTTACTGACTTTTCCCAGACCTAGTGTAGTGCTAAGAATTTGACTGCAAAAACCTATGTATGGGTTTACATTTTTGAATCTTCAATTAGTTCCACGGTGGTTATAATGAATTGTGGGGCTAACAGACTATCTACAACAAACTAAAAGCGATAGCGTCTCTCAATTGTTGATGACAAAAAGGTTTTAACTCAAGTGTCAATTTAGATTTGGTAGGGGCTACCAGAAATACAAACTAAGGGATTCTGAGGCTTGTATCAGCAGAAGAAAACATTTACTTAACAAGGTGTAGCAAGGATGCAGGAGGTGGGAAAGCAAGGACTTCAAATTTACTTTAGAAATCTTTTTACATGGTATTTCTCAATAAGGATTAGCAACATCCACATCGCTGGTGTATGTGTCTGGACACCTACCTGAATCTCCATAGGTACCCCATATTAGCATGTTTAAACCTGAGTTCACCTTTCTTCTCAAATATGCTACTCTTTTAGCATTACCTATCTCAGTCTATGGCACCTCCATTCCTTAGTCCCAAGCCAGAAGTCTGCACCTGCCCTTATTTCCTCAAAATGCACATTCACCTTGTTGCCAATTCTGTTGCTTCTCCCTTTTCCAAATCCAGTTCTTACACTATATCCACACTGACCTTTAAGGCCCCATAGTTTCAGCCCTGATAGTTATCCCTGGTTAACTGCAAGGGATTCCGTTGATAAGTCAGTCATCCACCTTCCCTCCTTCATCTTTTCCACTTCTCCCCATCTGACATATACAGAAATGTTACTGTCTGTCTCATCTAATAAGAATGTTAGTTCTATGAAAGCAAGGAATTCGTTTTGGTAACTGCTGTATACCAAGGGTTTGGCATACAAAGGTATTCAATCAATATTTCTTGAATGATTGAATGAATGAGGTAGGTAAGGCATGGATCACACAGGTCTCTCTAGGAGTTAAGGAATGAAGAAGACTTTATCATAAAGCCAACTGGGGATTGAAGAAAATAACATGATCAGACCTGGATGTAAGAAAGAATGCTCTAACTTCAGGAAAGAGTAGAAGGAGCCAAAGAGACAAAGAGCAGTTAAGAGGGAGTGATTACAGTATAAACACTAGAAAAATGTAACAGTAACTTAGACCTAGAGAACAAGCAGTGTGAATAGGAAGAAGTGAATATATTTGAGAGGATACTAAGAATCAATAGACCGTCCATAACTGATAGAAGTGGAAGGAGAGAGGTAAGGAAAAGAATACATGTAGGTCTGTTCCTTGCGTGACTGGGTGGATGATGCCATTTACTGAAGTAGGGAACCCAGAGAGGCACATGTGATGGGGAAGGTTTATAAGCTGAGATTGAGGGGCTTGTGGAACATCCAATTGCAAACAGACTGGAAAGTTGGATAGATGGATCTGAAGATCGGGAGAGATTTAGGTTGGCAGGAGATTTGGGAAAGATCAACATGTATTAAGTGAACTTATGAAATGGTCATTTTTGTAGGTCAAACATTGGCAAACTTTCGTATTGTCCAACCCAACAAACAGAAATTTAAGTCTTGAGATATGGTATCACCAGGCACTACTAGTATGTAGTTACTGAGCAAATGTCTTATGACAAAACCACTTAGAATACTATGACTTAAAGGACAAGCAGAAGAAAAGGAGGATGATAAGAAATAGTAGAAGTAGAAGGGAAAAAAGTTTCAATGCCATCTTCTAACTCTGGCACCTAGCACTTAGCCAGTACAAATGTTCCTTGACTTATGATGGAGTTTTGTCCTGATAAACCCATCCTAAGTAAAAAATGCATTTAATACACCTAACTAACAAACATCATAGCTTAGCCTAGCCTACCTTAAACATGCTCAGAACACAATATCCAAAAAATGCTGGCAACACAGTTCACTGTAGGAGTATCTGTTGTTTACCCTTGTGATCCCGTGCCTGTTTAGGAGTTGCAACTTGCTGCCAATGCCCAGCATCATATGAGAGTATCATACCTGCATATCACTAGCCTGGGAAAAGATCAAAACTCAAAATTGGAAGTACGATTTCTATTGAATGCTTATTACTTTTGCACCATCATAAAGTTGAAAAATCACATCAGGGGGCACGAATCCCCAGAATATAATGTCACTGATACTCCTTGGAGATGGTAAAGCAATGGCTCTGACCACCAGGAACCAATAACCTTTGTATTCCTTCCTGCATAAGACTAAGATGATCATAAGTGCCACCAATAGGCCCAAGGCTCAAACAGAGTAAGAAGAAAGAGAAAATGGGGCAGGGACAGGGGAGAAAAAATAAATACAATAAGAAAAATAAAGATAAAGAAGAGGGTAGAAAAGGGTAGAGCCAATGCTCTCAGATGATCTTGAGTGTTTCCAAGTTCAACTTATTTCTCTCTTGACTGCAAATAAGTATCCTTGCGCACTGATCTCATAGATGTTCTTGTGAAAAGTTAAATCATGCAAGCAAAAGCGCTTGGTCAAGATTAACTTGACCTACACAAATGTGAACAATAATTGTTAATAAAATAAGCTCTCTATTCACTTTGTATAACTTTGGACTGCTCTACCTAAAGACTTTGGAAAAAATGACTATTTATGAATTTAATTACTCTGCACATTTTTACAGTGCTTTAGTGTTCACGAGCACTTTAAACCCTCTATCTTGGTCCTTCATTGTCAAGTTACTATTCCTCTCCACCATTTACAGAGGCCCTATCATTAGATTAGGCCATATGAAATCGCTACTTTATAGGTAAAAAATGGTCTAAGATTGAAAATTTCACATGGTTCAACCTAAGAGAGTTCTAATAAAGTTGTTCATAGTTACAAGCAACATAACTCCCTGAGTTTGGAACGGAATTCTTTTGATTCCTCATCAGTCTAGGCCTCTTCCATTACTAAAAGGAGACTCTGGAAGCACATTTCTTGTAATGGCATGTATCAATTTCTTCTCAGAAAGCAAGGAATGAAAGGGCTAGATCTCTCAGTCTGGACATTGCTGTTTAAAAACCACATTGGCCTGTTATGCAGGAATCAGGAATTGGTATTAAGTAAGTGTTGACTCCTCGCTGGGTCCTCACAATATCATCCCTAAAAGTAACGGGATGGTAAAGAACACATTTACAGAACACCTATCACATGCAAAAATGCATCCCGTAATTATTGTATTGGCTCCTCACAATAACCGCACGCGGTACATATCATGACTGTCAGTTTACACATGGGCTGTCAGAGGATGTGACTAGTTAAATGTCTGGCTCAAGGCCACACTGCTAGTAATGGGAAGGGCAGCAATGCACAAGAACCCAGAGCTGTCCAACTCAAGTCCTATCCCGTGCGTTAAAGCCAAGCTGCCTCTCAGGAACTTTTCCACAACTAACCCTATGTGGAAGAGGAAACCTGTGGCCAATAGGAATGAAACGACACGCCCAAGGTCACAGGCTTGCAAATACTGGAACAAGCGTCCCTGAGCGCAGGTCCCGTCCCGGGCCGCCCGGGTTCTAGTTCCTGTCAAGTGGGGGCAAAGGGCGATTTATGACGAGATTCTGAGGCGGAAGTAATGGAAGAAGGAATCTAATTGCAACGTGCTAGGCGAAGTCGGCATGCTCACAGCATCCCTGTAAAATGTGAAAGAGCGTCCGACACGAGCCCGAGCCCCCGGTAGCGGGCCGTGGAGCGAGGAGCAGCCGGCCGGCGGGAGGGGTGCGGCCCTTCTCCTGCTCCGGGACACCCCGTGCCTACGGGGGTTCTTCCGCTCCCCTGGCCCTTGACACACCCGCGGCCTTTCCAAGGCACTCTCCGCGCATCCGCGCCCCTCTGTGTCCCTGCGGGACCCGGTCTCTACACCTCACCCTGGCTGTGCCACTGCTGCCACCACGTCCCCTTCGATATCCACATCCGCTTCCTCCGTCGCCATGATGGGGCCTGACTCTATCCGTTCTCCCGGGAGATCCCGCGAGAGGTGGGGAGCCTGGGGGCGGGCCCCGTGCGTCACGGGGTGGAGCGCCAGCCTGGGGGCGGGCCCCGTGCGTCACGGGGTGGAGCGCCAGCCTGGAGGCGGGCCCCGTGCGTCACGGGGCGAGACGGAAGCCTGGTCCAGCCCCTCCTGAACTTTCCCTTCGGGAGCTGAGCTGCCTGGGGCTTGGTCCTTCTGACTTTTGTTGATGTGTAAAGACTTTGGAAAGTGGTTAAGGCTCGGCTTTTGGAGAGATTATGTTCTTGTACAAATTCTTTGGCCCCTCACGTCTCTCATTTTAGTAAATATCTTTCTGAAGTTCTGAAAAGGTCAAGTCAGACCTGCTTTGAACTGTAAAAGCTGCTACAGAAAAGGATGCTTACCTGCTGGTTCCCTCTCTTCCTTTATTATTTTTTTTAAAGATTATTCAGCACTTACGTGAAATGCTGAGCAATTTATTTAAAATTCAAAAACCAAGTGAGACTCTAACATTATTACATATTTTATTTTGTAAAGATATTTACAATTAATTAAGAAGTCACTCTCATGACCATTGATCTTTGCAATAATCTGATGAGGTAGGTGGGACTGGTGTCAGCAGTTACACTTTACAGATGGGAAACGGAGGCTCAGAAAGCTGAAATGATTGTCAAAGGATACACAGCTACTCAGAGAAAAATCTGGGATCAGAATCCAGGGTGGGGTTTTTTGTCGTTGTTTCTTTGTTTTTTTTGTTGCTGTTTTGACTCTTTACAGAGTGCTCACCTTCTACAAATTATGTTGTTAGGAAAGATAAACACCATTTCTCTCAAAGAACTTATGTCCTCTCAAGAAATTGGATATTGGCCTTATGTATTCTTCTAGTTTAGCATTTCTCACTCACATTATTGTAACTGTCCACTTGTCTGCCTCTACCACAGGACTGTGAATTCTTCAAAGACAAAGTCTGTATCTGCTAGTCTTTGTACTACTAACATTCAACATGGTGTCTGACACATAGTAGGTGCTCAATAAATATTAAACTGATGAATGAATAACTCAATCAATGGAATGAATACACTTCCCATACTATTCTCATTTTGTTCCATCTCACATTTGTCTGGGCTCAGGGCATTAGATTAGCTGTACTATGAATATGATGGCAGAAGATGGAGAGAAAGATTTGTAACAAAGGAGATCCACAGCTTAGAAACTGAATATTGTTCCACCCCTTATGTCACCTTGGGGGTACTATTTCTCTTGTTAAAGGGCTTATCCAATGGCCAATCCCAATGGTAACTGGAATGTCTGGGGCATGGAATAAGTATTCTAAAATATTGTGGAATTTAGTTTAAAGCAAGGTTAGAAAGATGTACATGTCCAGGTAGTCAAAAGAAAATACAGAATAGAGAAGCCTTTCATTGATCTTTATGTAACAGGCTGGGATGGAAACCCTGGTAGTACTGTCTGGATACATGTGATAGCAAATGCCTCCCACCCATAACACAAAATACTATGTGAACAATTGCTCTTGCCACACTGCACCGAAGGCTTTCTGGCCCAGGGCCAGGAATCAGTAGCACGGAAGAAAGGAGAGGTCTGCACAGAATTCAAATATGCCCCAAGGCTGTTGGAGTAGTCTGAAGCCTCTTATACCTACCCCACCCACATAATGCCCCTGGTTAGTTGGCTTTATGTGAAATCCTATATAATATCCTATATAATAAGAGGCTAATATGCAAATTGTCCATTCAACTGGGAGTTTGACCAGGAGGCAAGCACAGCCTGCCAAATATCTGTGGCCCCTCCCCCTGGCCGGCCTAGCCGAATCAGCCCTGATGGACCCTGATCATCCCCAATCAGCCCTAATTGGGGTGGGTGGGCCGGCCAGACCCCACCTGTACACAAATTCATGCACTGGGCCTCTAGTAGGCTTATAAGTGTCAAGACTCAATCTCACCTGCCAGGATGGGACTATAACCTCACAGTCAGGTGAACTACTAAGGCCTTATCTACTTAAAATCTCCTGTTTTAGAGTTCTGCAACTCTGTAACTTATTTAAAGATCCATTTTCTCACCAAGCAGTTTGGAAGCAGAATTCAGAATTCGCATTTCACAATTACTTGCACTCCTACTGTGCTCAGTACTGAGGAAATGGCATTGAGCAAGACAAACTCAGTCTCTCATCTCATCAAGTTTATTAAATATGCAATTTCAAGACGATATGGTAATTTCTATGGTAGAGGAGTTATAGTCCGTTGTGGGATCACAAAGGAGGAGCACTCATCCCAGAATGAACCCTCTTCTGTGCCACATTTTTGAGGATGATATTGATCAGTCAAAACTTGAGAGCAATGCTCTAGACCAGTGGTCAGCAAAGTCATTAGTCAACAGAGCCACATTTTGCCAACCGCTGCTCTAGACTCTGGGGAATACAGAATAGAAGATACTGTTCTCCAAATTGGAGAAAGAACCAGTGGAAAAACATTGGAAGGAATAGTGCAGTGACTAGTACTCACAAACAGCCAGGAATAGTGCCTATTCCCCACTGCCCAGACTAGAAAAACCTGATGATTCATGTGGCATTGGGTAGATAACTAAGAGGAGTATTGTCTAAGTAGTTAAGAATAATTAGCTCTAGGTGGAGCACTGCTCTGGTGCCATCTATACAAATCTTAAAGATAGGATCTGAAAGGATAAAACTGTTTGCAGTTTAACTTAACTGTATCTCCACTTCTTCTCCCCCCCACACACACAAAAAAAATAAAGCTTAAGAATACTTATAGGAATACAAAAATATCCAGCACCCAACAAGACAAAGTTCACAATGTTTGACATCCAATTACTAGGCATGCAAAGAAATAGGAAAATATGGCTTAGTAAATAAATAAATTGAAACCCACCTACTACTGACACAGATGTTAAAATTAGAACACTAAAACAATTATTATAACTGTATTCTATGTGTTCAAAAAGTTAAGTAGAGACATGGAAAATATAAAGAGAATGTAACTAAATATCTACAAATAAAAACTTCAACGTCTGCAATGAAAAACACACTGGGTTGGATTAATGGAAAATTAGACATTGCAGAAGAAAGGATTTGTGAACTTAAACACATAAAAGAACTAACCAAGATAAAACACACAGAAAAATTTAAGAGAGAAACAAAAAAAAAAATCAATGAGCTGTCGGATATCTCCAAGCTTCCTAATATATGGACAAATGGAATTCTGAAAAGTGGGGAATAGGCACCAGGAAAAATATTAGAAGAAAGAGTGATTTAAAAACTATAAATGTATAGATCCAAGAAACTCAAAAAAACCTTAGACAGAAGAAATATAAACAGCACTAAAGCCCACTATAATTGCTAAAAATGGTAATAAGAGGAAAACTCTCCAGAGAATAAAGGCATGTTGGCTGCAGAGAGAAAAGATAAGAATGACAACAATCTTGTTGGAAACAATGGAAGCAAGATGTTAAATCAATATCTCAGTGACTGAAAGAAAAAGAAAATCAGTCAAATTGGAGAATTGTATACCTACGAAAATATCTGTCAAAAATGAAACCCAAATAATGTCTTTTTAAAATACAAAATCTGAAGAACTCATTATCAACCTATTTTTACTATAAGAAATGTTAATGGACATCCTTCAGGCACAGGGAAATATCAGATGGTAATCTGGATCTGCATAAAAGAAGGAAGAGGACAGGGAATGGTAACTACATGCTAAAATGATAAGATTTTTTTCTTAGCATTTAAATCTCTTTGAATGAGAATTGACTGTTTAAGCAAAAGTGTTATGACCTTTACTTGGAAACAGCCTATGTGCCCATCAGCAGATGAGTGGATAAAAAAACTATGGTACATTTACACAATGGAATACTATGCAGCAATAAAAAAGAAAGAACTCTTGCCATTTGCAACAGCAAGAATGGACCTGGAGAGTATTTTGCAGAGCAAAATAAGCCAGTCAGAGAAAGATAAGTATCACATGATCTCAATCATATGTACCAAATAAACTGATGATCAAAAATAGACCCAGCCCTAGCTGGTTTGGCTCAGTGGATAGAGTGTCAACCTGCGGACTCAAGGGTCCCAGGTTTGATTCTGGTCAAGGGCACATGCCCAGGTTGTGGGATCAATCCCCAGTGGGGAGCATGCAGGAGGCAGCCAATCAATGACTCTCTCTCATCATTAATGTTTCTATCTCTCTCTCCCTCCTTCTTCCTCCCTGAAATTAATAAAAATACATTTGAAAAAAATAGACCCAGTCATAGAAGCATGAATAGACTGTTGAACCTTCAGAGGAAAGGCAAGGGAGGGTGGGTGGGAAAAGATCAACCAATGAACTTGTATGCATATATGCATAACCCATGGACACAGACAATGAGATGGTTAGGGCCTGGGGTTGGGGGAGCGGGGAGATTGGGAGCAGGCTGGAAGAGTTTAAAGAGGGGAAAAGAAGGACCTATGTAATACTTTCAACAATAAAAATTCTTTTAAAAAGAAAAAAAAGTGTATGAGCTTTATAATGTATAAGTTAAATGTATGACAACAATAATATGAAGTCCAGAAATGGAGAAATCCTATATAACAGCCTAATATGCTAAGTGTCTGATTGTCCAGCCATCCATTGAACCAATCAAAGTGTAATATGCTAATGATATGCAAAGGACGCTCAACTGCTTGATTTGATATGCACTGACCACCAGGGGGAAGATGCTCCAACCGGTAGGTTAGCTTGCTGCTGGGATCTGGCCAATCGGGACTGAGCGAGATGGGCCAGATATGACCTGGAACCCTCCTACGGTCCCTCACCAGCTGGCCAACCTCCCTCATCCCTCCCTAGCCCCAATCATGCACCAGTCCTGGCCTGCTCCCTCTTGCAATCCAGGACCCCTTGGGGGATGTTGGAGAGCCAATTTCAGCCCAACAACAGAACACCCGTTCACGGAACAATGTTCAATGCAGGAGCTGCCCCCTGGTGGTCATTGTGCTCCCACAGGGGAAGCGCTGCTCAGCCAGAAGCTGGGCTCATGGCTGGCGAGCACAACAGAGGTGGCAGGAGCCTCTCCCGCTTCTGCAGCTGTTCTAAGGATCTCTGACTTACAGCTTAGGTCCGTTCCCCGTAGGCTCCCAGACTGTGAGAGGGCATAGGCTGGGCTGAGAGATCCCTGAGTGCATGAATTTTGTCCACCGGGCCTCTAGTGCAACTATATTATTGTCAGACTATTATACATACATGAAGTAGTACTTGAATATTTTATCACTATGATATATTAAAGATGTATAATATTAACCCTAAAATCATCATTACAATAACAAAAAAAAGTTTGAATGCTAACAATTAAAATGTATTCATATATTATTTGTACTATTTTTTAAAAAGCAATAAAGGTCCAAAACCGGTTTGGCTCAGTGGATAGAGTGTCGGCCTGTGCACTCAAGGGTCCCGGGTTCAATTCCAGTCAAGGGCATGTACCTTGGTTGCGGGCACATCCCCAGTGGGGGGTGTGCAGGAGGCAGCTGATCGATGTTTCTCTCTCATCAATGTTTCTAGCTCTCTATCTCTCTTCCTTCCTCCCTCTCTGTAAAAAAATCAATAAAATATATTTTTTAAAAAAAGCAATAAAGGAAGGGTTGCTAACTTGCTAAAGGATATAGAACTAGAAATTGATGGAGCAGGAATTCAAACCAAAGCCAGCTTCAAAGCTCATGTTGTTTTTCCCACACCAGACTGTCCCTCTACTTTATAAATGTATACAGTATGTTCTTGGGGCTACAGATAATTGACCCTTAATGATCCTATATAATAAAGAGGGAATATGCAAATTACCATCACTCATCACAAAGATGGCTGCAGCCACAGCTGAGGCCAAGTTTCCATAAGGAGCCTCAAGGAGCAATCAGCAGGGAACTGAGGCTACGCCCTCCCCCGCCCCTGTGGGGCTTGACAGGGGACCTCAAGGTGCACTTCCCATCCTGATGCTGGGCTAGGGGACCTCAGGCTGCTAACCGCACCCCAGCTCCAGGCCAGGGGAACCTCAGGCTGCACGCCCCCCACCACCAGGTGGGGCTTAACAGGGAGCTTCAGGCTGCACCCCTCACCCTGGCACCAGGCTGCGGGACCTCAGACTGCACCTTCCACCTAGCAGAGCTTGACAGGGGACCTCAGGCCATGCCCCCTGCCCAGCACCGGGCCAGAGGACCTGAAGCTGCACCCCCCTGCCTGGTGGGGCTTGACAGGGGACCTCAGGCTATGCCCCCCCCCCCAGCGGGGTTTGACAGGGGACCTCAAAGTGCACCCCCAGTGCTGGGTTGGGGGAACTCAGGCCATGCCCCCCACCCAGTGGGGCTTGATGGGGGACCTGAGGCTAAGCCCCCCTCCCGGTGCTGGGCCAGTGGACCTGAGGGTAAGCCTCCCCGCCTGGCAGGGCTTGACAGGGGATCTCAGGCCATGTCCCCCACCTGGGGGGGCTTGACGGGGGACCTCAAGGCACGCCCCCAGCCCCAGTCTGGGCTGAGAGACCTCACGCCATGCCCCCCATCCTGGCGCCAGGCCAGGGGACCTGAGGGTATGACCCCTGCCCAGCAGGGCTTGACAAAGGTGGAACTGGCCGGGTCTGGATCTAGCCCAATACAGGGGGGCCGGCCGGGTCTGGGTCTCACACAATTTTGAGGCGCATGTGGGTGGGCGAGGACTTGACTCTGGGTCCCATGGTGCGCCCCAGACTCTGACAGGAGGAAGGTTTTCATATACATTTTACTAATTTTCTTTCATCTCTGACACTTCTATTATAAAGGACAAATAGCAATATTAAATTATTTCCTCTAATTAATCCCCTTTTAATGTGCATGAATTTCGTGTACCGGCCCACTAGTTGTAAGTAAAGAACATCGGACTCTTCAGAGTGAAATGGGGAATTCATCTCATTAGGGCAGAGATATCCAAGGAAACTTTTTTTAAAAAAATGGAGCAACATTTAAGCCTCAATTAATTCATACACCTAAATTCACAGTAGTAAATGCTATTGATACCTTTCCAACCAGTCCAAGAAGAAGGAAGCTGGAGTATTACAGGTTTTCTGTTCTAGTGTGAATAGAGAAAGATTCTAATATTTTCCATCCCATCAGCCGGACCATGGTAAGGTAAGTGCCACAGAGGAGGGAGTTTGTTTTTTTCATTGCTTTATTCCTATGGCCCATAACAGTGCCGGCTGCATAGCAGGCACTCAACAAACATTTGTTGAATTAATAGTGGCAGAAGGCCATTATTAATAGCATGAAGCCCTTACACTGGATACATCGTTAACTTTCCTTGTTCTGATTCCACACTCAGAAAGCAACCTTCAGATTTTGTGAATTATATTCTCACAGAAACAAATGAATGGACCGATCACACTGGTGTGAGTTTTATAGACGTGGCAGTCACAATTTTCACTGCAAGGAACAATTTGACAGACCGGTGGCCACATCAGTCTTGCAAGCCTTTCAGGTAGTGCTTGTCAGCTTCTTGGGGGTCTGGCCACTCTGCACATGGAGAGGACAAGCCAGGTTACAGACATTTAAGTGTGCTCCAGGCAGCCTGCTAACCCGTCCCAAGCAGTCTTCCCACTGTTGTTCATTCTCACATCACTTCTTGCTAATTTTGTACAAAATGACCACATTTAACTGACATATTGCTACAATTTTATTTCAGGTGATCATATTTTTTTCATCAAAATGAACTTTTATATTTAATCCTAATCTCTTTAATTTGCAAAGTGCTTTAAAATTTAATTATGTATTTAAAATATATAAGACACATATGGGAAAGAACATTTTAATTTATTATGGCGCTCCTATTTCCTGTAGACTGAATGAATGTCGGAGTAATTTTAGAAGGGAAGGGGAGGAAGATGTGTTACAGACAGAGAGGATGGACCTGTCACACCCCACATTTGTGTGAGGCAGGATCTCTTTTGGGTCAACCTATATTTACTACAAGAAATGTTGAAGAATATTGTTCAGAAAGAACAAAATAATATCAGATGGAAATCTGTATTTGCATAAAAGAGGGAAGAGCACAGGGAATACCTCCCAGGAATCCTGCAGAGTAAGTATTATCACCCCCATTTTAGAGGTGAGAAAAACCAAGATTCAGAGAGTTACGGTCACAGAACTGAGTACCAGACCTGGGATTCTAAACCCAAGTCTTTCTCACTCCATACTTAGTCCGTTACATTTTCATATTACAACAGAAAGAATAGGATATTTACCAATATGTGTGAACTTGTATTTTCTCATTTTGGTTGAAGACTAACTCGTGACCACTGTAAATCACAGAAAAAAAATAATTTCCTCATTTCTTTTAGGTGTGTAAGTCTAGAAATGAGTAGAAAGTATAGTTAGAAGGTTGGAAATTTGTCTTGTGTTTAAAAATTCCATTTTCCCCATGAACACACTTTATTTCCTTTGTTGATCCTGAAACAGAACTAGTGCCATACCTGTAAATCCTCATGAAGGTTGTTAGAGGACCACTCAGTCAATAAAGCATCAGTCTCATATTTCAACTACATTGTGTTTGAATCTATTGGAGAGGCTGCTTATTCATTTTGTTTGTCCCCATTTCTGGTGAAAAAAAAATCACTGCATTTTTATTGAAAAAGCAAAGTATAATTGCAATATTAATCCATAAAAAGCTGGCATGTTAGCATTCATGCTAATTAGCTCAGATTTGCAAAGTGCTTTAAAAGCAGGAAGTGTCATTCAACTGCTCACTAATGTTATTACTCTGTCAAGATCCAAACTGTCAGCTAAATGATTGCCAGGGGTCCAAAAGAGCTCCAATTTAAAAAATAAAATGGCCAGTGAGCAGGGAGGAAGACTACTTTATCTACATAGAGGTGAGATAATAGATGAATGCAGACACAGACTTATAGGCTACACTTGGCAGGCATTGGATATGGCTTGAATTATTCCAGGAAAGCAAGTTGCATTTTATTTTATTTTCCCTCCTCAATTCCCTGAAATCACATAAGGTAGCTACTGAAAAAGCTGTTTTCAATATGTTGTAAGGAAAGGCCGCCAATACACTTTTTACATTTTAATTATAGTAATGCTACATCCATCTGACGGTATTCAGAAGGGGAAGGAAAGATGCCAACATTAATGAGCTCCTACTGTGTGCCAGGGGATTTTACATACATTATTTATTTACAGCCCTTTGAGGTAAGGAATTGGTATTTCCATTTACAGATGTAGTAGCCAAGGTCCAGAATACTTAAACAATTTACAAGGAAATGTAGCTTATCGTCTTTTCATTACATCATGCTATCTTAGGTTGGGTACTAACAGCATCATTCAGAACTTGTAGTTTTTCTTCTCAGCAACCCCCAGTGGAAGGATTATGATTCTTTCTCAATAGCTATGGGAGGATGGGTGTGGTTGGGCAGGGTTGGGTCACATGCCATCCCAGAAGCCATGTGGACTGAGATCCACTGGATTACATGGAATAAGGAGGAGTGGTGGCTCCCCAAGCAAAATAAGTGTTGCCAGGGAGAGGAGAAATGGATGCTGGGTAGGCAAAACAACAGATGCCCACTATGCTGTTCTGTGTTGCAATTCCCCTCTGTTCCCTCAAGCCTTTAGTACAATCTGTTAACCACTACAGGCTCACACTGGCATTGCATTGGGCAAATTAACTCAACCTCTCTATACTCCTGCTTCTTCATTTGTAAAATGACCTATGAAATAATCTTTTCCAGAGGTAACATTCTTTGATCATGTTTTTATTCATCTCACAGGCATTTATTGAACATTGTTACCAGCAAAAGAGGGGGATAAGAGTGTTGGAATTTGCATGGGCTTGTAAATGTTTGGCTGGTTAGTTAAGTATAAACCACAGAAAAATATTCCCTCTGCCTGGAATCCGTACCTCATCTCCCATTCTCAGCCTATCCACATTCTCAGGGACTCCCTCCCTCCATCCTTCCCTCCCTCTAAAAGGGCTGTCTCTAATTTAGCTCTAACCTACTGTTACCATTTTGGAATTCTGGCTCCCAAGTTGCCAGATCTTATAATTTTTCTTTTAAGAGAAGCCAGAGAGGAGAATCCAAGATGGTGGCGTAGGTAAACACCTAAACTGCTGCCTCGCAGAACAATTTTAAAACTACAACTAAAAGACAAAACGTCTATCACCCAGAACCACGGGAAAGCTGGCTGAGTGAAAGTTCTACAACTAGAAGGAAAGAGAAAAGAGCATTGAGACTTGCACAAGCGCTGAAAAGCTGAGGTACGGAGGCGCAGGATCTGGGCTGGCGGCAGGCGTTGCTTTTTTCAACCCAAAGGGAGACAAGCCCCTGATTACTCTGAAATACAGTTTTTGGGGAGATGCGGGGGACCCAAACTCCTACGGGGAGAAGCTGGATTGTCTGCCACCAGGTCGGAAAGTGAGGGGGGCCTGCTTGCAGAGCTGTGCACAAGAATTGTTTACTGCGCTGGGGCACGGGAAGCAGTCGGAGACACAGAGCCGGCTAACTAGCAGCCATCGCTGTTTGCCACGCCCTAGCCTAGTGACACCCTGAGACCCCGCCCCACACAACCTACAAACCCACCCAAGCTCCAAGCAGCAGCGTTAGCATAAGAAAGGCCTGCCCTATAACAGCTTAACCTAGCAAACTTGCAGCCTGGGTCAGGCAGCTCCAAAACCTCCAAACCTTAGGCAAAGAGGAGAAAACTGTAGCTCTCACTGTAGCTCCTGCTGCGTGGACTCAGACAATAGCTGACCTGCACCCCATTGGAGATCCAGAAGCCAGTGTACCTAGTGGTCAGTGTGAGAAACCAGATTTCAACTCCTCACATCCATAAGTGACACATTCAAGAGGCAGACTCAGCCAAAGCCCCACTGAAACAAGTCCTGCACCATAAGCGTGTCTCCAGCGCAGCAATTTTTATAGACACAGCGAGTCCTCACAGCCGATTGGCCTGGAGGTCAATTCCTCCCAGCGTACCAACAGCAATTAAGGCTTAACTACACCAAGACTCTGCACTCAGTCCACAAAGGGGTGTACCAAGAGCGTCCACATCAGGTGATTGGGGAGGCTGAGCTACTGCCCCCTATAGGTCACCTGCCACACAAAGCCACTTCATCAACACAGGGAAGCAGCCAAAATGCGGAAACAAAGAAACATGTCACGAATAAAAGAAACGGAGGAAAGCAAACTACTGGACGACATAGCGTTTAGAACCACATTTATAAGGTTACTCAAGAATCTTCTAAAAACCACCGAGAAACTTGATGACACTTCTGAGGAGCTTAGTAAGACCTTCAAGGACCTTAATGAGAATGCCAAAAAAATGGAAAAGGACCACTCAGAAATGAAGCATACACTGTCTAAAATAAAGAATATACAGAAACTCAACTGTAGATCAACATACCCCAAGAATCAAACCAAAGATCTGAAATATGAGGAAACAAAAAACACCCAACTAGAAAAACAAAAAGAAAAAAGAATCCAAAAATATGAAGATAGTGTAAGGAGCCTCTGGGACAACTTCAAGCGTACCAACATCCGAATTTTTGGGGTGCCAGAAGAAGAGAGAGAGCAAAATACTGAAAACCTATTAGAAGAAATAATGACAGAAAACTTTCCCTACCTGGTGAAAGAAATAGACTTACAAGTCCAGGAAGTGCACAGAACCCCAAACAAAAGGAATCCAAAGAGGACCACACCAAGACACATCATAATTAAAATGCCAAGGGCAAAAGACAAAGAGAGAATCTTGAAAGCAGCAAGAGAAAAATGGTTAGTTACCTACAAGGGAGTACCCATACGACTGTCAGCTGATTTCTCAGCAGAAACTATGCAGGCCAGAAGGGAGTGGCAAGAAATATTCAAAGTGACGAACAGCAAGAACCTACAACCAAGATTACTCTACCCAGCAAAGCTATCATTCAGAGTTGAAGGTCAGATAAAGACCTTCACAGACAAGAAAAAGCTAAAGGAGTTTATTGCCACCAAACCAGGATTACATGAAATGCTGAAGGGTATTCTTTAAGAAGAGGAAGAAGAAGAAAAAGGTAAAGATAAAAATTATGAACAACAAAATGACATCAAATACATACCTACCAACCAGTGAATCTAAAAATCAAGTAAATAAAAAAATCTGAAGAACAGAATGGACTGGTGAATATAATAGAATCAGGGACATAGAAAGGGAGTGGACTGACAATTCTCAGGGGAAGCGGGTGTGAGTGGTGCAGGAAGAGATTGGACAAAAATCTTACACCTATGGATGAAGACAGTGGCAGGGGGTAAGGGCATGGGGTAGGGTGGGGTGGGGAATCAGGTGGAGGGGAGCTACAGGGGGAAAACAAAAAGAGGAACACCTGTAATCTGAACAATAAAGATTTATTTAAAAAAAAAATAAAGGTTGGCCATAACAAGTGTTGACGGGGATATGGAAGACCTGAAATGTTCATGTGTGGTTGGTGGAAATGTTAAGTAATACAACCACTTTGCAGAACAGTTTAGTAGTTTCTTAAAAAGTTAATCATATACCTACTATATGATCCAACCATTCTACCCCTAGATAGTTAACTAAGAGAAATAGAAGTATATATTCATACAAAGATTTCAGGAATGTTTATAGCAGCATTATTTAAAATAACCAAAAACTAGAAACTACCCGAATTCCCATTGACATGTGAATGAATAAACAAATTATGGTATATCCATCAAATGGAAAAATACCCAGCAATAAGCAATGAACTACTGATACCTGCAACAACATTAATGAACCTCAAAATCATTATGCTAAGTGAAAGAAGTCAGATGTGATTCTATTTATATAAAATGTATATGAAATTCTAACTAATGTATAGTGAAAATCAGATTAGTGTTCTGAAGGGGAGGGTGGTGGAAGGGGCATGTAGGAGAAAGTACAGTAGAATAAAGGAAACTTTTGGAAGTGATGTATGTTATTATCTTGATTGTGGTGATGGTTTCATGTGTGTGTGCATATGTTAAAACTTACCAAATAGTGCATTTTAATGTGTGCAGTTTATGCATGTCAATTGTACCTCAGTGAAGCTGTTTTTAGAAAGAGATAGCATATCAGAAGAGATTTCAGACACATCCTTTGAGTAATCTTATGATAGATAGGTTGTAGATGATAGATGATTAGATAGATAGATGATAGATAGATAGATAGATAGATAGATAGATAGATAGATAGATAGATAATAGATAGATAGAACAAAACAATGTTATGTATATTTTTAATGGTAACAAAGTTTGAAAAAGAATCTTGAATTCTTAGGCAATCACTGAAAGTTGAAAAAGAAGATATGAAGGCAAGGTTGGTGACTGCTTGGAGGCACCTTATGGATGAAATAATTATTGGAGGGAGCTTTGACTCAGAGATAGATGCTCTTGAAGGACTTCAGAAGGCAATAGTTCATCTGAGTAACTCTGCTATTCCTGAGGGAGTTGTAATTCCTTCATATCCTCCTCATTGACCTACAAGAGGGCAAAGGTAAATTCCATGAATTTCACACTTATGTCTGGCCATAAGATGCACCCAACCCAGCCAGACCTATCAAATATTGAGACCAAGAATACAGTTGAAATCCAGACACTTCCAAAGCAAACTTCAACTGAGAGTTGGGACTTGGTAGAGAGAGGAGAAAATGCAGAAGGGCAAACAGCATGTAAACATATATACTTCTATTAGAATTATGGGGTGATTGCTCCCTAAGGCATATAAATGTCTAATCACTGTGTAGTACACCTAAAACTAATATAATATTGTATACCAACTGCAATTGAAAAATTTTGTAATTTTAAAAAAGGGTACATACTTTGGAGTAAGAAAGACAAGATCAGATCCTCCCTGGAATGCCATTTTCTTGATGAATAAACTTGGGCAAGTTACATAAAAAAAAAAAGAGAAAGAGAAGCCAGAAATCAAGATTTAATTTGTGAAAACCAATTCAAAATTTTTTTTCCTTTTTTTTTTCTTATAAATCTTTATTGTTCAGATTATTACAGGTGTTCCACTTTTTTTTCACCCCATAGCTCCCCTCCACCTGATTCCCCACCCCACCCCCTGCCCTTACCCCCCGCCACTGTCTTCATCCATAGGAGTACGATTTTTGTCCAATCTCTTCCCGCACCCCTCACACCTGCTTCCCCTGAGAATCGTCAGTCCACTCCCTTTCTATGTCCCTGATTCTATTATATTCACCAGTCCATTCTGTTCTTCAGATTTTTTTATTCACTTGATTTTTAGATTCACTTGTTGGTAGGTATGTATTGGATGTCATTTTGTTCATAATTTTTATCTTTACTTTTTTCTTCTTCTTCCTCTTCTTAAAGAATACCCTTCAGCATTTCGTGTAATCCTGGTTTGGTGGCGATGAACTCCTTTAGCTTTTTCTTGTCTGTGAAGCTCTTTATCTGACCTTCAACTCTGAATGATAGCTTTGCTGGGTAGAGTAATCTTGGTTGTAGGTTCTTGCTGTTCATCACTTTGAATATTTCTTGCCACTCCCTTCTGGCCTGCATAGTTTCTGTTGATAAATCAGCTGACAGTCGTATGGGTACTCCCTTGTAGGTAATTAACTGTTTTTGTCTTGCTGCTTTTAATATTCTCTCTTTGTCTTTTGCCCTTGGCATTGTAATTATGATGTGTCTTGGTGTGGTCCTCTTTGGGTTCCTCTTGTATGGGGTTCTGTGCTTCCTGAACTTGTAAGTCTATTTCTTTCACCAGGTAGGGAAAGTTTTCTGTCATTATTTCTTCTAATAGGTTTTCAATATTTTGCTCTCTCCCTTCTTCTGGCACCCCAAAAATTTGGATGTTGGTTTGCTTGAAGTTGTCCCAGAGGCTCCTTACACTATCTTCATATTTTTGGATTCTATTTTCTTTTTGTTTTTCTGGTTGGATGTTTTTTGTTTCCACATATTTCAGATCTTTGGTTTGATTCTTGGGGTACGTTGATCTACAGTTGAGTTTCTGTATATTTTTTATTTCAGACAGTGTATGCTTCATTTCTGACTGATCCTTTTCCATTTTTTTGGCATTCTCATTAAGGTCCTTGAAGGTCTTACTAAGCTCCTCAGAAGTGTCATCAAGTTTCTCAGCGGTTTTTAGAAGATTCTTGAGTAACCTTATACATGTGGTTCTGAACTCTATGTCATCCAGTAGTTTGCTTTCCTTCATTTCTTTCATTCGTGACATGTTTCTTTGTTTCTGCATTTTGGCTGCTTCCCTGTGTTGATGGAGTGGCTTTGTGTGGTAGGTGACCTATAGGGGGCAGTAGCTCAGCCTCCCCAATCGCCTGATGTGGATGCTCTTGGTACACCCCTTTGTGGGCTGAGTGCAGAGTCTTGGTGTAGTTAAGCCTGAATTGCTGTTGGTACGCTGGGAGGAATTGACCTCCAGGCCAATTAGCTGTGAGCACTCCCTGTGTCTATAATGGAAGAACTGCTGTGCTGAAGACACGCAGGACTTGTTTCAGTGGGGCTTTGGTGCTCACTGAGTTTGCCTCTTGAATGTGTCACTTATGGATGTGAGGAGTTGAAATCTGGTGTCTCACACTGACCACTAGGTACACTGGCTTCTGGATCTCCAATGGGGTGCAGGTCAGCTACTGTCTGAGGCCACTCAGCAGGAGCTACAGTGAGAGCTGCAGTTTTCTCCTCTTTGCTTGGGGTTTGGAGGTTTTGGAACTGTCTGACCCAGGCTGCAAGTTTGCTAGGTTAAGCTGCGATAGGGCGGGCTTTCTTATGCTAACTCAGCTGCTTGGAGCTTGGGTGGGTTTGTAGGTTGTGCAGGGCGGGGCCTCAGGGTGTCACTAGGTTAGGGCGTGGCAAACAGCAATGGCTGCTAGTTAGCCAGCTCTGTGTCCCCGATGGCGTCCCAGAGTCCCGTGCCCCAGTTCAGTAAACAATTATTCCTGCGCGCAGCTCTGCAAGCAAGCCACCCTCGCTGGCAGACAGTACAGCTTCTCCCCGTAGGAGTTTGGGTCCCCCGCGTCTCCCCAGAGACTGGATTTCAGAGTAATCGGGGGCTTGTCTCCCTTCGGGTTGAAAAAAGCAACGCACCCAGTCGCCCGCCGCCAGCCCGGATCACGCGCCTCCGTACCTCAGCTTTTTAGCGCTCGTGCACGTCTCAAAGCTCTTTTCTCTTTCCTTCTAGTTGTAGAACTTTCACTCAGCCAGCTTTCCCATGGTTCTGGGTGATAGACGTTTTGTCTTTTAGTTGCAGTTTAAATTGTTGTGGGAGGCAGCAGTTTAGGTGTTTACCTACACCGCCATCTTGGATTCTCCCCAATTCAAAATTTTAAAACACACTATTGAACCCAAATAAACACTTATGTGAGCACCATCTGACCTACAGTTTGTGACTGTTGCCCTAAAACCTTCTCCCAGACTACATAGAATGCTTCTGTGTACTTCTTTTTTCACATTTTTCTATCCCACTACAAAGCTTCATAAGGATAGGGAATATGCTTCTGCTCTTTATATCCACAGCATCTAGCACAATGCCTGCTACATAGTAAGCACTTGATAATTGTTGAATGAATGAGCAAATCAACTGGGAAGTATAAGTTCAAAATGTTTAAAAAACAAACAAACAGAAAATATACTTTATAAATACAATCAATAGGTATTTAAGTGAATATATATGTGTGTATATGTATATATACAAGAGAGAGATTTAAAAAGCAATTAAATTATGATTCTGACAAAAAAAAGTACGCAAGTCTATATAGAAGGGAAAAATTATAAACCTAAATAGAATCCCAAAGTCCCTTCCCCTTAACAAGGGACAGACATGTGAAGTTCTACTGCCTGCCTACTTATTTGAAGTTTATGCTTTGGGGGGAAATAAGAGGAGGCAGAAAACAAATAACTAACTTAAGGGGAAAAATTTATTCTGCACTCATTCTAAAGGACTGCACAGACTCTAATTGTGTAGCTCACACATGACAGAATAACTGTGCATGAAGTCCCATCCGATGTTCTTCCCTTCATTGTCTAGAGCAGTGGTTCTCAACCTTCCTAAAGCTGCGACCCTTTAATATGCTTCCTCATGTTGTGGTGACCCCCGACCATAAAATTATTTTCGTTGCTACTTCATCCACATGCAAGGGCTCCAGGCAGGAGTGTGCCTGATGAAGGCCAGCATGGTGAAAAGAAGTGAGCAAAGAGGAGAGCAGTGGGAAAGGAGGCCAGACAGGTAACAGGACCACATTTTGTCATTGTAAAGACATTTGTTTTTATTAAGAATGTATCAAGGAGTCATTGCAGGGATCTAGTGAGAGTAAAGATAGATCATATGAGTTCACTGAAATTTATAAAGAATTATATACTGAATGGTTGCTCATATGATACATGTAATGTTTCTTTTTTTGGTCAGGTTCTTAAGAAAAAATTCCTGCCAAATATAACTGATGTTTTGTTAAAATTGTTTCTTTTCCACAGGATCATGGATGATTACATCTTTATCTATGCTGACTTATTTTCAGTTCATCTGTCTTATTTCTTCCTTTTTTTGCATCATAAGGTCTCATTTGAACAGTCATATCAACTGCTTGAGAAATAGACTGGCTGCCATAACATTTTCCATTAATTAAAAATGTGTGTTTTTACTCCATTGAGGAGGTCCTTAGTCTATATGCTGGTTACTGTGTTGGCTTCAGTAGCCACTGAGGTGAACAAGATCTTGTCACCACCAATAAGAAGTTTGTACTCGATATAGAAACGGATCTTTGCAAACCAGCAGGACAAATGCCATTAGGCAGCGGTCTGTGCCTGGCACCAGGAGGTCTGATGGGGTAAGGCTAATTCTGTGGAAAGCCATGTCTTGTGAACTGCCTCTCATTTTCTCAACCCACATTTTATTCCAGCTATTGCCATGGCAACCAACTTCACAGAGATGTAACCTAACAGAACCATACACAGGGTGTATGGAGTTTGGGAGAAGAAAATTACTAGGAGGAAGTTGATTGAGAAATACCTGTCAGATATACTAAGCTGAGAATATTGAAGAAATGTCCCCTCAAAGTGTTGTTTGTTTTTCATGATAAACATCCACATTGTTCTTCATCTCTGGGAAATCAATGGCCCATAGACTAGAGCATAACTTTGAACTATGCAGTTAAGACAAAATTGACTATTTGGGTGAAAGACCAAATTCTGGAAAACAAACTGCTTTTAGTGTGCATATTCCTTGCAGGTATATAAAGCAAATTTACAACCATCTTATTGTGGCAGGAACAGGAGCATCCTAAAAAATTTCAAGGAAGTAAAGAAAAGTAAATGGAAATGAACTGTGTAATGTCCATTATGGTTAAGTCTCATAAAAGAGCAGTGCATTTTCATTGTTTTATTATTATGAACAAACAATATTATAAATGCTTTTGTATAATCACTCCTACCTTAGTTATCCTTATTCGCCAATTATGACTTAAGTTCTTTAGCTACAAATACTCTTCCAGAGAGGTTTGAAAGGGAATTTTGGACCTCCTTATGTTAGCCCTGTCTATGTTCTGTCTTATGTATTACTTACCATATTTTATCAAACCTGAATTCATCATAATAGATAGAAAGTTATCCCATCATTTTTATGTGCCATTAAGAAAGTGAAAGTGTTCTTCATTACACTTTGACATAGTGTCAATTGTAAGATACATCCTAATTTCTGAGATTTGCGAAAATATGCAACTTAAAACTGATGCTGCAATTTCATTTTCCCCATCTGATTGTGAGCTGTGGGGTTGGGAAGGAATCTGACTTGTTCAACTTTGACTCTCTAATACTGGTATAATTCTTGGTACATGTATGGTTGATATGTGTTCAACAAATGTTTGTTGAATTAAACAGCAGATCTCTATCTTTCTTTTTTTATAGCCAAGATGAAGATTTATTGAAGAACAAGTACAGACTCCCACGTAGGGAGGGGAAAGAGTCCCACAGAACTGACTCCCACATGGGGAGGGGGAAGAGTCCCCTATCTTTACCCACTTTGACATAGCCTTTTAAAGCCTATTTCAGAGACCAACGGTTGGTTGCCAGAGGGGAGAGGGATGGGAGGGATGAGTGAAAAAGGTGAAGGGGAACATAGTAATACTGTGATAGTGATAGATAATTACTAAAGTTAGTAGGGTGATCACATTGTAAGGTATAAAAATTTTGAACCACTGTATTATATACCTGAAAGTAATACAATTAATATAATATTGTATACAAACTATATTTAAATGAAATAAAAGTCTATCTCAGACATAGAACATTTCATAAGATGAGAATTTCGCCATCCATCTCAGAACCCTGTGTAGTGTAATGAAATGGACCTATTACTATTCAGCATCAACAAAAATATCATATTACCATCTTTCTGTTTATACCGACTCAACAACTTTAAGTGTGTGAAGGTTTTCCACAATGTGTTTTATGTATGTTTGTCTCCAGGCCACGAATCACATTCTATCATATTTGTAAGAAAACCTAGGACCTCTTTTAAATCAATCATTGTTTAGGCAAACGTGATAGTGAGAAATAATTTTGAAAGCACAGCTATTGTGTTAATTATTTACATGTGAGGGTGTGCTTGCGAGGCCACATGCTGTTCCTAACTCTTCTAACCCTTTGAAAGAACTTACTTTGAAAGAAAAAAGAAATTGGCCATTAAGGAATTATTCATATACATTTTCTGTGGTTTTCATTTAAGACAGGAAGGGATTTTTCAAGGTTTTCCATGCTTTTATTTGATTTAATTTCACGCTCACTGGGGCCCATTTCCATCACAGTCACCGACACCTTGAACTTGCTGGGATTTCTCTCCATTAAGCAGCCCAGATGATATTCAGTAAGATTCCTGGCCTCTAAGCCCCATGTCTTGGAAAACAGGCCTCACTGCATTAGTGAAGATTCCGGGGCATTCTTCATACTGATCCTACTAAGCCTTTGAAAATATACTATGACTACTAGGGTTTTCAGCCTTACTTTGGAGCTGGCATGAAAGGAGCTGGAGACCTTGGAAGGCTCCCATGCCTGGGGTGCAGTGGTTACACCTCATTAGCTCCCCGCCCCCCTTGCCCTTGTGGTCTACATCCTCCTATCCTGGCCAGGGGCCTAGACTGCCTGGGCTTTGGGATGGCAGCACAGTGTCTGCTTCCCAGGAGAGTGGAGGCACACACACACACACCCTGGACTCCTGCTGCAGGAATATCAGCTTTCTTTATATTTTGTCTGCTCGGGGCATATCCGAACTTAAGAGTTTAGGTGGAGTCTATGAATGGAGGAGATGGTGTTTGCTGGAGTGAACAGCGAAGGGTGGAATGGGAGCCTAACAGGAGGGAATCCTGGCTTTGCATTAAGTAGCAGGGTCCGTGCGCAAGCCCTTGACCTCACTGAGTCTCAGTTGCACCACCTGCAATGGTGGGTAGAGATCCCTACCTCCGAGAAAAAGATGAAATGATAGGGAAGAAGGATGAAATGATATAAAACACAGCTGAAATAAAAATGTAAGTGGGAAGGCCTAGCGTCTGGTGTAGGGTAGGTACCTAACAAATGTTACTCGCTTAGGTAACCGTTCTTGGCTACGGCTACACACCATACACACCACATCTGGTTTTGACCATCTGTTCTAGGTTTTTGTTCAAAAAAGTCCCTCCTTCAAATGGGCACAGCCCTGTGAGGTGAGGCAAAGGAGACCCCAGGGAACCAGTCACCCAGGGAGGACAGAGCTCTGTGACTCTGGTCGTCCTGGCCCTTTGTTCTCAGTTGTAGCCTGAGTTGAATGCCAAGATCTTGCCTCTTGCCACTCACTTTATATCTGAGTGGCCCTGCCCCCCACTAAATGAGCAGGGCAGACAGACTCTAAAGCTGCAGAATGATTAAACAAACAAACAAACAAACAAACAAACAAACCTGGGATCTAACAATTCCCCTTCAGGTTGTGTAAGCAGGAAGGTTTAAAATCACGCAAGAACAATTTAAGAGAAAACACACACTCCTTTCTGTTCTGGCAAACACAAGCAGCTTTGTGGGTCTGGTTTTCTTAAAGGCTCTATCCTTAAAGAAGGATCCATTTCCCAGAGAGAATATCTATGTCAGGGACCTACAGTGGGAAAGGGACTCCAGTGCTGGGGCTCAGACAGCTGAGAGCTCAAATGCCTGCCCCAGGGGGTGCTGGCCTCCGGAGAGAGGCCCAGGCTTTCCAGCAGGCTCCACCTGAGGCCTGGGAGGTGAGGAAATCAGCACCGTGTTCGTGTTCGTTCCCTTCCCTTCAGACCATATTTCCCAGCAAAAGGGCAGGGCCTCTGCTGATTACCCTTTGTCTTCTCTCTTTTTAAATGTTCCCTCAGCTTTGCCCTGGCCAGTGTGGCTTAGTTGGTTGAGCATCATCCCATGCACCTCAAGGTCTCGGGTTTGATTCCTAGTCAGGGCACATACCCAGGTTGTGAAGCATAGTAACCTCCATCTTGTATAAAACTGCTGTTTGAATTCTCTGCTATTGTTAGATAGTCCCTAATCCTGTAAACTGTCATTATAAACTCTGTCACTTTAAGACAGTCTGTTATTCTGTAAAATGACTTTGTTTTTAGTTCAAATAATAGAAAAAGATAAACTTAACTGTCCAACTTTGCAAGCTAGCCATCCAATGTAATAGATAATTCCCATATTCTTATGCTAAGTACAAACTCATTATGTATTCAAGGTTACAACTGTCTGTAACAATAACTCACACAGAGCCTTTTGTAATATCTGCAAACAAAGAGGCTCAAAAAGTATAAATACGAGACACTTCCTCTATATCAGGCTCAGAGATTTGGAAAGAGACACCTCCCTTTGGGCCGCAAGCAATAAATGACTCCTAATTAATTGGCTCATTAAGGCGTCTCGTATCTCATTCGATGATTGACAATACAACAGTTGTGGGTTCAATCCCCTGCCCAAGTATAACCCATCAATGTTTTTCTCCCTCTACCTTCCTTTCTCTCTAAAATCAATAAAAACATGTTTTAAAAAATAAGTAAATAAATACAGTTTCCTTCAGTGTTTTCTTTGACCCTTTCTCCAACTCTCCGACCCTCCCCCCACTCCCCCACCCCCCTCTTTGGGTAAAATTGGAAGCAGTGTCCATTCAGAGGCCATAGCTTTCTGTCTTCATCTTTTCTGAGCTGTGCAACCTGGAGCAAGTCCCTTAACAAGTTTGAATCTTTTTTTTTTAATATCTGGAAAATGGGGGAAACATTTTTCCCCTACAAAGCATTTGTAAATGTATTTGCTAATCAGGTATCTACTAACCACCTTTGGATGGTAGTCCCTGGGCTGAAGAGGCAGGGGATGTGGATCCAGGGATGAGCAAAAGATGGTTCCTACCTGCTGTGGGAGCACCCAGAGTGGAGGACAACACTCAACTCACAGCGTTGTTTCAACAATTAAATGAAATAATGCCGATTAAAGTATTTTATGAACTATGACTTCCTTTTAGTAACTTCTAAAAGGCTTACTTTTTGCCATCAAAATATCTCCCTTGGGTTGATCTAGACTTTCAGATTGCAAGATAAAGTATTGTTGGAACTCATGAGATGAAAAACGCCACATGGCCATTATCTTAGATCTGCAGACATTTGACTTCTGCGGAGATCTGAATGGCTTACATATACAGAGGTGTCTCTCTTTCTCATGGAACTAGCCAGGTATTGGCAGACCAGGGCTGATGTCGCAGCATCTCCCTAGGTCACTCTGTGGCTGTGGCTCCCTAAATTGTCACCCTCTTCGGGGTGATCAAGATGGCAACATCCAAGGTGGTTATCAGCATTGCAGAGGAATGTCAGCCAGCAAGGCAGGGGTAAGAGGTGATGTGGAGGGCACGCCCCTTTCCTCCCAGGAGTTGCCCACCTCCTTCTGCTTATGCCCCATGAGCCAACATTTAGAACTACGTGACTCCACCTACAGGCAGGGGAAACTGGGCATCTGTCACACCCATGTCCAATCTGTCAAATGTGTGCAGAATCCAGCCCCTCTCACCCTTTCACTGCTGTCCAATGCACCATCACTCTTCTTTGGATGACTTCAATGGCTGCCCAACTCGTCTCCCTGCTTCCACTCCCCTCACCCACCCAGCCCTGAAATCTTCACTCAACACAGAACAATTCTTTTAGAAGACAGATTTTTAACGCCTCTACTCAATACCCTGTAGCAGCTCGTGAGGCACTTCAGGTGGAACTCCTGCTACTTGAGATATCCCCTCCTTCTCCCTCACCCATTCCAGCCACATTCGCCCCCTTGCTGGTCCTCAGGATGGCAGACACACTCTTGTGTGGGGCTTGTTTACTGGCAAGTTTTTCAGCCTGGAAGGTCCCCAGGAGCATCACCTCCTCATAGAGGTCTAAAATTGCAGGCCCCTCTCCCTTCTTCTGCCATCTGCCCATCTTGTTCTATATTTTTCATATTAGGTACATTTGTCTAATATATGCTGTACATATTTACTATCTTTACTGTTCCTTGTGTATCTTCCTTCGCTAAAATGGCAGCTCCATGAAGGCAAGGATTTTTATCTTTTTTTCTTACCTGATACATCCCAGTACCTAGCATAGTGCCGGGCACCTGAGTAATAGATACTCAGTAAATATCTGCTGAATGTAAGAGATTGAGTCAAACCTACTTTGGACAACATTGTTTGATTCCTGGATCCCTTGTCTAAAGCAAGACTAACTCTATACTTTTTAGTGCTGCTGGTCAATAAATTCCCTTTTATTTATTTAATTAATAAAAACTGTTTATTTAACTAACTCAGAGTTGGGTTTTGTTATTTGGTATTTGTCATTTGCAAAAGCCCTGGTCTCTACAGGGAGCTCATGTAGATTGAGCAATCACGAAAAACCTCTATGAAGAAGTGATTTTTAAGCTGATACTTGGAGGAACTGGCCAAACCACGATCAGGGAAGGAGGTGGGCAGTGCAGGAAGAGTGTTTTAGGATGTCAGTTGATGGATGCTCTGAGGCAGGCAGGAATTGAAAGACTGACATATGATGAATGTGATGAACAAGGATGTGAGATGAAGCCAAGACGTGTGCTGAAGCCAGATCATAGGGGGCCTTGGAAGGATCAGGGAAGATTTTAATGATATTCTGATGGCAATGGAAAACCACTTATGGCTAGTAAGCTAAAAGATCACTTTGGGGTGTGTGTGTGTGCGAGAGAGAGAGAGAGAGAAAGAGAGAGAGAGAGAGAGAGGAGAGAGTTGGGGGGGTATTGTGAAAGTGGGGGAGATCAGGGATCCAGATGGGAAGTGATAGTTGTTTAGACATGAGTAGTGGCAACAGAGAGAAGCACATGAGTTTGAGATCTATTTTGGAGGTAGAAGCAACAGGATTTGATGACAGATTGGCTGTGGGGGTGAGACAGAGGGAGGCAACAAGAATAACTCCTAAGTTTTGAGCTTGAGCAATGCAAGGGATGCAGGTGCTGTTTGCGGAGATGTGGAAAGCTGGTGCAGGAGGGACTGGGGAAGAGGCCATGGTCAGAGTCAGCTTGGCCAAGGATGCTTCTTGGCAGTGTATTAGCGATATTTTCTACCATAGTTAGACACTGATATATCTTGAATATATTGGACAAGCAACATATTGCAGCACACTAAACTTTCTTTCCATGAGGGAAAAGGACAGCACTGTGTTTGCTCTATTTTTCTCTGCAGACAATGTGGTTGTAGCAAATTCCCACAAAGTGAGAACAGGGTCCCAGCCAAGAGTGAGCTTTGCCAGGTGGGATCATGGAGTTGAGGGCAGTGATTGCTCCTGCAGGTGTATGTAAGGAATAAAGTACTTCTTGCTGGAGAGGTTAAACGAGGGAATTGGACTAGATGGTCTATGTGGTCCTTCCAAACTTGGGGTTCTGTGATTCAGGGGGTCAGCCAATGAGAAGGAAAAGAGAAAACTCAAGCTGGAAAGGATAAAGGAGGCCCCTGGAATGAAAAAAGCTACTAAGTGGTCTCTAAGAATTCACTCATGTCCTCAAAATAGGGATTTATTCCTTTTGGGCAGCCTAAATTTTAGACACATCTGTAGGCTTATTGTCTCCCCAGTATCAAATATGAATTAACAAATGAAGGTTAGAGTTTTGCAATAGTATAACACATTTGGAGTCTAAATTTTGGTTGAGGGCAAGGAAGAACATGAAGTTTGGAACTTAAAAGTGGGAGTTGTAGAGCTAGACAAACTGAAGTCTGAATACCTTTAGTTTGCAGGCATATACCAGCTGTGTGATCTTTAACAAATGACTTAACCTCTCTGGGCCTCACTTTTCCCCTATGTAAAATAGTGAGGACCAACTGAAATCATGGGTCCTGGCATAGAGTAAGTGCTCAATAAATGTTAGCCTATGAGTACTTGGAGCTCACATGAGTTCCTTTATAAAAATTTTTTAAAAATATAGCTAATCTTGAAAAAAGCATTTTCATAACTTAGAACAGAATTAACATTTCAAACCCCCTTTTTATGTATTTTCTTGTTCTGTATATTTGCACTAGATAGTTAGGATTGTATTGAATTTTGTCTGCTGTATTAGTCTGCTCGGGCTGGTTTAAACAACAGGAATTTATTTCTCACAGTTCTGGAGGCTGGGAAGTTCAAGATCAAGGTGCTGGCAGATTTGGTGCCTGGTGAGAGGCACTTACTGCCTTGTAGACAGCTACTTTCTCACTCACATGGCCCTTCGCTCCTCAGTCCACATTTCCAGAGAGATAGAAAGAGAGAGATCCATTTCTTTCTCTTCCTCCTCTTATAAAGGAACTAATCCCATCTTAAGCGTTCCCCTGGTACAGCCGAATTTAACCTAATCACCTGCCAAAGGGGTGATTATGCTGAGGCGGGGAGGGGCGGGGGGGGAGGGGTGCTGCAAACATCACTGCTGATTCTCAAAAAGACCTTACAAGGTAAGTGTTATCATCCCGTTTTACTGGTGAGGGAGTTGAGACCCAGAGATGAAGTGACTTGTTGGTCAATAGGTGGCAGAGTTAAAAATAAAGCCCAATTATGCCTGAATCTAAAGCTTTTATTCTTTCTGCCTCCTTACACTATAATTATCTATTATGAATCTTTTATTTTATGGAGAGGAAAACTGAGGGTACCTTAAATGCCTGTGATTTTAAAATAATCACTTTATGACTGTGTCACTGGCCCCAAATTTGCTCTTGTCCAATATTTAAGGAGTTGATATTGAACAAAACTCACGCTCTACCTCATGGAACGCGCTATAAGGTGGGAAAGACTCCATCCATCTAAGAGCAGGCAAGAGGGCTTTCCCAACAGCAGAACCAAGGATGAGAGGTCACCATGCACCCCACTGCTACACGATGGATTCCACAGAGGCCCCTCCCTCACCATGCTACCAGGATTCCCACTGTGAACCCTAAGTCTCTCACTCCACCTTTTGAATCAAATCCCAAGGCCTTGTTTTGAATAAAATTCTACATCAGTGGTTCTTAACTCTACAACACCCACTTCTCATAACAAACAATTTAATTACCTCTTTAAAAACCCTGAAATGGAAATCATAGTATTGACCCCTAAAGCTCAAAAACTACAATAAAGGAGAAATAAAATGAAGAGTTCTATTATACAAGGGTGCATATTGTAATAAGTAGATGCTTGAACACATCCACATTTTACGATGTATACTGTTAGTGGTTCTCAAACTGTGATGAAGGACAGGTATGTGTTTTTTTTTAATTTATCTACTACAGACTGATATTTTTGTAAAATATAATAAAGCTGTTGCTGTAATGTGCAATTCTAGAAAGGTGACTCTCCCTTTTTGCACATAACCGACCAAGGTCTGGTAACAGTTTGTGGATGAGCGCTTGTCTATGGTTCCCACTTTAAGTGGCACTATGTTAGACCAGCTACTGTTCACAGCCCTTTCAGGTAGGTATTATTTGGGGTCCCTGTTTTACAAATGAGGAAACTGAGGCACTGAGAGGCTAAGTAACTTGCCCAGAACTCAGTAAAACCCAGGTGTTTTGATTCACTGCCAACACGGGACTTGGCAGTCCTAGCTGTCACAGATGCAGAATAAGATTTACTACCCTTGGGGCATGCACAGTCTATTCTAAGAAACAGAGAGCTATATAATAGGTTTATTGTGTTTTTATCTTGATAAAACTTTTACCATCCATCAAGTAAAAATTTAGGGGCAAAACTATCACCCCAGTGAAATTGTCCTCGGCTCCACAATCCCCCTCTGGACAGCTTTTCAAGAATTCTCTCGTTTTTTCTTAAGGTGACTAGTACACATCTTGGAACCACCCAAATTGTCAGTCCTTCATGCTGACTCTTAACCAGCTCTCATTTTGGAAATGCCTGGGGGAGGGGAGAAATGGCACTTCTCATTCCCAAGTTCAACATCTTTGTGAGCAACATTTGTGCCCCTCCTGAAGGAGTGTGGAGGGAACGTGATCAGAAATTAATTGGTGCATCTGTTCTCCTGTCTGCCCGTGAGCAGCCTGTGATCACAAACAACTCATTTAGGGGCATGTCAATTTCTCCCCAAGAGGTACCACCCCCACACCATTTGTGGAACACATACTCTGGTGTGTGAGTCACCTCCTAGAATGAGTGACTGCTGTTGACTCATGGCTTGGGAGAGCTTCCTATTAAAACAGCAGTTGCCCTAAAGCTTTGGAAAGAGAGCAAAACAACTTTTCAAGGAAATGAACACCATCCCTCTGTCAACGGAAAGGCTGTTGCAACTGGAAATGGGCCTCGCTACCCATCAGCAGCAGCATCCAATATTCTGTGGCTTCTGAGGCTCAGACTTACAGCTTCCCGAGTCTTCCCAGAAGTGCAATCCACACGCCCAGAACTAATTATTTAGGAGAGACATTTATTGATCACTTACTATATGCCAGGCACTGTACAAAATAATCTACATATATTATTATTTTATTCTCAAAACAAACAATAATGTGCAGTAGATGACATTTGATTTCCATTTTACAATTGATTTAAACTGAGGCACAAAGTGGTTAAGAATCTGTTAAAAGTCAGAGTTGCAACGTGGAAGAACCAAGATATTTAGGCTCCAGAGTGCTTGCGCTCAAGTGCTGAGCCTTAGCGAACACTCCGTGTTGGGCAGGAGCCCATCATCCCTGGGAGCATTCTTTGACATTGATTGAACACCTGCTTTGGCCTTAGTTATGCTACAGAGTGATGCGAAAAGCAGGGTATCACACCTGGTTTAAGGTCCTCAGCCTTTCTTAGCATCAGTATTCTCATCTTGTGATGGGTATCTGATATCTCCTTACAGAGTTTAGGAAAGATTTAAGGAGATAATGTATCAAAAGCCTGGCCTGTGGTTAGATACCCAACACATGTTATTCATCCTCCCCCAAGACACACAAGAAGAACTCAAAGAATGCAGAGTTGTATAAACAAGAGAGATACATAATAAACACTTACAAGATGGTTAGAACTTTAATGGAAATATATTAGATATTAGGATAATGCAAATAAAAATTGTGATGAGGTTGTACATGTTATATGTGTTATTTAAGTTAGCCATAATAATCCTATGAATTAGGTGCCATTTTGTCCATTTAATAGGTGAGGACATTATTTATGCATGGTACTGAGAAAAGAAACCCACTCTGTGAAAGGGAGTTTTGGGAGGCATAATTATAGACACTGTTTACTGAGCATCTACTATGTGCCAGGTATCTATAATAATAAAAGCGTAATATGCTAATTAGATCAGATGGCCGAACAACCTTCTGGACGTCATTCCAGGCATCCTTCCAGATAAAGCCATGGTGGCAGGGACTGAGGCAGAGGCAGTTAGGGGCGATGAGGCAGGCAGGCGAGCAGTTAGGGACGAACAGGCAGGCAGGCAGGAGAGTAGTTAGGAGCCAGCAGTCCCGGATTGTGAAAGAGATGTTCAACTGCCGGTTTAGGTCTGATCCTGCAGACTGGCAGTCAGACATTTCCCGAGGGGTCCCAGATTGCGAGAGGGTGCAGGCCGGGCTGAGGGACCCCCTCTCTGCCATGCACAAATTTCGTGCACCAGGCCTCTAGTATATATACATAATCCATTGAGGTCTCACAATAGGAATTCTTATTGATTATTTACAATGGAGAAACTGAAACTAGAGTTTAGGAAACTTGCTTAAAGACTGAAATCTAGTATGTCTCAAAAATTATTTTGTAGTGAAGGATGATCTTATTGACACCGAGTTTGCAATGTGTAAGTCAATCCTATATAATAAAAGCCTAATATGCTGTGTCCAGTCATCCAGTTGGTTGTTCAACCAATCAAATCATAATATGCTAATGGTATGCTAAGGCCTTTCAGCTGCTCACTATGATGTGCACTGATCACCGGGGGCAGACAGTCGACCGGTTGACCAGTTGTTTTGATGTGCACTGACCACCAGGGGGCACGGGTCTGGCTGGTAGGTTAGCTTTCTTCTCGGGTCTGGCTGATCAAGACTGAGCAAGATGGGCCGGACACATCCTGGAGCCCTATCATGGTCCCTCCCAAGCCGGCCAACTTCCCTCTTCCCTCCCTGGCCCTGATTGTGCACCAGTGGGGTTCCTGGGCCTGGCCTGCATCCTCTCACAATCTGGGACCCCTCAGGGGATGTCAGAGAGCCAGTTTCAGCCCGATCCCGCAGGCCAGGCCGAAGGACCCCACTGGTACACAAATTCATGCACCGGGCCTCTAATTTGTATATAAACAGGCTTGCTATTGCCTTGAAGCTTGTTTCAATGTTCCCATAATTTCCTGCCCTTTATGCACATTTTATTTTATTTAGGCCTCCAGATGTGTAATGACAAAAGTACAATTCAGGTATTTCTGGGTTTCTTCTAGAAAACAGGCTTGAGAGTGAAGGTGGTATCCAAACACATCTGTGAACTCACAGGCCAAGAGGTTGGCACTGGCTGAAATGCATCATGAGCCACATTTGGTAGGTCCACCAGATTGACTCAAGGACAAAGCTGATGGTGTGGTGCCGGTGGGAGGATGAGGAGCTCCACCCTTTCAATTAGTTCCCCACAGCCTTGCCATGAATTCCTCATTAATCTCTGAATACCAGAGTGTGAATTATGAGTCTTCTACTTTTCTGAGTCTCACTGCCCAGTTTTGTTCAAACCAAATTTTGGGCCCCTGAGCACAGTAATGTACAAGCATAGTAACATGTTTGACTCAGAGAAAACTCAGAAATTACATGGAGTTAAAGCATTCATGGTCTGGTATCTGAAATTTCCTGCCATCAGATATGCATGCTATCCAATCTATGATCAGGTTTCCATGTGAGCAAGGACCAATGTGAGGTTTAGTGCAGTTACTATTTAGACTACATGTAGAAATAGGGTTCACAGCCATGGAAGACGATGGCTAGATTTAGTGAAATACTTCTTCTTTCTTGTTTTACTCATCACCTAATAAACCAAAAGTTTATGAGAAAAGACTCTTCGGACACACTCCCAGTGCACCCACCCTCCCACTGCATGTGTGAGAGACTGGCTTTGAACCCAGGTCTGTGTGACTTCTCATGTTTATGTTCTTCTTACATAACTAAGCTCTTCTCTGACAATGTGATCTATATATTTTTTAAATTTCTTTATTGATTAAGGTATTACATATGTGTCCTTATTCCCCCATTACCCCCCATCTCCCATTCATGCCCCCACCCCCCTGTTGTCTGTGTCCATTGACTGAGCTTACATGCATGCATATAAGTCCTTTGGTTGATCTCTCCCCCATACCCCCACCCTTCCCTACCTTCCCTGAGGTTTGACATTAAGATTGATGTTTCTCTGTCTCTGGATCTATTTCTGTTCATCAGTTTATGTTGTTCATTGTATTCCACAAATGAGTGAGATCATGTGATATTTATCTTTCTCTGCCTGGCTTATTTCATTTAGCATAATGCTCTCCATCTCCATCCATGTTGTTGCAAATGGTAAGAACTCCTTTTTTTTTTTTTTTACTGCAGCATAGTATTCCATTTTGTAGATGTACCACAGCTTTTTAATCCACTCATCTGCTGATGGTCACTTAGGCTGTTTCCAAATCTTAGCTATGGTGAATTGTGCTGCTATGAACATAGGGGTGCATATATCCTTTCTGATTCATGTTTCTAGTTTCTTGGGATATATTCCTAGAAGTGGGATCACTGGGTCAAATGGGAGTTCTATTTTTAGTTTTTTGGGGAAACGCGATACTGTTCTCCACAGTGGCTGCACCAGTCTGCATTCCCACCAGCAGTACACGAGGGTTCCTTTTTCTCTGCATCCTCACCAGCACTTGTCATTTGTTGATTTGTTGATGATAGCCATTCTGACAGGTGTGAGATGGTACCGCATTGTTGTTTTGATTTGCATCTCTCAGATGATTAGTGACTTTGAGCAGGTTTTCATATGTCTCTTGGCCTTCCTTCTGTCTTCTTTCGAAAAGTGTCTATTTAGATCAGTTGCCCATTTTTAGATTGGGTTGTTTATCTTCTTTTTGTTAAGCTGCATGAGTTCCCTGTAAATGTTGGAGATTAAACCTTTATCAGTGATAACATTGGCAAATATGTTCTCCCATGCAGTGGCTTTCTTGTTGTTTTATTGATGGTCTCCTTTGCTGTGCAAAGCTTTTTATTTTGATGTAGTCCCATTTGTTTATTTTCTCTTTAGTTTCTATTGCCCTAGGAGCAATATCAGTGAAGAAATTGCTTCAGCATATGTCAGAGATTGTTCTGCCTGTGGATTCCGTATTTTTATAGTTTCTCATCGTATGTTTAAGTCCTTGATCCATTTTGAGTTTATTTTTTTGTATGGTGTAAGTTGGTGGTCTAGTTTCATTTTTTTGCATGTATCTGTCCAATTTTCCCAACACCATTTATTGAAGAGACTGTTTTGACTTGATTATATGTTCATGCCTCCTTTGTGAAATATTAATTGAGCGTAGTGATTTGGGACAATTTCTGGGTTCTCTATTCTATTCCATTGATCTACATGTCTATTCTTGTGCCAGAACCAGGCAGTTTTGAGAACAGTGACTTTGTAATACAGCTTGAAATCTGGTATTCAGATCCCACTTACTTTGTTCTTCTTTCTCAGGATTGCTGTGGCTATTCGGGGTCTTTTTTTATTCCAGATGAATTTTTTGAGAGTTCTTTCTAGGTCTGTGAAATATGCCGTTGGTATTTTAATGGGGAGTGCATTGAATCTATAGCTTGCTTTGGGTAGTATGGACATTTTAATGATGTTGATTCTACAAATCCATGAACATGGTATGTTCTTCCATCTGTTTACATCTTCCTCTGTCTCTTTTTTCAGTGTCCTGTAGTTTTCCGCATATAGGTCTTTTACCTCCTTAGTTAAGTTTATTCCTAGGTATCTTAATTTTTTTGGTGTGATGGTAAATGGGATTGCTTTTTTAGTCTCTCTTTCTTTGCATTCACTATTGGTGTATAGATATGCCATAGATTTCTTGGCGTTAATTTTGTATCCTGCTACATTGCCAAATTCATTTATTAAGTCTATTAGTTTTTTGATGGAGTCTTTTGGCTTTTTTATGTACAATATCATGTCATCTGCAAATAAGGACAGCTTTACTTCTTCTTTTCCAATTTGGATGCCTTTTATATCTTCTTCTTGTCTAATTGCAATGGATAAAACTTCCAGTACTGTGTCTAACAAGAGTGGTGAGAGTGGGCATCCCTGTCTTGTTCCTGTTCTTAGGGAAAATGGTTTTAGTTTTTTGCACATTGAGTATGATGTTAGCTGTGGGTTTATCATATATAGCTTTTATTATGTTGAGGTATGATCCTTCTAATCCCACTTAGTTGAGAGTTTTTATTAAGAAAGGGTGTTGGATTTTGTCAAATGCTTTTTCTGCATCAATTGATATGACTATGTGATTTTTATCTCTCAATTTGTTTATGTGATGTATCATGTTTATTGATTTGCAGATATTGTACCATCCTTGCATTCCTGGGATAAATCCTACTTGGTCATGGTGTATGATCTTTCTGATGTAGTGCTGGATCCAATTTGCTAGAATTTTGTTGAGAATTTTGGCATCTATGTTCATGAGGGATATTGGCTGTAATTCTCTTTCATTGTGTTGTCTTTCTCTGGTTTTGGTATTAGGGTGATTCTGGCTTCATAGAATGAGCTTGGAAGAGTTCCTTCCTCTTGAATTTTTTGGAATAGTCTGAGGAGGATAGGTTTTAGTTCTTCCTTGAATGTTTGGTAAAACTCCCCTGTGAAGCCCTCTGGCCCGGGCTTTTGTTTGCTGGAAGCTTTTTGATGACTGTTTCAATTTCTTCCATAGTTATTGGCCTATTGAGGTGTTTAGATTCTTCCTGATTGAGTTTTGGAAGGTTATATTTCTCTAGGAATATGTTCATTTCCTCCAGGTTGTCCAGTTTGTTGGAATAGTTGTTCATAGTATTTTTTAACAATCCTTTGTATTTTGGTGGGGTCTGTTGTTATTTCACCTCTTTCATTTCTGATTTTGTTTATTTGGGTCCTCTCTCTTTGCTTCTTGGTGAGCCTGGCTAGAGGTTCATCAATCTTGTTTATCCTTTCAAAGAACCAGCTCATGGTTTTGTTGATATTTTGTATTGTTTCTTTGGTCTCTATGTTGTTTATCTCTGCTCTGATCTTTATTATTTCCTTCCTTCTGCTTACAATGGGCTTTTCTTGTTGCTCTCTTTCTAATTCTTTGAGTTGTAGCGTTAGGTAATTTATTACCATTGTTTCTTGTTTTTTTGCAGTAGACTTGTAGAGCTATGAATTTCCCTCTCAAGACTGCTTTCACTGTGTCCCATAGATTTTGGATTGTTGTGTTTTCATTGTCATTTGTTGCCATGATGTTTTTTATTTCTTCCTTGATCTCTTTGGTAACCCAGTCATTGTTTAATAGCATGCTGTTTAGTCTCCATGTGTTTGATTTTTTTGGATTGTTTTTATTGTAGTTGATTTCCAGTTTTATGCCACTGTGATCTGAGAAGATGCTTGGTATGATTTCTATCTTCTTGAATTTGAAGAGACTTTGCCTATGACCCAACATATGGTCTATCTTTGAAAATGACTCATGTGCACTTGAGAAGAATGTATATTCTGTGGCTTTGGGGTGAAATGTTCTGAAGTTGTCAATTAATTCCATCTGCTTTAGTGAGTCATTTAGGATTGATGTTTCTTTGCTGATTTTTTGTTTAGAGGATTTGTCCAATGGTGATAGTGGGGTATTAAAGTCTCCTACTATGATTGTATTGCTGTCAGTCTCTCCTTCGATATCCTCCAGGAATTTTTTTATGTATTTGGGTGCTCCTGTATTGGGTGCATATATGTTTACCAGAGTTATTTCTTCTTGTTGGATTGCTCACTTTAGTATTATGAAGTGGCCTTCCTTATCTCTTGTTATGTTCTTCACTTTGAGATCTAATTTGTCAGAAATAAGTATTGCTACCCCAGCTTTTTTTTTTTTTCTTTTCCATTCACCTGAAAAACCTTTTTCCAACCCTTCACCCTCAGTCTGTGTGCATCTTTTTTTCTGAGGTGGGTTTCTTGTAGACAGCGGATATATGGGTCATGTGTTCTTATCCAGTCTGTTACCCTATGTCTTTTGATTGGGGCATTTAATCCATTTACATTCAAAGTTATTATTGATAGGTACTTATTTGTCATCATTTTAATTCTTTACCCCTGTGTGCCTTCTTCGCTTCCTATTTCTTTTTTTCTTTTCTTTTCTTTTCTTTTCTTTTTTTTTTTTTACAGCAGACCCTTTAGCATTTCTTGCATTGCTGGTTTGGTGGTAATAAATTCCCTTAGTCCTTTTTTGTCTGTGAAGCTCCTTATTTCACCTTCAGTTTTGATTGATAGCCTTGCTGGGTACAGTATTCTTGGATTCAGACCCTTCCTTTGCATGACTTTGTATATTTCATTCCATTCCCTTCTGGCCTGATGAGTTTCTGTGGAGAAATCAGTTGCTAGTCTGATGGGGGTTTCTTTGTAGGTAACTTGCTGTCTCTCTCTGGCTGCTTTTAAGATTCTTACTTTGTCGTTGGTGTTTGCCAATTTAATTATAATGTACCTTGGCATCAGTCTTTTGGAGTTCATTTTGCTTGGGACTCCGTGAGCTTCTTGGATTTGTGTGGGTTTTTTCTTCCTTATATCAGGGAAATTTTCTGTCATTATTTCTTCAAACAGGTCCTATTCCTTGCTCAGTTTCCTCTCCTTCTGGAACCCCTATTATGTGGATGTTGTTTTGTTTTGTGTTGTCCCAAAGTTCCCTTAGGCTCTCCTCCTGCTTTTTAATTTTTTTTTCTAGAAGCTGCTCTACTTGGGTATTTTTTCCTACCTTGTCTTCTAGCTCACTGATGCAGTCCTCTGCTTCTTCTAGTCTACTGTTGATGCTTTCTATTGAGTTCTTTACAGTAACAATGTCATTTTTCATTTCTTCTTGGTTCTTCTTCATTTCCTCTTGGTTCTTAGTCATATTGTTGAATTTGTCTTACATTCTTTTCAGCCACCTTATGACCATTTCTCTGACTTCTTTCTCTGGCAGGTAGCTTGCCTCCATTTCGTTTACTTCCTTTTCTGATGATGCCTGCTTTTCTTTCATATATGGGCTGTTTCTTTGTCTTCCCATGGTCTCTCTTCTCCGGGTGTCTGGTTATGTAGTTCTCTCTCTCCTGCGTTGATTTAAAGGCACAAAAATACAACACAACCAGGTACAACACACAAGGCACTGAACAGAAATGTATTCACGATATTAATAACCCCAAATAAAGGTGACCACCAGAGAAAGGCAAATTAGGTGATAGGAGAAAAAGGAGAAGGGGGGGAAAAGGAGTGCCAAAATGAAATGGGGAAAAGGAAAAAAAATAAGAGAGAAAAGAAAGAATACGAAAGAAGAGGGGAACAAACTATATATATGGGGAGAAAACTCCAATAAAGCAGCCACTAATCCCAGCAAATGCCAGCAACAAGTACCTGGAGATGAATACAAACTACAAACAACAATTAATATCAAGTGAGGTGAGGAAAAACAGATGCAAAAAAAATAAACAAAAACAAAGCAAACAAAAAAAACAACAAAACAAAAAAAGAATAAGCAAAACCATCTCACAAACAAGCATAAAAATCAATATAATCAACATTCAAGCAAACAACAACAAAAGGACAGAGAGAAAAACAATTTTTTGGATAGTGAAGACAGAGAAGAGAGAGGTGTGTATGAACTCGGAGCAGAGGATTGGAAATTAGATATATAAGTAGAGTATAATTTTAACAGGGGGTAAAAAGAAAGAATAGGGAAAATCTAAAGCAGGAAAAGGGTAAGAGAAACAGGACAACAAAAGGGCAAAAGTTAGGAAGAGTGATGGCATAAAGGTAGAGTTGAGATAGAGTAGAATGATGCTAAAGGAAAGATGAAAATAGAATGTAGTACACTAATCTCAAAGTCAAATAAAGAGAAAATAAAATGACACTTTTTATAAAAAAAGGTAAAATAGTAGTAATAATAATAATACTGATTGAAAATAAAAATGTAATAATTAAAAAGGTAAAATCAACTGAGGAAAAAAGAAAAAAATTAGTTTCTTAAGTAAAAGGTGAAAAGAAAAAAATAATAAAATAAAGATAAAAAATAAAAAATAAAATAAATAAAAAGTGCATAGTGAAGGTCATTCACTTCCTCTATTGTCCTGTTTGGCTCGCCTGTTTCCCAGTCAGGACAATATTGCAGTTCCTTGCGTTCCACTGCTCCTCAGTGTTGTAAGCCAGTCCTGATTTTTAAGCAAGCAGTGTGTCTTACTTTCTTGTATTCCTTTATTTGTGATTAAACAAGAGTCAATTTGTGATTCAGCCCCTGGGTGGCAGTGTTTCTGGGTTGACCTCCGGGTCTATAGTTACTCTCTACCCTGTGCTGAGATCCTGCTTTCCCTGTGGCACTCAATACTGGTTTGTGGGAGTGGGCTGCTCCAGAGCTGGCTCTCTGATAGTCACTCCCCACTCTGATCCCCAAGTTCCAGAAAAACAACTTTCCCCTGCACTCTCCTAGGGTGTCCCCAACTGGGTGATTCTATGTATTGGACTCAGTAATCAGAAGCAAGTATTCAAAGAGGAGAAAGCGCAAGTGTGCAAACTCCAGGTCTGCATGCAAGTCTGCACAATCCCCTTTTCCCCCTGTGTCCAAGCAGCCGGCACACTCCCAAAAATTTTAGGCTGTCCTTCTGCGTCAGATCAAAATGGGTTGCTTTTTAGAGATCCCCACTGTTAGCAGCTCTGAGGACCCCTTTCCCCATTCACGGATCATGCCAGCCCCAACAGCCACGGATTTTTCTAGGCGCCGACTTCCCCTGGTCCTCCAGCTCCTGCAGTGCATGCGTTTCTCTGTCCTGCCGGGACCAGAGACCTCACCTTATCCCAGGCGAAATCTGACCTTCCTGTGGTGGACTGTAGAGTTCCTCTGAATCAGTGTGTTTGCGCTAATTGGGAACTGGTGTTCTGGGGTTCGCAGCTGTTCGGTGGGTGCCGCAGTTGTAGATTTTCAGGCTTCAGATAATACCCATTTTCCCCTTCAAGATGGTGTGTTCTCCGAGTCCGAGCCAGTGGCTCAGGGAATGAACCCAGAAGCAGTGAAGGCTGCCCAGTCAGGGAACCCCCTTCCAGCAGTCTCCCACCTTCTCCTGGATTATTGCTGTCCCTTAACTCTCCAACAGACACTCCCCATGCAACTCTCAGCTGTTCTTCCTATCTGCTCTGGGACAAGGCTTGGGATACGTCTGTCTATTCCACTGCCATTTTTCCACCTTTTTCTGAGCTCAAGTTTTTGTTGTTAAACCTCTGTTGAGTTCCAGAGTGCCAATACGTCCAGGAGGGGGACACCTGCCTGTACTCTGTGTTTTTGGTTGGTTTGCTGCTGCATTGCAGTTGATGGGAGGCCCCTGGATCACCTGCTCTGGAGGCTGGGACGACAATGTGATATTTTAAACAGAGGGAATAGCACATACATGAACAAAGCCCTGAATTGTGGGCTCAAGTGCCAAGATAATGTAAGGTTACATGGATAATGTAAGGAAGATGCTATATGAAGTGTTTGAGTGCATTGCAACACGTAACATGTTGTTCATTCATTCATTTGGTAATTGAACTGATGTTTATTGAGTGCCTCCTATATGCCAGTAACATGTTGTCAAATTAGAATCAGAAATCACTAGAAACATTTGTCAAAATATTACTGCTTTTTATACCTAGAACTTTATTTTCTCCTTGAAAGCAAGCAAGCCTACAAAATTTTGAATCATTGGGAAACTAGCATTTTACTTGAAGGCTAGTAATAAAAAATGTTATCCTATCTAATAAAGAAAGAATATGCTAATTGATCCTCACATCATCGCAAAGATGGCGGTGCCCACAGCCACAAGATGGTGGTGCCCAGTCCCCTCAGCCCCACCGTGTGCCTGCCTCCAGAGTCCCCCAATCCCCTCAGCCCCCCAGCTGCCCAGGGCTGGCCTGAGGTGCAGCAAGCATGGATGGTGACTGCCCAGCTGATACCCAAGGCACAGGAAAGCCTTGGATGGCGGCTGCGCAGCTGCCCAGGGCCACCCGAGGCTCAGGTAACCAGGGCTGGCTGAGGCTTACACTGCTGGCAGTGGCAGCAGCAGAGGTGTGATGGGGCATCACCTTCCCCTGATCGCCAGGTTGCCTCCCACCCCTGAGGGCTCCTGAACTGTGAGAGGGGCAGGCCAGGCTGAGGGATCTCCCCCCATCCCCTCCAGTGCATGAAATTTCATGCACTGGGCCTCTAGTTTTATATGAAAACAAACCATTATATTATAGATCAAGATGAAAAATTGGAGTGAGTTTTAAAAGAGTTCAAAGACATTTCTTACCTATAGCAGTGAGTCAGAACCTGTAGGATGGCACATTTATTCTTTTCTGTTGTTAGAGATGTTTCCATGGGGAAAGCCTGTCATGTCCTAGACCAGTGGTCAGCAAACTGCAGCTCGAGAGCCATTTGCAGCTCGTGAGCCGCGGTTTGCCACTCTGTTGACTAATGAGTTTGCCAACTACTGGGATAGGGGCTTAATCACAAGGAACAACAACAGCCTATAATTATTGGAATTGAGAGTCTGGGTCAGTAGTTGGCAAACTCATTAGTCAACAGAGCTGCAGTTTGCTGACCACTGTCCTAGACTGTAGGATAAATTCCAAGCATCCCAGCCTCAATTTCTACAGGATCTATTCATGCCTGGCTTGCCTCCCTCTTTTCTTTAATGGTTCCCTTGAAACTCTACTCACCAACCATCCCACACCATTTAAGATAATAGCTACTGCAGCCTTCAGAATTCATAAAAAAACAAAAACTAGTGCAGGAATCAATTTTATCCAGGAAATTAGGTGCTTACAAAGCTGTTAGAAGATGTGGGAGAACAAAGGTTAGGGAAACCACTGGCAGTGTTCAGAAAAGCAGGAAGTGGAGGAATTGCAGGAAACTACCGCTAATAACCTAGGCTGTCTGCAGCAGCAAAGCGGGTGATTTAAGAGGATGCCTGGGAGCTGCAGACACAGAAACAAACCTTGTGCCTACCACCTGCCAAAGACCAAGACCATGGCTTTTGCTTCTCTTCTGCCTTTCAAATATTGCATGGATGCCCCAATCCTGACTCAGTGTAATGTGCTGAACTGTGCCCCCCTAACCCCTGCCCAATTTATACATTGAAGTCCTAACCCCTGACCTTAGCATATGATTGTGTTTGAAGACAGGGCCTCTAAAGAGGTAATTAAGGTAAAATGCGATTATATCGGTGGGACTTAATCCAATACGACTGGTGTCCTTTTATGAGAAGAAATTGGGATACAGAACACAGAGGGAAGACCACCTGAAGACACAAGTGGCCCTTCACAAGCCCAGGAGAGAAGCCTCTGAAGAAATTAACTCTGTTGATGCCTTGATCATGGACTTCCAGCCATCAGGACTATGAGAAAATAAATTTATGTTATTTAAGCCACCCAGTCTATGGCAGTCCTAGCAAACGAACACACTCTGGGAATAACAATTTTATGTGACATGTTGCTAGGCTTCTAACCCCCAGGTTATAAGGGAGAAGTCAGAGGGCGAAATGGAGCTGAGTGGCCATGAAAAAATTGGACATACCTGGCCTCTGTTGGGTGCATGCTGAGCACAGGCATGGCACTAAGCACTTTTCTTGTGTTACTTAATTTAAGCCTCATATCTACTGATTCAATGTAACCTTCATGGGCACATTATAATATAAGTAGAAAAAGGGAACTTGGAGAAATTGCTTTCCCAATTTACATAATTCAATATATGATTGTAATGAAGAATTTATAATAATTTTAAATAAAGATTTCTTTTGAATAACGCTAGGTAAAAAAGCAGGAATTGGTGTGATCATATGTACTTAAAAAAATAAAATCCAGCCAGGCCGGTGTGGCTCAGTGGTTGAGCATCGACCTATGAACTAGGAGGTCATGGTTTGATTCCCAGTCAAGGCACATGCTTGGGTTGCTGGCTCAGTTCCCAGTAGGGGGTGTGTAGGAGGCAGCCGATCAATGATTCTTTTTCATTATTGATGTTTGTATCTCCATCCATCTCCCTTCCTCTCTGAAATCAATAAAAAATATTTTAAAAAATAATCCAAAACAGAAGGAAAACTGGAAAGAAATACACTTAGCTGTGGTTATCTTTGGATGATTATTTTTTCCTCACTCTTACCGCTTATATTTAGTTTTAGAATTAGCGACCATAAAAATAAATTTATTTTTACATGAGTTTTTGAAAATGTGTCCTGTATGAAAGATTTTTGCTGCCAATCCCTACTGTTGAGAAGAATTATCTGACCAGGAGAGCCATAGTATCACTGAAGCATCAAGAAAACGGAGGCTCAGGAAAGGAAGCCAAAGACGAAGGCGCTTTAGGTCCTTGTTTTTCAACCAACTCCAGAGGACAGGATAGGGGCAGTCTCTGAGGGCCCTCCCAGAGCAGTCTGGGCAATGTCAATAAATCTACAGTGCCCGAAGTTCGAAGGGAACTAGGCAACTAAACTCTGCCCCAACCCAACCCCATCTTGAATCCCTTCTAAAACCTCTCAGTAGCCTTCTAGACACTTCTTGTATATACCTAGCAGTAAGAAATTACACATCTGAGCCAGCACCCGCTCTCCCTGCCCCAGCCAGTTGGAGAGTTCTGCCCAAATCTAATCTGCTGGCTTTGATCCTGTTGCATGGATTCACCCAGAACAGTGGTCGGCAAACTGCGGCTCGTGAGCCACGGTTTGCCACTCTGTTGACTAATGAGTTTGCCGACCACTGACCCAGAACAAGGCTAATTCTTCACATGACACTCTCCACTATTCATTGACCATATAAAATCTCTCTAGGTTCAGGTTCATGAGACCAGAGATTGTCTGTTTTGCTCCTGGCTGTATCCTCAGCACATGACACAGAGCAAGCCATCAGTAAATGTCATAGGATGAATGAACAAGTGAATAAGTGAATGAATGAATGTGCTCCTTGAGTCTTGTCTTTTCCAGGCCAAATATCCCCAAGTTCCTTCAACAAGTCTTCTCTAATCTAGTTCCTGGGCCCCTAACTCCTTTCTTTAGGGTATCATCCAACATGGAAGTGTTCCTATTCAAATATAGAGCTCAGGAATCTATACAATAGTCCTAGGATGGTGGTGCAAAATTCACAGGAACCGTAATTTCTTTCATTGAGAATAATCAATGATGTAACTCATGATCTAAATAGCTGTTGACAAACCCCACTTATTTTTAGGGGTTGGGACTACTGTTATATTTTCCAGCAGCACTATTGTCCCTATTTTGACCATTCAAGATATTGTACAATGTAGTGGAAAAGGTACAGGGCTAGAAGTAACAAGACTTGGGCACTGACCATTGCAGTGGTAGTAGTGAACGCTGGGTACCAGCCTTGCTCTGGACCAAACATTGCATTAAGTGCCTCAGACATGTATTTATTTGTATTTAATCTTTGTTGCAAACATAGATAGTACTATTTTTATCCATGTTTTACAAAGAGAGAAAATGAGGCTTAGAGAGGCTAAGCAACTTGTCTAATCTTGTCTCTATCACTTAATTGCCAAGGAAGCTCTAGCTGGTCACTCAGTCTCTCTGCACTTCATTTATTCCTCTGTTGAATGGACATAATAATAATGCCTGCCTCACAGAGTTATTGATATGGGGAGGATTTACTAAAAGGATGCAGTGAAAGTAACTATTGAAACCTATAAATTTGCAGTACGTTATTATAAAGGCTCTGATTTTCAATAACACAGTCTGGAGACCTAGACTTCAATGGAGACCCTCTCCTTGTCTGTGCATTCCAGATGGCTGTCAGTTGATGTAACAAATGTTTTTTTCCTTTCTTTAATCCCAGCCTTTTTTTGTAGATTAAGAGTAATTACTCCCAAATGGATACTCAAAAGCCCAATTTATGCCCAACATACATCAAATTATCCATAAATATGCATTTAGATTTTATTTATTATTCCTCATTAAATCTATTTCTAGTGAAAACAAATAAATCCACTCTAAGTATTAAATGACCCCAGCGCCCAACGCGTTGTTCTGCATTACTCTTCCAGCAGAGGGCACTGTTTCTCTATAAAGGAAGCGGCCCTTCTCTTTCCAATAAAATCATCAGATTTTGGAGGGTTGGAGGGGGTTACAATTTCCCAGGGATCCCAGCAGTGAAAGCATACCAAGGCACTAGGAATTAATAATAGGGAAGATGCCATTTGGATTTCCTTCCCAAAGAGAATTTTCAGTTAGTGCAGATATGCCCATTTTTGTGTGCTGTGGTATTGGGTCTCTCATTTAGAAATCACAGAACGGGACAGTCAGAGCTCTATAGAACATTTAGCCCACAGGCACAAAGAATCAGCCTGTAGGCCAAATTTAGTCCATATTCATGTTTTGTTTTCCTTGCACAACTGTTGTTATTATTATTACTATTAAACTAACAGATTAGGCAGGAGATTGCCCATAAAATAAAGATTTCTTAGCATTTCTTTAAGAACAACTCAGAAAAGCTCACAGGGTTGAACCCCCAAGCCTTCATGGTGATGACTGGCTGCAGTTTCCTAAGTTCTGACCCTCTCAGAGAGGGCATAGGCTTGCTGCTTTCTCACAGTCCCCATCCCACCTGCCCCAATGCACGGTCTACCTAGACCCCAAAGTACTTGGGTTAGTGACCTGCAGACTCCGGTTCTACTTCCTCATGTTACAGATGAGGAAAGCAGAGCCCAGGGAGAGGAAAGGGCTTGCTCAAGGTCACATCACAAGTGAGCCTCTGAGATCAGGCTAGACTCCAGGCTTCCCGACTCACAGGGTTATAGGGTTTCTCAAAAATGAAAATTGGTCCTAACTCCTGCCCTGTGAGTTAGTCAAGTAGTTTCAGTCCTTTCCTCCTCATGCTCAGGAGGCCAATGTTCCCCAGCATGTGGGAGGGCCAGAAGGAGGTCCCAAACAGAGTAAGATGCCAGGAGGGCAGAGAGATGAGAGGACCGGTGTTGCTCCTCAGACTCTTGGTTTCTTCTGCAGATGAACAGGACTGGGAAAGCATGGAGTCTGAGAGACCGTTCCTTAACATTTCTGGGGCCTTTGTTTCCTTATCTGTAACATGGGATCATTATTACTTTGTGGAGGTTGTATGAAAATCATTCATGAACATTATGAGTAAAGCCTCTGGGACTGAATCAATGATTGATGGCCTACTAGATGTCAAGGCATGACATGGGAAGTCCCCAGTAAATGCTAGCAGGTATTGAGGAGAAGCGGGAGAGATGGGATCTTTGTTAGCCAGTCCAGACTCTATGCCTTTGGCTTCAACCCCTCCACATTCCCATAGCTCTCTTCCTAAGCCAATAGTTCTCACCTTGGTTGCACATGAAAGCATCCTGGGGTGTTTTATAAATCTTGATGCCCAGGCTGCCTCCCAGACCAAGTGACTCAGAACCTTTAGGGGTAGGATCCAGTCATTAGTACTGTTAAGGTGACCCCTGTCACTCCAGTGTGCAGCACAGGTGAGAACCACTGTCCCGAACTCTCTCCCTAGCTTGCCACAGCCCTGAACTTCTTCCTTTCCTGAGAATCACCCTATCTATACACTCCCTTCCTACAGCCCCACCCTGTGCTTGGACTCTGGACCAATTACTCAAACCCCTCTGAGCCTTCGTGTTCTTATCAAGAGAACAGGGTGTAGGGGAGACAATTGGTAGCCCACCTGCATCCATTTGCTTCTTTTTTTTCCAAGCAGAAAGCTGAGTTTGGAAGCTGACCAGCTCCAGGGGCAACCCTGGTGGGCCCAAGGATTATTCAATCTATCTCCTTTTGGTTGGTTTAGGAATGAGATTGTGTCCCCAACTCTGGTAAATAGATGTGAGAGGAGGCTTCTAGAGAAAGGTGTTGTTCATGAGAAAAAACAAGAAGAGCACTGTGTGTCATGAGATATAAAGTACAGCTTGGGAATATAGTTGGTGACATTGTAATAACTCTGTGTGGTGCCAGGTAGGTACTTACCCTATTATTGAGGTGATCACTTACCCTATATAATAAAAGGCTAGTATGCAAATTGTCCCCTCGACCGCGAGTTCAACCAGGGGGCGGGGCTGGTTGGCCATTCCCCTGTGTCCCCTCTCCCTGGCCAGTCTGGCTCGATCAACCCTATCAGGGAGGGCCGGCTAGACCCACCTGTGCACGAATTCGTGCACCGGGCCTCTAGTAAGCTATGTAAATGTCTAATCACTTTATTGTACACCTGAAACTAATACAATATTGCACGTTAACTGTAATTGGAAAAAAACCCTCAATAAAATCCTAAAAAAACAACATTATGTCCAGCAGGAGGAGGGTGACTTGAAGAAGAGACATCAAAAGATGGACCAAGGCATTTGGGAGAGCCAAAGAGTTTGCTTCAAACTTTTAGTTATCTCTGGATGAGAGAAGTTCTTAGGTATTTTCACTAACATTTTACTTTTAAAATAAGTAAATTATATTAAAATATATCAAAGTAAAAAAAAAAAAAAAGATGGACACTGTGTAGTACCTTGATTTGACACTTGGAATTGCTGCCACCATCTCGTGACCAAGCCTGAGGATGAAGACAGCACAGAGCACAGCACTTACAGATAAATGCTGGTTACCTGGAGCTTTTAGAAGATTAAGTCACAGGGTGATGAGTAGAAAATTGACATTTACTGAGTCCCTGTCATGTTCCAGACCCTCTTTGAAGTCCAGCATGATATGTGCTAGCTCATGTCATTCTGACAGCTGTGGTCTGGCAACATAGAGAGCTCAGCCCACGGAGTAAGATCTGTTGGTTTTAATTTTAGCTCCAACATTTAGGCAAATGCTTTAAACTCTCTAACCTCAGCTTTCTGATCTGTGAAATGGGAATAATGGAATCTATACCATGAGCTTGTTGGGAAGATTAAATTAAATAGCATATGCAAATAATCGAGCGCAACGTTAGGACTCTACACAAATTAGGTGTTATATATTTTTAAATAAACTCTGCACGGCAGGTTATTATTATTGTTACCATCATCCAGTTCTTATATATGAATAAAATGAGAATCACAAAATCTATAGACTCACCTAAGATCCCACAGTGTAAAAGTAGCACAGTGGGGGTTTAACCCCCCCAAGTTTTACTCCTGATCGACTGCTTGTGCCTTTTCTCTCCTTTCCAGCTTGCCATGCTCAGCCAGGGAAATCCCAACATTCCCCTGCAGTGAGTAGTGCATGGGGAATTCTAGACACAGGTGTGCAAGCAAACTGAGTGAAAAGGAGAAGCTGAGCCTCAGGCATGCATATGACTGAGTAGCTGTGAAAGGTAAGGAACCCCTTTCGGCAGGACATTTATTAGATTTGCAAATAACAAAGGATCATAGGATCATAAACTCTCTGGATTCAAAGAATCCTTTGGAGATCATATTCCTCAATTCCACTCGATGCTGGAATTCCTACTTGCCTATCCCTTGAGATAGGGAGCTTCCTACTTTCTGGAGAGGGGCAGTTCTGATTCTTAAAAAGTTCCACCAACTGTTTAGAGGATGTTTGCTTCTCTTGAACTTGCTCCCACTGGTTCTATAAATGTAGTGTCCAGGGAAAGAGAGAGCTCTCATTTTTTTGCTACTTGGAAGTATGGTAATGTCAGCCCTTTGGAAGTATGGTAAGGACACCTCATTTCAATCCTGAGTCTCACTTGCAAGCTACTCTCTCCCCCAATTTTCTCAACTGATCTCCAAACAATAGAATTTCCAGTCCCACCATCATTTTATTATTAACTAGGGGCCCAGTGCACTGAATTTGTGCACCTTGAAAGGAACTGTGGGCCGTGAGGCTGCAGTAGGCACAGGGATGGGTCTCAGCCCATCCTCCATGCCCCGCCCAGCCCCTCTCGCCGCAGCCCCGTTTCCTGTCTGCCGGCAGGCCCACTCCCACCACCGCTGTTCCCAGGTGCTGACAGTGCCGGTCCTGCTTGTATCTCCTGAAGGCACAGAATGATTGGGGCTCGCACCAGCAGCGGGTGTGAGCAGGGCCAGTGCTATCAGCAGGTGCGAGTGGCAGCTCCTGCCCTGTTGGCCCCTCAGGAGCAGGGGGAAGTGAAGAAGCCCTCAGGGACAATCAGGGCCAATCAGGGCCACCGCTGCTCATGCCTGCTGATGGCACCAAGCAATCTGGACCAGCGCCAGGTACCAGCAGTGGCTGCTGGCCCCGATTGCCCCTCAGGAGCAGGGGGAGGTAGAGAAGCCCTTAGGGGTGATGGCGCCCAGCAGCTGCCGCTCACACCCACTGACAATACTGAGTGATTGGGGCCAACGCTGGGCACCAGCAGTGGTTGTGAGGGGTGGCTCTGATGCTGGCAGTGGGTGTGAGTGGGGCCAATGCTGGCAGCAGGTGCGAACACTGGGCTGGACTGCGGCGTGTGGGAGAAAGAATTTTCAGTAACCACCAGAGGCTCGCCCCAGTGATGCCTTGGTCTGGAGACCCCGCTCACCTGCTCTACCATCTCACTGTGGCCAATGCCCGCCATGTTCCATGCACGCCCCCTGATGGTCAGCACACATCATAGCGACTGATTGTTTGTTCGGTCTATTTGCATATTAGCCTTTTATTATATAGGATACTCCATAGTGTTATTGTCCCTTTATTTTGTTACCAAGTAAACAAGGGTCTTTCCCTGCATTTAGTTAATATATACTAGAAAGGAATTCTGGGCCCCTTTTTCATATAGGGAACCAGCAGTGGAAATACATTTATGGGAGGATTTTCTAACAATCAGAGCTGTTCTGCAAAGGATCAATATGAAACATTATGGCTTGTATGTAAATTATACCTAAAAAAATTGGGGGGAGGAAAACTATTAGTGAGTGCAGTGGCCTTCTATTATTTTTGTTTGTCCAACATCATTCTATCTCCTTTGGGACCAGGATTAAAGTTCACCTGGGTGATGATCCAGATCCTTTGGAAGCAGTCAGGCCAGGGCGGTTCACAGGTGCCACACTCTCCTCTAGATTGGACAGAAACACTGCCCTCACTGCGTTGACCAGACTTTTTGCTTCCTAATTGGTCATGTGAGTGGTTTGCTCTCACCAGTTGTTACTGGGGCTCCCGCAAAACCCCTGGAGCAGCTTGCTTCCTCTTCCCATCTTTCTAAGCCTGGTTCCCAGCTCTCCTTTGTTTATATATATATTTGATTTCAGAGAGGAAGGGAGAGGGAGAGAGAGATAGAAATAGCAATGATGAGAGAAAATCATTGATCGGCTGCCTCCTATTGGGGATCGAGCCCACAACCCGGGCATGTGCCCTGACCAGGAATCGAATCATGACCCCCTGGTTCATAGGTCGATGCTCATCCACTGAGCCACCCAAGCCAAGCTCCCAGCTTTACTTTAGAAATTTTGCATTCCTCATATTCTATTCCAGAATTCCTTTCTAGTATATATTAATTAAACACAGTTTCTGTTGCTTACAGGTAAAGACCCCTTGTTTACTTGGTAATGGAATAAAGGGACAAATAACACTATAGAGTATTAATAACAAAAAAATTGCAAAATATAATTGAGAAAAATAAATATAGAATTTAGTTTACCCTATATTATATTTATATGCAATATTTATTTTGTTATGTAGACTATTTTTATTTTAATTAAGATTTTATTGTAAAATAGCACGTGCACATTCTAGAACATTTAGAAAACCAGAAAATAATATTTTACATACATAAAATGATTGCTTGACTGCCAAAAGTGTGTCTGTGCCCTAGGGCAGAATTTATTACCATTCCACGCTAGCCTGGCTTCTTGGTTACCTTTTGGTCTGTTTTTATTTCACTGTGAATGTGGGCCAGTGCTTATTTTTACAGCCAAATTAATTAATGAGAAAACCCTCAGACTTTCTTTCCATTTATCACTTCCAAACGCCCACTTTTGATGAGTCAGTTGCCATTTGAACAATATAGGAGAGTTTTCAAATTAATTAAAACAAGACAACAATATGGCCCATTTCTTACTCAAGTATCTCCAAGGGATTTCGACTTCATTAATCTTTGGACCACCACTCTCAAACAGAGACAGGCCATCAGTCATGTCTGTCCAGTGGGGGAGGGGCATTCCTGGAGAGAGTGAGTGGTTTGTCAGTGACAGGGAAGTGCTGGGGTCATTGGGACTCCATCCAGCTTGGAGTCTTTCTCATTCCTGCCCCGCCCCACCCCATATCCCCACTAGACAATCCATCAGCCATATTTATATATTTAGTGGATTCCTATAAAGTGCTAGTTGTTTTATGAGTACTTAGGGGAATGAGACCACAGCCATGGGACCTAGGTCCCATCTTCTTACCATCCAAGCAGCAAGGAGAGACAGATATCTAAGAAAATAAGCACAGAGAGATTATTACGATGTTCATCGAGTGTAAAGCAGCTGCTGATTTGTTCTCTGAGCATGGTAGAAAAACAAGTTTCTTAGCATCTACTCCTTGTCTCTGCTTCTGCAGATATTTTTAGTGTCTGCTGTGCACATGCACTTTTGCATACATCTCCTCGCTTAATGCACAGGACAGCCCAGTGAAGGGGGCACTCTCATTGTCATCCATGGATGAGGGTGTGACGGTAACTCCGCTGGTGAGCCTTCTCTGTTCTCTGTCTCCATGGTCCCCCTGGTTCTCCTTGGGCATGACCGTGGCCTAATCACCACAGTGGTCTTGTGCTCTGTCTCTTTCTCTCCTTCTCCTGAGCTTGAGAATTATAGCCAACTCACACCTGGTACCTCCTGGAGGCATGTAGATCCTAGACCAAAGCTTTTCCTCCCTCAAGCCTGGCCCAACTCTTTTGTTTACAATCCCAGCAAATGTGTCGCCCAATGATATCCTAGCCAGAATCCTGAGAATAGGCCCCTCCTGCACACCTTTCTCCCACTCAGTCAGCCATCACATCTACTTTCTACATTTGCTTCAAAACCATTCTCTTCTCTCCATCTCCATGACCATGGTCCTAGACCTGGCTCTCACCCTTTATCTGCTGCCAATTGCATTAGCCTGTCTCTTCTCTAATATCCACCCCTCTCCAATCCATTTTCCATGCCATGACAACAGGATGTAAGTACAAATATGATCGTGTTATTACTTTGGTTTAAAATTATTCAATGGATCCCCAATGCCATGGGTACAAAAACAACAGCAACAAACTTCTACCCATAACATAAAGGTCCTTCAGAATCTGTTTTCAGTCCACCGCCCACATTTTTGTTTTTGCTCTATGGTTTTTATACCTGGAGATTTTTTTCACTCCCTTTATTATCTAATACATTCCCATTCATATGTCAAGATCCAGCTCAGGTACCATCTCACTACAGGAATCCTTTTTTTTACCTATAACTTGGAAAAAATCTTGGGATGAAGGAGAATGAGATTAGGTATTCCCCTACCCCCCCCCCCCCCACACACACACACACAACTTCCCTGATGGTGCTCCTGGTGTGGCTTTGACCCTCAATTGTCAAATTGTCAGTCACTACTCCTTTCAAGGTGATTTCTCAACACAGCTCCTTCCTTCCAGCTTTTTGTAGCCAGTTTCCTCTCTTATTCTTTTGGACTTAGAGTGGTAAAAAGCTCCATTACTGCTAGTACTGGGTTCCTGAACAGCCCCTGTGGATTCCCTGCACCTCACCCACATCATGTAAACAAAGGATCCCTTTGTAAATAAACTCTCCTTGAATTATTCAAATTTTGGCATTTTATATGTTTCCTAAGGAGACTCTCTCTGATCCACCAATATTTTGCAAATAGAATCATTGCCCTCTGTTACCATTTCAAAGCAAGATTATCTTCATTCCTGATTGACTTTTCATTGGCTTTGGTTTGTAACTCTTTTGTTGTTGTTGTTTTTGTTGTTAACCCTCACCTTAGGATATTTTTACCATTGATTTTTAGAACTAGAGAGTGGAAGGGAGGAAGGGGAGCAGGAGAGAGAAAGAGAGAGAGGGAGAGAGAGAAACATTGATATGAGAGATACACATCGTTTGGTTGCATCCCGCAAGTGCCCCAACTGGCCAGGACCAACCTGAAACCCAGGTATGTGCCCTTGACCTGGAATCGAACACATAAACCTTGTGTTCCTGGACCAACACTCTACCACTGAGCACACTGGCCAGGGCTGGTTTGTAACTCTTAAGGCTGAGGGCAGAATAACTTTCTGTTCTATTTGTTAAGAGAATGAAAAAAAAAATCTTATGAAAATTCACTCCTTTTATTTCTGGCATATAGATCTTATCACAAGAATTGTAACAAATGATTTATGGGAGTCTCTCTGTTAGACTGTGAGCACCCTGAGGGCAGAATTAGATCTTCTTCCCCATTCTTCCCCAAAGCACAGCACAGTGCCCAGAATAGGTGCAAACCCAGTAAGTACTCAATCAATGAAAAAAACGACTAGTAGGCACTTCATCAATAGTCGTAGAATGAATGAGGGGACAGAATTGGTGCCCTAATTTGAAAGCCTTAAAAACTGCAGTTGCTAAGTGAGCCCCCTTTTTTCTTTTGTCCTCATGCCAGGATACTGGCGTGTTATTTTCCAGACTCGGGAATTTCCTGAAAAGAGTTAAGAATATCTTTCCTGCCCCAAGCACCTTGGGAACCCATACTCAGAGAAAGCACCCTGCCGGAGCAGAACCACTCCGCTAACTCTCGACCCACCTTCTCCCTTAGCCCCTCATCACACCGGTTCAGATTTGACAACTCTGTAGGAAACCAATTTGCTGTTAATCACAAGGGAGTTTTATTTACTCTGTTGAAAGAATTGAGAAGCAATCATTTTTATTAGTGCCACAGCTGGTTCTTCCATCATGGAGGAAATACAATTATCCATCTTCCTATGGCTGAATGCAGACAGCTACAACCTCATTATTCATTTTGGTAGGAAGCAGGCCTTTCCAATGAACAGGGGGAAAAACACAGTGACCCTTCATTTGTACAGGGAACAAATCTTAGTTTCTGGAATGACATTGCCACTGCCACCATTTATTTTGGGTTACATAATGGGGTGCTATAGCATTAGAGGCCTATCCATGGAGGTCATTATGGTGGAGTAGAAAGAGTGGGCTTTGGTTTCAGGCCAGTCTGGGTCAAAATTCTGCCTCCTCTTATCACTCAGGGTAGAGAGCATGTTAATTCCTCTAAGCCTTCATTTTCTTATCTGTAAACTAGAAGCCTGATGCACAAAGATTTGTGCTAGAATGGGCCTTCCTTTCCCTGGCTGCCGACAATGTCTTTCCACTCCAGCCCAGAACCAGCCCCAGAGCCACCTCTTTCCGCTCCAACCCTGCCTTCCCATGCTGCCCAGAGGCCCTGAGAGACCAGGGGTGGGGTGGAATGCCTGTGTATGCAAATTAACCACCATCTTTGTTGGGTTAATTTGCATATCACTCCTGATTGGCTGGCGAGCGTAGCGGAGGTACAGTCAATTTACATGTTTGTCTATTATTAGGTAAGATTGGAAATAGTAATAGAAGCGCTTCCCAGGGTAGCAGCAAGCATTCCAGATTCAATCCCTACATGTATAGATGACATAACATGATCCAACTAACTCTCCAGCTTCATCTCCCACCCCAGAGTTTGCACCTGTGCCATGGCCATGCTGACTGACTACCAGTTCCCCACATGCCTGCACACTCCCTGCCTTTGCACACGTGTCCCCTCTGCCTGAGTCACACACGCTCACTTCCCTTGTTCATCTGGCAAACTTCTTTTCTTAAAGGTGGCAGCTGCTCTGTGAAGCCTTCCCCCCTCCACCCTCCCCCACCCCCAGACAGACACAGCATCTTTCTGTTTCCAACACCTTTTGTGCATTCCCCACTGTACGATGTTGCCACATATGGCAATGGACTTGTCTGCTTAGGAATCTGTAAGCTCCTTAAAGAGCAAGAACTTTCACTTCTGTATATCTAGTGTTGGCACAGTGCTGGGCGACACTGATGGTCAATAAATGGTTTAGTGAATGAATGAATGAATGAATGAATGAACAAATGAAGACTAAGGTACAGCACCTATGGGCCTACATGAATGTGGCAGACACTGTTGATTGCTTAAAGGTATACAATGTTCAACCTTCCCAACGTGCCTGCTCCCAGCTGTTAGGGACTCTGGGAGAGCCTGTCATTCAGTTTTGGCCGATGAGAAGTTGGAGGAAGTCTGTTGGGGTGCTTGTGTTTTTGTTACCTGTCCTCAGGCATCCTAACTGGATCTTGGTACAGAATGTTCAACTCTAAAGGCCCATTTACTTTTACACAGCCTCATCCCTTGGCACAATGAGCATATGGCCTTTGGAGTCAGGCAAACGAGGGTTTGAATTTAATCTCCATTACTTTGCTTCCCATAACAGAGATGATGTGGTATGATGGTTAAGAATACTGATGTAGGAGGCAGACAGTCTGGATTCCAGTGCTAGCTCCATTTTAAGTTATTTGACCTTGGGCTGAAAACCTAATCTTCCAATGTCTTAGTTTCTTCATCTCTAAAATCAGCATAGTGCCTTGGCCCATGTGACTCAGTTGGTTGGACATCATCCCATGGATCAAAAGGTTGCCGGTTCAAATCTGGGTCAGGATATATGCTCCCATTTGGGGCTCAATCCCTGGTAGGGGTTTTGCAGGAGGCAGCCAGTCCATGTTTCACTCTCTCTCTCCCACTCTCTTCTTCCCTCTCTGAAAATCAATAAAAAGTCTTTAAAAAACAGAATCAAATCAAATCGGTATAGGTATAGTACCTCCCTATAGGGTCAAACAGGCTAATGAATATAAAATACTTGGAATGGATTCTAACATGTACTTAGACTGTATTAGTATCAGCACTATTTTTACTAACAATACTAGTCGTGTAACCTCAGAGGCAATTTCACATGCTCTGTGAGATTTGGTGTGCACACCTATAAAGAGGGGGTTAGAAATGCCTGCCTTGCAGATTGTTGTGAAGATGGCAATGAATGAATGAATGAATGAACAAATGAAGACTTAGGTACAGCACCGATGGTCCTACATGGATGTGGCAGACACTGTTAATTGCTTAAAGGTATACAATTTTCATCCTTCCCAACATGCCTGCTCTGGAGCACTGGAGACAGCAGCTGGTATGAGGCCACAGCTGTGCAGAGGGAAGAAAGACTGTGCCAAACTCTGGGACCTGGTATGTCTGCAAATATCTGGACAGATGGTGCTCCCATCTTCGCTCCTTGTGACCCCCTCCCTTCCTACCACACCTGAAGAGCAGTCCCTCCTCCTGGGGAAGGCCAATTGCTGTCCCTGAGCTCTGGACCCCTTCCCTTCTTGCTGTCTCAGAGACCTTGTGCTATAGATTCAGCTCCTGTCCCTTCAGCCTTTCCCTCTCCACTTACTCATTCCCAAAAGCGTTTAAATGGACTCCAGTCTCTTCCACTTTAAAACAAAGACCTCTAGATACCACACACAAAATCAACTTTATTCCCAACTCTCCCCCTAGTGCCCTTCTTTCTCTTTACTTCCTTTTACAGCCAAACTCTCTTGCAGTACTTGTCTATTTAATATATCTTTACTTCCTCACTGCTCACTCACTCCACCTGATGGTGCAGCCTTGAAAATGTAGGTTGAATACTTGGGAGTCTGGAAGAAGCAAGGTAAAAGACAGAAGGGCAAGAGTTGTTTTCAGTCTGAAAGGGGGGGCGGGGCTAGAGACAAGGGGAGGAGGAGGGAAGGGGAGGTGATAAAAGTTCCCCAGTGAAGAGACTGGTGAGTCAGGAATGGGACCGCCCTGGCCCCGGCTGGCCTTCACTGTGTATGTGATTGGGGCTCACAGCATGTTAGGTGAACTCACAGTTCTCTAGGCTCATGACCTGCATTTGGCTCCCTCCCAAATCATGAGCCCTTCACCTAGAAGCACCTGATTTCTAATCAAGCCTAGTCCAGCCAGTGTCAATCCCCTTGCCCCAGGGGAGGGGGTGTCCCATGACTTTGGTGCAGTCCATACAATGCCAGCCCAAAAGAGAAGACTGTGGAAAAGGTAAAATACATATGCAGATGCATGCTTTAAAACTATCCCTGTATTTTTTCCTCCTGTCTCATACTTATCCATAATTGTATGAGGCCAGGGCAGAGGCTGTCGACCTCACTCTGATGTGCATCAGGGAAATCACACAGGAGCATTTGAAATGCCATAGCTGACAGCCCAGAAGATTGTAGCTAGTGTTCGCTAAGCAAACACTACAAAGCTCTGCCACATCCAAGAGCTTATTTTCTTTTCTTAAATATATGAGTCAATAAGAGCCCTTGCCAACCCCATTTACAGACAAAGAGACTGAGGTTCAGTGAGGATCATTGTCAGCGGCATTTACCATTTTCAGGGCTTGCCATGGGCCAGGTGACATGGCTGAGCACTTGGAAGACATTATCTCATTCAGTTCTCACAGCCACAGCCTTATGCATGGGCATTATTGCCCCTTTTACAGATGAAAAGCATAGGGTTTGGTATAGACAGGCTCCCTACTGATTAGATGGGTGACCTTCTTGAGCTCTGTAAAATATCGGGGCTAGACTGGAGGGGCTGATAGCTTTACCATCTATAACATATCAGGGCTAGATCGAATGGCCTGAAAAGTCCATTCCAGGCTGAACTCCCTTTGGCCTAATAATTGCTAAGCATCAACTCATAACTCTCAACTCTTAGTGTCAGCTCTCTAGATCGGAACAACAGAAAACAAGTCATTTCCATTTCAGGAGTGGAAATGAAGTGGGTAGAGAAAGAACAGGATGGTCTGTAGATGGCATTTCGTTTCCTTTTCATTAGGTTGTTTTTGTGGGCCATTTAGAACTCTTTCCAGATGCTTCCAATTTTTAAAAGCTAAGATGTTGGAATCTGAAAGAAGATCCAGATTCAGTATTGGCCATAGCATTTACTAGTTGTGTGACCTTATGAAGTTCATCAACATTCTTGAGCCTCAGTTCCCTTATCTGCAAAAGTGGGTGCTCTGAGGATTTTTGAGAAGATTAAACAGAGAAGAGTGTGTGAAGCTGATTGACACAAAATAGGTGCTCAATAAATGATAATAAGTATTGTTTGTTTTTTGTTATTTTAAAAAAATTTATCTTTATTGTTGAAAGTATTACAGATGACCCCTTTTCTTTCCCCATATTTTTATATATTTAATTTATTTGGAAATAAATCTTTATTGTTTAAAGTATTATGTATATCCCCTTAATTATTGTTTGTTAAAAAAAAAAAGTTGCTTAATCCATTGCACAAATAGAGTGATGCATGGAAGACCCTAGGAAATATTTAAGGGTTTCAGATTTGGGATTTACAAGGATACAAAATATTTACCTCACTTCACTGAACCCTGTGTTCCTCTTGAAATACATGACTCTGTTCAGACTTCTAGTTTGCTGAACAATTGCAGAAGCAAGCTCAGTGAAGGTGGGCGGAATCAGGGTGTGTTTTCAGCAACAAGTGAGGAGAGGCGCTGAGCGGGTGTTTTGAGAAGGAGGCTCGGGAGTGACAGCAGAGGGGGAGTGATGCCGAAATGGTAATATTAGAGTACACAGAATAAGTCACAGCTGCCAGGTCACCCAACTTGAGAGTTGCTTCAGAACAGTCAACTCTTCCACGTTGTTGCTAAGAGATGGAGAAGTGTTCATGCCTCTCAAGAAAGGGAGGGAAGAAACAGAAACAGAGGCGAACGTTAGAGTTTGGAAAGGATGTTGTGAGCTCCTATTCACTGAATGCTAGTGACTTTGGAGATGTGTCATATTAAAGAAGTGTGTGCATGGTTCCTGGCCCTGGAAAGACAGCAAGAGACAAAGTCCCTGCCCTCGTGGAGCTTCTGTTGGGGTCAGTCCTGTTGAGGGGACGGCTGGAGGCCCTAGGAGGGGAGTAATCTGCCTACTGTCTCAAGGCAAGCCATTGGCAGCGCTGATTTTATAACCTGGGCCTCCTAAATTCTAAACCAAGACTTTTTCTGTCCACTACATTTACAAAAGAGATTCATCCACAGCAGATTTTAATGTTAGCTGAGACTTTGGCACTTTCACTGGATAAATAAAGGTCCTCCTCACTGGAGAGATTTCTGAAAACGAGTCCAAAAATAGACGTGCCTGTCACTTCAAGTGTCCTGCTGAAAATTTTTACATTTATTCAGAAGCCCTATCCTGCATTATTAAACCCAGGTGAACAAGACTGCTGAGTGTGAATGGGGGTGGTAAGATCTGGGTATCTTATAACCACTGAATATTAGCAAGACTTGGAAATCCAGAGATCTGGGTCATGAACCAGTTTCTGTCCCTTCCTACCCATGACATTCACCTGCCTGGGCCTCAGTTTTCCCACCTGTGAAATGAAGGATTCGATTAGAATGATCTCACACTTCTTCTCAAGATCTAACTTCCATAATAATCACCCAACAATGTCATGCAGTAAACAAGGCCCAAAAGACCTAAACTGTAATTCCAGAAGGTGGTCATCGTTTGAGGAAGGAGCTTGAGTGTTAATCACCCCTGCCTTTATGTCCCCTTAATCCGGTTGCGGGCTGCTGCTGCAAGGCATGTCCGTGGTGCCTAGCGAACAGCTGTCTGTGTTTATACCTCCTGAAATGTCTGTGCTCCTGGTGGCAACGACTGGGTTCCACTCCCCTCTGTGTCACTCCCCAGAGCCTAGCAACATGCCTGGCAAGGGTAGGCATTCCATCCATGTTTGTAGAAGGGCCTTTAATCGGGGAAGGGCAATTTTGAGAAGAGATGTCAATAAAAGCTGCTGAGAAGAAGCACTTCAAAGGTTGCTGAGCTAGAGACTTGGGCTGGGGTCACAGTAGAAAGTATCGGGGCTAAAGTCCAAACCCTGGACTATGTGACTGCCAGGCTGATGCTGCTAACCCCTTCACTACCCTTGCACTCATTCACTCACTTATTCAAAATGGCAGTGTTCGTGTCATCGGATGGTAAATGTGTAAGCTCTGGAGTCAGGCTGCTAGGGGTCCAATCCCAGCCCTGTGTCTTAATAGCTGTGTCACTTTGAGCAGAGATCTTAACTTTTCTTTGTTTTTTTAAATTTTTATTGATTTCAGAGAGGAAGGGAGAGGGGGAGAGAGAGAGACATCAATGATGAGAGAGAATCATTGATTGGCTGCCTCCGGCACACCCCCTTGCTGGATTTGAGCTTGTAACCCAGACATGTGCTCTGACTGGGAATTGAACTGTGACCTCCTGGTTCATAGGTTGTTGCTCAACCACTGAGCCACACCAGCTGGGCATCTTAACCTTTCTGTACCTCTGTTTCCTCATCTGTACAAAAGGAGTAATTTTGGTACTTCCCTCCAAGACTGTTGAAGGAAAATAGGAGAGGTAATGTAATGTATGTAGCACAAAGTCTGGCATATAACAAGTACTTACTGAATGCTAAATGTTGCCTTTGCTTATGCTGTTTTTATTATTAGTAGTAGTAGTAGTAGTAGTAGTAGTTGCCATACACTGGGCTAGGAGCTGGCAGATAAGCAGACACAGACTTTGTTCACAGAAATTCCCTGCCTGCATTGCTGAAATTCATTAGAGACCAGAGATGGTCCCTGACACACAAACTAGAAATCAGAGTGATCTTGGTGAGAGGAAATTGTATATTAACCCAATTTGTGGAGAAACCATCCAGGACTCACGAAATGTCAGTAGAAAAAGAGGGAACTGCAGCTCCCATTGCTGACTGTGAAGGGCTAGTTGGTAAGAGAGCAATCCTATATAATAAAAGAGTAATATGCAAATTGACCATCACTCCAACACACAAGATGGCTGCCCCCTTGTGGACACAAGATGGCCACCACAAGATGGCCAGCAGGGGAAGGCAATTGGGAGAGATCAAGCCTGCAAGGGAGGGCAGTTGGGAGTGATCAAGCCTGCAGGGGAGGGCAGTTAGGGGTGACCAGGCCAGCAGAGGAGGGAAGTTGGGGGCGACCAGGCCTGCAGGGGAGAGCAGTTGGGGGGGGTACCAGGCCTGCAGGGGAGGGCAGTAAGGGGTGACCAGGCCTGTAGGGGAGGGCAGTTAGGGGCAATCAGGCTGGCAGGGGAGTGGTTAGGGGGTGATCAGGCTGGCAGGCAGAAGTTAGGGGCAATCATGAAGGCAGGCAGGCGAGCAGGATTGTGAGAGGGATGTCTGACTGCCCATTTAGGCCCGATCCTACTGGTAGGATCGGGCCTAAACGGGCAGTCGGACATCCATCAAGGGGTCCCAGATTGGAGAGGGTGGAGGCTGGGCTGAGGGACACATCTCCCCCTCCCCCCCATGCACGAATTTTGTGCACCAGGCCTCCAGTCTTTTATAACGAATGACAAGATCTTCAGTCTTTCTCTATTTCCATGAAGAAGCCCTGAGCTGATGGGGACGTAGCCACAACCGTTCAATTGTTACAATACGATAATTCCAACCCCTCAATAGCAAAATAAAACTGTGTCAGAAATAGAAGGGGTCCTTACTAGTCATTACATTCACTGTTTTTTAGATGCATAACTGGGAGCCAGGGGGCATACTGACCACCCAGATTTCCCTGATCTGGTGGCTGGAGTCAGCTCTGGATTGGCCTCGGCCCTCCCCAAGAGCAGTCCCACCTCAGCTTTTCTTACAGTTCTCAGCACATGGAAAGCTCCACCAGTTTCAAAACCAACAAAACAAAAGCATAGACTGCCTAGAACTGATAGGACAGAAAGTACATTCATCCCATTTAATTCTTACTCGTTCTCCCAAGCCTGGCTCAGCTGTCACCTCCTCTATACTTTTCCCCAGTCGTTTGGACAGAGTTACCTGTTCTGATTTCCGTGTTCTATCACTGTCACATTTTCTCTCATCAGTCTCACTGCAGTGGGACTGTCTTTGGAGGCCTTTCTTCCCCACCAGAACATGATGACTTTAATGGCCAAGACTGTGTCTCACATGTTTATAGAGCAAAGAAATAAATACATAATGAATAAATGAGAATTCTATACTTCTTCAGGGTCAATAAGGGAAATGGCACCAAAGAATGGCCCCCAACAAACTTCTCCAAGTGATGTCAGGGTTAAACACGGAGGTGCAGGAGGTTATTAGTGACTTGCTCAAGGTCACACAGTTAAAAAGCAACAGAGGTAGGGCTTCCTCTCTCTCTCCCTTTCTTTATTCCGTTTAACACCTAATAGGGTGTCTGGCTCCATGCTGGAATGTTGCACACAGGTGTCTTTCCATAAAATCTCTCAGAACAAAAGGAATTTCGAAGTAGCTAAGAGCATGGGAGTCTGACAGATGTGGGTTCAAATGCCACGGGACCAGTGACTACTGGTGTTATCTGGGCGACTTACCCTCTCGGAAGCTCGGTGTGTGTGCAGTGGGAGTGATAGCTTTCCCAACACTGCTCATGCAGGCTGTTTCTAGGTGGGTCATGGGAAGGCTATAAGATGAACCTAAGTGAGCAATAGGATGAGCGTTTCCCACACACCCAGTCTCTCACTGTCCTGCTGACTTGATTTGCTATCCAGAGCAGTGGGTTCTTTTCTTCCTTATCTTTTTTGAAAGGTCTAGCTAATACACACACTAGGTCATATATGTATTTCTGCACATACAACGTGCATGTGCATTCTCACCAGACCTGGGGGATGTGTTTCCAGCCTGATGCATAGACAGGCCCATTCATCACAACCATCAGCTCGTGCTGGTTTGTATTTCTGCCCTTTGTGTGGCCGCAGCATGAGCCAAAGCTGGGTCTTTGCGGGTCTCCATCGCGTGACTGCTGCCTGCCAGCACCTAGACCCTTCTCGGGGCTGGCACAGAATTCGGCCCATAGAGCCTGCACAGAGGCTCAGGGGACAGGCTGCCCACGAGCTGCTGTGAGTCACAGGCGTCATGGATGCACAGGATGGAGAGTTGGCACATGTCACCAGCAGATGCTCCACAGAAACTCTAGCTGTTTTGCAGCGGGAGAAAAGCAGGAGCTCTGGTGCCCAGGGGCAGCACCGCTGCTTTCTGAAGAGGAAGCTGCGGGCCGTGAGTTCTGCCTCGTGCACAGTGGCTTCGCCCAGACCTTAATGACCCTTTCATTACTCACAGGAAGTGAGTTTGGACACTTCACACAGGAAGATGACTCTTTCCTCCGGCTTGTTCCTCCAAGGAAATGATTGGAAGTGTTTAAATATTCCATTTCTTAGTCTGCTTTTCCTCTGGCAAATCCCTCCGCTCGAATGGGAGCCTTTATTTGCAAATTGATCTGGTTGTAGCACCCTCTGAACACTTAGGAGGTTTTTCATCTGTCCACGCAGGTTGTAGTCCTTCATGGGCCACTCCCACTCCCTTTATGTTTCTGCAGCACTGCTGTGGAGAGGACGGGCTCGTCACAGCGGTGGGGAGGACACAATGAGCGTGTTGCTTTTACAATGGGAAATGAACACAATAAAAGAATCACAGCTCACGGTTGTTATGGGTCAGGCTTGACACAGGCGTTATGAGTCCCTAGCATGCCTGAGTGAGCAGGAGGATGAAACCAGGACACGTCAGGATGAGGGATGGATCTCTCTGCCCCACTCAAGTCAGCTTAGGAGCCGGACAACCTAGGAGACCCAGCTTAGCAACCAAGGGGATGAGGAATTTTCCTCTCATCCTCAAGGTTAGATGTGGGAACTCCTACTTGCATTCTTTAGAACCAAGAGAGGATTTGTCCCCTTTGGGTGAGGCCTGCTCATGCATAATACCTGTCCCAGCTGCAAGGACAGAATCCAGAACCCAGCCCCCAAGGAGGAAGGTCAGACATGGTTTCAGGCCAACGACCAATGTCTGGGACAGTGGCAGGCTGTGGGCTCAGGGAAGGCACACTTTGGCAGAAGCTCATCTATGAGATTGGGGAAGCAGCATGGTGTCGTGGGGAGCACATGACTGTGAACTGGGAGACTGTAGCTTTTAATCTCAGTGTTGGTACCAATCAGCTGTGTCATCGTGGGTAGGCACTTCACTTCTTGGGGCACAGCTGAAAACAGTTCCTAGAGAGGTGGCATCGTGACCTAGATCATAGTTGGGCAGACGTGGGTTTGAGGCCCTGGTTCATCACTTATGTCCCATAAGTTACTACACTTCTGTACTGACCTTCTGTAAACCTGTCTTCCCGCCTGTTGAAAGGAGATAAGAGTGCTTATCTCAGAGATCTGGTGCGAAGATTAATCAAAATACAACACAGAACATATTTAGCATTAGGCTCAGAACACATAAAGCACGCCATAAACCAGGGGAGGGGAACGTCTGCCCTACAGGCCATGTAAGGCCTGCGAAATCATGTGGTCTGACCCTGCCAAAGCATTAGGGGTGAGTTGATTAAATGTTTGACCACATATAGCAGGCTAATTTTTTAGTTGATAATTTGTATGGCCCATGAATGACTTTATAAATATTCAAATGTTCCTTGGCAGAAAAAAGTTTCCCCACCCCTGCCATAAATGGTAGCTGCTAATAGGTCTCGGGATGTCAGGTCCTGGTCTGGTTGGCAGTGAAGGCATAGGAACTAGGACCAGATGGCATCTGCTTGGTTGACAGTGGCAGTTTAGGGGATACCCTAGAGTGTCCCATCATTTTCCAGGCAGCTGGTTGTTGGTGTCATGCACGAGGCCTGGCACTGCTTGGTCCTGGCCAGGTGGCCAGATGCTTAGCTGAGAATACCTTCTAAGGCCCCCTGGATGGGATGAGGAAATGAAGAAGGAACCTTTGAGGTGACCTTTGCCAGGTAGGCTCGCCTCCAGGACTAGGGAAGGCCGGGCTGAGGCCGACAGCTTTTCAGCTCACCACTGTTTCCCAAATGTGATCTGCTTTTGTTTGATTCCTACAGTTTGTACCACCAGTGTTTTCCCTACATGATACAGAGGTGCTGAGAGGTCCTCTAAGTGGGAGCCCTGCTGGTGTAGGGCTCTGAACATGAGGCAAAGCCCTGTTCCATCCATGCTGCCACAACGCTGTGTCCATCCTCAGCCCAGTAACTCCAGGGACCCCTCCATGCTGGGGAGGCAAAATGATTGGCTCTGTTCCTGCCCTTACATGGTAGAAACAATAATTCTGGGGATGTACTAGTATAGCAGTTACTATTTATTGAGTACATGCTAAAGGTAATAAGCGCTTTCCATATGTGATCTTATTTTTTTCTGCAGATAACCATTGTAAATAGGATTTACTGTATCCATTTCATAGGTGAGGAAAGGGAGGTTTAGTGAGGCCATGCAAGGATACACACAGCTAGAGGAGGAGCTGGGATTTAAGTCTCCTATCAACACCCTTTTCATTCATGACGCCATTTCACTTCTCTTCCTGCTATGGTTTATTACACAGTCAGTAATATACAATAAACAGAAATGTGACCAGTAGGATTCTGGTATTAACTTCTTATCTCTCACTCACTAAGTTACTGAAGAATCCCTTAGTGGTCAGATGTGACTAATGGAATTGTTTCTATTCTAGCTTGATTTAAATTTCTACTTTGATAATTACATAAAACTCCAATGGCCAGGGTGGACAGTGGCATAAGCAGTGTCCCCTTCAAAATGCTACTATATCTAGGATTCATTCTCTTTCTTTTTTCCCCTTCTTTAAAAAAATAGATTTGTTCATGTTTTTATCAACTTTCCTATTGAGTTGTAAGAACACTTTAGATATTAAGGAATTAGTCCTAGTTATTCTCCATTATAGAAATGTTTTTCTCCATTTTGTCAATGGCCTGTTGACTGCATATACAATATTTTGGGGGGCATACAATAGTTTTATATTATTTTTAGAAAAATCTTCTCAGGAGGGGTGAACCAAGATGGCAGCATAGGTAAACACCTAATTTACCTAATTGTTGCTGCCTCGCACAACAATTTCAAAACTACAGCTAAAAGACAAAACGTCTACCACCCAGAACCATGGGAAAGCTGGCTGAGTGCAAGTTCTTCAACTAGAAGGAAAGAGAAAAGAGCATTGAGATGTGCACGAGCGCTGAAAAGCTGAGGTACCAAGGCGCGTGATCTGGGCTGGCGGCAGGCATTGCTTTTTTCAACCTGAAGGGAGACAAGCCCCCGATTACTCTGAAATCCAGTCTCTGGGGAGACACGGGGGACCCATTGAGACGTGCACAAGCGCTAAAAAGCTGAGGTACGGAGACGCGCAAATCAGTCTGGCGACAGGCGACTGGGTGCACTGCTTTTTTCAACCCAAAGGGACACAAGCTCCTGATTACTCTGAACTCTAGTTTCTGGGGAAACGCTGGGGATCCAAACTCCTACAGGGAGAAGCTGGACTGTCTGCCATCGGGTCGGAAAGTAAGGGTGGCTTTCTTGCAGAGGTGCACCCAGCAATCATTGTTTACTGCTCTGGGGCACGGGGCACGGGGACTTAGAAACACGGAGACTCAGAGACAGCTGAATGGCAGCCACCACTGTTTGCTATGCTCTAGCCTAGTGACTCCCTGAGACCCCCGCCCTGCACAATCTACAAACCCACCCAAGCTCCACACAGCGGCTTTTGCATATAAATGGTCTGCCCTATTGCAGCTTAACCTAACAAACTGCAGCTCTGGTCAGACAGCTCCAAAACCTCCAAACCCCAAGCAAAGAGGAGAAAACTGTAGTACTCACTGTAGCTCCTGCTGGGTGGCCTCAGACAGTAGCTGGCCTGCACCCCACTGGAGATCCAGAAGCTAGTGTATCTAGTGGTCAGTGTGAGACTACACCAGATTTCAACTACTAACATCCATAAGTGACACATTTAAGAGGCAGACTCAATGAGCACCAAAGCGCCACTAAAGCAAGTCCTGCCCCATAAGCATGTCTCCAGCACAGCAGTTCTTCCATTATAGATATAGCGGGTCCTCACAGCCAATTGGCCTGGAGGTCAATTCCTCCCAGTGTACCAACAGCAATCAAGGCTTAACTACACCAAGACTTTGCACTCAGCCCACAAAGGGGTGCACCAAGAGTGTCCACCTCAGGTGATAGGCTGAACCACTGGTCACCTACCATGGAAAACCACTCCATCAACACAGGGTAGCAGCAAAATGTGGAGACAAAGAAACATGTCATGAATGAAAGAAATGGAGGGAAGCAAACTGGACATAGAGTTCAAAACCACATTTATAAGGTTACTTAAGAATCTTCTAAAAACTGCTGAGAAACTTGATGAGACCTCCGAGGAGCTCAGTGAGACCTTCAAGGACCTTAATGAGAATGCCAAAAAAAAATGGAAAAGGACCAGTCAGAAATTAAGCATACACTGTCTGAAATAAAGAATATACAAAAATTCAACTGTTGATCAAAGGACCCCAAGAATCAAACCAAAGATCTGAAATATGAGGAAACAAAAAACACCCAACCAGAATAACAAAAAGAAAAAAGAATAAAAAAATATGAAGATAGTGTAAAGAGCCTCTGGGACAACTTTAAGCATATCAACATATGAATTATTGGGGTACCAGAAGAAGAGAGAGAGCAAAATATTGAAAACCTATTAGAAGAAATAATGACAGAAAACTTTCCCTAATGGTGAAAGAAATAGACTTACAAGTTCAGGAAGTGCACAGAACCCCAAACAAGAGGAATCCAAAGAGGACCACACCAAGACACATCATAATTAAAATGCCAAGAGCAAAAGACAAAGAGAGAATCTTGAAAGCAGCAAGAGAAAAATAGTTAGCTACCTACAAGGGAGTACCCATATGATTGTCAGCTGATTTCTCAACAGAAACTATGCAGGCCAGAAGGGAGTGGCAAGAAATATTCAAAGTGATGAATAGTAAGAATCTACAACCAAGATTACTCTACCTAGCAAAGCTATCATTCAGAGCTGAAGGTCAGATAAAGAGCTTCACAGACAAGAAAAAGCTAAAGGAGTTCATCACTACCAAACCAGGATTATATGAAATGCTGAAGGGTATTCTTTAAGAAGAGGAAGAAGAAGAAAAAGGTAAAGATAAAAATTATGAACAACAAAAAGACAACAAATACATACCTACCAACAAGTGAATCTAAAAATCAAGTGAATAAAAAATCTGATGAACAGAATGGACTGATGAATATAACAGAATCAGGGACATAGAAAGGAAGTGGACTGACATTTCTCAGGGGGAAGCGGGTATAAGGGGTGTGGGAAGAGATTGGACAAAAATCTTACACCTATGGATGAAGACAGTGGGGGGGGGGGGTAAGGGCAAGGGGTGGGGTGGGGAATCAGGTGGAGGGGAGCTATGGGGGGGGGTGGGAAGAGAAGCACCTGTAATAATCTGAAAGACAAAAATTTATTTTTTAAAAAAAGAAAAATCTTCTCAGTTTAAGAGAAGAAATAAATTATTTATTCAAATCTTTATGGCTCTTTTACTTTATTTTCTATTCTCTTCCACTGCTTTATCAGTCTAATATTTCTCAATTCCAAATTGTTGTAATATTTATAGCTTCATAACTTATTCTAATATCTGGTGTACAAGCCTACCTTTATTTGTCCATTTTCAGCTTTTTCTTGGCTTCTCTTGCAATTCATTGTTTTCTTTTTTTTTTAATAGCAGCATTTAGACATAACATTGAAAATTACTCTATGCTTGTTTTTCTTTTTTTTTCCTTTATATTTTATTGATTTTTTTACAGAGAGGAAGGAAGAGGGATAGAGAGCCAGAAACATCGATGAGAGAGAAACATTGATCAGCTGCTTCCTGCACACCCCCTACTGGGGATGTGCCCACAACCCAGGTACATGCCATTGTACCTGGACCCTTCAGTCCGCAGGCCGACGCTCTATCCACTGAGCCAAACCGGTTTCGGCTCATTGTTTTCTTGAAAAAATTATACATATGATAGGTGCTTTTGTAGAAATATGAGAAACACAGATGAGTTACATAATTTAAAAACATGAATAATAATAATACCATCCAAAAGTTACTGATATTAATTTCTTGGAGTACTTCATTCCAATCTCTTCCTATGTATACACACACACACACACACATATCTTTTTTCTAACAACATTTAGATCATGTTATACTAGCAAATATATGATCTGAAATCTGTATACTCATTGACTAGTTAGAATGTTCTTTGCCTTATATGCTGTGTTTTATTTAATCATTCATCTATTTTTGAATGTGTAAGTTATGTGTAATTTTCCACTCATGTTATTCATATTTTTTTCTGTCTGAATGTGAATGAATCCTTTGCACATTCCTCTAGCAAGCTGACCAACACATGCTTTAAAACATTTCTTAGCACCTTGGTGTTGGGTTTGTGATATCCACATCAGCTTATCAATATCTGCTCAAAAACTCATTCGCCCTCCACAGTGCCATTCAGACTTGCTGTGGGGGTAAGGGAGACATTCTCATTGTGGAGGAAGTTGGCATTGTGGTTAACAGCATGAGCTTTGAAATCAGACAGAACCATGTGAATTTGGAGAAGTCGTCTAAACTGTTTCCTTGTCTGTGAAATGTGGATACCAATAGCTACTCAGAGGGTTATATTGGGGATTAAACATGATTATACTTGTAAAGTCCTTAGCATTATGCCCGGCCCATAGTAAGATGTTCAGCAAATGATATTACACGCTCTGCCCCCTCCAACTACTCAGCCAGACCTTATGAATTTTGCTGTTGGACAAATCCAGGACTGAAGCTGCTGAAAATCGAGTCATAGCCCCAGCAGCTTTGCTACATAAGGTGTGGTCCCCAGACAAGGGGCGTTTGCATCACCTTAGAATCTCAGAATCTGCAGAATTTCAGGCCCCACCCAAGACTTATGTGGTTATCATTTGTATTTGAAAAAGAACTCCAGGTGATTCGTATGTACAGTAAAATTTGAGAAAATATTGGTATAGGTATCCAGGGAGCTTTTGGTGATTGTGTGTGTGTGTGTGGCAGGGGGGGTGGGGGGTGTGGGTGGAGAGGGAGGAGGGGTACAAGCATATGACATCTCTAGCCTAGAATTTGCATTCTTTTTGTCTCAAACCCGGCACTCAGTGGTAGCATTCTCTTCACTGAAATCCCATTGAACTTGACACCTTGGTGTGGTGGAAGCTTTGTCTTCATACTTAGACAGAGCTGGGTTTCAATCCCAGCTTGGTTACGTGGAGGACTTAATAAGCTCAGATAACATTATACACATCATTTCAACTTTCTAAGCCCAGTTTCTTTGCATGTAAAATGTGAATGATAAACCTTTTTGAGGTGTCACTAGAGACAACCAGTGATAAAGTATTTAAGAAGCCTGGCACACCATAGAAGGCACAAGAAATATTTTGACCCCAAAGACTTGAATTTGAATTTTAGCTTCAGAACCCACTGGGCCAGTCACTTTCTCATCTGTAAAATGGGTGTGTAGGTCAAATAACCTCTGAAGTCTCTCTCTGCTCCGAAACTTGGTAGCTCTAAAGCATATTTCAGTACACATATTTGAATCCTAACGGTAACTCTTGGTTAGAAAAGTGATGAAACTCCTACCATCCTGAAAAATTATCTAAACTGCCTTTTAATTAGAGAACCTGAAAAGAGGGATGGATTTGCTATGTTTCAATGCATGTATTTGACTCAAGAAAACAAGAGACTCAAGGAAAGTGTTGGCAGTTATTAAATTGAATTTCGATTTTAGACAATTACATGGTGGGTACTGAGCTCTCCAAAGCTGCATTTCAAACCTCTGAAGTATTTGGATCAAATATCTGGTTCTGGAAGTTCTTTGATTTGAATTAGAAAGTTATTGAGATCATACGGATTGAAAATGCTTGACTGAGGAAAGGGAAACTGAGGGAAGGAAAACAAAAATCTGGCTTTTCACGGTGAAGTCTTAATAAAAGATAGAAAAGGAACTAAAGTAATTGAGAGTATCCTAAGTAATCTCTTCCCCAGCTTTTTAGAAGAGAAAGAGAATATAGGATCAGAAATACATCAAACTAATAGTCCGTGTGTGTGTGTGTGTGTGTGTGTGTGTGTGTGTGTGTGAGAGAGAGAGAGAGAGAGAGAGAACTAATTCAACATTATTTATAATTCATTTGGGTATTCATTCATCTGCCAAATTTTATTTGAGCACTACCATAGGTAGACACTGTGCTGGGTTTTGGAGGATCAGAGTAGGAACGAATTACAATATGCTTTAAGAGATAAGGCATATACCCAAATAACTCCAATGCAAGATAACAACTATCATCAGAGTGGGGATGGTGAAATGCTCTGAACATATGAGGGATGGAGAGATTATTTCTGGAGACTTGTACCCATTAGAAATGACTTCCTAGCAGATGTAGCATATAATCTGAGCCTTGACATTCTCAACAAATATTTGCTAGAAACCAGTTAACCACAATGCCTTGTAGAAGATGCATTGGGAACTGGCTGGTTAGGAGGGAACTGTTTATCAATTGCTAATTTTCTAGGATTTGCTCTTCTTCCTCTTCCTTTTCCACAACTAGTTTGGGGAAGTTAAACTCACAGATCACATGGGTGGTTGTCAAACGTGGTCATTGTTGATGTTGATTTGTCCAAGCCAGACAAACCTGCATTTGTTTGTTTGTTTGTTTGTTTGTTTGTTTATTTCAGAGAGGAAGGGAGAGGAAGAGAGATAGAAACATCAATGATGAGAGAGAATCATTGATCGGCTGCCTCCTGCACACTCCACACTGGAGGTTGAGCCTGGATCCCAGGCATGTGCCCTGGCTGGGAATTGAACTGTGACCTCCTGGTTCATAGGCTGATGTTCAATTGGGCCAAACCTGCATTTTTCAATATATATATTTATCAGCTATAGGACAGTATGCTAAGCAGCCAGAAGTACAGTGATGAGCCCAGGCACCGTGTCATGCACCTTACAGCCTGGGTGGAGAGAGAGACTGTGTCAGATGATCTGATAGGTACATGAGGAATTGTATCTGATGAGTACCATACTATAAGGGGTGCTGGCCAGGCAGGGGGATCAGGGAAGGCCTTGCTGAGGCACAGTGCTTGAGCCTTCAGACACCTGAAGTATGAATAGGAGTTAATAGGCAAAGGTGCAGGGCAGTGCTCTAGTAGCAGGAACAGCATATGCATGGCCATTGTCCAGAGGAGATGGGAGAAGAGAGCTAAAGGGAAGGCCATGCAAAATGAGGCTGGAGGCACAGGGAGGGGACTAATGGGCAAAAGGCCTAGTCAAGGGATTTCGACTTCATCTTAAGAGTCATGGAAAACCACTGAGAATATCAAGCAGGAAAAGGGATGTCTACATTTTGAAAAGATCCTTCAATTTTCTAGTTCTCTAAGTTAAGCTAGTTGTGTTCATATATCCTCTGGCTCTGGCTGTGATGATGGGAATACACACAAGGCAGGACATTACGGAGGGGAGAGGAGGAGGCCAGTTAGGAAGCTAGAGCTGAAGTTTCATAAAAGGGAGGTTATGTTCTTTCCACTAGGGTGGTGGTGGTGATGGAGAACAATAGAAAAACCGAGAGATAAATAGTATCTAAAACAATAACATGGTGGGTAGAACGAGAAAGATAAAGGTGAAAAAAGGGTCAAGAATATATCTCCTAGGTTCCTTTTGGCCAACATAATGGGATGGAGAAAGTACAATTCACTCAAATGAATCAATGGTTGGCCTAGTCCCAGGGCTGACACACATGAGCTGTATACTGCACAGGGCACCTGGCTGAGTGGCGGAGGCAGGAGCTGAAAATCCGTCCATGTTCTGACCGCTAAGCCACTCATTTCAGTTTGGGGTTATATCTACCCAGGTTGGAGAAGCACCTTCATATAATTTACATAAAAGGAGAGAGAAAGTACAATGTTAAAAATCTATTTCTGAAATGCTTTATTCTTTGAATCAATACACTTTTATATTAAGTATAGAATTTCCTTAAAAATTAACAAATAATTCTAAGTTGCACTGTTGGGACACTGATACATTTGGCTAGATAAAAAACAAAAACAAAGAGATCTTTAACTCAGCATGGCAGGCATTGAGAAAGGCTGGCTGGGGTGCCACAGTTGGTGGGGCCAGAGGTGGTCAGGCCAGGAACAGAGTACCTGCATGGTGGAGGCAGGGAATGGAGGAGTTGGTGAGAAAATGAAAGGGTGCAATGAACACCAAAGCCCAGTTTATTTATCCTGCAGTGTCTCTGGCCTTTCCTGGACTCCTGACCCACAGGGAGGGATCCTGCTTGCGGCTCACCCTTCCTGTTGTTTTGATTCTTTTGTTGGATGCCTTTGATGAAAGTAGATATGGAAACCCAGATTGCCAGAGAGCAGAAGCAGTTTAAGAACCAGCTGGCTCTACTTTCTCATTATACAACTGAGAACACCGCGGCCCAGGGACATGAAATGCTTTGTCTCAGGTCCCCATGCTGGGACTAGATCCCTAGATTCCCAATTCACCACAAATTGCTGACCTCCCCTCCAATAAAAAATAGACTGAACTTTCACAGACAGTGAGGTACACCTGAAAGAGCCCAGGTATTGGACTGGGTCAACCTGGATTTGGGTTTCCACTTACCATCTCTTTGCTGTGTGATCTTGGGTCAGCTACTCAATCTCTCTGAGCTTCCTGTAAGATGGAGGTAAAACCACTCACTTGGAAGGAGGCTGTGAGAATTCATGTGAAGCCTCTGGAACAGTGTTTATTCATAAGACATGATCCAAACCCCATTCTCCACTTCTGTGGCCCTGGCTCATCACCTGACCTTTCTTCGTTCCTCAGAGTTTGGCAGGGACCTTCAAAAAATGTATTTTTTGGAAGGTCTTTGTGCATACATTCAGCATATCAAATAAACACAATATTGAGAAATGACTACATTTTCCCTAACCTTGACTTGGGTGTTCTGATCCCTAAGATGCAAATGGTGATTAAACTCTGGCTCCTAAACTAGCATTTCCCCATCCCCACCCTCCCCCACCCCACCCCATGACAACTCTGAATGGATTTCAGGAAGTTTCATGCAAAAATAATACCGAAACCAGAAGCAAAAGGAATAGGAAAGGCTTCTGCAGGAAGCACAATATAAAAGCCAATTTTGAAAAAGGTGGAAGCTCAAACAAAACAAAAACAAGCTATCAGAGGGAGGGTTTTGTGCTTTCTTTCAGAATGGCTTTTGATGGCACATGGTTCCTTTCCTCTGTTCCCTGACTTTGAGAGGCTGACAAATAGCAGTCTTATTTGGAATACCTAGTGTTACCCCTGAGGTTTTATGCAGAGCAGAAAGGATCGCTTTGAACGCGTTCTCTTGGACAAGTGGAGGCTGTGTTCGTGCTACAAATGATTCACCCATAGAAACAATATGTCAACAAGACTGCCTGCCTGGAGAGCGGAAGGGAGGGCGAGGTGTTTCAGAAGGACTGTTCACTCCCCTGCCAGCCGATGATAAAAGCTAGCTCTCCAAATGGCAGGGGTGCTCTGAAATGAGGACTTCAGAAAATTTTTCAATCTTACATCTCATAGTCAACATCAAAGACTATGACCAGTTACTTTCTCAGGGGAGGATGTATCAATAGGTTGAGTCTATCTGAAGCCTGGTCCTGTCAGTGTGATGTGAAGAAGCACTCTGGAAGTTGTTGGAGCTGAGCAGGGTGAGGTAAGAGAAGCACCTTCCCTGCAAAACTTAAGGAGGCACCCACTCTCAGAGTCATACAAGTGCAGAGTCAACACTTGCACAACCATGAGAGTGAGCGTCTTCTTAAATTTTGCACCCCTGCATGATTCTCTTGACTTACTCTAGTCCCAGCTCAGAAACTGAATTAGAATCAGGGCTCCATCACTTATTGGTAGTATAACCTTGGGAGAATCCTCCATTAGAATTAGACTGGCTATAACAGAAGGCCCCCTGTCTCCCCCCGCCCCAAACAAGAGTGGCCTTACTGGAGAGGAGCTTATTTCTTTATTATTTAAAAATCTACAATATAGGCCAGGGCTAACATAATGTCTCTTCTCCGTAAAGTCATCAGAACCTGGGTTTCTTCTAGCACATTGTTCTGCTATTCTCGAGGTTTGGTTCTCATGATCCAAAAATAGCAACATCTAAGGTCCCTGGTAGAGGCATTGTGTTCCAGGGGGCAGGATGGAGGAAGGTGCCTGGACCATGTGAATATATTACTAATTTTTAATGAATAAAATTATAATTATAAAAATATAGATCAGACTAAATAATACAAAAATAAAATCTTTGATTTTTGGATTGTTAAATCATCCGTGATTATTATTTCTATAAATCCCATTCCAAATTCCCAACTTAAGCATCAAGTCTATGATATGTGAGCCACTGTCTTAACCCCCACAGTTGCAAATGTTTCCAGGAGGAAACATTCTTATAAATCCTCATGAAATGTTCTTGAAGCCACAGCTTTGGGAATGGGAGAATTATCCAGAGTGGGGAGGTTGACATCTGTGGTTTTGCCATTCCCCATTCTGGTAGTCACACCCCTATTTAGCTATGGGGAAATACCAGGTCCTATTGATTATGGATGTGGAAGAAATTGTCAATCAGACCATGCATGGGGAGTGGTAGAAATGTAACTCAAGCTAGGACAATATCTTTCCTCTCTCCCAGGATTTGTCTCTTGAAGAGAGAAAAAGCATAGAAATATGATTGAGGCATGCATTTCAGACAAAGTCCCTCAGTTTCTCTGGACTCTGACTCTTTTGGAGCCTGCCTGGTTAGCTTTTCCTTTAAATCTTGTTCATGATGTCCCATATTTTTAGTTAGAGTCTGTTCCTGTTGTGGGCAACCAACAGGAATTGACCTAAGTAGGTATTCACTTTTCTGCCTAAAGATTTGGAATTTTACAGGTTGGTCTCCTACCTCATTAACTCTCACTGTTTCTTCTCCAGCATCTACGCTGTTTCTGAGCCAGCACTAAAGAGGAATATGAAGAGTCTCAGTCTTCTATTGGGTGGGACTTAGAATTCCTCTCCTATCTGGGTTTTAGTGACTAATAGTCCTGGTTTTGTTCTCAAGACTGAGACTGACAAGATGCTGAATGAGTTGTACACAGGATACCAGAGAGGAAGTCACAAGGGTCATGATAGCTAAGCTCTAGGGTCTATCTCCTTAGTACTGGCCACCATTCGCATCCCTGACTGTTGACTGCCTGTCATTTGCCTCCATCCATGTTGCTCCTCCTTTCTCTCTGTATCTCTCTCTTTGGCCTGTAGAGACTAAAATACCATATGCCCAAGTCTTCGGTCTGACACTAAAATCTTAGAATTATGTCTAATATTGTAATTCTATCTTGGAATTTATTTTGAGTCTTGGCTGGTTGAGTTGGCCAATACTAAAAATGGTTCCTCAGCATCTGACTCCTATTTGGGCTTTGGCTAAAACAAAAAATTCAGAATTAATTTTCATCACCGGGTTTGTAGTATTTTTCTCTTTTCTTTCCTGAGCTCAGTGAAGAAAAAAATGAGATGTGGCCATAATACTGTATCTGAATCATTCATCTTGGTGCATTGGAACAACTTGCTCCCCCAAAAAAACTTGTGTATTCAATAGCTGTTATGTTCCAGGGGCCCTAATAGATTCTGGGAATGCAAGGAGAATTTGAGAGCACAGCCCTTACTTTGAAGGAGTACCTTATCTAATAACCTATATAAATAAGTAAAACGCATAATAGTGTGATGAGCCCATGGAGAATTAGTGTGTATCAGACACAGTGGTGACACAAATGAAGAGGTTGTTTTTTTCCACCTAAAGTGATCCCCATTCCCATGTGAATGAGTTTTAGTGCCATGATGGGAAGAGGTTTCCAAAGACTGCTGAATATTGAATGTTGTACTAAGTGAGCATTTTGCATCAATTAACTATTCTTCCCTCCTTTACAACTATTACATTGATTCCAGGGATGAGTAAACTATTGCCCAGTGAAGGAAACAGACTTGCCCAAGGCCACACATGTAGGATTTTTAACTAAGAACTTCAAAATTTCCCTGTATACCAAGCTGTTCCCTCTGGTAAGGCAGATGGATTTATTTTGACAACGTAAGCCTCATTGTCTAACCAATTGAATTTTCTGAGCCAAGCCCTCAGCAGCTCGGGCCCAGCGTGGGCTTCTTGGAAATTCGGTGCTGATTCTCAAGGCCTCCCTACCTGCTGAGCCTTATTCTTCATTCTGAAATCAGAGCTGCCCTGTACATAGCATCTGGTGCTCGCTTCCTGGCCTCTGGCTAGTGGAGCAAGTACATTTCCAGCGCATATGCTTTCCTATTCTGTCAAAAAAAAAAAAAAAGTGTTTATCCTTGGTCCCCTCTGAAGGCGAAAGACGCCCATACTTTTGTCCCAGCTGCATTTGTTGGTTGGGCTTTTTCTAATCCTTTACACCCTGAGAAGCAGGGAGCACCGCGTCTGCTCTCTGGCGCCATCTAGCGGCAATGTTCAAGTCTGGATGAGCACCCCGCCCCGCTCCCCGGCAGAGAAGCTCCAATGAATTAACTGGATGAATCCTGCCGCTTCATTAGCAGATTGTTTTCTTCTTCATGGACTAGAGAGTGACGGATTATTAAATAAAGTAGGTCGCAAATATATTGCTTTCAAGAGATCAGTACTCACCCCACCAGTTGTGACATTCCTTCATCTTCAGTTTTTTTTCTTGCTTCTACAAATATTTAGTTTGTTATTATATAGAGATCATGGCATGGGGCACACAGTCGCACACCTGAGCAAACAGAGGGGCTGAACGATTTGCCAGCATAATGAAAAACATTGGTTTTGAGCTCATTACTGTGATTCCACAACGGGCACCAAATCTCTCTTAAGACCTGTGGAGGACGTCTTCAAAGAGACGCTGGTCCAGGTCTGTGCCTGGAGTGCATGAAGCTTCTCTGAGTCGTTACAAAAGAATAACTCCCGTTTGGAGACCCAGACCTGTCAGATCAAAACCAGGCCTGGCCTCCAGACTTTGAAACAAGTCGCAACAGTGAACCTTACTCATCCATTTTCAAAATACGGCCTGTTCTCTTTACAAAACGGAGCAAAGCCTCTTAGATTGGCGTTGGCCGCAATATTTGATGTATTAGGGAGAATCCTGACTCCTTCCACGTTTGTGCTGGTCTGTTTTAAATCCAAATGGCTTGGCTCAGCGTGGTTTTTAGTGTGTGTGTGTGTGTGTGTGTGTGTGTGTGTGTGTGTGTGTGTGTTTCCATGTGAAATGGAATTCAGAACAGCAGAGACATGAAGCCCAGATATGGATGGGAGAGAAAATCAAGAGGTCCCTGGAATTTCTGATCCACATTAAGGAACCGGAATCAGCATTCATTTTAAACCTACTATGTGTGAAAGTACCATGTGGGGAGGGTGATATTGCTTAGCATTGGAAGTTTACAAGATTTCCAGTGCTTTTGGTTTCCTTCAGAGGCGGGTTGACAGAATGATTGGGAGCCCAACTCCAGAGCTAAATTCTGCTCCTGCCTGCTGCAGTCACGCGGCCTTGGCCATTTTCTGTAATCACTCTGAGTCTCAGCGTCTGCACCTGGGAACAGGCCTGTGCTAGTTGCCTGAAAAGACTATTGTGAGGCTGAAACAAGGCAACGCAGAAGGCAGTTACCACCATTTGAACAGTCACAAGAGCTTCATCAATAGCTAATGTCATGATCCATCTCTTGAAGCAGGGATCAGAGCTTGGGTCCTAAGAACAAAGTGTGTGACCTTCAGAAAAAGCCTGGGTTCTCTTTCTTCACTGTCTCAGATTGGTGAAGACTGGAGGGTTTGGGTACTATGTTCAAAAATGCCCATTAAACTGTACACCATCTGGATCCACATGCCCCATGGTCTCCTCCTTCTCTGCCCCTTTCCCCAGATCATTCTAACCACACTGGTCTTCTCACTATTAAAAAAAAAATTTTTTTTTTTTTTATTGATTTCAGAGAGGAAGGGAGAGAGAGATAGAAACACCAATGATGATAGAGAATCATTGATCAGCTGCCTCCTGCATGCCCCGCACTGGGGATCGAGCCCCCAACCTAGGCATGTGCCCTGACAGGAATTAAACTGTGACCTCCTGATTCATAGGTCAACACTTAACAACTGAGCCACGCTGGCCACTCACTACTTCTAAAACAAGCTCTTGCCCAAGACAGGAATGCTTTCCCTATTCACCCCCATATGCCCAACTAATTTCTTTGGACTTGGTTTCAAGGTCACTGCCTTGGGGAGGCCTTTCCTAATGGCCAGTCTGCTCCCTCCCCCACCCCCGAATGCTCTGCTAGAATCTTCACAGGATTTGCAGTGATTCAGCTTCTACATCTTTGTAGCACTTTGCAAAGTGTTGGGCTAGATAAAGCAACTGTGGTAATCTGTTTAATGGCTCTTTTCCTTACCTGACCATAAGTGGGCAGGATCTCCATTCATTTGCCCATGAATAGTCGACATTTGACTGATGGACTCTGAGTCCTACTTGCCTTAGTCCCTAATATCCTTTCTCCCTGGAACGCCATCACCTATTTTTCTGTGAGACTGCCACTCATCTCTTTTAATTCCAAATCATCTCCTTAGTGAAGCCATTGTTGAACTCCCTCATGTGGGCTACTTGCTCCCAAGGTGCATTGTATTTGCCTCTGTCATGGCAATTAATGTATTGAATGCCGCCACTTTTGAAAGTAGTACCCAATGTTTTACATAGCTTCTCACCTCCTGTGCTTAAGGGGCTGCCTGACACACAGGAGATATTCAATAAGCATGGAGTAAATGAACAGAGAAACAGTGCCTTCTGAGAGTGATAATCAATCAATCCCACCTTACTATCCTAAGGTAGAAAGATAGTAAGACTATTTACACCAAGAATTGGTCACCATATTACATCCTAAAAATGTTTTAAGTTGCACAGCAGATACTCATCAACCTTTCTTGGTATTTCATACTTGCAACACTGGATTCACTTCTTATACTAATAAACAGTTCTAGGAATTTTCGGAGATCTTGTCCACATCTGTGGCTCCCAGGTATAAAAATCTTTGATTTGGCATGTGGGGGGAGAAGAATTCAATCATGATAACAGTCTATTTCACTCTCTCTTCCACTTTTACTGCTTCAGCAATGAATTGTGGAGATAGTGCTGCAGATCCTGGTCCAACGCAGTTCAATGAGCAGGTGAGTGGAGAAAAGCATAGGCCAGAGTGTGTGTGCTTGGGCTTCTTGACATTTCAAAGTCTTGTGGAGAATCTTCAACTCTCTATTTAATTGGCCTAGAGAAGTCCCCCCACCATCACCTTTTTTTTTTTTTACAAAATCCATCACAATAGCAACTAATATTAATAAATAAGCATTTTTACGTATGTAATATTGTTTACAAAAACCCTCCTGTGCATTTTCCACCTAGAAAAGTATGTTCTTGATCATTTATACCTGGAGCCCCAACCCACTAGAAGAGAGTGGACCTTGATTTCTGAGACCTGGGTTTTTGAAGGGGAGTAGTTGCCCCTCTATCTTGGTCTGTAAAATTTGATGAAAGTAACAATAATAATCACGAAAGAGATGGGCTCCAGTCTATTTATTTTCTTTTGACCTCCAGCATCTACTCATCCATGGATCCTTATTTTACTTTGAAGATCGCCTCCTTCCTCACTCTCTTCTCTGGCCATGTGGTTTAATGGGACTCCAAAACCCTGGTTTTAGAGGTGGGCAGTTGACTTATCCTGGGCTTAATCACAAGGAACAACAACAGCCTGTAATTATTGGAATTGAGCCAATCAGCATATCTCACACCATCCCTAAGCCATGGTGATTGGCTCAGGGATGGATATGAGACCCAATCAGGCCAGTGAAACACCATCCTGGGATAATGTGAGAACTGATGAAGCCATCCCACTTCTTATGGGCAGAGAGTGGGAGCTACTGGACACTATCACATGGAGATTAGGGATGATGCTAACACTCCCCATAGCAAGCTGAGTGATGGAGAGAAATCAGAGCCTGAGGATGCCATTGCAGCCCCACATATGGCTCTCTTTTATCCTCCCCTCCCTTCCCACTAGAGCTACCTCTACTGATAGGTTTTCACTTACATAAAATTCCTTTTTACTTAAACTGAATTTTGGCAATCATGAATCCTAACTGATACATGAATGGTTTTCTAGCACTAGGCTAAGCCCTGTCACATATATTAGCATATTTAATGCTAACATCAATCCTATGGGATAGGTATTGCTATTTCCATTTCTTAGCTAATGAGTCTGAGGCTTAGAGAAATGAATGAAACCAAGGCTCACGGGTAGGGGATTTGGAGTTGGGATTTAGAATTCAGGTCTCAGCCACTGTACTCTTTCCTGAACATGGGAACATGGCTAGAAAGTGACAGCGTGATCCTTCTCAGGATTCCATATCCTCTCAGGCACATCCATTTCTTCTCTACCCTCCCTAACACTCCTAACCCATTCCTTCATTTTTTACTCTCCTCCTCTTCTTCTCCCTTCCCCTCTCACACATTGACTTCAAATTTCCAAAAAGAGAGAGAATCCAAGATGGCGGCATAGGTAAATACCTAAACTGCTGCCTCCCGCAACAATTTCAAAAATACAACTAAAAGAAAAAACGTCTATCACCCAGAACCACGGGAAAGCTGGCTGAGTGGAAGTTCTACAACTAGAAGGAAAGAGAAAAGAGCATTGAGATGTGCACGAGCGCTGAAAAGCTGAGGTACCAAGGCGCGTGATCTGGGCTGGCGGCAGGCATTGCTTTTTTCAACCTGAAGGGAGACAAGCCCCCGATTACTCTGAAATCCAGTCTCTGGGGAGACACGGGGGACCCAAACTCCTACAGGGAGAACCTGGACTGTCTGCCAGTGAGGGTGGCTTACTTGCAGAGCTGCGCGCAGGAATAATTGTTTACGGCACTGGGGCACGGACTGCCCACAGGGACTCAGAGCCAGCTAACTAGCAGCCATTGCTGTTTGCCACGCCCTAGCCTAGTGACACCCTGAGACCCCGCCCTGCACAACCTACAAACCCATCCAAGCTCTAAGCAGCGGCTTTTGCATAAGAAAGCCCTGCCCTATCGCAGCTTAACCTAGCAAACTTGCAGCCCGGGTCAGACAGCTCCAAAACCTCCAAACCACAAGCAAAGAGGAGAAAACTGTAGCTCTCACTGTAGCTCCTGCTGGGTGGCCTCAGACAGTAGCTGACCTGCACCCCATTGGAGATCCAGAAGCCAGTGTACCTAGTGGTCAGTGTGAGACACCAGATTTCAACTCCTCACATCCATAAGTGACACATTCAAGAGGCAGACTCAGTGAGCACCAAAGCCCCACTGAAACAAGTCCTGCCCCATAAGCGTGTCTTCAGCGCAGCAGTTCCTCCATTATAGACGCAGCCAGTGCTCACAGCTAATTGGCCTGGAGGTCAATTCCTTCCAGTGTACCAATGGCAATTAAGGCTTAACTACACCAAGACTTTGCACTCAGCCCACAAAGGGGTGTACCAAGAGCATCCACCTCGTGTAATTGAGGAGGCTGAGCTACTGCCCCCTATAGATCACCTACCACACAAAGCTACTCCATCAACACAGGGAAGCAGCCAAAATGTGGAGACAAAGAAACATGTCACGAATGAAAGAAACAGAGGAAAGCAAACTACTGGATGACATAGAGTTCAGAACCACATTTATAAGGTTACTCAAGAATCTTCTTAAAACCGCTGAGAAACTTGATGAGACCTTCAAGGAGCTTAATGAGAATGCCAAAAAAATGGAAAAGGATCAGTCAGAAATGAAGCATACACTGTCTGAAATAAAGAATATACAGAAACTCAACTGTAGATCAACGTACCCCAAGAATCAAACCAAAGATCTAAAATATGTGGAAACAAAAAACATCCAACCAGAAAAACAAAAAGAAAAAAGAATCCAAAAATATGAAGATAGTGTAAGGAGCCTCTGGGACAACTTCAAGCGAACCAACATCCAAATTTTTGGGGTGCCAGAAGAAGGGAGAGAGCAAAATATTGAAAACCTATTAGAAGAAATAATGACAGAAAACTTTCCCTACCTGGTGAAAGAAATAGACTTACAAGTTCAGGAAGCGCACAGAACCTCATACAAGAGGAATCCAAAGAGGACCACACCAAGACACATCATAATTAAAATGCCAAGGGCAAAAGACAAAGAGAGAATATTAAAAGCAGCAAGAGAAAAACAGTTAATTACCTACAAGGGAGTACCCATATGACTGTCAGCTGATTTCTCAACAGAAACTATGCAGGCCAGAAGGGAGTGGCAAGAAATATTCAAAGTGATGAACAGCAAGAACCTACAACCAAGATTACTCTACCCAGCAAAACTATCATTCAGAGTTGAAGGTCAGATAAAGAGCTTCACAGACAAGAAAAAGCTAAAGGAGTTCATCGCCACCAAACCAGGATTACATGAAATGCTGAAGGGTATTCTTTAAGAAGAGGAAGAAGAAGAAAAAGGTAAAGATAAAAATTATGAATAACAAAATGACATCAAATACATACCTACCAACAAGTGAATCTAAAAATCAAGTGAATAAAAAATCTGAAGAACAGAATGGACTGGTGAATATAATAGAATCAGGGACATAGAAAGGGAGTGGACTGACGATTCTCAGGGGAAGCAAGTGTGAGGGGTGCGGGAAGAGATTGGACAAAAATCTTACTCCTATGGATGAAGACAGTGGCGGGGGGTAAGGGCATGGGGTGGGGTGGGGAATCAGGTGGAGGGGAGCTATGGGGGAAAAAAAAGAGGAACACCTGTAATAATCTGAACAATAAAGATTTATTAAAAAAAAAAAAAACAAATTTCCAAAAAGATACACATTAGCTCCTCCACCCAGCAAGCTCTGGGAACTCAGGCTAAGCCATTCATTCCCCTGCCCAAGGCCCGGCGGCTGGCTGAGATGACCCCTGCATAGTCCCTCTGGTGGCTTTGGCGTGGAAGTCACTGTCCTCGTCTGGGTGTGAGTGACTGCTTCTTCCTTTTCTGGCCCCGAGCCATTCTCAGGGCTTCTTTCACAGCACCCAGGGCAGCCGGGCTGCTAGGCACCCTGTGTGGACCAGGCGTTCCATTCCACTGCCCAGCCATTTGTGTGCAGCTGGCTCTGTTTGAAATCCTGCCTCTCTCTGACTTCACTTCCTGAATGTGCTGACAGGCTCCTGAGCCAAGCCAAACAGGTTCCCAATGCCGTGCCTGCGGAGCATTCCCCTGCGACTGCAGCTGGGGAAACAAAACTTCTCTCCAGCCTTCAGAGAGGACCTACCAGCCCTTATGTGACCAAGAAGCAGGCCCTGGGAGACCTCCTTGAATCTTAATGGGAACCACTTTCATTTCAGCTAGTGTGTGTGTGTGTGTGTGTGTGTGTGTGTGTGTGTGTGTGTGTGTGTGTGTGTGTTCACTGACTCTCTGGCCTGGGGTGGGAGGATTCCTGAGCATTTCTTCTTAAATTAACAAGTCTACAGTGGAAAATGGCAAATTATTGCTTGCCTGCTCTTTGCAGGGGCTTTACATACATGATCCTCCTGACAGCTTCCTAAGACCCATGGTCAGCCTTGTTTTTACAAAGAGAGGAATTGAAGCTTAGCAATGTTAAGGGACTTGCTCCATGCTCCCCAGCTAGGAGCTGCAGAGCCGGATTTAACGTGTTCAGGCATTTGGCTCCAAAATCCATGCATTGCTCTAAGTCATAATACCTTGATTCTCTTTTGTAACTCCTAATACCTCGATTTTTCATGTGGTCAGAAGGGTAGTGAAGAACATTGGAAAGGGCAGAAGCTCTGGTGTCTTCCCAGGTCTGTGAAGTTTGGCAAGTTCATTTCTTCTCTGAATCTCAGTTTCCTCATAGGCAACATGGGATGATGATAGTGCCGATGGCAGGGAGGTTGTGAGGCTCAACTGAGATATAAATTCACATGGCTACGTCTCAGGAGCAAAGTCCTAAATGTACAGAAAGATCTAGACTCAGCACCGGCTTCCACCACTTATTCCATGACCTTGAACAAGAGCTGAACCTCTATTTTCTCATGTATAAAGCGCAGCCCTAACATTTACCTTGTCAGTCCTAGCATAGTGCCTGCTATATCATAGAAACTTAGTAAATGGTATCTATTATGAATATTATACAGGTATTCATTTTTATTATACTTATGGCAGATACTGTTGGTTCCTGAAAAGGCTAGGTAATGCTGTAATGACAAGCATCCTTTGAATCTCCAGATCTTAAAACAGGTGTAATTTTTTGCTCATGTGTGTGCTGGGGGTGGTAAGGGACTCTGATGTACACCAACATCATTTAGGGACCCATATTGTTGGACACTCCATTTCTGCCTTTACAGTTGTCAAGACTAAGGAAAGGAAACATGTTGAATCTTACACTCATTCTTTTTTTAAAAAAATCTTTATTGTTGAAAGTATTACATATGTCCCTCTTTTTCCTCCATTAACTCCCTCTAGCCAGCCCCTGACCCCTGCCCCAGTCTTTCACCACCTAATTGTCTGTGTCCATGGGTTATGCATATATACATACAAGGTCTTTGGTTGATTACCTCCCACCCACCCACTCTCCCCCGCCTTTCCTCGGAAATTCCACACTCTGTTCTATGCTTCCATGTCTCTGGATCCTCTTGGTTCATCAGTTTATTTTGTTAATTAGATTCAATTCTTAAGGCTTTCACCTGGGTGTGATGTAAGTCACTATTGTTCCCATTTCATTGGCTGACACAAGTCACCAGGCTTCTCACCCAATGTCAAGGAGGTAGGAGATAGGTAAATACAACCCTACTTTGTGCCCCAGAGGAGAACTGGGAATATTTGGTATAGAGTACAAATGTCTATTCACCACTTAAAAGCTATCTTCCCTCCCACTTCTTTCTCCGATCAGAAGCTTGATCTTTATTTATTTTAAAAATTTACTTTTGGTGTTCACTTGCTGGAAACCGATCATTGTCTCATTAATTAGAAAGGTGTAGACAAGGAGCCAGGAAGGCTGGTCAACCTTGAACCTCTGAAAGGTCAGAGCCAACCACACCCTATCTAATTGAGACAGTGGTAGCTGAAGCAACTTCCCCACCAATAATCATGTAAATTCTTACTGAATAAGATAATCTGCCTGTTACTGGAATTACCTGCCTAAGGGCAATGAGTGTATCCCATAACCTTAATAAAAGGGATAGCAAAGCCAGAGCGGGTGGCAGTCCTCCCACTTGAGGTGGGCTCCTGCCTGGCCCCCAATATTCCCAAATTAATACTTTTCTAGTCTCTTTTCATTTGTGTGCGGCCTTCGCCAGTACCCAAACCCTGAACTGGAACCCTGAACCACGCAGGACGTGAAAGGGGTTCCCACATTCACTGTCTTCTGTGCTTAGACAAAGGTGAGCCTAAGAGATGAATCATGGGTGCAGACCAATCATGATGATTTCTGCCAGGGATGAGTTTAGGTATAGGCATGTGACCTGCTCATGGACAATGGGGACCCAAAGGGAAGTCCACTGGGGTTGAGGTGGGAAGCTTCTAGGAAAGGTTTCTCTTGCTAATAGAAAGAGAAAGACTAAACATCCTTGAATTTCTAGTGATTATTTTGTTTACCTATGAGACAGTTATCTTGGGTCCACACAAGGAACTTTCTTGACCCAAGAATGATGAACTGAAAAGATGGAAACCCCTGGGCCCATGATGATGCCATTGAGCCACTATATCTGCCCCGGACCTGTTTCATGTCTGAAATACTTTTTTCAATTGTGTCTTCTGTTACTATTTCCTATAAACATCCTAACTTGTGGTGCGATCAATTATTTAACAGCCCAGGTGCCTGTTGACCTATTTCTACCCTTGCGATAAGGTCAGGCAGAGTTGCTTTGTCTGAGTATGAATCTAGAATGAATCAATGCACTATGAAAGAGATTCACTGATGCACAGAAAGTCCTGAGGAGATTTGAGAAATACCCAAATTCTGTCTAGGTAGCCAGAAAGTAGTATCTTAATCAATGATCTCAAAACCCAATTTTCTGAAGCAGTAATGGTGCCGGGCAATGTTTTTTTAGTGGATATATATGAAGGAAGTTTATATAACAAGAAACTATCAGGGCTTCTTCAGGGAAGAGGAATTTGTAGCAGGACAAGGAGAGTTCCTTCTGTGTTGCTGTGGCGTGGATGCAACATCCCAGGAGACTATCTGATTACCTTTGCTCAGATGCTGTGCACATCAAAGAACCTTCTGATGACTAATTCAGTTCCTCAGGGTACTTGATGTAGAACTAGGGTTGTGTTCTGGGTAAAGAGCACAGGATCACCAGGGCATCTGCTTCCTGGAATAACATAGGAGAAGTTTATGGCTGATGTCTGAGGAATTAACTGCAGCCTGACCAGTGACAAAAGTACTGAAAACTAACTGGAAGCCTCAGCTTCTGTTCCTGTGAAACACAATTATAGCAATGAGCATCCTCAGAGCAATGGGGGATAGAAGAGGCGAGAGCACTTTGGAAGTGACAAGAATATGAACTGGTGAGTGCAAATCTCATGCTCATCAATCTCCCCTTTGCTCAATCCACTCTAGGAATGCAGACCTTCTCTTAATTCCTAGGCCACCCCAAAGTCTTTCTCAAGCTTTCCCTCATGTTGAACCTCCACTTGCAATTCCCTACCCATACTCTTCTCTTCTCTGATGAACTAACTCTTAGTCATCTAATAAGTCTTAGTACAAGTAATTCTCCAGAAAGCCCCTCTCCCTCTTTTTCCCCCATCAAACCAGTTTAGGTAGTTTTCCCTCTTTCTTAGTGCCTAGTTTGTCTTCTTAATTGTGCACTTGACCCTTGAACAATATGAGGGTTAGGGATACAGATCCCCCACACAGTCAAAAATAATGTATAACTTTTGGCTCCCCAAAACTTTACTCCTAATAGCCTACTGTTGACTGGAAGCCTCACTGATAATATCAACAGTTCATTCACACATATTTTTTATGTTCCGTGTATTATATACTGTTCTGACAATGAAGTAAGCTAGATAAAAGAAAATGTTATTAAGAAAAGCATAAGGAAGAGAACATATATTTACAGTATTTATTGAAAAAATCTGTGTATAAGTGGATCCTCACAATTCACACCTGTGTTGTTCAAAGGCCAACTGTACTTGTCAAAATGTAGAATCACACATTTATTAGTGTGTTCCTTATTTACAGTGCCTCTTAGCAGATTATAAACTCCATGAAAGGAGGCATCTTGTGGATTTCTCCACTGCATCTCTGCATCTCTAGTGCTTGGCATAAAATAGGAATTCAGTATTGCTTGCTCAATAAAATGAGTGTTATATGAATGTAAAGTGTTATAATTCAATCCTTCCAACATAAATAAAACAACCAGCCTCTTAGTTTATACATCAAAGAATTTGTATAGTTTGAGTCAGTTCATCCCCCTGAACTTAATCAATCCTAGGCTATTCGATGAAATTAGGTTTGGGTCCTGCCGTGGTGTGGACCAGCTCTGTACTCTGGCCCTAGGAGGTCACAAGTCTCTTCCTTTCAGCTCTGTGTATTTGAGGATACTAATGCTGAGCAGGGGAGCTCTGGACCGTTGGGTAAGATGACTTTCCTTCCTTCACGTGCCAGATTGACACAGTGGAGAGGAAAACTTAAATATGGACAGGCAGCCTAGGTGAAAAGTGAACTTCTGATATTGCTCTTGAGGCCTCACTTCTCAGGAAGTTGTGTAGGAAGAACTGTGGCATGATGTAGCTTTGAACCAAGCCATCTTCTTCCCATTTCTCCCCAACTCTAGAGCTACTTTAAATACCACAGGCACTTTAAATTAAACTAAACACCTCTCTTTGGTATTACACATCTTCCCTAGCCTTTTCCCCACCAGTCCATCATCCAAATGGTTGCAAGCATGACTCTTTCTTAAGTTGAGAAAGTCACATTCCTGCTCTGCTTCTACTCCTTCTACATTTCTCCATCACTTATGGGATAGCATCCAAACTCTTAACAACCTGACCCTTAATTTTTTAAAAATACACCTGTTGATTTTATCTTCCCCAAAGTATTATTTTGTATTGGTTTCAGGTTAGACAATCATATACTTTACAAAGTGTTCCACTTGATATTTCCATTACCCACTTGGCACCATCCATACTTCCCATAATATTATTGACTATATTCCCTATGCTGTACTTTACATCCCCGTGACTATTTTGTAAGTACCAATTTGCATTTCTTAATCTTACACCTCTTTCACCACATCCCTCAGCCCCCCTCCCCTCTGGCAACCACCAGTCTGCTCTCTGTGTCTATGAGTCTGTTTCAATTTTGTTTGTTCATTTAGTTTGTCTTAACCTGTAAACGTCCTCATTTCATCTCCCTTCATTTTCCCTCTCATATCTTCATTACCAGTCTCCACAAGCAGCTTACAAGTCTCTAAACACACCATGTTTTCTTATGCCCCCATGCCTTTGCACGCAAGGCCTTCCTGCTGCCTGGTGAGTCCCACTGGATCAGCTCAAATGTTACCTCTCCCATGAAGTCTTTCCTGATAATGGCTCCTGCTCCCCTCACTGGCACTTCCTTCTGCTTCATTTGCATACTCCTCCCCACAAGACCATGAGTTCCTTAAGCTTGGGGATTGTATCTTGCTTGTCATCGAATCCCCACACTTAGCACAGGGCCTCAGTGAGACCCAGGCCCAGGGGATGCCCTTCTTTGGGATGTCAAAAGTCCAACCAAATAACTGGGCCAGATTCCAGAGTACTTTCTGGGACCATCCCAGCTTCTGTCCTCTTTCCCTCTTCCATGACATTTCACTTGACCAACTTAGAAGTAGGTGGTGGAGGCAAGGGACAGGGTGGACTAAAAGGCTTTGTCTTTTTCCTTAGTTCATCCTATGTACATATTCTCTAACAATAAAAGAACCTGGGCAATAGATATATTATCACTACCATTCTCTCTATCAAGCAAATATTGGGTACTGACTTCTGGACCCCTGAAATACATTAACTTTATAGACATAAAAAGTCATCTCTGGCAATACCAATGAAGTGGTTGCTTTTAACAAAGCCACATCTGGAACTATTTTTTTTTGTGCCTGCCTAAAGACCACTTATTATTCTTTCCCATCTCAACCTCCAAGCCCAATGTTTCAGGCAGACCCATTTTATATAAGAAGATGCCCACTTGCATTAGTGGGGAGTGAAGGGACTCTGTGTGATTGGGCGAAAGAATGTGCTGAGAGCTTAATTCTATTAAGATCACTCATTGAGAACCAGGCTTTGGACCTTGGTGATTGCCCAGATTGGGCTTTTCTGGGGATCTTCAATCCATCTGGAGTTGTGTACTTGGAAAGAAATAAGGTATATTTCTCCAGAAGAAATCAAGACCTGGAATTATTTTGGAGGAGGATGTAAGCCCCATTGTTCATTCAGTCATCATACGTTTACTTTATGAATATCCTGTAGATGCCAGGCAGTGTACTAGCAGTTTATGTCCACAGGTGAGGAGGATAGGGTTCTAGCCAGGAGATACAGAGTTCATAATGTGCTATCATAGAAGTTTTGATAAAGTGTTATGGTGCTCTATGGGGAATATTCATTCCCACTGAAGATGGAGTTAGCAAAAAAAGGCTTTACAGAGATGGAGCCACTTATGTCAACCCTTGAAAAGTGGGTAGGACTCACCAGTGGAAACAGAAGGAAAAGTATATCAGGCAGAGCAATAAGCACAGGCAGAAGCATGGAGAAGTGAAAAGGCCTGGGATTCAGATGCACACAAAGATATGCTTCTTAGAGTGAATGTGCAGCTTGGGAATTATTAACTTCTTTTGAGTCATGGAACTCTGTGAGAACCAAATAAAAGCTAACGATCTCTCTCCCCAGGAGGTAAGTGTGTGAGAGCATGTGTACACATTCAAGCACACACACACACACACACACACACACACACACAAGTTTATAGGCATTTTCATTGTGTTCATGAACCCTCTGCTCTAATGGACACAAGGGGTTAAAATTTTCTAGTGGAAATATTCATATATTCACATATAAAACAAATTAAAAGAGGATTAATGGCTTTATGTACTACTAACTTCATTTTCTCCAACTATTAGTGTTACCCAAATTACATTGAATACCAAAATAAAATTAACTTTGAGTGTCTACAAGTAATTAGCTGATTTTCTGTCTCCAAAGTTTATAGGAGATCGCCACAATTATTTTTTCTAACCCTTTTGTTGGAATTTCAGGGATATACTAGTTGGAAAGTTATTTGAAATGAACAAGTATGGAGATAAGCCTGAGTTTCAGGCTTTTTTTTTTTAAAAAAAAAAACAACAACCCTGGAGTCTAAAGCAAACGGGGGAGTGGTGTGGCTTTTCTGTACTGCACTGTTGTCTGGGCTTAGTCTACCTTTGCAGGTAATTAATTCTCCAGCCTGATTATTTTTCTAGTTGGCTCTTGTTTAGCTTCCACAGAGCCCCACCCCAAAGTGCTTTATTGTCCCTCTGCTGACTATTTCTACATATGGTCAAAATCAACTCACCTTCCGGGTTGCTGACATCGGCAAATTCACTGTTTGGCAAACACTACTCTGCTCCCAGTAACCCTTTGTTAAAAAGTGTTATTAAGAATGGGGTGGATCTGATAGCTAACAAGCCTGTGCAGTCTCTTCCATCTCTAGATATACTAAGGAGGATCTCTTTGTGTCTGTGGATTTACAGCCATGGGCAGGAAATTAGTACTCCCAGACCTGTTGGGTACTAGAGCACTGCTAATGAGCAAACAGCCCTGCCTCAATTAGTGGTTTGTGAAATAAATATTCCTGGATATCAAATTGCTTTTGCTGCTTGATAATCACACTGGCTCTTGGGATGAAAAACAACTAAGCAAAAATTATTCCCTTGTTGAGTGCTGCCTTGTTGATCTAAGTTATATCTGTAGACAGAATTCAAGTTTGCCATTTCCCCAGAGTCAAGGTTTGATTTACACATGTAATCATCATGTTGCTGTTTGTGTGTTCTTTTGCAAATGTTTTCCATAGTATATAGATTACCATCTTTTGAGACTGATGCTAAAATAATTAAACAGGTTGATTATTTTAGAAATAAACTATGAAGTAAACTATAGGAGAATCCAAAATGGTAAACTGCTATACTGATAATTTGTCTAGGCATAGATGTTTGAGAGAATATAACTTGTTTCATACACATTGCAATTCTGTGTTGACTCTTACTAAATTCTTCAGATGGTAGTAATGTTAATCCTGCAACTGAAAAGAAAAGCTTCAATATAGGGCTTGGGAAGAAAAAAAAGTAGTAAAGGGAAAGCAATTCAAGATCTGTTACTGAATACGTTTATTGTGACAAGAATGCTGTTATAAATATTCATAAGCAACGACCATCTTTTTAATCTAGGAATTCTTAAAGTGAAGATTCCAAATTGGAAGGATACATCTTTTGTAAAAATCTGCCACCTTTTCTGCTTTGAGAATAAGCATCTATTGTTAAATTTCTACTAACATTATAAATGGTCACAGCACATGCCACTTGATAATCCAAAACTTTAAAGTGTTTGACTTCCCAGTGGCTGTCCCTCTTCACCACAACCTCCCCTCCCTCAGCCCCCTTAAGAGCTACCCTATCCTTTGTAAGCAACTCTACATAGACAGTGGGGGAGGGAAGAGCATAACTTGAGAGCATCAGCCACAGTTATTTCTCAAGCCCAGTAGAGAATAGTTTTTACTGCTTGTTAGGAAGAAACACTGTGATTTTAATGGACACTTTACGTATTAGATAGGTAATCTATAGATAATTCAGAAAAGAGGTTGGGGGAGGGGTACTTTTTCAATATTTTATTTTCTTAAATATCCTTTCTGGAATTTTCAGAAACAAAACATAAAAAAAATTATATACTTTATTACAAATGGTAAACTCAGAGTGCTTCAAATCTCTTATTTACAAACAACACTGGGCAGGACGCCCAAACAAACAAACATGAAATAACTTACAAAGACATGAAGCTGTTTATTGACAGTAATCAGCTTTCATCAAATTAAAAAATATATATATGTACATACACGGTTAAGGAAGGCAGGCCAGAAAGAGTTCATCTGTAGGCTCAGCCTCATTCTCACAAACCTCCCTCCCGCCTCCCCCCCTCGTCAACTCCCCGCTTTGTATTCTTAAGGAGTACTACAGAAGCAATCTACAGTCTCTATTGCAGTTTGCAACCCCATCCCCCTCCCCCTTTTAATACTGAATGAGATCGAATGTTAGGTCCATGCAGTTCTTGGTCAATGTTAAAGAAAAGTCTAACGTTCTGTTTGCGCTGGGGCAGCCAGTCCGCAAAGCGGGGCAGCCCGCAGGCGGCCGCTCCCTGGCTCCAAGCCAAGGGAGGGCGCGCCAAGTCCTTCCCACTCGTGCACACCGGGGGCGCCGTCAGGACGCAACCCAGTCCAACTTGGATACCCTTGGCTTTAGTCCTCGGACACTTCTTTTCTCTCTCGCTCTCTTTCTCACAACTTGTCAAGTTCTCAAGTCTGTGTCTGTTATTTTTTCTTTCTCCGTTGTCCCTCAGCCCCCGACAGTCTCTTTCTCAAAACGTTTGCAACTGCTGCGTTAGCATGAGTTGGCACCCACTATTAACGTGGTTCATGACTTTCTGCTTAAGCTGTGCCACCTGTTCCCTGAGCATGTTGGCTGTAGACGCCAGCTCCGAGTTCTGCGCTTTCAAGGTTTTCACTTTTTCCTCCAGCCGGGCGATTCTCTCCAGCTTCCTTTTCCGGCACTTGGAGGCAGCGATGCGGTTCCTCATGCGCTTCCTCTCCGCCTTGATCCGCTCCTGGGACTCCATGTCGATGGGGGAGAGGGGCGGAGTTTCCCCGGGCATTTCGGGCACCGTCTGCGGCTCCTCCTTCAGGGCCTGCAGCCGCGGGTGCTGCACCGGGATCTGCTGGGGCAGGTGGTGCGGTGGTTGCGGCGGCTGCTGCTGCTGCTGGGGCTGCGCGGCAAACGCCAGGCCAGTCGCGCCATAGGAGGGCGCCCCGCCGCCGCTTAGCGCGCCCGGGTTGAAGTTGCTGAGGTTGGCGTAGACTGGCGGCTCGCTGTGCAGGCTGGCGCTGAAGCCGCCGCTGCCGCTGCCACCCGCCACCGAAGCCACGGCCGGAGCCACCATGCCTGCCCCGCTGACTGGCTGCGCCGCGGACGTAACGCTGGGCAGCGTGTTCTGGCTGTGCAGTTCGGCCAGGGCGCGCACGAAGCCCTCGGCAAAGCCCTCCTGCTCGTCCGTCACGTTCTTGGGGCACAAGAACTGGGTGGGAGTCGGCGTGGTGGTGATGTGCCCATTGCTGGACTGGATGATCAGGCGCTCCAGCTCGGGCGATGCCAGTTTGAGCAGCCCCACATCGGGCGAGGTGAGGAGGTCCGAGTTCTTGGCCCGCAGGTGCGGCTTCAGGCTGCCCACTGGATCGGCCAGGTTCAGGGTCATGCTCTGTTTCAGGATCTTGGGGTTACTATAGCCATAGGCACCACTCTCGGACTGGAGGAACGAGGCGTTGAGGGCATCGTCGTAGAAGGTCGTTTCCATCTTTGCAGTCATAGAACAGTCCGTCACTTCACGTGGGGTTCGTTTGGGCTCCACGCAGAAGTTTCGGGGCCGCAACAGCGCGCTGGCAAGCGGGGGCACCCGCGCCTCCCGGGGCGTTTGGCGAGGAAAGTTTCTCTAAGAGCGCGCGCGCCCGCGGGCCTCCCTCCCCTCGGCGCCCTCCTCACCGGTCCGCTCCGCTCCGGGGAGCGCAGGGTTAAGAGGCCGCCTGCACTCTCACTTGTCGGCTTGCGCGCGCCGCCGGCTTTGAAAAGTCGCGGTCACTCGCGGAGCGCTTCTCGGCGCCCGCGAACGGACTCGCTCTCCGGCGACAGTGGGTCTCCCGGAGGCGGCGCTCGGCGCGGACCCCGCAGATGGCCGGCCGGCGGCGAGTCTCCGCCGCCCGGACTCCGACGACTGTCCCCGCCTCCGCTGCTAGAGGGAGGGGGCGCCCGGCTGCCGCGCTCGCGCTCCCCCAAGTTCAGCAACCGGTGCGAACGTAGCTGAGCGCTCGTCCCTCCGCGCTCTTCTCTCCGCCGCCTGCTTTCCTTTATTGCCGCCGCAGCTTCGGGTGGAGAAAAGCTTTGCAAAAGTTCGCTCCGGGACCTGGGGGCCGCTTGTCCCCCGCCCTCCTGGCCAGGAAAGTTCTTTGCCGCGGCAGCGGCTCGCCGGACTTCTCCGGGCGACGGTCGCCGCTCTCCGCGCTGTCAGCGGCGCCCGGGCAGCGGGACGCTCTTCCAGAGGGCGGTTGGAGAAGGGGCTCTTCGGGCGCTACCCAAAACACCAACCCAGGAGCCACAGGCGCTAGCTCTGGGCAGTTGGTGAGAAACTGGAAAAGAAAATAAGATCTGCAGTTCGGACTGGTGCGGTCCTGACAGTGTCTGCCTATCTCACGGAGTCCGAGCACCTCCACTCGCGCCTCGCAGCGATCGCCACACTCAGTGCAACTCTGAGTCCTTATCCAGCCCGAGCTCAACACTTATCTGCTACCAGTCAACCCCTAAAAATAGCCCATGATGTCACCCCAAGGCCTTCGCATTGGCTCGCGTAGCTCTCAAGGGGGCGGGCCCGCCCGTCGCCATGGAGACCCCACCCTAGAAGATTCTTCTCTGGACCCGCGGAGGCTCACGGGATGAGGTAATGCTCTGCTGCCCTCCTACAGTTGGGCCCTTCTTTCTCTTCACCCCCTTCCCTCCTCCCGCGCGGCTCGCGTCCCACTCCTAGCCTTCCCCTCCCCGGCGCGTCTTTCCCGACCCGCCCGGTGCATTGTGGGCTGACGTCTTGGGGTTTGACTGTCTAGTGACGGCTTCCACCGCGAACTGGGCAGACGCGCGGGCGCTCGCAGCCTCGGACGGAGGCGGGCTCCAGTTCGGGGCTCGGGGCGGGAATGTGGAGGCTGCGGGGACCTGGAAGGCTGGGGAACCCGGCCAGATGTCTGGTTCCGAGGGTGTGGGACGTGTGGTCTCTCCCAACTTCGCGGGGCTCGAAGTCATCTGTGTGGGCACTTCGCCGCCGCGTGGGGCGGGGAGGCCGAGTGCCCGAGTCCTGCACCCCCCCGCACTTCCGGGGGGCGGGGCGCCGCCCTTAAGGTGGCCCTGTTAAGTCCCCCTTGGGGTGCGGGGGGGATGAAAGTGGGCTTAAGTTTAGGGGCGGTCTCGCGAGAGGCGGCCCCCCACGTTGAGGACGCTAGGAAGTTTGTCTCCTGGTCAAGTTCACGGTCGCCGTCCGCCCCGCTGTCTGGCTGCGCTTGGAAGCCCAGTGATTTGCTTTGCTCGAAACTAGGTGCTCAGCTAAGTCCCCGCCATTCCCCCACTTCGCCCTCCGGACCACGGGAGAAAGGGTGTGGGCCACAGTTTCGTCTCGGAAGCGGCTTTTTTGTTTTGTTTGATTTTGGGGGGCAACTCTGCGTCCAGTTGAGAACCCCAGCGTATAGGGAATCCGAAACTTGGAGAACCCTGGTGATAGTCTGCTCCCTGCCCTCGCATAACAAGAACAAGTACATCCCACATCACTCGAACGAACGGGCGCGCGCGCGCGCGCGCGCACACACACACACACACACACACACTCACACTCACTCCTCCCGCCTATATTTGCTTCCGGGAAAATAAGTCCGAGACACTCGCAAAAAGTCACCCAGCAGCAAGGACTCTGCTCCAGGCCGGGTGCCGGGCCCATATCTTGTGTAGCCTGTAGGAAGCGCTAGACACATATAAGTGGTTCCTTTTCTGTGGTGGTTATTTTATCCTCCCCCATCCCGCACTCCTTAGGGATAAAGTGTCTGGTGGAAAGAATACTGAAGTCGGGAATCGTGGATTCTGTCGTGGCCGGCCCTGCCACGGTGTGAAGTAAGCTTCTCTGAGCTTCAGTTCCTTTATCTGCAAGAGGGACCCAGAGGGACCCCAGAGAACCACCTCAGTGGGCTGAGTTAGTGTAGCATCATCACCTTCAGGGCCAGGAAGTGGTTGACAAACAGTCCCCTTCCCTGAGTTTCCCAGAGCCTCGATGGAATGCTAGGATCTGAGTGTGACTTGGCAGGAACAGGTGTACATATGCCTGTGAGGAGCAGTGAGGGGAGGAGGGTGAGGGAGGAAGGGGTCAGAAGTCAGCTCTTTCCCAGGCAGAAGGCCTGATACTGACACTTGCAGTTGGACCTGCAGCAGTTTATGCTCCTGGGTTCTATTTCTGGTTTTTCAGCTTCAGAACTTGGGGGAATTCAGCCTTGGGTTCCGAGCCCAGAGCTTTAAGGGCTTTGTGGCATTTAGAGTTCAGATTCAACAGCCCAACAAGCAGCTGGTGGTAGGGAAATCTTGAGGGCGTTTCTTCACTCCAGACACTCACCTCTCATTCTCTCATGCAGCAGAGGAAAACTGAGTGGCTGCTATGAGCCAGGTACTATGCTGGGCTAGGGGTGGGGGTGGGGTAAGGATACAATGATGACAAGATCAGTTAACTTTCCTCAAGGAGAGAACATTCTCAATACTGTTGCCTTGAGTCATTTTCTTTTGTAATCAGGGGAGCTGGTATTCTTAATAATGTTTATGATGAGAGCCATAAAAATAAATTTCATTATTAAAAATCTATCAGCCAGGCATTTGCCTGAGCAGTTTAAATATGTGGTTTCTCCCACAATCACAGAGCTATGCATATTACTGGGTGGATTTAACATATGAGGAACTAGGCCCAGAGAGGTTAAATATCTTGCTCTGTCCACACATGACCTCAGATTTGTGTTACATTCCCTATATCTTCTCTGCTCTGGGAGACTTTCTTACAGCATTGGCTGCAGAGGAAATAGAGCTTAGATGGTGGGACAGAAGACATTTGCCTTGCCTCATCTTCTGTAACTCCTTTCAGAGCTCCTGTGTTTAGAAAATTCAGGACTTAGGACTTTGTATAAATACATATCTTTTGCCTAAGGGTTCTGTGTGTTCCTCTCTGCCTTATGTGGTTTAGTAGGCTGATTTTCTCCTTATATTGAGAAATAGCGTATTTCATCCAAAAAATAACAGATCTGTTTATGTTAGCGCCCCTGCTTGGAAGCCTTCATTGGCTTCTCCTTACCACCAGGAGAGAGTTCAGACTCCTTTGCCTAGGAGAAGGGGCCGTGCACAGTCTAGCTCCTGCTCTCAGGCCTCATCTCTCACTCTATCAGTCAGGAAAGGCTGAGCTATGCTCCCCTAACGAACAACCCCAACATCTCAGTGGCTTACTCCAGGGAAGTTCATTTCTTACTGATGCTATGTGCCCACGTGGGACTGCGGGGAGTACTGTTTGCTGTGGTTATTTGAGGATTCCAATTGAAGAAGAAGGTTTCATCTTAAAGCATGCTTATTACTGTCTTGGCTGGGGTGGGGTGGAGGTGCGGTGCTGGAGAGAAGATGGGAAATTATTCACTGGCTCTCAAAATATCCACCTGGAAGTGACACTGCACTCTGATCATGTATCATTGGCCAAAGCAAGTCACGTCGCCATGCCTATCTTTGAATCTCTGTAATCTTGCCAAGCGTCTTGAAAGGAAAGAGCCAGGAAGATTTGTGGAACAATACTAATGATTCTAACAGCATCCTTTTCTGTTCACCAAGTGTTTGGCTTAGTGTCCTCCCACAGGCAGAATTCCCTCCTTCTTTCCTCAAGGGGGACAACACTAAAGACCCGACCCATTTAGTCGAGTATGCCAAGCTCACTTTCCAGATTCTGGAGGATGTGTATTAGACTCTGTATCAGCTCTATATGTGACTTTGTCTACCCTGCACACCCTCAGTATAGAACAGTGGGGCAGAGAAAGGATAATTGCAATGGACACCCATTTGGGAAGAGAAGAAGACCACAGTAGACACTAGTCCACTGAGCAGACATGTTGAGGACCCCCCAGCCAGCACCCCAGTTAGATCCTGATTCTGCTCCCCCAGTGGAGCTGCCCCATCTGTTGTTTTCCATGATCCCTGGCTTTGCCTAGGAGAGGCACTTCCTCTTCTATATCTAGAGCAGGCATAGGAAAACATGTTTTAAAATTAAGTTTTTAAACATTGGGGTGATATACCGAGTGATATTAAGTCTCTAATACAGTGTCCTTTAATCCAGGCTGATGTGCTTTTGGCAGTAGAACTCTCATGTAAATGTAGGCTTCTTATCGATTTGATTCCAGCCATTCCACTTTCAAATAGCCCCAGCCAACTCTTTTTTGTAGACATAGTTCTATGGCCTGCCATATTTCTTTGCTTTTTTGCTCTCATGCCTGCTGATCTCTGTTTCTCATTCATTCTCCTGCCCTCCTACCCCCTAACTTGGTTTTGTGTGCTTTGGACTTATTGGGCTTTGGTGTGAGAGTCACACTTTTCCTCCCTTTACCAGAGCCATTTTGTTCAATCGAAAGCATATGCTGGGTAACATAATTTATCCAGAGATTTTAACAATAGGGTGAAGGCCATATTCTTGGCATGATACATACTTCAAGGCCGATTTTACCCGGCCTTTTCTTGCTGAAAACATTTCTTAATTGTATATTTTACTAGTTGAGATTGAGAAACAGTAGCTTCTTCTAACCCTACAAATTTCTGTATTTCCAGATAGTCTCTACTGTCTTTCATTTCTCCTTGCAAACTGGCCAATTCTTTTCTGAGCTCATTTCTTTCCTTTTTTTTTTTTTTTTTTTGTAATAAGTTTCCAAATGCATCCAATAGCAACCAGCACATGCTACTAACATTTTGTTTTATGGTCTCTTATTCTGAATTCATTAGATTAATGATATGCCTTCTAATTCTCACAGGTGGTATATTCACCAAATAGATCGCTATCCTTTTAGCTTCTGTTAACAGTGTTCCTAGTTACTGTCCTCTGAACAAATGTTTAATTTTATTGTTATCACATTACCCCATGTCTAGGTGCCAGTTTTTATATTAGTCAGGATAGGCCAGGTTTGCCACAATAACAAACAATCCTAAAATTTTAGTGGCTTAACAAAAACAAACACACAATAAACTTTATTTCTCGCTCATACTACATGTTCAAAGTCAAAGGGGCTCTGCACAGTGTACTCACTCAGAAACCAAGTCTTAAGAAGGTTTCATCTAGATATATGCTTCCATAACACCCCAACCATTTCAATGGGGGAAAGAAAGCATGGTGAATTTCCCGTTGGCTTTAAAAGCTTCCTCCCAGAAATAAGACACATTACTTATGTTTATACATTATTGGTCAAAAACTAGTCATATGACCTTGTCTTACAGGGTTCAGGAAAGTGGCTGGAAGTCAAGAGCTGACACTCTTGTCTCTGTATAGTCGAGGTTACACAAAGGTAGCAATCTAAAAATGTTATAGGATGACAACCACAGAATTATTTCTCATTCACACTACACACCCATTATGGGTTGGCTGTGTCTCTGCTTCCCACACATCATCCTTGCTCTTGCACCCTTTCTGGAACATTGCTGATTGTTATGGCAAAGAGGAGAGAGCATGGTGTTTAAAGAGCATGGTAAGAACAGTGCACATGGTCAAGCCTGATATCAGTGGGGAGGGGCAGCAAGTATTTGCAAATAGCAATATAGTCTGCCACACCCTGCACTACACATTCCCCCCATTCCTCTGAGTCTCAGCTATCCTAAACATTTTCTAGTCCTTTGACATTTTCCTGTCTTTCCATTTACTTATATCCAGAATGAAAATGCCACCTGGCAAACTCCTACACACCCTTCAAGACCCAGCTCAAATAAGCTCCCTCTGATGCTTTCTATTACCCTTGACTACCCTTCCCTCAAATGGTTATTATCTTCTTTGGCTCTCACCACACTGGATACATGCCTGAAGCAGGGAATGTTTATCATGTGTTCTAAATGTTTTCTAACATTCCTGACTCCAGATCCAGGAACTGTCTTATTCATTTTTGTACCACCAGTGCTTAATGCAGTGCCTGGCATATGGAAGAATAGAATGTGCTCAATAAATGCCTGTTGATGGATTTTTTTTTTTAAAAAAAACAACCAGCCATTTCTATAGTAGAATTAAGTGGGTGTTTTAATAGTCAAATAACAACAGTACCTCGTTTTAATACATAAAGGTTGGAATATTTCAAATTCACTGAAACCTTCTTGAGCACATCCTGATGGATTTGGGATAAAACCCAAATTCTTTACCTTGCCTATAAGATCTCACATGATCTGGGCTATCCTTCCTCACCTGCCTGAATGAAATAGCTAGTATTTCTCCCCTCACTTACTGTTGTGCAGCCACACTGGCTGTGGCTGTATCAGTCAGGACAGCTTAGGTTATGCTACAGTAAAAAACAATTCCAAATCTCAGTACTCAAGACAGAAACGTTTTATTTCTTGCTCCTACTCCATGTCTATCAGGGATTGGTAGGGACTCTGATTACATTGTTTTCCTCTGAGACACAGCCTAGTATATCACTCTTTATCAAGAACACTACAGATATTGATCAAGGAAGAGGGAAAGAATGTTTTGAAGGGTCTTAGGCAGGCACAATTAAGTACCTTTGCCAGAGAATGTCACGTGTAGCTTCTCAGGATTCACTGCCTAAAAGTAGTCTTATGGCCCCACCCAGGCACAAGGAGACCAGGAAGTGCAATCCTATTTGCCTGGAAGGCAGAGAGCTGGAGGTATTTGGTGACCAGTCCTCATGACTCCCACATTGGACTTCTTTGGTTCCTCAAGCAAGACAAACTGTTTCTTGCTTAAGAACCTTTATTGGAACCCTCCTACTTCTTCCCTGTTCCTTGGTCAATTTCTCTTTCTTTTGGATGTTAGCTTAAATGTCACTTAAAGAGGCTTTATTTTTTCATACCACATCCTCCCCCATCTAAATTATATTTCCCTCTTAATACTTCATCATAAGTCCCTATGTGTTTTTTTTTTAATAGCATTGAGATTTCAGGAAGGTGATAAAATAACACCCTCTTTTTTCCCCTCGTGAGTTCAGAACCAGTTGAAATTTGGATACAGGAAGCAGATGAATGGAGATTGCAATGTCAACTTGATAGCTGATATAGGATTGGATGGCATTGCAGACATGAAGCCATCATGGATTTCCTAATGCTTCAACCTGAATTGAACTTACCCACCAGTCCCTGGCAAAGGTGGGCAGTTGCAGGCCTCTTCCAAATGGACAGTGAGTGTGTACATCCGCAGACAAATGGATCCTGAAACAAGAAAGTAGCTGAGATGGGCATGCTGTGTCTTCTGAACTCCGAGACCAAATAACCCGCTCCTCTCCCCATGGGGAATAAATAAGGGATGGAGAAAGTTAGCAAATGTCACTGCATGAAAACCCAAAGCCAGGGAAATGAAAATTTCCTTATCAAAACAGAATTTATCTTCATTTGTTATTCCATATTTCTTTGTGTTATTGTTGTTTTTTCTTTTTGTTTGTTTAAGATCAGTCTTGTCCACCATAGGTAGGGTAAGCACTGCTTTTTGTCTTCACTGTATCCACAGCATTTAGCACAGTGCTTGGCACACAGAGGGTGTTCAGTAAACCTTTCTTATACATCAGAGCCCCGGTGGAAGTCCTTCTCTTGGATTAACTCTCAACAAAATTAGTTCTCAGTTGCTTGAGATTGGTTTCCAATTTTGGAGTGGCCCATTCTCTTACTTATCCCCCCCCCCTTTTTTTCAGATTGTCAACTTGGATACATGCATCCACATCACAGTTGGAGTAAAGAGGCAGAAATGAAAACTGAAATACAAGTAAGTACATTGAGTTGTTGGAGAGTTTGTTAAGGAGGAATGTGGAATTCTTACACACATCATCACCCTTATGATGATGTCTCTTCAGCAGTAAGAACTCCCACAAAACTTATGTAGGATCATAAAGGGACAAGGTCCTTAGAAGTCATCTTCCTAGACCTGCCCTTCCCCTAGTGCAGGAATTATTTTGGTAGCTTCTTCTTTACTTAAATACTTCTGGTGATACTCAGAGCTGGGGACAGTTTCAGTGAATGCTGCTGGTTCTACTGTGTTGGGAATGCTGTGGACATGAAACTAGAAAGCAATTTTGACCAATCTGGGAGATCTCAGAGAAGATAGGCCAAGTGGTGAGAAGCCTGAAACTATGCTCCATGGAGAAGAAATGAAGGAACTGAAAGTATTTACCCAGAGGGAAAAATAAAAGACTGTGGGAACGTATGTAGAAATCTCCAAGTAGTTGTGCAACTGTCACTTGGAGGAGTTGACTTATTCTATAAGTTTGTGTTTTTTTAAAAAAATATTTTTATTGATTTCAGGGAGGAAGGGAGAGGGGGAGAGAAATAGAAACATCAATGATGAGAGAGAATCATTGATTGGCTACCTTCTGCACACCCCAAATTGGGGATCTAGCCCACAATCTGGGCATGTGTCCCGACCGGGAATTGAACTGTGATCTCTTTTCTTGGTTCATAGGTCAATACTCAATCACAGCTGCGAGGGCCTGGCTATTCCATAGGTTTTGAGGTCAGAGTGAGGGTAATGGTTAAAAGTTAGAAGGAAAAACCGCTATATTTATGGAAGAACTTTCTGAAATTACAGGGTTTTTTAACCAATGGGATAGTTGCCTTAAGAGTAGAATTGAAGCTTATCACTCAATACATGTTTATTGTCTATAATGTGCTGGACACTATGTTTGATTAGGTATGATGATTCCTAGTGAGCCCATAGTAACTTGTAATAATCACCACTTCATTTTCAAACTTTATACAAAAGCCATCTTTAAATGTTCTCTTTTAGAATTTGCCTGGGAGTGGTCATCAACATTGGTTTCTCAATTCTGGAATTGACCCCCTTTTTTTTTTTTGCTCTCAAAATTTAAAAACTTGTGTTGATATTTTCTCAAGTCCAATATGAGTTAAATGGACATTCTCTATCAAAATAGTATCCATAAATCACAATTACCTGCACTTGGAATCACTTAAAACTAGATACTTGCTTACCATTTGTTGTGGAAGAACTATGAAGTGTTCACCAAACTCCTTTCCCTTTTCCTCCTGTGCCTACAGCTAAACTACATTTTTTGTCTCCTTTATCAATAGGTGTGACCACTTGGCTAAGTTTTAGCCAAAGCAAAGGGGGTGAATGTAATGTGTACTGTGTACAGGCCTGGCTCATAAAACCATCTTTCTCCATCTCCTGGTTAAAAGCAAGGGTCATAGAGAAGGGCAGAGCCACAAATAGAAAGAGACTGGATCTCTAAATGACCATGTGGAAGATTGCCCACTGACCCAGAATATTCTCATTGGACTTTGACTGAATGAGAAATCAACTACACTGTGTTGAACCACTGAGATTTTGGAGTATATATGTTAGAGCTGCTAGTGTCTTCTTATTCCAGCTGGTGCTGCAGGATGCCCTCAAAGAGAGAATAAGTGTGGAATTAAAGTTAGGAAGTTTTGTTCTCCCCTTTCCTGTTTGAAAGAATTAGTGGAGGAGGCAGGAGTAAAGGACATAGCACTTAATCACACACCCATGCTTCCTGTTGGTAATGTTTTCTATCTAAAATTCATAAACTTCATGGGACATGTTGCCATGTCTTACATCCTCTTCTATATTCATCTTTCAGTTGCTATTTATTGGAGAAGTGCCAGGTGCTTTGGGGATTTCTGAAGAAATATAGGTAGCATATTTTGTTAAATATATAATTCATTTACTCAACAATTTTTAGCATCTACTAAGGGCCAGCCCCTGGTAAACATTGGTGAGCAAAAGGTACGGTACCCACATGAAAATTGGGGTACAGCAAGGAAAATACATAATAAAGAGGCAAGATGAGTCAAGGATGATAATGCTATGAGAAGGAAGGACAGAAAGTTCTGGGTACACAGAGAAGGAACATCTGATAAGGTAGGGGTCAGAGAATTATCCTCTAAGGAGGAGTAGCCAGAAGAAGAGGAGACAGTGAAGAAAGAGTGTTCTAGAAAGAAGGACTGCATGTACAAAGGTCTGAATATGGGGCCAGACTATGGGGAATATTTGGAGGGACCGGAAGTTAAGTTGGATACAAACAATGGAGAAGATGAGCATGAGAGAAGGATCTTGTAAAATATATGTGCACATACTTAATAAATGCATACAGAAGGCCTTGTATTATAATATGTATATGCATTTACTTAAAAGGAAATATGGCCATTAACCATCAAGATGTCAACGTTGTGATGATGGCTTTCTTGGAACTAGTGACTTTAGTGCTCTGTTGAGTGTTCATGTGACGGAGTTTGCAACCTGGAAAAAAATTGGGTCAATGATCCTGACTTACCTAGAGGCTTCCCACGTACAAAGGATAGTCCTTAACCTACTGGATCACGTCATCAGAGTTCTTTTTTTGTGGCTGCTGTCATGCCATTTGCCTAGTGATTTTGCATTGGGGGAGAGGGCTACTGATAATTTTGAAAAGTGTAGTTCAGGAAGGAGATTGTTTCCCATCCTTATGTCAACCCACATCTTGATTGACCAGCATGTTGGTGCTTGGCCGACCTAGTGAGGATGAATATTTGCGGTGGACATCCAAACACTTGAAAGCCTTGAAACACTGCATCAGCATTCTCTACATTATGTTATGGCAATAAACCGCCCCTCAGATTTCAAAGGCTTCAAACAATGTGAGTTTATTTCATGTGCATGTTACATTTTCATCTTGATTCAGGCCTAACTCTTTACTCTGAGACCCAGGCTGAAGGAGCAACTCCCATCTGAGATATTGCTGGTATGTATCACAGGGAAGAGAGAGGCAACACCAGGGACAGCTCTTAAAGCTTTGCCCACAAGTCATTTCCACTTACCTTTGATTGTGCAAGTGTGTCACAGGGCAGCCAAACTTTTGCCAAACACCTCAACATTCTGAGTCTCAGTTTTTTTATCTACAAAATGGAAATAGATAAAATACATTATGGTATATTCAAACCATGGGATATCATGTAGCCATTTAAAAAGATGAGGTGATTTAGAGAAATGCCTATGATACAGTGTTACGTGAAGAAAGCAAGTTGCAATGCCTGTAGCATGGTTTTATTTTTGCATAAATTTAAAAACCTTGCCCTAGCTGGTTTGGCTCAGTGGATAGAGCATTGGCCTGCAGACTGAAGGGTCCCGGGTTCAGTTCTGGTCAAGGGCACATGCCTGGGTTTTGGGCTCAATCCCTAGTAGGGGGTGTGTGGGAGGCAGCCGATCAATGATTCTCTCTCATCATTAATGTTTTTGTCTCTCTCGCCCCTCTCCCTTCCTCTCTGAAATCAATAAAGATATATTTAAAAGAATAAATAAATGAAAATAAAAACCTACTTATGAGTATATTTGTTTGTATGAGAATATTAATAAAAATAGCTAATGTTTATTTAAAAATATTTTTTATTTTTAGAGAGAGAGAAAGGGAGAGGGAGAGAGAGAGATAAATATTGATTGGCTGCCTCCTGCACACCCCTACTGGGGATTGAGCACACAATCCAGGCATATGCCCTGGCCAGTAATCGAACAGCGACCTTTTGGTGCATAGGACGATGCCCAACCAACTGAGCCACACTGGCCAGGGGAAAAAAAAAGCTAATGTTTAATGAGTGCCTATAGCATAATGCCCATCACTGTGCTAAGTGCTTATTATATACATTTGATCATTTAGTCCTTATGAAATCCAGAGAGAGGAGTAGAAAGTTATATACCAATGGTCATTATCAGCTACCTTACTTGGGGATGTGTTAGAAAGATTTTATTCACTCTTAGAAATATATGATTTATGTACATTTTTTGCTCATTACAAAAGATGATTTAATCAGCTTTTGTTGTGATAGAAACCACCACAAAATCTGTGTTATACAATGTTAGATAAATGCCTAACGTTTTCTATTTATCAGTCTGCAGGCCAGGTGAGGTGGCATAGCCTCCCTAAGGCCCCATTCAGTCTTCTGTCCTCTCCATTGCTCTTCCTCCCCTGCAGGTTTCTAAGCAGTGGTGATGGCTTTTCCTGGAGGAATAGGGCTGAGGGTTAAATTCAGGTCTGCTCCATGTGTCTCACTGTAGAACCCGTCCTAGAGAGGCAGACTCTACCAGGGATATGTTCTTCTCGTGGCAAAGGTTATGTCAAATGGACACACTTGAGGTTTTTAAGGCCTAGGCTTCAAACTGGTACACTGTCATTTTTGCCCACATTCCATTAGCTGAAGCCACATGGCCAAGTCCAATGTCAGTGAGCTGGGAGTCATGGGTGTTGTGGAAGGAGGAAGTGATTATTTTCTTTATAGTACTCTACTGCAATAAGCATTCATTGTTAACAATATAAAGCGAGGAAACAAAAGCATTTACCAGGGGTAGTTTAAATTGTGTTTAATATATTCCAAAGTCTCATTATGCATTTCTTAAAAATACAAACTCCATATCTACAATTATAATGAGCACAATAATATTCACATGGACATTTAATTAACCAGAGTACCTAGTAGGGCAGGTGGGAGTTTACAGTAGCTTGACTTATGCTGCCCATGGTGTGACATTTTAAGCATAATCTAGAGACTGTTTAATGTCTTCTGCATATGCATCACTGCTACTTGTGTGGCCATCTGCAATCCAAGGAACTTAAATCATGAATCGCAGACTCTCAGACCTGGAAGGACTTTGATGCGTGGGGTAGGCAGGTGTCTCCTAAGTTACATCGATAGCTACTTTTGCCAATTACAGCCATTCTTGACTGGGTATGTCTCACATCACTGGAGAATGGTTATAGAAATCAAAATTCCTTCATTTATCCAAGGGGGACAGTGTGCCTCACCCCCTGCTGTGGCTTTCCTGAGTGATACAGTAAGTTAGTGGCCAAAGATGGGATGGAAACCAGGTGTCTGGAGTGGGCCCAGGGCCTTTGACTTTGTTTTTCTGCGTAACACAAATATCACGGATATGGGCCATTTGGGAATTGTCACTAGGCTCTGACACTTCCATTACCCTTTACAGAAATATATGAAGTCTCCTTCTTCCCCTGTTTTAAGAGAACCCAAATACTGCTCAGGACAGCTACGTCTGAGTCCTGCAAAGAAACATTAGATGGCACAAATACAGAAATAGAGGGTAGCATGTTAAATTTCTTGAAACACTGGCCAGGGAATCACCCCTGCTTCAATGTCCTTTCTAGGTTATTTAGAAAACATCTGCTGATATAACTCATGGGAATTTATTTACAAAAAGAAAATGTTTTATTAAGGAATTTATTTGTTAGGATTAAGAGTCATGTTCTGAAAGTTTCAGTCATTTACCCATCACTTTTTCCCCCCAATTTTTAATGTCCATTTATACCCCTAAAATCTATTTACTTCATATTTTTCTTTAAATAGATTCATATTTTTAAAACTTCAAGACATTTTTATAGAAGATGATACATTACTGTTCTAGATGGATAACAACTATGACTTGCTGTCAACATTTAGACAACTGTAAAAGTAAATACACAGCCTTTAAAATAAATAGATTTGTCCATGTACCATTAAAGGTTGTTTCTTATTCTACAAGTGGCAGGCATTCCCCACTGATATAATGGAATAGTATGGGCTTTGGCATCAAATCTAAACTCATTCTCCTTCTCAGTAGTGTGATTTGGGGAGGTTTCCTTTAAATTGCTCAGTTTCTCATCCATAAAATGGATCAAAGGTTATCTCACTGTGTGTGTGTGTGCGCGCGCGCGCACGCAAAAGCATCTAGTGTCATTACTATGTCATAATAGGAACTCAAAAAACTTAGTTACCTTCTTCCTTTCCCCATTTTTTTTTCTCTTCAAAATTAGACTCATGAACTCTGTTGTCAGAGAGATGAATGATCTGGAGGCACTATTAATTTTTCCTAGAATCACTTACTGATAAATTCTTTGCCATGTGCTAGGAACATGCTAAGTGCTAAGGGTACAGTGAAGACTGGGTAGATGGACTGGGTAGATGAGTTGAAGACCTAGTTCAAGTCCCATTTCATGTCCTCCAGATAAGTCACTTAACACCTCTGAGTCCATTTCCTACATCTGAAAATGAGTGTGATGATCGCCATATATGCCTACTTCAAGGAATATGTGTAAGGAATACCATAATAGCTACTAGCAAAGCCTTTGGTGAACTGTTACAGGTAGTTCTGCTGTAATGGGACATGTATGTTCCTGAAACACTTAGTGTCCTGCTGAGTTGTAAAGTAAAAACGGGGCATTTTGCCAAAATAGGGTTGAGGTAGATTACTGAAAACCTATACAATATTGTGACCACAATGCCAAGATAAAACTTTTTATCCTAGTAATAATAATAAAGCTAAAAGACCTTTTAAAATTTGACTAAATAAATAAATATACACACCTATACATACTACAGCAAAATGGGACTTTACTTTAAAACTGGCAGAGGTAGCTTGTGTGTGTGTGTTTTTTTAACTTAATAAATCTTTATTGTTCAGATTATTACAATTGTTCCTCTTTTTTCCTCCCATAGCTCCCCTCCACCAGGTACCTACCCACCCTCTGCCCTTACCTCCCTCACACTGTCCTCATCCATAGGTGTACGCTTTTTGTCCAGTCTCTTCCTGTACCCCCCATTCCCCTTTTTCCCCCAAGAATTGTCAGTCCACTCCCTTTCTATGCCTCTGATTCTATTATATTCACCAGTTAATACTGTTCATCAAATTTTTTATTCCCTTGGTTTTTAGATTCACTTGTTGATAGATACATATTTGTTGTTCATAATTTTTATCTTTACCTTTTTCTTCTTTCTCTTCTTAAAGAATACCCTTCAGCATTTCATACAATTATGGTTTGGTGGTGATGAACTCCTTTAGCTTTTTCTTATCTGTGAAGCTCTTTATCTGACCTTACATTATGAATAATAGCTTTGTTGGGTAATCTTGGTTGTAGGTTCTTGCTATTCATCACTTTGAATATTTCTTGCCACTCCAGTCTGGCCTGCACAGTTTCTGTTGGGAAATCAGCTGACAGTCATATGGGTGCTCCCTTATAGGTAACTAACTGTTTTTCTCTTGCTGCTTTTAATATTCTCTCTTTGTCTTTTGCTTTTGGCATTTTAATTATGATGTGTCTTGGTGTGGTCCTCTTTAGATTCCTTTTGCTTGGGGTTCTGTGCGCTTCCTGGCCTTGTAAGTCTATTTCTTTCACCAAGTGGGGGAAGTTTTCGGTCACTGTTTCTTCAAATAGGTTTTCAGTATCTTGCTCTCTCTCTTCTTCTGGGACCCCCATAATTCTGATGTTGGTATGCTTGAAGTTATCCCAGAGGCTCCTTTCACTATCTTCAGCTTTTTGGATTCTTACTTCTTTTTGCTTTTCCAGTTGAGTGTTTTTTGCTTCTTTGTATTCCAAATCTTTGACTTGGTTCTTGCAATCCTCTAGTCTGCTTTTAGGTCTCTGTATAATATTTTTTATTTCAGTCAGTGTATGCTTAATTTCTAGTTGATCCTTTTTCATATCCTCGAGGGTCTCGTTAAATTTATCGGCCTTTTCTAGGAAAGTCTTGAAAAACCTTATAACCGTGGTTTTGAACTCTATAGCCAGTCATTTACTTTCCTCCATTTCCTTCATTTGTGACCTGCCTCTTTGTCTCCGCATTTCGGCTGTTTCCCTGCGTTAATGGAATGGCTTTGTGTGCTAGGTGTCCTATCAGGGCCCAGTGGCTCAGCCTCCCCAGTTACCTGAGGTGGGCACTCTTGGTGTGCCCCTTTGTGGGCTGTGTGTGCAGTCTTGTTGTAGTTAAGCCTAGATTGTTGTTAGTATCACTGCGGGGGAGTTGACCTCCAAGCCAATTGGCTGTGAGGATCAGCTATGTCTCCACTGGGAGAGCTTCTGTGCTCAGCTTGGATGGGGCGGAGTCTCAGAGTGGAGCAGACAGCCTTGGTTTCCCTTCAGCCCTGCCCTACAAGGCTCCTGTGTCTCAGTGTCCCGCGGCAATGGCTGCACGCACCTCTGAGAGAAGGCTGCCCTCGAGTTTCGCCCGCTGCCAGACAGTCCATTTTCTCCACGAATGAGCATGGGTACCCTAAAGTCTCACCCGGAACTGGATTTCAGTGCAGTCGGGAGGTTTTGTTTCCTTCCCGAACGAGAGAGCTAGCCACGCGCTTGCTGCCCGCCCTCTCCGTGCCCATGAGTAAGCCAGCCGCATATTCAGCCGCCTGCCCTTTCCACCCGTGCGGGTCTCCACACCTCTGTCCTCCACAGCTCCTCTGAATTTCAATGTCCTTTAATCTTTCCTACTAGTTGTAGAATTTCCACTCAGCCAGCTTTCCGGTGGTTCTGGACGATGTCCGCTCTGTCTTCCAGTTGCAGTTTTGAAATCGTTGTGCGAGGCAGTAGTATAGGTGTTTACCTATGCCGCCATTTTGGTTTCTCTTTGGCAGAGGTAGCTTGATGAAGGCACAGGGTGGGGATGAGGCTGCTGAGTTATGGAACTGAGGGCAAATGCTCAAAGATGGGAGGTGCCATGCAAAATGCTCTTTCAGGAAAGGGCATGTGGGCGAACAGCCCAGCAGGAGGAGGAGGGTGAAAGGGCATTTCACCAGTTGCCCCAGTACCGTATGTCTCTGTGTCAGCCACACTCAGTTGTGTTAGTTTCCACTCAGCTGCTGCTGCTCCGTGCAATACTAAAACCTTAACATCCTGGGGAAAATCAGTATGAAATAAGGACACTTGCATGTTATGTTGTTCTCATCCTCCCCAGTTACCAGTCTTACTTGTCTTACAGTAACACATATCACAGTATCATGTATACAGCAAAGCAGTCCACCAGTGCAGATGGAGGGTGGTCTGCAGGCTTTGTGAGCAGAACAAGCAGAGACTCCCAGAGGCAGCATTCATTCAGAGAAGCGAGTCTCTCCCTCTGGGCCTTCTGCCTTCCCTTCCCAGTGTAATTGTCTACTTCCCTTCCTCTCCTTGGTTTCAGGGTTCCTCTTCCTCACTAGCCTGTGAGCTCCTTGAGAGAGGGCTGTCATATTCATCGGTGTGCTCTGACGGTCCCCATAGGGGCCCTGAAGCAGAATGGTTGTGTTACAGCTGAAGCTCATTTTGTAGGCTTAACCTCTAGAGCCAGATCACTAAAATCTGATCTCTGGGTCTGTCCTTAACTTGCATAAGAACTTGGCCACATTCCTCTCTAAACCTCCATGTCCTCATCTGTAAAACCGGGCTCATGATAGAACCTATTTCAGAGGGTTGCTGTGAATATTAATTGATATATAAAGAACTTAGAAATAGTACTGGGCACACTAAGTGTCCAATAAATATTAATGGTAATTACTAGTGTTTTGATTGTAGTATATAGATAATAAGTAAACAAATTAATACAAAATCACAATATACAATAAATGTTATGAGTGAAAAGAACTGGGTAGGAATTATGTTTTCTCTGTGGTGTAGCTAGTAGGATACAGAAGTGTTATCTGACAGGGAGCTGGGAAATGATTGAGCCTACAGACCTAGAAGATCTGTACCTTCTGTTTTTGAAGAACAACAACAGTGGGGACCTTTTTAAAGAGGATGATCAGAAAGGGCCTCTCTGAAGAAGGGCTACAGTATAAAGGATATAAACGCTGATATGGGGAGGAGAGGGGCATTCCAGGCAGAGGGAAGGCAGGAAGGAGAGATCCCCAACCATCAGGTGGGGAGGACTTGCCCCTACGAGCTCTGCACTTGGCTGATTTTGTTACAAGACCCTTTATTCCTAGATGGGCAGTTAAAGTGTCACTTTATGGGGAGCCCTTAACTGTGGCTTTTAAGCGCTGGAGACTGGACACTGGTACTATCCATAACCTGAGGATTCTAGAACTCCATGTCTTCTCATGCTATTACTGTGGCCCCTTTACATCGCTGTGTCTGCTGAGCCATTGTTTTATTTCTCACATTACACGAGCAAATTAAAGATTGGTAACACCATAACCAGGCATTTCTAGGTACAGTTTAAATTCACTCCCACTCTGAGTTTTAATCAGTATATGTTACCAACTACATATAGTGTGGGTGATCTCGGTCACCTCATCTCATTTGCCTAGTCACTCACGAATACTCACTCAACGAATACTGATTGAGTAAGAAGTGGATGCTAGCATGACAGGAAGAAAGGTCACTTGGGGTTCAGCTTCTCTATCAATAGCTTGGAGGCTTGGGCCAGATTTCTGGTGCTCAACCGCTAGTGTTGCCTCTCAGTCCCCATTTCATTAAACAAATTACAATGGATTCAAGGTTATTCCTTTAACAGCATCAGCCTTATTCCCTGGTATACTGAGAAGCTTTCTCAAGTGGGAGAAAAAACAGTAGAGTGACAGCTAGCAGCTGGGAATTTAATATTACCCAGAACTTAATTTTTCTCTGCCTACATCGTTAGGATATGTGAACCTCACTTGCCACAAGGTCTCTGTGAAAAAGGTGGTACAATACTAAACTGGATGCTCTCCCAGGTCCTTTTAGCTCTGACATTCTCTGAGTCCTGCGATCCTTTTTTCTTGTTTCTTTTCATTTAGCACCACTTCATATGCATATTTCCAAGAATCCATGTAGTTTTCTCTTGTCAGCAACTCTCAGGGATTATATTTTAGTTTGCCTAACAGTTTCCCTGTTGATCACTCCCTTTTGATCCATTCTGCTTTACACACCTTTTCAGAGCCTTCATTTGAGTGAATCCTGATTGTGTGTGTGTGTGTGTGTGTGTGTGTGTGTGTGTGTGTAACTCCTCACACTCAATGTCTTTATTCGTTGGTACTAGTAGGCACTGAGCGACTATTGGATGAATTAGTGAATTTTAATTATTATCAAGAACCTCACCATAAACACACATATACATACACACTATAACCTTTAGATTACTTGCCTTCTTTTGTGAGGGTGTAAATTCTTAAAATGGCATTGCTAGTTTCAAAGTTATAGGCAGGTTTCGTGCTTTTATTACCACCTGCCAGATTGCTGTGGTGCTTTTATGTGAAAGGTAGTATTACTGATAACACTTGTGGTAATTATTTATAACATTATCTTAAATAATTAATCAAGTCAGAGTACTTCCTCTCCTTTTTTTACCCCCATGGGTATCAATATCCTTTTGCATCCCAAACTCTAGTAGTTTCCCTACAGCTACTCAGATCAGTGCTGTGTGCCCTGAATTTAGTCAGAGGAAAAGAAGGCTGCTCCCCCTCTAGGCCCCAGTGGTGTTTGTGTCTCCTTAAACTCTCCACTGTCTAGGCCCCAGCAAGGTTTGGGTCTTAGACACTCCACTGTTTTGCCAGTTCAGCACCAGCCTGGTTTGGGTTTTTATCGATGATGCTGATGATAAAGATACAGAGAACTATATCAACCCTGTGAAGATATTATTAACCCTATTTTATAAAGAAAACTAAGGCTCAAAGAGGTGGCACAGTTTGCCTTTAGACACACAGCTAGAAATGAGCAAAGACAGGATTTACTTCCCCTGCCATCTGATTCAAAGTCAGTCTCCCTCCACTAAACTAAACTACACCACTCCCCCAGTGGATGTTCAGGGTCAAGAGCCTCCTGGGAGCAGCAGGTCTGTCAAGTTCTGCAGGACTGGGCTGTTTATCATCACAGAGGACACTCATCACTGTGCTAATTACATTAATTGCTGCCCACTCTTTGGCTAGGTGGGTGGCTTAACAACGCCTAGCAACATGGTAATGATGCCTGGGCCTGCCTTCCACCTGAAAACATCTGACTGCCTTTTTTTTTTGTTCTTGTTAATTTACATCTCCTTCCTGTGGTGGCCAAAGATGGTAATTATAGGTTCTGCTGGTTGGATGTTAGCAACTCTCTACCTTATAGGGGAAAGGTCAAGACTCTATAAACTCTGCCCTCCCTTGGCACCACCTGTGTGCATGACACTTTATTTAAGGGCTCTTTTATAATCCTCATGATAGCTCAGAAGTAGATATTATGTTATCCGCCTTTTGTTTATACGGGAACCCAGTCACCTGCTTGGATCACATAGCTAGGAAAGGGTAGATCTCTGGCTGTCACATTTCTCTACACCACAGAGATGGATTCCTTCTGATGTTTGGAATCGAATCACACAGCAGTGGGGGCCCAGTCTGTATTTCCAGAGAGCAAGGCATCAGGAATCATCAGGGTTTGGAGGAGGTCTCTAGTGCTAAGGGTTGAATATTTGACATTTCAACCTTCCAACTCCCACTGCTTCCCCAGGCTTCTCAAGGAAATGTTAACAGAGGGTTCCAGTGGACTTCTTAAGAAGTAATTTGAAGACTAGTTCCATGTGCTGCTTGGGAATGGATGATGGCTTTGGCAATTTATCATAATTGGGTAAATGACTTACCTTCCCCAGAGACCCAGATAACAGCCTAATTTAGGAAGCAATTGACTTTGGAATGTTGTGTATGCATACACTTTATGGGTGTGTCTGTATCTATATGTGTGTGTATATGTCAATAAATGTATGTGCATGTTTGCAGGAAGTCTTGGTGAGTGGGTGGACTTAAATGACTTGGTTCCTTTCTCACCTACCTTCTATCTATAAATGAGGTTTAAAAGTATATTTTACTAATGTTCAAAACAACTACATTACATAGTGACACAGAACAGTGGTTAGGATATTTGCAGCTAGACCATTGATCTTGGCTCTGCCACTTACCAGTTGTTGTCACTTGGGCAAGTCACTTAACCTCTCTAGGCATCAGTTTTCTCATTTCTAAAAATAGGGATAATAACAGTTCTGACCTCATGGGGTTAAGTCAGGGAAGTTTTAGAGAGCAGGGAGTGTGTCTATATACCTCTTTGTACCGGCCAGAATAAGATTTCGAAAGAGCAGGTTTAGGGCTTAATCCCTTGACTCTGATCCCAGCACTTCCATATTGGCTGTGTGACCTTGGAGGAATTACTTAACTTTTCTGTGCCTCAGATGCCTCATCTATAAAGTAGAGGTTCATTATTTCTATCTTAAATGACTGTCTTACAATGAAGTGGGTGGTTAGCACATAGGGGGTACCTGTTTCCCTTATTCCCATCCCAGAGTCTTACATTCAATAATGGATTATCTAAGGTCTTGTTTACTACATAAAACATTCTTTTCTCTCACACTCCTCCTTATTTTCTCCTTCCTAGCCTTATTCTTTCTTTCCCGACCCTTCCCTTTCTTTCTCTTTCTTTGGTCAGTTTTGATCTGCTGTGGCTCAGCCCTTGTGTGCAGGCTCAGCTGCTCCCCGGATTGTTGCAGCAGCCTTCTCACTGGCCTCCTCGTCTCCGTCTGGCGCCCTGTGTTATTCTTCAAACGAGGTATTCCTCCACAACCTGACCTAGACCTTGCTACTTCTCTGTGCCAGTCCCTCCAGTGGCTTCTCATCATACTGAGAGCTGAATACTTAAGTGTGCGTGACCTCTCTCTGAAATGGCAAGGAGGAGCCTACATAGACAATCCAGGTGATTCCTGGCCTGGATGGCTCACTGACCAGCATTTGTCTTACCCAAACCAAGGAGAGGAGTGCCGAGAGGAGAATTGGTGGTCGCTTAGGGGCCCACTCCTTTCACACACACGCCTTTGGGATCAGCATTGTTTCATCTGTGACAGTGATGTGCCTGCTGTCACACTTGTACTTTAAGCCATGGTTGCAATGTTGTCTAGAATTATCACGTTAGCTTTACCATATGATTCACTTTGCCCGTGGAAAGATGCACATGGATCAGATAATGATCACTTGAGGCTTAAATTTAGCACCACTACAAAAAATCGAAAGTTAGAGGTGTGATATCTAATTGTTTCTAGACAATGAAAACAAAAACACAATCTTCCAGCACTGAATCACTCTTCTGCACTTGGTCTCCCCCTCCCTCTCCTCCCTGTCCTTCTCCTCTTCCTGTCACAAAGAGTGTGAGCTTAGTGAAGGGGAACAACACTGAGAGCCCAGGGTTCCAATCCCAACACTACCACTTACTCATAGTGACATCTCAGGCAGGTTACCCCCTACCTGAGCCTCCACTGGAACCCTCTGTTAACATTTCCTCGAGAAGGCCCTCTAAAATGGGCCTTAAGAACAGGTACTCAATATTATACATGCGGATTGAAAGATGGCTAACCTAGATGCCAGGGGTAGAGCAGCTAGCCCACCCTAGAGTGAGCCTGCAGGAGATGCTAGTGCCTTCCATGCTGACTGACTGGCACAGATGTGGTGTTTTCATAACCTTTCTTTGGCTTTGGTCAATCTTTAGGAGAGTCAGTTCAGCTAAAAATGGAGACAAGGCCTTTCCAATTAGTACATCCTCTGGTTTTCATGGAGGTCCTATGTTTGCACAGTGAGGTGGAAGATTCTGGGGCAGGTGAGTAGGCTTGCTATCCCAATAGTGAGAGGCACAGTTCCTGCTCATATCACAGTTTCTGGGGCTGTGTAACAAATGCCACATCCTTGGTGGCTTCAAGCAACAGGAATTGATTCTCGCACAGTTCTGATAGCCAAAAAGTGTGAAATTAAAGTGTCAGGCAGGCTGCATTCTCTCTGAAGTCTCTAATGAAGAATCCATTCTTTGCCTCTTCTGTCTTCCGGAAACTCCAACTGTTTCTTGGCTCATGGCCATTCTGATCTCGGCCTCCCTCCTCACAGGGCCTTCCTTCCTGGGTATCTCTTTCCTAAATCTCCCTCTCCTTTCTGTCATTGGATTTTGGGCCCAGCCCTAGAGCCAAAATGATCCCATCTTTAGATCCTTGACCTAATTATATCTGGGAAGATCCTATTTCCAAATAGGGTCACAGAGTACTGAAGATGGGGCATATCTTTTGGGGCACACAATTCAGTCCACTACCATGCCCTCCAGGCATTTCAGATTAGGCAAAGGGACAGAGCACACACAACTGAGCAAAGTTTCAAGTAAAGAGTAAAACAAGCCCTCTGAAAGGTGGGTAGGGGGTCAGTCGTTTATTCTCTGATCCAGAAACATTCCTGAGCCTTTGTTGAGCTGGGTGCTGGGAAGCAGAAATGACATGGCACAGTTCCTGCCTGTAAGGAGTTGACAGACTGGTAGAAGGGGACAGAGAAACAGGCACTTCAGCCCAGTAGAGTAAGCCTGTGTGGAAGTGGACCCTGATACTGTGGGGGTTTAGCAGGTCTGGTTACAACCCTGGAAGAGTGGTGGTCTTACCTGCTGCCTGAAGGATGAGGGAGTAGGAGGCAGTTATGCCCCAGAGGAGCAGACTTCTAGAAAGAAAGAACAGAGGAAAGAAAGCCTGACCTCTGTGGGTCCTGCACAAAATAGAGGGCAGTGGGCTGGAGAGACAGGCAAGGGTAGGATTGTATAGGTTGCCAGAAGCTATCCAGAGAGCAGGGGAGTGCCATAAAACTATTTTAGGGAGAGGAGTGACATGACATGACCAGGTCTGTTTATTAAAAATAAAAATTAGAGAAAGTCTTTAGTGAAAAATGATTTTCCAGTAGATTTTAAACTGCATGCACTAGGGTGTTGTTTTTTTGTTTGTTTGTTTGTTTTTAAAGAAGTATAGCATATGTACAAATCATCAGAGGGCAACTTGATAAGAGACCAGTCCTGTGTGTACACCACTTAGATTGTTTTGGTGTATGGATTGTTAGAGTGGAGGCCGAAGAGAGTTTGAGGTGGGTCAATGATTCAGAATTCCTCTTCTTTGTTCTGTGGAGAAATGACTCCCATAATAGGAAGAACCTGGGATTTGGAGTAGAAAGACTCAGTTTTGAACATCATATCTGGTATTTTCCTGCTGTGTGATCACAGGCAAATAACTGCACATTTCTTATCCTCAGTTTTACCATCTATGGAATGGGCTAACAGTGTCTGCCTCACCGAGATGGTATGAAGGCGAAATAGGATAAAGCTGGAGGAAGCTCTCTGCACTATGCAAAAACAGTTGGTAATATGATTCTCGCATTCTAATCTGTCTCAGATCTGTATTTCTTCACTTCACCTTCTTCCTTCTCCACCTGACAGTGTTTCAGATAAACGAAGAGAGGAGGAAGGGACGATTTCTCTTTTCACAGCACATTCTTTGATTGTTCTCTATTCAAAAATATCTATACCAGCTCTGGAATGTCACACCTATACCCTTCTTTGTCCCTGTCCTTCCTGTTCACTACTAGCCATCTCACACATGCAGGCTCACAGAGGCAGAGGGTGGAGGGCAGGGAATTATGGGCATGGAAAGAGGTTTGAGGGTGGAAATAAATCTGATTTTTCCTTCCCAGCCTTCACTTGGGAACTGCTGTCCCTCAGCTCTGCACTGAGTTGTGGGTGGGAGGTGGGGAGAGACACAGAGGGAACATGGCATTAACACTCAGTCTGCTGGCTTATTTGTTGAGGCAAAATGAAAGCAGGGCCATGACAGGGCAAAGCCAGTTAAGGTCAAGGTCTTACTGTTCAGAGGCAAAAAGCCCCAAAGGAGTTGAGAAATAGAAGAGACCACTCACTTAATTGGGTAAAACCCGGTAAAGAAGGTGAGCTCAGCGCAAGAGTCTTCCTCTCGTCTCCTATTTCAGATTCTTGGGATTTCTGCAATGATTATCTTTATCATCTATAGCTTACCAGACCATTTTATTATGTACATTCTCTTATGTGATCCTTGGAACAAGATTGAAAGCTAAGTATGGATTGTAATTACCACTTTTCAGACAAGGAAACCGATTTCCAGTGACTTGCTCCAGGTCATACCATTATTACAAGAAGGAAAAAAAGCTTTGAACCCACCTTTATCCAGCTCCAAAGCTCCTGCTCTACCGTATTATTGAATGTACGTGGAAGGGAGCCATGTGTTTATCGGGCTGCATCGCATTGCATGCATTTTTAGTATTTGTGTGCGCATGTCAACAGGCACGTTGACATGCCTGCTGGGTGAGTTGTAACAATTGAGTTTTGAGCGGCTGAGTGCATTTTTGCTGGCAGGGCCTGACTCAAGGAGAACAGGACAGGAAGCATACAAGCCCATTGTGTGGGAGGTGTGAGGGCTGGTCTTGAACAAATTATTGGGAAATGTCTCTGTTTTGCCCAGCTTCTCTAGGGGAGGCCTTGGGGTTTTCCATGACTATTTCCAAAGCACAATTTATTCTCCATTTCTTTTTAAAGGAACTAAGATTTGTTTAGCACCCACTATGTGCCAGGCATGGTACTTGGTGCTTTACATCTATCACATCATTTAATTCCGACAAGCCCTGCCAACGGGGCAGAATTCATGTCACTGTTCAGCCCAGGAGACACATTCAGGAAGGTGGACATTTGCTCAAGTCACTCAGCGGGTGTGGAGCAGGTCTGGGCTCCCGCATGGTGCTGTGCAAATCACAGGCCACGCTGGCATTTTAAAGTTATTGGTAGAACATTTTATTTTTTGATAAAGTTGTAAATTATCTCTAATGCATGAAGCAGGATACCTGCATACCAACTTTGACCCTGCTCTTTTAGTGAATGAAATGCTTTTTCTTTTCGTTATTGAGTAGCTGAGCTGCTTGGTCTCAAAAGATAAAAATCTTCACTCCAGGCGGGGGGAGTACACATGGCTGCCCTTGCCCATTGGCCTTTTTTCTTTTTCTTTTTCCTAAGGCACCTGGCCTCCTTGTAAGACCTTTCCCCACCATCACCATTGTGTGTGGCTGCTGAGACAGCCCCAGCCATGACAGGAAGGCAGGATCTGTGGCCTGGATGAGCCTGTGGTCAGAGAGACCTGGTGTCCATGAAGTCCAGAGAGACCTCTGAGATGGGAGATGGGCTCTAATAGTCTCCTAAAGACCCTTGGTCCCCACTCACCCAATACCACAATCAAAAGTAGATGTCCTCTGTGTCAGTTGAGAACCTTTGGCTTCTGAGACAAGTTTTTGGCCTCCAGCCCCCTTTAAGTGATGATAACAATTTTGAATACCTGAATGGTCTTCATTTTTTGCACTGGGCAGACAGATGAACCAAACCTTCCAGAAGTGGAATGAATAATGAAAATGAAGGTCTTTGCAACCTTAGGGCCAATCTTTTCAAATTTCCTTTAAGGGTCACAAAATCAGGGAGCAGTGGGGAGAGAGCCTGGGGGAGAATGAGTTCTTAGCATGGGGTGTAGTGGAAAAAGCCCGAGATTCTGGTTGTGTGACCTTGGTGCACTCAGCTTCACCTCTCTAAGCCCCAGGTTTCCCTTCCCTGCTCCAGGTCCCAGATAGTTGCAGTGAGAATTAAATGAGAATATCTTTATGCTTTTATTGCAGGGTCCCAACACAGAGAAGGTTATTAATGTCGATCATGAGCCGCACTGTTCTTGGTGCTGAGGACACAGGAACAGAACACAGTCCCTGTCCCTAAGAAGCTCACCATCTATAGGGGTACATCTTTACACAAAAACTTAAGGAGTGTACACAGGCCTAGCTCTGTCTGAGTAGAGAAGGAAGGCTTCGTGGAGGAGGAGACATCTAAAGCTTAGGCAAAAGTCAAGAGGCCTGGGTTGTACTTTAGACTCTTCCCTGAACTGCTCTCTCTCCTTTCTCTGGGTCTCCCTTTCTGTAAAATGAGGGAATTAGAGTAGCACTTTTTCCTCTATGGTCCCTTGTGACCCTAACATGCCATAATTCCTATCTCTTAAGTGGAGGGCTGAAAGCAACTTTTAAGAGATGAACGGATCTTTTAATATTTAGCCACTCAACAAATATTTAATAAGGGCCTTTCATATGTCAGGCACAGCACTAGGTGATGGGTATAGAGTGACAAGCAAAACAGATGTACCCCTGCCCTCATGGAACTTCTAGTATAGTCTAAACGGTTTGGGGAACTGTCTCATCTCAGATAGTTGAAGAATGCGAGGGCTCCAAGGGGAACGCTGCCAGCTAAAAGAGGATGTAGCTATACAGTAGATGTAATAGACGGGCAAACTTGGTTGAACAAATCAGTCAGTGCCAGCACCTTAAGGAAGCTCTTTGGGTGACCCTAGGGTTGGAGAGCAGTTTCTAGGAGAAGGGAAAGGTTGTGGGAGCTCTGGCCAAGGGTGTGTGTAATTGCTAAATTGTTTGTTTGTTGAGACACCTGAGAATGGGAGGACCTGCCCCTACCTGCCCGGTTCTCAAGGTGGGCATTTACTAGGAACCACGACGGCTTCCCATGCCCTGTCTTTTCCCTGGAGGTGGAGCCAGTGCCGATGCTGGAACCCAAGGGGAGAAGAGAAGAGAGGCCAGAGAAAAATGCCAGCGTTAGCATGACACTTGGGCCAAGCCCAGAGGACCCTGAGAAACTGTGGAGTCTCCATCTGTACCCCTTCGAGGGAGACATGAGGCCCAGCTGGGGTGTAAGGCTACCTAATAGTTGGCCCCATAGCCATGGTGGGAAGCGTGCCTGGGGCGTGGAAAGAACCTGGGCTTAGGAGTTAGAGACTGACTTGGGTTCGAAGGCTGTTGGAATCTGGGGCAAATCATTTACCCTCCCTGAACCAGCTTTCTCTTCTGTTAAATAGACATCACAACATTGGCCTCTCTAAGATGTCATGTGGTTTTAAGCACCTAAAATAAGTACCTGGGACTAACTATAGACTTGATGATTGGCATTGGTAAGTATTACATTATCAGGATCCAGATCCTGTTTCTGTGCAATATTGAAAGAGCTAGGAATAACTGATGATAAAACTTAACAAGGGGATTGTATTATCTTCAATGTAAGTGAAATAGTGAAACAAGACTGAGTTATTAAACCGTTATTAATGTCTGTTATGAGCCACACTATTCTTGGTGCTGAGGACACAGGAACAGAACACAGTCCCTGTCCTTAAGAAGCTCACCATCTATAGGGGCACATCTTTACACAGAAACTTAGGGAATGTACACAGGCCTAGCTCTGTCTGAGTAGAGAAGGAAGGCCTCCTGGAGGAGGAGACATCTAAAGCTGAGAGCCGAAGGGTGAAGACTACTTAACCAAGTGGCAGTAGGCAAGGAAGTAAGGAAGGAGCTGGGAAGGACATTGCAGAAAGAAGGAATTGCACGTGCAAAGGCCAGGAGGTAAGTGGGCACAGTAGATGTGATCATGTGCCTAGCTGAGTATGCCTTTCCTCAGTGTGAACGTGGTATAAAGGCAGCAGGAGATCAAGGAGAGATTTTAAGCAAGGAAGCTGGAATAACATCATCACATTTGCATTTTAGGAAGAATGCTCAGGGTTATAAGTGCATGTGTCAAGTTATATTGGAGAACTTTTGGGATAAGATGGTTCTTTCCTCTTCCTGCTCCTCTTTCTCTTCCTTCTCCTGTCCATGTATGATGGCTCACATAAGATGGAATAACCCACATGAGCATGCCTGGTATAGTGTCTAGCACATAGTAGGTGTCAAGTTAGCATACATCCATTCCCCTTTTAAATGTAGTCCTTGAAAGAAAAATCCTCTAGCATGAAGTGCAAGTTGGGGCAAAATAGTTGAGGGTGTGGCTGTTTGTATTTTCTGGCTGCTGTTCAGGTATAGTCGACAGGATTTAGGTCAAAGGAAGTTCCCCAGACAGTTCAGTCCCAACCAGTCATCTAGGGCTTCAGGGAGGGCAGGTGAAGGTCATTAATATCTCCTCTATTTCAAGAGGTCACTCCTCCCCAGGGTCCTGGTCTTGAAACCTTACAAGACATGGACAATCCTGTTAATTTGTCGGAGTCAGCTTTCTCACCTATAACTTGGGGATGAAGTTACCTGTGCTGCCAACCACATAGGGGATGTCATGAGGATCAGAAGAGTGTGAACCACAACAAAAGAATACAATAGATTCCATTCATTAATGCCCACCTTGTGCCAGGCCTTGTTCTGTGAAGCAGGTATTATCATCATCCCTCTTTTATAGATAAAGAAACCGAAGTTCAGAGAAATGATGTTGAATAAACAGGGGCACAGAGTAATTGGCTGTAGCTAGAGCCCTGGCCTTTAACCACTATACTATGACACAACTACACTATGACCTGCTTTCCCTTGAAAGCCACCAACGCTGCCCCTGAGTTCTTAGCATGATGCAGGTGTTCCAGAAATTTGTGCGGGAAGGTGGAAGAAAAAGGAAAAGGGGTAGTATCTGAAGTCAGAAATTCTATCCTAATGCTGCCTGACCCCACCCCTCAACCAGCCTAGGGTCTTTTCCCAGATGCACTCCTGGAAATGATCCCTTACCCCATATTAAAATGACCTGTTACCTATCTGACTCCTCATTAGGCTGGCATTGGTGAGGGCAGGGACTGTGTCTGGGTTATGGGTTTGTCCCCCAGGGCCTAGTTCAGTGCCTGGCACTCAATAAATATTTGTGAATAAATCTCTTCTGTTGCTTGCCTGCATTTTCTTCTCACACTTTCCTCTTGGCCAAGAGATCTAAAGCAAAGGAGCTGGGACTTCTGTGACAGGCCTCTGAAGGTTGTTGGGCACATGCTGATGGTGAGCCAGTGAGAGGTCAGTGGGCAAGCCCTGGGCCAAGCCTGATACTCTCCCCCCATACTCCGCACTGCTGGATGGACCTGGGGGACTGGGATGGTCCATCCCAATCTGCCCACAATCTCCATGGGATCTGATGCTGGTGGTCTGCGCACAGGGCCCACATGTCACATGAGGAACCCTAAGGATTTGCTGAGTGGGTCACAAACCCTAGGTATGTGACCCACTGCATGTGCCAGGTGGCTTGAGTTGGCCTCACTTGGCTAATGGCTGGTCAGCAAATCACATGAGAACCAGAACAATCCTCAGGCACATTGAGCAACCAGCTTCCCTTCCTTGCCCCCTGGCAGGAGCTGGGCCAGGGAAAGTGAAGAAACCTGTTCAGGGCCTTGTGGGGTGGACGTGGGTGAGGCCCTGCCGGGAAGGGGGCAGCTGAACCAGTTCCCATTGCTCCCAGACCGGATGCAGCCTCCTAACTTGTGACTGGGGCAGAGGCAGGAGAAATGGGCACACTGGGCGCACCCCTGTGCCCTCCAGGGCTACACTGGCTTTGGCAATGATAGGACTAGGGGCTCTAGGTCAGCAGTCACTGGGTGTGTGACTTCTGGCTGCTAAAGCAGGCAAAGAAGTCTTGGCAGCAGCGAATCAGCTGACAGGTTGAACCCAGAGAGACTTTGGACTTCCACTGAGCAGGTGGAGGACAATGTGGTAAGGGGCAATGCCCAGAAACAGCTGGGTAATTGACCTGCTCTCCAAGGTCACAACCTGAGTGTTGTGCCTTACCCCGTGCCTTCCCAGGGCAGGGCCTTGGGATGGAAAGAGCCTGGGAAAGACTGTCGTTTTGAGTCCCAGCTGTTCCACTTACAGGCTTTTGTGTTCTTGGGCAAGTGACTGCCTATCTGAGCCAAAGTTCCCCCAGATGAATACGGGAATAGCTACCTAAAAGCATGGTGTGGAAAGTCAATGAAATAAATCAGTGCCTAGCACATAGTAGGTGCTCATAAAAAGGGGCTCCCTTTCCCTTCTTGGTTTAGGACCCAGAACTCACTCCAGGTCCTGAAGTCATGCCCCTCAGGTGACTCTAGGAAGGTGTGATCTGGGTGGCAGGAGGCCACCATTTGATCCTCTGTTTGCCAGACTATCAGAGAGGACAGGGCATTTGGGAGGATTCCGAAGGCCGCCTTTGGTTCCAGTTTTGTGATCCTAGGAAAGCAGTTCAATGCATTCTTTCATTCAGGTATTTTATTTATTCAGATTCCTATCAGGTGCTGGCTGCCTTTTACTGCCTCCCCCAGCCACGTTCCGGCCCGCCAGCGTTTCGTCCATACAAGGCAAGCTCCACCGGCTGCTTTTTGTTTAAATAAAGCCCACGGCCTTCCGCCTGCAAGTCGCCGCGGGTCCCGTCTGCCCAGGCGGCCCTTGGGAGAGGCAGGAACCAGTGCCCCCGCTGTGGCGCAGGCCTCCAGAGTCTGGGAACCGGCCACGCCCAGCTCTCCCGCAGGTGCGGGGATTTGGGGCCAAAAGTAGGAGTAGAGGGAGGAAATCCAAGCTTAGACCGGCAGAGTTCCCACCTGTTAGCACCCTCATCCATTGATCACCCAGCACCAGGCAGGCCCATCATTCCAAATCCTCCCAGCAACCCTGCAAAGGAGTATTCTCCCCATTTTATAGACAGGGCTCGAGGCTCGCCGAGTTTAAATCGCTTGACCAAGAAGGTCCCACGGGTAAAAAAAAAAAAAAAAAAAGAAGGGGGGGGGCACAGAACGAGAAATTCCAATCGAAACTATCTGGTTGGAAAACCCAGTTTTTTCCCACTCCGCCTGCCATCAGTGAGATTGTAAAAGTCTTAACGGGGAAGAGGAAAACAAACACACACACACACACACACCCCCACAACAAATCAGATTAACAGACCAGTGGGGGAAAAAAGGACCTTCTTCCAGAGCTTCCTTGGGTTCTCAAACAGGGGTGGGGTGGAGGAGAGGGCGATTAAGCCACAGATTACTTTCCCTGCAATTTTACTCCTTTGTAAATGAAGAAGTATAGATTCTTAGTAAAACACATGATGACGGAGAAGAGTATAAAACTCCCAGAACTTTTTTGGCTGAAAATAGGAGACTTCAAAGAAATTTCAGGCTTTTCCACACCGTTTACTTTCGCCGGGTTGTAAACGCCCTTTACACAGCTGGGCAAACTGAGTCTCAACCTGAGTCAGAGGCAGAGCAGGAGGAGACCCGAGATTTCCAGACTTCCGCCTGCACAGCTGTCTGCTGGGGGCAGGGGCACTGTTTGCAAATGCTTTCCTCGGACATCTACTGCAGATCTTTGTCACTCAGCCAACCCAGTGGGGGAGATTCTGAGTAATCGCAGACTAGCAGCACGGCTGGGGAAAGCGAAAGGGACGCGCGGGCGTCGGCTGGGGAGGGCGACCGGTGGAGAGCCCAGGCCCCGAGCAGGCGGGGCCATCGCCGGATTCCTGGTGCGAGCGCCGGATGCAACCCGCCCGGCTACTCTCTCTCTCAATCTTCTACCCGCAACTCTCTCAATCTTCCACCCTCAGCCTTCCAGCGCAGCGGACCACGCCCCAGCTCTCGGCCCACCCCGCTAGAACCTTCCGTGCCTGGGTAACCTGGGTCCCAACCCTCAGCCCCTCAGGGGACTCATTGGACTGCTGGCCCGCTCTCTCGGCCTCAGGCACCTGGGACCTTGCGTGTGGGGACAGTCAGGTGGTCAGGCCTAAGGTGAAATCCTACCCTGATATTTGCTGACTATAAGGTCTTGAGAAAAATACTTAACCTCTCTCACTCTCGGTTTCTGCATCTGTAAAATGGGGGTTAGCAACACTTACCTCATATAATTGCTGTGAGAAGTAAATGTGTGCGTATCTGTAAAGGCCTAGAACATTTACAAAACCCATTAAATGTTGTTTTGCTATTACTGTTAGGCGGGCCAGGGTAGGAATCTCAGGCCAATTAAGAACTGGATGACCTGGGCAGGTGTACTTTCTTCAGTCCCCCCACCTGGAAAAGGGAGCTTCCTTACACTTTAGGTGTCAGGGTGAGGAGAGGACACAGGATCTCCAGCATCTGGCAAGTCCACAAGTTGTTACGTTTGCAGCTCTCTTTATTTGCCAGCATTGTCTTAAGCACTTTGCACTCATTTGCTCATTTAATTCTACAATTATAGTGTGAAGAAGATATTACTGTTATCCCATGTCACAAGTAGGAAACCTAGGCACAGAGAGGTTAACTGATTTATTTGTAGCCCCACAGCCACTAAGTAGGATTTGCATCCATAACACTTGGCTTCATACTCCATGTTCCTAACCCCTGGGCAATGCACCAGACACTATGCTTAGGCCATGGGGATGCAGCCAGAGGAACAGCACAGTCACCTCCTTCACAAAGGGCAGGGTCTCCTTTCTCAGTTTATTGGCCTTCCTTCACATATGCTTAAGCAATGCATGTACTTTCTTATATTTCATATGCACAATGCGTGTACCTTGTACACAGGTGGTATTCAACATTATTAGTTTCCCTCTCCCTGTATTTTTTGGGGGTCCAGTTGCAAGTACCTACATGGAGTGTGGACACCTGGTGTTCTGGGTGATAGAGCAGTGGTGTCTAGTAGGTGCTCTATTAACGAGAGTTCTTCTTTCCCTGTATTTAGTGATCTTTCAGTTAAATACAGAGAAACAGCACACACTTAAGGTTTACATCTTTTAATAATAATAATTGCTTCTGCCTTTGAGAATTACTGTCTGTGCTGTGGGGTTCACACAACTGAGGGCAAGTTTACTGTATTTATTACTTAATCCTTTCCAAAACAGGTTATTACTATGAGATCTTTAGTCAAAGGTGCCGGATTCTCCCTCTCTTACTCTCCCTCTTCAGGGTCCCTGTGATAACTCTTGCTGTAAATGGTTAAAGCTATTAAATTTAGAATATAGATCTTCCTGTGATGCAAATGTAAGTTGTCATTATATTCATTGCTTAAATGTTATGATTATTTCAAGCTTGGGTTTTGCATTTAAAGCCTTGAGTTAAATGTGGAAGAAGTAAGAAAAAAAAAAAGCATAACAGTTGGAAATGAAAATGGGCACGAGGTAGCTTCCCAGAGTAATAAAAAAACAGCTTTAATTTTAAAAGATTTTAAGCCTGGTCTGGTTCCAGGCAGCATACCCTAAGTTCCCATCATTCATCGTGGCTGTATCCTAAGGGTCAAAACCACCTTTAGACAACTCAGTGAACTTAGTAGATGACATAGTATTAAACTGTGAGTTTCTTTTTCTAAAGGAGGTAGCCTGTGCTTTAGCATTCAGCACAAGGTAGGGGAAGCTATTATGATTAGGGATTGGGATGCAGTTGAAAACTTTATACTCACCTGACATTTATTGAGCACCAACTATGTGCCAGTTGTTGCAAGTTTATTATTTCAAACCTCACAATAAGCCTGTGAGGAACACATCATGTTACAAAAGAGGAAGTTGACATTCCAAGAAGTTCATTCTCTTGCTTGTCTCACTGGAGAATAAGGGGCAGATTCTGCATTGGAATTTGGGTCTGACTTCAAGTTCAGTGTCTGAACCACTGCACTGCACTGCTTTTTCCTGTTTGTCCAACTGTCAGTCACCTTAGAACTGGAGGATGGAATGAGAGAGGACTTTAAGAATCATCTCAGCCAGGGTTTCTCTGCCTCTTCTATAATCCAGGTTCCACTAGATAAACACAGGACCTCACACTCTCTTTGAATGAGTTTTAAATTCAAACTAATTTAAATATGACTCAAAAGCAAATCAAAGCAAAGGCACAAAGTTTTTAGCATTTTGTTTTTTCAAAAATGAGCCTCCCCAGAGTTTCTGGTTCCAGCACCGCACCTCCACCACTGCAGCGGAGAGCTGCTGATCTGGGGCACTACCTTGGGCCATTTACATCCCAGAAGTTGAGTCTAGAGAGGGTGACTTGCTAGCAACACAGTCAGAACTTGAACTCAGGTCTATGGGACTGCAGATGCAGTCTTTTGTCTAACTCCCCTGCTTACCTCTCACTTGGTCTCTCACCACAACCTGACTTAGGGTTGCTCTCTGTGAAAACTTCAGCTTGACTTTATCACTTTTAGTTGCAGAAGGTGTCCTCCTTCCAGGCCTTTGCTCAGACTCTTCCTCTGTTTGAATGCCCTCACTGCCCCTCTGCCCCTTTTGTCCGTTCATCCAAGGTCAGCTGAAATGCAGCTCCCTCAGGGAAGTTTTCTAAACTCCCACCTGTATCCCAGTGAAGGGGGCTGAGTCCTCTTTCCTGCCTGCCTGTGTAGAAGTATCTCCTGGCAGTTGTTAACATAAATGTTGTTTACAAGTCCCTCTCTCTCTCACTGTGACCATCCTGGTGTCCCACTACTAAAATTGTAGTGGTTGGATTGGACCATATCTCTCTGTTCTTTCAGTGGAGTGCCTGGCATGTAGCAAGTGTCTGGCATATACAAGTGCCTGGCATATAGCAAGCACTCAGCAAATGTGCATGAAATAAATATACGCATACACACATACACATTGAATGTCACCATCCGGTTATTTTATTTTAATAGTTTTAAGTCTTCACCCAGGCTATAAGCTTTCATAGAGAGCTGTCTTCTGTTGAAGCAATTGGGAGCTACTGCAGGTTTTTGAGATAGAGAGTTCTTTGGTGCACAGGTAACAGAGAGACTTGCTCATGGGATTGAAGCTATAGATCTCCCAGTTTCCAGCCCTTTGCCTTTGTAATCTTTCCCTGGAAATGTTTTATTTTATAAACAAGAGGCTGGGGTGGAGACGTTTTTTCATTCATTCTTTGTTTATTCAAAAAATATTGCTTACTATCCCCCCGGTTCTATTTTGGGCACCATTGATATCGCAGGGAGTAAGGTACACAAAATATCTTCTCATGGCATTTACATTCTTAGAAAGACCATTATAAAGTAAATAATAAATATATCAGTTCAATATTTATGATAATAAATATTATGAAGTAAGATCAAGAACACAAAAGACAGATGGAGTGGGAAATGAGCAGATTATTTTATTTTATTTTTATTGATTGCAGAGAGGAAGGGAGAGGGAGATAGGGATAGAAACATCAATGATGAGAGAGAATCATTGATCAGCTGCCTTCTGCACACCCCCTGTTGGGGGTTGAGCTGCAACCCTGGCATGTGCCATGACCTCCTGGTTCATAGGTTGACGCTCAGCAACAGAGCCAGACCAGCTGGGCAGGCAGATTATTTTAGATGGCGTGGTCCAGAAAGGCTCTTTGAAGAAGTGATGGTTGACAGAGCTGTGAATGCAGTAAGGGAGGGAGCCAGGTGAAGATCTGTGGGAAGTGCATTACAAGTAGAGGGAGTAGCACGTGTAAAGACCCAGGTCGAAAGAACTGGGCACATTAGAGGAACAACAAGATGGCTGAAGTGACAGCATGAACAGTGGCTGCAATAGGTTCTGGGTTGTTCCCAATGGCAGCTCCTGGGGTCAGATGATAAGATTGGCCATGGCAGCTTGTTTTGAGTACAACCTAGCTATTGCTGAGTGAATGATTGAATGAATGGAGCATGGCTTACCAGCCAGGAAGTTGGAGTGAACAACTTGGTCAGATTTTTATAGGTTTTAGTCAGCAACAAATGAAAGCTTTTTTTGGAAGCAAAATATAAGAACAATATGATCTTTAAAATGAGTTTAAATGATCAAAATAGAACAAAGTCAGAGTGATATTCTGAGTGTAAAATAGGTGGCATTTTGGTGTTAATTCCTTAAAAAGGAATCTGCCAAATTCATCCCAAGGTTGTTTTAACAGAAATGTAGAAGTTACTTGCACTGTAATTTTGGAGTAGCACTAACATGCTACCTGCAGAGGGTAGGTAGCTTTAGCTTAATCTTGCTAGAGTACTTGGGAGTATGGGTTACAACTCAGGGTTATGCCTTCCCAAGGGTAGGATTCTATATGGCACCTGATGGTTCTCCTGAGAGTAGCTGCTGACACTGGCCATTGAAGGCACACCAGAGCCCTTACTAAAGTGTCCACTTTTTCATCTGTAAAATGGAGGTAATACCTCTCCTGTCAAATTCATAGGGATTCAATGAGACAGTGGGTGAAGAAGCATCTTGTGAACTGTAAAGTGCCAATAGAAAATTAAGGAATTACTATTTTCCTCTTCCTCATCCTTTTTATCATCTGTATTTCCAAGTCACTGAGGAGACCTCAGTGTGGAGGTCTTACCCCCTCTTCATCAGGGTGCTACTGTGCCCAGAGGACAGGCTTTTTGAGTCAGAGGCTTCTCCTGAAATCGCTGCTCTACTGGTTACCAGCTGCTGTGTGACCCTGGGTGAATCACTTAACCTCTCTGAGTCTCTTCTAAGGACTCAGGTGATTGAGATTCACCTCAGAGGTGTTTGTGGTAAGACTCAAGCAGGAGAGTATGTGCATCTGTCCTGAATTGAATCTGGTATAAGTTAAATCAGGGCTGAACACTTCTTTTGCCAACCTCCTCCCCCACCTAGATCTTCAGTGAGATGGCCCTAGTTGGGGGTTAGTCTGGCTTATTTCTAAAGCTACTTGTCACATGCCAAGCTGAATCATGGTGAGTTGCATGAGTTCCTTTCTCCATTAGATTGAACTCCTTGAGGAAAGGAAGTGTGTCTTGCAGTTCTCGCCTCTGGTATGGGATGGACATGCTGTTGTAGGCATAGGGGAAAGAGCACTGGGCTCAGAGGTCTAGGTTCAAATTGTCCTCTACCACTTCCTTGTGGTAGGGTCCTGGATAAATCATTTAACTATTTTTAGACGCAGTTTCTTCATTTGATAAATAGCTGAATAGAGATGCATATATTTAGGGGTTGTTGAGAAGGTTGGATAAAATGCATGCAAAATGGCTAGTATGGTACCAGGCACATATAAGCCTTAATAAGTAACTGTTGACTGACTGAAGGCTCTGCCCAGCGTTAGATTCTGTCATTGATAGAATGGTCTTTTCCTGACAGAAGTAATTGGAAAATGTTCACAGGAGTGGGTTTGCCACTTGCCCATATGCCATTTGCCCTGCAGAGGAAAAGTATTTTATCCCTGACATTGTTCAAAATGACTTGCACATGGTAACAATAAAAAAAGAGACTGACTCATTAAATTTTCACTACAGATAATGCACCCCTTTCTTACCTGCACCCAGGGTGGACTTACCCTACCTCCCCATCTTTGGTTCACTGCTGGCTACAGCATTGAGAGAGATGGGGGTGGTTAGGGGTGCTGTAATTACAAGGTAGTGCAATGAATGCAAACAGAGGTGGGTTCGTGTAGGAGCACTGAGGTCAAAGCCACCCACCTACCGGGATGTTGGGGCCGGGGTTTGGGGGTACCACCAGGGAAGGCTCCTGGAGGAGGAGTCTTTAGGCTTGTCTTTCAGGAGGAGTGGGACCATGCCAACACAGGGAGGAGGAGGAAGGGCTGTCAGGCCAAGGCACAGTATTTGCATACTGCATGAGTGTGATATTCTGGGAACCTCAAGCAGGAGGATTTGGTTGGGGCAGAACTAGCAGGACATCTTACTTGTATTGAAAATCTCCCAGGGAGTAACTTGGAATGGCTATTTTTTTTTTTTTTTGCAGTCTCTGGAGAAGATTCCAGCCTGCTGCTCCATTGTTCTCTGAGAACAGAGCCTGGTGGAACCCTGCCTTGGCCCATAGCCATTAGGATATTTCTCAGGGAAAGCCCTTGGACCAAGAAGTCTGTTTTTTCTTTTCTTTGGAAACTATGGTGCTCTCTGTGAAAACAAAGGAATTTGGATTCTGTTCAGGAAAAATGTAACCTACAAACAAATAGCCTTGGAAAATCTGTGCCTCACCCTCAGTGCCTGGGTCAGGCACAGGGAGAGCCCCACCCTCCACTGCTTTCTAGCTGGAGGCCCTTCCTTTTTCCTCTTCTGTATGTTGTCTCTGGCTGCCCAAAGGCAATGCCTCCTTTTCTAGCCTCTCCCTTCCCTGCTGCTCAGGGGCCAAGTCTTTGCAAGTGCCTGTTCTACCTGGCTTGTCCTTCCCTCCCCTCTGTGAGCCCTTAATTGTTCTTTAACATCCAGCTTCAGCATCTCTCCCTTGGTTCCAAGTTCCCTGTGTGGTTAGTTGCTCCTCTACTGTGTTGTTCTGGACACTTTAAAATTTAAATATTCTTCCCTTTTCTTTTCAGATAACAATTCCTAATTTCATTTTTTTAAACTATAATAATAATAATAATAATAATAATAATAATGGCTGCCAACTATCAAACTGTTGTAATGTGCCAGGCAGTGTGGTACATAATGCTACCCATCCCATATGCAAAGTGCTAAGGACAGAAACTGGCACATAGTGCTAAAAAATTTTACTTATTGTCCTTATTATTTATCTTAATTCTCTCAGAGCACTTGCAGCAAATACTATTTGTCATGCTCATTACAATGACTGAGTTTCTGGTCTGTGAGGTCCTTGAGGGCAGGGCCTGTCTTCTTCCTCTGGGATCTTCAACATGTGGGTATCCAAAGGAAAGTTTGGTGAGTGAACATCTAGCCATTGAAGTGGATGACTGAGTACAGAGGTTTGTTTCAGTAGTTTCTAAATCAATTTAGGGTAGCTGCAGCCTCAAGGATGTAGAGCAGGGAAGCAGAAGATCTGGGCTCAATTTTGATCTGACTACCTCCTCGCATTGTGACCTTGGGTAAGTTATCCAACCTTTCTGAAACCCAAATACTTATTTTCCAAAATGGGGATAATAGCCCCTATCGTGCCTCCTTTAGAGGTTGGCCTTATGTATCATATGAACCCATGCATGAGAGAGCTTGCTGAATTATAAAGTATTTTACTCTTGTGAATCTTTATTGTTAGAATCATTTTGGTCCCCAATTTTGTGACCACCATACTTGAGAGAACATGAGTCCATAGGTAGCTCTACTTAGACAAATATCAAAGTATCATTTTTGTTTTTCATAGTGTCTAAAAATGACTTTCCTTCATATCTGGGATACTACTGTTTCTTCTCCTCAAAGCATGCATCCAAGGTATTAGTCTCATTTTTCTTAAAGGGTTTTAAAAGGTTCTTGATTTTGCCACTTGCTGCTTTAAAAAATCTGTGACCCTAAATTTCACAGTTACACTCTCTCTCAGGAAATATTCTTTGAGAATCATAATCAAACAATCATAGTATTTACTGGAACTATATAATAAGGAAGAATGAAAAGTATAAGACATGGCCTTACTCTCAAGGAGCTTACAGTCCAGTTTGGAAGTCAGGGCTGAGTCCTAGACTTGTGGGCACAGAATATGATCTGAGAAAGGGGAGAGGTCCCCCTCACCCCTCTGTATTAGGTGGGTTGAGAAGATTGCATGGAGAAAGTGGGTCTTATCTTAAGCTTAAAGGAAGACTAATGTTTAGACTGCAATCCTGGGCACATAATTTATAAGCCAAGGCCAGAGACATAGACTAGTGCTGTTAATAATCCTCTTTCAGCAGGTTGTTGATTTCTTTAGTTATTGGTGGAGCTGGAGGAGGATTTGAGATCATTCAAAAAATGTGCTCACTGACAAATGTCTGAATTCAAAAAGCTGCTGATGCTTTTATGATGAGAAATAAAAACTCCCTACTTTTTTTTTTATAGCCATGATATACTTGTATTAAAAGGTGTCAGAGAGAAAGCTGTTTACAGAAAATTATAATACTCTAGCTTCAGCATAACAACAGGTGCTCCTGTTGTTATCAGTAAGGGCAACTTAGACTGCTGAGAATAGGATGATAGTAACATAAACTCAAAGAAGAAAATTTGGTAATACACAGTTGTGAACTACTAAGAAAAAAAAAAGAAAAAGAAAATGAGAACACCAGATCTGAAAATGTATATGATGCAGCCAAATCCATAGTCAGAGGTAAATTTATAGCCTTCATGCTTTCACTTAAAAATAAGAATAAATTAAAAGAAAGCAACTAACGGTCTAACCTAAGAATTTAGGAAGTGGGTACCAAAACAAAATCAAGAAAAGAAAGACAATAAAAAGTACAAGAATAATAAGTGAATTAGAAAATCAACGAAATAGTAAAATTTACAAATATATTCAAAAGATGGTCCTTTGAGAGTAAAATAAAATAGACAAACCTTTAAGAAATCTACTTAAAAAATGAAATAACTGATATCTGAAAAGTTTCTATAGTTTTTAAATCACTTTCTCATTCCTTAACATTCTTGATCCCCAAACTAATTCTGTGGGTTATATATTTGCATTCCTATATTGCTAGTGATCAAAGTGAGGATTGAAGTGAGGTTTCTTTGTTAGGGTCACATAACTAATGAGTGGTAAAACCACTGATATCTTACTAATCCAACCATAGATGAAGAAACTATTAAATGGGTAAGAAAATCTCAGGTGTATATATGGGGCTGGAGAGTGGGATAAGAAGTAAGAGGCATGAGAATGCTCTTCTAATACTTGAAGGAGGCTGCCAGCTATAGACGTCTGAGTTTGTGTTTTGTGTCTCTGGCTAGAAGGACCCCAACCAGTAGGTAGAAGCTACAGAGATTTATATTTCACATCAGTTTACAGTTAAAACTAGGATTGGCTGAAAATAACTAGGATTGGATGATGCTGATTCCTGCATATGTGTGATTATCAGGCCTTAATTTGCCATAGCTGCTGACAGATGCTCATCTGCTAGAAGGGCTAGAGGGAAACTAAGAGAGGAGGATTGTTAATGGATCTTATTACTTGCTAAACCTTCCCAACTAGATAGTAGATAGAGATTTGTGTTTAAAAATTATAGAAACACATACTTTGAATTGTTTTGCATAAACTTATACTGTTTCTCAATAAAAACACAGTGGTTTACATAAAATTATGTTATTTTCATGAGCCAGACATTGTCCTGGGGCCTAGCAATGCAAGGCTGAAATAGAAGACATGGGCTCCAACCCCCAGGGCTCACAGTATAGTGGGAGAGATATAACATAAAGTAGAGGCAACCAGCTAGAATATTGTAACAATTAAGTGCTCAATAAATAGCTGAAGAATGAACAATTGAGTGATTTTCTCCCAGTAATCTTTGTTGTTGTAATAGCATTGATTTTATAGTAGAGTGAGAAACTGCTCCAATTTGCTGAGGCCTGAGAAGTTTCTTAGGACATGATACATTCAGTGCTAAACCCAGGAAAGTCCCAAGCATACTGAGATGAGTTGGTCACACAATTTTACAGGTTTTTTTAAAGGAAGGAAGACATAAAAGCAATGTCAGTAACAGCAGCAACAACAGTTATGGGAGCAGAAAGAGGAGATACATTTCACCTTTAGGGGGGGAAACAGGTAAGGCTCAAAGCTTCATTAGAACAGGATGATGTCTGTCTTGGTCACCACTATATTCCCAGCACCCAGCACAGTGCTTGGCACATAGCTGGAATTCTGTTGATACTAGTCAAATACATAAATTAACTAATACAAGTTAAAAGCATTTGAGCTGAGCCTTGAAGGCTATGTAGAATTTTGACCATAAGAGAAAGGGGTGTGTGGTATATGATTCCAAAAATAGAGAACTGGGGTATAGTAATTGGTAAATATGATGTCTAATGGAGTCTAGTCTTTTCCTATGGCTATTAATATAGTTCTTGGGGAAAGCCCTTGGAAAAATAAGTCTGTTATATTTCCTCTGTTCTTTTTTTTTCCTCCTTCATCTGTAGACCCTTCGCCAACTTTCCTTTCTGTTTCCTTCCCTTTTATCTGTTGGAAGAGATAACACTCTTACAGAAAAGACTCTGGTAGAATGTCTTTCAGGGCAAGGCTAATTCACAGGCAACTAAACCATCCAGGGAAGCCTCCTGTTTGGGAATGCATCGAGGTGTAGGTTAAACAGGAAGGATGAGATTTGGCCAAAGAAGGACAAACAATCTAGATAGTTTTAGTAACATGGGAGGAGGGAGGAGTGAAGGGGCATTAAGGCCTGGGAAGACACTTAGGGCCACAGAATGGAAGGTCCAGTTGCTGAATCACAGTGCTCTGTGTCCTACTCCGCCTTAGGTCACACAGGTGTTTCCTACTGGATTCTTGTTATGGAAGACAAAGTGTGAGGGAAAGAGAAACATTTATTGAGCGCCTACTGGGGTACTTTTATATGCATGAGCCATATGCATGATTTTGAAAGAAGGTATTGTCATCCCCATTTTACAAATGAAGAGACAGAGGCTTAAGAGATTCAGCGACTTGCATAGATGTTACTAGTACTTGGTGCAAGTTAGATTTGAACTGGAGTCTGTCTGGCTTTATAGTGGCAGTTTCCCACTGCCCATCTACAGTACTGCCAGAACCCTGTCTGTCTTCTTCCTCTCTGACTCACTGCATATTTGCCTCAGTCTTCTGCTCTTGTGTGCTTCCTACATGTGATGATACCATGGTTGCTGAAGCTCCAGGCTTACCTTCCAACTTTTTAAATTTGTGAAATATAACATATACAGAAACGTACATAATGATGTATATACACCTTAGGCTTCCATTTTTCTCAGCTTGCTATCAGACGGGGAAGGACATTTCCTCCCTATAATGTGAGGTAGGAAAATCCCCTGAAAGCCCTGTGATTGGCCTGGCATGGTCATGTGCATGCCTTGGACAATCACTGTGGCCAAGGATGGATGTTACCATTGGCCCTCCTTGGGACCTAAGATCTGTGGCCAAGGGGTGGAGAAAGCATAGGCATGTCCATGCCCATTTGTATTCATAAAAATGAAATGTAAATAAAAAAGATATGGACAGGGCATACTGCTGCAGGCTTCTGGTTCCTCCAGGATGCTCCAGCTCTGGGGGTGCAGGTCTGCCTAGAGGCGTAAGGGATGCACTGATTATACTAGGGATGTCTTGCCACTTCCCGCTTAAGATAAGTTTGGCTACTTGTAATGTACAGATTAAGCACCTTCTTATTTTGTTGAACTTAGTATAGGAAATGGAGTGGCTCATGGGTGAACTTTGACCTGTGCTCACACACATCCCAGTGTAGCAGGGAAGGCAGAAATCTATGCTACAGAAGAGAATCACAGAGCACCCAGCCACGCAGAGACCAAGGGATGCACTGACATCAGCTCAGTGAAGGGTCACATGGGAAGAAGACCTCTGTCAGGCGTGTGCAACAGTCCTGGGGTTGGAAAGAGCAACTGGAGAAAAAGAAGAGGTCCAGTGGGACTTGATATACTAGAGAACCAGGGGGAGAATGACTCAAGATACTCAGAGAGGTACTAAATACTAAGTACCCAGAGTGATCACTTGCCAATACTCTCCTTGCATCTTGAGCTAGTGTTGGCCTGTGATCATGACAGGAGCCAACTCCTAAGCCCACCCTGTCCTGTCCTGGATCCCTCTAAAACAGTGGTTCTCAACCTTTCTAATGCTGCGACCTTTTAATACAGTTCCTCGTGTTGTGATGACCCCCCAACCATAAAATTATTTTCGTTGCTACTTCATAACTGTAATTTTGCTACTGTTAATGAATCGTAATGTAAATATCTGTGTTTTCTGATGGTCTTAGGCGACCCTGCTAGCGGTTCTCAACCTGTGGGTCACTACCCACAGGTTGAGAACCGCTGCTGTAGAGCCTTCATAACTGTAATTTTGCTACTTCATAACTGTAATTTTGCTACTGTTAATGAATCATAATGTAAATATCTGTTTTCCGACCCTGCTAGCGGTTCTCAACCTGTGGGTCGCGACCCACAGGTTGAGAACCGCTGCTGTAGAGCCTAAGACCATCAGAAAACACAGTTATTTACATTACGATTCATTAACAGTAGCAAAATTACAGTTATGAAGTAGCAACGAAAATAATTTTATGGTTGGGGGTCACCACAACATGAGGAACTGTATTAAAGGGTCGTGGCATTAGAAAGGTTGAGAACCACTGCTCTAAAAGCAAAGTGTGCAATGGATGGAGCCTCAGCAGTCAGAAAATAGTTGCAGGGCCATTTTTTGTTTTCAAAAGAGCTAAAACCGGCTGCTAATAATACTTATTATTAACGCTAATCATCGTCTTTGATACCTCTATTGCCACAGAGCATACCAACCTTCAAAGCTCCTGGGAGCAATAATTACTCCTCTCTGCTCCCCTATGAAAATGGTAAATAGGGGTCTGAATACAGTGTGAGGAGCCATAAAGTCCTGAAAATCAGACTCCTTCTCCATGGCCTGGAGCAGAAAAGGGAGTAGGGCACCAAAAAATTCCTTTTGACTGTAAAAAGGAAAGGCAGACAGGGGCACGGAGGGAAGTGTGGCCTCACAGGTGTGCTGAGAGATTTAATTAGAAGGTGTGAGGTTCTATTTCATGAGGGAAAAGGCTGCTGAGCATTGCTTTTCCAGACTTCAGATTTCCCTTTATGTATATGGAAAACCAGGGTTTAGGCAACTGTGCTGGGAAGACTGGGATGGGGAGAGCAAACCTTCCCACCGTGGCACTTGTCTGGCTTAAAGAAGGCCAAGGCAGGCCAAACTGCTTGGCTCTCTTGGGCCTGGTGCTGCTAGATAGGGAGGCCCAAACCCTGATGTCATTCAGGCCCTCTCTCTCCCTGTGCTGAAATGCTCTCAGGACTTGCTAGATCTTCGGTGGCTCAGGCATCTTTTCCAGGGCTTTGCTTGGCTCAAATATGGCTTTTAAGTTTGGTTCTATGTGCTCACCTCCCCACCCCTTACCCCACTGCATTTATTCAGCCTTCACTGTGTTATAGGTCCTGTGCATAGGGATGCAGCGATGGAGAAACATGACCCCAATGTCATGGTCTGCTGAGAAAATGGAAGCACAAACAGATAATTCCCAGGCAGCATGATGCACATTGAGAGAAATGCAGGGAACTGTGGGAGCCCAGAGGAAGGACATCCACCCCAGTTAGGGAGATGGGGAATGCTCTCTGGAGGTGCTTAGCCAGCCCATCCAGGCTCATCCCATTGATCCCAGTTCTCTGCAAAAGAAGCATCCAGACCACACCAGCCCACGCACACCACCTCTTCTCAAAAGAACCCTACAGCTCTGAGTGCCCCTCCAATCCCTCAGCCTTCCAGTGGCCTTGTGTGCTTGGCTATCTCTTTAGGTGTGAAGTGTTATGTCCTGACTGAGAGAATGAATAACAACAGCTAAAATTCCTTACTTTTGATTAGCAGTTTACAAAGCACATTCACAGCCATCACCTCATTGCACTCCCTCCCTGTCCCGGCCCCCTTCCCATCCCATGTTACTAAGAGACAACTCCCAAGTTTTAGGGAAACCAGCTCATTGCACCCACCTTCCTGCCTCTCAGTCCTGTGCTCTCTCTGCGGTATTCCGGCTGCAGATGGACAAGCAGGGAAGCATTAAGATCTAGGACACACCTGCTATTTACCTGCTAAACACCTCACCTGTGTGGTCCCATTCAATCTTCCCACCAGTCCATTGAGGGTGACATCATATGACCTTTTATAGATGAGGAAACTGAAGCTCTAAGAGGCAAGGTCACTGGCCAGTGTCCCACAGCTCATAGGGAACAGAGCTGGGGTTTCCGTGAGTGTGGGCTTAACCCCAGCCTTGTCACTCTTGGCTGCACCTTGGTATTTATCTCTCAGTTCCAGGCAGGTAGTAGGGCTTAGTAAAGGTTGGGAGTCTGATTTATTCATTTGTGTTCTCTTTCTACCTCATTTCTTATTCTCAGAGGTGAGGGGAGGAAGTTTTGTCTCTGAGGTACTGGCCCCGAGGCCACTAAAGAAACACCAGTCCCTGACTGGGCACCTGTTCTTTTTTGCCACTTGGAATGTGTCCAGAGAGGAGCAGGATGTTAGGATGTCACAACATGACTGCCCAAGGTGGATGGTTCCTTCTTATTCCCCTCCTCCCTGGGCCTGAATGTGGTTGGGGCGGCTGCCCAACAATTAGGAATAGCTCTGCCAACCAGAATAGCCATTCCCTTGGCCAGAGCCAGGGCTGCACTGTCCAGACCTTTTCCTTGGGCCCCCATTTTCCTAGCCTCCTGGCAGATCAGCATTCTTGGATCCATGTCATGACCTCCATGCCTATTCGAAGTCACGGCTTTCTTCTCATTTACCCGGGAATCTCTGGTTGTCTTCATTCTATACCCATCTTCTGGGCCAGGTACCCACAGGTCTCTCAGAGCATGGAGTTGAACGCTGCCTCTGCCCTGGCAGCATTCTCAGGCTGGGGCCCTTGAACTCTCCACCCAGGGTGGAAAGGGTGGGTGAAAAGAAGTCCAGAAAGTCATAGGTTCATGGAGGAGGGGCCCCTGAGCATGCCGGGGAGGCTTTGTGGAGAGTGGTGCATGGGTTCAGTTTTAAAGGATGCAAGGAGATTTTCCAGGCAGAGAGATAGAGGGAAGGCATTCAATGAAGAGGGTTTTTTATGCATTTATTGGCCCTTGTGCCACGAGGAAACACACAGATGTGCACAGGGACAGCCTGTGGATGTGGAAACAGCTCACCTGCTCTGTTGAGTGTAGATTGGTTCCTCCTTGGTGAGCATCTCTGTCCTCCCTGACCAGTGTTGTGATTCCCACTCCCTTCTTATCTTTGAGCATTTTCTCTGAACTTGTTTCATTTTGACAGCCAGAGCTGGGCTGTTGCCTTCTGGCCCGACACTGGCCTTTTGGCAGGTGCGTCCCTGCTGACTCACCCCAGGTTGCCTTGTCCCTGGAAGCCTTGGGCCTTGGGCTCATGGCAGCTAAGTCATGTCTCCCCAACCATTTGCTGGAGGCATTGGTGTTAAAGAGTCTTATCCAGGGCCTGACATTTAGGCTTGTGAAATTCTGTGGGTACATTTAGTCCATCCATCAAACCTGTCTGGAATCTTGGTTCTGCTTCCTAACATTTGCTAGCCCGTGTCCTAGCAGGATTTCCTCCCTGCCTGCAGCTAGACAAGTTTTTTGAAAATGCTGTCTTCCTCATATTCATTCTCTTGTTCCAAACCCTTTTATTACTGCTGAATGGATAGAGTTCAAACTCTTTAGCTCAGCACACACAACTTTATGATTTAGCATCAATCTACTTTTTGGATTGTTTTATTCTATTTTTCCTGCCCAAATAAGGATAATAATCATTTCTGTATCATAGGACTTTTTGAGGATTAAATGAGCTCATACTACAAAAGTGCTCAGAACATGTTTTGCAAGAATTGTGAGGGGTCTGTGATCTTATGCCACTTGCAAATTAATAGGTTAGCCTGGCACAGCTTCATGGCTGCTAGGCAGAGACAAGGATTTTGTCATTCACTGCAAGAGCAGTAGCCAGAGTATCAGTGTTTCCTTATGACTGTTTCCTGGGCTCCAGCTCCCACAGGGTGACATGAGGAAGGCCAGGTGACAGCCTGGCATCTGTGGGTTGCATTAAGAAGGGAAGCCCTGAGCTCAAGGAACCCTTTTGTGTGTGTGTGTGTGTGTGTGTGTGTGTGTGTGTGTGTGTGTGTGTGTGTGTGTTTAATGGTTTCTAAACAAACCTGCCTTCTGATAGAGGGGGTTATTTTCTCTTTCTTCCAAGTCTTTCCTATACTAACCTCCTTGAAAAGATGGTCTGGAACCAGGACTATCAGTGCCTCTGCTCACAAAACGTGCAGAAATGCCAGATACTATAGTGAATTGTTGCCCAGCAAGGGCCATGTGTGGTAAGTGCTGTGTAAGCATTAGTCATGCTGAGGGTGGTGGTGGTGTGTGCACTTAGCTTCAGTATCGTGGGCCTTCTCCTTGACCCTTGAACATGACTTCTGCCCTCGGTGCCGCCAGTTACACAGTTCCTCACATCTCTCCCTCCTCCACCCCTTTCTACATACTCTGCATCCAGCTCTAGCTTCTCCAACACATCTCTCCTGACCACCCCAATTCAAATGGAGCGCCCTCCCTAAACTCTGACAGTATCACGTGTCCCATTCTCTCAGCACTTAGCAAATACTGTTTCCCTTCCATCAAGACTTGTGCAAAGCTCTTCCCGTCACTTGGAATTCCTGCTTCTCTCTCTTTAGATGAACTCTACCTCATCCCTTGTTTATCAGTTTGGAAGACATTTCCTCCAAAACTTTCTTTACCAGTCTGGATCAGGGGCCTCCACTTGCTCCCATGGTGTCAGTGGTGACCTCCAAGTGGCATTTCTTGTCTTGATTTTCCTCAAGACTTGGAAATTTTGAAAGACCCTTGTGTGCTTAGCACCTGCCCGAGTGCCTGGCACAGAGGCATTTAATGAGCATTTACAGGTGAATGGGTGATTACATGAACGCATGATTGCCCATATCACATATTCACGCAAATTTAATCAACAAGTCTAACCATGTTGGAAGCTCCTGGAACGTGTCCCGTGGTCACAGACACTTCAGCAGGTGTTCACTATCTTTATTGAGGGATGATATAGGCAGTTAGTCATTCCATTCCCTTTCAGATGTGTCAATGTTGCCTTGCTTTAAAGGACATCTGTGAGGCCAAGGGGACATCTACTTGAGGACATACAACATACATTGTCAAAGATATTATTCATTCTGACTTTATAGAAGGGAAAATTCTGGTAAGCCTCCTCAAAGCAATTTAAAAACCATAAACTTCATGTTCCTCTAACTTAGTAAATATCAAACTCATTTTGTCCTTAATAGTCTACAAAATCAACACTAGTTTAAACTAATGGTGTGTTTATAGTGTTCATGGCAAGTTTCAAATTGCAAATGCATTTTTACAGTGGCTTTTGAAGGTTGATTTTGGAAAGAATGACAGAACAGTCACTATGAAACCTGGAGCTGAGTTTGAGGCTAGCTCCCCGTTTTCCATAAAGTGATTAAATTATACGGAGGAGTGAGAAAACTTGTGAACTCAAACCGAGGGATACGAGCCCTGAGGACACGTGAGAAGGTAGGGGTCACTGGTTAAAAACTAGCCCTCTGGGGCAAGTGAGCCTGCCTTTGAATTCTGCTTCTCTTAGTTACTGAGCCTGGTTTCTTCCTTTGTAAAAGGAGAAAAATGACATACAGCATAGGATTATCATGAGAATTGAATGAGGTAACATGTGCTTAAAAACATATACCTTAACATAGCATGTGGCACATAAGAAGCCCTTAAATGGAAGCTATTACTATTACTGAATTATAGTCAGAAAGACCTAGATTTATATCCCATCTCAGTGGGCATCTCAAGCCGAGGGACAGGAGGAATTTCTTACCTTCCCTGCCTCAGTTTCCTTATCTGTAGTACAGAGACCATAGTAATACCTGGGTCATAGGGTTGATGTGATAATAAATTGGCAGATGACATGTAAAGTGCTTCAGGAACGTATGGTGTATGGTAAGCACTCAGTAACTGTTAAGTTGAAAAATGATGTTAGTAATAGTTATTATTCCCTTAATCTCCTTTTCCTCATTTGTTGGGAATACATGGTTGTAAGAATTGAAAGTATTTGCAAAGCACCTACTCCTGTGGCAGGCACATAGTAAGGAGGTCCTCAGGAGATGGAAGCTATTGTTTCTAGACCCTCTTCCTGCCTCTGCCTGGTTTCCAGCTCCGAATCAATGGCTGAAGCAATTTTGAATTTCAGGGGCTTCTCTGACAGCACTGCGTGGGGGCGAGGGGCAACCCAGGGCTCCAGCAAAGCAAATGGGAACCACAACCTGGAAGTGAACTTCCCTAATCAGCGCAGCAGGATTCCAACAGCTGGTTCTACTTTGGAATCAATTGGAACCTCCTGGGCTCTTTGCTCTTTTTCTGCAAGGAGCAAATGCCATCCCTCAGCTAAGATTTAGAAATTTGCCACACCGTATCAGAAACAGATCCAGCCTCCGGCAAGGTCAAGGTTCCCCAGGCTGGGACCCCAGCTCTGGATCCTCTGCAGCCTTCCTGGCAGCCTTGGAAACTGAGCCTCTGGCCCGAGGTTCAGGCTGCCTGGGGTTCTGTCAACAAGCACTGCCCTGGTGCTGGCTTGACTAGAAACCACCACCCAAACCGCCCAGATTTCCACTTCAAAGAGTGAGTCAAGTTCGGATGTGGAGAGCACGTTAAATAACAATTTTTAGGATATGAGTGTGAGAGTGCAGCAGCAAGAATGCATTTGATTTGGAGAGGAACTGCTTCCTAAATTCCCTCCTTATAATTTCTTCCATCTGTTCGTATTTTTGGTGCCCCCTCCGTCCCCCTCAGGCCTCTTTAGCGCCTTCAGAGTGGCCAGCTAGCCTGGGTGCTGTAGGTACCAGAGGATGTTGGTTGAATGGCTTTTATCACCACTCCACTGCCTGAGGTTTGATGAGACACCTGGTGAATGAGCAGCCAGTTGAGCGGAGTCCTAATTCTGAGTTTGCTAGCTGTGTGACCTCAGGAAAATCCCTTACCTTCTCTGAGCTTCCTTTCCTCATCTGAAAGATGAGGGCCTGACTATACTAGTATGCTCTTGAAGCTCCCTTGCAGCACTTGGATTTTCTAATCACAGGTGATCACCGATGCTATAATTGCTCAAGGAATGAAAAATAGCAACTGCCATTAAGCTGTCATGCTCCATACTTTATTATATCAGTGAGTGAACTGAATGAATGGATACAAAGATCTATTATCTCTTTTGAAAGAGAGAGTAAAAAGGGTGGTGGTTGCTAAGAGGGTGGGAGGTGGAGGAAGGTGTGGGGAGATCAGTGGTGATGGAGAGAGACTTGACTTGGAGTGGTGAGCACACAATACAGTGTACAGATGATGTGTTGTAGAATTGTGCACCTAAAACCTGTATAATTTTGTTAACAAGGGTCACCCCAATAAATTCAATCAAAGTGAAAAAAAGGGAGGTAAAGTGATGTGTTGAGCACCTATTAGATAGTAGACACTACCCTAGATGCCTTAACACCTAGGTTTGTCCTCTTTTCCAGTTGGATATTATTACAACAATTTGTAGATGCTTAAAGAGGTTAAGTAACTTGTCACATACCTAGGATAGCCAAGGACTTCAACCCACTTGTGCATCTTGGAAAGTATATATGGATCTGATTTCCTGCTGGATTTTGAACCCCCTTCCTAAGTGTTGCTGACAATCAGGAAGGGCTCAGGCTGAGGAAATCCTGAGTAAACACTGGGTAAATGGATGAGGAGGGTCTTAGTAATCTGCTTGGAGTGGGGCAGGGCTCTGCCCAGGCCACCGGTGCTGTGAGGAGGGTGGGACATAATAAAGCCCAAGCTCATGGGTCCCCTGGCCTTTGGGCTGCAGTGTCTGCCTAGCATCTGACAGCCCACCACATGAGCATGTCTGGGCCAGCCCTGCCCCCTTTTTCTTGAGCAGGGGATTCAATGATCAAAAGGCACCTTGGTTTGGCTCCTGGAGAACAGAAAGAAGTGGCAGTGAGACTGGAAGTAAAAATGGAGAAGAAGAAAACAGGATGTGGAGACTGGGCCCAACTGGACTGGGGCCTGGAATTCTAGTAGCTGTTTCCCCTTGGGCAGGACAACTACCACTCCTGCTTCAGGTACCTGTGTTGGTGATAAGCCTGGGGCAGCCTGCAGAGATTCCTGGGAGGAAGCCTCTGCCCATTTTCTAAACTGAGAGATGGACACCCACATGCCTTCCCTCTCCCTCCTCCCCAGGCTTTCCTCCCACTAACAGAACCTCCAGAAACACATGGGCTTTACAGAATGATGTGAAGCTAGGCCCAGGGAACTGTCCTGGTGAGAGCAAGAGAGCAGAGCAACCAGGATTCCTTGCTCCCACTCAAGAGGCTTTTCTGGCTCAAGCACCTGAAATTTTGCTAGTCATGCTTTAATTAATGCAACAAATATTTGCCAAGTTCCTGCTTCGATCCTGGCACTTCTAGACACTAGATATAAAATAGTGAGCAAAAGAGAATTTATTTCGGCCCTTTGGCACTAACGGTCTAATTGGAGGGTGGAGTGGAGATTAGGGGCATATTAGTTTCCATAACAAATAGCCAAAAACTGGATGTTGTGAAATAACAGAAATGTATTCCTTCACAGTTCTGGAGGCCAAAAGTCTGATATCAAGGTGTAGATGGAGTTGGTTCCTTTTGTAAGCTTTGAGGGAGAATTGGTCCCATGCCTCTCTCCCTGCTCTGGTAGCTACTGGCAATCCTCAGTGTTCCTTGGCTTGTCGCTGCATCACTCCAGTCTCTACCTCTGTCTTCCCATCACCCTCTCCTCTGTGTGTCTTGTCTCCTTCTCTCTTCTTATAAGGACATTTACTACTGGACTTAAGGCCTATTCTGATCAAGGATATCTCACTTCAAGGTCCTCGTCTATGTCTACAAAAACGCTTTTCCAAATAAATTCATATTTACCAAGTTCCATGTGGACATATCATTGAGGGAAGAGGGTGGGTGTGCAACCCACTGCAGAGGACAGTAATAAAATAAACAATTGCATAATAGCATATTGTGGTGAGTGGTGAGAGGAGATGAGACACCTGGAAAGTTGTGGAATGGAGATAACATGCCCATTGAATACTTAGCTTTTCTGAACCTCACATTCTTGATGAGAATCTTCACAGTTGATGTTAAGATTCAGTTATTTGAGAGTTAAATATGTAATGTTGATTGAAAAAATTATGAAAATGTTTGACAAATAGTTACATATAGAATTTTTTCTTCCACTGGCCTCAAATTTTCCTATTCATTCGTCTATCCAGTATGTTTTGCGACCCTATTCTGTGCTAGACTTTTGTTTAGGTTTTGGGAATACTGCAGGGAATAATATAGAGAAAAATTTGGTTTTGCCATTGAGTTTGCATTTTCATCATTGTGATAGTTAATTTTATTTGTCAACTTGACTGAGCCACAGGATGCCCAGATATTTGGTTAAACATTATTCTGAGTTTGTGACAGTTTTTTTAAATTGAAAATCACATTTAAATCAGTAGATTGAGTAAAGCAGATTACTCTTCCTAATGTGGGTGGGCCTTGTTCAATCAGGTGAAGGCTTGGCTAGAACAAAAAGACTAACTCTCCCTAAATAAGAGAATTCTTCCTCCTCGATGGTCTCTGAACTGAGACCTCAGCTTTTTTCCAGTTTTATGACACAAACTGAGGCATCAGCTCTTCCTGGGTCTGAGACTTCCAGCTTTCAGGTTGGAACTCATCCCATCGCTCTCCTGGTTCTCAGGCCTTTGGCCTCAGATAGGCACTAAACCATTGCCTCTCCTTGGTTTCCAGTTTGCTGACTGTATATCTTGGGACTTGTCAGCCTCCATAATCACATGAACCATTTAAAAAAAATCTCTCTCTCTCTCATTCTGTTTCTCTAGAGTGCCCTGACAACTACTAATCATAATCACCATGATCTTATTTGTGTCTGTCTAGCACCTTCTTCATCTGTTATCTTTTTTTAATTCACAAAACAATATTGGGAAGTAGGCAGAGCAAACACTGTGAATACAGAGGAGGAGACTGGGGCCTAAGGAAGATCCCCTTTCATTGACTGGTCCCCTGACCAGAGAAACAGCCTCAGGTCCCTGCAGCCAGAGGACATGTAGGAAGCAGGATGGAAAGGTTGTGCTCAGGTCAGGTTTTCTAAACCTCTTTAACAAGAGAGCAGCATTTTGATGATGATTATTATCATTTTTCATTTTGTGGCCAGGGTGGAAAAATAGTCACTCTCCTCTTTGATTTTTAATATAGCATTGGTCATCAGTTAGAAACCTCTTAAGATTCCCTCAGGGGGAAATATGAGACTGCTAAAACATGGGCTAGGCAAATCTTGTGAAATAATATATCTGCAAGATCTTTTAGGAAAGCTTCAACTGGACTTAAAAAAAAAAAGTCTAGATGAGTCATGGAGACTCCAGTTTAAAATGAGTTTGAATTTATAAATCCCAGTCCCTTCCTTATGGAGCAAGAACACTGAAGCCCAGAGGTCCACTGGCTTCCTGAGGCCCACAGTTTAAAAAGGAATGTACTGACATTGGTGCTCAGATGCCTTGACTGAACAGATGCCCAGTGCTCTGTTCATTATTTTATGTTCATGCAGTGAATGCAAGGACTCTTTCCCCTCCCTCCAGCTCTTGGGGACATTTCATGCCAACCCTGTGGAGTGGGGATGGAATGGCAGTGAAAAGTGTGTTCACACTCCTGTTTTCTCTACATTCTTTGCTCACAGATGATCCTTTAAAACACAGGTTACCACTAATGGCCCTGCATTTGTAAGCAAAATAATTTGGAGTCCGATAGACTTAGGTTTCAATCACAGCTCTCTTGCTTGCTACTTTTGGAAAATTAGACAAAATCCCTAACATCTCAGACATCAGTTTCTTCTTCTACTAAGAAAGCATAGTACCACTCTAATTTCCACAGGAAGACTAGATAAGATAATGCATGTAAGGCACTCAACACAGTGCCCAACCTGGTAAGTGATCAAAAACACTACCAATTATTATTAAGGTGAAATTCACCATCAAGACCATATACTAGCTTCAAGGTTGCTTCCCATACCCACTCCAGCTAGCAGTGAGTGCATTCTCCTCTGAATTTAAAGTTATTTTATGGGCCTTTCATGGCACTAGTCACACATGTTGTCTTGCATTGTCACTGTATTACCATGGGAAGAGATTTAAAAAATTATAAGAGTGCTAGCAAACTAAGAAAATTTAAACATTCATTCATTCATTTATTAATTCATTCACATGTTTACCAAGAAAAAGCTGCTGTGTGCTTGGCATTGTAGTTGGTGCTGAGAAAACATTGGCAAATAAGACACTGTCTCAGTCTTTGGGGACTTCACAGTTAGGTACATTTCAGTATATGAGGTGATGATGATGATGTTATTAATTATTGTCATCAAATCTCCTGGGATAGATGAAAGCTCTTGGGCGGCAGGGACTTTCATGAATATTAATCACAAAACATGTCAGGGTTCAGATCAGAAATGGCACAAATGAAATTCGCAGAATATGGTCATGCCATTTTCCTGCTTAAGGTTCAGTGGCTCCAAGGATAAAATCCTAGTGTTTGAAGCAGGGCAGTTTTCAAGGTTCTTATTCAGGTGAGCAATGTGTCATTGCTCAGCCCTCTATAAATCTCCCTTGATGCTCCAGCCACACAAAACTCCATTTAGATCTCTCATATCCCATTCTCTTCCCCGTGCTGTTAACTATGCCATTCCTCCCTTTTCCTCTGCATAGCAAACCCTTGCCTGTCCTCTCAGGACCCTCTTTACCACTCCTTAGTGAGGCTCAGACACCTGTGTGCTCAGTGGCCTCATGTGACCACCTCCATTGAAGTGACAGATGCTACCATCTGCATTTTTGTCTGTGTCCCTGATAGATGGAGACCTCTATGCCAGTGACTCCTGTCCCTGACATCTAGCAGAGAACCTGGGACAGAAGGGCTTAGTGTGTGTTGGGGGAGTTAATGAGTGTCATTCATCATTCGTTCTCTGTTACCTTCTCAAGTCTTGGGTTGAATACATTAATCAAGCATCCATTCAAAGAGTGTTGGGAAACAGAAATTGCTTTTCTGCCACTTCCAAGAGGGAGAGTTTGATTTTTACCCAAGGCCTCTTGGAGCTGTCTGAATCTGTTGCTACAATAAAGATGGGTGTGGATTCCAAGGATACCAAGGAAAGCCAGAGACTGCCAAAGGAAAGAGATTTTGAGACTTCTTTCTATCTCAAGAGGGCTCAGAAGTGGTTCTCAGTGTTGTCAGTGTCAGGAGAGGAGAGGAGAGGACTGTCCCATTTCACCAAGTGTTTGCAGTCCTAGATGAAGGATTTCCAGCCTGTTGTCTAAGAAGTACCTTCTTCAACTTAATTTTCTCCTGGGATCCCCATGGCACGATTCAAAGACTGGACTGGCATCCTGGTTCTTCCACTTGCTGGTTGTGTGACTGGGGGACCTCTCTGAGTCTTGGTTCCTTCTCGGTAGGAATCCACCTCACAGGGTGGTGGAACAGGTTCAATAGGATGACACCTGCAGTGTGCAGCCCAGTGTCCAGTGCCTCAAACACACCCATGAAGTGTGAGTTCTCATTTTTCTCTGTCACAAACACTCACTCTGAACATGCTTCCACTTGTTAACACTGACTAGTTGACTAGTGATGTCTGAGCCAGCAAGATGTTTCCTGAAATCTGGTAACAAGAACAGTGACACCAGTGGAAGGATTACCATGGACCAGGCGCTGTCCTAGGTGCTTACACATATATATTTTTTTACAGTAGCCCTATGGGGAGATTCTATTGTTATCTATATTGCTATTCCTAATTTTCAGAGGAAGAGACTGAGGCACAGAGAGGATACTAGTCTTGCCTATGGCTGCACAGCTGATAAAGTGGGAGGCAGGGATTCTGGGTCCAGAGCTCCATGGGACTAATAGAGCTGGTGCACTCATACTTCAGCCAATTGGAGGTTTGGGTGAATAGTTAACCAGTGGTGCCAAACCAAGCCCTATAATCTCAGCCTAAAGCAAAGAAACTTGTTCTTCTAGGACAGTGGTCGGCAAACTGTGGCTTACGAGCCACGATTTGCTGCTCTGTTGACTAATGAGTTTGCCTACCACTGACCTAGACTCTCGATTCCAATAATTACAGGCTGTTGTTGTTCCTTCTGATTAAGTCCCTGGAAGTTTGTGGAAGTCATATTATCAGCAAGTGTAGGATTTCCAATACCTTTTGGAATGTTAAAAACACTTCAAGGAACCCCTTTCTCAATATCCCAGACCTTTGAAGTCCAGGGATTTGAGATTGGAAATCCCAATGTAACCTAACTTCTCATGAAAAGGAGAGAGAGAGAGAGAGAGAGAGAGAGAGAGAGAGAGAGAGAGAGAGAGAGAGAGAGAGAGAGAGAGAAATAGACATGATTAAAATACTAATTACCACATTTAGCTTGAGTATAGTAAGCAATACATTTTATAAAAAAACAAAACAAAACATACCAAGTCCAGCTAGTGTGCCTCAGTGGTTGGGCGTTAAATTATGAACCAGGAGGTCACAGTTCAATTCCTGGTCAGGGTACATGCTCAGGTTGCAGACTTGATCCCCAGTGTGGGGCATGCAGGAGGCAGCCGATCAATGATTCTCTCTCATCAATGTTGTTTCTATCTCTCTCTCCCTATCCCTTCCTCTCTGAAATCAATAAAAATATATTTAAAAAAAAGAACACTTTAAAATTTACCAATAACTTTCCATGTAATGACTCATAGTACCAATAATAATAATAATAATAAATATTTGATGCTAATAGTAATAACCATGATTCATTAGAACATTGATACTGTATTAGGCCATGTTTAAATGTCATTTACTTTTTACAACAATGGAAGATGTTTATTATTTTCTTTGGTTTACAGATGAGGAAGGTGGTTCATACATTACCTCACTTAATCTCTGTCATAATCCTTTCAAGTTGGTTCCCTATGGTTCACATACATAACAGATGAGGAAACTGAAGCTCAGAGAGGCTAAGAAACTTGCGCAAGTTCACACAGCAAATTGGAAGCAGAGCTTTTTCTCAAATTCAGATTTTTCTGACTCAAAAGTCTAGGTTTTGAATCACTGTGCTGAAGTTCTCAAAATAACTCCTGATATAGGCAAATATCATCCCCATTTTGCAGTGGGAAAACTGAGGGAATGGGGGGAGGGATTGGCTTATCTAACATTCTCTCAGCTCCAATGGTCTCTGGGTCATAATGTCTGGGAGTTGCACATAAGAGCTTTGGAGCAGCTGGTGCTTAGCACAGTGCTGGGACCTGGTGAGCTATCAGTAAATGATCACCGCTGTCATTTCAGTGTGGGAGTTGAGCAGCCCACAATCTTGGGCACACACCGGTACCTGTGTCCTGGATTGTCTGCCTCCTGTTGGATGTCAGCTTGTGCTCAGCCCACATTACTTTTCTATCATTTCCCGTCAATGCCCACTGATGACACACCACCCTGATAAAGGCCACCTGAGTCTTTGTGGGAGGTCTGTCTGAATGGATGTGTCCCGGAGGAGACCCTTGGAGCAGAGACCCAGCCCCTGACTCACTCTGAGCTGTCCCCATCTGGCCGAGGCTGGCCCTGGAGCCGCCCACCACTCCAGCACCCGCTGCCTCTGTCTTCTTGGCACAGGGCTCTAGCTGCAGGCTTTGGACTCCAGGCTGCAGAATTACTCACTTGCTGATTCTTCCGTTGGCATCTGCCAGCATCCAGGAAGAGGCTTTGTATTCTCTCTTCCTCACTCAGCTTTCCCCCCTCTCCCCATCTCCTTTACTATTGCGTGCATTGCTGGAGCCAAAGTTGGATTGCTCTCCCCTTTCCTCCAAGGACCAGGATCCCGCAAGGATCATCCCTGCACTGGCAAGGCTGGGAGAGTGGGCTGACAGGCCTGGCTCTCTGCCTCTGCAGGAAGACTTAGTCACTGGCTACCACGGGCTGAAATGGATTGGAGATGTCACGGGGAGGAAATGCACTTCCTATGAGTTAGCAGAGGTTGGTCTTTTTTTTTTTTTTTTTAAAAAGAAAAGCCTTTTTATTGCACAGAGAAAGTTAGTGGCAGATTGATTTCCCTTTCTGGGAGTTCCGACTCATAGCCCCTGGATGCTGCTGTTAGCAGTCCCTTCCACTCAGCACTTAGAAGTCACAGAGGCATGTGACAAAAACGGGCTGGGGAGAAGGAAAACTAGATGCTTTACACACATCGTCTCACGTTATTCCCACAACGACCTAGGCATTGTCCTCACTTTTCAAGGGTTAAAAAATGTGGCCCTCGGAGTGCTGTCTGAATCTGTCCTTGCCTGTCTTAAGGTCACACAGTACATGGTAGAGCCGACATATGGACCCAAGCCTCTCTAATGCCAAACTCACAGTAGGGGAAGCGGCACTTCTGTCTCTATCTCTCTCTCTGTTTCCCTTTTTCTTTTCTTTTCCATTTGTCACCTGCTTCCACCCTCCAAGGAGTCAGAGATTTTCCAAAGGATTTAATAACTCCACACACTACCTTGCATACAGTAGGTACTCAATAAATACACACTGACTCTGAATTGCTGTGCCATGACTTTTAAGAGTGTTTGCATTTTCACAAAGAGTTCCTGGAAAAGATAATATCCAACACTGACAACTAAATGGTGAAAATCCAGCCCAGGGCATCGTCAGTGGGGCAATTCTTTCCTGCCTTCCTTCCCTCCTCCTGTCATGTTTTCTTCTCTCTTTCAAAACAAACAATGGCACTAATCTAAGTGCTTTATACCTATTTACTGATCTAACCCTCATTGCCACTGTATGAGGTAGGCACTTTACTATTAGCAGCATCCCGTTTTGCAAATAAGCCAATGGTGCACAGAGGGGCTTAGTTTTCTGTCCAGGAACACACAGCTTTTCATCAGTAGCGTTGGAGTTTGCAGGTGGGCAGTGAGGCTCTTTAACCACTGCCAGTGGACCATTCTGCCTGCCCAGGCTGGGTCAGCTTCCTGAAGCCGCTTACATCTGACTCATATTTTATGGTTTCCAAGATATGTCCATGTGTCTCATAGCACTGGATCCTCACCATCAACTGTGAAGTGAGGACCATTATTCCCATTCACAACAGAGGAAACCCAAGCTCCAGGAATTTAAGTGAATCACCCAAGGTCACACAACTAGTAAGATGGCTGAGCTTGGGAGCTGAAATGGACTTGTGGTCCACTTATTTCCATGAACGAGGCTCATGTGGGGAACTGGGGCTGACCAAAGCAAAGACAAAGCTTTGAGCAAGAAAAAAAATTGCTCAATGTGCCCTTTTTTTCTTTCTTGACAATTGGACAAGGGAAGTGTGTGTGTGTGTGTGTGTGTGTGTGTGTGTGTGTGTGTGTGTGTGTAATAGTCATAATGTAGTCCTCAGACCTTGAGGTTTTAATAAAATGTGAAAACATTTTTACTAGCACCCTCCCTTCCCTCCTGGTTTGTAGGCTCTGCATAATTTAAGGAAATGTAATCCATATGTTTGATTATTCATACTTCCATCATCAAAAATATTGTTGATTCTTTGAGGGCGTTTGATGTTCTGGAAGTCTTGTTGCGGGGGTGGGGGGTCAGTAGAGAAGGGAGAATAATTTTTTTAAAAAGCATCCTTCCTTTTCCTACTTTCATTTTTCTTGAAGAATGCTTTATGGCATTTCACTGGCTGATGAATGAGTGGTTACTAGAATATTCCACCTTTTTCTGTAGATGTTTAACATAGCGATGAGTCCAGGGATGCAGTTCTCAGTCTTAGGGCTCTTGCGTGGAGGGGAGGAGAGCTAATATTTATGGAATTCCTACCCTGTGCAGATACTTTACCTACAGCGTCTTATGTAGTGTTCACAGCACTCCTGGGAGGAGGTGCCATGGCTCCCTTTTATAGAAGAGGGGAGCGAGGCTTTGAGGCCAGGAAGTGGTCTGGCTGGAATGCAAATCGAGCTTTGCCTGACCCCAAAGCTGTGGTGCTCATACCTTTCAGCTTCTTCAAGGGAATGCAAGGGTATTTGCCACCCAATCAGTACATTACTCAGTTTCCTTACATTCCCACCCCTATAATCACTAACCAATCTCTGCACCCAAATCACTTCCCTCTCAGAGCCCTTGCTCACCTGTACAGGTAGTGAGAGCTAAGGTTCGGATTCAGTGTCCCCATTCACTGAGCATCTACTGTGTGTTGGTTACAGAGCTGGGTGCATGGAGGGACTGGCATGAACCACACAAGTCCCCTTTCCTCTGGAACTGAAGCAAGTCGGGGCGGCTGATGTACCCCCAGCACTGACCACCCTTCCAGGGCATGATGCCACTGAAGCCTACAAGCTACAACCTCAAAGAGGTCCTCCATCTAAAGAAACCTCTCAGTGACACCCCTTCATCTTTTAATTTGCAACGTCACACTTTTTATAGGATGACAATTTTTTTTTTATTATTTCTACTCCTCTTCCCTTCCCTCTAGAAGTGTAACAGTTCCTGGCATATAGAAGACACTTAAGAAGTATTTGTTGGAGGAAAGCATGTCTTATTCCTCATTGCATCTCTAGGCTCTAAAACAGACTAGGGATTTAGTACTAATACCATCCAGTATTTACTGAGCACTTATCACATACCAAGCACTCTTGGAAGGACTTTACTGGTATTATCTCAGCCTTACAGGAAACCTCTGAGGTAGATACAATTATTATTCCCATTTTACAAATGAGGAAACTGAGGCACAGAAAGGCCACGATGCCTCAGCTAGCAAGAAGTGGGACCGAGTTTCAAACTCACAGAGTCTCCACCCCAGAGCTGCAGCTATTGACCTTGATTTTAAGTGTTAATGAATCTATGAATGCTTTGGAGAACTATTGCTAAGCGGAGTGTGGAGTCTTGAAGCATGGTGGCAGTGATGTAGTCAGTGGAGGGAGAATAGAATCAATGCATTACATCTGACAGAATCAGACTTTTCAGAGAAGTTGACAATGAATCTTAGCCTTAGAATGGGTAGGGTGTCAACATGTGCACTCCAGAATTGAGAGTCCAGAGTCAGAACCATGGCTGAGGTTGAGGCAAGGACAGATGATACATAGAGATGTGAGGGAGGGGTGAGGAGGAGTGGGGAATAAGGCTGGAAAGGGAGGAGGGGGCCCAATAGGGGAGAGTTTTGAATGCCAGGCAAACAGATGAGGTCTTGGTACTGTGGGAAAGGCATACCGTGGCAGGTTTCCACAGATGGAAATGCCATGATCCGAGCCTCTTATCTCAGGTGTGGTTAGCCTTGTGCATGAGCTGCAGGGACTCTGGTTCAGATTGCATATCACATCTCATTAAATTGTCCAAGGAATCACTGGAGGTCCAAAGTGCTGTTCCATTTTACAGATGACACCGTGGATACTCAGAGAGTTGAATTTTCCCAAGTTTATCAGCTGTTAAATGTCAAAACTAGGGCTCTAATTCCGGTCTGCCCAGACTTTTCCACTCCCAGCTAGGTAAACATTCCCACAACTCCATGAAGAAAGGAATGAACCCCCTTCAACTTCCCAAGGGAAAGGAGGATTCCCTGGTCACTTCTCCCTTCTCAACATTCGGGCTGTTTCTAGGGGAGAGAGTTTCCCATGTGGAGGGAGGAGCAATAGGGTGGGGATAGTGGGGCAGGCAGGGGCATTAGTGGAGAGAGAGCCTTGTGGAGGAGGGGAGGATGGGAAGAAAGGCAGCAAATTGTTTCTGGATGGAATTTTCCAGACAGGGCCTCAGTCAGAGTACAAATGTGCCTTCTGAATTTTCACTCTAATTGTTACTGACCTTTAGTGAGATGAGCAAAATTACTCTCCCGCACCCCTCCACCCCCACCCCTTTTTACAAAATCATTTTCCCTGACTTCTCAAAAATGAAGTTTGGCCAGCCTGGCCCTGACTACCGACTATGGGAAAACAATGCATCTCCTTATGGCCCCAAACTGAGCCTTTGCAATTAATCCATTGATCTCAGTAGAAAACCCTATTGTATCAGGGTCTGCAGGGAGAAAGCTGCATCCTGCCCCTCTCCCACCCTGCACAGAATGCTCATTGAAGTCAGCCCCCAAATTGATGGCAGGATATGGCCCTAAGAGCCTCCAAATTAAAGGGGCCCAGAAAATAACACTGGCTGGGCAGGGAGAGTAGGGGAGGATTTGCTTTCTTTAAAAGCTGTGGGTAAGGGTCTGCCTGTGCTCAGAACTTTGGGAATTGTGACAGTTTCTGCTTGCCCCTGAACCTCAATTCTCCTTAGTGTGTTCTGAAGCTTTAGACCTTTAGCTCTCTAGATTGCCAAGTGTTTGGCTTCTTGTCGCGGCTAATAACATTGACAATAATGATACTGCCTGCGATCTATTGGGCACTGAACACTAGGTAGCACCAGTCTCTCTGCCTCATTTACTTCTCACACAACCTTTAATGAGGGTGATGGAGGTTGTGAGGACTCTCTTGTTGAGTTGGTCCCATGTTCCAGGTGCTTTATACATTCTTTTTTTCATTTAATCCTTCAAGCGGTGGAAGTGAGCAGAGCTGGCTAGTTGGACCCAGTCCACCTATCTTCAAAAGGCATTATGTATTAAGCATCACTAGAAGCATAAGACATATATTTCCCAGAGCTCCTCTGCGGTGGAACATATTGCTGGAAGGAAGAGTTACATGAGCAACCTGGGCTGATGCGTGAGTTCTGAGGGTTCTAACCTGTCTTCCATGAGAGAGGGGGATGATTGCAGGACTTCTGCTGAATGGAGAATTGGTGGGATGCTGCCATCCTGGGCTCCATGCATGCCTGTGAGGTTGCACACTGCTTCCATATACCGTGTATATTACGTATAGGGTATCTGTATGTCACACATGAGCCCTGTTACATACACTGTAATGGTGACAATTCTACATGGCAGACCTGCCATGGTCCTTCTTTTCAGCTCTTCTCTCATCCAATAAGCCCTCTCACTTTTAAATGAATAAACAAGTAGTCAAAGCATTTTATTTTTTATTTTTTTTAATTTAATTTTATTTTTATTGTTTTAAGTATTACAAATAGTAGTACATATGTCTCCTTTTTTTCCCCCCTTTGATCTCCCCCTGACCTCACCTACCCTCCAGGACATGCCTTCACCTGCCCACCCTCCCCCCCCGCCCCAGTGTCTTATATCCATTGGTTGTGCTTATATGCATGCATACAAGTCCTTCGGTTGGTCTCTTACAGCCCCCCTCGCCCAGCCTCCCCTGTCTTCCCAATGTAGTTTGACAGTCTGTTCAATGCTTCTTTGCCTCTGTATCTTTTCCCCACCATTTCTTTCCTTTAAAAAGTTTTGCCTTTGCAGACTGGAAATAAACATATAATAACAAAACAAGACAAAACAAAAAAATGTTTGAGTCCCAATTTCAATGTCCAACAGTTCCTTATGTGTACATGTCAGCAGTGATATCTGGATGGTGGGCACATGCTAGCAATGCAGGTCCGACCCTCTCTGGTTTGGTCCTAGGTAACCTGCAGCGGTGCACAGCTGCTGACTGCTCCCATGGCCAGGCGTTGTCAGCATCTTCCATCTCTGGACTGTTTTTTTCCTCTTGTCTTCGTGGTTGGAGCACTCCTGTCAATTCCTCTCTGTTGCAGGAATCCATCTGGTCTTGGGGTTGTTTTCTGAAAATATACAAATATATTCTCGACCACAAGTTAAAGGAATCTTTTCTATATAATTGATTTGGGATCCTTTTTATTTTTGTTCAAACGATTTTCCTTTGTCTTATTTAGACACCATGTGTGTTTTTAATGGCCGTCTTGCTGTTAGCATTGCAAATGAACCTTAATTTGGTAAAGTAAAAATTTTCTAGATGTAATTTACTTATAGGATATTTTTCCTTACATGATATTGCCCTACTATCCCCCCCCCCTTTTTTTTAATGGAGGTTTTTATAAATTTTATAATGCAGTCTTGATAACTTTAAATTAAAAAAAAATTTTTCCCCCCCACACATATGACTGCTTTAGGTTCATTGCATATTCAGGAATTTTACCATGAGATGAACTACCAATAGAAATTTTAGTTATTACTTTAAGAATAGCTTTTTGTCCAGTACTTGAATATTCACTTATTTCAATTAGCCTATTTAAATTAATCTGAAAACTCGATTACTATTTTACTGTCAAATTTAATACTCTACCAACAATCTTAGTTTACCCTGTAAATATTAGTGGGAAGGATTATTTGCATTCTTGAGTGGGCCCTGAGCATTCCAAATGCTCGGCTGAATTTAGATATAGGGCAACTGCTGTCGGCCAAGTCTCTTGTCTGTTACCTGGGTCCCGATCTGAGCTGGGCCAAGTCTCTGTCTGTCACCTGTATCTCGATGTGAGCTGGGCCGGGTCTCTTTCTGTTGCCTGGGTCCCGATCTGAGCTGGGTGTGGGAAGCACAAAGCAGCCATGGGGGATAGGAGACCTCCTTTAGAAGGGGGTGAGGGTTCAAGCCCCTGCAATGTTGGGGGGGTGAGGGTCTGTGCCCCACTTCTGTTGCCCCCCCAAGTCAAAGCATTTTAAACCCCCAGGGTGTGCCTACATTGTCAGTCTAGCCCTGTAGGTGGGTATTATTTTCATTTTACAGATAAAGACATGGGCATTACAAGGGGGAAATGACATGTTATAGGACCCAAAACTAAGTAGTTTATTCAGAACCAACAAGAATGTAAGCTCTAGGAAAACTGGATTCTTTCTCTCTTACTCAAAATATACCTCTAATATCTGTAGAAGTACATATCACCTGTATCTAGTACAATGCCTGGCATGTAGACAGTGCTCAATAGATATTTGTTGCATAAAAGAAAAAAAATGTGACTTTTTCTCACTTTCCTAAAAGATTCCTCTCTGCCCTCCTGACTACTACACTGCTATTTGTCTAGTCCTTGTGTTTTTAGATAATCCTTCTACAAAGACCTGTTGATGAATGCCACAAAAAGTTCAGGAGGAAAGGATGTTTCCTCAGATATTAATAAAGGTATGCTTCCTCTCATCAGAAAACAAGAGCTTTAGAATTCCTCATATTTCCCATTTGACTTGGCTTCCAAAAATGTCAGAATTAAATCTGGTGCTCAATTTCATATTATAGTTGGGTTAGATTCAGAGTAAAGTGTTGTGTGTTTTTTTCACATACTATTTGGTTTCAGTTCTTTCCCTCTCTATATGTGGCTCATTTTCACAGGTGTCTTTCAGGTATATAGAAAAGACACCCCATCTAATAAAAGAGTAATATGCAAATTGACTGTACCTCTGCTACACCTACCAGCCACACCCACCGGCCACACCCATCAGCCAATCAGGAGGGAATATGCAAATAAACACAACCAAGATGGCTGCAGCCACAGAGAGCAGGAGGGAGGCTTGAGTTTCCTGGGCAGTGGAGGAAGCCAAGCTTTCTGCCTGCCCTTGCCAGCCCAGGCCTCCACTCAATGCTACAAAGTTTCAATTATAGAAGATAAATATATCCCAACAGAAATGGTGGCAGCCACTGAGCTGGAGAGAGCAGGAGGCTAGGGTTGCCCGCGGCGATGGAGGAAGCCAAGCTTCTGCAGCCCTGGCCTGCTTTGGCCTCTGCTTAAGGCTACAAAGTTTCAATTATAGAAGATAAATAAATCCCAACAGAAATGGCTGCCGCCATGGAGCGAGCAGAAGGCTTGGCTCCACTCCAGGCTACAAAGTTTCAATTGTAGAGATAAATAAATCCCAGATCCCAGGGCCTCTGCTTGGGTTGCCGGGTGGTGTGGCCGGCCTGCAAACCACCACAGGCCCCTTGCCCAGGCCGCTCCACACCCCAAGGGAACCCCCATCCTGATCCAGGATACCCTTCAAGACAAAGCAGCTGGCCCCCACCCGTGCACCAGGCCTCTATCCTATCTAATAAAAGAGTAATATGCAGATTGACCATCACTTCAACACACAAGATGGCTGCCCCCATGTGGTCAAAGATCCTGCCCCCATATGGACACAAGATGGCCATCACAAGATGGCCAGCAGGGGAGGGCAGTTGGGAGGAACCAGGCCTGCAAGGGAGGGCAGTTGGGGGTGATCAAGCCTGCTGGGGAGGGCAGTTAGGGGTGACCCAGCTGGCAGAGGGGGGAAGTTGGGGATGACCAGGTCTGCAGGGAAGGGCAGTTGGGGGGGACTCAGGCCTGCAGGGGAGGGCAGTTAGGGGTGACCAGGCCTGCAGGGGAAGGCAGTTAGGGGCAAACAGGCTGGCAGGGGAGCAGTTAGGCATCAATCAGGCTGGCAGGGAGTGGGTAGGGGGTGATCAGGCTGGCAGGCAGAAGCGGTAAGGGGCAGTCAGGAAGGCAAGTAGGCAAGCAATTGGGAGCCAGCAGTCCTGGATTGTGAGAGGGATGTCCAACTGCCCGTTTAGGCCCGATCCCACTGGGATATCCCTCAAGGGGTCCCAGATTGGAGAGGGTGCAGGCTGGGCTGAGGGACATTCGCCTCCCCCATCCCCCCACCCCCCGTGCATGAATTTCGTGCACTGGGCCTCTAGTAGTTCTATAATAATTGTTTTCATGATGTCACTAGAGCCTTGTGTTGTCTGGAGCCACCTCCTATGTTCCAAGACCTCTACTGGGAAGCTATACCTAGTCCCACACCTTTGCTGTAAACTTCACACTTGATCTGTATCAGTCAGTAGTTCTCAACCAGGATGGGGGTGGGTCAGTAATTTTACCCCTCAGGGGACATTGGCAATGTCTAGAGGTGTTTTTAGTTGTCACTGGCATCTAGAGGGTAGAGGCCAGAGATGCTGCTTCATGTCCTACAATGCATAGGACTACTGCCCCCACAGCAAAGAATCAAGCACCTCCAAATGTCAATAGGATCGAGCGCTGAGAAACCTTGATCTATACCTGTCAGCTCTCTATCTGTGCTTCTCAACTGTCATGACACATGTCATGGAAATAATCTGGACTTCACCCCTTTTTTTTCTTCCCTTTACTAAGGCTCCTCAAGGGAAGCCTTTGGCCAGCTTACCATATATTCTCTCCTGAGCAGGCTAGTCATTGTCCCCTCTTTTCCCCACTTCCACCTTGCTCACATAATAAAGGAACACAGACAAACAAGGACCCCCATCTTACTCATCTTTGGATCTTTGATTTCAACACAAGTCCTAGAATGGAGACTTTTTAACTTAAGTTACAGGGTCATCTTGCCTTTTTAGTAGTGGGAGGAGAGATATAATTTCAGAATGAAATGGTTTTCTTCTTCTGATTGCCTTTAATTACACAGTCCCATAGTAGAACTTGATAAAAACATAGCTCCCCAGAGGTCTGTGCTGATAACCTTTGGACAGAACCTGGGTATTTTTGCTGTGAAGGCATTCCCCACTTCTGCCCCTGCCATCCTGTGTTCTCTTAGTTGACTGAGTAGCATCAGCCCTTTGGGTCAAGGGCCAATTTTATTGCCAACAACTCTACTCTGTCCTGGCATCCTAATAATCTATTATAACTTTTCTTCCTCATATCAAGCTGCCTTGTTTAAATTTCTGCATACCTGCCTCAGTGTCCCTGCTTGACACCTCAGGTTCTTCCTGGGGTGGTGCTCAGGTTTGCACTCAAGCCTTATGGGTTGAAAGCAGGCTGCCAAGTCTACTTTTCTCTGGTGGGGGCAGAGGGAGGGAATGTTCTGGGTCTTGCTTTTCCTTCTCATCCAAGGGTCCTTCCTGCCGTGACCATGATGGTTTCTGCAGCCCCATGTAGTGACCTCCACCCCAACAGTGAACATTGCTTCTGGCTGTGTCCCAGTGAGGGATAGCACCCCCTTGGCACTACTGTTGGGGGAGGTGAACTCAGGCTTACTCCACCAATTAGACACCCATTCATTCCACAGAATTTAACGCTTGGGGCAAAAGTACTGGGTGCTAACCACTGTGCCATTGGGCTCATAAGATTAGTAAGATCCCATCACTAGCTCACGAGAGACCAAATGACAACATACTGTGCTCTGAACACAGGGTGTTAGTATTATACTCCTGAGGACAGCCAACTCAGACAGAGGGAAGGTGGTCAGGGTGGCCTTCCTGGAGGAGGGGATACCTGAGCCAGTTTTTAGGGGGCTTCGACTGGCTTACCCAGCTGCTCCAGCCAGACTGGTCTCCCAGCAACTGCCTCCCACGGTTGTCTTCCTCATTCCTCTCAGCCCCCAGCTCCCCAGATATCTGTGTTGCACTGCTTGTGGCAATTCTCTTTTCTTAAGAGAAAGAGAAAAATTGAAAATGAAAAAGAGAATGGTGCACCCATTGAATTGGGGAAACTTTTGTCATCTGTAGAGTTATCACTCAGCTTATACTAGTAAGTAAGCTGGGGATCCCCAAGGTTTGATTTCGAATTATCAGCTGCTTCAGGTACTCACACTGAAGGCTTCTGTTTCTTGCTGGGGTGGAGGTGGGGTCGCCACACCTATTACCCAGCTCCAGTACTACCAGAGAGAGGCCAGGCCAAACCCTGGGGGCGGGGGGGGGGGGGGGGGGGGGGGGGGAGAGGAGTATTATTGAATGCTCACAATAGCTCTGAGTAGTGGCTCTCATCAGCCCCATTGCATTGCCAAAGCAACTGAGAATCAAATGGGCCGAGTTGCTTGCTAATAGAGGCAGGAGCCAGGATGCAAAAGCAGGCATTTCAGTCCAAATCCACGTTCCTCACACGCCATTCTCTTAGCACAGCGGAGGCTCCTGGACCAGCGAAGGGCCTCTCCTGTTTTCCTCAGGCTTGCTCTCACGGAGCCGCTTCCAGATGAAACAGAACCAGAACAGAGCTTCTCTGTTTTGTTATGTTGCACCTCCTTCTCTCCAGATTTCAGAGCACGGGTCCATTTACCAAGAGACTCAGCTTCTCCACAGGGGCATTCGATAAAGGCTAGAGACCAAAATGCTGTTTTGGAAAAGATGAAACAACCCTCTATATTCAATTCCGGAGACCTGGTTAGAAAAATATTTTTAAAAAACGGAAGGAAGAGTAACTGCACTCACAAAATGTGAGCTCCTCCTCATGGCGGGGGGGGGGGGGGGGGGGGTGGAGGGGGGTGGGCGCGCGCGGAGAAGGGGGGAAACCTTTGGCCTCAGATTCTGTTCCCAGGAGTGGACATGTCCAGCCCCCAAACTGCCGTTGCAAGATGAAAGGGAATCTTTCAACATTTCCTCCTATTGTCTGAGCTTTCTCCCTGCTTTGTTACCATAACATTCTTTTTTGGAATTCCATTAATGTGGGGGTTTCCCCTCCCCCAGAAACAATTAGAAGAGAACAGTTGGCAAAGCCAGCCAGGAAAGACCTGTGGCTCACTCTGAAGTGAGTAACTATCACGTGTCTTGGAACGGTTGGCTGCTGCCAGGGGAAGAAGTTTGAGCCTAAAGAGGAAAACACGAGTATCCAGTGAAGTGGAAGATGGGCTGTCTGGCTGCAGTGGTGGAGACTACGGCGAGGCACTGGGAGGGGTCAGTAGGACCTGGGGTCAGAAGACCTGGGCTCACATCCCAGTTTCACCCTTAACTAGTTGCATGAACTTGAGCAGAGTATTTAACCTTTCTAAACCTCTATCAGTGGCAGTAGGAATTCTGCCTCGGTTATGTGGATTCTGGGGAAGATGAAACGAGAGGGGATAGCAAAGGAACTGGCACATTGTAGCTACCACATACTTCTTCCTTCCTTCTTCTCGTCACAATCCCTTCCACCTTGCAGTCTTCAACATGAAGATTTTGAGTTGGCCGAGTAAAAGGCACCAACAGCTGAAACAGGAAACTTCAAGCACTTCACCTTCACTTAACTAGTGAGGAATTGTTTGTATGTTTGAAGCAAGTAGTTTGTAAGAGAAGAGTACTTGATTGAGGCTGTCTGTCCATGTGGATTTTCAACATTGCTCTGATCACTAGTCATATATACATATTATGTGTAAAATAAACCTACCATTTATAAAGTACCTGTGCACCAGTTATATCCTGGGCACTTTGTGAATTTTATCTTGCTTAATCTTTATAATCACATTATGTTGTAGGGATTGTTATTCTTATGTCCACCTAGGAATGAAGAGCTACTCAGTAGTGAATTAATATTTTTACGACAAAATTGAGAAGGAAGTATAGAAATCATATACCCCTGCCCCCACACATGTATAACTTGTCTCATTATCAACATTACTCGCCAGATGGTACTTTTATTTATTTATTTTTTTTACAAAGGATGGATCTATATCAACACTTTTTTAAAAATATAAATACATTATTATCACCCAACGTTAATAGTTTACCTCAGTGTTCACTCTTAGTATTGTATATTTGTTGGGTTTGAACCAATATATAATGACACATATCCATTATATTATATACAGATATTACATGTCACTGCTTTAAAAGTCCTCTGTGCTCTGCCTATTCATCTCTTTTCCCCAACCCTTACCTGTCCCTGGCAACTACTGATTTTTTTCTTATTGTCTACATGGTTGTGCATTTCCCAGAATATCCTATAGTTGAAATCACACAGTATGTAACCTTTTTGGATTGGCTTCTTTCACTTAGTAATATGCATTTAAGGTTCTTCCATGTCTTTACATGGCTTGACAACTCATTTCATTTCAGCACTGAATAATAATCCACTGTGTGCGTGCATCACAGTTTTTTTTTTTTTTTGTGTGTGTGTGTGTGTGTGTTTTGTTTGTTTAATTCACCAACTGAAGGACTTTTTGGTTGCTTCCAAGTTCTGGCAATTATGAATAAAGCTGCTATAAACAACCATGTGCAGGCTTTTGTGTGGACATAAGTTTTCACTTCCTTTGGGTAAATACCAAGGAATGTGATGGCTGGGGCATAAGGTAAGATTATGTTTGGTTTTATAAGAAACTGACAAACTGTCTTCTGAAGTAGCTGTCCCATTTTGCAATTCCTGCCAACAATGAATGATCAGGGTTCCTGTTCTACATCCTACCAGCATTTGGTGGTGTCAATGTTTTGGATTTTGGCCATGTTAGTAAATGTGTAATGGTACCTCATTGTTTTAATTTGCAATTCCCTGATGACATATGATGTGGAGTATCTCTTCATATAACTATTAGCCATTTGTATGTCTGCTTTGTGAAGTCTCTATTAAGGTCTTGGCCCATTTTTAAATTGGGCTGTTTGTTTTTACATTGTTGAGTTTTTGTATATTTTGGATAACAGTCCTTTATCAGGTGTGTCTTTTGCAAATTTTTCCTCTCAGTCTCTGGCTTTTCTCATTCTCTTGATATTGTCTATTGCAGAGCAGAACTTTTTACTTTTAATGAAGTCCAGCTTATCAATTATTTCTTTCATGGATTGTGTCTTTGATATAGTATCTAAAAAGGCATCACCATTCTCAAGGTCATGTAGTTTTTCTTCTATGTTATCTTACAGGAGTTTTATAGTTTTGCAGTTTGCATTTAAATCTATGATTCACTTGGAGTTAATTTTTGCTGTGTGTAAGGTTTGTGCCAAGATTAATCTTTTTTTTTTTTTTGCATGTGGATTGTCCAGCACCATTTGTTGAAAAGATTGCCAATTCTTCATTGTATTGCCTTTGCTCCTTTGTTAAAGATCAGTTGACTATATTTATGGGCGTTTATTTCTGGGCTCTCTATTCTGTTCCATTCATCTATTTGCTAATTTTTTTTGCAAATCACACTGCCTTGATTACTGTGGCTTTATAGTATGTCTTGAAATTGGGTATTTTTAGTCTTTCAACTTTGTTCTTCTTTTACAAAATTATGTTGACTGTTCTGGGTATTTTGCCTCTCCATATAATCTTTAGAGTCAGTTTGTTGATATTCATTAAATATGTTGCTGGGATTTTGATTGAGGTTGTACTGAATCTATAGATCGAGTTGGGAAGAACTGATATCTTGACATATTGAGTCTTCCTATCCATAAACATAAAATACCTCTCCATTTATTTAGTTCTTCTTTGATTTCATTCATCAAAGTTTTGTAATTTTTCTCATATAGATCTTATACATATTTTGTTAGATTTATAACAAAATATTTCATTTTGGGGAATGCTTTTGTAAATGACATTGTGTTTTTAATTTTAAATTCCATTATGTACATAATTGTGTATCCTGCAACCTTACCCTTAAGAACTGATATTCTTCTTGGGATTAGAACTCTTTTACTTGGGCTTTTCTCCTCTAAACTATGGGTGTCCTAAGGATAGTGAATCTGTTTAATTATCTTTGTACTCAATGCTTAGCAAACATGTGGCACAGAAGTCTTTCAGAAAATGTGAGGCTATAGAAGAACCAAAGATAGAGAGGGTGAGGAAGGAAGGAAAGAACTAAATAATTTATTCCACAACTCAGTGCTTAAAATGTCCCAGACCCAGATATATAATGAATAGCACAGTCATGACTAGTACAGGCTACACACATGTAGAGGTGTGTGTGTGTGTGTGTGTGTGTGTGTGTGTGTGTGTACACATGTATACATGAAGAATGATGAATTGATGGTGAATGTTTGCAGAGCCCTGAGGACCAATCACAGAGGATGCCTCTTCACTTTAGGTTTCTGCACTGAAGCTTTCAGAATCCAGAAGAAAGAAGAGACGGAACCTATTTAGATGCCCAACTGAGCTGTTGAGTGGTGATGGTTTGAGAGGACTCCTCAAACTATTCTGAGAGCAGGTGATTTTTGCAAATGAGGGCTTGTGGGCATATGGTATATGGATGATATAATTTCTTTAATTAAAAGTGTTATCTTAACCAGAGAGTTTTGTAAAACCCCGAAACAAAGACATCTGTTGCTGTTTTTGTTCTTTTCCCTAGCAAACAATCTGGTAGTGAAAAATAGGAATGACTAAATGGAACACCAGGGAAGATTATGGACTTGAAAAACAAATCCCTAGATCTTAAAGAGGGGGGCAATCAACCAAGATACAAGGCAGGCAGCTTCTGAACAGAGTCTTCTGTGAGAACTTGGGTCATTGTAATTATTAAGACAGAATCAGTGGGATGAGCTTATGGCAAATTTAATACCTTTTTCTGTTGTCCATGGACCTTAACTACTAGCTCTGTACTGCAGGCACCTTGGCTAAATCTCCAGGACAGAGGCTTTGATCCAGTAGGTCTCCTGAACATCTTCTGAGGTCCCACAGGCACCTCAAACTCAGTTGATCAAAACTGACCTCATTAGTTCCCAGGAACCTGTTTCTTCTCCTCTATTTTGGGGAGTGTCCCACCATCCACTCAGTCCCCCAGGACCTTCCCCCTCCTGGAGACCCTGTACAAGCTGAAATCAAGATCTGTGGCTTGCCCCCTGGAAAGATTGCTGCCTCTTCTTCACCCCTACTACCTCTGCATCCCTCTCTCAGATTTCTGTAATGGCCTTGTCCCTCTCCAGGCCTTTATTTAATCTTGACCCCTATATCAGTGAAGGCTGGCAAGAAGCAGAATTCATCTCACATGGCTCGAATGAAGAGCCATTAATGAAGGGACTCTGTAGGGTTTTAGGGGCACGGTTAATGGAATGAACAAGAGATGTTGAGGCACCAGAAACTAGCAATGGCTAGAAGCTCTTATTACATCTAGGACTGAAGGGACAGGGGAAAAAAATAAACATATTGAAACCCAGTGACAACTAGAACTATGGAAGAAAGGCCGCCCCATCTGGAAATATCAGAGAGGAATGTAGAAGTTGGGGAGGGGGGCATAGGCAGGGATGAGAGGGAATAAATCACCAATGCTCTCTCCACTCACCTTCCTTCTCCTTACTGGTGTTTCCCATTGTTTGAAACCAGAACTCAGGTTCAAGAGAGTCCAGAAGATGCAGTCAGCAGAGTTAGGTCTCATGGGGCACAAAGGGGCTGAGAATGGATTTGGGAACATGGAAGAGGAGGACAAAGAATAACCAGTCTCTCCTCTCTTATATATTCTATACTCTGTTACCTAAGTGCTATTTCTAAAACCCTGGAAGTGTCTTTCTTTGGACTGAACCACTCTGGAAACTCCCCATTGCATTCAGGATAAAAATCAAACCTCTGTAAGCTATCGTTGAATCTTCCCATTGACCCTTCTGACCTGTCTATTCCTATCTCTTGCCACTCCTGGTCCTTACTCCACATCTCGATTGCATTATTTCCAGGCCATAAATACACCATACTGTTCAAAATATCCACGCCTTAGTAAATGTCCCCCCGCCCACCCCCAGAACACCTTCTCCCCACCCAAATTTCCCCAGCATCACCTGCCTGATGAAGTGCAAGTTCTAAACCTACAGATGTCACCACCTCTGGATAACCTTCTCTTACCATTACTCTCCACTACCTGAGTTATTCACTCCTACATATTTTTATTTTTGCATTACTGACATACTTTTTGAGTTATTCTTGAGCATTCTGTATCTCTCAGCCAGACTGGCAGCTCCTTGAAGGTGAAGACTCTTATGCTTCTTGGCATCACAGCTGACTGTCATTGTGTCTGGAACATTAAACTTGCTCAGTAACATTTAAGGAAGAAAGGAAAGAAGAAAGCAAGAGAGAAAGGGAGGAAGGACAGATGGAAAGAAGGAAGGCAGGCAGGAAGGCAAGGCAGGAAGGCAGGGAGGGAGGAAGGGAGGGAGGGAGGGAGGGAGGGAGGGAGGGAGGGAGGGAGGGAGGGAGGAAGGAAGGAAGGAAGGAAGGAAGGAAGGAAGGAAGGAAGGAAGGAAGGAAGGAAGTCATCCCAGCTATCATTCAAAGCATTTTTTTTATTGTTTTAAGTATTACAAATAGTAGTACATATGTCTCCTTTTTTTCCCCCCTTGATCTCCCCCCGACCTCCCCTACCCCCAGGACATGCCTTCACCTGCCCACCCTGCCCCCCCGCCCCAGTGTCTTATATCCGTTGGTTGTGCTTATATGCAAGCGTACAAGTCCTCCGGTTGGTCTCTTACAGCCCTCCTCGCCCAACCTCCCCTGTCTTCCCAATGTAGTTTGACAGTCTGTTCAATGCTTCTTTGCCTCTGTATCTTTTCCCCACCATTTCTTTCCTTTAAAAAGTTTTGCCTTTGCAGACTGGAAATAAACATATAATAACAAAACAAGACAAAACAAAAAAATGTTTGAGTCCCAATTTCAATGTCCAACAGTTCCTTATGTGTACATGTCAGCAGTGATATCTGGATGGTGGGCACATGGTGGCAATGCAGGTCCGACCCTCTCTGGTTTGGTCCTAGGCAACCTGCAGCGGTGCACAGCTGCTGACTGCTCCCATGGCCAGGCGTTGTCAGCATCTTCCATCTCTGGACTGTTTTTTCCTCTTGTCTTCGTGGTTGGAGCACTCCTGTCAATTCCTCTCTGTTGCAGGAATCCATCTGGTCTTGGGGTTGTTTTCTGAAAATATACAAATATATTCTCGACCACAAGTTAATAAAGGAATCTTTTCTATATAATTGATTTGGGATCCTTTTTATTTTTGTTCAAACGATTTTCCTTTGTCTTATTTAGACACCATGTGTGTTTTTAATGGCCGTCTTGCTGTTAGCATTGCAAATGAACCTTAATTTGGTAAAGTAAAAATTTTCTAGATGTAATTTACTTATAGGATATTTTTCCTTACATGATATTGCCCTACTATCCCTCCCCCCCCCTTTTTTTTTATTGATGGAGGTTTTTGTAAATTTTATAATGCAGTCTTGATAACTTTAAATTTAAAAATTTTTTTCCCCCACACATATGACTGCTTTAGGTTCATTGCATATTCAGGAATTTTACCATGAGATGAGCTACCAATAGAAATTTTAGTTATTACTTTAAGAACAGCTTTTTGTCCAGTACTTGAATATTCACTTATTTCAATTAGGCTATTTAAATTAATCTGAAAACTCGATTACTATTTTACTGTCAAATTTAATACTCTACCAACAATCTTAGTTTACCCTGTAAATATTAGTGGGAAGGATTATTTGCATTCTTGAGTGGGCCCTGAGCATTCCAAATGCTCGGCTGAATTTAGATATAGGGCAACTGCTGTCGGCCAAGTCTCTTGTCTGTTACCTGGGTCCCGATCTGAGCTGGGCCAAGTCTCTGTCTGTCACCTGTATCTCGATGTGAGCTGGGCCAGGTCTCTTTCTGTTGCCTGGGTCCCGATCTGAGCTGGGTGTGGCGAAGCAGCCATGGGGGCAGGAGACCTCCTTTAGAAGGGGGTGAGGGTTCAAGCCCCTGCAATGTTGGGGGGGTGAGGGTCTATGCCCCACTTCTGTTGCCCCCCCCAAGTTCTCTCCTGATGGCCCCTCTGCGACTGTGCCTGTCTTAGGTTGTTCCTTCCTTGAGGAATCTTACCCGTCTCTGGCTAACCAGCCATCCTCCGGGGCCAAGCAGGGTGCTGTGAAGTTCAGTTCTGTCTCCTTGGTAGCCTATGACCTCGTGGCCTCCACACCCAGCACCTGCCTTGGGAACCCCTGGCCTGCTGGCAGGGTCCCGGTGCTGATCACATATCTCGGGGAACTCGGGTTTCTTCTCCAGTGAGGGCCCAGCTCACACAATTGGATGTGAGACAGATCCATGGTACCAGCCCCCACGAGGCTTCAAGCTCAGCATGAACAGAAAGCTCAGGTAACAGCTGAGGGCAATTGGATTGTGAGAAGAGGGTCCCTCTTGGCACAAAGGGCAAGAGGGGCCAATATAGGATGCTCAAGTGCCTTCCCAGTGCCTTAATTCCTTCTGCAAGGGATTAAATCCTTTCATGTCCCTTTTTTTTTTTTTTTTAAATTGCTGCCAACCATTCAAAGAATTAGTTTGTAAGTATGTTTGGGATAATTGTAAAATATGCTGTTGTAAAATATCTAAAATTATAATGGCATTGTAGAATAATATCATGTGAGGATATTCTTTGCCCTAGGCCCTGGCAATTCCATTTCAAACTGGCTGTCAATTTCTTTTTGTAGCTTTATATAAACTTTGTCAGGGAGGCAAAAACACAAATTACTTACTTTAGTTCAAGAGGCCAAATATGTTGACTTTCAATTACAATCCTTATGACTTTTGAAGGAAACTTCTCTTTGTTTCCTTCCAAAATAATTTTCAGTCTACAGAGAGTTTCATTTATAAATATTTGTCACATGAAACAATTTCTCTTAATGCCCCGCCCCCTTGTTGTCTGTGTCCATTGATTAGGTTCATATGCATGCATACAAGTCCCTTGGTTGATCTCTCCTCCTTACCCCCACCCTCCCCTACCTTACCTGAGGTATGATGTTCTGATCAACATTTCTCAGCCTCTGGATCTGTTCTTGTTCATCCGTCTATGTCATTCATTATATTCCACAAATGAGCGAGATCATGTGATATTTATCTTTCTCTGCCTGGCTTATTTCACTCAACATAATATTCTCCATCTCCATCCATATTGTTGCAAATGGTAGGAACTCCTTCTTTTTTACCGCAGCGTAGTATTCCATTGTATAGATATACCAAAGTTTTTTTAATCCATTCATCTGCTGATGGGCATTTAGGTTGTTTCCAAATCTTGGCTATGGTGAATTGTGCTGCTATGAACATAGGGGTGCATATTTCCGTTCTGATGCGTGTTTCTAGATTCTTGGGATATATTCCTAGAAGTGGGATCACTGGGTCAAATGGGAGTTCCATTTTTATTTTTTTGAGGAAGCTCCATACTGTTCTCCACAGTGGCTGCACCAGTCTGCATTCCCACCAGCAGTGCAAAAGAGTTCCTTTTTCTCCGCATCCTCACCAACACTTGTTGTTTGTTGATTTGTTGATAAAAGCCATTCTGACAGGTGTGAGATGGTACCTCATTGTTGTTTTGATTTGCATCTCTCTGATGATTAGTGACTGTGAGCAGGTTTTCATATGTCTCTTGGCCTGCCTTCTGTCTTCTTTCGAAAAGTGTCTACTTAGATCAGTTGCCCATTTTTTGATTGGGTTGTTTATCTTCTTTTTGTTAAGTTGTATGAGTTCTCTGTATATGTTGGAGATTAAACCCTTATCATTGATATCATTGGCAAATATGTTCTCCCATGCGGTGGGCTTTCTTGTTGTTTTATTGATGGTTTTCTTTGCTGTGCAAAAGCTTTTTATTTTGATGTAGTCCCATTTGTTTATTTTCTCTTTAGCTTCCATTGCCCTAGGAGTAGTATCAGTGAAGAAGTTCTTTCGGCATATGTCCGAGATTTTGCTGCCTGTGGATTCCTCTAGTATTTTCATGGATTCCCGTCTTATGTTTAAGTCCTTTATCCATTTTGAATTTATTTTTGTGTATGGTGTAAGTTGGTGATCTAGCTTCATTCTTTTGCATGTATCTGTCCAATTTTCCCAACACCATTTGTTGAAGAGACAGTCTTGACTCCATTGAATGTCCATGCCTCCTTTGTCAAATATTAATTGAGCATATTGATTTGGGTCAATTTCTGGGTTCTCTATTCTATTCCATTGATCTATATGTCTGTTCTTATGCCAGTACCAGGCTGTTTTGAGAACAGTAGCTTTGTAATACAACTTGATATCTGGTATTGAGATCCCACCTACTTTGTTCTTCTTTCTCAGGATTGCTGTAGCTATTCGGGTTCTTTTTTAATTCCAGATAAATTTTTGGAAATTTCGTTCTAGGTCTGTGAAATATGTTGTTGGTATTTTAATGGGAAGTGCATTGAATTTATAGATTGCTTTGGGTAGTATGGACATTTTGATGATGTTGATTCTACCAATCCATGAACATGGTATGTTCTTCCATCTGTTTATGTCTTCCTCTATCTCTTTTTTCAGTGTCGTGTAGTTTTCTACATATAGGTCTTTTACCTCTTTAGTTAAGTTTATTCCTAAGTATCTTAATTTTTTTGGTTCGATGGTAAATGGGATTGCTTTTTTAGTCTCTCTTTCTGTAAGTTCATTATTGGTGTATAGAAATGTCATAGATTTCTTGGCATTAATTTTGTATCCTGCTACATTACCAAATTCAGTTATTAAGTCTAATAATTTTTTTATGGAGTCTTTAGGGTTTTCTATGTACAGTATCATGTCATCTGCGAATAAGGACAGTTTTACTTCTTCTTTTCCAATTTGGATGCCTTTTATTTCTTCTTCTTGTCTGATCGCAATGGCTAGTACTTCCAGCACTATATTAAACAGGAGTGGTGAGAGTGGGCATCCCTGTCTTGTTCCTGTTCTTAGGGGAAATGGTTTTAGTTTTTGCCCATTGAGTATGATGTTGGCTGTGGGTTTGTCGTATATGGCTTTTATTATGTTCAGGTATGATCCTTCTATTCCCACCTTGCTGAGAGTTTTTATCAAGAAAGGGTGTTGGATTTTATCAAATGCTTTTTCTGCATCAATTGATATGACTATTTTTATCTCTCAATTTGTTTATGTGATGTATCACGTTTATTGATTTGCGAATATTGTACCATCCTTGCATCCCTGGGATAAATCCTACTTGGTCATGGTGTATAATCTTTCTGATGTACTGCTGGATTCGATTTGCTAGAATTTTGTTGAGAATTTTGGCATCTATGTTCATGAGGGATATTGGCCTGTAATTCTCTTTCACTGTGTTGTCTTTGTCTGGTTTTGGTATTAGGGTGATGCTGGCCTCATAGAAGGAGCTTGGAAGTGTTCCTTCTTCTTGAATTTTCTGGAATAGTCTGAAGAGGATAGGTTTTAGTTCTTCCTTGAATGTTTGGTAAAACTCCCCTGTGAAGCCATCAGGCCTTGGGCTTTTGTTTGCTGGAAGCTTTTTGATGACTGCTTCAATTTCTTCCATAGTTATCAGCCTATTGAGATTCTTAGAATCTTCCTGAGTGAGTTTTAGAAGGTTGTATTTTTCTAGGAATGTGTCCATTTCCTCCAGATTGTGTAGTTTGTTAGAATAGAGTTGTTCATAGTATTTTTTAACAATCCTTTGTATTTCTGTGGGGTCTGTTGTTATTTCACCTCTTTCATTTCTGATTTTGTTTATTTGGGTCCTCTCTCTTTGCTTCTTGGTGAGCCTGGCTAGAGGTTCATCAATCTTGTTTATCCTTTCAAAGGACCAGCTCTTGGTTTTGTTGATCCTGTGTATTGTTTTTTTGGTCTCTATGTCATTCATTTCTGCTCTGATCTTTATTATGTCCTTCCTTCTGCTCACTGTGGGCTTTTCTTGTTGCTCTCTTTCTAATTCTTTGAGTTGTTGAGTTAGAAGATTTATTACCATTTTTTCTTGTTTTTTGAGGTAGGCCTGTAGAGCTATAAACTTCCCTCTCAAGACTGCTTTCATTGTGTCCCATAGCATTTGCATTGTTGTGTTTTTATTGTCATTATTCTCCAGGATCTTTTTAATTTCTTCTTTGATCTCGTTGATCACCCAATCATTGTTTAATAGCATGCTATTCAGTTTCCACGTGTTTGAATTTTTTGGAATGTTTTTATTATAGTTTATTTCTAATATTATGCCATTGTGGTCTGAGAAAATGCTTGATAGGATTTCAATCTTTTTGAATTTAGGGAGGCTTTGTTTGTGACCCAATATGTGGTCTATTTTTGTAAATGTCCCATGGGCACTTGAGAAGAACGTATATTCCGAGGCTTTGGGGTGAAATGCTCTGAAGATGTCAATTAGGTCCATCTGATCTAGTGTGTCATTTAGAATTGCTATTTCTTTGCTGATTTTTTGTCTGGAGGATTTATCCAGTGATGTCAGTGGTGTATTAAAGTCTCCTACTATGATTGTATTGTTGTCGATCTCTCCCTTGATCTCTTCCAGGAGATTTTTATGTATTTGGGTGCTCCTGCGTTGGGTGCATATATGTTTACCAGAGTTATATCTTCTTGTTGAATTGCTCCCTTTAGTATTATGTAGTGGCCTTCCTTATCTCTTGTTATGCCCTTTACTTTGAGGTCTATTTTATCAGATATAAGTATTGCTACCCCAGCTTTTTTCTCATTTCCATTTGCTTGAAAAATATTTTTCCATCCCTTCACTCTCAGTCTGTGTGAATCCTTTGCTCTGAGGTGGGTCTCTTGTAGATAGCAAATATATGGGTCATGTTTTCTTATCCATTCAGCTACCCTATGTCTTTTGATTGGTGCATTTAATCCATTTATATTTAATGTTATTATTGACAAGTACATGTTTGTTGTCATATTTTCCCCCTTAGTGTTTGTGTTTCTTTTTGCCTTTCTCTTTCTTCTTTTTACAGCAGTCCCTTTAGCATTTCTTGCATTGCTGGCTTGGTAGTGATAAACTCTCTTAGCCCTTTTTTGTCTGTGAAGCTCCTGATTCCACCATCAATTTTGAATGATAACCTTGCTGGGTATAGTATTCTTGGATTCAGTCCCTTGCTTTGCATCACTTTGTATATTTCATTCCATTCCCTTCTGGCCTGGTGTGTTTCTGTTGAGAAATCAGTTGATATTCTAATAGGAGATCCCTTGTAGGTAACTTTCTGTCTCTCTCTGGCAGCCTTTAAGATTCTAACTTTGTCATTGGTATTTGCCAATTTAATTATGATGTGTCTTGGTGTTGGTCTTTTGGGGTTCAACTTGTTTGGGACTCTATGTACTTCTTGGACTTGCATAGTTTTTTTCTTGCCAATATCAGGGAAGTTTTCTGTCATTATTTCTTCAAACAGGTTTTCTATTCCTTGCTTCTCTTCCTCACCTTCTGGTATCCCTATTATTCTAATATTGTTTCGTTTTGTGTTGTCCCAAAGCTCCCTTAGGCTCTCCTCTTGCTTTTTAAGTCTTCTTTCCATTTGCTGCTGTGTTTGTGTGTGTTTTCCTACCTTGTCTTCTAATTCGCTGATGCGGTCCTCAGCCTCTTCTAGTCTACTGTTTAAGCCTTCCAATGTGTTCTTTATTGCAGCTATGTCGTTCTTCATCTCCTCTTGGTTTCTTTTCATGTTGGTGACATTTTCATTCAGCTCCTTATAGTTCTCATTGAGTTGTGTGTATTTGTCATCCATCCATTTAAACATCCTTAGAACCATTACTCTGAATTCTCTCTCTGTTAAGCTGCTAGCCTCAATTTCATTTAACTCCCTTTCTGGTGATTCCTCTTTTTCTTTCCTTTGGGTATTGCTTTTTTGTCTCCCTATGTTTTCCTTTATCCAGGGGATCCCTGCTCTTCCCAGCTGCAAACTGTCTCACCAGCTGTGCCTCCTTCACCAATTCGGGCTGGATTCCGCTCGTCTCAGCTGCCTCCTCTATTTGCTCCGGGAGAAGACTCAGGACACGTCCTTCTATTCCGCCGCCATTTTGTCTCCTCCTCCATTCAAAGCATTTTTAAGTGCCTTGCCACATCTGACCTTAATAAGTGCTGGGGTAGGGATGGTTGCCTAGGATAAGGATGCTGAATCTTAGAGAGGGTAGGAGGAAGCTGGGCAGTTAGAAGATCTTGGGATTGGGAATGAGTGGATTGGATTTGGGCTCCAATTTATGGGGTGTGAGTTCTGTACAGGACTAGGAACTCCGCAGAGCTTTTGCTTTATCTCTGTAAATTGGGGCTAATAAAAATATTTGCCTCTCAGCTGTGGGCGAGGCAGTGTGTGAAGATGTTTCATATACTATACAGGGCTAGACAAATAAAAGGGATGTTAGGACCACTTTTCAGCACACAATACCACTTTTAGTAGTTCTGATCGATTGATTGATTGACCTCTTCCCAGTTGTTCTACCTTGCATGACCAAGCTAACAGAAGGCTGAGGAGGCTCTTTTCACGGTGAGAAAGTTGCCTCATGGATTTTTTAGAGTTGTAAGGGCAGGTCCAGAAAGCACCTGGAGGCCACCTAGACCAGTGGTCAGCAAACTGCGGCTCGTGAGCCGCGGTTTGCGACTCTGTTGACGAATGAGTTTGCTGACCACTGGGATAGGGGCTTAATCACAAGGAACAACAACAGGCTGTAATTATTGGAATTGAGAGTCTAGGTCAGTGGTGGGCAAACTCATTCGTCAACAGAGTGGCAAACCGCAGCTCGCGAGCTGCATGTGGCTCGCAAGCCACAGTTTGCCGACCGCTGACCTAGACCAAGCATGTCAAACTCAAGGCTAACAGGGGCCAAATAAACAAGGTTTAAGTTTATGTGGGCCACAAAAAAACAAAAGCTTCAATTTTCATAGAAATGTAGGTTTATTTCCATAGAGACATGCTGAATACAAAGGGCTGAAATAAATGAGTAATCGTTAACATAAAATAGTAGAACATTTTAATAAAAATTAATATTTTTTCTTGAACATTAACTTACCAGACACTGAATAACTGCACAAATTAATAAACGTAACGCAAATAAACCTATTTTTCTTGTTCTTCAAAAGCGAAATATTTCCTGTTGCGCACACCAAACAAGTCAGTCCAAGACTAATGACATGGCAATCAGCTGCTAAAATATTCGCTGCTAGTGTTAGTGGAGAGAAATGGTGTGCCTGCGCATAAGGTGCATAAGGGAAATGAATGCAACACAATTATAGTAATCAGTCATTAGTGAACATTGTAGTTCATTATTAATAATTAGGTATAACAGGATATTGTAAAAATTAAGTTACGAAATTTTTATTAAACTGTTTCTTACCTACCGTTATATTGGCTGGGCTGCAAAAATATTCGTTGGGGCTGCATGTGGCCTGTGGGCTGTGAGTTTGACATGCTTGACCTAGCCAACCAACCTTTGATCTGTTGCTAGGGACACCCATTACAGGCTTTCCTGATAAGTAGACAGACAGGTTTCCAACACCAGTGGCAACTCCTCAGTAAAGTCAGCCCCTCCCATCTTTGGAAGACTCTGGCTGCCAAAAACTTCTTCCATTGAGCAGAAATCTGTCTCTATACTTTCATACTGGCTGTGGGTCTAGGCTTTGGGGCCATCCAATGAGGCCTAAGCTCACTTCCACACAATTATTCTGAAATGAAGGCAGGTCTACTGTCCTTGGAATTGTTTCTCTAAAGGCAAAATGTCTCTTGCCCTTTACCTGTTATTTATCATGGAGCTTTTAAGGCCTTCACTACCTTGAAGGTCTCATCAGAATTTTTCTCTCTACAGGTATTCCTCATTGGAGCTTGTGACAAACTGTATAGTTGCCTCTCTTGACCATATTGACACCATAGCAAGCTGTCGTACATCTAAAACAATACGTACAGATAGGGAAATCAAGCTCTGTGAGGTGGAGGCCACTTGGCCTAATTCATATAGATGGTACATTATAATTACATGTAAATTTCATCTGAGTATAAAGGAATAGAATCACTAATAGTAATAAAAAACAATGTTTCTGTATCATTTTATAAATAAAAAACTACTTTCATATCCATTATATTGTTTCATTTTCATAACAGCCCCATACGGCAGGTAATCTTATGCCCATTTTCCATAAAAGGAAAATGAGGCCAAGAGTCACTGAAGGCACCCACTTATTAGTAGAGCTAGTAAGTGGCAGAGCCAAAGCTAGAATGCAGTCATCCATCTCCATATCCGCACTGCTTTTAACAGTACAATAAATGCTATTGTGGCTACTTTTGCCATTTTCATTACATGGCTCTATCTGATGTAAACTCATTATAGTCATGTATTCCTCCGTTGGCTAAGTATTTGATAGAAATCTGTTGTGGAGCTCCAGTTCCCCAGGTGATAGCTCATTAGGTTATGATTAACAGGCAGCCCTCAGACACTACCAGTAATGTTTCCCCTGGAGGTAAATGAACTACAAAGATGAAGAAAGTTACCCAAGAATGGAGAGGCCTGTCTTCCTGGCCATTAGGCAGGGCTCTTATGGGGCAAGTAGACAGACCCTTACACTAGGAGGTAAACAACATATTTTTTTGAAAGATACTAGTACATGGCCAAGACAGTTCCTAGACATGCTTAGTCTGATGCCATCTATGATCCATGAATGGGATCCTGACTCACAGACCTGGTCAGGTGACTGTGAGGCCCAAAGGAGATGCATTACATTTGTCCTGCATAAAAAGCCCCTCTCAAGTGTGAAGTATCACTGGGCACCTGGCTGTTCCCAATTCCTGATCCCCTTCTAACTTAGGTTCACTTGCAAGGGAAATTGATTTCTACAAACAGTTCCCCATGGCATGAAGTTTCCATTGGTGGGAAAAAATCAATGGGGTGGAAAGCTTTTTCACCAGCAAAATTTCCTTGAGAACCCAGGGGAGCTTATGCCTTTCTTTGTGTCTGTTCAATTCAGCAGAGCAATGGGAAACACTCAATTTCACTCTTTAAAGCCGGTTAGGTGGCTGCTTTCTCTGTGAAGCCTCCCTTTGTCTCTCTTAGATAGAGTTTAGCATTGTTTTAATTTTACTCATCTCGTAGCATGGTGCCACTTGTTGACTTAGCAGTTTCCCCCACTGAACCATGAGCCCCTAAAGCCAGGAGCTGCAGAGTCCTCAGGGGGTTTGTATTGAGCAGGTATTCAGATGGATGGAAGGATAGGTAAATAACTGAGTGACTAACATTAGAAGAGCCTGGATGGCAATTCACCAGCTGTGTGTGACTTGGGTGCATCAAAACTTACCTGGGTCTGACTTTCCCTTTCAGTAAAATGGACAAAATAATGCTTTTCTATTATGGTCAAAAGGGCTCATGGGTGATGCAAATGCTGTGCAACAGTGAAGTTATGTAATGCAAAATAATGTTTTATATGTCAGCAAATACAAGGAGTAAGCCCAGTGTAACTGGCACAGACTAGGCAATTCAATGGAAAAGAAAGTAAGTCTTGCCCTAGCCGCTTTGGCTCACTAGATAGAGCATCGGCCTGCGGACTGAAGGGTCCCAGGTTCGATTCTAGTCAAGGGCACATGCCAGGGTTGTGGGCTCGATCCCCAGTTGGGGGCATGCAGGAGGCAGCCCATCAGTGGTTCTCTCTCATCATTGATGTTTCTATCTCCCTCTCCCTTCCTCTCTGAAATCAATAAAAAATATATTTGAAAAAAGATAAGAAGGTAAGTCTTGCAATGGCAGCCTGAAGGTGTGTCTATGTCATACCTCTTAATTTGATGAAGATGTGAGAATGAGGGGAATGGTTGTCATTGATTAGCTTTGAAACATTTAATCTATCAATCTTGGACTTGAAGTCACTCTACAATGTCCACTCCATGGCATCCTGCAGTCCATGTCTCCCTGTGATGGGAAACTCGCATCCAGGGCTGGTACAATTTATGTAGTCCCACCACTTGTTTTTTTAAAGCTATGCTCCTGCCATCTTAAAAGTCTTAATTATTTTGAACAAGGAACCCCATATTTTCATTTTGCACTGGTTCACACAAATTAAGTAGCAGATTCTGCACGTACTTTCTGGAGCCGGTTGTATCTCTCTTTGAAGTAGGTTGACAACCATGATGCTTTTCTATTTATTGAACAGAAATCTTCCTTCCTGACGCTTATTCATTCTAATCCGGCCTTTGAAGCCTATACTTGGAGAAGGATTCCTCTTTCAACCAATGGTCCTAAGATGTTTAAAGATAGCTATGATTCTCCTCGCCACCTGACCCATATCCTCTCCTATTTTCCCTCCACATTGACCTGTGATGTCATCATCATACATTACATTTGAATGAAACGGGCTTATTTCTCATGTTCACTGTATTCCATTTGTTTGCCTGTCTTTTTTTGTTTTGTTTGTTCTGGTATTACACTATTTTATTAATTATGGTCCTCTGATATGTTTTAAAATTTGCCAAGATTAGTTCTTTGCTATTATTATTGTATAAATCGTGTTTTTATTTCTCCCCTCTGTATCAAGATGTACTTTAGAATCATTGCATTTCTGAGATAAACCCTACTTAGTCATGGTGGATTATTTTTTTTCAACATAATATTGAATTTAATTTACTACCATCTTATTTAGAATTTTCACAAAGATAGTAACATGTGAGATTGAACTATAATTACCAATTTTTTGTATTATCTGTCAAATTTTAATATAAGGATTTGTGATAGCTTTGTAAGATAAATGATATAACTTTTAATATTTATCTTTGTACTGGAACATTTTAGGTCACATGAAAATTTCTGTGAGGCTGAGGGAAAGGGTGATCCTAAAAAATAATATATTTACTTCTCTGGTTTGGCTCACTGGATAGAGTGTTGGCCTGTGGACTCAAGGGTCCCAGGTTCGATTCCAGTCAAGGGCATGTACTGTGGTTGCGGGCACATCGTCAGTAGTGGGTGTGCAGGAGGCAGCTGATTGATGTTTCTCTCTCATCAATGTTTCTAACTCTCTATCCCTCTCCCTTCCTTTCTAAAAAATCAATAAAGTATATTTAAAAAAATAATATATTTACTTATCATTGAACCAATTTTTGTAATCTGTATTTTCACCCAAATTATCAAAATTAAAAAATTTCAAAAGTATCTGTATATAGTTCTAGATAGCATTCTTTTGACATTTACATCTTCTATGTGTATTGTATTCCTTATGCATTTCTAATTTGTTTCTTTTTTTTCTCGAATAGATTTGTCACAAGTTTGTAAAGATATTTTATTTTACCACAAAGAAACAGCTTTTGGATCAAAGTCACTGTATACTTTATATGAGCTTTCAAATTAATTAATTTCTATAGTTTCTTTTCTATTACCCATCATTCTTTCTCTGGTATGGAGGATTCACTAAAGTGAACTTTTTTGTGTGAAAATATTTGTTCACTCAATTTTCTTATTTAAAAATAGTAAATTACCTAAGTAGAGCTTTAGTGAATATCTGAAATCTTCAGCTTTTTGTGCTGTTTTTCAGAATTGCTGTTTATTAATTTTAATGAGCTTGTTACTATTATGTCCTCATTGGGGATTGTAAATTTTATCAATATAGAACAATTATTATTACCTTTCCCCCTTTTGAAATTACTTTGTCTAATACTTAACATTTGGGCTTTGTCTTTATGTTTGACCTCTAATGTTGCAATTTATTATTTTAAACTTTCTGTGACAGTTTGTGTACTGGTTTTTCATGGAGATAAATTACTGGCTTATGTTTTAAAATCTAACCCAAAAGTTTCTATCCTTTATAAGCTCATTTCTGTTTCTCCACATATGTTTCACAGCTCGTTCTGCACCCTGGTTAATAGTGGGTTTATAAGAGCTTCATGTTTCTTTTAATTTTAAGTTTTGTGAAATCTCATTTTATTACCTCCAACTCCCTTTTCTCTCTTCTCTCTGCTTCCAAATCTCTGCCTGTTTTCCCAAGGAAACCTCCCAGATGGAACAGGAGCAATTCAATGATATGCTTATGTGAGGGTTGTACTTCTGACTTATGTATCTAAGACACTTTAAAATATTAGTTTCTTGATGGGATACCAAAGGAACTTACAAATATAATGTACATTTCAATTAGACAGGAATAAAAACATTTTTGTGATGATTTAATTATTGTAAGAAATAGTCACATCTTGATTCATATGTTTAATGCACAACAAACATTGAATAATATTAGAAATATATGTAACATAGTCCAACAATCATTCAAAAGGCAATACTCATAAGTAGGTTAGAGCTGCCAATGCATCAGGATATCATGGAACATTCCAGGTTTGTGAATCAGGAATTTCTCATAAGACCACCAGCCATTTGAATGTAGAGTGAGCCATTTCTGTTTCTTCTGACCAGAACATCATGTATCATATGCCATAACAATAAGGAAAACAAACAAACACACTCACTTCTTACATATATGTATTAAATTATATTTTTGAAAAAAAATCCCAAGAATTATTTTTATATTTTACTTTTTGGGGATAGCAGCTATTTCATGGATTGCTAGCATTTTGCAGAATATAATCTGGGAAAATCTGCCTTGGGAGCAACTGGGTTAAAATAACTGTGAGAAAAATAAAACCAGTGTGCTGATAAAAGGTGGTATTCATCCAGTCAGTCATTCTTACAACAAATACTTATGAAGCACTCTGGGTCGGACACTGTGCCCACCGGAGCTATGATGTTGAATAAGATGTACTCCTAGCCTGTGTGAAACTCACTGTTTCTAGTGTGTGGCTATAAGAAGATGGGACAATATTATGCCTGAGAGACTCACAAGGGATTAGGGGAGCAAGGAGAATGGGGCCTTACCCAACTGGGGCACGAGAGGGTGATCTCAGAGAAAGCTTGAATGACTTCAGAAAGTTTAGAGTAGAAGAGGACACCAGAGCCACCACACAAGCACAGGGAGCAAGGACCTCTAGCTGTGCAGGGTTCTTGAGGGCGTGCCCAGGTGTACATGGACTAGCGGACATATAAGCTAAATGTTAGAGAGAACCCCAAACCTTTTCTGGTGACCCAGACTTAGGAAGAGTTTTAAGAAGTTAGAGTGGCCTAAGAAATTAGTGATGGGTCCCAGTGCCCTCGAGCATATGACGATGTAAGATATTGGTGATGTCTATTCCTTAAACTTCAGAGGCAGCTGAAAAAGGCTGTTTAGTGGGTGGGACTGTTCTAGTCAATGGAAGTATATTTTCTCAGATGCTGGATGGGGCTTGACCCAAGTGAAGTGTGGGATCTTTGCTGACTGAGACCCTTTATGCCAAGGCTTTTCTATGCCTATAGATTGAATACTTGGATTTCTGTAGCTCATGAAAATGGTCTAATAACCCTAGCCTGTTTGGCTTAGTGGATAGAGCATCAGCCTGGGGACTGAAGGGTCTCAGGTTTGATTCTGGTCAAGGGCATGTACCTCAGTTGTGGGCTCAATCCCTGGCCCTGGTCGGGGTGTGTGTGGGAGGCAACCAATCAATGTGTCTTTCTCACATCAATGTTTCTCTCTGTGTGTCTCTCCCCTTCCTTTCCACTCTCTCTAAAAATCAATGGGAAAATAGCCCTGGATGAGGAAAAAAAATAAAAAAAAGATCTAATAATTATATCTATGCAATTCCAAGCCCTTTGAACAGAAGTTCACTTGGGGACCTTAGATAAGTCAGTTCATCTCTCTGGGCCTCAGTTTCATTATCTCTAAATTGAGGCTTTCACACAGAATCAGGGATGGCAAATACATGTGGGCATGTCACTAGTCTGCACATCTAGGACAGACTTCTCGACTGAATGCCTTCGGCTGAATTCAAACAAGGCCTCAAACAGACTCCTTATCAATGCTCCACACTTTCACTGATTTCCGATACTACTTTTGGGTCTAACATTTTGTTTTAAGAAAGGTAGACAAATATTTAGGGCATGTAGTTTATAGGTGAACAAAGAAAAGTCAAATCATCATGGCCTGCTGAAGTCTTGAAGGTAAGAATGACTTCCATTTCTGTGCATTCAGCAAAGAACGGTAGATAATTATCTAGTTGTTTGCTTGAAATTGTGTTGTGCAACTGTGGGACTTTTAGCTACCGCTGGCCTCCCAGTGTGTGTCTGGTGTTTCTTGAGAGTATCACATTTGGAAATCCAGATGTTGCTTGCCACTTAAAGGAAGTCATGGTGATTCTATTTGTAAATAGAGAATTCATCTGTATTTCAGGTAAGGACCCTGGGATTTTTCTGTCGTGTGAGGTCTGTTGTTTCATAAGTGGAGCATATTGAATCTTAGCTGAATTGAGTGGGTTCCCCACTGAGAACAGGAAATCTGTTGGTTTTCATCTTTTTTTTGTTTTTAAAAAAATGATCCTTAAAAAGGCTTATATTCCCAAAATATCAGCCTTTGGTAATGATGTTGGCAGCATGGCAAACTGGCCTTTGTGTCTGAGGGTTCAAAATTGCCCTTCTCTTTGGAGGTTGAGTGGCTTCTGATCCTTCACATGAATCCAAGCCCAGAGCATTCTCCCAGCCGTGGCACCTCGCCTGGCCAGGAAGAGTGGATTGGAACAGCCCTCACAGGAAACACCTGGCCCGACGGAGCCTGAAATTACACACTGAACTTTTCTTCAAGAATTACTTCCAGGTTTCAGGAAGAATCCCAAAGGTGAGGAAAATCTGCAAAAGAAAAAAAAGGAGTCTTTTTTCCTTCACCATTGGCACCATCTTGTTCTTCTGGTATCGACATTTTTTTCTCTTAGAACCTTGGCTTATTCCAACTCTCACAGGTCCTGTCTTCAGGGAACTTAAAATTCAACCCTATCAGAGGAAACTACCCTCATTTGTTCACTCAGCATGGATCTATGAAGACCTCCTACATTCCAGGCATAGAGGGAGGCATAGACGACTGACAGAATTGTGCTTTCTGCTGTGAAGATCAGCCTAAAAGGGCAGATGAGGGAATAAAAGGCTTAGAGTGTAATGGGAGCACAGAGGGGAGCGGCAGCCTCAGGGGTCAGGGAAGATTTCCTGGGGAGATGCTGCCCATCTGAGTTTGATGGACAAATAGGAATCAGTCGCTGTGGGATATGGGCATTAAAATGATTGGCTTGCCTTTAGTTTTAAGAAGCTTGCAGTCTTCTTGCAAGACTAGACTTCATCATTTCGTTCAGATGGGCCAACGAACACTTATGGAGCTCCTGTTACGCATAATCTTTATGTGAAACTGTTAAATGATAACACTTCATACTATCTGATTAAGCACCTGTTCCAGGGGTAACATTCAGGACTAAATGAAGGAAACTGTGGTTGGAACTTTGCCACCCTGAATGTGTAGGCCACCCATCTGCTCTGAAGATCTAGCCAGAGCCATATGGTCTATTGAGGGGCCAGTCCGTGATGGAATTCAAGTCCAGCTCAGGTCGCCGCTTTTAGGACAGCAGGGAGGCTTGACTCCCCATCCTGCAGCAAGTTCATCTCTTCTGCCTGTACACGCTTCTATTGTTTCAGGAGTCACAGTGTCTGAACAGTATGTGTTCCAGTGTCTGCTTCTCCAGGAGCAGTACGTGCCTTGTTCCTCCTGCATTTAGTGGGAGACCAGGTCAAGTGTATCGAGTAGGATAGAATGCAGGAAGTGGAAAGGAAGGATTTTACAAACACATGGCAATCCTGTTTTCATATATTACAAAGCCAAGACTTCCTCCTTGATGAAAACAACAGCAATAATCATAAAATCCTATAGCATTGACAACAAAGAACGACAAAGGTAGTCCACTCCTAATACTGAATAAGATGAAGTTGAGCTCTTTGAAGAGACTGAGCACCTCCTTGGAGAACTGCGTCAGGTTGGTCCCTGGATCCCTGCAATAAGCACCTGGCATTTGGACCAAACTTGGTGCTAGATATCAACTGGGCCATGAGTATGGAAATAAGGGACACAATGGTAGAAACTCTTGAAGTTCTTAACAGATTTACAGACACACTTTGTTGTTGTCGTTGTTAATCCTCACCCGAGGACATTTTTCCATTGAGTTTTTAGAGAGTGGAAGGGTGGGGGAGAGACACAGAGAGAGAAACATCGACCTGAGAGAGACACATTGATTGGTTGCCTCCACATGTACCCTGAACAGGGCCAGGAATTGAGCCTGCAACTGAAGTACATGCCCTTGACTGGAATCGAACATGAGACCCTTCAATCTGCTGGCCATTGAGCAACCCATATACTATGAGCTACAGGATGCTATATATGAGATGGTTAAAAGCAGTCTTTATTTGGGTCTACAAAGAGCTCCCAGGACCTACTCTGTATCAGACACACTATGGGATGCATTTTTACATCTGTTTGCTCTTTTAATGATGTTAACAACTTATGTAAGAGAAGCTGGTGATGGAAGGTGAGCCGCTGTGGTATAAGTTAAAGGCAATGGCCTTTACTTTTGGCATTTACTTTCCCCCCACATGTGCAGGTGCCAAGGAAGTTTCTGGTTGCACCAACAATAGTTGAGTGACTGTAGGTTGAGCTCACAGAATTCCCGTTTCAGAGATGAAGACACTGAGCCTCAGTGTGATTGGGAGACATGCAGAGCCACACTGCTTCAAACACTAAACAACACTGGTCTGAGGTCAGTCATTGTTTAGTCCTCGGTCTTCCATCATGACAGCAACATGGCCCCACTCTTCTGTCTGGGGAAGCCAGGCCCTCTGTCTTTACGGCCCCACCTGTTCAGAGCTTGGGCCTCTGGGTATCTGCAAACAGCTATATGGCTCATGGAAAAATCACTCAACATTCTGGTCATTCTGTCTAGGAGTCACTTCATTATAAAAGGGGAATGGTGATATCCAGATTCAAGTCTTGATTTGGTCACCTGCCAGCACTGTTTCCTTGGACTTAGGTTTCCTTGTGTGTGAAATGCAGCAAAATCATATTGGATGGGTGAAATGGGCAAAGGTATATGAAAGTGTCCTGTTCAAATCCTGCCACACGGTTGACACTCATTAATGTGCATATCTCCCCAGTTTTAGGAAACACGGCTTTCAGAGAATTTACCAGCACTTTCAGGAATTATTTAGACTAAATGTGTCTCTTTTTTCACTTCCCTCCCATGCTTCCCCTTCTCTCCTGCTCCACTAGGGGTGCCTTTGTTTCTTATCTTCATTGTGGGCCTAAGCATTGATCGGGCTGGGAGAGAGCAAACCATAAAAAAGTCCTCCAGGCATGTTGGGCCCTGGGGAGGAAGGGTGTGGGTAGGCCTCATTCTGTTTGTACAGGTGCATTATAATGCTGCCTGTGGTGTGAACATTTTCCACTTCATTACTCCTGGCTCTGGCCCAGGCCCCTTCTGCTCCCCTGGCCCCTGGTTTGGTTTAATTTCAGTGGTTCCTGGCCATTGGAAGGCAGCAGTAACCGAAAGGAAAACAAATGAGGTCGCCATAAACATTTCTGCACGTTGCCCAATGAGGGCAGATGGGTACACTCATGGAGCAGGAGGGGGGCCACTGGGACCCCATCAAATCACCTTAGTCCCCAAAGGCTTCTATCTGCTGAGCCCAATTCTTCTAACTGGAATTGGTGTTGGTTTAATGTGGGCCTTAAAAGACACCCACAGGTCCTAGGACACTGTGGGTGCAGTGTATAAGAGATGCATAAACTTAATAAATAATAGCTAACAAATTATTGAGCACTTACTATGTATTAGATGATGTTCTAAGCACTTTAGATGGATTTTGAGTGAGGCATATCCTTTTATTATTCTCATTTTTGTAGATGAGGAAGCTCATGCATGAATTTGCAAACTATGAGGCACATTGTATGGTTCATAGTAGCAGAGCCAGATTTTGTCCCTGGCAGCCTGACTTCACAATTTACATGTTTAAGTACTATGCTATTGTGCCTCCTGATATAGCAATTCTCTGTGCTTATATTTCAACTAGAGGCCCAGTGCATGAAATTCGTGCACGGTGGGGGTGGGGGTTGTCTCTCAGCCCAGCCTGCACCCTCTCCAATCTGGGACCCAGTGGGATTGGGCCTAAACGGGCAGTTGGACATCCCTCTCACAATCCAGGACTGCTGGCTCCCAACTGCTCACCTGCCTGCCTTCCTGATTGCCCCTAACCACTTCTGCCTGCCAGCCTGATCACCCCCTAACCATTCCCCTGCCAGCCTGATTGATGCCTAACTGCTCCCCTGCCAGCCTGTTTGCCCCTAACTGCCCTCCCTGCAGGCCCGGTCACCCCCAACTTACCTCCTCTGCCAGCCTGGTCACCCCTAACTGCCCTCCCCAGCAGGCTTGATTGCCCCCAACTGCCCTCCGTTGCAGGCCTGGTCCCTCCCAACTGCCCTACCCTGCTGGCCATCTTGTGGTGGCCATCTTGTGTCCACATGGGGGCAGCCATCTTGTGTGTTGGAGTGATGGTCAATCTGCATATTGCTCTTTTATTAGATAGAATACAGGCCTGGTGCATGGGTGGGGGCCAGCTGGTTTGCCCTGAAGGGTGTCCCGGATCAGGGTGGGGGTTCCCTTGGGGCGTGGAGCAGCCTGGGCGAGGGGCCTGTGGTAGTTTGCAGGCCAGCTATGCCCCCTGGTTACCCAAGTGGAGGCCCTGGTATCTGGGATTTATTTATCTTCTACAATTGAAACTTTGTAGCCTGGAGTGGAGCCAAGCCTTCTGCTCACTCTGTGGTGGCAGCCATTTCTGTTTGGATTTATTTATTTATCTTCTATAATTGAAACTTTGTAGCCTGGAGTGGAGGCCTAGGCCGGCCAGGGCTGCAGAAGTTTGGCTTCCTCCATCACCGGGGGCAACCCTAGTCTCCTGCTCTCTCCAGCTCCATGGCTGCTACCATTTTTGTTGGGATTTATTTATCTTCTATCATTGAAACTTTGTAGCATTGAGTGGAGGCCTAGGCCGGCAAGGGCAGGCAGAAAGCTTGGCTTCCTTCATTGCCAGGGAAACCCAAGCCTCCCTTCTGTTTTCCACGGCCACAGCCATCTTGGTTGGGTTTATTTGTATATTCGCTCCTGATTGGCTTGTGGTGTGGCTGGTGGGCGTGGCTTGTGGGTGTAGTGGAGGTATGGTCAATTTGCATATTACTCTTTTATTAGATAGGATGATGAATTGTAGAATAATATAACTTGAACTCATTGACTCCCAGGATTGAATTGGACCATAGGTGACAAAGCCTGATGACCATTAGATGCCAGGATTTCCCACAGGCATTATCTAGTCTCTGTTTATGTACCTTCACTGATGGGAAGCTCACTACTGAATGAGGATCCCATCCATTATGTGACTATTTAACTCAATAGTAGTGCTGATGACTCTGTGTGTGCAAAATAAAGCTTTTTCCTACTCCTGTTGGTTACTAAATAAATCCTTTCCTTCTTTTCCTTTGTCTTTCACAGATTAAAAAGATAAGAAAGCACTTGTTTACTCACCATGCTGTCAGGAAGGTATATTTATAAAATAATATCAAGTTCATGCCGTATTTGAAAGGTGAGAGTTTTATTAGAGCAGTAATATACAGTTCTCACCTTCTTTCTTTTTACTCCTTCTTCTTGTTACTTTCCTAAGTGATTGGTGAATACACACATGCCAGTCATTGGTTAGTCCTGGGGCCGCAGAAAGGAACAGAGCACAGTCCTCCCCCTGTGGGGAGTTCACGTCTACAGTGGGAGCCTGCCTGGTAAATAGCCTGCAGTTAAAGATGTGCACACACATTAGGGAAAGCAGCAGGAGGAGTGGCTAACTCTTTGTGCTACCAAGACAGGTTCTCCAAGAATCATTGGGCAATTTTTTTTACCACCTCCTGGTAAACTTTCTCTATGTAATTGAAAGAAATGTTTACATTTGAAAAGCACTTTAAAATGATCCCCAAATGTATAATTTTATTAATTGGGGGTCATGTTATAGTGGAAGACACATCAGGGATTGAAATTGATCCCATTGCTCTCTTATCCAAGAGCATGGCTCCTAGAAGAGCTCCTCTCTTCCCTGCCCATCAATCCATCCATCTCTAGTAGCCCATCCCGTCAGTACACAAACATGCTGTGAAGTCAATCATATTTTAAAAGAAACTCCAAAAAGAGAGGAAGGAAGGAAGGGAAGGAGGGAGGGAGGGAGGGAGGGAGGGAGGGAGAAACCATCCATTGATCCCTCATTTCCCTTCATTTCTCTGTTCCTCTTTCCAGACAAACTCTCCAAAGACTTGAACCTACTCGCAGTCTCCACTTTCTCTCCCCCATTCTCTCTTGAACCCACTTAATCAGGCTTTTGTCCTCACCACTTCATTGTAATAGAGATTGTGAAGGTGGTGAAGGACCACTCTACCAAATCAGTTTAACTCTGAGTCCTCGCCTTAACCTATCACTAATGTGACCCTAAGGGTCACTCCTTTCTTGAAGCTCTTCCTTCACTAATCTGCCAGGGCAGGTGTGCACCCAGACAGGCCCCTTCTTCAGAGCTGAGGGCTGGCCTTCTTTATTAGCTCCATCCATTAGAATGTTCAAAGGTTGGCCTTCTCTTCTATGCCCACTCACTCCCTTGGGGATGTTAATCCATGCCAATGGCTTTAAATAATGTGCTCCAAAGAATGGTAAATGTATATGTCTAGCTTGCCTCTCTTCACCTTCTCTAGCTTCTCGTTTTGGAGCTCCAATGTGTACCTCAAGGGTACCATATTTTAAAAAAACACTCTTCATTATTATCCCCCAGTGTGCTCCTCCCCCAGAGTTTTCCATGTCTGGACATGGCAACTTTATTCCTCTAGTTACCTAGTCCAGAGGCCAAGGAGTCATCATTGACTCTTCCTCATACCCCGCCTTCAACCATCAGCCATCCTGTTACCTCTTTCTAAGAAATGGATCCAAAATCTGCCACTCCTCACCAGCTCCCTGTTACCACTCTCCCTGAGCAACCATTCGTTTCCTGTTCGGACCATTGCAATAGCTGCTCTCCCTGTCCATCCTTGCCATTTTTCAGACTGTGGCTCACATGGGTACCAAAGGGAATTTGTAGCATGCCAAGTCACATCATGTCACTCCTTTGTCCAAAGCCCTCCAATGGCTCCATTCTCACTCAGGGTGAAACCCGAAGTTCATTCCACCTCCTAAGAGGTCCTCACATCTTCTTTGGCCTCACCTCCTGCTAGTCTCCCCACCCCTCTCTGCTTAGCCGTACTGGTCTTCTGGCTGTTCCACAAACATGCCAACATGTTCCTACCTTGTGGCCTCGAGCCTCGCTCTTTTTCCTGCTGAGAGACTCTCTCACGATGGTATCCACATACCTAGCTCCTCAGTTCTTTCGGTCTCCTTGGAAAGAACTTACTAGAAGACTCTATAGAAAATAGTATCTTGTACCACTGCTTTCTTTACTCTGCTTATTTTTTCTCCATACTTCTTATTTCTACCTGATATCATATGTATTTATGTGATTATTAATAGTCATCTTCTCTCCTCTAGAACTTAATCTCTTTAACAGAAATTTGTTTTGTTCACTGCTTTAACCTCAGTGTCTAGAACAATGTTGGTACCTAATAGCTGCTCAAGAAATATTTATTAAAATAATAATTTGGGAAATATGTGTTTGAATTCCTTCTCTGCCCCTAATTCCCTTTGTGACCTGGCAAATCACTTCACCTTTGTGCCTTAGTACCTTCACTCTAGAGTGAAAAACAATTCTTGCCCTTCCAAATCCAACAGATAGTTATGAAAGTCCAATGAGATATGTGTTGTGAAAGCCTGTTGTAATGAAGACAAAATGTATAAAATTGATAAAAGTTCAGTTCATTCCCAGTTATGTTCAAACTGGTAAGTTTACCTTGGATGTGAGAAGAATGTTATGAAAGTAGCTGGGTTCTTGTTAATCTTTCAGGGCTGTCTTTGGAGTAGCCTAGTATGAAGAAGGAAGGGAAGTAAACTTTTATAGTATGTCTGGTCCCCATTGGGGGCTGGGCAGTGGGCACCTGGTGTGATACAACCTGCTTTAACACAGCTCTGCCTGGTAGGTTCTCTGAGCTCCCCAAGAACAATAGCCATGTGTTTTTAGCTTTGCAGTAACTCAGGGTAGGTATCAATAAGAGTTTACTGAACTGGGAATTGGGCTTGATTCCCACCCACCTCCCTCCCCCGCGCCACCCCAAAGGGCTCTGTGACTATAAGTGACTTGCCCAAGGTCACATGGGTAGTAGGTAGTGTCACTATCCCAGGCCACTACATCTGATGTAAGTCACTTAAAAGCTGTCCTGGGCAATTTGGTACAATCTCTGCACAAAAATCTTTCATTAGATCAGGCATCAGACTGTGTGCAGCCAGCATAATAGCTTGTCTTTAGTGCCCTTTGAAAGGAGCTGGAAAGCTGCTCAGTGAGAGAGCAGAGGGGAAGTCCAGGGGAAAGCATTCTCCCAATCAGGCCTGACTTCGCAGCACCTCCCAAGTTTCGATGTGCAGACTCAAGGTTTCACTATGGCCACTGCAGTTGCTATGGAGATAGAGCAACAAATATTTGAGGGCCGGTAACACCTCCCTCCTCCCCCCAACCCCCATGCCTAGTCAAGAATGTTTGGGACATGGCCCCTGCCCATCAGGCTGCTGTTTGCAGCTGAATGCAGCCTTTGTGACCAGCCTCCTGGCCTGCCACCAGACTCCAGAGAGACGACTCGCCCAGATCTTTCCAAATAGTGTTTGTGTGAGTTGTCCACAAGGAGGGGAAAGAAAGCTCTCCACAACTCTAAGAAAATCATCCAGCCTATGGCTTACCTCAAGACAAAAATAATATGAAGGCTCATTTTGCAAATTTGGGAGAGCCTGAAGGTTCAGTGAGGGAACAATGCAAGTGAGCAGACACTGAGCATGGGTGTGTGGAGGGGAACTCTGCTCTTACAGAGTCCTTGCAGAGGCCTAGCCAGATGTCTGTGCTGGCATTCCCAGCCTGCACACGGGCAAGTTCATGCACATGGGTTGCTTCAGGTTATCAAGTTTTGTGAGCAGAGATGCCGAGGCTGAAATGCCTCATCGTTGTGATTATCACTGACCTAATGTAAAGTTTTCTTACTAGATTTCTGTTGCACAATGCTTGGCAGGGTTTTGGAGCCTCTTACCTTGTGCATTGCTGAATTGATCTTTAAAGAAAAAGAATACAGTGAGAGAGAGCAATTAGGCCTTCTTTGGGAGTTAACTTTATTTCTTTATGGGAACTTGATATGCTTACCTATCACTGCATTGGGGGATCTCCACCAATGTGCAGGCCCACGGCTTCCCATCTGGCTCCAGTTTTGTTTTGGGGGAAGGAGGTGGTGAAGGAAACTTGACTTAATGGCAGGTGTTACCTTCAGGGCTAGAAAGGTACCATTGTCTCCCCTGCAATAAACTGCCTGGTTTTCACCTGCTGGCAAATCGCAAACTCACTTACCATTAAAATACCGGGTCGTTACTTCATTAATTTAATAAGTCTTTATTAAATGCCTACTGAGGGTCAAGCACTGGGCTGGGTATTGGGGGCAGAGAACTGAATAATATTTGTTTAACAAGTATTTATTAAGTGTCTGCTCTGTGCTAGGTACTATGTTAGGCCTTGGGGATACCACTCGTTCCCTCTCCTTAGGGGAATTGCTTGCGGGTAAGTCAAGTAAACACGCTTGCCATGGGAAGGGTTATTTCTTCCCTTGTAAGTACAGGTGCTAGAGGAGTACCCAGCAAGGACACTTACATGAGTCCTGACCTGCATTGTCTTCCTCAGTAGCCACAAGCCACCTGTGGCTATTGAACACTTGAAATGCGCCTGGTCTAAATTGAGATTTTATGAATATGAAATACACACTGGATTTCAAAGTCTTAGTATGAAAAATAGAATGTCTCATTAGCCATGTAAATTGAGTATGTGTTGAATTGATAATATTTTGGATATATTGGGTCAATAAAGCATATTGTCAAAATTATTTTCTTATGTTTTTCATGATGTCTGTTAAGCCACCCAGTAATCCTGTGAGGTGGATATGATTGTATTCTTATTTCCATTTAACTGATAGAGAATGGGCTTCAGTGGTAAAATGACTTGTCCAAAGTCATATGACTTAGGGAGGGTTACTCATTTTCCCAAAATCACACAACTGGACCTTCCCTCAGAGAAAGCCCATTGATTGTTTGGTTTAGAAATCGGGTCTTTGATGAGCAGTTAGTTGTTTTCCCTCAGTGTGTATCAATCTCCTTTATAGAGAACCTAAGAGTATGTAAGAAGCATGAGGTGTAATCAGGAGGGCCTTGAAGGCCACACTGACTTTATTTCCTGTGTACTAGGGAGCTGTTAAAGATTTTTGAACATAAGCATGACATAGTCATAATGTGTGACTATAGCAGGTTACTCAAGTTCTTAGGTTAATAGAGTGAAGCTGGGAGCCCAGTGAAGACAAAAGATGGTAGGATAGATATTAGGGTGTTAGCACAGGGAGTGGAGAGGAAGGGATGCCTCTGAGTGACGGCCCACTGGGGACAGTTAGGTGTTGTCCTTCAGACACTCTTGTGAAAGAGGGGAGTGGGCCTAGCATGACGTCTCTGTACTTGCCCCATCTTCATCCTGCAAGAGGGATTTCCCAGGTGATGTGCTGGCCTGAGGGATCCCTGGCATACCTGTTCAACAGGACAGCTCTGCTTTCTCCTCAGGTCTCACGTCCACCTCGGTCCATGACTCAGTGTGAGAGGCTGGTGGGTTGGCTCAGTGAGCCACGGAGAAAGGTTAATCGTGTACGGCTGAGCAGTGGCTCTCCACCCCAGCCAGAGTAGCTTGTGTGGTGGAATCTAGTGGAAAGGTCATCAGATCAGGTCTGAAGGTGCCTGGCTCAGTCACTAGTTGCCAGGCAACTCTTTGAACACTGTGCTCTGTTTTCTCTCCATCTGTACAATGGGGAAACCTCTTGGGGTCTGCAGGGATAAGATTAGATAATAAATTCTTACAAGAGTTCACTCAACCACCGTGGACCTGCTCTGTGCTAATGTGCTGGGGATAGGCCCTCCCTCAATGGGTTCAAGTGTAATGAGGAACCAGGTAAGTAAATAGAGAACAGAACTCAACTTTCCAATATAGTTTCACATTTACTAACTCACTGAGTCATCTCATGTGAGATGGAAACAAATTGCACCCCTCTGACAGATGTGGAAACTGAGGGCAGGCCAGCCAAAGTGATTTGACCTTCCTGGTGTTCCCACATTGCCTTGGATATAAGTCCATCAGAGTCCTTAGCACTCTCTATTTGGGTTGGAGATTCAAATGTTTTTCCCCCAAAACTTTAAACTCCCTATGGACTTTTCATTAACCTGTTGGCCACCAGCATCTAGCCCAAGCTTGGCATATGATAGTAGAGGACTGGCAGGCAGAGGGAGTGGTGGGGAAATGCAGCTAAACGTTATGGAGCATTGGCCAAATGCGGGCTTGGCTGGTCACTTTACAAATGTCACTGTTTAATCTACTACAAAAGCTCAGCTCTGTGGCTATTACTATCTCTGTTTTATAAGAAATGTGCCAGAGGCTATGAGTTATGGGGTTTGTGGAAGGTCACATTGAGAGTAATTTGAGAAGCTTCAAACTCAGAGATGGCCCAGGAGAAGGTGTGTGTTGTGTGTATGGTGGGAAGGGGTGTGTGTGTGTGAAGTGAGTGTTGTGGCCAGCAGTCTGAACCCAGAATCAGAGAGGTTTCTGTAGAGCATTTAGCTAGTTCCCTGGAAGCATCTTTAGCTGCCAGAGCTGAGCCTGCTCTCAGGCTTTTGTTAGCATCTGCATTTTTCCTCTGTAGCACCCAGCTGCCCCTGCCCACTCTCGGTGAATACTTGCTGAAGAAATGCTTGAATGAGAGAACACAGGCTTGAAGAAATCATCACAAAAGCTGAGCTCCCACCATGGACCAAGGCCCTGGGGTAAGTCGTTTACTTGTGTTTTCTTTTTTCACTCTGTCAACATCATGATGGGGTACCATTATGGCCTCAGTTTTACAGAGAGAAATTGAGACTTAAAGATATTGTCCTTGGCCTGAAATCATAAAGCTGGTAAGTGGCTTTGAGTCCAGTCTTGTTGGGTTCCAGCCTCAACTACCCATCACTACTCTGAAGTATGAATGGACTGTGGCTCCCAAGCTCTTCTGAAAGTGACAAGATGGCAGCAGCGTTTGCTCCTCTAGAAGGAGTATCTTCCAGTCACTTACGGATCTGACTCTTGATGAAATAGCCCTCTATCTGCTGGCTCCCCTGAGGTCAGAGAGCCTTTTCCAGTCCCCTCTGGATCCAAGTATCTTTGAGATTTTGAAGGCCTTCATTTGAGGATATGGATTAACTAGCTCCAAATCTGAGGGCTTCTCCAAGTTACTTGCTAAAGGGATTCTTCAAGAATCTCAGCGTAATGTAACCAGAGAGGTCTTAAGAAATCAGGCCAAGTAGAGGAAAGGATAATGAACAGGAAATCAGGACATGAGGGAGTCATGAGTCAGCAATGTGGAAGTGGCTGCCAAAAGAGATAATGTGAACTTGGGATGTATCACTAGGAGCATAGTGTCAAAACATTTAAGGTGACATTGCACTTCCTTTGAGGTCAGACTAGAGCTGGAATGTGGGGTTAAATTCTAGTTTCACATTTTCAGATTGTCATAGTCAAACCAGAACTTGTCCTAAAGCTCAGAACCAGAACACAGAAGGGGATGATGTTGTCATCCTTGTCTAGGCTGATGGACCTGCACTACATTTTCCTGAGGAACAGAAGGGAGAAGAAATGGGAGAGTGGGATTTGGATATCTCAGAGGTTTCCCTACGAATGAAGCAGTAGATTTCTTCTTTCTGACCCAAAGGGAAAAGTAAGTTTCAAGCAAGGAAGTAATAGGAAGCTAGATTTAGACTCAAATTGAATAATATCTTTCTATCAGTTAAAAAGATAGCCAAAGTAGGAAATACTTTTGAAGAAAAAAGAAAAAACTGGAGGAACCTCTTCTCCCTCCTCTGTGTGAGCCTAATTTCCCTGAGCCTCAGTTACCTTGTCTGAAAGGGGCAGGTGAGGAGACTCCAACAAGATGCAGACTATGGGAGCGGGGTTGTATGATGGCTCTAGGAGGCACACAGCTGGGATGCAAACCTCAGGTTAGGGTGACCCTGCTGACTTATTGTAACTTCTCTTGTCTCAGTTTCCTCATCTACAAAATGGGGTTAATATGTGTAAAGCACTGAGAACTGTACCTGTTGATAAAGTTTGCCATCATCATCACCATCTTTTTCATGTATGAAAGTGACTATCACAGTATTTAGTACATTATAAGTGTTCAAAGAATGTGTCCATTTTTTTCTCCTTCCCCAGCCCTCTCTTCCTCCAGGGTGTCTCTAGGAGACCACCTTCTCCTAATCTCCTCCCTTCTGGAAAATGTTTCCAAGTAGCACAACATGGATTTACAGAGATTCAAAGGCAGCTGCCTGCATCCTTCTATCTAAATACCTTTTTGGTGAAGAAAGAGGCTGAATAAGAGAAAGGCAAGCCCCTACTTTTAGGAGTTTCCCATTCTTTGCTAAGTATTACTAAGTGTGTACTTCATTTACTTAGTGTTTTTACCTCTACGGACTCATTCTCTCACTGGTTCATGATGTGGCAGGCAGAGAGAGCACCAATGTGGAAACTGAGGCACAGAGTTTCATTGACTTATCCAGGGCCACTAACACCAAGTGGACGAGCCATGGTTTGAATGCAAGGCTTTCTCACTCTATATTGCAGCATTTGCCTCAGGTATTCCCTCTGGCTGCTGCGCACCTCCTTCCTCCCTGGGATTTTGCTCCAGGAAGCGTGGGGGAGGCACTCAGCCAGGTGCCCAAGCTGGAAGCCAAATCCTTGCAGCATTAGAGAGGACCAAGGCAGAGAGAGGAGCCTGGAGCCCTGGGTGTCTCTGCATGAGCCTGAGCCCTTAGAACTGGAGACCTCACCTGGGCAAGCCCTGTTTTCAGGTGCTCAGGAGGGCGAGATCCAGCATCAGGCACCCCTGTCAACAGCCCAGCGCTCCTACCAGCATTGGCCAACAGAACTTTCTTTGATAATCGTGTACCTGTGCTATCCAATACACTAGTCACTATAATCTGTGGCTGATGGGACTGAACGATCGTGATCTCTGCATCATAGCCCAATCAGGGAGCTTGTGGAAGTTGCACAGTTGGCAAGTAAGGCCATTGGGACCTGAGCCCATCTTGTCTGCCGCAAAGCCAAGCCCTTCACCAGCACACTGGCCTCTTGTCCTGCTCCCCGAGGAAAGCCTGTGTACCCTTCTGAACCCAGACAGGTGATTGGGTCATGTCTGCCTGTGCTCAGGGGCCTCACTTCCTGCCCCACTCCACCTGGGCCCAACTCTAGAAGCCACCTGTGTTATTTTACTGATAGCAGTGTTTGCCCTTCCAAAGCCAGGACCATAAAAGGCAGCTTTCAAAGTCACTGCCGCAGAAATGTCAACACAAGGGGAGGCCAGCCGTGGTTTCTGAGGTGGAATGTCACCTCTGGGCTGCCTCAAAGGCTGCTGGGAGTCCAGGAGCCTGGGGTCTAGACTCGCTTCTACCACAAACACACTGTGCTATCTTTGGCATATTTCTTACCTTCTCTGGGCCTTGTTTTTATCATCAATGTAAGGAGAGGGTTGGACTTAACTTGAAGGCCTTAAAAGGTTCTTCTATGTTTAAAATGTTCAGCATCCTCTGCTGTGGATCTGGGGGCAACGCCCAGACTCCCCTATAATGACTGTGAAATGCTTTATGCAGCAATCTTCAAAACAACATCACCCCCAACCACGGACTTGGATTTTTTTCAAAACCTCCAACAATATTGCCATTGAAGCAGTAAAGCTATTCATTAATATCTCATAAAAAGTGATTTTGTGATTTTCTTAATGTATGAAAAATGTCCCCCACCCCCAGTACTGGGCCCAGAGCCCCAGAATATAAAACCACAGGCAGACCACTAGGATTCTACAGAACTCAGGTGTTTGGACAAATTGCCCGCACTTGAGAACACAGGGCAATTTTCTCAACTTTTAAAATGTTTTCTCCCCTCCCCCCCTTTTCTGGGGTTTCGCCCTTGCTTGTAACTTAAACCACAAATAACGCTTTAAGCCTCTGGCTGTGAGGAGTGGAGTAGTGGCTGCCAAGAACAGCATGGTTCATGTGGGCCCTTTTTCTGCCGCTCAGGAAAACTCTGCCGAGGACAGCAAAACCTGCATTTTTCTCTTTCTTCTCTCATCGGTACAAAAATCACCTTATTTATTTATTTATTTTTTTTATAGGCTAGGGCAGGGGCAGATTGGTATTGATTCCTGGTGTGCAGATAGGAATCGGCCGTTTGAGGTGAATCAAAACCCAGCCATGGCAGCCCCAAAGCTTTCACAGATGCCAGATGAACCCCCTAACACTGATTTCTGTTTAAGTCCTTTATCCAGAACTTGGTACATGTAGGTGTTCACTCCCTGTTTGTGGTTGCATGAATGGTACCTTCTTTCTTACTCTCAGCTCTCAGATGAGCATTCATACCCTCATTTTGTAGCTGAGGGAACCAAGACTCTGCCAGGCAAGCCCAACTCACTCGGGTCATTCATGGGCTGGTGTGTAAATCCGGCCTGGAACCAGCTTGGACTCCTACACCCAAGCTCTTTCAGTGCCCGTGCTCAGCCACACAGGCCAAAGAAACATTGTGTTCTCAGCTCATGGATGAAGCCCAGGCATGATAGACAAGGCTTGTAGAACGAGACTTCTCTTCTCTGAGGCTTTCTCCCACAACTTCCCAAAGTATCTCTCTGGGGATGATGCTTCTAACAGAAATGCCAGGTCACACCTCTTTCCAGCTGTCTGCTGGACATCACTGCCTGGATTTGTGCTCAGTTCTATAGACAATGCATGGGCCATAGTTGGTGCTTACTGTTGGCTCAGTGATTAAGTCAATGATGGCCCACAGATACTATCCAAATCGGAGCTCATCATATCCACTATTGATTCTCCAGTGTTGAGATTGGGCGTGGAAAACAACTGTTCAATGTATGAGTGAATAACTGAAGGAATACATTTTTCTTTCCTTCCCCCGTCCCTCCCCCCCTCCCTTGTTACCCTCCATACAGTTTATCTTCTGAATAGTCTACTTCTGCTAAAGACACCACCATCTCTCTCCAGTCTATCAAGCCTATAGCTTGGGACTTCCCCTTGGACACCCCTTCACTTACATGACTCATCAAATTGGTGACCATATTCTTTCAGTTCTGCCTCTGGACCCTCTTTCTTGCCTGTCCCCTTCTTTCCAAATTGGAACTCATGAACTTCTTGCCTTTATTATTTAAAGCTGTCATAAGGATCAAAATCCTGAATTAAATTTGCTTAAGCAAAAAAGTGAGATTGAAGTTAGAAGAATATAGGGACAATCACAGAATTGAAGGTGAAACCAAATTACCAAGCCCCAGGAAGGGCCCAGTTGGCTGGAACAGGGGTCTTTCTCTTCCACCTCCCTTTTCTGAGTCAGGTGATGTCCTGGCTTCATTCTCTCTCATCTGTTTCCTCCATATCATAGGGGCATGGGTGCCTCTAGACTTACATCTTTCTTTCCAGGTAAGTCACTTCATAAAGGCAGGAACTTGATTCATTTCTTCTTTGTAGCTTTCCCCATAGTACCTAGTATAGAGTCTGGAACTACAGAGTGCTCAGTTGTGGAATCTCTAGAAGGCTCCTAGAGTTGGAGGAGGTGGGCATGGTCTGTTGAGGCAAAAGATGAAATGATTAATTATGTAAGCTTTAAGGCCAGACTACATGGGTTTGAATCTTGGACCTTTCACTTACCAGTATGCCCTAAGAAAGTTATTTCAAAGTGCCTCAATTTGCTCATCTACAAATTGGGAGTAATAATTAAGCCTAGATCATTAGGTAGTTATGAAGAACTAGGGGCCCAGTGCACGAATTCGTGCACCTTGAAAGGCACTGTGGTGGGCTGTGGTGGGCACAGGGGCGGGTCTTGCCTATCCTCAGTGCCCCTGCCTGGCCCCTCTTGCATGGCCTCTGGTCCCCTGTCTGCTGGCAGCCCAGCTCCCACTGCTGCTGCTCCCATGCACTGATGATGCCGGCCCCACTCACACCTGCTGATGGCACTGAGTGATTGGGGCTGGTGCCAACAGTAGGTGTGAGTGGGGCTGGCACCATCAATAGGTGTGAGTGGCGGATACTGCCCAGATTGCCCCTCAGGAGCAGGGGGAGGTGGAGAAGCCTTCAGGGGCGATCAGGCCGGCATCCACTGATGGCACTGAGCGATTGGGGCCAGCGCCAGGTGCCAGCAGCAGGTGGGACCGCGGCGCGGGAGCAAAGAATTTTTAGTAACCACCAGAGTCTTGCCCTGATGACAGCAACTGGCGCCCTGCCTTGGTTGGTGCCCCCCCCCCCGCCCCTTTCACCTGCTCCACCATCCCACCGCAGCCAACGCCCGCCATATTCTACATGTGCCCTCTGGTGGTCAGCGCACGTCATAGCGACTGGTTGTTGAGTTGTTCTGCTGTTTGGTCTATTTGCATATTAGGGTTTTGTATATATAGATGAGTTAACAAGAATAGGGTTCTTAGAAAGGTGCCTGGCATAGAGTGAGCACTCATTAAAATTTGGCTGCTATAAAAATGATGAAGAAGGTGATGATGATGGAGTTTGATGTTAATGTTGGTGATGATGATCTGTCTTCTGGACTTAGTCCTGTCTTGAATGGTTTTACAGGCCTGTGTGGAGAAGGCACAGGCTTTCGACTTAGGAGAACTGAGCTCAAGTCTTTCCTCTGCCAGCCGAGTGTACTTCACCAAGCTGATTCCCCTTCTCTGAGATTTGTTCTTCATTCATAAAGTGGGTGTGACCTCACTGACTGGTAAGGAAGTAGTGAACTAGGGAATGTTGGAGGAGGGCAAGTTTTGGAACACCATGCTCCTGGCCAAGCCTCTTCCTCCAGGAAGTCTTCTGTGACCCCTGCCCCTATACTGGGCTAAGCAGCCACAACCCTCTGTGCTTCCTCAAGCCATGCACTCATTCACAAATACTTCCTAAGTGAGCACATACTATGTGCTGAGAGTATGTTTAATGAGGCAAAGCCTGAACTAGTAGTGGTGGCAATCAGCGAAGGCTAACAGGCGAAGAGGCTGGACACACAGGATGGGACCTTCTCGTATCTTGCCTTTTTAGAGTTTGTACTCTGTGGGAATACAGAGTACAAATAATTAAATCACAATATGACTTCAGGTTGCTAAGTGCTGGAGGACTTGTGGGTGCCTCCCTAATTGCAGCCTCTCAATCCATGGCACACTGTGTTGTCTTTCCCTATCTATGTATCTGTCTCTTCCTCTGCTGAGAGCTTCTGGAGGCCAGGGTCCCCTTTTACCTAGGTCTGTAGCTCAGGTAGCCAGCACATTCCCTGTGTGTTATAGGAATTCCCTGTTCATTACTCTCCCCCATGGTGGAACCCAATGATCACTATGACACCTGGCATTTTTTAATCACAATTCTTCCTTAGTCGATCTGAGCAGACTGTCCCCCAGGGGGCCAAGGTGAGACAGTAGCCTGGCAGCTGGGCAAGTTCTAGAGAACTGCTTGTCCGTCTGCAAACCAACAACAGTCACTGGAAGTCAACAAGGGAAATGGAAAGGGAGAGACCCAGGCTCCATAGGGCGCACACCCTGGGACCTGCGCCAATGTGAACACGGCTTTCCGGGTGAGGATTTCCCCTCCTGGAATGGGAATAGCAGCTGAGGGTGAGGAGAGATAGGGAACTGCCTGTGCTTTCTAAAGGGCTTCCTTCCATAGCGTCTTATTTATTTAAGCATCATAACAACTCTTGGTATGGCATTTGCGAATGTACACACACACACACACACACACTTTTTCTGAGTCACAGATGAAGCAAATAAAGCCACATAGGCTAAAGGACTTGCCTAAATCCACCCATCTACTAAGAGACAGAAGGCGGGTGAGGAGGAGGCTTGGGAATGAGCACATCCCTGGAATGTGCTCCCTTCAGGTTTCTCAGGTCAGGGGTGAGTTAGAAGGAAGGATCAGGGATAAAGGCGGTTCGTGGGGCCAGAGAGTGGTTTCCCATGTGGTGTCCCTGCTGCTGTTCTCTCCTTTGGAATGGAATCCCTTCAGGTTCCTCAGGTCAGGGGTGAGTTAGAAGGAAGGATCAGGGATAAAGGCGGTTCCGTGGGGCCAGAGAGTGGTTTCCCATGAGGTGTCCCTGCTGCTGTTCTCTCCTTTCTCCAGCCCAGCCTCCACGTCCTTGCTGCGATCAGCCCTTGATGAAGATGGGAGGGGACAATGGCTTCTAGGGGTGGCTGCTGGCATGATCTGTCCCATCCTGTGTCTCCAGCCTCTTTGCCTTTAGCCTTCACTGGGTGGCATCCCTACTCATTCAGGCTTTGCCCCATTAAACATGCAGCTTCTGTTGTTTAGTGTGCAGGGGATGGGGAGAAAAGGAGCACCTCGTTCCATACTACCTTCTCCTGAAGTGTCCCCTTCTAATTAAGGTTCAGGTAATACATTATATGGCACTAGAAAAAGTGTGAATGCAGGAGCTTGAGACAGTAGAGAAGGTAATCAAAGCTTCCTCAACCAACCAGGAGTACCACCCTGGCCCCTGCCCACCAGGCTAATTGGCCTTGGCCATGCCTCCAAGTTGTTGAGTTGTTGGCCAGTGCCTGGCACATCAGAGGTCACCAGGACACCTTTGTGGACTAAGAAGCGGAGACACAGACCACAGGAAGTCAGTCTCTCTCCCCTCTGCTGGGACTTCCCCCATAGGAATATAGTAGGCTCTCAGTTGGGTCAAAAGCACAACTGTGTGGAAGAGCAGGAGGAGGAGGAGGGTGTATATGAGAAAGAGGAGGTTGAGGAAGTGGAGGAGGGGGAAGAAAAAGGGCTGGGGAGAGGAAGTGGGAAACAGGAGGCGGGGGGAGGATGCATTGGTGGGGGTTTAGTGCCTCTGATATCAATCCCTGAACCTCTTTCAGTCTCTGGAGAAGTCTAGCCTGCCCACAGGACAGAGTGGGAAGGCACTTCCTCTGAGGAGCGTGGAGCCCTTGCAGGCTTCCCACATCTGGTAAAGCTTGGGTGGGGGCTGGACTGCCTGGGTCCAATTTCCTACCCAGCCTGCTAGCTTACCCGGGTCAGGTCCAGTTGCTGTGGGTCTGGATGATGTTTCTCAAGAGCTAGTGGGGTGGGGTCCAGGTGTGCAGCCTGCCTGAGAAGCCACAGAGCTGTGACTCAGAGAAGGGGCCTCTGCGGTCTGCTACCAGGCTCCTGAACCACAGCGGGATCAGCCTGCAGGACTGGAGAGAAGGAATAATTTTCTAGATTGTGTAGTTGGAGGAGAGGTTTTGTGTAGACTTAAAGGTGAAAGAGCCCTGAGCTGTAAGAATAAGGAGAGCATTCCCGGTGGAGAACTTCCTTTGTGCCTATGGAAATGATTACCAATGTTCCTAGGACTTGCAGGCCCACTGTGTGCCAGGGCTTTCCCTTACTGTCCTATTTAATACGTGCTGTCACCCCCCATGAGTGAGGCCTATGTATTCTCACCTAATGATCCGGGAGGCTCAGACAGGCATGGAATGTAGAGCTAGCACTGTTCAAAGCCTCCTCGCTCTCCAGCTGCAGAAAGGGAGGCTCGGGAGGATGAGCAACTTGTCACAGTTCAGAATGTGGCACATGGTGAGAGCGGCAGGCAGGGCTGAGCCTCCCACCTGCCCTGTGCCTCTTCATCTGCCACTCCTGTGCTCTCCAGGCTCCCAGGCCTTTGCTCAGAAAGCACAGAGAGTGAGCTTCCATGACTGCTCCAGAGAGATGCCTGTTACAGGACTCCCAGCCCATTGCCTGCTGCCAGGGCCATCTTCTCCGCTCATGGCAACATCCTGCTCTTCTCCAGTGCCAGGGCACAGCTGGCCTCCCAGGAGGCTCTCAGGGCGAGAATGACAGTGCACCATGTGCTGATTGATAGAGATGACAGGAAAGGAGCAGCCAGGAGGGAGGAAGGAAGGGCTGGCGGGAGTCCGAGTGGCGGGAGGAGCTGGTGGCCAGTGTTTCCCTGTAGGGAGATGGCAGGCGCAGGGGACCGGCTTCCTTGTAAACAGTGCAGCCAGCTCTAAAAATACCCGTCCTAGACAGGGGACACTGAGCTCCTCTGGTCTCCTCCAGAGCCTTCCCAGGGCCCTCAGCCCCTTTCCTGAAAGGTCAAGGGGTTGGGAAGAAAGTCTTATGAAGAGTAGGACTTTCTTAGCAAGGAAAGTATAACAATATTTTTGTGTGTGTGTGCAAAACAGAAGGAGGACACTCTGTGGGTTTTTGTTTTCCTGAGCCCCTACTCCTCATTAGTAAGCAGAGGCCCGGGCCCAGCTTAGGGGCCAGTCCTGGAGCTTAATTCACAGCCTAGGGTCATGGACAGAGAAGGCCCTGGACGGGAGTCTCCAGCTGTTCCCCTTTATGAGGTGTGTGACTTATGACTCAAACTCAGTACCTCAGTTTCCACAATTATGAGAGGGAGTAATAGTAGTGTTTGCTTCATGGGGGTGTGGAGAGGATTAAATGAGATGCTATATAAAGCTCTTATCACAGTGCCTGACACATGGTAAACACTCCAAAAACACTTATTATGATGATTTATATGGGAGGATATACTATTTCCTGAATTTGAAGGTAAGTCCTGGTTTAAAGGGAAATTTCATAGGTAGGTGAAGAGAGTGGGGTGGATAAGAAGCAGCAGAAAGAGTCTGAATCATAGAAAACTCAAATCTGTTATTTGACAGATGGGGAAACTGAGGCCCAGGGAGGAGAAAGGAGTTGTCCCAGGCTGGACAATGTTTTAGCAGCTACCTGTGGGTTCAAGACAAAATAGCAGTGTGAAGAGACCATGAACACTCTGCACTCGAAGTGTGCCTCGCTGTGTGTCAGGAGAATGAGGTCTGTCATTGCTATAGCACTTTCAAGTTGGGAAAGCCCTTGCAAGGGGGAACAGACCTCAGCAGATCCCAGCCAGAGGGCTGAGCTCCCTGAGGGGCTGCCTGATGGACATATGCAAGGACATAGCCAAACAGAACTCATCCTTGGGTGTGGTGTCTGAGTTACACATCCATTTACTGTGCCCTTGAATCCAAGGGCCATGGGGAAGAGACTCAGGCTGGAAAAGCTCAGGTTGGCCTGAAGAAGAGTCTTCAGACCCTGTGCTCTCTAGTTGGGTAGGCACTAGTCAAGCGAGCACTTGCAATGTGGCCAGCCTGGATTTAAAAGATTTCATTTTAAAAAATGTAAACTGTCTCAATCAGTTTCTATTGATTCCATGTTGAAATGATATTTTTAGATTCATTGGGTTATTTAATATATATCATCAAAATTAGTGTCACCTGTTCCTTTATACTTTTTTCCTGTGGCTTCTAGAAAATTTAGAATCACGCGTGGCTTGCTGTATCTTTCTGTTGGGCAGCGCTGTTCTGACCACTGCTTCTGTGCAACGATGGAGCAGGCTGTCCCACCGTTAACCAGCCTCGCATCACTGGGGATGTTACAAAAGCCTTGTTAATGGAAGTCTTTAGTTAGGTGGATACACTCTGTCAGCCCTCCAATTAGGGTTCGACTGATTTCAGGCTGTCTTCTGAGGAGCACTTGTTCCTTGGAATATGAATAGGTGTTATAGGAAAAATGACTGAAGATCAGTTTAATGTGGGGAATACTTTGTTTAAAAAAAGTTAAGCTCTTTTATTCCAAAACTTCCCAGGACCTTCTAGACACAAAGTGCCCCATGAGTTTTGGATGACAAGGACACTGGACGAAGCAAGTATTCCCCGTGTTGATTGGTCACAGAGCCGTCTCTGCACAGAGCATGACTGGGAAATGATTTACTATTAAGTGCATTCATTCCTTGAGAAGTTCTGTTGTCAGCACTGAGTTCAAATTCTGGCTCAAATCCTAGGTGACATGGACACGTTGCTTCACCTTCATCAACTATAAAAACTAACATCTCAGTAAAACTTTGAGAGTTACTTTTAAAATCACAGAGAAAATGTAGTGTAGTGGCTGATGCATAGTAGGTCTTCAAGAAATGGTAGCCCAGATAGAGAAGCCAGCTTCACAAGCTCACAGGAGAATGAGTGATCATTGGGCTTCGAATCTACCCCTCTGGGCCTTGGCTGTTGGCTCCGCTTCTCTTTACCAAGCAACAGCACATTAGAAAAACAAACAGGCAAACAAGCAGAAACAGTTCGTAGGGTGAAACAGGAAGCTTCCTCAAATCTGGTGTGATTTTATAGATCAAGTCGTTTTTAAACTAAAGACACTGTTTCCTCATCTCCCTCCCTGCCTTGTCCCTCTGTGGGGCCTGGGAGGCTCTCCTCTCGGCCCCTGTCTGCTGGGTTCCTGTCCCCACTGTCTGTGGAGCCCCCAGCAGATGGTTCGCCCTTATCAGCAGGCTCCAGGCCAGAGGAGGAATCCTCCGGTCACATGCGGTCACATGCGGCTTTCTGGAGGGAGGGAGACCTTGTAAATAAACATAGCCCACACAGAGGAAGGGGGAGGGAGAAGGGAAGGGGGAGGGAGAAGGGAAGATCTGTGTGTATATTCTGCGACACTTGGTGACTGGGCCAGGATTAAAGGCCATGGGACATGGGCATAGCCCTCATTGGCCATTTCTGAGAGGGATCGCCAATCCGCTCAGTTTCCCTGGATGACAGGGTGGCTGTAAATAGCCCTGCAGGCTGGGCATTCCCAGTGTGCTGTGGACTTGATCCAGGCCTAATCCCCTGCCCAGGACTAACCTTTCACAGTTTACAGAACACTTTACCTCCCAGCTCAGTGGAGAGAAGAGAGGTCTATCATCACCCCTAATTTACAAAAGAAGAAACTGAGGCTCAGCTTGTAAGTGAATCACTCCTGGCTACACAGCTGGCGGTAGTCAGTCTGGGCTGAGATCTGTGTGTATATTCTGCGACCAGATCCAGAGGTCTGCCCCTCACCCCAGGCTCCTCTGCCATGGGTTTCTGTGCCCAGTACCGAGCTCCATGCCCTGGGCAAGCCATGCTCCTCCCCAGGGCAGCCCATGTTCCAGGAAGATGGATATGTTCACCATCTTGGTAGTGGTGATGGTCTCACAGGTCTCCTATCGAATTGTGCACTTCACATCCATGTGGTTTATTGTATGTTGACTAGGCATACTTCCATGAAGTTATTTAAAATGTAGAAGATAAGAGGCAAAAAAGGATGGAGGAGATTGGCAGGCATATCATTATAGCTCCACAAGAACTCTTAAAATGGGGACACAATACTCTACGGGCACATGGAGAAGAAGAGAGAGCTTCTTCCCCAAATTGGAGGTCAGGAAAGACTTATTGAAATAGGTGTCTGATGGGACTCAAGGTATGGATAAGGAGGTATTCGATTAAGAAAGATTAAGGGGGAAGATACAGGTAGAATTTGTTTTGAGGAATAGAGAACAGTTTCTCCTTACCTCCTAGGCGCCCCCCCCCCCCCCACGCCTGCTGCCACACACACTTTCTTTCGACTTTTCGAGGCCTGAGGTTAAAACTAACAGCTGCAATTCTCTCTTTTCTTCAGAAACTCGGACACACACCCTACTTGGCAGGCAGCTGGTTTTGCTAATAGGAGTCCTGCCTCTCTCCCTCCCCCACTATGCAGCTCATCCCCAGGTCCCGCTGAGCCTTGCCCTCTCAGATTTCCTCTCTGAACTCAACTGCCAGATGCTTGTGGGGTGAGCCACCCAGGGCACCCTCATTTCAGCTTCTTCCAAGTCCCACAAAAATAAAAGGAGGTTTGGGGCAATTTGTGTGGGAGTGTAATAGGGTTCTAGGTCCAAATGAAAATGCCTTCCATACCCTTTGGTTTAGTAATAGACATGCAACCCTTGGATAATTTTGAATAATGAATTTATTAGAATTATTGTGATAAGCATAGAAAATTCAAGAATTATTAGAATGCCATGCACTGATTATTGGTTAATTTGCTCCAAAAGCAATTCTGATAACTGCTCTTATGGTTTGTAAAGCATTAAATTGGTTTGGATGATCCCATTTTTCATGCCTTCATACTGGGGACTATTCCAATAGCATAGGAAACCCACATATGAAATTGTGGGTTAGCTCTTGCTTTTCAATTTCCTTGACATGTTTGTTGATTTTAAACTGCCCCTTTTCACAAGTTTTCTTATTAATTAAATAAATCAGTTAGCTGCATTCCCTGCATCTAATTCAGCACTCCAATGTAAGCTTAGTTCTGGAGTCAGCTTTCCAACCTCGGGTTACGGGACATTAGTCACTGGGAGCAAAATGTGCCATTTGAACAGCTGTTTCGGGCAGTCAGAGTCCAGGGCCTACAGGTTTGGAGAAGGTGGGGGGAGGAAATCAATTTTATTTACCAAATACCAGCTGCCCAGGCCTTTACAAAGAATATTTCTTAATTCTCTGAACAGCCCATTCATTCTTTTTTGGTTTAAGATTTGTCTTCTCTAGGCACAGCAAGTTTAAGTACTTGTCAATGAATCATACAGTACATGTGTGGTGGAGCCGGGATGTGAACCCAAACAGTTTTATTCCAGAGCTCCTACACTTGAACACTGCCCTATATGGACCTCATCTATGGACCTCACCTTTCCAAACCCAAGACATAGGAGCCATTATTATCAGACCTATTTTCCAGGTGAGAAGCCAGAAGATTTAAAAAAAAAAAAAAAAAAAAAAGGTAATTGTTTTCAACTTAAACTAAGCATAGACTCCCGATTTGAACTCTGTGATCCTGGGCAAATCATTTCACCCATATATGGGTCATCCATCCATTCATTAATTCAAGAAAGAGTGGCAAGTGCTTTTTCTGTCCCATGGACTGTCTTCTCCCTGGAGACGAAAATAAATGTATATAAAGTATGGCCTCAAGAATTCATAATCCAGTGAGCAAGAAAAACATCTTAAACAATATGACTGCAATATGAAAGATGCTGTAAGAGGTGTATAAAAACAGCTAGATTCTAGCTGCTAGAGGGATATAGAGCAAAAGCATCAAATTGCTTGGTGAAATAAAAGTAAGGAAGGCTCTGGAGAGGAGGGGACATTGCATTAATAACTCTATGGTCCCCAGGTGGAGAAATGGAAGGGGTACCCCGGGCACAGAGAGCATCAAAGGCAAAAACTATCTATAATCTATACTAATAAAAAAGTAATATGCTAATTAGACCAGGTCAACCGGACATCTTCCGGACGTCCAACTTCCTTCTGGACAAAGCTATGGTGGCAGGGGCCAAGGCAGAGGCAGTTAGGGGCCATCAGGCCGGTGGGGGAGCAAGCAGTTAGGGGTGAGATCAGGCTGGTGCAGGGGAGCAAGCAGTTAGGGGGCGATCAGGCTGGCAGGCAGAGGCAGTTAGGGGGCATCAGGCAGGCATGCAGGTGAGTAGTTAGGAGCCAGACATACCCTGAGGGGTCCCAGATTGGAGAGGGTGCAGGCTAGGCTGAGGGACATCCCCCTCCCCATGCACGAATTTCATGCACTGGGCCTCTAGTAATCTATAATAATAAAAGCATAATATGCTAATTAGACTGGATGTCCTTCCGGGATGACCTTCCTGATGAAGCCGGGGCTATGAGGAAAGCCTAGGTCCCGGGTGCCTGCAGCCAGATGGAAGCCTGGGTCCCAGGTGCCAGAGGGAAGCCGGTGCTGGTAGCAGGGGGAAGGGAGGCCTACTCTTACATGAATTTCATGCACCAGGCCTCTAGTATGGTGTAACAGTTACAGTGATATTGAGTGCCTGCCTCCTGCTTTAGGTACTGTCTCAGTAATTCTTACAATGCTGGGAAGTGGGTACTAATATTCAGTCCACTTTACAGAAGAGGAAACATAGGCACATGGAGGTCTTGCCTCTGGGCCTGTGATCACACAGTAACTTGCTCGAGATCGCACAGCTAATAAGGAATGCAGCTGGAATTCAGCCCCAGGCATCCTGGCTTCAGAGCCCACACTGTTAGCCACTGTGCTCGGAAGGTTTGGGGGTGCTTGTCAGTGGTTCTTCAAGGGGGTGGCAGGTGATGGGACTGGCCACATAGCAGGAATTAGGCCTTTTTTCACAAGGCCTTAGATCTTAGATGTTCTTGAGATAAGGACCCTGGACCTCTTGGGAGCCATAAAAGTAATAGCATTGTGGTGTGTGTATGTCTGTGTGTGTTGAGGAGTGACATCCACCTCATAATGAGGCCAATATGAAAGAAGGTTCATGAACTACTTGCTTTTGACTGGAGCTGTACCTGCTCCCTGTAGGACTGTTGCGCATGTCTTAGGCTCAGTGGGATTCTCTTGGTTTCAGTGTCAGTTTGAATCCTTGTTCTTGTTCTGCATTCCCTTGCTGGACTGGAGAGCCCATGAGGACAGAGCTTTTCCACCTTCTTCTGCATCCTCACCCCCAGTACCCAGCACAGTGCCTGGCACTAGTAGTTACTCAAATAAATATCGGTTGAATGAATTACTATTTATTGACTTGAACTCTTGAGTCTTTGGTTAATAGTTTATGTATAGGGTGATTAAATTATGAGGTAAATCTAGTTTGGTCAATAAAATATTTCACACTGTGCAATCAGTGAGATAGGAGGGTCTTTTGAAGGTGAAAATTGTAGGGATTCGTGGCCCAGATTAGTAGTTTACAAAACAAAGCTGAACTTTCCAAAGAACTGGCTTTCAGGGGTTTTGCTCCAGTGGGTCTGAGGTGGTGCTTGAGCTTCCTCGGTGATGTTGAAGTGCTTGGGTCGGTTCATCTGGGGGTGGCAAGGATGAGTTCCTTCCTCTTTTATTCTTTCCTGACTTCCCCTTATTTAGCTTGTGCTTGAACACTTAGAGTGGTGGGTGCTACCACCTCACAAGACAGGCTGCCCAACCGACTGTAACAACAGCAGCAGCAACATAATGATGACACCAACAGTGACCATATACTGAGCATTCCTTTACACATGTTATTGAGTCCAAAGGCTAAGTACTATGTATCCCCGTTTTACAGTGAAAAAACAATACCGAAAACTCCGAGGTTTGGTGGTTTACCCAGTGTCTCAGAGGTGGTGAGCAGCAGGAGATGGACTCAAGTCACCTGGCTAGTCTACCCCCACCTGCCCTCCCCCAGTGCCAATCTGGAGCTGGTTCCTGGCAACGAGGGAAGGGCGGGGGGGGGGGGGGGAGGCGCCCTGGAAGGAGGAGGACGGGAGCCAGGCCCGCCAAGTAGCAGGCTCTGCCCAGACTCCGCTCCGCCCAGCCCTCCTGGGCCTCCCCATAGAAGGTAAACCCGGGCAGGAACCCGGGAGGGCTGGCGGGGCCTGGAGTCCCGCTGGTTTCAGTTTCTGAAGGGGGTGAGGGGGGTGGGGGAGGGAGGCACTGAGCAAACAAGGGCGGGGAGGAGGTTCTGGAAGCCTTCCCAACAGATAGCAGATTAACTCCCTGCTGCCTGGGAGCCACCCACGTGGGAATGGGCGGGTTACAGGCTCAGGGCCTCCCTGGCAGTCCCGCAGTCTCCGTAGTTGGCGGACACCCTTGCTCCCAGCGCCATCTGAAGCCCAAGACGACACCCACGGGCCGGCCAGGATGCCGCGGCTCGGGGCGCCTCAAGTCCAAGTCAGGCTCTCTAGGAGGTGTAGGCTGGGCAAAAGGCTGAGGGGGGGCTGGGAGGGGGGGCCCCAGCCCCCGCCTCCAAATATGGACCTCTCTTCCTGCTCCGGCATGCCGCTCCCTCCCTTACTGCGTCATTCCAGTTCCAACGTGTTAGCAAACCTCTTCAAATGTTTGTTTTCTTTCTGAGAAAGAGGCTGAAGGACATTGCCAAGACCAACATGAACTCCAAACACAAGGGCATTCTCTGTCTGTCGGACACTTTTCTGGACAGACGGATCTGGGACTGAATACTTCCCAGCCGGCGACCTTTGTGTAAATTTCCTCATCTCCTTGAGCCTCATTATCCTCATCTATAAAATGGGCATAATGATACATATCGTTAAGATAAATTCTGAGGAGTAGATTAGGTAAATGTAGATTATACATATTAAGCATTAAGTGCCTTCAGTCAACCGCAATTAACATTATCAATTATATTGTTATTTCGAGTGACTAATAATGACACAAGATTATTACTAATGCTGCTGTGAGCATAAGTGTAAAAAGTAGACTCAATTAAAATGTTTTACTGAGGGAAATAGTTTTATGAGAGGTTAATAAGGAAGGCGAAATAACACTGGGTCAGGAAGTGTATACACATGATCTCATTTAATATTCAAACAGCTCCATAAAGCAGGCGTTATTATCCCCATTCTACAGATGAGGAAGTTGAGGTTCCTGGAGGTTAAGTAACTTGCCCAGGTCACACACTGAGCTAGTACCTAGTGTCCTGGTCCCCCTCCTTCATGGTGTCCCTTAAGCCCCAGTCACTTCACACCTGCCTGCCTCAGCAAAGGTACCTCCACCTGCTGGGAATTCCTTTCCTTCCCCAGTTCTCATCATCTTGGAGGAAAACAAGTCAACCCTGGAAACTAGGTAAAAGTCACCTCCTCCAGGCAGCTTTCCTGATTCTCCCTCCTTCCCCTTATATAACTAAACCCTCCCTCTTTTGTTCTCCTGGTACCTTGAGCATGTGACTGAACACCTTTGTGGGTGTGTCTCTCCTTTAGGGAGTGCTCTTCTGAGGCAAGCACTAGACCTGTTTTCATTTGGGAGGTCAGGGTGATGTTCTGGTGGAGAATACAGGCTTAGAAACCCACCTGTCGAGGCACATCTAGGCTCTGCTACTTACTGCCGTGAGGCTTGAATCAGCGACTTGACCTTTCTCTGCCTTGCTTCTCATCCATAAAATGGAGGTAAACAACAAGATCAGCCTCACAGTATTGCTGTAAGGACTGAGTGAATTATTGTCTACAAAATACTATGAATCTCTAAGTGATAGATGTCCAGTGAATGAAGGCAAGGGCCATTAAGGTCCTGAATTTTGCTAATTCACAGCAAGTGAAACATAAAAAGAATGTTCCAGAGTTAAGAACATGGGATGGGGTAGATATCAGGATCTGTCTCTTTCTTAGTGTGCGGATCTGATCCTGTCTCTTCCTCACTCTGAATTTATTTCCCCTTGTGCATAATGAGAAGTTTGGCTCTCACAACCAGATGATCTTTGAAGGTAATATCCAGTAATATTAATGGTTATTTCTTTGCCTGTAGGACTTTCACTTGTGTAATGTTCCAAGTTAGAAGTTAAACTCAGAAACTAATGTCTGGTTTGCCACTGGAAGCACAAAGCTGTACCACTGGTAGGTCACAGTCCTAACCATGATTGTTGCCAACTTTTACCGAGCGCGGGCTAGTGCCAAGCAGTGAGCCAAGTGCCATCATTACCCTGTTTATTTTTCCCAAGAAACCTACAAAGAAGTTATTACTGTGATTCGCATTCTACAGATGAGAAAACAGATGCTCGGGGGGCTGTTAGTAGTTGAACAGGGAGTAGGATCTTTATTTGTCTGGCTTCATTCCCTATTGCCTGTGAGAATCCCCTCTGGAGCATGCCTGTCAAATACCTCTGGGGACAAGGAGCCTGTTATCTTTCAAACCAGTTTGTTATGAAGCATTCTGAATAGCTCATGACTTTGGACTTGGACTCTAGGCAGTCGTGATTTGTGTAGAGGGTGGAGGGAAGGGAAATTATAAATTCCCCCAAGATGTCTTGGCTGGTATCATTCAGTGGTTAGAGTGTCAGCCCTAGCACCGAAGGGTCTTGGGTTCAACTCCCAGTCAAAGGAAGGTATCAGGTTGATGAATCCTTACCCCAGTCCTGGTGTATGCAGGGGACAACCAATCAATGTGCCTCTCTCACATTGATGTTTCTCTGTCTCCCCCTAACCCCCTTCCTCTCTCACTTCCATTCTCTATAACAGTCAATGGGAAAAATATCCTCAGGTGAAAATTAACAAAAAAATGAAATAAAAATAAATAAATTTCCCCTAAGGAAGTCTTCAGGAGCATTGTGCAACAGATTGGTCAGAAGGCAGAACCTCTCTCCTCACCTACCTGGGCCTGGCCCAGATTCCTCATTCACAGTCCTGCTGGGGATAGAGCTGGGGCATTAGAGTAAGGGGTGCTAAGATCTTCCCAGACAGTCTAGGTTGGGGTTTAGCTGAACTCAAAGCATCAGAAATGTATGTCTATAATCACCAGTCAGTTGAGACACATTCCCTTGGGGGTGGTGTTTGGGGTGCAGTGGGTCAGAGAACACGTTAACAAACAGTTTGGAGCAAATCAGGACACAAATTGAAAGGGGAAATTGGCTCTTGGATGACTGGAGCTTGGCTTTGTTCAGTTTGCTCTCTTTCCAAACACAAATGTCTTGCTTGAATAGCTCCAGAGCCTCATCATTCTCAACAGGATGAAATACAAACTCCTTAGGGTGGCATTCGAGGCCCTTCACTATCTAGCCCCAACTCTCCCTTTTTTTTCCTTTTTCTTTAACCACATGCCTAGCCCCAACCCCAGCAGAGAACCCCACACAACTCTTTGAATACGCCGAGCTTGTTCTTGCCTCCATGTCTTTGCACGTGCTGTTTCTTCTGCCCAGAGCACAACAACAGACACCACGTCTCAGTGACAGCAATCCTGTTTTCAAACCTGTTGGATTTCCTCTTCCACTTCTGAGACTCTTCTGAATAGTCTGGGCAAAGAGAGAATCTTTGCTGACTCTGGCTTTGCAACTAATCACACAATAAACCAAGGAACATCAATTGGAAATATTGAAAGTTAGGGCATTGAACGGGTCTACAAAGCATTGTGAAAACACACACACAAAACTCCTAGGGCTGACTATTGAGGTGGTTCTGAAAATGTGGCGTAACTGTGAAACTAATTAAGAATGATACAGAATGTGCTCCTTAGTTTGGACAGTTTGTTCACTGTGTTGATGTTACGCTAGAGTCCAACTACAGAACTGTTAGGGAGCCTCTACAACTTGTTCAGGAAGTTAGCCAGGGTGCGGAAGCCTTCCCTGGGGCATTTTAACATGCTGTTCATCACAGGTTTCAGTGTGAGTGCAATGAGATTCAGAGTTCCATGTTTCACAGTAACAAAATGTTAGCCTAAAGTAAGGTGATCATATGATCTCGTTTGCCCACTAAGTTCTGGTTTTCACCCAATGTCCTAACATAATTATCAGTACTTCCCCTTTTATTATCAAGAATCCCAGTGTGGAAGATAAATTATATGTCACTCTAGCACTGGACAACCAAACAAGAGTTGTCTAGGTGGTGACTTTTCTAAGGCTTTGCCATCTATTGGATGCCAGTCCGCTGTTCCTAATCCAGCCTCTGTGCTCTCCTCTGTGACAGAATAAATAGCTCCGCCTATACACTCTCATGGCAATGGGCACTTCCCTTCAGTTGCTTTTTTTCCTCTAGGCATTGGGCTTCCTCACCGAGGACCACACTGCATTTAGGGTTCCTCCTTGCACAAGCCCTGGACATAGTAGGTGCTTAGCAAGAGGTGGTGGAGTGAATTATTCTGGAAAAAAGTATTTCCCAAAGGTTTTTGTTTTGCTTTATTTTATTTGCAGTCATCAAAAATAAATAAATAAAGGCTTCATAACTTTATTTAACTTAAGTCTTTATACCTGAACACTGAAATGTGGATATGATATGTAAGTCTTAGAAAGGGAGGTGAAGTAATGTTTAGAAAAATAACAAGAAGTGACCAGACATGATTTTTAATTATTGTGAAATGTTAAGGCTGTATCAAGCCTCTTTGACTATCCTTTAAATTTGAATAGTCTCCCTTTGCACTAAATAGAATCAGAATTTTTCTTTCTACTCTTCTGTATTCTTCCTTAAAAATTATGTATTACTTTTTTTTTGAACAAGTATCTCTTTTTTCTTTAGTATGACATATTAACTAGAAAAGTTTTTATTAGAAAAGATACAAATGCTGAAACAAAAAATTTATTTCCTAAAAGCCTTGAGTGATCATTTAGATAAACCCTTTTATTTTGGGGGGTTGGGGGGCAGCACATGAAATCTAAGAAATTAACAGAGGCCCAAAGAATTTAAATGATCCAACAGAAGCCTCATAGCTAGTAAGAGGCCAAGTTCATTTGGACCTCGTTCTCTGAATCTATGTCTCTTGATCCTTGCATATCAACCCTCTAATTTTTTGGACTGACAAAGAGCTTTTGAGCAGGGGCACTCTTATCATACCTGGTGTTCAAATATGAATTCCATGCCTCAACTAGGCTTATGTGGATGAAGTTAATTGATACAGCCCCAGGAGAAAAATTGTACATAAATTAGGGTTTGCAGGAATGGGCTTTGGAGTTAGGCAAACTGGGGTTCAGATCCTGATTTCCCACTTACTTGCTGAGTGACATTGGTTAGGTTACTTAACCTCTCTGAGGCTTAGTTTGCTTATCTTTAAAATGAGGATAACAGTATTTTTCTTGTAGGGTTTGGTGAGGTTTAAATGAAATAGCATTTCCTGATACTCACCAGTTTCTGGAATCAGTAAACGTTCAATAAATTATAGGCATTATAATTATATTAATATTTAATGATATATATTATAATATGTCCTTAAATTATGTATTATCATTATTATTTTTATTACTCTACTACTGAGACTTGCACTGAAGGAGAGCTTATCAATTTCAAATAGAAACTATGCAGACAGATCTTTCTGCTCTAATACTTGGATGCTAGTCCCACAAGCAGCTTGACCAAGAAATCTGTCTCTGCGGAGGTGGTGGTTGAAATTAGAATTGTGTATAGAGGGGCCTGTGTGACTGCTTCCCCTGTTATCAGGCATTTTCCTATGTCCCTAAATTTCTTTCTTTCTTTTTTGGCTTGGGCTTTGCAAAACTTCCTGCTGGGTAGTTTTAGTCATCCTTCCTACTAGTTTGCAAGAGTCCATTATAATGTTTATAAAGCTGGAGGTCATATATAAAAGTACTGATAGGTCAGAAAAAGGGAAGAAGAAGGAAGCTAGGTCCTCATGTTCATTCACTTGAAATATCTGTTACTAGTTCTTTCTTTTGTAATTTTTCATGGTCATTTTCTTTTCTCTTTTTTTTACCACTCCCCTCCGCCCCCCGACTTCTACAGATATCTATTTACCAATAAACATAGAAGCAACCTTGATACCAAAGAAATCCATTCATTCAAGTATTTACCAACTCATTTGATATATATTATTTTATTAAATACCTTCATTCTGAGCATAGACATGCAGATTACATATGCTGTTTATGGAATATGAATAGACCTTGGTTCAAACCTCAGCTTCTCTAGATCCTATAGATTTGATCTTGGGCAGATTAGCAACCTACCCCTCTGAACCAGCTCCTTCTCTCAAGCTCCCTGTCTCAGCCCTGACATTACCACCATCTTCCAGTTCAGAATGTGGGAATTATTTTATTCTTATTAATCATCATCTCTATCATCTCCAACAGTTATTTATTGAGAACCTTCTCTGTCCCAGGCTGTCTGCTGGGCACAAGGAGACCTGCCCCCAAGGAGTATACCTGATGGTCAGGGACGCCCATAAACACACAGTGAATGTGTGTAATGATAATAAAAGGCCACGCCCATTGTACGCTTAATTATTGCTAGGCACTATTCTAAGAGCTTTATATGCATTCCATTTTTTTAATCATGCCAGTAACCCTAAGAAATAGGTACTATTATATTTTTTTAGTTGATAGGTGAGGATACCATGTCCAAGGCCACACAGCTAGTTAGCAGTGGAGACAGGATGCAACAGCTTTGAAAGCCGCCTTCAAAACCATTGCTATTAACCTTTCCTGAACTCTTCTCTGCCTGAGGGCATGACAGCAAGGCTTCAGGGTGCCAGAGGAGGAGCTTCTAACCAGACTGAGCCCTAAAATGTAGGTAAGGGGGAACCAGAGCAATCCTCCCATCACCCTTCCACCCCTAGTGTAAGCTCTCATGTGGACCAATCCTTCATTGGTCCCACTCCCTGCTAGTCCATTCTTCCCACTGAGCCTCAGTGATTTTTCTAATCAAACCTGATCATATTACTGCTTTTGTACTTGTGTTCATCAACTACAGGAGAAAGTCTGCACTCCTAGCTCTCAGCTTTGCTCCTAGCCCTTTCATGAACATCTTTTTGGTCCTCTGAGGGCAACATGCTCACTTCTGCCTCTGTCAGTGTCAAATCTGACTCCTTCAGCTCCTCTGGACCCTTCTACACTCAGCTCCTTTCAGGGATGCCTTTCTGGATCCCACAGACAGAGTGAAGTCACACCCAAAATACTCCTAGCTTTTTCCACTGAATTGGAGAAGTTGACTTTTGAATCTGTCTCCTTCATTACACAATGAGCCCCTTGAGGAGTATTTCTCAGCTCCTAACAGGGCCTGACACTTAGTGAACACTTAGAATGAATAAATGAATGAGTGAGTATTGAGAAGGACAACTTTTATTTTATTTATTTAATTTATTTTTTTATCTGTTGCAGCTCATAGTATAGTGCTAAGGACATGGACATATTGATTCTCCTCTCACATGCCAATGGGGTACTTTCAGAATTATGAAAGGGTAAATGCCACCCATGAAGTCAGAAACAGATCATGAGAAAAGCCCTGGACAAGTGGTTAGGAGATCTGGGATTGTTGTGTAGGCCCTATCACCAGTTAGCTGTGTGACCTTCGATAAGACATTAATGTCTCTGAGCCTGCACTTCCTCAGCTATAATACTGCTGTGAAAAGTTCAAGTGAGCATGGGTGTCTAAGAACTTTGTCACGTGCTGGACAGGCCAGTGGTATCAGTGGCATGATTTCTCCAGCTGCTCTGCAAGTATCAGTCAAATTGGGTTACTCAGCGCTACTGCAGGCCATGGGGCAAGCCTTTCCCACCCTTTCTCCTCTTCTTGGCCTGGGTCCAGGAAGATTTCCATCTGTACCTTGTGTGCAAGCCAGACTCTGAACCTAGAGTTTGGAAAAACAGGGAAATTATATTCATCCAGGTGTATCCTGTATATATACTGAGCTGTAAGGCCAAGTTTGTTCTCAGAATAAAGTGAGTGTGTGTGTGTGCTTGTATTAGGAGGGCAGAGTTCAGGATGGTAAAGGTAACTGTGGAGTAGTGGTAAGTGCTCTGAACTTGGCATAAGAATATTTTGGACTTAATTTTATCACTGCCACATGTTCTGGGTGATAGGTTATCATAACTTCTTTTGGGCTCCCTCCATCATCCTATATAATAAAGAGATAATATGCAAACTGACCATCATGCCCTTGCACAAGATGGCTGGCAGGGGAGGGCAGTTGTGGGCAATCAGGCCTGCAGGGGAAGGCAGTTAGAGGTGACCAGGCCATCAGGGGAGGACAGTTGAGGATGGCCAGGCCAACAGGGGAGGGCAGTTAGGGGTGACCAGGCCGGCAGGGGAGGGCAGTTGGGGGTGATTAGGCCAGCAGGGGAAGGCAGGAGCGGCCAAGCCAGCAGGGGAGGGCAGTTGGGGGCAACCAGGCCTGCAGGGGAGGGTGGGGAGTTGAGGGGGGGACCAGGCCTGCAGGGGACGGCAGTTAGGGATGACCAGATTGACAGGGGAGGGCAGTTGGGGGCAACCAGGCCTGCAGGGGAGGGTGGGGAGTTGAGGGGGGGACCAGGCCTGCAGGGGACGGCAGTTAGGGATGACCAGATTGACAGGGGAGGGCAGTTGGGGGCAATTGAGCCAGCAGGGGAGGGCAATTGGGGCAATTGGGCCAGCAGGGGAACAATTAGGCGTCGATCAGACTGGCAGGGGAGTGGTTAGGGGGTGGTTAGGCTGGCAGGCAGAAGTTGTTAGGGGCAATCAGGCAGGTGAGTGGTTGGGAGCCAGCAGTCCCGAATTGTGAGAGGGATGTCTGACTGCCCACAGGGATCGGGCCTAAACTGGCAGTCAGACATTCCCCAAAGGGTCCCAGATTGGAGAGGGAGGGTACAGGCTTGGCTGAGGGACACCCCATCCCCCCAGTGCAAGAATTTTGTGCACCAGGCCTCTAGTCTCTAATATGAGTGATGTATTTTCCACAGATTCATTGTAAAGATTAAATGAAATACAAAATGTAAGGCAGCTAGCATAGTACCTTGTGTAGTATATACTACATAGATGTTTGCTTGTTGATTTTTATTGATTGATATCGGTTTCTTGAGAAAAGGAAGAAAAAAATGACAAGTATACTAATGATGTCATTGCTTAGAGTAATGAACTAATTGATACTGTCCAAAAAGTAGGGCAAACTAAAGGTGTAATACAGAGATATAATCGAAATGGTAACAGCTAGGGCAGAAATACAAATCACTCCAAATAGCAGGAAAACTAGATACAAAAATAACAAACCCGTTTATATAGTGAGTAACATAAATACATTAAAATAAATAAATGAATAGTGAGTAAAAGGTAACTAGCTTAACTTCTGATTCCAGCCAAGATGGATAAGAGGCCTGGATTTACTCTTCCCCCTGAAAAAACTGAAAAGACCAGACAATATATCAAACAGTGGTTCTCAGGACACCAGCTATCTGGAAATGAAGGGCAGCAACCCCTGAAAGACAGGAAGCCAGTGAGGTGAGTCCTGCAAGTGACCTGGTTTACTCTCTTGAGAGGGTTTCCAGGCTGTGGCCTGAGGAAGGAATCCAGACAGAACCTGGAAGATCCCTGGAGGTGAAGAGAAGAAGCTAAGAGTCCAGAGAAACCACGGCAGAAAGATTCCCAGGGCAGAGTGTGGGAGAGCAGGAGGGCACAGAGGGTTCATGGGTGTGTGCATATGTCTAGATTGATCCAAGTAAGCATTATAAAGATTCACTTTAGCATCTATAAATCACACCTAACTGGTTTGGTCAGTGGATAGAGCATTGGCTGCTGACTGAAAGGTCCTGGGTTCGATTCTGGTCAAGGGTACGTACCTTGGTTGCAGTCTCAATCCCAGGCCTGTTTGGGGCGTATTCGGGAGGCAACCAATCTATGTGTCTCTCTCACATTGATGTTTCTGTCTCTCCTTCTTCATTCCTATCAGAAAATATTAAATTCAAATTAAAGAAAATAGTAAACCAAACAGAGAAGGGTATTTATAATGATTAAGTATGCCATTCATAGTGAGGCTATAAGAATTTTGAAAATCCATGCACCAAATTACACAGCAGCAATATTTAAAAAAAGCAGAAATTAGATATGAAATAAGAAGACATTAACTAAAATAAAATCATGGGACTGAAATTCAGTTTATCAAGTGGATGAATAATAAATAAATGTAACCTATATCTGAACAAGTATAAAACAATGTAATTGGTATATTTCAAATTCTTATGTTTTTTCAAATGCCCATTTTATACTCATAAAAATGAATCAAAAAGCCCAAAGATCAAAACTCCCAAAATGTGGAAATACGGTAATATCTTCTTACAAAGCCATAAAACTAGAAATTTATAATAATATTAAAAATAATTTAGAGATTTATATACTTCAGTTAATAACTTTTAATTTAGACAGAATTTTAAAAATAGCATCAGTAAAAATATTATGTATTAAAGCCATGAGATCCTGAAAGGCAGCTTCAGAGGAAAATCTATGCTTGATACTTACATCAACTAAAAAGTCCAGGAGCCAATGGACCAAACATATGTCTAAAATTTGAAAAAGAGGAGCCAGCTACATTGTTGGGAAGCAGAAAGTTAATAAAGAAAAAGTGAAAAAAGTAAGTTAGAATATAGGAAAATCAGGACAAATAAATAAACATTTTAAAGACTTGTTCTTATTAATACAATAGGTGAACCACTGGGTCACCTGATCATTGTAAAGGGGGAGGATGTCTAGAAAAGGCAATTCCTAAAAGTTAGAAACATGAGGGTAGAACCAAGAAGCATTAAATTAAAATAAATAAATGAAGCACTTCTTCGCAAAGAAATTCTCTGAAAATCTGGATGAAATAGATAACTTGTCGGAGAATGCAACTTACCAAAACAGAGCCTAAAAGATATAGGAAGCTAAAGAGATTGATTTGTATAGGAGAAATAGAGAAAGTACTCAGTGATGTACTCCCTTCCCCCAGTTTTCTTAGGCTTCCTTTCGCTAGGAAATTCTACAAACCCTTTAAAAGCAAATAATGACAGTACTACGTAACCTGTCAGGTCTAGAATAAATATGAAAAAAAAAAACACATCAAGTTTTTTTTCTTTTTTAAGAAGTGAGAATTCACTGATATGAAATCTAACAAATATTGCACAAAAGATGGTTAATATTAATTTAAAAATCCTAAATAAAATATTAACAAACAGAATGGAGAAACACATTAACAGAATAACACATCATGATCAAGTTGGGTTTAATCCAACTCAAGGATGATTCAATATAATTTACTGTATTAGTATATATAAGAAGAAAACCCACATAATCATCACCATAGATACTGAAGAAGCATTTTACAAATTTCAGGTTACTTTTTTATTTTTAGAAAGCCAATGAAATAAGGATATTTGAATATGCCACATGTGTTAAATGCCTATCTCAATCCAAAAGCTAACAGTATGGTAAATGAAGAAATTCTAGTCCTGTGTTGACCAATATGATAATCACTATCCACAAGTAGCTATTTACATTTAAATTAATTAAAACTAATAAAATTCCCCAGTCTTCATAGCCACATTTCAACAGTCCAAGAGCCTCATGTGGCTAGACTTTGTATTAGAGGTAGTATCACTAAAAAATGTTCACTCTCACAACTACACTATACTAGATGTGTTAGTGCAAAAAGAGTAATAAATAATGTGATATATAAATATTAGAATGGAGAAGATAAAGCAATCGCAGTTGGCAGATAGTATGGTTGTATACCTGGTAAAACTAACAGAATCAGCTAAAAGCCACCCTAAATAAACATATTATTCAGTAAGGAAGTGGCATACAAAAATAATATGTAGAAATCAATAGTTGTTACATATATAAATTACAAATAGAATGGCCAGATAACAGGAAAAAAATCCATTTACAACATTAATAAAATTATTAAATACCTAAGTGTAGATTCTATAAAAAACAATCAGCTAAATATGAAGAAAACTAACTAACTAAATAAATAAACATGAAGAAAACTTAAAAACACTCCTGAATACCACAAAGCAAACTTAAATTAGAAAGTATATTGCATTTTTGTGTAAGAAGCTGCAATCTCATAAATATATCAATTTTTATAAGCTTAATAAAAAGGCTAGACAAGTATTGGAGGGTGGTAACCTCTACTAGATAGTAACATATAATAAAGCATCAAAGATTTAAACATGATATTAATGCTTGAGTTGGTATAGCCCAGTGGTCAGCAAACTGCGGCTCATGAACTGCGGTTTGATGCTCTGTTGACTAATGAGTTTGCCGACCACTGACTAGACTCTCGATTTCAATAATTACAGGCTGTTGTTGTTCCTTGTGATTAAGTCCCTATCCCAGTTTGCCGACCACTCGTATAGTCCAATAGAACAGAAGGAGTCCAACAATTGGCTCATACTCTATGATGATTAAATTTATGATGAAAGTGACATCTCATATCTCTGGGGAAAAGATTAATCATTAAATGGTGTTGGCGGAAAAATGAGTAGTGTTCTAATTATTATTACTGCATAACAACTCCCCCCCCCCCCCAAAATAATGGCTTCAAACTACATTTATAGTGTTCACAAATTCCGAGTGTTGGGATTTCTGGAAAGTCTCAGCTGGGCAGGTCTCATTTGGAAGCGGGGGGGGGGGGGGTGCCCATAAAATTGCTCTCAGATGTTAGCAGAGGCAATAGTTATGTGAAGGTCTGATTGGGACTGGAGGATCATTTCATGGTGGCTCTATGACATGACTGGGCCATTGGTGTGGCTGTTTGATGAGGTCTTTTAGTTCCTTCCACATAAAGGATCATGGGGGCTCATTTCCCTTAGAGTGAGCAATCTGGGAGGCCAAGGTGGAAGAGGCAATACCCTTAGTGATCAGCCTCAGAAGGCACAGGTTGTCACTACCACAATATTCTCTTGGTCAAGGCAGTTATGCAGGTCCACCAGTTTCACCTCTCTCTGAAGGATTGTCCATGTCACATTGTCAGAAGAAAATGTGGAATGGGATATATATTGGTATGACAATCTTTGGAATACAAAAAATGCCATAAGTAGACATCTGATTATGCAAATTTTAAATATTAAAATAAATACAAATATATTCTAATATACAAAATGAATTCATAACTATAGGAAGAAAATATAGGAAAGAAAATTTTCTTTACAATCTGAGGATTAATATAAATTTAATTGAAATTCATTACAACTAATAAAATTAAAATGTTAATTCCTCAGTCTCAATGCCATATCTGAAGGGGCCAATAGCCACTGTGGCTGAGATTCAGAAGGTGAGGAATGAGTGGAAGGGGGCTGAGTGGGCCGAGCAGGGGGAAGAGCACGTGCAAAGCCGTCAGGAACGGAAAGAATGCCGAAATGGCTGGAGCTCTGAGGTTAAGGGGAAGAGCAGTGCAAAGTGGGGTGAGGAGGTAGAGCAAGCAGGATCACTAGGGCTCTGAGGAATTTGGAATGATGCGATCAGGTTTAGGTATTAGCAGGATGGCTTTGACAGCTGAACAGGGAAATGAATGGGAGGAAGTGAAGGAGGCAGGAGACCAGGCCAAAGGTGTAGAGTAGAAAGATGGTGCCAGGCCTGTAGCCCTCTGCAGGAACCCTACCCACAATGTCTGTGGGTCAAATCACCCTTTTAAAACTAGGTTCAGCTCCAGAGGGCACTTCCAGAAAGACTACAGCAAACTTGAGATTCTTTTTTTTTTTTTCCATTTTAATTTCTTTATTGATTAAGGTATTAAATATGTGTCCTCATCCCCCCATTACCTTCCCAACCTCCCTCCTTCCCACTCATGCCCTCACCCCCCTGGTATTTGTGTTCATTGGTTAGGCTTATATGCATGCATACAAGTCATTTAGTTGATCTCTCTCCCCCACGCTCCCCTACCTTCCCTCTGAGGTTTGATAGTCTGATCGATGCTTCCCTGTCTCTGGATCTGTTTTTGTTCATCAGTTTATGTTGTTCATTATTTTCCATAGATGAGTGAGATCATGTGATATTTATCTTTCTCTGACTGACTTATTTCACTTAGCATAATGCTCTCCAGTTCCATCCATGCTGTTGCAAATGGTAGGAATTCCTTCTTTTTTACCGAAGCATAGTATTCCATTGTGTAGATGTACCACAGTTTTTAATCCACTCATCTGCTGATGGGCACTTAGGCTGTTTCCAAATCTTAGCTATGGTAAATTGTGCTGCTGTGAACATAGGGGTGAATATATCCTCTCTGATTGGTGTTTCTAACTTCTTGGGATATATTCCTAGAAGTGGGATCACTGGGTCAAATGAGAGTTCCATTTTTAGTGTTTTGAGGAAACGCGATACTGTTCTCCACAGTGGCTGCACCAGTCTGCATTCCCACCAGCAGTGCATGAGGGTTCCTTTTTTCTCCTCAGCCTCGAAAACTCAAGATTCTTAAACTGAGCCTGAGCACAAGGTCTGGAGGGAGTTCAAGGCCAAATGGAGGGGATGGTCCAAAGCCCTCTGGCTATTTAGCTTGGAGACTCAGAAACCAGAAATCATCCTAGCTGCCCTCACTCTGAATGAAGGAGCTGCTAGCTCAGAGACCACACCATCCCTGGGGAAGCCCACGGGTGGAGGCTGCAGGGGTCCGGGCTTTCCCGAGGAGTGAACAAGACTTATTTCTTTGGAAGAAGTGCAGACTCTTTCTCCCCTTCTTTTTATAAAGACATCAATCATTTGAGTCACTTGAGAATAAAGCTGTTTTCAGCAAGAAGATTTCTGTGGGCTCCTGTGTAGGAGTTGGGACGGCTGCTGTGGGAACGGCAGAACATATGGTGGTCTGTTGTGAATGCGATCTGTTTTTTGTGTTGTTGTTAAACTGCCTCTGGTTAGCATTGGGCCTGTTATGTAAGAGCACGAGGGTCCATATGGTTTGTTGCATAAGAAGCCAAAGAGGAACGTGGTTTTCTGTTGCCCTGCAGCAAGTCCAATTGTGAGTTTGGAAAAACATGTGACCACAGTGTGACACTGGAGCAATGTAGTCAAGTTGTCCTGGATTTGAATATCAGTTCTACCACTGGTTAGCTGTGTGACCCTGAGCAAGTGACCTAACCTCTCTGAATTGTAAAATCAGAGACCTGATTTTCTTTCATATGAGGTGGAGGAAACAGTACCAATTTCAACGAACTATAAATTATTGACTAAAATGTTCAGTCCTGCATGTTTTGTATATATTATTCTGTTTGAACATCATAGAATCCCCTGGAAGGAGCTATATGATCATGTTTCAGATGAGAAAACTGAGGAGTAAAGTGATGGAGTGGCTTCCTTCATCTAATAAGAAGCTGTGGAGCTAAGGTTCGCATGTATGTTCTGCACAGAGGAGCCCTGGCGTTGACACTGACTATAGAGCCAGCAAAGTACTAGGCATGGAGAGGGCGCCTGATACATGGGACCCTAGACTGTAAGCTCCCTGAGGCAAGGCATTTGGGGGATTTTGTTCACTACTGAGGTTTTAGCACTGAAAACAGTGCCTGGTACAAAGTAGGCATCTGATGATCAATTCTGACTAAGTGAATGGATTTAATATTTATGGCATAGTTGCAGCTCTGGAGGCAGACATGGGTGGGTTTGACTCTCAGCTCTGCCATTCACTAGCTGTGACCACAGGCAAGTCATCTAGCTAGTTCATATTTTGGCACAATATTCTAGTCTGTGTATAGGGGTTAATGTTAGTTCTTCAGTAACTGCTCCTTTATCTGTCTTCCAGGCACACAGACTGTCTGTCCCAGGCTTATTCATTTGCCCTCTGCCCTATTAAAACAGAGCAAAAGCCAGGACATGATGCTACAACAACAAACTCACCTGTGCTATCTGGAGCTCAGGCAAGAAATGCCAACATATGCCAAGATTAATATGTTATCTCTATCAGAGGGCTTTGCACTGCAGCAGGTGTGTTCTTGAAATGTGGTAATTTAACCCATGCATAATTGCCTAGTGGTGGAAGTACAGCCAAACTAGAGGACATTCATTCCAAGAAGGATTCTCAGGGAAAAGAAGGTCATGGTCAATTAGTGATATCTGCATAGGGATGGAAGGGACTGTGGGGACTTGAACACCATTCTGGACTAAATCAATCACCCCATATTTTATAATTGGGGAGACTGCCCTGGAAGGAAAGTGACTTGCTTAAAATTAAATAACTAATAGTTATCGGAAGAAGCATTCGATCGCTGGTGGGTTTGATTCAGAGACCCTGCTCTTGCCCTAATCTAACCCACAGGTTCAAGTCAGACGTCTCTAAAAGAAAAGGAAAGGGAAACAGAGCCAACATTTTTGGAGCAAGTACTCTGGGCTAGACACTCGGTGAAACTCTTTGTAAACATTTTCTTTTCTCCCCATTATCGCCCTATGGAGTGAGCTGCCTTACCCTCCCATTTCACTGATGAGGACAGAATCTCAGGGCCATGATGTAACTTACCTAATATCCCAGAGCTGGAGAGAAGCCTGACCTATACCCCACGCCCACCAAGAATTCGAACCCACACTCTAGGGTTAGTCGTCCACCCCACAGATTCAAGAGTTAAGCATCTCTGCTGTCCCACCTACAGAACTATCTGTGAAGCTTTGGGCAAGAGACTTAGCCTCTCTGGGCCTTCGATTTTTCACTTTTAAGTAAAAACAATCATACATTCCAAAAAAAAAAAAAAAAAAGGTTGTGGGGATTAAATACGCTCAAGCATGTAAAAATGATGACTACAGAGCCTGGCCCACAGTAAGTGCTGATTAGTTACAGACACACCAATCCCACACATGCAGCCTCCCTCCTGCCCCCTGAGAAGGCAGAGGGGCTGGGATGGCCACGCTGGGTCCCCAGGGTGGGGGTGGGGGCTGCAGCCAGCCCTGGCCTCCCAGTGCCTTCTGTCTTTGCGCCGTGTTTGGCACCTGGCCCAGGACTGAGGAGTCCCCATTCCTCTCCTGTCAACTCAGCAGAACAAACTGTGTCAAGGGAAGGTGGTTCCCCTTGAGAAAATGTTCTCGCACACCCTGGAGCTCCTGCCCTGCACGTCGTCGCAGCCATCTGCCCGACAGCGCCTGGCCCCACCCAGCACACCCGTTCTTTTTAAAGTCTGCGTCCTGCTGAGTCACAGAGGGTAGTATGTGGTCTGAGCAGCTGGTGCCTTATAGCACAGCACCCTTTGCCCCTGCGGTGGCTTTTAACTAACTCTGTCCCCTGGTGCCTCAGTTTCACATTCTTTAATAGCATGGGCTGGTGATGTCTGGTCAGTATTTGAAGGGATGTTGGGAGAGACCACTGGAGACACTGCTCCCCTCCCTCACTTCTCATGCCTTCCTCGGATGTCTGCACTTGGCCCTCTGTCTGCTTTACCCCCCCTCCCCCCCCGGCCCCAGTCCCCTGATAAAGTCACTACTGTAAGTCTAAGTGACACAACCTCGGCAGCAGCAAGAGCACCTTTCCTTGCTCGCTTCTTGCCGCTGCGTTCTCTTCATTTTCCTCCTCTCATTCCTTCTCACTCTCTTTTGGCGGGTCCTTCCCCTGTGCCAGTCCTAAAATGCTGCAATTTCTTCAAGATTTAGATCCAACCTCCTTTCTCCTCACTTCACACACACTCAGGTGCTCTGACCCCTGGCCTCAGGCACAATCCCCGTGTTCAGGTCAAGGGCTCAGGCTCTGTCCTGGAACTGCCCTTGCACACAGACTATCTCTCCAGCTTGCCCCGGTCCTCTCCTCCTGCTGGCTGCCAGCTCCAGCAGACTCACAGGCCCCGAACTGTACTTGTATGCTCCTCATCCTCACCCCACCCCACCCCGTGATCCAGTCTCAGAGAATCGCACCGCCATTCATTCAGTACATGTGCAGTGAGCACCTTTCTTCCAGTGCCAGGTCCTGTTCTAGGTGTGAAGGGGACAGCAGGGAACAGAACCAAGTTCCTGCTGTCATGGCATTTACATTCCCTTTGCCAAGACGTCCTACAACCTGGGACTCCTCGCAGCTCTCTTCCTCGCCCTGCATGTGCAGTTGGACACCAAGTCCTGTCAGTTCTGCTTTGCAGATATCACTTGATTTGGTCCCCCCATTCTATTGCCATAGTTCAGGCAACTGCTTCTGACTTGGTCTGCCTGCCCCTAGTCTTGCTCCTCTGATCCTCGCCACGCTGTGGCCAGAGCCATGTTGTGAAGCACAATGCTGGTTATGCTGCTCCTTTGCTCAATGCCTCCAGGCTCCCTTTATGACCTTAAGGACGAGGTCCACTTGACGGTTAAATGTGAGTCAGTCCCCAGGGGTCACTGGAGAAAGAGAACCAACAGGAGACTAGGAATCTTTCTGTCTGTCTGTCTGTCTATCATCTATTTGTCTATCAGGAGATTTATTTAAAGGAATTGGCTCCTGTGATTGTGGGGTCTGGCTAAGCAAGTCCCAAAAGTGTAGGCAGCCCAGTATGCCGGACAGTCTTTGGCAGGAGTGACACTAGTTCCAGGCAGGATTCCTTCTGCCTTAGGGAAATCTCCACTTTGCTCTTAGGGCCTATCAAGGGATTGGACGTGGCCCACGCAGATAACTGAAGATAATCTCTACTTAAAGTCAAATGATTGTGACGTTCATCACATCTGCAGAATACCTTGACAGCCACGCCGAGATTTGTGTCTGAATAGCTGGGAACTATGGTCTCGCCAAGTTGACACATAAAACCACCCATCACAACGTGATACTTTTGGACCTGGTCCATGCACATCTCCCTCACCTCTTTTCTTCCCTCTCTTCCCTGCTCGCAGGCTCGGCTCCGTCACCCCTCGCTCTATGCCAGCTGGCCTCCTGCCACCTGTCCTCCCATGAGCCTGGAACCTTCCCCACCCCTTTCCTAGAGAACTCCTGTTTGTCTCTAAAACCACTCAGGTGCTGCCTACTCAGGAAGCCTTCCTTGCCCCCAGCCCTGGGGACTAAGATCACTGCCTCTGAGTCTCAAACCCCCACTGTTCCCATGAGATAGAAACTGCCTGGTGGCCGCATGGTCGATCCCACTAGCATGTGAACAGGTTTTGGACAAGAACTGAGTAACTGTCACTTTCTATCAAATCACCCTGAGTCCCCATATGGCACAAATCCCAAACAGGGATTATTTATTTACTTGTGTATAAGCCTTCTCCCGTCTTAAAATATAAGCTCCACGGAAGTGGGAAATCATGCCTGTTCCCAGGACCTACCTGTGCCTGGCACATAGTAGATGCTCAATAAACATTTACTGAGGGAATCATAATAAAAGGCCAAGAGGCGTCACGACCAAAACAACCAAACAACTGGTTGCCATGAGGTGGCATTGACCACCTCAGCCCGGGTCCGGTGGGTGGCGGCAGTGGCTGGAGCAAAGCAGCCCAGGTCCTGGGTGCCAGAGAGAAGCCAGTGCTGGCATCTGGGGGAAGGAAGGCCTATCCTTGCATGAATCTTTGCACATCGGGCCTCTAGTGAATGAATATTTGTTTGAATGAGTTGAACAATAAATACTTCAGTGCTAGGCACTATTTTGGAGGCTGGAAATATAATTATCAATGAGAATGGAGCTTAACATTTTAAAGAGGGAGACAGACAGCACTAAGTAAACATAATGAATCAGGACAGGGAAAACAAAAATGTAATATGACTGAGTGAATACATGAGGAGATCAATAAATGAATGAATGGCTGAAAATATATCTAAATATATCTCGTACTTACTGAAGGGGAAGCACCATAGTGGGAGGGTTGTGGGAAGTGGTGGATTTGGAGTAGGAATTAGAAAGGTCTGACTCTGTTCTTTGCTAGTGGTATGTGTCTGGGTAAATGATCTAGTGCCTTAGTATGGTCCCACATTTGTGGTGATGGGGTTATAGCCACTGCTTTGTTTTTCTCACGGGTTATCATACATGAGAAGTCAAACAGTAAAGAATTTAGTAACTGTGAAATTCTGCACAAATAATAAAGGTCATTGCTGTTGATATTGCAGTTGTTGCAACCAGAGCACTTGAGTGCTGCAAGTTCATTGCATTGTTTAGTTGGAGAGAGGCAGAAAGGAATTTTGGCAGGAGACAGACCTGGCCTGTCAGTTCTATTTCAGCCACTTAATGGTGAGCCATGTGACCTTGAATATGAATTATTTCACCTTTCTGGGCCCCAGTTTCCTGGTCTGTGAAAATGGGGAGAACATTTATACCATGTTATAGACTGTTGCCAGGTTTAAACAAGACAATCCATGCCAAGTGCCTGGCGTAGGGTTAAGCCCCTACAAAGGGCTCAGCTAATATTAGCTATTAACAGTCATCCTGTCAATCACTGGTGGCTGCTCATAAATGGAGCCATTCATGGTGCAGTTTCTCAAGTCTCCCTTTTCTTCCAGGAAACTTCCCTAGTCTTTATGTACCAACACCTGTGATTATGCAAAGCTTCGTTCAAAATCACTGTCGGTGTTCACATCCAGAACATAAACAAACTGAGGACTTGCTGTTCCATGGCCTCCCTCCCAACTTTCCAAAAGAATATCTTCTTAACATGGAGAGATGCGCTCTTCATTTCTGTGGAAAACAAGTGCTCCTGGTTATATGGTCACATACCCCTGAAACTGTTACGTGTTTTCATGTACTGCATTTTAGAAGGCCCATAAAAGAGTTCTTGTCGAGAGAAAACACAGCTGGCGCCCAATTAGAGAGGTGATCAGGACTAATTGACCGGGAGAGCTCGTAATTAAGCCAGACCCCACGCTGCAGAGAGAGAGACTGCGGCTGGGGATGGAGGTGGCACCACTCAGTCACACAAAGGCCATGACTGAGAGGTGTGGATGGCTTATTCTGGGAGGCAGAGTTGGTCATGTGGTGACCCCTGAATTAAAGGTTTAAAGGTTGGCTTTGCAAGGCTGACACCTGGCTCTGGCTCGCTCTCTTCCATGGGAAGCCTCAGCTCTTGAACCTGTATTCAGGCATCAGCTCCTATCTTGTCTGTCATCACTGGCCCTGGGAAATTTCCAGAGGGGAAGGTGACCATCATCTTCAGGAAGGCCTCCAGGATGGTCTGTCTGTACTTCTCTCCTCACAGCCCTCTTGAGACAGCGGCTGTCTTCCTTACCCCTTCCTTCCCAACATCACATTCTCACCCCTCCTGGCCCATGGCTGCTGCTTCTGTCTCCTCTTCCCACTCTGCCCTCTACAACCCCACGACACTGCGTTGCACCCAAGACACTCCATGTAAACCTGGCTGCTCTGTGTGCCTCTGTCTCAGACCATAAGTGGAACCTGTATTCCTCACTGTCTCTGTGGAGATGGTTTTTGCTTTTCCATAGCCCCCATGCCTCAGGGCCAAAAGGCAGGATCAAGTTTCTTCTTTTGCCTCCCAGTGCTACTTGAGCCATAATCCTCTGCTCTCTGTGAACACACACACACACACACACACACACACACACACACACACACGCACACACCTGCTGCCAGGCATTTGGAAAGAGATGCTTACCTACTACCTGCTACAGTGGCTATGTGTTTAACAAGGAAGTGTGGTCTTGGGACCCTCAGCCAGAGAATCACCTGGGAACTTCTTAGAAATGCAAATCACAGCCCTCACCCCAGACTTCTAGGGGAGGGGCCAACACTGTGCTTTCACAAGCCCAGCCAACTCTGCTGCTCACCATGCGGTGCAGCATCTCAGAGTGCGGGCTCAAATATCAGCCCACCTGAGTTCAAATCCCACTTTGACGCACACTCGTATGCTACCTCGGACGAGTGACGTAACTCCTGCTGTGCTAGGCGCTCTTCTTCCTCACCTGTAAATGGGAACTACAGTAATGCCTTTCTGTGGGGAATCGTGGTAGAACTGAAGTGACTGTACATCTAATGTGCTTAGAACAGTGTCTAGAATATCAGAAACTCTTGTGAACTGTGAACTGCTACTGTTATTGTCATTGAAAGGCAAGTTTAATAGCCCCCTGGCTATGGGATGTTTGCAACCCGATCCGTCTGGTTGTAGTCATCTGTGACTTTTAAATACCTCTTCTACATCTGGTCTTTCTCCAGCTTCCCGGGGTGTAGAGGGCAGTGGGCTTCTACAGCCACCTTTCTCTAGGGTCTTCCATTTTATATTTGCATGTTTGACTATTAAAAAAGCACACTTTATTTCCAAAGCTCATCTGGTAAAACGTATAGCCTAGGAAGTTGCAAAACACTTAACTGGAGGCTAGTTATATCTTTCTATGAACCCCCATTGTCCCCAAGGAATGAAAGCATGGTTCCATCAGTCAGACTTTTGACCTCCCCATTTCCAGGGACCTTCACCTTGACTGCATGCCAGTCACCCCACTCAGAGCCACACCTGGCTCTTATCTCGGCTGGCTACTGCTCCACCCATGAAATCTCAAACCCCAGGGTCTCACTCTCCAGCCCTCCCTCTTATCTCTCCAGAGCTTTCACCAAGCTGGCCCTTGGACCTCCTCCGGAGTTCCAGGCTCTGGACTCCTCCCTCCTTTCTTTCCAGCCTCTCAGACCTCCTTGGATTCTCACTCTTGCCACACCTCTTCTGCCACACGGATGGTGGGACAAATAGCAAGAGCAAGAAATAAACATTTGTGTCTATAAGCCACTTAGAAACATTTTTTAAAATTTCTGCAGCATGACCTGGCTCTTCCTACCGAGGCACCTGCCCCCTCAGTGGGCGAGAAGATGAAATGTTATGTGAGTAGAGTGCAGGCCCAGTGTCGGGCCCATAATAATCACTCCAGAAATACTAGCTATTACTCTCACCACCAAAATTCACAGGGCCATGGCACTGCCTTATAATGTACCTACACACCCCCAATTCCAAACTTTTTCCATCATCTTCCCACCAAACCCTCAGCCTTCATAAAGAAGATAGAAGTAAGCAGGTAGGAACTTTCTCAGTAAGTTTTCTCCAAACCTACAAGTTTCAGTTTCCCTCCTGTTTTAGAGGAAGTTGGGTTCTATCACCTGACCACAAGAATTGGAGGGCAGAAGTTATCAGTGACTTCTAAGACTGAGAAAAGCTGAGCGTTCATTCATTCCTCCATCCATTTGTCCATTATAAATACCAAGTAGAAGGGGGTCTGGGGCTTGGAGAAATGTGATTTGAAGATGAGGAAATGTGATTTGAATTGAGACCTAAAGGCATAGCCAGGCTAAACCTATTTTTCTTTCCCAGATTGGCACTCTCTGTGATGTCTCTTGCCTCTCTACCCAGGTACATCCGGTGGCCAAAGGGAGGAAGTGGGAGGACTGGCCTCGTGCTCACAAACCAGGCCTACCTGCCCCTACCCTGGGCATATGGAGGAACAAAAGAGAAGGTCGGTGAGGGATCTGCAAGGAAAGCCTGAAGAAGGGACTGCCCTTGTCGAAGCTCCATCCATTCTCCTGGACTACGTGAGCGGCTGACACACAAAGAAAGAACTGCACACTTCTCCCACCTCCAGGCAGGATTCCCTGGAACCCCAGACCAGGCAGGCAGGCAGACAGACAGACAGTCGGTGCTGTTTCTCCTCCTGATACAGCATCCTTGGCAGCTGCCGCTGACTCAGTCTCTGCACCCTCCCAGTGGGTGGGGTAGACAATCAGCCCAGTCCACAGGGTGGATGTGGTAGGTGGCACCCGGAGTAAAGTCACAGATATCTGCAGACACAGAGAACTTTGATTTTCCCCCCAACTCAGGGACATTTGCAGCTCTCCCTCCTTTACCTGTCACTCAGCGCACCATCTGGTTACAAACTCAAACAGACATCGGCCCTCTCCCTGGGTGACTGGGATGGGAAGTCCTTGGTGGTGCAGCACGTCCCAGCTGAAAGGGCCTTAGGGACTAGCTGTCACTCCCCTGGAGGATGAAAGGACCGTCCATTCATTCCAGGAAGACCCAGGTCCTGGCAGCAGGGTCCATAGAGCTGAAAGAGCTGGCAACTCATATCCAGGGCAACTTGCTTGTTAAGGACTATCGGTCTTGGGCCGCCATGCTTAGGTGAAATACAATGTTTTGTGTGTAATATTAAAGTGTTTGCCTTTATACCCATGCAGTTGTAAAGTCTGATTAGACACATATGTAGATGCATATTCATGTTTACATTTACATTAAGCCACTGCAGCTCTCCCTGCTCACATCACCTCTGGGTCTGCTTCCTCCTCCATACAGTGCAGGTCACAGTACCACCCACACCCTGCCCCTCTGCAGGGCCTCCGTGTCCCCTGAACTCTCTCAGGGATCCAACCACTTCCACATTTATCAAGGGGGGAGGCTCCTGTGTGCACCCCGCATGGCATCCACATCCCCTGGTGTTGCCTTGAGGCGTTTTGCTGTTCACTGTGAACTGCCACCACGTTCCCCGTCCATCTCCTGTCCACTGCTCTCCATCTGGAAACACCTTGTCTGGTGCTGTTTCCGGAACAAGGTGAGCTCTGACTTCCAACACACTGAGTGCTCTGTGCTTCAAAAGCACCCCTCTCTCTGCCTGATGGTCCCTGCTCACACACCCCTACATGCTCTTAACAGCTGGGCTATACCAACCCTTCTGACTCCATGGCTTTTTAATCTTGCCTCTGTCCTCTAATCGCTGAAAACCCCAGACCCTGGCCCTGCTCCCTCAGTCCCTCCCTGGGCATCCATTCTGTTGCCTCTGGCCCCCCAGACAACCTAAGAAGCCAATGCCCTCTTTCCCAGCCCAGAGAAGCCTCCAGTTTCCCAGGAGACATGCATTGAACGGAAATACCTTTTCCCTTGGATCCCTATGAATTATTGGTCAGCCTTTCCACATTCCCTGTGACCCCACGTTCATTTTCCTTGGCTTCTGTAAGGTCTCATGAGCCCATGCCTCACCTGCAGTGCCAGTGTTAGCTCAGATCTTTTCATCCTTTTCTAGACCTCAACATCCCCTCACCAGCCCATCTTTCTCTCCAATCTACCTGACACCCTGCGGCCATCATGTCTTTTAAAAAATACGGACCTGATCCTGTCTTTGCTCTGTAAGATCTTCCTGTGGTTCCCCACTTCCCTCAGGCCCCTTAGCTGGGCACACAAGACCCTGCCTCCCCCTCGACTGGAACCCGCCCACACCATCATCACTAATTACTTATTTGAAATCCCCAGAGTGAGTCACGCTTTCTCATGCCCCCATGACTGTGCACATGATGCTCTCCTGCCCGGAATGCCCTTCCCAGATCTCTTAGAAGACACCTCCTGACAAGTTGATACTTGTGTAGCCTCACCTCCTCCAGGAAGCCTTCCATGCTGGCCCCTCCAAAGGCTGATTTAAGGGCTTCTCTTAAGCGCCTAACCCCCATCTCCCAGAGCTCTTCTGCCCAGCACCTACTTGTGTCTATGCCACTGGGCTCAGATTCAGACCTTTTTGAAACAGAGATCACATCTGACTCATCTCTGTCACCAGCCTCTGACACTGGACCTCTTTGGGATCGAGAAAGCACACAGTAGGTATTTTTAATAGAACCTGTAGACAAATGATGATTGGGCCAGGATGCATTGGACTGTTCGCTTGTCTGGCATCGGTGGCCTGATTGAAACACGGCTGGGCACAGGCACATCCTGAAGCAGGCAGAGAGCAAGTGTCCAGGTTAGAGTAGGATGCTGTCAGCTCCGGAAGCATGAAAGACGGGCTGATGGATTGATTACCTGTGAGCTTGGAGCTCTTGAGAGGAGACTTACATTCCCACGAAGAGAAGGCAGACAAGTGTACTTAGAAACTGAAGCATACTGAATTAAACACTGAGACCTTCATTTCAGCAAAAAGAATAAGTTGTACAGGGGCAGAAATTTAATCACAGTGTGATATGGTTCAGTCATGCTCGACTGGGTCACAATACCATAAACACTAACTCTGACCCCAGCTTCTGTTGTAACTGGACTGGGAAGTGGGGACAAGGTGAAGCGACAAGGGAAGGGAACTGGACCCTTCTCTTCATCCCAGCAAGCCAACAGGGCATGTCTCAAACTGGAACTGGAGAAGGAGATGTGGGGACATGTTTAGGTTTTGGAGTTAAATATTCGACGAAGTCATGGTCAGTGGCTGCCTGTGGGCAGTGAGAGTTGGGGGAGAGGGGAATGGGACTGGGGAATGGGTCTTATAGATCTGTCTGACGTTTTGAACTATGTACATGATGTTGGTAAAACACATAATTTTTAAAATATTGCCTGTGGTGTGAAGGTAAGGATCTGTCACGAGACAGGCGTCCCTGTCCAATCTGTCTGACTAATGTCCCTGAGACAGCACTTAGGCAGTTCCTCTGGGCCCTCCCGACCCTGGAACCAGACTAGGTGGGGCCACCTCTCTGTCCCCTCTTGACCTGACCCCACCCTCCGGCACATACCCTTTGCTCCCACAGACTGGTCTCCTCCCATTCCTCCTGCAGACACGGCACCTCCCACCTCTTGCGTTTTGCTCAGGCCGTGTCCTCTGCGGCCACGTTAACACCTCTCCTCCCCCTGCCTTCTCAGTTCTTCCCTCCAACACCAAGGCCATTTGTGGCAACTGTGCTTGCTCTTTCCAGGCGCACTCGGCAGACCTCTGAGGGAGCTTTTGTATACAGTGCCTGCTTTCTTGTGGGCCTTTCTGTCATCCCTGCTCTCTAGATTTGAGTAAGAAGGTTCCAGGCCCATCTCCACTATCCATAGTCAAGGGACTCCTCTGAGTCTGTTTCTTCATCGGGAAAATCGAGATCTTTAAGCCTGCTTGCCAGGATGTTTGTGAGAGACTGAAGCTGCCCTCCGACTTCTAGCCCCTTCTTCCCCAGGCACGTCCGGCCTAACATGGCAGCAGCTGTGGCAGAGCCAGCATTATCAATGCTTACAGTGTGCCAGCACTGCCCTAAGTTGTGCAGCATCACATTTAATACCTACCATGGGGAACATTATGCCCATATCACAGATGAGGAAACAGAGGCTCACCCAGGGTAACTTATCCAGGGTGTCTTATCCAGGGCAACTTATCCAGGGTAATTGCAAGTGAATCCACATGTCATCCCCCACCTTAGACCAGAAGCAGCTCAAAGGCAGGGAGAATTGTACTCATGTTCACAGGAGCAATATTTGCAATAGACAGGTGGCTAGGGCAATGACAGATGGATAGATAAACATGAAGTGGTACACAGGCACTGGAATATTACCCAGCCTTAAAAGCAAGAGATTCTGAGCTATGCCACAACACAGATGGATCTTGAACACATTATCTTAAGTGACAAGCCAATCACAAAAGGACAAATATCGTCTGACAGCACTGATACGAGGTACTTCGAGTAGTCAAGTTCAGAGAGACAGAAAGTATTATGGTGGTCACCAGTGGCCAGTGGGAGAGAGGGGGAATGGAGTTTAATAGGTACAAAGTTTCAGTTTAGAAAAATGAAGAGGTTCTGGAGGTGGCTTGTGGTGATGGTAACATATCAAAGTGAGTGTACTTAATGCCACCAAACTGTACACTTAACAATGGTTACAATGTTAAATTTTATGTCATACTAGAGACCCAGTGCACAAAATTTATGCACGGGTAGGGTCCCTAGGTCTGGTCGGCGATCAGAGCTGATCTGTGGGGTGACCTATGGGATGACTGGGGGGGTCCCCGCTGGCACCCACCTTGGCTGGCCTAGGGCTTGCAGGCTGGGGGCAGCTCCTGCTTTGAGCATGTGTCCCCTGGTGGTCAGTGCGCATCATAGCGATCAGTTGTTCAGCTGTTAGGTCAATTTGCATATTATGCTTTTATTATATAGGATATTCTACCACAACAATTTTTAAAAATGTAGTTAGAGGCAGAGATTAGAATAGAGGTTACCAGGGTCTGGGGGGGAAGGGGAATTATTTTTTAAGGGGTACAGAGTTTTTTTGGAGATGATAAAAAAGTTCTGGGTATATATAGTGGTGATGGTCACATAACATTGAGAGTGCGTTTAATGCCCCATGCATTGGAAACTTATGAATGGTTAAAATAATAAATATTATGTTATGAATATTTTGCCACATGCAGGAAAGCAGGGAGCCCTGAGGCCTCTTTGATTTCTCTGAATCCAGAGTCTCAAGTAGGGCCTGGCAGACACTAGGTGCTCAAGAGCGTGTGTCGATTTGCATAAGTGTCTGTGGGAAGAGACCACGAGCCCTCAGCTGGAAGAGAATGCACAGAATTGGAATCTGCCTGGAGTCAGTTCCAACTTCCTTCCAGCTTCCTGCGGGACAGAAGTTCCATGGTGTGCAGAACCCCCAAGGGACAGACTCTGCAATAGCTTAGATAGGGATTCCTTGCTGGGCATTTTACAAACACACAATCGGAGCTAACGATCAGAGTGCTTGATCTATGCCAGGGACCATTTTAAGAATTTTCATGCCTTTCAAAAATACCTCTGAGATTCTTAGGAGTGTAATTCCCATTTTGTGGCTGAGAAAACTGAGACACAGAGAAGTTAAACAACTTGCCAGAGGTCACACAGCCAAATCTCTGGGAAACTCAGCTTTTCCCTCGGGCAGTCAGAGTTTGCTCAATGGTTTGTGCTCCTGCATTGTGCTGTGTTGTCCTTGAGCCCTGACAAGGAGGGCATGGAGAGTATCTTCAAGGGGAGTCGGGAGTGGGACTTCGGAGACAGGGGTGGGGCTCCACATTGGGTACCAGCCCAGGCCCGGGCATCACGCAGTCTGGGTTCAAGGCCTGGCTCAGCATTTGTTGATTGTGTGGTCCCAGACAAGCTACTCGGCCTCTCTAATCCTCTGGTTTCTCATCTGTAATGTGGCTATAGCAACAGTATCCACCTCACAGGGTTTGTGGGGATTAAATAAATTAGTAAACCTATACTTCTTAGTGAGCATGGTGCCAGGGTTAGGCAGCGCCCACGAGGTGGGAGTTGGGATTGTGCTCACTGACTTCCTGGAAAGATCTTTGGCAATTTCGCTTCCTCTCTGAGCCTTGCTGATCTTAGTTATGAAACAGAATTACTGAAACTGCCCGGCTGGAGTGGCTCCGTTGGTTGAACTTCATCCTGTGCACAGAAAGGTTTCTGGTATGATTCAAGGTCAGGGCACATACCTGGGTTGCTGGTTCCATCCCCAGTCAGGGTATGTATAGAAGGCAACAGATTTCTCTCTCTCTCTCTCTCTCTCTCACTCTCTGGTCTCTCAGCATGTCCTCCAGTAAGGCTTAAAAAAAAAAAATGCACACACACAAAACCAACCTGACAGGTTTGTTGTAAGGATTAAACACACACCATGTTTTGTATTTAGATCTATTTATAACTCTAACTCATTCTCCAAAAGTATTTAAGGCAGCTAACAAGAATGAAATATTATTTTTAACTTGAAAATGAAGAATTTGGAGCAAAGAGAAAGGGATGGCAAGGAGAAAAGGAAAGAGGAAACGGATAATAGTTTAAAGAGCCTGACTATCCTGGTGTGTGTTGGGCACTCGATATATATTTCGCAATGTTTTCTGGTGGTAATATGTCTGGTCCCGGTGAACCTGGCTACCTTGGAGGTGTGAGGGCCACGAGAGGCACCCATTATACCTTCCTGGGGAAGGGGAAGCAGAGAGGAGACCTGAAGCTGCAATCCCCTCTCACTGCAGAGCAGCCCTCACTTGATTTCCATTGCACACTGCGCTTCTGAGTAAGATTTTATTTATAGAGAGAGAGAGAGAGAGAGAGAGAGAGAGAGAGAGAAGAAGGGGGAGGAGGAGGAAAAAAAGGTGGAGGAAGAGGAGAAAGAGGGGGAGGAGGAGAAGGGGACAATTAAAAGCAAAGCAAAGCACTGATACTTCTAATTCCCCTTCATTTTATAGAGACAGATACTGAGGCCTGAAAAGCAGGGTAGCTAAATGCAATTGGCTATTTATATCTTTTGTAGAACTTCATATGAGTAAATCCCCAATCACACAATAAATATTTTCTTAATGGATCTCCATTCAGCAAACCTTTCCTGACACCCTACTATGTTCATGCCGTCATCCTAGGAACTAAGTATGAATAAGACACATTTCTGCTCCCAAGGAACTCGCCGTTTAGAAGTGGGGTCGGAGGCTTGTAGACCCAGAGTGACAGGGCAGGCAGCCCAATGTGAGGGGTTCAGGGCAGCTTCCCAGAGGAGGGCATGCTGCGTATATCCCAGGGAAGCATGGGGTTTTGTCAGGCAGTCAGTGTGAGGCAAGGTTCCCGCCCCGGTCTCCCTGAACTCAACACTCCCTGCCTTCCCTGTCGCTGCCTGTCATTACTTGTTTAGCCTCCTCACTGCCAGGCTCTCAGCTGTCGGTGGGCAGGAACCCGAGCATCTGCCCTGCTCTATCCAGTGCCCCAGCGCAGGGGGAGGGTTGGGAGGGGGTTCCACCAGAAGGAAGGGCATATGCAAAAAGCCAGAGGTGGGAAGCAATACCTTCTCAGAACCTCGGGTTGTTCAGGATGGTTCTGCCCTCAGCAGGTGACCTGAGTTCCATCAGCTATTGGCTGGATTTCATTTTGTAGGTGAAATTGTGTGTCCTGATTTTGGATTCAGAGACCCGGAAACTCTTTGGTGATTGGAGGTGTTATGGCAACAGATATCATTTCGGATGAGGAATGAATCAGGGCCTTTCAGGTACATCCATTCACCCAACAGATCATCAACGGTGAACCACGAGTGAAAGACATGGCTCCCGTTCTCCAGCAACCTGGCCATCCGGGTGTTGTTGTGAACTAACTGCCTTAAATGTATTGCAGGATGTGTTACGGGATACCTCTTCTGGCTCTTACTAGAGGATACTTACCCATCGTTACTGAGTGCTCACGTTGTGTGATGAGTTTGACATGCTATGTTTCACAGATTCTAAAATGTGGTAGGTTATGAGACATACTCTACTTTCAGACATGCTAAGATCAGTATCTTAGGATCTAGGAGCTATGGTACAGTTGTTCTGAATTTTTCTAATACATTCAGGTGGTATCCAAATTTACATCTGAGTAGCCGAAGCTCAGAGAGGCCACTTTGTCCTTGATCTCACAGCTCATGCTTGGCAGAGCCATGTGGATCCCAAGGCCCCTTCTCTCCCTCTGAGTCTTCAGGAGGCCCTTCCCATTCTCTTACAAGTTGTTCTAAGATTCTAGTCAATGCTGCTGCCATAGGCAAAGTCCCGCCCCTCCCTCCTACTGGTGTTTCGCAGCGTTACTCTGGTTCTTCCCCATGGCATTCTCTGAGTGAGCAGACCAGTGTGCCCCCATCATTTTATAAGTTTCCACATTAGCCAAGTGCTTCCATAGGACCCACCTCCTCCAGTCTGTCACTTGAGTGGAACTCTCCTATTTTCCACACAGACTTGGGCACCCCACCAACAAATGTTGTGTGCTTTGTGCCTCTGTCTCGTTCCCTTTTTCCCTTTATGTCTGTGTGGTTGTTGCATTAACAAAAGATGACCGTGCTCACACCCCCAGCAGAGCTCTGCTGTCCCCCAGGCAGCTCGCATGCCATGGCAGGACCAGGTGTGTCACACTGGTCAGTGGGAGAAACCCTGGCTTGGAATCCACGGGGACCTGTCTCCTGTTTGTGCCTGGACTAAGGAGGAAGATGTGCATGTGCCGACCAGGTAGAACCTAGGGAGATAATAGATTTAGGAGACGGGTGGGGCCTGGCTCGTTCACAGATACAGTAAATGTTCACAGCTGCCCTGGGAGGTGGGCGAAAGAGCTGAGGGAGATAGGCACTGTGGCAATCAGTAAGAGTAAGCGGAATCTCACAGATGGACATTTGATGTCACAGTTTGCAGGGTAATATTAGTTCAGCAATACCACCCTTGGGTTAAAACAGAAACAAAATAAAGCAAAATGCATCTGTGAACGAGTATAGAAAACAAGGACTCTGGGAGTCAGAGAATCAGGCTCGTTTACCAGCAAAGGGGGCGTGGACAAACCAGCTAACCTTTCCCACACTGTGTTCACTGATCTACGCACTGGGGATCTGAATTCCTTCCCAAGAGCGCTGTTGCCAGTATTGAGTGAAATATTGGACATAAAATAGCCATTTTCATGTCCAAGCAATGTCTGGAGAAGAAGGAAGAAGTAAAGCTAAGTAAGCTCTGAGCTCTCACTGCTTGCCAGGAGGAGGCTGAGGCTTTATGTGCTGTAGATCATCGAATGCTCACGGCAGCCTGCCAGGTAGGGCACCAATTCCTCCCCTTGGAGGTTCACAGAGGTCACATGACCTGTCCAAGGCCACTAACTTGTGGCAGGTCTAGAATCCAGACTCAGGTAGCTCCCACTTTAGAAATGAATCTCTTACCTGTTATGTTATTGGGCCATTTGAAAACCTAACTGCTACAGTTCTTTAAAAAACCCTTTGGAATTTGATCCCCGTCCCCTGACATTACACTGTAGCCACAGGCCTGGGAATGAGGAATGTGCCGCCCTGGCTCTGCTGCTGATGGCTGTGACCTGGGCAAGCCTTCTGGCTCTGGACTGAGGTGCCCTGATTCCATGTCCTGTGAGGACTGTGCAGCGGCTGATGGAATACCCACTGTGAGGTCCCAGCAGAAGCAGGGATGAGTTGGGAGCAGAGAGGAATGTGGTATCTCCTCGTTCTCAGCTATTGGACTCTGGCCCCACAGGCAGGGGTTCCTGGCAGGTTCACCCCACGTCCTCCCCTGTGGCTCTGGGTGCCAGCACACACTTCTTGGAGATGGGCATGAGTGCCCCTGGAGCAACATGCTGGGCAGGATGAGATGACCACAAATGGGGGATGTCTGCCTCCCTTTTCAACCCCACTGCCTGCTATCATGGGGGGAACCACAGAATCCAACCAACACTGCAAAGCAATGACACAGGCTGCCATGCAGATCTGTTATTTGGGTCTCTGTGGAGAGATTTGCTCTTCCTGCCGGGAACAGCAGAAGCAACCAGAGGATCAGGAATGCAACGAGGTCAGAAGGAAAGCCTCAAACCAGAGCCCTTCCTGGAAGGGCAGATAGAGGTTAAGAGGGGGAGCGCAGAGTCACACACTCATGGGTTCTGGTCCTCACTCTGTTGCCCACTTAGCAGTGTGAACTTGGACAAGTCCTTTGACTAATGAGCGCCAGTTTCCTGATTTTAAAAATCCGGGTAATAATAATACTACCTGCCTCATAAGTCTGTACGAGGGGTAAACACCTGTGAAGACAAAGCTCTGCCCTAGGTAAATGCGCAGTGAGCACGTGTTCTCGTTCAAGCCTGAGCCAACCCCTCTGAGGGTTCCGTCTCTTTTTCCTTCATCTCATCCAGTTCTCAAACTCTCCTAGCAGCTGCCAGCTGCCGGGTATATGGAGACATAGGAGACATGCTGCTGGCCTCAAGGAACTCACAGTCTAAAATTCCTAAATCCTCATGGACCTCACACTCATATACTCATCACAATAATGATAACGATAATAATGAACCCTGTGTGCTCACTTAATAATGAACCCACTTATCAAACAACTATTATATGCAGGCCCAGTGCCGATGTTCTATATACATTATTTCTAACATCATAAGCAGTGCTTTGGGATATGCATCACTCTTCTCATTGATGAGGGAGACTGAGTCTGGGGAGTGAGGATGACTGAATCACTTGTCAGTAGTTGTGCAGCCCTGGGTAGTGGAGCTGAGATTCCAGCCCAGGTCCAGACTCTAATGGAGCCCCCTCCTTCCCTGGCTGCCTCCACTGTGCTTACCCACAGTCCTCCTCCAGGGCACACTGCTTTGCAGGAGGGCTGGCACTGCCATAGACCTCATTTACTCTGTACAGCCAGCCCCAGCAAGGATGGAGAACCATTCCGATCAGGCCCATTTTCCAAGGGTGGGAACCAGGAGCAGGTGAAAGTAATTTGCGAAATGTTTACATTGAATGTAAGCTCAGTGAGCTGTAAAGACATTGGGTGTCTTAAGATCAAATAAAAGGCAACTCTGAGGCTGCCGCTTGGTGAGAAGCCTTCTGCAGAGGCGAAAAATATGTGCAAACAAAACCAACAGCTTTCTTTATGTTCCCCAAAGTTGCTAAAAATGCCTGCGGGTTTGCACACAAGCAGACGCTGTCTCACAGTGCTGCGTGGCTTCTGTCGTTGGCTCTGGCAAGAGGAGACCTGGCAGGTATTTCTCACATCTTTGCTAGACACACACACCAGACAAGAGGAGTTCCAAGGTACTCCTGGGGTGTGCATTTCTGCCAAGTTTTCTTTTATTTGTTGTTAACTTAGGAAAAAAGGACACCTCATGGAGGAGCCCCTGGTTCCCTGAGGTAACTGAGGTGTGGTGCAAAGTGCATTCCCTGTACTTAGAGTCAGACAGTCCTACATCCTCTTCTGGATTTTTCTCCTGCAGCCCTGTGACCTTGGCTAGGTTGCCTTGTCTCCCTGAGCTAACCTCAGTTGGCACTCCTGTAAGATAGGTGATACCTTCTGCAGGAATAAAAGCTCCAAGGAGGCAGGGACTTTTGTCCTGTTTGTTCCTGCATTCTGGTGTCTCACACAGTGCCTGGCACAGATGAAGGCTCTTACTTAAGTGAATGAGCGTGAGTGAGTGATCTAGTAAATGAATGAGTTCTGCTATCTTGTAGGTTTTTTTTTTTTTTGTAAGATTGAAATAAGATCGTGCATGTGAAATTGCTTTACAAACTTCAGATTGTTAGACAAACATGAGGATTTATTATTATACAGAACATGGTCTGGGTTCTATCAGACATTTATGAGGTTTACAGAGATTGCTTAGTGAGCTTTCTCTTGGGTCTGGCATTGGGATACCAAGACATATGACATCTGGTTCTTTCCTCTAAGAGCTCATAGTCATTTGTATGAAAACTAACACAATCGTTAATGAGCAATAGTACAAGAATAAACTCTGTTTTGTATACTCACAACTGTAAGCCTACTTTTGTCCCACCCTGTACAGGCAAACCAAGCACTGCAGGGTAGTAGAGGTGAGCAGAGGGTGCTGTGGGAGCAGGCAGCGGGAGGATGACCCTGGAAAAGGGAGGGTCAGAGAACTTTCTAGAAAAGATGTCCTAGGATAGCCCCAATTTCAAATCTCTTATTGAACTTTTCCTACCAAACCTATGCCTTTGGGCCACTGGGTTTCTTCATTACACTCTCATTAATTTTCTTATCGTCATGTTCATTATAGTCCCTCGCTGACATACAATTTCTCTTTTCCCCATTTGACTCATTACACTGCTGGGCAAAACCCCCACCCTGGTTCAAGGTGACTCTGCAGCGTCTGCCGGCGCCCTGTGTGGTTCAGCCAGGCATGCTCCGTGCTTTCTTCCCCGTCCTGCTTCCACTCTCAGCCATTTCAAACATTCTCCTCTAGCCTCCGAACTCCACCGCCTCCTTCCCCACCATTGAGTTCAGCTGGAGACCTCGCTTCCTGCCTCACTGAGGAAGGGGAAGCCATCCAGAAAGTTCTGTGCTCTCACTGCTGCCCACCCTGCTGGGCCCTGGGGTGGTTGGACCTCGTTCTGCCCCAGGAAGGAGCTGAGGGGAGACTCTGGGAGATGTTCCCAGGCCCACAGCCAGAGACTGGGCAGCTGTTTGGGTGAGCCTGGGGATGGGAAGGTTGCTGAGATCTGAGCCTGGGGGTGGGAAGGTTGCTGAGATCAGAGCCTGTGAGGAGGGGTGTGTGTCGAGGGATGTGGGGGTGGAAGGGGGTCATGGAGAAGCAGAAGGCATCTGATGGACATTGGAAGTCATTAGGGCCTGGGAGTGTGTGCAGGCCGTCCCCATCGGGGGAAGAGTAGAGGCCATCTCTCCCAAAGCCTGAGCCACATCCCTGAGCTGACAGAGGGCAGTCCCTGAGAAGTGCATTGCCGATGGTTCCTGGAAGGACACGGTCTTGCAGCCCAGCCAGCCCCCGCCTACGATTGAGCTCTTAACGCCTCCACTTGCTCCATTTTCCCTCGTTCCTCCCACAGGTGCTCAGAGAGGGGGCAGCAAGGTTCTCCGCTGGGCGTGGGGGATGCCTGCGTGGAGAAGAGGCGGCTCCTTCCCGCAAGGCACGGAGGGGGCGGAGCCAGTGGGAGACCCAGTCACTGCTTCAGTGCTGACAGCACCTGACCGTGGCTGACAGTAAGCAGAAGTGTCCGAGCCCTGCTGGCAGGAGGTCACGTTCCAGGGAGGGCTGAGGGAGGCAAATGAGGAACACACTCCAGGGGCGTCAGGATGGGAGTCGAGCTAGAGAGAAACCCAGAACAGAGCAGGGGAGAGAGGGCTGTGGGGGAAAGTATATAAATGAAGTGGGTGGGCAGGTCAGGCCTCAGGTGGTAGGGAAGGTGGCCTGGAGCAAGATGTGAAGGAGGAGACTGTGAGCCCCTTTGCAGCCTCCACTGGGGGTGCTCGCCAGGCCCATGGGAGTTTCAGGCTGCAAGCAGCAGTGTGGGAGGGCCAAACGGGGAGGGGGGGAAGGGGGGGAGGAGGAACACAGAAGGCTGCAGGGTGCGGGGAAGGGGAGGCCCTGCAGGTGATGGTGGCTTTATTCTGATTGTGATGGGAGCCTTAGGAGGGTTTTGAGCAGAGAAATGACAGGATCTGCCTCGTGTTTTAACAGGATGTCTCTGGGGACTGTGGTGAAAACTGAAAAGAGGGACAAGGGAGGGAGCAGGGAGCCCCCTGATGAAGACTGGGTGTGAATCCAGATGAGAGGCCATGGTGCTCAGACTTGGGCGCTGCAGGTGGTGAGATGTGGTTAGACTCGAAACGTCTTTTTCGAGAAGAAGCAACCATATTTGCTGACAGATTGGAAAGGAGTGCGATAAAGAGAGGAGTTAAGAATGATTCCAAGGGTTTGGGACCTGGGCAAATGGAAGGGTTGAGCTGTTGTCCACTGAGATGGGAAAGACAGTAGGAGAAGCAGTTTACGGTGCTGGGTGAGGTAAGGAGTCAAGAAATCGGTCTTTGTAAACATGTTCAATGTGAGACACCTAAAGTCATCCATGTGGAGGTGCTGAGCCGTCTGGGGTGGAGGTTGGGGAAAGGCAGGGCTGGAGAGGCATTTGGGAGCCAATGGAGTGCAGGTGGTATTTGCAGCCCGGAGGCCACAGGGGCTCACCGAGGAGAGAGGGCAGTTACTGAGGAGAGGAGGACCAAAGACTGGGCTCGGGCCTCCGACTGGTGTGGCTCAATGTTGAGCGTCGACCTATGAACCAGAAGGTTCAATTCCTGGTCAGGGCACATGCCTGGATTGCATGCTCGATCCCCAGTATGGGGTGTGCATGAGGCAGCTGATCAATGATTCTTCCTCATCATTGATGTTTCTATCTCTCTCTCCTTCTCCCTTCCTCCCTGAAATCAATTAAAAAATAATAAAGTGTTTGGGAAGGTGGGGAAGAACCAGCAAAGGAGACTGGAAAGAAACCCCTGACACAGGAGGGGTAGCAAAGGCTGTTGTTCTAAAAGCCAGGTGCAGAAAGAGCTTCGTGGGGGAAGAGGGAAGGGTCATGTCAAATGCCACTGCCTGGTTAATGAGGATGTAGATGGTGAAGGGTCACTGTTGACTTTAACAAGAGCACTGATGGGGGAGGGGAACATGAGCCTGACCAGAGTGACTCGGAGGCAAGAGAGAGGAAAGGAGTTTGAGGTGGGGTGTGCACTCAACTCTTTTGAGGAGCTTTGCTGTCAAGGTTTGCAAAGAAGCAGGGTGATAGCTGGATGAGGACGTGGGCTCAAGAGAAGGGTGTGTGAGTGTTTGTGTCCATGTGTGTGTCTGAGACATAATAATATTTGTATGTTGATGGGAATTGTCAAGTCTGGAGGCAAAAATGGATGATATAGGCCCAAAGGAGAGAATTGCTGGAGACAAGGCCTTGAGTAGATGTGTGGGGTGGGCTCCAGTGACCAGTGGAGGAATGGATGTTTACTGGGAACACAGACGTGCATCCACAATAACAAAAGAGAGGTCATGGCAGAGGGACAAAGAGCAGTGGGGTGCAGTCTTAGTGTCAAAAGAGTAATAGAAACCCCCACTCTCATAGTGTGTACTGGTGCTGGCACTGCCTGAGCCATTTACATATATTAACTTCAATTCTCAGAACAGCCTATGAGAGAAATACTGTCATGGTGCCCATTTTACATGAAGAATACTGAGGCAGAACGACATGAAGCTTTTTGCCTAATGTCACACAAGGAGCAAGAGCAGAACCTGGCAACGATGGCTCTTTGCATCTCAGTATGAATGGAGGGTGGCAGATGCGTGGGGGGTGGAAGAGAGGCTGCAGCGTTTTGATGAGCCCAGAGCTGGTGTGTCCTAATTGGCTTCTCCTTCGGAGACACCTGTCCATTTGCAAAGCACTTTTCAGTCATTACCTCCTGAGTCAGGAGCCAAGGGGGGCAGAGGGTGGGGCCGGTTCTAGTTCCCAGCGTGGCCTTGAAGGATAGATTCCTCCCCACTGCCATGTAGCTCTGCCAGGAAATTATCAGGACGTTCCCTCTCCTTTCTCTATAGACACCCACGAGATTATGAGCACCCAGAAGGCCCCAGTCCCCAGTCTTCCAATATTCTGGAAAAGAAGAAAGAAACCGAGGGGGCAGTAGACCTGGTGGTTGCCAGCTGGCTGAGAGACTGTGGCCAAGTCACCTTCATGCTCTGGGCCTCAGCTGCCAAAGGGAGGAGAGGCCAGGATGAGATCTTACTCTGTGGGCTTGTTCCATCAGCGCATGTGCTGAATGCAGCTGTGTGTCAGACAAGCATAGGGCACTAGGGACGTGACAACAGGCACAGGGACACATCCTGACTCTGTGGCATCGGAGTGAAGGGTGGGAGCAGGGGCAGAAGCTGATGATCATACAGCTGTCAATCCTGATACGGGCTTTGGAGGAACAGGCTAGGGCGCTATGAGAGCACCTTTCCTGAGCACTTGACCCCAAAACAGAAACTGTCTTTGTTCATTGTTCATTCATTCATTTATTCATTCCTTCAACACATGTGAATGAACACCTGTCTTCTGGAGCAGTAGCTTGCACTTGCATTCCCCAAGGAAAGTATACTAGTAAATTAAGCCTGATGGAAAGCTATAGCATGAAATGGGACTGGGAACCAGTTTGTTTTAACCAAACTCAAGAGATATTGGACCTGTGCTACTGTGTGCCAGGTATTGGGGAAACTAGTGTTGTAAGAGCAAAAAAGGGGTGGCTCTGGCCTCAGTGAATTATCTGGGGTCTCCCATGGGTCTAAGTATCAGGGAGGTGGGGTGGGGGGTGGGGAGTAAGGTAGACTGGAGTAAAACCCTGGGTTTGGATTTGATCTGCACTACATAAGAGTATGAGACCTAAGGGGAAATTCAGAATATTCTGTAGTCTCAGTGTTCTCATCTGTATGTAAATATAAGAACATTTCAGAGCATTATTATATACCGTGGCAAGCATTGTGCATGCATTGTATCCTTGGTTCTGTTCTGTCTCCATGTAGCTGATGGGACTTGGAGCTCAGAAAGGAAAAGCGCTGCTAGCATCACAGCATACGGGGCTCTCCTTTATTCCCATGAAACTCAGCACAGGCGTGGCAGGAACCTTGGACCCATGTGGCAGAGTGGTTTCTCACTCCTGTCTCACCTCTCTGTGGCCTTTCTGTAAGGTCCTGTTCAAAACCGCCCCCCTCCCTTTCCTCTGTTCCACAAACACCCGCTGAGTGACTTCTGCCTCTCTCCTTGCCAAAACCTTTAACAGCTTCCCAGCCCCTATTGCCAGAAAGGACCGCACATCTATTAGGCTGACATTTGCCACATGCTGTTTATTGTGCAAAGCATTTTATTTGTATTACTTCATTTGATTCTCTCAGGGGGCAGCTACTATTATTGTCCCATTGCACAGATGAGGAAACTGAGGCTTAGAAAGGTTAGGTAATCACCCAAAGTCACAGAGCCAGAAAATGGCCAAATATGGAACCAAACACGTCTTTCTGAGCCTGAAGTGAGCCTCCTGCTCTCAGCCCACATGGCCCTCCCCAGGATGGCGCTGTCTCCCTTCAAGGTCTCCTGTCATTCATGCCAAGGGATTCACCAGGCACTTTATTTCCCTGAGCCTTTGCACATGCTATTTCTTCTGCCTGGAACACATTCCCTTTCTTTTGTGCCATCAAAAGCCTGCCCCTGTATGGACCTCAGCTCTGCTGCCCTTGCCTGAGAGCCCCTCCTCAAGGCTCTGGCTACTCTTGCCTCAGATCATTGGAGAAACATCCCCCTCCCCCCCCCCCCACACACACACTGCCTTGCTCCTGCAGCACTGGGTGTGGTTCTCCTTGTGTGGGCCACAGCATGCTCCAGGTTCTGGGTGGCCGAGCCTGTGCCAGCATCCAGCTGCCTGTGCCACACACTTACTGGGTACTTGTACGTGCCAGGCACTGGGCTGGGCTCTAGGGACACGGGGGTAGGCCAGACAGGTGTGCCTCATCATTCGCAGGGCTTGCAGCCAGGTGGGGGAGACAGGACCAGGTGGAGGGCTGAGGCCTGTGGTGGGCATGGCAAGGATCTGTGAATGCACCTACCCAGGACTTGGGATATGCAACAGGGCTTTGTGGAGCAAGAAACAGTAAACCAAAGTGGATTTAGTTAAACCACGAGGGGATTAAGAGGGAAGGCAATGTCCTCGGCAAAGGGGAACAGCCTGAGCAAAGGGCTGAGAGCTGGCTGTGCAGGCTGTCTCGGAGATAGGCATGGCTGGAAAATAGTGTGCAGGGTAGTGTCGCAAGACCACTCTGGAAAAGCAGACTTTGACCCGATAACCTGAAGGGCTGAATGAATCCTGCCTATCTCTCCCATTTGTCTGTGGACTGCAGGTGGCTTTGAGGACAGTCAGGACTTGACTTGAGTGATCTCAGCAAGCTGCTTACCTGATCTGGACCTTACCCTCATCTCTGAAATGGGAATAATACTAGCTACCACCTCCTTGGGGTGCGGAGAGGATGTAATAAAATGAGCACAGTCTCCAGCATCTAGGAAGAACTCAACTGCACAGATATGATAGTGAAACCAGTAGCATGTTATGACATAGTGTTGTCTCACTATTCTTCTTATCATTCTCTCTGTCATTGGATCTGAGTCTTCTCTGCTTCTCTCCTGGGTGGCACAGAGGCTCCTGTTACCTGCTCAGGTCTTGGACCTGGGGAAGGAGCAGGGAGATGGGCCAGGATCACTGAACAAGCCCTCTACCCTCCACAGCTGGGCCTGGGCCACGTGATGAGACACCTGTGGACATGTGGCCTATTCTAGCAGATGAGCGGGCACAGACCTGGATGCCATGTGAACACTGTGGCCTGGCTGGGCAAACTGCCTGCCAGCCAGGCCCCCTTCCTCAATGGTATTCCCTTTCTTGGGAAGAGTTGGCCCTCTCAGGGCTGCTTGTCCAGTTCTCCCTGTGGGGTGCCAGGACGCCCACTGTTGGTAATCCTGTTTTGTGGTCCTTCCCATTCAATCAGTTTTCTGCCCTTCCACCAGCTCAGAGCCCCAGAGGACTACCCCTAAGAACAATGCAATGCACACTCCCCTAGCTTTAAACTAGGCTGGATGGGCCCGAGGGAAGCTGTGGCAGGAGAGAGGAGGGTGGAGGAGAGAGAAGTCAGGCATCCATCTTTCTCTCTGCTCCTTCCTTTCTTTCACTTCTGGCATTGGCTTTACCAGGACAGCCACAGGGCTACCCTCCCTGAGGTGACTGCTCCTCCTTGGCTCCAACTCTCAGGCCTCCAGAGGGGTATGCACTCCCAGCTGTCCTGGCCTATGGCTGCCTCGACCTCTCACTGGTTTCCTTAACCCTGCTCTCACCTCTAAGCAGAATCCTGCCACTCAGTTATTTGCAGCTTTGCCCTGTGCTTGCTATTTCTTTCCTGCCATGATTTGGATCGACACTCCCATGGAGGCTCTCAGGAGTCCCCCAAACAGACTCTGTCCTGGCCAGGAGCAGGCATAATCCTGCTCGCGCCTCTCCTTGCCCTCTCATACCCTTGGGATGTTCCACATGGGCACCTGTCCTGGAGGGATCGGAGCTGCCAGTTTCCAGAAGCCCAGCCTGGCTGCCTGTGGGGCTGCAGAGGAGGACTGGGGATATTGCACAATGAGAAGTCATGGTGCATTTGGGGGTGGGGGCATGCCATAATCTGACTTGTAATTGCAGAAAGCTCCCTTAATCTCCTAGAGGTTCTAGGGGATCGAGTACAGACCCAGGGAAGGTATTTGGGCTGGTGCAGTAGTTCCCATGTGACATTATGGCACGGCCACCATCAGAGTCCTTTGCCCCCTCCACCATGAAGACAGCTGGTCACCCGGCAAGAGTTAAAGCCTCTTCCTGTTGCGTGCACACAGCTCTGTTGCAGCAGCTATCCCAGTGGGCCTCTGTGACGTTCTCCTCTCCAGTGGGTTCCTTGGCCTCAGTGCCCACTTATTCCTGAGGTCCTGAGCCTGGCACAGGTCCTGGCACATCCCTGAGCTGGTTGGTACCCTCTGGTTCAAATGCAAGTGCCCTTGAAGGTCTAGTAACATTATCAACTTTAGGTAGAGCCTAATGACATTAGTGGAGGTCTAATATCAAACCAGACTGCACCGTCTTGGCCAGCGAGGAAAGAAAGTAAACATTCATCAAACATCTGCTCTGGGCTGGGCGCCTTTCCATGCCACGCCTCGTTTCGCCCACACAGCAGCCAGGGAGTAGGCAGCGCTGTCCCATTTTATAACATGAAAACTGCGGCTCAGAAAAGTGGCCTCACTCAGATCAGTCACCCAGCTACGAGTGACAGAACCTGGACGCCAACCCAGGTCTCTGTCCACTGAAAAGGCAAATGGAGGAACATGCAGTCGGAAGAGCCAGGCTCCGCCTGCTGAGGAATCTGGCCCTAGAAAGGTGCATTTTAACAGTAACAAAGCAGTAAAAGTTCGGCAATAATGACATTTAGCTTTACACTCTGTGGGCATCAACTACTGCCCACTGCCCCAGCGAGAAGGCGTGCTCTTGGTCCTCAGGTCCCTCACTGTTAGCTGCAGGGTTTCACACAGCCACTTTGTAGATCCTGCTCAGTTCCAAGGCCCTTCCTCCAAGAAGCCCTCCTGGACCTCCCAAGTCTTGGGTAGGTGCCTCTCATATGTGCCTACATAGTCCCTTGTAATTGCTCCCCCATTCACACATATATACACACATGACATGTATGTATATAAAGCCTGGAGAATGTTGGGAGTCACCTCCAGGAGAGCCTTGGCGCTGTCTCTGCTATGGAGAAGGTTGTAGTTGGCATGAGGGGACAGGCTTGTTTATATGGTCTCGAGTGGGAAGGGCCAGTGGGTGAGAGCTCCAGAGAGAACCCTTTTGAGTGAGGCCTAAGACAGAACTGTCTAGTCATGAGATTTCTCCAAACTGTAGCAAGCCACCCTGAGAACCTTAAAGCATGGGCTGGCTCAGGAGGGGCTGCACTTGCGAGGGCGGGGGAGGGGCGGGACTGCGTGCAGCCTGATGGGCTCTTTCTGAGATCGCAGGCCCATCGCGTTCACGAGCTCACTGAATCTTGACATTAGCCTTGCAAGGCAGGTGTGCTGCGGCCCCTGGATGGGGAAATGGGGTTCAGAGAACCCAGGTAACTTGCCCAGAAGAAACTGTCAGAGCTGTTCAAATCCAAAGAAGCCAGCTGCTACTGTCTGGCCCCAGGATTTAGGTTTATACAAGCTTCACCCATGTCACCAGCACAACTCTGTTCATTCTGTTTTGTTTTCACGTGTCTCAGTTTTCCCCAGTGTCCTACATCTGTGATGCTAAAAGTTGGCTGGCTGTCCAGGCCCTCAGATCAAGTCAGCTCTGGGGGCGTGGAGGCCTGGTCTGGGTCACAGGCAGTCCCCGGGCTGGTTGGTCTGAGAGTCCTTGTTTCTTTATAGAAGGAATCACTACTTGCCAACTTGTATGAGACCTGGACACATTATGGGTGCCCATGGCCTGGGGAGGGAAGCAGTGACTGAGCATGGCAGCTACAGCTGGGAGAAGGTTTGAGAAAGGTCTGCGCCTTCAGTGTCAGGTTTGATGGAAAAAGAAAAGGAAAAAAAGCTGAACCCAGACCCAGCCGGCTGCCTGCCAGGAGTCTGAGAAACGTGGTCCAGGCCAAAGCCAGTGTCGGCCAAGAGGGAAATTACAGGTCTTACATGGGAGACACGTCTGCAGAATCCTCCCAGGGTTGTTTTTGGCCTGTGTTTGTTTGCATACATGTGTGTTTATGTGGATGTGTTTTTCAAAGCATGTGTCTCTTTTCTCTTGATGTATTTAGTCCTGAGACCCTTTTACAAAAACAATGTAGAAACTCTTCTTTGATATAATTTATCTTTGGATGATCTTTGGGGCAATTTCGTTTAGTGTACGGTAATTTCCTGACAGCCCGTTTCTGGGCTAGGCGCTGAGGCCCCAGGGTTGCAAAGCACCTGCCCTGTCCCGGGGGCTCAGTGTCCCCCATAAGAAAAAGACACATGCACAACTAAGGACCCTGGAGTTCCCTAAGGCCAAGGTCACTTCAGGTGGGGGTAGCTGGGACCAAAGGAAAGGAGGTTTTAGTTCTCAGAAGAGAGGGGGTCAGGAAGGGTCCTCAGAGGCAGACAAAGGCGGAGGGGTCACTCCAGGCAGAGGGAAGAGAGCTGGGGGAACTCATCTGAAGGTCAGAGATGTGCGACTTGTCCAAGGTCAAACATCTAGAAAGCAGCAGCCTGAGGGCTGAACCCAGATCTCTCTGATTCCTCTCTTACCCCATCAGAGTAACCTGGACATTAAAGCTCGGCGACTTGGCTGGAGGACGGTGTCCAGCATCATTAGATGTTCCCCATCCCTTAACCAGTTAACTGCCACACATCCAAAATGGAAACCATACCCACACGCCACAGTATTTTGAATTTAAAAAAATAAGTTTGCAATAAATATTATAAAAATAAATACATTACACACAATTCAGGTGTTCTTAAATATTTCCAGCTGAAAATTCTCACGAAAATGATTTTAAAGTTGGTCATGGCTGCCACTTAGGGAAAACATTTTTTTTATAGACATGCGTGGCGTGTGGAGAAGGTCCACCTCTTGTGTCTACAGACACTTATGACGTACAGTGGGTTAAGAACTACCTGAGTCTCACCTGCCTGAGTACCACTGCTGAGTTCCAGGAAAAGATGTGCTTCGATATTGCTAGGTATCATTTCACAGAGAGCTATGCTTTTCTCTTCAACAACAGAAACACATGCATTTATTTGTTATAAAAGAAGGATTTGTGATTTCTGTCATGACTGTGCTTGGCAAAGGTGGGACAGAAGGAGCAATGGAACTGCCTTTGAAGGTAGAGATGATTTTGAATTCCTTTTTACCTTCCATCACACATAGTAGGTACTTAAGAAATACTGGCAGAGCTGGGCTGGCTTGGCTGCCCTCTTTTGTGGAGGTGTGTTAGTCAGATATTGCCACACTAATGCTGCATAACAAACCACCCATACTCGGTTGCTTACCACTGCCAGCATTTGTTTTTCTCATTCCTGAGTTGGAGGGTTGTCTGTGGGGCTCAGGTTCAGGCTGCAGCTTTGGTGGGGCATTGGATCAGGTTTGTGTCTGTTCCTTATGCCTCATGGTGGGGGCCAGGCTGAAAAGTAGCCTCTGGTTGCTTTTCTCATGGGAAATGAGCAAGTGAGCAGACAGGAACATGATGAAACAGATTATGCCTCCTGAGGTCCTAGCCCAGAACTTCCGTGTTGCATTTCCACCCGCATACCTTTGGGTGGAAATGGCCAAACCCAATATCACTGGGCAGGGAACTACATTTGGCCACTTTCGCGGGAGGCTCTACACAGCCAAATAGCAAAAGGTATCATTCTAACATGAGAAGAGCATGAAGAATGGAGAAAGGAACGGGGCTTTGGAGCGAGACTTGATTTCAAGTTTATCTTTCACCTGCTACCTTAACCCTTCTGAATTATCTTCCCTCCTCATTTACTGGGTCCTTATAATGTGCCAGTAATCAAGCTCAGTGTTTTATGAACATTGCTGTATGTGAGATAGGTAAGGCAGGCATTCGGCTCCCAGGTAATAAGATGAGGAAACTGAGGTTGAGGGAGATGAGTGACGTGGCTGGAGTCACATGGCTGCATTCATTTCCATGGCAGGTCCACCTGTGCCACCTCTCTGTGATTGAAAGGACGTGTGTGTGCTGTCTGCCACATAGAAGATGCTGGTTTCGAGTGAATTTCTCTTTTCCCCTTTAAGAGTCCTGGGACCTTTCAGGTCACTGGACTTTTACTTTCTGATGAACTTCACCAACGAATGACCAACCAATGTGACTGCCACCACCTAGGCTACAAAGTTCATTGTCGCCTGAAAAAAAAAAATCAAGGGCTATTATTAGCCATGATCAGAGGGCGGTCACACTTCCCAGTCACAAGCCTTCAGGAGGAAGGAGCTGGGATGGTGGTGGTGGTACAGCGTGTTTGGTGTGAAGGCATATTTCGTAATAGCTGTGCCTGTCAGGTGATGCAGAGGCCCCTGCTCCCAGATAGATTTCCACAGTGGGACCAGCTGCTCTGACGTCGCTGGGGAGGGACAGCTGGCGGCTCTCTTGTGCAAGACTCATTCATGTGGCATGGAAGATACTAGCAGCAGCAGGCCTTTGGATCAGACAGACCTGATCTGAATCAAGGCTGGGCCTCTGGCTGGCTGGGTGGCCTGTCCCCCAGGGATGCTGTTTCCTCTGCTGGCCACACCCCTCTTTCTCAGGGCCAGCTCTCCAGGGGGTTTTCCCTGACCCTCTCCAGCCCTGCACTCCCTTTACTCCACAGACACCCAGGCCCTGCATTGAGGCTCTCCAATCTGCTTGCTTGGCTCTCTGCTGCTGGGAAAAATGCTCTGTGAGGGCAGGCCCTGACCTGGGTTTCCACTGAAATCCTACTTCCCAGAATGGTGCCTGGTGCCTGGTGCCTAGTGGGCACTCTATGAACATTTGTCCAATGAATTCAATAGTAAGTGACTGAAACCTTCCTAATCCCTCTGTTACATTGCAAGCTTTCTGTGGTGAGGAAGAACCAGAGTGGGGATGTTTCCTTTGCACCAGGCTGACTCTCTCAGGGAAACTAGCTTTCTAACTGACAGTAAAATCTCTGCCTTATTCCACGTCCTGTCCTTAATCTCTTCATGTAGGACCAGCTACATTCTTTAAAACACGTTCATTGGCCCTGTCCATCCTCCTGACCTCATCTTCTACTATGTATGCCCACGGCCCCCTCTGTTCTATCCACAGGGGCCTTCTTTCTGCCCCTTGAACAAACAATCTGGTGCCTACCCCAGGACCTTTGCACTTTCTTCTATCTACAGCACATCTGCTAAGATTTCCTATTGTTTGCCTTTTTCTCATCATTCAGGTCTCATTTTAATGTGATCTCTTCCGACAGCCTTTCCCCAACCATCCTAGGGAATGTCTTCTCTTCTCCTTACCCCAACCAACAGTCTCATTCCCATTATTTTATTTTTTTCATGGCACTTAGTTTATCCAAAATTATATTGGGCATTTGTTCAGATATTTTGTCTCCCCTCCTCTCCCTCTATCAGAGTGAAAGCTCTTTGAGAGCAGGATCCTTGTCTGGCTAGCTTCTGTCCCCAGACTAAAACAGTGCCTGCACATTGCAAGGCTCAACAATATTTGTTGAAGGTATGAATGTGGGATCACGGCATCGAAAGTAATGGCACAGAGTCAACGAAGTGTGACTTTGCCATCTGACAGACCTGGCTTTGAAATCCGATTTCATTTGCATGACCTTTGGCAATTCTCATTTAATCACCGTGAGGCTCAGTGTCTGCATCTATAAAAGTGGGGATAATAGCAAAACTCACAGAGGTGGTAAGACTGACATAAAACCCTAAGAGACAGAGCTGGGCATAATTCAGATCCTTAGTAAATGTTAGGAAGCCCCTCAGGCCGTCCCTAGCCCTCACACTCTGGGCCTTAACTATGACTGAATATCTTGTAATTTCTCTGAGTATGTCAGCCTGGTCTCACCTCCAGGTCTTTGTTCATGGTGCATCTTTGTCTGTACTGCCCTTCCTTCACTGTTGACTGCCTGCAAAGTATCAACTCATCTTTCAAAACTCTCAATCAATCTTCCCCACCCCTCCATCCTCTGCACCCTATAGGACCCCACCCAAACATCTAATCTTAGCCCCTTTGACACACTGAGGCATTGTTTGACACGTAGATGGGAGTTCCTCGCCTCTGGCAGGTGGGAAGCAAATGCAAGTCCTGACATAAGTTCACGGGGTGTGGAATAATCTCAGTAAAAGAGTGGGTTAGACTCAGCCATGGAATACACTGGGATTTGACCTGCCTGGGAATCTGAGCTCCATGGGACAGGGCAGTGAGCAGTTTTATAATTGCCAGTGCTTGCCTCTTGCTCAGCCCATTGGAAGGCGGCATTGGAGAAGCATTTGTTTCTTCTTTGACTTGCCTGGGTCTCAACTGAAACTGTTAACAATAGTAGGCATGACTTTCTGCACTCCTGTTTGCTTTCCTCTGCTGAGGCAGGTATCAGAAGAAAAGACGTGAACAAGAGAGGGGTGGAGGGAACCCTCTTCCTCCTGTTTGAACCTGCAGAAGCTCCATGTTGACCTGAGAAAGCCATTTGATTCCTGGACTCAGAGCGTGTCTGATTTCTGCCTTTTATGAAAGCAAGGCCCCTTGTCCATGTGGGCCATGACACTGTTATATCCACATTATCCTTCTGTGGCGTGTCCATGCTGATGTCCAACCCCCTAGGCCCCCACCCAGTGGGCAGAGATCCTGGCTTGTGCTCCTCCCTTTCTAGTCCTGGATGAATTAGTCTATAGTGATGGGATTTGCAAACCAATTTCTGACTGTGGTCTGGTTCTTAATAGACCTGCTCCTTAAATGATATGGGATTAGGCATGGGCCTGAAGCATTTCTTGGGTTCGAGGTAGGCTGAGTGGAGAGAGGCAGTGGGTTGGTCCTAATAGTGATCAAGGGCCTTGTGTGTGAGACACTGTATACATGACCTTGGATTCTCCTAGTGACCTTTGTGACACTATGCATTTCACAGATGAGAAGCTGAGGCCCAAAGGAGTCAAGTGCTCCCACTGGCCCCAGCTAGTCAGCAGCAGAGCCTGATGATTGATCTTCCAGCCCAGATTCAAGTTTAGGCTGAGGTTGCCTAACCTAGGTGCTAAGAGTCTTGGCTGAAAGGCCACATCTTCTATCTCCTAGCCCAGTGGTCTGGGCAAACCATGGCTCGCAAGCCACATGCGGCTTGCAAGCCGTGGTTTACCGCTCTCTTGACTAATGCGTTTGCAGACCACTGTCCTAGCCAGTGGCAGAACTTGAATTCAAACCTGGTTGGTGGCCTCACTCCCTTGCTCAGATATCTGTTCCCCTACACCAGCTCCAGTCTACCTCTTTGTAGTAATCGGGGAAGCGACTGGCTGAGCTCACACTGCAAATTCCTTCGAGGCTGTGCTCTACCATAGTGTCTCTCCCTTAGACCTCACCTCCTCCTGCCTTCCTCTGCACGCCATGGGAAAGGGCTTCTGGAGAACCGTCTGGAGGTGGCCTGCCGATCCCTGGGAGGCTGGGCTTCTCCTGGAGCTGAGTGAGTCACTGGGGAGGCCTCTGGCTCCTCCTTAGAAGCACTGTTCCTGTGTTTAGTCTGGTCTGCCTCCAGGGGCGAAATGATGAAACAGAGGGTTGCCTTGGACCGCTGCTGTCACTCGCATGCCAATCTGGTGGTGTTTTTGTTTGTTTTGGTCAGAGGGTCTTCATAGCTGGGCTGAAACCCATGAGATAGATATTGGAGAGGTTCTCTACAACTCAAGCTATAGAAAAAGAATAGTTAAGGGGATGGAATGGCTTTCCCAGTCTCTCAAATCTCAGTCTTGGAAAAGTTCTTAGAAAGCCTAAGCAATTGCAGCTCAATAGCTGGAGTCAGGTCTGGGGTCCAGTCCTTCTCTGCCCCTTCCCACTACAGCACGGTGCACCTGTGGTATAACAATAAGGGCCCCAACTTAGGATTGTTGTGATTTTCAAATGAGAGATTATGTGTGATATGCCAGGTCTGGAGAGGACAAGCCACACAGGAAGAGCAGTGTGTATGTATGTCCCACTATCACCTCCTTCTTTTATAGACAGAGAAGTGAGAGCCCGAGACAGGAGTTGTGATGTACACAGTTACGTGACAGTGAAAGGCTGAGCCAAGAGTGGAACCCTTGTCTCCAGCCTCCCAGGCCAGCATTCTTCATTTCACGTGACAATGATAAGGGTGAACTATGTTAGCCACATCCCTAAATCCTCTGCCTTGGTTGGATAAAAAAGATAACTCTCAGACAGCGTATGGGGAGCGCACTAGAATGAAATTGTTTTCCGAGCATTCGAGCACCTAAGAGCCCTCTGAAGCAGCATTCCTGTATGGACAAGGCAATTATTACGTGGCCAGACTTGATCCTTCTCAGTCAAGGGAAGGTTAAACTCAGCAAAGTGCCTGCACTCCCACCTCCACTCCCAAGACCTAAGGGTTATCAGCTAGGTGTGGTCCAATAGAAAGTCAAGAGCAGAATATGGTACACTGTGTGCAGTCCTGGGCCAGCTGAGACACCCTTAATCTACAAGATAAGGGCTGTGAAGGCACCTGATAAACCGTGGCTTAACTTCAGTAATGTTGTTCTCGTTATAAAGGAATATTCCAGAAATGACCTTGTCCTTCAAGACACAGGGCCTTTTCCCTGGTCGCTGAGACCAGGTTAAAGGATGAGTCCCTGACAAACACATCAATACATTTATAACACATCACACTATAAGGATGCAATTTGCGAAGCATACTAGTATCCCTACATTGACCATCTCGGGGAATTGGTATTTATAATTAAGAGTCAAAGGTAGGGCCACAGAACCCGCCAGTGCCTCTGAACCATCAGTGAAAGCTCAAACGTAGCCCTGTCGGCTCACTGACCATTAGGTCTTTGCTCAAATGATAGGTTCTCATCGCAGCCTTCCCTGGCCACCCAAACTGAAATGGCAAACCCACCACCACACACTCTGTCTCCATTCCCTAATTGACTGTTCACCTCTGTACTTAATATTGAACAACACACTATGTATCTTCCTTTGTTGGTGCCTATGTTCCTCACTATTTGTGTAAATAATACTTATTTGCTCTAAATGCTTTACAAATATCAACTCATTCAGTCCTTATAACAAGTGTAAAGAGAGACACTATTATTTTCCCCTCTATGCCCATGAGGAAACTAGGTATAGAGAGCTTAGGTAATGTGACAGCTGGGAAGTGGGAGGGTTCAGATGTGATCCCAGGAGTCTGGCTCCTGAGTCCTTGTTCACACCCACCACAGATGTAAATTCCACAAGGCAGGCCTTTGCCTGTTTGAGTCCCTGTGCCTAGAATGATGCCTGGCACACCATATTACCCAATCATCTGTTGGATGAATGAGTGGTTAAATGGAGCTTACACCATTTCATTGCACAGGCAGGCAGGCATTCTCCATGAACCAACTCTCTGAACTGTAGAAAGGCAGTAGAGCAGGTAGAAAGAACATGGGCTTCTGTGTCAGAAAAGGATGAGGATCAACTCCTAACTCAGTCACTCACATATACTGTTGCCTGAGCTGCCTGCCTAACAGTCACCCAACCTCTCTGATCCTTAGTTGCTTTACCTTTAAAATGAAGAAAATAGTGGATTCCTTTTAGGGTTAAGCATGTTGGTGGAAGTTAATTGTAGACAAAGGGCCAGGCATAGAGCAAGTGCTCAGTAAATATGAGTTCCTTCCTGCATCGGGAAGGGATGGAGGAAAGTGAAGTGAAACTCCATCTTTCCTTTGCTGAGCAAGCTCTTATTTTTTCAGAATGAATATATTAGGGTCAGGGTTTGGGGAAAGCAAAGAGGAGCAGAAGATGGAAAATTTTCAGTTTTCCCTTCTACTGCAATTAGGACTGGAACGGCTTCAGTCGAATCACCAATATATTTCTTTTGATTCTCACATAAAGCCATATTAACGTCACTATTTTTTTCTTCTGTTTCCTTATGAAATTTGGTTGCCTATAACATAAAACACTGCTCTTCAGAAGTGGTTCCTACCATCTTACTGAGCAGGCAGGAGGGTTTTAGTCTATCTCCCACCAGAGACAAGTCTGCTTTAAATTAGAGAGAACAAAGTTGTACATCTGACATTCAAGTTTCCCATCTTCCTAATTTGTAGTCTGAGCTTTTCAAACTCTAAATATTTGTCTTACTTTTAAGACTGTTTTCTACAAGTCTTAGTCAGACTCTGCTGTGAGACTAACCAAGAGCCCTGGGCTCAGGCTGAATTGGGTTGTGGTGCTTGGAAGTTGCTTCTGCTTTTTCTGGATTTGGTGAGGGCGTTGACATCAGGTGGCACTGGAAACTCCTTCTCCAGGGGGAGGTCCACAGTGCATGACATCCCAGCATGCTCTGTCCTCTTTCCCGCACTCTCTGCTGCTTACAACATGAGCAATGCACGGCAGCCATGTTGAATTAATTATAAATCTTGGAACTGGTTTTGCACATGCTGTTCCCTCTTCTTGGAACACCCTTCCCTCACCTGCCTGAGCTCAGAGATCTCCTGCCTGTTCCTTAAGACTCAGTGTAGTTGCTCCTCTGGGATGATTCCTCTGAGGGGCCTGTGGTTGACAGTGCTCTGTTCTTCCTAGTAATGAGCTCTTTTCTTATCATCTTTAAGTGTTCTTGCTTTTTTTAAAAATTATTATTATTATCTGTGAGCTCCTTTAGAGTAGGGTCGATGCTATTATTGACTTAAACATCTTTCAGCTCTGGAATAGGGTCTGGTCTATAGCAAGAGCGGAGTGTGTGATGAATGTAAAGGGAAGGAGTGAAGTCTGCACCTTATGCTGAAATGAGCAGGGAGCTGGGTCCTTAATTGATAGAGCAGTCAGATTGGGGATGTGTAGACTGTGCCTTAGGAGACCCCTCGAGCCCATCTGGTTCAGCCCTCATTCTGCACGTAAAAAAAAAATGGGAGCTCCCTGAGGCTGCATGAATCCCTGGCAGAGCCGAGGTCTCCAGACCCTTAGTCTAGTGCTCAGCCTGTGGTATCAGAATGCTCCTCAGCCTCATGAGAATAAGCTGCAGCAAAGACACAGCTGGTGGGGTGGGGAAAGCCATCCAGGAATGAGACACTGGGAGGAAGCAGAAATCACCAGAGTGTGGCCTGCCGCCTTGGCACAGGCTGCCTGGCGGCTAGAGGATGCTAATAGGAAGAAAGTCGCCGGAAGGGGGGTGAGCTCTGGGATGGAGACTCGGTTTTTCAGGCCAGACGCATTGGCCTGAGTCAGCACAGGAACCAGGAGAAAGTGCCACAGGGCCACCCCTGAATCAAAGGCTGCTGGCTCCTCGCAGCTGGGCATCTGGCCAGACATTTGGAAAAGGAGACACTGCAAAAAATCTCTAGTAGGAGGAAGTGGGTTGCGTTTCCTGCTTGAAGGAGGATGCTCCATTTCAATGGAATTCAGTGGATTATGGTAGAAGGGGAAGTACCCTGAGCCTTCTGCTTGGACCTTGCTATCTGCTTCTTGCAGAGGCTGATCCAGAAATGGGCTTCCTGGGAACCAGACGGAGGTTTTTACCAAAGAACCTCAACCCAGGCAGGAATGAATGGAACAGAACATGTTTCCATCTCCCGAGCACTTGCCTTGGATAATCCTCCTGACATTTCTCCCAAACCCTGCTGGGAACTTAGAGGGGATTGACTGGCTGCAGACACAGCCATTCCGGGCTTGCACTCGGATCCATTGGCCCAGACTGCTGTGTCAGAGTGTGCTCCCAGAGCTGCGGGCCCTGCACACCTCGGCCTCAGTCAAGTGAGCTTCTCTAGTCTGAGAGCCAGCATTCTCCGGGCTGTCTCTTTTCCTGCTTTGCAAAGCTCAGCTTTGCACAGCTAACCCTGCAGTAGCCCCAGGAGATTAGAAACTGAGTGCCAGAGGAGGGGCCTGGTTTAAGTCATCACTGTCTTCCAGCAGTTACCCAAGGACCACCAAGGAGATGCTCAGGGATGCTGGCTGCCCCGTGGCGGGATCTTTCCAGGTGTTAGCTCACTTTGTTCTCACCAAGCCCATGAGGAAGTTTAATCACCCCCATGTCTGAGATGGGAAGGCTGAGGCTCATGAAGGGAAGTTGCTTTTTCAGGATGTTTTTCGATTGTCTTTTAAAAATAAAGCTGTTTCCTGAGCATGGTAGAGCTAAGATCTTTTAGGACGCTTCTGTGCTCAAAGTAGATTTATTTATATTTCTAAATCAAATCCGGCTTGCCACCTCCCTGCATGTGGCAGGAAGTCCCATCTCCGTTGTATGGGGTCTGGGCTGCCCTGGGTGCTGGGGGTCTGTAAGAAATGGAGTTAGAGAAGATGTGCGTCTGGTCTTAGCCACAAGGTGCCCCACCTGCAAGGTGACAATGAGCAAAGCTCAGCTTAGAGCCCCTCGCTTGCCCCTGTGTCCGCAGGTCAGATATTTTTACAAAATTTGCAGAAGTTTGACGGTTTAACTTCAGTTGGTGAGGTTAAGAGATTGCTGCCTCTCCCTGCCACCAATCTCCTCCATCACACTTCCCTTCCCGTGGGGTATGTTAGAGTGGCTTTGGCCATTTTATGCAGTATTTGTAGTTTTTTCTTAAGAAAGCTCCCCAGATTGTATCTGCTTCAGACTCCACAAACCCTAGCCCTGCTCCTGGTATGTTCTGTTCAAGGGGGCAGTTCCCTGGCACACCAGCCATGGGCAGCTGACCTTGTGGCTCCAGGAGCCACTACTCCGCCTGTTAAGTTCTTAGCTTTTCCTTCCACTCTTCAGAGGTTCCGCTTCTCCTGAGCAGGGCTGTGAGATGGGGCGGGATGCAGGAGCCCATTTTTAAAAAGAGCGGCTACCACAGTTTATTTTGCTGTTTTGGAGAACCCTTCCAAGGCCAGGCCATTCCCCATTATCAGTTTGAGTACCAGCGTGCCCCCTTCCTTTGCTGGGATGATTGATCACTATTTAAGTAGAGAAGTAGGGGAGAGGATGGGGGAGGGTTGCTCAGATCTTCTGAAAGACGAGTGTGGCCTCCCCTTCTCTTGGGTGACCAATTTAGCCAAAAAATAGACTCCATCTTACCTAATAATAGAGAAACATGTAAATTGACCTTACCGCCCACAGCCAGAGTATGCAAATTAACCCAACAAAGATGGAGGTTAATTTGCATACCTACCTGGGTCCTGGGAACCTCCTTGGCACCCAGGTCACTCCCAGCAGGCCATCTGAGAGGCCAAGCCTGCAATTGGAGGGGTGGGGGGAGCTTCCCAAGCCTAAAGCCTGGGGCTTGGGAAGGGACCGAGCCTGCGACCAAACACAGACCACCCGGAAGTCAGCGCTGGGTTGCTCAGCTGCATCCTGGCAACCCAACACTGACTGCTCAGGTGGCTGAGACCCAGAAAGTGAGTCAGGGTCTGAGCTGCAGCCTTAGTGGAAGCTGTTGATCAGTGTACTTACCTCTCTCTTTCTCTCCCTCTTTCTTTCTGATCTTCGCCAGCAGCCAGGCTTTTCTTTCTCTCCCAGTCTCCGAGGGGGCTGTTATTAAGCCCTGCCTCTTTGATCAGGCCCAGAGATAGGCCTGGAGATGCTGAATGGCATAGGAACCAACCAATCAGAACCAAAGGTGGGTGCTGTGGTGAACCAATGGCTGCCCAGGAGGCGAAGCTTTTGATGCTGACTGGCATAGGAACTGACCAATGAGAACCAAATCTGGGTGCTGTGGGGAACCAATGGCTGCCTAGGAGGTGAAGCTTTTGATGCTGGCATAGGAACCAACCAATCAGAATGAAATTGGCCAGCAGAGGAGGGCAGTTGGGGGGTGACTTCAGGCCTGCAGGAGAGGGCAGTTAGGGGTGATTAGGCTGGCAGGCAGAAGCAGTTAGGGGCAATCAGGCAAGCAGGGGAGCAATTAGGAGCCAGTGGTCCCAGATTGTGAGAGGGATGTCTGACTGTTGGTTTAGGCCCAATCACTGGGATCAGGCCTAAAATGGCAGTCGGACATCCCGCAAGGGCTCCCCAATTGGCGAGGGTGCAGACTGAGTTGAGGGAATCCCCCCTCCATGCACGAATTTTGTTCACTGGGCCTCTAGTATATATATATTTCACTTACATCAGAATGCATGGATTGAAGGGGAGAGGGCTTCCTGGAAGAAGTGGCATTTGAGCTAGACCAAAAGGAACAGATGACTTTCTGTTGGGTAATGGGGTGGGGAAGCCATGATTGAAACGAGTCCAGAAGTACAGATGTTTTTGTAAACACAGTGTCACAGTCCGAGGACAGAAGGAAGTCCAGCAGGGAAATAGCAGCAGTGTTGGATGGGATTGTTTTTATTCTCTCAGATGAAGTTCAAAGCAAAGGTCTTTAATATCCCCTGAAGAAAGAACAACCAGGTTGTTTTCCTGACCATAACAGAGTAAAGAGGATTACTGGAGCCTGTGCTGGCCTCAGCTGGACATGAACCACTGGCTGGCTGGCTCTGGGAGGGAGGGCAGTGGGGAAATGACTGGGATTAGGGGCCACCCCGACCTCTGGACTTGAATCCCTAAGGAAATGCCTCTGTTGCAACCAGCTGTCTCAGGAACTTAGAATCTATATCTCAGGTCAGGAAATAGGCATAGCCTTTGACCCAACAATCACACTTCTAGAAATACAATAAGAAATAATTGCTGATGTATGTAAAGATATTTATGCAAGAATGTTCAATATAACGTTGTTTATAATAGAGAAAAATTGGAAGCAATTTAAATATCTAACAATGGGGGTAAGTTGGAAAATTTATAGTGCATCTATATGATGAGGAATATTAGCATTAATAATCATGACATAAAGGAATAGTTGTTGATGTGGAATATTCAGGATATTTTGCCCAACAAAAACAAAAAGCTTATAAAGCAGTATGCACTATCTGCTCTCAATTATGTAATACTAGCGGCCCAGTGCATGAAATTCATGCACGGGGGGGGGGGGTGTTCTTCAGCCCAGCCTGCACCCCCTCCAATCTGGAACCCCTTGAAGGATGTCCTACTGCCAGTTTACAGGGATCGGGTCTAAACCAGCAGTCAGACATCCCTCTCACAATCCAGAACTGCTGGTTCTAGCTGCTCACCTGCCTGCCTGCCTGCCTGCCTGATTGCCCCTAACCACTCTGCCTGCCAGGCTGCTCGCCCCCAACTGCCCCCCACCGCTGGCCTGCTTGCCCCCAACTGTCCCCCTGCTGGCCTGCTCACTCCAAACTGCGCCCCCTGCTGTCCTGATCACCTCCAACTGACCCCCACTGATGCCTGTTCACCCCCAACTGGCCCCCCTGTTGGTCTTCTTACCCCCAACGGGCCCGCCCCCCACCAGGCTGATCACCCACAACTGCCATCCCATCCTGGCCTGATCACCCCCTGGCAACCCAAGCACCCAGCCCCTCCTTTTTTTCTTTTCCTTTTTTAGCCCCTCCTTAGGTGGAGGCCAGGGCCTGCTGGAAGCAAGTATCTGGGATCTATTTATCTTCTATAATTGAAACTTTGTAGCCTTGAGCAGAGGCCAGGGCCAGCCAGGGCTTGGCTTCCTCCATCGCCAGGGCAACCCAAGCCTCCTGCTTGCTCCAGCTCTGTGGCTGCCACCATCTTGGTTGGGTTAATTTGCATACTAACTCCTGATTGGCTGGTCAGCGTGGCTTGTGGGCGTAGCAGAGGTATGGTAAATTTGCATGTTTCTCTTTTATTAGTGTAGATGTTATGCTGACACTTATTAAATGTTACTATGTGCCTGGCATGGCTCTAAGCATTTCAAATATATTAATGCACTTAATCATGCCTATGAGGTTTTTTTTTTAAATCTTCGTTTTACACACAATGAGACTAATACACAGAGCAGTGAAGTGATTTGTCTGAGGCCACATAGCAGTAAGTGATGGAACCTAACCGTGAATCAGGCAGTCTGACCCCGGAGCCCATATGTAAACTACTAACATGGTGAGCTCTCCCTTCATGTATGTATATGGGTGCACATGCAAGCATTTGTATAGTTTTCTTTCTCTTCCTCAGAAGATGTACACCAAAACATTAGCCATGCTTTAAGGAATCCTCTCCTAAGACAAAATACACAGATATTTCCATAATGTGGGTGAAGAGCAAATACCACAGCCAGTGTAGGCACTCGCGCATACCTGCACCTTGACCGTGGAGACTACCCAGGTCCTGTGCTAGATTCTGAGGATTCAACAGTGAACAAGGCAAGGCCCACAGGCGTGTTCTCCAACAAACCTTACATCCTAATAGGGGAGGCTAGAAGTTCCCAGTAAATAAATAGCCAAGTAAAATATTGGCTGGAGCTCAATGCTGCTGAGAATTGCAATTAGAATGATAGACTTAAGAGACTGAATGGTCAGAGCTGGTATTTCAGCTGAGTCAGAGAGAGAGAGACTCAGTAATATGTTAACATTTGGGGAATCTGGGTGAAGGGTCCATTAATTTTTAAAATAAAAGATTGGAAATATATTAAAACAAATATATTAAAAATTTAAAAATGATTCCTCTATATCTAAGGAAGTAGTCATGTGGTGGGTGAGGAAATAGAAGGGGAGGTGGGTTCTGGTGCCTTTGACTGCAATAGGTTAGGCTGAGGTTTGGGAAGCAAAAATCAGCATTCTTTTTGGCCCCGTTAAATTGAGATGCCTGAAAGTCACAATTTATAAACTACCATACATTCGTCTTCTCATTGGGGTTTCCCCTGTATACCTGTGAGTTAGTTGGGGTTGGGATGCAATTTTTTTTGTATTAATGAAGAAACTGAGGCCAAGAGCAGGAAAATGTGTGCACAAGGTCTCATGGTGAGCAAGTAACAGAGTTAGAGGCCAAAGTCAGATCTTCTGAATTCACTAAACACAACACTCCCAAAGCATATATTTTCTGCTGCTTCTAAGATGCTTAGCCATGGAACATGCTGGCAAAAAGAAATTGGTCCATGGAGGATGCACACAAGCTCAATCCTAACAGATTGTCTGAGGGTGATTGAAACAACACTTTCTTAGAAACAAACTGCCATGAATCCCTAGTCCCCAATGAGCCAATTTTGTCCCCAAGAGGCACAGTGACATGGATTGCAACTTGACTTTTCTTGGTGCCAAGTTATTCTTCCCTTTTTATTCTTCTAAAATTATTACTAAAGGTGTTGATAAAACCACCTGTCCTCATACAAAGATAGTTATGTGAATTAGCATCCAAAGGAGATAGTGCAAATGAAAGGGCTCTGTGGTCTTCAAGACTTTACTGGGCAGAACCCCCAGTTGGGTCTTGGGGCCACGTTCACCGTCTCCAAGCACACAGCAAGTGCTTCAAAGTGCCTTTCTAGGTCATATCTTGTGACTGGCTGGACTTCTGCCAATTTGGAGACCAATTTGAAACTGCAAGACCTTAGAAACAAAACAATAGAACAACAACAAAAACCACGGGAGTTTAGAGAAAAAGAGTTGACTTTATCATCAAATAACACCAAGACTTGGTTCTCATTTAATCTCATTTCACTGAGGCAGCTCTGTTAGCCCAGTTTCACAGAGCAGGAAAATAAAGCTTAAAGCATTGAACAACATGGCCCCACACTGGCTGTGAACCCAGACTGTCTAATGTCAAAGCCCGTGCCCTTTCCACTGTATCACATGGCCAGATGGACCCTCCCAAAGATGAAAGCTAGCCTAATCACAAGGGTACAAGAATGAGGTGCCTTGGAATCCATGCTGTTTGCAGGTCCTCACCACCCTAGATCAATGATCTGCATTGTTTCATTGGGATGGTATGTGTGCTTGATTTTTGTTGGCACAGAGCTAGCTGTAAATTCTGCCCATGGACCCATTGAAGCCTTTTCTCACATTGAAGATGTTTATAGAAACAGGAAACATGGCCTCTGCATGAATATACTGGTCCTCTCTATGTCAACATCATCATAAATAGATGTATCCAGGATCTCCGCCTGGACTGTTTTCCATAGATACGCAGCAAGCCCATGAGGTTGGTCATTATTACCAAGGAGGGGGAAGAGGCCCCCTTTCCTGTCTAGAATTTACCCTGAAAAGAGGCCCTCTTGCCTGGGGACCACTAAAGATGCCCCACCCCATCCATCTTTGTTGCTAGGAGCTGGGTCTTGTCCTTTTGGACATCCTCCCCTTTTTCCAGCTTTGATCTTCAGGCTTCTGACCTTGGAATGCAGAGTCCTAGAGCTGTTCTCTGCTCCTGGAAAAGTGGGTCCACCTGTGGACTCAGTGCACCTCCACACTCCCTGCTCCTTCCAGGCCCTTTATCACAAGGGGCTTTAATAAGGACTACGTGAAGGCACTGTTCTTAGTATCCCCACTTGGCAGGTGTGGAGAATGAGGCACAAGGTGCGAAGGGCCCATGACTTGCCTTTGAATTCCTCATAGAGTTTAGCGCTAAACTTTGTCCTTCTCAAGAAACTTTATAATTACTGTAGATTATCATCACCATAGTCATTATATCTGTGAGAGGCCTGCTAGAAAACAGACAGTGCACTTATAAAGGGTTCAAATTAAATTGCATTTATGAAGATACTATTACAGAGATGTGGGCAGGGTCAGGAACTAGCACACATGTACTCACAACAGTGGGGAGACTTTAGCACCTGTTATGGGCTAAATCATGAACCCCCAAATTCATATGTGGCCTGTGATGCTCTGGGCAGGATTCCTGGAAAAGGTGCATGTGAACCTTGACCTTGAAGGATGGGTTGGATTGAAATAATCAGAGATGCTTGAGGTGGATGTGGTGTGAGCCAAGGCACAAGGGTAGAAGTAATCAGGGAGTACAATGAGAATTCTTAAGCAACTTTACACAACATGTCAGCAGCCACAGCTGCCACTCAATTATAGTAACAACTTACAATCATTTGCTTTTCCGTTATTTCTGCAGACTCCCTCCACATCCCTGGGAAGTGTGCAGGGTAGTGTGTTAACCTGTGTATTCCCAGACTACTTTGAGCTCAGTACTGCGAGCCTTTTCATGTTCACAGGGGGCTCAGGAAGGGCCTGTCGCTTCCCCTGCTATAGGCTCCTGAGGCTATCACCATGAACCCTTACAGCTCTGGGGCTTGGAACAGAGAAGGGACCCAATAGGGTTGGCTCATCAATTGAACAGAGAGAAAACAGAGGCAGGGCTTGGAAGGGTTAAGTAACTTGCTCAAGGTCACATGGGGAGCAGGTGCTGGTCCTGGAGCTTGAACCCAACCCTCTACAACCCTCTTCTTGCCCCTGTACCATGTGGCCACAGGTACCCAAAAGCATAGACCTTCATCCATGCTTGGTAAATAAATGAGTGAAAGACAAAAATGGAAGGAGGGACAGAAAAACAAGACTAATTTTTTAATTTGGCTTTTAAATGGGACTTGACAAAAGGGAGTTGCATGTTTACATCACATTTAAGGACGAGGCATTTTGTTTATGCAATCTCACTTTAATTGAAATGGTATACCCCACCAGAGCAGATACCACCATCTGAATTTTACAAATAAGAAAATTAGGGCCCAGGGAAGTCAAACATTTCTCCAAGGTCACACAAGTTCAATCTTGAAAGTTATATCAAGACTAGACTTAAGCGCAGCTCAATGTGACCCCACTTCCCCAGAATTTCCCACACATCAGTGGGAAGTAGAGTTTCCTAGCAGGATTTTGTACAAGAGCCATACCTATTTGGGTGCATCTGTTCTGAGTGATTTTGTTTTAAAAAAATCTGTCTCCTTACTTCATAATCACAGATTATAGATACCCTAAGGGGAACACAATGTCTTATTTGTCATAATATCCCGAGAAGTTACCACAACGCTTGTCCCATAGTGGTTACTGGGAATAGTTGCTGAACGTCTTAGATCAGTCCTCTGGCTTTCTGAGGCCAATCGCCTGAACATGCCCACTTCTCAGAGCTTTTTGATCTCTTCCTCTCTTCTTTATCCTGGTGTTTCTACTTCACTTAATGTGGGCATGTCTCATGATCTTCTGTGAGATCCCCACAGTCAACCTTGGAGCCTAAGGGGACTACCTCCCAGGATGGACTTTCATAAGGGTCATGGAAGGGGACTGCTTTTAGTACTCCTTCAGACAACACTATCCTGGCCATGTGTTAAATCCTGTGTCCAAGGCGACTGCTCCCACATCAATAAACTCTGTTATCCCACTGCCCATTGCTCCTGGATGCAGTCCCATACCTATGTTTCTGGCACCTGCCAGAGTAGGTTTTCTGGACTCAGAAGCTCCTTCAGGGTTCATCCCCTCCCCTGGAGCCCCAGCACATCCCTGGTGGCTGTTGTATTATTTCTGGTGTGGTCTGATCCCAGCTTCTGGTGGCCTGGAGAGGAAGTCCTGAAGCAGACATATGCTAGCTTGCCAGGCAAAGCCTTCTGAGACATCTTCAAGCAAGGAGTTCATGCATCACTGGGAGGATGAGGCCAGTTCTGCAGCCCAGAAGGCCCAGGCACAGTTGGAATGTCCAGGTTCTCGAGGGCATCCACCCAGATGTCCCCACCCCACATCTTCTCGCCCAGGGCCCTGACCTGAATCACACCAGAGTGGAAAATTAGACTCTCACTGACACTCCACTCCCCTTCTGATGGAGTCCTGGGCCTGGCTCTCAGCTCTGTGCTCCAGCTGCCAGGGATGAGCCTCCTGATATGCTGCCAAGGAGGCCTGCTAACTTTCACACTTTGTCTTAAATTAGGGATTAATCACTTCCAGCCTTTCACTGACTTGCTTCAGGACATTGATAGCATTCAGTAGAGCCATCTCATTCCATAGTCTTAGTAACTACTGCTTTCCCCCAAATCTCTTGAATGTTTGATATATTGCACCTGTCAGTACTTTTCCTTTGACTCTAATCCCACCCCTGCTCGCCAAGAGCAGAAGTCTTCCCAGTTTCAGGACTTCAGTGAGCTAGGTGCTGTCAGGACTGCCCTCACCCTGGCGATGGGATCCTCATTGCTGGCTGACGGGTGGCCCAGTGCCAAAATCCCTACACCAGTGGTCAGCAAACCGTGGCTCGCGAGTCACATGTGGCTCTTTGGCCCCTTGAGTGTGGCTCTTCCACAAAATAACACGGCCTGGGCAAGTCTGTTTTGAAGAAGTGACGTTAGAAGGAGTTTAAGTTTAAAAAATTTGGTTCTCAAAATAAATTTTAATTGTTGTACTGTTGATATTTGGCTCTGTTGACTAACGAGTTTGCCAACCAGGGCCCTATGTAAAGCCACTCTTCCTCCCAAAGGCTTTAGGTGGGGTACCCTGAGAAACAGGCCCTGAGGCAGATACCTGAAGGCAGAAACTTTATCAGTGAGTGCTTTTGGAGACATCACCCACAAAGTCCTTGACCTTCATGGATTGAGTGGAAGGAGAAGTTGAGCTGGGATGCAATTGCCTGGGGCTCGGCAGCTGGCATTGCCCTCTTAAGTTGCCACAGAGAGAGGCAGGGGAGCCACACTCTTGTACCTTCCTCATCAATCCACGAATGGGTATGGGCTACCCTGGAATGCTGGCCTCATGTTGTTTGAGGCAGCACCCTTCAAACAATGCTCATTTTGGGAGAGGAGTCACCTGTGACCTGTCAGAAGCCAGCACTCCTGACAATTGGGAACATGGTATTCAGGGGCATTTGGGCAATACACCACAGCAGCCACCACACTGAATGAATGAATGAATGGTTCTAACTACCTTGAAAATCCTCAGGGGGGAAAAAGTCTCTTTGAGTCTGTTGTCCTTTCAGCCCCAGCAGTCCTGGCTGCTAGTATTATGCTGTATCCCTTGTTAGAAAGAACCTTTGAGAATGCCCTTCTAATCCAATCTACTTATTTTCCACATGAGAAAACTAAGGCCCAAAGTGTTGAAACAACTTGCCTAAAGCCCCACAGTGAATTTGCCATTGAACCAAGATATCAGATGTACTGTTTCAGCTTCAGAGAGAGAGGCTTAAACACACAAAGATCTCCTCAGTCAGTTATCAAAGATGTCTGTGAGTCCAGAGTTGGCTCTGGCTCCATAGCTATCTGGGACGCCCATTCTAACACATGGCTCCCATTCTCAAGGTCTCAACATGGTTTCTGGAATCTCTCATGTCCTAGCTTAGCAGCCAGAGAAACCAGGGGAACAAAGGGTACTATCTCTCTTCAGGAGTCTTCCCTGAAGTCCCACCTGCTCCTCTGGACTTTTGACCCTTGGGTAAACCTTCACCCCATGACTTTCCCGCTGTGAGGCTGGGAAATGTTGTCTTTATTCCTGATGGCTATTCCTGACGGGTAGCAGAGACTACAAGTTCTATATCTAAACACAAAGGAGCAAATGGATATTTGGTAGGTAACATATGACCTGTACCTTATTGATTATGGGATTGTAAAAAGCATACATTGGGGGATTACCTGGATTGATCCCCTTCTAGACATAGGACTAATGGAAAGTTATTTAGCCTCTAGACCGTTATTTAACCTCTAGTTTCTCCACATGTAAATCAATCCATAACCTCACAGATTTATTACAAACTAACCTTTGGAAAGCACCTTGCGCAATGTCAAGTACATGTATTGGCAGAATGTCCATCCTTCCTTCTCCCCTTGATTACAACTCAGTGGCATTACAGCCCATTGCTTTGTTAAACAACAACAACAAAAACTCAAAGAAGGGTTCCCATCTTCTTCTTGTGGCAGTTTGGTTGAGACATGTGTCCAGCCTCCCACCAATTTGTTGAATGTAGTTTGTGGGAGAGGAAAGCATGTCTGTCTGCTGGGGGCAGACAAACAGAAAATCAAAACAGCCCCAGAGCACTTTTGAAATGAAAACTTTTCTTCTCCATTTCCTCTTATTCAGGAGACCGGGTCCAGGATCTTATTGTTGCCACACACACACACACACACACACACTGGGCAGCTGCTCCCGTGTAACAGCCCACTGCCTGCTCTGCAGGGGCCTCTCTGCCCCTTTGGTGGCTCAGCTTCTCAGGCAGCTTCTTGAGCCACGTCCTGTGGGAGGAGCTGGGATTTAGAGGTGTGTAAGGTAAGGCTTTTGGAGAACCACAGTTTGGTGGAGAGGCCAATATGTAATTCGATTATTTTCAATTATTTTATTTAGTATGGTCTCAGTAAAAGGAACTGGGTGCAGAGGAGCCCCTAACCCAGCTTGGGGTTGGCACTCACTGAGGACTTCTTGGAAGTGGTGATGTTTGAGCTGCACCTTAAAGGATGAATAGGGCCCTGGCCAGTTGGTGGGCATCTTCCATGCCCTGAAAGGTTGCTGGTTCGATTCCCAGTCAAGGCACATGCCCAGGTTGCAGGCTCAGTCTCCAGTGAGGGGGTGTGCAGGAAGCAACCAATCAATGTTCCACTCTCACATCGATGTTTCTCTCTCTCTCCATCTCCCTTCCCCTCTCTCTAAAAATCAATAGTTAAAAAAAAAATCCTTAAAGAATGAATAGATGTCTCCTCCAGTGAAGAGGAGGGCAAGAAAGGGGGAGGATCCCAATAAAGGAAATAACAGTAAAGTTTCAGTGGAAAAGTATAACCTTGAATGGACTGATAACTGCAAATAGTTTGGTGATGGATGGTAAAGCAAGAGACAGAGAAGCCTTACTTTTGGGAGGGCCATCAGGTCTAACATTTGAAGTTTCAATAATTTGCCTCAATCCACCTCTCTCTATGAATTCGTTTTTCTGAAAAGCAGTGAACTCTCAATCAGTGCCAGCACTCAAGCAGTGGTGGACAGTGGGGGATGTAGAGTATTAAATCTGGCATAATTATCCCGTAATTGATAATTGCTAGAGTCACTTCCAGTTTTGAGATACTGTGCTTCAGGATGCATGCGGAGCATGTTTTACATCGATGTGTTCGCCTGAAAACACCTGGCCTTAAGTTTCTTTGTCTTTTCTTGGCAGTCCCTGGTTCTCTTTCAATAGAAAACACGCAAGAATAAAAATGAGTAATTTGGAATACCTACAGCTATTTTCACATGCCATCTCCTTTAAGCCTCACAAGTAATAGTGAGTAAAAAATGGTTAGCCCATTTTTTAAAAAAAACTAATGAAGAAACAGACCCAATGAAGTTAAGTGGCATGCCTAAGGCTGGGCAGCTAGTGAGAGCTACCGTGGGGAGTTGGATCCACGACCGCCTTACTCTGAAGCCTGTGGGAAATCCTCTGCAATCCTCAATGTCTTACCTGGTTGGAGAGAACTTTGCTTTATTCCCTTCCTTTCTTCCTCTCCTCAGTTTTCAATCCCTGCTCTTTGGGGAACATTCCCTCTATTCTGGGCAGTAGCTGATTATTCTAAACTAGAGGCCCAGTGCATGAAATTTGTGCATGGGTAGGGTCCCTAGGCCTGGCTGGCCATCAGGGCTGATCTGTGGGGCAACTGGCAGGGTGATCAGGGGCCCCTGCTGGCACCTACCTTGGCTGGCCTGGCTCTTCCTGCTTGCCGGCCCCACCCCCTGTCACAACCACAGGTTGCCTCTCTCTGCGGGGTGACTGGCGGAGTGATGGCGGGGGGGTGGGGGGGGCACTGGCACCCACCTTGGCTGGCCTGGGGCCTGCGAGTTGGGGGCAGCTCCTGCATTGAGCATCTGTCCCCTGGTGGTCAGTGTGCATCATAGCGACCAGTCGTTCCACCAGTAATTCTGCTGTTTGGCCGATTTGCATATTAGGCTTTTATTATATAGGATGAGATGCATGAATTTGCTGAGGTCAGGTTCTCCTTAGGAAAACGGGCCTTTGTTTGATGGTTCATTCTTCTATTACTAAGTTCTCACCACAGGTGAAGGTTAGATCTAGTCCTCTGTCTATTAGAAACCAACCCCCATTGCTTTACAAGTGAAATCATAGAGGCTCCGAGTGGGGCAGGGGATTACACATGGTCACTCAGGAAGCCAGAAGAATTTAGTGCAGTTTCATGAGAGTGTTGTGTCTGGATTCACCATCTCTGTTTTCCTAATGGATTTTTGGCTTTAGGAAGAAATGCAGTAAGCCAGGTATGAGCCTAGACATGCAGATTTGTAGCAGGGGTTACTGTGCTAGTTCAGAGACTGATGTAAAAACTGCAGTGTGGGAGAGGATAGTCAGTACTCTGCTGACTTGGGATCATTATTGAAGAGTGGACTGTTCTCAGTGGGAAGCCCTGGACTGAAGAAATGTGTAGGACCAAGTGGGCACTGCACAGAATAGCATGTCTCTAGGAGAAAGGGAGCCTATAGAGCATCGAATATATTCTCCTTCTTTTACAGATGAGGAAACTGAGGCTCACAGAGGGGAAGTGACTTGCCCAAGGTCATAAAGCCAGTGAAGAGCAGATCCAAGAGTCACACCTAGTCCTTGTGAACCAGGAAGGGCTACAGGTCAATAATTTAGAGCATCAGACACTTGGGTTCAGCCTCTGATTCTGCCACTTTCTAGCTGTGTGTCTTTAGCAAGTCACTTAGCACCTCTGAACATCAAACTCCTCATCTGTAAATGAGGTCACTGGAGTTGTAAGAAGGAAGTGTCTTGTCCATAGTAGCTCATTTCCAGGCTAGAGCCTCCCTTATCCCACCTCAAAGCCTTGATACTATTACGTTGAGGCAGGGGAGAGAGGGAGTTGTCATGATTATGTTAAATGTTAAGGTATCAGAAAGTCAGTGTGAAGATGCCTGGTATGCCTGGTGAGGGAAGGGTGGGGAGAGGAGCAGTGCAGTATGTCTGGAGCACAGATGTGAGCAGAATAATACATGAGGCTGGAGGAGCCAGCAATGGCCAGGGCCTGGTGGGTTTGTTGTTATTGTCTGTTTGGCGCCCAGAATAGCTTACACTTAATCTGATAGGTGAAGGGAAACCACTCCAAGTGTTTAACCCAGGAGAATAGCATGGTCTAACTCATGTTCTTTAAAGTCCACATTGTATCTAGGTGAGAGTGGAAATGGGGAATCCACTGAGAAATGATGCAGTTGTCCAGGAGATGGGACTGGAGGAGAGCCTGAACCAGGGGCTGCAAACATGGACAGATGGCAGAGACAGGAGAGAAAAACCAACAGGGCTCAGAAATTATTTGAATACAGAGAGTAAGGGAGAAGGAGGCACCGACAGTGATCTTTCTGGCATCAAAACATGAAAACATCTATCCACCAAAAGTCACTACAAACAAAGTGAGAAAGACAAGAGAGACAATGGGAGAAAGCATTTTGCTACATCTATTAAACATAGTCAGCTACATATAAGAATTAAATAAGAATATCAACAAGAATAAGACTTTAAAAACCCAAAAGAAAAATAGAGAACCAATCTGAACAAAGAAATCACAAGAGAGGAAATATGAAAGGACCAAAACTTTGAAAAGCAGCTCAATCTCACTAGTAACCAGAAGTAAATTAAAACATAGAGGTGTCATTCCATACATATTAGACTAGTGAAAACTTAAATATCCAGCAATACCAAAAGTTCATGAGTCTATGAAACAGTGAGAAAACTTATTATATATTGCTAGTACAAATCTAAATTTTTAGCATTACTTCTGCATGCGTTTTGGTGCTATCTAGTAAATTTGATGATGGATATACCTTAAACCTTAGCAATTTTACATGTAAGTATATATTCTGGAGAAGTTCTTCACATATTTATAGATAATATAAGGAAAGAACCATAACACTTATCAATAGAGAATGAATAAAGAGATTGTAGTATATTCACCCAATGGAATACCATACAGCAGTTAAAAATAAAGTAGACATTTTTGGTTTTAGCTAAATGGAATGAGCATACTCAAAGCTGTCTCTCTCACTAATTACAGCTAAAAACCCTGGAGAGTATACACAAAACAACTATTTAAGACTTCCGAAAAGTAAGGTTGGGTTGGGAGGGAAATAAAAGATCAAAGAGCAACTGTATTAAGATTCTCCAGAGAAACAGAACCAATAGGATTCGCCTAAATAAATAAAGAGATTTATTGTAAGGAATTGGCTTATGCAATTGTGGAGGCTGACAAGTACCAAGACGTGTAGTCAGCAGCTAGAGAACCAGAACTGATGGCACAGTTCCAGCCCAGAGTTGGCAAGCTCCAGGCCTAGCAAGAGCCAATGCTTTAGTTTGAGTTCAGAGACAGAAAACAAAAACAACAACAAAAAACCCACTATTGTTCTAGGAGGAATTTCCTTTCACAGGGGAGTCAGCCTTTTGTTCTATTCATACCTTCAACTGATTGGATGAGGCCCATCCACATTAGAGAGAGCAATCTGCTTTACTCAGTCTACAGATTCAGATGCTAATCTCATTCAGAAACACCCTCACAGACGCACACAGAATAATGTTTGACCAAATGTCTGGGCACCATGTGGCTCAGTTAAATTGACACGTAAAATTAATCATACAGATGTTAAGTTTCTTGGGAGTTTTTTCCCTAGACCCTAGGGCAGCCTGAGCGTGGAACTGTCCAACAAAAACTCCAAAGTAAACTTTCTCTTTCTGGTTAAAGGACTAGGAAGAATGGGCCCTGCAGGACAAAACGTGGCAGGGGAGGGAAGGGAGGAATCTCTTTTTATTTTACTCTTATTACTTGCTTAGGTGGGTCCCAACGCAAGTCCTTGTTATACACCACACTCCTACAGTGGCAGCTCCTTAGGCACCTAAAACTCTCAGAAAAGATTCTTCTTTCTGATTTGAAGAACTGGGAAAAGAGCTCCCTATGGCCTAAAGACTGTAAGGGCTGGGTATTTCTCTTATTATTTTGTTTCTCACTGCTTCATTCTGAAAGTGGACTCAGTTGTGAACAATGTGTGACAGCATGAAGAAGCTAAAGCCATGGCTTTCTATCCAGCACACCAGGGAAATGGGAGACTGGGTAGAGGAAGTCATGGAGGAGAAGGAGCTCAGGAAAAGTGTCCCCTAAATTTGTGTATGTCATTCTGAGCTCATTCTCGGGCTCTACATGTGAGGAATTGATCCAAAGCTGCATAACAAAACTTCGTGTCTTAACTACAGTGAAGATCACTTTTCAGGGACCAGACTGGCCCCTGGGTGGTGCACATTTGGGGCAGACCTTAAAAGCACAGCAAAGGCCTTGAAGACTAAACTGTCAATGGAACCATAGCCCATAGAAGCTATGTTGGAACTTGTGGTCTAAACCTATGTATGAAGATTGCTTGCTTTAATTTTTTTGGACCCAGAGTCTCATAACATAATATTCAAAGTGTCCAACATATAATTTAAAATTAATCAATTTACAAAAAACAAAGAACCAGGAACTCATCAACTCTAAAAAGAAAAGACAATTAAAAGATAGCAACACCAAGCTGACCCAGATGTTGAACTACTCAGATAAAACCTTAAAAGCAGCTATTATACCAAGTTTTATGGAGTAAGTGTTGTGGCAGAATGTGCGGGAGAATGATCAGCCAGCACTCTGAGGGAGGAAAGTTTAACCTTTATTTCGCAGATCTGCTAGTCCAGGGGAATTCCGGATACAAAGCCTGAACTGAACTTGTGGGGAGGCTCGGGCCTATAATCTCCTCCTGTGGCAGGTCCGTGAGGGTCCCCACAGCTCCACCCAACTCAGCTGTGGGGGGGGCCCTGGGTTAGGCTCTGCAACTCCTCCCAAGTCAGTCATAGTGGGGAAGTAAGACTACAGTTTTAACCAGACACTGAACTAGGTTGCAAGCCCCCGCCCCCACCATTTTCTTTTTCATAAGAACAAACATAATTTGAAAAAATGGAAATATAGGAGTTTTCAGTAAAAAAAAAAAAAAAAAAATTGAAACTATTTAAAAAAGGAATGGAATTTCATAGCTGAAAAAGACAAAATTTAAAAATTCACTGGAGAGGATTAGTAACGTAATAGAGACAGAGTCCCTGAACTTCAAGCTAGATCAAGGATTGCATTGGCCATCTTTTCCTGCAAACTATGTTAGGCGAGGCTGGTCACTCAGTCTCTGGGTTCTAAAGTTGCAGCATGAAAAGAGCCACAGACACTATGTAAGTGGCTTAGCATGGCTGCCTTCCGATCATTGTTATTTACCAAAAAGGCGACTGGACTTGTCCTGTGGACTATAGTTTTCTGACTACTGAGCTAGGTCAATACAAGTTTTCTAATTTGAAAGCACAGAGAACAGGGTGAGGGACTGATGCAATCTCTGTGTTAGAGGAATTTCTCAGCTTGTATGTGGAGACTCAGACTCAGGTGAGGCTGGGGATTGGGAGACAGTGGATTATTATTTTCTAAGCTTTTCTTTTTTCTTCCTGAATGTTTATGTATCCTTAACACACAGTTTTATTTTGTGTATTTAGCAACTGCTTTCACTACTCATGGCTCATTTCTTCCCTTTATTTATGGTGGCTCATGTATGAAGGTTTTTAATTTCCTCTGGAAAATGGGGCCTGAATTAGTGGTGAAAGTAAGGAGGAGAAACGTTTAAGAGAGGTCATAAAGGCAGCAGAAATGGCAGTGCTTGGTAACACTACCCTACCTCCTCATCGCTTGCCGAGTAGGCTGGGCAACCAGGCGGCACCTAATTCCCTCTGTTCTGTGCCCCCCAAGGCCAGCCCACACTTGGCCTGGCATCCCCCATAGTACCTAGCTGAGGGCCTGCCGGGCTAGAGCACTTGACATTCAGAAGCTGAGGACTGGTCCCAGATTGAGCCATGGTCTTCCTGACTGGGGCAGGGAAATGAAAACAGTTCGACAGTGGAGTGAGGTTTTCACAAAGCCAAGTTTATTCAGTTGAATAAACTTTATCATGTGTGTGTGTTTTTCCAAAGGGTATGTGGTTAATTTTTTTTCCTATACAAGAATAGTGACAGTAGATGGTAAATTAATTGCTTTCCTTTTTTTTTTGCCAAATAAAAAGCTGGCCTTAGTTAGTCAGTGCTTCAAAGTTATTTTTATGTCTTCCTGCTCAGTTAAATAAAAATATCTGAGAAAAACTGTCTCAGAGAAAAGAGCATAGGCTTTTGAGTCTCAAAGTTGTGTGTGTGCAGTTGTCACACGTATTAGCTCTATAACCAGGAGGCGAGTCATGAACTTTAGTGAACCTTGGCTTCTTCATTGCAGTGAGATAATGATATTCATCTTACGGAGATTGTGAGGGTTAAACGAGATAATGCCCGAAAGGGTTCAGTTCCAGGAATGGTTCATTTCAGGTTTGTTTTGCTGCCTGCTCCTTCGCTGGAGTTCAGGCAGTGGATTCTGTATGTGCTGACAGTCACGCAGCTCAGACCTGGGTCACAGTAGGTGCTCAAAACTTGTCTGTTGGAAATCACGAAGAGATGCCACCTCGCATTCATTAGGATAGCTATCTTTTTTTAAAAGTCCAGAACAGAAAACAAGTGTTGGTAAGGATGTGGAGAATTTGGAAGCTTTGTGCATTGCTAAGTGGTGTATACACTATGGAAGACATCAAGAAATTAAATATAAAATTACCCTGTGATCCAGCAATTCCACTTCTGGGTATGAACCTCCCCCGAAATAAAAGGGGGGGACTTGAACAGATATTTGTATACCCACACTTATAGCAGCATCATTCACAATAGTTAAAAGTTGGAAGTAACTCAAGTGTCCATCAAAAGATGAATGGATAAACAAAAGTGGTTGTATGTGTGTATGAAATATTAGTTAGCCTTGAGAAGGAAGGAAATTATGACACTTGCTACAACATAGATGTATCTTGAGGACATTATATTGCTAAGCAAAAGAAGTGAGTCACAAAAGGACAACTATTGTGTAATCCACTGATATGAGGTTTCCAGTGTAGTCAGATTTATAGAAATAGACGAGTAGAATGGTGGTTGCTAGGGGCTGGGGGCAGGGCAGGGATGGGGAGTTTGTGTTTAATGGGTAGAGTTTCAGTTTTATAAGATGAAAAGGGTTATGTAGATGGATAGTGATAATGGTTGCACAGCAAGGTAAGTAAATGAACTTGATGCCACTGAACTGTACCCATAAAATGGTTAAGATGGTAAATTTTGCATGTTTTTGAACCATAATTTAAAATAAAAATTTTAAAGTTTAATACTGTCTGTGAAATGAAGGAACTAATATATGAATAAGGAGAAAGATAGAGTCACGAGGATATCTGAAGCAAGAGCCTTTTTAGTAGGGAAATAGCAGTGTGTTTTGAGGGGTGAAAGAGCTATGAGCCCTGCTGTCTGCGGTGGGCTGGTGTTGGGGAGAATGGAGGTGGTGAGGGCTGGGGGCAGCCAGGAAGCCAGTCACGTGGGCTGTATAGGACCTTGCATTTTGTTTTAACTGAATCAGATGGGAAGCCATGGAGGGCACTTGAATGAGTCAATGGAAGAAGGCAGGAAGGGTCCTGGAAGCCTAGAGAGAGTCAGAGCGGCCGCGGGCCATTCAGAGCGGCTGTGGGCCTGGGGCAGAGCCTCTGTGTCCTCCACAGCACACATCTGCCCCCAGGACTGAGTGACCGGAGGAACAGGCAGGCATTCTGGGAACTCACAGCTTCTCTGCTCAGACTCCTCCACCCTTGAATGTCTGGAAGATGGTGATTTTTGCCTGGGGGGGTTGCGGGGGAGGGAGTGTGTGTCTTCCCCTGAGACCAGGGCTCTGACACAAATGCAGAGCGAGGCTCTTGGTTTCTAACTTGGGAGGAGGAAGTGTGAAGGGTGGAGAAGCTATTTCTTTTATCACACAATTAGATTAGAAGTGGCTGGTTGCTCAGGGCAGGGACCCACCCAAACTGGGCAGACAGGGGAGTTGCCTTGCTGGGTGACCCAGCTTTGCTCTGGAGGGTTTGCATTTTCTGGATCTGACTTCTTCAGTTGTTCATATCTGTGAGAAAAGGCCTATGGTGTGCAGCATGTGAAAGGCCAAACCAGATTCCAAGCACTTCAAGTGTATTCACTCGTTCATTCATTCACTCATTGATCTTTTATTGAGTACCTACTATGTGCCAAGCACTATTCCAGGCACTGGAATACAAAGACCCTATCATTGAGTTGCTTAAAGAGTCAATATGGGGATCAGACAAATAAATTTTGAGTTATATTATGTGTGTTAAGTATTATGATATACTAGTAATTAAAAATAAAATAGCTAATATGTATTAAGTGCTTACTATATGCCAGGAACTATTCTAAGTGTTTTGCATACATTGACTCATTTATTCCTTATAAAAACCCTATGAAGTGGGTACAGTCATCACCCATTTTACAGATGTTGATGCTGAGGCGCAGAGAGGTTAAGTGGCAAGAAAATGTTGCAGCCAGGAACAGCAAGCTGGCAGTCTGCTCTGAGCCTCACTCATATTTGGCTGCCTCTCTGTGAGACCTTAGGGGAGGATGGGTACATTGCCTAGAGGAGGCAGTACATGACTGGGTGTTGGAGGATGACAAGAGTTGGCCAAGTAGAGATGACAGGGATGGAATGGGTAAAGACTTTCACCCATCAGATTTTCCACTATCAGACGTTTCAAATGACCTTGTGAGCACATAACAGAGAAGCACATAAGGATTTAGGCACCCTAGAAAGTGCAAGTAGGGGAGAGGCAGGGGATGAGCTGGAAGACAGGCAGGGCTTGGGACTTGGGCCGGAAAGAGGGTGGGAAGTAAGGGCCCATTTCTTTAAACCCCGGGAACCGTCGTAGGGCTTTTAGGTTTGAAATAATGTGACTACAATCACCACTCTAGAGTTTTTGCAGGAGATCTGTTATGGTTTGGGTTGACTAATACTAACCAATATGCAAATGACAAGGAATCCCTCTCTGACCAGCCTGGTGACTCACCACTTGCACCCTCTTCCCACTGAGATTTACCCTTTGGTATGCACGGTGCCCTAGAAGGCTTATTCCTAGTCCCCTCAAGGGGCTCCCTGGCCCCTGCCTCCCAGCTGGACGTGGCTACTGACAGGCATCAGCAAGGGACTGAGAGTGGGAGGCGGAGATGATGGGACAGTTCCCCAGCTCCCTCCCTGCTTCTGGGCCTGCTCTGTCGGTGGCCATGTTCCTCTAAAACTAGAGCTCTAGCCAGTGGCCCCTCTCCCACAGCTCCACTTCCTATTGGGCTCCAGCAGCACCTGGCTGTCCCCTTGCCCCTTCAAGTCTAGGTTACGTTTCCCTACCATTGCAGGTCTCTGAATCCCTAAATGTTTCCTATTGGCTCCCTTATCACCTTCCTCCTCCCCGCCCCCTGCTTCTTATTAATTATTCCTTCTTTAAATCCTCTTTAGAATCCTAGCAGAGGGAGCTTCTTTTTCTTACTGATAATGAATCATGCCAAGAACTTGATAACAATGATTATTTACTGAATACCTACTGTGTGCTTGAGACTTCAATGCAATTTTTATTTAATTTTCACCTCAGCTCATGAGTTATGCATGATGTATGTCCATTTTCTAGATGAGGAAACTGAGGCAGGCACAGAGATGTCAACTACCTTGCCCAATACCATGTAAGTCTCTTGTCAGACAGCTAATCAGGAACAGAGTTAAAACTCAACCCCAGGTCTCTGGACTCCAAAACTCACCCTCTTTTCACTGCTTCTTGTCACTGAGTAAATCCTTATAGCTGTTTAATAATATGTCAGACTCTGGAAACTCATAAAAGGCTATACTAACAGTCTCTGGGGAAGTGGAGGGAGGGGTATCTGTTGAGAAGTGGGGAGTCTTTAGAAATTCCAGCCCGGAACCGTTCCTGCGTAGATGGGAAACTCAATGGAATCTCTCTAGCTCCACTATGTGCATTTCCTCTGCAGGGGAGACCTTGCCTGTGGTGAGTTCAGAAGCGGGAACTCATCCCTGTAAGACCCACAGCCTAAGGGTTTATTTATAGAGAAGGATTTTTATTATTTTTTAAAATCACTTGCACTGACGCTGAGGCAAAGGCACACACCCGTGGCCAGTGGTCAAGGGAAACCACCCTGTTTTCTTGGCAGTGCTGTGGCTGAAATAGCCCTTCCCAAAAACAATACGTGGGGAAGGAAAGGCGAAACCAATTGGAGGTTTTAAACTGCTGTGGTTGGCTTTTAGAAATTTTTTCTTTTTTTTCTTATTGGTGTCTTTGGGGCTGAAGGAGGCAGTGAGACAGATTCTAAAATCTGTGCCCCTGGAACCCAGCACTCCTGGAGCTGCCCTCACAGGACTCATGCCTTTTCCCATCCCCATGCCCCTTGTCCATGCCCGCTGTGCAGGATAGTGACACTAACACAGCAATGGTAATGCCCCCACCTTAACTTTCAGTATCTCTCTGTTTCACAAAACTGTTGCCTATTTTAATAAAAATGGCCTCCTTTATGCTAAGTGCCTGGCTCCTTATCCTCATGATTTTATTTCATACTAGAGACCCGGCGCACGAAATTTGTGCACGAGTGTGGTCCCTAGGCCTGGCCTGCGATCAGGGCCATCTTCCCTGGCTGCCCGCAGCCGCCCGCCCCCCCCCCGCCTACCCCCCCCCCCCCCACTGCCACCTACCAGCCAGGGAAAGGGACCAAGAGGTGGTCAGTGCACCTCATAGTGACTGGTCAAGCTGTCTTTCTGGTCATTCCGCCTTTAGGGTCAATTTGCATATTACCCTATTATTATATAGGATTAACAGCAACCCTTCAGAGACATTCTTATTATCCAAATTTGACAAATGAAGAAGATTCAACACTATGCCCCAAATCACATGGCTGGTAAGGAACCAAGCTGAGATTTAAACTCAGGCTCATTGCAAAGTTAGTGGTCTTGTGCTTTAGAATTTTCCATTATCCTGAACATTAGCACTGTCTTTCTATTTTTCAAAGAGGAACCAAAAGTAGAACGAGGTAGAGGAGATTCTCCAGGCCCCTGGGTCAGGTGGGGGTGAACTTGAACTGAAGGCAGCACTCAGGATGCACCAGGCAGAGCTTCATACACAGGCACGTGGCAGAGTCTCATGGATGGTACCAGCTGGTCAGGTGCCCAGACCACCACCTTCTGGGCCACAGCAGCCAACACAAAACTTATATCTCAGACCCAGACAAGCTCCTCCATATACTCAGATTGATCCACAGCCTTGCCTGTGATAGCATCAGTTCTTCTGTATAGTTTTAAAGCAGAGGCCTTAGATAGTTCCCCACTCCCAAAAGACAAGGGGTAGGTGGTGCTCGAATCTGACATGAAAGAGTCCAGTCTCTAAGATCTGAATTTACCTTACCTTCAACCCCAAGAGGAATCCGAGCTTGAGAAAAAGCTCTTGCCTGCAATACCTCTCCATAGATTCTTGTTGTCCTGTGTGGTTGGTGCCTCCAACTCTTGATTTGCTGTGTGTCCTCAGGCAAGTTACTGAACCTCTTAGAGGCTTGCTTTCATCAGAAGACTGATTTTATTTTTCACCGTTAGAAGTTCATTCCTTCTGAAATCCTGACTGACAGTGAGGAGACCCAGAAGGTGTTCTGGGCCTGCAGAAACTCCAGATGGAACTGGTGCTGAAGAACAGTGGATGCTCAGTGTTCCACACCCTCCCACCAAGAGTCACCATTTGTTTTCATTTGGGGCAGTTTTAAGGCATTGCAAAGAATAGTGCATGTGTTTAGAGTTGTAAAATCCTGATCTTCTTTCACAGAACTTCAGAGTAGATGGGTCCATACCAGTCATCTTGTCAGATGAGCCCCTCCAAGTCCAGGTTCATGTCCAGGAGGGAAGTCCTGGGTTGAGACCTCACAAAGCCTTGAACCCACGCTGCTCTTCCCTGTAGGTTTCAATGCCATTGTAAAGAATTCTCTTATCTGCATACAGAAATGGCAACCATTAACCCATAGCACTTTTCTGAGGATAATAAGAATTGAGGAACATGAGGATGTTTTGTCCACTGAAGCAGCTTGCATCCAACAAGAGTTATCATTAATCTTAGACAAAGTCATTCCCAGATGCTAGAGAAGCAGTGGGTGATGGGGCCGATGGGGAAGTCTAGTTTGAAACTCAACTAAGTTTTAATTAGTTTTGAGTCAGTGTCCTGGCATTACTTAGAAATTGTAATTCACACCAAAGGTAGACAGTATCTGATTCTGTTTATCAAAGTGTTCATGAATGGTGGGGGATATTGTTTTATGAAGATCCTCAAACTCACATAGCCCTATAAGACTGGATATGAATGCCTTAAAGCCAGTGAAGAGCTCCTGTCCTAATGCTAGATGGTTTTTGCCAGGTGGGAATGAAAATGTAGCCCCTTCACCACACTGAAGTTATTTTTTAACATATAGCTTAAAGGATGGGCTTCAGATTTTTTAAACCTTGAGCCCTTTAGAACATAATCTATGAGACGGATACATGATGTGGGCCACCCGTGTGGACCTTCTGCTAGTTCAAATTAATGTTCTGTGGTTTCCATTCTTCCCCCTAAGTCCACTGGTCACCACGATCATGTGGCCATTACTTGCCCTTAAGGCCAGGTTGCAGGCCAAGGGTGTCAGAGTGCACACTTGCTCCAAGCACATTCCATAAATGGATCTCAGCTCTGCCATCTACCAGCTGAGCAAGAGACATAATCTCTCTTAGCAAGCCTCAGTTTTCTCATTTGTAAACATCTAATGGGAGTAAATAAGATGGCAGGTATGGAAAGCTTAGTCCATAGAAGATGCTCGAATATGGTAGCTCCCTCCTCTTCTTAGCTAATGTTCAAAACTCATTGTAGACTATAGCTATTCTAGAAAGGCTCTTATGACCTTGCCTACTTTTAGGACCTCTTTCTCTTCCAATTTCTGGTTGCTTTTTATGATTTGCATTTAATGGACAATTTTTGGCATTACCAGGTAACTTTTCATATACATGATGCTTTGCTTCAGTTTGGTCATCAATGCCCCCAAACCACTTCTTTTCTCCTTTTCATGAATTTAATTCCTTGCACTTTATCTTTGATTAGGCACTGCCTTGTGTCACACTTTCTCTTAATAGCTGCGTAATGGCAAGAGCACCGTGGACTGGACACTCTAATGGGGCAGTTGGCACACAAAGTTAGAAAACTGGAAAGAACTAGGTAAATGTTTAGTGTTCACAGTCACCAAGCAGACCAGGCAAGAGAGTTTGGATGATCAAACTCAACCCCATGTCCACTCCTGGAAAAATAATGCAAAGTGAAATTTTCAGGGGTAGGGGTCAGCAAGGTGGGCTGAAAGATATCCCCAAAGATATCAGCTCATCCCCAGAAGCTGTGAATATTACTGGACATGGGGGAAAATGTAATTAAGGTACTCATGTTGAGTTGGGGAGATTATCTTGGATAATCCAGATGGGCCCTAAATGGAATCACTAGTGTCATTATAAGAAAGAGCAGAGAGAGATTTGATAGAGGCTGAGAAGAGGAAAAAGTAGGCCATGTGTGGAAGGAAAGAGAGAAGGAGAGCTGACTACAACAGCAGAGGAGAAGGCCATGTGTTGGAAGAAAAGGGAAGCAGAATCAGAGAGAGAAGATGCTACATTGCTGGCTCTGAAGATTAGGAAGCAGTCAAAGCCAGGAGTGCAGGAATGCAGCTGTGGACGTTGGACAAGGCAAGAGAATGGATTCTCTCCTAGAGCCTCCGGAGGGAGTATGATCTGCCAACACCAATTTCAGCCCAGTGGTACTGATTCCCAATTCTGGCCGGGAGAACTGTCAGAGAATCAATGTGTGTGTTGTTGTAAGCCACCAAATTTGTAGTAATTTGTTACAGCAGCAATAGGAAGCTAATGTAGCGAGTGGGAGAAAGAAGTAGCAGAAATAAAGTAAAAAAGGATGAGGTGTGGAACTATTGTGGGGTGCTTGAAACAGCCCTTCAGAGAATGTCAAACGACTTGAGTGCTTGTCCAGTTATTCTCATCATCTATTTCATCTTGGACACTTCACTTAGTCTCTTTGAGCCGGATTTCCTCATCTAGAAAATAGGGTAATAACCTACCTGTCATATGTAGATGCTAATAAAGGATGGCTACTATTATCTTAATATTGAAGAATGATAAAATGCCACAGCTGGGTGGTGGGGTTGGGTTCCAACTCCGCTTCTATGGAACACAAGAGCTAGACTGATGCAAACTGCGATGAAGTTGAGTAAGGGCCCCTTTTACTCATGTCTCAGGGAGCTAAAGGCTTATTTCCATTAATTTTGTGTTTGGCCCCATACTTCCATTTAGGCCTTTGATTCTTGCCCATACCAAAAGCCAAGTAACATGGCATTGGACTTGGCGCAAATTATACATTTAGTCATTTTAACTTGAAAAAGAATATTCTTCCTATAGGTGATATTCTGCAGAGAGCACCAAGACCCTGAGATTCTATCACAGAGCTGGGCTCTGAGCTGACATCCTGAGATCCTTGTGCCACTTACCGGTGAGGGCCCCCTAGGGATGCTCCTCACCTTCTCTCTGACTTAGTTACTTCCTCTGTCAGGTACAGACAACACCTCCCTCAAAGGCTGTGTTTGTAGAGCAGGTGGAATCATATATGCAAAATGCCTGGCCAGGGTATAGTAAGTGCTCAATAATTGGTTGCTTCTTGGCAGTATTATGATTTATTATTATTGTTACCTAGCTCTTAATTAAGCTAAGTTTAGTAAAATTTCATCTCCTGTTTTCTTTAACCAGCCAGCTGCATCTCCTTTGAGCAGGAACCTTGTGTTATAACAGGAGAGCTTAGTAGTTAAGAGAAATGAAGTCAGAGACAGACCTCAGTTCACATCCTATTCACACCAGTGGCTGTGTGATTTGGAGCCAGTCGTGAATTTTCTGACCCCTTGTTTTCTCATCTATAATGTGAAGTGATAGTGGTATTTTTCTCATAGAATCCTGATGAGGGTTATATAGGGCAATGCATTTAAAGGGCTTAGCAGAGCTGGCATATAGCAGGCACTTAATATTCAACAAATTCAATCCCCTTGATTTAATTTCCATTTTAAAATAGAGGGGGAAATGTCCAAGGTTTCTGAGAAAACAAGTGTTGTCAGGCTGTTAACCGCATGTGAGAACTGGAGGCCCGAGTACCTGGCATTTGCATCACTTGTAAAGGTCTAGGGTGCCCGGTTAGGTCCTCTTTCTCCCAGAACCCAAGGTGTTAGCCTGGAGAAAAATCCCTTCGCCAGGAGGCTGTTCAGTTGTGACATTTCTCAAGGCAAATTTACCCCAAGCTGGGCCGGGAAGTGGCTGGGAGCCCCCTTCCCAGGAGCCGGGCACTGTGGGAATTTCCTGCTGGCCTCCCTGGGCCGGCCCTGGCCCTGCCTCACTGAGCCTTGTGGTTTCCGTCGAGGCTGAAACTGCTGTGGAAAGTTCAGCTTGCGAAGAAGAGGGAACTAGAGTGTTTTGATTACTTTTTCCCTTTCTTTTTAAACATCAAACACCCTAAGACTTTATTTCAGAAACCTTAACCCAGACCACATGCTTTTGGGATGGGGGACCGCCCCATGGGGCACACAGGGCATGTTGACTCCGAAGACAGTGCCACTGGCAGGAGCCAGGTCTGCTCAGAAATCTAACAGCACAGGTCACACGCCACCAGGGACTGCTGGAATGCGGCTTTGTTTGGGCCTCTGGATTTATAGTCCAGCGCTCCATCCCCACCCCCTGGAACTTGATTTATTAATGTGCAGACCCAGTGGCTTTCCTCCAACTTTATTTCTTTCTTCAGAAGTAAACAAGGATTTTACAGCTCCATAACCTCCCCAAAGTTTGTTTGTTCTGCTCTCCGTACAGTGTGGGCCATGTTTGTTCCCTGGGAAAGTCTCTTCTCTAATTATTTTCACATTTCGACAGCTTTTGTTTCTTCTTCTTTCTCGGAGGTTTATAAATATGCTGATGGTAGATTGGCTTCAGGCTGAATTGTGCCCATAAACATTTTCTCTTAGGCACATGGAAGCCCCAGTGACTGGGGGCCCGGTTGCCTTTGCTTATTGTGTAACATGTCGAAAGGAACATTGAAAACCCTGAGGTGCTCCTTTGGATGGCTGCGGAACTTGGTAAAAAAAGGAAATTCTGCTCATCTTGTACAAGGAGCCTTTGGCAACAAGGATTCTTGTGTGTGCAAGACTCCGTGGAGAAAGGGCTGCCTTGATGGCTGAATTTTCATATAAAGCTGAGATCTTTCTGCCTCCAAGCACAGAGAGAAATTTGGTGCATTGTAAGGAAATAAGGATTTAGAAAACCAAAGGCTAATATATCCCAGCAAAAGCTTAGATTATGGGATAGGTAACAGCTTGTTCTAACCAAAAGGCTTGAGTCTAATCTTGATGTTTGCATATTCAGTTTGAAGAATGAAGGATTTTTGTCTAACGATAGCAGTTATTGGTTTGTGGTGAAATTGAGCATTACTGTCTCCAGCTCCAAAATCTCATAGCCACATGTCCAGTCAGCTATTGCATGTGACAGGAACCTCAAACCCAACTGTCTGAAATGGAATTTGTGATCTTTTCCTCAGTTGCACTCTACCGTCATCCACTAAGGCCCCTTGCAGGAAGCCTGGAGTCATCCAAAGTTCTCTCTCTCTTCTTGGATCAGGCCTTGAGTCCTGTCCACTCTACTTGCCCCATGTCTCCTGAATTGGTCCCTCCTCTCCTTTCCCACAATGACTTGCCTCGTTCACACTTTTATAGCCTCACACTGAGACCACTGTTGGAGTCTCCTTGTTGGTTTTGGTATGGTCTCAATGTCTGTCCCCTCAGCATCATGTGTTGAAGTCCTCACACCCCATGTGATGGTATCAGGAAGTAGGGCCTTTGGGAGTTGGCGAGGTCAGGAAGAACCCTCATAAATGGGATTAGTGCCTTTACAGAAAGGGCTCCGGAGAGCTCTGTAGCACCCTCCATCACATGAGGACACAGCGAGAAGTCCACAGGCTCCAGGCCAGAGGGCTTTAACCAGAGCCCAATCATGTTGCCACCTTGATCTTGGATTTCCAACCTCTAGAAACATAAGAAGTAAATTTTATTGTTCATACGCTACCCCGTCTGTGGTGTTTTGTTACAGCAGCCCAAATGGACTGAAGCAGTCTGCCTGAAAATCTCACTCCCCCACCTCCATCAGAGGATCACCTCCTGAGTTTAAGAGTATTTAAACCATAGGATCATTCATGATGTCCCTGCTTAGATATCACTTAGGTCCCTCTTGCCCAAAGGTCCATACAGGCCCTGGAACATGGCATTCAGTGCCCTCCCTGAGCCAGCCTCAGCCTCCTCTCAGGCTTGTTCTGCTGCTCAATGCCCACATACACCCACCCGTCCAAGGACTGACTGGTTCCCTCCAATACACACCATGCTCTTCCATGCACCATGCTGCTCCTTGACTTGGAGTGCCCTTCTGTCACTTCTCTAGCTGGCAAAAATCTGCCTTGAAGACCCAAATAAAAAATGAGCTCCTCTATGAACCTCCCCAAATTCCCCTAAGCACTATCTACTGCTCTCTCTCTCTGTTTCTAAGGCAGCTTGTACACATCTTTAGACTGCATTTTTGCCTTGGCCTATTCTTACCCAACCTCCCCACTCCCCTCCCCCAGACTCTATCAGGACTAGGAGTCCTGGAATGTAGGATCTGAATTCTTCTTACCTTGATATCCCTTCTATTTAGCAGAGTCTGGCCTATGGGAGGGACTAGGGGTGGGTGTGGGGGAGATGTTACAGACTGGTATTCTCCTCACCCAAGTTTAAATGGGGAAGCCCTAACTCCCATTGAGATTGTACTGGAGATGGGGCCATTGGATGGTTATTAAGTTTAAATGAGGTCATGAAGATGAGGCTGTCATGAAAGGATTAGTGTGCTAATAAGAGGAGACACAAGAAAGCTTGCTTGCTCTCTTTTTTCTCCATCATGTGAAGACATAGGGAAAAGGCAGCTGTCTACAAGCCTGGAAGAGAGTCCTCACTGGGGAACCAAATCAGTCAGTACCTTGATCTTAGACTTCTAGCCTTCAGAACTGTGAGAAATAAGTTCCTGTTGTTTAAGCCACCCAGTCTATGGCATTCTGTTATGGCAGGCCGAGCTGACTAAGATAGGGGGTGTTACTGAGTCCACTTCTAGGTAGAACCCCCACCTGGGGATGGACCTGTGGTGATGAGTGTGGAAACAAGGCTTTCAGCATGGTGTGGATGACAATTAACAAAGCCCTGATCCATGTCTAGGGGAGACTGAAACTCTGAATGGCATGGGGCAGAGGCTGCTGTGTCCCCTTTGGAGTCTTCCTTTCAGAATGAAGGAAAAGTAATCTTGGATCTCATCTAACTGCAGGTTCCATGCACTGCCTATAACATCCTGCTGCCATGACTTCTACCATCTTGGACCCTCCCGCCCAGATTCCAAGCCTGAATTTTCCACATTCTTTACAAGACAAGGAATTGAACTGGGGGGTCCCCTGGCTCAGGGTCCTTTCTCTCTCAACTCTGGTGCTTTGCTGACCCAGCTCCTGTTGCACATGAGGAAGTCCCAGCATGCCTCAAGGAGGATCTCACTTTTGCCTGTTGGCATGTTTTATGCAGGAATAGGGCAGCAAAGAGGCTATGAGGTTGAGGGCAGTGTCCTTTCTGCTAAGACTTGAATGAGACTGGAAAGACTCTAGATCTGAGAGACCTAAACGACAAAGCTTTATTTATTCATTAAACTCACTCTTCAGAAAATCTACTATGTTCCAGGGATTGGAGCTTGGTAATGAAGATACAGAGATGAATTTAAACAGCATCTTTGTTTTAGCAGAACTCTTGACTCTGGGGCCTGCCTGGTCCCACTCCAGCCTGAGGATCAGGAAAAGTTCTATGCTCCATGTCAGGGCACACATACAGGATGGGTAGGGCCAGGCTGGGGATAGGGAAAAGAAAGAGCTAAAGGTCAATCCCAAGACGATCTGAGTCGTTCCATTATCCAGGGTCTTTACTCTTTTTGGGTCTTAGTTCCCTTGTTTATAAAATAGTGATCCTTCTTATTCACAATACAGGGTTATGAGCACCTGCAATGTGGAGCCTTAGGTCAAGGCTAGGGATACAGACATGCACTCAGTACAATGTCTATCATACTATAGGCGCTCAATAAATATTAGTTAAATAAGTGACAATAAATAAATGATTTCTGCTCTCAGCCTTGTGGGCAAAGGGAATTTATAGAGCACCTGCTATATTTGACAAGGTAGCATGAGCTGAGGCAGCAGATGGTTTGCTTTTCTTCTCCAGTGAAGGGAGTGGTTTCTTTTCAGGGATGCTGGTGAGAGCTCCATGGAGGAGGAGAACTCAGAGAAGTGCTCAGAAAATATTGAGTCATGCACTCTTTTTTTCAAATCCTATCTAATAAAAGAGAAACATGCAAATTGACTGTACCTCTGCTACACCCACCAGCCAGTCAGAGTGAGTATGCAAATTAATCCAACTAAGATGGCGGCGGCCATGGAGCTGGAGGAAGCAGGAGGCTTGGGTTGCCCCCGGCGATGGAGGAAGGCAAGCTTCCTGCCCACCCTGGCCTGCCCTGGCTTCCACTCAAGGCTACAAAGTTTCAATTATAGAAGATAAATAAATCCCAGATACCTGCTTCCAGCAGGCCCTGGCCTCCACTTGGGTTGCCAGGGGGTGTGGCCAGCCTGCAAACCACCACAGGCCCCTCGCCCAGGCGGCCCACACCCCAAGGGAACCCCCACTCTGGTCCGGGACACCCTTCAGGGCAAACCAGCTGGTCCTCACCCATGCACCAGGCCTCTATCCTATCTAATAAAAGAGTAATATGCAAATTGACTGCCACTCCAACACACAAGATGGCTGCCCCCATGTGGACACAAGATGGCTGCCACAAGATGGCCAGCAGGGGAGGGCAGTTGGGAGGGACCAGGCCTGCAAGGGAGGGCAGTTGGGGGTGACCGAGCCTGCAGGGAAGGGCAGTTGGGGGGGACCCAGGCCTGTAGGGGAGAGCAGTTGGGGGGGACCAGGCCTGCAAGGGAGGGCAGTTGGGGGGGGGCAGGCCTGCAGGGGAGGGCAGTTGGGGGGGACCAGGCTGGCAGTGGAGGGCAGTTAGGGGTGACCAGGCCGGCAGGGGAGGGCAGTTAGGGGCAATCAGGCTGGCAGGGGAGCAGTTAGGCATCAATCAGGCTGGCAGGGGAGTGGTTAAGGGGTGATCAGGCTGGCAGGCAGAAGCCATTAGAGGCAATCAGGCAGGCAGACAGGCGAGCAGTTGGGAGCCAGCAGTCCTGGATTGTGAGAGGTTTGTCCAATTGCCCATTTAGGCCTGATCCTACAGGGATTGGATCTAAACAGTCAGTCAGACATCTCTCGAGGGGTCCCATATTGGAGAGGGTGCAGGCTTGGCTGAGGGACACACACCCCTTGTGCACGAATTTCATGCACTGGGCCTCTAGTTAAAGTATAATTGACATACAGCATTATTTTAGTTTTATGTGAACATGTATATGTTAGATATATAGATATTTACAAGTGTTATATCTTCTTGTTGATTAACCTCGTTATTCTGTAATGCTCATCTTTGTCTTTTATTATAATCTTTCTTTTAAAGTCTATTTTATCTGATATAGGTATTTGTTACCCCAGCTTTCTTTTGGTTTCCATTTGCATGAAACATCTTTTTCCAGTTTTTCACTTTTAGTCTGTGTGTATTCTTACATTTGAGCTAAGTCACTTGTAGGTAGCATGTTTATCCATTCAGCTACTCTATGTGTTTTGATTAGAGAATTTAGTCCATTTACATTTAAAGTAATTATTAATAGATATGTATTTATTGCATGTTGTTAATTGTTTTCTGGTACTTTTGTAGTTTCTCTTTTCCTCCTTTCTTCTCACTTTTCTCCCTTGTGGGGTTTAGTGACTTTCTGTAATGTTGCTAGGTTTTGCTTTGTGGTTACCATGAGGCTCACATATAACAGCCTAAATATATAACAGTCTATTTTAAGTTTAGAACACATTACATTTGAAAGCATTCTAAAATCTGCATATTTACTCCCCCCTGTCATGTTTTATGTTTTTGATGTCACATTTTATATCTTTTTATTTTGTGTATCCTTTAACTAATTACTATAGTTATAGTTATTTTTAACTATCTTGCCTTCAATCCTGAATGATAAGCATACAGATAGAGTTTTCTTGGTTGAAAGTTTTTTTCCTTTCAGCACTTTGAATACATTATGCCATTCCCTTTTGGCCTACAAAGTTTCTGCTGAGAAATCTGCTGATAGTTTTATGGGGATTCCCTTGTATGCAATAAATTATTATTTTTTTTTTTTGCTGCTTTTAAGATTCTGTTTTTAACTTTTGACATTTTAATTATAATGTGTTTCAATGTGTGCTCTGGGTTCATTTTGTTTGGAACTTTATGGGTGCCTGTTTCCTTTCCTAGATTAGGGAAGTTTTCTGCCATTATGTTTTCAAATAAGTTCTCTGCCCTTTCTCTTTTTCTTCTTCTTCTAGAACCCCTAAAATGCAAATGTTATTCTGCTTAATGTTGCCCCATAGATCAATTAAGCTATCTTTACTTTTAATGCTCTATGTGGGTGCATCCCACTGCCTTATTTTCCAGATCACCAATTATTTCTTCTGCTTCACTTATTCTGCTGTTGAACCCCCTTTAATGTATTTTTTAGTTCAGTTATTGTACTTTTTAGTTCTATGATTTCTGTTTCTTACATTTTTATTTCTTTGTTAAAGTTCTCACTATGTTTATGCATTATTCTCCCTAGGTCAGTGAGCATCTTTATGACCACTACTTTGAACTTTTTATCAGGTAAGTTACTTATCTCCATTTCATCATTTTCTAGGGTTTAACTTAATTCTTTCATTTGGAATATATTCCACCTTTCCTCATTTTGCTTGACTCTCTGTGATTGGTTCTATGTATTAGAAAAAACAACCATCTCTCCCAGTCTTGAAGAAGTAGCCCTGTATAGGAGACAAACCTTCATTTAACTTTGCCCTATTTCTTGGTTGTCTCTCAAACTGTCTCTTCAATTATTTTAGATCTGTATGGCCTAAAACCACAGTCCCCCAGCCAGCAGAGCCTAGTTCTCAAGGGGTGTCCCCTGTGTGGGCTGTGTGTGCCTGCTGGCTTTGGTGGGACTACAGGAGCAGTGCTGCTTTCCCACGGCCTTCTCTGGCAGGGCGGCTTTTGGGAGTGGCATGGGGCGAGGCTGCTCATGGGAGCTGTACTATACACTCTTGAACCTTTCCTCCATGCTCCTTGGAGAATAATAAAGCTTCCAAGGAGGATCTCCTCTCATCTTGACCTCCTTCTTTCTGAGTATGGCAGGGAAACACACAGGAATTGTACATCCTGAAGGCAAAACCCTTTCCTGGGCAGATGTAGAGGAGGTCTTTGTAGTAGGGAGTCTTTCTGGTCCTGTCTTTGCCTCTAAGTCTCTAGTTTTTCACTAGATTCTTTTCCCAGTGGGTCTTGGTGTGCCTCTGACTATCTTCTCCTTGCTTTCATGATCTCTTTTCTCTCTGCTCATCTCTACTCTGACTGAAGTTTCTCTCTCTCTCTCTCTCTCTCTCTCTCTCTCTCTCTCTCTCTCTCTCTCTCTCTCTCTCTCTCCCCCTCCCCCTCTCCCTCTCCCTCTCCCTCTCTCCCTCCCTCTCTCCTTCCCTCCCTCCCTTTCTCTTCTCTTTTTTCAAAATAAAATAACTTTGGGATAGACTGAATTTTCTTATAACCTGGAAGTTCTGTGATCACTCTGAGGGTAGGCACCCATGTCTCTTAGTTCACTGCAGTATAACTGACAGCATAGTGACTACACACAGTAGGGTCTTCCAATCATGTTGATTAAACACATGGTGAAGGCACAATTTCTTGGGAAAGCTGAGGAGGGTCAAGACAGGGCCTGCAAACTCCATCCCTTGAGATCTTTATAGTGTCCAGCCCAGTTTCCTATGTGAGAAAACTGACAGGTTCTGAGAAGCGTCTCTTAGGAGTAAAGAGTCTATGTCTAGAAGTGCATCCCAGAGTTTTATCTCTTATAGTCATGAGGATTTGGGGAACAGAAAGTCCTATGGAGGCTATAGGAGTATGTAATGCAGAGTCCCTGCCCTCGAGGGGCAGACAGTCCCCTCACAAAATCTTAATTGCAGTAGGTGTTCCCATTCTGGTCCTGTCAGGATGGCTGTATGAACTTACATGACTTGCTTGCTCCTTTGGCCCCATCCCCTCTCTAAAATGAAGGGTTTGAACCAGATGATCCCTAAGGGCTCTGCCAGGCTCTGCTAGGCTCTGCTGTTCTTGGATTTATAACATTAGGTAAGGGATGGCCTGGCAATTTAAGCAGGATTCCATGTCAGAGGCTATTACATGTGCAGGGAAAGTGGGAAACTGTTATTTAATTGATATGCTCACATCTGGCAGCACTGAATGTGCCGTTGAGCTGTATGCTGATTCATGCAGGCCCTTCTAGAAGGGCTATCTGGGCCAGGCACGATGCCACCTTCACTAGGGATGTGGTAATTGGCACATGCAAACACAGATCACAGAAATCCAGGTCTCTGAAGCACAAATGTCCATGTGGGGCAATAAACTGAATATTTTACAACTTGAATTGTTAGGAATATCATACTTGGTTGCCTAGTTCATCTTTATATTTCCTCCCTTGGGTGGTCCAACATATACATGCATACATATAACCACAGCTAATGAGATCAGGGAGTACATGACCCCTGAACCATACACAAACACATTCACCCATGTGGACATCCAGCATGCACACATGTGTCACACATACAGACACAAGCTTTATACATCTATAGAGATTTTATATATTTCACATGCATACAAACCTACCTGCATATTCAGAGATCCTATTATTGCTCTGAGACTAGCATTTTAGGGATACACAGTGTGGTCGGCAGGATAGTGCCCTCCCAGAGGTATCTATGGCCTAACCCCTAGAACCTGTGATTATGTTACATGGCCAAGGGAATTAAGGTTGCAGGTGGAATTCAGGTTGCTAAGTAGCTGACATTAAGATAGGAATAGTAGCCTGGATTATCCAGGTGGGCCCAATAGGGTCCAAGGGTCCTTAAAACATGGAAGAGGAGACAAAAGTGTCAGTGTCAGAGTGATGCAATATGAGAAAGATCCCACCATTCATTAGGACTTCGAAGATGAAGAAAGGGACCATCAGACATGGAATGCAGGCAGCCTCTATTTGGAAAAGGCAAGAACATGGGTTTTTGCCCGAGAGCCTCCAAAAAGAAATGAAGCATTCTCACACCTCAATATTAGACTAGTGAGACCTGTGTCAGACTTCCAACATCTAGAACCTATAAAATGATTAATTTGGGTTGCATTAAGCCACTGAGTGTGTGGCAATTTGTTACAGCAGCAATAGGAAACTAATACCCGCAGAGACAGATATAGTCCCACCATCATGGAGCCTATGGCATAGTAGAAGAGACTGACACAGAAATGGGTGCTAGCTACAGAGTAAAAACACTATCATAGAAATAGCCCAGGCTGCCGAGAAAACACCCAGGAAAAACCCCAACCCAGACTTAGGCATAAAGGGAAGGTTTCCTCATGGAAACTCCATGAAGTCAGGGACCAAAGCTGACCAATGTCAGCAACATCCACCAATGTGCCTGCATGTACTGGGGGCCCAATAAATATGTGAAGGAAGGAGAGAGGAAAGAAAGGTCAGAGGGCCTGATAAATAGGAGGTAAGATGTGTGAACAGGCAGCAGGGGAAAGTGTTCCAGACAGAAGGAACAGCATGGGCAAGGACCTGAGGGCTATTTAAAGACCTAATAAAGTTAGTTTGGCTGGGGAATGGGGAAAGATGAGTCGGGCAAGGTACAGAGCATAAGGGGCCTTATCAGCATAATTAGACATTTGGCTTATAAACTGCATGCAATTTGTGCTCTCTCTCTCTCTCTCTCTCTCTCTCTCTCTCTCTCTCTCTCTCTCTCTCTCTCTCTCCCCCTCTCCCCCCCTTCAAGGCTTTAATATCTTTTAAATGGAGTGTGTTTGTTCAATCTCAGTTATGTCAAATAAAGCTTATGCTTATGGAAATACCTTGTCCTTGTCTCTCAGGTTATATTTCAGTGACTCCATCCATTTTAGCAACACTTTATGATCTAACTCATCAATTTTCATTTTTTTGTAAGATGGGATGATCCAGTAGACAATACTGGATATGTAATCATGGCCACCTGGGTTCAAGTCCACACTCCTCCATTTATCAACTTGCATTTAATTCTCTGTAATCCTAGTCTCCCAATCTGTACAAGAGGACCAGGGTCGTGCTTATCTCATGGGCTTGCTAGTCCACAAAAGTGCCTTGAAAGGACCAGGTATATACCAAGTGGTCGATGGTGGCTATCTACCAAAATTATCCCTCTATGGCTATTCTCAACCAGCCATCACCATTATAACTGCCCAAGTCCCTCCAGATCATCTCCCTGCTCCACACTCCACATTCCAAGAGGCGGGTTTGCATGGACCCGTCAATGAGCCAGCTCCCTTGCCCTCTAGTTTCTAATTGAGTCTAGCCTATGGGAGGTCTGGAGAGTGAAAAGACAGAAAGATTGGGATAGGAGCTCCCTCCTTTCATGGCTTCTGGGGCTTGGCTAATTTCCTCTCACAAAGGCAGCCTCTGCTCAGGAGGCCCTCGCCCTACAGCTACCCTCTTTTGTTCCAGAAATGCTCCCTCTTCTTGCCCCTTTAAGATGGGTCATGGTCATAGCTCCATGCTGTCACAGCCCCACGGGCTCCTTTGTACTATTTCCTATTGGGTTTCCTTTGCACCCAAATGGTGGTGCTTTCATTAAATGTCCCCGCAACAACCCCATTTGAGCATGTCTTTTGCTCTTGTTGGAACCCTGATTGAGACAACCTTTTCCCAGACATTAGGGCTGCTGGATTAACAGGCCAACAAGGCTCCAACCTGATAAGAAAGCCCCTGTCTCTCTGGTCAGCTATGGAACAGTTACCAAGGTAACCACATTGTCATAAGACCACTTCTTTTTCATTCTGCAGGAAGCTTTGAAAGTATCAAGGAAATGTACATTTCCAAGCTTAATGTATATTGAGACCATAGTCCATACTAGAAAATGAAACCAAAACTAAGTAACCCAGGCAGCAACTGGATGGCTGTGGGTTTCCTGCAGCCAGGGGGTCAGGAGTCAGGGTTAAGTGGCTTGAAGCTGTGAAGGGAAGTAGGCCTGTGGGTCCAGGGACCACTGTAGTCACCCTGCTGTCCTGAGTCAGCCTCTTCCTCTTTCCTCCTACCATGCTTCAGGGCCGCGTGGACTCTTCATCCACGTACTTCTCCAGCTGCCACACTGAGTGGGTGCTCTCCTGCTGCTGGCCACGCCACTGAACCAGAATTTCCAAGTGGCCCTTCTGCCACCACAGCTCAGGTGTTACACTGCAGATCTAGAAGCCCAATGATGAATGAATAAGTGATTGATTGAGTAAATATTTACCCCCAATCAGGTTCGAAGGCCCCGGCACTTTCCCAGCCCTCTTCCTTCTCCTCATCACCTCCAGCTCATCACTTGATTCCATTCTTGTTCAAATCAGGTCTCCCTCTTCTAGATTGTGAGCTTGTTGTGGTCAGGGAATGAGACTCTATACCCTGGGTACACAGCTCAAAGCCTGCCTTTTGCAAAGTCCTGAGTCTAGCATAGCCATTAGGAACATAGGCTTTGGTGACAAAAAGATGCATCTTGGTTCCCCTAGTCCTTTATCAGTCAGTCTTGTCTTGATAGCACTGACTTCAGTTAAGCTATTTCATCTTCCTGATGGTTGTTTTCCTCATGTGTAAAATGGAGATAAAATTACCTTTCTCATAGAGTTGTTGGGGGGATTAAGTGAGATAGTATATATAAAGTTCTTGGTATATTATACACAGAAACTATTATTGCTATTATTATGCTGGTGGATAAAACTTTCTGAATTAGACACCTACATGCCTGCTTGTCTATGATTTCAAAATAGACAAGGAAATGGGAGAAACATCAGAAGATCTGATCAAAGCAGAAGCGTCACGTTTCCATCAATGTATCCACCTTAGGGCTGGATTTTGAGGAGGGCTTTGGGTCTCAGATCTGCCAATTACAAATTGCCAACAAGAGGCATGCCACCCCACATCCAAGAGCCTCAGTTTCTTGGTCTCCAAAATTGTTATATTTTCTCATATGTATGATAATTGAGCACATAATGTATGCCAAACACTATTCTAGGCTGTAAATAGAACCACAAACAAGATATGCTACACCCTTCCCTCATGAAACTTACAATTTAGTTGGGGAAGGGATAGGGGAAGACAGATAATATAAAATAAATAAATAAATAACCAAGCTAATTTCAGTAGGTGTCAGAGGAATGAAAGAGGACACTGGAATATAGAGTAACTTTATGGAGGGATCAGGTTGGGTTCCCTGGCTAAGATGATCGGGGTGAAACTCTAAGAGGAGGTGACTTTAAAACCTAAGAATGAAAAGAAAGAGGAAACCAAGGAAGGATCTGGGGTGAAGGTGTTCCAGGCAGGTGGACTGCAAGTGCAAAAGTCAGAGGTTGAACAAGCTTGTATATTTAAGGCATTAAAAGTAGGCCAGTGTGGCTGGAGCACAGTGAAGGAGAGGGAGAGACAAAGTCAGAAGGTGATGAGGATTAAATGAGATGGTCTAACTGAACTGCCCAGAACAATATCAGACACAGGGGTTGTATTTAAAGGGTGCTATCTTTCCCCCAACGGTTCAGGGACCTACTATGTGCCAGTGTAAAATGCAAAAATCAGTAAATCACATTGATAAGTCTAAGGAGCTCATGGTCTAAAATAGAAGAAAAGATATCCACCTTAAAAATAAATGAATCAAAACCAAGCAAATGATAACTAAAAACAAGTGATAATACCTGCATGGTGATATAAATATAGAACGGATGTAGATATGGATATGGATGTTGGATGTGAAGGTAGATGTTGGATGTTGGATATGGGTGTAGATGTTAAATGATGGATGATGAGTGTGGTTATGGATGTGGATGTGGATGTGAATATAGATATTGGTTGTAGACATGCTAATAGATGTGAATGTAGATGTAGATATTGGTTGTAGATGTGGACACTGGATGCTGGATGTGGATGTGGATGTAGATATTAATTGTGGATGTGGATATAGATGTTGGATATTGGAAATGGACGTGGATTTAAAAATAGCTACAGATACTAATGACAGAGTGAATGAATAAGTGATTGATTGAATAAATACATATAAAGGAGGCAGAAAGCCCAGGGTAGGTGGCCGAGAAGAAGGCTTCCTGAAAAAGGTAGATGCAGGTAGGCATGGTGAGGCTGGAAGACATTCACCACCAGAAGACATCAAAGGGGCTGGCACATGATTCCTGGAGGGAAGTCATGGCTGGAAATAGGCGGCAGGTGGATTGTGGAAGATTTCAGATTTGCCCTGCTCTTTAGGCTTGTACATTGACCGACATCCCCACAGCACGTGAATGGCCAAAGCATGTCTACAGCATACCTGAGTTTATATGAGCATATTTCACGTCCCCAACAACCTCATGGGAGAGCAGAGGTGCAGAGAATGGCTTCCACCTGCCCTTTCTCCAAGATCATTTTGAGTTTCAAGTATTGTATCTTAAATGTAACAGCCAGGGAAAGCATAAAAAGGCTCATTTTAGTCTCTGATGGGTAAAAGAGGATGAAGGCATCTGTGGTGATGTTAAAAAATGCCATACATCTATTTATTCATTTATTTATAATGAATATTTTAAATGTTAAAATCTAAATATAAAACAAAAAACTCAGGCAAGCCCTAGCTTGATTTGCTCAGTGGATAGAGTGTTGGCCTGCGGACTGAAGGGTCCTGGGTTTGATTCTGGTCAAGGACATATGCCCAGGTTGTGGGCTCGATCCCCAATGGAGGGCATGCAGGAGGCAGCCAATCAATGATTCTCTCTCATCATTGATGTTTCTGTCTCTCTCTCCCTCTCCCTTCCTCTCTGAAATCAATAAAAATATATTTTAAAAAATCAGGCAGATTCAAAAAATAAAAATTTTATAGATGTCAAAACTGGGGTAGCATAGGAACACAAATCTGAAGACTGTGGGCCCCTCATGATTTCTATCCACATTTGATTCTGGGGAGCTTCATGGTCAAAATCAATCACAGAGTTAGACCTCAGAACTCCTCACATAGATGATCGTCTTATGGAACTATGCTTAGCAGAGGGAGCTCTAGAAAAAGCTAACACATACCAACTGAATTTAGTTGGAATGATTTAGACCTGCATGCTTTTCAAAGCAGGGGTTGCCAATTGTCTACTATAACTGCAGAAAAGCTTTTAATAATATGCTATGGAACAAGTAGTTGTCAGCACTATAACTTGCCAATGAGTCTTCCAGTTGCAAATTATGTCACTAAGATTACTGTTAAAAAAAGGGTGGTGGTGGGGGGGGGGGGGGGCTCTTGTAAGGATTATGGGCCATGAGACAATTACATCTTTGCAGTTGTCAGCCCAAAATGAGTGTTAGAAGTGTTGATGTTAAGCTGTCCTTGCTACCAACAATTAGAAGACCATTGCCCATTGAAATAATACTTCAGCCAAAGAGAAGATCCTCCTCCCCCATCTCTATGGGGATGTGGTACAGGGCACACTTGTGAGTGAGCATCCAGCCGTGGTAGGGAGGATCCAGTGCTGGTCTTGGTAATCTGGGTGTGGGGGAGGGGTCCATGTGAAGGGGGCCTCACAGATACTGAGTGATGCCACAAGAAGTTTGCAACTCTTCACAGGAGAACTGACTTTAGATGGTAAAATCTTGTTTTGTTTTTGTAGAGAATGTGATGATCTGGAAGAATTTTAAAATTCAGAGGATGCGTGCATTTTGCTTGTCCCTGCTGTGGTCAAATAGATTTGTGTTTGAGGCATGTGGAAGCTAAGTGCTTGGACCTGGTATAGGTTTTGTGTCAGCCCTTGTCCTGCAGTTTGACAGAAGGCAGTCCCTCCCACTAGCCCCCAAATTGCTGCAGAGGCAGCTCTTTTCTAGTGTTTGGCACTTGGGCCAGGATTTCAACCTGCGCTAGACAGTATTTTCTGCACATCCACCCAAAGGACCCCCAAACCAAATGTTCTATTTTCCCTGAGGGCACCTAGATATAAACCATCCCCATGTTGGGACCCAGGGACTGTGGAGTTAAAAGAAAAAAAGACTCTTTCCTCTCTCTCATATGTTTTTTAGGTTTAAAAAAGCAGGTGCAAATCACAACTGAATTTGAAACCCCTGAAAAAGCCAAAGCAAATCAACTTAACAACGAAAATAGCTTACTCTAGCAAAATGTGGAGAAAAACTTCAGCTGTGGCACCTCCAAGCAATTATCAACTCCCTGGCTGATTTCAAAGTCCCCTCAGGACCTCATGTGGATTGAATCCCCATGATCTCGCCTCATGTGAGGGCTGAGTGGGCTGTTCCTGAGCCAAACGTCTGTGCTTGTGGGTAAATATATTGATATCCTAGCAACTTGCAAAAGCCACAGTACCTTAGACAGGGCTTGTTTTGCCTTTTGTTAACAGGAGAATAGGTTTGAGATGAGGATCTGGGGATATTCTGAGCCAAGCAGAGAGGTTCTTGGTAAACACACGAACTCATTTCCTTCTGGTCATCCTTTGCTGCCCCTTGCAAATTTGAGGTGTATTCCCATTCAGCTTGCCAGTGTCCTCCTGAAATCTGTCCTTTGCTCGTTTTTTTTGTTTTGTTTTGTTTTGTTTTTTTAACATAGAAACTAGTATCATTCGTTCACCAAACTCTCACTAGTCTGGGGTGCCTAGGTCCAGGTGCTGTGCAGGGTGATGAAAATGGGGGTGTTTAGAACATTATTTCTACCCTCTCAGAGCACACTGTGTAGTCGGAAAGATTCTGCGACATCCAAACTGGACTTGCTGCTTCCCACCTTGGTGTCCTTGCACTTGCCCTTCCCCCTGGCTGGATGGAATGGACTTGATTCCCTTTCTACTCTAGTGGAGGCTTCCCCCACCCCCAACCCCACCCCCACCTACACCCCACAGCTGAGTGGTCCCTGCTTCTGGGGTGTTCTGTACTTTGGTCTCACATCTGTTTCACATTTCTCACCTAGCATTGAATTATCTGAGAGCCTCTATCACTTCTTCCAGACATATTCCTTGAGCCTGGCCCACTTCCTAGCATGTGGTACACACACAATTATTATTGGTAGGATGGATGAATACATGAATTCATGGCAAAGGTATAGCACTCTGAACTGTAACTGCTTCAGCGTCAATGCTGGCTCCCTTGCTTATGGGTTCGGCAAACCCTGCTAAGTTTTTTAGCCTCCTAAGACTCACTTTTTCTATCTGTGAAATGGGAATAAAAGCTATTTCCCAAGGCTTTTGTGGGGATGAGCAAATTCTTGTTATATGCTTAGCAAAATGACCACCACCTGATAAGTATTCTATGACTAGTAACCATTACGATAGTTATCATTGACATTCATGTACTGATTGCCCACCATCTCCAAGCCGTACCCTAAATATTTCCAACATACTTCAGCATTTCCCTTCCCTTCCATTTCTCTGACCATATTGTTGATTATTAGAATTCTCTACATTGCTTTACAATTTACAATTTACAAAGGGCTTTCACATACCCTGTAGTTGTTTCAGTTGACTGTCCCAAGTTCCCTACAGGTAATATAACCTCCAGTCCACATGTGAGGAAACTGAGGCCCCAGAAACCACACAGCTTTTAAGTGATCAGCTAGACCAGCCTGCAGGGCTGATGTAATTCAGTCTGATATCTTCCTACTCCCACAGTCTGGTAGCCCAGGGACAAATCAGGAGCCCAGACCCCTTCACCCTTGCCTCACTTGAAATCCCCTCCCCATTCTCTCTGTTTGTCTGAATCTCTCTCTTCTGGAAGTTCCTGCTCTAAGCCTAACACCCCTGGGAAGTCTCGCCCTGTTCACACAGCATGCAGGGGTCTCTGGAACTCCAAGAAGACTCACTGTCTAAGCTGTAGGACACTGATATCCTCTGGTGTCATGTTTATGGTTCATTTTCATGTGCCTATGTTTGCTTCCCCCACCTGACTGTGAGCCCTTGGAGGGAGAGACTGTACCTTGTTAAACTCTGTACTTGGCATATAGTAGATGCTCAGTAAAGCCTGTTGATTAAGTGAATGGCATCCAGGTTGTTAGCCAGGCTATCTTTTAGGCTAATGGGAACATATTTGCAGGAGAAGCAGATGAGCTTATATAAGGCCCTGATGCACAGATGAAAGTGAGATAAATGAGCACCAAGTCTGATCAAGGGACAAGCAAGACATAGATAATAACAACACAGGCTGGAAAGTTCCAAATAGAGTGAGGTGCAGGTAACAATGTGAGAAACCAGGTGGTATAGAGAGGAGAGAGGAGGGGGAGAGGGTGGAAGCAATAATCTGAAGAAGGTCTTGGAGCATGAGTAGTGACCAGGCCAACATGGGAGGTATAGGGGAATGTAGAAAGGTCTAGAGAGGAAGTCAAAATCCAAACCCCAAACAACCCAGAGTCATGAAAGGGCATTAAATGAATATAAAAATACCACAGGGTATTATTTAAATGTCCAAACAGATTTTGCTTTCTGGATGGATGGGTGATGGATGGATGGGTAGATGGATGGGTACGTATAGATGGATGGATGATATGAACACCCCTCAGGAAAAATAAAGAGGAAGCATTAGTTAAAGTTAAGCTCTTGACTCTAAATATTAGAAATGTTGGTGTTAACAAGAGCAACATAAGTTTATTATTAAATGATCAGGAAATGAAGATGAGCAATTTAAAAAATTACTCAATTCCTCCATCCATATACAACCACTGTTAACATGTTGGTAATTTTTCCAGTCTTCCTTCTATATTTCTACCTGTCTCATCTGTCTGTCCATCTAGCCATATACCTACCTTCTATATATCTACCTATGATCTTTATATCTAACCATGCATTTGTCTATCAATCTATATTTTTCTAAAACAAAAATAGGCTCATATGGTGCTTTAAATTCTGTACCCTAATTTTTCTAACCAATTTATTATGAGAATCCAGTTATGTCTACCTATTTTAATCAGATTTTAATAGTACTATGAAAGTAGTACAGTTGGTATTACGCACCCCCCTCCCCACACCCCACTCCCACCCCGATTATCAAAAGTGAACACTGGTATTCTCCTTTTGGTCCAAAGTTACAGCAAAGAGACTACCTTTCTCTAAAGCTTATGAAACTCTGGATTTCCCAAGTCAAACTTGAACCTGATACAGGGCCCTACTTAATGCTCTGACATAAATCAGCTGCCTCCTGACGTGACATCCCTTCCTCTCTCCTGTACTCCTCCCCACAGCAGCCAGGCACAGCAGAGGGGACTTCTGCGGTGCATGCAGGTACATTAGTGCAGCCTGGCGATTGCGGGCTGTCTCCAGCTGATATGCTTTGACAGCACTAGTTTTTCTGGCATCTTCGCGGTGCTGGTGATTCAGAGCCGTCAACTGACGAAGCTGCAAGGAAACATTGATGATAGATTTATGGTGTAAGGCAACGACTTTGTGACCCACAGATGGAAAAGCAGATGCCTTTGAAATAAGATTCGCCAATGTGGCAAGAGGAAGGGGAGAGGAATCTACCTTATAGTAAAGTAGAACCCATCCTGCCACTTCCTTGAAACTTCAAATATTCAATGGGTCCCAATATTATTTACAGGAAAAATACCAAACTTTTGTCTGGGAAAGAGGCAACTGATATGGAAGAAAGAGGACTGACTAGAAAGCCAGAAGCATGCATTCTAGCTGCAGTTTGCTACCCACTCACTGTGTGACCTGGGCAAATCGCTCTTCTTGGGTTTATTTTCCCTACCCCTAAATTGATCATACAGAGATGATGTGAGTGTTTGAATAAATGAGTCAGCGAAAAGTCACGCATCATCTGAAAAATCATTTTGTGAGGGACTCCCATCTGCTGAGGGTATAGCGTTGAGCAAGACAGACCAGTCCCAGACTCTGAAACTCACACTCTGATGGGAGTGCATGTGGGAGTCAGAACATAGAATAATCAGACAGACTGGCAAATAATGACAAGTGCTCTGTTTAATGCAAAGCAGCAGGGATGATAGAGACCAACTCAAGGCCTGGGCTGGGTTGGGTAGTTAAGACATGGTGACCCAGCAGCTACAGTTGGCAGGTGAGCTGGGGAGAAACAATCCAGGCTGAGGGAACCAGCAGGACCAGGTACTACAGGCAGAGTGAGCTTGGTGTTCAATTAACTAAACACACATTTACTGATAGTCCCTCCGCTAGATTCTGGGGATGCAAGGACCATTAGGAAAACTCCAAGCTCCACCCTCACTAGGCTTGGAGTTCAATGGATTGATGAATGCCATGACAATGAGCAGGAACTTGGGGTGCTTCTGGGAAAATGTGACAAGGACCTCTAACCTAGCCCACAATGATTAGGAAGGCTTCCCTGAAGAGTTGCTATCGAAGCTGAGACCGGATCAAGCAAAATCAAAACAAAACAAGCCATCACGGGACTTGAATTCTAACCTATTGATGGGTCCAGCTGCCCACACCGACTCGTTTACTGGCTAGGCCTGGGATTCTGCTGGATCCTAAGTGGTGGTGCAGAAATTCTTTACTCATTTGGAGGAACCCCAGGACATTGCAGGAAAAATACATGAGATTTGTCAACACGTTCAACAAAACATTCATGCTGTCAAATTGTCACAGATGGCAGTAGTTCTCCAATGTCGGCCCACGTCAGAATCCCCTGGTGGCCTTGTGAAGCACAGGGTACTCGGCCTCACCCCCGGGGTTTCCAATTCAGGATGCTTGTGTGGGGTCTGGGAATTTGCATTTCTTACAAGTTCTCAGGTGATGGAGATGCTGCTGGTCTGGGGACTACACCTTTGTACTTAGCAAAAAAGAAGCTGTTCAATCATTGTTAAATGAATAAGCAAGAGGCAGGTGGTCCCACAGCAGTGGGAAGGAGTGTGAACAGTGGCACAAGTGTCACTCATCAGTGGCAGGCAGAAACTGGGAGAGGCTTAGGACTGCTCATCCCTACCTCCATTCCCAGGCACAAACATCACAGGCATGAGGAGAAGACTGTGAAAGCAACAGAACTGAGGAGCAAGAATGCCCTTGACTTCATCTCATAGTGACTAGACTGTCTCCCCTTATTACTGATTCAAACTTCCGAGACAGAATCTGATTGTCCAGTGAAATCACCTTGGTCCCGATGGGATGGCTGCTCACACTAGACCACCTCCAGCTGCCAGCTGGCCTACTCTTGACTGCCTGTGGGCGGGGGTCCAGTTGGGGAAGGATCGCCTGCAGGAAACATGGTGACTGTGGAGAGAATCTCTCTGAAGGGACTCTGAGTGTGGCAAGTGTTCTCTACAGGATTCAGGGCTGAGATGAGGGATGCGAGGGAGGGGCCTGGGGTACAAAACTTAAGGAGGATGTATCATAGGATTGTACATCTGAAACCTATATAGTCTTATTAACCAATGCCACTCCAATACATTTTAATTTCAAAATAATAAAAATTAAAAAAAAATTAAGAAGGGATCACTCTCAGGGGCATGGAAATGCCTCACTTGCCTCCCCCTAATCCCAGTCCTGATGGGGCTGATTTTCTGCATGACTTCGAGGAAGTCGCTGTTTCTCTGACCTTCAGTTTCTCTGACCTTCAGTTTCGTCATCTGTAGAATCAAGGGGTCAAACCATTTGGCCCGTTAGGTTCTTTCTGGCTTTGAAACTCCTTTCTACAGACTCTGGGACAGCTCACCCGCCTCCGTCTTACCCAATGGGCTTTCTCCCTTTGTCTGAGAGGGGCCTGATTATCTCTTGATTAGCTTCCGCAGCCAAGCCTGGCTGCACTTCTGAGAGCCCAGCTCACAAGCTACTTAGCGAAGGCAGTCATGAAAGAACAACATAACATCTGTTCTGGGAGGACGTGCCTCACATTCCTCCCCTCAAAGCAAAATTGATTGGCCTTGACCTGGAGCTGCACCAGGGAGAAGTAACCCTCAGGGGGGCCGGGGTACCATTCGGTGCCCAGATGAGGTCAGTTACCACATGGCTCTTGGTAGCCCCGAGGAATGAGAGGTATTTGCCTCCCCTATTAATCACTCAGAAGAGTTTTGAATATCTTGGGTCAAATTGACAATTTGCATCTTGGCAGACAAAGGGGCCTACGGTTTGCCTCCTACTTAGTAAAAGTCCATGTCCTTTTGTTCCTCTGAGATAGAGTCAAAGAACCACAGAAATGGGAAGGGGAGATAATGGAAAGGGGGATGGAGAGGCAAGAGGTTATTGTTCCTCTAGTCAGTGGTCGGCACACTCATTAGTCAACAGAGCCAAATATCAACAGTACAACGATTGAAATTTCTTTTGAGAGCCAAATTTTTTTTAACTTAAACTTCTTCTAACGCCATTTCTTCAAAATAGAATCGCCCAGGCCGTGGTATTTTGTGGAAGAGCCACATTCAAGGGGCCAAAGAGCTGCATGTGGCTCGCAAGCCACGGTTTGCAGACCACTGCTCTAGTCCAATCTCAGATCTGATACTTGAACCCAAGCTAAGAAGGTTCCATCAGTCATCCTCACCAAAGGCAGCTCATTTCACTGTTGGATGGCAAAGATAATTAGAAATATCTTTTATAACACTGAGCCAAAGTATATATCTTTGACGCATCCATATATTAGTCAGTGTAGAAGAACAAGTCAATTTCTCATCCAAATAGTTGCCCCTAAAACATATGAAGACATCACATCTTACTCAAGTTTCCTATTTCCCATAGGGGGAAAATCTATTTCTTTTAACCCATCTTTATATGACAAGCTTCCCAGACACCCTATCCCCTCTGGCTCATCCTGCTCCCCACAGCCCCTCTTCTGGAATCACAGTGAATTGGTGACCTTCACATGGTTGTGCAAGTATGCAGTGCAGATCAATCACCTCCACTCACAGATGCCACTGGGTGATGACAGAGCAAGGACAGACCCCAGTTCTGCTGATTCCCAGGTACCTGGAGTAGAAGGAGAACTACAAATAAGCCGGTGAGAGAAGGGACTAGCCATTAAAACACACACATATTTTGCATGGAATTTACCATGTGCGTATCATGGACCATGCATCTGCACAAAGCCAGCACGCCCATAGGTGCAGAAACACTGACCCAAACCAACCACAATTACATGGTTGATGTCCAAACGCAGGTAACATAGTGTAAGGAAAAGGCCTGGATGAGGACCTGGGCCTTTTGATTTACACCCATGCTGCCTGCACTGCTTCTTTTTCTTGATGAGCAACAACCATGTAGCTGCTCAGTTTCCCTTTAGCCTACACCTTTATCCTACATGCGAGCTCAGTTTCCCCAGCTTCCCTTAGCCTAATATTCTGGAACAATTATTTCTTTATTTCATATGATACCATGTTTTTCATTCTACATTTAATGATTTTATGATTATTCTCTTTAAGGAATATATTAGTCCCAATAATATTGCTACGGAAATGGAAAAGGACTCTCTTCTAACTTGCCCTAGTGGTTTCAGCTGCCACCTATACAGTGACATCTCCTGAACTTTCATCCCAAACTATAGCTGAGCCTTTATCCTAAATTGTGTGCTACACCTTTGCAATGGGACCTCTCCCTTTAGGAGTCCCACAAGTAATTGAAATTTATCATCTCTACTCCCCACCCAATCCTTGAATAATCTACCACGATTAATGGTCCTATGGTCACTGCCAATCATAGCACTGTGCTGCTAAGAGAGAAAATTTGTATTTCTTGAGTATCCATAACTGTGCAATGCAAATATTATCCCTGGTTTATAGATAAAGAGACTAAGGTATACTCTGTCATGCCTCAAACCTGATCCTTTAACAAATACAGTGGGCTCCACTTTCAAAAGTGCACCTTACACATTTGCAGCAATACCTATTTCCTTGGTTCCAGCCACCGTCATCTCCTACTGTGGTTACTGAAACAGCCCCCAAACAGATCAGTCTACTTTTATACTTGCTCCTCTAAAAGCCAACTGTGCAAAGTCCCCAGAAAATAGACCAATTATGTTAAAGAAATTGAATAAATAATTAATAACCTTCTAAAACAACAAGTTCCAGGCCCAGATGGGTTCACAGGTGAATTCCACCAAACATGTTAAAGAAATGAGAACAATTCTCTACAGTCTCTTTCAGAAGATAGAAGCAAAGGGGATACTTACTAACTCATTTCCATGAGGCCAGCATTACCTTTATATCAAAAAACAGACAAAAGCATTATAAGAAAACTGCAGGCTAATATCTCTCCTGAACATAGATGTAAAACTCCTCAACAAAATACCCTATTTATAAAAGAAATAATTGTCAAGTTTGATTCATTAAAATTAACAACTTCTGCTCTGTGCAAGACAATATCAAAAGAATTAGAAGATAAGCCACAGGTTGGGAGAAAATATTTGCAAAAGGTACATCTGGTAAAGGGCTATTATCTAAAGTACACAAAAACTCTTAAAACAACCTGACTAAACAATGTGCCAAGATCTTAACAGACATCTCACCAAGGAAGGTATACAGGTGGCAAATAAGCCTATGAAAAGATGTTCCATGTTACATGTCATCAGAGAAACTCAATTTAAAACCACAGTGCTATATCAGTACACACCTCTTAGAATGACCAAAATCCTGAACACTAACAACACCAAATGTTGACAAGGATGTGGACTAACAGGAACTCTCATTCATTGCTGGTGAGAATGCTACTTTGGAAGACAGTTTTGCAGTTTCTAACAAAACCAAACATACTCTTGCCCAGCCAGTGTTGCTTGGTGGTTGAGTGTCAATCTGTGAACCTGGAGGTCACAATTTGATTCCCGGTCAGGGACCATGCCTGGGTTGTGGGCTCAATTCCTGGTAGGGGTGTGCAGGAGGCAGCCAATCAATGATTCTCTCTCATCATTGATATTTCTCCCTTCCTCTTTGAAATCAATTAAAAGATATATTTTTTTAAAACTAAACATACTTTTACCATTTGATCCAGCAATCTCACCCCTTGGTATTTACCCAAAGGAGATGACAACCATTTTCAAACAAAAACCTGAATATGGATGTTTATAGTAGTTTTATTCATAGTTGCCAAAACTTGGATGCAACTAAGATGTCCTTAGTAGGTGACTGGATAAACTGTGGTACATACAGATAATGGACTGGTACTCATCTCTAAAAAAAAAAACAAAAAAAACCCAAAAAACTATCAAGTCATGAAAAGACATAGCGGAGCCTTAAATTCATACTAAGTGAAAGAAGCCAATATGAAAAAGCTACTTATTATATGATTCCAACTACATGACATCTGGAAAAGGCAAAACTATGAAGATAATAAAAAACAAACAGTGGTTGCCAGGGGTTGGGAAGTGAATAGATGGAGCACAAAGGACTTTTAAGACAGAAAACAAAACAAAACAACAACCTGTATATAATATTATAATGATGGATCATTATACATTTGTCCAAACTCATAAAACGCTACCCATAAGACATCAAGGATAAACAATGGACTTTGAGTAATTGTGATGTGTCAATGTGGGTTTACAGTTATAACAAATGTACCACTCTGGTGGGGGATGTTGATAATGGGTGAGACTATGCATGTGTGGGGACAGGAGTATAGGAATCATCTCTGTATCTTCCCCACAATTCTGCTGTGAACTTTAAACTACTCTAAGAAAATAAAATCTTAATAAAAAAATTCTACGTCTCATAAGAGATGATTATGAAATTAAGTGAGATAAATCCTATAGAATATTTAGCATCATTCTTGGCACAAAATAAATTATCAGTGACTCTTGACAGTAGGATGATAAAGATAATGATTATGAGGCTATTCTGGCTCCAGGTGACAAAGCCAGTGATATACATGGCTAATAAAGTCCGTTTAGCAGCTTCTGTTAAAAAAGTATTCAGGCCCAGCGGGCGTGGCTCAGTGGTTGAGCATCAACCTATGAACCAGGAGGCCATGGTTCGATTCCCAGTCAGGGAAAATGCCTGGGTTGTGGGCTCGATCCCCAGTGTGGGGCGTTCAGGAGGCAGCTGATCAATGATTTTCTCTCATCATTAATGTTTCTATCTCTCTCTCCCTTCCTCTCTGAAATATATATCCGTGTGCCAGTAGCTCTCTGTGGGGCCTGGCTGCTCAGTGCCCACTGCCCAGAGGCTCTCCACTACTCAGAGGCCCTCCGCGGCCGGGGTGAAATGCTTGCCTTGTCGCCGCAGCGACGAAGCAAGCATTCTGCTAGGCTGCTCACACTGCCTGCTCTCAGCAGCTGCCCCCCAGGACTGGGGGACTCCAGCGGGGCTGAGAGGACTGAGCGCCATTATCTTGTGGCTATGGACGCCTCCATCTTTGTGATGGAGTGATGGTTAATTTGCATATTACCCTTTTATTAGATAGGATATATATATATATATATATATTTTTTTTTTTTTTTTAAGTATTCAGAATAAAAGCCAGGATCTGCCCTTCATAGTCCCACAGTGAGAAGTGCTGTACCTAAGGAAGATCAAGGAGGAACAACCTTGAAAGCTATACCTCCCAAGAAGGGTTTGCTTTTGTTCTATCCTAAATCATTTTTAAATGAATTCTCCTCCTTGAGGAAGCACTATGGCATTTGCCTGGCACCTAGTCAGGATGCCTATACAGCTATATATTTAAGAAACTTAATACAATACACTTTTGAAAATTCTCCTTTGCTTTGGGGTGTTGATCTGCATTTTGTGCATGTCTCAGCTATGCTCTGGGCGGCTGCTCTAATCTTTCTGCTGAAGCAGGCAGGGTACACCCACCCAAAAGCATTTCATCTAACTGAGATTTGGTCTGGGACATCTTGGAGATCAAGGAAGACAAAGCAGATTAAAAGCATGTGAGAGGCCAGTTTTCCAATGAGCTGAAGCATGCTCTGTTGATAGAAACCACTCCACACAGGGCATGGTGGGACACAGTAGGGGAGTGGTGGGGGAAGCACTGGGTCAGGTTGTGGCTTGGAGATGGGAGTTTGGTCAAGCCAAGGGGTCTTTCTGGAACCCAGCCATGAGCAAGCAAGCAAGCCTCAGCACAGATGTCTGTGATGTGGAGAAAGCCCACATATTTATATTTCAAAACCAATTTCCTGGAGGGGATGGATTTTGGGGAATTCTCAACATGTGTTAAGGTCAGACAATACTTGGGGATTGGTTGCCTTCTCCCAGGACTCCATAACATTTAGTGTTAGAAAAATCCAAGAAAATGACCCACTTTGACTCCTGATTGTGAAATGACAAGGAGGAAGTGAAAGGGTTACATTTACTGAGAAGCTACCACTGCTTTTCCTAATGTTTCTCTATCACAGCAGTTACTAAGATGCTGAGAGAAGAAGTAATTAATATTTGAAGACCCCAATGTCCTAGAAGGGCTGTGGGTATCCACTGGGGAGTAGAGATGGAGGGAGGTACCTTCTAAGTTGTAAGCAGGATATTGGAAAGCAAGCCAGGGGACATGGGCAGCCAGGGAGCAAGGCCTATTCCACATCATTCTGGGGAGTTCTACTCCAGGTCAGAGGGCTGTTCCAGGTTCCTTCACAGGTGACTTTGGAGGCCCCTAAAAGACTTCACAACTGAGATGAAGGAGAAGAGGTCAGCCCTCTTCCCTTGAAAATGATTCCGTCGAGTCCATCATTTCAACCTTCTGGGCCAGTGTGCAAAACAATAGAAATACCCATGCAGTCTTCTCAATGGAAAGCGCCATCACTTGACTTCATTTCGTTGTACTAGAAGTAGGGTTTCCAGCTAAAACACAGGATGCCCGGTTAAATTTGAATTTTAGATAAACAATGAAAACTTTCTTGCTATAAGCATGTCCCAAATGCAGCATGGGACATACTTACACACTCAAAAAATGATTTATTGTGTACCTAAGATTCAAATTTAACCAGGTGTTCTCTATTTTTTATTTGCTAAATCTGGCAAATCCTTTCACAAGTTACTAGGTAACTTTTTGTAAGTGTGTCCCCTTGCAGGTGACAGGAGATAGCATGACACAGCACAACTTGCAAAATGAGGATGATGATAGAACATGTCCCTGAGGGGTAGTGAGCCTCCCATCACTGAGAGTTCACTTGCCAGTTCCCATACCTTCCCTGTACTCTTAACCCCTCACTATTCAGTTCCTGGGGACCAGGAGCATGAACCCTGTGGCAATTGCTTGGGTTTGAACCCTGGTTCCACAGCTTGTTAACTGTATGATCTTATATTAATAATACAACTCCTCTGTGTGTTTCTCATTTTCTCATCTATGAAATGGGGACAGTAATAGTAATTGCTCTATAAAGTTGTTTTAAGGCTTGAAAGTACTTAGATCAATGCTTGGCTCATGGGAAGAAACAAATGTTACTTATTATCATTATTCTTTTCATGATGATTCCCCAATAACCACATATAAAAGGAGTGGGGCTGGTGAGAATCGTGTTGTCACCTCAAAGCTGGAGCAGAATTTTGGGTCTTGGAAGCCTTTGCAGAGAAGAAAAAGACTTCAGGAATACTTCAGCAATCCAGGAATACTTTTACCAATGAAGAAAACAACTCAAGGTAGAAAGGCCAGATGGCTGGTTCCAAGCCTCACAGTGGTTGGGGATCAGATCTTGGGGTGAAAAGGCAGATACAGAAAAAAAGAACACAGAGGAATTGAGCTAATGGGCAAGAGCCTTTTGCAAGAATTACAGGATTTTAGGGCCAGCAGGAATGACCATGGCAAATTTTGCACCAGGGTCAGCCTAAGGCAAGTTACTGACATGAGTCCAGTGTTCTTGGGGTTCTGTTCTCAGTTTTGTAGCCCTGGTATTTGCTACATGTCTTTTGGCAAGTCCTCACATTCTCTGGCCTTCAGTTTCCCATCTGCATGATGAAGATAATCTTCTTAGCTCTGTATGCTTCCTAGGTTATTGCAAAACCTTTGGACAAAATGACACCTCACTCTGTCTCAAAAACTCACTAGCCCACTTTGTCCTTGTGGCCTTTCCCCAGCTCATGAGAGTGCTGCCTTCCTTCACATCCTTGGTTTCCAGCCCTGAAATGCTTGGGTATCTGGGCCTTAGCTGACTGATGACCAGCAGATGCCAGTAGGTGGGGTATGGGTGGAGATGGTTCCTCCTTGTTTAGCTGGCTTGCATTACCCATCAGCCTTAGATTGAAGCCATGCAAAGACAGCCTCTGAGCTCAGCTCTAGACCATTGCTTTTTCAGCTGAGCAGAGTAGCCTTGCTAAAAAGCACATCTGATCTTAACATTTACCAACCTGACACTTGTGTATTGGTGTGACACTGGCTGCTAACCCACTGCCATTTATTACCTCTCTCCCATACTATTGAACCCTAGCTAGCCTCTCTGTACCCCGTGACCCTTGCTCAAATCCATTTCTTACAAAGCCATAAAGAGATTCTTCTAAAATAAAACCTAAGTAAGGCACCTCTCCTTCAAACCCATCATCCATTAGAACTGTGCCCTCTGCCTTAAACAGCTTCTTCCTTTCCTTCCCACTGAACTCCCTCCCTCATCTGGTTGACTCCTACATAACTATTGTAACTCAACTCAAGAGTTCCTTCTTCCACAAAGCGTCCTCTGAGGCTCTCCTCTATCCCCACACTAGAGAGATGTCTCTCCCTTGGCTGTCGCCATGGAGATGCATCCATCTCTCTAGAATTGTACTGGTCACATTGTGCTCCTGTGAAATGAAAGTTCTTTGAGGATAATACTGTCTTACTCATCCTTTACCTCCTTTCTTTTCCTAAAGACAGTGGACTTCAGGGGGCGGTAGCATCTACCTGATCTGGGACCTTGCTAGAAATAAAATTCTCAGGCACCACCCCAGTCCTATTGTATCAGAAACTCAGGGAGTGGGGCCAGCAAGCTGAGCTGTAACATGCCTTCCAGATGATTCCGATGCCCATGCAAGTCTGTGAAGCACTGAGCTAGAGAGACTCCCCCATCTCTTGCCTGGTCTACTGAGACAGCTCCTCCTTAGGCTTCCTCACCCATCACCTTTCAATCTAATCTCCACACTACAGCCAAAATTTCCTTTCTATAATGTAAGGGCCCTGCTCAAAAGCCTTCGGTAGCCTCCTTTTGCCCTTGGAATTGAATCCAGGCTCCTCACCATGGCCTACAGAGTCCTGCATGATTTGGCCTTGCTTTTTCCTCCAGCCTCATCCCTCATCTTCCCTCATGACTTCTCCATGCTGGCCTTCTTTAACTCTCAGACCAACAACTCCTTCCTGGGATTGTGTGCTGGGGGGCAGGGAGGGCCAGGAGGGACACAAGTGAGTCACCTTCTCTGTCCTTGAGGAGGGTCAGTCAAGTAGTCGAGAGAGATATGAATACAAATAAACACTCAGATTATGGGAAGTAAAGCAATAGAGCTATGCACCTGGTACAGAAGCAGCAAAGACAAATTCTGTTTCGGGACTTCCAGTCGGTGGAGATTTCCAACTGTTTCTAAAACTCAAAGGTGCAGGCTTCCCATGGGAACATTCCAACACTAGCCATTTCATTTCCCTGAGCCTCAGCCCCCTTGTCTATAGTATAGGGTTGCTGCCCACCACACAGGGGCTTGGGGAGGGATGCACCAGAGTGCCCCTAATGCACACTTGAGTACAGTGTGGGTCTGTAGCAAGGGCTGAGCAGGTACTAATTTCTGGGACAGGTTCAAGTTTAGATCTTGAAGGGACCTGAGTTTTCGCGGGAAACTAAGTACGTCCTGAAAAACCGAGGTGAAGAATCGGGCTGGGGGTCAGGCCTCCCGAGCAAGGAAATTTCCCCTTCACAGTGAGAAAGCTCAGTGTGGGTGTGGTAGCGAATGTGAAAGTGGAACGTCCCTGCTGGCCCTGCATTTACCAGAAGGGGCAGCGGGGCTTGCAAAGGCCTTACAGAAAGAGCAGCAGCTGAACAGGAACTGGGCCCTGATTCTGGGAAGCCGGATTTCAGGGGCAGAGCCAGCAGCCCAGTGTTTACAAACTCCAGGAACACCTGCACCCAGATGGTGTTAGACAGAGCGAATCCCTGTGAGCTCTTGGTACCAGTCCTCTTGGGCTGGGGAGCTGCAGAGAAAGTTTGGATCACTTCTCCGGGGCCCAGGGCTCTGCCTTTCCACACAGATAGCCTAGCTATGGCCGCTGGGAGGAGGTGGAGACCCAGTGCAGGCTAAGTGGGTGAGATGTTGTTTATTTATTCATTCATCCACTCCCTCTTTCCTCGTCTGTGAAATGGGAAAAGGAATTCCTTCCTGTCTATTTGGAACGTACATGGTGAGGAAGGGGGCAGGGAGGATTGCTATGGGGATGAAATGAGATAATTCAATCATCCATTTATTTAATGTACACTGAGCACCTGCTGTAATAACAATAATCATGGATACTTATTGAGTGCCTAGGAGGTGTCAGGTGTGATGTCACTACCTTAATCCTCACAATCACTTTCTCAGCGGCTGTTTTTCCATCTACAGATGAGGAAACTGAGGCTCAGAAAGAGGACCTCTCCCAGGTCACACAGCTAATCAATTGAGCAGGAATTTGATCATGAGCTGACTGCTCACTGGTCCTGTGTTTACAGCCACTAACAGGACCTAAGTCTTACCTCCTGTAAGTAAGGGATCTTCAAGGTCACCTCTGAGTCTGCAGTGCCTAGGCCGTGGCCCAGCATCCAGTAGCTGCTCACCAAAGGTGGGTGGGCATACTGAATCCCTATAAAACAAAGGGAAATGCAGCAGTCTGGTGGGCAGAGCGAAGAAAACAGGCAGCCTATGAGTTAACACAAAGGTGCCTGCAAAGGGCCCCTGGGGTTTTTGCTGGGTGAGTGTGTATCAGTCAGGGTCTCAACAGCCTACAGGTGGCTCCGGGGAAATACTTAGAGGAGGCTTATTGCAAAGTGCACGTGTAGAAGAATCACAGGGGAGAACATAGGAGGTGAGTAACTGCTGAGCTTCTCCCACCAGGAGAGTACTGCAGAGCTGAACACCTCAGGAGGAGCAGTGAGGGATACGGCCAGCTCCAGTGACCTTGCAAGGAGGGATCTGAGAAAGACATTCCCGCTCTCCCTCTGGTTTCCTCCTGAAGCTCCCAATTGGCCAAGAACCACCAATCAACCTCCTGAGCACAGAGCAGATGGGGAAAGGTGGAGTGTGGTCCAGAGGGGGAAAAAAGACCTGTACATAAGGGAAGAGTGTGCAGGTGTTTTCTGGAAAGCAGAGCTGGGAAGGGCTTGCTGTCAAGGGAAGGGCTAGGCACTCTCATTGTCCAGAGGGCTTGGAATACTCCAAGTACTTTGGTACAGCAAAAACATTGGGAATGAGAGACCAAGTGATTGGAAATGAGATTGGAAAGAGATGCGGGGGCTGGGTCATGGAGAGTTAGGCAGGGAACCCTATCCCTCCAGCACTGTGGAACCACCATTTAAAAGCAGGGCAATGACACAGGTGGGTTTGCATTCTAGACAATTTCTTTGACCACAAGGCAGTAAATGATTTGAGGAAGGAAAGGCGAAGGGGTCTAGAAGCCGGAGGACCCCTAGGGAGCCTACAGCAGCAATCCTGGAGAGACAGGATTGAGGGTCTGAATAGGCAGAGGCACATTTTCCCTCAAGTAAGAGCAGACCTGTGGGCACCACTGGGCCTGGTCCTACCTCCATGTAGCACCTTTGCCTCCCTTCAGGGCATGCTTGGAGCAAAGGAGGCCCGTGCTGAAAACCAGAGTGAGGTCACCGTGTCTGGGGAGAGTCTGGATTCAGTTTCTTTTTGTGTGGAGAGAGGTTGTGAAGAGGACTTTGGGTGAGACTGTGAAGAGGCAGGATGCTTTGGCCAAACAAGAGAAAGAGAAAGAAAGGAAAGGTTGGAAGATGAAAAGGAGCTCTCTGTGTTGTTAGAATGTGTGGGAGGCCGTGACCCAGGGAAGAAATGGATTCCCAAAAGGGGAAGTGTGTGCGCCTGACACTAGGAAGCACACTGGAGGGGAATGGATAGATCTCTGTGATCATTTATGTTTTATTTTTTTTTTGCTGCTGTTGAATACCATGGGGAGATGGGAGAGGAGGAAGGGCTTAGGAAACATGGGAAGGATCAGAAGCAAACATTTCTGGGGAAATGAACAACTTGAGGTGCCAAGAGGTTGGGAGGACAAGCAAAAAGCCTGAACTGAGCTTAGAAGGAGATGACATCTGTAGTCAGGGCCCATCACAGAAGGACTTACTTATGTTGGGGGGCATTTATTAGCCTCTAGGGATTATTTTGAAGGGTTGTGTTTTCTTCATCATTGAAGTGTACTTGTGTCTGTATTCCTGACAGAAAAGTAGGTGAAAGAATAATAGGACAGGAGCTGGAATAGAAAAAACACACCATCTTACAGTTAAATTAGTATAGCATCAGGATAGCACCTTCCACTTGCGGAGATTACAGCTGGATGGAGGCTTCCAGATCTCTCACTTCTTTTAAACGGGGAAACTGAGGTCTAACAAAGGGGAAGTAACTTTCCCAAATTACATACGTACACTCCCACGTCCATTATTTCATTTGATTCTCCTATCAGTATTTTAGCTACCACGAGAGGAGACGGTATAGTGCAGGAGTTGCTAAATTTCCTCTACAGCTCCAGATATTAAATATTTTAAGCTTTGTGAGGCCACATACGATCTCTGTTGCATATTCTTCTCTATTTTGTATTTGTTAAACAACCCTTTAAAATGCAAAAATCATTCTTAGCTTGCAGGCCATACAAAACCAGCCACACGAAAACAGGCTTCTGTGGTATATTTTAAAAAGCATAATCATTGGATTTTGACCTGGGTTTACATTTTGGTTCTGTTCTTAAAAGGCGGATGACTTGGGGCAAGTCATTTAATTTTCTTTCCCTTCTTTTGTAAAATGACCACACCTGCCTACCCAGCTCCTGGGAGGTCAGAAAGAGGTGCTTCCTCTCTTCAAATCCTAGCTCTGCCATCTACTTGCAGTGTGTTTCTCACTAATTAAAGCTGCCTCAGTTTCCTGATCTGAAAAATGAAGATAAGAGTAGTCCCAATTTTATAAGAATGTCTTGTGGATGAAATGCTGTAAATGTAAAACTCATACAACAGTGCCTAGCATGTATAAGCTGTCCATATTATTAATAATATTATACAAACACCTAAGGTACCCGGTTCAAGGTCAATGTTTGGCAAATGGTAGCTGACTGTGGTAGCCATGCCCTGACACAAAGGCAGATTCTAAGAAAGTAAGGAGGGTGGTGCCATAATGCAAGGGCCTGGTTTTGCACGAGTTCAGCTACAGTTCACTCTTGCTTTCTGTCCTGTGGGATGAAGCAAGCATGACTGGCTGCCTGAACGTGCGCTCTGTCTCTCTGTCCTGCGTGCAGGGCTCCCCCACCATCAGATAAGCACTTTCGTAACCTAAGCCCATTTTGATCTTAGCAGAGATCTATGTACTCATGCACACACTTGGCAGCCACGGGCTGCAGACCTGGTGCTCTTGCTTGTGATTTGAGCTATGTTATCAATACTTGTGAGTGTAAACTTGGGAGATCAAAGCTTTCCAGGTCAGGAAGGCTAATATTTAAATTCCAGACTTGCAGGCACAACTCTGAAATTCCATGGCTCAGACTCAACTTTGCGTACCAAATCAAGTTAAACATTTGTTTGACAGAGTTGTAGGGCTCTGGAGTGTGGGTGGGGTTTGCATTTAGAGAAATTGGGGGTCTGCCCAGAATGGAATTCTGTGAAATTCTGGCTGAGAACAGTGTGTAGGTTCAAAGCTCTGTGTGACCCTACTTGGAGCAAACACATTTTCATGGCCCAGATCTGATATCACAGAGGAGATGTTTGAGTCTCTGGAAATAATACATTCTGCTACTCTCAAGCAGTAAGACCTGGAGATACCACCAGCACTTACCTTGCAAGATAATATAAAAGCTAGATACCATATAGTGGACATATATTTCCTAGACATAACAGGCTCTCGGCACATGCTCGCTCTATATTTGTAATTGTCCCTGCTATTTCCATTGTTCTATAGTCCTCATCACTGCAAATGTGCAGACCAAAGCCTATCTCCCTGGGAGATATCAAATCACCTTTTGCCTGCTCACTTCACGGAGTTCGATAAACTTTGGTGAGTACATTTCACATGTTGTCTAGAATGTAAGTCCCTCAGTAGAGTAGTCTGTACTACTTATAATACGATTAGGTCTGTGGATTCATGGATAACAGAAAGAGTCATTCCTCCTAGAAGCAGTGGATTAGCTCTCATGGATGAGCTGTACCTTCAACCTCTTCCCCAATGGAGTGTAACGAATAACCTTAAATCCCAGAAACCTAGGTTCAAGTCCTGGTTCTGCCACTTTTTGAACTGTGTCATTTGAAGCATATACTCTAACCTCACTGAACCTCAGTTTCCTTCTCTGTAGAATGGGGATAATTACAGTATCTACCTCATGGCGGTGTGGGAAGAAATAATGAGATCATCCATGTAGAGCCCTTGGCACTGTTCCTTATAAAGCTAGCATACAGTAAATCCTTTTAGCTACCCTCATTTTAAAAGGGAATAGACTTTACTTTTCATCTTAAAAACGTGGTATTCTATTGAATTTTGCTGATGTATAAGCAAATTAATTATATCTCATATTCAGGAAATGTTTTTAACCCTTTTTTAGTAAGTTAAAACATACAAAATTGAAATATTTGACCAACTTTGACCTACAGAAATGGCAACTTCATAATAACTTGTCAAAGCACCCTGCTCCTCAGTGTCTCATTGGATCTCCACAGCAACTCTGTGAGGGCGTCAGCATCTGTGGCGTTTCTTCCCACAGTCTTTTTCTAAAAGCTTCTCCTCCCCCAATCCACATGGGTGTTTGAGACATCATCATGATCAATGACTACTGTTGTTTGATCCAAGGGTAAGCATATAGATTAGCTGGACCAACAGGTCCCTTCCCTGAGATTTTTTTTTTTTTTTTAGTGGAGTCCTAGAGAGCTTTGTTAGCCTTTCTTCAGTAACTGAAGTTATTGGGTATTAAACTCTGAAGCAGTTGATGGCCATTCATTTAGCCAGTTGGTGTTTATTGGGTGTCTTCTATGTTCCAGGCACTGTGTTGGGTGCAAGGGATTTAGAAATTAACAAATGAATAAGATCCTTTTTCTCAATGAACTTAATTGTACTGGAAGAGACAAAAAGCAAGCAAGGAAACAAACACATAGGTAAGTTAAGGCAGAGTGTGATACACACTGTGCTGGGGCTGTGCGGGAAGAGCAAGATGTCAAAGAGAGAGAGAGGCATGCAACCAGCTCATGGATAGAAGCAGAGAAAATGTGGGGGGAGTACCAGTGGGATCTGAGCTTCTGATTCCAGCAGCACCTGTGGCCCTGCTTTCTCTCTGTCTCCCCAGCACCTTGGTTATTCAGCCCTCCTTGAATCTCATGAGTGGCCAGAACATTTCTCACATTGTTATAGTTGAACTAGGCTAGGTTTCTGTGATTTTCCATCATAAGGGTCCATTCTGATACAGCAGTCTAGATGGGAACAGTTATTCTTCTCCCTGAATAAGTGAAGCAAGTAAGGACTTGTTTGGGAAAGTGGCTCTGAAACTTGAACTACACAAATCCTTTTTGGATATGTAGGTTGAGGATAAATCATGTAACCTGGGAATGTTACATGAGATTAAAAAAATAATTCATCAATTTGAGTTGGGTCATTGCTGTCTTCACCATTTTGCACAGCTTCTTATGGTCAACAATATGGGAAGATGGATAGTATCAGAGTGTCTGGAAGTAAAATGAACTTCGGGATTATGAAATCAGACCTCATTTTACAGATGTGGAGATAAAGACTCAGAGCTGATCTATGACATGTTCAAAGCCACAGCTTTGTATTTCTAATTGTCCTTACTATTCCCATTGTTCTATCTCCCTCACCACTGCAAACATGCAGACCAAAGCCTATCTCCTTGGGAGATATCAAATCATCTTTTGTCTGCCCACTTCATGCAGTTCAATAAACCTTGATGAATACATTTCACATGCTGGCTAGAATGTAAGGCCCTCAGGAGAGTAGTCTGTACTACTTATAATACGATGCAAAAGTACATTTTACTTCCAAGTCATTTGCATCGTAGTATAAGTATTGCAGCCAAGAACTCTGGGGATCTGGACCAGGGTGGAGCAATGGAGGTGAAGAGAAGAAGATGGTGTCAGATGTGCCACAGGGATAGAATTGATCGGACTTGCTGATGGCTTGGGTCTGGGGAAAGATGGACGTGATCTGAATCAACAGTTAAGTCATGGGTTTTGCCTTAAGAAGCTGAATGGATGGTGTTACCATTCACTATGGGTAATCGGGAAAGATGAAGGCTTGAGGAGAAAAAACAAACCAAGAGCTCTGTTTTATGTGTTACTCTGCACTCTTGTGCAAGAGGTCTATAACTGACAAAGTAAACATGAAGATAATTCATAGAAGACCTTAGACTCTAAGGCTTAGAGGCCTGAGATCATTGATTGCTGCTCAGTTGCTATACAGCTGCCATCTGGGCCCTTATCCCTTATTGATTAATCAATGGGGAGCAGCCTGAAAAGTAATCATCACCATTATGGCAAAGCACAGAGAGGGATGCAGACACTACCAGATATCCAACCTAGCACTAAAGTTACCACGTCAGACCCCACAGGGAGATGCGGAGCTGCGTGGGGAGGAGCGCTCTAGGACCCAGAGTCTAGGTAGAGGGCCAGCACGAGCTCCAGCAGTTTGGGAGGGCAGGATCACCAAGCGCTGGACAGAGTCAAGGGCACTCACGTAGATTCACATTTTAGAGGGTGATCAGTACTTTATGTTGCAGGTGAGAGGTAAATATAAGGGCATGCCACCATGTAATCAAACTGGAAGGAGAAGCATTCCTTTGTTCATCCATTCATTCATTTGTTCAATAAATTCTTATTGAGCCCAATCTTCTGCAAAGCTGTTTTAAGTACAAAAACAACAATGGCCCATGGTGGCTCAGTGGCTGAGTGTTGACCTATGAGCCAGGAGGTCACAGTTCGATTCCTGGTCAGGGCACATGCCCGGATTGTGGCCTCCATCCTTGATCTTCAGGAGGTAGCTGATCAATGGTTTTCTCTCATCATTGATGTTTCTATCTCTCTCTCCCTTTCCCTTCCTCTCTGAAATAAATAAAAATATATTTTAAAAAAATATAACAATGAATGGCACAAAGACTGCCCTCAAGAAACTTACATTTAGCAGAAAAAGACTGACGGTAAACAAGCAATGTCATCACCATATATCAGGGCTAGATGTGTGCTATGGAGAAAAATGTTGTGTTTTGTGCAGTTGGAGCATTTTGTTCCCTGCCCAGTGGAGCTCAGCCTACAGAGAGTGGGCGTGGAAACCAGTCCCGCTCTGTTCGCCACGCTCTGCCCAGCTGCTGGTGGCTTTCATACCAAGGAAGCCTTCTTCCTCTTTCTTGGCACAAATCACTGAGGCTGAATGTACAAGGGTGGTCAGGGGACGATGAGGTCAGAGAGCCTTGTAAGCCATTGTCGGAACCTTGGGTTTTCCTCTGAATGTGGTCGTGTCAGAACAAAATGGGGGCGAGGGGAGAAGGAGAGGGATGGAGAGCAAAGAGAGGCCTCCTATATTTGTCCCAACCTGATGTCCTTCACCCACCCCTGACCCTGCCCTGCTTTAGCCAGTACATTCTCGGCAGGTGGGGAAAGAAATCAGAGACTTTCATTCTCTCTCTCTCTCTACAATGACATCTACCAAATCTCCGATTCTTTATTGATATTTTACAGAAATCCCACCAGAAATTTTCAGGTATGATCGGGAGAGAGGTAAACCTACTATTTATTTCAAAACACGCAGCCCACTTCACCCCTAAGGTGGTCTTCTTGGTGGAAAGGTTCCGGGAGGAAGGAGAGAGATGTCAAGGAACCTGGACTGTCTCCGTGTCTCCTTGGATTAAGTCCATCCCCCCTCTCTATGGGTGGGGTTTGGGGCTCAAACTTTATTCTTTCTAAACACCCTTCCTGCTCTAATATTCCTGAGCCCTCACCAGCCTTTTCTTTCTCAATTCCCCCACCTTCAGGCTCTGGTGTATGCACTGTTGAAAAAGGAGCGGGAGGCTCAGGGTGGAGAGGGGACTCAGGGCTGGGGACTCAGGCTGGACTCAGAGCTGGTCCCACACTGAGGGGCCCTGGGCAGCTGAAGCCGCGGGGGTCCTCCGTGGTGACTGCTGGGGGAAAGCACCAGCTCTCCTTGCAGAGGGGACTCTGACAGGCTAAATCCAAACCAGATGTGCACAGAGAGAGCAGGGCTTATTACAAAGTGTTGTGAAATGCCCCAGGGGAGGTAAATAAGCAAAAACAGGCCAGTTGCCTAGCAGCACTTAAAACAAGCAGCAGCTCAGTTGGCATTGGCCAGGGCAGAACTGCTTTCTGCATGGGGGAAGGAGGGACAGGGAGGGTTTGAGTCTGAGGAGCACCCAGGGGCCTGCTCTTAGCAGCCTGGCCCACTCCCTAGGGCCAATCCTGCTCTGGGAGGGGGGGTGGCAGGGTTTGCCTTGGGCCCTGCCTAAGGGGCTCCACAGCCTGGGGGCTATGCACTCAGCCAACCCCACAGGGTCAGGGTGGGGCCTCTCAGTGGGGGTATTGGGGTGGGGGAGGGAGACTCCTGAGCACTGTGCTCTGGCTGCTTTCACCAGGAGGGGAACAGGGAACACAGCTGCAGAGACCTGCTCAAGGTCTCCCATGTGCCCTGCCTGTGCTGCACATGCGGCCCTTCCTTCTTCATTTCTTCACACGCAATGTACTCCTTGAGCACCTGTTATGTCCCAGGCACTGTGACTGACCCCAGAGATAGACAAAAAAGGAGTAAAAGAGACACAGATTCTTCGCTCTCCACCTGTGGGAGGAGACAGATATCAAACAAAGAATCACACAATCAAATGCTGGATTGTAAATTGAGCTAGGGCGCCTAGGGAAAAGGGTGGCATGAAACATGAAAGAGGCAGGTTGGACTTAACAGAGCATTCAGGGAAGGCTTCTCTTAGGAAGGTAAGTTGAGACTTAAAGAATGAGTAGATGTCAGCCAGGGGAATGAGGGGCAGGGGAGTCTCGGGCAGCTGAACAGCAGTGAGAAGGGCCCAAGGCAGGGCAGACCCTCTGCTTAGGAGGCAATGACAGAAGGGAGGGGGCTGCAGAGTCGGGGTGGAGGGGCGGGGGGGGGGGGGAGGGCAGGCAGGCCCTTACATGAGAAGGATGTGGTTTTTGTCCTAAGTGCAACAGCAACAATAACAAAACGTTGGGGTTTATTTGTTGATGATAATATTGGGGGAGTGGCAGAATGTGAGTTGATCAGACACATTTGTAAAAGATTATTCCTGGGTATAACATGGCAATTCTGAAAGGGAACAAGAGAGGGGACGAGAAGGCCAGTTAGGAGTTTCCTGCGTAATCCCAGCTGAAATGCCAATGGTTTGGTTTCGGAGGAGGAGAAGAGGAAATAAAGAAGCAGAGAAATTCAAGGTATATTTTCTATTGACTCCACTAACACAAGTCAGGTATTACTACCCATTCACGAGGCTGAGTAATGTGTCTCAGCCGCACAGCTCCCTTGGTGGCAGCACAGGAAGGACAGCTCTGGAATCAGAGCTCAGACCTTTGTGACTCCTAAGCCCGTGCTCTGCTCATGAAGCTGCACTGCCTCCAGTACCATGTGACTTCACTTCTATGTGGAATCGAAAACACGAAGGAAGTGAACAGACCAAACAGAAAAAAACTCATCGATGCCGAGAATAAGTTAATGGTCACCAGATGGGAGATGGATAAAAAAGATGAAAGGGATTAAGAAGTATAGATTGCCAGTTAGAAAAACTAACTGGGGATGTAAAGTACCGCACGGGGAATATAGTCAATAACATTGTAATACCCAGGTATGGTGTCAGGCGGGTGCTAGACTATTTGGGTGATCACTTCCTAAGTTATATAAAGGTTAAATCACTATGTTGTGCACCTGAAATTAATATAACATTGTATGTCAACTCTAATTGAAAATTTAAAAAAATTTTTTTAAAGATTGATTTTCTCCAATGACCTGCTAAGGATGCAGAGCCAACCAGAGGGGTAGAGTCACAACAGGAAAGGAGGGTAGTGTGAATGTGAGTGTGTGTGTGAGTGTGTGTGTGTGTGTGAGTGTGAATGTGTGTGTGAATGTGTGTGAGTGTGTATGTGCGTGTGTGTATGAAAAATGTGTGTGTGTGTGAATGCGTGTGTGTGTGTATGTGCGTGTGTGTGTGTGTGAATGTGTGTGTGAGTGTGTATGTGTGTGAGAGAGTGTGTGTGAGAGAGTGTGTGTGAGAGAGTGTGTGTGTGAGAGTGTGTGTGAGTGTGTGTGTGAGTGTGAGAGAGTGTGTGTGTGTGTGTGTCTGGGAGAGAGAGATTGAGGGCACAGCATATGGTGCGTGCTTGCACAGCTTCCCACCTCTATGGCAACTTTGAAAGGCATCTCTGGCTACTGTCATAATTAGCCCTTTTCAGGCCATTGTTTATCCCCCAGCAAGGATGGAGACACACCCCTCCTCCTTGGGAGAGGGTGGACGCAGCTGGACTGGGAGTCAGGAGCCCAGAGACAGGCTTTGACCCCAGACCTGCCTGTGGCCTTGGGTGATTTTATGAGCTTCTGCATTTTTGTTTTGTTAATCTGCCAAATGGACATAGTAATACCTGCTTTGTGGGTTACTATGTTTAAGGAGATAACAGTAATCAACTTAGTGCCTCCCACAGAAGTATAGAGTGTCCATCTCTCTCATGGCAGCTGGAGACCTTGTCCTGGCAGCCAGGAGGTCTGCACTCCACACCCACAGTGGATGTCCCCCTCTCCTCTCAGGTTCTGCTGCTTGGAAAAGCACTGGCCTGCGAGTTGGGAGACCTGAGCCCTTCTCTAGCTCTGCTGCTGACTTGCTGTGTGACTTTGGTGAGATTTTCACATCTCTGAGCTTCAGGTACTCTCACCTATAAAATGAGATTGACCAGATGCGAGGCTAATCGGGGCATATAGAGAACACCCTGCTGTTTATGGGAGCTGCTCCGGTATGGGAGGTAATGGAGAAGCAGGACACACAGGATGATATAAATACAAAAGTTTTGAATTAAATGTGGATATTTTCCCCCATACACATTTAACATCCCTCAAAGATTCTGCAATTTGGGTAAATATGTCCTACACAAGAGTTGCCTGTAGTCCCACAGATGGGTTCTCTATGTTCTACTTCATATTTCTCTCACTCAGAGACAGTTCATCATCCACAAGGTTGTAGAATCAGGTTCTGCTCACTGTCGGAGAAAAAAATAACCAGTAAGCATAAGCAGGATGCTAGAATGATGCCTGTGGATCTGGGTTGGAGTTGGAGACATTAGCATAAGCTCCTGTTTACTTCAATGAAGATACACATGGGTAGAGATGATGTATATGTAGGTGAGTAGACACTCTTCACAGAGAAGGTCTAGAAGCAGAGACACTCCAATAATAACTTTAGTGCTCTGGTCTCAGGTTCTAAACACCATTCTCCAATAAAGGAAACCAGGATTCCTTGGAGAAATACAAGATGAGCCTGGAGTATCATATATAGCATCAGGAGAAGAAGAAACAAAAAGAAAAAGAAAAAGAAAAGAAAAGAATGAGGAATATCAAAAGAAAAGAGCATAGGAACCAACTTAGCAATGGCCAAGGCTAGAACAGTTTGAGCAACACAATAAATGGCAATTACAACAAAATAGATAACAATTGCATTGGATTATAATAAAATAAATACCTATGAGTCCATAATGACATAAATAAATGATTTGATTAGATAATAAATAAATGGGAGGAGAGAGATGAGTCCATTTGCCTGACAGAACATTTCCCATAATAAATGTAAAAGGCAGGAGGGAGACAGAAAATCAGTATTAGAGCACTGCAGTAATAATCACCTCAGGCAAGATCCACAGATGAATGCTGAAATTGAGGATAAACAAAATACTTGTGTAGCCTCAAACTGTCTTCCCCCTGCATATGTACTAATTACTGCAGTGACTTTAACATATGTCCCAAATTCCTTGATACTCCTTTCTCCAGAGGCAGAACTTAGTTTCCTGCCCTTGAGAGTGGGTTAGAGTTAGTGACTCACTCACTTCTAATGACTAGACTATGGGAAGGAAAAAGAGCAGCTTCCCAGTTGAGATACCTGCAAGACACCACCTTAACTAAGTGCTCAAGGTTAACATTACCAGTGACAAGTCCTGTTGAAATGATGCACCCCTGATCTGACGTGATGAGATGGCAAATCATCTCTTCTGCAAAAGTCATAGCTTCAGTCTGACCACAAGAGAAACATCAAATCAACACAAACTGAAGGACGTTCCACAAAATACCCAATCAGTGTCAAGATCAAGGTTATGAAAGACAAAGAAAGACAGAGAAATTGTCACAGGTTGGGGGAGATTAAGGAGCCAGGATAAGTGACCACAATGTGGTCATGTAGATTGGGTCCTGGAACAGAAGCAACGACATAGTCATGTACCAAAGTTAATAATGTCTTAGAGTTGACAAATATACCATGATGATGTAAGATATCCACACCGGGGGAAGCTGGGTGAAAGGTACTAGTATATAGAAATCTCTGTGCCATCTTGGCAACTTTTCTATAACTCTAAAATTGTTCCAAAAAAAATTTAAGAGTGTAAACTCTTCCAGGGTAAAGGTCATACTGTGTACATTTTTTCTATCTTCTTAGAGTTCCTAGCAGTGCCAACTGTTCTCAAGGAGTCCTTGTAGACAAATGCTCTTTGGGAGCATGTCCTAGTCCCGTCTGACTCCTCCGCATGAACTAGTGGTGGCATGTAGGGACTCTGGGAAACAGGAGAACAGGGTTCCAATTTGGGCTCCATGATGAATGACTGTGTGCACCTTAGAAAGCTCACTTAATCGCTGAGTCATATATTTCTTCATCTGGAAAATGGAGACAAAAATACTACATGTGTTATAGGGCGCTGAGGATTAAGTGAGACAATGCATTGTGAGAAAAAGCTTTATAAGTTGCAAAGCCCTGTGTAAATATTCATTGTTGTGTTGACACACAGATAATGATCAACGAGAAACCCTACCTGAATGGATCAGTGTTTCCCCAGCTCTCCACCAGACACACCTACACACAGTCACGGGTGTAGCCTTCCCTTCCAGTGCTCAGCTGATCCAGACACCCATCCACGCACACATTGGATATGTTGAGCACATACAGGTCCAGACCTTTTTCTGGCACAAACATTCTCAGCTCTATCTTCTGCTTGCTTCTGTTCATATGAAGGCAAAGAGAAAGGAGGAAATCTGGTTGTTTCATAAAATCAAATATTCTTTCCAAAATATTATAATTCTCTCAGGTTTTAATATGGTGATATGTAATAATAATAATGTCTACCATCCATGGTAGGGATCTAAGGGTTGGTCAGTATTTCCAAGATTTTAGTCATTTTTGCTTCACCTTCATTATTTTTGCCATATCTGAGTAACATTATCATCTCCCATTTGTTTTAACATGCTTCAGTATTGATTCAGTGAGCTCTATAAATCCATTAGTTTATTTTGTTCTATACCCTGAGATGTAATGTTGCTCTAAGTAGGAAAACACGCTGCAGGGGTATTTAGTGAACGTTTAGTCAGGGGTATTTAATCCAGAGGTTATACTCCAGAGACATCTGTTATCTTTTAACTTGTAATAATTTTATCTTTAAATTTCTTTTATAAGTGAAGAACATCCAACTCCCACAAGTTCTTTACCACTTGCTTCCCTGCTTGCTCACCCTCTAGGGCGACCCAGCCTCCCTCTGCGTGTCCTGCAATCACTGCTGTTCTCCAGCCAGGGAGGGACCTGGGCCTGGGCAGAGGGAGGGTCAGGCCCAAGCATCCTATAGCATCTTGGATAAGGCATGGGAGCATGTGTTGCTGTCTCATGCTGGTGGGTTATGGGCCAGAGGCTGTGTCTTGCCAGAAGTAGGCTTCTTACTCATACCTGGCCTGGGTTCCAAGAATGTACTAGGACAGAGGTTTAAAGATCCTTGGAGGTTGCCTGTCTTCCATGAGCTGGCATGGCAAGCACTGGGAAGTTAGAGTTCCTAACTCAACTTCCTCTCACTCTGCCCTCTGGTCAGGATAAGGCACATCAGCACAGTGGTGGCAAGAAAGGGAACCCCATCAGGCCAGAGTGAGGAAATGTGCATCCTGCTTTGCAAAGCCAGCTTGCACTTACTCTGCAAATATATCTCTTCATGCCTAGGAGTGCTCTATCTGCTGGTTCCAGGCCTGGGGCGGTGTGGGGTGGGGGAGGGTCCTCCTTCCAACCTTCCTGAATAGGGCTTATATTTGCCTCTTGTGGCCATCTTGAGGCACCCTTAGGGACAAGCCTTGAAATACTAATGTGTAATTTGAGTGATTGTGCATATAAGTTGAATACTTTAATATTTGTATTTAAACCTGGCATGATGAATGATAAAAATTAATGCTGATAATTTCAATTTTTTAGTTTTATTTACTTAGATTACATAGAGAATAAAAACACCAGACAAATTGAGAGACAGCAGAAAGGAAAAAGGAAAATCTTTATATGTACCATTAATGGCACTCTCCGCCTGCTTTTTGAACAGGGACTCTGCATTTTCGTTTTGTGCTGGGCTCTGCGGGAATTGTGTAGCCAGCGCTGTGTACAGGAAACAGGGAATAAGTAAAATCCTGGCTAAAGTCTGGTTCGTAGTAAGCCTACTGAGCCCATGGACCCACCCAGTGGTAATTTTCTTAGTTCAAGAGTGTATAATTGGAATTTATATATTTAGCAATTGGAGTAATTCCACATTAGATTCTTGGATTGTGGGGCAAGGGCTATCATGGCAGGAAAGACAAAGAGACAAACTCTGAAACTGTTCACCACCCCAGCCAAGACAGTAAATAAAAAACAGTCATACTCGGGGGTAGTCGGGGATTAGTCTCCCCATTAGACACTTAAAAATGGCAGGAATGGTAGCCCCATGTAATTCACCAGTCTAGTCTCTGCAGGAAGCCGATAGATTCTGGAGAATGAAGACCACTACAGATGTAACTGAGTAGCAGCCCTGGTGGCAGCGGCTGTGCCAGATGCGGGAACCCTGCTAGAACTGATTGCTAAGGCTTTAGGGATATAGTATGCCAGTGTTGATGTGGTGAATGCATTCTTCCCCATTTCCGCTTAAAAAGAAGATGAGGAATGATTTGCATCCACATGGGACAGATAATATTCTTTTTTTTGAGGACTGTGTGAATTTACCTGGCCTCTGTTGTAGAATAGCCTGAGCAAAATGGAGAACAGAGTGCTGGTTCCTTCCTGGGTCATGTTCTTGTTGACTGGATAAGAGGAACAGACAGTGGCTAGCACACTGGAGGCCTTGGTGAGACACACGTACTCCACAGGGTGGGAGATTAACCCTAGAGAGTTTCAGGGGCCTGTCACTTCAGTGAAGTCTTTAGGCATCTAGTAGCTCAGGGCATGCTGGGATAGTTCCTTCAAAGTGAAAGACAAAGTGCTGCATTTTGCATCTAGGACTAGTACTCAGCAATGGCAAGGATCTCCAGCTGAGCCTGCACCTATGCATCATTCCCTCACAATCAAAGAAAGTCCTGAGCTCCTGGTTCTTGAATGAGAATGTAGAGCAGAGTCCCTCCCCCTCCATATGCCAAGAAATGCACTTTGATAAGGTTAAAGCACTGATAGTTTGTGCATGCTGTTAAAGACCTTAACTCACCCTGACAAATTTGCTGTTTGCAAACAAGAATCCTGATTAGTTCTGGTCTCCCTAGGTTACTAAATTTTATCCATGTCTTGTGGTCTCAATTACCTCAAAAGCTTCTTTAAAAATGAGACTGAGAGTTTTTTGACATGTTTTTTTTTTTTTATTTATTTATCCAGCCCATTTATTGGATATACCCAGGGGTAAATTAGAGCCAGACGGTTTTTTAGAAATATGTAGTTCAATTATCTTTGTACCAGTTCCCTCTCCACTAGTACACTTTTCACACACACACACACACAAGGAAACGAAGGTTTGAAGAAAATAAAATACTAGGAACTAATTGAATATCCAATTGAATGAAATTATGTATAATTGTTGATTCTTAGTCCAGTTTTCCATATTCACTGATTCAGAAAATAAAGTTAGAAAAATATTTTCTTTTGTCCTCCCATAGATTCTCAATAAAAGGAACGTTATTAGTCATCTATTGCTATGTAACAAGTTGCCCCAAAACTTACTGGCTCAAAATAATGCACATTTAATTTTCAGTTCTGTAGGTCAGGAATCTGGGTGTGGTTTAGCTGGATCCCTCCGGCTAAAGGTCTTTTCTGGGTTTGTAGTCACATGATCAGGTGAGGCTGCAGTAACATCTGAGGGCTAAACTGAGGGGAGGAGGGCGATATGCTTCTAAGCTCACTCATGTGTTTGCAGACCTTGGTTCCCCATCATGTGGGTCTGTCTACGTGGCTGCCTAGCCACATGGCAACTAGCTCCCCTCAAAGTGAGCAATTTAAGAGAAAGCATCCAAGATGGAAGCCATAGTCTTTTTTTATAACCTAATCTTAGAAGTGGCATCCTATTGATTCCATCATAAATACCAAAATTTAGGGGTCAGTGGGGCCATCTCAGAAGAAGTTGTTTACCATAGGAACACTCTAGAATTTTTCAAGGAGCCTTCATAAAGGGCTACCAGAGTTTCCTTAGCTCTTTCCTACACAAGTTCTCTATTTTTTTCTCCAAAGCTAATGGAATATGTCAGTGAGTATATGGGTCCAGGATACAATTAGGAGACAGAAAACACACCAGTTATTTTAACATAGAGAATTAAATATAAAGAATTGCTAACTTTGTGTTAAAGAATTAATATAGCAAAAGGAGTAATGGAAGGTAACAATTGCAGGAAGCTGCTTCCATCTCTAGGACCAGTGGAATAAAGGGAGAGGTTGGAATTATAAAAATGTAGGAACTGGAGAAGAGGCCCGGAGGACTGAAACACGGGTGTTGCTCACTTGGTACTAGGGTCTCAGAGTTTGGAGGAGGCCCTCTGTGGTGCTGTAATCAGACCTCTCAGGAGAGAGTGCCAGTAGCTGGTGCTGGTGTCCCTGGGGGATGCAATGAAGCTGATTTCCCCAAGCATGGAAAACTGCCCCCTGGAAGGAACTGCTGCTGCTCCTAGGGTGAAGAAGCAAGGCAGGGGTGACACTGACAGAACAGGAAGCAAACAGGAAAGAGCAAGTCTGTTCTTCCTCTCCCAGCCTTGCCGTCTCTCTCTAGCACCCCCTATTGGCAGAACCTAAAAGGGTGCTGCTGGCAAAGGCAACATTTGGTTTGAAGAGTCCCAGCTCATTCTCTGAAAATAGAGTGCTGAAATGTGTGTGTGTGTGTGTGTGTGTGTGTGTGTGTGTGTGTGTGTGTGTGTGGAGGGGGGAGTGTAACTGAGAGATAATATCTTCATAACATATATATGGAGTCATCTCCTATGTTGGTGACACTCATTTAGCATATTAATTCATTAATTTTTCTTTATGGTCCATTATAAAAAGTGCTGACATTTGCACATACCACTATAGTTTTTTTTAAGTCTATTATCTCATTTAATCTTATACTAATGATTGGAATAATTCTTTTCCTATTGAAGATAATGGTGCCCAGATAAGTCAAGTCTAATGACATCATATAATTAGTAGACTTGGGTCTCTCTGATCCAAAGTCCACTGTCTTTCACTATGTCATACTGTGTCCTAAAAACTTGTCCATGAAGTAAATGAGTCAAATACCCTGTCTTTATTAGTAAATCCTCAACTAAACAGAAATTAATTCATGCAAGCATTTGTAGTAATTGTCATCTTAATTCTCATCGAGTGAGAAAAAAAATCCCTTTTACTCATTTAACAAATATTTGATGAGTAAACTTTATGCTATGGAAGGAGGTAATTAAATAGGATAGGATATCTGTCCTCAAGGATCTCTGGTCTAATGCAGAAGACAAAATTACATTATGGCATGTAAAAAGTGTTATTACAGGTATATATAGATCCATCAGGGAGAAGAGCTACCCTATTTCACTTGGTGAAGGGAAAGGAGGGAAGATCAGCTGAGGTTGTGGGAAGATGACAGAATCAGGGGTGTGTTGAAGGAAGAGGGCATAGCCTAAAAAAGGTCCAGAGGCAAGAAAGCCCGGGTTCATTTGGGGAGATTGCTTTTGTAAGAACATCAAGATTCCCTCCTGCAGAATGGGAGGAGGAAAAGACTGGATAAGATGGAGAGGGACCAAGCCAAGAACAGCCACCTTCAGTAGTTTGAATGCAGTCCTGAGGGAAATCAGGTAATCTTGTCTCAGGAGTCAGCTCTCAAAACAGCTGCAAAGCCAGAGTTTGCATCTGGCCCTCTCATCTGTGCACTTGAAGGGGCAGAAGATAAAGCCTTCCCTTTTCCTGAGTCCCCTGGACCAAGAGGATTCTGCTGTAGGTAGCTAGAACCAATTGGTCCTGAGCCCAATGCCAAAGAAATTTTCATCTTTCTTGGTTCCCTTAGATCACTCTTTGATGTCACAGGACATTTTGTAGGGAAAACATATGCCAAACATTCCCCCAATATCTGGGCAATGCCCCCACTGAGATATGAAGAAGGAGAAAGCCCCTATTTGGAAAGCCCCAGGCGACCACATTTTGGCCCTTTTGTGTTTTCATTCTCCCTCTCTGAAGTCACCATCAGCTCTGAATCCCCATCTGAGAACACAACACAAACAACTCACTCCTCCACTTAATAAGCCCAAACTTGCCCGGGCTGATATGCTCAGTGGTTAGAACATCAGCCCACACACCAACAGGTCTCAGGTCCGATTCCCGGTCAGGGGGCATGGACCTAAGTTGCAGGTTCCATTCCCAGGCCCAGTTGGGGTGTGTGTGGGAGGCAACCAATCAATATGTCTCTCTCATATTGATGTTTCTCTCACTCTCTCCCCCATCCCTCTCTCCCACTCTCTCTGAAAAGTAATGGAAAAAATATCGAGTGAGGATTAACAAAACAAACAGAAATAAGACCAAACTCACTATGTTGTCACCTAGCACACTGAGGTGTTGCAATGACAAAGCTGGAGAAGAAGCTTCACTGTTTTGAAAGAGGTCCTGGAGGCTCCTTGAGCAGTTGAGAGCCATTTCTGGTGGGTGGTCATATTCTTAAGTACTTTACACCATTAACAATAGTTCTTTCTTGGGGTGGAATGACTGGGGCATGTCCACATTCTGTGTTTTTATATTTCTATATTGTTTTAAGTCTTAACCTCCTGTATTATATGTGTAATTTAACAAATGAATGTATAAGTATATACTTGAACCCACTGGAAACAGTATTCTTGTCACTAAAAGAGCGTGAGGTGTGCAGAGTGCAGGAGCTGGAGGCGACTTTTGAAACACCTTTATTCCAACTATGAACTATGGTCCAGCAGCAAGAGTATCACTCCGAAGCTTGTTAGAAATGCAGACTCTCAGACCAAGCCTAGACCTACGGAGTCAAAATCTGCATGTGCACATCCTCCGGTGATTTATGTACACATTAACATTTTAAAAGCCCTGATCTAGTCTAGCCAACTTCCGGATTTTTATTGCTGAGGAGCCTGGAGGAATCGGGGGAATCATTTGTCACAAGTTCACACAGCTTGTCAGCACCAGAACCAGGGCTTCAGCTCCTGTCTTCCCACGTCCAGAGCAGGACTCATTCGGTGCCTTCAGCTGGCCTCTCCAATGTGGGGTCTTCCTAGCATCGCAGCTTATTTTCCTTTCCTTTATAAGTGAATGCATTCTAGGTCTCAGGGCAACATGGAAGGTGAACGAACCTTAATCTCTCAATAAAGCTCAACACCCCTGAGTAAGATAAAGCACTGCAGTCTGGGACTTGGACCCACCAGCCCTAGATTGTTCCCAAATCTTATTCTAACAGTGATTGAGAGAAAGCCCAAGGTGGGTTTAGAAACTAAGGAAGGCGGGGAAACCGATAGGGCCAGCGACATCAGGGCATTGCTGGAAACCCAGGGGCAGGGGAAACGTTTGGGAATCCCTTAACTGTTTCCCATTTGTACTGGTGAAATGAGTCACATGCCGGCTGCTGCGTGACGAAGAAGGGCATCACCTGTGCTTGAGTACGGAGTACTTATGACAGCGTTCAGCAGCTGGGCTGGTTAGAATTAGAATTCAGCCCCCTATATATTCATTCAGGTGAGCTCATCCTAGCCCTTTGGCATGTCTGGGGGAAGAAAGGCTGGATCTGAGAGCTGGCTGCTCCTATTTACCTGAAGGCTTCCTCAGACTGGGGCGTACCTAACTCAAAATAAGATCGAGCCAGCAGAGGGGCCAGATCAGAGGGGGCCTCCCCAGGGCCACAGGTCTGAAGCCAGTCCAGTGGACTATGGGGTTTCTGTCCCTCAAGGTCATTCAAGGACTCAGTTTTGTTCTTTCTTGGTGCCTGCTCACTCCCTAGAGGACTGCCCTCCTCCTGTGGTTGTAGCCGCTTACCACCACCATGCCCTCCATCCCCATATGTGGAAAGTGGGAGAGAAGACATGAAGGGGAAGCAGCGTCCTTGTAAGGAAGTGAATTAAAACTTCACACATCCAAAGCCTGGTCAGCTGGACACTTGCCGGATGATCTAAGAAAGGGTTCTTGACCCCAATCATGCTAAAAGCATGTTGGAATCAGACAGACATGTGTTGGAGATTCAACTCTCCCTCCTATGACTCTTAATACTCTATGACCCTGGACCTGTTTCTTTACTTCTCTGTGTTTTGGTTTCCTTGCTGTAAAATACGGACTACAATTGTACTTATTCTACTGGTTTATCAGTGGAGAAGGGAGATAACATTGATTATTATTGTGAAATGAGTAACTCGGGAAGACATTCAGCACAGTACCTGGCACAGAGCAAACATTCAGTAAGGAGGGACTATGGGGGAGAAAGAAAAAAGCAGAAACAGATTTCTGTAGTAAGGGGCAGTGGGAGAAAGGAAGAAACCAACTGGATAACACCATTTAAACTCACACCGCCAAAAGTGATTTGCCTACTCAAATCCACAAGTATGAATTGGGAAACTCATTTCCCTAAAGAGGGGATGCAAATGAGTGTGTCTGTGAGGATTACATTTCTCTCCCTCTCCCTCTCCTTCCCCAAAGAGAACTGCTCAGGAGAAGAAACCTCAAGTTCGCTAAATACCTACTGTGTGTAGGGCCCTTTGTCAACATCTTTCTTTTATATCCACCAACACCTCTGTTGGGATGCAAATTCTATTTACTCCATTTTATAGAGGAGGAACCAGAGAGGTTGACAGCTACACCCAACATAGTGATGGGTCTTGGATTCAGACCACCTCTGTAGGACCTCCCCCAAAGCTTTGAAGAGTTTGTTCAGTGCACTGGAGTCTCTCCCAGGGCCCAGCCAGTGCTCCCCTTGACTTGTGCGTGGACACCATTCAGCACCAGATGGTCCAAAAGTGCTTCAATGAGCACGGAATCATTCTCCCACAAGCAGAGGTGGTTAAGTTTTATTAGCCCCACTTCACCCTGAAAGGAGGCAATTGAGTTAATTGAGCTGAGAGCTCCTTAGTGGTATCAGTGAGATAATGATCACAGTTCATGGCTGCCAGCCCCAACCAGAAGCTTTTGTTAACTATCTTCCCTCAGAGAAACTCCAGCACTCAATTGCTCATTAACATGATTTGGATAATTTCCCCAGCAGCCCTCCAGTGAAACAGCTAAAGAAGAAAACTATAAAGCCCATCAGTTCAGATGCCAGCACCCCCCATCCCCACACCTTATTCTTCCTTTCCCCAGATCTGCATTGAAATTCTGGCTGGCACAGTCACTTGCTGGGTGGTAATGTCCTAGTTTATGATGTCCTCTCTAGGCCTCATTGTAAAATGAGACTATAATACCATGTCATTCATGAGTTATTTTAAGGACTAAAATGGTAAGGTTGGCTGAGGTGCCTTGGACTGTGCCTGGGGTTTAGGTGGTGCTTGATGAGGGAGGGAGAGAAGAAGGAGGGAACTAGGGAAGGAAATGGGTTTATGGGGTGCCTATTGGGTGGCAGGAAATGCATAAACATTATTTTACTTGATCCTTACAACAATTTTATGAGATAAGAAGTCTCACCCTCATTTTACATAGGAGGAAACTTAGCTTTACTAAAAATTGTACAGATAGTAAAAGCAGCGATTCAAACCAAGTCTGGGTGTTTCAATGCCCGAGCTCTTCTTTCTCTTTCCCTTTCATTCATCTCTCTGTCCCTTAATTCTCTCTGTTTTACTCTTATTTGCTCCTTTGTACTCTCATTTTCTCTCATTCACTCTTATATTCTCACTAGAGGCCCAGTGCACGGATTTGTGCACCAGTGGGGTCCCTCAGCCTGGCCTGCACGCTATTGCAATCTGGGACCCCTCGGGGGATGTCAGACTGCCGATTTTGGCCCGATTCCCACAGGCTAGGCCGAGGGACCTGACCAGTGCAAGAATTTGTGCACCGGGCTTCTAGTATGTATATAAGATCTTTGGTTAATCTCTTCCCCCTCTGCCCCCTTCCCCTTCCCTCTGAGATTCATCAGTCCCATATTTCCATGCCTGTGCATTAGCATCTGCCCTCTGGTGGTCAGTGCGTGTCATAGCTACCAGCCAGTCATCTGGTCATCCAGTCGACCTGTCGCTTAGGCTTTTATATATATAGGTTCTCTTTCATTGTTGGACCCTCTCAAACCATGTTATTTCTCTAAGTAACCAATGAAGAAAAAGGCAAGGGGAAAGATTGGACAAAGATAGAGAAGTCAGAGTAGTAGAGGAGAGGTGTGAGCCTGGTTTTGCATGTGGACTCTGAGCCTGAGAGGGGAAAATTGAGAGAGAGAGTGGGGAAGATTAGGAAGGCAGACAGCGTTTCCACTATGAATTTACATACTAAGGGTCAAGGCCAAACCCCAGGCAAACGTCAACCTCTAAAATATCTTTAGTAAGTGAGACGAAAAAACTAATTTTTTTCATCTGTCTCTATAGGTGAGGTTTGAATCTCATCTAGACACTTGGTTCAAATCTCCAGCTTTGCATTTTATCACTGAAACTTTGGACAAAGCCCTGTATGTCCTCTGAGCCTCAGTTTCTCATCTGTAACATGGGCATCATAGAAACATCCCTAGGTTGAGCCCATGCAATGCTCTGCATCCTGCCTGGCACCCAGCAAGGACTTAGCAAGTGTTCAGCAGCACTAATACTGCTGTCATCATTAACCCAGGCAGAAAGCTATGTCTCTGATTCCTCCAAGCTGCTTTCTCTGACATGTAGGCCTTTTGTAAACGTGAACTTTTCCCTTGCTGCAGACTTCCCATGGTGATCTGGCCCCTTTAACTACAGAGGTGTCAAGGAATCTTTGTGAATCAGCCCTCAAGTGTGGGCTGCTTGACGTGACTGTGGGGTTGACTTACAAGTGACTAATTTTTGGAGGTGCAATTTTGAACCTTCCCACTGGTGGCACGGTGTATGGGTGTAATTACTGCTGATGAGTTTACTGAGGGGCTCATTAAAGTGTCGGTATTCATATCCATATGAATACTTTCAACAAAACCTTTTGTTCTTGGAGTAGGGGGTGTGGGAGGTGGTTACAGGAACTGTCTTGCTTTTTCAAACTTAATTGTCTAAATATAATGCTGTCTCAGCAATTCAGGACACTTTTTTCACTCTTTCTTTCTTCGCAGGGCTCTGCCAAAAGCCTACTCTGGTAACAGGAATGATTACTTTGTGTTTCAATAAACTTGCTCCATCAGTCACTTTATCCCAGCAGGGGCACGGGGAGTGGAAATGAGCTCTCTTTAACCAGTTTGAGCTGTTATTTATTAGAGATGAGTCTGCGTCAAGGGCTGTGGGAGTTTGGGGTGAAGAGGAGCTTCATAGCTCATAAGCAAGTCATCTTCCTTTCAGCCAATACTTTGGGCTACAAATGAATGTCAGGGTCACAGTCCACCTAATGATAGACCTATCTCCCTTTGCAGTCTGCTGCATTGATCATCAGCTCTGAATGTTCACCATTGTGCAAAACTTTGCTAAATTGATCTTCACAATAATGCACAGAAGGAAGAACTATTATCAGCAGTCTCAATTTTCACATGGGGAAACTGAGTCTCAGAGAAATTAAGTAACTGCCCAAGTTCACATGGAAATCAAGTGATGGCAACAGTATTAGAACCCAGGTTTGAATGATTTTTGAGCCTAAGCTCCTAACCACGCTCTGCTGTTTGCAAAAGTTTTAGGGTTCCTGCCACCCCACCTTCTGACTTGCACAGGGTCATAGTATTTTATAACTGGAAGGGACCTTCAAGTCCTTGTTTGCCTGAGAATAAGGGGTTCTCACCATGTGGGACTTGCAGTTTTAAAATCGGGACAGTCCCAGTCCAACCAGCATGAGTTGGTCACCCTAGGGGCTGTACGGTTGGCAAAATGATAAAAAGCGCAAAGGCTTCTAGACTACTATGAGGTACTCTTATTACTTCTTCCTCTCTAAATCTGTCATTGAGGAAACTGAAAGAGAGGGAAAGTGACTTACCCAAGGTCACAGGCTCCTCAGTAGACAGAGCAGGACCTGGAAAACAGATCCTGGGCCCCTCATGCCATTTCTCTTTTCCAATAAGTGAAGCTGCAAATGCGAGTCAAGGAGCGTTTATTAAGCTCCTACTTTGGAAGAAGCTGGGCTGTGGGTTAGCACAAGACCAACAGAAATAAGAAGCATCTAAACAGTGTTGTCCACTAGAACATCCCAGGATGGGGGAAATGGTCTATAGCTCTGCTCCCCTATGGAAGTCATTAGCTGTGTGTGACTAGTGTGACCAACCAAGAGAATTTTAATTTTTAATTTTTAGTTAATTTTCATGTCAATAGCCACCTGTAGCAAGTGGCTGCCATATTGAAAAGCACAAGTCTAATGGATATGATTAGTACTTCAGAGGGATTTTCTTCCACTTATTTCAGAGGCATTTTCAGAGAGCAGATTCTATAGTAGGCTCACTCTTAAAAGAGAAAATTATTTCTTTTCTAAAAGGCAGGGGAGATGGGAACAGAAAGGAAGCACCATTTATGGGTGGCGTCCCAGGTGCCAGGCCTGAAGGAGACAGTGGTCACTTATTCTGGAGGACTGTGGCTGGTGAGTTTGCATTTCCAATAGCTCCCAGGTGATGCCACGGCTACCTACACACTTTAGGTACCAAAATCCTGTCTCTCTTTAAAAACAAAACTCCCTCCCTTCCTTCCACTGTCCAAAACCACTTACTATGGAGAGAAGGAGAAATGACAGGTTGTAAGAGAAGCATTCAAGCTCTGAGAAAGAGTGTGTTCCCTTGTTAACCTGAAAGAGGACACCTTCACCAGTGGAGAGTTGAGGGTCACCTTCTCAGGTGAGTTTCATCCAACATCCATCTACTCTTGGTTCCATTCGGTGGCACATCCAGCCAGGAGAGGGTATTGAATCAGAGGGTGGACACTGCCAAGAACGTGTGCTTTGGAATGAGGCCTATTTGAGGAAGAATCCCAGTTCCGCTCCCTACCAGCAATGCATCCTTGTGCAAATCGCCACCATCCATCCCTCTGCGTCTCCATGGTCACGCTACAGCCTGTTGAAAATGAGTTTGTAACTCGTGGCAATGTGGTAAGGACTAAGAGAAATGGTGTGGAAAGTGCTCGACAGAGTACAAGCTAACAAATGAGTGTGTCTTCCTCCCCTCTCTACCCCTCTCACCCTTCCTTGGCCTCACCTCTTCTGGGAAGCATCCTCCAAAGGCAATGCTGCCTGGTGGAGAGACAGGGCACCTGGAGTCGGGTTTATTCCAGCGTCACTTTCCACCATGCACTACTGGCGGGAGCTCTGCGGGGAAGGCCAGGAACCCATTACTCCACTTCTTACCCAGCACCTAGCACGGACAGTTCCTCAGGCCTGCGTCACCTTCTCCTCTCTGCATCCCTCCTCTAGACTGGAACCACAGGACAGAGAGGGAGAGAGCAAGAGTGCAAGCCTACTCACTACAGTGTGTCTGTGCTGAAATCCAAGTAAGTTTCATTTCGTTTAAAAAAAAAAAAGGAATTATGTAATTTCTGTGACAGAGTTCACATCAAGGGCCCATGTTCTCATTGACTCTGATGATGTCTTGTCTTGTGCCTCAGAAGAGTCCAGAGGCAAGACTAGGATGTTAATCTGAAATGAGCACAGCTCTCTTTAGCAGCCCAGCCTGTGAGGAAGGGGATCCTACACCCCCTTTCAGCTCTTCATCTCTCCCAGGTGCGGGGCGAGGGGTCTCTTCATGAGGGCCCCACGGACTCACAGCTGCTGACGCTTGCTGTATAAGACATTCGAACACTCTTGGGTGTCCATTACCTGCCTGAGCGACCTACTGAACTGTCAGCTTCTGGGTCAGCAACGTACAACTCACTATAGCCACATTTGGCATATACTTGGAGTTCAATAAGCATGTGTCAGAATGTATTGGCTGTTCATTGTTTTGATACTACCTACTGTGCTAGATTGCAACATTGATTTCTATTCTTCAACCCACCCCACTCTCCATCTCTCCTATGACTAAGCCCCCACCATGTCCCTATTCTGTCTGTCCCCACCCACCCACCTACACACACACACACACACACACACACACACACACAGTCTGCTGCTATCGATCTGGGTTGAAACCAGACAAAAATCTCAATTACAAAAAGAGCTTGAAAAAAAATACACCTCCAAAGCATGCATTCTTCTTTTTAACATCAACAGAGAAAGAAAAGAAGACCCCATTCTGCAGGGACCCTATTTATTTTCCTTCTCAAAATGTTCAGAGGAGACTAGATTAAGAAAGAAGTTGGACAGAGGCCATGCAGACACGATAGCTCAACTTTTGACAGTTTCTCATCTTATATCTGATTAAGGATTGCCCGGCAACTGACAATGGTTTCTTCTGCGGGCCTGGTTGGACCCAGACCCCCTCTGCTGGGCCTTCCCCTCATAGTCCCGGGTCTTTTCAGGGTCCGTGTCCAGGCTGGGGGCCTGGAGATTCCGAGCTCCTGTTATTTCCCTCCCTCCCTCCCTCCCTGCTTCCTTCCTTCTCTCCTGGCAGAGGCTATATCCTGTTGCTCTGAACAAGGCCCAAGAGAAAGGCCAGCAGCGAGTTATTGTGCTGGGAATGAAGACAAATGAGCCCCTTGCTGCGGGGCTACTGGCATCCTGCTGGAGGAAGGAAAGGACAATGCTCGGAGAGAGCTGGCTCTGCTGACCCCTGGAGGGGCTCCCCCACCCCTTTCCGGTGCAGCGTTTGTCAGCCCCAAAGCCTCCGCTTCCCGAGGAATCACTGGATGCATGTGTGAGGTGTGCAGTACCCCCTGCCCGCAGGTTCTGATTCGAGGCCCGCCTCAGGAAGTGTGGCTCACAGAGGCCTGGCTGACCCTGGAAAAGAAGCTTGGCTGCTTCCCTCTCTGCCATGGTGCCTCAGCCGTCACTGCACATCCCTGGGCCTCTGCTGGGCATTGTTATAAGAGCAAACCGTATGCCTGAAAGTGCCACCTGCCTCAGTGGTTCCCAAACCTTGCTGCTCACTAAAGTCACATGGGGGCACTGCAGCCCTCCACCTTATATGCCAGCCAGCTGTCCAGGCACACGGAGCAGACATTTCAGAGTGCCTAGGAAACGTGCTGTGATGATCACAGCCCCCCTTCTCTTACGCTGCTCCCTTCCAACCCCCTCTGGTAAACAGGTGGGGGAGACGTGGTATGTGCCAGGGACCAGAAGTGAGTTGGTAAGGAGCAGCAGTTAGGAGGCTGAACTTCAGAGACAGGTTCCTGGCAATTAAAACACAGATCCACCTCTAGACATGTGGCCTTAGGAGAATGTATGAGCATTAGGTACTTCTCTTTATTCATCTAAAAAATAGAAATAATAATCACCACAGTAATAACTTCCTAGGATTATTGTGAGGGTTGAGTTGATATGTCCAAAGCTCTTAAAATAGTACTTGGCAGGTTGTAAACACTATATAAGTGTTAACTAGTATCATTATCCTGACGTTCACAGGTCTATTTCTCCTTCAGTGAGCATAGAATGAGTAACTTTTCTGGACCTCAAGGCAGGCCAAGTACTCGTGCTTTAAGAATGAATAAAGTGAGCTTCTTGCCCCCAAGAGGTGCAAAGGTTAGCAGAGTCTTTCTGACTCATAAAGAACTAACTGTAAAACAATATTATCACAGGCCAAGTCCCCCAGGAAGCAAACTCAGAAGGTGTTTAAGCCCACAGGACATTTGTAGGAGTGCCTTGGGGTTAACATCTACAGAAGGGGCGAGGGCAGAAGCAGGATTGGCAGTGAAGAGCAACCCAGGATGCAGGCCCCACAGCAAACGTAGCCAACCCCAATGAGATCTCTGGAACTAGAATGACCCTTCAAAGTGTCCAAAGGTAGGTCGAGATGGCCAAGTCTTCACACTCCTGCATCAATCAGTCACTGGATGTGGGCTGCCCCAGGAAGGGCGTGACCTGGGGAAGGTGACTCGGCAGCTGGGGCATCTGAAGGCTGTTTGCTGACAGCACTCCCAATAGCTGGAGTAACAACAAGCTCTTCATTCAAAAGGGATCAGGATGGTGCAAAACAGCTTCCAGCCCAAACATGGAAGGGCAATTCTGATGAAAAGACAAAAAGTAAAAATGAGTATTTTAAAGGATGAGTAGTTATTAATATATTTTAAACCTCTGATAGTTCTGTGGCATTTCATAGTTTTCAGAGCATTCTCCATACAAAAGCTTATTCATGCCTTCCATTCTGGGGTCTCTGGGCAGCTGAGAAGCCATGTGTTGTAACAGGAAAAGCACTAGGTTTGGAGCAGGAGAGGGCAAGTGAATCCTGTTCTGCCACAGTGTAGCGGAGAGTCATTGAGCAAGTTCCTCATGTTCCCTGGATCTACTCTCTGAAGAGGAAATGATCATACATAATTCACAGATCTGCTGTAAGTATGCAATTAAGTAATGGACATAAAACAGAGTGTCTGGCACATAGTTTGAACTCAAAACATAGTAACAACAACAAAAACAACTTTAAAAAAAGCAACAATAATAAATATTGTCTTCCCTAATTACAAACAAAAATACTGAGGTAAGATCATTTTCTAGGATCATTTCTATAGGTACATCCAAGGCTATGGCTTACCCACTGACTCCAGTACTATGTGACCCCAAAATTTGTTATCTTACCTACAGAACCTGTAGAAGTTGAACAACCTTGGAGGGGTCAATTCAGGTGTTTTGTTTATGATTAACATTAGAAGAAGTGTTAGAGTTCATCTTTTTGTAACCTTCATAAATCCAGGGCTCTGGGTGGCCTCATTTCTACATAGAGTTGACTATAAAGGGACATAATATAGTAGTAATTAAGGACAAATCCCCACTTTTCCCTTGTGCCTCTTGGGAACTTTAAGGAAGACCAATTCTCATTACTAATTTATTAAATTATACTGTTCCAGAACCACACACCATGCTTCCCACAAAGCACATACTATGTGTTCCAGTGTTCCAACAAATACAGGGACACCATCTCAAAATTCAGCCTTCAAGGTTTTATTTTCTTTCCTATATATCCTTCTCAGCTCTTGATTCCATAGATCAACTAGTTTTCCCTTTCTTTCTGCCTTTACATTTCCCTCTACCCATTTCCCAGATTTAGCATCACATAAATCAAGGACCCATATTAGCCAAGTTAAATCTTGCGTAGATGAACTGGGTCTGTGAAGGAGGGGAATGAGGCTATGGGTACCGGCAATATTCAAGATTGTTAACAACTGATACAGTATAAAAACCTATGACTCAGAATAGATTGCCAGAAAATTGAATTAAGGTCCCAGAGGCCCCCTGATGGGCAATGACTTAACTATTTGGTTGCTGAAGGAAGAAGTCTGAGCAGTCTTGGGGGAGGGTCTCCAAAGGCTGAGGCAGCAAAGGGGCCTACTCAAGAGGCTCAGGCCAGCAGTGACTTAAGAATTAGTATAAAATATTTGTTTCCACTATTTTAAGAACTAGTACAGTCTTACAAGTAAGTTGCACTGTCTTGCCTATCTCTTAAGCCTGAGCTCCCACCACCACCTTATGTACCCCAAAAAGCACCCAAGGAGTTTGACTGTGGAAACCATAGCACGTTGCCTCCTTTCTCTCTCTCACGACGTTATAGTAGTACTAGAGGCCCAGTGCACAACATTCATACACTGTGAGGGGGGTCCCTCAGCCCGGCCTGCATCCTCTTGGGGAGCAGGCCTAAGCCAGCAGTCAGACATTCCCTGGGGGTCCTTAGTGCTGCCATGGAGTGGGAGAGGCTCTCACCACTGCCGCTGTGCTCCCCGGCCATGAGCCCGGCTTCTGGCTGAACAGCACTCCCTCTGTAGGAGTGCACTGACTACCAGGGGGCAGCTCCTGCATTGAGCATCTGCCCCCTGGTGGTCAGTGTGTGTCATAGTGACCGGTTGTTCTGCTGTTCAGTCTATTTGCATATTAGCCATTTATTATATAAGATACTGAAGAGAACTAAGAGCTGGAATCAGAATACGAAGAAACTACTCATCTCTACCTCTCACTAGCTCCGAGAACTTGGACAAGTCTCTTACCCTCTGAGTTTCAGTTTCCTCCTTTATTTAATGGAAATAATAATACCAATGTTTTGGAATGTAGTGAAGACGAAACTTCATCATGTAAGTAAAAGCCATTGACAGCATGCCTGAGATAAAGTGGATGCTCTATAACTGCTATTCCCCATAGTTTCTGTCTCTTGTGATCTGTTTCTCCTAGTTTCATATCCCCTATCTCTAATGCCTTGGGTTCATGTCCCTAAACTGGAGACACTCAAAATAAAAAAGAATTAGAAAATCCTATGGAAGTTTGTCAGATTATCAAGATCTGCAAAGTTTGGCATGGAGCAGATAGTTCTAAAAAGGGGAAACCCGTGGTCAATCCCTTTCTGCCCAAGAATAGCAGACCTTCCCTCTTCTCCAGCTGTGGTGGAAAGCAGAATTCATCATTTGGGGTCAAGGTTAACTGCTTTAGGAAGATGATTGAAATAGACATAAACTGCTTAAGACTTACTGTATATGTTACACACACACACACACACACACACACACACCTTTGTTTCTCTGTAAGAGATTCAATAAGACATGCTAGTCCAATTCTCTGAAAGCAGATGAATGACATTTGGAATTTTGATGATTTTGCCTAACTGCTAATATTGCTTGGTGGCCATCTGTATTCTACATCAAGCAAACTCATGGCGCTTTTGTTTCCCTTTCTTCCCCAAATGATTACTGCTTTTATAAAGAGCAGATGTCCTTGTTATTTAGAGACTAGGTAAGAATGTTTCCATACCAATTCAACCCTCCCTATTGATTTATTTCATTGGTTAGATTCAAGCAAATCCTAGTTTTAAAAAATGTATGACATGTAAAACTGTGGTGTCTTTATCATTTGAGCAAATCTTAGAGAAGGCCACTCTAAGATGCATTTTGTTTATAGAAAGGTATAAATTAGTGCAAAACTACTCCATTGGTTACATATATTTCCTAGTAGAGCTCAGTAAGAAGCCTGCTTTCCTAAGAACAAATAAGAATGTTCTACAAATAACAATAACAGTTGCCATTTATCAAGTGCTTATCATGTATCAAAGTACCCAATATTAGTAGTATATGGAGTATAAATGAAAGTAAATAGAGGAAATTTTACTAGAACACCATTCAGGGAGGGCTCTGTGCTTGTTTAGAAGAGACTTTGGTAGGCTGCTGGGGTGGGGGTGGGGCTGAGATCCCTAAAGAGTTAAACTACCTTCCAAAGAGGGTCAGCTGGATAACAGCAGCCGTTTGGGTTTACAGAGTAGGATGTGCAAGTTTAGATGTGAAATTTGGTCAAGAAATAAAGATGAGTAAGAAACTGAGCGAGGCTCATGGGAGAATTTGAAAGTGGGGGAATAGAATTTCATGTGGTAAACAGATGAGCAAGTTTAGGGGCGGCACCAAAAAATAGATTCAGGAGAAGAAAGGTGCCAAAGAAGGATTTCAAACCCTTGTTCTGGAATGTATAATGTAAATCACCTCCTCAGTCTCCCTGCTAAGATCTCCAGGAAAATCCATCTTTGGTGGTGATGAATTTCTTTGGGAGAGTAGAAAGGTGCTGAGACCCAAAGGGTGGAGCTGTAGCTGTGGACTGCCCACTTTTGAGAAATAATAATAAAAATGGTAATAATAATAATAAGCATCTCCATTGCTGAGTACTCCTTAAATTTAAGCTCATTGTAGATCTTATCTCAGGAAATCCTCATTGCTACCTCTTTGTTCAGTGAGTTATTCCCCATGATATAACTGAGGAAACTATAGTTCAGAGAGATTGAGTAACATGCCTGCAGATGCTCAACAGTCAGTGGGAAAGTTGGCCTGAGAATGAGGTCTGTCTGACTCCAAAGTCAGTCTGCCTTCAGCCATTGCTGTGCTACCTCTTCAAGAGTGGAGGCGAAGGGCTGGCATCTGGATACATCTTCTGTGTGGGGCAGTCTATGTGTTTGACTACTTCCTCCCTGGCTGCCTGGTCTCTGATGTCCCTGGGGAGCTTATTGATTTCCAGGTCCCTTCTTCAAGGGTTCTTGAGAGAATTAAATAAGTTAATATATGTTTTAAAAGATGCTTAAAGCAGTGTGTAGCATTGGAAGTGCTCAAGTTTTGTTATTATTCATTAGATCTTTACAGGCATTTCTCATTGAATTCTCACAAACTTATAAGGTGTGTACAATTATTCCCATTTTACAGATAATAAAACTGAGGCTCAAAGAAGTTAATTTGCCCAGGTTCACACCAAGAGCATGAATTCAATCCCTGAATTGAAGGACTCCAGATTTGTTGTCACATCTACTGTCGCCAGCTCCTTCCCACTGACTCTAGCTCCCAAAGATTCTGGACTTGGGAGACTACAAGCCCCACACTGGTTCTAAGACTGAAGCCCACGTATGACTCAGGCATTCACGCTGAATCAATGCACATGCTGTGGACTTCCTAGATTCAGTTTCACACTGTATTGCAAGGGACCAGAGATTGAAGCTGGCAAATCTGGCTCCTCTAACATCCCGTTTTCTGGCACACATGTGAGCATGCAATGTTTAGTCTATTGTTTGTTTCCAGCAAGTCTACATCTCAAGCCCTTTTACTAGAGGATTATGACTTAGGAATCCAGAACAAATGGTTTTTCCAAAGCACTCCTGGTCATGTCTTCTGCATTTATTCATGTGAAGATGTTTTATCATGTTACCTATTGCAGCTGATGCAACTGAAAATGTCAAACATCACGGAGGCTGGGAATAACTGACAGGCCATTCAGAGGTGCTGTGTGTTTAGGCCCGTGAAACACGTTTTCACTCCCAAAAATGTTTGTTTCTTTTTAATTGAGAGCAGTTTGCAATGACTGCATTAAATATTCAAAACCACTCTTTTCAGTCATAGTTATTCTAAATTGTAGCAAGGGCATTTGGAGGTATGTGATAATGGAGTATGACTCTAAGGAGATGAATCCCAGCTCCATTACTTACAAGATATGTGACCTGAGGCAAATACCTTCATTTGTCAATGCCTCAATTCAGTATCATCATCTATAAAAAGAAAATAGTAATAGAATCATTATACTCCATGACGCTAGTGTGAGGCTTAGTGAGCAAGTGCATGTAAAATGCTTACACATGCCTAGATACATGATAATAGCTCACTACTGGTTGGTTCTTATTATTTGAAGCCAATAACCCTTGATTCCTTTGGGGGGGGTTTAATAATTTGGGTAAAAGCTTGGCACAGAATAAGTGCTCAAGTATTCGTCATCAATAGCATTGTGATTGTTATTGTTTATGGTCATACTTAACCCTGGAGTCTACCTCTTGTGCACTCATCCATTCATCCATTCACAAACACAAAGTCTGATATTCTCTCAGCACTGGAGTGAGTCAGACACCATTCCTGGTGTCGGGAAGATCACAGAATCGTGGGAGGAGGCTAGCTGATCAGGAGAAGGGTTTTAGCTACCTCGACAGAATGAGAGTGTTCTGGGGCCAGCCAAGCAGAAACCAGAAACAACCAGTGGAAGCAGAAACTTCTGGAGCAGGAATAAAGAGCAAGGAAAAGCTCTTAGAAGAAGGCACTAGCTGAGGGCTGGCTGAAGGAAGTGTGGATGTTCACTGGAGAGACCAGGGCAGAGGGGGGCCACTGTAGGCAGGCAGCCTTGAAATATGAGGCAGCAAGTGTTGAACTTGGGAAAGTGCAGACGGTTTGGAATGGTTTACACATATGAACAAAAACATGGAAAAGGAGTTGAGTGAGAAAAGAGCTGGCTAAGGCACAGGGTGGAGGGCCGTCTATGCGTAGTAGGGACTTGGGCTTCATGCTCGGCCTGTTTGAGGAGTAGGAAGGTCTGAGGGGCTAGAGAGTTGTGAGGGTGGAGGGGAGGAGATGGAAGGGAGAGATGCAGAAACTAAGACTGGAGAGAGAGGCAGGGCCTTATCACTGGTGTAAGAGGCCCCCTATTTCCTTGCTCCTCTTTCTAATACTCTGCCTGCCTTGAGAGCATTCTGAAGGCCACTGTCACACAGACTGAACCCAGATGTGACCTCAAGTGCCCCTCCCAGTGGAAAGCCTCCATGCTCCATGCGAGGTCATGCCCCTGGCTCACATGTTCTCTGGCAAAAATGGCCCAGGGCACCTTCCATCAACATATATTTCTCTCCCTTTAGCCTCTTCATCCGCCTATCTTTAATTTTAAAAAGGGGGGCCAGAACATGTGATTTGAAGAAGGAAGCATTGCTTTGAAGGTTTTGTATTTCACTCTAAGGATGGAAAAGGAAAAGTGTCTACTCCCCCCCCAATTTTTATTTGGAAAATTTCAAACTCACAGAAAAGTTGCAAGAATAATACAATGGTGCTTTTGCCCTTCCAGCAGCCCCACCAAGTGTTCACATTGTACATCATTAGCTTTCTCTCTCTTTTTATCTCTCTCTCTCTCTTCTCCCCTGTGTTTATCCATTTTACCTTTTTGCTGAACCATTTCAACATTATGCAGACAACATAATAGGTTGCTACCAAATATTAAGCATGGATCCCTTAAGAACATGTAAACAGGAATATTCTTCCATTTAACCAGTTTTCACACTTAGAAAACTTACATTGATAATACACTATACATATTATAATATCATGTAATATGCAGTCCATATTCAAATTGTCCCCAAACTGTTTTTTATTCCTGTCCTGTTTTGTTTATCCAGGATCCAATCAAGGATCATGCATTTTAACTATCTTTAATATTATTTTTTTGTCTCCTTTCATGCCAGTGAAATGTTTGAAGAGTCTAGGCCAGTTGTTGTGCACAATGTCCCTCAGTCTGAATTTGTTTATTTTTGGTAATTAGATTCATGTTAATCAGTTTAGTTTCATCATGAATACTGTATAGATGATGTTGAATCCATCTCAGGGCCACATATCAGGGGCCATGGGATGTCCCATCATTGAGATACTATCTTTGATCATCTGGCTAAGTGGTGTCCACCAGCTCTCTCCACTGTGGAGGTAACTTTATGCCTTTGTAATTGATAAATAACCTATAGAGTGGTACTTTGAGGCTATAAGTACCCCATTGCTCAACATTTTTTTAACCTAATGATTTAGCATCCATTGATGACTCTTTTTTGAATCCAGTATTATGCTAGTTGTAAATGGTGATTTTCTATTTTAGCTTCTCTGTCACACTTCTTAATTTATGCTTTCCTTGCCACCCACTTCTAGGACTCACCCACTTCTGATAGTCTTGTTGCTTAGATTAAAATATCCAAGATTCAACTTCCTCCATTCAAATTCAAAGTACAGTTGGTCCAGCTTAGAAAAAGGTGATGCAACTTGATCACAGTTGCACCAACACTAGGGGAAGGGGTCATTCCTCAAAGAAAGCTTGAGGTGCAATCATTAATAGTGGGAGCAATGGAAGCCAGGCAGGCAAAAGCAACAGATACGCATTAGAGCAAGGAATTAATATTGCTAGGCCTTCTCCCATCACTGCATGAGATACTCTAGTCCCCAAAGAGCACTTATTTAAAAATAATAGAAAAAACTCTTATATCAAAATATCAGTAAGCTATTCAGGAGTGGTTCAGTGCTCTGAGTGGCCCAGACTCCTTCCATCCTATACTTCATCATGTGGCTTTTATTCCCAAGGATAACTGTTGGTAGCTCATCCAGCTCAAGTTTTTACTACTATTTCACCCCAAAGCAGGGAACAAGTAGAAGAAGAAACTCATCATACTGTTGCCCTATGTTTAAGGATATTTCCTGGAAGTTGGACATAGCATTTCTGCTTGCTTCCCACTTAGTCACATGGCCGTGCCTAGCTACAGTGAAAACTGAGGAAATGTGGTTTTCTTTCCAGACAACCATTTGCCCAGCTAAGAACTGGGGGTTCTATTAGTCCAGAGCAGTGGTCGGCAAACTGCGGCTCGTGAGTCACCGTGGTTTGCCTCTCTGTTGACTAATGAGTTTGCCGACCACTGGGATAGGGGCTTAATCACAAGGAACAACAACAGCCTGTAATTATTGGAATCAAGAGTCTAGGTCAGTGGTCGGCAAACTCATTAGTCAACAGAGCGGCAAACCGCGGCTCGCAAGCTGCATGTGGCTAGTGAGCCACAGTTTGCCGACTGGTCCAGAGGAAGGGGAAACCAAAATGGGAATAACTAGCAGCATCTTCCACAGTTCCCACAGAGACATCCTCATTTTAAAGGTGACAAAAAAGAAAGCTCAGTGAAATGGAATAACCTGGTAAAAGTCACAGACAGTAAACGATCGTGTCTGCTTCTGAACAATGCTATCCTGGAGTGATACTGATTTTGTCTCATTTGCTCCCCACTCTAACTCTATATGTCAATGCAGTTTTGTTAAATGGCCTTCATTGTGGATTGAGTTGCAGCTTCATGACCTAATGACATTAGCGATATCAGGTCTTTCTTAGAAATGGGCTGTTCCTTTCTGGCCAATGTTCCCTAGCCTAGACCATCAGCACCGACAGCTGAAATCCTGGTATGTACATGACAGTGACAAAGATGCAGATGGAAAATAGAATGACAGTGGGTGTGTGTTGGAAAGTGCCCCAGCCTGGGAGCCTGGATACTGAGTTTCTCGTCACTCATTAATGGTGTGCTCCTCGTCAGATCAGGACCCACTGTCCCCTGTTTCCTCCCCCACGTGTTCCCTCCAGCTTCAATTCTTTCTCATTTTAGGTAATATCTGCTTACAGGATGATTCAAACTGGAATCTGGATTCTAAAAGTATTTAGAGCCTCCACTTCCCTATGGGGTACAATTGTAGAATCTGTTGAATTGCAGAGCCTGGCTTGCTAATTGGCTTTGCATTTTGATTTTGTAAAATCTCCGAAGATTACTGGGAGATGCTCATCAACCCAATGCTCTATGAGAGCAGGAATCTTGTTTGATTTTTCTCACCATTATATCCCCGGCAATGGTCACAGCTTTCGGTACATGGTGAGCTCTACAATATTGATTGACTTATTGACTGACCTAGATAATATCCTTGCTAGACAACTGCGACCAATTATTCCCCTCCTACCCCTCCTCAAAAGCAAGCATGAGCCTCAACGAAAGGAGTAAGGAAACTAGGATTTGTACAGGACTTATTTTACCTCATTCACGTTTTACAATCACTCTTCAAGAAACCTATTAGAACACCCCTTTCTTTCCTTTCTTTCTTTTATTTTAAAATATATTTTTATTGGTTTCAGAGAGGAAGGAAAAGGGAGAGAGAGATACAAATATCAATGATGAGAAAGAACCACCGATCGGCCACCCCCGCTGCATGCCCCCCACCAGGAATAGAACCCTCAACTTGGGCATGTGCTCCTTTCTTTATGGATGAGAAATCTGAGGTTCAGAAAGATAAAGTCACTTGTTTAAGATTACATGCTTTCTAAGGAGAAATGTTCAGAAATTATGCAAAGAAAACTACAAAATGCACCTGCAATACACAGGAGCAGATCTGAACAGTGCTTATGCCATGAGCTATTACTGTCCAAAGTGAGTCGCATGGAGGAGCAGCAAATAACTTGTGGCCATGATAATCTCCCACAATATGCACATCTCCATACATGGGTGTGGAGTGAGTGCCAGGAAAAAAGCAAAGTGCAAACGTGTACACTTAGGGCACTACCTTTTGAGTAAGAAAAAAGAAAACACAAAGGTATCTATCTGCTTACTTTTGCAAAAAGAAATGCAGAAACAATCTATATATACAAAAACCTAAGTGACCATTACAACCGAACAACCAGAATGACCGATCGACCAGTCACTATGACACGCACTGCCCATCAGGGGGCAGATGCTCAATGCAGGAGCTGCCCCCTGGTGATCAGTGTGCTCCCACAGCCAACCTCCTGTGGCCGGCCAACCTCTCGTGATCCCTCAATCACCAGCCAGGCCTAGGGACCCCACCCATGCACGAATTTGTGCACCAGCCTCTAGTAAATGAGAAAGCAATAAAATTGGCTACCTACAAAGGGCTGGGGGAATGAGGTGGAAGGAATCAGGGAGGAAGAAAACATTTCTATATAGTTTTGACTTTGGAAGCATGTTAATGTTCTAAATATTCCACAAATAAAATAAATCAAAACAGAAAAATGTAAAACTGAATACAAATAGAAATAAATGTACCCTGTAATTAATTACTCAAGATACTCAAAGGGGAAAAAACTGCTATGTAAGACATTATTGGTACAATTGGAAAAAATTGGAATATAGACTGTGTATAAAAGTGGTCTATTAATTTTAAAGTTTCTGAAACTTCAATGAGGTTGTATAAGAAAATATACTTGTTCTTAGGTAATACACACTAAAGTACTAAGAGGTGTAATATATGGGGCATGATATATGCCATCTGTTTTCAAATGTTTCCAAAAAATAAATTATACAATAATATATAATATTACAGAGTGTCCCAAAAATCTTCTTGCAGGTTTAAGCTTTAATAACTTTGGAAGTATAAATGTTACATACTTAGAAGCAGTATTATTTTAAAGTTTAGGTATAATTCTTTACATTTATTTCATCTTGTGACTTGTGAATAACTTTTTATTTTAAATTTTTGCTTCAGAACCTATTTTTTTTTGTTGTTGATGAACATTTCTCATTCAATCAGAGGGACTCAATCAAAAAATTAAAAGAGGAAGAGAATGGGATATAATATGTGGCAAAATGTTAAAAATTGGTGAATCTGGCCAAAGGGTACCTAGGAGTTCCCTGTACTATTCTTGCAACTTTTCTGTAAGTTTAAAATTTCTTCAAAAATATAAATAAATAAATGGTTATATAATTGATGAGTGAGCTCTCCATGTTTTATTCCTAGGATAGTCTGATATCAAAGACCAGGTTCATTCTTCTTCACTGCACCTCCTTTCATTTCAACAGACCCGTTCTCACTCTAATCTTTGAGCCAGTCAGACCATGGGCACCACTGGCCAGGACAGGGCAGTCACCCTGCAGCCTTGGAGCAGAGGAGGGAAAAGGCTCCCGATGCCCTTGGCTTTGAAGGACTCACTCTCTAGTCCACTGAGCTAACCAACTCCAGACCTTTCCCTGCAGAGAACCGTGTAATAGGCATGTAAAAGCAATGAAGGGGATTGCTGTGGAAACTTATGTAAATAACTCTTTGGCAGGAGAAAGATGGCCAACACTTGCTTTTTGTTCTCTGGTATTCATTAGAGCCACCCTGTGAGGGACCTCTAAACCCTGGATCTTATTCATCTATCTGAGTTCATTCTTGGTTCAGGGTCTGCATGGGTGTGGGTGTGGAAACAGTTGGCAGGGATCAGACGAGGGTCACTGACTCTGGCTTTCAGTAGTGAGTATGGTTCAGATGTCCCCAACTAGACAAGAATGATCTTGAGGCCAAATCTGATTGCTCACCATGCTTTTCCTAACCCATAACTTACTCCTTCCCTCTTATCACAGTCATTTATTAATTTATCCATCCAGCTATCTATCCATCCACTCACCCATTTACCTACCCATTTACCCACTCAATAATAATAATAATTAGGCCCAAATCATGACAGGCATAGTGCTAGATCCTGGAAATATAGTGATGAATGAGACTGGTCCTTGCCTTCAAAAAGAGAAAGGGACAAACAATTTAGTACGGTATGATAAGTGCTGTGATGGTCACAGATACAGGTACCGGAGAAGAGGGACACCTCGACGGGCCTGTTATGGTCAATCCAGGGAAGTCTTTGGAGCTAGGTGTAAAAAATGAGGGGAATAGTGGGTTAGGCAAAGAAACAGCTGAGCTAAGGCAGGGTAACCTAAACTCTTGCTACTCAAAAGTGGGGTCCATTGATCAGCAGAAGCAGCATCACCCAGAGCTTAGAAATGCACACTCTTGGGCCCTAGCTAATTTTGCTCATTGGTTAGAGTGTTGGCCTGCGAACGGGAGGGTCCCAGTTTGACTCTGGTCATGGGCACGTACTTTGGTTGCAGACTCAATCCCCACCCTGGTTGGGGCATGTGCGGGAGGCAGTCAAGTGATGTGTCTCTCTCACATCAATATTTCTCTCTATGTCTCCCCCCTTCCTTTCCACTCTCTCTAAAAATCAATGGGAAAAATATTCTCAAGTGAGAAATAACAAAACAAAACACACACACACACAAAAGAAAAAAAAGAAAAGAAAAAGAAAGAAATACAGACCCTTGCCCTCCCCCCCCTCCCCCCGGACCTATAGAAGCAGATTCTGCATATTAACAAGATCCTTGGGGAATTCCTATGCACATTAGTGCTTATGAAGCCCTGGTTGAAACACAACTTCTTTGGGACATTACCAACGGTTGCCAAGCATTGCACCCTTAGTGCAGAACCCCCTCTCAGTCACGACCGCCTTCCACACACACTCAGATTCAGCTCTGGGCTCTCCTTCTGCTCCCTAACTCATTTCAAACATCAACATCCCCACCCTAAGGTTTTTGGGAAATGAGGAGTTCCTTTCTCTGGAAACATTACTAGGTCAAGCTTTCTTCTCTAGCTATATCATTTCCTGTACTTTTCTGTTTTGTTTTATTATTATTATTTATTGATTTCAGAGAGGAAAGGAGAGGAAGAGAGACACAGAAACATCAATGATGAGAGAGTCATTGATCAGCTGCCTCCTGCATACCCCCTACTGGGGATGAAGCCCACAACCCGGGCATGTGCCCTTGACTGGAATCGAACCTGGGACCTTTCAGTTCACAGCCCGACGCTCTATCCACTGAGCCAAATGCCTGTCCTTTTTTAAAAACCTAGTAATTCCACTCTGAAGTCATTTACCCAAGGGGGGAAAAAATCCAAAAGGAGATGGTCATTTATACTCAGATGTTTGATGTTTACAGCTGTGTCATCTTCCATCATGAACAATCAAAGGAGAAATAACCCGAATGCCCGGCAGCTGCACAGGTATGGGGCGGGGAGCCGATGGTTTCCTAAGCACACCTGGGGACAGCCAGCCTGTCTCTGGGGACCCAGGGGGATGTCGTGGAAAATGCCCTGGCTGGGGAGTCAGGAAACCTGGGTCTACTTTTAGTTCCATCCCTCTAGACCTGATCCCCTCGGGTAAGCCCGTCCCCAGGTCTAAACACGTTCCCAGCACTTCAGGTTCTTCAATGATTGGTGATCACCAGGGTCCTTGGTGCCCCAATTCCTCCAGCACAGAGAGGCTGAGAACACCAAGCCCCTGGGAGGGACGGCGTGGAGACAGATTCGAACAGAGCTGACAGCTGTAGGCAGGGAGAGAAAACCAACATGTATTGAACTCATATTCTGTGCAGACTGTGATACTCGTAAAAGCTCATGGTTACTCAATGCTCACTGTTGCCAGACCCCATGTTAAGTGCTTTATGTGAACTAACTCACATAATCCTCAAATCAACACCATAAAGTAGGAATTATTATTTCCTCATTTTCCAGATGAAGTTTAGGAACATGCCCAAACTCACTCTGTTAGTGGGCAGAAGTGGGCATCAAACCCTCGTGGTCTGACTCCAGGGCTCACCCACTGAATCAGAAACTTGAGGACAGACCTAACAATCTCACTTTTAATAAGCCCCTGACCCAGGTGATAAAGATGCATGATACATTTCTCCAACCTCGGCTCTACACATGTTGCTTTTAGTGTTCATAACAACCCTTAGAAATAGGGATAAGGAGCACCATTGTATCCCCCAAGGCCCAGGCCATTGAAGCTCAAAAGGACCACATGCTCAGAGCCAAAGAGCTACAAAATAGCAGAGGCAGGGTATGCACCCAAGTCTGTTGATGCCTGAACACCAGCTCTTTCGGGGATAGTGTCCCTCTGCAAAAGTCGGTTGATCAGATATAGAGGAGAGGGAGGGAGAGAGGAAGGCACTGGCCCAATTGTGGGTGGGGAACAGGAGGAGACGAGAGGGAAGGGATGCATGTGGGTAATTCACCAAACCTTCTCTCTTTGGTCACTGTGCCCCTGGGCTGGTGGTGGACTTGGTTCTGCCTGGTTGGCCAATTGCATGCTGATTTTCCTGGGCCCCACAGAACACAACCTATTTTTAGTTCAATGCTGATGGGACTCGTTTGCCAGGTGTTGTCAAATCACAAGAACAATCACACCCTGGTAGCAGGCGGGCTCTGCTTGGCTCACAGACCACATAAGGCTCCTGGGCATGCACCCAGCCTCTGCCGAGATGCTGGTCCCACCTGGACCAGCCCTAAGTGGAGAGAAAGAGATCCCAGGGGAATGCAGACCACGGCACATCCTTTCTCTGGCCATGGGATGCTGTGGCTGAGGAGGCTGTGCAAAATCAGAGGCTCAGAAGGGCACTGTGACTTACCTCTGGTCATGTACCAGTTGAGGGGAAGGTGGGAACCTGAACCTGGCTTTCTGATCCTTTTCCCTCTATAATGCAGAGAGTCCTGGAGTTCTCCAATATGTTTGTGTATTTGTGTTCTGTCTGCTCTGTTAACAACAACAACAACAAATTAGCCAACGAATGCCAGTGCCTGTTATAACAGATGGAGCTTCCCAGGAGGCAGTTTGCAAATGGAGGCAGCAAACCAGAGATGTCCCACAGGAGACAATTCTATGCACAGCAATAGCAATCCAGTAAGACTGGCAAAGGGAGTAAAAACAAGAAGTGTGGCTCTTGTTCACAACTGTAGGTGACATTTTTATGTTAATCCCCCCCTCCCCAACCCCCCCCACCCCAGAGAGTTCAAAGTTCCATCCCCTTTGTAATCTAATATCCCATCACAACTTACCCCAGAGGGAAGAGGAGTCGGAGATGTTTTAATATTATTAATTATAAAATGATAATAACTGCTATATGTGGTGGCAGGCTCTGTATTTTGCATTTATTAGCTCATTTAAGCTTCACAATAGCCTCATGAGGTGGGTAACCTCAGCCTCATTTTATGAACAGAGAAACAAAGGCACAGAAAGTGTCAACCAGTCACTCCAGATCACACAGTTCGGGTCAGAGCCAGGCCTGGTGACTCCCAAGCCTGTCAGCTTAACCACATGGCACACCGCCTCTAGAACAGAGGAGACTAGTCAGAAAGTAGGGGACAAACAGATGGACACACAGACGTGAGAGTTGCCTTCACACAGCAAATGGGTTCTTTTGTGGAGTGAGGGATAAGCAAGACCCGTTTTCTAGCCAAAGCAGAGCAGTTGGAGAGAAGTTACCAGGCAGCAAACATGATTCAGGGTAAGAAATGAGCATTGTGACTCATGAAGTAAGCTGCCTCAGAGGTAGCCTCCAACTCTGGGATGTGTAAGCAGAAGCTGAATTCGACTTACATAGGATGGAGTGGAAGAGAGGTCTGGACGGGACAGTCTAGGATCTCTTCCAGCTCTGAGATTCTGCAGGTTGTGAATCTGTCTGCACCTGCAGGGTAGACCCCACACTCAGTACTTTACACCACTCAGGGCACCTGGCACAGGTCTGCCTAGGCAGCCGTGAGAAAATGTTTCCCAGGGCATTGATTAACCAGAGATGCAGTTCACTTCTACTTCGTGGGTCTTAGAACAGGCCATCAGGGTGTAGCTTCCTCTTTGCCACACTAGCAGGTCTTAACTCTAGCAAATGATGACCCAGAGTAAAGCCCTTCTATTCCAGGCTCTCTTGCCCCTAAGTATATAATGTGATTAAGATCTAATGTGATTAGAAGTAATTAGCAGATTACTAAAGTGGAGTGTGCCAATTCCAAGCAGTGTCCTCTCTCTTCCCATTCTCCTGCCTGAAAACAAACCTAATAATGAAGTTGGAGGGGCATCTTGAATCATGAGATGGAAGCCATGAGCTGAGAATGACAGAGCAGGAAGATAGCAAGAGCCTGGGTCTGATAATCAAGAAGCAGCCATACTGGGCCTGGCCTTTCTACATGACATAAGAGAGAAAGAAGTTTAGTGTTATTAAGGGTTTCTGTTACTCCTAGCAAAAACCAATTTTAACTCTTATAGAGCTGAAAAAAATTCAAAAACAACCAAAGGAGGGAATGATTGTGAAAATGAGTTCAAATGATTATTGAGATGTAAATAATTATAGAAGAAAAAGGTAAAAGAAGGAAAGGAGAAGAGGAGGAAGAGGAGGAGGAGAAAAGGATAACAAGAATGACAAGAATGTGTCCTGTTTACCACCAGGCTCTGATATTCCTGATGCCTGAGGTAGAAAGAACACTACCTACTGCCCATCATCACATCACCATTGTCCTAGTTCACACACCCATCACATTTCACCTGAAGTATTGGGTTGGTTTCTACTTGGCATCTGTCTCTAGTCTCCTGTAGACAATTGTCTGAGACATCAATATCACTCTCTCCCTGGCTCAAAATCCTTCCTGGCCTCCCTTTTAGATTAAAGGCCCCTTAGCTTGACATGTATCAAAAATCCACCATTCCTGCCTTGTACCCACGTCACACCCCAACCCCTCATGAACCTCCCATTTCAGGAAGAGTAAATTAGCCACTATTCCCAAATATGCCTGCTAAATTCCTGTTTCTGTTCCTTTGCTCACATTTGTTGCTCCTCCTTTGCCCTCATCTCTAAGTGCTGACATCTCATTTGTCCTTCATGTTCCTGGTCAAATGCCCCCTTCTCCAGCTGGAACCAATCTTCAAAGCCCGTGAATTTTCTACTGTGAAGGGCTGACTCCTTCAACCCCCACACTAAGGCCTGTCTAAGGCAAGAGGACTCAACAACAGAAAGAAGAAGGAGAGGAAGACAGAGTGTCTCTCTGGGGCTAATGATTACAACTAGTCACAGTTAAACTCTGTCCAGGGTTCCCCAGAACCTCTTAGTCCCAACCCCTTTATGTCAGGAGTCCCCAATAAGCTGGCCTTTGCTGTCTCTTCATTCCTGTGAAGATGTACCAGGCCAGGGAAAGTAAATGACATATCTCAAGATTTTCTACCCAGGAGACTTTCTATTGCTGTGGCATCCATATGTAATATTCTCTTCCCCAATAAAGACCCACCTCATTTTTCAAGGCTCTGCTCCACTTCGCTCCTTTATGGATTCTTCCAGATCCTTTCAGTCAGCTATTATCTCTCCCTCTTCTGAATGACACCCCCTCCCCCATCTCTTTCCTCCAGGAGATAGATCTGAACTTGCTAGACAGGAAGAGCATGGAGCTTTGGGGTTAGACAGACCTGTCATTGGACAAGATAGTAATTTTGCCCAGCTTGAGTTTCCTTACCTGTAAAGTGGGGATCCTGCTCACAGAGTAGTGAGCAGATTATGAAGATTACATAATAACTGGTGCTAGAAAGGTTAGCATCACCTGTCATTGGGGACTCAGCAGCTACAGAGAACCTGACACAAGGGAGGTGCTTCCTGGGGCTGGTGAATCATTGAGCTGTTGAGTTTGAAGCTCCTGGAGGGAGCCACACTCTCTGAGGTCAGCTGGGGGTCAGTGATTGCAATTCCACACGTTAAGTGAGTGTTGCTGCGATATTGGCAACACCTGAGCAAGGTGAGCTTGATGGTGGAGGAGAAACCCTGAAACTTCCCAAGACAGACAGAGAACATGACCTCACGCAAGCGGCTTCTCAAGTGCCCAGTTTGGGCTGTGGGACAGACAAATGTCTTGAGATAGCCTGGGCTTCCCGGTCACCAGAAAGGAGAGCAATATGGAAGTCCTTATCAACCTGGTAAGTCCAACAGAAGGTTTGATGGGAAATCTCGGAAGATCTCAGGAGATGTGAGTCCGTGTTGGTGAGACCCATCTCAGGGAGCTGGATTCTCTATGAGTCCCAGTCTGAGAGAGCGGTTTGGATAATTGCAAGGTTTCAGAAGAGGAGGACAAAGACTCCACCCTCTGGAAAAATTCACTGAGCTAAGGCATCAAGGCTGAAGAAAAGAGCCTAAGTCCTGGTGTCCCATATTCAATGGGTGGTCATGAAAACAAATGAGTGAAGTGGGCCCAGTGGGAGAGCCAATAGGGAGTGGTGAGAGTATACACAGGTATCTAAGTATAACTGACTATTGCTTCTAGGGCTCTTGGTTCAGATCCTCCTGTTTGTCTACAGAAAATATAAATCTGGGTCTCACAATTTTTTAGTTTTTGCAATTTATTAAAAAAAAATTTATAGCTTTGTACCAACCAACATCATGCAGGCCTAAAAACCACCATATCTCTAGAAAATAAGAGGGTTCCTGAGCTGATAGTCTTTGTGGGAAATGCTCTCTGTGTCTATAAAATGGTCCATAAATTTGAGGTTGGTTGACTCACATGGTGGTAGTTGGCATCATGTATCTTAGAGAACATGCCCTGTTATTATGTTCCCTTTAGTGCCCACTGTTATTGCTACCCTTAACCAAAGCTGAGCATTTGAGAGCACATGGAGGCTGGAGGCAGACAGAACTGAATTCAAATTCCAGCTCTGCCACCATCCCAGGTCTGTGACCTTGGGCAAGTGATTTAACTTCTGACCTCAGGTTTTTTCCACTGGCAATAGTAGCTGAATTATTGGGGTTTACAGGTGCTTCACCTATTAATCTCTTTTGTCCTCTAAACAACCTTATAAGGTGGGCAAAAGTACCATTACCTCTATTTCACAGATGAGAAGGCCGAGGCAGAGAAAATGAAGGTTTCACAGCTAGTAAACAGGGAGCTGAGATGCGAACTCAGACATCTATCTCCAAGTCTGTGTTCTTAGCCACTTTACTCTGCATACTGGCTGGAATCTGAGAAATGGGGACGGTAGTGGGAGTGACTCCCAGGAGTTTCATGAGAATAGAAATGAGGCCCTGGCCAGGTGGCTCCATTGTTTGGCTCATTGTCCCATACACCAAAATGTTGCAGGTTTGATTCCTGGTCAGGGTACACACTGGAATGTGGGTTCAATCCCTAGTCATGACATATATTTCTCTCTTTTTCTCCCTTCCTCTCTCTAAAATCAATAAACATATGAGGATTTAAAAAAAAAAGGATGTATGTAAGATAATTAGCCCAGTGCCTGCATATACTAACAATACAATGAAAGGTGCCCATTATTATTATTAATTTTCAATGTTCATCCTCACTTCTTCTCCATTTTTCTCCCTGCCTCTCCCACCCTCTCACCTCCTTTCTCATTATTACAGTAAGGATTATTGCAACACCCAGCTCCAGACAAAACCCTTTTTTATTTACCTCCAAACACGATGGCTATTTCCTATTCACCTTTCTGTTCCCTGCAATCCCTCTCCGGTCTCTCCCTTACCTTTTTTATTTAATCCCAGGGATTATTATCAGGTAAATATATCATTAGGTAATGTTTTATAACATGTTTCCCAGAAGATAGTGGATATTACGTATTCCCTATAACCAGTCATGCTGTATGATAGATATTATCCTAAAAAGGAAATCCATGACTCACCATAAACTGAACGGCCAACTGGGAAGCCAGGGTTTTCTCACATGAAAATTATTATTGTTTGATTGATTTTTAACCCACCCACTGCCTGAGGGCCCTTTGAGTCATGCTGTACATATGTAGCATGCAAACTAGCAAGGGCTGATTGGCTGGGGATGAAGTCAGGGCTATTTAATATCCTATATTTATGATATCTACTTACAAGGGGAAAATCTCATCTGTTTTAAGCAATTACTTATAATCAGGAATTTGTTGGCAACACACACATTCATGTGCTGGCGAACACCGACACACACACACACACACACACACACACACACACAGAGTGACGATGGGTTCCACACCTCACCTGCTCTGGCAGGCCAAGTGCCATCCCTCCCAGTTTTTTTCCTCCAAACCCAGGAGTGAGCTGTGCGGAAGGTGCTCCGGTCTGGTGATCAATTGCTCATGACTAGTCTGAAACCGGGCACTGTCACTTACTTTCTATGTGACATTAGATGACTAGCAAACTCTCTGAGCCTCCGTTTCCCCGCAATGGAGATTATCATGGGGATTAAGTCAGATAAAGTGCCTGGCACATAGTAAAGTGTTCAAAATGTGGCACTGCTGAGGGGGCATAGAAGAACACTGTAGAAACATGGGTTCTCTGGTTTGTATTGATGGATCTGGAACCATCCCTCCTGCACACTCCAAAGCCAAAATCCAGGTCCTTCCTTGAGCACTTGCTAAATGTCAGGGCCCGAGATAGACAGGTGCAGGGTCACTGAGAGAAGACTGTCAGATCATCCTTGCTACCACAGAGCTTACAAGTAACCATGATTCTCTAAGTTATGCATTGTCTTCAGACCACTTGTCTCCAAGTCACCTTGATTCCTGTGCCTCAAGCCCAGGCTTACTGTATCACAGTTTCTGGAGGTGAAGCCTCAGGTCCTGCATTTTCACAAGTTTCTCTGATTAATTTTTAAAATTAAATTTATTGGGGTAACACTGGTTAATAGCATTATATAAATTTCAGGTGTGTGACTTTATAACACAACGTCTGTATACTCTATTGTGAGGTCACCACCCAAAGTCTAGTCTCCTTCTGCCATCTTGTAGTTGACCCCATTTACCCTCTTTGTCTTTCTCCCAACCCCCTTCTCCTCTATAACCATCATTCTGTTGTCTGTATCTTTGAGTTTGGTTTTTTATTTTTTTGTTAGTTCATTTGTTGCTTTTTGTTTCATATTCCACAGATGAGTGAAATATTCTTATCCTTTTCCATCTGACTTATTTCCTTAGCACAGTACTCTTAAGATCATTCCATGCTGTTGCAAATGGCAATATTTCATCTCTTTTCTGTCTGAGTAGTATTCCATTATATATGTCACATCTTTTTTATCCAATCATCATCGAAGGACACTTGGGTTGTTTCTATGTCTTGGCTATTGTGAATATGTTGTATTGTGAATAGGGGCACACATATCTTTGCAAACAAGTGTTTTCAAATTTTTCAGGTAGATACCCAGAAGGGGAATTGCTGAGTCACATGCTTGCCAGCAGTTAGCAGCTCCCAAGACTTATGGTGCATTTGACTATTCATTCAACAAATATTTGTTGAGGGTATTTCTGTGCCAGGCATCATGCTAAGTGTGCTATGTGCATGATTTCATTTAAGTCTCTAAAGAAATATATATGGCAGATGCTGTTAACTTTATTTCTCAAGTCAGAGAGCTAAGAGAAATACATACTTAGTATGACTGGATATGTTAAGCATCATGACAAAGGTACAGAAAATGTGCTCTGGAAATACCCAAAAGGGAGAAGCCACATCTAATTGAGAGGTTGTACAAGGGACACTAAAAAGGGCTAGAGCAAATTTCATTCCAGCTGTCTTGGATTCCTTTTGGGATGGGCAGGTCACTACTTCACAAAAAGCCAACTGCTCCCAGGCCCCCTGGTTACCAGGTGTGGTAATGTAGATGTACCGTTCCTCAGGGAGATTCATGTGTCATTGAGCACTGGGTGGTTGGCAGAAAAACAGATCACTTTATAAAGATTTCCATATGCACCAAGAAGGAAGTATTGAACTTTTCTATTTGACTATGAGAGGATATGAGGTGTTTTTAAAACAAATCACCATTCTTTGACTATTTTGAGTTAGTGACACTTATTTTCTCTAAATAAAACTAAGTCAGTGTGGTATTTGTTGTTACAGAGCTGTGAACATGCCTACAAGGTAGATAGGATTAAGGGGAGAGAATATTTCATGTTGGCAAGGGTGTGGCGAAATGGACCTTCTCAGAAACTGCTGAAGTTGATGGGAATATATTGTAACCTCCTTGTAGGGGTTAGTTGGCAAGATGTGTTAAGAAGTTGAGTGCACATTCATGCCCTTGAACTTTATAATTCCCACTCTGAAAAACTCTCTGGATGAAATAAGCAGAGATTTGGATGTAGATTTATAAATCAGAATGCTGTCCCACACACAATGCTTTTTAAAAAGACATTAGATCAAAGACAGTTAAAGCATTCTGCAATAGAGATTGGTTAGGTACATTAGCACAAATTCACATGAGAGATGTAAAATAAGATAGAAGCTCCATTAGGATAGGGAATCTTTGTCCCTTTTTGTTTGCTGCTGCATCCTCAGTGACTATCACAGTGCCTGGCACATAGTAGACACTCAGTAAATATCTGTAGAATGAGTATAGCATATCAAAATTAAAAAGGGGTGCTTTGACATTGGACCTCCTGGTCCTCATTCTGCAGTGGTAAGAACTTTGCCTCGATACCCTCATCTAAGAGTGAACATAGAACCTTTTGCATAGGATTGTGTTAAGGATTGAAGGCCATAATAAATGCACAGCTGACATAAACATAGAAGCACTAAATAAATGTTAGTTGCACTATTATCCATGCAAATTAAAGGGAATGTTGAGGTTAACAAAAACTAGTACTCAACTATAGACAGGGAGATTTTGCAATAGGAAAGTACAAATATAGTATTTACATTTAAAGATAAGAGAGAAGTTTACTCAATGAGATGATCTCTGGAGCATGAGAAATACCCTAATTTTCATGAGCAGAGGAACAAGTTGCCCCTTAAAGACTTGTAGCTAAACATAAAGTTTAATGCATCTATGTTTCAGTCTCTACATTCCTTTTTTTTCTATAGGTTTTTTTTTAAAAATTGATGAGAGAGAGAGAAAGAGAGAGAGAGAGAGATTTGTTGTTCCACTTATGTATGCATTCATTGGCTAATTCTTTGTGTGCCCTGATTGGGTATTGAACCCGAAACCTTGGTCTATTGGGATGATGCTCTAACCAACTGAGCTACCTGGCAGGGCCAGTCCATACATTCCTAACCCCTGAAGGAATCATTAGCAATTCATCAGGATCTGGGGGAAGAGAGAGGAGGGGGTGAGAAGAGGAGGAGGGGAGGGGTGAGAATCATGCTGTAATCAATTATTGGAATGGCAAGGATGCGGGGCTTTGAAGACTTCATTTACATCAAGCCAGCGTTTAGTGTTGATTGTTGATCTTTGTCTGCTTGCTGATAAGAGGCCCCCCAAATGAAATTTAGTTCTTGGCATATTTCTAGGATTTGTAGAGAAGCTCTGTGAACCTCTGGAGAAGTTCTTTCTTTTGCTATTTCAGAGTTTTCCTTTAAGCACTGCTTTGACTTCAGACAAAGCACATGCCCAGAGCACTTTTCCAGAACTTGGTCTAACAACTTCAATCAGATCTTTGACCATCTAAAGATCCTAAAGGATAATGCATGTTTACAGAGTTTGCTGTGAAACTTTCTGGTGGCATGGGCCGCCCACAACAATCTGTGGTTAAGAGCAGTGATAATTGTTTGGGGTGACTTTGTGCTTTAAGGAGCTATAGACAGACTTCACATTATGGAGTTTGAAGTTGTTGCCCAGGTCACCAGCCTTAAACACAATCTGGGAGCCTACAGGAAAGACTATGGCAACAGCATTTTTGTGGCTTCATCCTCACTGCTGTATTGTTAGGTTGGTCTTCCAAAGTCTGAGCCACAGAGATGAAACCTGGGGAGGAACCAAGCCTATACCTAAAATGCAAATATCAACTATCAGAATCAAGGGTGAGCGAGCCCTGACTGGAGGACATGTAGAGTATATTGAGAGTACTTTTTAATCACAAAACAAGGATAACTTTTTCAGTTTTAAATGGTTTAAAAAAAAATCAAGGCAGGAAGTTTTTGTGAGGTGGTGTGCTAGCTGAAATGCAGGCTCCCAGGTTCTGGGCTAAGACATTTTTATTCAGTGGATCTGGCGAGGGCACAGTTATATGCATTTTAAACAAGGATCCCAGATGAAACTCACTAATCTGGGAATGCTTTCTTTTAGGAAATAAATGCTCTTTTGCTTGAGAAGTTACTTCAATTCGCATTTTGCACTCTGCAAATGTAGGTACCAGGACTCATCATGATGGGAGATGTCAAAAAAGGGATGAGATTGATGTTTTTCTATTTCACAGCATAATAAGACTTGAGGGTTTTCTATTGTTAGCCCTTGTCCAAGTCTTAGAGCCCTTGGATTAAGGAGAGAAAGGAGCAAGGCCTCCCCGCACCCCGCCCCCCCACCCCAGGCAGGCTGCAGCCAGGAGTGGAGGCTGAGTCACTGCCTTCAAGGGCGGATGATGAATACCACCGACGTGCTGTCGGACAGCCAGCTTTAATTGCTTCCTTTCCTGTGATGTGACTTCTCTCCCTCATCACCAGACCTTCAATAAGATGCTCTGTACAGCATGGCTCTATGTTGGTGGTGCATTGGGGGATGAAGAGAATTTTCCAGTGAAACACTAGATAGAACTGGAACAGCCCTGAGGAGCAGGGATGGGAGAAATGAGGTGGGAAGGACTTCATAGAACAAAGAAGCAGGGGTTCATAGGGCAATCTCCAGAAACACAAGGTACCCTCCCTTCAGAACCCTTGGGAAGTATCCTGGGGGCCCAAGATTTGTGAAATATTACTTATATACAAAAATTTCTCCTTTTTAAGTGTGCAGCTTAATCAGTTTTGACAAACATATACACCCATGTAATCACCACCACAAACAAGATATCCACCACCACACATTTACATAATGGAACACTACGCAGCTGTAAAAAAGAAGGATCTCTTACCCTTTTCGGCAACATGGAGGGACCTGGAGAGTATTATGCTAAGTTAAGTAAGCTAGTCAGAGAAAGACAAGTATCACATGATCTCACTCATATGTGGAATCTAAAGAATAAAATAAACTGATGAATAAAATAGGGCCAGAGGTATGGATGTATGGAACAGAATAACAGAGCTCAGTGTGTGAAGAGGAAGGGGGATTTGAGGGGGGCCAGGAAGAGTTTAACCAAAGAACATATGTGCAGATATGCATAACCCATGGACACAGACAATAGCATGGGGAAGAACTCAGGTTGTTGTTGTTGTTATTATTATTATTATTATTATTTTAGGTAAATGTGGAAAGTATAAAAATAAAAAAGATATCCGCCACCATCACCTAAAAAGTTTATTTCTGCCCATCCAATCAATTAACCCCAAAAACCCCTGACTACAAGAAACTGCTAAACAACTTTTTGTCACTGTACATTAGGTTGCTGTCTTCTAAAATTTCATGTATAGATAAATGGAATCATATAATATATATACTTTTGCATACATGGCATTTTAGGTTCATCCATGTGTTGCATTGTTCTGAAGATTGATTGATTGGTTGGTTGATTTGATAAGAAATATTTCATTGTATGGATGTGCCAAAATGTGTTTATCCATTCACCCATTGGTGATCATTGGGGTTGTTTCCAGTTGGAGTAATATCAACAAAGCTGTTGTGAATATTTGTGTGCAAATTGTTGTGTGAACATACATTTTATAGAAATACCTTGAAGTGGAATTGCCACAGTGTAGGGTCAATATATTTATGTATGTTTAACTTTATGAGAATGTACATATATCCCAAAGTGGTTGTATTGTTTTTGTTGCCACCTCTGAGACTTTTAGTTCCTACACATCCTTGACAATATTGATATTATCAGCCTAAACTTAGCCATTTAAATGAATGTGTTCTGGTATCTCACTGTGGTTTTAATTTGCACTTCCCTAATGACTAATAATATTGAGACTCTTTTCACTTATTTATTGGCCATTCCTGTATCTTTCAAAAAGTGTCTTTTCCAAGTTTTTGCTCACTTAAAAATATTTTTTTGTCTTCTTATGAGTTGTAAGAGTTCTTTATATACTCTGGCTACTTGTCCTTCATCAGATTTATCTATGACAAATATTTTACCAGTCTATAGTGTGTCTTATTATTCTCTTACTATTGTCTTTGGAAAAGCAATTTTTAATATTGATTAAGTCTAATTTACCAAATTGTTTTCATACTGTTTGTGTCCTATTGAAGAAATACTTGCCAACATAGAGGTTGCAAAAATTTTTTTCTCTGTTTTCTTCTGGAAATGCATAGCTTTAGCTTTTCCATTCAGATCTATGATTCATTTTAAGTAATTTTTTGTGTGTTGTGATTTAAGTTAATAAGTCAGTGGTCTTGTTCCTGACCTTAGGATGAAAGCATTCAGTCTTTCATCTTTACATATGTTCGCTATATGTTTTTATTGATGCTCTTTAGCGGGTGGTGGAAGAAGTTCCCTTCTGTTCTTGGTTGAGAGGTGCTTTATTTCTTTTTAAAAAAGCCCACACATGAATGAATATAAATTTTGTCAAATGATTTTAAATTAAATTATTGTGTCTCTGGAATAAACACCACTTGGATGCATTCCTGGATTTTATTTGATGATTTTTAGAAGGACATTTTACATCTATGCTCATGAAAGATATTAGTTTGTAATATTTTCTTTCTTATAAAGTCTTTGGTGTTTATAGCAGGATAAGGATAGCTTCATAAAAGGAATTGGGAAGTATTCCCTCTCCACACTTTCCTGAATCAGTTTATGTATGATTGATACTATTTCTCCCTTAAATGTTTGATGTGATTTACCTCAGAAGTCTTTATTGTTGTTTATGGGAAAGTTTTAACAACAACTTCAAATTCTCTAGTAATGTTAAGGCAACACAGCCCTTCTATTTTTTCTGGAACTAGTTTTCGTAATTTGAGTATTTCAAGGAATTTGTGCATTTCATTCAAATTGTTAATTTTTTGGCATAAGGTTGCATATATTACCTATTTCTCACTTTCATATCTGTAAGATTTGTAATGCTGCCCCCTCTTTTATTGCCATTATTGATCATTTGTGACTTCTTCCTCTCCTATTTGATTAGTCTATAGAGATTAATTCACTTATTGATGTTTTTTTAAAAGCCAGGTTTTAAATTCATTGCTTTTCTCTAAGATAATTAGTCTATTTTTTGTTATTGATTTCTGCTTTTATTTTTATTATTTTCTTACCTCTACATATTTGGGTTTAAAGCAGTTTTCATTTTCTAGCTCCTAAAGGTGGGTCACTGATTTTGGACATTTCTGATTTTCTAATATAAGCACTTAAAGCTATAAATTTCTCCCTGACCACTGCCTTAACTGCAACCCACAAATATGAAGTGTGTTTTCATTTTCTTTCAGTACAGTAGATTTTTCAGTATACTAGGTGATTTATTTTCTGAGCCATGAGTTATTGAGAACTGTGTTGTTTAATTTCCAAATATTTGAGAGTTTTCCAGACATGTGTCTAAAAATATGACTTCTAATGTATTTTTATTGTAATCAAAGAGCATACTTTATATGATTTTAATACTTTTAAATTTACTGAGACCTGTTGTATTCCCTTGCATGTGATAGATCTTGTTAAATGTTCCACGTGCACTTGAAAAGAAGGTGTATTCTATGTTGCTGGGTGGAATCTTGTATAAATATTAATAATGTCAAGTAGGTTGATGCCTTTGTTCAAGTCCACTATAGTTCTTTATACTTATTAACACTACTAGAGGCCCAGTGCATGAAATTCGTGCATGGGGGTGGGTGTGGGGGGATGTCCCTCAGCCCAGCCTGAGGCCTCTCGCAATTCGGGACCCCTCGGGTAGGGTCTGTAGGCCTGGCCAGTGATCAGGGCCTATCAGGGCTTTCCTTCCCCCGGCTGCTGGCAGCTGGCCCCACCCCCGCTGCTGCCACTGCTTGCCATCTGTGCAGTGCTACCCCCCCTCCCCCACCACTGGTCATCTCCCTCTGCAGGTGACAGGTGTGGGGTGCGATTGCTTGGATGGCCTGGGCCTTGTTCTTTGAGGCAATTGATCTCAGGGCTCTGCAATGGATCGCCGCACACAGAGAGGCCCTGCCCACCCAGCCAGGACTCCCCGATCAATTGCAGGGCAGAGGGTGGCCTGGGCCTCCCTCTGTAGGGCGATGGTGGGGCAATGGTGGGGCCCCCCTGGCCCCTAACCAATCACATCACACCCACCTTGGCTGACCTGGCACCAGTGCATGTCATAGCCTGGTCGTCCAGAAGGTCATCCGGATGGTCATTCTGCTGCTCAGTCGTTCAGTCAATTTGCATATTATGCTTTTATTATTATAGATTACTGAAACAAAAGCATTAGAATCTTCAAATATTGTGAGTTTTTCTATTTCTCCTTTCTGCTCTGTCAGTTCTTATTCATTCATTTTGAAGATCTGAGGTAGGGATTCAAAATTACTGTGTCTTTTTGATGAATTGCCCTTTTATCATGATGAAACATTCCTCTTTCTCCTTGGTCATATTCTTTTTGCTAAAGTCTACTTGTCTGATATTATTATAGTCAGTCAAGTTTTCTTAGAACTGGTATTTTTAAAGAATATTTTTCTACTGTTTACTTTATACCTTTATATTTAAAGAGCTTTCTGATTGAAGAGCAGATTGTTGATTCTTGCTTTTTCATCCAGTCTTTTAATATCTGCTCCTTTTTTTTTCTAATCCTCACCTGAGGATATACTTATTGATTTTTTTAGAGAGGAGAAGGAAAAGAGAGAGAAAACCATTGATGTGGCTGCCTCCTGCATGCCCTCCCCCCCCCCCCCCCCATGGGGATCAAGCCCACAACCTGGGCATGTGCCCTGACAGGAAATTGAACTGGCAATCTTTCAGCACATGGGACGGCACCCAACCAACTGAGCCATACCAGCCAGAGCTAGAGAAGTCTTTACTCTAGGGATAGTATAACCCCACAATAAGGCATGACACTCTGTGGTCTCTACTGAATGTCCCAGGAAATCTGCAAGGAATTCCACTCTTACTGGTTGGTATCTCCCAACATTGTGATCTCTGTGAGTTGCACAGCCTACACCTTCCCATCAATTCACTGCCTAGTCTCATGGTTTTGCTCTAGGTATACATAACTTAGTATTCAGCAAAGACACTGATGTATTTTTTAATGTTGCTCTCTCCTTTGGATACTGTATCCACAATTTCAGTCACTTCAGCCTCACAGATCACTGATTTCTGTCTTCTTGACTTAGAGATACTGTTGTGTGCTGGTTGGGACTCCCCTTCCTGCAACAAGCTCCAGAATGTGATTCCAGGCAGACGGCCAAGGATAATGACTTATGAGTGGCATCCTGAGGGATGAGTAAGAATTGATCAGAAGAAGGAAGTGGAAGAAGTTGAAGGTACAGCACACACATGAAAAAAGTCTGTTTAATTTTTTCAGGGAATTACATGTATTTCAGACTGGCTGAAGTGTCAAATGGAAAGAGAGGAGTAGGGTAAGGTGAGGCTAAAAGAGATGGAGGAGCTGAGCAACATAAGATCTGGTTAAAATTTTAAATGTTACTTTAAGAGAACTAAGGAACTGTTGAATGGTTTATTCAGGTGAATAACATGGTCTGGTTTGTGTTTTGAAAGGATATCAGTTTAGAAAACGGGGCTGTAATGGGGGGAAATAATGGTCCATCAGGAAGATACAGCATTCATACAAGTAAAAGATTATGTGGGCCTGAGCTGTTATTGGAAATGGGAACCAGTATAAGTAAATGGATGAGAGATATTAGAGGGATAAGCCCCTGGGGATTGGTTGGGATATGAGAGTAAGGAAGAGGGAGGAGCCATAGATAGAGAGCATGTGGTGTTTGGATGACTTGAGCATTCTACTAAGGGATAGCAGGTTTCTTGGTCTCTGTCTGGATTGACTTTTGTCTTGTCATAGATGTGATTCTAGCCTCCTGGTTGCCTGGGCCCATGCACTGTGTGTTTGATATTGTTTCCCATCCTGTCTGCTAAGCTGCTTCCTAACAATCATAATTGTGTGGGCCAATACCCTGGCTGCCTAGACTACCAGTCGGGTACCTTCCTGGGTCTGTCTCACTCCTCTGTCTGCCCTGGCCCCTGTAGCTCCAACTTGACAGTTCCACCATATTTCTTTCTATGATTCATGGAAAATTGTGACACAGAGCTGACAAAATGATACTTAGGGATACACACTAGAAGGAATTAGGCATCGTGTGGTGTAATGCCAATTTTACAGCTGAAAAAATGAAAACATAGTTTTATCATTTCATGCCTACATTCACTAACCTGTGTTGACTGTATCACCCTTTCTGGGTCAAAAGGGACTAGTGAATAATTATAAATCTACAGGTTTAACTGTAGATTTCTTATAACGTTACATAAGTTATAAAAGATGGTGATACCCTTATATTATGAATATCAAGACTAATGGATAGAAGGTTCCACATGTAGTGACTGGACCTAAAAACTGACCAGAAAGACTGGTGGGATCATGGCAAAGACTACTAGTTGTCCACAATATGGGGTTTCCTCTCCCTTTTTGGTAATAAAACCTTTAATGATTAGATGAGAACCTGGCCAAGAATACAAACCTTATAGTTAAGTGGTGTGTTAAAGTCCCAACAGAAAGGAGATGACACACTCAGAATGAGATAAGCCAAGGAGGATTCACGCTAAAGGGGCTCTTTACTAAGGTTGTGTGTAGAAGAGCTATAAACACAGTGCAGTAATCCAGAGCTCATGGTAGCTAGGCTGTCACCTCCTTTAGGGCCCAGTGAGATGAAGGGAATGAACAATTAGCAGAACCTAGAAAAAGAGAGCGGTGGGTAGAATCAGTCATTTGCAAAGGTCAGGCACCATCCATTGAGGGACAGAGCCAGCCTAATGGTACCTTGAAGAGAGGGATCTGGAGAAATATATATCCTGTTTTCGTGCTTCTGTTTTTCTAACCTCCTGCCAGAGCCCCTATTGTCTGAATTAGAACCATAAATGCCAGAGGCTCCAATTTCCCATCCATGTGGTCTACACAGACTCGTAAGGCAGAGGGTAGATGATGAGGAAAAGGCAGTGGGTCTAGACAGGCACGTGGAAGCCAACTAGCATGCGGAAATTATGTAAATGTTGGCCAATGGAATAGAAGCAGAAATCATTCCATTTGGGGGGCACACCTTTAAAAAGAGGGGCATGTCTTCCTTTTTCCTGTAGGCTGGATCGATGATATGATGATGGGAACATGAGCAGCCATCTTGATCCATGAGATGGAAGTTACATCCTAAGATTGGTAGAAAAAACATAACAGAGGGAACGTGGATTCCTAAGGATCAGGCAATGAGTTCTGTCACTTGCATTCACTAGTTCTGGCCGCCTACATTGACTTGAGTGAAAAAGAAACCTATATCCTTTTTGAAGCCAATGTGATATTGAGTTTTCTGTCACTTGCAGCTGATGCAAACCCTAACCAATTCAGAGACCAAACAGGAAATTCTTTGGGGATTTGGACTGTATTGGTTATGATTTGTTTATTTATTTGTTTTTTACTTATAAACATCTGAAATGGACTTTGTTTAGCTTAAGTAAAAGGGGAAATTTATTGGAAGGATGCTAAAGGTGTCTTAGAGAATCAAAGGAAATGCTGAACAACCAAGATAGGAGAATCCAAGGCAGTCTGGTACCTGGAAATTTGTCATGGCCTTTCAGCCTGGAGGGCTGCCACCAATGTGACTTAACCCCTACAACGCCCGTTCTCTTCAGGAATCCATTCCAAATTTCACATTTCTATTAGAGAGAATCTGATTGGGCCAGCTTGCATCAGGCTCTCCTGTCTTTGCTGGAGGAGGGTCACAACACATACAGGGTCACTGGAGTCCCCAGGATTCCTAGAGCCATGGATACATTGCGTATCAGACCGTCACCCCAGGAGGTATGATTTAAAGTAGTAGCAAAGGGACCCTCACTTCAATTGATAGCAATGTCTAAAACATGCATGTCCATAATAAAGTGACAAGCTCTTTGAGGGTGTGTTTAGAAACATCATGGGCAATAATAAAGCCTGATCCACAGTAGATGCCAAATGCAGACTCATTTCCTTTCAACAGCTGAGGCGACAAGCCTCATTACAGGGTATGGATGGGCAACAACTCAAAGCCACGATTTTGTGTAATTCGAAATTTTGTATACCTAAATTCACCAAGATCTCAATATCTTAATGTTCTAGGACATGTTTTAAATGCGATTGACAGGGGGCTGGGGGGAAAGAACTAAATGGTTTTAAGAGTACATAGACTATCAGGGAAGAGAAGCATGTACAGAAATCAATAATAATAAACAGCGAGTTGTATGCTATAATAGAATTAAGTATCAGTCTCCTTGAGAGCAAGCTGAGAGAGTTGGAAGAGGTGAGGTTTGAGGTGTGTAAGTAGGAGTCTTACAGACATAAAAGGGGAAGGGGGATTCTAAGCAAAGGTAATAGCATGTGCAAAACTACTGAGACATAAAAATGCTCAGCTATGTTCAGGAAAAAGCCAAGACCTCCATGTGGCTAGACTCCTAGGCACTGACTGGAAATTCATTTATTCATTCAGCAGTAATTTACTGGCTACTGATTACTGGAGAAATGAGCTGCAATCCTTCCCCTTCCATGGAGAGACAAGCACAGTGACTATGATCAGATGATGGCTATAGCAGAGAACACCCTGCTATGAGATAGAGGCAGGGGAAGAAGCAGTACCTAAGAACTCAGGAAAAAGAGCCCAGAGCTGTATGCAGGAGTCAGGGCTTTGAATGCCATGTTAAAACCACGTGAGTTTTTTATCTGGTGGGACCCTCTGAAGTTCTCCTGTGTTTGTTAAAGTGAGGTGATCCCAATTTGTGGAGGCTGCTTCACAATCTTCTGACTCAAGACCGATAAACCTCATTTGTTTTGGCCTTGTGTGCCAGGCACCGTGACAGGGATTTGACATACATTATCTCATTTGAACTGAGATTGGCCTGCAGGTGGAGAGGGTTATGTACCAGCTTTGGAGGTGAGCAAGGCAAAGAATAGAGAAAGGCACACTGTCGTGTGATGGGGAAGGCTGGGAAGCTTTGTGCTGTTTTATGAGTAGGATACAGGGCTCAAACTCTTCCTCCCCTTAGAGAAAGGTCCCTGCTTTAATCAAAGTGGGCTATCATTCATTGTACAATATGTCAAAGCCTGGATTACTCCATCAGTCAGGATATGGGCAACTCCAAACTGCTTAAACTAAGGTTTATTTTTCGCAAGCAATGGGAAATCCAGGAAAAAGCAGTCCATCAATACCATTAAAGGTGCAAGCTGCTCCATTTTGCCAAGACAGCTGCTGGACCCTGTTCCTACCATGCCTTAGATTGCACTTCCATTCCAAGAAGGAAGAAGGGGTGAGGAAAGCCTTTATCAAAAGAGTTTAGTTTCCTTATTTCTTGAGACTTCTGCTTACATTCCATTGGCCAGACCTATGTCACGTGGTCACTTCCAGGAGCAAGGGAGGCTGGGAAGTGGTTGATTTGCTGCCCCCTCAACCCCCGATCAGGACTGAGTCTGCAAGGAAGGAGGAAATAGGTAGCAAGTAGGCAGCATATATAATCTCATTCCATTTTCCCAGCGGTTCTGTAAGGTAAGGTTATCCGCATTCTACATATGGGAACATAGACTCACAGAGGAAAGTAAATTGTCCAAAGTCATCCAAGTATGAGTCATGGAAAAAGGATTTTAAAGCAAGTCTGTATCACTGCAAAGCAAAGGATTTTTTTTTTTTAATGATACCATCCTCTCTCCCTTAGCAGTGCGACCTTGAGCAAGTCACAAAGCCTCCCTGAGCCTTAGTTCCAAGATCCATAAAATGAGGATGATCATCTCTGACTCAAAGGTTCTTGAAGCATCAGCTTAGGTGATGAATGCAAAAGTGTTGGAAAGGCTAATGTCTATGGAACCCTAATTCTTATTAATTCCCCCTTTGCTGAAATGCTTCCTCCATGGTGACAAGCAGGAATGGTCCTCAAGGAGCACAGCTCCGACACTGGAATGTGAGCTTGGCACCAGTCAAACCTCTTGACTGGCATTTCCTATTTGGGCCCCACCACAGTTTCCCAGGAATTTCCACTGGCTGGGGTTCCTTTGTCCACTCCGACAGCTGCCTGTGCAGATGAGTGATGAGCCACATTCCACAGCAGGTCAGGTTAAAACAGCGTGCAAACCAGCCATTCTGGCTTTCTTGCTTTCTTCTCCCCGGTGCTAATCCCCAAGCAGAGCTAGACTCAGATTCCTCCTCAGACTGTGCTTCTTCTGAAGCCCCATCCCAAGATGAAATAAACCATGTGAGCACTGAGGGAGTCAGTCCAGCCCAGACCTGCAACAGCCCTCCTGCTCTACGTCTCCAGGCTTGGAGTCTTGGGAACCTCGGCCTTGACAGCTTTGCTTTCATTTCCCCTAGAGAGTTTCTGCTCCCCAGCCAAGGCCCAGGCTGAACCTCAGATCCCCCTCCTTGGTGCCATCAGGCCCCACACTTCCAGTCAGGTGGTTTGTTTCACATTTTCCTCTTTATTAGCATGAGGCTTTGTCCATATTTTTATTACAGTGCAACACTTGTTATAGCTATATTGAACTAAACCTCCTAACAAGTCTGGTTTTGCCTTTCCTGGAAACCAGAACCTTAACAAAGAACAAATAAGGCAATAGTGATGTAAAAAAAATCATGTTCATGATCCTAAAGGAGGGAAGGAGGGAAGGAAGGAAGGAAAAAGGAAAGGAAGGAAGGAAGGAAGGAAGGAAGGAAGGAAGGAAGGAAGGAAGGAAGGAAGGAAGGTCCCTTTCCCTCCCCATCCCTGTACCTTATCATCAGTTTTGCATCTGGTGTGGCATAGGCATGGACCAATCAGAATAGGCAAAGCTGGAGTAGTTTGTGGAGGCAAGTGTTCATTTTTTTTTTTAGTTGCCAGAATCTGTTTGTTTTTATTTCCATTTCAGCACATATAGACCTATTGAATTTGTTGTCATCATCCCCTGACCATTGTATGAGTATACCACAATGTTTTAAAACCACTTCCTTACTTTGGAAGCTTCCAGATTTTTACTGTTACTATAGTGTGCTAGAATGAACATGCTTGAAATCACATGTGTGAGCACAACATGCTGGTTTTCCATGTGACAGTCCTAGAAATGGAGCTTTGGGGGTATCTTCAAAGTTAATTCCACTAACTGGACATAATCGTACCCATTTCCTCAGAGCCTCACTGACCCCGGGTAGTATCAATCTTTTTAACTTTTGCAAACCTTAAAAAATATCTCATTACTTAGCTTAAATTTCTATGGTAATTAGTGCAGTTGAGCATTGTTCTATATGTTTATAGGTCATTTATCTTTCTTCTCTTCCATGACTGTTAGCCTCAGCATCTTGACTGCAATGCCATTCAGTCCTGAGATCCATCTCTCACAATACCCCATGAAGTGTTTCAACTCGAGACCGGATGATACAAGAATTTAAGATGACGGAGACAGCACTACTCTGGAATCAGAACTCCATAACATTTTCCTGTAGACTTTACTTGGCATCACTGTGTTCGCAAACATGCTTACCCTTCACTGGGGTTCTGAGGACAACTTCCAGGCCGTCCACATTAAGCACTGGTTGCGGGGCTGAGGGAAGAGTTCTGTGAGTGGGCTTTTGTTTTGCTTTGTTTTTTTGTTGTCTTGTCGGCACTGCTCTTGTCTTTGCTTTGTCCCAGTCTGGCTGCATCCCTTCCGTGTGAGATTATGTCTAGCTCTGCCACACTCGGACCTTGGAAATCACCTTCTCAATTCAGAGCTCTTGGTATTAAATCCTCATTGTCTGTTATCTCTGCATGACGAGTCAATTTTGTTTCATTTCCAATTCAAGGAGCACCTACTCTGTGCGAAACTCAGGGAATACAGACATGAATAGCACTTGGTCTGTATTTCAGGGAAGCCCAAAATACCGTGGAAAGGAAAGCCATCTGAAGGGCGTTGCATGGTGATATGGTCAAGTCACTATGGAGTGAAGTCCAGGGTGCTCTAGCAGACAGGACTGCTTACCCCTCATGAGATCTTGAGCAGGTAATTTAAACTCCGTGTGCCTCAGTTTCTTCATAGGCAAAACGCAAAACATAGCAACACTGAGCTCACAGGATTGTTATGAGGACTAAATGAGTTCATTCAAATAATGTGCTTAGAGCCTGTCATGTAGTAAGTGATCAAAAAAAAAGCTGGTTTTTAGTGCTATCATCATCATTGTTTTTCTTAATATTATTAAAAGTACAGTAGAAGGGATTTAACTCAGTCTGGAGGCTACTGGAAAAGGTGATGGCGGGGTCAAGTCTTAAAAAGAAAGTTGGTATAGCTTTGATCTAGGGGTAAAATATTCCATTATTACTAGTACATTGTGTTGAACAGTGACAACAGGCTGGACATTTAACTGCTACAACCTCATTTACAAATAAAATGCTCAGGCACAGAGAGGTCATGTAACTTGTCCAAGGTTACACTATTGGTAACATACAGTATTCTTATTTCCTCTGTTTGATAGATAAGAATGGTGATGCACAGAGCAGTGTCAGGGTCAAGATTCAAACCCATCTCTCCCAAACTCCTAAACCCATGTTCTTCCCATTACACTATGTTGCCATCAGAGGGAATGCATGAGTCATGTCTCGTGGGGACTTTTGAACAAAACAGTGGGCTTCTTTGACTGTGGTTGTCTTATTTCTAAATGAGACATCTCCACACCTCTCTTCTCTGCTCACTGCTCCCCGTGCAGCCTCCGGGAGAGGCAGACAGTGAGTGGGCTCCCTCTGCAATATGCCTGGATGCCTTGGTGGGAAGGGCAGCAAGGAAATGTGAAGTGTGGTGATGGTGGCCTTCTCAAAGGTGGGTGATGCATGGAAATTTCCTGACATTTCAAGGGACAACATCTGAAAGGAAGTGGAATTTTCCTGAAGCCTGGGCAGGAGATCTCTGTCACAAGCTATTGATTTGGGACGTGTGGCTCGCATTTAATCCGGTGATTAATTTGGAGGGAGGCAGCATGCATGCTGGGCTTTCATTTAGTGAGTTTAAAAGCATACGGCTTCTGATTTATTTTGTCTTCATTTGTGCAGGGCTGTTTTATTGCCAAGGGCTGAATGACAGGCTTCCCGGCAGGCTGTAGAGCCAGGTAAAATTTAAATGAGGAACATAAAATCTTTCAAGGCACTCTAGTTGTCTTTTGTAACTTATTAATCACATGTACTGAAGGCTGGTCAACTCTCTGGGAACAGTTCAGCAAAGGAAAACTATTTGGCCTACTCAGCTTGCCAATCCCTTTGCTTTCATTTTTCTATTTTTGTATATGCGAGAACTAAGGTTCCCCCAAAAGGAAGGGACTTGCCCAAGTCATACTATGGATTAGAACTAAAATTAAGTCCTAGGCCTGCCCTGCCAACTCAGGACCACTGAAACACAAGGAGTATATAGCTCCAAAAATGTTCCTCAAATGTTTAAGTGGTCTCACAAAAAATTAATGAATTAGTCCTGGCTAGTTTGGCTCAGTGGATGGAGCATTGGCCTGTGGACCGAAGGGTCTTGGGGTCAATTCCTGTCAGGGGTGCATTCCTGGGTTGTGGGCTCGATCCCAGGTCCTGGTCGGCGCATGGGCAGGAGGCAACTAGTCAATGTCTCTCTCTCACATCAGTGTTTCTCTATCTCCATTTCTCCCTCTCCTTTCCACCCTCTCTAAAAAAATCAATGAAAAAAATATCCTTGGGTGAGGGTTAACAACAAAAATATTTTGATGAATTAACATAAGCACTCACTTGTCTATATATCTTCAATGTCCCAAATAAGATATGCTTCTTTTTACTGCTGGGTCAATGCATATGTTATCCACCTGTCTGGAACATTTCTCTCTGGATGGTAGATGGATGGGTGAATGGATGGATGGGTGGGTGGGTGGATGGATGGATGGATGGATGGATGAACAAACACCTTTAAATCTTGATTTATAGTTCATTTCACTAGAAGTCATTGCCTCTTTGTGTTAGTGCTCATTATATCAATTGAAACTATTTCTGACTCACTAGAATTTTACTTTCTCTAGCATGACTTTATCATTTGCCCGTGACTCTCTAATTGTAACCTTTGGGTCTGAAATGACTCCACTTAATTCAGAAAATTGCCATACTTCTCTTGGTACAAGTCTTTCCTCTTAAAAATTCAAGAAACTCCATTTGATGCATTGGGAAGGCAAATCCCCATCGTCTATAGGCACACGGATTCCCAGAAATCAAATAAAAATTTAATTGAGTTCAGAGTGAAAAAGAACATTAGATTTATGTAAGTGAACCACATTAACTTGACGGGTGGTACAAACTCAAAAAAGCAGGCATTTCCAAAAGGGGTTGGGAATGTTCAAGGCATGATATAAAGAGGATGGACTGCTAAGGAGCAGCTAGAGACCACAGGGTCAGAGGGAGGGGTGAGCACAGAGAATGTGTCTTAGACTATGTTGTTGGCATCACGGAAAAGAGAGAAACCTAAAGTAAAGGGGTGGATGGCTGGGGTGCTACGAGACTTGGGACATAGGTTATTCATTATTTAATGCACATTTTATTGAGTGCCTACTATGTGCCAGGCCCTGATCTGGGAGCAGAGGGGAAAAAGTATGATAGCGTTTGTATTTCAATTTCAGGTCTGTTACTCATTGGCCATTTGACCTTGCATAGTTTGCTTTGGCTTCCTCATTTGTAAAATGTGTGTATCCTTTCATGCTTATTGATAGCCTACCATGTTTTTGTGGCAGACACCATGCTAAGCACCGGATACCCAAAAGCAAACAAGACAGATATAGTCCCTGCCCTCTCAGAAGCGTTTTGACTAAGGAAAGAGACTGACAAGGTATTAGAATAAAGTATTTCCTCTGAGACAATTAGTAGGACTGACTGAGCTAACACTTAATGTACAAAACTATTAGGACTAAATGAGATAAAACATTTAAGGGCCCAGTATGCTTGATAAGAGCACAGGCTCTGAGACCAGACTGCTTGAGTTCAAATCCCAATTTGGTGACTTATTAACTAAATAACTTAAGGAAGTTACTAAACCTGTCTCAGTTTCCTCATCTATAAAATGGGAATAATCATAGTACTTAACTCATGGAGCTGTTAAGATGATTAAGTTAATATTGTAAAGAGTTTAGAATAGTACCTGGCACATAATAAGTAGTCATTGATATTTATTTATTAACTAGAGGCCCAGTGTATAAAATTAGTGAATGGGGGGGGGGGGGAGGGCGTTCCTCAGCCTGGCCTGCACCCTCTGGTAATCCGGGACCCCTTAGGGAATGTCTGACTGCCAGTTTAGGCCCAACGTGGGATTGGGCCTAAACAGGCAGTTAGACAACCCTCTCACAATCCTGGACCACTGGCTCCTAACTACTCTCCTGCCTGCCTGATTGCCCCTGATTGCTTTTGCTTTGGCCCCTGCTACTGCGGCTTCATCCAGAAGGACGTCCGGAATGACATCTGGAAAGTTGTTTGGCTGTCCGGTCTAATTAGCATATTATGCTTTTATTATTATAGATTGTTGTTAGCACAGACACTGGCCCACAGTGGGTGCTTACAATGGCTAGCTCCTTTCCTCCTACCCATTGCTCTTCTGAACATTCCACAGCCCTGGCAGAAAACAGTAGTCTGTGTTTCATGTTCCATCATTTGTCAAAGACCAAGACTGTGACCACAAAAAGGATTGTTCTCAGTGTCATTTATAATTTCTCACTGTCTTGGCAATTTGCACGTTAAGACTTTTAAGAACACAAAGGTCTTTCCTGTGCTTGGCTGGACTGAGCACAAAAGGTTGTGGTAAAATTAGAGTGACAGGGATGAGAGAACTTGGACAAGAGCTTGGGCCTCGAATGGATCGTGGCTGGCTCCTTTCCCAGAGTCTCATGGAGTCTGAGAAGGCCTGGTGTTGCTGCTCAGCCGTAAGCTTGGTCTTTGGGGTCTCACACACCTGTGAACAATGCTTGGCTCTGCACTCACAAGCTGTGCAGTTTCCTGGGTCACGTCTATCTCACATGACTACTGTGAGGATCAAACCAAATGACTGATACTCAAAGGCCCAGAAGTTAACATAACTGTAGCCCAACCTTACCATCAAGGAGCATTGATTAAATACTTAAACAAGCTTCCTTCCTGGCGCTGAGTGGGGGGTACTGTGGGGTTATGTTCTGACAGTCCAACGCCTTCCTCCTCCAATATTCGAAGGACTGGTCTACACCCTCCTGGGAATGTAGCCTTAGCATTAGGCACTCAAGCTCCATGACTTCAGGAACTGGGGAGTCTTGCTCCTTGCTGTGCCCCCAGATGATCCCTGGCAGGCAGCAGAAATACCCCACCAAGAGGATAAAGTGTAGGAAGACAGGCAGGCAAAGGCAGCAGGTTTGGAAAGAGAGTGGCATGGTGAAGGGACTCAAAGCCACATTGTATCAGGAGCACTTGTGTAACTAAGGCTGTATAACTGCAATTCCCATCAGTTTCTGTCTGAAAGCAGGAATAGCAAATCAAGCAGAAAGCAGCCCAGTTTATTTATAGATTTTTAAAATCCTGTCATGTTTCATATGTTCAATAAACTGTTGGTTTTACATGTAGGAGCCATATGCAAACAAATTGAAGAACAGACTTAAAAATGTTTATAAACTCTGACAAAAACCAATTATATAGTGACTCATTTGTAGACGACCTACCCCTACCCAAAGATAAAATTTAGCAAGAAATGTACCAGGAACTCACATTTTTCTAAGCAATGTATTAATAACCAATTTTATATTATGTGTTTCACAAATTTTAAAAATTAATTTAAAAAATCTAGTACTTTACAATTATTGTTGCTATGATTATTGTTAATTATTCTGTGTAATTGTGGTTGCTGCTGAGCAGATGACATCCATGGGGCAGGCAGTCAGGAAGGGAGACCCCGGAAAGCCACAGAAATTGCAGACCCTGCAGGCTTTGTGGATGGGGAGTTAGGGTTAGAGTAGGGAATTCAAAAAGAGCAAGATTCAAACAGGGAGAGAAGGGGGCATTTCAGGGGAGGAAATAGTGCAAAAGGTGAAGGGGTCAGGCTCCTGGTTTGTTCCTGGGGCTACCAGTCTGTGTGAGTGGGAAGGCATCAGAGTTACTTACATCAGCCCTGGGCTAGTCTAGCTGATCACTTACAGGGGTGGGGAACTTTTTTTCTGCCAAGAGCCATTTGAATATTTATATCACTAGAGGCTCGGTGCACAAAATTTGTGCTGGGCGGGGGGGGGGGGGTCCCCTCAGCCCAGACTGCACTCTCTCCAAACTGGGTCATCCCTCTCACAATCCAGGACTGCTGGCTCCTAACTGCTCACCTGCCAGCCTGCCTGATCACCCCTAAAGGCCTCTGCTTGCCTGCCTGATTGCCCCCCCCCCCCCCGCCAACCTGGTCACCCTTCACTGCTCCCCCTGCCATCCTGGTTGCCCCCAATTGCCCCCCTTTCCCCCCGCTGGCCTGATCACCCCTTCCTGCCCCCCACTCCCCGTGCCAGCCTGGTCACCCCTCACTGCCCACCCCTGCTGGTCTGGTTGCCCCTCACTGCCCCCCTGCTGGCCTAGTCACCCCCAACTGCGGGCTCCCCCCCACCCCCGTGCTGGCCTGGTCACCCCACATAGCCTGCTGTTTGGTTGTTGCGTGAGGGTGTCCCAACCAATTTGCATATTACCCTTTTATTAGTATAGATTCTCAGGCAATACAAAATTATAACTTAAAAATTAGCCAGCTAGGCTCCTCCCTGGCCCCAGGCCCTGGTCAGGGCTCATGAGGAGGCAACCAATCCATGCGTTTCTCTCAAATCAATGTTTCTCTCTGTCTTTCCCTCTCTTTTCCACTCTCCCTAAAAATCAATGGAAAAATACCCTTAGGTGAGGATTAACAACAACAAAAATAATTATCCTGATATATTTGGTCAAACATTTAAGTAACTCACCCCTAATGCCTGGCAGGGCCAGACCAAATGATTTCTCCAGCCTTATATGGCCCCCAGGCCAAGATGTTCCCCACCCCTGATTAGAAACTGTGTGGTTTCTTTGAGCCTCAGCCTCCTCACTCATTAATTGGGTAATTGCCTCACAGGGAAGAAAATTGGGACCCAGTTGAAAACAGGCAGGAGTGAGTTAGAGTCATTGATATTGACAGGCCAGGTGGGAGGGTGACCTGTGAAGATCCTTCTCACGCCCAGCATACTGCGATTCATGAGTCAGAGACACAGGCCCTGCTTCTGATGTTGCTACTCACATACCTGCCCCATTCAAACATTCAGTCACCATTTGTCGCTGGCCTGCTATGCACCAGGCATTGTGCTCAGCAAGGTAAGATCTGAGAGGCAGTTAGACTAAATGATATCAGAATCACTTCAGTTTTAACATCCAATAAATATTTTCCTAGGAATTGAGAAGGTGCTACACACACATCCTTAAAATTACATTGCAACAAAGATAGGACAATTAAAACTACATATGCCGATTTGGGGTGCCAAATCTGTGGGTCACATGGCTTGAGGAAAATGCTTAGTCCTCACTGCTTGGACAAACATTTAAGTAATTCATTGCCCATGTTGGTCTGTGGTGAATCAAGACCACTCCAAATTCTATATGAGGAGGGTGACTCTCTCCAAACTTCAAAAATAAGGCATGAACCCTTTTACCCCTGGAAACCTCCCGCCTAGCATTTCCTCTTCCTGATGTGCCCTCACAGCCTGTTCCAGTAGCTAATGTTGCATAACAGCACCCCAAATGTAGAGGTTGAAAACCACAGAAACATTTACATTGCTGCTGAATCTGCAGTGTAGGCCAGCTGAGAGAGGACTGCTTCTCTCTGCTTCACTTGTTGACACTGTGTGGCCCAAAGGCTGGGGCTGGAGTTATCCGAAGGTGAGCTCCTTGGGCATCTCCCCTATAGCTCTCTGACTTTTCCACGTGGTGTCCATGCGTGGCAGCTGCAGGGGAGCCAGACCAATAACAAGTCAGCTCAGGGCTCCCGAGGTGTGTGTCCCGAGAGAGAGAGCCAAGCAGAAGCCATATTATCTTCTGGTGACCTCGCCTCAGAAGTCACCTGCATCTCTTCTGCCTCCTGCGTGGGTGGGAGCAGGCACAGACCCCGACCCAGATCCAAAAGCAAGGAACACAGACTCCCACACACTTTGCTGTGCAAGGCAGGCCAGTCCTGTTGCGAGGAGAGCATGTGGGGTGGGAGATAGATCTTGGTGAGTCCATCTTGGAAAGTGTAACGTGCACCCACTCTTTTTGTATCAGAACTTCTCATGCTTCAAGACCCAGCACAAACCTCACCTCCTTTATAAAGCCCCCCCACCTCTCCCAAAGCTAGTTCCTCCATGGAGGCTTCGTACCTCTACTTTCCGAGCACTTGGCCCCCTAAAATGGCATCATTTCTGTGTCTCTTTCTGGAGACTGGACCATGAGCTCTCCAAGATCTGGGGCTGTACCTCGTATCTCTATGCCCCTAGCTTTCAGCAGTGGGAGTTGCTGTGGAAATTGGCGTTACTGCAGGTTAGGCTAAAGTTTCTCTACACCCTGGGCTACCTGCATCAGAATGCCTCGGTGCTTCTTAAAAATGTAGACTCCCCAGGTCTCCATCAAACCTCCCGCATCAACTCCTGGGGCTGGGATTAAGAAGCTGCATTTTAGTAAACTCCCCAGAGTATCCACCTTTGCAAGCTATTGTACCCCCACTGCCTATCTGTGCCTGGCACAACAGATACCTGATGAATGAGTGAGTGAGTGAATGGACTGGGCACACAAGAGTCAGTTTGCTCTTTGGGCTAATGTGATGTCCAGTTCTGGTTCCAGCATCAGATACGCGGACATCCCTCAAGGTCATGTCCTGGCGGGGCTCAGTGCCCTATTTCTTCTTAAATGGGCTGGTCCCCCAGAGGAGGTGGCTGAGACAGTGGAAGGAGAGGATACTGGCAGTTGTGAAGTTGGTGCATCATCTCACCCTCTACCAGAAGGCTCCTGTCCCACCCCCACCTCCTGGTCTCCCCACCCCCAAGCATCCTGTCACATCCAGATCAGAACCATTCTGGAAGCAGCATTTGCTAGTTTGACATTTCAAAATAGCATCAAGGAGGCTAAAGATAGCTAGGTTACAAGGGAGGTTAAACAGCTTGCCAGATGACGCCGAACGAATCCAGTCTTGCCGCATGCTGGTCCGAGAAGCACTTTGATGTTTTCCCTGTATTTGGAGGAGGAGAAGTGTTAGACAGAGCGGGGGAGGTATTGAACCAAGAGCCAAAGGGCACAGGGTCCATCTGACTTCAGTGAACAGTAAGGAGTGTGGTAAAGGAGCACCCTATTTCAGAGGGCTCGGTGAACACACTCGCTTTCTCTACTTGTCTAAGGCAAAAAGCTTGGAATAGCAAAACCCACCCTCAGGGCTCCCTGGGGCCCTGTGTCCACCTCAGCATCTGGTTTCCCCTCAGACCAACATGACAAGACTCATTTGATTTGGGGAAACAGGTTTTCCATCAGTTATGGTAAAAAACAAAATATCTGTCACCAGCCCTTTACTTCCTTTTCATTTTAGCTGCATTTCCCAAAGCCAGACTGTCTGATTGTGGATTGGGAGAGGTGGGGCCAGAGCTGGGTGACTGGGGGAGAGGGAGGCACCATGTTCCCTAGGGACCCAATATCTACTGAGAGGTCAGCCTGCACAAATGATACGATCTATCATGTATGGACTGTTTATGATTTGCCAAGCACTCTGCTAAGCTTCTTACACACTTCACCTTGTTTATTCTCACAACAATCCTAGGAGCTGAGGGTGAGGGAGGGGAAGCCACTTGCTTTGGGTGCCACAGGTGGTGAGCTGCGGAGCTGGGATCCTAACTCAGGTGCATCTGACTGCCAAGCCTACCGTCCTCCCAACCACGTTGAATCACCTCCCTTTACAGAGATAGTCGAGCGATCTCCTCCCCTGCGTGCCCGGACTTGAATCCATTCCAGGAACCAAACAGGCTTTAGAAAGGGAACCCTTGAGATGGGCAGACCACGGTGATAGCGTTCCAGGGACGACACCCGCACCCTGTGACTCAGCAGCCAGCCCACTTGTCTGACCTTTTCCTGTGTCACTGACATATCATGAAGGGCTATTCCTGCTGGCATCCTGCAGCCCTGGGGGAAGTGGCAGCCTGAGTCACAAGGGACAGACTGAATGTCAGAGTTGAAGTGAGTCTCTGCCTCCCCCGTCTGAGTGTGACTGCAGCTACCCAGCTGGTGGCAGCAGTGCTGTCCCAGCCGGAGACATTGGCAGACAGGGTGGCTGAGGGGCAGGATGCTGGTCCTCTGGCTAAAAAAAGGGGTGGAGGAGGAGATGGCGACTCAGTTGTGCTTGGCTTTGGTTCCAGGTTCTGTAATAAGATTCAGGTGCCGCCAAAGGCCCCCTGTCTCTCAAGAGCAAATTCAGTTAAGAGCAGGGGAGGGTGCACTAATGGTTTCCACATTTGGGCCCCTTTGCATCAAGGACTTTCAAGCTCTGGGGGCAAAGAATCTGACCTCACCTCTGAGTACAATTTTGCTCTATGGAACCCAAACGTGCTCGTTAAACACCTCTTATGAGTGAGGGTCTTGCGGCTGGACACTGAGAATATAATGAGAAACAAGCAATCACAAACACTCCTTCTTCTCCCATTCTTCTTTTCCTCCTCCTCCTCTTCCTCCTCCTCCTTTTTCTTCCTCCTCCTCTTCTTCTTCTTCCTCCTCCTCCTCTTTTGCCTCCTCCTCCCCCTCCTCCTCTTTTTTTTTTTTTACATTTGCAGTTATTTTAATGAGCAATCATTTTTACTGAAATGGTGACAGAAACAAAATAAAAACATTAAATCCATTTGCATACGGTGGCATACCATGTTTTGATAAATGGAAGGGAAAGAAAACAAAAGGAAGAAACCAGTTTCATCTAGCACATTATAAAAATGTTTTCAAGAAAGTACAATAAACATGTAAAAAAAACAAGCAAACACAGATGCAGCCTGCCTGGAGCTTACAACTGGTGGGAGAGACAGACAGTGTGCCAGAAAATTCCAAGGCAGAGTGCAGAAGGCCGTGGGTGCTGTGGTAGCACAGAGGAGGCCACCTACCCAAGTTTTACGGGTTCAGGGAAGGGTGTATTCCTGTGTGAATGACCTAGACTTGCAGGCTAAAGAGGAGCTCACTGGGGGAGCTGGATGAGCCAGGAGCAGGGAAACAGCTCATAAGAAGAGCTTGAAGTTTGTGTGTGGAGCAGGGGGGAGGGGGCTAGAGCAGAGGTACAAAGGAAAATATGTAAAGAGCCCGACCAGTGTGGCTTGGTGGTTGAGTGTCGACCTATGAACCAGGAGGTCATGGTTCCATTCCCTGTCAGGGCACATGCCTGGGTTGCAGGCTTGATCCCCAGTAGGAAATGTGCAGGAGGCAGCCAATCATTGACTCTCTCTCATCATTGATGTTCCTATCTCTCTCCTTCTCCCTTCCTCTCTGAAATCAATAAAAATATATTTTTTAAAATGTGTAAAGCAATAAGTTAGAAACGTGGAACAGTTGGTAAAAACTTCATGTCTTGCCCTGACCAGTTTGGCTCAGAGGACAGAATGTCGGCCTGCGGACTGAAGGGTCCCAAGTTTGATTCCGGTCAAGGGCATGTACCTTGGTTGTGGGCACAGCCCCAGTAGGAGGTGTGCAGGGGGCAGCTGATCAATGTTTTTCTCTCATTAACTCTCTCTCCCTCTCCCTTCCTCTCTGTAAAAAAAATCAATAAAATATATTTTAAAAAAAACACTTCATGTCTTGAAGTCCATCAAAGAGAGCAGTTAAAGAACTGTGAGAAGGCCAGGGCTATAATACAATCCACTTAGAAATACCAACCTGTCTGGGGCAGGACCAGCTACATGCAGGGACAACAGTTAGGCTGCAGCAGTGACTCAGGAGACCGGGCTCTACACCAGGGTGATGGTCAAGGGGATGGAGCGGAGGGGAAGGGGGAATCTAGTTACAGAGTCAAATTAACAAATTATACAGTCTTTGCCTTCCAGGAGAAAACAATTTTAGCTGAAAAAACAGTTTCTCCCTTAATTCATCCCAGTCTCACATGACTGGAGGGCACAGAGTTCCATCTCCCTTCACAAGAAGCCCAGTGCTTTACAACCTGGATTTGAATTGGCTTTTTCAGTGTTGGGCACTTGGGGGAGGAGTCTGGGTGAGCAGCTGGCCTGGACACCAGCGTTCTGGAACTTCCAGAAACCCCTGGACATGGGAGAGTATGCATCCGGCGGGCAAGGCCCATGGCGCCAGGTAATGGGGCAGTTTCCAGGCGTCACCTATTCTGCCAGCGGGGATGGAGCAGCCTGCCATCACCACCAAGTGGAGCCCCCAACAGAGGGAGCCACGCAGGCTGGCAGGGGCTGAGGGCACCTTTCTGCCAACAGACCCACCCACAGTGCTGGCTGAGCGGCGGCCCTGTGCCCAGGCTTGTTCCTGGAAACTGCTGTGATAACAGTCTCTGGGTGAGAACCAACACTCACTGACCTTTTCCATGGGCAGAATCCGCAGGAAAAGGTCATTCTTTTTGGAGGTTGTTAAAAATGTAATGACAGCAATTCCTTCAGCTTGTAAAACCCTTTTAACATCCTCTGAGCACAGACAACACATCTTCTCTTTCCCTGAGCAGTGTTTTACAGCTCTGAAGTACTTAGACAGTGACACTCTTGATCCTCAGACAGCTCTGGGCAAGAGGCAGAGATCTTGGCCCTAGAGCCTCCCAAATCCTCGCCCCACCTCCCCTCCACCCCGCAGACTGCGTGACTGTGGTCCTGACTTTAGGTCCCTGAGCTTCCTCCTCTGTAAACGGGATAATAGAGCCTTCTGAAAGATTGCTGTAAGCATTAAAGATGCTGAGACTGCCTAGTCCAGTGGTCGGCAAACTGCGGCTTGCAAGCCACATGCGGCTCTTTGGCCCCTTGAGTGTGGCTCTTCCACAAAATACCACGGCCTGGGCGAGTCTATTTTGAAGAAGTGGCATTAGAAGAAGTTTAAGTTTAAAAAATTTGGCTCTCAAAAGAAATTTCCATCGTTGTACTGTTGATATTTGGCTCTGTTGACTAATGAGTTTGCCGACCACTGGCCTAGCCCATTGCCGTATTGCAAACAAGGTTGCACAATGAGGAATTGGGTCTGACACGTAGAGTCTTAGTCAGCTCAGTCTCCTGTAGCAAAATTTATTTCTGTAAACTGTAAAAACAGTTTTACAGGCTGGAAGTTGACATAAGGATGTGGCATGGTTGGGTCTGGTGAGGACCCTCTTCCAGGCTCCCAGAAGCCACTTCCAGCTGTACCCTCTCATAGTGGGGCGAGGGAACCCCAATGTCTCTCCCTCTTCTTATGAGGTCACTGGTCCCATTAGGGGAGCTTCATCCTCATGATTTCATCTAAACTTAATTACCTCTCAAAGGCCCACCTCCTCACAACATCACTTTGGGGGTTAGGGCTTCAACATGAATTTGAGGGGGACACAAAATTTAGTCCATAACACAGTGGGTCTGAAATAAGCTGTACTTTCACTTCTCCTCCCCTTCAGGGCCCTGCGTGGGAGCTGTCTCTCCCCCCAGCTTCTCCTTATGCATCCCCTAGTTCTCCACTGGAGATCCCTTTGGCAATGTAATAACAGCCCAGGAGCCTCTCCCCGAAAAGTCACACGTATGTAAATAGGCACCATGCACACCTTCCTACCCACGCAGTTCTGCTCAGTTTCAGGGTGTATACAGGTCCCCTGAAGCTCACCCATGTACTCTAATTTTAAAACCTGTTACAGCACCCACATGACACAAACCATCTCTGCCACAAATGGTGGTTCGGTCATCTAATTCCCCCTGGAAGATGATCAATTTCATGACGTTGGGCATCAGCTCTTCTTGTTCAAGCCTGCATTCCACATAGTGACAGGAGAGTGATTGGTAGAGAGTGGATGTTAACTGAATACTGTGGTGGATAAATGAGTGGATGGTTGAAAAGGTATAGGATGGGTAGGTGGATAGATAGGTGTGTGATCTGGGTGCATGGATGAGTGGGGGACTGGATGAGTGGATAGATAAAATGGTGAGGGGGTGCCATGTTCAGAGAAGGGCCCAGGCAAAGAGTAAGAAGCTAAGTACGTGGTTGTGGGGGACTCAAGTGCTGGAGGACCCTGAAACCCTGGCTGATGAAATGATCAGTAGAGAACATGGGATCTGGAGGGATCAGAGCCAAGGGAGACCAGAGGGACTGCTGTCTTAGAGGCCTGGTCTGAAGCGGGGCTGTGCGCTGGGTGGGTCAGGAAGACTGTGAGTCAGAGAGCCAAACTGGAAGCTGGGCAAGAAGCGGGAATCTCTGACTGAGAAAGGAGCACTGGGACTACGTGGAAAGCAGAAACTGAAGACCCATTTCTAAGGACAAATAGAGAGCCGGCAGGACCCACGGGATAGCGAGGCAGCTGAATAGAGAGAGACACAGGAATCCAGGGCATGTGGGATTCTCCGTCATTCATTCAACAATCCTGCATTGATCCCCTCCTGGGGACCAGGGGTTGGTTTAGGCACTGAGGATGAGACCCGGTCCTTGCTGTCAGATGAGAAAGACAGAGACATTAATAAAAGTTGAAATTTATGGAGCATTGGCTATGGACCAGACACTGTCAGAAATTTGATATGACACTCCTCAATCACAACCATCTGAGGGAGGTCTCCTTATCATCCCCACTGAAAAGATTCAGAAATTGAGGCACAGAGAGGGTAAGTAACTTCCCCACAGTAACATAGCTAGTAAGTGTCAGAGCCAGGATTTGAACCCAGGTTTTCAGAGGCTATGTGCTTCCTCACTGCCACTACAGGAAGGATTAAACAATAGTCATAATGCAGGGTGATGAGCGACATGACGGCAACCTGTACTGTCACCGGGCGACACAAAGCTTTGGGTGAGTCTAGGAGGATTTTAAAGAGAAGACTCTTTGGAGCTGGGCCTTGGAGAATGAGTAAGCGGTAAAGTTGAAGAACGAAGGAAAGCGCACTCCAGGCAGAGAAACCAGCCCGTGCAATGTGTACAGACACTGAGGCCTGGGACAGCAGCAGCCTGTGTGGAAAACCCAAAGTGTGTGGCTGCTTTGCAGGGTGGGGAGCTGGGAGGGGGAGACCAGCTACACACTGGAAATGAGGCTTGGGAATGTTCCCTCATGCTGTGTGAATAGTTACAATGGGCAACATGCTTTCCAATTCCTTTGATCATTCTGAGCTACTCCAAGATATTGGCAACTCAACTATGAAGTCTATCCCTATTTTGGAGATAGGGAAACAGGTCAGGGAAATTAAATGACTGGTCAAAGGTTCCATCCCCAGCATGGAGCAGAGACCAAACTCCTCACTGCAGTAATCTGGGCACGTCTGGCACAGAAAACATTTTGCTGAGCGCTGCTGGAGAAAAGGTAAGGGAGACGGAGTTCTCTGTGTTTGCTGCTACAAAGGCAAAGATGAGGCAACTCAGTCAGCAAAGGACTGGCTATCAAGCCCCGACAGGAAAATAACTGTCAAGATAATCACAGTACTTCACAGGTGCAAGGCACATGGACATGCAGAACCTTAGTATCTATGATGACACTCTGTAGCAGAGTGGACCCATAATCCTTTGGTTCCCATTTTTCAGATGAAAAGACTAAGGAGCCAAGATATTAATGGATTTGCCTAATGTCACACAGCTTGTAGGTAATAGACATAAGACTCGAACACAAGTCTTTCTAATGCCAAATGTGTTAAAAACACGAGGGCTGCTAACATGGTAACAGCCAATATTGATTGTATGATTACTGTGGGCTAGCTATGTGTTCAGTGCTTCTTTGCAACATTTCATTTCTGCAAAGATGCTGCTATTGAGCTCATTTAAAAAGTAAAAACAACACATATTCTCTTACCCATGGAAAAAAGTGCAAATGGAAAATTTCTCATTGATAATTTTTATATTGATTGCATGTTGAAATGATACTTTGGGTATACTAGGTTAAAGAAAATATACCGTTAAAATGAATATCTTTTTAACACTTTTTAAATCTGGCTACTAGAAAATTTAAGATCCCACATGTTGTTCATATTATTTCTATTGGCCAGTGCTCATCGTGACCAGCATTTGCACATAATAGATGCTCGATAAATCGTCGAATCTGTGAGTGTCTAGCACCAAGGTAAAAGTAAGTGCATATTAATCTTTCTCAGCGAGGTGACACCTCCCCCTCCCCCCCCTCCCCCCCCCCCCACACACACACAGCTATCTGCTTTGGCTTACTCAACTAATTTTGGTTGAGGCGTCAATAGCTGATAACAGTTTAAATGATTGTTCTGGTTCAAGATAAGATTGACATTTTAATTGCAATTTTCCAGAAGTCAGACAAAAATAGGCTTTTTAATCCTACCCTGGGCCCCTTGCAGAAGAAAGGTTCCCTGAGGAAAAGGAGAGAGAGAGGGAACAGTAAGTGCTGAGAGGGAAGGGTCACGGTGGGCTGGAGAAAGCAGATGACCTTGGAGATGCTGAGAAAGGGAGAAAAGGCCAGTAAGCATCCTACCAGCAAGGGCTGTGTTTTCACCTCTGACTGCTCAGAGCCTAGTACCAATACCACCCAGGGCACACAGTGTGCAAAACATAACTCTTTGTTAAAAAGACTGAATGAGAATGGAAAAGGAAAAGGGAGTGGGGAGAACAAACTCCGACAGGGGCGAGACAGATGAAAGAAAATAGGAGAGTCAGACTTCTAGCAGACACGCAGGACAGTCGGGCAGAGACTGGGACACGTGGAGGGGCCAGGCCAAGAGGAGGGGCCTTCCTTACTCGCTGGGGCTGAGAGGCCAGGCTCCACCCGCCAGGGCGGCGCGGGACCGCCCATCCCCGGCCCAGTGTCAGAGGGGCCCCTCACCCTTTCCTCCCGCTGCGGGGCGGCGGCCAGGCGGCAGGAACGCAGCTAGAGAGCGGCCGCCTCTGGGCCACAGACAGTCCGGGGGAAGGTCACGGCCTCGCCGCCGCAGGGACTTTCCTGGGGCAGGAGTGGGAGGACCCGGGAACGTTGGCCTTTAGCAGCCCAGGTCACTCTCGGGCGGGGACCACCCCGCCCAGCCTCTGACGCCGGGAAGTCACTCCGCTCCCCTGCCAGCCGCCCGCGCACAGGACTTGTTCTCTGGCCTGACCTTTTCAGTCCCTCCCTGACTTCAAAGCTCTAGCGAAGCCCCTTCTTTCCCCCAGCCCAGGGCTTCTCCCACTTCAGTGCCTCAGAATAACCCGGAGGCTTTGCTGTCTTTATAATTTCCTTATCATTAGAGGACATTGCCCGGCCCTCCCCTCCGGTTTCTGATTCAGTGGGTATAGGGTGGGGCCTGAGATTCATGCATCTCTAGTAACTTCCTTGGTGATGCTGGTGCAGCTGGTCCAGGGAAACTGTGGTGTATGGGGCAATTTTCTCCCAGTTTCATCCCCAATGCACTCAATACCTTGTTTAGCCTCTCCCTGAGCCTGGAACCCCTGCCAGCTGGGGAAACAGGAGGACATGAGGCCTGCATCTGGGTACAGCCAGAAGGCCCCTGGGAATGCCAGCTCCGTCCAGGGGCCTTTCCACTGCAGCAGCTGCTTTCTTCTGTCTCTTGGGAGGCCCGTGTGTGGGGTCCAGGGCAGAGGCCTGAGTAGTCAAAGCTGAGTGGAAGCCCTGTTAACCAAGTCCAGCTGCAGAAAGCCAAGCCCAGAGGAGGGGGTGCGTGAAGAAGTCCTGTTCATCAACCAGTCTCCCCTAAGCCCTGCCATGGACGTTTGCATTCAGTCAAAAAGTGTTAATTGAGCAGCTTCTCAATGTCAGCACTGTCTGGGTGTTGGGGATAATGCCGGAAATACAGCTAAACTCATTGTCTTCAGGAAGTATGCTTTCAAGTATGATTAACAGTAAACACAAAGAGTAAATTATTGAGCATGTGAGAAAGTAATAAATGCTATGGTATAAAACAAGAGTAGGTTAAGGGAGTGCCAATGGAGTTTACGATTTTAAATGAGATGGTTACAAGGGGCCTTATCAGGAGGGTGACATTTGAACCAGGAGTTAAGGTCCTTGGCCATGTGACAGCTGAGGGGAAAATGTTTCAGGCCAGAGGGACAGGGCAAAGGTCCTCAGACAGAAGCATGTCTGGTATGTCTGAGGCTCATCAAATCGATCAGTTTAACAGGAGTGGAGGTGAGGGAGGGTAGGAGCTGAGTAGAAGGGTCAGAGAGAGAAGAGGCAGGTAGGATGACTATAGGGCTGTGGGGGGTGGGGCATTGTTAGGGGCTTGACTTTTACCTTAAGATGTTCCTCCACTTTACTTTTTTTTTTTTTAAAGATTTTGCATTTTTAAAAATATATATATTTTATTGATTTTTTACAGAGAGGAAGGAAGAGAGATAGAGAGCTGGAAACATCGATGAGAGAGAAACATCTATCAGCTGCCTTCTGCCCGCCCCCCACTGGGGATGTGCCCGAAACCCAGGTACATGCCCTTGATCGGAATCAAACCTGAGACCTTTCAGTCCGCAGGCTGACGCTCTATCCACTGAGCCAAACTGGTTTCGGCTCCACTTTACTTTTTTGCCATGATTGTTCTTGCCTCTTTTATCTACAATACCAGACTCAAGAATAGCCCTAACCATCCCCTGATTCACAGCTGGAGCTGGTTTTGAGGAAGAGGCAATTTTCAGTAAGTTTCTGGGCCTCAACTTTTCAGATTTGGGGTTTACAGAGGTTATGATTACTCTTTCTGACCCACAGAAGAGAAGATTGGGAGCTCACATTTGCTTTCAGCATCCTCTTTCCTCTTCTCCCATCACTCTCCCACATGCTCTAGGCTCTAGTTCCCCTGATGTGCCTGCTCCCCAAGGCTTCCCAGCCTTCTAAGCAACAGTGTTTAACCAAAATTTAATGTGAGCCCCACGTGTAATTTAAAATTTTCTAGTGGCCACAACTTTGAAAAGTAAAAAAGAAAAAAAAGTAAAATTTATTTTAATAATATATTTGATTTGCCTGGCTGGTGTGGCTCAGTGGTTGAACATCGATCTATGAACAAGGAGGTTACAGTTCAATTCTTGGTCAGGGAAAATGCCTGGGTTGTGGGCTCGATCCTCAGTGGGGGGCATGCAGGGGGCATCCAATCAATGATTCTCTCTCATAATTGATGTTTCTATCTCTCTTCCTCTCCCTTCCTCTCTGAAATCAATAAAAATATATTTAAGTATATATGTATGTATATATATCATAATAATAAAAGGCCAAGAGGCGTCACAACCAAAATGACCAAATGAATGGTCACCATGAGGTGCATGGAGCACCTCTCAGGCCCTCCCCTGTGGCTCACAGGCTCTGATCGCAGCAAGGCTGGTGGCCGGTGGGCAGGCGGGGCAGTGGGCAGGTGGGCACGGTGAGGCATGTGCAGCAGGGTGCTTGTGGGTGGGTGGGGCCACGTGATTTCGCACGCTGGGCCTTTTGTGTATATATACACTGAGTGGCCAGATTATTATGATCTCTGAACACATAATAATCTGGCCAGTCAGTGTATATCCTATATAATAAAAGGCTAATACGCAAATTGTCCCCTTGACCAGGAGTTCGACCAGCAGGCAGGCTGGCCAACCGCCCATGTCCCCTCCCCCTGGCCAGGCTGGCCAGACCCCACCCATGCACAAATTCATGCACCAGCCTCTAATATATATATATATATATATATATATACACACACACACACACACACACACACACACACACACATACATACACACACACACTAATGGCCCAGTGCACAAAATTCATGTACAGTGTGTGTGTGTGGGGGTGGGGGTGGGAGGGGAAGGTGTTCCTCAGCCCAGCCTACACCCTCTCCAATCTGGGACCCCTCGAAGGATGTCCTACTGCCAGTTTACAGGGATTGGGCCTAAACTGCAGTCAGACATCCCTCTCACAATCCGGGATTGCTGGCTCCAGCTGCTCACCTGCCTGCTTGCCTTCCTGCCTGCCTGATTGTCCCTAACACTCTGCCTGCCGGTCTGCTCACCCCCAACTGGCCCCCCCTGCTGGTCTGCTTACTCCCAATGGCCCTTGCCATCCTATCCTGGCCTGATTACCCCCAGGTGACCCAAGGTCCCAGGCCTTCTTTTTTGTTTTTTCAGTGCTCCTTGAGTGGAGGCCAGGGCTGGCTGGAAGCAAGTATCTAGGATTTATTTATCTTCTATAATTTGAAACTTTGTAGCCTTGAGTGGAGGCCAGGGCTGGCCAGGGCAGGAAGCTTGGCTTCCTCCATCACCCAGGGAAACCCAAGCCTCCTGCTCAGCTCCAGCTCTGTGGCAGCTGCCATTTTTGTTGGGATTTATTTATCTTCTATAATTGAAACTTTGTAGCTTTAAGTGGAGGCCAGGGCTGGCCAGGGCAGGCGGGAAGCTTGGCTTCCTCTATTGCCGAGGCAACCCAAGCCTCCTGCTTGCTCCAGCTCCCTGGCCGGCCACCATCTTGGTTGGGTTAATTTGCATATTCACTCCTGATTGGCTGGTGGGCGTGGCTTGTGGGTGTGGCAAAGTGATGGTTAATTTGCATGTTTCTCTTTTATTAGTGTAGATATACTGAGTGGCCAAATTATTATGCATTCGGAAATCATAATAATCTGGCCACTCAGTGTATATGTACATATATATATATATATATATATATATATATATTTGATTTGACCCAGTATACCCAATATATCATCAGGTCAATATGTAATCAATATATAAAACTTAAATAACAAACAACTTTTGTTGTTGTTTTCTGCATTCAATCTTGGAAACCCGTGTGAACCCTTATGGCACCCTCAGTTCAGACAAGCCACATTTCAAATGCTCTAGCCTTATGTGGCTTGTGGCTACTTGGACAGCACAGTCCTAGACTGTACTGCTCTTCCCTGCTCTTCCCCCTCTCAACATAACTAACTCCTCTTGTTATCAGACTGAGCTGACACTCAGGAAGCCTGCATTGATTTCTCTACTACCCTCATTGGCCTGTGAGAGTTAAATGAATTAATATATAGAATAGAATAGTTTCTGGTACATACTAAGTTCAACTGAAGCCCTAGCTATCATTATTATGCCTCTTACTTGGGACCTTGTGTCTGGCACAGGTAAATAAATATCCAATATAAATTTATCAAATGTATGACTAAGTGAATAAGAAAGCAAGCTTGGAGTTATGATAAGTACTTTAATTCTAGTATTATAGTAGATACAACCACAATCCTGGGTGACAGTGATATCAGATTCCATTTGTACAGAGGTTTAGACATAGACATAAAGAGAGGTGAAATCTAGTCTTACCAGTGTCACCCCAATAAATTCAATAAAAAGCGGGCGGGGGGGGGGTGGGGAGAGAAATAAATCTGGGCTTAAAATAGAGAAAAATAGCAGGGTATTGTGGTGGAAAGAACCCAGACTTTTAATTCAGACAGACCTGGATCTGAAGTTCTGTTATCCTACTACTTGTATGACCTTGGAAAGGTCAGTTAACTTCTCCAAGACTCAGTTTCTCCATCTGCAAAATGGGGATACAAGCATCTATTTACTCGATGTAACAGTAAATTTGCACAGTAAATTTGTAAGTGGCAAGAACCTCAGGTATGTTACTTAACCCCTCAGGTATGTTACTTAACCCCTCTGCTGTACTGAGATACCTACTGTGTGTGTGTGTGTGTGTGTGTGTGTGTGTGTGTGTGTGTATTCTTTCAGTATTTAATGAGATATGATACCATGCTATAAAGGTTTGAAACACAGTAGATGCTCATGCTAGTGTCTGCTTTCTCTTCAATTCTCATCCAACAGAAGTCATCTTTTTTTCTCCTTTTCCTCCTTAAATGGAGGAGAAAAGTTCAAGCCGTTTACTTACTATTTCAGGGAAATTGAGCCCTCTTGCCCAGTAGTTAATGTATGATAGGTTCAAGCTAAGAAAAGGCTCTTTAGCAAAACTGTGAAACTGCGATCACCATCTTCCTGCCCCTTTGCCTCATTCTCCAGCCTCCCTTCTTTCAGAAAGTCCTTCTCTTGTACCATGTTAGTTCCTGGCATTTTATTCTCTCTCTGGCTACACACACTCTGAATCTTGCTGTGCATTAAAGAGGAATTCCAGGCACCTAGAAAGGGTTGCCACTTGCTTCTTGGTGTGTTCAAAGCTCTCAGAGCTTTGCGGCTGTGCTTTTCCCATTCGTTCCTAAAGGTCTATTCATGCATCTCCCCACTGGACCCCTGAATGGGATGGGCAGATGCAGCCACGTCTTTGGATCCCAGCTCTTAGTAATCACCTGGACACATAGTAGGTGCTAGACAACCTTGTGCTAAATGCATATGTGAATGCATGATGCCCGTGTGTCTGTTTCTGATTACTTTCCCTTCAAAACACCCAGAAGACTGACAGATGTGTGCAGTGAGAGCTGCCTGGGAGGAGGCTGGCTACTCATTTAGAAACAAAACAACAGGCAGAGTGAAGTCCCTTTGGTGTCCTCTGGGGACGGAGAGGAGGGGGAGGGGAGTTGGGAGCCCAGGAGAGCTGACAAGGTGCCCTCTCTAGCACTGACTCAGCAACCCCCAGCCCTGTGGACACAGGAGGATCCTGCTTTCAAGGGCTGAGTCACGTGAATAACTGGAATAGTTGTTTAGATCAGAATGAATTCCCAGAACCTTTCCAACCAACCAGCAGACACATGCTCTCTCCCTATCCTAAGCGCTTTCCAGCTTTGTGACTTAGCAGAAAGGAGCACCCAGGCCTGAGTTTCTGGAGAGGAGGGGAGGGGCCACAGGGGACCTGGGCCCAGAAGTCCTTACTATTCCCATCACCCAGCATTGCAGGTTGTTTCTGGACGCTTTCTTGTTTCCAGGAAGATGTAGAAAGAGACGGGCATTGCTGGCATGAATCCTGCACCAGCTGCAGGCTGTCGTGTCAATCAGGCGAGCTGTGGACCACAGGTCCTGGCACCTCATGGGGAGCAGTTAGGGTGCCTGTGGATACTAAAGTCCCCCAGAGTCTGGGCACTTATCCTGTGCTGAAATATCGTTAGAGGTGTGTGTACCTTGGATGAAACAAGATCTCTAAACTGCAGCCCTGGAAGAAACTTCATGGGAGAGGGAGGCCAGCCTCAGAGGCTGTGTGAGATCTGTCACAGATCTACAGATTTCAGTTTATCCATAAGCCCAGAGCCTGCAGCTCCCAGAAATGCCCATTCTGAGCTCCACAGAAGCCCTCAGTGAGTACCTTGATCCAAAATACTTGCACAGTTCAAGCTTATGTCTCAGTGTTTCCTTCCTGAGATTTTGCTCTACCCTCCTTGATACCACAGCTACTGTGAATGTCCCACAAAGGCCAGCGAGCAGCCTTGTTGCCACATTGCTCATGCTGATGCTTGCTCTAGGGCAGTAGTTCCCAAATTTGAGCATACATCAGAAGCACCTAAGACGTGTTAGCTCCGATTTCTGGGCCCTACCCTCAGCGTTTCTGGTTCAGCAGGTCTTGGATGAGGCCTGGAGATATGCATTCCTAACAAGTTCCCAGGAGATGCTGCTGCTGCTGTTCCAGGGATCACGCTTGGAGAACCACTGCACTAAGGCAAAGTTCTTTCATGTATTTTTAGGTTGAAGACCCATCTGAGAATCTGTTGATAAGACTTGCTACCACTTCCCAAAAGAACAATACCCAAATGTAAACACTTGACTACAATTTAGGGTGCACTAGACTTGTAGAAATCTATCCTTGAATGTCTAAGTTAAAATAACTCCTGATTTAGGGTCCAAATCATAATTCTTAAGACAATTACAGAAAGCAAATTATATCCCTAAGAGCAGAGGCATTTTATAGCAAATTAGTTGATATTTTATTTTTTGTTGTTGTTATTGTTGTTGTTGTTAATCCTCACCTGAGGATATTTTTTACCCGAGAGTATTTTCCCATTGACTCATTCTTTAGAGAGAGTTGAAGGGAGAGGGAGAGGGAGAGGCAGAAGAAGAGAGAGAGGGAGAGGGAGAGGGAGGGGAAAGGAGAGGGAGGGGGATGGGAAGGGGTAGAGGGAGGAAAAGGGGAGGGGGAGAGGAGGGGGAGGGAAGAGAGAGAAACATCAATTGTTTGCCTCCTGCACAAGCCCTGACCAGGGCTGGAGATCGAGCTTATAAGTGAGGTACAGGCCCTTGACTGTAATTGAACCCAGGATCCTTCCAGTCCCAGGGCCAGCCCAAACCAAGCAAGGCTTGCTTTTTAAAACTAAACTGCCTGGTTTCAAATCCTGGCTCTTCCATTTGCCAGCTGTGCTTCAGTGTCCTCCTCTGCAGACATGAGTTAGTAATAGAACCTGCTTCATAAAGTTTTGTAAGGATTGAATGAGTTCATTCATGCAAAGTGTATAGAATACATGCAATAATTATTCCCAATTACTTTAGCTCAATCAAGTCCTATTGATTCAACTTCCTGACATATTCAAAGCCCCATTCCAACATACCTAGTTCCAGTTTAGGTTCTAACCATGTCAAGTCTATCATATTGCAATATCTTCCCAACTGTTCTCTTTATTCCAACATCTCCCCCTTCCAAAGTATTTTTCACACAGCATCCAGAGTAACCTTTCTAAAACTCATATCATTTTGTCATTCCCAAGTAAAACCTTCCAAGCTCTCCCTATCAGTTCCAAGACAAAGTCTATGCTCTTGAGCATGGCATGTGATGTCTGCCTTGATCCCTGTTACCTCTCGGACTTCAACTCTCAATGCACTCCTCTATCTCCCTTCTGTTCCAGACAAGGAAAATACAGGCTGATCCTAGGTGGGCTGTGCTTTTTCATACTTTCTTGCCTAAACTCAGAATGCCTACTCTGCCCCACATGCTCTTCAGCCTCTTTGAGGCAAGCTTCTACAGGACAGTCTTCAAGACTCAGCTGGGGAAGTCTTTTCTCTACCTCTTTCCCTGAACCTCAAGTAGAGCTGATCTTTCCCTTCTTTATGGCCCATTATACCTTGTATAACGTGCTTCCTCTAACACTTTAGTGCATGTATATGTTCATGAGTTTGTGGAGAGGCTGCTAGTCATTCTCCCAATAGCCACTTTCACCTCCTGCAGCGCAAGTCCGTTTCCCAGACGTTCCTGTAGATAGGTTCTAGATGCAAATTAAGTTCCATCAAAAGATGCACCTAGATGAGATTTGAAACGTAGAAATGAAAGAAGGGAAATCCCACTGGTTTTGATATTTCTGCTGGCAGGCACAGTTGTAGAGACGTGAAGTTTTTCTGCATTGTATTCCAGTAACTAGTAAACAGCTTTATGATTGTCAAGAGTCAGTTTTAACAGCAGCAATAACAGCTTCCAAATGCTACCTCCTGATTCCCTAGATTGCAATTCGTTACAGATTTTAGAATCCAGAACTCACTATTCAAGTTGGGGCCTCCTCATTTCCATCTTTCTGCTGGAGCAGAGGTAGCAGCTCTCTCTGGACATCCATATGGACATCTGTGATCTCCATAGCCCTTACAATGGCTTTATACACATCCAATCCTCATATTCAAATCTGTTCTTGAAATATCTATAATGGCTTTTATTTCTTGAATTGAATGCTGAATGATAGTATCTATCACCCTCCACCTGTTGAGAGCTATTGGTAAACTAATACCATGTCTCATTTATCTTTGTATCCTTCATGTTATAAATTGTCAAGACAGACTTCTGGAAAATGAACCCCTTAAAGAAGTGGGTGGAGCCACTAACCTGAGCTAGAGAAGGATTTGATTGATGGTGGACTGAGGGCAGGCCATTGATCTGCATTCACCAAATGAGCTTTGAGAACAGAGCTGCTCTAAGACCAACTAGCCAACACACACACACAGCATCGCCAAAATAACACAAAGTAGGGATTGCATGAGTAAGTGGAAGAACAGTGCCAGCTTTGAAAGAGGGAGACTCAGACCCTGTTCCTCACTGTACAATGGTAATCCCCTCCACAAAGGCACCTGGCCCATCAGGAGGCCATCAGGAGAGAATAAGGGGAAGAGGCTTGGGTAGTTCCAACAGGCTGGTTTATGAAGATGCTTCAGGAAAACTGTGAAGAATGGAGAACACAATGAGTACCAGTGAGCACAGCCTCAGGGTCTGAGACCACAGGGGTTGGCTGTGTGGGGACAGGAGGGTGGAGTGAGGAGCACAGTGTGTGCAAAGATCTCAAGAGCATAGTGGGAAATCCATGCTCTTTGGGACTCAGACCGACTCATGATCAAATTCCAGGTCCATTGCTAATCTCTGTGTGTCCTGAGACAACTTCTTCCAACTCCATGAGCCTCTGTCCCCTCACTCATAAACTGGGAGTTACAACCCTTATTCCAAAGAGTAAGCCTCCCTTGTCCTTGGGGTGGGGGTGGGGGTGGGGGCTTGGCATATAGTCAGCTTTCCTCAGTCCCCTTCAGGTCCTCACTCTCTGGATGCCCCTTGAATCCTGCCTGGCATTTTTCTAGCTTTACCCTATAAAATAACTAATCTAGTGTTTTCTTTTATAATTATGGTGCCTGAAGGTAAGGTACTAAGGTCTGTGTGAAGGGCAATTTCTCAGTCAACTCATCTTGCTCGAAAAGGCTTAAGGTAGGACTCAGATTCCCAGAAGTTTTTTAAGCACAGAGGATGGGAGGTAGGAAGGATCCTTTCCAAAATGATTGTTCCTGCCAGCTGGGGAGAGAAGGCAGAACTTGGCCTTGCCGCCCTGTGTAATCACTTTGCCCATGCCAGTCAGCAGGGCTATTAGCATTTGACTCTAAGCCAGTCTTTCTGTGGCATCTCTGGATTGAATGCCCAGTCCCCTTCTATGTGCCCTTTGTGATCTATTGCAGGGTTATTGTTCTGAATTTATCCACCAAAAGGACCAGATAGTTTCTACTTAATGAGAGAGATAGCTGTCTCAGATATGCCTCATCAAGATATATCGCATTTCCTTCGGGTAGAGAATACCAGAGGTTCTTCAGGGAAGGCCACCGCCCTCAAACACTGGGAAGACTGTTCCCTGGGCCCTTGGCATTTTCTGCGAAGCCCGCTGTTGAGTCCATCAGGACAAGTAGGACTGAGGGAAGGAGCCTCACAGGAATGGAAGTGGCCCCTGGGAGGTGGTAGTGATAACACTTATCTAGAACCTCAGTGACATCAACCACAGGGGAACTTGGAGAAATGGCTAGATACCTATTTGGGAGTAGAAATCAGAATTGAGAAGAAAGTGACCACTCCCAGGCTCCTATTATGTGCACAGCATTGTGGCAGGGGATTTTGTAGCTCATGCAGACTAGGCATGAAACAGTTAAGCTGTTCCGTTGTGAGCCTCTGGAGCCAGCAGGAACATTGATGTTACTGCTCAGGAAGCATGTCCTAGAGGGAATGATTCCTGCATAGCAAAGGAACCTTTTTTCTGGTTGAACGGTCTAGAAGCTGTTCTTTTCTTCTTGGAGAGCCAGAGGCGATCAATAGCTAGCATCCTGCTCTCCTGCCCCTGCCCTTCCCCTACCATGCTCATATCCCTGGAGCCCACTGGGTAGAAGTCCATAAAGCCACAACTATGCTTGTGCAAAATGGAGAAAAACAACGCTCCTGTAGGTGTTGATGACCATCTGTATTTTTAAGCCCCTGCAGACAAAGAGACTGGAAGCTCTCTACCATTACTTTAAAAAATAACTCACAGGGAAGTTCCTATTGTTTTGTCTACCTGAGCAGGATATAAATACAGAGGAACACAGAAAGGGAGGAGGGCAATGTAAAAACAGGATGACCAAGAAGAGGAGCCATTAGATCAGAAGGTTCTAGGATCCCTGATGAAAGATTAGTCACACAGGAGGCATCTGGGTGTGTCATGCATGGGTGCACATGTGTGTGTGTATGTGTGTGTGACAAGCTGTATATGTTATATACATACAGAAGGGAAGGAGAAAGAAAAAAAAAGAAATAATATGCAAGATGCCACTCCAACTATTATTCTACATGAATATCTGGCATTGAGGGAAGTCTAACAATTCTTAAAATCAAAATTCTCTTAAGTAGCCTCCTTTTTAGTACACGGCCTTAACAACAGTTATTCCCATTGTTTTGATGCCACTCATTTAAGGAAAGTGTTTGATTTATTCCTCATAGAAACACTGGGAGATAGGTTCACCAGATCCATTTTACAGAAAAAGGAACTAAGGTGCAAGGGCATTCACTGAGTTGCCCAAGATGATATAACTTACCAAGTAGCAGAGCTGAAATGCAAGTTCAAATACACCTGGTTATTTCTAAGCCTGTGCTCTATCTATAAACGGTGTTCATCTCCTTGATCTATGTTCTAATGTGAGAAATGTCCTCTGAGAGAAGAAGGAAGCTAACTACAAAGGGAAGTTAGGATTTCTTTTTAAGTAAACACCCAAGTAAACACAGAGAGTGCAAAAGATTTGAACAGGCATTTCAACAAAGAGGAGAAATAGATGGCAGGTAAGTACATGAAAAGATGCTCAAATATTTAGCCATCAGGGAAATAGCAGTTAAGCCTACAGTGAAAATACCTCTACGTGACAAATAGAATGACTGAAGCTGAAAAGATTGGTCAAATCAAGTGTTGGTGAGGATATGGAGCAACTAGAGCTCTCAAACATTGCTGGCGAGAATGTAAAATGGTACAACCACTTGGGAAAACTGGTAGGTAGTTTCTTAAAAATATAAATATACATCTACCATCCAACTAAGCCATTGTACTTCTCAGTATTTATTGAAATGAAAGATTTGTATATGAATATTCATAGTAGCACTACTAATGCTGCTAGGTATACTGCTATACACAGCAGCATCCATACTATAAATAATAGTTAGCAATAAAAAGAACAAATTAATAGTGCCTATCTCTAGGATAGTTGGGATAATTAAATACACATAAAGCTCTGGAACAGTGCTTGGCACATAGTAGGGATTTAATAGTGCTTGGAAAGGGAAGGGAAGAGAAGGGGAGAAGAAGGGAGAGTGAGGGGAGGAGAAGGGAAGGGGAGGGGAAGGAGAGGGGAATAGGAAGGGGAAGAGAGAGGAGGAAAAAGAAGCAAAGAAGAGCAATATTATTAGAGAGAAATGCCAAATCCTTTTGAGGTCTTGGTCCCAGATTACTGCCAGGCTTAGCTAAATCCCTGTACTCAGGTTCCATGAGATACCCTTTATTCCCATAACATTTTCACCTTATTCCTATAAGCTAAATCCAGTTCTTGTCTGATTCTTTCAACCAACAGCTATCTCCCACCAATAAAAATATGGACACTGAGAACTCCATAAATGAACAGATTACCCGTCCATCACAGAATAGACAATAAGTGCTATTTTACTGCTCTCTCCCTCCTGAAAAGTGCAGTGCATCCGGCAGAAATGCTTGTGCCTGCAGTTAACATAATGCCAACTAATGAAAGCTTAAGAAACAAAGGCACCTTGTTATTAAACTTAGCTAGTAGTGCCACCAAGCACCCAGCCATCCTAACTTACTAGTTTTCTACCTTTGTGTGTTTGGTCCTAGACAGCTACCACAGCTCTGGGTGTCCTGACCAAACTCCATGGGCAAACCTGAGGGGATGCTGCTTGCCCCCCATTGTATGGCAGGCCGATGTCGTGTTCCTGGCCCATCACTGCTTCCAGGCCCGTTCAGTAGGCAGTAGTGATTTTATCTCCATGAAAGCCTGGGACTGGAATCTGCGCCCTTGTTTTTCCTACTCACTATTTCACCTTGGGAGAGTCCCTGAAGCTTTCTGTATCTCAATTTTACCATATGTCTAAAAAAGAAAAAAAAGGAAAACATCCTTGATGGTTGTGAAAAGTGAATGATGTTATAGGTCTATGGCCTACTTTAATGCCTTGGAACTTATAAGTTTCTCAAAGAATAAATTGTTCATTCCTTCCTACATCTTAGTTCCCTCGGGGAGAACGTACAAGGGCAAGTTCAGGAAAAGCACGGGTTTTGGAGTCAGGCAGATTCTGTCTCAAGTCCTGGCTCTAGCTATCTGGCTTTGGTAAATTATTTTATCTTGCTCACTGACAAGTATTTATGTGCCAGGCACTGTCCCGCCTGCGGAAGATACAGGAGTGAACAAGACATTGAGCTTATATTCTAGTTTTCTCATTTCTTAAGTAAAAAAAAATAATGCTTTATTTATCCTACTATGGCTGTAAGGATTCATTGAAACAATTCATGAAGAGTTCCTGTGACTTATAGACGCTCAATAAATGCTGGTCCTCACCCCTTCTTCCCTTCTTTGGCATTATAGGATGCTGAAAAAGCATTAGGTTGGGTGCTATCCTGGCATTCCCATTGTAGCCCTGCTATTAACTAGCTGTGTGATCTCAGGCAAATACCTTAACCTCTCTGGGTCTCAATTTCCTTCTCTAAAAACAAGTGTTGTACGAAATAATCTATAAGATAACTTTTTGTTGGATAGGATTCAATATTTCTCAAAAGCAATCATTCATCTTAATATATTGTGGCAGAGTGGGAATGCTATACGGTGTGATGATTTAAAAACAAATTTATAACTAACATTTGTTAATGACTTACCAAATCCAAGCCCTATGCTTTTTGCTTTAACTCCACAACAACTCTATGATGCATGTATTATCATCTTTATTTTACATGAGGAAACTGAGCCTCAAAGAAATGAATTTGTAAAACCAATGGAACAGAGTTAGTGACTCCATAAATTAATCAGCATGTCACGTCAGGAAGGCAGGCCTCCTGCCTCCCAGCTCTTATCCCTGGCTTCTGTGCCGCTGCCTCTCCCTGTCTCCATTTCTGTGTTTGGGTCCAGGTGATAAATGGGAAACCAATTATTGTTATTCAGGAATGATTTTTTTTTTTTTTCAAATTGGCCATCTGCTGCTTGTTTGGCTAGAAGTTTGGCAAGTGTTTCAGTTCATTGTGGAGGTCAGACCTAGAGGAAATAACTAGGTGATCATGGCAACCAGCCTCCCTGCCACACCACAGTGATGCCGAAGATGGAGCACTGGATGGAGAGTCCAGATGTCCACTCTGCCATGAATGCTCTGGCCTCAGGTTCCTCAGCAGGGCCTCTGCTCTTTAGTTCTAACATGTTTTCATTAGTAGATGAAATGTTCAATTCACACTGCAAGATATAGATCCTGAGATCCACAGAGCACTGGAGAGGTGGCATGGAGACAAAATCCATTGTAAGCTGAATAAGTCTAAGGAGGGGTGCAAAAGTCATTGAATGTAGCCTCCAGGATGTTACAGGAACCACGAAATGCTTTACCCGGTGCCTTGTTAATCCTCACAGCCTTCTTCTTTGCACAGAAGGTGAAATTAAAGCTCTGAGAGGTAGAAATGACTTGCAGAGCTAGACAATAAAGAAATCAGGATTTGAACCTTGGTCTGGGCGTCCCTAAAGTTTTGTCATAATACCTACATTCAGCTGCCATGGGAACCTATCTTAAGATTGTTATCTGCTGAGGTGGAGAGGGGCTGGTTGGAAGGTCAGATGGTACCAGTTCTGAAGGCCATGCCATTGGTTGATGGAGTCACCCCTACACTGCCCATTTTGGTGGGATTCTGCCCTTTGGTGAGACCTAAACCATTCTAGCATAAGCTGTATATCTCTCCCTCACCCCAGTTCTTTTAAATCCATGTCCTCTCTGCCCTAGCTGGTTTGGCTCAGTGGATAGAGTGTGAGCCTGCAGACTAAAGGGTCCTGGGTTGATTCCAGTCAAGGGCACATGCCTGGGTTGCAGGCTCGATCCCCAGTGAGGGGCATCCAGGAGGCAGCTGATCAATAAGATTATCTCTCATCATTGATGTTTCTGTCTCTCTCTCCCTTTCCCTTCCTCTCTGAAATCAATAAAAATATATTTAAAAAAATAAAAATAAAAATAAATCCATGTCCTTTCTACAATATTTTTATTGTGTCCAAGGCAGTGTATCACTGTTGTGTCCAAGCCCTAGTGTCTTCTTTTGCCTTATTGAAAAAATGACAGAATGTTCTTGATGCTCCCCAGCTCCTGGATCATATACCTCCCATCTGACCTTGAAGTTGGATTGCTTTCTACCTCATAGATCTCTGAAAACTCCTGTCCCCCAGGGATGGCTTCAAAAAAATTCCAGTCTTTAGTGATTTTTTTCTTCCCTTTTCTACATTCCTATAATTTTTTAGTCTCGTGAGATTAATATATACATTTTGCTTGGTGAGGCCTGGTTGCCTGGCACTTCATGCCCCAAAGGCTTTAGGAACAGAAAATTCTTATATCCTCTAAAATAGGAGTCAGAGACCTGCCTTTGAGCCCCCCTTTCCACCACTAACTAGCCCTGTTACCCTGGGGAAGTGACTAGACATTTTTACATGTGTGAAATAAGAAGTAAGACAAACCACAACTGAGGCACCTTTCAATGCTAAGATTTGGTAATTAAGGTCTTCCTTCTAGTAAACAAAATTTTAATTTCAATATGAAAGTTAAGATTGTTCAACCTGCTCCTCACTTTAGAATGGACAGGGTTACCTCTAGGATTGATACCAATTCACAATTGACATCTAGCATTTGTGTGTTTTTCACCTCACATTTCTGAGTTCTGAAGAGGTCTATGAGATTTTAGAGAACTGTCTTTCCATCTCTCCTGATGGGTACAACACTGGATGAAGGGCAAATAGAGATGGTAATGGTGCCAATGAAGAAAGTAAACAAGTTAAACGATGCCTTTAAGAAATGGAAGACAAGGGTTTCCTGGGTCAAGCTGCCTTCACTGAGCTCTGGCCACAGTAAGAGTAAGGGTAAGGGAACAGCCTTCAGACCTTGAGCAACCCCTCCAAGCAATGGTGTCCTTCTCTGTTAAATGTGGATAATGGTACCTTGATGGTCATGAGGATCAGTGATGAAATGGATAAAGCATTGACATTTAGAGACACACGTTGATACATTTACCAGTATGGATGAATTGACATGTGTCTTGGATTTGCTTTAAAATAACTAGGGATAATGGTCAATGGATTTTCTACAAGGAGCTAAGACAATTCAACGGTCTTTTGAATATTCTTTTCAGTGGTGCTGAGACAACTGGATATACACATGCAAATAATGAAGTGGGACCCCTATCTCACACCACCTATAAAAATTAACTCAAAATGGATCAAACACCTGAAACTATGAAACTCTTAGAAAAAAAGCATAGGGGTAAATCTTTATGATCTTGATTTAGTAACTATTTCTTGATTATATGACACCACAAATGCAAGTAACAACAACAACAAATATAGATAGCTTGGACTTTATCAGAATTGAAACTTTTATGCTTAAAGGGACAGCATCAAGAAAGAGAAGAGACAATCTACAGCATGGGAGAAAATATTTACAGATTACATATTTGATCAGAGATTTATATTTTGAATATAAAAAACTATTATATCTCAATAATAAAAAGACAAGTAGCTCAAGTAAAAATGGGCAAATAATCTGAATAGATATATCTCTAAAAAAGATATACAAATGTCCAATAAGCACATGAAAAAAAATGCTCAACATCCTTAGCCATCAGGGAATTGCAAATAAAAACAACAAGGACATAGAAGTAGTTTTAGGGCAGTGAAAATACTCATAGTTTGGACAATACTAAAATGAACCCTAATGTAAACTGTAGACTTTAGGTGATTATTATGTGTCAATATAGACTTATTAATTATAACAAATAGTCCATGCTGGTGGAGGATGTTGACAATTGAGGATGCTATGCATATGTGGGGGCAGGGGATATATGGTAAATTATACTTTCCTCTCAATTTTAAGAGGCTAAAACTGCTCTAAAAAAACAAAGTCCTTAAGAAAATTAACAATTAAATTAAAAACAAATAAATAATAAAAGGTGTTTGGGGAGATGTGGAGAAATTGGAATCCTATGCACACTGCTGGCAGGATGTAAAATGGTACACCGCTGTGGAAACCCATCTGGCATTTTCTCAGAAGGTTAAGTGTAGAGTTCCTGTATGACTCAGAAATGCCTCTCCTAGGTATAAACCCAAGAGAAATGAAAACACATGTTCACTGTGCATGAATGTTCTCATACACAAATGTTCTTAGTAGCATTATTCATAACAGCTGAAAAGTAGAACTCAATGTCCATCATCTCATGAATGACTAATTAAAATGTAGTGCATCCATACAATGGAGTATCATCTGACAATAAAAATAAGTAACGTACTGATATATGCTACAAGATGGATGAACTTTGAAACATTATACAAATGACAGAAGCCAGTCACAAAACAACATATTGTATGATTCCATTTAATGCAATGTCCATAGTAAGCAAATCTATAGTAACAGAAAATGGATTAGTATTTGATTATAGCTGGGGGAAGAGATATCTGAGGACAGGGGGAGAAAAGAGTATGGAGTTTCTTTTCAGGGTGATGAAAAGTCTTAGAATTGATTGTGGTAATGATTGCAATTCTATGACTATTCTAAAAACCATTGAATTATAAGCTTTAAATAGGTAATTTGTATGGTATGTGAATTATATCTTAGTAAAGTTGTTATTCAAAATATCCTATCTAATAAAAGAGAAACATGCAAATTGACTGTACCTCCCCTATGCTCACAAGCCACACCCACCAGCCAATCAGGAGTGAGTATGCAAATTAACCCAACAAAGATGGCAGCAGCCATGGAGCTGGAGTGAGCAGGAGGCTTTGGTTGCCCCCGGCAGTGGAGGAAGCCAAGCTTCCCGCCCACTCTGCCTGGCCCTGGCCTCGGCTCAAGGCTACAAAGTTTCAAATTATAGAAGATAAATAAATCACAGATACCTGCTTCCAGCTGGCCCTGGCCTCTGATCAAGGAGGTGCTGAAAAAAAAGAAAAAAAAGAAAAAAAGGAGGGGCTGGGAGCTTGGGTCACCAGGGGCTGTGGCCAACCTGCAAACAGCGATCAGCCCCTCACCCAGGCTGGCCAGGCACCCCAGCGGGACCCCCACCCTGATCCGGGATACCCTTCAGGGCAAATTAGCCAGCCCCCACCTGTGCACCAGGCCTCTATCTATACTAATAAAAGGGTAATATGCTAATTAGACTGGGAGACCTTCCAGGAGATCTTCCAGATGTTCTTCTGGACAAAACCATGGTGGCAGGGCTGAGGTAGAGGTGGTTAGAGGCCAAGAGGAAAGGGCGGTTGTGGGTGATCAGGCTGGTGGGGGATGGGGCTGTTGGGGGTAAGAAGACCAGCAGGGGGGCCAGTTGGGGGTGAGCAGGCCATCAGTGGGGTCAGTTGGAGGTGATCAGGACAGTGGGGGGGGGCAGTTTGGAGTGAGCAGGCCAGCAGGGGGGTAGTTGGGGGTGAGCACACTGGCACACGTGGCAGTTGGGGGTGATCAGGCTGGTGGGAGGGGGCAGTTGGGGGCAAGCAGGCCGGCAGGCAGAGTGGTTAGGGGCAATCAGGCAGGCAGGCAGGCAGGTGAGTGGTTAGGAGCCAGCAGTCTCAGATTGCAAGAGGGATGTCTGACTGCTGGTTTAGGCCCAATCCCTGTAAACCGGCAGTAGGACATCCTTCAAGGGATCCCAGATTGGATAGGGTGCAGGCTGGGCTGAGGAATACCCCCCCACCCCCATGCATGAATTTCGTGCACCGGGCCACTAGTACATATATAACCTGGACTGGGGTATCAGGGGAGCATGAATAAAGGGAAAGAGGAAACAGGATCAATTGGCTAATATTGAAGCTGGTACCTGGAAGTTTATTATTCTTTTTTTTTTTTTTTTAATAAATCTTTATTGTTCAGATTACAGGTGTTCCTCTTTTTGTTTTCCCCCTATAGCTCCCCTCCACCTGATTCCCCACCCCACCCTACCCCATGCCCTTACCCCCTGTCACTGTCTTCGTCCATAGGAGTAAGATTTTTGTCCAATCTCTTCCCGCACCCCTCACACCCGCTTCCCCTGAGAATTGTCAGTCCACTCCCTTTCTATGTCCCTGATTCTATTATATTCACCAGTCCATTCTGTTCTTTGGATTTTTTATTTACTTGATTTTTAGATTCACTTGTTGGTAGGTATGTATTTGATGTCATTTTGTTGTTCATAATTTTTATCTTTACCTTTTTCTTCTTCTTCCTCTTCTTAAGAATACCCTTCAGCATTTCATGTAATCCTGATTTGGTGGCGACGAACTCCTTTAGCTTTTTCTTGTCTGTGAAGCTCTTTATCTGACCTTCAATTCTGAATGATAACTTTGCTGGGTAGAGTAATCTTGGTTATAGGTTCTTGCTGTTCATCACTTTGAATATTTCTTGCCACTCTCTTCTGGCCTGCATAGTTTCTGTTGAGAAATCAGCTGACAGTCGTATGGGTACTCCCTTGTAGGTAACTAACCATTTTTCTCTTGCTGCTTTCAAGATTCTCTCTTTGTCTTTTGCCCTTGGCATTTTAATTATGATGTGTCTTGGTGTGGTCCTCTTTGGATTCCTTTTGTTTGGGGTTCTGTGCGCTTCCTGGACTTGTAAGTCTATTTCTTTCACCAGGTAGGGAAAGTTTTCTGTCATTATTTCTTCTAATAGGTTTTCAGTATTTTGCTCTCTCTCTTCTTCTGGCACCCCAAAAATTTGGATGTTGGTACGCTTGAAGTTGTCCCAGAGGCTCCTTACACTATCTTCATATTTTTGGATTCTTTTTTCTTTTTGTTTTTCTGGTTGGGTGTTTTTTGTTTCCTCATATTTCAGATCTTTGGTTTGATTCTTGGGGTATGTTGATCTACAGTTGAGTTTCTGTATATTCTTTATTTTAGACAGTGTATGCTTCATTTCTGACTGGTCCTTTTCCATTTTTTTGGCATTCTCATTAAGGTCCTTGAAGGTTTCACTAAGCTCCTCAGAAGTGTCATCAAGTTTCTCGGCAGTTTTTAGAAGATTCTTGAGTATCCTTATAAATGTGGTTCTGAACTCTATGTCGTCCAGTAGTTTGCTTTCCTCCATTTCTTTCATTCGTGACATGTTTCTTTGTTTCCACATTTTGGCTGCTTCCCTGTGATGATGGATGGCTTTGTGTGGTAGGTGACCTATAGGGGGCAGTAGCTCAGCCTCCCCAATCACCTGATGTGGATGCTCTTGGTACACCCCTTTGTGGGCTGAGTGCAAAGTCTTGGTGTAGTTAAGCCTTAATTGCTGGTGGTATGCTGGGAGGAATTGACCTCCAGGCCAATTGGCTGTGAGGACTCGCTGTGTCTATAAGAACTGCTGTGCTGGAGACACGCTTATGGTGCAGGACTTCTTTCAGTGGGGCTTTGGTGCTCGCTGAGTCTGCCTTTTGAATGTGTCACTTATGGATGTGAGGAGTTGAAATCTGGTTTCTCACACTGACCACTAGGTATACTGGCTTCTGGATCTCCAATGGGGTGCAGGTCAGCTATTGTCTGAGTCCACCCAGCAGGAGCTACAGCGAGAGCTACAGTTTTCTCCTCTTTGCTTGGGGTTTGGAGGTTTTGGAGCTGTCTGACCCAGGCTGCAAGTTTGCTAGGTTAAGCTGCAATAGGGCAGGCCTTTCTTATGCTAATGCTGCTGCTTGGAGCTTGGGTGGGTTTGTAGGTTGTGTGGGGCGGGGTCTCAGGGCATCACTAGGCTAGGGTGTGGCAAACAGCGATGGTTGCTAGTTAGCCAGCTCTGTGTCTCTGACTGCGTCCTGTGCCCCAGCGCAGTAAACAATTATTCTTGCGCACAGCTCTGCAAGCAGGCCCCCCTCACTTTCCGATCCGGTGTTAGACAGTCCAGCTTCTCCCCGTAGGAGTTTGGGTCCCCCGCGTCTCCCCAGAAACTGTATTTCAGAGTAATCGGGGGCTTGTCTCCCCTTTGGGTTGAAAAAAGCAACGCCTGCCGCCAGCCCAGATCCCGCGCCTCCGTACCTCAGCTTTTCAGTGCTTGTGCATGTCTCAATGCTCTTTTCTCTTTCCTTCTAGTTGTAGAACTTCCACTCATCCAGCTTTCCCATGGTTCTGGGTGATAGACGTTTTGTCTTTTAGTTGTAGTTTTGAAATTGTTTTGTGAGGCAGCAGTTTAGGTGTTTACCTACGCCACCATCTTGGATTCTCCCCGAAGTTTATTATTCTATTCTCCCTACTTTTGTATATGTTTAACTTTTATATATTTAAAATAAATTTAAATAAATAAAGCAGTAAGATAAAATAGACTGGCAATAAATGGCATTATTATTATTATAATACAAGAGTCCTGGTGCACAAAATTCATGCATGGGTGGGGTCCCTAGGCCTGGCCAGTGATCAGGACCTATTGGGGCTGTCTTGCCCAGTCCTGATCAGGGCCTGCCAGCTGCCGGCCAGGGCCTGCTGGACAGGGGGAGGGACCTTGGGAGGTTGGTTGTGGGGGTGCACTGACCACCAGGGGGCAGCTCCTGCATTGAGCATCTGCCCCTGGTGGTCAGTGCGTATCATAGCGACTGGCCAGCCAGGTGTTCTGGTTGTTCGGTTGTCATGGTCGCATAGGCTTTTATATATAGATCATAGAGCCAGGCCTTGAATTTAAGAATTTAAGCACATAGCTGTAAGTATCCATTATACATCTGACAGTTTTCCTCTAACTTACCTAAATTATTTTTGCAAGAATTAGCACTTTTTTTTTTTTCCATCCTGGCCCCTGACTCATCCTCTTCTGTATTTCCCCATGGCCAAGCTGCCACTCTTGCTAATTTTTCTTCCAAATGACTCTTACCTTTACCCATCCTTCAAGCCCATTTCCATGTACCTAGACCAAGCCTTTGGGAAATTCCTTCACATCTACAGCACCCCTGGTCTTCTCCCACAGCCTCGGGTCATTCCCTCCCCTGAGTCTAGCAGCCATCTCTCCTGCACACCACACCACCCATACACTCTCTCCTCACATGCTCCTCTCCCCTGCTCAGAAAGTTAGAGGCTCTGTATTTCTTATAGAATAAACTCTCCTTTTTTCTCTTGAATTCCTGTCATCTGATGTCATCCTGTGAATCCAAACTTCTCACCATTTCATAATTTATATCCATTGCTCTGATCTAGCACTTCCATCCACCATATTCATTCAGGTGAGGTGAACCTTCAGTCATCTTACCCAATCATGTTATTCCATCTTTCTTCCCCCTGATTGGTTTGGAAAATGAGTATATGATGAAATTCTGAGCAATAATGCATAAGAGAAGGTCTGTTGGGAGAAAGTACTTCTTGGGGGTAAAATGTTTTTCATAAAAATTATGAAGGAAGAGACAAGCTCTCTCCTTCTGCCTCCACACCCCACCACACTCCAACCCCTCACCCCCCAGACATCTAGGCATCGGGGAACAAAATGTAATGCGTGGAATTGCTGCAGCCCACTTAGACCATGAAGAGCAAACCAAGAATGAGAGAGATGCACTAGTACTACTGAACTGCTGAATTCATCCAGTCTTGGAACTGAGCTGCCTTTGCACATCTTATTAAATGAAACACTGGATATCTTCATAGTCCAAGGCAATTTTACTTCAAATCCCACAGCGTCATGAACTATCTCAAAGCCCCTCTGGCTCTGGTGTAAGAGTCAGCCAGACTCTGATTTCCAAGTCTCCCTCTGTCACTTATTAGCTCTGTGAATTTGGCAAGTGACGCATTTTCTAGTCCTCTGCAAACTTAACCCGCATCAGAATCACCTGGGAAGGGGGAGAGTTGTTAAAAAACAGATTCCTAACCGCCCCCCCCCCCCACCGACTTCCCCACCCCTACTCCCCCTCCTCCTCAGTGATTTTTATTCTGTTGGTTGGTAATGGAGCTGAAGAATTTGGATTTGCATTTCTAACAAGTTCCCAGATAATGCTGTTTCTCCCAGAACCACACTTTGAGTAACAACGTGCTGGGCCTATGTTTCTCCATCCATAAAACAGACATGAGAGCATTCCCTAGAAGGCTTTATGAGCACTAAACACGATAGTGTAGATACCATGCTTGGCACAGTGCCTGGCACAGAATTATGGCTCAGAGATGGTAGCTATTATCATTAACTTGTGAGGATGTTAATCTTGAAGTTGAGGGCTTAGTTTGTGCAAATTCCAGGAACAGACACATTCCTGTGGCGTTCTGGGCCCTTGCGTAGCAGGCTTTCCCGAAAGAAGAGCCAGAAGAAACCTGTTGACTGCGGATATTAACTAGGTGGCTATGGGAGAATGACATGAGTGATTTGCTGAGATTATTGAAAATCATCTGAATACCGCTAAGTTAGAAGCAGGCGGGAGGAAAAATGGCCTTCACTTATCAGCCTTCCATTAAAAGGGTTTGTAGTGTGTCTCTGCATTATCCGAATGATTAAAGAGGTGAGACCTTAAAGAGGGGTGGGGGTGGCAACAAGACTGGCCTGCTGTCTCTAAAAGAGAGAAGGCAGTAAAAGATTAGTCACTAAATAAATGAAGTTTAGTCAATGATCCAATGCCTTGGGAGTGTTCAATCACAGGAGAGGAGAAGCTTCTAACCTCACAGGGTCAAAGAAATTCATAGAGAAGCATGCTGCTTCGGGCATGCCATTCTCTTGCTGATTCTGGGGTAAGAAGAAATTAAGAAGACTGAGAACCCTGGATTTTTAAAAATTTCTATGAATTATCATCCTTAAATTCTCAATAGCTCTTTCTTTACTTCCCAGCAGTAAAGCAATGTTTCTACTGCTGTTGATGTTGGTACCTATCATATAAACATAGCCCAAGTCCTTAATATGTGCCAGACACAATACTAATCATTTATCTACAATATTTCATTGAATTCCTTAAACAATGCCACGATATAGGTTCTTTGACAGATGAGTAAATGGGTCCAGAAAATTGAAGTGGTTTGGGCAATATGTCTAGTAAAAATAGTGACTTTAACCTAGACCCAAATAGTATTTTAAGTTTAAAATAATAAGTATCTCTAAGTTCTCACTTTGTTCTTCCCAGAATGTCATGTAGGTATTAACATTTCTGGTTTACAGATTGGGGCCTGGAGATTTGGAACTCTTACACGACACATCCAAATATAACCATGGATATGAAGCTGTGAAATCAGAGTTGGAACTCTACTGTATCACCCTGCCATTCAAATCACTCAGAATTGTTTTTAATGGTAATTTGCATGATATACATATTTACAATTCATTTACCATCAATAAATGAGACAAAAGAGTTTCTAAAATCTTTTCTCACACCAGTTTCTTTGAAACAGAGTTCACCCTTATTTTTATTTATTTATTATTTTTCTCTCTTTCATTTCCATTTCCTCCCATCCTTAAAATGGGTGTCACCTCTCCAAACAGCTCATCTTCTGACTTTGTGGTGAATGTCTATATGTTAAAATTTCCATGGCCCTAGAGAGCCGGAAAGACTTAGTCATAGATCTTCTTTCTTATACCATTTCTTTTAAATAGTCCTCACCACCTGTGACTTGCAAAAAGGTCAGATATTATTATCTTGATATTAAAGATGAGGAAATTGAGTCAACAGAAAGGTTAAAAATCATGTCCAAGTTCACAGTTTTAGACCGTCTGATTGTAAAGCCTGCACTCTTTATAAGGCTTAGCTTTGTGTTGGCCAGAGGTCTGACTTTGAGAAGAGTCCGAATTGGCCCAGAATCAGCTTAAGATTAGACTAATCTTAAGCAAATTTCTCATTTTCTCTGGTTTTAGTTTCCTCTTTTGTCAAATGGAATTTCTGTCAAGTGTGGAGATAACAAGTGTGAAGTGCTTGCTACCATGCCTATAGTAGAAAACATCAATAAAAGACTTTATATAAATTAAATAAATGTATTTAAACTTCTGAAAGTATTATAGTTTTAGCTCCTATGTTTAGATCTTTGATAGATTTTGAGTTAATTTTTGTATGTGATATAAGGTAAAGGTCAAAGTTTATTTTTACATGGATATCCAGTTTTCGAAACACCATTGAATGGTCTTGGCATCCTTGTTGAAAATCATTTTGCCAAAAATACATATATATATATATATATATATATATATATATATATATATATGCACACACACACACATACATGCATACAAGGGCTTTTTCTGCGCTTTCATTCTGTTGCATATATGTCTGTCTTTATGCTGGTACCTCACTGTTTTGATTACCATAGCTTTACAAGAAGTGTGAAACCTCCAACTTTGTTGTAGACTAAAAAGGAGCCACATGCTAAACCTGACAAGCTCAGGGGAGGCAACGTGGCCTGTCTTTCAAACTCAGAGACAGCCAGTAGCCACATAGATGGTCTGACCACATAAATTCCTAAGTAAAGCAGGTCATGGCAGGTAGTCACATCCTAAGCCTGTAGCTTTCTGGACAAAGATCAATCTTCATCTTAAGTGAGCCTGCCTGTTGTCTTTTTACATCAAAGATAACATACCTCCTTTTCCTATAATCTTCTTTGCCAACCCCCTTAGGGCACAACCACCACACCAGAGCACAGAACCTCTCATTGTTATCTTGTTCACCAAATATCATCTCTATGTGCTGTAAAAGAACTATCCTGCACTCACTAATGTAAAAGAAGTATGTGTCTCTTGTTTTACTCCCTCTCAGAGATTTCCCCACTTTGCTTTCTCCCGCCCCCTTAATCTACCACCAATGGATTTCAATGTAACCTTCCTCAGGTCTCCTTCTTTGAATGTATAAAATAAGCTGCAAAACTGCCATTTTCTGGAGCACTTTCTCAATACATTGAGATTTTGCTTCTGGCAATTGTCGTCATTTTGGCTCAAATAGACTCATAAAAATTCTCTACAAGTTTGACCATTTCTTACATCCACATTGTTCCCCCTTTTCAAAAATATATTGGCTATTATAGGTCCCTTGAGATTTCATATGAATTTTAGAATAGGTTTTTCTATTTCTGCAAAAACTTCATTAGGATTTTAATAGGAATTGCATTGAATCTGCAGATAGCTTTGGGCAGTTTTGGCATCTTAACAATATGTCTTCCTTTCCATGAACACAGAATTTCATTCCATTGTTTGTGTCTTCTTCTTTCAGCAATGCTGTGTAGTTTTCAGTGTACAAATCTTTTGCCACCTTAATTAAGTTTATTCCTAAGTATTCGTTTTGATGCTATTGTTTTTCTAATTTCCTTTTCAGAATGTTCATTGTTAGTGTATAGAAACGCAACTGGTATTTTGTGTGTTAATTTTGTATTCTGCAATGTTGCTGATTCATTTACTAGTTTTAACACTTTGGAGGGGTTGGTGGAATCTATAGGATTTTCTATATATAAAATCATGTCATCTGTGAAAAGAGAAAATTTTACATCTTCCTTTTCATTATGGATGTCTTTTATTTCCTTTTCTTGCCTAATTACTCTGGCTAGGATTTTTATTATTATGTTGAATAGAAGTGGCAAAAGTGGGCACCCATGTCTTGTCTGATCTTAAAGGAAAAACTTTCAGTCTTTCACCATTGAGCATAATGTTACCTGTAGGTTTTTTTCATATAGGGCCTTTATTATGTTAAGATTATTTCTTTCTATAGTTTTCTGAGTGAAGATTTATAATTATTAAAGACTCTTTGGTTGCTAAGTGGAGGATGTACTGGGAGGCTGGGAGTTGAGCTGATATCAAGGAGACCATTTTGGAAGCTGTTGTAGTAGTTTAAACAAAAGATGATGCAATCCTGAGGTAGGAAATTGTCAGAAAGAATGGAGATGAAGGAAATGTTATAAGAAACTTTTACAAGGTAATAGTAGTAGATCTTAGTGATCCACTTGATGTGCTAGAAAGGGAAGGGTCACAGGTGCTTTCCAGCTTTCTGAGTTGGAAAACTCAATAAAGGGTACCCTGGAGAGGGAGTTTTGTGAGGAATGATGATGAGTTCTTTGAAGATGAGGCCCTGAGGGAAAGGCAGTTAGCAGGGGTAGAAGCTTCAAGAGAAAGGCATGAACTGGAGGTGGGGGTTTTGAAATATGTCCACCCAGGTAGGTGGTGGTCAAAACTATTTCATGGAAGAGTTGAGCAAAAGGTTACAAAAACAAACGCTTGGAGGGTTCAGACAGGTAAGAACCTTTGTGAATGGGACCTGATGCAATACTCTAAGGGATCTCTAGGACATGGGACAAAGGACCAAGCATGCCCTGCCCAAAGCTTTCCAATGTAATCAGCCAACCAAGGACTGCTGCTGTGCATGTAGGCCCTCTCCCATCCCAATGTTCTACCTCATAAAACTAAAGGAATAGGTTTCATCATATTAATGGAATTTTAGGGAGTGTGGCCTACCAGTTGGGAGGTAATTAGAGTCAGGATATCCCCCCTGCCTTTCCCCTAGCACCCTTGACATCATTCTACAGAGGCAGATGTGGCTCCAGCTGCGATCGACTCTGTTCTTTGCTGTGTTTCTTTGCAGCATTACTCAGAGCAGTGGCTGCCGGGAGCTCAAATTTGGGAGCCTGGGGGTCCTTAATATGAGAGAGCCAAGAGAACTCAAGGCCCAGGCCAGCAGATCTGGCTCCTGTTTCAGGGCCTGGAAGAGAAGTTCTTCAAAACGTCAACATATTAATGAACTGCTGAAGGCTTGGCTTCCTATGTGTGGCATTTTTGGAAAGAAAAGGTTATTTTTGTTGTTGTTTTTATACAAAAATAACATGATCTGACTTCTTAGCATTGCAGCGAGGTCTGGGCAGCCAGGATAGGAAGACCCCCCACTGAAGTGAACTTCTGAAGCCAGTTCTTACACGAGTCTGGAGCTCCAAGGGGACTTGGGCCCAAGCAGCCAGAGGTCAGCATCTCTGTTCCTGTTTTCCTAATGAATGGCAGGCCAACTAGGCCAGGGGATTGAGACAACTGGCCTGGGTAGTTGAGGCTGTTTGTTTGAAATGCTGGTTTGAAAAAACTTAGCAAATCTGAATTTGCCTCTTTGATGGCTGTGTGGACCAGGAAGGAGATTTTAGGAGGCTCTTTCCAGAGGTAGAAATAATCAGCACTATTAAGCAACTAGCAAGCAAATTCGCTCATCCTTCAAAATATGGCTCAGATGTCACCTTCTGCATCCAAACCTTTGCTTATCTCATTGCTTTGGGGCTCTACAACATTTATTTCTGCTATGAGCCCGAGGGGACCACACTTTGAGATTTTCAAAGGCAGGGAGAGTTTTATTCTAGTTCTGCATGTATGTGCTCCGGGGCCAAATGAGATATTGCATATACACTCAGTGTTTGAAATAATGGATGGCTTTATTAGTTGACAAATGCATTGTGCCTTCTTTCATATGGCCTACTTCCTGGGACTGCTGTGAAACCTTTCTTTCAGCTGTTGTATTGGTTTCCTAGGGCTGCCATATGAAATACCACAAACAGACTGGCTCAAACAACAGGAATATGCCTCACAGTTCTGGAGGCTAAAAGTCCAAGATCAAGATGTCCACAAGGACGGTCCTTTCCCAGGGCTGTGAGAGACTGCATCATGCCTCCCTCCCAGATTCTAGTGGTTTCCTGGCAATTTTTGGATTGTGTTGGCTCATAAACACATCACTCCAATTGCTGCCTTCATGATTACATGGCATTCTCCCTGGGTGTATGTCAACATTTCCCCCTTTAATAAGTACATCTAGTGGATTCAGGACCCACTCTAATATGACTGCATCTTAATTAATTATGCCTGCACTGACCCTAACTCCAAATAAGGCCATCATCTGAAGAACTAGAGGCTAGGATTTCAAATTGTGAATTTGAGGACACAACTGGATGCAAAACAGCCATGTTTTATACCTGGTGAGTTCCACAGCACTCTTCACTTCAGAGCCAGCTCTTGGTCGGGGATCTCATCCTGTTCTTCTCACAAGGCTGATGTGTATTAGAAGGAGCTCTGCTCTAGAAGAACTAGTCGCTTCCCCTACCTGGCCTCAGTTTCCTCATAAGTAAACTGCAAAGTTAGAGTAAATAATCTTTAGGCCACTCCCAGCTCTGAGATTCTTAGCTCTTTCTGAAAACCAGGAGTTTTTTCCAGGAGTTCTCCCATCTTTAAACAGCTCCAGATCTCACCCTCAGTTTGTTGCTGTTGTTACGGATCAGTTGCATTTTTTTATTCAATAAGTTGTATAACCTTATACAGTTTGTCAATCTAATGTTTTGCTGTGTGTGAAGATGCACTCAGAATTTAACTATTAGTAACCTTGAGGCGGATATTATCCAATCAGTCTAACAGGAGTTCCCACTCAGTTTACAAATGATGATCTAGCCTCCCCTGGCTTCCTGTGGCATTATAGAGATCTTAGGTCTGGTATCCGTCTGATATCTGTGTGCCCAAACCCATTTTGTTTACCCATCAGCCAGTTCTTTCCTTTGTGTACATTTCCTCAGCCACATTATATGTACATGTCTCTGTGTGTCTCTATATGTATTATCATTATTCATACCTTCATACCTTTGTTTTTTATATTCTTTACTCTTGGCACATGGCCTTTCCCATCATCTCCTACTCATCTCTCAAGACCCAGCTGAAATGCTACATCTTCCACAAAGCTCTCTCTTACCTCCTCAGGCCAAAGAATAGGGCTAAAATTCCTGAATTCTAAGAAGTATAGGACCAGTGACAGAGAAATTGGGAGCAGACAGAACTATCAAAGCCTTTCAAGTTCCTACCAATTAAAAGTAAGGATTATATCAACCACTTTGTAAAACTACATGAGAATATCTACAAAAGGTGAGCATGTGCAAATTCCTACACCCAGAAATTCCACTCAGAAATATGTACTCAACAGAAATGCATTCACCAAAGACACATACAAGAATGTTTTTAGCAGCATTATTGATAATAGCCAAAATCCAGGAACCATTCAAATGCCCATCAACAGTAGAAGGAATCAGTGAATTGTAGCATATTCACTGAAACACTGTACAGCAATGAGAATGATCGAGTAAGCTACAACTACACAACTATACGGATGAATGTCTCAAACATTACATAGAGTGAAAAAAAGCCAGACACAAGAATATCTATGTGAGATTCTATTTGTATAAAGTATTTAAAGGTGCAATTAGTCTATAATATAAGATAATAGTTACTTTCAAAGGAAGTCATGAGGGGGGCTACTAGGGTGCTTGTCATGTTTGGGTTCTTGATCTGATAACATGGGCAGATTCCAGTTTTTAAACAATTTAGTGCATTATACGCACTTATGATTTATGCACTTTCCTGTATGTATGTTATACTTTAATAAACTATTTATCTTAAATTTTTAAAAAGGAAATAAGTATACCTGAGCACAGTACACATTTTTAAACGATCTTGCTTTAGATGAAGACAGGGAATGGAACATTCCTGGTCTGCCATTAACTTGTGGCAGCCCTCGGTGGCCTTATAATAATAAAATAACAGTTAATATTTAGTATGTACCAACTATTCCTAAAACATTATGTCAGGTAAATCAGTAGGGCATTTTATTTAATTCTAAAATATTATTTCAATAAAGGTAATATCATACTCATTTTACAAATGTGGAAGCAAAAGTCAAAAACAAAATTGAGTAACTTGCCCAGAGTTACAGCATGTATCAATGACACAGGCTGCATTTGCACCTAGATCTCTGGTTCCTGAGACTTTTCTTTCTTCAATGATGCCATGATCCTGCTCAGAAGAGGGAGGTCATTCGGTATGTCTTATATTCCTCTAGTACAAGGTTAGGATCCATGCTAGAGTAAATCTCTATGTGCATATGTGCACAGATATGTACACACACACACACACACACACCTGCCTGTATGTGTGTGGGTGTATGTAAGTGTTCATGTAGTGGTCAAGGCTCTGTCTGCCCAGTGCCAAAATCTAGAGGAAAACTGAAAAAAGTGAAGAAACACTGGTATTTGATTTTTTTGAATTGGGTATTCAAATATCTGAATGAACTCCCTCTCTTTGTTTCTCACACAGATATTTGTTCAATACAGACATGGGCTCAGGCTTAGTGACCCCATGGGTAAATTGATCAGAATTTATTTCTCTGATGGTTTCCTTGCTTCTGCTAGTCCTGATCTTGAACTTAGAATAATAAAACTCCCAAATTGAATCTGGGCACAAGGTCACCCAGCCAGAGACTATACTTTTTATCCTTTCATTAGGTGTGGGATGTGACCAAGGGTAACTGATACGTGGAACCTCCAGGTCACCACCTTAAGGACAATGTCTCTTATGCTGGACTTGCTCTTTCCTTCCCTGCAGGCTGGAAATGGAATAGACAGTAAGCCAGCCTCAGCCAGAGATGAGGATGGCCCAGAAACAAGTTGTAAAAAACCTGGGGTGTCTTATGGAGTGGAGCTACCCATTAACCCAGACTACTTTCCTTCAGACTATTAGGAAAGATAGAAATAAAACTGTTTTACATCAGTCCAATGCACCACCCCCAGTGCATGGGCTTCACAGGAAGCAGTTAATTCACAAAGACACATGAACAAGTTCCATAGCCAAAGGCCAGTAACTCAACACTCGGAGAGAAGACAGTTGGATCCCCAAGTGCAAGACAACTCTGTGGGAGGCAGCCTCAGAGGGCCACTTAATGTCCCCTTCATAACCTACAGCACAGACTCATATACACTTTTTTGTTTGATCCCCACCCCAGATACATGGAATAAACTTTATTTTCATTTTGTCTGAGAAACTGTCTTTCAAATAACTGTCTTGCTTATGTTAATAAGTAACATAGAGCCACAGGCTGTTCATCATTTCTGCTCCCCCTGGGAAAGGGGCTGCATGAAAACTTGAGGCATTGAAGTGGCTCCTGACAGATGCATTTTTACCTTGTTGTAGAGCATCTATAAGTTCCGTCTGTGTCTAAAATGATGCAGAAATTTAAGGAGTCTTACTTTCTAAAAATTGTGGTAGTATCATTGACTTAGAAGATTGTATTTGTCTCAGGTGTGCAACAATAATTTGAAATTTGTGTACAGGGCAAAATGATCACCACAATAACTCCAGTCACCATACATCAGCATACAGAGTTATAAAAAATGTTCTTCTTGTGATGAGGACTTTTAAGATTTACTCTCTTAGCAACTTCAAAAGATGCAATATAGCAGCAATTTTTAACCAGTGTGCCTCAAGAATTTTTAAAACATGCAGTACCTGACTATTTGGCCAGGGACACTGACCTCTTTTCCCTTAGACTGTTAAATAAAAAGTGACAACAGCCAACATGATAATAGCGTTCAATGTGAATGAATAAAAAGCATACCTATTTTTGTCAGATGAGCAAAACATATATTTCTTTGCTGTGCCATAGAATTTTAGTAATCAGTTCATATGTGCCATGAGATGAAAAAGGTTGGAAATTGCCGTAATACAGTATTATAAGCTATAGTGTCCATGCTATACATTGCATCCCCGTGATTTATTTATTTTAAAATTAGAAGTTTGTACCTTTAGACCATTTCACCCATCTCCCACATCCCTTCTCTGGCAACCACCAATCTATTCTCTGTATCTATGAGTTTGCTTTTTCTTATTGTTGTTTTAATATGGCTCTTGTTTATTCCTGCTGGGATTGCACATGGTACAGCCACTTTTAAAGACAGTGTGGTAGGATATTTTGTTTGTTTGTTTGAATATATATTTTTATTATTGACAGTATTACAGATTTGGCTTTTGTTTTGGTTTTTAGACTCCATGTGTAAGATCATATGGTGGTTGTATTTGTCTGACTTATTTCACTTAGCATAGTGCCCTCAGCACCATACATGTTGTCATAAATGGCAAGATTCCATTATTTTTTATAGCTGAATAGTATTCCATCATTCATATATATATCATCTTCTTTATCCACTTATCCATCAATGGACACTTAGGTTGTTTCCATATCTGAATATTGTAAGTAATGCTACAGTGAACATAGGGTTGCATAAATCTTTTAGTTAGTGTTTTTGTTTTCTTCAGATAAATACCAGAAAGTGTATTGTTGGATCTTATGGTTGTTCTATTATTTATTTTTTGAGGAAACTTAACATTATTTTTTCTATAGTGGTTGTACTAATTTACATTACCACCAAAAGTGCACAAGATTTCCCTTTTCGCCACATCCTTGCCAACACTTATTTTTATCTTTTTGATAATAGCTATTCTAACAGGTGTGAGGTGATATCTCATTGTGATTTTGATTTGCCTTTCCCTGGTGATTAGTGACATTAAGCATCTTTTCATGTGCCTGTTGGTCATTGTATATCTTCTTTGGGAAAATCTATTTAGAGTCTCTGCCCATTTTTTAATTGGATTGTTTGTTTTCCTGCTATTGAGTTGTATGAGTTCTTTATATATTTTAGTATTAACTCCTTATTGGATATATAGTTTACAATTATTTCCTCTCATTCAATAGTTTCATTTCATTGATTACCTTCTTTGCTGTGTAGAAGCTATTTAGTTTGATGTAGTCCCATTTCTTTTTTTAAAAAATATTAATTTCAGAGAGGAAGGAAGAGGAAGAGAGAGATAGAAACATAAATGATGAGAGAGAATCATTGATAAGCTGCCTCCTACACACTCTCTACTGGGAATCAAGTCTACAACCTTAGCATGTACCCTGACCAAGAATTGAACTGTGACCTCCTGGTTCATAGGTTGATGCTCAATCACTGAGTCACACTAGGGGACTAACCCACTTCCCTATTTTTGCTTCTGTTGCCTTTTCTTTCAGTCAGATCCAAAAAATTCATCACCAAGACCAATGTCGAACAGCTTATAGCCTATATAATCAGTCTACCACTGTCCTTGGACAACCTCAGGTTCAAGTTGGAGTAACTGGACAGCCTTTTGACTATAACCTAGACTTTATCCATTTTTTTTCCAGTTTTATTAAGAAATGATTAGATCCGAACCAAGATGGCGGCATAGGTAAACACCTAAACTGCTGCCTCACACAACAATTTCAAAACTACAACTAAAAGACAAAACGTCTATCACCCAGAACCATGGGAAAGCTGGCTGAGTGGAAGTTCTACAATTAGAAGGAAAGAGAAAAGAGCATTGAGATGTGCACAAGTGCTGAAAAGCTGAGGTACGGAGGCACGCAAATCGGGCTGGCGGTGGGCGACTGGGTGAGCTGCTTTTTTCAACCTGAAGGGAGACAAGCTCCTGATTACTCTGAACTCCAGTTTCTGGGGAGATGCTGGGGACCCAAACTCATACAGGGAGAAGCTGGACTGTCTGCCATTGGGTCAGAAAGTGAGGGTGGCTTTCTTGCAGAGGTGCGCACAGCAATCATTGTTTACTGCATTGGGGCGCAGGACACGGGGACTTGGAAACGCAGAGACACAGAGACAGTTGACTGGCAGCCATCGCTGTTTGTTATGCCCTAGCCTAGTGACTCCCTGAGACCCCGCCCTGCACAATCTACAAACCCACCCAAGCTCCACGCAGCAGCTTTTGCATATAAATGATCTGCCCTATTTCAGCTTAACCTAACAAACTACAACTTTGGTCAGACAGCTCCAAAACCTCCAAACCCCAAGCAAAGAGGAGAAAATTGTAGTTCTTGCTGTAGCTCCTGCTGGGTGGCCTCAGACAGTAGCTGACCTGCACCCCATTGGAGATCCAGAAGCTAGTGTATCTAGTGGTCAGTGTGAGATGACACCAGAATTCAACTACTCACATCCATAAGTGACACATTCAAGAGGCAGACTCAGTGAGCACCAAAGCACCACTGAAGCAAGTCCTGCCCCATAAACATGTCTCCAGCACAGCAGTTCTTCCATTATAGACACAGCGGGTCCTCACAGCCAATTGGCCTGGAGGTCAATTCCTCCCAGTGTACCAACAGCAATCAAGGCTTAACTACACCAAGACTTTGCACTCAGCCCACAAAGGGGTCCACCAAGAGTGTCCACCTCAGGTGATAGGCTCAACCACTGGTCACCTACCATAGAAAACCACTCCATCAACACAGGGAAGCAGCAAAATGTGGAGACAAAGAAACATGTCATGAATGAAAGAAATGGAGATAAGCAAACTACTGGACATAGAGTTCAAAACCACATTTATAAGGTTACTCAAGAATCTTCTAAAAACTGCTGAGAAACTTGATGAGACCTCCGAGGAGCTCAGTGAGACCTTCAAGGACCTTAATGAGAATGCCAAAAAATGGAAAAGGACCAGCCAGAAATTAAGCATACACTGTCTGAAATAAAGAATATACAAAAATTCAACTGTTGATCAAAGGACCCCAAGAATCAAACCAAAGATCTGAAATATGAGGAAACAAAAAAATACCCAACCAGAAAAACAAAAAGAAAAAAGAATCCAAAAATATGAAGATAGTGTAAGGAGCCTCTGGGACAACTTTAAGCGTACCAACATCCGAATTTTTGGGGTGCCAGAAGAAGAGAGAGAGCAAAATATTGAAAACCTATTAGAAGAAATAATGACAGAAAACTTTCCCTACCTGGTGAAAGAAATAGACTTAGAATTCCAGGAAGCACAGAGAACCCCAAACAAGAGGAATCCAAAGAGGACCACACCAAGACACATCATAATTAAAATGCCAAGAGCAAAAGACAAAGAGAGAATCTTGAAAGCAGCAAGAGAAAAACAGTTACCTACAAGGGAGTACCCATACGACTGTCAGCTGATTTCTCAACAGAAACTATGCAGGCCAGAAGGGAGTGGTAAGAAATATTCAAAGTGATGAACAGCAAGAACCTACAACCAAGATTACTCTACCCAGCAAAGTTATCATTCAGAATTGAAGGTCAGATAAAGAGCTTCACAGACAAGAAAAAGCTAAAGGAGTTCATCACCACCAAACCAGGATTATATGAAATGCTGAAGGGTATTCTTTAAGAAGAGGAGGAAGAAGAAAAAGGTAAAGATAAAAATTATGAACAACAAAATGACAACAAATACATACCTACCAATAAGTGTATCTAAAAATCAAGTGAATAAAAAATCTGATGAACAGAATGGACTGATGAATATAATAGAATCAGGGACATAGAAAAGGAATGGACTGACAATTCTCAGGGGGAAGGGGGTGTGAGGGGTGCGGGAAGAGATTGGACAAAAATCCAATGGATGAAGACAGTGGTGGGGGATAAGGGCATGGGGTGGGGTGGGTAATCAGGTGAAGGGGAGCTATGGAGGGGGGGGGAGAGGAACACCTGTAATAATCTGAATAAAGATTTATTTAAAAAAAAAAGAAATGATTGACATACACCACTGAATAAGTCTATGGTGTATAGCATGATGGTTAAATTTACATATATTGTGAAATGATTACCACAATGGGTTTAGTTAACATCCATCTTCTCATATAGATACAATAAAAATAAAAGGAAAAAAATTTTCCCTTGTGATGAGAACTCTTAGGTGTTTCTCTCTTAATAACTTTCACATATATCATATAGCAACGTTAACCACAGTCATCACATTGTGCATTACATCCCTAGTGCATATATATGTGTATATATATATATATATATATATATATATATATATATATGAGAAATATGCTAATTAACCAGGATGTCATAACTGGTCGACCGGACAGGAGGAGGTTGCACGCACAACATCCGGGGTGGGGCGGCAGGGGCCTCCATGTGCCTGCACTGGGGGAAGGCCTGATCAGCAGTGGTCGCGGCTGCTTCAAGGGCTGGAGAGGGAGGCAGGGCTGGACCGGCAGCAGCCACAGCTATTGTAGGGCCCAGGGAGCAAGACAGGGCCAGATCAGCAACTCAAGCATGGGCGGCACCGCACGATTTCGAATCACACACTGGACTCCTAGTTCGTTTTATAACTGCACCTTTTAACCACCTTCCTACAATCTCTGCTCCATCTATCCCCACCTCTTGTAACCACAAATTGTATGTCTTTTTCTGTTTGGTGTTTGTTTCCTCATTTTTATTGCTGAATAATATTACACTGTATATATACGTATACATACACATATACTATCTATATTCTAAAAAGGCAGTGGCCATAACACCATAATGACCCAACGACCAGTCACCAGGAGGTGCATTGATGGGCCTTGTGGCGCGGCGGGTCTCAGTCTCGCGGTGCAGTGGGTCTGGGTCCTGGTGGCATGGTGGGTTTCTGGGTCCCAGCAGTGTGGTAGGTTTCTGGGTCCCGCTGGCATGACAGGTTTCTGGGTCTCGCAGGATTTCATGTGCTGGGCCTCTATTCTATATATATAAAACCCTGATATGCAAATAGACTGAACAGCAAAACAACCAAACAACCAGTTGCTATGATGTGCGCTGACCACCAGGGGGCGCGCACAGAACATGGCAGGAGTCAGCAGCAGGCAGCAGAGCATAGAACATGGTGGGCATTGGCCACGGCGGGATGGTGGAGCAGGTGAGCAGGGGCACCAGACCAAGGCGGAGCACTGTCATTGGGGCGAGGCTCTGGTAGTTATTGAAAATTCTTTGCTCCTGCACACTGTGGTCCTGCCTGGCACTTGCACCTACTGCCGGAACTGCCACTCACACCTTCTGCGGGTGCCAATCACTTGGTGCCATCAGTGGGTGCAAGTGGCGGCTGCCAGCCCCAATCACCCCTCAGGCTCCACCTCCCCCTGCTCCTGAGGGGGTGATTGGGGCCGGCAGTCACCTCTCATACTCACTGCCAGCGCTGGAGCTGCCACTCACACCCACAGGCAGCGCCGGCCCCATTTGCATCTTCTGCCTGCGCCCAGCGCTGGTCCCAATCGCTCGGCGTCATGGGTGCCATCAGTGGATGTGAGTGGTGACTGCTGGCCCCAATTGCCCCTAAGGGCTTCTCCACGCCCTCCTGCTCCTGAGGGGCTATCGGGGCAGTAGCTGCTGCTCACACCCACTGACAGCGCAGGCCCCACTCGCATCCACTGCTGGCGCTGGCCCCAATTGCTATACGTTATCAGCAGGTGAGAGCGGGGCCGGGGCCATCAGTGTGTGGGAGTGGTGGCAGTGAAAGAGGGGCTGCCAGCAGACAGGGCACTGGGGGCTCTGGAGGGAGGTACCAGGCAGGGGTGCAGAGGATGGGCCGAGACCTGCCCCTGTGCCCACCACAGCCTTGTGGCCCACAGTTCCTTTCAAAGTGCACAAATTCATGCACTGGGCCCCTACTGTATGTATAATATACATGTACTTACACCTCACAACTTCTTTATCTCTTCATCCATCAATAGACTTTGCCCAATTGAGTCACATTTTAATAAAATCTGTGGCCTACAGCACACTCATGTCCTCACTGGAGCCTCATGACAAACCTGTACAGTGAGTATTTTTATTTTCCCCATTCTTGACAGATGAAGAAACCGAGGCTCAGAGAAGTTAAGCAACTCGCTCTTGGCACCACAATAAATCAGTGAGATTCTCCACGTCAGACACTCAGCTCTGTGGGAGAATGCACATCATAGGGGACCATGGGGTATCTCACTAGCAGTTGTTAACAGGGACTTAGAGGATGTGAGCTTGGGATAGGTGATTTTGGCGAGAATTCAAGGAAGCAAGTGTTTGTTCTGCATTGGGCACATTTATAAAGCAAGTGTAATTCTAAGATTGGATTCTTAATGACTCTTATCTCCAAGGAGAGTAGAAAGAAGCTAAAGAAGTAACTAGGAAAGGCCCAGCAATCATATTATCTGGGAGAAGGGCATGTTTTGTGTTTTTTGCGGTTTGCATGGTGCCCATTTTTGTATGTGCTTAGAAGAAATTATAAAATAGTCTCTTTTTTTTTGGTCTCATTTGTGAGATTATTTGTGTTCAGTGGAGAGCTTCACAGCCCAGCTGCAGGTCCCCAGCCAGCACCTAACAACAACAAGGTCTTGCTTCTAATGGCCAGTCACCTCACAGATGTTAGGGACTGCTTGGCTCTTTCTTGTTTACTTCATCTTCACAACAAATGCATGAGTTAGATTTTATTAGTATTCTGGGTGAGACATAGAATTTAAGTAACTTGCCACAGTCACACAGCTAACAAATGGGAGAGCTAAGGAGAGGGTCCAGGCGGTCTGGCTTCAGAAATCTTCTCTCCTCACCACCAGGCATGCCAACTTTTCAGTGCTCTTCCAGGGGCCTAAGCCTACCTGTAACCACTCAGCATTCAGAGACTGAAACTCTCCAGTGCCACTCCCTTGGGCTGGGCCTGGCTGCTGCACACAGTAGGGGGTCTCCACCATTGATGTGGTCAGGGAGTGCCCTCCGTCCCCTGACTCCCTGAAGCCTGAAATGACTGTGTTACCAATTCCCCATAGGACACTCTTGTCTACTTCCACCCATATGTTGTGGATTCCCTGCCTGGATACTCATATGGCTGGATTCCAGAAGTCCACGGCAGGCCAGCCTTACCCTGTGGAAAACAGCTGGAATGCCTGAATTAAAAGGCTGCCTGGACCATTTGCTCATTCCCAGCCCAGATTCTCTGAAAACCTGCTCCGCCTGCTTCGTTGGACAGCCCCCATCGTCACCTCCCATTCCTCCCCAATGTCCTCCCCACCCTGGTGAATGAAGCTTGTTTCTGCAGAGGCTGGATTTATGGCCTGCCCGGCCCCCAGCGCCTGCAGTTGTGACATCCTGAAAGAATCTGAGGAAGGCCCCCTCGGGTGTAGATGCTGCCTGCAATCTTGGAGGCCTCGATGCGTGGGGGAAAGAGCTAGCTGAGTCTCCACCTAGTAGATAACTATCCTTCGGCAACTTAACCCCTCTGGGTTCATCACCCGTACAACTATGGGCGACAGTGCCCATCTCGTGGTGGTGTGGGGAGAATCACATGACGTAAGATTTAGTGGGAAACTGAGGAAGGGATTAGGTTTCCTGGCTGGGTTGATGTGGAAGAGAGAGAGCAAACAAAATAGGACAAAACAAGCTAGAAACTGTCCCGCTCACTGGAAGCCCTCCAGAACTGTTCATCCTCCCTCGTCTTCGGAACTAGAAGTAGCGTCAGTTTGGGTACTAGACCCTAGAGGCCATGAGAACAGACACTGGAATCAGAGTTCCATGTGAGAGAGACAGAACAATAGCCTGTTAACAGCTGGGGACCCACTAACAGAAGACTGCTTGTATTCATGCAGGTGTGTTGGAATTTTGGATTAACTTCCAGGTGACTCTTTCAGCAATTATCCGAAAGGGGAGAGAGCAAGGTGCCAATGCACCCCAGGAGCCTCTCCTTCGTGTTTACACACGCACTTTCCAGGCCTTCCCCCAGCCTGTCCAAGGGAGCCAGCACCTCTTCCTGGGGTTCTGCGTCTATCCCAGAACTGCCACTTCAGCTTCTCCCATCCCCTCTATCTAGAGCCAGTGGAAATTTGTTCAGGATGGCTTCTACCCACCTCCCACTTGATGTATAAAAACGCTCAGCACTCCAGTTACATTTTTTAAAATACATGGTTCATATCCCTGTTCTGTGCAGTGCTTATGCATCTTATACCTGGAAGTCTGTGTGGCCCAGGGCAGGTTGCTTCTCCTCACGGGCTTTTCTCTCTTCACCTGTGAAGCTGGAGTAACTGATTTGCACGGTTGTTGGGATGAGTGGGGAGCTGGCATCTGTGGAGGGATGGGACTGTGCAGGGCTCCCAGCCCAGGTGGGTTCCCTTCCAGGCCTCCCACCCCACTACGGTGTTTGCATTTGAAAAGATGCAGAAGGGGAAAGGGCAGTGCCTGACTCAGAGATTTGAATTGGTAACACAGTCATTTCAGGCTTCAAGGAGTCAGGGAAGGGAGGGCACTCCCTGACCACATCAATGGTAGAGACCCCCTACTGTGTGCAGCAGCCAGGCCCAGCCAAAGGGAATGGCACTAGAGAGTTTCAGTCTCTGAGGTGCCTAGGAATGTACGATATTAAATGTAATGGGAAGACTATTGGATTGAGCATGAGGATGAACATCTAAGTTCTCGATCAGGTGCCACTATTTCATGGCTTTGGGAAAGTCCCTTAACCCCCATCTTTTTCTTCTCTGCCTCCTCAATAGCAGAAGGGAAGTTCCCATAAGCTAAATGCTAAGAACTTTACTTAGTCCTTACCATGACCCTTTCCAGTAGGTACTATCATTAAGCCAGTTTACAGAAGAGGAAACCCAGGCTCAGCAAGGCCAAGGTGCTTGTCCAAAGTCACACTGGCAATGAGCACTGGACGGTGAACCCAAGCGAGCAGACTCCAGAGCCTGTGCTCTCAACTTCTACCACAAGCTGCAAGCAGCACCTGAAGGCTTCCCCCTGTCTATCTGAAACCTGGGAGAAAACTGCTGACCCCCTTACCCCTCCCCCCACCCCCACCAACCCGCCTTCTTTTAGGGACCTCTGAGGATCACATGGGCTTTGTTAACTCTGAGATGCATTACAAAGACATGCTGGTATCCTATGCCCTGTGGCTTCCAAGAGCAGCACAAGGACAAAAGCATGGACCAAGACAGGCAGATCTCAACTCCAAGTGCAGGCAGTCTTTCCACAGGGAGTGCTCTGAGCGAGCTGGGCTGCCTCAGAGGCAGGCCGCCCTCTCCACCCCCACCCCTCAGAGCAGCAGGGAGTTTCATTCATCCCCTAAGACAGCAGGGTAATGAGAGCTCCTAGCACAGGGCTACCCCCAGGCTAGGTACTCCACTCAGTGGGGTTCCCCACCTCTTCCTCTCTTCTTCATCTGTGCAGTGCTCTCGGCCACCATTTCCCTTCCCGATTTTGTGAATTCCCTTGTTCCTGTGAGGTTGCCAGAGCCGGACTTGACCTGAAAGGCATTTGCCAACTCCATCACAGCCCCTGGGGCAGGGGTGGATATGCAGGAAAACATTTTTCCTAAACTCTGGCTCGGACTCCTTCAACATCTGTGGAAAACAAGGGAGTTTACCACACAGCTCTCACACAATCAAACACTCATTTAATGCTTGGCTCCCTGGCCCGACCTTTCTCAAGAAAAATCGCATTTAAACATTTTTCCCCACCTCTCCCCATGTTTCTGAGAGAGAGAGTTCTGAAGCCAGCCATAGAGAAAGTCTTTGGTTTCCCTCCTGCAGATTGTTGTTCTAATACTGAGCCAAAGCATGCAGAAGGGGCCACCGAGCTCACCCCGCTGTGACCTCCTCGGGGCCTGGGCAGGGACAGCACTGGGACTGAGGTGAATGGCTCACAGGGAGCAGCGGCTCCTGGACGGCTTTCCCTGGCATGGCCTCACGTGAGAGGACAGGAGAGCCATTTTCTCAGGAAATCTGGGAGGTGTGTGTGTGTGTGTGTGTATGTGTGTGTGTGTGTGTGTGTGTGTACCTAATAAGGGAGAGACAGAGACACAAAGGGAGCAGAGATAGAGACACACAGAGACAGAGAGATTGAAAGAGAGATGCTATGATGCCTTTGGGAATTTTCCATCCCTCTGAGATCTGGAGCCCTAGCCTCAAAGTGTGGTCCACAGACCCGCAGCATCACCATCACTCATGGGCTTGAGCTTGTCTGAACCACAGCATCATGGGCCTCACTCCAGACTAACTGAATAGGAACCTACATTTCGTCAATACCCTCAAGCAGTTCCTAGGCACACTGAGGTTTAAGGTTAGGTGGCCTCAAAGCTCCTAGCTATGTTCCGTGGAAGTCCAAAGCCCCAGGGCCCATTCTATGGAAGTCCAGACCCTTCCCCAAACTGTGAATTTCCAGGAAGCTCAGTCTCTCAGGGTCACCACAGGGGACTCTGGCACAGATGCTTCCCCCACATAGGACAGTGTATAGCTTTCTTTGCCGTCTTTTGTTCACTCTGTTGTTTCATATCAAATAAGGTGGGAAATTTAATCCCTTCCTCAGTTTCCACCAAAAAGCAACTCACTCAGAGTGTGTGTGTGTGTGTGTGTGTGTAGATTTTCCCAAAATGTGCTGAATAGTGGGGATGGAGCAAAACAACTACTGTAACCACTTTATACTGAACACTAGACATCTCTGTGCCTTGACCACACAGCCATGGGAAATCTTCACTGGCCCAGGTATCCCCTGCTCCCCCTCACCTCCTTTGGATTATTTCTTCCCACTTCTCCTTCTGGGCCCCTCTCCTCTCTTCTCTCTCATACCTCTCAGGCACAAAACACCTCTATTTTCTCAGACAGAACAGCAATGACATATCTTCGGTAGTCTCACACTGTGTTCTCAGGGTTCCCCTTCTGTCCTTCATGTTTCAAAAGGACAACACCTCCCACCTGTGTTCATAGCAGCACTGTTCACAATGCCAAGAGGTGGGAACAACCCACCCGGTCATTAATAGAATAATGGAGAAACAACATGTGGTATATGCATACAATGAAATATTCAGCCTTAAAAAGGAAAAAACCTTGAGAACATTATGCTAATTAAATAAGCCAGTCACAATAAGACAAATACTGAATGATTCACTTATATGAAATATTTGAGTAGTCAAATTCATAGAAACAAAAAGTCAAATGGTGGCTGCCAGAGGTTGGGGGATGGGGAAAATCAGAGTAGTTGTTTGATGAGTATCAAGTTTCAGTTTTGCAAGATGACAAATTCCTGTAGAGAGGTTGCACAACAATGTAAATATACTTAACACCATGAACTGCACACTTAGAAATAGTTAGGATAGTAAATATTCTTTTATTTTTTTAACCACAGTTAAAAATAAACAGAACACAGATATTCTGAAGAAAGCATGTAGCCCTCTGAGTCTTAATTTCCTCACTGGTAATTGGGGGCAAATATATATATGCTGTCCTCTGACTATACCTCACAAGGCTATTTTGGAGCTAATATAAATTGATGACTTTGAACGAAAAAAGAAAAAAAAAGACAATTCTTTCCCCACAAGGAATTCTGGTGTCAGTGGTTTAGATAATTCACTTTCCCTTGTGGCCTGTGTATCTCCCATTTCCCCTCTCTATCATTCCCAGGTTCTCCCATTCCCCCCACCTTGCCCCTCTTCCTCCACAATTTCTTTTAATGTTGGTGTGCCTCAGCATTCATTCCCTTCTCTCTCTTATGCTTCTATTCTCTCTGGGACTTCACTGACTCTCAAGGCTTCAGGTACCTCTGTGGGCAGATGAACGCCAACTTTTAACTCTTGTCCAGATGTCCTTCCTAATTCAAACTAGTTTATGCTACTGTCTATAGGACTTCTCTCCATGAACCTCAACTCAGCATATTCAAAACTGAACTCATCGCCATTCCCCACAAATCATCTCCTCTAAGGTTCTACTCTTAGTGAAAGGTATGCCTATCTACCTGGTTGCAAAGAAAGAAATCCAGGAATCACCTAGTGATTGCCTTCCTCTGCTTCCCATTCTCAGCCCTTAAATAAGGCCTATTTTCAAGAGAAGGTCTCAGATGAGTCATTTCTCACAGGTTCAGTTCTTTCTTGAGTTACTCTTGGAGGTGGCTGCAGGGTGGCTGAGCTCTGCTTTGAATGTCTCTCTTCATTCCATGATCCAAGCCGAAGGACATGCCATTTTTATGTCCAGGGGGGAAAAAACAGGACTGAAATTTACAATGGTTCTTGATGTTCCTGCTTAATCGTGGTCTCAATTACTCCCACTTACAATCCATCAGCTAAAACAAGTCTTATGCCCAAGTCTGATATTAGTAGTCTGGGGGAGTGCACTTCTCCAGGACACTGTCCCAGCACAAAGGTTGGGAACGTAAAATTCTCCTATCAGGAGGAGTGAAGAATTATGTCCAACACTATAACTTACAACACTGCTTGTGGGCGAGGCTGACTCCATCTGAAGAAAGGCCACAGTTAGAGGGGTGCCCACATGTTCTCCAACCTGAATCCCAGGAGGTGCTGCTCCCCTGAAGGGAAGTCGCAGAAGCCTTGTAGGAAAAGTGTTGGTCTCATGGGAAAAGATCTGGAAGATCAATCCAAGGTGTAAAATGCCAGGAAATTCGCTTCGTGTTCTGGCTTCCTCTTGAGTGTTTTTCACTTACTCGTGACCTTTGTACAGGAATCTACAGGAGTGAATACCTGGCAGCAATGTCTGGACATTGTGACCCCAGGCCTTGGCTGCGTTTAAGCAGAGCAGAAGGCTCCTGGCCTAAACTGGTCCAGCGAAGGACCCATCTGTCTGTGGTAATGTGGAATCCAAGCAGAAAGAGGCAAAAGGCCAATCTCTCCTGTGGTTGGTGAGATAGCTTGTGAAGTTGGAAGTTTTAGGAGGCTGCCATTCCTCTCACCATCTGCATTGAGCAGCAGAGAAAGTCAGTCTTCAGAGAAAAAAGACAGAGGCAGTCCATCAGCCAAGTAGAGAAAAGAGGGGAGAAGGAGAAGCAGCATTTCCCAAGTTCCCTGCAGCCCCCCTCCTCCCAGTTCTTGTCATTCCTGGGGAGAGCGTGGGTTCCCTAACTTACCTCTGCATCTTACAAAGAATTTCTCTCTTTAGCTTAAGCTAGCTTCAGTTGGTTTCTGTTGCTTGCAACCAAAGGTGCTTTGAGCAATTCACATTCACCATGCTGAGCCTCAGTTTGTTCAGCTGAAAAATCAAGATAAGGACTATTATTATAGGAGAGACAGATCATGGATGGAGCAAAATGACTTAGCAGTTTTGCTCTGAATTTTTAAAAAATATATTTTATTGATTTTTTTACAGAGAGGAAGGGAGAGGGAAAGAGAGTTAGAAACATCAATGAGAGAGAAACATTGATCAGCTGCTTCCTGTACACCTCCTACCAGGGATGTGCCCACAACCAAGGTACATGCTCTTGACCGGAATTGAACCTGGGACCTTTTAGTCCACAGGCCGATGCTCTATCTACTGAGCCAAACCGGTGAGGGCAATTGCTCTGAATTTTTGAAAAACAAGAAGAACAATGATAAAAGTCAATCAGAAATGTATCAGACACTTTTTTATACATGCTAACTCTTTTAATCTTATCAACCTTATTTTGTTTTTTTGATGGCATTACCATTTTATTTATTTATTTCCTATAATTGTTTTTTTCTTTATTGATTAAGGTATTACATATGTGTCCTTATCGCCCCATTGCCCCTCACCCCCCCCCCCCCCACTCATGCCCTCACCCCCCTGTTGACTGTGTCCATTGGTTAGGCTTATATGCATGCATACAAGTCCTTTGGTTTATCTCCCTCCCCCTTAACTCCACCCTCTGCTACCTTCCCTCTGAGGTTTAACTGTCTGATAGATGCTTCTCTGTCTCTGGATCTGTTTTTGTTCATCAGTTTATGTTGTTCATTATATTCCATAAATGAGTGAGATCATGGGATATTAATCTTTCTCTGACTGGCTTATTTCGCTTAGCATAATGCTCTCCAGTTCCATCCATGCTTCATCAACCTTATTTTGTATAGGTTCTGTTCTTACCCTTATTTTGCAGGTGAGGAAACTAAGATATAAGAGAAGTTTAAAAAGTAGCCAAGGTCACATAATACTAGGTAGCAAAATAATATTCTTGGCTTTTATATGTTTCCTCATCTGTAAAGTGGCACAGATAATAGACTCCCCAGGGTTGTATCTTAACTAAAAATGTCTTCACGGTGTATATGATACATAGTAAGAACGGGTTCAATGATCTCTTTCATAAGAATACTCATCGTAAATCTATTTCCTTTACTGCATTGCAAATGAAGAAAACAAGACATGCAAATGTGAAGGGGTATAATTCTGTTTACATGGCAGCAGATGGACTCATAACATTCATTAACCTAAGCGGGGAGTCGGCTTGAGAATCTGCAATACTTTAATAAAATACGGTCTAAGGCCCTCTCTCTCTAGGGGACTCAAGATTTCACACTCTGCAGTGCCTGTTGACTGTACTTTAAAAAAAAATCTTCTCAGCTTTGAGAATGGCATGTTTCAATTGGATATGAAGTAGGAGAGAGCAAGGAAAGAGAGAATGACTATACTATAGTGTACTATACTATACTATACTATACTATACTATACTATTCTATATCTCGGGGGTTCTGTGGGCATTAGGCCATGTTACAGATAGAAAAGGGAGCTCCAGGAACTGAAGTGATGAGCATTCAGTAAACAATCAGGGAGCTGGAGCCCTGGGTTTCAAACACAAGTCTCTCTGACCTCATGTTCTCTGCTTTCCTCCCCATTCTTAGATAGCTACTGTTGTTTAACAAATTACCCAGAGCCAATCGTTTGACAAAACAGCATTTACTAGTATTATCTCAGTTCCTGTGGGTCAGGAATTCAAGAGCAGCTTAGCTGGATGGTGCAGGCTTGGGGTTTCTTATGAGGTTACCATCCAGGTATCCCTGGGGCTGCAGTTACCTGCAGTGTGACTGGTGGCAGGGTCCACTTTCAGGGGGCATGGCTGGTGGTTCGATGCTAGTGGCAGGAAGGGAGGCTTCCATTCCTCCCCAAGTGGGCCTCTCCACAGGTTGCTTGAGTGGCCTCACAGCATGGTGAGCGCCACCTTCCCCCAAAGCACGCAATCCAAGAAAGTGAGGGAGCCAGGGAAGCTAGGTTGGCCTCCGAAGGGACCTAGACATGACCTAGCCTCAGAATCACTTCCACCACATTTTATTAATTAGAATAAAACTGACCTCCTTCAAGAGAGAAAAATGAGGCTTTGCCTTTCATAGGGAAAAGAATGCTGGACATATTTTAAGACCACCACACATAGCAGCATGAGAAAGAATTTGCAGCTGTGGTCTGAGGTTGCCTCTCCTATGCTAAAAATGAGTCAGAGCATTCTAATACCTGTCAGGTTAAAGGTCAGTATCCTCAGTGTGACAGCAAAGGCCGTGCAGACAATGCACATGGCATGCCCCAGCCTCAACACAGGACTATTCCCCTTCATCCCACATACCTGGACTGCTTGCATTTCCTCAGAAACGCCACACTCCCTTGCCTGGGGCCTCTGCGGAGACAGAGACGTGCACTGGGCCTTCTGCCTCTGTGCCCTCCCCAACCTGCTCTTCACTTCCTGACCTTTGGGTTTGCTCATCCTTCAGATCTTGGCACCAAAGTCACCTCTTCAAAAAGACAAATATCACATGATCTCACTTATAAGTGGAATCTAAAGAACACAATAAACTGATGAACAAAATAGATCCAGAGGTATGAATGCATGGAACAGAAGAACAGACCTGGGGTGGGAGGGGGGGGTGTTGGGGGAGAGGGCATGAGAAGAGATTAACTAAACATATATGCATGACCCATGGACACAGATAATAGTTTGGGGAGAATGGGGCAAAAAGGGAGAAAATGGGAAACACCTGTAATACTCTCAACAATTAAAAAAAAAAAAGTTACTTCTTTATCAAACTTTCCCTGACTTCTCAGACCAGGTCAGGTCCAGTCAGAAGCTTTTATGAAACCTTGAAATTTCTGTAAGGATGCTTTTCCATTTGCATTTAGGCAAGGATGTGCTTATTCTATCTAAGCCGCTCCCACTAGCGAGCAGTGCGTACTGACACTGCATCTGTTGTTTAATCACCTGTGCACCCCCGGCACTTCGCACAGCGCTGAGCACATAATGTGGAGTCAATTACAGATGTGTTGAAGGAATGAATGCCCAGACAATGATCTTCTCCCAGCCAGGGGTGTGTGAGAGAGCGGAGAGGGAGCCACCTCTTTGTAAGTAAGAGTGTTTCAGATCAAGGTTGACTGGGTGACTTTTCAGGTTCTTTTCCTTCAGGGGAGGCTTTGAGATTCTGTCTGCCTCCTGGGGTGACTCACCTCTGGCCCAGGTGTTAGGTCTTCTGGCTCCTAGGCCACGCCTTCTGAGGGGCAGCCCCTCCCAAGTTCAGCCAGCAGCCTGATACTCATACCAAGCCATGAAAAGGCTGTGTTGGAAATCTCTAGGAGGAGCTGCCGGGGGCTCAAGCGATGGGACCCTCCATGGCTCCTTTAAGAAGTTTTACAAGCTTAAGGTTTGCTCTAAAAATAAGCCCACAAGGCTTTTTAAAAAGCTTCTAAAACCATATGTCCAAAACGTCCATTTTTTTGAAGGGCCAGTGAGCCTTTAAACGCTTCAAAAACCACTACTTGGCTCGCCTCCCACCGTGGAGAAAGTTCAATATGTGGTGTGTTTAAAAACAGACCTGCTTTTAAGTCTTCCAGAATTTGCACCTGAAAAGTTCTGCTCCTATCAAAGGGGTTCAAGATGGCGATCAGTATGCAGGAGGCCTGGGACCCCAGAGGCCCGGCTCCTCCCACCGTGAGCAGATGCCCCAAATAACCACAAAATGGCAATTAGAGAGATTGGCTCAAGTCTTTCTCTTCTGTCCCCTCTCTTCCCTCATAGGACTCTTCATATTAGGGCATGTTGTGATTCTCCTGGTACATGCACACACATCCATGTGCATACGCACAGGAGCCTTGGTGAGCCCAAGAAAATGTCCTCCCAGACAGAGCACCTATCCAATAACAGACAGCAAATGAAGAAGAGAGTTCCTTTGTTAATGTCTTCCTTCCTTCCTTCCTTCCTTCCTTCCTTCCTTCCTTCCTTCCTTCCTCTCTCTCTCTGGCCACATATAGAATATCTATCTTTCAGGTGGGAAGGCAGGGGTTAAAGGTTAGCGGAAAACAATAGAATCAGAAATGCATTCTCACCAAAGACATTTTGCAATTTGTAGGGATATTGGAGAGAAGTAAGGGATCTGATGCATCCTATTTCAGGCTTCTTGAATCCTTCAAGCCTCAGTAAGGAATCCTTACTGATCTCTTTATAGACGTGAGGAAACTGAGACCCAGAGAGGTCAAGGCTGTTACTCAAGATCTCACAGATCTATCAGCCTCCAGGCACACACATCTTGCTGCTTCCCTAACAGAAGAAGTAGACCTGTTCTTAAATGGCCCTAGTGCAGGGGGGACAGTGATCAGTCCTACAAGAGACATAGCAGGATAACAGGATACGGGAGGGTAAAGAGATCCCTTCCAGCTAAGAGAATCAGAGAAGTTCCCCCATATGGCTCCTTGGGGCCATAGGAGTAGGTTCTCTCTTCCCCAAGGAGCTCACCTCCGTCTCCTTTCTGTATAAGTGACACATGTGCAGTTTCTGCACAAACATCAAAGGCTGAACCACCTGAGAGACGATTGCCTAACTTGCGCTCAGAGTCAGAGCATTGTGGGGAGGGAAGGAAGTAATCCTTCTCTGACACGTTGACAGGTGTCGCCCAGCTTGTGCACACACACCCCCAGTGACAGGGAGCTCACTGGCTCACAAACAAGGTGAGACAATTCTGATGATTGCTGAATTTATTCTGTCAAACCACACCATGGTCTCTACCAGCTGGTTCCATATTCTGCATTTTGGAACAGCATCAAACTGGTCAACTCCCATGACCACAATGGCCCTACAGATGAGTGGAGACACTTTTCACTTACTCCCCAATGCTTCTCTTCACTGAACTAGACATCCTTGGCTCTTCATGCTGGTATAAAGGGGTAGTGTAGTAGGCAGAAAGTGCGTTTGGTTCTAGAAATAGACCACGGAGGTTTGAATCCCAGCTTCACCACTTACTAATTATAAATCTCTGGGCAATTTATTTCACCTCACCAAGCTTAGGTTTCTTTATGGGCAAAACAAAAATAGCACTATCTACCATAGAGGGCTATTGTAGAGAAAAATTGCAGCAATCCAGATGGAAGTATGGTCAGATGCCTGGAAGATAGTAAATATGTAGACAATGTCACCTAGTGTGAGAGGGACCCTTCCCTATTTGGGGACAGAAAAAAATGAGCAGAGAGCTCATTTGGAAGGACTATGGCACTGAGGCACTTAGGAACCTCAGACAGGTACAGACAAACTGAAATGTCTCAGAAGCCTTCTGAATGACCCACAGAGCAGAGATTCTCAAACTTCAGCATGCGCCAGAGCCTTGGTAAACCCTGAGTGCTAGGCCCTAACCCCGGGTCTGATGTGGGGCTTGAGAATTTGCTAAGGCTGCAGGTCCAGGGACCACACTTTGAGAATCGCTATCCTAGAATTTAAATGGTGATCATGTGACAAGTTAAGAATGATTTTTCCCCAAGCATTATGCACATGCATTTTATATCTTACCTCAATCAGTCCTCCTAACAGTCCTCTGAGGTTACTATATCATCATTTTCTCTTTAGATATGAAGAAACCAGCACTGGAGGTTTGTTAACTTGCCCTTTCTGACATAGTCCTTGGCAGAACTGAGATTGAAATCTAAGTCAGATCGCCCCCAAAGTCTGTGTTCTTAATTACCATTTAGCAAATGAGTAAACGGAGGCACACAGAAGTTAGACCTTGACTAGGCCACCCGTGTAATGAGTAGTTGAATTAATTTCAGATCCAGATCTGTCTGTCCCCACTCCCAAGTCCAAGGCCTTAGCTCAGGCTTCTGTGCGAGGCGGAGGGTGTTACTGGCTGGGACCCTTCCGGCACAGAGCCTGCGACCCCTCCCCTGGTGCAGGATTTCCATTTCGTCCTTTTCTCTTTGCTTGACTTCTCCGGGTAATTGCCTCCTTTCTCCAGGCACTTGATAGGGGAGACGTGGTCTTCCTGGGGATTGAATGACCACAGCAGGAAAATAACTTAGAACAGGCAGTTCTTCATGCTTCCTCAGCTGGTGTTTTTCCTTCAGAGCCTGGAAAGAAATGTGGCCTCTGCACACCTTAAATTGGACCATCAATTATTTGTGTGCTGAATATGCAGAGCTCATTAGTGCCGTGTTGGCCATAGCAGAGCACCTGGGCTGAACAAAGTAAACTTGCTTCAGCTTTTGCCATCTGAGCCTCCCCTCTGAGTGCAGCCCGGCCTGGGCTTGCCAGGCACTAATGTGACCAATTATTTCTGTCCTCAGTTACTAGGTCGTAAATCCTGCCTTGGCACCAAGTCCCTGGTTTCTGGTGGAAGGTTTGGTAAAGGAGCGACTCTACCTTCTGGTGGTGGAGGGGTGTGATGTTGTGGTTAGGAGTCTTGGACTTGAAGCCAGAGTATTGCCAGGACCTCATTACAGCCTTTCAATAACCAGCTGTATGTGACCGTCATGGTCCCATTCTACTCCTCAACTGTAAAATTGGCCGAGTAATACCCAAGGTCGCTCAGTGACACCCGGTGTGAGAAGAGGACAGGTATCTCTAAGGGGCTACTGAGGTTACCTCGGTCCTCTGAAGTCCCTGGTGTGGTTTCCTAAAAGGAAGGTGCGGAGTGAATCCTAGGCTTCTTCCTCCTCTGAGCCTTTGCACTGACTCTTAACCTGTCCAGAATGTTCTTCCTTCTGCCTTCTGCACACCTGGATTATTCTCACTCTTCAGTGATCTCCTGACACGTCACCTCTTCAAAGAAGCCTTCTCTGGCAACTGAAGTCCTCCTCTTTCCTCCCTCCATATGTCCCTATTACTCTCTGAAACGCCACCTTCTTTTCACCATCTTCAGCATGAAACACGACCTAGACGCACCTCGTTTATTTCTCTTACTGCGTGATTGTTATGTGATGACTTCACGTGCTGCCAGATTGTCCTTGTGCGATGTTCTGAAGGAGAACTTGCCGTCCCCTCTGTGAACTCCACTCCCCTGAGACTGCAATGATCGCTCTTTGAAAAGCCTGTCTTGGAACTGCTCCTCTGGGCGATTCAGGCTTTTCAAACTGAACAACCAAAACAAAGTTGAGTGCTGAGGGTGACAACTGGTTTAAAATGTGGGTGTTCATTAGCCCAGCATTACTGTTTTTATTGGTGGTCATTACATGTTATAAATTTGATCTAATGTTTTTAAAAAGGCAGGAAAAACAAAATGGAAAAAGACAATCCCTGCTTGGAAGGAGCTCAGTTAAAGGGAGAGAGACACAGAGTGGCCGGCAATTGCAGGGCCATTTGCCGAGTTTGCTGACAGTAGTAATAAAAGACACAGGGGCTTGTGAGGTGAAGAAGGGCCCTGTAAGCAGCATGAGGAAAGGCAGGGCTGAGAGACAGGACAGCAGGTTCAAGGACCAAAAAGGAGCTCAGTGTAGGCCAGATGTGAGTGGAGGTGAAAAAGAGGACTCACAAATACCTCCAGGGCCTCTCCATCCCCACCATGACTTTGTGCTATGGCTGTGTACTTACTTGTCTATCTGTTGGTCTGTCTACTTGTATGTAGTTTGAATCCCAGATTCCAAGTCCCCAGGACCAAGCAAATGCCTTTCCAGAGCCAGCACTCTGACCACTTGCTGAATTAACTTAGAATAAAGGGCCAGGCTTTCAGGGCTCAGAGTACAGGTGCAATGGAGGTGGTGGGTGGCAGAGATATCTGCAAAGTTGGGGACAGGGATCAGCAAACTGAGGAGAGACAAGATTTAGGGGAAATTATAAAATATAACTCTAACTTGTGTTTCTCAGGTACTAATCATCTACCAGATCTTAATGATATTTGGTTATGGCATGTAAAGCTAGGACTGTGCTTCCCACATTTCAGTGTCATTTTGGCCAAATTGCTGGTCCAAGCTTTTGTGAAATATCTACACACCAATCTGAAAGCATTTCCACATACACACTGAAAGGCAAAGTAAGGCAGTGAGACATGATCAGACTTTGTAATAAATAGATCTGTGGTCTAGCTTTCTACTTCCTTTATGATTTTAGGTCAATTGCTTAACTTCTGTGAGCTTCAATCCTCTTAACTCTAACAAGTGTCATAAAGCTCAGGTTTCCAAGACATGGCCAGTGCTGAGGTCACTAATGCAACTCATTGATACAAAACCGGGTGTTGGGTACTTGGCAGCTCACTTTGACTTTGTTTCTTATTACACTTCACAAAAACCCTGTGAGGTAGGCACTGTAGTCTCACTTTATAAGTTAGGAAACGGGGCCTTGAAAAGAGTAAGTACTTTGGGTAGCATCAGGCAGCTAGCAAATGGCAGATCTGAGCCTTGAAAATCAGCTTTGATTCAACAAGGGAAGCGCTTTCCTACCCATCCCTGCCGCACATCCACTCTTTGTGGTCTCTTCAGAAAAGCAGAAAAGAGACCTGGGGAGCAACCACTTGCTCATTTAATGACTGCCTGGGATTTCTTTTCCACTGGGGAAGGGAAATCTCCAGATTATAGTCTGCCCAATAATTTAGCACTTTAGCATTTTTTAAATTTTCTTGTTTCTTTCCTCTTCAATAGCACATGAGCTAGGCAAGGCAAAGATTATCATGCCCATTGTATAGATGAGAAAATCAAGACTTACTTCGAGCAAAATAACCACGGCTTCCCCTCATACTCTGGAAGAGTATATCCATACTGTTTGCCACTAGGCAGACAGAAAAAATATTAGAGGGAGTCCAGAAGATGTGAGTTTAGCCATTTCCTTCTCATTAAACTGGTGTCAGAATCACCTTTCGTAAGACCTACCATGAACCTTGTCAAAAACTGTGGCATCTCTGGAAGGGCATCATAAACAGAGGAGCATTAGAGCAAAATTGAAACACAAGCCATAGGGGAGGGAAAAGGGAACCAGATATCCAATGGACAGACTCTGGCTGGCCCCCAAAATAGGGGGAAGGAATATATACCCATGTCTCCCTACCCATCCACTCACCCAACCCTTTTCATTGCTAATCTCGCTCTCCACACAGATGTTGACATCTGCATCAAAACTCAACACAGGTCCAGATATTGGGAAGAAGGCTACAACCATCTGTGCAAATAACCTTTTGGAAAGGTTATTTGGAGAAATACGTGCTCTGGATTTCCTGAGAATGACTTGAGAAGGAAAGCATTTTTTTTTAAATTAATTTTGGGCTTGCTTTCCTCCCCAACTAGCATCCCCCTCCCCTACTACATAGAAAAATCACTTGGGAGTCTTTCTTTTCTCTTCTCCTTCCTCTTCAGAACAAGATCAGAATTTTCAACATATTCTTGTTTCCAAATGATAAAAAACTGGAATGGTGGCCAAGCTGGGAACTCTGGGTCTGGGAGAGACCCAGCTTGTTTACGCTGGTCCTGTGCATTGTCACCAGGCAGTCAGATGACTCAGGTTGCAGGACGAGCTCCACCCCTTTCCCAGCTGTTTGCTGTGGACAAATCACAGATTGCCTCTGAACTTTACTTTATTCACCTGTAAAATGGGGAGACGCCCCAGAAGAGTGGGAAGATTCCATGAGATGACTCCAGGAGACATGATTCATAAAATGCTCTTCGTGTGTATCTAAGGGGAGGAGGGTAAGGGGATGAGAAAAGATTAACCAAAGACCTTATATGCATATATGCATAACCAATAGACACAGACAATAGTGTACGAAGGCCTGGAGTGGGGCAGAGGCTGGGAGGAGGGGGCTAAAGAGGGAGTGAAATTGGGGGACATCTGTAATACTGTCAATAAAATTTAAAAATTAATTAATTAATTTTAAAATGCTCTTCATGTACAGTTATTATAAGGAACTTGACAGGCACACTCCCCTTCAATTTCAGAGCTTTCTCTTCTTGCTGCCAACTTATACTTAGATACAGTCCATGGAAGAAATGTATCAGTCCCAAAGATAATTATATCTTGAAAATGGGATTTGAAGGGATGAGGGGAGGGGAGGGAAGAACAAATTACAGCAAGTGGGAAATCTTGTATTGCTTTTTTTTTCTGCCTTTTAAAATTATAGTTTACATTGGGGTAACCTATTGGGGGCCGGGGGGCACTGTTCTGGAATCCTGGAAAAAGAGCTCTGCTAGGAATTCACTGTGTGACCTTGGGCAAGTCACTCTGATGTCTGAACTTCACTTTTCTAACAAAGGGGCTAGCTCAGGGAGCTTATTAAAATAAATGTTGTATAAGAGAACACACTCTAGACTCAAACAGAGCTGTCTTCAAATATCAGTTCTTGTGACTTACTAACCATATGACCTTGACCTCTCTAACTCTGTTTTCTCATCTATAAGGCAAGGTTATTAAAAATACCTATCAAATATGATCATCCTGAGGATTATATAAAACAAAATGCATAATACATTTAATAGTGTGCTTGGTATAGTAAGTATTTAAGAAAAATAAATTGCTATATTGTTTAAAATATCATCATCATTATTGTGACTCTAAAACTGAATTTTAAGTTGAGGTCAGTCTTAGCTAGAGTGTGGTATGAATGGATACTGCCTTCTCCCCAAGACCCACAGCAATACCCCAACTAGTGCACAACTTGGGAAGGTAAATTGTGCCCTCCTGTGTCTCCAAAATCTTGTTTTCCTTCTTGCCCTGCCCTGCCCTGCCCTGCCTGGCCCAGGTCTGAGAGCTGGAGCAGCTGAGCTTTGGTGAGCCTGGTCAGGCAGCCAGGAGGGAGAGGAAACCAGAATAAACATGTTTTGCAAGAGCAAGGCTAGTTTAAGTGAAAGCAATTCTAAATAAGGACAATACAGAGCCTTGGCCGCCTGCTGGCGGCTTCCTCCACACAGGGGGTGGCCATGAAAAACCAAAGGTCAGACTGATAAGCTGGGGGTGCCTGCAGTCAGACTTGCTGAACGCTCAAGACATCCATCATTTGAACTTATTGCAGGCAATGGGGTGTGGCTACCCCTGTAGGGAATCAGAAGACCCAGCCTGGGTTCCAATCCCAGCTCCTCTATTGTGACCTAGGTCATGTCTTTCACCTTGCTGAATCTCAGATTCCCTCTTTATTTTTAAAAAATAAAGAAAGAAGTGAAAGAAAAGAAAAGAAAGAAAGTAAAGGACAGAAAAAAATAAAGAAAAGAAAAGAGGAAAGGAAAGAAAAAATAAAGATAAGAAAAGAGGAAAGGAAAGAAAAAAATCTGCTCTGAGTTCTCATAAAAAGATTTTATTAATTTTTTTGGGGGGGGGAGTGTCTTTATTTATTTTATTTATTTATTTTTACATCTTTATTGTTGAAAGTATTACATATGTCCCCTTCCCCCCTCCCATCCACCCCCATTGACCCCTTCTGGTCTTCACCATCCTATTATCTGTGTCCTTGGGTTATGCATATATTTATACAAGTTCTTTGGTTGATCTCTTCCCTCCCACCGTCCACCCAGCCCCTTCCTTCTGAGATTTGACAGTCTGTTCCATGCTTCTATGTTTCTGGATCTATTTTTTTCAACAGTTTACTTTGTTCTTTAGATTCCACATATGAGTGAGATCATGTGATATTTGTCTTTCTCTGGTTGGCGTATTTCACTTAGCATAATACTCTAGGTCCCTCCATGCTGTCTCAAAGCCCATAAAAGTATTTTTAAAAAATATATATATATATTTATTTTATTTTATTTTTTTTACAGAGAGGAAGGGAGAGGAATAGAGAGTTCGAAACATCGATCAGCTGCCTCCTGCACACCCCCTACTGGGGATGTGCCCACAACCAAGGTACATGCCCTTGACTGGAATCAAACCTGGGACCCTTGAGTCCACAGACTGACGCTGTATCCACTGAGCCAAACCAGTCAGGGCCATAAAAGTATTTTAAAAGATAGTTAAGTCAAAGTTATTGCAAACTATAAAGTGATTTGCAAAACTTGGGAGATAGTCAGAGCTGGGTTTTAATCTTATCTCCACTGCCTGCTAACCATATGACCCTGGGCAAGTCAATTTATTTTTCTGAAACTTAGTTTCCTATTTGTGTGTTCTATAGCTGTCCTGGACTCTAAAGATCCCAGGGGCCATCAAAGCAACAACATATGTTCACTTGTGTATTAGTTTTCTACAGCTGCTGTAACAAATTAACACAAACTCCATGGCTTAAAACAGTGGTTCTCAACCTTTCTTATGCCTGGACCCTTTAATACAGTTCCTCATGTTGTGGTGACCCCCAACCATAAAATTATTTTCGTTGCTACTTCATAACTGTAATTTTGCAACTGTTATGAATCGTAATGTAAGTATCTGTGTTTTCTGATGGTCTCAGGCAACCTGCTAGTGGTTCTCAACCTGTGCAACAAAAATAATTTTATGGTTGGGGGTCACCACAACATGAGGAACTGTATTAAAGGGTCAAGGCATTAGAAAGGTTGAGAACCACTGGCTTAAAACAACAGCTTTATTCTCTCACAGTTTTTGGTGATCAGAAGTCTGAAATCAGGATTCTAGGGGAGAATACATTCCTTTCCTTTTCCAGCTTCTGATGGTTGCCAGCATTGCTTGGCTTATGGCCGCATCACTGATCTCTACCTCTATGGTCACAATGCCTTCTCTTCTGTGTATAGTCAAGTCTTCCTCTTATAAGGACACTTGTGATTGATTGTATGTAGGGCCCACCTGGATAATCCATGATAATCTCCTCATCTCTAGACCTTTAACTTAATCACATCCACAAAGTTATAGCTACATAATATTTATAAGTTCCAAGAATTAGGACCTGATACCTTTAAGTCCCACTATTAAGCTACACTTTGAGATTCTTAAGCAGTAGAACCACTACTACACATATTAACTTCCTTATTATTAAAGAGATGGAAAGACTCAGAAGGATCCCACCATTTAAAAAATCTGGTGATTGAAGCTAACAATTAGCTTCAGTATATGTGCCAGAACTAACAATGTTGAAATTCTTCATATTACCCTGCCTAGAACTCCATCTTAATTATCTCTTTATCCCAAGCAAGTGACCCAGCAGAGACACTCAGTACAAGCTTGAATGGATAAATGGGAGCATGAAAATATTTGAAAATTTAAATTTCATTTTGGGTATAGCAGCATGGTTGTGTATATAGATTAAAATCAGTTTATTAACTCATTAAATATGAGATCTTGGGCAAGTATTTAGCCCACCTGAGAGGCTCCAGTGATCTAATATGTAAAATGAAAATAATTATAGTATCTACCACATAACATTTGCAAAGAACAAATGAGATGATCCATGTAAAGAAATTTTCATGGTGCCTCGCATGTGATAAGCACTTGTAAAATATATGAATTAGCTAATATTAACTTTAAAAATTTGTCAAGTTCAATCTTTTAACATACCCTTTATAAATATCAAGAATTGACTAATTTGGGGGAAAGAGATGGTTAGTTTAGGGAGAAATAGGAGAAATAGAAATATATCTTCAGACTTACACTAATAAATTCTGATTGTTTTCCTCTCCATCTTCAACTCAGATTTCTACAAGGAACCAGATTAAGCTTTTTCTCTAGGTTTTATTCCTCGGTTAAAAGAACAATAACAGCAACAAAATTTTAATCAACTAGGGTCTTTTTTCTTTCTTTTAGGAATTCCTTCAATAAATATTTTCTGTAAACCTATAACCTAGAATTTCCCTGAACTCCTTCCCACTGGGGATGGAGGAGTGAGGCAAAGATTGGCCAACCATTGACAGCTTCATGGATCTAAGGCTATTGTGTAGCATGGGCTCTAAGCCATAGCTGTGGCTCAAGTGATTAGATGGAATTGGGTAGAGACATGATGGGTAACTGAAAGAATAATATCTTCATCCAGGAGATCTAGAAGAGACACTAAAACACAGATACCAAAGTCAAAGGGATCAGAGGGCCTTGGGAGTGACAATGAGTTGGGTGAGAAGAAACACCTAAAATATATATTTTTGTGGTTTCCTTTCATGTGCATGCTTTGCTTGGAAGCACAAGCTTCATTTAAAGAATGTATTTTCCAGGATTGTATGCTCTACCAAGATAACAGATATGTACACCACAAATTTAAGATGGATTTCAGAAAATGCAGTTCTAGGGGTGTTAGATTATTGGCAGGGAGACAAAAGCAAAACAAAACAATAAAAAAAACCCTGGTGAAGAACAAAGGAAAGGGAGATGAATTAAGGAAAGTGTTCCAAAGAACATGACATGGCATTTCAATGGGTCTCATGCCATTTCCTGTAACCCCCGGCCCTTTCAAAACATTCTTTGAAGAATCCCACACAAGAGATTATCTGGTTGAGACCTCTGCTTTCAAGGGCCTGTTTATCCACATTTTCAATAGTTGCCAAGGCCCAGAGAAAAACAGGAAATGTTGGTGGACAGAAAATGATAACTTAGATCTTTCTGCTTCCTAATACTCCCTACTTCCAGACAGGATAGATAAGAAGGAAATACAAGCTTTTAAAATTGAATTTCTTAGATCCTGAGTAGCCTCTAATAGTATGATCAGTTAAGAGAGACAAAAAAATCCAATTAACAATGGGTTAAGTAGTCAGAAATGTACTCATGCCTTGTGTGCAAGGAATCTAAAGCTACTGATCCACACAAGTTCATAGCAACAATATTCAAAATAGGAAAAAAATGGAAATAACCCAAATGTCCATCACCAGATGAATGGCTAGACAACATGTAGTATATACATATACCTATTATTCAGTCATGAAAAGGAACAGAGTACTGGTACATGATCTGGTGTGGGATGAACCTCAAAAATATTATGCTAAGTGAAAGAAACCAGATGCAAATGGTCATATGTAGCATGATTATATAAAACTAGTGGACTGGTGCATGAAATTCATGCATAAGGGGGCAGGGGGATGTCCCTCAGCCCGGCCTGCACCCTCTCCAATCTGGGATCCCTTGGGTGCCTGATCAACTCCAATTGCCCCCCCCCTTTCTGGCTTGATCAACCCTAACTGCCCCCCCACTGGCCTGATTGCCCCCAACTACCCCCTCCCCGCCTGCCTGCTCACTCCAACTGCTCCCCCCCTGCCGGCCTGCTCGTCCCCACCTGCCCTCCCACCCCCCACTGGCCTGCTTGCCCCCAACTGACCCCCCACTGGCCTGCTCGCCCCCAACTGTTCCTCCTCCCCCACCGGCCTGATCACCCCTAACTGCCTCTGCCTTGGCCTTGCCACCATGGCTTTGTCTGGAAGGATGTCCAGAAAGTCTCTGGAAGGACTCCCGGTCAAATTAGCATATTACTCTTTTATTAGTATAGATGTCCATAATAAGCAAATACATAGACATTGAAAGCACACTAGTAGTTTCCAGGAACTGACGGAAAGGGGGAATGAAGAGTGACTGCTTAATCATCATAGTGTTTCCTTTTGGGTGATTAATATATCTTGTAACTAGTTAGAGGTGTTCATCGCCAGTCTTCCCCCCCTCCCCCCCATAATGAATATACTAATGCCTGTGATTTAGTATAAATACACATTAAAATAGATAATGGTTCATTTCATGTTATATTAATTTTACCTCAATTAAAAAAAAATTAAAAATCCAGAGGTGAGATCTTCAGAACTGGTAGGCAGCTTTATGAAAACTTCAGGGAACCCAGTTACTCTGTCTTGAAGTACTTTCACCTATAGCTTTAACTTCTACCTTATGGTCCAGAATAGCTGCTCAAACTCCAATATCATAACTACCTTCCAGCCATCAGGAAGGAGAAAAGAACAGAGCAGGGGAAAGAGGGAAGAGCCTTAAAGAATGACATATGAATTGGAACTTGATGAATGAACAGAATGTACAAGAATTAGCCAAGGGAAGAATGACAAGAAAGAATTTTCCAGAAGAGGGACTCAGAGTGTCCGTCTAAGGTCTGAGAGTGTGGTGGGTGGGGAACTGGGAGAAGTCCAGGGAATCTGGCAGATGGGGAGTGAGGAGGACAGTACCAGAGAGGAGGGCATAAACTGGATCCAGCCCAACTCAGGCCCTGTCTGGCTCTGGAAATCCATCCTCTTTCCTCTCACTATCCCAGTTCTTGCTCATTTTAACTGCACCATACTCCTGTGCCTTAAGGAAACGGATTCAAAAAGTAACCTAGTGAGAGAAGAATCTAGCATGGCCTTTGGTGCACATAAAGCACACATTTTATCTTCCAGTCAAGGGCTTGTAAAAGTTATTTACTTCTCAAAGACAGCTGCCATGCCCCCGTGACTCCAGGGTCCTCTCCGCCTCCCGACAGTGTGTTTTACTGCTGCCCTTCCAGAGGTCTTCTCCATTGTCTCCCGCCTCCTATGACCTCATTCTCAGTGCCAGCGAGAGCCAAGGTAAATTGTGGAGACTTACAGCCTGGGCCAGCTGCTGAGATGTGAACTGCTTATTTGTCTCCCCAGGTCCCGAGGGAGTAGCACTTGGTAGAATGAGGAGGAAGCTGTTGCCTGGGGTCCAGCAGTGCCCAGGGCTCTCTCTGTTTTGGCTTTGAAAGGAGCTGGGATTTTAGGTGCCAGGAGCACAGCTGGGGCCAGCGTGGCCTGGCTGACACTTGCAGACCCAAAGAGACAAAGCAGTAGCCTGCTGCCTCATCTGGGGCTCAGGACACGTCGGCTTGCCCTGAAGATGCCACGGTTTGCTGTGATCACTGAGAAGGGTGGAGCTGGAGGACGTGAGTCCCAGACAGGTGAGACGACTTTCCCAAGGGCAGACATTGACGTTTGAGGTAACTGATCAGCTTCAAGACTACCAGTCATCCCACTGACTGTCTTTTGGCATGAATCCAGGAGATCTCTGTCCAAATTGCTGAATGTTGACCAGAACACCCGAGGACAGAAAGGAGAGAAGATGCAAAAATTAATAGAAAATGGTGACTTCAACACTGCTGTGTATGAGTGTTGTCTAGTGCGTTCTCATCTGGGAAGAACTGCTCTCCATTGAATCCTCTCCATATGATGAATGCCAGGTGCATTACATGTTTTGTCTCCATTTCACAGGTGAGAAACTGAGGCTCTAAGAGGTGACATGACTTGCCCAAGGTCATCTAGCTATTAAGAGACAGAGGCAATATCGACACTCCAGTTATGTATGACCTCAATGCCCATGTTCTTGGTCAATATCTTTTACGATTCCCCTTTAAAAGCTCCTAACCAGGACTTTTCTATTCAGACAGATATGAGCTCAAACCCCCATTTGATTAAAAAGGGAAACAAGGTGGCTGAAGATGTGAGATGCCAGATGGAGGCTGGTGATGGACAGAGGGTGGAGGAGACGCAGGGCTCCCCACCTCCTGTCACCTCGCAGTGGTCTGCAGAGTTCCTGCAAAAGGCTGGGTGGTTTCCATCCACCTCCACCTCCGTCTCTCCGGGAACCTGTCCTCCATGGACCCCATCCACCCTCTGGCTTGCAGTTGAGCTCAGGCAATAGGAGGCCCCCTCAGGAGACCCCAGGACAAGAAAGAGAGGTCAGGGTATTTACTCCCTGTTCCCTTCTGTGGGGCCACAGATGGACAATGTCTGTGTTCCTCTACCACCAGATCACTCTCTCTGTGCCTAAGCCACTGCTTAGCTCTGTCTAAGGGCACTGTTATCGCCCCCAGTACTTCATTGCCTCTTGTTTGTTTCCCTTAATTCCATTCATACCTTTGTTAAAGGTTCCTCCATTAACTCTTCTCAATAACCCCATTCGAGGGAGCCATCTGTTTCCTGTTAGGACACAGGCTAATTCAGTACCAGAACTTTAGGTCTGGAAGGCATGTCGAAAGTCTTCTATGGTTTTCAATTTTTTAATTTTTACCTGCAGAGGTCAAGTAAGAAGCATGACAATAGCATCAATACAGTTAGTTTTAGGAAGCACCTTGCCTGCTCAGCATCCCGCCCCTCCCCCGCCCCCCCCCCCCCCCCCCCTGCAAAGCACCTCTTCCCGTCCTCCTTGCAATGCTCCTCTAAGTGCGAGCACTATAGGGAGTGCATTCCGGGGCCCACTGACCTAACCCAAAGCCCTCACAGGGGGAGAGAGGCCGTTGGCACATTTTCCAAAGTGTCCTTTGTTGGCCCGAGCGGGTCTGATTTATGCCCTGAGCCTTCATCAACAGTTTGCCTCAATCTCTTCCAAAGTGTAAGGTCCCATAAATCTTCTTTGGGACGACAACTCGACCGCCAGCCCGTGTTACACAAACACGCAGAAATGTCATTAAGGCAACAAACAGCCTCCCCGGCCTCGGCAGCGGCCTTCTTTGCCAGGCTCAAGTTACTTAAAATCAATATTGAAACAAGGACAAAACCACATGTTTGCAAAACCAAATTAGAGGGGTCTAAGACCAGACCTGGCGATGCGGTTACATCACGCCTGGCCCAGCTGGTCCCCCGGGACTCGGTCACTGGGCTTGACCTGGCCGCACGGGCTCCCACCCCCTCGCAGTCCTGGGAGGCTCTTGTCCTGAGTGTCTGACCTCACCAGACAGGTGATGCTGAGGGGCAGAAGAAGGGAGAAAGGTGGGCTCTCACAGAGCCAGGGATGGGATCCACATGCAGGAACACGAGGTGTGTTCTTTTGTGCCTCCTCAAGCGTTGACTCAGGAGCTATGCCAGGTCTTGGCGTCTAGAAGTGAGTTCAATGGTGAGTCTCTACTCTCAGGGAGCTCACCCACAGGGAGGTGGAAGAGGAGGCAACGGCATTTTAATATCTAAGGGCAAGTGTCCGTGAAGCAGTGAGGTGCAGGCCTCTTTGCGGGGCCGCAGGCACAGGTAGCCCGGCGCTGCCTGGGGGTCTGTTTGAGAAGGCTTCCACCATGGATACGGATATGCTGGCAGCTGCTCCATCTAACCTCTTACTCTGCTTTGTGTGTGCCAGGCCCATCTGGAGGGGGTGAAGGAGAGAAAACCCTGCCTTCTTTCAGGAGGGAAAGTGTGCAGGGAAGAGTTCTAGCCTTCCTCCTTTCTGCCTAATGGGAGCAGGCCTGGAGCCCGCCCAGCGTGGCTTTTCTGGACCCTCTGCTTTCTTGGAAACAGCCTGTCCACAGACACCCCTGCCCCCACAGAGTTTCTCTGCTTGGGTGTGTGGTCAGGACGGGCAGGGTTTCCGGAGCTGGGCCAGCCCGCGGACACGGTGGCCGGGTGGGTCTGTCCTACTCAAAGGACACTGGTGGCCGTGGGGGTCTGTGGTTCTCTGAGAGCAGCATCAGGGCCTTGGCCTGCACCTCTGGAAGTGTGTTCTTTCACTGGCAACACTTCCCTGTGCACCTGCCCCCTGTGTCCTGCGTGTCTATCGAGAGAGGCGTCTTAATCATTGATCTCTTCCAAAGCAAATAACATGCGAAGAGATTCACCACGTATTAGTAGTCAGCACTGTAGGGTACTGTGCTTAGGAAAATAAATAAGATGAAATACGCCAATATGCAAGAGGGGGTGTATTTGTGTGTGGTGATGCAAGATTTTCCTTTTTCTAAGGTATTTTCCAATTTAAAAAAATGTGTATGTGTTATTTTAATCGCAGAGGGAAAAATAGGTGAGCATAATGAAATGGTCTTTCAAATCTAATAACAACATAAGAGAAAGTGGTAAATCTTGAAGAAAACGGTGGATACAGCCGTTAGAGGTTGTGGTGAGAGCAGGCACGGCCCATTCTCATTCCCCTGTAACTCCTTAGGCAGCTCCTGTTCCATGTGCCATCCTCAATGCTTCCCCCTCCCAGCCCCCCCATGGTATTCCAGGCCCTTCATGTTTTGCAGGTATCTGTGACCTGTCTGTGCTCATTGCTCTTCCAGCTCCACTGCCCCTGCCGTGGGATGCGTCCTCCCCTGGCCAGCGAGCTCTCCCAGGCCTGTGTGTACACACCATTCCCTCCCTGTCAGTGCCTCCCCCTCACCCCCCATGCACATGATGGAGACAGGACCTTCCTCTAAGACACAACTGCAGAGTCCCCTTCTCCAGGACATCTTCCCTGGTTTCCCTCCACTTCCCCTGGCAAAGCAGACGTGCTCTTCTCTGCACTCATTTAGAATTTAACTACGGAAGTTCTTGGCACTTCCAGTGCCTCACCCAGACATGGACTTTCAGGAAGACTTCCCAGAGGAGGTGTGATGGCCAAGACCCTGAGGTTTATAAGGTGGGTTGGAGTTATCCAGGCAAAGAAGTAACAAGTGTTCCAGGTAGGATCAGCTTATGAAAAGAGTCAGGGGCATGAAACATTGATGGTAGTTCATGTGGTTTTTAACTTTTTAAAAAAATATGTTTTTATTGACTTTAGAGAGAAAGAAAGAAAATCGATGAGAGAGAGAAACGTTGATTGGTTGCCTCCTGTACACACTCCAACTAGGGACCGAACCCACAACCTGGGCATGTTCCCTGCCCAGGAATTGAACCAACAACCTTTCGTTGTATTGAGTCATACCAGGCAGGGCTGATTTTCAACTTTTCATCTCATAGCACACATAAACTAATTACTAAAATTCTGTAGCACACCAAAAAAATATGTATTTTGCCGATCTGGCAAAAAAATAGGTATCATTTTGATTCATTCACATGGGACAGCTATTGTGTTGGCTGTTGTCATTTTTTATATTGGACAATCTAAGGGAAGGGAGGTCAGTGCCCCTGACCAAAATAGTTTTAAAAATTCTTGCAGCATACCAGTGTGCCTACCATGGCAGTTGAAAATTGCTGGGTTAGAGCAAAGGTATGAGTGGGGAGGAGAGACAGATGCTAGGGCAAGGACAAGATCAGGAAGGACCTTGTATGCCAGGATAAGAGTGTAAACTTTATTCTGAATGCTATTGGGAGCCATTTGAAGGACACTCCACAGAACTGTAATCTTAAGTCACTGAGATGGAACTACTGGAATTTCTTAGATGCCTCCAACTCCTTACCTCTAGGGTCCTAGGCTCCGAGGTTTGCCCTGAAACTCATGCAGCCTTTGGCTTCATGCTCTACTTTGGGAGCAGGGAGTGACCCCCTGGCCCAGACAATGGGCTCATTGCCACGGTGTCGGGCCACTGGGTGGAGGCTCTCTAGGTGGTGCCTTTCAGACATGAGTTGCACACCATGATGTCAGAGGGGTGGGACATGGGGAAAGGAGTGGGGTGTAACAGCTGCTATCACGGTCCCCCTCTTCCCTCCTAAGGAATTATAAACCACTCCCCAGGCTGCTGATCCAGGGGTCCTTACACTTCTGGAGAAATTCATTCCTTTCATCAAACCCAATTTACCCCTGGAGACTGTAGGGTCACAACCTCAAGTTGATCTAGATTTAGATCCTGGCTCCGTTATGAGCTGTGAGACCATAAGCAAGTTAATTACTTTCTCTGAGCCTTACTTTTTCTCTATAAGATGGAGAAAATAATGTCTCCCTCACAGGGTCATTAGGAGCACCACAGAAAAAAATATTTGTAAATATTTGGCAGTGTGTGTTAGTTCTGCCCCCAGAGAGTTTTCTTCTTGTGAAGTTTGACTCTCTTATTTGTCATCCATGGGCCCAGTCAGCTCAGCTTTTCTGCCCTAATAAGAGAATTGGGAAAGTATTATTTAAAAACATGAATACATTGACCAAACTAAAAAATATAACTTATTTAAGGTTATGTTAATAAACCACACTCCAAGTCAGGCTCCATGAATTTATGAGGGTGAAATGTAAAGAACCCAGAACTCATGGTAGCAAGACCTGAATTGTGCCCTTGGCCAAGTCCTCCCTCTGAAAAACAAGGTCCTTTTCCAGTATTTTGTTTTTAATCCTCACCTGAGGGTATGTTTTAATTGATTCTATAGAGAGAGGAAAGGAGAGAGAGAGAGGGAGAGAGAGAGAGGGAGAGAGAGAGAGACATCAATCGGTTAGAAAAAAACATCAATCGGTTGCCTCCCGAACATACCTGGGCAGAAATCAAACCTGCAGCCTTTTAGTGAATAGGCTGATGCTCCAACCAACTGAGCCACCCTGCCAGGGCCCTTCTAGTCTTGATGGTCTCCTGCACAAGTTAATAAACTACTAGTCTCCAGTAGGTCACCTTTACAGCAGGGTCAGGAGACAAAGCACCAAAAGGTGTCCCACTTTTTTGTTCACATAAGTTTTGTGAGTTTCCACACGGGCCTACAACTAAGGAAGGAGAAATTCTTCCACGGGAAAAGAGTTAAAAAGTCAATGCTCCAAGAATGAATCATAAAATATTCCAAGAATGTCAGAGAGAAATATGACATACCCCAGGGGCCCCCCACGGGGAGTGTGAGAGGGGAGCAGCTGGTGTTGCCGCATGCTGAGCCTGATGCTGTATCAAGTCCAGATTCCGACGAGATTAAGATGGTGCAATGCCAAAGTGGGACTTCTCTCCCCTGCTTTCTATCTCCGTCTTCTGTACACTGAAGTCCTTTCCAGGGCAAACCCGTTGACACTGCCTCCAACTCCTGTGTAATAGATAAGAGATGTTCGATGCCACTTATTGTGTGATTTGGGGCAAGTGAATCCATCTCTCAGAGCTTCAGTTTCTTCATCTGCAAAAAAGAGATACAAATATCTTTTTCCCCAGATTGTTTAAAGGAGTCAATCTTAAAGGAGGAAGTAATGTAATAAAGCCTTTAGCCCAGCATCTCAGAAAGGGCTTTATCAATGACAGCTAATATTTTGGGAGAGGACAGTTGGGAGGAGTGGTTGTGTGCTGCGTGCCTGGCTCAGGCCCTGTCTGAATCACCCTGGGTCTCAATGGATATACACAAATTATGAGGCTAGCTTTGGTTTGTCATCATAGATCTAGAGGTCTCTACAGTGTGGGAGGGGAAGTAGAGACTTCTTCCAGGAACAGAAAAAGAGCTTCCAAGAGGCAAGCAGCCAGGGGTGGAGACCTGGCTACTGAGTCTGCATGTGGACCTGCAGCTGGGCCAATACTGGGAGGGTGGGTTCTGAGGGTGTGGTAAGCTCTGTGGGATTCATTGAGTAATTACTCAACAACTCTCCACTGGGTACCTACTACCTGCCAGCCACTGGCTTTGGAAACTAAGGATACAGTAAAGAACACATTGCTGCAGGAACCATTCACAGTTACTGGGGTTGGAAAGAGAGCTTCTGAAGCCATACAGACCAAGAAAGAAACCTCACTCCACCAATTATGAACTGTGGCCCTGGGCACATTACTTAATCCCTTGAAGATTTAATCTCCTGCTCTGTAAAAAGGGTTGCTATGACAGTTAAATGAGATGATATATACAAGCTCTTGGCAAAGCCCTAAACTCAGAGTAAATGCTCAATTAAACCTAACTATTCATGCCCTGGGCAATGTGGCTTGTTGGTTAGAGTGTCAGCCATGCACCAAAGGCTTGCAGGTTCGATTCTCGACCAAGGATTGGTTGCAGGCAACCAATTAATGTTTCTCTCTCTCTCTCTCTCTCCCCCACTTCCACTTTCTCTAAAAAATCAATAGAAAAATATCCTCAGGTGAGGATTAACAACAACAAAACATTCACTATACATTCTATTATTATTCTACTAGAGGCCCGGTGCTTGAAATTCGTGCACAGGGGTGTGTGTCCCTCAGCCCAGCCTGCACCCTCTCCAATCTAGGATCCCTCTCATAATCCAGGACTGCTGGCTCCCAACTGCTCACCTGCCTGCTTTCCTTACTGCCCCTAATTGCTTCTGCCTGCCAGCCTGATCACCCCCTAACCACTCCCCTGTCAGCCTGATTAATGCCTAACTGCTCCCTGCCAGCCTGTTTGGCCCTAACTGCCCACCTGCAGGCCTGGTCATTCCTAACTGCCCTCCCCTGCAGGCCTAGTCACCCCTAACTGCCCTCCTCTGCAGACCTGGTCCTCCCCCCAATTGCTCTCTCTACAGGCCTGGGTCCCCCCAAACTGCCCTTCCCTGCAGGCCCGGTCGCCCCCAACTTCCCTCCTCTGCCAGCCTGGTGACCCCTAACTGCCCTCCCCTGCAGGCTTGATCGCCCCCAACTGCTCTCTCTTGCAGGCCTGGTCCTTCCTAACTGCCCTCCCCTGCTGGCCATCTTGTGGTGGCCATCTTGTATCCACATGGGAGCAGCCATCTTGTGTGTTGGAGTGATGGTCAATTTGCATATTACTCTTTTATTAGATAGGATTAATAAGCATGGCCAGAATGTGCAGGTTCATTTGACCTGGGGTCCCAGGAACACAGAATGACTGCATGCATGACAAGAATTGTATGACTAAGGCAGAAGCCCAGTCCTGGATCCAGAGATGCATGGGGGAGGGCAGAGGGCACTTGGAGTGGGTGTGAAGAAGGAAGACAATCAGGATTCCAGTGGTCAATACCAAGGATGGAAACTGGGCACTTATGGCAACAGGACAAACATAAAGAATTCACAGACAGCCCAAAGACAAAGAGAGAGTGAAGATTCAAACCAGAGTAGCTAGTGTTCAGAACAACCCCCCCCCACCCCCCACCCCCCCCAAGGTGTGTCACTTTGGCTTGTGCATTATTTTGAGCTTAAAGAATTTACAGAATTTAAGTTAGTGGTCTTGACCCATAATAAGAGTTATCACGAGAAATAACTTTTTATGACCTATGTATAGAACAGGGTAAACTTTTAATTACTGAACATCTCTCCTTGTTGTCCTATGAATCACCTTTCTCCCCTCTGAAGCCCCAAGATGCTTTATCTCATCCTCAGCTCAGAATGTCATATATACTTCATTTTCCCTTTCTGTTGCTAAAACTCTCATGTATGTGGAGTCTCTGACTCTCATGTCTGTGGGGTTCCCACAGAGCTTCTCTGAGTTCTGTGAGCTGCTCTAGCAAATTAATCAAACCCAAGGATGGGTTCATGGCAACCTCCAATCTATAGCAAGTAGGTCAGAAGCCCAGGCAACAATCTGGGCTTGATACTGGTGTCTGGAGTTTGGAGGATGGGGGCAGCCTTGTAGAACTGAACCTTTACCCTGTGGAATCTGACTCTATCTCTGGGTACATACTGTCAGAATTGAGTTGAATTCTCAGACATCCTGCTGGCGCCCAGGAATTCCTTATTGGTGTGGGGGAAAACCCTCCTCCACACTTTGGCAATTGGTCTCAGAACCCCTTTACCTACATTCCAGTGAAAACATTTATTAAACACCCACCTGTGGTGGCTATTTGACCTGTGCTGGAGTCCTCACTCCCAATTACTAATATAGAGAGGAGTTGGCACAATGGAAAGAGACTTGCCTTAGGAGTCAGGCAGGCATGGGTGGTGAATGAGGTGATACTGGGTAGTTTTTTACACCTTAATTCCTCAAGACCTACTTCAAAGGACACCCAGCTAGCATAGTTAGCACGTGGGACTGCACTGAATGGGGTATTGCAGAACAAATCAGAGTCCCTGAGTCAGAAGACCTAGTTGTAGGTCTTGTACAAGTCATTTAGCTCACCAGGGCCTCAGTGTCCTCCAGCATGAAACCAGAATGCAGGCCTAGAAGCTGAAAAGACCCTTCCAGAATGACAAAATGACGTAGGGCCTTGAATTAAAATCTTGAGCTCAAATCCCACATTTACTGCAAATCTACTCTGTGACTTGCAGTGATTCAACCTCCAACTCTTACCTCTCCCATATTCTTGGTTTCTTTGTTGAACAGATAGAACTGATTCATCCAACATTGAGCAAGTCTCTCAAGTGATGGCTGTTTCCTCTCCCATATCCTTGAATCACAGGGACTGGGACTAAAGATCGATTAGGTGTTCTTGCATCCAGCCCATTGCTCCTTCCCACTCCCAAATCCCCCGGCTTGGAAACTCATTAGATAGCTGAGAGCTGGGAGAATGAGAGCTTGGGTCCTAAAAGGATAACTGGGGATACAGCACTTCCATTGTACTGTCAGTTCCACTTGCTTTACATAATAACTTCAACTCAACTGGGAACAATGCTCTTGGATTCTGACTGTTTTCTTTTTCCAGGAGAACACACAAAGGAAAAATAGTGGGATGAACTAAACCCCACCACTAGGCCATGCCACTACAGTTGCTTTTCTGGGGGCAATGGGTTTGCATCATTTCCCTCTCCTTACCTATTTTACATTCCCCTCACCTTCTAGCACCTCTGTTGATCTGGGTGGTTGATATGGGAGGACAAGGGTCATCCAGATTCTCATCCTGAAGAGCCTGAGCCCCTCGCTGTCATGTTTTTTTAATCCATTTACTATCAATTTTGGCCAGTCTTTGCTAGGAGTACCAAAAGATGCCTCAGTGAATCTCTTGGGTGTCAAACCTATCCTCCTTGCCCCATTGTATAACAGAAGGCTCCCCCCACACCCCCCGCCTGCTGACAATCAGAATTAATAAACCCTGACTAAGATGGTCATTCCTCTCCTTGCCTGCTGGTCTTTAGTCATAAAGAACCCAAGGTGACCAGGAAGTAGTTATAGCTTAAAATTTAATGGGATTCTTAGAATGTACCCTGGTAGAAGTTTTTTTCTTTTGGGAACCAAGACCTCTAAATCTACAGAGTCTGGGATAGCGGTAATAAAAAGTACAAATTCTCCAAGTTGATTATCAGAAATAATGGTAAGCAAGAACTTCTACTTCCAGTCCTTGGTTCCTGGACCCATGAATTCTACCTTTAGGGGACATAGAATCATATATTGGTAATTGATGTAGCATGTTTAGTGCATCCTGGAAGGTGAGGTCCTTCTTTGCAAGGTAACTTTTCAAGTCTGGCTCTTTAAATGATGCTTCAAACGGCCATTCCATAACCTTATTAGGGTGGCACTTTCTGGTTCATACAAGATATGACAGGACCAATGGATCACATTATGTGGCATGCCATACTTCCTTTGCCATAAAGTAGGTTCCTTAGTGTAATATGATACTATGCAGAATCTCTTGTTGATGGATTAAATACTCAGTAAACCTTTGGATGGTGCTTCTACCAAAGACCTGCAAGCAGAAATGGCAGTCCTGCAACTAGAATATGTGCCACCAAGTGCCTCCTATTATTTAGGAATTCTATCATTCCCATTGCTATCAGGAAGCCCATTCTGTGATACTGTCTTCTCCTACCATTAGCTCAGATCTGTGTAGGACAGGCAACTGAGCTTCTCAACAATGCTTGTTCTCTTCTGTCCAAGTGGTTCCCTATTGTGTTGGGAAGTAGTATGTCTTCCCACAAAACATAATTGACTGGTGGGTTTTCTAGATTTACCTGTATGTTCACTCTAATATGCCCACCTTGTTTTGATCCCCCTTTCACCATCTGCCATGGCCATTTTACCTATTATACTTGATCCAATGTTGGCTAACATATTTTGGGAAGGTTCTGTGATCCATTGTATCATCTCCTGAGGTCCTTCCCAACATGCTAAATCCTATATGACAGAAGAGTGTTCTCATACTGATAAGCTATCATTTTCCCACCCCAAATCTCAGGGTCATTTTTCTTCCCAATCAGGGTCCTGATCCTAGTTTAGCTGGTTCACTATGGTTGAGAATTCAGGCTTCTCTAGAGCTCTGGAACCTTTATAATTAAGTTCTGGGCTTGAGCCTCAGTTTTTTCCTGCCCTCTGGCTGCAGTAAATGGGAGTCTCTCTACATGCTGCCAAGTAAGACTTCTAACTTTCAAATTTCGCATATATTGGTGATTAATCAACCCAGGTTTTCATATATTTTTCTGATGCATTAATTGTACTCAAGCATCCAATTCCATTGTCCATTATAATTATCTTTCCCTTAAACCTCTTGAATAGCTGAGATGTAGCAATAGTTACTGCATTCCTCTCCACTGGTCTTCCATTCACCACTTATTGAAGTGTTAACTATTGTATGGCTGGAGCAGCCAGCAGCTATCAGACTCTGCATTCCACCAGTGATAGGGCCCCTTTGCCCACCAGGATACCCATTCACAATTATGCCCCACTGAGACAAGAGGTCTTCGTACCCCTGCATCAACCAGTTATTGAGAGAGTAGGGGCAAAACATGGTCCAAGTAGCTTCTTCCATTGAGGTCAGTTCCAGGGAGGGGTGCATAGGTGAGTTGTCAGGGAATAAATACCATAGTCCTGATATGGGGCACACAAAACAACATTGAAATTAAAGGAATACTCTTACTACCTACACTGCAAGTGTCTGCTCAAAGTCATATTTCCAGTAAGGCCTCTCCCTGGAGCTCTCTATGCCTCTTACTTGGCTTCATTTTACTGCCCAGCACTTATCTCCATCTGCAACTCTGTGATTATTCACCTCTTACCATCAGACTTGTCTACTCCAGACTCCCTCTTGGTACTCCATCACCTAGAAGTGGGCCTGGTACAAGCTAGGTCCCTAACAAACATAGATGAAATATCAAATATGTATATATCTTCTATGTGCACCTCACTGGAAATGCTGTGAGAACTAAAATAAATCTTTGTGAAGAGACTTAGCTCACAGTAGACACAATGCCAATAAATAATATAAAAATGTAAATGTAAGTAAAGAAGTGTTTGTGAATATATGTCTGCAAGTGGCATAGGGATAAGAACAAGGACCTTTTGCCCAGCTGGTTTGGCTCAGTGGATAGAGCACTGGCCTGCAGACTGAAGGGTCCCAGGTTCCATTCCCTGTCAGGGCACATGCCCGGGTTGTGGGCTCAGTCACCAGTAGGGAGCATGCAGGAGGCAGCTGATCAATGATTCTCATCAATGATGTTTCTCTCTCTCTCTCCCTCTCCTTTCCTCTCTGAAATCAATAAAAAACATATTAAACAAAAAAAAGGACCTTTTCACTTTGCAAAATGATACTGCAATGGAAACTTCTAACCCAGAGCTAAGGGCAAGTCCTATTCTCCATAAGGCAGGGAGAATAGGACTTGCTTTTAATTTCTTCCAGCACCAGCATTTAATTGCAGACTTAAGAGTGACCAGAGCCCATAAAAGATTCACCTTGTTTCTCTAAATGTATACATTATTTACCATCCAGTCTATAAAATATTTACCCATTTCTCAGCCGACTGTACCCTGTTCAGTCTTGACCTCACTGCTGCTCAAAGCTGATCAAATACGCGACTGGCTCCTTTCCAGAAAGGGACCGAGCAAGCATCTGGTAGAGGGCCATATTTTATTCATTTGTCAGAGCACATAGTAATCAAAGGTGTTGAAAGCCTTTCTGAGGGTACTAGGGAGGGGTGGGGTCCTTAATCCCTTCCCACCTCCACCCACCGGCTCTAAAATATGACTGCCTTTGCCAGGCCCAGTACATTCATCTACTTAGGGTACACTCATAGAGCCCCTATTGTGTGCTACAAATCTCGGGGAGATGAATGGAAATAAGGCAACTTTCTGTGCCCTTGGTGAAGAAAAAAAGCCTAATGGTAAGAATTGCAATAGCACCCAGACATTGGGCTCTCTTTCCATGTGACCAGCATGTGTAAAGCTCATGGCCTCATGAGCCAGATGTTTTGGTTGAAATTCTGTCTTACTTTATCACTATTAGTGTCTGACCTTGGACAAGTTACCTAACCTCTTGTTGCCTCAGTTTCCTTAAGACATTAATAGTCTCAGTTTCCTGGGATTACTGAGCACAGAGTCTGGCTCATAGAAAGCACTCAATAAAAGTTAGAGATGAGGAGGAAGGGGAGGAAAATCCTCAGGACAGCTCTATGTGGTAATCTACACTAATAAATGAGAAAATGCAAATTGACTGTACCTTCGTGACACCCACCAGCCAATCAGGAGTGAGTACAAATTAACTCAACAAAGATGGCAGGTTAATTTGCATATGCAAGCTCCCAGCGGCCTGGGGCGGGATGCTTGCATTGTTGCCATGGCGACGATGCAGGCATTCCATACTGCCACAGTCGCTCCAGGCCTCTGGTCAGTGTGGGAAGGTGGAAAGGCGGCTCCAGGCTGGAGCAAAGGCAGAAAGGCGGCTCCAGGCTGGAGCAAAGGCAGTGCCGGCAGCCAGGGAAAGGAAGGCCCATTCTTGCATGAATCTTTATGCATCGGGCCTCTAGTACATTATAGTCCTCATTTTACAGATAAAAGTCTGAGTTTTAGAAAATTAAGTGCTTTGCCCAAATTTATTTGTAAGTGGGAAGGCCAGGATTTGAGCTCATGTCTGCCTAACTCCAAAGACTATAGTTGTAGTCACTGTTTATACACCCCCCCCACACACACACACATGAAATGTGGCATAATTGTCATGTTTACCATGATATTAATGACTCTCCCAAACAACCCTCAGTGAGATTAGATTGCTTTACTTGATTTTATAGCAACCCCTTTCTTTGCAGTCATCATGATAGTAATAATTTACCAATTTGATTAGTATTTGCTATTGTCTGAGTCCTGTGTTTATCATATATTCCCAGTACCCACGTGAATGTTTCACATGCATTGTCATTTAATCTTCACGACAGTGCTAGGATGTAAGTAATATTTTTCTCCCCGTTTTATTACAAATGAAACTGAAGCTTAAAGAAACAGAATAACTCACCAAAGAACATACAGCTGGAAAATGGGAGAACTAAGATTTTAACACAGGTTGGTCTAATTCTGAAGTCCATGCCTCTTTCCCTAAAAAGGGAGGATACTAGAGGAAAGGGGAAAGGAACCAACTTCTACCTATTAAGGGCCACCATGTCAGGCATTATGCTGAGACTCTTCCTTTGTCAACATTGTCTCTTTTACTCCTGATGACAAATTTGTATTCAAAACAAGATTTTTGTTAAGACAAGTTTTTTCAAGCTCAAGGGCAAGCCCTACTAGAAGAAGTTGGCAAGGGGAGAGAGGATGCTGGCACTGAGCAGGAAGTGAACGGAAAACAAGCAAGGCTACAAAGCTCTTCAATTCAGCCCTTGGCTCCAATACTTCTAATCCATAGAATAGGCCACAGATAACACCACGTCAGGAGCCAATCCAGGGAGAGGGATTTACAAAAATGGTACCAGAAAATACAGGTACCATTTATCTTATCAGTCTTTTATGTTCAATGGCTGTTCAAGTCTCAATGACCACTACTGGTAGAAATATTTGGCAGAAAACAAAGTTGATAGTGGATAAAACCACACAAAATATAACGTGTTACTGACTACAAATTGACAGCAATATCAACTCTTCTTTAATATGAATAGATTTTCTAACCGAATTTTGTAGAATTAATGTTTACAAGAGAAAACTGACCATGGCAGAAGCTATAATCAGTTTAGTTTGACATGGAAAGAAATGATGATTAATAAAATACTCATTTATAATTTACAAAGAAATATTTTATTTTAATAAAATGTAAATGGCAAAATCCCAAATAGTGAACTGTGTTATACAAATGTCCAAGAAGAAAAGAAAAGAAGAAAAAAAGAAAGTCAAGCAAAAATATAAACTGGTTTGGTAAAATTTCTTCCAAAACCATATTTTGACCCATCAATGTGAGTATAATTTTGATTAAAATAGTTGACTCATCTAGTCCAGCTTAAACATCTTTTGGGTCAACTCCAAGGTCTCCTTACATGGTATTTATCTTACTCAGGGTCTGCTGCTGTGTTGGGTGCTTTACTTAACATTAATGTCATCTCTACAACAACACTTTGTTATAGAATTCCAATCTCCAATTGTTAAATGAGGAAACTGAAATTCGGAAAAGGTACGCAATTTATAATACTTGATTTAATACCAGGGCCAGGTTTATTCATTGATTAAAACAAAATAGTCTCATCATGGAGTGTTGATGGTTTTCTGGATCTCAGGACATTTTGCAAGGGGCAGGAGCACCATTTATCTTCTTAGCTCCTCCAAGAAGGTAGGTGTGGATGAAAATGTTGGGACCCCAGGAGAGAAATGAACTAGCTTAAGGCTTCAAATTGTATGAAAGACCTGGGCTTTTCCTGATCCCCAGTCCACCATGCTCTTCTGTAGAATAATGTTTTTTTTTTTAAAACAGTTAAATGGAAGTAGGGAGCTCTCTGCTCCAAGAAGAATAGAGTTCCATGAATTGCGAAGTGATTGATTTATTCATGGCTGATAGCATTCAAGGAATTTTCTCTCCCCACCTCCAATTCCTCCCAAAGTAAAATTATCCATCAAAGATATCCTAAGTAATATATCCTTCAAAGATTACCCTGTGGTCCCTGTGCTTGCTAGGCAACACTCAAAGAGTGAAGGTAAGGGGTCTAAATTTGTCATTATAATATCAGTGTTACCTCTTATCACTGGTTTCTCTACGAAGCAGATCTCTCCCCTCCATTCAATAGCTATCTCAATTGGGAGTTCATGAAGAAAATAACTAGACACAGCTCTATGGGGAAAGAAATGAAATGTTTCTAGAGTGATTTCCATTTGTTTATATCCAAATCAAGACAATGAAGTACTGAACTACATTTCATGTACCTGGCATGACACTTTTGTAGTGCTCTGTGATAGAAGAGCAATTTTATAGAACATCGTAGGTGACCACCAGCTCTGGTTTCTCCAAGCCTGAAGGGTTTTCCAGGATATAGGTCTTTCAATTTTAAAATGAGGCACAGTGTCGAGCAAATCTGGATGGTTACTCACCTTTTTGTTCACCACGGTATCACCAGCATGTAACAAGCCTCTGCCACTCTCAATGCATTGATTTCCTTCTCTGTAGAATGGGAACAATATGTGTCCTATCTCATTCACAGGGCTATTATTCCATAACTAGGGGCCGGTGCATGAAGATTTGTGCACGGGGGGGGGGGGGGGGGGGGGGGCGGCCCTCAGCCCAACCTGCACCCTCTCCATTCTGTGAGCCCTCAGGGGAGCCCTCTCTAATCTAGGAGTTTCTGTCTGTCTTTGCAGTCATATGAGCGAATTGTCTGAGAACCCAACCCAGTTTGGTTTGTTGCTCACAGAATAATAGAGTCTTTTTTTTTTTCTTTGCTTCATTGGTGAAGAGTTCCTGGAAGTTTTAGGATATCTTCCCTTTAATTTTTCCTAGACACTCTGATTTTACTTATGTCTCTCACCTTTGCTTTTCCTCCATCCCCCACCGCAACAGTAACTTGCTCCAGGCTCACTTTGCTCTAGTGTCTAGGAGATCCGTCTGCCACCAGAACTATGATTCCCAGCATTCCTGGTGCTCCCCATGCTCTGGGCTTCTGCTTCTGGTACTGGAGCTGCCACCAGAATTACTATTCCCAGAATTCCTGGTGCTCCCTGCACTCTTGGTTTTCCCTTCCTGCTCTGTCTCTGTCCCATGGCCTCCCACTCTGCCAAGTCCTCCAAGCTACCAGCTCTCCCTCTCTGCTCTCTGTCTGGCAGCTTGGGGAGCCAAGTTCCCCAAACCGCTCCACTCTCTGCCAGCTCTCCTGCTCTGCTCTCCTCCCAGTGCCTGTGTAAGCAAATTAACCCACCATCTTTGCCAGGTTAATTTGCATACTCACTCCTGATTGGCTGGTGAGCATAGCGGAGGTATGGTCAATTTACATGGTTCTCTTTTATTATATAGGATAGTAATGTTGAAGGAGAATTGTTACTGTTATTTTTTATTATGTCTAATAAAGTAACAGAGAGTTTTAATAATCTCTAAGAAATGCAATCCAAAGCATCAGCTTCTTAAGATTTGAACTACAATTTATGGTAGTGCAGCACATAGCACCATGCCTGACAGAGGAAAGATGCTCCATGGTCAGATGAATGAAAGAATGAGTAAGTGGATAGTCAGATGAATAACTTTGTGAATGAGCAGAAAGTGATTAAATTAACTGCTTTTGTAGGATTCTTTTTAGAGTCAGAAGTTTACATAATGCAACCCCTGCATTTTTCAGAGTCCACATTCAAACAAAAAATTCTTGGCAGGGTTAGGTTAAAACTGGGTCATTTCATATATTTCATTTTTAACATATTAAAAATGGTGAAAATCGCAACTATTTTTACTCATTTTCTCCAGTGACTCTTTTCCCAGCACAAGAAACTTTAACTCAGCTTGTAGTTTACAGGTCCTCTTCCAATAGCAGAACTTTTGGGTTTGAGTCTCATCACATACCTGATCTCTGCTCTCACCCAGTTATTGGTGAGCTTTGGAGGTGGCTTCAGAAAAAGACCTGAGAAGCTAGAGGGACCATCCAGCAGCCTGGGTCATTGAAAGACAATACCCTCAGCATCAGGAAAGTACAAGTTCCTTGTACCTGAAGCCTGACCAAAGCAAGCTAGAACTCCCCGCCTGCTTTCTCTTCAATGCTACTCTGCCTTTCCAATTCTAATCTCCTTCTGGGCCCCAGTCAAACCTCTCCTCTTATATCTTTGGCTTCTGTCATAGTTCATAGTTGAGATCACATTAAACTGGGAAACTTAAGGGCAAGGACCTACTTTATTCATCTCTAAATCCCAGTACTTAGCACAGTGTCTTGTGTAGAGTGGGAGCCCAATAGATGTAAGAATGAGTGAATGAGTAAATTTATTTATTTATTTTATTTTATGCCAGAAGTTCCAAAAGTGTGCAAAATTATAGCATCTGCTGTTTGTTTATTTGTTTGTTTGCTTTTCTGCAAAAAGCTTTATTGTTTTCATTTGATCCAATGCACGGGAGAGGGCTCCAGCGTGGTTAAAAGAATGCTTAGTGGTCTTGGGGAGAGGCTCAAGCAAAAGCCCGACACCAGAGGGATGCAGAGAGGCCCCTCAAAGGCCTCTGGGCTCCAAAGGCTCCTAGTTGTGCTTGTGGGTGAGCCTTTCGAAGAGATACTCTTCCAGCCCAGCCTGGGGGCCAGCAGCCTGCAGAGGTGAGTCAGATGTCACCCATCTTCTTGACGAGTTTCACCTGTTCATCCAGGAAGTGGTTCTCTCAGAAGTCACAGAGATGGGGGTCTTTGCGGGTAAAAGCCTGGGCCTGCAGCTCAACAAGAATCTGGTTCAAGTTCATCTGCAAGTCCTGGGCGGCTTCCATGGTGTCCTGAATTTTGCCCACTCATCTTGGGGAGGCTTCAACACATTCTGGAAGAGAATTCAGCCACCGCAATGGTTTTGCATCTTTAAGAGACTCTGAGCACCCTGGAGCTCCTTCTCCGCCAACTCTTAGAAGTGGTGCACACCCTCGAGAGCCATATCATCCCAGTCAAAATAGAAGCCCAGAAAGAGGTAGGTGTAGGAGGCCCACAGATGCAGGTTGGCCAGGTGGTTGACTGCAGACTCCACCTCGATAGAATAAATCTGACAAATTTGGGAGCTCCTGGTTGTTCAACAATAGGAATTAAGGTCAAACAAACAAGCAAACAAACAAAAATGGTGTTGGCTGGTCTCAGAGGCTGAGGATGGTTGAGGTGGTTCCAAAGGTGATGATGGGAAAAGAGATTGGAGATTGGTTGGAGGATGGAAGAAGGATATTCCCAGGTCTGTTCCATCCAAACACTGTTGAAACAAGAGACAGATCAGGGACCACCGAGGGCACTGCCTGTGCTTAGCTTCAAGTGTGGTTTCAACAAATGGATGAGTTAAATAATAAATGAATGATTGATATGAATAACTATTATTAATGAACTATTAATTATGTGCCAGACACTGGCTAGAACATTTTAAATGTTACCTTACTTAATTCTTTCAACAACCCTGCTTTATCTTTTTCTCCTTTGTGCTTAGCACTATCTAACATGCCATATATTTTACATTATTTACCTTGTCAACTATCAAACTCCCCCACAAGAATTTAACCTTCAGGAGAGCCAGAATTTGGAGTGCTTTGTTCACTGTTGCTTCTCTTGCCTAGAAGGATTCAGTAACTATTTGTGGCATAAATATTGAATAAATATTATTATCCCTACCTTGCAAAGGAAAAGCTCAATTTAGAGATGCTAAAAACAAATTTTTTTTTAAATCCTTGATCTTGTGTCAGACAGCCCAAGACTTCCATGCTTTCACTGAAAACTGTTAAGTACATTCTGAGATAGGTATCATCATTACTCTAGCAAGGGGAACAGAGGCTCAGGAAGATGAGGTCACCAGCTCAAGTCAGAGAGCAGTGCATCTAATAAAGGGCTGGGTCACGATTCAAACCTTCGGTGGTGTGGCCTCCAAGCTCTTGCTCTTCCCATGACCTCAATCCACCTTGCAATGAGAAAATGACCCATACCCGAATCAGAATATTCATGGGGAAGGTGCTGTCGCACACCTAGGAAAAATCGAGAGAACCTATTACAACCCAAATCAACTTAGAAAGACCCTATTGAACAAAGAGCATCCTTTTAACATTAACAATGCAAAAAATGCTGAATGCAGGAGACTGGAAAAAAGTTATTAGGAAGAGAAAGACATGCCAATGACTTGAGCTCTTAATGAGACGCCTACCGTGTCTAAGAGTAAGCAATTTCCCAGAGGGCTATTTGATGTGAAAGGAATAGTAAGGAGCGCTTTAGTGGCACCCAGACACATCGTCTCCCATACACACCTGCTCGGGGCTCAGCAAAAGACAGTGCGTAAATGTCTGGAATATTACATAAAAGCTGTCTGCCTAACCAGTCAAAGCTATTAAAATCCATCTTGCTGAAATGAACCCTGAGAGCAGGTCAAACAAATCTAATTTTTATTGTTCTTTAAGGAGATGGCTGTGTTGGAGACAAAGGAGGGAGGCAGGAGGCCAGTTAGAAAGAAAAGAAAAAAAACAAACCCTAGAGGCCTTAAAAAATTAAATGTTCAAAAGAGCTGTGGCAGGCAAGATAAATGATATATTACAGTGCTGGTTTAAACCTAATTGATGACTAATGTTGTAATGCATCTGAACCTACACTGATCTATTATCCGTCTGGTCCAGGCTGAAGGGACACAGCAAGGAGAAAAATTGCTAACTGTTTTAACCTGATGGAACTTAAAAAAATAACCAGCACAGTTACTTTAAAAGATAAATGGCTGGGTGTTGACCTCCTAATGTATATCAGGGTCTTGCAATGCAAAATCAAATGTTAATTAAATAGAATCCAGTGCAGGAACAATGCAGAGAGAGCGTGGTTCATAGCTCAAGGGATTTTAGGGAATGATGTTGTTGGTTTTCCTACAAAATGTTTCAAAGACACTACCAATGGAAAGGTAGTGATGGCAGACCATATACAAATCATTGAAAAATCAAATGTACACACAAACCACACCTGGATAACACCTACATACAGTTTATATAGAGCTGCACACCTAAATCACAGTCATTGGAAGGGGAGAGTCCCAACAGTGTTTAAATCCACTGAGATAAATTAGAGAGGCTTTATATTCTTGAACTGTATCAATACAATCTCAGCACAACTCTCAGGAGGAAAAACAAAGTAAGATGTAAGAATGTGTAAGAAATCAAGAGCCAACTTGAAAGGGCTCCTGATGACCAAGTCTAGTATAACGTTAGCCACAATAGAGACTGTAATAAATTGTAACCAAAGAGTAAAATAAGAATCAATGAGTTATACTGATACAAATAAATAAATATATGAATGAATGAATGAATGGGAAATCTCTTTGTTAAAGTAGAATGCCAACTAATAAGTATGTAAGAAATGAGGTCCTAACTGGTTTGGCTCAGTGGAAAGAGCGTCAGCCTGTGGACTGAAGTGTCCCAGGTTCGATTCCCGTCAAGGGCATGCACCTTGGTTGCGGGCACATCCCCAGTGGGGAGTGTGCAGGAGGCAGCCGATTGGATGTTTCTCTCTCACTGATGTTTCTAACTCTCTATCCCTCTCCCTTCCTCTCTGTAAAAAAATCAATAAAATATACTAAAAAAAAAAGAAATGAGCAAAGTAGAAAATCATCATAAGGCAAACAGCAGTTATAACTGTTTCAGATAATAATCTTCAATAGATACTAAAATTAGTGAGGAAAAAAAAAAAGATGAGAAACAGGATCCTTAAATGTTCCAGAATATCTCCTCTTTGAGGACACCTTGACCAAAGGATCATGGTTAATATCAATACCAATGGGACAAATGGATATCATGTGCCTCCTGATAAAATGCACTAAGAAGGATACATTATTTCTGTAGCATTGTTTTTTTTTAAATATATTTTTTTATTATTGATTTCAGAGAGGAAGGGGAAGGGAAGAGTGATAGAAACAACAGTGATGAGAGAGAAATCATTGATCGGCTGCCTCCTGCATGCTCCCCTCTGTGGATCCAGCCTGAAACTCATGTGCCCTGACCGGGAATCGAACCATGACTTCCTGGTTCATAGGTCAATGCTCAACCACTGTGCCATACCAGCTGGGCTCCATGGCATCTTTTATAAAAATGCATAACCAGAATGTAAGCATAAGGAAATATCGGACAAATTAAGGAACATTCTACAAAATAACTAGTCAGTTCTCTTCAAAGGTATCAAGATGATGTGTATCAAGTATCAAGTGAAAGAATGACTCAGGAAAAATTCCAGGTTAAAGGTGACTGAGTCAGCAGCGAGACACAAGCTGTGATGCTCATTTGCAGGCCCAGAAAATAAGACATCAGTGACACAACTGGAGAATTTTTATTAGGGCTGTAGATTAAATACTAATATTATATCAATGTTCCTTTCACATATTCGATAATATTACAAAGCTAATGTGGAAAAAAATTGTTAATATTTGGGGAATTGGGGTAAAAGGAAGATACACATTCTTTGTTCTATTTTTGAAACTTTTTTAAGATCAGAAATTATTCCAAAATGAAAGGTTAAAAAAAAAGTAATATATAGAATGTCATCATTGTGCTTTCTCTGAAGACCTACATCTGGGGAAGAGTCACCACCAAAGTCAGTATATCCTTACTCAATTGGGAAAGGAAGGAACCAGGGGGAGAAAAGGTGATCATTTTGAACAACTTCATAAAAAAAGATCAAATACCATCATAGGCACGAGCAACCTCAGAACAACTCTCACCGAATTGCTTTGCCTATGATGGTATATCTGACCTTTGTTCAAGAGCTGCAAATGTTTCCTCTGAGAAGAGCTCTTTTCTTCTAGTGCCTTAAGAGAGAGATGTTATTAACAATTATTATAATAATTATACCATTTATTTAATATATACATAAAAGCTTAGGAAAAGGTATTTTCCATATTTTGAGAAATGAAGAGAAAACATGCTTGTTTTCTAAAACAGGCTTGTTTTGCTAAAAGAGAGATTTAGCCATTTGGCAATGGATGGAAGTGCTAACACCAGAGTCTATGCTTATTACTGTTAGTCCTGGTACCAGAAGAGTGCAGAGCTCACCTACCAGTGACTTTTAAAAAAAGTCCAGCTAGATTTGATCCATAGCTTAGGGTGAAAATTAAAATGTGGAAAAAAGAATAAAACAAGCAAGTTTTTAGCCAAGTATACAAGTAGTTAGGGAAGATTTCCTAGGAAAAACTTTACTTGCTTCACATTAATCATTAATGGACTAACTGCTAATAATCCTCATTTGTTCAAGTCAACAAGGATTTAATGACCATCTTCGGGTGCAAAAACAACAACAACAACAGCACCACACACACACACACACACACACACACACACACACACAACAATGCTGGACCTTGATGGATAGAAAGATAAAAGTCACCTATTTGGACCTATTGCCAACTATGTTAAGATCCATCATACAACATTCCTCCTCCTTCTCCTCCTTTCCCTCCTCTTCTTCCTTCCTCACTTCCTCCTTTTCCTTCTCTTTCTCCTTCTCTAGTCCCTTCTCTTCCTCCTCCTTTTTATCCCTCTCTTCCTTCTTCGTTGTCTTCTCCTCTCCTTCTCCTTTCCTTTTTCTTCATCTTTCTCCTTTTTTATCTCATTCTCCTCCTCCTCCTTCTGTCAAATGATGGAAACATGAAAAAGGGAGGAATTCATTTTAACTGAAAGATTTAGGAAAACTTATGGAGTGGAGAGCCCTGGGCAAGGTCTTAAACAAGGGGCAAGACTTTAGAAAAAGCTTTTCAGGCAAGGAACTCACTGGAACAAAACTAGACTGGTGGGGAAGTTCAAGGAAATGAGAGTTTGTGTGAATTGTCGGAGCATGTGGGTATGAGATGATGAGGGTAAGGAGTAAGGGCAAGGCACCAGGGTAGGAGCAGTAGGACTGCCAACGTGGGTTGTGGCTGATCGTGGGGAAGACATTAGTCCCCTCAGGAGGAATCCTCCTTTCACTTTATGGGCCAAATAATGGTCACTTGTGGGAGGTTGTTGAATACTAAGTGTTGGATTCCTTATTATCATCCAAGACTTGACTCCATTTCCTAAAGGTTAGGCCCAGGAATTGCATTTAAACTCTCCCAGAGTTTAACAAACACTAAAATGACTCCATGAGACCTCTATTTGGGCACAGGTTGTTATTTTTGTATTTCTTTGAAAGAACGAATTATATATGCTGTCCTTTAAGATCCCCTGTAATCCAAACCTTTTAAAATATAAACTTGCTGTCTCTCTGTGTTGTAAGAATGGGTAGGGTTTGCTTATAAGGGCTCATTTTCCATGACATATTTTGATGGAAGTGGATGAGTCTCCAAGTTAGCAAATAAGAACAAACATTCTTGGGAAGAATTATTAGCTTCCCTATTAGTGTGGGAGCTGACAAACCAGCTGCCCTCCACAGAGGCACCAAGCCACCTTCCAGTCTGGCCATGACCACTCAAGCTCCCGGGCCACTGGCTAGAAAGGTCAAAGCCATATTTCATGAAGCTCAGTTAGTTCAACAAAAACATCTTGTTGAAAAACCTCAAGTACTCTGTAAATAGATTTCTAGGATTTTCTTGAAAGGTTTATGAGAACACCATGGCTTAGCACTAAGTTATGTGAGTAAAAGGACCAGAATGCACCCTTTGAAGGGGCGTATGCCTCTTTGCAAATTTGTGCGTAACTACCCAGATAAGCACACAAGCTTTGGGGTCAGGAAGACCTGGGTACAAATCACAGTTTTTCCATTTACTGGCTGAGCATAGAGGCAAGTGATTGAATTTCTCTGAACCTCAGCTTCTTTGTGGCTATAAGGCCTAGTTCTCAAGGTTATTTTGAGGGCTCTTTTATCCCCAGATATCTGAGTGACTCACAACCACATTGCCTAGTGTCTTCACTCAATTTTCCTTCTCAGTTAAGTCTTCCCCGACCTCAATATTTAATACCCCCAACTTCTTTTCCTCTTGCCATGCTTTATTTTTCTCCTCACTACTTACCATTATATAATACAATATTTTAACATTTTTATCTTCTTTACTTTCTATCACCAACACTAAATATTAACACCACAAGGAGAGGGATTTCTGCCTGATTTGGTCGCTGCCATATCCTTTATACCTAGGACAGTGCTTAATAAATATTTGTTGAATGAATGAATGAATGGGCAATTAAACAGTCCATGGGAAGATTCCTGGCCCAGAAATTTTGGTCGATATGACTTGATGAGTTCATGCTTCTACTGCCCTTGAGTGCCAAATACTCAAGAAATAAGAGAAAAACTACCAAAGAAAAATATTAAAAGCCTAATTGTGCTACATAAGATGTTAACATCAGGGGAAGAAGCTGAGTGGAAGTTATGGCAACTTTCTGTACTATGTCCGAAACTCTCCTGTGAGTCCAAAATTATTTTAAAATGTAAGTTAAAAAATAACCATGGCTGAAATAAAAAGAAAGGTAAATAAAAGAAAGGCAGCTCTATAGCCCAGAAATAGAAGCAAAACATAGCAATAATCAGGGACCAAAGGTGTGGTCCAGTAGGCTCTTCACCTAGCCGGCAAAGACAGCAGGCAGTTGAATTTCTGGTCAAGGAGAATCAAACGTGGCAAGGAACCAGAGAGGCCCTCTTACACTCAAACAGAGAGTCTGGGGCAGGACTCTCTAATCCATGAAGGGAGGCTTAAAGGCATACCACTTGTTGCCCAGGACTGTAGTTTGTATAAAGCTCCAGGAGATAGCAGAATAGCTGTGCAACTAGAATTTGAGCCAAGCTATCTGCTATTTGCTCCTTTATAGACAAGAGTGAAAAAGCAGTATTTAAAGAGATAATGCACAAGAATTTCTCAGCATGGAAGTTAGACCATTAAACTCAAATTGAAAGCAGCAGGAGGGCCAAAGATAAATAAACATAGAACTGTGTTTTAATAAAAAGTATAGAACATCATCAATACCAAGAAAATCTTCCAAGCTACTAGAGAAAAAGGACACATTATCTGTCATAGAACAGCAGAAGTTCAGCTTTGGATCAATAGATGGATTCTGAGAAAGACCTTGGGTAAGGAAAGGGGCAATAAAACTATCTACTTTTCAGCCCTCTTTGTGAAAACATTATGAAACTAAATGCCCGGTGCACGAAATTCATGCATGGAGGGGGGATTCCCTTAGCCCATCCTGCACCTACTCTAATTGGGAACCCCTCAGGGGATGTCTGACCACCGGTTTGGGCCCGATCCTTCTCACAATCTGGAACTTCTGGCTCCTAACCATTCACCTGCCTGCCTGCCTGATTGCCCCTAACCCCTCTGCCTGCCTGCCTGATCACCCCTAACTGCCTCTGCCTGCCTGATCATCCCTAACTGCCTCTGCCTACCTGCCTGATCGCCCCTAACTGCCCTCCCCTGCCAGCCTGATCTCATCTTTAACTGTCCTCCCCTGCTGTCCTGATCTTGCCTCCAATGGCCCTCTCCTGCCAGCCTGATCTCGCCCCTAACTGCTCTCCTCTGCCAGTCTGATCACCCCTAACTGCCTCTGCCTGCCTGATCATCCCTAACTGCCTCTGCCTACCTGCCTGATCGCCCCTAACTGCCCTCCCCTGCCAGCCTGATCTCATCTTTAACTGTCCTCCCCTGCTGTCCTGATCTTGCCTCCAATGGCCCTCTCCTGCCAGCCTGATCTCGCCCCTAACTGCTCTCCTCTGCCAGTCTGATCACCCCTAACTGCCTTTGCCTGCCTGATCACACCTAATCGCTTTTGCCTGCCAGCCTGATCAACCCCTAACCACTCCCCTGCCAGCTTGATCTATGTCTAACTGCTCCCCTGCTGGCCCTATTGCCCCTAACTGCCCTCCCCTGCTGGCCTGGTCACACCTAACTGCCCCCCACTACTGGATGGTCGCCCCCAGCCTCCCTCCCCTGCAGGCCTGGTTGCCCCAACTGCCCTCACCTGCAGGCCTGATCACCCCCAACTGCCTTCCTCTACTGGCCATCTTGTGGTGACCATCTTGTGTCCACATGGGGTCGGCCATCTTTGACCACATGGGGAGGTGGCCATCTTGTGTGTTGGAGTGATGGTCAATTTGCATATTACTCTTTTATTAGATAGGATACTTTGTATTTGTTGGTGCTTGGATCATGTGGGTTATGAACCAACATATATGCACATACAAATAAACAGACATCTTAGAATAATAGTCATGAAGAAAATATTGCTTTATTTGAGCAGATATGTATCAACTTCTCTGCATTTTGGGAGCCCTCATCACCATCCCAGTGTCATTGAAACATTATTATATAGATCACATTGTTCACTGTGTTTGCTTTATTGTACATTTGTCCACAGTTTATGAGACAATTCACCACTGAATAGTTTCCATCCAAATGTAGATGCTAGAGACAGTTTAATTCATGTCTAACTTCAAGGCTAACGTGGTTGAGGACTGCAGTTAAAGAATCAAGCAGTTGGTAGAGTGAACATTATAAAGCCTATGACTACAAAATTTAGAATGCGAATTTCTCGCCAAAAATTTAACATCAATGATATCTTTTAATAAATCATATAAAAAAACTCCTCTGGTTTTCCAGGTAGATCTCTTTAAGGTCCAAAATTGGTGAGAAAGATAATAACCCACATAACAATACTGTGTGCTCTTTTTGGTAGAAAGAGTTAGAATTTTTAAATGTAAAACCACCAATGTAAGCCTGACATGGATTTTGCTCAGGCTTTATTCTCTTCCAAATTGCAAATGAGAAAAAATAAAGTTCCCCTAAATAAATTACTTCTCTAAGCAAAATCACATAGTTATTAAGAAGTAGTAGAAACAAGACTTCAACCTAGATTTTCTTGTCTAGTCCAAACACCCTTCCCACTATACCAGAGTCTGTCTGTCTTGCTCTTTACTTTGTGGTTATTTTTAACTGCCTCCAGATGTGGGGTCCCTTAGCCAAAGAGCTCCAATCTCTTCTGTATTTCACAAAGGAAGGACAGTTAGTAGATACTTGAGCTGAAAAGGATCTTAGAAACCATCTGATTCCAGATTCGTGCTTTAAGATGAGAAAGCCAAGGCCCAGGCTGATGGGGTCACTTGTTGAGAGGACACCAGGGTCAGAATCTCTCTCTCCTCAATTTTAGCTTTTCTGCTGCTCCTTGAAACTTCATAAGAAATGCTTCACCTCCAAATTCTTGAAATTGTGTTTATTTACTCATCATTTGCTGTGGGACAACCTGTGGTTTACTCACTAAGAACAGAAAAATTTATACTTCAGGAACTCTTAGTCTTATAGGAAAGATAAATACATAAACAGTTATAGTTACTATGTTGGAGGTTTACACAGATAAAATGAATTAGCAAAAGGGGAGTAATTAATTAGGTCTATAGAATAAAGGAAGACTTCACCAAAAGAATTAGAAGTTGAGTTTTCATGTAAGAAGAGAAGTTTGCTATCCAGATCATGGAGAAAGGGGCTTTGCTTGAGGAAAGAATTATTTGTAGAAAGGAATTAGAGCTGTGAAAAAACCCTGAGAGATGTATGCAAGTCTTTGGGTAAGTCATGGGAGACTCAGAGGAAAGTGATGTGAAAAGAGAGTGGAAAATCAGGCATCAGATGAAGGCTACATGTCATATGAAGGCATATTGACTCTCTCCACATGATATTTGGGTATTCTGAATTCATTCCTAGTTCTTTATTTAAAATATGTTTTTATTGATTTTTAGAGAGAGAGAAAGAGAGAGAGGAAGGAAGAGGGATAGAGTGATAGAAACATTGATGAGAGAAGAGCATCATGGATTGGCTGCCTCCTGCACATCCCCCACTGGGAATTGACCTCACAACCCTAGCATATGCCCTGACCTGACCAGGAATCGAACCAAAGACCTTTTGGTTCCTGGGTCAATGCTCAACTGCTGAGCCACACCATCCAGGCACAGATTCCTAGTTCTTAAGACATCACCATGCCATCTCTGAGAGCTACTGGTTTTGAAAGGGAGAAACTGAGTCCTGAAGTGATTCCAAAGATACACAGCATGGAGAGTAAGTAGAGAGGCCTCATATGTCTCCATTAGCTGTAGGAGAAATTCATGATAAAACCACAATAAGATGCCATGATAAATCCACTAGAATGGCTAAAATTAATAATACTAGTTACATCGTGTTATTAAGAATGTGAAACAACTAGAACTTTCATGTATTAGTAGTGCCATTGCAAACTATTTCCAGCACTGTGGAAGACTGTTTTTTTAGTATCAGTTGAAAATGTAATGCAAAAATTCTAATCCTGGTATTTACTTAAGAGAAATGAAAATACATATCCACTAAAGACATGTACAAAGATATTTATAGCAATTTTATTCCTAAAAACCCCAAATTGGAAACAGCATGAGTATCCATCAACAGAAGGAGAGGTTAGCAAATTGTGGAAAATTTATTCAGATAAAAAAAAAATAAGAAAGAAAAAAAACTATTTATATAGATTTTTATAAATGGATGAACTTCACAAATGTTAAGCATAATAAAAGAATCAATCACAAAAAAAATTCAGGCAATTAGGAATGATGACAAGTCCCAAGATCTGCTGTCAGCAAGTTGGAGCCCCAGGAGAGCCACTTTTGTAGTTCCAGCCCAAATGCCAATAGGCTTGAGACCCAGGAAGAGCATGGGTTTCAGTTCAAGTACAAAAGCAGGAAAAAAATAAAAACTTATGCCCCTGCTTAAAGGCAATTAGGCAGGAGGAGCTCCCTGTTAGTTAGGGGAAGGCCAGCTTTTTGTTTTATTCAGGACTTCAACTGATTGGATGAGGCCCACCATATTAGGGAGGGAAATCTGCTTTACATAGTCTATCAATTTACATGTTAATCTCATCCAAAAATACTCTGATAGAAATACCAGAGTAATGTTTGAGCAAATATTTGAGCACCCTGTGGCCCAGTCACATTGACAAATAAATTTAATTACCACAATTGTATTACCTATTATTATTAGTGAATTTTCTGGATTAAAAAATATTGACATTTTGAAGATTCTTCATATGTGTCATAGAATTTCTTTAAAATGGTTTGTACCACTTTACACTTCAGTCACCAGTCTATGAGAGGGGCTGGGACACCATTTAATGAAATAAACTATGTTTAGGTGTTACTGAATGTTAATGGCAAAGAGCAAATCATTTTGGTTTGGCGATAAGCATCAAGACTTATAGCTTTACAGCAAGCCCAAAAAACTCTGAAGGCCAGATATGATGAGTTTTTAAAAATTCAAGAGGAGGGAAGACTTCCAAGCTCATTTTACAAGGCCAGCATTATCCTAATTCCAAAACCAGATAAAGACACTACAAAGAAAGAAAATTATAGGACAATATTCCTGATGAGCATAGATGCTAAAATCCTCAATAAAATATTAGCAATACGGATACAGCAATATATTCAAAAGATTACACATCATTATTAAGCAGGATTTATTGCAGGGATGCAAGGTTGGTACATATATCTGCAAATCAATAAACATGATACACCACATAAACAAAATGAAGGATAAAATCTATCTGATCATATCAATAAATGCAGAAAAAGAGGATTTGATAAAATCCAGCCCCTATTTATGATAAAAACTCAGCAAAGTGGGAATAGAGGGAACATACTTCAGCATAATAAAAACCAAATATGACAAACCCACAGCCAGCATCATAATCAATGAGCAAAAACTAAAAGTGTTTCCCTTAAGATTGGCAACAAGACAGGGATGTTCACTTTCACCATCTGATTCAACATAGTGCTGGAAGTCCTAGCCACAGCAATCACACAAAAAGAAATAAAAGGCATCCAAATTGAAAAGGAAGGAGTAAAACTGTCATTATTTGCAGATGACATGATATTTTATATAAAGAACCCTAAAGATTCCACCATAAAACTACTATAACTTATAATGAATTAGGTAAAGTAGAAGGATACAAAATAAATATCCAGAAATCAGTTGCATTTTTATACACCAATAATGAACTATCAGAAAGGGAAACTAATAAAACAATGCCATTCACAATTGCTTCAAAAAAAATAAAATATGTAGGAATAAATTTAGCCAAGAATGTAAAAGACCTATACTCAGATAATCATGACACTGAAGAAAAAAAACTGGAGAAGATATAAATAAGTGGAAGCATATACCATGTTCATGGATAGGAAGAATTAGTATCATTAAAATGTCCATACTCCGCAAAGCAATTTACAGATTCAATGCAATTTCTATCAAGATATCATGGCATATTTCACAGAACTAGAACAAACACTTCAAAAATTTATAGGGAACTACAAAAGACCCCAAATAACAACAGTGGTTTTGAGAAAGAAGAATAAAGTTGTAGAAATTATGCTACCTGATATCAAGCTATACTACAAGGCCATAGTAATCAAAACAGCATGGTGCTGGCATAAAAACAGCCATATAGACCAATAGAATAGAATAGAGAGCCCCAAAATAAACCCACACCTTTATGGTCAATTAATATTTGACAAAGGAGGCAAAAACATACAATAGAGTAAAGATAGTCTATTCAAAAAACTATGTTAGGAAAATTAGGCAGACACATGCAAAAACATGAAACTAAACCACCTTCTTATACCATACACAAGAATAAATATCATAGTACTCCTTATGCTTTATGGGTTATTTACTTTATTCATCTTTTTTTCACTATTAGAAGGCCTATAAGGGTTAAAGTGGTATTCATTTTGTTTACCCTTTCATCTCCAAAGCCAAGTACACTGTCTCCAGCAGCTTTTATTCCCATTATTTATCTGGTAGGTATATGCTAAATGAATGAATGGTGTGTGTATGTGTCTGTGTATGTGTGTATGCACATAGGCACCTTGAAAAATTATAAATGCCAGATGTGTTGGTTAATCTCCATTTTCCCTCTCCTCCAGACCATTTTCTACCCTGCTTTGCCTTGCTCTATGCTTTCGGAAACTGATTTTTGCCAGGTCCCATCACATTTGCAATCTGTCTTCCAGTTGGATTCAGCAAATGGGAAGAACCAATAGAAAATGAGGAAGACAAGCAGAGAAAGGCTGTGGCATTTCTTTCCTATTCCCTCCTTTACTCTGGCAACAGCTGTGACTCTATTCCTGCAGCTTCTGCTGAAAAACGGCTTCTCCAGGGACCCAGTTCTTATTGGGCTCTAATATACTATTTCTTCCTTTTGCCCCTTTGCCCACTGGGGGGATAATGGCTTCTCACCGTTAACACTCTCAGAGTGCCCCAAATTTCTGTTTGCTCTTTTGCTCTGCCCACACTCTTCATTTAAACTATCTGAATCCTGTTCTTGCAGGGATCCTGACAATGTACTGTGACAAATGCAGATAATTTTTCTTTGCTCTCCCAGCTGCTAGCCCTAGTTTGCAGAGGGTGTACTCTCAGTTGCCTAGCACTTACCATTCATTCTACTTCCTGATCTCTCTTCCCCACTGGATGGTGCACAAAGAGAAGGCAGAGAAAACAGCTTCTTTCTCTCTGCATCCCCAGATCTAAGGCAACAGCCTCTACTAAATACCTAGTAACTCATTGTAGGCCCCCCACCTCATCTGTAAAGTGAAGCAGTGGGACTGAACTATCTCTAAAGTCATTTTTAAGTCTTCCTAAGCAAATGAGGCAAAGACAATGTTATTTTTAGATCTCCCCTCTTGGAAGAGTTGCCCAGTAAGATGCAAACACATTTTGCCTTTTCTGGGATGGTTTCTGAAGCTGTCTTCAGTGGGCAAGATGCCATAAGAAGCCCATATTGAGCAATTTATGTTGGAGAAAAGATTTACTGCAAAAGATCACAGTTCAGATCAGATTTAATAGACCAGTAAATGGCTGCTTAACAAGGACATTTGGTTACTGTTACATTAAGTTTCCTAAGAGACTTTGTTCTGTTCTACTGAAAGGTTGCAAAAGGCTATAAAATACAGGCCTTCCAAATTTGATAAAATAATTTCATCCTTTTTGGAAATTGTTCTTCTTAAGTGACAGTATGCAAACAAGCCTCAAACGTTTTCTTTTTCAGGCACTTCCTTCATTTATTTTGGAGAAAGTTTGGCCTGACTTATAAGGAAACCCCTTAATTGTCGCTTAAAAGTAGAATTGCGTCATTGTGGATAAGACATGATGTTCAAATAGCTCCCTGGAGCCTAGACTCTTGGAAACTCAGCAGGATTTTAATTGTAAGCAGACAATTTGTTTTGGATTGTATGCAGAGCATGAAACTATAACTGCTATAGGATCTAACAACATAAAAGAGGATTAAAACCTAGTATTTGCTGCTTTCTTTCTTGATCTTAGGGAATCTTTGCAAGCAAGGAACTCACATGTAAGGTTATTCTGTGTCCTTTAGAAAATCTGAATTGTATTAATTATTAGCTCCTGGCACCCTGAGGGGCAATATCATTCTGGTTCATTCCTATATCACCCGTGCTAACATTATTGCCTATATCATCTGCACCTAATACACTGTATTCCATTGATTCTAAGACATACTTATTTTTACAGTTTAACAGCTCTGAAATCAAAATGTCTTATATTATCAATGGCATGTTATAGAATAATCAGTTTTTCCTTCCTCAGTGGTACATAAAGTCATAATGCCTATTACCATTGATGGTGTCTTAGATTCCATGAAATGTGCATGTTGAGTGCCCATGGCAAGCCAGATTCTATGTCAAGTCCTCTAATGCAGTATTCCTTACAACATGTGATAATAATTCCTTAAGGAAGGTATTATTATCTCCACTTGACAGATAAGGCTCAGAGTGGTGTAGTTAATTGCCTAGAGTCACAATTTCTGCTTGGAAAAAATAGAGTTGGCTTCAAACCCAAGCCTGATTCTATAGCCCATAATCGTCCCATTATATTGTACTGTTTCCCAGTGGAGTCTCCAGTTAAACATATTTTATTTTTATTTATTTTAAAATATATTTTTATTGATTTCAGAGAGAAAGGGAGAGGGAGAGAGAGATAGAAACATCAATGATGAGAGAGAATCATTGATTGGCTGCCTCCAGCACCCCCCCCCCCCCCAAACTGGGGATTGAGCCCACAACCTGGGCATATGCTCTAACCAGGAATCGAGCTGGTGACCTCTTGGCTGCTTGGTCGACGCTCAACCGCTGAGCTACACCTGGCTGGGCAATTAAACATATTTTAGAAAGCTTATGTTAAAATCTAGGATGCTTCACCGCAGTTTTACCTTTCTTTACCCTAGTTGTCCTTAATTTAAACAATGAATACCACCCCAAAGGTCTCTCAGAGGTGGTCAGATTGCGGAAAGGATTGTTGGTCCATATGTGCCTTTGGGCTGTGACCTGCCTTCTGCTGCAGCAGCCTTTCCTTCCTTATCGCAAATACTCCTCTGCACTCTTCAGGAGTTCTCTTAAGGAATGAGACTCAAAAGGCAGGTGGCTGTTGGCATCACTACTTGATTCTTCTACCAGTACTGTTTTAAACACCAAGTCAAAATGCATGATTTGACCACTAGAACCAACAATATACTAAAATTAATGTATTAATAATAATGTTATTGGTCATAGTTACCATACACTAAGCATCTTTTATGTATTAAGAACAGTGTAAAACGATGTGCATAATGAGTGTTCAAAGAATGGTAGCAAGATTACTATAAGTACCTGAAACCTGTATACTTTTATTAACAAATGTCACCCCAATAAATTCAATAAAAAATAAGTAATAAATAAATAATTTTTAAAAAAACAAAGAGAAAATATTACTATATGTATGCTTCCCCCCCCTCCCCCCTTGTACCTAAATGACCTGCAGAGTGCAGCTGAGGTCACATTTTCACTATTTAAAATTAAGATTAGCATGGCTCTGGCTTCTCCCTCTCTTTTTGCTTCCTCCCTTTGAATTGCTTTCTTACAGCGTTTCTAACACCTCTCATGGGGTCATCATCACAGTCTAGTTACCTTCATCCTCATCTGCCTCACTGACATTCTTGCTGTTTTAGACCCTTTCAAAGTTACAGAGGTTTCTTTTGTTTGCTTATTTGTGTGTTTGTTTTCTTTTACACTTGATCTTAGCTAGAGGGCTGAGCAGCGATCCACTTCCAGTGTTATTCTTGGCCAAGGTTGTTCCATGCCTGTGCTCCCAATCATCCTTGAAGCATGTACTCACCAGCAGAATATAGGCCACACATTTGATGGAAATGACCTTCCTTTGTACTGTCTAGGTACTGATACTGAAACTGGGCAATCAGTCCAGAAATTTCCTCCTGGGAAGTTCTTTTTGAGTAACCCTTCTTGTCTTTTTTTGTCAGTAGACCTCAGTTGGGACCATCTCTAGTCATTGCAAAGGGTGTAATAAAATTGAACATATAAAGGAAAGCCAAGATCTCAATGCCTTCTGGGACTCTGCAAATTTTCCTACTCCCACTCAAGTGATTCTCTTTGCATATCAAGGAAGAACACCCCTCCCAAAGCCAAAAATGAATGCTTTGTTACAGAATTCCTTCTGGCAGAGGGTGCCTACTGTCTTCAGTTTGCATAACTAAGAAGGGCCATCAAGTGAAGAAACTCTTTCCTGATAAAAGAAAGATAAATTTCAGCTAATTACAAAATATTTTTGTTGGACTTACCTGCTAGGGTACTCCACAACATGAGACCACTGACCATTCTGTTTGAGTTAATGGCTCTTCCTGTTTCCCCTGTGCTTATACAGGTGATTTCAGAACTTCTTCTTTTCTCTTTCTTTCTCTGGGCCTCTAAATTCTAACTCCAATGAGAAGATATATGCAAGTGATATATCTGATAAAGGGTTAATGTACAAAGTATATAAAGAACTCATACAACTCAAAGTAAAAAAAAAGCAATTAATCCAATTAAAAAATCAGCAGAGGACATGAAAAGATGCTCAAATCATTCATCATCAGGGAAATGCAAGTCAAAATCACAATGAAATATCACTTCACACCTGCTAGAATGGCTATTATAAAAAAGACAACAAATAACAAGTGTTGGCACAAATGTGGAGAAAAAGAGAACCCTCCTGAACTGTTGGTGGGATTGTCAATTGGTACAGCCACTATGGAAAACAGTATGGAGTTTCCTCAAAAAATTAAAAAAATATAACTAACATATCACCCAGCAATTCCACTTCTGGATATTTACTGAAAACAAAAACAATAATTTGAAAGATATATGCACCCCTATGATCATTGCACATCCTATATAATAAAAGCCTAGGTGGCATCACAAAATGGCCACCACAAGATGGCCACCACAAGATGGCCAGCAGAGTAGGGAAGTTGTGGGTGATCAGGCTGGCAGGGGAGGGCAGTTGGGGATGACCAGGCTGGCAGGGGAGCAGTTAGGCATTAATCAGGCTGGCAGGGGAGCAGTTAGGGGGCAATCAGGCAGGCAGTCAGGTGAGCAGTTAGGAGTTAGCAGTCCCAGACTGTGAGAGGGTCCGAGATTGGAAAGAGTGCAGGCCAGGCTGAGGGTGCGGGCCTGTGCACAAATTTCATGCACCAGGCCTCTATTCCTATCTAATAAAGAGGGAATATGCTAATTGACCCTCACACTGTTGCAAAGATGGCGGCACCCACAGCCAATAAGGAGGCAATATGCTAATTGACTGCCACACCCTCAATGATGGCAATGCCCAGTTCCCTCAGTCCCACTGGGGCAGCAGGCACATGCCAAGGCTGGGCCCGCCCCCAGACAGGCCCAGCCACTCCAAGTACCTGCCTCTGGAGTCCCCCAGTCCCCTCAGCCCCCCAGCCACTCAGGGCCAACATAGGCAAGGTTCAGATGGCAGCTGCCCAGCCACCCAGGGCTGCCTGAGGCTCAGGTAATCAGGGCCGGCCAAAGCTTTTGCTGCTGGCAGTGGCAACAACAGAGGTGTGATGGGGCATCTCCTTCCCCTGATCGCTGGGTCGCCTCCCGCCCCTGAGGGCTCCCAGACTGTTAGAGGAGGCAGGCCAGGCTGAGGGACCCCCCCTCCAGTGCATGAATTTTCATGCACCAGGCCTCTAGTTGTTTATAAAAGCCAAGATATAAAAGAAACTGAAGTGTCCATTGAGAGACACTTGGATAAAGAAGATGTGGTACATATATACAGACGGGGAAACTGGTCAGAGTAGGTGGAGGGGAGGAACAGACCAAGATAACCCTTGAGGGTGGGCCTGGCCTGCCACACACCTGCTGCCCCAGCGGGGCTGAGGGGACTGGGTGCCACCATCTTGTGGCTGTGGGCACCGCCATCTTTGAGGGTGTGGCAGTCAATTAGCATATTTCCTCCTTATTGGCTGTGGATGCCACCATTTTGCGATGCTGTGAGGGTCAATTAGCATATTTCCTCTTTATTAGATATGATTCCTTGTCTCTCAATGTCAAGAGATGCCTTCATTTGGATATTCTGTTTCATTAGAAACAGCTTTTTCTAATGAAATTGAGCTTGTCTGCCTATAGAGATCAGTGTTCTCCAAGTCACCCTCTCTTAGTGGTGCCACCAGTTTCTTAAACAAACCTCAGGACTGAAGGGTTATCTTGGTCTGTTCCTCCCCTCCACCTACTCTGACCAGTTTCCCCGTCTGTAAAATGGGGATAATAATAGTACTTAATTCATAAGACTTTTGTGAGGATTAAATGAGTTAAAATTTAAAAAAAAAAAATTGCCAGAAGAGCACCTGGCATATAGAAGGCAATCAATGCTGTTTTCTGTTCAGAAATGAAAATTACTACATGTGGTGTGACTGGGAAATTATCATAGTCACTCCGAAGATGCATAGTCACCCCCACCCAAATTGTGGTTCTCAGGTCCAAAATAAGGATTCCACCTACACACAAAGAGGGTTATGATAAAAGCTTTATTACTAACATAATGAGGTTTCCTGGGGAAATCAGGGTGGCTTTTAAGTACATTAAAAAAATGACTTGTGAGAGCAGGAACTAGATACTTGGTTGGGGTACTTATGGTGCTTTGAGGGTGAGGCTGGGGTAAGGGTGCCTGTGCATGGTTTGAACTTCCCACTGGTGCCAAAGAAAGGAGCACTGGATGCTCTTACCAGCTTGCCCAGATGTAGGGAAGAAGGAACACAGGAAGAGTGAGGCTTAAAAGCTATCAGCTATCAAACATTTTTTAAAAATGGTGTCAGATTCTTAATCGCAGAGTTAATAGGGCAAACCTCAGACAATCAGCTATGAAATCTTTCCAGTTTTGAATCTGAATTCTCTCTAATCTGTGTCTTCTTCTTTCTCCTTCTCATGATGCTGAATGAATGAAGACACCAATCACTTTTTAACTTCAAGAAACACAAAACACCCATTTGGGCTTCTGAACCTCTATTCCCTCTACCTCATCTTGCCCTCTCTGTCCCCAGCCATCTTTTTTGCTAGTCTAATAACGCAAATGTGAGTTTTCCTTCTCTCTGTGAGGTTCCCATGGGACTTTTCCCCTGTTTTTTGTTTTTTGTTGTTGTTGTTGTTTTTAACCCTCACCTGAGGATATTTTTCCATTGATATTTAGAGAGCATGGAATGGAAGGGGAGAGACAGAGAGAGAGAGAGAGACATAGATTGATTGCCTCCCATATGTGCCCCAACCAGGGCCAGGGATCTAGCCTGCAACCAAGGTGCATGCCCTTGACCCGAATCGAACCCAGGACTCTTTGGTCTGAGGTCCAATGCTCTATCTACTGAGCCAACTGGCTAGTAGACTTTTAAAAACATAATCCAAAATTACTTGACATTCTTTCCAAAAAGAGGTGGAATCTATGTCCCCTCCCCTTGACTCTTTTTTAACTAATGAGGCACAACAGAAGTGATGCTATTGATGACTTCCCAGACTAAGTCCGTAAGGTCATGTAGCTCTACCTGTTTTCCTGGGATGCTTGCCCTGGGAAGCCAGCCACCATGTAAGAAAGATGATCCCTGAGACTACCGTGCTATAGAGGCTAGATGCAGGGGCTCCTGTTGACAGCCCAGCTGAGCTACCAGCCAGCATTAACCACAGTGAATGAGATCCCTAAGCATTCAGCCCAATCCAGCCTTTAGATGCCTACAGCCTCAGAGGATGTCTGACTGTAGCCATATAGGAGACACCTCTCCCTGACCCCAGCAAAATGTTCCCAGGAAGCCCTTCCCAAAGTCTAATCCACAACATTCTGAGGAAATCAAACGGCTTCTGTTTGATATCACTAATTTTAGGGTAACTTGTTGTGCAGCAATAATAACTGAAAAAGTCTTATTTCTGTCATGAAAAAATTAGGAGTATCAAAGTATAATTGTTAAGAAATTATAATTATAAAGTGAGCATATATGCAAGATCAATCTAACTCATTAATGAAGGAACCAGCAGGTTAGCAAAGATCATTAAAAAAAAACATGTGAGATACCAATATTGATATGCACTGAAGAAAGAATGTTGGAATAAGACTGCTAGGCTAAATACGAAACTGGTTAATGTCCTATAGGGCAATGAAACGATAATCTTTGGGTTTATTTTTTTTCTTCTCAACAAAAATAATTTGTGCCTGTACTTGAAAAAAATCTATCAACTATGATGCTTCTTTATAGAATATGAGCCTTGAATAATAGTCAATAATGTGTCAAATAATAGAGAATTAAATAGTCCTAGGGTAGGCCTATTAGACAATGCTCCAAGCATGATGTGGAAAGAACATGCAGATAATGCTTTGTCTAAGTTATTGGCAATTTTTTTTTATTAGGACCTACAGTAGACTTCACTTTTTAATAAAGATCTTTTTCAGTTGCCAACAACCAAGGCACAAATGGAAGAGTACTGGAGCTTCGGTCTCTGTGACACTCGGTGGGAAAGAGACATGAGGAGATTTTATACCAACACCTTCAAACCAAATCATGTTGTCACCCGCCTTCTTCTTGTGGCCGTCATTTAGCAAACTCTGTGGTTTTCAGATATAACACGGGTTCAAGAGTTGACTGGGTATTTTTCCTTTGGAAATAATGGGACACTTTGTAGTGAATATTATGCTGTGGGAATGTCCTGAGTATCCATTTTCAGATGCTCTTGAAGCCTCTATCATAGTGTGATATATTTCATTTAAGTAGGAGATGTTTGTGTGGAAAAATGGGTCATGCCCTGTACTTTTCTCAAACCACCACTCATCAGCTGAATCACAAGCTCACTATCTGGTTTCCTGATCTGCAAAATGAGGCTGATAATACCTACTTTCTCAACTCAGAACTTAAAAAATGGTACAGCTCTATTCACAAGTGACAGATTACTATTATTATTACTAGAGGCCTGATACACAAAATTCGTGCAAGAGTAGGCCTTCGCAGCCACGATGGCTGCCTCGATCCCTCCCTCGCAGCCACAGTAGCTGCCTCAATCCTGTGGCTGCAGCCCTAGCTTCTCCAGAAGGATGTCCGGTCTAATTAGCATATTATGCTTTTATTATTATAGATTATTATTACCCATTTGAGTACACTAATGGTGGGAAAGGAGGAAATAACTTCCAGCCAACTGCTGTGTTAAATGCAGCCCTCCCCTCCCCGCAACTGGCTGGGCCTGAAGTTTTTAGTGCAGGTGACTACTACCCATGGAATTGCTTGAATGAACAGGGTGTTTTGACATCTATGGACAGGGGCAGCTCAGCAAATCCCTTCACTTTAGCAGTGACTCATAAAAGGAACTCAGAGAAACAAAAAGTGAGCTGGGGAGTCTCCTGAGCCTTGAACACACTGGATCTAGAGGAAAACTGGGTCTTCAAAGAAGAGAGGAAGGGCTACTACTGGTTTTGGATTCCCCAAGAATAGGATGAAACCCAGGCTTTGCCTTTGTGGGGACGTGTGGAGGCAGGGAAGTCCTTACTCTCTCTGAGTTTCAATGTCCTCATCCATAAAGTGAAGATAATACTCAGTCCAGAGCTGGGAGATTTGAAACTGAGAATGGAATAAAATCAGAGAGTTCTCCCTAGAGTAGGTAGGTAATCAAGGAAAATGCAAATATTCATTAATAGCAGAATGGATAATACATGGGGGTATATTCACATCATAGAATATACTCAGCCATGAAAGGAATAAACTAAAGCTATATGTACCAGAGTGGCTGAGTCTTTGTAATATAATCAATATAAATGTGTGTGTGTGTGTGTGTGTGTGTATACTGTATATTAAAAGAAGGGAATAAACATCACAAGAGTTCGGAGAGTTTGGAGAGTGGTTAATTTAGGTGGTGTAAGGGAGAAGGAAAGAAGGGAAACATAGTCTTCTGGGAAAGTTCAATAGTATTTTATTTTATTATCAATAATGATGCAAGTTTACTCATTATTAAGTGTGAGATATATCCTTAACAATTAATTCAGTGTTGTGCAACAACACAGAATAGGCATTCAATAAACACATCTTTCTGTTTCATCTCCTTGAGGTTTTTCTTTTGGAAATGTTTCTTAAAAAAAGAAAAAAATGTTTTCCTGACATTATACATGGTGCCTTGTCTTTAATTAAAGCTAAAAATTATTAGGCTAGCCATGCTTACTCGTTCCCATCTTTGGGAACTGTGTTACTTGTACAGTAGTTTAATTTTTTTCTTTATAATCAGTCCTTTCTAACTTCTATTTCCCACTCACATCTATACTAATAAAAGGGTAATATGCTAATTAGACCAGACATCTTCTAGACGACCTTCCAGATGTCCTTCTGGACAAAGCATGGTGGCAGGCTGAGGCAGAGGTGGTTAGGGGCAATCAGGCCAACAGGGGAGAACAGTGAAGGGGATCAGGCCAGCAGGGAAGAGCAGTTAGGGGTGATTAGGCAGGCAAGTAGAGTGGTTAAGGGCAATCAGGCAGGCAGGTAGAGTGGTTAGGGGCAATTAGGCAGGCAGGCAAGTGAGTGGTTAGGAGCCAGTGGTCCTGGATTGTGAGAGGGATGTCCAACTGCAATCAGACATGTCCAAAGTGGTCCCAAATTGGAGAGGGTGCAGGCCAGGCTGAGGGACCCTCCCCCCCCCCCCCCCGTGCATGAATTTCGTGCACGGGGCCTCTAGTTTGTAATATAATGAGTGGGAAACATTCAAGTAATTGAGAAAATGCCCCACTGCAGACAAAATAAAGTCAAGACCACTGAGCTACACATAGGCCTTTTTCAGTCGTGCACCAAATTCAAATTCATCCTTCAATGCACTTCATTCCAGTCAAACCCAAAGTCTTGCTTTTCCCCAAACACAATAACTGTATGCACCTCTATGCTGTACCCTTATGGGAATGCCTTTGCCACTAGCCACTTTTTTTCTCTCAAAATATTCCTTCTCTTCTTTCAGAGCCACACTTAACTGTCACTTGCTCTGTGAAGTTCTCCTGAAACTCCACCAGAGCTGTTGCTACCTCTTGTATGTCTCCATATTACTTGAAAAAACCTACTATTTTAGCCCCGAACATACAATGATTGTAATTACTTCTTCACACGTGGGCTCCCTGACACTTGTGAATAGGGACTATACCGACATCACCTCAGATGTGTCTGGCACATTGCAGACAGACAGATGAAAACTGGCATAAGTGATCAGGTGAAAGATTGTTATGCTGAATATTTCAGACCTTCTTTTCTCACTGCCAAGTCTTTGATTCTGATGTGATGCTGGCTGGGAGTACTAAAGAGATCCAATGTCCAGTCTGGGAGGCTTCTTGGAGAAGGGGGTTCTCTGTGGAGCTTGATAGACAAGAAATATGTAAAAGGGGTATCTTCTCTGCTGGCTCATTCAGTCCCTGGTTTTCTCCCTTGACCTGCATCCAGAATACCCATAGGCATCCTAGGGACAGAGCTCCCATGGGTCCCCATAAGGGCACAGAAGATGGCTCTCTCATGAGAGAGTTTCACAGGAAACACACAAACAAACACTGGTAGACAAAATGTTGGGTGGCCTGGGAACACTTTCCAGTGGGGAAAAGTTGGAAGCTATTTTTTATGTTACTCTATTTGCTGAGATATATTCCCTCTTCTGAAAGTCGATGGAAGGAAACTCAGGTTATAAGTGAGGTCAGTGAGACAGTACATGATTTCAGGACCCCTATTAAGTGAATGTTCTACCACTCAGGGCTACACATGCACATGTCCAAGTACCATGAGCAAGAAAGAAAAAATAGTATGGTGTAGTAACCAGAGAACTGGATTGGGAATTAGAACTGAGCTCAAACCATGCTTCATATACATGTCTAAACAAATATCCTTGGACAAGTTACTTACCTTTCCTGGTTATTTAGTTTGTCATTGATGAAACAGGCAGAAAATAACATTACCTCATAGGATTGTTGTAAGACTAAATGAGATGTAAAACTATTCAGCACATCAGAAGTGTTCAGTAAATGGTAGCAATTACTACTATTTAAACTATTTTATGCAAGAAAGAAAAAGAGAAGGGGTGGGCAATGTTACCTATCTCCCAGGACAGTTAAATGAGGAAGCATTTAGTAAAAATATTTAGAATAGTGTTTCCCAAAGAAGAAACCTTAAAAATATGGAAATTGATGTAAGATTTCTTAATATTTTTCCCAGAGTGTAGTCAGAGACCCTCTTTAATAATCTTTTTAAAAAATAATATTTAATTGGTTATTTAGAGAGAGAGGGGGAGAGAGAGAGAGAGAGAGAGAGAGAGAGAGAGAGAGAGAGAGAGAGAGAGATATTGATACATCAAATGGCTGCCTCCTACATCCCCCCTAACAGGGATGGAGCCAGAACCTGGGCATGGGCCCTGACTGGGAATTGAACCAGCAACCTTTTGGTGCACAGGATAATGCCCAAAAAACTGAGCCACACAGGCCAGATCCCCTCTTTAACAATCTATGAATCAGCTGTGAATCACTTCACCAGGAGAAAATATATATACAGGTGTCCCCCCAAAATGTATACACACTTTAACAGCTGATTTCTATTACATTTTGAAAATTAAATGTGTTTTAATAAACACTGCCTTTATAATTACTCAAAGTGTGTATCCATTTTTTGAGGGGACACCCTGTAGGTAGTATAAGTACACACTTTACAATTCTAATACAACTAGAGGCCCGGTGCACAAAATTTGTGCACGGGAGTGTGTGTCCCTCAGTCCAGCCTGCACCCTCTCTAATCTAGGATCCCTCTCACAATCCAGGACTGCTGGCTCCAACTGCTCGCCTACCTGCCTTCCTGATTGCCCCTAACCACTTCTGCCTGCCAGCCTGATCACCCCCTAACCTCTCCCCTGCCAGCCTGATTGATGCCTAACTGCTCCCCTGCCAGCCTGTTTGCCCCTAATTGCCCTCCCCTGCAGGCCTGGTTCCCCCAGTTGCCCTCCCTTGCTGGCCTGGTCTCCCCCAACTGCCCTCCCCTGCCAGCCTGGTCACCCCTAACTGCCACAACTGCCCTCCCCTGCAGGCCTAGTACACCCCAACTGCCCTCCCCTGCAGGCGTGCTCCCCCTCGCCTAACTGCCCTTCCCTGCAGGCCTGGTTCCCCTCAACTGCCCTCCTCTGCTGGCCTGGTCACCCTTAACTGCCCACAACTGCCCTCCCCTGCAGGCCTGGTCCCCCCTCCCCCCTGCCAACTGCCTTCCCTTGCAGGCCTGGGTCGCCCCCCCAACTGCCCTCCCCTGCAGGCCTGGGTCCTCCCCAACTGCCCTCCCTTGCTGGCCTGGTCTCCCCCAACTGGCCTCCTCTGCAAGCCTGGTCACCCCTAACTGCCCTCCCCTGCAGGCCTGGGTCACCCCTCCCCCCCCACCCCCACCACCCAACTAACCTTCCCTGCAGGCCCGGTTGCCCCCAACTTCCCTCCTCTGCTGGCTTGGTCACCCCTAACTGCCTTCCCCTGCAGGCTTGATCACCCCACCTGCCCTCCTTTGCAGGCTTGGTCTCTCCCAACTGCCCTGCCTTGCTGGCCTGATCGCCCCAAACTACCCTCCCTTGCAGGCCTGGTCCCTCCCAATTACCCTCCCCTGCTGACCATCTTGTGGTGGCAACCCTGATCCACATGAGGGCAGCCATCTTTGACCACATGGGGGCAGCATCTTGTGTGTTGGATTGATGGTCAATTTGCATATTACTCTTTTATTAGATAGGCTAGAAGCCTGGTGCATGGGTGGGGGCCAGCTGGTTTGCCCTGAAAGGTGTCCTGGATCAGGGTGGGGGGTTCCCTTGGGGCATGGAGTGGCCTGGGCAAGGGGCCTGTGGTGGTTTGCAGGCCAGCCACACCCTCCAGCGACCCAAGTGGAGGCCCTGGTATCTGGGATTTATTTATCTTCTATAATTGAAACTTTGTAGCCTTGAGTGGAGGCCAGGGCCAGCCAGAGCGGGCAGGAAACTTGGCTTCCTCCATTACCGGGGAAACCCAAGCCTCCTGCTCACTCAGTAGCTGCAGCCATCTTGGTTGGGTTAATTTGCATACTCACTCCTGATTGGCTTGTGGGTGTGGCTTGTGGGCATAGCAGAGGTATGGTCAATTTGCATGTTTCTCTTTTATTAGTGTAGATCATAATGATGGCCCTCTGAATTATATATTTTTAAATGTAGTATTTGGATCTCCAGGTTTTAAATCCCTGATCTAAACAAGACACAAAGTGTAAGTTAGACAAAATAAGAAGTACTCGTAGATTATTTTTTCCTGGGTCTTAAATGAGTGACTGTATTATACATTTAAAAAACGGTTAACCGAGGCAGGCAGTCATAAGTATAAATTAATAAACTCTTTTGGTGGAAAAGAAACAGGAAACAATGGCAACTATTTCATCCTTCCTCTGCCCTCTTTGATAGATTCTAATCCCCCTTTGGCCTTTTCTTTTGATTGAAGCTAATGGAATTGTTTTCCCCTTATGTCCTCATTTTCCGTTCCTCAACCTGTCTGGACTTTTGCCTCCGAAGGTTAACATTGCCATGAAGTAATGTAAATTAATCATTACTATTTAGACAGATTTATTCAGAGTTCTTTCCCCACAGATGTCTGTAAGCATAGTGACTCTGACATCCAGGATTGCCCAGTGGGGTTGGATATCATATTTAGTGTCTAAGCCCAAAACTAAAAAAACTCTCAAAACCCCTACAACTTTAGGTTCAATTGGAATTGAATGAGAATGTATATCAAATAATTGTCCTAATAGGTTAGGAAATTCTTCTCAAGCAGGATTGCTTAGCATTGGTCTGGCTACACATACAGATGAGCTTTGGTGAACTTCGTTCAATTAATTTGTCTTAATTGGAGGCATTAAAATTGGAGGCATTGGAGCATTGAAGATAGCCTTACCCAACCTGTGTGGGTTGGATAAGATGTGCACAGTCACAGTCACAAGCATTTAGGGTTCGGGGGTGTCTAAAGGACAGTACCATTTTTTATGGAGCTTCCCTGCCAGCAGCTTCTCAGCAGAGGCCCAGGTAGCTACCATCAGTCAGTCAGAACTGCCCTAGGAAGAGAAACACCTTTGCCATCTAAGCTAGGACACAATGCTTTCTCATTACTTTAAGTTTTTAAAAATGTAATGAATACTAATAAAAATTGTTAGACACAATTAGACATGATTTAGGTATGTTTTTTAATTAAAATCTTTTAGACTTATTTGGATATATATTTTTAAGTGACATATTGCTCTTGTGTCTATGTAAAAAGGAAAATGTAAGCAAAATACCCATTTCTATGGTTTGTTCAACTACTAACAGATAAATCCGGGGGAAAGAACAAAGCCAGGTAGTCTGCAGAAAGAGAGCTTTCTGAATTTATGGGGCTCAGTTGAAACCATCTCAGGATCTGAGCTGGTAGAGAAGCGGGAAGGAGCTCGGGACCAAGGGAAGCAAGGAAGAAGCAAAGCCACAGTCATTAATCTGTGTGTCTATGTGTATGTATGTTCATCTATTTATATGTATGTGGTGTATAAATGAATATGAGACTCTGTGTGTATGCATGTGCATGTGTGTGTGTGTTTGAGTGTACATGTATTTGTGTGGTTTGAATGTCTGTGTGTCTGTATCTCTGTGTGACTATATTTGTGCCTGCATGTATATTTCTGTGCACTGTATTGTGGTTTCTTTTGTGTCTGTTTATGTGTGGTATATGAAATGAGTTTGTGTGTGTATGTCTGTATGTGTTGTGTGTAGAGTGAATATGTGCCTGCACATGTGTTTGTATAATTATGTGTATATTAGAGGCCCGATGCACAAAATTCGTGCAAGGGCCTTGGCCCTGGCCCCCACCCGCTGCCACCATGGCCAGAGGGCCTCTGCCTCGGCCCCGGCCCACTGCGGCTTTGTCTGGAAGGAAGGGCATTTGGAAGGATGTTCGGTCTAATTAGCATATTATGCTTTTATTATTATAGATACTTGAGCTAGTATTATGAGCCTGTGGGTATGTGTGCACAACTCTGTGTGTGAATGTGTTTGTGTGTTTGTGGTTGGGGGAGTGGGAGGACAAAGCTACCACCATCTTACTCTATACTTTGTGCAAATTAGGAAAAGTTGCCCCGCCTCAGAGCAGCCTCAGAGTGTCCGAGTTTGACTAGCAAAGTAGGACTGTACTTTAGCCCTCGTTAGCCCCTGTACTTGGTGTCTTGAACAAAAGAACAACTTGGCAGGTGTCGGGGGCATCTTGGAAGATCTGGAAGTTCACTCAGCCTCTCCTTTGCTGTGCAGGCACCTTGCCATAGGATCAAGTGTGAAAACTACCTAAACCAAGGTTCTCTCATAGTTTCCAAATGACATTACTCTAGAGAGGTTCATGGCACAGTTTCTCCAACCAGTGGCCAGACATGGCCCAGGCTCCAGGGGCGCAAGCAAGCGCTTCCAGCAGGCCATCTGTCTCCCTGCTCCTTTGGCCTTGTCGTCTCACGGCCCTGGACTCTCCTCTTCCACCTGTTGTCTCAGTGCAGAAGAATGCCTGTTGGGGTTTAGGGTTGCACATTGTTGTCATGGCTCATCACATAGTTTGCACTTTTATTAAAATGACTCATGGCCAAGAGGCTGTGGAGTTGTGGTTGGGTGGTGTTAGGGGAGAAAGATATGGATGGTGTCAAACCAGGTTAGATGGTGAGTGAGGTCTTGGAACTGGGAGTGGGTGAGCAGCTTAGACCTGGAAGAGGAAACGGGAGCCACAGGTGGACAACAGTAAGAATATTAGGACTTGCATTCATCTCAAGCCTTTCTTTCCAACATGAGCACCTCTGCCCACTTTAGCTTCTCAGCAGGAACTCCCTCTTTGGCAGTTTCACAGGTGGTGTCTTGCGATAGACGACTGACCTTGTGGGCAAGTTGCTCCATCGTGTGAGCTCTGGTTTCTTCTGCAATAACCTCTACTCCCTGACGTGGTGGTTGGGAGGAATCACTGAGACACTGCACATGAGGTGCTGAGCACAGTGCCCAGTGAATGCTAGCACAGGCTTTTCTTTCCCTTTGCACTCTAACTCCTTTCTTCCCACCAGCCTTGGGGTGTCCATAGCATTTTGTGCATTTGGTAAAGCATCCAGCTCTGACCGAGCACTTAGCAAATACTTACCATTCAGCAGAAGTCTGTTGAGTGAGGAGATGAAGGCAGGCAGGCAGGCAAAGGGCAAGTAGGAAGTAGCAGGTAAGTTGGGACATTTCCATCATAAAGTAAGTTGGGACATTTCCATCATTGGAAATGAGCTATTGGCATTCTTTAAAGGTGAGGGTTGAGCAAATTATTTTTTTTCAGTCTAATTTTATTTTCCCCAACACCTTTTATCCCCTCTATGCCCTTTTCTACCTTCGCCCCTCCCTGCACTGTCCCCACACTGTTGTCCATGCCCATAAATTATTTTGTATCTAAAAGATGGCTACACTGCTATCCATGCCCATAAATTATTTTGTATCTAAAAGATGGCTCTTGGTGCTGGTCAGGGTGGGGAACTCAGCAGGCCCTTCTAGTCAGCGTGTTCACCTTGCTGACCATCTGTTGGGTGTCCAGTGAACGGTTTCAGTTACTTTCCTCCTGAGATGACAGTGTGGATTTGGAAGACTTAGAGCGTCCACACAGTGCTACCTGTTCCTGAAAGAGGATCAAGTTCAAGGGAGGCTTAAAGGAGTCTAAGTTGAGAAAGGAAGAGAGGAACAGAAACAGGAGAAAAGTTTGATTGATAGTGAAGGGCCCAGTAGGCAGATAAGGGCTATCACAGCCATATTATGTATCTGTGATTACAGAGTACTGTGTTGGTTGCTGAGCTTCTAAAGTAGAAGGCACATTTCTTGCCCTCCAGAGGCTTCTGGTCTAGGGACTGGAATTTCCCTAAGCCTCAGTTTTCCTATCTGTATAATGGTTGTGATAATACTAGCCACTTCACAGGATTGCTGAAGACAATGTATTCCAAGCCACTGTTTTCACCAAATCACCAATCTAAGTTAGACCTCAATCTAAATCACATTCCCTGTCTCATAGTATCCGATTTCCCTTCCTGCTTGCAATGGAATCAATTATATGTCTGTGTGCTTATTTATTGAACGTCTGTTTCAGGACTGTAGTAAATTCCCTGAGGACAGCAACAATATTTGTTCTTCTCAACACCAACTCTTTAGTGGCTAGAGCAGTAGGCCCTCAAAAAGTCTTTGTTAAATGAATGAATACATACATGTGCAAATGAATAAATGAATAACTATACCGATTTCTGTGCCATGACTCCCAGAATCTCAGGGAAATTATGTATTTTCTCTGGTGAGGCGGCAGGTTGCTAAAGCAGGAAGAAAAACCTTCAGAGAAAGTAGTTAGAGGATCACAGGGCTTCTATGGATCATCAGAGGGAGCATCCAGTCTCCTGCCTGCCGCCTGGTGTTGCACGTAACCGTCCCGGAGCAGGAAGAAAATTACACAAACTTGCAGTTCAGCTGATTCCAGGGTTTCACAACCCAGCTCTTTCTGTTTCGCTCACATCTGATGTGCTGCCTTACTTGGTGTGACTTGTGATGTGCCGAGTGAAAACTGACGCTGCGGGATCCCAGGCTGCCCTGCAATAACCCTGAGTGAATGTCTAGACTTTCCAACAATAAAGTCTTCTAATCCAGTGCAACACAATAACCCTTTCTGCAGAGTAGGGAGGAGGAAAGGTGAAAAACAGATACACTGATAATTACCGAGCATTTAATGTATGCATTCTATGGGTTCCAGAGGTAAACACAGAGAACTGAAGGGTACGTGGAGGCTGTATAGTCCTGCCCTGGGTGAAACAATGTAAATTTAGTTAGATAACATTTGTAGCTTTCAGAAATATTACATATGCAATCTCATCTTAGTCTCCCTGAAGCCATAAAAAAATGGGAAAGTATGGATCACATTTGTATTGTTATTTGTTTCTAATATACAGGGAAAATGAGGCAACTGGGGATAGTCCAACTATAGAGCTGTGGCAGCTGCAGATCGGAACTCGCTGCCCATATCTCATGACTATCAGTACAGGGATCAGTTTTTTTTTGTTTGTTTGTTTGGGTTTTTTTTGTTTGTTTGTGTGTTTTTTTTGCACAGCACTGTCATGCACTGGCCTTTATATTGGTCAACAGTGTGAGCATGCCTGCACTGTCACAATCCCCCTGCCTTCTATAATGTGTTTCCAATGCACTTTTGTAATGGAACATTAGAATTGAATAAATCAAGGGGAGGCAAGCAAAGGCCCATGGGACACATTGGCCCATTGTATGCTTTTGTAAATAAAGTTTTATTGGAACATAGCCAGGCCAACTCATTTACCGCTGATCTACAGCTGTCTTTACATTACAGAAGCAGACTCCTTGCTTTACTGTGTGCCTTCCATTTTTAAGGTCCTCTCATGGTCCAAGATGGCTCCTGGTGCTCCAGCCACTGTGTTGTTGTTGCTACTTACTACTACTGATAGTATGATAATTAGAGGAAACAAAACAAAATTGAATACAAAAAGCCTAGAAACAGAGACATCCATAAAGACCAGGCAGCAAATAGGCATTCATTCAAGTCTAGCCAAGATGAGACTCCTGCCATAGTTCCGGGGGCAACCAGCATATTTCATTTCTCCCATTCCTGGGCACCCTGGGGAAGATCTGGAGACCATGTCTTACCTGTATGCAGGATCTCACACTTTACAGAGTATTTCCATATTTATTACTTCATTTGCTCTTCACAATACTCTGGAAGGTAAGATGAAGAGGTCTTATTATTATTTCTACTGTATACCACAAGTGCAGTAACCTGATCTGGTATCCTCTATCTTCCCAAAGACGGTTAGATCTTCAGATGTTTGTTGGAAACTCCCATCAGCCTGGGACCTGCCTTTTTAAAAGAAACAGCTCAGATAAGAGCTCAGGTTGGAATTCTCCATCTGGTTAGGAGCTAGCTGTGTGTCTCAGTACAGGCTAATCACGTTTCTGACTCTGCACCTGTAAGATAGGGTCAAACAGTGTCTAGTTTACCGGAGGGGCAAGGATTGTGAGGATAAAATTAGGTACGTGTTTCCAAGATTGTAACTCTTCAAAGGCCTGGGAACCCCTCTGTTTTGTAGATTTAAAGACTAAGACTCCACTTCAGAGGGTTGGCCACAGCATTAGATGAGTAAATTCATGTAAAGTACAGTCAAACCTCGTTTTTTAAATGTCTCAAACAATTTGCTTCTCAACCTGACAAACCTTTCATGCTGATACTTGTTTGATCTGTCACCGGTCTCTCAGACAAAGAAAGGGGAGAATGCCAGAGTATGAGTCAGTTTACCGCTCTTAACATCTCAGGATATTGTGCTGTGAATATTTTTGTAGTTTTTTTTTTGCCTTTGTTCCTGCTTATTACTATTATTAAATTTTTATTTTTTAGTGTACATTTCATTTCCTTTTTGCTAACTTTTCGCTTACATTTCATGTCGTTTGTTTTTAAAGTGTTTACAGATTAAACAGTACATTTGATATGTACTGTATATAAGAAAAGTTAAAACAGGGGATCCTTTGGGGATCTGGAATGGGTTAATTCCATTTACATTATTTCTAATGGGAAAAAAAAATACTTCAGTTTTTGAATAGCCTCCCGAACGAATTAAGTTCGAGAACCGAGGTACAAGGAACAAGACTTGGCACAAAGTAAGCATTCAACAGATATTTTTATTATTTTTTTACACCCGTCTACAACAGTCCTGGTGTTCAGTAAAGATCGAGAAGTGGCTATAAGATGCACATTGATACGCACGGATCCGGGGCGGCCGAGGGTCAGCGGGAGGTGAGTTTTGGGAAGTGAGTCCCGGGATGGGAAATTCTCTGCGGGAGCTGACCAAACCCCGTAGGTGTCTTCAAAAGCACCGCGGATTGGAATTGCCCCAGCGACGTCGCGCTCGCCACTGACCAGCTGGGCCCAGCCCCGGGTGGCGGGGCGACTGGCACAGCCCAATCAGACCCTGTTCAAAGGGCCAATCGGGGAGCAGTTTACGGGGGCCGCGGCCGGCGGGGGGCGGGGCCAGGCCGGGACCTGGGCATGGCCTGGTATGGGGCGGGGCTTCAATCGCTGGAGGAGACCGCCCAGACCGGTCGCGGTGCGGCTCCGCCGGGCAACCTGCGGAGTCCAGCTAGCTAATACGTGATATCAGATTGGACAAGTAAGTGACCCTCCTCTCAGTCCCACGTGTGTACCGGGGCCTGTTGCAGACGCGCAGCGCGCACGGTATCCAATCGGAGAGCGCACCCGTCCATAGCCTCCCTCCCTTGTGTTGCGGTCGCCACCTCCTCTTCCTTTTCCTCCTCCAGCTGCTAAAGTCTCATTCCCGCCGGGCCTTGGCTCCCGAGACGTTGTTGGGTCCCCGTATCCTCTCCTGGGTGAGGCGTCCGGCCACTCAACGGGAGGGTCGGCTTTTACTGCATCCCCAAAGCTGCCCATGAGATGTCTGGAACCCGAGGTCCTTTGCCATCACTATCCAGTTGACTATGTTCACTTCTCTCCCCATAACCCCCTCCATCCCGTCCCGCATTTTAGGATAGTTTCCCCAGCCATGTTTGAGCCATTGAATTCAAATCTGGCTACCGAAGGTATTTTAAGGGCGGTGCTGCTTGTAACTTGAAACGCTGTCAGCAGCTTGTGATAACGTTTGAGGTGCAGTTTAGATGGTCTACTAGTAGTGCTGTCTGGTTAGTTATCCTGGGTAGGTAAGTCCTTGGGACTAATCATTCCAAGATGCAAAAGTATGAATTTCCTTAATCATTGGCTATTTTCCACTGAAGCACTTCTCTCGTCTTAACTCATTTTGTCCCTAAATTAAAGTGCCAATCATTACCAAGAAATGGAAGAGCCATAATCATTTGATTAATTTTTAAAATAGGAGTTCAGGGGTGAGGAAGCGATTATCTCTTGAATTGCTTATCCTCAGACTGTGGCTGTTATTTAGATGGTGGAGTTTTGCTTTGTTTTGCCGGCTTTTCCTCATTTCCCATAAGCCACCAAGTGTATCACCTGATTTTTTTACTTTTGAAGTTGTCAGCTGGGTTTTTCAGCCTTATGACTTACTCCTAGTCTTCTGGGAGTCTACTGGTAATGAGGGCCTCTGCTTGGCTCTTGACCTGGTGGCTACTGGCCTGACTATGGGAGGGACCAGCTGAGGTGGACCTCCTGATATTAAGAATGATTGGGGGAAACAGACCACAGACTTTGAGAAGGGCCTGGAGATTGATTTGGGGTAGGGGGAAAGAAGGTTGGGAGCCTCTTTGGCTGGATTTGGATGTCAAAACATGAGTATTGGGAGAAGGGAATAACCCAGAGCGTGGAGAGCTGTGTCCTTCTAGATGGGATTAAGTTTATTGGGAGGAGAATGGGCCTTCTTCCAGGTTATGTTAATCTTTGCTGTGGTCTTTTCCGGGAATCTGGTTCCCTTTCCCTAACCTTTCACTTAGTTCAAATCATAGCCAGTTACCAGCTGGTTTTGAAAACAATTTGAGGTGGTGAATCTTGCCTTTAAGCTCCCAGCCAGAGTAGGACCACCCCCCACCTTCCCACGGGATTTGATATAATTATTTTACCAGAATGTATTATAGAGGTCATTTCACTGCTCACCTGCCCATCTTTTTATAAGGTGGGATATAGGATCTACCCAGGTACTATAAGAGGAGGCCATCCAAACCAGTGCCTCAGTTCATTCATTTGTTCACAAATCTTGTGGCAGGTGTGGCCTGGCACTGTGGTAAAGAGAACAAGACGTGGTCACCTCTGCTTTCTCCAGTCTGCTGCTGTCTGGTCTGACAGGGGAGATTTTATGATAGTGAGGTTAGTTCTGTGGCAAGGTATGCAGAAGATGCTCCGGGGTTGCCAGAAGGGCACATGGCCCAATATGGGGTTTAGGAAAACTTCCAAGAGGAGATAATAACTGAGCTGAGTTACAAAGCCTTGGTATGAGTGGGCTGGAGAAAGACAAAGGGGAAGGGATTATATTTGATTTGGGAATAACATGTGCAAAACTAGGTAAACCTGGCACATGGTTGATTAGTATGGCTCATCAGGAAAGGGTGAGGTGAGAAATCACCAGAAAGGAGGCTGGGGCTGGGATGGGTGACAGGCCAGAACAGGGAGGGTCCAGTGAGTCATGGTAAGAGAATTTAAAATGTGTCTCCTCGGTTTTAGAAAGTTAATTCTGTCTGCACGGTGAAGACTGGAGGAAGGCTATTATAATACAGGTGAGAAAGAGTTAGGGTAATAGTTGTGAAATTGGAGAGAGATTAGGAGAATAGAATGGTTAGGAATTAATTACTGATTGAATGTAGGGGATGAAGAAAGAGTGTATTACTCAAGGTGCCATGGGGAAAAGAAGGCAGTCTTAACCTGGGTATTTTTGAACAGCTTTATTGAGATCTACTTGGCATACAGTGAACTACATACTTAAAGTGTCTAATCTGAGAAAATTTGACATCAATACATAATCATAAAACCATAACAATCAAGATAAAGAATATTTCTAATACCCTCCAAAGATTTCTTGTGGCCCTTGGTAACCCCACCCTCCCTAGGACCTTCCACCAAAGCAAACAGTGAACTAGCTTCTGTCACCTTAGATTATTTAAGATTTTTTAGGACTTTATCTGTAGAGTCATATAATATGTATCTTTTCTTGTGAGGTGACTTTTCCTTAATCCTCATCTTGAGATTCATCCATGTTATATGTGCATACATGGTTCATTCCTTTTTCTGCTGAATAGTATTCCATTGTATTATTATACTACTAGAGGCCCGTTGCACGAAGATTCGTGCAATAGGCCTTCCTTCCCCTGGCTGCCAGCACTGGTTTTCCTCCGGCACCCGGGACCCAGGCCTTCCCTCCAGCTGCAGCGGAGAAGCCAAGCCTCTTCAGTCTTCAGTCGTCTTCAGTCTTCAGTCTTCAGTCTTCACTCGGGCCAGAGCCTTCAGTCTTTGCTCCATGCCTGCGTATGCAAATCAACCCGCCATATTTGTTGTGTTAATTTGCATACTCACTCCTGATTGGCTGGTGGGCATCACAGAGGTACTGTCATTTTGCATATTTCTCTTTTATTAGTGTAGATGCTTTGTTTATCCATTTACCTGCTGATAGATATTTGGATTATTTGCTTCCTTTGGCTACTCCAAATAAAGCTGCTATTAATATTTGTATATACACAGACATATGCTTTCATTTCTCTTCGTTAAATACCTAGATGTGCAATAGCTAGTTCACATGGGAGGTGTATGTTTAATTTTTTAAGAAACACCACATGTATTTCAAAGTGATCATGCCATTTTACATCCCCCTCAGCAGTGTGTGAAATTCCCAGTTGCTCCCACAATTTGTGTGGACACTTTCAAATTTTAGTCATTCCAATGTGGAATCCTGGCATGTGGTTTTAATGTGTATTTCCCTAATGACTAATAATTTCAAGCTTCTTATGTGCAGCCATATATTTCATGTACCTTCTTGGGTAAAGTGTTTAATAAATAAATATTTTTTAAATGGGCTGTTTTCTTATTGAGTTTTGAGAGGTTTTTGTAATATATTCTCATTATAAGTTCTCTATTACATCAAGTCTTTATTTTCTTAACTGTCTTTTGAAAAGCAGAGTTCTTAATTTTGATAAAGTCTAGTTTATCAATTTGTAATTTTGATGATGTTTATTTTATCAGTTTATTCTTTTATGGATGATGATTTAGGTGTTGTATCTAAGAAATCATGCCTGGCCGAGGTCTCAAGTATTTTCTCCTATTTTTTTTTAAGAAGCTTTATTGTTTTTTGGTTTTACATTAAATCCATGATCCATTTTAAGTTAATTAAAGTTAATCTGTAGCACCAGATGTAGAACAAAGTTTATTTCTTTTTTTGAGGGGGAGGGGTATGGTATCAATTATTCCAGCACCATTTGCTGAAAAGTTTATTCTTTCCCTATTCAATTGCCTTTGCACCTTTGATCAAAATCAGTTTACCATATGTGGGCCTATTTCTGGTTGTTTTATTCTGTTCTATAGATCTTTTTGTCTATTTTGATGCCAGTACCACATAATCTTGGTAACTATAGTTTTGTAATAAGTATTCAAGTCACATAATGTAAGTCCTTCAACTTTGTTCTTTTTAAAAGTTGTTTTGGTCATTCCAGGTCTGTTACATTTCCACATTAATTTTATAATGTTGTCATTTTGTCAATTTCAAAATAAAGGCCTGTTTAGCTTTTAATTGGGCTTTTGTTAAATCTATACATTAATTTTGGGGAGATTGACTTATTTAGGTTTTAGGTTCAGCAATGTTTTGTAGCTTTCAGTAGATAGGTCTTGCACATCTTTGTCAGGTTATCCGTAGGTATTTCATATTTTTCATGTTATTGTAAATAACATTGTCTTTTAAAATTTTAACTTGTACTTGTTGCCACTTGTGTATTGCTCATGTATCCTGCAATCTTGCTAAATTGCTTATTATTTCTAATAGCTTTTTTGAAGATGCTATCAGCTTTTTTATGTAGGTGATCATGTTATCTGTAAATAAAGAAAGTTTTACTTTTTCCTTTCAATGAGGATGCCTTTTATTTCTTTTTCTTGCTATAGTGCACTGGCTAGAAGCATTACACTTTTTAAACATATATTATCAATTTTTAGAGAGAGAAGAAGGGGGAGGGGGGAGAGAGAGAGAGAGAGAGGGAGAGAGAGAGAGAGAGATTGATTTGTTGTTCCACTTATTTATGCATTCATTGGTTGATTCTTGTATGTCCTGTGACAGGGATGGTACCCGTAACCTTGGTGTACTGGGATGATGCTCTAACCAACTGAGCTACCTGGCCAGGGCCTAGCTAGAAGCATATTTTTTTTTCTTTCTCATCATTAACTTTGATGTATATTCTTTGTAGAAGCCCTTTATCAGGTTTAGGAAGTTTCATTCTATTCCTACTTTTCTGAGAGGTGATGATTTTTGGGTATTTGTTTTTAAATGAAGAATGGATGTTGTATTTTTGTCATTTCCTCTTTTCTATAACTATTGAGATAATTTAAAAATTCTTAATATGATGAATTACATTCATTGATTTTTAAAAATATATTAAACTGAACTTGTATTCCTGAGATAAATCCCACTAGGTTAGGACCTAGTATCCTTTAAAAAAAAAAATATATATATATATATAGATATAGATATATCTATATCTATATCTATATATATATATTTGTTTTATTGATTTCAGAGAGGAAGGAAGAGGAAGAGAGAGATAGAAACATCATTGGTGAGAGAGAATCATTCATTGGCTGTCTCCTGCATGTCCCCTACTGGAGATTGAGTCCGCAACCTGGGCATGTGACCTGACCGGTAATCGAAACATGATCTCCTGGTTCATAGTCGACACTCAACCACTGAGCCACGCTGGCTAGGGCATCCTTATTGTATTTTGTTGGATTCTATTTGGTAAAATTTTAAGAATTTTTGCATCTATTTAATAATGGATATTGATAGTTTTCCTTGTATTGTCTTCCTAAGTTTTATATCTAGCTAATTCTGGTCTCATAGAATGAGTTAGGAAGCCTTTCATACTCTTCAATTTTCTGTAAGCATTTGTGCAGAATTAATATTAATTCTTCCTTAAATGTTTGATAGAATTCACCAGTGAAGCCATCTGGGCCTAGAGTTTTTTTGTTGGGGAGGGGAGGGAAAAGTCAATAATATGGGACTATTGACATTGTTTCTTCTTGAATAAAATTTGATAGTTTGTGTAGTTTAAGATATTTGTACAAATCATCTAAGTTGCTCACAATAGTCCCCTATTATCATTTTAATATCTATAGAATCTGTTGTGATTTCATCTCCTTCATTTCTAATATTGGTAATTGGTGATTTTTCTCTTTATTTTCCTGATAATTCTGGCCAGACTTTTATCAATTTTATTGATCTTCTCAAAGAACCAGCTTTTGGTTTCATTTATTTTCTCTCTCTTTGTTTTGTTTGTTTTTGTTCTGAAATTTATTATTTCTTTTCTTCTGCTTACTTTGGGTTCCTTTTACTCTTTCTAATTTCTTAAGGTGGAAAATGAGGCCATGTGTTTGTGACTCTTTCCTAATATAGGCATTTAATATTATACATTTCCAAGTACTGCTTCAGCTTAATCCTACAACTTTTTTTAAAAAATATGTTTTTATTGATTTCAGAGAGGAAGGGAGAGAGAAAGAGAGATAGAAACATCAATGAAGAGGAAGACTCATTGATCAACTGCCTCCTGCACGCCACCTACTAGGGATTGAGCCCACAACCTGGGCATGTGCCCTTGACCGGAATCGAACCTGGGACCCTTCAGTCTGCAGGCTGATGCTCTATCCAGTGAGCCAAACCAGCTAGGGCTAATCCTATATCTTCTGCTGTTTTTTTTATTTACTTAAAATCTTTTCCATTTTTTAATCTTTTTTTGATCCATGGGTTATATAGAAGTTTGTTATTCAGTTTCCAAATATTTAAGGACTTTCTATTATTATATATTACATATCTTTCTATTAATTGATTTATAATTTAATTCCATCTGGTTACAGGATGTACTTTGTATGACTTGAATCCTTTTAACTTTTTGGGTTTTTATTTTTATTTTTTGGCCCAGAATATGATCTGTCTCAATAAATGTTCCAAATGCACCTGAAAAGGATGTGTATTCTCTTGTTGGATAGAATGTCTATAAGGTCAACTTTATTGACTGCTACTGTATATTATAACCTTGCTGATTTTCTATTTACTACTCTTGTCAGTTTTTGAGAGAAGGGTATTAAAATCTCATGATCATTGTCGATACATGCATTTCTTCTTGAAGTTCTACCAGATTTTGTTTTATGTATTCTGATGTATTGTTATTAGGTACATTAATATTTAGGATTGTTTGGTTGTCTTGGTGAATCATTCCCTTTATTATTTCAATTTCTGATAATATATTTGCTTAGAAATCTACGTAGTCATTTTTCCTGGTAATAGTTGTGCTCTAAAATGTACTTAGTATGCTAATGATATAGCAGCTCCAGTTTTTTTTTTTATTGCTGTATTATGCTATATCTTTTTCTGCCTTTTATGTTTTAACCTATTTGTGTTCTTATATTTAAAAAGGTTTTTTTTGTAGGCAGCATATAGTTAGATTGGATAACAAAGCAACGCCTGACACTTCCTGCCTTTTCATTAGGGTATTTAGACCATATTGAATGTAACTATTCATATGGTTTGGTTTGAGTATACCGTCTTGCTTTTCCTCCTCCCTCCTCCTCCTCCTCCTCCTCCTCCTCCTCCTCCTCCTCCTCCTCCTCCTCCTCTTCCTCTTCTCCTTCTTTTCTTTCTGTATTTGTTCCTTGGTCTCTTTTCCTTTTTCTGCCTTCTTTTGGATTATTTTTTTATAAATTTATTTTTTCTCCCTTATTGGTTAATTAAGTATAACTTTTTAAAGACCCTCACCTGAGGATATGTTTTTATTGATTTTCAAGAAAAGGGAAGGGAGGGAGGAAGGGAAGGAGGGGGAGAGAGAGGGAGAGAGAGAGAGAGAGAGAGAGAGAGAAAGAAACATCAATGTGAGGGGGAAACATCGATCTGTTGCCTCTCATACACACCCTGACCAGGAATCAAACCCGAAATCTAGGTATGTGCCCTGACTGGGAATCAAACCTTTCACCTTTTGGTGTACAGGATGACACTCCAACCAACCGAGATACCTGGCCAGAGCAATTATGATTTTTGGCGGGTATAATTTTAGTAGTTGCTTTGTGGTTTATATTATACATCTTTAATTTATCAGCCTACTTTCAAGTAGAATTATACTGCTTCATATAAAGGTTTCATATAAGAACCATACAACAATAGATTTATAGTTCTTCCCTTCCAGCCTTTGTACTACTTACTGTTGCTGTATGTTGCCCATTTTATTTTTATATATGTTTAAACGTCATAATACATGGTTAGTTTAGTTTTAACCAGTCAATTATATTTTTAAGATATTCACATACTTTTTAAAAATTCTTTCATGTACCCACAATGTTACCCTTGTCTCTTCATTGCATTTTTTAGATTTCTATGCAATATCATTTCTCTCGCTGCTTCTTATAGTGCAGTTCTGCTCCCGATGGACTTTTTAACCTTTTGTCTGGGAAAATCTTTAGTTTAGCTTCAGTTTTGAAAGATTTTTTTCCCCACGTGGTAAAGAATTCTACATACAAGGTATTTTTCTTTCAGTACTTCAAAGATCTTAGCTCTACTGTCTTCGAGCTTGCATTATTTTACTTTTTTTTTTATTTTGTGAATAATGTCCCTCCCCCTGCCTCTTCCCCATCTGTTTTTAAGATTTTCTTTGATCATTGCTTTTGAACAATTTGATTATGATGTTTATTGGTTTGGTTTAGTTTTATTTATATTTCTTGTGCTTGAGATTTATTGATACTCTTGAATCTGTAGGATTATAGTAAATCTGGGAAATTTGTGCCCATTATGTTTTCATGTACTTCTCATGACACTTTTTCTCTCTTCTTCAGAGCTTCCCATTTCACATGTATTAGGCTACTTGAAGTTTTTCCATAGCTCACTGATACTCTGTTTATTTATTTATTTTTAAAAAGTTTTTATTGTTGTTGTGTTTTTTTCTTTCTTTTTAATAGAGAAGAAGGGAGAGGGAGAGAGAAAGAGAAACATCGATGTAAGAGCACAGCATCAATTGCTGCTTCCTACACATCCCCCACCCAGGATCCAGCCCACAACCTGGGCATGTGCCCTGCGTGGGAGTTGAACTAGCAACCTTTAGGTGCATGTAATGTCACACAACCAACTGAGCCATACCATCCAGGGTGCTCTGATTATTTATTTTAAAAACCTTTCTCTTTCTTCATTATATTTTGGATAGTTTGTATTACTATGTCTTGAATGTCACTAATATTTTCTTCTGTATTGTCTAATCCCATAAAGTCAATTTTTCATCTCAGATATTCCAGTTTTCATTTCTAGAATTTCAACGTGAGTTTTTTTATATATATGTTCTATGTCTGAACTTTTAAGCTCAATCTTTCCTCTAGTTTTTTGAACATATGAAATCCAGTTATGATTTTTAATAGCTATGCCTGTTAATTCTAACAAATGTGTCAGTTCTAGGCCAGTGTCCATTGATTTTCCTCATTTTGGGTAGTATTTTCTTGCTTCTTTGCATGCCTGGTAATTTCTAATTGAAGATCAGACATTGCATTGTGTTTTTTGCCTTGTTAGATAATTTGTATTTCTATAAGTGCACTTGAGCTTTGTTCTGGGGCATGTGTAAGTTATTTGGAAACAATTTGATCCTTTTGATTCTTGCTTTAAGCTTTGTTAGGTGGGATCAGAATTATTTCTTCTTCGCTACTGAGTGAAACCCTCTGCATACTCTACCCAGTGCTCTGGGAATTGAGGTTTTTCAGTTTGGTTCTTTTGCATAGGCACTATTCATGGGCGTGTGAAGTCCATTCACTGTTCATTCTAATCCTGTCTGGTGTTTCTGGCTCCGATACATTCCTCACATGTATACAGTGATTGGTCCTCTTGGTAATACTTGACGAGTACCCTTTGCAGATGGCTGGACTTCTCCCTTTGTACAGCTCTCTCTCTCTCTCTCTCTCTCTCTCTCTCTCTCTCACTCTGGCTCAAGCACTCTAGCCTCCTTGTTATCCACAGATTTCTAACTCTGTCTCCTGAACTCAGGGATACTGTGGGGCTTGGCTTGGGTCCCAGGCATTAAACTTGAACAATTTCAGAATACCTCCTCTTTTTCCTCCTCCCGAATCTCTCCAGGATCCCTCTGCTTTGTTGCCTGATTTCCAGTGTCCTGAGAACCTCTGTTTCCTATTTGGATTTGTTTTTTAAGTTGTTCTGGGTGGGAGGCTCAGGATGGTTCCTGTTACTCGTTCTGGGCTGGAAGGAGAAGTCTTCAACTGGAATTGTTAAGGAAAATGTAAAGAATGGACTACCTGAGGATGGGAGGAAGGGATTTTGAGGTCACCAGGCACCAGTAATAATGGGGACCTCTTTCACCACTTGAAGCCTGGAAAGGGCACAGTGAAGGAGGTATATCAGAAGGACACATAAAATACCCTCATCTTAGGATATTTTTCAATAAAGGAACTACTTAGAAAGATGAGGGCAGCCTGAATCCCTGTGGCTAATCACAGCAGGTTTGTTATATCCCTCTAGTGGAACAAGGGGAGGAATGGTTAGCAACTGAAAAGGAGAAGTCATGTGAAGAAGGCTGCCTTGAGAGGATCTGTTACCTTAGTTCAAGAGGTACAGCTAGTTCAAGGTCACTCCAAAGGAAGGGGTCCCGGCCTTACTCTCCTTCCTGCTTTGAGGCTTCTGCTAATGCTCGCCATTGGCCAAACCCAACTAGAAGAAAGAGGATTAGAGAGCCTTGGAGATGCAGACTGTGGTCCACAGGACACAGAGCATCAGAGAAGAATTGAGGATAGATATGTATTTGGTGGGGGAGGGGGACAAACGGAGAATAACCTGTGCAAGGAGTCAGCGAGAGCCTCTTGATTTCTGCTTACAGGATCAGCGTGGCTGGTGGTGCCAATCCCTGACATGGGAGAGAAGGAATAGTGAATGTCTGGGGAGAAGGTTTGACATGTGAGGGAGACAGGATGAGGTTTCCTTCCCACACTAGTCATGTTTTCCCCTGGAGGTCTTGTACCCCTTCCCCACTTCATCATCTTAAATTGTTTAGGAAGTTTTTATCAACCTGGATGACAAGTGAAGCAGAGTTCACACAGGAGGTACATTTACAATGATTTATGTGTGGGGCGGCTTTAGGGAGAGTGGGGAAATCAAGTAGAAATCATTCAGGCTAAGTGTATTACCAGTCCCTTGCCCATCTGGATTTGGGGCTGAGCTACACTGAAATCTGTTGCAGACAGGGTTGAGAGCCAGCTAGCTTAAATTCTGCTAAACTGGCCACGGGATGGAGACATTCAGAAAGGACTCAGGCTCTGGCTGGTGTGGCTCAGTTGGTTGAGTATCGTTCTATGCATGGAAAGGTTGCCAGTTTGAGTCCCAGTCAGGGCACATGCTCAGTCCCCAGTAGGGGGCATGCAGGAAAGAGCTGATCCATGTTTCTCTCTCCCTTTCCCCACCTTTCTCTCTAAAATCAATAAAAACATTTATTTATTGATTGATTTTTAAAAGAAAGGAGCCCAGCTAGTGTGGCTTAGTGGTTGAGTATCAACCCATGAACTAGGAGGTTATGGTTTGATTCCCCGTCAGGGCACATGCCCGGGTTGTGGGCTCAGTTCCCGTTAGGGGACGTGCAGGAGGCAGCTGATCAATGATTCTATCTCCTTCTCCCTTTCTCTTTCTGAAATCAATAAAAACATATTCACAACAACAACAACAACAACAAAAGGACTCAGTAACTGATTAGATATGGAGAAAGTTGAGAAGACAAATTCTGTAAAATCAAGAATGATTTAGACAGATTAAGTTAAGTGCAATTTACCAAATTCTTGGATTATAGAATTATGTGGGCAAATGAGGCTGTTGTTAAGATGTTTAATGGTTATCATGTGACATAGTGGAAGGAGCATAGGATTGAAGTCCCACTCTGCTTTCCGCTGGCTCTGTGAGGTTGGGCTTGTGACCTGACTGCACACTGTGGTTACCCCTTCTGTAGTGGTGGCCACTGCATGGTGGTTCAGAGGATTAGCAAGGCCATTTACCAAGTCACTAGTACTATGCCTGGCATAGAGTAAATACTCATGAGAAATTTATTCTTCCAAGATGAGGGTTGGCTCCAAATACAAGTACATTTGAAAAACATTTGGGTTCATGTGAAAATACATATTGAGTAAATACATGTAACACTAATTTCTAATGATCTATTAAGGGAAGAGTAGGGTTTTGGAGCAGGGTGACCACAAAGTCCCCCTTTGAAGACAGTTGTGAAAACTCCCTAACTCCCTTTCGTTTTCTCCTGAACAGATTATTCTGATGTTAGTGTAGGGATGGCATACTGGGCTGCGGGCGCCACTGGTTTGTTCAGCACATGCTGCATCCAGAGGGCCTTCAGGAAGGTAGAGAAGACCTACTGTGTGCTTACCCTGTGCTGTTAGTCCAATGTGTACCTCATCTCTATACAATGTCATGTGGAAACATGGGTATCTGAAGAGCATTCTTGTTAAATGTATCAAGTGCCCCTTATCCCTCTCCCTATCTTGTTGTTGCAGGCAAAGCCATGGCATAGAGGAACATTAGTTACAGGAACTGAAAATATACAGCATAGAGGAGAGAAGACCCACCAGGAGGTTGCTAACCTAGAAGGGTGATGGTTTGGATGATCCCATAGGATAAAAATGAGGACTAGAGGGTGGAGCTATACAAAGCAGAGTTTAATTCATTATAAGGAAGAGCTTTCTTTTAACAGTAATAGCTGCCCACCCTTTGAGAACCACTGATACTCTATCCTCTTTAAAAAAACAACAACAGTACAACTGTGAACTTGCTTTTACCTAACATTTTTTTCTTTAGCTCCTTCTCCTTGTTTTTAACAGCTACTTATGCCCCCTATTAATAAACATTTAAATTATTTCCAGGGTTTTTGTGACTATGCTCTTGCCCTTTTATTTTCTTTTTAAATGTTGTAATGGATCTTTTTTTGTATATATATATTTTTTAGGTGAGACAATCTATAAATTCTTAGAAGTGAAACTGTTGGATAAAAGGGTAGATTTTGAAAATGGACAGATATTGACAAATTGTTCTAAAGAAGATTCATCCAATTACTATACCACTAAAAGTGTATGACACTATTTTCTCACACTCTTGCCAGAGTGGGTATTATAAAAAATTTTAATTTTTGCCATTTCGTTGTATAATTATGTCTCAATATTGTTTTGACTTGTATTTCCTACTGCATTTGTGAGGGGAAAGGTTCATATGCATCCATCGCATTTATTTTTCCTGTGAACTGCAAGTTTTTGTTCTTTGCCTTGTAGGAAAAGGGAACAAACAGTAGAACAAAGGCGCCAACCCTTTGAGGGGTTGCAAATACTTTTGAAGGGTTGCAGTACTAGGGGTTGCAATCAGGGAGGGAGACAAAGGGGTAATGGGAACAGGAGGGCAGGGACAGAGGGAAGGAGGGAGGGGGGGGCGGTTAGAGAGGCAGGCAGGGCCGGAGCTTTGAGGTCCTTGTGGGCCAAGTAAAGAGCTTGAGCAGAAGCATCATTGGTGGTGGTTAGGCCTAGACTGTAGCTCTTGTTAATTTTGACAGGGTGTCTGTGTGTGTGGCATGGCCGACTGTCCAGTTCTCCAAGTCTAATGTTTAATCTTCAAATAACCCATTCTTTAGGCCTTTCACCTTGGGTCTTAAATCCACTGGGCCGTGCTTTGTAAACAGGTAAACATGAGAATAGGCCAGAGACCTCAGACATCGTCTGGCAGGGCGTTGTCTCTGGGAGGGTGTTTCTGTGTGGGGAATGGATTCTATTGCTCTTCCTAATATTGCCCTGAGCCCTTCCTGACAGCAGTCATTAAGGTCGGTGGTTTTTCAGTTCTTTTAATTTGAGTGGCTTTCTGGGAAAAGCTGTGGATGCTGGCCAATATGCTAATGATAACAGCACTGCTTTAAAGGTCTGGTTAGTTCTGTAGAAAATCATTTCAGAGTTAACTGGATCTGCAAATCAACAGCAGCCCCTTGGAGAAGAAAGTGACAGAGGGAGAGAAAATACATATGCAGAGTGGGGCAAAAGTAGGCTTACCATCGTCGTTTGAAAAATAATATAATCATTCATAAATAGTAATACAAAAATAAACTGTTTCAGGTTCTCACAACTGTAAACCTATTTTGCCCCATCCCGTATATTTAAATATTTCAGAATTCAAAGAGAGGTGAGGGACTCATGTTTCAAAAAGAAGAGTCCATGTAATAATACATCGCTGCTTATAATTTTTCCTGCTGTGGGCTTAGATGTGTAATTAGCATATTGGGGTTAAAATACACTGAATTGGCACTTAGAAGCAGGCCACCAGCCCTCGCCCTCTTTGTGTCTGCTCTGCCATCTTCCTGTTCCCAGAGTCCTGGCAGGAGAGTGACCATCGGATTCCAAAGCTGGCTTTTAGTGGACTCACACAGGGGGTCTTGGGCTTTCTCTACATCTTCCTTCTCCCCTCCACACATGTGCCCGTGGAAGTGGGGCCCTCGGTCAAGGAGGGAGAGTGTCCAGGGGAGAGGCATGGTACTTTACACAGAAGAGAAGTTTGCTGATATTGCTTCTAGAACTCATCATGCACAGAGAGAGTCCTTCGAGGCTTTTTATTTTTAAAAGGTATTTGATTATTTAATATAGAGGTGGGGAACGTTTTTGTTTTTGATTTTTTCTGCCAAAGGGCCATTTGGATATTTATAACATCATTTGCGGCCATACAAAATTATCAACTTAAAAATTAGCCTGCTATATTTGGTCAAACATTTAATTAACTCACCCCTAATGCCATGGCAGGGCCAGACCAAATGATATAAGGCCCACGGGCCAGGCGTTCCTGATTAAGTATAACCTAGTAATTTCCCGTTTACTATATCACACTACACTGTGCTTACCTGTAGGGGCAGCGAAGCAGGGGACAGAACGTTCTCAGTTGATACCAGTGTTTCCTGCCATAGCATTTATAGTGCCATGGGGGTATTTATTACTCAGAGCATGGAGAAGGCATTTCCAGTCACTGAGTGGCTGAGCAGCTTCCCAGGATAAGCAAACCTGGAAGGGCATTGTGAGTGTCCACGATGAAGGCAGCTTGTTAGTGTGAAAATCCAGGTCCCTGCGGGGTAGTAGCAGGAGTCCTGCTGGGACTCAGGCCTGCTTCCTCTGGGCTTTGTGGCCGTCACTGGGTGTTGACCCTTAGGATCTGTGTCCTCTCCTGTAATGGGAGCGATGGCACATGCCTTGTACCTGTGGGTCCCCTTTTGCCTTTCTGTGCAAAGACGCTAGCTCAGTGTGGCAGCATGAAGAATTGGGAAGGCAGTAGAACAAGTGAGGAGGTTTGTGTTTTTTACCATAGGGGTTGGGAAGGGGAGAGTCAGCAGGGTTTCCTAGAAGAGGACTTAGGAGATTCAAAGTTTACTGTGCTCTCAGGTGCTGTTTGCTGTTGGACTTTGGGGACGTCATTTGAGGAGTCAGATTTTCCACCCACGATTTCTTTAGGACCTGCACTGTGCATTTGGCCTCAGCATGGCTAGATTTTGTATTTTCTTGGTGTCAACTGTTGTGCCATCGCTGGTGTGGCTCTTTCTTGGAGGCTGGCAGTTTTTGATCACTACCCAGGACTGGTCTTTTTTTGTTTGTTTTGTAATAATGGGGCCCAGGCCTTGGCCATGTAACACCTTTTTAAATACTGAGCTTCTGATCGCTCTGCTGCCTCCTGCATTCCCCCTACCAGGGCTCGAGCCCACAACCTGGGCATGTACCCTGACCAGAAATTGGACCAATGACCTCATGGTTCCTGGGCCGATGCTCAACCACTGAGCTATACCGGCTGGGCAGGATTGGCTCTGTTTTGATCCCTGTTGCTGTCATATGGTGAGGCAGGCCAGGGGGTTGGATGAATGCTGGCTTCTCTGCCTTTTGAAATCCAACTTGGAATTAGAAAGTTCAGCCAGTCTCTCCTGTCTGATTTCACACTATTCCCCTTCTTCAGTTGCCTTGTGTTTGTCTTTAAAAATGGGCTCAGCTGGTCACCGTGGTTCAGTGGTTGAGCATTGACCTGTGAACCAGGAGGTCACGGCACATGCCCGGGTTACATGCTTGATCCCCAGTGTGGGGCGTGCAGGAGACAGCTGATGAATGATTCTCTCACATCATTGATGTTTCAATCTTTCCCTCTCCCTTACTCTCTGAAATCAATAAATATATATATTAAAAATGGGCTCAGTTGAGAGCATGAAGATCCTCAAAATCCTGAAAAATACTGAGTTTCTGATTGAGTGGTTGGAAAGGTGATGAAAACTGTAAGTTAGTGCATCTGTGTCTGCATTCTGTGGACAAAGGTCGAGTTGGAGTAGGATGCTTGACCCCAGGAGTATGGCTAGGATTATGGCTAGGATTAGGATTAATGTGAAGCCATTGCTGCAGTTTTACTAGGTGTATTATGGTTAGCTTGAAATACATAAACTCGAGGCATCACCATTTGAATTTCAAAAATAAAATTCTTACATGAAATTGTCAGTTCATAAAAATCAGAAATAATTCTTTTCAGCTTCCTCTTTCTAGTGTCCAGGCATAGAAAACACACTTAGTATTTGTTGAAATTTGAGCTATTAGATATGTTGCGAACACATATGTATAGATAACACATATTAAAAGATTTCAGGCATCTAGAAGCGATTTGGTGTTGGACAGGAAGATTGGCACATAATAATAGTCCTAATAATTGCTACCATTTATTGAGCATGTACCATACATACATCAGGCACTGTTCTAGACATCTTAGTTACATAATCTCAGTTAATCTTTGAGAGAATACTAGGAGATGGTAGCCTTTCACTTTAAGAGAAAAGCATCTGTCAGCAATCTGCACTTTTTCTTCCATGTGTATTGTTGATAAAGCCAATGAGAAAGCCAGTTACTATTGCCATATGAGCTCTTTCCTGCTACTGTGAACTTTCTCATCATCTTAGAGCATATGAGGTTTGTTTAAAGTGGTATTGAGTTCTTTATGTTAAGAAGACTGAAGGGGACAAGCCTGCTATTGTGTATCTTTTTCTTCCCAAATTTACCAGCCCCCATGGTAATATAACTAACTAAATAAATCATGCAGGACTCCTGTACAGGAGCTCCCAGCAAAGTCTAAAGATCAAAGTTGAAAGAGGATATTGAGCTCCCTCCCAGATCCCTGGGGCACTGTGTCTATGGACACAGCCATCAGATTAGTCCTGGAGGAGTGGCTCTTTAAGAAATAGGACTGAAGGTAAGCTCATCACCTCCAGAGGTTTGTTGTCTTTGGAAACAGTATTATTACTATTAGGTTGTTTAGGGGAAAAGAAGGAGAAAAAAAATAAGGGAACAACCCCTCAATGATTGGTTTTCAATGCAGTATTTGCAGCGTTGCCCCCCCCCCCCCACCCCCCCTTCTTAGAATTGCTGAAATAGTTTTGCAAAGAATAGCCTCCATGTCCAGGTCTCTTTCTCCTTTTTTCATACTGCATTTGAGCAGCTTGCACATTGGTTGAAGAATCAGCCGTGAAGTCTGTGGTTTCCTGTGCACATTTCTAATAATATTTATACAGGCTCTTACTTAATGAACCGTATAAATATTTATCGTAAAAACCATCTTTTGATGATGAATAAGGGCTAAAAATCAGTCCAGTTTACGCTGGGGACTTGGACAGGCAGCTTTGCTGCCCTTTGAAGCATCGTGTGGGCTGAGAAGTTAGGGATGGCTCAGGACTTGTGGGCAGTGCAGCTTGAGTTTCTCTCCAGTATTTTTCTTTCTCTTGGCCTCCACCGTCCATGTCCTTATTTCTCTCTGCCTGACCACTCTCTCCATATCCCAATCAGTTTTTGCTTTTTAGGATATTCATCTTTGCCTAAAAAGAATGAGATGGGACCATTCGTAAATTGCGCTTTGGAGCCTCACCCACTCAGCCTCCAATCCCAGCTCCTCTGCTTCTGTGCTCAGTGACCTTCAACAGCTTTATCGCGGAGAACCTCAGTCTCCTTTACTGGAGAACTTGCTCATGGTGCTTATCTCACATGGTTGTTAGAAGGATGAAATGAAATCACATGGTTGATTTGCAGAGCAGAGCTTACTACATGCTAGTTGTTGTTGTATTTGCTGTTGATATTGTCATTGGAGAAGTGGTCAAAGGACTTGGTTTTTAATTTTAGGTTGGTGTTGTGGAAAGAGCCCTAAGCCTTACCCTAAGAGACTAGGCTTTGAATATGGGTGCTGCTGTTTACTGTTTGTGTGACTTGGGGCAAATTTCCCCATCCCACTGAGGTGTCAAATGGGCACAGACTCACCAACTTGATCAGGTTTTAGTCAGAAGAGGTTCACACGTGTGAAAGTGCCAGACACATGGCAGGGTCCTAATCCTTTAAAAAAATTAGAATAGGGAATAATGTTTTCCATCTTACAGTGACTTTATCTTTTGAGCCCCAGAGGCACTGGGATACAGTTTGGAGTCCAGGACACCGGCAGATGGTACTTCTGACCCAGGAACAAAGGGCACAGAGTGAGCGGGAAGGCAAGGAAAACCTTTGGCCGAGTTTGTGTAACTCCCAGGGTTGAGTTTCAGGGAAGCTGCCCAAGGGCTTGAACCTCTCTGCTTCCCTGCTTTCAGGGTCCAGGTCTGGAAACAATCAACAAAGATCACTTAAAACTATAATACTGGAAAACGTGGTGAACCCAAAATATTTAATTAGGATCTGTTTCTTAGAAAAACATGAACCGGGAGGTGTGAGCGAGCCATGCTGGGAAGATAGGAGCCCTTTTTCCAGTGGGTTTGACTCTGCCTGACTGATCCTTGGTAATACGTTCTAGAAATGATGGTTTGCCAGAGAGAGGCAGCGTGGCGTGGGGGAGGGGTCAGTCTCTGTAGGTGGACAGCCCCAAGTTCTGAGTTAGCTAGCCTATCTGAGACAAAGTAGGCATGGCCCCCCAACAGAGTCCTTGTTCATTTGATAAACGGAGGGTTATCAGGCGGTGTAGCATCCTGAGAAAACGGTAGGGACTGTGGAACCAGAGGGAACTGGATCTCTGTCAGCTCTCTTACTAGTTGCATGACATATTGGAGTGAGTTACTTTCCCTGTCTACGACTCACTTTCCTCATCTGATTATGTTCAGGGTTTAGTGTCAGAATTAAAAGTGGGAATGTATAAAAAATAACTGGGTGTCAGACTTGGGACCTCTGTATATATTCATATATATGTCACTGGAAGTGTATTGAGGATGGTGTGTTCAACTCCCCTATGAAAATTGCAGTAAGGTGTTCCACAGGCTATTTCTGAAAAATCCCATGATTTTTCTTTGAAGGGCAGGCATTAGGAGAGAGTTCATGTTCAGTCCAGTATGTGAGTGAATTCAATAAGTCCTCAATGCAAACAAGATGAATTTTGGAGGATTTCCATGGCAGATATTCATAGATGCCAATGATGGTCATAGAAATATCTTAAAAACGTTACCATAGAATATATGTTTTATGATTTACACAGATCCTAAGGAAAATCTCCCCAGTAAATTAATTGTCTTAATGTGGTTGTAAGTACTTTTTTTGAATTGTTTTATGGAATTGTTTGATTTTTTTGTAGAATATTTTCCAAATACATTCTAATTTTAGAATAGTTAAAAAAAAAGTGGTAATGTAAACAAGCTGCTTAGCACAGCCTCAGACCCACAGTTAACATGGCACCTTTGGTTATTTCCCTAAGGACAGGTGACTTGTCGGGTTCCTGCGGTGCCAGGCACTGGACTAAGGGGAGGCCTTGCTCCCAGCAGCAGTGGAGTGAACTGGTTAATGAACCAGGCGAGGGGAGGGCTCCCCTGAAGGGCGGGCTCTTTCCTGTTTAGCAAAGAGATGGGTCTAAGCACCGGAACTGCAGAGTGGGAGTCCTCCTCCTTGGATTTTACTGGAAATAAATCAGGATGTATGATGGTGGGGGGTACCATGGTGTACTCCCTGCAGAGGAAGAGAGAGTCAAAAGGAGGAGGAACCTAGGTGTGAGGAGGTGGGCCGTCCCTCCTCCCAACCCCCTGCGGAATCTCTTTTATGTTTGGGGTTGGCAAGAGTGGAGACTAGTCTGGATGGTGGCTAACCAGGTCTGTGTCAGCGAGAATGTTTGCATTCTTCATTTTCTGTTTATTTCTTGTTTCTCCCTGAAGTGCTTAGAGTAGTCTTTGGAATGTTCTAGCCAAGGGCAGAGAGTTGTTATTATGCTAAGATCAGTGTTAAGGAGCAGCACCCCAGGCCCTTTCACAGTGGAGGCTGTGGGAAGCTAAGAGAAGGAAGCCCAAGTAAAGTAAGATGTGTGTGTGAGAGCAGTGGGGAGTTGGACCAGCTAGCTTGGCCAGCCTTCATCCTTTTTGAAGATAATGACAGGGAGGAAGCTCTGAACTGGGGCACTGTCCCATTTTGTCCCTCATTGTATCCTGAGTTCTGAGCAAGGTGCCTGGCACAGTCCGCATTTCTTCAAATCGCAGATATCATTCATTGAAAGATGCATCATTATTTCTTTTACTACTAAGAAAGAAAAAAGGCGACCAATTGTATGATGCCATTTATTGTCAGATTCAGTCTGATTTTGCAGGAAAAAAATGAGTGTCCAGGAATTAATAAAATGTAGCTATAAGCATCCAATAAATATTTGTAATTGGATGACTAAAGCACATGGAGATTAGAATCAAGACAAAACACTACTGCATTTCAATACAGTTTAGGAATGCAAACTATTAAAACATGAATTTGTTAACCCTTGTCTTCTATTGATTCACTGATTTAGTCATTCACTCAGAAAACATTTATTGGAAACGGATTATGTACCAGATTCTGTGCTAGGAGCTGGAAATCAATAGTTCCCTTTTTCAGGTTCAGGCCAGTAAGGGAGATGGATAGAGAAATAAAAAAAGTCACAATTCTGAGTGGTAAGTTTCCACAGAAAATAGGGACACAGTGCTCTGGTGGCTCCAAGGGAAAGAGAAAAGCAGGGAGGTCTTCCCTGAAGAGGTGATGTTGGAGCCGGATGACAGTGTGGGTCTGTGGTCACCAGACAGAAGGAGGAAAGAATTAGGGAAGAACAGGTCTGAAGGGATGGGCAGTTGGGCAGCAGTGGGATGCACTTGGGAATCTATGAAGAGTTTTGGGATGTCTTGAGCTGGGGGTCAGAATGGGCAGGACGGGGTTGGACACAGCTGGACAGCAGGCAGAGAGAAGCTCCTGGAAGCCTGAGATGTGATGCTGAGGGCCTCGGCCTGTGTATCAGCCCTAAGCCAAAGATTGCCAACCTTCCTGAGTCCTGAGGGAAGGAGGCGGGTGGGGCCATGGTGATCTCTGTTTCAAACTGAGCAGCTCTGCTTTGACCTGTTTCATTTAAATTTTCTGAGAGTGGCTTGAAGAAACGATATCACTGTTGAATGAGTGAAGGAAGGCATGGTGTGAACACTGGTGCTGCTGGTCCTTTGGGGCTCCTGGAGGGTTGCGAGGGAGAGAAGATGAGGAAGGAGTGGGCTGGAGCCTGAGAGTTGTTCTCTGAGGCTCCGATGAAGGTAGCAAATGTTCTTACTATAGCTTCCCCATTTTCCTCTCCACCTGCCAGCCAGCCAGCCAGCCAGCCAGCCAACGGGGGCAAGCCCCGCTGGGAAATCTCTGTGATGAAGTCAGAAGCAGTTGCTTTTAATGAAGCTGTTTTTGTCTGGAATAAATATCCAGGAAGCAGTAACCAAACATCTGCTGGCTGTCTTTGTTTTAGTGTCCCCCAGTGTGACGTTGCCCAGGAAGCGTTACCTTTTTGAAGGGGAAGGGGCACAGAACACTGCTGCCCTTGTAAAAATGGGACTCTGGGTGCTAGGACCGCCCCGAGCTCACCTGGGGAGCTGTAGCATGTTAACCAGTGTGGCTGTCTTGGGACAGGGGGTGGGGTGGGCTTGTTCCAGTTCTTTGGTTCCAGTTCTTTGAAAGCCAAATATGGAACATGAAAGCCTCTCTGAGATTTCTGAACTGTGGGCTGATCTGACCAAAGGGACTTGGAGTGGCAATGAAGGTGAAGGCATTCCGGAGTGTCCTCCAATCAGATTTCCTTGTAACTCTCAAGGGGTCTGTAAGGAAAACGTATTCTCTGAAAGACTCCGGATCCTGCCTCCCGTGAGGCTGCTTCCCAATTCCCAGTCTCTTTGTTACAGGGCTGCAGGATGTTTGCCTCTTCTCCAAACCTGTTCTGCCAGCTGTTAGAAACACAGGAAAGAGCGGAGACTCAGAGGCTCACAGACCTGGGACTGCGGGCCCGGGCTGGCTAAATTTCTTAACTTCTCAGAGACCTATTTCCCCATCAGGATAATGTGCATGTTCATAATAATGTACATTTATTGTTCTTAAGCATGTGGACTTAGCATTAAGAGAAAAGTTATGTATCTCTTGGAGCCTCAGCTTGATCACCTGTAACATAGAGATTTAAATATACTCATCTTGGCCCAGCCGGTGTGGCTCAGTGGTTGAGTGTTGACCAGGAGGTTCAATTACCGTTAGAACACATGCCAGGATTATGGGCTCGATCCCCAGTAGGGGGCGTGCAGGAGACAGCTGATCAATGATTCTTTCCCATCATTGATGTTTCTATCTCTCTCTCCCTCTTCCTTCTTCTCTCTGAAATCAATACAAAAACATTTTAAATCTAATCACCTTGGAGAATCCTAGTGTGGAGAAGAGGGGAGGTTTGTGCTTTTCACAGTGCTTGGCACATAATAGATGCTCAGATAATTATTTAAATGAATGATTGTGTAGATGAACTTCCCATTCAGTATCATGGCTACTGTCCTTGTTTTGACAAATTCAGTAAGAATAAATGCATATCTGTTACCTCCATATTCTCAATCCTCCTATAGTTCTTTACTTACCTTTATGGCACTTTTCACTTGATATCATGACTTTGTTTAAATAATCATACAGTTCATAAATGTTTCATGGCTGACCCCCTCCCAAGAATGGAAATTCCGTGTCTGGGGTGATACCTGTCTTGTTCACCCACCACCTAGCTCATGCCTGTTACCGTACCTGTTAGCACTCAACATTTTTTGGGGGTGAATAAATCATAGAAGGCCACCAGTTCGTTAGCTGCACCCCTTTCATTTCCATTTTCAATAGGTCTTGAGCCTGACTTGGCAGACGCACTTGGTCTTCATATGGTTTTGCCTTTGATCCCCGTAGGCCGAGGGAACGCCATGCCTGGTGGAGATCAGGAACCGGGGCGCTACTACGTGGGTGTGGATGTCGGGACAGGCAGCGTCCGTGCGGCTCTGGTGGACCAGAGGGGCACCCTTTTGGCTTTTGCGGATCAGGCAATTAACAAGTGGGAGCCTCAGTTCAACCATCATGAACAGTCCTCCGAGGACATCTGGGCCGCGTGCTGCATTGTCACCAAGGTAAGACCATAGCTGCGGCACTCCCTTCTCGCATGTGCTTCCCTGCTCCTACCTGCTGAGTGTGTGCCGTGTGTCCACCTGGCGCCAGGGACCGTGTTGGCGTAACTTCAGACACAGGCCTGGCCTTGCAGGAGCTGACAGTCTAGCAGTGACAGAGACCAATTGCCAGCCAAAACAGGACATGATAGTTGGTGAGAGCAAAGTGACTGTGACTGGCACTGAGGAATGGGTTACCTCTGAGGGGCGTAAGGTAGACGGGACAGAGGATGGGAACATGCAGGCATAGCATGGTCAGTTGTGACCTAAGGTGGAAGAAGTCACTGATAATCATTGCTAACATCTGTGCTTCATGTGTGCCCATCTGGTACAAGACGTGTTAGCATGGATTATGTAGTTGAATCTTCAAAAGGAGGCAGGACTGGAACCTAAGCACTCTGATTCCAGCACTGTACCCTTAGTCACTGGGCTGACCTGCCTTCCAAGTGGACACATGAAGGGAACCTCATATTGTTCAGAGGGAGCAGCATGTGCAAAGGCACTGTGGCATGAGAATGTGGTGTGTTTTGAGAAAGCAAGGAATTTGGGCAAATGAGGAGCAACTCAGTTGTGCTAGGCAGATGTTTGCCTTGAGCGGCCTTAGATTGGAGTCAGCTTGCTGGCTTGGGGAAGGAAGTGATGCTGGCCAATACTAGTTCATTTTTAGTTTCACTCGACTATTCAGTTTTATATCCTGGTGATCAGAAACAACAGAGATTCTTTTCTCCTTATTTTCCAGAGGGAAAAATGAAGTCCTGGGTCCTCTCTTCTCCTCCTAGTGTAGTTCCTTAAATATTCATGAAGGGCTTGGCAATTTACAGATGGACAATTCACCATTCTATTCGTATTGATCAGTCTGTTTAAATTTTAATGAGCCCTGGGCTCCTGTTAGTGCCCTGGAGAAGATGGCAGAGAGAGGAGGTAGGAGTGGGCGGCACAGGAGCAATATAGGAATAAAAGAAGGCACATCTTCTTTTCTGTCTGTTTAATTTTCCTCCTCCTTCCCCCTCAGCCCCACCTTGGTGAGAATCTTCTGCTTATTGCCCTTGGGCCTCCTTTGCTCTTCTAACATATAGCCTTCCTTGCCATTAAGGAAATTGTCAAGAAGAAAATATAATCCCCCAATGAAAAGCTACTTTAAAAAAGGTCTGCTCTAAGTATAGCACGGTTTAATGGCAGATTTTAATCGCCTCCCAGTGGCGGCCAACTCGCTATCTGTGTGGGCCCCTTAGCCACATGAGTGCTATGGGCATTGGTCCTTAGCTAGGCTCTCTTGCTGCAGCAAACCTGGATGGAGCTGCTCCCCTCCTTAAGGAAGGAGGCATCTGTATATTAGCCGCCATCACAGAGCACCGATTCTGGAGCCAGACCGCCTGCATCATCATCCCAGTTCCAACGTTTATTAGCTTGTCATCTTGGACAAGCTACTTAAGGTTTCTCGCAGGAGTTTCCTAATCTGTAAAATGGGAATGGTCTTGTACCTCTCTCCCGAGGTCTGTGGTGAGGATTCAATGAGCTGATGTATATGCACTGCCATCACAGTGCCTGGAAATGTGTAAGCACTTTGTTCCCTGTGGCCATGAGGATGAGGAGGACAGAAATGAGGGGAATGGATTTGTAAGACAAATGTATTTAAAAGTCCAAGTCAGTTAGGGAGGCACCTCATAGGAGCAGTCACTATCCCCCTCCTGGTTAGGGTTCTTTCTATGTAAGATGCTGAGAAGCACTGGGCAAGGACAAAGTACAACATAAAATCCATTTTGACTTGGTGGCTCTGTTTTCTCAAGGATGTTAGAAATTTAAGAGCTTGAGAGCAGTTGTACTAGATCCTTCTCCCTAAGTCGTTCATTTGGTTTTCCCTGTAGTCAAGTTAATGAAACAACAATAATGACAATAGGACGGTGACGATGATAATGGCAGCTAACATTTCTTGGGCACTAATTAGGTTCCAGGTACTGCTATCATCCTCATCCAGGTATCTTATAAGTGAAGCTTAGGCGTTACTTCATTTTATCTGTATGACAGCCTCTCTTTTTTTCAATTAATCCTCACAGAGGATATTTTTCCATTGATTTTTAGAGAGGGTGGAAGGGACGGGGTGAAACAGAGAGAGAAACGTGGATGTGAGAAAGACACATCCACATCGATTGGTTGCCTTCTGCATATGCCCCCCACCTGGGGTTGGGGATTGAGCCTGCAACCCATTTACGTGCCCTTGACTGGAATCGAAGCCAAAACCTTTCAGTTGCTCTGTCCACTGAGCCAAACACCCAGCTAGGGCTGTATGACAACCTTTTGATGTACTTTTTATTATTCTCTGTTTTAGAGCAGGAAGAAATGAACTTTGATGAGGTTATGTAACCAGCCCAAGGTCACATGACTAATATGCACCCCACCCCCACACTCTGCCCTTTGCCTTTCTTTCCAGCCTCCTCTCACCCTGCTAGGAAATGTATGAAGCCACCTGAAGTATTTGGAATTAGCCACTCACTGTGTGGGGAACCTTGAGCTTCCTGTGATTGTTGTACTACCTACATTGAATTACAAGTGCCTTTGCCTAGCTGTCTGCTCATGCGGAATATGTGTGCACCCCGAGCAGGGGTGATATCTTGTTTATCTGTATTTCTCTAGAGTTTCTCACTTATAATATGCTCAGTTCATATTTGTTGAGTTTACCCATGAATGAAATATCTCTGTTTTCATTATCTGGAATGTTCTTCTCTCACCTCCTTTAACCTGCCCAACTCCTTGGTATCTTACAAGGTAAGTTTAAGTCTTGCTTCCTTCTGGGAGGCTTCCTAGATGATTCATGACCAGTTCTTCCCTCGCTTGTCAACCTCCAAGGAAAGAGAGGCTGAGAAGGCCTCTCTGCTGCCTCAGAGCCCACCACCTTCACATGTCTCGTTACCTGGCCCTTATCAAATTGCATTTATGTTGGTGACTTGTTTGATTCCTTTTAAACCATGAGCTGAACTCTTGGAGAGAATTGTCTTTGTATCCCTACCACGGGGGTGGAGAACCTTTTTCTGCCAAGGGCCGTGTAAAATTATCAACTTAAAAATTAGCCAGCTATATTTGGTCAAACATTTCATTAATTCACCCCTGATGCCTTGGCAGAGCCAGATCAAATGATTTCCCGACCAGGCCCTAGCGTCCAACACATGGCCCGGAACAGATTTTGTGCTCAATAATTGGTTGTTGAATTAGTGTTACTTACAGTTAAAAACAGACAATTAAAAACCGTTCTGGCGTCCCTCATCTAATTGAAGTGTCACAGTGACCCTGTGAGATAGATTGCCATTCTTCCTACTTTATACTTGAAGATAGTGAGGCTCTGAAACTAACAAGTATTAGAGACAGGACTAGACCCCTAGTGAGATGGCTCCAGATCCTCTTCTCTCTTCTCCACTGGGATTGAACAAACCAGCCAGAGCTATTTATAATTTTTTTAAAATTGACACTTGACATGTAATATTACATTAGTTTCGGGTGCAAAACATAGTTATTAGACATTTATGTACCTTACAAAGTGCTCACCCCAACAAGTCTAGTACCCATGTGATACCATACATAGTTATTCCAATATTATCGACTACTAGAGGCCCAGTGCATGAAATTCGTGCAAGGGGCTCAGCCCTCGCAGCCCTGGCTGGCCCTCACAGCCCCAGTTTCGTCTGGAAGGTCGTCCGGATGGTTTTTCTGCTATTTGGTCTAATTAGCATATTAGCTCTTTATTATATAGGATATTACTTATGCTCTACTTATATCCCTGTGACTATTTTTATAATTGGTAGTTTGTACTTCTTAATTCCTTTCACCTTTTCACCCATCTCTCTAACCTATATTAATATCCATTTGATTGTCATACAAGTTGGGTAGGGAAGGGGTTGTTGTTCCTATTTTACCTTTGAAAAGAAAAACTGATACCCAGAGACTTAACTGACTTCCCCTAAGTCACCCAGGGCAGGCAATAGGTGACAAGCCTGAAATTGGATAGGATAAATCTGTGTATCTCTCCACATCTCTCCATTTCCAACAAACATACCTTCAACTTTTGTCTAGATTTGTATGAGAAACTAACCGATTTCCTCATGTATGCCCTTTCCCTTCCAGTCCATTCTTGTTCTTGGAGGTGGATGATTCTTTTTTTTTTTAGATGCTAACCTGATCATGTCGCTCTTTTGCTTACGACTCTTCAATACCATTTGGATAGAACTGAAATTCCTTAACATGGCCGTAGGCCCTTCATGGCTTGGTTTCACCCTCCTTTTCTGTCTCCTCTCACGATGCCTCTCTCAGCTCTGAATCTCAGCCACCCTCTCCTGCCATGTCCTCAGCATGCAGTGCTCCCAACTCTCACACATATGCTTTCTTCTCCCCGCCCACTGCCAACATATTTAATTCCTGCTCATCCTTAGATCCACACTATCCAATGCAGTACTCACTAGCCACGTGTGGCTATTAAGTTCATTACAGTGAAATACAATTTATTTTTAATTTTTTATTAGTTTTTAAAATATAATTTAAAATTTGGTTTCTCAGTTGCACTAGTCATGTTTCAAGTGCTCAGTAGCTATTTGGTTCATGGCTCCTGTGTTAAACATCACAGAACAGACCATTTCCCATTGCAGAGAGTCCCGTGGGCTAGAGCTGCACTGCCTTTCCATTCGGAAGTCAGGTCTTCAAAGAAGAAAACTTTCCTTGCCCAATATCACCTCCAGATTGAGTCCTGTTTTATTTGCAAAATGTTTTCACAGTATCTTGTACCTTTCCTTTCTAGAACTTTACATGGTTGATGAATCATTCACTCTTAGATTAATATCAAATAATAAAGTCATTGCATAAATAAATAAAACAACAGGATAAATAATAAAGCCATTCATTTTTGGGATTAATTATCTATCTTCCCTACCAGATTTTATGTTTCAGGAGGGTGGGCCTATTGTTTGCTCAACCAGGTCCTAACATACAGTAGACTCAGGGAGTGTAAAAAAATGAGTGATTAAAGAAATTGGGACCTCCCTACTCCCAGTCAGGGGAGAAAGTTTGAGGAAGGATGTAGAGCTAAACGTGACTCTGGGGAACTCTTAAGAGAGGATGTTCAGAACCGGGGAATAACGTGGGCAGAAGTGCGAGATGGTGATGTCAAGGAGCCAGCCCTGGAGCAGATGGGCTCCAGTAGGAGGAAAAAGGGAGACTGGAAGTGATGATAGGGGCACATCTGGCTAGCCGGTTCTGAGGCCCATAAGGGAGCTTTTCGAGAACCATCCAGAGTTTCAGAGTGACCAGCAGCAGATTCAAGATGGCTTGCAGGGAACAGGCACTACATTCATGGATGCCAGTTGGAGGCAGCATGATTCTTCTAATGAGGTTCTGGGGGCTGAGATTCCTTTGAACTGTCAGTTCTGGGAGGCCTGTGTCCTTCATGCTGGCATGCACAGGTACTTAATAATATCTGCTTTACAATGAATGGCTGGATTCGAATGTTGGTGGAGGAATAAGGAGGAGGATTGAGAAACTTGAGAAGAAAGTCTAATAGGATTGGTGACAGTGGAGAGGAATGAGGTAGAGGCAGTTTCAAAGTTTCTGTTCTTGAAGAATGTTGGTGTCACTGACATAAAAGGCAGGGTTTGGTCTATATTTCCCTACCTTATCTTCAAGGGACAACACCACACCTAAGCTAGGATGCTGTGCAGGTGATGGTCCATGATCGGCTTGATTCATTTTCTGAGCCACTAGAGTAGGTTTTGTCAGATCCAGAGCCTCCAGGGGCCTCACAGGCAACAGACACAAGCTGTATTGGCCTCGTTGCTGTTCCCACCTCTGGGCCTCGCTTTGCACTGGCTGTTTCCTTCCTGGAACACTTTCTCCAGATAGCCAAATGGTCAGCTCCTCAGGTCCTTCAAGTGTTTCCTCAAATCTCACCTTCCCAGCAGCCACCTCTTCTTTCTCCCGCATTCCTGATCCCCTACGTATCACTTTCTTGTATACTATACATACACTTTATAATTTATTTGTTTTATTAGCTGTTATCAATCCCTATTAAAATATAGTATCCAAAAGAGCAAGGAATTAAAAAAATATAATTTGCTTTCTCTTGTTTCCCAAGTACCCAGAGGAGTTCACAGCCTGACCCTAGAAGGGGCCTGATTATATTTACCGACTGACTGACTGAGTGAGTAATTGAATTGTGTAGGGAGTGATGGGCCTGAGGGAATCAGGGATCATGGATTGCATAGCCCCACACATGCCCCCAGAGATGACAAAGGCCTTCACATCAAGATTTAAAAGAACACAGGACCAGCCACACAGAACTCTATTGCAAGCTGGATTCTGTCTATGGGGCCCCAGGCTTCGACCCTATCTCCAAATAGAGCTCAAGATAAAACCAGGTATGCCTCTGATCTTCCAGCTCTTTCTTTGGAAACCGCTGTCTCCCCACCAATATGGCAGAGCCTACTGATCTAAAACATATGCAGGGTTGAACTGGTTCTCACAGTCAGAACAAAGCTATGTACAACCCCTTCTCCAAATATTTGTTTGCTGCCCCATAGCTACGAGTTGACAGTTGCTAGACATGGACCAGGTTACCAAACCAAGTTGCCGTAATCTCCTTCTCTGGAAATTCTCTAGAAGAGCAATGTGCTTTCTCTCTAGCCAGGGAAATTCCCTTGATGCCAAAGCATTGGGGTGAGTTTACTAGATTGCTTTCTTCTTCCATTAATAACAGTGTAGAGAAAAGAATCCTCAGGTCAGCAGGTCAAGTCTCAGGGGCCTTCTGGGTAGTGTGACCCTGACGGCCTTGATTCTGGGATGTTGTAGATGGAGGTGGGGTTGTCCCACTCTTGCGTAAGCATGATCATAAGGCATTTCCATATAAGACTGGGGAAATAAGAGTAGCTCCCCAACAAATCAGATGTAAATGCATGTCACAATTCTTCCAGTTCCTGGTGATAGGTTACTGTTTTAGAGATGGAGACACCGAACCTTTGTGACTGAAAGGCCTTGATTAGAATGTGGAGCTCTTCAGAGGGGATTCATAAAATAGATTGAAGGGAGTGTTTGCTTTGCTCCTACTGGAAGCTTACTGCCACCATGATTCTTAGGAAGATTTGAGTATATCCACGCTTTTTGATCACCATCCCTTTGCCTATCATTTATATATGTGCTTACAAGACACAGAGAGCATACTATAATCTGTATAATAAAGGCCTAAGTGACCATTAAGGTGGAATGACTAGAATGACCGGTCACCATGATGCACACTGACCACCAGGAGATAGATGCTCAATGAGGAGCTGCCCCCTGGTGGTCGATGCGCTTCCACAGAGGGAGTGCCACTTAGCCAGAAGCCGGGCTCATGGTAGGCAAGCACAGCAGCAGTGGCGGGAGCCTCTTCTGCCTCTGCTGCAGCGCTAAGGAGCAGTGAGCTGAGCAGTAAGGAGCGAGCAGGTGGGCAGTAAGGAGTGAGGGATCCTGGATTGCGAGAGGGATGTCTGACTACTGGCCTGGGGATTGGGCCTAAGCCGGCAGGCAGACATCCCCCGAGGGGTCCCGGACTGCAAGAGGGCGCATGCCAGGCTGTGGGACCCTCCAAACCCCCCGGTTCATGAATTTTTATGCACCGAGCCTCTAGTTTATACATAAAAATGATTCAATTGAACAGTCAGTTAATGAGGCATTGAGTGGGTTTTCCATCCTTTACATTTATTTCTTATACTAGTAGCCCTGCGCATGAACCCATACGTCAGTAGCTCTCTGTGGGGCCAGGCCGCCACATGCCCGCTGCCCAGAGGCTCTCCGCAGCCCAGAGGCCCATCCGCAGCTGGTGCGGAAACACGTTGCCTTGTCGCCAGGGTGACAATGCAGGCGTTCTGCGCCCTGGCCTGGCCAGAGGCCCATCCGTGGCCAGGTGCGGAATGCTTGCCTTGTTGCCAGGGTAACAACGCAAGCATTTCCCCCCACCACCACTCCGACAGGGCTGAGAGGACTGGGCGCTGCCATCATGTGGCTATGGGCACTGCCATCTTTGTGATGGAGTGGTGGTTAATTTGCGTATTACCCTTTTATTAGATACGATTTACTGGTTCCAAAGCACTTTCAAACCAATCAACTCCTTTGATCCTCCCCTGGGATATCTCTTTCCTCTCAGGGAATTGAGGCTCAGAAAGGTAATGAGATTAGTGCAGGATTAAACTGACTCACAAGTGGTGGAGTTGCAACCAGAAGGTGGTTTTTTGACACCATCTTCAAGGTTTGTTTCTACTCCAAAGCTGCCTTATGGTATTGAGTTTATTGAGTCTTCTGTGTTTTCTCACCCATTTCCTCCTCTGACTAGCTGCAGGCCTGTGAGAGATGGGCTTTCCCAGTTCAGGCCTGCACTGTCTGGGTATTAAGGTCAGTGGGGCCACAGGGCAGGTAGAAGTTAGGGCTGGCCTATTGATTCATTGATTTATGTCCCACAAATTCAAAGAAGATTTGAGACAGCTAATTTATTCTAATAATGGCTGATATTTATCATGCACCAAATGCCAGATGTTGGGCTAATCACCCCTTATTTTGCTGCATTTTCATAACATCATATGAAAGAGATATTGGCACAAGTAATAGCTTTGTGCAACCAAGGAAACTGTTTTTCTGGCTTTCCAAAGTCGTATGACTGGTAAGTGGCAGAGCCAGGCTTCAGACTCAGATTGCACCCAGTGCCATTGATTTTAACCACTATCCAGTGATTTCCAAGCCAAGATGGAAGGATGGACATGCCAGACAGAGGAAGCCGTGCCTATAAATGCTATGGAGATGCAGTCCAGCAAGGCCAGAGGGGCATTAGAATGGCTGGAATTGTGTAACCTGCGCTCAGTCACACATAGCCAGAGTGGCAGAGCTAGGCTTTGAAAGCAGGCGTTTGAAACCAGGTTGTCATGAGGCCATGCTGCCTGACAGGGAATTGGGTTTGGTTCTCATGCTCTTGTAAGTCTAGATCAATCAGTGTCGTAAAGATAGTGGGTATTCACCTGGCGCTGTGGGGCAAAGGTATTGCCAGAGGTCATTAGCAATTGTTCTCCCCTAGCTCACATGCCCTCTCCACAGGGTGAGTCTCTTGGGCATTAGGAAAATCTCAGATGACACAGGCGGGCAGTATCGTGTAATAAAAAGAACACAGGGTCAGAGTTTGAATTCTGGTTCTGCCATCTACTGGCTGTGTGACAAGTGCAATACTTGCTCCTCCTTCCCTCCCCAGTCCTCCACTTACATTTTATGAAATGGAAATATTAAAAATATCTTCAGAGGACTTTGTTATGATTAAATAACATAATGTATGTAAAGCACCTGGCACATAGTAGGTGCTCAATTCATGGTAGCATTTTGTTATTTATTATTACTTGACAAGTTGAATGCTTTTTTGTTGTTGAAAATCTATAATTGTGTATTGCTCCTATATGAGGAACATAGTACATAGTAAGAATTTGAATCCTAGGTTATAAGTCAGCCATTTCAAAACAGGCAAAAAGAAGAATTATGCATTTTAAATGGAGATGGATTCTTTTGGGTTGGCTTTTGTGGGATTTAAAAGGTTTTTGTCAGGTTTGAAGTTACTGGGAAATGGTAAATGTTAATGATTATGGCCACTCATGTTTTTTCAAAAAAGAAAACCATAGAAACAAAAATAAAAATTAGAGTTAATCAATAAATCTATTATTCTACAACTTATAAAAATTACATAATGAAGTGAAAAATCTCCTGTCTCCTCCAACTGCCATTTCTGCTCTCAGAGGCAATTACCATTAACAATTTGTTGTGTATACTTTTTTGTTTTATTGTTTTTTACCTTATTGTATTGAAATGGATATCTTTCCATTTCATTTTTTATGGCTCAACTTTTAAACCTATATTTAACAGTGTGAGGTATAATTTACACACCATAAAATCTATCTATTTTAAATGTAAAATTCAGTGATTTAATTAAATGTACAGAGTTGTGCAGTCATCATGCTAATCCAGTTTTAGAAACCTTCTGTTATTCTAAAAGTTCCTTATTTCTTTTTTGCCGTCAGTTCTCACCCCATAGATAGATAACTTCTTATCTACTGTCTATATTTATAGTTACTCTTTTTTAGACATCTATTTATGTAAAACCCTAATATGCAAATAGATCGACTGGCGGAATGACCGGCAGAATGACCAGTCACTATGACGTGCACTGACCACCAGGGGCAGATGCTCAATGCAGGAGCTGCCCCCAGCCCATAGGCCTCAATTGGCGGTGGCGGCAGGGAACAGGGCCAGCAAGCAGGCATTGCCAGGCCAGGCATGGTGGGTGTGAGCTGGGGCCCCGATCACCCCACCAGTCCCCTCACAGATCGGTCCTGATCGCCAACCAGGCCTAGGGACCTACCCATGCACGAATTTTGTGCACTGGGCCTCTAGTTTTATATAAATGAATTCATAGAAAATGCATTATTTTGTGTCTGACTTTTTTCACTTAGCATGTTTTTAAGGTTCATTCATGTTGTTGCACATATGAGTAGTTAGTCCTTTTTTCTTGTTATGTACTAGTCCATTATATAGATATACCATAACTTGTTTACCAGTTGGTTAAACCATGATGGATATTTGAATTGTTTCTAATTTTGAGTTATTATGAGTAGTGCTGCTATGAATATACACATACAAGTGTTTGTGTTGGCATATGTTTTATTTTTCTTGGATAGATATCTAGGTGTGAAATTGTTGATTTGTAAAGTAAATTATATTTAAAAACTGTCAACCTTTTTTTTTTTTTCCCCAAAGTGGTTGTATCTTATATTTCCACCAGTAGTGTATGAGGGTTCCACTTTCTCTATCACCTGAGCCAAACCAGCTGGGGCTGAGTTTTGCTTTTAAAGAAATATTTGTCTAACTCATGGTCACAAAAGATTTTTCTCCTATATTTTCTTCTACAAGTTTTATAGTTTTAATTCTTACACTTAGGAATATGATACATGTTGAGTTAATTTTTGTATGTGGTATAAGCTAAGTCCTTTTTTTTCATATCAAACTAGAGACCTGATGCATGAAATTATGCTCGGGATGGGGGGTGGGGTTGTCCCTCAGCCTGGCCTGTGCCCTCTTGCAATCTGGGACCCTTCAGGTAGGGTCCCTAGGCCTGGCTGGCAATCAGGGCCTATTGGGGCTTTCCTTCCCCAGGCTGCTGGCAGCTGGCCTGCCCCCGCCCCCGCCACTGCCACTACGTGCCATCTGTGTGGAGCTGCCCTCCCTCCCCCACTACCAGTTGCCTCCCTCAGCGGGCGACAGGCATAGGGTGCGATTGCTTGGCTGGCCTGGGCCTCCCTCTTTGGGGAAATCGCGGAGCCTTCCCTTCACCCTCCTTCACCCCCCCAAGGATTGCCCTGCTGGCCAGTGGCCTGGGCCTCTCCCTGCGGGGCAATTGTGGGGGGATGGCGGGGCCCCCCAACCAATTGCATTGCACCCGCCTTGGCTGGCCTGGCGCCAGTACGTGTCATAGCATGGTCATCTGGGAGGTCATCTGGATGGTTGTTCTACTGTTTGGTCAATTTGCATATTATGCTTTTATTATTATAGAGGGGCCTTTAGTTGTTCTACCACCATTGTGAAACAGACTATCTTTGCCCTCATTGAATTGTTTTGGCTCCTTTATCCAATACCAATTGACCATTACGTCTTGGGTTTGTTTCTTAGATTGCTATTCTGTTCCATTAATCTATAAAATTTATTCTTATGATGGTACCACACTGACTTAGTAATGGTAGCTTTCTAGTAAGTTTTGAAATCAGGTAACATAAGTTTTCCAACTTTGTTCTTTCTTTCAAAAGAGTTTAGCTCATTTATGCCCTTTACATTTCTATGTGTTAGAAGCAGTTTGTCAGTTTCTAAAAATAATCTGCTGGGATTTTAATAGGAGTTGTGTAGAATCTGTAGGCTAATTTGAGATTATTTTAATGATGTTGAATTTTCCATTTTATGAATATCCCCCATATTTCTCCAACTTGTAGGGTGTTGTTGTTTTTTTAATCAATGTTTTATAGTTTATAGGCTGTAGGTCTAGAGCTTCTCTTAATGAATTTATTCCTGAGTGGTTTTTTTTTTTTTTTTTTTTGATGCTAATGTGAGTGGAATTGTTTTTCTTTTTTTAAAAAAATATTTTTATTGATTTTTTACACAGAGTAAGGGACAGGGATAGTTAGAAACATAGATGAGAAACACCAACCAGCTGCCTCCTACTCGCCCCCTACTTGTTACGTGCCCTGGACCAGAATCAAATCTGAGACTCTTCAGTCCATGGGCGGACACTATCCACTGAGCCAAACTGGTTAGGGCTGGCATTGTTTTCTTAATTTCAATTTTGATAACTTAGTTACTATTATATAGAAATACCATTGATTTTTATATGTTAGTCTTTTTTCCTGTGATTTTACTAAGCTTACCTATTAGTTTTAGTAGCTTTTTAATTTTTGTGTTTTTTGGTGTGTTTTTTTTTGTAGATTCCTTAGGATTTTCTGCACCTGAAATCATGTCATCAGCAATAAAAGATATCATTTCTTTTCAATCCATATGCTTCAAATTTCTTTTTCTTGCCTGACTGCATTGGCTAGAACCTCTACTTCAAGACTGAATAGAAGTGATGAAAGAGTATATTCTTGCTTTGTTTATATTAGGGGGGAATCTTTTGCCATGCCATGGAGTGTGATTTTAGCTGCAGGTTCCTATAGATGCTCTCTATCAGGTTTTGGAAGTTTTCTTTTTTCCTGGTTTATTAAGTGTTTTGTTTTCTTTCTTTTCCTGCATCTCTTGAGATGATCATTTGATATTTATTTGTGCTTTATTCTGTTAATATGTGTAATACATTAATTTATTTATGGATATTAAACTACTCTTGCATTCCTGGGATAACTATATGAACTTGGTGTATAATGCTATTTAATATATTGCAAGATTAGTTTCTTAATATTTTGTTAAGGATTTTTATAGCTATGTTCATTGATCTAGAGTTTTTGATCTATAGTGTCCTTTTTCTTATGTCTTTATTTTAGGGGGAGGGGCTTTGGATATCAGGGTAATACTGGCCATGTAAAATGTGTTGGAAAATGTATTATGTACTGAACAAGTTTGTGTAGGAAAAATATTGTTTTTTCCTTAAAATTTTTGCGTGTGTAATTTCTCAGTGAAGCCATCTGGTCCTAGAGGTTTGTTTTTTTTTAAGTTTTTTTGGTGGCAATGTTATAAAAACAATTTTGATTTCTCAAAAATAAATACATTTCAATTTGTCATGTGGCTTTGGTAAATTTCTATAGTCCCCCAAATAGATCTTGTTGTTTTTATTAATTTCTAGAGAGAGACCAAGGGAGAGGGATAGAGAGAGACACACATTATTGATTGGCTGCCTCCTGCACTTCCCCTTCTGGGAATTGAGCATGCAACTCAAGCATGTGCCCTGACTGGGAATCGAATCCATGACCTAGTTTGTGGGTCGGCGCTCAACCACTGAACCACACTGTCCAGGCACAAATGGTTGTTTTTAATGATTTTTACCCTCCGGTTTTATCCTTTTATTTTGTTAAGAGGATTTGCTGACCTATTCATACCACCACACCCAGTAGTGGCTTCTCTAACTCTTTTTAATTGTTGTAGAGTATTTCATTTTACAGATGTACCATAGTCTATTTAATGTAAAAGTTTTTCTAATTATTAAATATATTCTTAAGCAGTGCTGCAGTTTACCTTTATATAAGGCTAATAATTTGCTAAGATACATTCTTAGAAGTGGCAATGCTGGGCCAAAAGTAATGCATGTCTTACATTTTAAAAAATACTATGAAATCATTTTTTAAAATTTATACTGCATTAGAAGGTCCACTTCTGCATATCTGGCCACTAAGATATGCTATTAATCTTTTACATTTTTGCTAATGTGAAAAGCAAAGAGTGGTATATTTTAATTTGATATGTTTTATATTGAATTGGAATGGAGTTGGGAGTCTTTCTATATGCTCTTTGACTATTTCTTTATATTTTATGAAGTGATGCGTCATGCCCTTTGCTTAATTTCCAGTTAGATTGGTTGTCTTTCTCTTATTTATTTATAAATTCTTCTAATGTTGAACTTTTATCTATTTTACATTGTAAATATTTTTTCTATTCTATGATTCACTTTCTTCCAGTCATAATTTTGTTTCATTTTTTAAAAAGCCTTGCATTGTAATTTATATTCTTGTTTTCTTTTTTAAAACAGAAAGTTGTACAAGGGATCGATTTAAACCAAATCCGAGGGCTTGGGTTTGATGCCACGTGTTCTCTGGTTGTTTTGGATAAGCAGTTTCGTCCTTTACCAGTAAATCATGAAGGTAGGACCATTCCTCTCTCTTTCCCTGGTGGTGGGAGACATGCTGGGGCAGTCTTGGCTGATCAATCCAAAGGGCCCAGGTGAGACATGAGGGCACAGGTCTCTTACCAGTGAAAGTGAGACTTAGAGGAGAAGCATAGATGCCAGTAATCATGTCCTAGAGGTTAAAAGCTTGACTAGCATTTGGTCGGAGTAGGGTAGCATTAGGGGCCTGGATTCTGGAGAGACTTGGCTCCATAAAGCACAAGAGCCACCGTAGAGAGATTGAGGGAAGGACACGGACTCATTTTTAGCTCAGAGTGGGTAGCCTTGAAACAGACAAGTGGTCTGGGTATTTTTTTAGAAGAGAGTGCCAGTATCTGTAGTTGTTTTGCATATGCAGCTCCTATACAACACTCATTTGAGTGGGTGAGCCAAGTCCATTTAAAGGAAGTAGAACAAGGCAGACAGGACCATGTATCACACAGAAACTGGGAAACTGGGAACAGATGGCCTGTTTTCAATGAACAGACCAAAGGACATTCCCATTTAATGAGGTTGTTCTAATGAGGTTGTGACTCCACAAATGTAAAGTGTCGCTTGGGTTTACCCTCAGAAATTTTTCACAGCGAGTGAGGATGTGTCCCCTTTGGGGAATTTCTGTCAGTAGCTGTAGCCCTGAGGTTGAAACTCAGAAGTCTACACTGGTCAGGTAGGTAATGCATGATACTTTTTTTTAAATCTTCACCCGAGAATATGATTTTATTGATTTCAGAGAGGAAGGGAGAGTGAGAAACATTGACGTGAGAAACAATGATCGGTCGCTACCCACATGTGCCATGACTGGGGATTGAACCTGTAACCTAGGTATGGGCCCTGACTGGGAAGGAATCTGCAACCTTTTGGTGTACGAGATGAATCTCCAACCAGATACTTAACTTTTTAATGAGCAGAGATCATTTGGGAGTGGTGGAGATTATGATGCACTGGAAAGTGCATCTAAAGGAATGTGGTTCTAGGTGTTGTCACAGTCAGTTGTTGCCAAGGTAGCCATTACAGACATGTTTTGGGCTGGATTATGTTTAAGAACCCTTAGTAGTAGATACTGCTGTAGCAGTGTCTTTCTGCACTGGTGGCAGTGGATACTGGGGTACACTGGGACACCTGGGGATTGGAGTCAGGCAGATCCTGGATCTTAGCTAGAGCACAGGAGTAATGATGATCTCTCTCTCTCTCTCTCTCTCTCTCACACACACACACACACACACTCACACACTTCTCCTTCTTGCTATACTTATTAGCACCTACTTTGTGCCAAGCCCTGTTATTAAGTGCTGGGGCTTCAAAGATGATTATGGACTGTCTTTATTCTTTTACTGGCTTAGTTGCATTTGTCTGGAAGCAGAGACCGAAGGATGGGGCTGAACCAGCAGACCTCAGCTCAGCAGCAGCAGGCACTCTCCAATGATGAGATGTGTCCAGCCATGCTGGGAGGCTGTCAGCACTTCCCTTATTGGCTTTAAGTCCAGGTCAGGTGATCGCCTATTGGGGATGCTGTAGGGGGAATTCTTATTTGGGGTGGGGTATTAGGTGTTAAAAGTTCCAAGGGCCTTAGTTGGTTTGGTTCAGTGGTTAGAGTGTTGGCCCACAGACTGATGGGTCCTGGGTTTGATTCTGATCAAGGTCACATACCTTGATTGCAGGCTGGATCCCTGATCTGGGCGTGTGTGTGAGGCAACCAATCAATGTGTCTCTCTCACATCAATGTTTCTCTCTCTCTGTCTCTCTCCTCCCCTCCACTCTCTCTAAAAATAAATGGAAAAAAATATATCCTTGGGTGAGGATTACAACAACAAAAGTTCTAAGGACACATACCTTCTAACCTGCCAAAAACACATGTTGTTTTTAAAACGCTGGCTGTATATTCATGAGCCTAACCCCCCAAATTTGTATTCAGTTGGCTTAGTGCAAGTGTAGGGCATCAGCATATTTGAAGTTCCCTCAGTAATTCTAGTATTGCAGAATCACTGGGCACAGATGAATGGACAGGTAAAACAGCAGGAACAAAAACAGTGAAGTGGCAGATGAGAGTTCCTTGTCAGATCTGCTTAGATACCTGCCCTGTCTGGAGGCCATCATTTCTCTCATTGTAGGTAGAATTGCCTCCTGTTAACAGACCTTCTATTAAAAGGGTAGCTAGGTTGTGCCTCTAATTATAAGTGTTGAAAAATTATATTTCACCTAAAAGGTTAAGATGTACCCATTCATCAAATGCATCTAGCTGCAGGTGCCCCTCACCAGTTTTCTGCCTTTCAGCAGGTTCTGTTAAGGATAGATTTTATCTGAAATAGATTATCCTATGTTAGAAAATGATATTAGAATTTTAAAGGTGGTTTAAAGATTCTTTAACGATTGCTGCTACCTACATGACAGTGACCAACTCTTTTTTTTAAATACATTTTTATTGATTCCACAGAGGATGGGAGAGGGAAAAAGAGATAGAAACATCAATGATGAGAGAGAATCATTGATCAGCTGCCTCCCGCACACCTTACACTGGGGAATCAAGCCTGAAATCTGGGCATATACCCTGGCAGGGAATCGAACCATGACCTTCTGGTTCTATAGGTCAACGCTTAACCACTGAGCCATGCCGCTGGGCTGCGGTGACCCAATTCTTGATTGGTTAACTGGAGTAATTGTGAGGAGCGGAGAGTGGAGTCAGGAAATTAACCATCGCCATTAAAATCAAACCTACAGCCCTAGCTGGTTTGGTTCAGTGGATAGAACATTGGCCTGGGGACTGAAGGATCCTGGGTTCGATTCTGGTCAAGGGCACATGCTTGGGTTGTGAGCTTGATCCCCAGTAGGGAGCATGCAGGAGGCATCCGATCAATGATTCTCTCACATTGATGTTTCTAACTTTCTCTCCTTCTCCTTTCCTCTCTGAAGTCAATAAAAATATATATTAAAAAAAATCAAACCTACAAAATGGGCAAAACTGTTACCATCGTTAGATGTCAACCACAAACAAAACAAAACAACAACAAAAACCCACCAAAAAATCCCAAAACCCAAATATATTAAGTACAATAGTTTAAAAATACAAATTGTTGCTATCTGATGAAACAGTCTCATTGTTAGGCCGTTCTTGTTTTATCTTTCTTCCTTTGAAGACCGGAACAGCCCCGGGGGTGGACAGTGGTACTGTGGCTGACTGCTTCCTGGGTTAGACAGTGGTGCATTGGTACCTGCTTCCTCCCTCTGTGGCCCATCAATCTGAAGGCATAACTGTGTCTGGGACTTCCCAGCTGTAAGAGCTCTTAGGAAGGAAGGCAACCAAGGGGCCAGGAAAGGACTTATTACCTAGGCTACACTGCAACCGACACCTAATACTTAGAGGTGTTTGCTGATTCATAGTCATTTTCTCCCCTCAAGTATGCCTGGAACATAAGGTGTTCAAAATATTAATTGAATGCATACATGGATAAATAATCTGCCCTTAGGTAAACTGGCTGCAGGCTTACGTGGGAGCTATTGCAGGTTTGGTTACGGACCATTGCAATAAAGTGACTATGGCAATGAAGCGAGTCACATGAATTTCCCAGTGTATAGAAAAGTTATGTTTATACTATGCTATAGTCTGTTAAGTGTGCACTAGCATGATATATAAAAAAAAACAACACAATGTCCATCCCTTAGTTAAAAAAACACTTAATTGCTTAAAATTGCTAACTGTCATCTTAGCCTTCAGTGAGTTGTAATCTTTTTGCTGGTTGAGGATCTTATCTTCAGTTTGTAAACACGCAGTATCTACAAGGTGCAGTAAGGCAAAGTTTAGTAAAATGGGGCATGCCTGATGTAACCCCAAGGCTGCTCTACAACACTGCCCCCAGTTCTCTTAAAATACAATAGCTTCTGGGTCTGAGCTCAGTTTGTTTAGAGCCTCCTTTCTTACTCTTTCACCTGGCCAACCAACTAAATTAAAGCTTTATTGCCTCTTGGGAGCTCTCTGTGCAGCCTCAGGCTCAGCTAACCTAGTGCCCTCTCTGCTCCTCCTCTGTTTCCCACGTCTGCCATTTCTGTTCTGGCAGTCAACACACCACATGCTTTGTAAAGGCAAGGTCTGTGGCCCATTCTTCTTGGCATCCCAGCACTGTGCCTGGCATATAGTAGCTGCTCATTAAAGGACTTAATAATTTTTAGTGGAGTCTTTATTTGTGGTTTTCTTCAAGAACTGAAAAATGATTAACTTGCCAGGTTTTGCCTCAAAGTAAAAGTTAATAATCATAATAAATACAATAAAGTGCTTGAGCCAGCGCAGTTCTCATTGTGTCATTCTGACTGCGTGTTGAGAGCCTTTCATGTAAAGGCAGTGCTAGCTGATTGGTTCTTTTGGGGAAAAATGTTTTTATTGATTTGAGAGAGAGAGAGGAAGGGAAAGGGGGAGAAACATTGATGGGCTGCCTTCCGCATGCCTCCTACTGGGGATCAGGTCCACAATCCTGGCATGTACCCTGACCGGGAATAGAACAGGCGGCCTCTCGGTGCAGGGGACGAGGAGGCCCAACCAGTTGAGCCACACTGGCCAGGGCTGGTTGGTTCTTTATAGTTGAAAGTTCAGGAACAGGTGTTTTTGTCTTCCAGCAGCACCAGACACATCCTATACAATATTTAAGAAGCAACAATACTAATATTGCTTCTTAAATATCATGCACCCACACACACATGTGCATGTCTGTGTGTGTGTGCACATGTGTGTGCCCACACTCCCACATTCTGATTTGATGACAGGTCTGGAATGGGACCTGGACATCTGTATCTCTAAAGCTATCTAGGGATTCCAGTGTGCAACCAGGACTGAGAACCAGACCTTGTACAGTAGAATCATTTTGCTGTTAAAAACAAATCTGAGGCATGCCTATGGAGGGTCTTATGTACTTTCTCTTACTTTCGAAGTATTACTGGTTTGTGAGGAGCTTTTGTGGAGCCCCAAATCTCTCCATGCAGGCAGCCCAGTGACTGAGCCCTGGCCTCCTTTTGATGATTATGACCTAATTTACATATTTTTTAGGTTGTCTTTTTCTTTTTGGTAAGTTTTAAAAATTCTCTTTTAAACATACGGAAAATAAATAATAGCCTCCTATGTGCCCACTACTAAGAATAAACAGATGGAATGTTGCCATATTTGCCTCAAATCCTTTTTTGTTTGAAAAGGAAGAACTCCTCGAAGCTCCAACCCTTGCCTTCTCCCTCCCGCACCCTTTGCCCAGCAGGTGACCATCCTATTGTGATTGATGTTCACAAACACGTTTCTGTGCTTTGACCACGTATGTGCATACCCAAAACAACAAACACTATATATCGTGTTTAAAAATGTCCCAACTGGTATCATTACCATTGTTGATATGTGGAACTCGAGTTTACCCATTTTACCAATTTATTTATCCTTTCTCTGCACAGATGATCTGTTCTCAAAGCACACTTCCTGCTTTTCCCAGCTGTGAGATAGTAGGCATGTGCTCAACTTCAGAGTCAGATCGTCATGGAAAGAGACTGAGATCAGGGGATTGTTTTGAGACTTAAATGAGATTTTTTTTGGTAAAATGTTTAGAGCCGGGCTTAAGTCACACACACACACACTCTCACACTCACACTCCGAGCTTTTTAAACATTTGTTATTAGCAAAGTTACATATGTAGTTGCTACAATTACTTTGCCATTAAATAAACTCATGTGTGAGAGTGCCTGGCTTAATTACTGTTGGGTCCCGTTTATCCTTCCTTCTTATAATTTCCCAGGTATAGTCACTGTTTTTCTCTGCATTTTGCCTTCAGAGGAAGTAGAGAGCTGTCAAGAGTACTGAGTGGCTTGCCCATCAGTAATGCTGAATTACCAGGCTGGGGAAGGGAGGAGGGGACAGTTAGCTCCTCTGAGGTGTGATACAGTAAATGTAGCATGTGAGGGGATATGCTCCTTTTCCAGTTGGCTTTAAATTCTATTCCTTGTGACTTACTTCTTCTGAGGGCCTACTATGTGACAGGTGCTTGCTATATTCTTTATGTACATTATTAATTCCTGTATGCTATTAGGTATTGTTACCTCCATTTTATGGATGAAAATACTGAGGCTAAGAAAAGTTTAATAAGTTTCTCAGTACATCTCTGCTTATAACTTGAGGAAGCATTAGCCATTAGGTCTGCTTGACTCCAAAACTTGTGTGCTTCCCACTCCACCCCAATAAACCGAGTGAGGGAAACAACTTATTTTAAAAAACTATTTCAATTAAAGTGACTAGAATTGGGAATATAAGCAGATCAGAGCCATTGTATAGATGTATTATGTTAAATGTATTATACCATTGAAATATTTGTCCACATTTAAAGGCGACAGATCTTAAACAGCCAAAGTATTGTTTTGGGCTTATTTCACCGGCTGTTTTTCTGAATATATACCCAGAAAAGTTTTTCCAGAACAGAAGGGATAGGAAAGGAAAGGAAGAAGTTGAGAGAGATTGATGCTGGTAGAATTTGTTGGGGGAGCTTGACTGGTTTTAGTGTAGACAGTTTACTCTGGGTGCTTTAGTCAAAAAACATATCTCGTGAAAAGAAAGCCAAAGCTGGGTAGAGTGTTCTGTTCAGCCTGGCGGTGATTCTTTCACTTGTTTCTTGTTGATGGGGGAAATTATAAAAGTGGTGTAGCTCTTTGCCCTGGGGAATCCATAATAGCCTTTGACTTAGAAGGATGATAATGTGTCTTCATCTCTCTGTTTCTGCTAGGTGATTCCCATCGGAACATCATTATGTGGCTGGACCACCGAGCCGTCAGTCAGGTGCACAGGATCAACAACACCAAACACAGCGTCTTGCAGTACGTTGGGGGCGTGATGTCCGTGGAAATGCAGGCCCCAAAGCTTCTGTGGCTAAAGGAGGTGAGTGCATGGAGTTGAGGGGATACTAATACAGTGGACCCTTGAACAATGAATGGTGCCAACACCCTACGAAAGCCTATAACTTTCAAGTCTCCCAAAACATCAATACTAATGGCCTTTTATATATGTAAATACTGAAAACATAAACAGTTGATTGACACATATATTGTATGTATCATATACTGTATTCTAACAGTAAAGTAAGCTAGATAAAAGAAAATGTTATTAAGGAAATCATAAGGAAGAGAACATACACTTGCAGTACTGTACGTGTTTATTGAAAAAAATCCACCCATGCAGTTCAGACCTGTGTTGTTCAGAGGTCAACTGTAATAGTAGAGGATTCCATTCACTGTGGATTTGTCTGTACCAGGCACCCTGCCACAGTCTGTTATGTTTGATTTTCCCCAGCAACTCCCTAAGGAAGGTTGACCCCATTTTATTGATTACTTTGCAGTTAAGTGACTCTTGTTTTTATGTGTTTAAGTCATGGAAGGCACTGTGATAAGTGTTTAACCCAGATGATCTCTTTGGATCCTAACAGCAATCCTGAAGAAGGGTTTATTTTATTTTATTGGTGTGTGTTTTGTAAAGAAGAGAACTAAAGCTCATAGAGATTAATCAGCGCATCCAAGTGACAGAGCCAGGATTTGAAGCTAATAATGGCTGACTCCGAAATTGATTCTCTGAATATCCAGTACCCAGTTGAAGTTCAGAGAGGTTAATTACCATTCCAATTAGAAAGTGGCAGACCTGGGATTTAAGTCCAGGTCTTCTGACCAGAATCTTCTTTCTCTATGCTCTTTTAGCCCCAAATGCTTACTCTGGCCTTGGTGGCATTTTTGGTTATTCCTCTCTCATCTCACCTGCACTTGAGTTTTCATGTCCTTGAGTGATCTCTGGTCGAAGCACTTGCAGGTGGTTCCCGTTTCCAGATGCCAGGATTCTTTATGAAGTATAGAGAGTAGTGATGTCAGCTTAATGGTTCCCTTTAGAGATGGATGTGTGAGAAAGTTCAAGTCCTCTGAGAACCTCTGGACTAGAAAACCCCTAGGTGGTCTGCTGGAGAGAGAATCCATCCAAGGAGTAAGACCTGGCGTGATTTATTCAGTGGCTCTGAGGTGTCAGGTGGGCTGCATCTTTGATTACTCAAAATGTACATGGGGAAGGGGAGAGATTAAGGTGCTGAGAAGGTGACCCTGGACTGCCACCATGGGGCAGAAGGGAGATAAGCAAAAAGGCCATCAGTCATTTACGTATTCCTGGCCAGCGTGTCCACCTATAAACCAGGATGTGTCAGTTTGATCACCGGTCAAGGGCATATGCCCGGGTTGCAGGCTTGATCCCCAATGCGGGGCATGCAGGAGGCAGCTGATCAATAATTCTCCCTCCCTCTCCCTTCCTCTCTGAAATCAATAAAAAAAAAAAAAAAAGAAGAAGAAAAAGAAGAAGAAAGAAAATCTGAGTAGGCTTGGCTTGTTACCTACTTTATATATTTAACTGTTTTGTGAATTTTAATTTCTAGAGGCTTTTATAGTTGCTACAGTTCAAAAGCTACAGGGTGTCGTAGGCACTGGGGCTTTCAGGATCCTGATTTTTCTTGACTAACATCACATTGTGTGATTTTGGGTGGAGCTATTCTCATCCCAGACGTCACTTTTTCCATCTACATAAAGTTTGAAAACCTGCTCCAAACATATGCTGAAATACAAATCAGAATCTAGAACCACGCTTCACTGCCCCACACTCTGTGTTCTGTAGCATTAACTCATGCTCTCCTAACAAGCTGTGCCTAGTAGAGTGTATGGGCCACAGAGGCTGAGAAGGGAGGGTTAAATGCCTTTCCCAAACAGATAGTAGAGCCAGAATTTCAACCCATGTCTACTGGGCTCCAAACCCCAGTCATCCACTCCTGTCTCATGGTACTAAAACCCTCTGTAAAGGGTGCCACTTAGGGTAGGACCAGGAATGAGGGCAGTGGTGTCCTTCAAAACAGCCCAAACATGGTGTAAGAGAACAAACGGGGTGGATATATCACCCTTCTTGGCCACAGGTAAGGAAGAGGGGTATGGAATTGAGGAGGACCAGGCAGGTGGTCATTGGTGCGCCATCAGGGCCTTATTAAGCCCCTACTTCGTGGCCAGTTCTGGGCTGTATACCCAGGAGATCTACATATACATTCATATGAGTTTCTCAGGATACTTAGCACTTGCAATCAAAATGCACTAAATAAAGCCCATAGAAAATAGAGTTCTAGATTGCATAGCACTGACCATCACCTTCTAAGACCATCCATCCATTCCTCCCTCCACCTAACCAATTCCATTTCAGAATGTTCTGAGTAAGGCTCTAAATATTGCTCCATTCTGTATTTAATTACCTGAAGGCTGAACCTTAAACCCATTTGAAAAATTTCTAAAATTTATTGTTAATTTTTGGTAAACATGCACAGGAATCCTTGCTGAGAGTCCCTTTGGTGTAGCAGTGGTTGCAAACTGAAAATCAGAGCTATTTCTAAAATCACTTTTAGCATCTCCTTAAAGCCTGACCTGGCTGCTTTATAGCACTTCTCCAAACTGTAATGTGTAAACGAATCAGTTGGAGAGCTTGTTAACTGAAGATTGGTAGCCCTGTGGTGGGCAGGGAAAATGTGCATTTCTAACTTGCTCTCTGGTGTTGCTGATGTTGTGCTCTTGCAGACTTAGGAAATCACTTTCAGTGCTAAGGGCTCTGCCTTTGTATCCTGAAAAGCATCCATTTGCAGAGAATCAGTAAACAGGTTTTTAAATATATATATATTTATTGATTTCAGAGAGGAAGGGAGAGGGAGAGAGAGAAAAACATGAAAAACGAGATAGAATCATTGATTGGCTGCCTTCTGCACACCCCCCACTTGAGATTGAGGCTGCAACCCAGGCATGTACCCTGACCTGGAATTGAACCATGAACTCCTGGTTCATAGGTTGATGCTCAACCACTGAGCCACGCCGGCAGGGCCAATAAACAGTTTTTGGTGGGATTATGAAAGACTGAGACACAGAAAGCTAGATAGAATCTGTAGTGCTGTTCCACTGCACATTCATGTCAGAGCATGAGACTGTGCTGGGTTTATGGGGCTGTCATTTGTTCACTCTTTATTCATTCCTTAATTTGCCAAATTTTAAAGGAGGTCCTGGTATAATCCAGTAATCTGATAGGCATTGGGGGCATGAGCACAAAGAAAACTCAGTGGTTCCCTTGAGGGGCACAGAGTCTACTGGGGACAATGGAGGGGCAGTACTAGTATAAGGAGGGAGTGGGTGGAGGAAGAGACTGGGAAATCTAAGTACAGGCACACAAGAATATGCCAAGTGCTTTCTGAGAAAATAATTTGCTTCTTGGAGGAGTTGAGATGAGCCTCAAGATTGGAGGTTTTGCCTAATAGAGAAGACAGGAAAGACATTCTAGAGAGAGACTATGGTTCATTTATGGTAAGGGATGTAGGTCCCAGAACATGGCCTGAGTGGAGCAGGAAATGAGGCCAGGGCTTAATTTGTTAAGGATTTATTTGGTGATAGAGATTGGTTGATGGTTTTTAGCCAAGGGAGGGAGTGTTCTCAATCCCTTTGGCAGAGCGGAGGAGATTGGATTAGGGGTGAGAAACTGTGTGGGGGAGTAAGAACTTGTTTTCTTCCCTGATGATAGCACTTTGTTACGTTTTCTTTGCTCTTACGATAAGTTCCAGAATTTGTAACAGGCCAGAAGACGCTATGTGATGTCCTTTTGCCCCTTTTCTGTGCTTACTGTATGTCCCTCACCTTGCTCACTCTAGGCCTTGTGGAGGGATGCCCTCAGGGTGCCTCAAATACACCCAACTCTTCCTAAGCCATTCTTGACTTGGGCATGGCCCATGGGCTGCATCTGGCCTGCTGCCTGTTTTTGGATGTCCTGGGAGCTAAGAATGGCCTTACGTTTTCAAGTGGTTGAAACAGAATCAAAGGAAGAGTGATATTTTGTGACGTGTGAAAATTAGATGAAATTGAAATGTGAGTGGCCATAAGTACGGTTTTACTGGAACACAGCCACCTCATTCATCTGTGCATTGTCTATGGCTGCTTTCGCATTCCGGTGACAGAGCAGTTGGGACAGGGACTGTATGGTCTACAAAGCTGAGAATATTTATTCTCTGGACCATTAGAGAAAAAGTTTACTGACCCCTGGTCTTGATGATGTGATGCTGTGCCTTCTGCCCCTGAATCTTCTTCCCTCTACTCACCACTGCTTGTAACTCATCATTTAGGTCTCAGCTTTATTGTCACCTCCTTACAAAAGCCTTGACCCTCACATTAATCAGAAGTCTCCTGTCTTTGTACTCTTCATCTTACTCCATTGTGGCTTTCATAAATTGTAATCATATGTCAGATTGTATGATGATCTGTATAATGCCTGCCCCTCCAGCCATTGTAATTCACAGCAGGATGGAGACCTTATCCATTTTGTTCTTTGCTGTGTTCCTACTCCTAATCAAATACCTGGAACTTACAGGTACTCAACATATATTTTTATGAAGAGGGTGACCCATGAGGGTCTGTTGTAGTACTCCAGATGATAAGTAATGTGATCTGAATTAGGCTCTGTGGGATGCAGAGGAGAAAGGTTCTAGAACTCTTTAGGGGATAATATCAGGAGGACGTTGAGACTGATTGGCTGTGAGGGGTGAACTAGGTGGACGAGTCAGAGCTTCAGTGTTGCTGTCATTCATGTGCTCCTTGTCCTAGTCTGAAATCAGGTGTTAGAGGGAGTTGGGCAGAATTAGTGCAGTCTGCCCGGAAGGCAGAAGTGATGTACTAAGACCACCAGAGTTCTTCGGCCAAGTCACTCAGGTCCTAGTGCTGCAATATGGAATTTTAATCCTGCCCTTTATACTTAAAGTTGCTGTGCTTCAGGTTGATGTATGTCTTCTTAATAAGAATTGTCAGATAAAAGGGAAAATGCCATTTGAATTTTTCATGACCCCCAGCAGTCTGGCTTTTCCATTTGATCTCAATGATTCTGAATCTCATCTTAATGAAGGCCAAATGTAAATTAAGTTCTGTCAGGTGGAGCAGCTGGAGTCTCCTATCTTTATAAACACGAAACATTGCAGGGGTAACAAGGTGCAGACTGAGGAAGGTCAAGAAAGTTAACAGGCTGATGCCAGTCCTGACAGCTCAGTGTTAATGGAAGATAATTAACTGGCTTGTAGAGGCTGCATGGAGACATTCCAATGGTCTTTTAATGCATTTCCTCAATTTGCCACTGTCAGCAGAGCGGAAAGCTAAACATTTTATAGTTTGAGATTTTCATTGTTTATTCCAAAGGTCTGGAACCAACTGGCTGGAATGTCAGGATTTTGTTGATGGGTTTAGAAATATATCTGTCCCTCCCATCTCCCCAGTCTATGCCTCTCTAACATGCTAGGAAAACGAGTAAAGGGTTTTCTGATTGGTTCTAATGTGCCTTTTCCTGTATATGTAGATTCTTCAGAGGAACCTGGGAGCTTGGATGCCTCGAGAAATGGTTTGATAACTTCTATTCTCTGTGGAAGGTGTTAGTTGAGTGCTTTGCAGTAAGAACTATTGAAAAGAAAACTGTCAGAGGTCAGGAAAGCCTGGTTCCTGTCCCTTCTGTAAAATCAGAGGCTTGCCTCAGCTCATTTTTAGAGACTTGTCTGGCCTTATTCCTTCATTCTTTCTAATGTTATAGTAACATGTATTCTCTTATCATAGGTTTCTTCTAATCTTAAAACTTTATGAAAGATCAATATAAATTCTTTTCTTTGATATACACCGATTTTGTTTTGTTTTAATGGCAGTAAGATAGAAACTGTAATCTTTTTCTGTTAGTTACTCTGGCTTTAAATTCTATGTATAGCTTTAATATGACTCACCTACATTTATCAGAGCTAATACAAGATGTTGAGGAACTTGGGGAAATACAACATGGTTTAGTCACAAAAAAAGTACAAGATCAGAAGCCAAACACACTTGAATTGGAATATTGCTGCACCATTTACAATTTGGGGACCTCAGACAAGCTAAGTCAACTTCTCTGAGTCTCAGTGCACTTTGTTCTAAATGAGGATACTCTCAGCCTTGTGGAATTATTGTAATTTAGCGAGATGTTATGCAGTACATATTCATACAGTAGCTTAATTTTCACTTCCATTGTGTTTAAAAATGTTTGTTTGTTTGTTTGTTTTCTATACTGATGGGCATGTCAGCAAATTCCTATCACCAAATGAGAGAATTTTAAACACCAGAATATCTTATTTCATGGAGCTGGTTATAATGAGTGGTATGTTTTTCCTGTTTGACTAATAGCTAAGGAAAGCTTCTGAAACCACCATAGGTTGTCAGAGACAATCATAGAAGAAGAGAACAGAACATAGTTTCAAAGTCATTCATTTGTTTGAATCATGCACATCCTATGTGTAATACCTACACCAGAGGCAGCCAGCATTGAACTGCAGAGCTGATGAATTTACTGAATACTTTCTGCTTGTTTATTCTAACAGTCATCATTGCCTCCAGCCTCAGAATTATTTTCTTTCATAAGGATTACTTTATTTACTCTTTACACCCATCTCCTAGGGTAGATAGATATTATCTTCTTTTACAGATGAGGAAACTGAAGCTCAAAAAATTTGCATGACATACTCATAGTTTTGTACCATGTAAGTAGACCCACATCAAGAGCCATACCACAGCTCTGCCCCATCCCCCTTACACGGGGGCCTGTGCAGTTAGTTTACTGTGGGAATCCAGAATTGGTCTCTGCCTTCAGGAAATTACAGTCTGATTGGAGAGGAAAGCTATAAATCAACTAATGAATAATAGCACAATGAGGAAATAGATGAAAACAGTAGCTAAAGTGTATATGATGCTTATTATATATCTAGTACCCTTCGAAGTATTTTATCCATGTTAACTCATCGAATCCTCACAACCACCCTGTGAAGTAAGTAACATCTTTTTCAGGTGATAAAATGGGCTTGGAGATGTTAAGCAAATGTCACTCAGCTAATATGTGGCAAGCCTGGGATTTGAACCTTGGCATTTCAGATCCAGAGCATGGGCATCACCATTTCACTTTATCTCCTGCCTCTTCAGATGTTTGCTTTGCAGGGTCTGAATAAACTAGTTCAGGGAGAAACTTGTAAGTGATGACTTCAGGAGGATGTGAGGCCAGGAACAATGGGTGGTGGGTTCATGTTCTTCATTAAACAAAGATTGAGTGTCTCCTTTGTGATAGGCACTGTGCTGGGCATCAGTGATGCCAAGGTGAGCAAGACAGATGAGGGCTCTGGGTAGGATTTGGGGAGCTTAGATTCTAGGGTAGAGAACAGAAAATAGACAAGGAGACTGTTTTATTTTCTGGAAACTTGCTATGAAGGGAAAAGACAGAGGAGCAGATTTGGCATGGCTACCGTGTTCTCTCTTGGGAGCTTTTGTTTGGCCTGAATGATGAGGTATTTGAGGAAGAGGGAGCAGCAGATTCACAGAGGGGAGGAAAGCACCTGTGAGATCAGCCAAGGAGCTGGCGGGCTGGGAGGGTCTGAGCAAGGCAGAGAGTAGGAGGAGGTAGGTGAGAGAAGTGGGCGGGGCCAGATCCTGCATAGCTTCGAGGCCCTGCGTGAGAATCTAGATTCTATTCTAAGAGCAGTGGGATATGGTTGATGGGTTTTAAGCATCGGTGTTATGTGATCTGTTTTTCAACCTAAAAAAAAATCACTTTTACTATTTACTGAGTACATGATAAATATTTGTAGAGCAACAACAAGTTTACACTGTACTACTAAAGAAAACAATTGCAGGATGAATGTGCAATCTTATAAATGCATTTGTTTTTAGAAATTGTAAGTATAGCATAAAAGACTGGCTGTATATACAAAAACTATTAATAACCATAGATAGTGTCCCATATAGCAGATGCTCATGCTTTTATTACTTCTTAACAATTTTTCATTAAAAAATAAAGTTGGTTGGGCATCCTCCTGTGCACCCAAAGGTTGTGGGCTCGATCCTGGTAAGAGGCCTGCAGGAGGCAGCCAATTGATGCAACACTCTCACATGTATGTTTCCCTCCTTCCCTCCCTCCCACCCATCCTCTCTCTTAATTTCTCTCTAAAAATCAAACTATTCTTTTTTAGAAAATCTTTTCCTATAAAAAATAATTTTGTAGTCATAGCTAACTTTCCTGGTTGACAATTCCTCATTATTTAGTATGGGATTCCCCGCCCCCACCTTGAGCATGTTTTCCCAAAAAGCACCATATGGGGGGCTTCATCTGTAGTATTTTCTCTAAAACCCTCAGTGGCATAATTTTATCCCATTATACAGATGAGGAAAGGAAACTCCAGGGGGCTTAAGTCGCTTCCCCAAAGCTACACAACATGTAAGTGGTCGACCCAGGTCCAGCCTGCCTCCAGCTCCTGGGCTCCTCCCATTGACCCTCACTGCCTGCTCTCAAAGGGCACTCATTCCTTCCCATGGGACACGGTTACAGGCAGGCAAACCAGAGGTTGAATCTGGTCCCCAGATGGGTTGTGTTTGGGGGGGAAAAAAAAAAGTTAAAATTAGTTTCCAACATTTAAAAACTAAGAAATTGTACATAAAAATTCAGACTTTCTACTTCTCTAGAAACAATAACAAAAGGACTTGGCAATCCTGGGTCCACATTCCCATGCGGCAGGAATTGGCCAGAGCTGTGTAGGTGCTGCCCCCTTTAGAAGGGGCAGGTGTCCTTCATTTCGCAGCAGTCCCCACCCAGCCTGCTTCACTCATTTCCATTTTAGCATGACCCCTTCAGGCATTTGGATTGGAGACCCAGGCTGTGGGAAGGTTTTCAAATAACCCATCATTCCTTTTCCTCTAACAGAATGCTGAGAGGAATGGAAAGTCTTTCCAGATGGTGCATTTCTTGGTCAGTGGCTCAAAGGGTATCATGCCCACACACCTCTGGGCACTCTCTAGCTGCATGAAGTGACCTTTATGGTTTTTCTTTAGCCTGGAAAACTTATAATAATTTCTTCCTTCACTTGGGAAAATTTATACTAATTCTTCAAGGCTCCAGGAAGCTTTCCTTGATTTTCTCCCTTAAATATTGATTAGGGTCTTACCTTCGGTCCCCAATGGCATCCTTCCCTTATCTCGACTTGGAATTTATCACATTATAGTGTGTGTACCTGGCATCTAGGGACACATACTGCTTAGCATTTAACATTGATAACAGTATTTTAACGGGTGAGTGGATGAACCCGTGAGAACATTTATCATGGCATTTTTGATGGCTGGGTGTGTCCGTCCAGTAGCTCCATTCCAAAGTCAGGATCCACCGCATGCCGAGTGTAGGTTAATTTTCTCTTCCCCATAGTGGAAGAGGAAGTTGGGAGTATTACCATTCCTTTCCACCCCAGAGCCACCCCTTGGCTACAGTCCTGTTAGCATGAGTCACAGCTGATTTTGTATGTGAAGCGAAGGCTAGGTGGAGGCAGTAACTCCTCCACACCTCTCCTTGGGGTGGACAACCCCTTCAGGTTGCTCCCTTCATCCCCCAAGAGAATAGAGTCCAAGACACAAATACTGAATCTAATAGCCTCTCTTGAGAATGCTTAGACCAGGGTGCTGTTACATTCAGACCAGATTCCTCTCCACTTTGAGCAGCGAGGACAGTGTTGTCAGCTGTTGTTAGGGCATCTGCTGTGGATTTTCTCTCTGGGGTGATCTGCCCATAAACAGGGCTCCTCACTGAATATACGGAGTGTTGGGGCTGATGGCCTGCCTTCAATGATCTGGATGGTGAATTATTTCTTTATCGTCTTTGCACTTACATATCTGATATGCCAAATAGGTACCGTATTCTTTTAGTTTTATAGTCCATCAAAGTAATTTTAAAAAGCAGACAGAAGAGGAAAGGACTTGGCCTGATACTAGCAACATTTAATAAATGTCAGCTATTGTTACAATACTATGTTTTGAATTTAACATCATGGCTTATGGCAGACTTTGACATCTGGTTTCTTTATTTGAGCTATGACATTGCCTTGTGAGATAAATATTATTGTTTGCCACATTTTACAGTTGAATGCAACAAGCCTCAGCAGATGAAATGACTTATCCACAGGTGTCAAGATTGGTCTTCATGAGGGTCCTTTTGGCTCTCAATCCTGTCTTGTTTTCTTCTGCTGCACCATCCATGCTCCTTCCTCAGCTGCCTGTGAGCAGGGACCATATCTATTCATACCTGTCTGTTGTGTCCCCAGAGCCAAACACAGTGCTTGGCATTGAAAACATACTCAGTACGTATTTGCTAAATGAATTCATGTTTCCTGGTCAGAACCAGACAAAACGGCTGTGGTAGTAAAGCCCTCGTGCCCACCTCCTTGCTGCCAGCTATCCTGACCTCTGTGCAGGCTGTTCTAGTGTAGCCAGGGAGGTGAGAAAGATGTCTAAGTCCAGCTGGCTTTATGCCTACATGATACGATTTGATGTACAGCAGACATTGCATATAATTCTTTTCTCACACTGGCTAAAATGGAGGTCACACCTACTGGACGAAAATACCCTACAACAGACAGTGCATTTAGCATGTGTTGTGATATAAGAACTCCTTAGCAGGATCGACCTCGTTGAGGGGAACTGTCACCTTGAATATCTGGATACCTGGGGTAGGTAGATGCTGATGGAAGCAAGGGAAGAAGCAGCCCTCAATCAGAACAGTTGCAAAACGGGGGATTCTTCTGGAAGAATAACTAAATCTCATCTCTGTGGACATGTGGGTTGGTTTTACTCTTTGTTATTTTTCTGTTATCTTCAAAATGAGCAGAAGTGTTCTGCTGTTGTAGAGAGACATTCATTTCATCAGTGAAACAAGCTGTCTAGTACCTGTTATGTAGAAGGCATGGTGCCTGATGAGGGGAGACAACGTAGGAGGCAGAAGTGTCCTTTATCTCAAGGAGCTGCTGAGTCTAGGACCAGGTGCCAGAGGCCATGCAAGCCATATTTTCACGCATTTTATTAAAAATTTCAAGGATGCAGGAAAGTGGAAAGAATTTTGTAGGGAACACTCAGAACTGTCATGTGGATTCTGCCATTAATGTTTTATTGCACTTGCTTTCCATCTGTCAGCCCACCTAAAGTTTTTCCAGTAAGTGGAGAGAGATCCTTAGACTTGTGAACGCAGTTTGAAATATTAAAGAACCTTAATAAATTCTAAGATATTGACCCTGCTTGATTGCTATCTACAAACATCAACTTCTGCACTGAAATTTATTACATATCTACTGTGTGCTTTTAAGTCTGCTATTTCATTTAATTCTTCAGAAAATCCTGTGAGGTAGGTGGTATAACTTATTTTGTAGATAAGGAAGCTGAGTTGGAGGGTGTTAAGTTATTCCTGGCAATATTGGAATAGACTCAATTTTTCTGACTCTCGGGAGTGGATTTAAAAAGGAGTTGCCAAGGTTAGTGGGTCAAACCTCAGTCTTTATCAGAGAAGGTCCCCCTGTCCAGTCCACAGGTGAGACACCTAGATAGAGATAGTTCTATAGTTTACATTTCAAATCCCAGAGGACATATTTGTTTGAGTTAACTTTTTTAAAAAAGATTTTTAGTTGATTTTTAGAGAGAAAGGACAGGAGAAGAAGAGAGAGAGAGAGAAACACTGATGTGAGAACAAAGCTGCCTCCTGCACACCCTCTACCTGGGATCAGGAATCCTGATCAGGAATTGCTCTGACCAGGAATCAAACTGTCAGCCTTTTGGTGCATAGGACAATGCTAAACTAACTGAGCCACACCAGCCAGGACTGAGTTAACTTTTTAAGGTAAAATATGAACTCTAGAATAAAAAGTTATCGAAGTTGTCTTCAGTCAGACTCACCATTAAAGAATCATGCTTGAGATGGGGTGAGATCTGCCATTTGTGTACCTAAGATGCACACATTCCAGCCCATTCCTCTGTGGTCTGTGACCCAGCACGTTAGAGTTGCCTCTTAAAGACTTGGCCACTTCCTCCCCTTTGCATTCACCTTCACTGATGGTAGTTTGAAAAAAATGAGTAAATTACTCAACTAGTTCCTTACCTCTCTGAAACCAGGGGCCCTGGAAGTCTTCCGCAGCCAAGACCTCACTCGAGGCTTTTCTCTGGGCATCAAGCAGTGGCCAGCCTGCTGACTGAATGATAGAAACAACTTAGGGATCTTCATAAAAGCCCACGTCTGTCTGAATCCTTCCCATATGGACAGGCTTATAGATTAGGCCAAACTTGTGAGTGACCTCAGAATCAAGGAAAGTCTAATCTCAACTCTGCAGCCTCACCAGTAACCCATACCTACACCCTCTCAAAAAGCTGCATGAGTCTGACTTCACCACTGACTAATGAAAAGTACTGGTCATGGACTAGCACCAGGTCATGGTTTGGCATTTGGGAACGAGTGGTCTATATGACCTTGGAGTTTTCCTTTAATGCTGCCATTCTGTGAACCTAAGAGAGAGAGGAGAGAACCAGGGCCAGAGTGAGGCCTACTGCAGTTGTCTGACCTCAGGCCTTGTGGTCTGGCTTTGGCTGGGGGTCAGAGACAAGGCCGCGGACCTGGGAGAAAGTGTGAATCACCGGGCAAATATTTTTCGAGCCCCTCCCATGTCCTGGGAAGCAGCAACTGGATAGGGGTGAAGGAGGATTGGGTTTGGAGTTCCAGTGGTCAGGGTTTCACCCCAGGCTTTCCACTTACCATCTGCATGATATTGGGGAATTCATGTCACTTATGGGCCTTAATTTTCTGTCTGTAAAATGGTATGGATGTATATTCTGTATCAGGAGATGGTGAGAGTCATGTATGTTCATGATGATGGCACAAGTTGACTTTTGGAAGGAAAATTAGGGAGGTCTGTTTCTCATATACTTATTTCTAGATGGAGTGAAGAAAGCCAAGAGGGAAGGGCAATAAAATGTGCATTGTTCTTTATGGACAACTTGGAGAGCAGGGATTATTCCTGTTGGAGCAGGTGGGAAAGGCTGGAAGAGGTCACTTCATGCAGCTAGTGAGTGCAAGAGCTGGGATCTCACTCACATCTAACTGTGGCCTGTGCTCTTTCCACAGCAGCTCACCGGCCAGGGGCTGGGGGAATAGAGGAATCAGGGAGAGAGTAATTTCATCCTCAGAGGCTGCAAGCAATGTTTCCAGAGCAGTTTCACCCACACTATTAACTGCTAAGTTATAGGGTGTTGTCTTTTAGCAATAAACATTCTCAGGATGCTGGCTTTAAGAATGCATATATGTTTTAGGTCCTAGCCAGTTTGGATCAGTGGATGGAGCATTGTCTTGCGGATCAAAGGATTCCAGGTTCGATTCCAGTCAAGGGCACATGCCTGGGTTGCAGGCTCAATCCTCAGTGGGGGGAGTGCAGGAGGCAGCAATCAGTGATTCTCTCTCATCATTCATGTTTCTATATCTCTCTTCATTTCCCTTCCTCTCTGAAATCAATAAAAATGTATTTTAAAAAATGGTTATATATTTTAGAAGTGGTACTACTGAGCTCCTGCCAGAGTTGATCAAGGACATTCATTCATTCATCAACAAGCATTTATTGGAAATTTATTTTATTCTAGGTACTTTGTTAACTGCTAGGAGAGCAGCAAATAAAGAAGAGTCCCTCTCCTCAGGCTGCTCATATTCTAGAAGAGGGACAGAACTAAGGTCATAGTGCACTGTTAGTGGAATGGAAATTTAGGTCAATCTGAACATGTGCTGCAGTTAGCGGAGCGGAGTGTGGAGGAGGCGATAGGCTGGGGGCTGAAGGATGGGTTGGAGTTAGCTGAGCACTAGGGTGGGGTGACTGCTTGCAGAGGGCAGGCTGGTGGATGGAGAAGCCTGGGGAAAGGTCTGGCAATGTGAGGAAACAAGATGAAGGGCTGCAGATGCAGGATGGTGAGAGCTTAGAATGTGAGCGCAGCCCAGTGAGTCAGTCAAAAACCACCTTTTGAGTCCCCATTATGTATTCAATGCTATTTATGATAGGAATTTCCTTTCTGGCATCATAGGATGGAGCCAGTTTCCCTTGGCCACAATTGAAGGAGAGAGAGAAGCTGTTTGCCACACCTTTTCTGACTCTCTGACTTGAGGGTCGGCCCTGAAACCCTAGTGAAGACGAGCTGCGAGTGCTTCTCCCTGGGCAAGCCCTCCTCATTGCAGTCATCTCAGGACTAGACTAGACAGTGCCCCAGAGGACAGAACCCCGAGTTAACCCCTCCTGCCCAGGAGGGTGGGACTGAGCTCCAGGCAGGGCTCTTCCCACCTCTTCTCGGGTGGGTGTGTGACTCAGAAGCGGTGACATCATCCATGACTTCATTCACCCAGAGGAGAGACAGTGCTGACCCAGCTGGGCTTCGGCTTCTGCCCTTCCTTCTCCATGTTTTTCCTCAACGGGGACAATGTCATGGTCCTGCTGTTGTTTTCCACACATCGTTTTCTTTTTCTGTCTTTCTCTCTTACTTTCTTTTCCTGACTTTCTCATTTTATTTCTCATGTTAAACCTGTTCTTTTCACCCCATTCCCTTTCTTGCATTGTCCATCTTTTGCTTTTGTCTTTAATTTTATCTCCTTCTTCTTAATCTTTCTTGTTACATTGTCTTTCTTGCTCATCTTCCCTTTAGCCTTCATTTTCCTTTCTTCCTTTCTTTCCAAGCTCTTTCTCTACATAGATACTGGCTCTCCTGCCTCCCGTCCTTCTCCCCTCCAGACATCTCACCAAGTTGTTGCTGTCCTAACCTTCCTAAAACTGGATCCACAAGTCGCCCTTGCTCAGGACTGCTGGTGGGGGTGCCTTCCCTTTTGCCTTGAGCATCTAATCCAAATACAGACTTACCCTTCCTGCCCTTCAGCACACATTTCCCAGGCTGCCCTTCTCAGGGGTCCTTTTTTTGTGGCCAGGGATGCATTTGATGCTTCTTCCTACACTTTTGCTCAGGCAGTCACCCTAGCTTGAACTGCTCTCCATCCTATCTTCTTTAGTTTTTGCCTTCCCTCTACACTAAAGTCAAACACTACCTCCTCAGTAACACCTGCCCTCTACCTCTCTACCTCCTGCCCATAGCAGTGTCTTTTCTTCATGGACAGGCTGCATTCTTCATTTATAAATCAGGTATTTTAGAACTTGAGTTGTTCTGTACTATTTACACATTCCCGCTGAGGGCTTCATATACACAGACTCTTTGCTCTATTTACCCAGAATGCAACCTGAGGGTTGGGACCAGTCCATTATTGCCTTTCATGGCCCACCTTCATACTTACACAAACCCGGCTGCAAGCTGGGACTGATAGATAAATTGTTGAATGGTCAATAAATATTTATTGACTATTTAAGAAATAGTTATTTATCATTTATTGGAAATTTATTTTATTCTAGGTACTAGGTAATAGTGATCACTTAAGAAATAGTTATTTCATTTAAGAAATAGTTATTTCATGTTAAGTCTAGGGATACAGATGAATAAGTTATAACTCCTCCCTAAAAAGAGCTAAGAGTCTAGTAGGGAAGACAGTTCCCATCATAAAATTTTAATTTGTGGAGGAAATTGAAATTTACTGGAAATGTGCCAGGGTGTGCATATTAACATGTACAACCTCATTAAATGGAATCTTACTAACAATACCATGAGTGAAATAGTGTTGGAGATTAGCAAAGTGAGACCCATAGATATTAGGTGACTACTGGCCAACACAACTAAAAGTAGGAAAACCAAGGTTTGAACTGAAGTGTTTCAGTCTAGAAAGCCCCTGTCCTTCCTGAAGATGGAAACAGGAGTTGGAACTGACATTCTGACTAATGTTAGAACAAATTTTTTAAGAGGTGCTTACAGTGTGCCAGATGTTGTTGTAAGCACTTCATATTCCTTTGCTCATTTGTTCCTTCAACAACTCTATGGTGTAGGCAGTAGTATTGTTCTCTCTAATTATTATGGGACAAGGAAGTCAAAGTGAAGCTGTCCCAAGGCCATGCATCTATGAGGTATTAGAGCCAGGACATTCACCCTTGGAATGTGGCTCTGAAGAAGAGGCAGCAGAATGTGCAAAGTCACCTCAGTGTAGAGTAGTAGTGCATTACTTGAACTGCCACTGCGTCAGCCCATTTGAAGAATTGGGGACTGAAGGGGTGCTGATAGGTGAAATCATTGACATATGAGGTAAAGAGGAAGCCTGGAGCTAGGTCACAATAACCTTGAAGTGTTCATTGTCCTCCATAAGGACCCTTCACAGAAGATGCAAGTAGTATTCCTTGAAGGGATGTTGTCTGTGATGTTGGACCACGAGGTGCCCACCATAAGGAAGAATTTATGAAGTGTTGATCTTCTTCTACAAGTTGAGTAGGGCAGGTATTTCTCAGCTGTGGCTCTTGTAGGAAATGAACAGTGGTATAAACGAGGAAGAATATAGATAACCAAAGAAGCCCCAAAGAAATGCCATATTGGAACTGTAAAGTATACCCATCCTTTATGGTTTGGGGATAAGTAAAATTTGGCTTGAAGGACATTTGGGGAAGAAAGAAGAGGGGGCATCCATGCGAGCCAACTTGAACTTGACACAGGTTGTCCTCAGATGTCCCAGAGAATTCAACATTTGATGGAGTGCCTTTCCTGCTGCATCCTCCTCTCCAGTGTTGCTTGGCAGCCATTCAGCATGGTGCTGCACTGACCCAGAAGTCCAAGCCAAGAAGTGAATGAATCCATTTTCCAATTAAAATGAAACTTCTCCAGAGGACCTGCTCACCCCAAGAAGAGAAATTTATCTTCCTGGCAGTCTGGCTTGGCTAGAATATATCTCTGCTCCTAAGATAGACTATGAAAAGCCATTACTTGAATGAGAAAAGAGAAACTGGGACAGTTCTTATTCACAGTCTCATTTATTTATCCATTCATTCTCATTTCCATTTCCACAAACTTCTATTTAACTTGTACGTCTCTGCTCATTCATTTCTTTTATCCATTCAGCTAATGTTATTCATCATCTATATATCAGATACAATGCTGGACCCTAAGAACAGAGAGATTGAAAAAAAAAATAAAAAACACAGTCTCTGCCTCTTAGGAACTTTCAGTCTAATGAGGGAGACGGGCACATGGACAGATGATGGGAAGTGCCGTGGTTGGGATATTCACAGAATATTATGGGGCGTACCATAGAGGCACCTAATTCGGGAATCAGGAAAGATTCCATGGTGTGGGTAGCATCTGAGTTGAGTCCTAACTAATGAGTAGATGTTAGGGTGTTTCAGATAGGGTACACTATGAATAAAAATACAATGGTGAAAGAAAAAGCACAGTGGATGTGGGTGATGTAGTGTGGTATCTCAGAGTGATCAGAGATGAAGCTGGTGAATAAGATATGGATCGTATATGTCTTGTTAATGAATTTGACCTTTCACTTCAAAGGTAGTAGAAAATGTTGAAGGGTGCATAGTGTACTAGATTGGAAGCTCCCTGTAGGTGGGGACTGTGTCTGTTATTTGTTCATTTTCTTAGCATTGAACATGGTACCTGAAATGTAGAGGATACCAAATAAATACTTATTTAATTAATAAATGATTTACATAGCCAAATTTACACTTTATGTAGGCTATTGTATTCTGATTGGCTATACATAGGGGTGGGAATTGAAGGGGTAAGATTTGAAAGTTAGGGGCTGCTGTGTAACAAACCACTTCAAAATTGAGTGGTATAAAAAATCACCAATTTTTTAACCCTAGTAATTATGCAGGTTGGAGGTTGTTTATTATGCAGGTTGCTCAGAAAGATGCCTTTTCTGATTTTCACTGAATTCATTGAAGATTCTATGGAAGGTTGCTGGGTAGATTTGGCTGATCTTGGTTTTGTTCAGCTCTCTTGCATGACCTTGCACTTAGGCTGGATAGTTAGTTTTTGTTCCATGTGTCCTCTCATCCTCCATCAGGCCAGATTGAACTGCTTCACATGGCAGCGTTACATTCCAGGAAGGCAAAAGCAGGGCTTCAGTTGAGAAGTAGCACAGTGCAACTTCTTCATTCCATTGACCAAAGCAAGTCATAAGACCAGCCCCAACACAGTTGACCCTTGAACAACACTGTTTTAACTGCATAGGTCTACTTATACACAGATTTTTAAAAATAAATATGCAGTTGGTTCTCTGTGTCTGTACGTTTCATTGTCCTATGCCACTTTATGTAAGGGACTTGGGCATATTCTGATTTTGGTATTTGCTGGGGGTCCTGGAACCAATTTCCTGTGGATATCAACAAATGCCTGTTGTTAACTTTTTGGAGACTCAGAGTCATATGCAGATTCTCATCCTTGATGTTTCTATCTCTCTCTTCCTCTCCCTCTCTGAAATCAATAAAAATATATATGAAAAAAGAGTCATATGAGGATTTTCAACTATGTCTCTAGCCCCTGTGTTGTTCAAGGGTCAACTGTGTGTGTGTGTGTGTGTATGTGTGTGTGTGTGTGTGTGTGTGTGTGTAAAAACTCCTATTGGATTATTGGCTCTATTTCTTTGAAGAACCCTGACTGATACATGGGGGTGAAGAGATGGGAACCTCTTCATGAATTAATTGGGAATTTAAATTAAGATGATTGAATGTAAAGAATGAGAGAAAAGTATAGATGACCCTTGGGTAACTGGTTCAGTTGACATAGAAAATCAAGGAAGGGAAACCATTTTGGAGAAGATAACATAGTCCATCCTGGGCATGTTGAGTTAGAAGTGCAGTGGGACATCCAGGAGACATGTGTCAGAGGAGAGTGTGAATGGAGTTTGAGATTTGGCACGTTATTCAGCTTATAGTTGGTCGGAACTATGGGAGTAATTGAGATTGCCCTGAGTGTGAACAGTGAGAAGAGTAATAGGCAAGAACTCTGGTAGCATAGACATTAAAAGGGTGACTAAGGAAAGGAGCTCTAGAAGGAGACAGATAAGCAATGAGAATGGTGTGAAGGGATACAACAGAATGAGATATTAGAAAAGACCTCCTCAGTTTTCCACTTTTCCAACTCTTCTATTTTTTTCATGTTTGTTCCAAGACTTTATATCCCAAAGCCTTCTCTTCATATTAGGACTTATTCACTTCCTTCCTCATTTTTTCCCTCCTTCCCTCCATTTCATAGACAATACTGCCCACAAGAAGTGGTGCTATCTAGGTCACATGACAACTCTTTTTCTCCTGCCCCTTCTGCATTTTGTTAGGCTTTAGGGAGATAGACACATGCAGTAGCACTGGCCTGGCCCACAGAGATCTACATTTCAGTCTGTCTTTCCACTTCTTCATGTATGACCTTGGGACAGTCCTGGTGTGGCTCCTTTCTGGATTGTAGTTTCTTAACATGCAAGGTGAGTTTTATAATTTCTTGCCCTCCCTGCCTTAAAGAATCATACAGATCAGATGAGATCATGCACGTTAAAGTGCTTTGAAAAACACCAAGCTCTGTAGCAGTAATTAGAGTGAAACCCATTGGCTTATCGGGCCCTCTACATTATTGCATTTAATTCTCACAATATCGCTTTGAGGTAGATGCTAGTAATAGGGCATTTGAGGAAACTGGAGCTTAGAGAAATTAATTTGCTTAAAGCTACACAGCTGGGAAGTGGTGAGGACAATAATTAAACTCAGGTCTGCCTGACTCCGGGGTTCTTAGAGCCCACATACCAAAGCCTCGTTCTCCTAATGCATGTGGTGGTATCGCATTCCTGGGCCAAGTCCGCTCTGCTAAATATGATCCGTTTTCTTGTCAGTGATAACATTTTTATGGTTGGGAGATCAGCTCTAGTGTGTATTATAAATTTACCTTTCTGTACAACAGAAGGGCTCTAGGGGAGGTGGTGGCGGGAGGGAGGATGTGTATAGAGATCCACTTCTTGAAAATAAAAAAAAAAAGATTGAAATTACACTATGGAATTATTTTGTTTTACAAATAAATTCTATGAAGGTACTGGTAAATCCTCCTCTAATGGGGTTAACTTTTACTTGTCAGTTCAGGTGTTTGTTTCTGGGGTGCCACTCTTCCACAGTAGCATAGCTTTTTATTTTACTTGACCTTTTGGCTTCAGCTCAAATCTCTCCCCTATGAAGCCTTTTCTTGCCACCCCAACCCCAAAGTTCTTTCTCTCCTCTGAACTATATGATTACTCATTAGAGGCAGCTATTTGGCCACACTCAAAATATTGTGATAAAGTTACACGGCTGACTCACCCAAACTGTGGTGTTGGACTCATTGCATATTGTCATACATCATCTTAAATGAATTACCTTTTCCTTTGTGCACATCTTTCTCCAGCTCCGCTTTGACTTTAAAAGGGTTTGACTTTAAATTTCTTCATACCTCTTGAAACTTTTTGCGTTTGTCCCCCCATGAGTCAGCTAGCTGGCTTCTGCCTTCCACGAGTTTGTCATTTTGAGGTGCATTTAGGCACATTAATATGTAATCTATAGTAACAAAAGGGTAATATGCTAATTAGACCAGACATCTTCCAGACATCCTTCCAGACAAAGCCACGGTGGCAGGGGCTGAGGCAGAGGTGGTTAGGGGTGATCAGGCTGGCAGGGGGGAGCAGTTAGGGGGTGATCAGGCTGGCAGGGGGGAGCAGTGAGGGGTTTATCAGGCCAGCAGGGGGGAGCAGTTAGGGGGTGATCAGGCAGGCAGGGGAGGGCAGTTAGGGGCGATCAGGCAGGCAGGCAGGTGAGCAGTTAGGAGCCAGCGGTCCTGGATTGTGAGAGGGATGTCCGAGTGTCAGTTTAGGCCTGATCCCTGTGGAATTGGGCCTAAACTGGCAGTTGGATATCCCTTGAGGGGGTCCTGGATTGGAGAAGGTGCAGGCTGGGCTGAGCCCCTCCCCCTCCCCCAGCATGAATTTCGTGCACTGGGTCTCTAGTTAAGATATATCAGAAGATGGAGGGATTCATTGGAAAGGTGACATTTGAACTGGATTCAAAGCAAAGGTAGAAGTTTGGGGCAAGATGGGCAAGTCAATCCAAGTAGAGGCATTAGCTCCCATAGAGACATGGGAATATAAAAATGCATAATGCATTTGGGGAAGTGAGGGAAATGAGGTGAGAGCAGGGTGGAGAGAGCTAGGAGGGGGTCATGGCAGATACGTCCAGAAGAATTCATAAAAATAATGGCCACTTTGGAGCCAGGTTCTTAAGTGTCCTGAGAACCATGCCAAGGAGATAAAATGTGGTTTTAGGCCATGAGGAACTGTCGAACCATTTTCAACAAAGGAACAGAAGGGTTAGTTTAAGTTTTTAGAAATGGATGCCTTTAGTAGCACAAACCTCTCAGTGTATCTGTCTGTCTGACTTGCAATATGTCCAATGCTAGATCTTTCTCTCTGTGGATGGGAGTTTTAAACACACAATTGTTTCATTCACTCTGGGAAGTTTCTGGTTGGGGGTTATGACCCACTTTATGTTTTTCGCATAATTTTTCTTTTAAGAATGACATCCAAGGATTAAGTTTCTTCCTGATACAGTTTTCCTCTCTGGACCATCAGCCTGTGCCCTAATTTGGAGTCTTGAATGCAGAGTGAGGGTAAGGCTTTGATTTTTTATGGGTTGTTGTGCTGGAGAACAGCGTCGTGAGTATTCGGAATATTTGGGCAGGATCATTTATTGGGTGAGGAGTTAGGGAGCTCTGTTCCCTCCCTTTTATTCACTGCCTACAGCAGACAGCCCACATAGAATCCCTTTGCAATTAATAACAAAATACTTGGATGACCCTTTTGGAACTGGTCATCCCTGCTTTCTCAAGCTGCTCCTAGACCCTGGTGTCTCCCGACATGCCTTGCAGTATCTGCTTCATTTTTCACACAAGTTCCCACAGTGTCCAGAAGCCACCAGAGACCTCACTGCCTCCTCACACACCACAGTGAGAGGGAGGGAGAGAGTGCTATGTCTCCCTGCCCCGAGGCCTGGGTGGCTGCTGCCTGGCCTTGAGTCTTGGATATGCTGTCCTACCTCCACCCTCTGCTGAGACCTGCAGCTGTGTGAGCTTTGGGTAGTGCCTCCTTCCAAGAAGTGCTGTTGTTTTATGAAGTAATACATGATTAAAAAAAAAAGTCAAGAGTTGTTCCTTTGGTTGCTTTCAAGCCTGGAGGATTGCTTGCTCAAAGGATTTTTATTGGAATGCAGAAGTCTTATTGCCAAGTCACACACCCCAAATCATGGCTGATGTCTTTTTATTTATTTTTTTTCTTTTCTTAAAAAGACTCATTTTTGTTAGTTGCTTGGTAACTGGAGATTAGACTTAACCCATTTGGGACAGAGCTCAACTAGCTTGAACTGGACTTAGCTATTGTGTGATGAGATACACTAACATTGGCGTGTGTTGAGACCTGCTCTATGTTCTCTCTAACCTGTCCACCCTGTGTGCAGGCAGGTTGTTATTAGGTACAGAAAAGGTAAGTGAGTTGCCTAGGATTGAAAGTGAAATCTCTGAAATTAAAAAAAAATATATATATGTAAGAAATTAGGTTTGGGAGGGCTTTTTTCTTCTTCTGTAAAGAATGACAGTAGCTTCTTTCATGACCCTTCTCAAAGGCCAAAACCCACCCTCTGATGGATCTGGGGCCTTGGGTTGGTGGTGACTGTGGCATAATGGGATGATGTCACTTTAGAGCTTGCAGTCCTGTGTGACATTGGGCTAAGCCCTTGTCATCCAAACCACAGTTTCTGCATCCTCCCTATTCGGCTATTATATATGGCCTGCACACCCCGGAATCCCTCTGAGAATCAGGTGAGTTCAGGCACATGGAAGCACTATTGTATACTGTGGGGAATATAAGAGGGCAGTCACTGTGTCTTGATGTAGGCCTAGTGGTTAGAATTAAGGACAGAATTAATTCAGTAAGATTGAGGCCCTCGGCTGGGACTGAACTGACTGGGGAAGGGAAGAGATGGAGAGATTTTCCCAATGGAATTTGATTAAAAATTCATCCACGGGGGCTCCTGTGCCCTTGGCCAGAGTGGCATTTGATGAGCAAGCACTTGTGAATCAGGTAGCCCAATGTGAGAACAGCGTGGGATCCTCACAGGTGGTCTGTCAGCCTCTTGGAGTGAGGGGACCAAGCTTCTGGAGACATTGCCTCTCATCCAACAAACTCGCCCTTCCCTCTGCTGGCTCAGCTCCAGGCTGTTCTTGTAGCAAAAGCAGGGACCATTGTTGACATGCCCTCTAGACCACATGTATTTTTAAGGACACCTCAGACTCCTAATAAGATGTTGTTTCTGGTTTCTCATCCTGTAGAGAGGATGAACTGGGTCCTTGGCTTTGATCAATGAAGCAGACGTGATCTCAGGAATAAATGATGCTCCAGGCTGCCTTGTGCCTCCTCCCCTCAGTGTGTGTCTTTTTGGCAAGAGGCCTGAAGTTCTCTGAGATGTTCTGCTTGGGAGCCGTTGCCCACAGTGGCTGTCTGCGTGGCCACAGGCTGAAAGCTCTCATTGTGCGTGGTCTTTCATGACCCCACAGCTCTAACAGAAGCAGTTGTTTTCTGAGTTTTGGAAGTTTGCTCAGCTCTGGCTTGAAGTCCTGGTTGTTGCTGCAGTGGCTTTAGTGGTTCATTTCTGGTGACTGGCCTTGGATTTCTGGAGCCCATCAGAGGAGGCAGCCTCTTCTCTTTCTCTCTCAGAACCAATCATGGAAGCCACAAAGCACATGGAAAGAGATTCCTTGGAATACCCAGGAGGCATACTAGTTTCATTAGCTTGACTCACATATTAGTTTCATTGGCTACCATTTTTTTTTATTATGACCTGTTAGTATATAAAGATACCACTAGTTCATAGTTGTTTCAGGTGTATTTTGTCAACTTCAAGCTTTTTTGTTTTGCTTAGCATTAACATATGTGAATATTCAAAGAGAAGTTCATCCCTCTCTAGATAGAAGTTCTATCTAGATGCTTAGGAACTTAAAGAAATAAACAACAACAAGCATAGAAAGTGGACTGTTTCCATCAGAACCCTTTTGCTGTTCCTGTTGTCTTAAAGGAAACTTGTGTCTGGGGTAATATTCAGTTTATCTGCTGTGCATAGATGTCCGTGTTCTTGTGGTGGGGAGGGAGGAAACAGGAAGAACTCATAGAATTGGAGGGCAGATGTCCATGAAGGCTAGCTATATGTCTGTGAAATGGATGTGATAACACTCACTCAGGACTTCTGTATTGTTCTGAGGAGACACCACATCTGCAAGCCCTTTGTAAACTCTGAAGCCCTTCCCACCTGAGAGACCAGGAGGTGAAACTGAGCGGTTTGGTTGCTCAACAGTTATTTATTGAATGCTTCCAATGTGTCACCCTCCGGCAGACACTGGCCTGTGTCTCTTCTGAACTTGTGAATTGTTGCCCTCAGGGTCCCCAAGTCGCCATGTGCTTATCATACAGTCTTTGTTCTTGTAGCCTGATGGGGAGGTGATCATTGAAACCAAGACATGGACAGTGCCTGGGTGGTAGGAAACCTTCTTTGCTATTGCTTCTAGTCTGTTTTCCGCTTCTCTTTATGAAGTTCTACTTCTCTAGGTACAGGAGATGGCCACCTCACTGTTTCCAAGTTTACCTCACCTCCAGTTTCGTTCATTGGCTGAAGTTAAATGACTCCATTGGATCCTGATTCTCCCTTCCTGGGAGAAGAGAGCTGATTAGCTCAGGTCACATGCCCATCCTGGTCCAGAGAAGGGGAGTGGAGTAGCAAAGTTTGTACCTCACAACTAAGGGTCCAGTCCTGTATAGGGGGAGGAGAAAGACAGTTGTGGGACATCCTGGTGCATAAACTGACAAGGTCCTTGACCTCATGGAGCTTAAAGTCCAGCAGGAAAGAATGACATTCACACATAATCATGTGGTGGTATTGAGAGCCAAGCCTGGCCTTGTAGGATATCCTGGAAGGCCTCTCCAGGGAAGGATGGACAGGGTTAACCCCAGGGGGCTGGGCGACATTGGCCCTGGGAGGGCATGGGGTGCTGGGTGAGGAATGAATGTTCCAGGTGGGGTACCCAGAGGAAAGAAAACCCCCAGTGGCAAGAAAAACTCTGACCCCATTGGCAGCGTGGAAACAAAACAAATGTTTTAAAACCTTACAATAATAACTTGATTACATGCCATTCTCCTTGGCTTAGATGGGAAGTTCTTTGAGGGCAGGAATCATTTGGAACAAGTTGGTCCGGGGAGAATTTTACACAGGCAGGTCATGTTCTGTCTCATGCATTAATTTCTTAGTGTGGTTTTCTTCCCAGCAGACAGCTGTTCAGCTTTGAAATCGTGTATGTCTTGAAGCATATCCTTTGGCCCTTCACTGGGAAGATGGATTGCACACCTTCACAGAGTGTGTTTCCAACCCCTCCAGGTTGGCAAAGAAGGATAAAAGGGAAATTATGGTCATTTTTGGAAGGATCAATAATTGCCAATTTTTCTTTCCTATATAGGTACTGCTTTTACATCACCTCCTCTCTCAGCCACTGAACAGATGTTTTATTGGGCATTGTTGGCTATGCTTTTGTTTTGAAAATTTTGAGACATTATTGAAAGAGGAGAGGGGTAGAGAAAAGAGTCCATAATTGATTCTAATATATATTTTATTTGGCAGAACTTGAGAGAGACTTGCTGGGATAAGGCGGGACATTTCTTTGATCTCCCAGACTTCTTATCGTGGAAGGCAACAGGTGTCACAGCACGGTATGTTAATTACAAGTTAGGTTTTATTTGCGCTCATCCATTCTCGGGCGTCTGTATATATATTGTTTTCTTAACTCGCTTTGACTAGACACACTGTTTGTACATCTGCATGCGATTTTGCATACTTGAAACATCTTGAATCCATCTTCCACCTTCACTGCACATGCCCAAGCACCACTGTTTCTAGGAGTCCCGGAATGTCGTATCCAAGGTGAAGACCATTCATTGAAATTGGACACATTTGAAAGAGACATGGACAGCCCATTATGAAATGTGAGTGTTTTTCCAAAGATACTTTTTACATAGTGAGTAAAAGGAAAATACATTTTTTGGCCCCTAAAAATAAGGCAAGAGATATGTTGTTTTTTTTAAATATGTTTTTAAAATTTTTTCAGTTACAGTTGATTCACAGTATTATATGAGTTTCATGTGTTCAACACAGTGGTTAGACATTTATAAACCTACCAGAGGCCTGGTACATGGATTTGTGCACTGGTGGGGTGCCTCAGCCTGGCCTGCATCTTCTTACAATTCAGGACCCCCCTGAGGCCTGATGCATGAATTTGGCCCGATTCCTGCAGGCCAGGTTGAGGGACCCCACTGGTGCACAAATCTATGCACTGGCCCTCTAGTATGCATATAAGATCTTTGGTTAATCTTTTCCCACCCTCCTCCCTCCCCACCTCCCTCTGAGATTCATCAGTCTGTTCCATGTTTCCATGCCTGTGCATTGAGCGTCTGCCCCCTGGTGGTCAGTGTGTGTCATAGCTCACGGTCAAACAGTTGCTTAGGCTTTTATATATATAGATGAAGTCATCATCTCAGTAAGTCTAATACCCATCTGACACATTGCATAATTATACTATTGACTATATTCCTTATGCTGTACTGTACATCTTTGTGACTGTTTTTATAACTATCAATTTGTACTTCTTAACCCTTTTTTTTTTCACCCATAAGAGATACATTTTTCTTAAGGAAGCTGAATGGGTGTCTAATGAACCTATTTTGCTTTTTATATTAGTGTACCTGAATCATTCCAGAGTGTAGAGGTATATATATGTTGAAGTCAGTAATAATTTCTTAAAAAGTATTAATGTTATAAATAAGTATGTGCTACATGGCAGAGACAATTAAAAAAAGTAATCATTGAGTGTGAAATTCTGGCTGCTATTATTAAGAGTGGATGTGTGCATGGATCTTCATATGTACATATGGATATACATGGGCAGGTTTGACAGGAAATCTTAAAGTATACACATCATTTGTCATTCTGACCTCAGATGGCAGGGGATGCACAAAGGGGAGCAGCAGGACGGGGAGGGGTCTTCTTATCTTGAAAATGATGTAAAATCTGAATTGAGCAAATCTGTGAGGAAGAGGATCCATTCCTAGAGGACAGAGAAACCTGTATAAATACACATCTTTGCAGAGGCAGGTGTTGTATCTTAAAGTTAGCTCATTCAGAAAGGGCTCACTCTTCCCGTTTTCCTTTTTATTCAAACTCAAGGGACACTGGGAACAGGAGCCCCATTTTTGAGGTGCTCTTTGTATTTGTCTCATTTTTTATGATTCAGACCTTTTCTCATAGGGAGTTGATAAGAACGTGGTGGTTCAGCAGCAGGGTCTTCCAGAAAGGAGATAGAAGAGGACACGTTTCACAGGCACATCATTTTTCATTGGATTATCCTCCCCTACCACCAATGCCGTGATCGTTCATCTAAGGTCTCAGGGTAGTGGGGATCCACATGCATGTACAAATGGCTTCAGTAAACCCCAGGCACTCTCCCCTTGTGGGGAGAATGCTCTTGAGGAATAGTCTGAACTTTACCCTACAAGGTACAATTAGTCACCGTGACACCGATATCACCAATGGGGAGGCCAGTGTGTGGGTGAAAATGTCATCTTGGGCATTCCTTTTTTGGGGTGAAATTAATTGTCTGAGGTTAGTTCTGGAAGGACCTTTCCTTTCTGTAGGTTTTTTTATATTTTATTTGACCTTTGTGCTGTAGTGAAAGAGTTTCTTTCATTATTTTAACTAAATGGATCTATTTAGTCAAAGCAGTACTTATAGTGTGGGTATCGGCAATGCCCCTGGCCTGCAAAACTTGAGGACTCAGAAATACAATTACAGATGGAGTAGGACCTTGCTTTCCTTCTCTTTTAGTGTTGACTTGCTCCCCAGTTCTCTCTGATGGTGTTGGGTAGTCTAAAGAGTAGGCTTTTTGAAGCTAGCTCTGGCTCAGGTAGATTTAAATACGGTGGCTTCCAATTTATTTTGTATGCGTTTTTTTAAATATTGAGAGAGGGAAGGAGAGAGGAAAAGAGGGAGTGAGGGAGGGAGAGAGAAATATTAATTTATTGTTCCACTTATTTATACATTTATTGGTTGACTCTTGTATGTGCCCTGATTGGGGATCACACCTGCAACCTTGGTGTATCAAGAGGATGCTCTAACCAACTGAGCTACCTGGCCAGGGCCCAAGGCTTCCAGTTTTGAGCCTACATATAGAATCAGAATCTCCATAAGGTACCTATGAATTTTATGTTTAACAAGGGCCCCAGATGGTTATATGATCAGGTAATGTTGGACGGCATTGCCTAACAGAATATACATGCAAGTAATAATAAGTTTAATGAATTTGTAGAAATTAAAATGGAGAGCTCCTGTTGACCTATCAGAACATGCTGGGAGCTTCCAGCCCTGCTCATAACAGTCTCAAACCCCGAGAAAGCAGAAAGCTAATGCACAGAAATGATTTATTGGCTGTCCAGTCATCCCTGCCTTTTTTCTAATTGGCTTTGACACTTGTGACTCATTCTATTTTTATTAGTACACACTTGCAGTACTCCTCTCCATGCCCCTTGCCCTGTACTTACGTACTTGCTGGTACCTTCAGAGGCCTCCCCTTCAAGATCTTCTGGAGCAGAGCCCATGGACGTTGGACGCCAGGCACCGAGTTCCTCTTGCAAAGGTGTCTGCCCTGTCCCTGGCACGCCTCTCTTTTATTTCTGTCTTTCTCTCCTGTTGTTTCTTTTGTCTCCAGTTCTTTCTCCCTTCTCTATTTCAGCCTGCACCAACAGGGTGAAACTGGTAACCCCTCTGAACTTTCTCAATTGTACAATTGGATAATGACAGCACCCACTCCATGGGTTTAGTTATGGATTGAGCGAGCTAACAGGAAAACTTCCAATCCAGTGCTGAGAGATTTTTTGAAGGAGTTAGCAATTTTATTTTGTTCCTTTTTTCTATCGATTTTGGCAGGGAGTCTTTGCATTAAGTTTCTGGCATAGTGGAAAGAGGGAAACCTTTGTAGTCAGACTGACCTGGATTAGTGTCTGTCTTTCTGTGTATTGTTTGTAGGAACCCGGAGCAAATTTACTTATTTCCCTCTCTCCCCCATTCCCTGAGCCTCGGTCCTCATGGGACGTCCATTCTGGGTTATCGAGGGTCTTAGAGAGACTGTGGATGAAAGATGCAGCGCATACCGTACTATTTAAAGAATGCATGGGTCTTTTAATGAAAATGCCCTTTGTCCTCTCTTCTAGAATAAGGAAGATGAGGGAGGGTCTGAAATTGAATGGAAACACACACACACACACTTTGGGCAGTAAAGTATGAACTTGGCATCCATTGGGCCAAGAAGAGGTTCAGATTTGGTGTTTATTTGGCTCTTATTGTGATTATTTTGGGAGGCTTTGGGGCAATGTGTGCCAAAAAGGCTAGAGGGTGTTTTTTATTATTCTAGTGGAGTTAAGGCTAAAAAGTGATTGGATTTCACTGTCTTAGAGCATTCAGACTTGTTTTTGGCAGTGACAGGAGGTAAGAAGTCCCCACCTCTTCTTATCTGTTTTGCTCCCCTCCCCTTCTTGTGTTTCCCCACCCCCCTTTAGTTATTGTTCTCATCCTTCAAAATATGGCAGCTTCTCTTGTTTATCTGAGTCATGAGAAAATCACCACCTGGCTTATGATTAATTTGTAATTCAGCTCCATTCTTTTTATTATATTAATGAAAATAATTATTGCTATTTTTGTTATTACTACTAATAATGGTAGTTATCATTTATTGCATGCATTTTATCTGTAATAGGCATATTATCAAATGTGCACCCCATTAGCCCTGAAACCATCAGTTAAAGCAGGTGGTGGTGTTACCATTTTGCAGTTTGAGAACTGAAGCTGAATGTTTTAATAATTAGCCATATTCTAGCTTTTGAGTGGGAAACTGTCCAGAATTTTGATAACATGAGAAATGGGAAGTCAGAAACTTGAATAATGAAATTTTGTATAATCAGACAAAAACATATTCATATGTATATGTAAGTCCTCTAAGGAGATTTGAAATGACTGGTAATAAAATGAGATAAAAACAATGATAAAAAGTTTTAAAAAACCACAATGGAGCCTGGCCAGTGTGGCTCAGTGGTTGAGCATCAACCCATGAAGCAGGGCACATGCCTGGGTTATGGGCTGGCTCGATCCCCAGTTGGGGGATGGGGGGGCGCATGCAGGAGGCAGCTGATCAATGATTTTCTCTCATCATTGATGTTTCTATCTCTTCCTCTCACTTCCTCTCTGAAATCAATAAAAATACATTAAAACACACACACACACACACACACACACAAAAGAAACCACACAAAGAAGTGAAAAAACTGAAAGAATGACTAAGGTGAAACTAAGCATCATAGAAACTATCCCGGTTGTTCATAATTACTAATAGGTTTGTTTCCAGGCTTTCTAGCAGCCAAAACAAAGACTAGAAGATAATCAAGATGAATTGAGTGCCCAGATAAGAACCTGATTGCTGTTCAGAAGAAGTGACCTATTTCTAACACTGGGGCCTGAGAGAAATTTCTCGTAGATTATCAAGGGTTGATGACATTCTATAAGTTATTTAAAAGCATGTCCTATTAAATTCAGCTATAATTTCAAATAGACTTCTTATTTTAAAACAGTTTTAGAATTACAGAAAAAGTGTGAAGACAGTACAAGAGCGTTTCTATATATACCGGTACCCAATTTCCCCTATTATTCACACTTAAGTTAGCATGATACACCTCCCTCACTGCCCCCGGCCCCCCCCCCCCCCCCCCATCGATCATCAACCGGTGGTCTGGGCCTCCCTCTGTGGGGTGATGGCAGGGGTCCCCTGACCAATCACATCGCACCCACCTTGGCTTGCCTGGCACCAGTGCGTGTGATAGCATGGTCGTTGTACAGTCATTCTGCTGTTCGGCCATTTGGTCTATTTGCATATTATCCTTTTATTATTAGAAATATTTCACATATTCTGTAATGCACACATTTAAAGTATTCAGTTTAATGGTTTTGATATATGTATTGTATTATTAATTTTTATAAATTGTAGTAAAACATATATAGCATAAAATTCACCATTTTAACTATTGTTTAGTGTACAATTCAGGGACTTTAATTATATTCATGGTGTTGAACAACTATCACCACTCTCTCTTTCCAAAACTTACACTTTACCCTAAACAGAAACTCTGTAACCATATGTAATATTTTCCCATTCCTCCCTTCTCCCAGCTCCTGTGAACCTCTAATGTACTTCCCACTACCAAGAATTGTACTATCTATTCTAGATACTACAAATAAATAGAGTAATATTTGTCTTTATGTGTCTGGCTCATTGGACTTAGCATAATATTTTCAAGATTCATCTGTGTTGTATGTGTCAGTATTGCCATCCTTTTATGGATGAGTAATATTCCATTTTATTCAGATACTGCATTTTGCTTTTCCATTCTTCTGTTGATGGACCCACAATGGGTACTTGGGTTATTTCTTCCTTTTGACTGTTGTGAATAATGGTCTAGTGACATTGATCTTTAAGTATCTCTTTTAATCACCTCTGCTTGCAGTCCTTTTAGTTCTCTGTCTAGGAGTGGAATTGCTGGGTCATATGGCAGATCTATGTTTAGCTTTCTGAGGAATCACCAGCTATTCCACAGTGGTTGCCCAATTTTACATTCCCACCAGCAGTGTGTGAAGGCTCCTTTTTCTCCACATCCTTACCAACACGTATTTTCCCTCTTACAAAAATTACAGTGATCTTTGTAGTTGTCAGGTACATTGTCATTGTGGTGTAAGATCTGATATTTTGATGCTAGAAGTCTATTGAATGAAACTAAAATTGATCAGACTTAGATCATTGTAGAGGTAACACTTTTTGGCCGGATCTTGGTTGAAACTTGATAAGGATTCCCCAGGTAGTGGGGATCAGTGGGAATCAAAGAGTTCTGGGTGTGTGTGTGTGTGTGTGTGTGGAGGGGAATCCATTATGCCCAATATGATTATGTTAAAGTTACTTGATTTGCATTGTTTTATGGTTATACTGAGGGATGACTTCTCAGAACAATGAAATAAAAACAGTTCTAGGTTCTAGGAACAATGATATAGTTATTCTCTCACATCTGCTTTTTTTAAAGTATATTTAATAATGCTGAGAAGTGGCTTATAAATATTAGATTTTCTTTACCCTTGTTTTTGGAAAAAAGAGTACTTTCAGTCTCTATAGCAGAAATATGGTCCTTGTCTCTTCCTTGATGAATAATAGAAATAATAGAAAATGCAAAATAATAGAAGCTTAAACACATAAGAGTTCATTCTCTTCTGTAAATAAATCTAGTTGTATGGCATCTTGGGCAACTCTGATAGTCTATGACATTATCAAGGACATTAGCTCTTTTGACATTTTATGTCACCATCTAAAGCCCTGACTTCTGTTCTCAAGGTCACCTCATACTCCAGGATGTTTGCTGGAACCATTATCAAGTCCACATTTCATGTTGCTGGAAGAAGGAATGTGGGGAAGTGCAAAAAAAGGATAGACCATACATCTGAGTCAGCCTTCTTTTAAAAACCTTAGAGGCTCTGCATAATACTCCTGCTTGTATATTATTGGCCAACACTTAGGTTTATGTTCCTCCCTCACTGGAATGGAAACTGGGTAAAATATGCTTTTAGCTGGATACGTTGCCACCTGAATACAGTGGGTTTTTCTTACTGCTAAAAAAGAAAGGGATAATTAATATTGGGCAGGTAAAAAGACAAGTTTTCAGTAAATTACATTGACCAATATCCCAGAAATGAATTTATAATCCTCAAGGAGGAGGGGGGCTGGTGGAGGATAGAGTAGATAGTTTGAAACAACTGCACCTCACAAATTCCATCATTCACTCACTCGTTTGCTTATTCCTTGCATATATATATGAATGGAGCACCTAAGAGAGATCCTCTAACTAGCCTAGCAATAGTTAGCTACACATTTATTTAACTATTCAAATCCATATAAGGGCTATTGCCAAACAGTTTTTAGCTCAAAGTATTGCTCTCCCACTTATTGGCTGGGTGAATTTGGGTAAGTCATTCTATTACTCTCAATCCCAGTTTCCTCTTGTTGTTGAAGGAGGAGGGCCAACACTATGTGGGTTTGCTCTGTGGAGAAAATGAAGCAACATGGCTAAAACCTCTCTCTGGCTTCTGCTGCATAGTAGTGCACAAGACGTTCTACTTCCATTGATCTTGCCCTTCAGTGTTTTGTTTTTAAAACTTGCGGTGAATGAATCCACACTGACTTAAACAGCTTGTGTGTGGGGTGTGGACGACATGCCATTTAGAAACCCAATAACCTGATTGGCAACCGTTCACCCGTGTTTGGGGGTTTTGTCTTGGCTTTCTATGAATGTGATCAGGGTTCAGTGAGTCATGGAGAGTGTCACCAAAGGTCTTAGAACTGTTGTAGGTGTGGAGAAATGAGTAGGTGCCAGGAGATCGCGGACAGGTCAGCATTCAAGACTAAACGTCTGAGGAGGGCAGGAGGAAATGGAATCTGCTGGGCCAGTCAGTGGGAAGCGGGGGAACGAGGTGTTAATGTCCTGGTTTCTCATCCATGCCTCTCAGAAGCATGAGAATCAAGATTCTGCATGATCAGGAGTCCTCCTGCTGCCCTACACTAACACTAACCTCTCAGATCACCGGTGCTTCCTCTTCATCTGCTACATTGAGGCAAACTCTGAGGAAGGTGGACGTTTCACTTTTCATGGTAAAGCAAGTCTGAATAGATAAGATTAAGAAGAACCCCACAGGACAAAGGGGTAAAAAATGTGTGACCTCAGTGGTTATGATGTACACTCTTCATTAAGAAACACTGGTCTGAATTTGCACAATTTTCTATAATCATTTTTTTAATCTCTACTGCATACATCTAGACATATGTTTTGTATGCCTGAAAGATACTAGTCAGTATATGACTGTAATTTTCCATCTGAGCAACAGTAATTTTCTTTACTTAACAGTTTTCTCTGAGACCTTGAATCATTTCTACAATTTAATCCCACTTGCTCTTTTAATATGGTAGAACAGGATGATCTCCGAGTATGATTCCTCGTTTACAAATAGCACGATGGTATATTGTCTGCTAAATATGTATTGAAATTGTAAAAGTGCTAAAAAAAATAAAAGTTAGGGAAATCTCATCTTCAAGATACCAAAACTAAATCCAGGAAGGGTGGAACTAATGGGTGGAATAGGCTTTAGATTTTAAGGAGGACATTCCCACATCATACATTGTTCAGAGGATCTTTCCCTGACCTGAGAAGGCCTCCCTCAGGATGGGCAGGGCATCTCAGTCTCTGTGGACTTTCAAATTAGTTTCCTATCCAGGGTTGCTGACTGTTGGTGCAGTTTTGGTGAACTTGGTGGGCTTTAAATATGCTATAGCTGTGCGTTTCAGGGTAGCCTCTAAGTTTCAATCAGTTTGGTTCAAGTATCAGGAATCAGCCTTAAAACCCAAGGGCTAGGAGGGCTTGGAGCTCAGATATGTGAGGTGGTGTGGTTTGAAATTTGGTCCAACCAGGTCAGCCCAGGGCCCTGGGCACTCAGTCTCTTCATCTGTAGAATTTGGTGGTTGGGTTAGGTGACCCAGTTAGCCCCTTCTAGGACTAAAGTTTTGTTTGAGTCTGTCAGATGCCATTGTGTTGACCAAAGTCTTTTTTTTTAAATTATTATTCTTTCTTAAAACTCATTCATTTGAAAAAGTATTGCTGAAGTCTAACATTAAAATTCAAACCTTAGGTATATAATTTAGTATTGAAATGCTATACCCATTTTTTTTCTTTTTTCTCTTCTATTTAGTTTCTTGTTTTTTTTAACATACCTTCTTTTTTCATGTTTTCTTCATTTTCCTTTCTTCCTCTCTCTAAACTAATGTCAGGGGCCTTTGAAAAGAATTCTTAAACGTTATTAAGAAATTGTAGTCAGGGAGCCCTTTGTTCCCAAGTCATTTAGAAGACTGCTTTTCCTTTTGTTAAATACAAAAAATTGTCAACCTGTATCGTTAAAATGTGCCCCAAACCGCATTCACCAATAAAAAGTGTCAGCTCTCATCGTTGCCCAGATATTATTCTTTCCAAAAGCTGAGCGCTCTCCAGGTTTTCCAAACAGTCTTCGACTCATTCATCTTCCTGGTTTCGTTACATTTTGAACCTCTCTGGGTCTATATGGGGTGGCAGCCTGTCTTTTAAAAATTAATGAGTTCCAAATGCCATTCAAACTTATTTCCGCCCCCCCCTCCCCTCTCCAGCCCTGCCTGTTCGAGTCTTATGTTCTGTATAAATATTGAGTTGGAGATAGTTTCTAAAGAAGTGTTTGGACTTTTAATTAACACTGACAGCCTGTCTGCTTGGGATTTTGCTCTGCCGTCTCCATGGAAAAGTCAGGCAGGTCAGTATGGAGAGAGGAGGAGGCTGTGCAGTGGATATGTTCCTGGCGGCTGGCCCTAGAGACACTGAACTCCGAGCCAACCATGAAGTCATTTTGAATTTAAGGAGTCTTGCTAATCCAAGGCAATGTGTCTTAATTTGACAAAGTAAAGGCTGCCCGATAAGCAACCCTAACTACAAGTTCTGTGAAACCGGGGGTGTTTGTAAGTTTAGACTGTGCTAGAGAAATGTGGTGATGTGGGAATGGGCTCTTTCTCTTCTGTTTACTCTCTTTCCCACCCCATCCCCCTCTCCTCTCCTCTCTCTCTCTTACTTACTTTGGCCCAATTCAGCCCTGCAGTCTGGTCTCTGCAGTGGCTTGATGTGAAATTTGAGAAACATATGTAGTTTTCTATTTCAGGAAAATGATCTCAGGGATTGAATGTGGGGTGATTTTTTTTTCCTTTTTTTTTTTTTTTTTGTTCTTGTTGGCTGTTAAGCTCTGATCTTGCCCAATGTGGTTTTTTGATGATGGGAAAGAGGCTTCGAAGAGCTTTTTATCAGAATTTTATGTAATAAACCTTAAGGCTTGGTTTCTTTACTTGGGCCCCCCACCCCTCCCCAGACCACGATACAATGTCATCTATTCTGTCAGAAGTGGGAAGAAGTGCACATTGTTCTTATTACAACCAATTCATTGCTGCTGGCACACATACACACAAAAATGGCCACTGTGTCTGTCGTTCACAAAAGCTATTTTAAATGTAGTTCAGTGGAGGACCAGGGGTCTGCCTACTGTTGCCTATAAAGGAAAAGCAGTCCCCGGGGAGAAGCGTGCCTTTGTTTTGCCTTGAAAGGGCCAGTATTCTTCTTTGTTCTAGAGGTGAGTGCCAACCGTGGGCCCAGTGCCCTGCAAACATCATTGATCCCACCGTGCACAGGCTGTGTGGGGCCAGCGTCACTGTGACCCATTGTGGGGAAGGGCTGAGCGGGGCTCAGGTGTGGGCCAGGCTGAGACTGGCTGCGAGTTGGGGAGGCAGGAGGTGGACTCACAGTATTTTCAGTTAGGTCTGCCCTGCCCCGTGTCTGAGGGTCTGTGTGGAATGAGGCCTAGCTGCTGCCCCTGAGAGCATCTCACTTGCCTCGTAGGGAAAGGCTCCCTGACTTGTGGTTGTCCATAGACATGAGCATCTTGAAGAGAGCAGTATGTCTGTGTTCATCTTTATATCCAGGAGTGCTTGCTGAATGCTTAAGAAAATGGTGTGCGGATGGAGGTCTCTGTATCCCCTGCATATCCTGATGATACAGAGAGGTACCTACCTATCCACCCCAGAGCAGGGTGTGTTCAGGGGAAGGAAGAAGGAGAAAGCACAGGAGAGGCATATGCAGGGGGAAGGGAGCTGACATCCCTAGACAGAGCACGTGTTACCCTATTTGATCCCTATAGTGAGTCATTTTTACAGATAAGGAAGCTGAGACTCAGAGATCACACAGCGACTTAGCAGCAGAGGTTGGTTGTGAATCTGCGTTTGCTGTGGCCCATCTTCCTAACAGGGAGAATGGATGAAAATCCTAGTTTCCCTCTCACTGCATTCATTTCCACCTCCTTTTTATGTCCTGTAAGTGAACTGACCATCTCCCTCAGGCCAAAAGATCTGGCATTTGTCAAATAGTTTGGAAAAGACCCCTTCAGGCAGTGAAGCTTGTAGCCTCAGGGCCCCTCACTTGCCTGGGCCCTGCTGTGCTAGTAGCTGTTGGGAATGTAGAATGTTCCAGGTGGGGGCGGGTTGCTCTCAGGAAGCATTTCTATGGAGGCATTTCTGATCTCAAAACAAAACAAAACAAAAAACTGGGGTGAGGTGGGGTGGGAGATCTACTAGTAAATCCCCAACGCTCTACTTATTTGTTTTAACTTTTTTTCTTATTGTAGACATTTCCTATTGCACCTGATTTTGCATTTATAATTTTGTATTCCTTTTCTTAAAGAGTTCCCCACATAAAGCTTCAAATCCTGGATTTTCCCTAGATAGTGGTATGAGAGCATCCTTCAGGATACCTTTCTTGCCCTGTGACCTTGAACAAGTGACTTCCGTTTCTGCACTTCATTTTCCTCATTGGTATTTCATGTATAGGCTTGTTATGGGCATTCAAAGAGTTCATATGTATAGAGCTTGTAGTACAGCATGGTGAGGACTCAATAAACGTGGTTTTTAGTTGTTACTAATATGAGACCCAAGTAGATGGAGCTTAATCCCAGTGTCTGCCATTAAAACATTGACCTTCTGGAGGGGATAGTGCCAGGACCACTTTAGACTTACATTAAAAAGCCCAGACTATCACTTTATGCATTTATTTCCTTACCATCTTTGACCATCATCCAAATGGCTTCAAGTACGCTTTATTACGTGGAAAACTGGTGATATTTTCAAAGATCTGAGACAAGAGCTGTGTTCATCTGCTGTTCTTCATCATGCACCACCATTCCAGCCACATCAGACATCTCGCTGATCCCTGGGCCTTGTCATGTCTGCTTGCCTTTGCACATACTGCTCCCTCTCTAGAATATCCTTCAGAATCACTGTTCTACCTGCTGAACTGTTGCTCATCTTTCAGGATGCATCTTAAACATCAGAACCCCAGGGCAGTGAGACACTCCCTCCTCATTGTCCCTGGGGTTCTTCTAGCAGTTCTCTCCTCATACTGGAGTTATTTCTCAGCACATGTTTTTCTCCTACTAGCAGAGCCCTTTGGATGAAGACACCACCATTTATTCACCTTTGCATCCCTAGTGCAGAGCATGTTGCATATTGGGTGCTGAGAAATGTGTGGGGTTGATTGGAAACAGTTTTTTTTTTTCATACCCTTACTACATTTAAGAAGCCATAATAGTTTGTTCCAGAATCATGTTTGTCCCTTGGTTTATACTCCAGTTTAGTAAATCCTTTTTAATGCCTGATTGATCTCCAATTTGAAATGACTTTATAGCCTCTTCTCTTTGTTTCCCTGCTTTTAACCCTCTGATGTAAGCAGATAATGTGTTGTAAACAACCACTTCAGTTGTGTCTTCCTTGCTAGACTGTGACTTCATGAGTTCAGGACCTTGTATATATGGTCCACAGCTCTATCCCAAATTCCGGACACACGGGTTGGCACAGGATAATAGTTATAGAGGTAGAAGAAAGAGTAATAATAATAGTGTTTGTAGTTTATACTAATAACAGGGTACTTAATGTATGCTGGCTCTATTGTGAGCATTTGAGATATACCAGTCCCTTCAGTCCTCCTAATATCGCTATTTTCTATAATTATCATGCATCGTTTACAAATAAGAAAAGTGAGGTTCAACGAGGCCAAGGAACTTGTCCAAGGTCACACAATTTAGCTGCAAAATTGGGATTTGGACCCAGGCAGTTGGCTGCAGAATTCAGGCTTTTTATCGAAATGGTATACTGCCTCTGGTTAGCACTGATCAGCTCAGCACTTCTTTGTTAACTGATTTGTGAGGGAATCCAACAGAAACCTATTTTTCTAAAGTAAAGAGTTCACTTGTTAGGTGATTACTCACCCCACACCAGTGGTTTTCAAAGTGTGGTCCCCAGCGCTGGCTGGTGTGGCTCAGTTGTTTAGGTGTCTTCCAGTGCACCAAAAGGTTGCCAGTTCAATGCCCAGTCAGGGCACATGCACAGGTTGCTGGCTTGATCCCTCACAGGGAACATGCAGGAGGCAGCCGATGTTTTGCTGTCACATCGATGTTTCTCTTTCACTCTCTCTCCCTCTTCTTTCCTCTCTATCTATAATCAGTATTTTAAAAAAAATGGTTCCCAGACTAGAAGCGTGTTCATCACCTGTAAATATAGTAGAAATGCAAATTCTCTAGCCTCACCCCCATCCACTGAATTAGAAACCCAGGGAGTGGGATCTGTAATCTGTGTCTTAACAAATCTTTTATGAGTTTCTGATGTATACTGATATTCAAGAACCACTTCCCAAGACTAAATTATTTTCTCTGGAATTTTGCCTTTTCTTTTGGCCTTTCTTTTCCTCTTCTTCTTCTTTTTTTTTTTAGTATAGAAAATACAGACATTCCCCCCCCCCCGCCCCAGTTTACTGAGATATAATTGATATATAACATTGTGTGCAAATTTTGTTGATTTGATACCCTTACATATTGCAAAGTGATTACTACCATTGTGTTAGCTAACACCTCCATCATGTCACGTAATTGTCATTTCTTTTATCTGTTGAGAACATTTAAGATTTACTCTCTTGGCAGTTTCCAAATGTATAATACAATATTCTAACTATAATCACCATGTTATGCACTGGATCCCTAGAACTTATAATTGGAAGTATGTACCCTTTGACCATCATCTCCCCATTTACTCAACCCGCCAGCCCTTGGCAGTCACCATTGCCCTCTCTATATGAGTTCAACTTTTCTGAATCCCTCATATAAGTGAGATCGTACAGTATTTGTCTTTCTCTGTCTGACTTATTTCACTTAACACGATGCCCCTGAGGTCCACCCATGTTGTTGCAAAATGGCAAGATTTCCTTCTTTCTTGGGGCTGAATAATATTTCAGTGGGTGTGTGTGTAAAACATCTTCTGCATCCATCCATCCATTGACGACACTTAAACTTTGTCCATATCTTGGCTATTGTGAATAATGCTGCAATGAACATGTGAGTGCAGGTATCTCTTTGAGATCCTCTTTTCATTTCCTTTGAATCTATACCCAGAAGCGGGATTGCTGGATCATGTAGTAGTTCTATGTTTGATTTTTTGAAGGAACCTCCATACTGTTTTCCACAGTGGCTGCACCAGTGTACATTTCCACTAACAATGCACAGGGCTCCCTTTCCTCCACGCTCTTGGAAAGGTAACTTTTGCTCTCTCTTGTCTTTTCAGTGATACTTTGTGGCTTTTCTTAAAATGAGTCATACAATTTGGATATTTCACCTGTGTCTTCCTGATTTCTGTGTTGTGTGGGGGACTGTGCTCTAGCTTCTGAATGTTTTACTAAGCTTCCTGAGAGATTTCAAAATTTTGGGTGGGTCTGGAGCTTGATAATTGTTTTTTTCAGTGCTGATGGATTTCAGGATCTGGGACCTTAAAGATTACAATATCCCTGCATCTAGCTCTGCTCTCTCAGGTTCCCCTAAGTGGAGGGGGAAGAAGGAGTCCAGAAATGCAGAATAACAGAGAAAGGGGAGGTAGCAGAACCAGTGATGGGGAAACCAGGTTTCATGTCATCATACTTTCCAGAAATATACTCGCCCCTATAGACCCAGTTACACACAGTAGAAAAAAGGACATTGGACTTTGCATTTGACTTGGAATCCTGGCTCAGCCCTTTTATGTATGTGATTTTGGGAAAGTGACCTTGCTGAGAGGCAACTCCTTCATCTGTAAAATGGGGATAGTACTACCTACATCATGAAGATGCTGTGAGAATTTGTTGAGGCACATGGGCATCTAAATCATGCAGGTTGTTTCTGTGTTGAGGGGAAGCCATAAGAGTTTAATTGAGTCACTAGCATCTTCACCAGAGAGTGTTCTAAGAAATGGATCATAGGATTTTTAGAGCAACAGGGACTCCAGAGTCCAAAATCACTGCTATTCCAAGGCCTGGAATTCTGGGAGGTCTAATTCCAAGAAAAATCAGGCACCAGATTGAATGCTTTATGTCTTAAGTCTCCTCATTTTCAAAAAGGTATCTAAAAGTAATTTAACAATGTCAGGATTTAGACTTAAGTTTTTTTTACATGTTCCTAGAGGCCATTGCTGCAAGGCAAGACCTAAGGCCTGTAAAAATATTGATGCAACTGTCAGAGGTACATGGTATTTGACCTTCTATTAATAAAGACAAATTATTGCATTTCTGTGATATTCGAGTCTGTAAGAATTTCCCTTAATTCCACTGGTATTCTATTCCACAGCTACTGGGGCTGCAGGGACAGGGGACACGGGGTTGTGTTTCTGATTTATGAGGTGGAATATTAGTCTGATTTGCTCAACTGAAAGTCACAGATGTTTCAGATAACAGCGCAGTGAAACCTCCTGACTGATAACGGCCACAGAAACAACTCAAGTAGTTGGTGGCATAGCAACAAGTTTGACCAGAAGTTATCCACAGAATAAAATACTTATTCTTTGCGGGGACAAGTAGGTAAGTGCAAATAAATGGAGGCCAAGGCAGATACAGAGCAGGTTAGACTGGGAGTGGAAAGACTTTGAGGGAGGGTTTTCGTGGACATTTGCAGGAGGTAGGCAGTGGAGGCTTCCTCGTGGCTGTTTGCTAACACCATCCCACTTTGTGGATTGTTCCTTTTCCCCCAGATTTTACTGGTGGGCCATACCTGCGTAGAAGGGCAGCGAAGGATAGCCTGCATTACTTAAAATAAATCTTAGCTTACACAGGGTAGCCTTGTTATTTTTAACCCTTGCCTTTGCTGCGTTCAGACAGAGCACTTTGGAATCACTTCATCTAAGCCTCAGACTTCAAAGGGAGCTCATTCTCATTTGACAGCAGTCATGTCCATTTTTGCCAACTCTTTGACCTTTCGAATAACATGCACTCAGGTCTGACCTGTCAACTGTCTATAAAAACCCATCCAGATCAAGGGCTCAGTATTTTCAACAGCACAGCTAAAGGAGGGGGCCCTTCTCATTTTATTCCTCCACGACTTGTCCTCAGGGGAAACCAGCTGCTGTTCCGAAGTCTTAATGAGATGTGTCTGTAGAAGCCTTGAGATGCTGGGGCCTCGACTTACATGAAGATCCTGTACCCTTTTATTACAAGTTGCACAGGATGTTTTTAGCCACTCACGTCAGCATTTTTCTCCAGCTGCAGTCAATTTTATCTAATTCTTGTTGATCATGATCATTTGACTATAAAAGTATAAAAAGGAAAAAAGAAGTATTTCCAGAGTCCATTTGCCATGGGAAAACAGGACATGTTGACCTTTCCATTTCTGTCCATCTGGGGGCTTTTGGCTATGAGGGTCAGGTCACATGTGGCTCTGGGATCACTCTTTGGTGTGTGTCAGGCAGTCCAGATGTCTAGAAACGTTGCAGAGTGAAAAAGAAAGCTAGAGAGAAATCTGATTTGATTCGACCAGAACCTGATTGGTTAAGCCAGTAAGCTTCCAATAGCTCTGATCTATGATGCGTTTTTGTATCTCGGTTGCTTCCTTTATATGGTGAGGGTAAGAATAGTACCTATTCCATAGGGTGATTATGACTATTGATTGTATTAATACTTGTAAAGCGTTTGCATAGTAATGCTCGCACATGGTAAGTTCTCAGTAAGTGATATTGTTTGTATTGGTTTTAGAATTAGTCAAATATGTGTTTAAATGTCCCCTCTGTCATTTACTGGTTGTGTATTCTTGGAAAATAACAGTATCAATCAACATGGCTGCCACTTATTGAATATTATCTTATAATGCTAGGCATTACACTAAGTACATTTTATAGGTATTTTGTTTCTCTCTTTATTCTTACTCAAACTGTCTGAGGTAGGTATGATTATACCCATTTTATAGGTGAGTAAGGTGAGGTTTAGAGAAGTTGTAAAACTTGCCCCAAGTAACAGAGCAAAGTTGCTGGTAAAGCCGACTCTCTGGAGTTCTTGTTCTTGGTTACCTACTTAGGTTCTCAAGACGTACTTTTTTCATTTGTAACAGGAATAACAATAGCTCTTTGTAACTAGTTGCTGTTGTACGTAAAGTACTTGGCATTTACTGGGAAGTCTTGACATGATGCACTGGGTTGTTACACCTCCAGTTAGAGCTTTCTATGCAATAGAAATGTCTATCTTCTGTTCCTAATGCCATTGTGTCTATCTGTAGGGATTGAAAGGAAGGTCAGTGGGGTCTTGCATTTCTGAGAACTTGGAATCACATGTATGATCTGGTGCCGTAGATGCTTGACTATCTGTGTGTATGTTTACTTTTCGTAGTATGTGTACCACGTAAGGAATATCAAAGTCTTTGAAAGCATGGACTCAGACCTGGAAGTGTCTCGGCCCTGATGTTTTGCTTTTCTGTTTATTCTGAAAGTTGTTAAGGAAACTGACTCAGCTAAAGCCAAGCATTTGGGAATCAAATACGTTTGGATGTGCAGGGTGGAGCCAGCGTTGTACATACACTTTTGGCACTCAGAAGCAACAATCATCCCTTAGAGTGGTATGTACAGATGTAATATATTCCATTATGTTTTAGCCTATATTTTCTGCCTTAGTCAGTGAAAGCACTGACAAGTTGGATCGTGGGCCTCTGCCTCATTTTTTTCTCCTTTCTGAAGTCAGATCTTCCATATGAAGGATCAACACCCACTTCATTTTTTCAATTTCCCATTCACTCCTTAACCCCCTACACTATGCCTTCACTCCTACCATTACTGAGGTGGGTTACCACCCACCAGTAATTTTCTTATTGTGCTTTATGACATGAATGTGTACTCCACACATGTCTACACACCTGAATATCAGTCCCACATCCTCCAGGGACACAGTGTTAAGGAATTGTCCTCTTAGGGTATCATTTAAAGATAGCAAGACTATGTTTTGGGAACTTCATTTTTCTCTAACACTTATTTTATTTACTCTGTATTTTTAAAAAAGTATTGGAGAGGATTTATCACTGTTCATATAACAATTGTTGAGGTTTTTTTGTGAAATATGGAGGTCATAAGGTTGACATTTTTCTTTTAATTCATCCTTAAAAGATATGAGGAATTCCTAAATAGAACCTTTTTTGGGGGAAGAATTTTGGGTTTAGTAAAACTAAATAACCAAATATTATCTTTAATTCTTTATTATTGTTATATTTTACTAGAGGCCTGGCACACAAAATTTGTGTGCGAGTACGATCCCTAGGCTTGGCCTGCGATCAGGGCCATCTTCCCCGGCTGCCTTCAGCTGGCCCTGCCCTCCAATGCCACCCACCCCCAGTTCCCCATTCGCCATTGGGTGATCAGAGCCTAAAGGCTGGAGGATGGGCCTGAGAGGTTGGTCTCTCCTGCCTGCTTGCCGGCCCCACCCCCACTGCAGGTTGCCCACTGTGTGTGGGGTGACTGGTGGGGTGGGGGCCATGGCCTGGCACCACCTGCATACCCTGCCACCCATCCCCAGTTCTCGATTTACCATCGGGCTATTGGGGCCTGCTGGCCGGGAAAAGGGACCGAGAGGTAGTCAGTGTGCCTCATAGTGACTGGTTGAGCGGTTGTATGGTTATTCCACCATTAGGGTCAATTTGTATATTACCCTTTTATTATATAGGATGTTATGAGTGCTAGAACCAAACAGTGCCATAAAGATTCTAAATCTTTCTCATTTTAATAGTGCTTTGCTTTATATTACTTAACTTTTTATATGGATTTATAGTCTCAAATAAGATACAGAGTTCTTTGTCAACTCAATAAGCTACTGATCTCTCTCTTGATATTTGGTTTATCACTCTATTATCATATTAAATTATGTCACATTTCTTAATAATTGAGTTGGTACATAATAGCATTTTTCAAATTCATCATTAATAGCATTTTGCTTTCATAGTAATAAATAGATATTTATATTTCAACCAACTTACAACTTACATCTTCTATATATGAAGCTCATAAATATATGTTTGTACCTCAAATTGGTTTTAAATTGCTAAAATTCATATCCTAGAAGTGAATACTAGGATATGAACAGCAAATCTCATACTGCTTTGTATTACTGACAATGTTATATTGTCTAGCTATGATGGAGACCCTGGCTATGATCACTGTCATTGAGCAATGCTGGAGTTGACAATTAAATAAGCAATGCCAAAGATTGAGGTCAGAGACAATACTGGTAGTGATTTGGGGTAAATACTGTTGCCATGCTAAACTTTAGTGTATTCTGGAACAATCTCCATTTTAGACATCTGGAAATGTTGAGGGGCTGAGATCTTAAGTAACCTGTTAAGGTTTCAGGACTAGTAAGTACTTGCCAGGATTTAAATAATAAAACTCATGCTTTTAACCACCACTGTCCTACAAGCCACTCAATAAGCATTTGTCTATTAAGCAAATCAATTTCTTCAGGGAATTGATTCTAGTGATGAAGATAAATAATCATAATAAATTATAATTCAGTCTGAGAAATGTGTGACTGCAGAATGAACAGTACACAATAAATTGGGGTGAGATTGGGGACAACTTGAGGGAAGGAATGGGAAAGAGGAGCGTCTTAGCAGGCACGGAGACTGGATTCCCAGCCATTCCTTTGAGCTGCCACACAGCCTGTCTCCACCCTGCCACAGGACATACTGTTCAAGTGTTTTGATTTATTTAGTCATCTTCACCTGTCACTAGACTATAAGCTCTCCAAGGGCAGGGGCTGAATCTCATATCTTCATCATTTAGTGTAGGATCTAGTACCTAATAGCTATTTAATAAATACAGAATGATGAGTTATACCTCCAGAGGAGAATATGGTGGACAGGTGAAGAAGACAAGACATTACAGCCAAAGATATGAGTATAAATGAAGGTGTGAAAACTCACTGCATGTTGAGGAAACGGGGCAGTTTGGAGGGGGCTGAACATGGCAATATAGGCTGTAGTCTTGTGAAGGATGGGTTAGCCATGCATACTCATGTGCCATGATAATAAGTGATATTAGCTCAGCGGGCGTGGCTCAGTGGTTGAGCGGCAATCTATGAACTAGGAGGTCAAGGTTCGATTTCCAGTCAGGACATATGCCTGGGTTGTGGGCTCGATCCCCAGCGTGGGGCATTTCAAGAGGCAGCCAATTAGTGATTCTCTCTCATCATTGGTGGTTTCTGTCTTCCTCTCTGAAATCAATAAAAAAATATGTGTTTTGTGTTTTTTTTTAAAAAGAGGGATATTAGATTTCTGAGTGCATGACTTTCCCTCTTTAAGAACAAAGACAAAGGCTCAAGAACTAGGATATTTCATAGGGTAAAAAAAGATCTGTTTCCCTTTCCCACCTCTGCTGGTCCTTTACTGTGTGACAGTGGACATGGCACCTAGCTTCATGGTTCTGCTTCTCACATAGTGGGCATTTGATAAAGATTTGTTAATCGAATTAATGTAACTATTTTTTTTGCAAGAAACTTTGGAGGAATTTGAGATACAGCTATGTAAGAGACTCAGTATTATACCTTGTACTCATTCATGGAGTGGGAGATGAGGGTTAGGGACTTTCAGACAAGAGGGTTGCTGACCGTTTAAATTTTGTAGCAGTTCTGTGGTTTAGAATGGCTAGTCCACTTGGAACTGAACCTAGATAGTGGCAGGTTGTGTGTGTGTGTGTGTGTGGGGGGGGGGGGGCAGTTAAATCCCCTGAAAGAGGGATTATTTGGCCAAAGGAACTAAGGCTCCCAGGACTCCCAGAGGTTCCCAATGGCTTCCAGGGTCAATGAAAAGGCTCCATTCTCAGTGGATGCCACCCTGGAGTGCAAATCAAGTGACAGGTAAGATGCTCAATTGTTTAGATCTACCCAGCAGGGAGGTCAGGGGTCAGTGAAGCCTGGGTGTGGCGTTCTCATCTCTTGAGGCCCTAGACTCAGTGCTGGGATATAGGCAGCACAGTCCAGCCCACTGCCTTATGAGGCTGAGTCTAAGTACAGTGTTTTGCCCCTGGCTGTGGTCTGCCTGGGGCTCATAAAAGTTGTAGGGTCATGGGAGGAGGGAATTGATGCATTTTGGAAAGTCAAAAAATAAAGCAAGGTATGAGTTACCAGTGAGTTGGATGCTTCTGGAAGTCTTGTAAGTGTTCTTTGGGGTGATAAAGGAAGTTGTTTCTTTTCTTTTCTTTTCTTTTCTTTTCTTTTCTTTTCTTTTCTTTTCTTTTCTTTTCTTTTCTTTTCTTTTCTTTTCTTTTCTTTTCTTTTCTTTTCTTTTCTTTTCTTTTCTTTTCTTTTCTTTTCTTTTCTTCTTTTCTTTCTGTAAATCGTACCAGAGGGTAACATATTTCTCTATATTGATGTTGATAAAACTAGATCATGCTCCGTATATGTCCAATGTAGTAATTGGGAAAACCATCCATTTCTTTCTTCCTCATGCATTTATCGAAGCCCTGTGATGGTCCCTGGAACATTGAAATAAAAGCCAGACTCCCCCTCACAGTCACACTGCAGTGCATTTAGCACCGTAGCCAAAGTCTAGTAGGTTCCAGACTCTGCATTAGCAAAAGGGGGAGGAGTGATCACCTCTGTCCAGGGAATCAGGAAAAACGTCATAAAATGGCACATGAGGGATGAGCACAAATCTACCAGTGGATGAGAAGGGCTGCCTGGAAAAAAGGCAGCCTGTGCAAAAGTACAAGCAGGCAGGACCATGGTATATCTTGAGCATGTTAGCGTAACCAGAACATATGTCATGTGTCGGGAGCATTTGGAAAGAAGAACAGGATGTCCTCGTGTGCTTTTCTCAGCCTTTGGGTTTTGACTGTTCATGTCATGGTCCTGGCCCCACTGCTGCCTGCCTCTGTGGTCCTGGGCAAGCACCCCAATTTTCCTATCCCTCAGTTTCCTCATCTGAGATAATAATAGAACATGCCTCACAGGGTGGGTCTGGGAATTTAAATAATAGTATAAAGCACTTAGACCATTGTCTGGCACATCAGTTATTAGTATTAATTCTATAATACATATAATTAGCTAATTACTGATAAATGTTATTACTCCAATTTTAACCTATAGTCAGAGTGCAACAACCTGTTGAAAATAATGCTTAAGAAAGGTGACTGTCAGGCGGGTGGAATGGAGTGTGAATTGGAGCAGAGAGCTAAGGTGGGAGGGGGGGTGGGAGGGAGGGGATAAGCATCACAGTATTCCCAGGATGTTGGAGGATGGGACTAACATAGTCGGCATGGAGAATAGATTTGGAAGGTGCTGGAAAGGTAGGCTTGACCAAATTTGGTAAGAGATGAAATGAGAGTGAGAACCTTCTTCTCTTAGTATTCAGGAGTGTCACTGGATACATGCTGATGCTAGTCTAGCAGGGTACCACAGAGGTGTTAGTGAAAGCCACACTGTGCACTCCAGGCATCTTCCCCCTCATGACGTTTTTGGCTGACTTCAATTTGACACATGATGATGAGCATATTTACATAATGTGTGGCTGGTGAAATCACGGAAGATTAGAATTTCCTATTTTAATTCTATTTTAAAGATGCGTGTTAAGCAAAAGAATATAATTCATTTTTTTTAGACTGCTGAAATGTTATTTTGGCCTCTTGAATCAAAGGCATTCCGCAAGTGTTTTCTTTATTACATGACTTAAATTTAATTAGAATTTAATTATAAGATCCTGAAGGCATGAGGAGTAAGAGGAGCAGATGGGACAGTAAAAGCAGCTTAGTGAATGAGGACTAAAGATTAAAAGTTGCTTGTTAATGGCATAAGGAATGAACGGAGCTAAATTACTGTGCTTTTGTGCTATTTCAATGCTTTTTCAATTCCGCAGCTTAGTTTTATTCCTGGTTTGAAGCTGAAGAATCTCATGAATTAGGGTTTTTAATTTTTTTTTTCAGTCACCAGAGGTCCATACATCTGAAATAAACTCAATGGGCATGTTTTATTTGAATCTTCATTCTAAACTCAGACAGATCCTTGACTATTAGTAAATATTTTTGAACACGAACATAGAAAGCAGAACCAAGGTGCAGTCTCTCTGCCCCCTCTTTCCTCAATGTATGTGGGGGAAAAAAGATGGGTAGATGTTTTGGGTGTTTTTTTATACAGTTGTGATTCTAAACTTGGCTGGACTCATATCATTACTGTAACGTGAACCCTGGAGATGCTTCAGTGTCGTAATCCCAGGATGGTGGGAGGAAACTGTGAATGGAGCCAGGGCCCCTGCTTAACCGTGATCTGGGACAAAGCCTTTTACCTCTCTGACCCTCTATCCACATCTGTAAAATTATAAAGAATTCCTACTTCAGTGTTGTTATCAGGATTTAATCTGAATTTATTAATTCTACAAGGATTATTGAGGGTCTACTAAGATAGTGCCTGTCGTCAAAGAGCTAGCTGAGACCTAGCTGGTTTTTGCTCAGTGGTTAGAGCATTGGCCTGCAGACTGAAGGGTCCTGGGATTCTATTCCGGTCAAGGGCACATACCTCGGTTGCAGAATCAATCCCCGGCCCTCGACAGGGCTCATGCAGGAGGCAACCAATGTTGTGCCTTTCTCAGATCGATGTTTCCTCATTCCTTCCTTTCCACTCTCTCTAAAAATCGAGCTAGCTCAAAGAGCAGAAGGAAAATAGACCCATAAATAAGTCAAATAATGTAATGTGCAATAGCAGAGGTATGCATAAAGTGCCACATGGATGCAAATGATTAACCAAGACAATTAGAGCCAGGAGATAATGTGTACCTAAGAATTTTATAAAGTACCTTATTAAGACATTTATAAATATAAGGTGGCATAATTAGGGATCCAGATGCTCTGATTAGTTACAGAATAGGTAAAACATGACATATGACAAAATTAGATTTTCTTCTCTCTGGTCCCCCTTTGAGAGCAGTTTGCACATCAGAGACCCAAGTCCTGTTTTCTGAGTTAAACTAAAAGCGGCTCACATCATCTCATGGGTAAACATCAAATGAGTGTAAGAGAGAGATGGATGGGGAAGTGTGAATCCATGAATCCAGGCTCAGTTGTGTCCCTCCTACCTTTAGCCTATCCCAAGGTCGGCCTTACCATTTTGCCCACCTTGTGTCCTTGGCTGGAGGAGAAGTTGAGATTTGGAGTGGGCATACCTTGGGACTGACCCTCATATAACACAGTGAGGATGACCTGCTGTGCTCCTTGGGGGTACATTTAGGATGATCTCTGGCTAGGCTAATGATTCCACTACTTAATGTTTTACTCCTAGTTTTCTTTCATTTTTGAAAACTTAAATTTAGAATCCTTTCACCACTTAATTAGAATTTTAATGTAGAGTAGGCAGGCAACAGTTGAAAATAAAAAGGAAGGAAAAATATATAATTAAACAAAAATATTTTCCTCTCCCACCTGCCAGGACCACTTTCTATTCTTTAAACATCTTTTTTTGGTTGTTCCTAATCCTCACTTGAGGTTATTTTTTCCATTGATTTTTAGAGAGAGTGGAAGGGGCAGGGAGAGACAAAGAGAGAGAGAAACATTAATGTGAGAGAGACACATCAATTGGTGGCCTCTTGCTGGTGCTGGGATTGAGCCTGTGACCGAGGTACATGCCCTTGACCATAATCAAACCGTCAAGCTTCAGTCTGTGGGATGATGCTCTAACCATTCATCCAAACCAGCTAGGGCTTTAAACATCTTGATGTACAATCAATTGTAATTATCTGCAGATTCTGTATTTGCAAACCCACCTGCTCGTTAAAATTTATTTGTAATCCCCAAATCAATACTGTGGTGCTTTTGTGGACATTCTCAGACATGCACAGAGTGGTGACACATTTCTGAGTTGTCCAATATGCACATACCTAGCTGGGGTCAAGTAAGATGGCCCTGCGCATTCTTGTGTCCACTCTCAGACTGTAAACACGTGTCTTTTTTGTGGTCTGTTGGTGTCACATTTTTCTCCGTTTTTGTTGGTGATTTCACTGTTTAAAATAGCCCCCTAAGAAAAGTGCTGTCTGTGTTTCTTAAGTGTAAGAAGGCTGTGCTGTGCCTTTCGGAGAAAATAATTAGATAAGCTTCATTTAGGTATGAGATAAGCGCTGTTGGCCCTGAGTTCAATGTTAATAAATCAACAATATATGTCACTTGGGGTGTTTTTAAACAGAAACAAACATAGGACAAGGTTGTGTATCGATTGGTTGAAGACGATGTGACCAGAGGCTCACAGGAACCTAACCCTCTGTTTCCCCTAGGAACAGTGGTTCAGTATTCATGAATTCAGCATTTGCGGAAACTTTGTAAAACATAATGACTGTGAATAATGAGAATGCATTGTATATCTTTCTACTCTTCTCGCTCTCTCTTTCTTGATCTTCCCATCTCACTACCTCAATCTCTGTACTGTATATAGCACATCGATACTCTGTGCTTCTATCACTTATACCATATCTAGTAATTATGTTGTCACACAACATACTATTCTGGGGCACATCTTTCAACTTACCTATTGTGCTGTCCTTGGCCCATTTGCCCTCAGATCCATTTATTGCCCTTGCCCTTCTCCATATTCCAGTCCAAGGGTTGACCCCTCTTCTAACATTTTGACACTTGTGGAGATGCAGGGGGAAGAGGGAGCCAGAGAGTTTTTCTTTCCTCTTTGTACCTTGAGAAGCATCACCAGCAATGGCCACATTCACTCTATGGCTTCTGCTGGGTCACCTGGCTCTTGGATTCCAGCAACTGTGCCTTCTCCATTTTCCTTCCAGCTGACCAAAGGGGAGCAGCTTCCTGCTGCTGCTAATCTCTGAATTTCTTCCTTGTCCCCTAGATAAAGCATCATATTCAAAAGCCAAGGCAAAACCAAAAAATGAGAGAATGGTAGCAAGGGTCCAGCACTCTAGGAGAGAGACTGAGAATGGGGTGGAGAGAGGGGTTTGACAGTAGGGCCACACGTGCTAGAGTATGATACTGAGCTCTGTGTGCACCCGTTACACAGCGAAGATGCCATAGACCAGTGGTTGGCAAACTCATTAGTTAACAGAGCGGCAAACCGCGGCTCACGAGCCGCATGTGGCTCACAAGCCGCATGTGGCTTGCGCGCCGCAGTTTGCCGACCACTGCCGTAGACAGTTGGCAAGCAGCCTGTGCCTCTCATCCTGAGCTTCTTTGTCTGGGATATGATTCTCCTAAACCTGACTAGCTCATTCACTGAGGGAGAAAAAATCCGTTCTGATAATTATTTTGACAGGGCTCTTATAGGGCTGCATACTCAAGATTATATACTTTTTATTCCCTTCTCCACTTTAGGACCCTTTCTCCCAGGAGTGTGAGATCCCCTCTGGGTCTTATACTTCATTCCGAGCCTCTTATGTGGATGCAGTCCTTATTAAAAATGTATTTTCTCCCAGCCTTGGCTGCAACCCCCGAGGTGTGGATTACCAGAAAGACAGGCCTTTAGAGCTGCAAGACATTTGTGAAGAACCTCTGTACCAAGTGGCATTAAATATTTATCACCTGCCACATGTAAATTTTTCATCTTCCTGCTTTAACTCTTGGACCAAAAGGTTTCTTTTCTTCTTTTTTTAAAAAAGATTTTAATTTGATTTTTAGAGAGAAAGGAAGGGAGAGATGGAGAGAGGGAGAAATATTGATTGGCTGTGAATGGGGCATGTGCCCTGACCTACCTGGAATCCAACCGATGACCTTTTGGTGCATGAGAAGACGCTCAACCAACTGAGCCACACAGGCCAGGACAGTTTCTTATCCGTTTTTTTTTTTTTTATGCTAAAGTGGGGATCATAGAAAAGCTGCATTTGACCTTGCTGTGATATTTTCCTGCCCCAGGACTATGGGACATTTCTTTGTCCTCATTGCAGTACTGGAAAGATTGCTTCTGACGTTCAGTATTTCATTGCTTCTGACGTTCAGTATTTCAGTACTGGAAAGATTGCTTCTGACGTTCACTATTTCATGTAATCATGATGGGAAAACGCCTCAGTTCTGGGGCCAGCAAATGGGCCCTGCCACTTGTAAGCTGTGTCAGCTGGGAATCTGATATTTACCTCTTAAGTTTGCTTTGCAGGTAAGATGGGACAGCTGGTGAGCTGCACTTAACATAATTCCTGGCACTCCATGGGGCGGCCATAAAAGGAATGGCTCCCTTCCCTCTCCTCATGTCTTAGGTCCTCTATCTGGGACTTTCCAAGTACATTTCTGAGCAACCTAGAATAAAGTATGCTATTAATAAAAACCAAAAGCACACAGTTTAATCTTATTAGGTAGAACTGTAATGTTGCTCAGGCATCCTTCACTGTTCTTAGAATGGCCTTAAAAATTTTTTTTGATCTTGCTAAAACACTGCAGCATGTCAAAGCTTGTTTCAGCCCTTGTGATTTATACCTGAAAACATACAGAAGTTTAGATAATTTTGACATACACACATACATGCTTATGTGTGTGTGTGTATACACACACACACTGTATATTCTCTGTGTGTTTGTGTATCTATGTATGTGTGTGTGTGTTCTCTTTTTTTCCTCTGTGTCTGTGTGTATGTATGTATATAGGAGCATACATATAACTCTTGAAGAAATGTTCTTTTAATGTTTTATTTTTATTTTCTTAAAGTCTGTGCTTCACATCCGCCACCCCTGGCCCAGCCCCCAGAGCTGTTTATCCTCACTCCAGACATGACCTTTGGAAAGGTGGCAGGAAAAACAAACGGCTGGTTGTTTAGGGGCAGTCTGCATTCCTTTTAACTCCCAAGACCAGGCTTATGCTTGAGCTTTCAACCCATTTGTCCTGGGCTCAGCCACTTTGATTCCTGCTTGAAAATTAGTCTGTTGTCCAAGATCATGAGAGCCCCATGGAGCTTTCTGGGTCTCACCAACTTGAGAGATCTACGAAGGGCTGGATTTTACGTGTAACTTTAACCAAGGCAGCCTTAACTGGGCTTTTGTTTCCTTATTTAACTTTTATCCTTGTAACCTTAACCTATTTTCTTTTTCAAATCTCCATCCTCCCCAGCACACAATTCCTAATCCCTCTTTTGTCCTCAGGTTTTCCTCCAAAGTCTAGAGTATGACATTTAAATCTTTTTTTTTTTTTTTTTTTTTTTTTTTTTTTTTAGGCAGTGACAGAAGTCTAACATACACATGGAATTACTGGTTTGTTTGTTTCTCTAGTTCGCTTTGGAAGATGAAACAGAGGTCTTAGAATGTGGGATTTAGACAGCATGGGACACTGTCACTTGGCTTTCACGTAGAAATGAGAGTGTAGGCTTTCTTTTCTCCGTGAGGGCCCCAGGAGCCGGGGTTGCGGATAGCTTAGACAGGAAAGGATTGAGGGGATAAACGCTTCCAGACCCTGAGCCTTGAGCACTTGCCATCATTCAGGCTCAAGAAAAGGAGCAGGAGGCAGGGGGAGACTCATGGGGTTTCCACACAGCTTCCCTGAGCTCCAGCTTGTGTGTTTTCATCTCCACATGTGTCCCTGGTACCATGGAAAATACTTTCATACCTCCATCCACCCCCGCAACAACCCTGGGAAGGACACAGTAGTGTTTCCATTTTACAGGTGAGGAAACCAAGGCTGTGAAGTGAAGGAAATTGAAGGTGTAACCAGGATCACAGTGACTCAGAACTAATCAGTTTGTAGATTGTCTTTCTCTTTCACCAAGGCCTTCTTTCCTTTTTGGTTTATATGGACCTTCTCTGGAACTTTCCTTCTTGCATTACTTCAGGTCTGTGAGGTATCTGTTGTGTTAGGCACAGTTTTATGCATTATGTATCTGCCCAGTGTGCATCCTAACAGTAACCCTGCAGGAGTGGGGAGCATTCCTGTTTTCAAGAGGAAATCCCTGAGGCTTTGTGGGATACAGGTAATTTGCTCAAGGTAACCCAGGACCCAGGAGGTGACTCCTGGATGGAGCCCAACTGTGAGGCCAGAACTTTGGACAACTCTATTGCACTAGCTCTCCACATAGGAGCAGGTGCCTTGATGTGGGGCCACTCAGCATAGAAGTGGTAGCTCCATGCCCATTGGTGCAGCGGTGGTGTGTTTCATGTGCTATTACAGTCTCATTTCATTTTTTAAAAATATATTTTTATTGATTTCAGATAGGAAGTGAGAGGGAGAGAGAGAAACATCAATGATGAGAGATAATCATTGATCGGCTGCCTCCTGCACTCCCCACACTGGGAATAGAGCCCACAACCTGGGCATATGCCCTGACCAGGAATCGAACCGTTTCCTTCTGGTTCATAGGTCAATGCTCAACCTCTGAGCCAGGTGCATTTCATTTTTATTATTATACTAGTGACCCGGTACATGAATTTGTGCACATTGAAAGGAAATTAATTGGAAGAAATATTTTAATATTGCTTTTTGCCCTTTCTCTATAATAGAAGTGTCTGAGATGAAAGAAAATTAGTAAAATGTACATGAAAATAATATATAAATTGATTAATAAAAAACAATAGCAACATGATATAACAACAAATATTTTCTATGAAATTTTTACTGTCAGAATCTTTGTTTATCATTAATTTTTTAAAATATGCCTGGTATTCTGGAAAATTTATATCATTTGGACAAACTTTGCCTTTGCTACAACATTGAATAAATTTCCCATCAGATGGTTTTTTTATTGGAGAAATTTAGGGATAGGCAAAATTGACATGTAAGTCACTCCACCACAACTGTGTTCAATAATAGCATCCTCATTTACTTCATTTTCTCTATGAAGGCAGTTCCTACCAGTATTGGTAGTACTTGTCGATGACTGTTCTTCAGACATATTCTGTCGACGATGTCACTTTCTTTCAGCTTCAGAGGTACATTGTGCTAATAGTTGGTCTTCAGATACATTCTGTTGACAACGCTGGCTTCTTTTGTCTTCAGAGGTATGTTGTGGCAATAGTTGGTCATCAGACATATTCTGTCGACAATTTCGGCTTCAGAATGTCAACAAAAATTTGACATCATTACCGTTTATGGGCTGGGCTGGGCTGGGCTGTGGGCCGCATTTTGCGCCATGGCAACGTGGGCTGGGATTTGGTGGGCTGTTGCTCTGGGGTGGTGGTGGGCCTGTGTCCCACTTGCAGGAAGCCAAGTGTTGCTTTGTTGGCGCCAGGTCCTCGGTGCTGTTTCTCTGTGCATGTCATGGCAGCTCCTGGGTTGAGCATCTGCCCCCTGGTGGTCAGTGCATGTCATAGCAACCAGTCAGACATTGGGAAGGACACATAGCATATTAGTCTTTTATATACATAGATGGATTTGAGGCAGCAGTAGGATTGCTTTCTTAGTCTAAATTTCCCTAGAAGCAAGGATAACAACAGTGATGAAGGATGTTGCTACCATATGTGAGTATCAGTGTGTACCAGGCATGGTTACTTGATCATTATGTACATTCCTTCTGGTCAGTCTTATAACCAGTTCAAAGTTTTCTTTAATTTACAGACGCAGAAACACTCGGGGAAATGGAGTCACTTGCCTGTCCCATCTCACACGAGGAATAAGTGGAGGATTAGAGATTTGAATAAGACTTCTTACACCAGAACTATACTTCTTTCACTCAGCCAATGGGACATATATCTCTGGGAGCATGTGGAAAACTCAAGTGGTACATAAGGTGATACATAAGGTGATATGGTAGTAGAGTAGGGCCAGGGTGTTAAAGAACACTGATTCAGCCCTAGCCACTTTGGTTCAGTGAATAGAGTGTCGGCCCCTGGACCAAAGGTCCCAGGTTCAATTCAGTCAAGGGCATATACCTTGGTTGCAGGCTCAATCCCTGGCCCCAGGTCAGGGTGCCTGCGGGAGGCAACCAATTGATGTTCTCTCTCACATCAGTGTTTCTCTCAGTCTCTCTCTCTTCCTTCCACTCTCAAACTCAATGGAAAAATGTCCTCGGGTGAGGATTATCAAACACACACACACACACACACACAACACACACAAAACCAACAACAAAAACAAACAAAAAACCCCACAAAAACAAAGCAAAAGAAACACTGATTCACATAGCTAGGAAGTGATTCTTTTTCAGTTGTCCTACAAACCGTCTGTTTACATCAAGGAGAAAGTCTCAGGTGCTAGTCTGTCTCCTACAACTTTCTAGTTCTTGCTCCTTTTTTGTTTTATTTGTTTAAAGCAGGAGAGAATGGCCTCAGGTGCTCAGGCTTTGAGGCTTATCCAGCAGAATCTAGAAGAACATATGACATTCATTGTGCTCTTATTGTATTTTTAAGTTTTCGCTAATTAAAAATATATTATGCCATGTTCATATGTACAGAATTGCTTATGCTCCTATCACCTACTGAAAAATTAGATTTATTTCAGATGCTATTGAAACCTGCTGTGTATCTCTCCCTCCCACCAACATCTATAATAATAAAAGCATAATATGCTAATTAGACCAGACAGCTGAATGACCTTCCAGACATCCTTCCGGACGAAGCTGGGGTGCGAGGGCTGAGGCAAGCCGCCACGGCTGTGAGGGCCAAGCCCCTTGAATGAATTTCATGCATCGGGCCTCTAGTTTTACACAATCACTGTACAATTGCCAAAGTCAGGTCATTAACATTTGTACAATACTATTACCTAAAGACCTAATTTTAGTTTGCCAATTGTCTTACTAATGTCTCTTTTTCTGGAACAGAATCTAATCTAGGATCACACAATTCATTTAATTTCATATTTTCTTTGTCTCTTGTAATTTCGAACAATTCCTTAGATTTTTCTTTTATACCATGACATTTTTTAATGGTCTGCCTGGTTATTTTGTATCATGTCCCTCAATGTGACTAATGTTATTCAGGATTAAATAATTTAGGCCATGGATTTTTGCAGGAAAACCCCAGAAATGGCCATGCTGTTCACAGTGCATCCTGTCAGGAGACACGGGATGCCAATTTGTCCCTTGATATTTGCCCCTTCACAGGGTAGCTGGTGATGTCACTTGGTTAAGGTAGCGTCTTACTGTTTCTCCAATGTAAAGTTACTATTTTCCCTTTTGTAATTAGTAACTACTTTTTGGGGAGATACTTTGAGACTATGTAAATATCATGGTACCTATCATACCTTCACCCACTAATTTTGGCATCTGCTATTCATTTTTGCATGAAACAGTTATTCCTGTCATTTTGCCAGGTGGTATCTTTCTATGTTTACAATTCCTTCTGTATTTACTAACTGGAACTCTACCATAATTGGTTTTCCCTTTGTCTTCCATTTATTTTTTCTTTCAATTATTTACTGATAATCCCTAGGGTACTTATGAATTTTTATTTTGTACTGTTGGTTATAATCCATTGGAGGTCCGATGCACGAAACTCATGCAAGGGGCTTGGCCCAGGCCGCCATGGTGGCTGGGGGCCTCTGCCTCTGCCTCTGCCCCCACTTGATGCAGCTTGGCCCTGAAGGATGGCCGATCTAATTAGCATATTACACTTTTATTATTATAGATTACTATCATTATTTTGTTGCTCAAATAGTCACAGATTTCACCTTTAGGAAGCCCTTCAAGTTGGCTTCTGTGTCTTTTGACTTGTCCCCATCTGTACGTTCTGGTATATGGATGTCACTGAGTTCTTTACTTGCTTCAGTCGCGAATCAGCTGGCTCTCCAAGGATCCCCGAGGGAAGCCTGCTCTGGCTGTTCTGCTTCTTTTCTTCCCAGCCACCCCTTCATCCACTCTAACCTGATTTCTGCTCTCTGCGGTGCACTGATACTGCTATTGCTAAAGCAGTGGATGTTCATGGGTTATATTGCTGTGTATCAGACACCGTGGATGCCCCATATCCAATCCTCTCAGGAGGATGGTAAAGAAAAGCTGCATTATTTCTTTCTCCAGCTTCCCTGGAGCCAGCCAGGTTTGCATGGTCTCTGGAAAGCATCCTACAGGTGTGAACAGATAGTGCTGAGGATTCACTGTCAGTGCCACCAGTATCACTCTGTGCCCACATGTGCACACCTTGGACCTGTGGGGGAAATTAATCCTCCTTTTCTCCCCTTATAGATGGTTCTGAAATAGGGTTTATACAGCTCAGGGTGTGGAGTGGCGAGGTTGTGGATGGTCCTGTAGGATGAATAATTAATTACATTTAGTGGGGCCAGCTTGGCACTGCAACTTCACTTTGTCTTCTCTTTACTGTTTCACTCCCTTGTCCATCACTCTCCTCGTGACCGCTGAGATCTACTGCCTAACGTGGTCCTGGGCATTAACCCTGAAAAGCTCAGGATCTGCTTTTTCAGGAATCCAGGTGGAGACATGCTGTGTTTCATACTTATTCTCTATAACCCCTTCTACAATATCATGTCTATCCATGCATTTATGTCACTTCATTCCTTCCTTTAAATCTTACTGACCGAGAGCTTATCTGTGTGAGGCATTGTATACAGGAACACAAAGACCTTGATTACGCAGAACTTATTATAGTGGGGGAGACAGAAATAACCCAATAAAACAAAATAATTCAGTTGAATGATAAGTGCTCTGAAGAAAATGCTACAGGAGAGGGGTAAAAAGGGGTCAAAGGATGAATGGCATTGAGATGGTGAGTACATACTCCCTGAGGAGGTGACATTTGAACTGAGGAAGGACCAGTGAGGAGAAATGAACCGAGGGCCGAGAGATCCATTCAGGAGGAGGAAGAAGTAATGAAGGGCCCTCAAGCAGTTGTATGCTGGACCTGTTTGAAGAAAAACAGGGAGGCCAGTGTGACCTAACCTAGCAAGCAAGGGGCTAGTTGTTGGTGATGTGGCCAAGCGAGGTAGGGAAGGGCCGCCCTTTATAAGACCTGATAGGGTGTGTTTCAGAGTTTGGATTTTTTCTACATGTAATGTGAGGACACTGGAAAGTTTTGGCTGAAGAGGGACCTGATATGATTTACATTTTGATGAGCAGTTTCTCCATGCAGTGTGGAGAATGGGTTGTTGGGAGGTAAGAGTAGAAACAGATAAGAGGCCATTGCAGTAAATTGGGTAAGAAATGATGGTTTGGACCACAGTCTTAAAAGATGTTGAGAAATGTTTAGATTTGGGGTATATTCTGAAAAGATGTGCTAACGTGCGGGAGGGGAGGTGGCAAGAAAAGAGTAATCAAAGTTGAATCCATGGCCACTTGATGTCCTTGACTCTGATGATACTATGGATGCTGGCACCATTCTGACGGGTCTGTCTGGGTGTCGCTCACAGGTTCCTCTTGTAGAGGCTCTTTATGTGAGTTTGCAGAGGCTCCGGAGCTTAATTCTCTGCTCTCCCCCAACTGTCAGTGGTTGCCCAGCAGGAGCCACAAACTCACATTCCTAAAGGACCCTAGAAGGCGGCGAAGGGAAGGCACAGGCCCTCATAGCTGCGCACACACACCCCGTGTAAGTGGGCAGCCATGCCTGCCGCCTGAACCAGGCTTCGGGCGGAGGTGGGGGAGGGGGAGGCCTTCCTGAAATGAGCTCCAGCTGGGTGTGTCACCGAGAGAGGCTGTGCTGCCTGGTAGTACAAAGGCTTCCGATTTCTCAAGACAAGTTAGAAATCCAGATTTTTACAAGATTCACAATCTTAAGATTTTTATATGTTGGCTGAAACTTTTTTTCAGAACTCTGGCTGGGCTGGGGGAGGCAAACAAAACAAGTCTGTGTTCCAGATGTGGTCCTTGGGGCATTGGTTTGCAACTTCTGCTGAAATATTCTTTCTGGAATAACTTGGTGTACATGGCGTGGTTTTATGGATTTAATTTATGGGCCAGTGTCTCCAAATCTGTATTTCCAGCAGTTTTCTTCTAAATATAACTAGCCACTGGCTGTTGTTCCATAGCTTTCTACAGCTGTCTCCTACCAGCGTGTCCCCGACTCAGATTCCCTAGCAACTTGCCCCTGTCCTACCTGGTCCATCCTAGGGATTGACCATCTCCTCTCAGAGATGGAAACACAGTTTCATTCTTGATAGCTGCCTTGCTGACAGACTGCATGCCCAGAAGTCCATCTCTGTGTCTTGTTTTGTTACTTTCTAAACACTTTTCATTGCACCTCCTTCCCTTCCTTTTTTAAATATATATTTTTATTGATTTCATAGAGGATGGGAGAGGGAGAGAGAGATAGAAACATCAATGATGAGAGAGAATCATTGATTGGCTGCCGCTGGGGATCGTGCCTGCAACCCGGGCATGTGCCCTGACTGGGAATCGAACCGTGACCTCATGGTTCATAGGTCGACACTCAACCACTGAGCCACACCATCTGGGCCCTTCCTTTTTTATTTCAACCTTAACTCAGTCGTTCAGCTAGCTTTGGAAGCAGTATAACCAAGTGTCCACTATTACACCCATTTTTACAGATGATGAAACTGAGAGTTGGAGAAAACTTGTAATTCATCGAAATCACTCAGAAGTAAGTGACAGAGTGGTCGTTTGAACTGGGCAGTGTTAGTGCAGAACATGTACCTTTCATCAGTACCAAATAATAAATCACTCATCTATATTAGGGGAGATTAAATGACAAGACTATGATCTTGGCAATCATTTGACAGTGGACATGTATAACAAATTCTCATGTTGTACACTTTAAATATATACAGTTATATTTATTAACTATTTCTTGAAGTAGCTGGAAAAAATTAAAATGAACAATTCAGTGGAATAAATAAAAATACCCATAAGAAGTGGAATTACATAGACAACATCTTCTAACCGATAAAATTATATATCTTCCATGACAGTATCCTCTAGGTATAAAGTGGTGCTTGCTAGGTACTCAGAGAGTATTTGAAAACACGTCTTTCCCCTGCAGATTTTAAACTCTTCTTTGTTTTGGATGCACTTACTTCATCCCTGCCATCACCCGAATCACAGAGGAGCTCAGTGCAAATTGTGCACGTCTGGTGTTCACAATGAAGACATTTTAACATCCCTTACAAATATGGCCACACACGGGAGTCCACATGCCGGAAAGGAAACAAAAGCGAGCCCTCCTGCCGGGAGCCTGCTGCCTGCTGTATCCAGGTCCTGGTTTCAGATGCGCTTGCAGTAGGCTCATCTGCTTTGGCAGCTTCGCCCCATGGTCCCCAGCAGATAGGCCTGAGCTGCTCCTGGAAGGCCGTTTTGCCTGCCTCCCCTCCACGGCATGTTCCAGAGGGTGTGCCGTCGCTGTGTTCTTAGAGAGCCACTGGCAACTGCTCTTCGACTGTGTGGCAATCCCACTTAGTGGTTTGTTTTCTGCTCACTGCAGAAGGTAGCTTTTATTTGGGAAAAGACAGATTTTGGTCACCCCAAGACAGCAAGCTTATCTCAGTACACAGCCAACAAGCTTTGCAAGAAGCCCTCGGAGATTTTTCCCCGACGACATATAACTCATGGTTAAGAGACTGAACTTTGGAATCAAACGGTGCTACGTTTGAGCCCCAGCTCATTTCTCTAAGCCAATTTTTAATCTGTAAAATGAGAATAATAATTACTGTATAGGATCATTAGGTGGCTTCAGTGTAATAATGCCCGTGAAACACTTAGCTGAGCACTTGGCACATAATAAATACACTGTGATGTTAGTTATTATTGTTGTTATTAAAATAGCGATTTAATTATTGTGTTGGCTCCTGTAACAGCTCTCCAGTCCACCCCTATTATGCCTTCTCCCAGCATAGCTCTCCCTGGAAGGAACTACTTAGCTATTGTGAAGCCATGAGTGGTCAGCATTCCTTCCTGCCCAACTTTTAATTGATTAATTAAACAAACTCTTTTTAAGTATCCTCTGTGTGCCAGGAACTGCACATCTGCGAATGTTGTGCTGTGAAATTTCACCCCTTTGCGTTCTCTGTTTCTAATAAGAATGCGTTATTGTGGTTTCTCAGACGTGCCGTGTTTCTTCCTACACCCCCCGCCCCACCCCCAGCTTCTGCACCGATTGTTCCTATGACCTGGAATACTCTCTCACTTATCAAGTTGGCAGACTCCTACCCTGAGCTCAAATCTCAGCTGAAACCAGCTCAAGTCCCCCAGGGAGATTTAAGTGCTTTTTCTGCTGTCCCGTGTGCTGTGCTTTGAGTTCATCATCCATTTATAATATTCTCATGAGTGTGTGGATTAGAACTGTTTGTCTGTGTCTCTCTTCCCTGGAATAGGGGCACTTTGAGGGCAGGGACTGTGTCTGTTCCCTTTTGTATCCTTAACAAAGTGCTTATAGGGATTAAGTTCTGTTTATGGGTAAATGGGATGATGAATAGTTGGGTATATGGGAGAAAGGAGAAAAAGAAGACGTGAGTTAAAATTAATAAATAGTGAAAGGACCAACGCATGCCATAGGGACCTGACTTTGAGGTGCTGTCACACTTGTAGGGATGGCAGGAATGTAAGCACTCCGGGTTACATGGGCTACATGCTTTGAGATCTTGGAACATAAATAGCAAGTGGCAACTTGCAGGTTTTGCCAGGAGATGTGTATTGTTTCAGCTACTCCATGTTTATTTATACTTAAAAAAACACACAACCATTCAGATAGCACACATAAAATGCAGACCTCTAGCTTCCCAGATTGGGCAACCCCAGCTCATTCTCCTGTATGGAACAGTGTCCTGAGAAGTAGGGCTGCTTTCACTGTGGGCTTGTGCTCTGCAGGTCCCTGTCCTGCTTTGCGCATCCATGTTACCATCCTGTCCTTTGAGTGCACTTGAGTGTGTAAGCCCTGCTGTAGAGGGTGATCTGAATGTCTCCAAGTGGGGGAATGAGGAGGGTATGGTTCAGTGTGGGAGGGAGGCGCAGTGGGTGAAGGGCCTAGAGATGTGAAACTACCTGGGAGAGGAGAACTGGCATGCTTCCTACCCAGCTGAAGCACACAGAGCTTGCAGGGGATAGAAAGAGTTGACTAAAGTCACAGAAGCCTGCAGGGCCCATCACAGGCCATTTTGCATTTTTTGCTAATTTTGGATTTTAGCTGGTTGTAAATGAGAGCTGGGTGATGGTTCCAGTGAGCAATGACATGGTTGGACATGCAGTTACAAGGCCACTCTGTCTGTGGTAAGGGGATGAATTTCAAAGGGCACAGGGGTCCATGCAGGTGTATCTAATAGGAGGCTATGGTCTTGGTTAGTGGTTTTCATCCTGGGGCAATTTTGCTTTTCAGGGGACACCTGTCAAGCCTGGAGTTATTTCTGTTTGTGAGGAGGGTGCAGGCTGTTGGCATCCTATCAAATGTCCTACACTGCACAGGACAGACCCCACAAGGAAGACTTATCCAGCCCCAAATGTCAGTAGTAATGAGGTTGAGAAACTCTGCTCTAGTCCAACTGAGAAGTTACAGGGACATGAACTTCATAATGACAGTGGTATTCTTAGGAAGGAGTGAGGTCAGAGTGGTTTCAGGAGGTGGAATCAGCAGGCCTGAGCCACTGATGATTTGTGTTTGTTAGAGGAGAGAAAAGGAGGAGGAGGAGCAAAACAGGGAGACAGAGCAGAGCAGTATTTATTTAGCAAATCAAGAGGAGACCAGCCTTTAAAGGTAATTTAAAGCCCTGAGTTATCAACTCCATCACTCATTTCTATTGACTAAACAGTACCAACAAGCACTTTCTCATCCTTTAACAAAATTTTAAGAACAAACTGAGATTTGTAATTTGCTTAGTATTTAAGCAAACTTAGCCTATTTGGGAAAAAATACAGGAAGGCTTTTCTTTATAATTTGGTGCTCTAATTTGCAAAGATTTATACTTTTAGGTTTTTGAGATAAAGGCATGGGGCCAAGGTTAGCGTAAGTGCTTTCCCAGGTCACTTTCCTGATGCATTTTTCTCTCCAGAAATTCCTTGATCCTTTATAAAAATCCTTTAGAAAAGAGGAAATTGTGAGAGGTTATCTCCTTCAAAATGTGTTTGAATTCTTTTCCTTCTAACGTGATTGTTTTGACACTTGTTCTTCCTAGTTAACGGAAAGTGGAACTTAGGCTTAATAGCTCTTACCTTCCTTGTGCTGAAATTAATTGGATCTATTCTGTTGGGGCAGGAAATTCAGCTTTTGAAGGACCAGGAAGAGGACTGAGAGTGGGTGGTGGAAAGGAAAGATTGATTGATAGTGACCTAGCATAACTACTCAGTCTTGGAAAAGGCTTTTTAAAGTCCCAGATCTTCACCACAAACACTGATTTATCCAAATTCTTGTTGCCTGGAGAACTCTTGTATCATTCAGGGCATGTGTATCAGACAGGATTCTGAAGAATGGGATGGCCAGTACTTTGAGCTTCCTTTTCCACATAATGATAACTGTTCCTTGTCTTCCCACCCTGGAAACTGCCCCACTCCACTGGCATTCATCTAGTGCCTGCTGGGACACCTGTGTCCGCTCTGCTAGTCAGTGTGTCAGTCAAGGTCCCTGCAAGAAACAGGTAGCAAACTCAAATAGGGTAATTGGAGAAGAGTGGGCAAGTGTTGGGAAAATCATAAGGATAGTGCCAGACCCCTAGGCTATGAAAAATGGAGCTGGTACCACCTCTGGGCTTTAAGAACAAGGCATTGGGTGTGTGTTACAGGTGTTGGAGAGATTGTTGTCTGGAAAAGCTTGCCAGTGTGACCATTGTGGAGAGCCATAGCCAGGCCACATTTTCCTCTTGCCTGCTCATATCCCACTGTGTTCCCTGTTGGCCAAATCTGGGTCAAGGCCAGAGGGTGGAGAGCCTTTTGGAGCACTCCACACTGGTCAGCATCCTGGGTCAAAAGGCAGGGTTGGGAAGGTTAGAGAGAGACTCTGCAGAGGCAGATGGAAGACGGTTGGGACATTTGGAGATCCCTTCTGATTGGTTGATTCTTGTGGCCAGATATTTGTGGAGGAGTCAGGCTGTGGGGGTGGGAGGGCTGTGCTCTGGAGTCAGAGAGTCTGGGACAGAGTCACATCTGCCCACTTGCTAACAGAGAGATTCTCAGCTCTTTTAAATTCACAAAGCCCTTATTTCCCCCTGTCATGGTAGCAAAGTTAATGCCTACATCAAAAGGCTCAGGGGAGGCTCAAACAGAAATTATTCCAGTGCTACTTCAGACTTGGAAAGGGTTCCTTGAAGCTATAGTAAAATGTGAGCAGTATATATCAATAAAGTTATTGTTGTTTTATATATATATATATATATATATATATATATATATATATACACACACACACACACACATACATACATATATACACACATATATATATATATATTTAACAGATATAACTGTGTTGTGAGATAATGGTTGATTTTTTCCTTTATTACATTTTCTGTATTACAGATTTCATACCATCAGAATAATAAAGACATCCATTAGTGTTATTAATAAGCATGTTAGTTCTGCTCTTCAAAATAATATTCATGGCTAACTCTCTGGGTTACTGCATTGTGTGAGTTAGCAGCCACAGCAGAGCTGGCTTGACTGGAGTCACAGGTATGCCATTTCCTGTGCTTGAACACAGACTCAGTTTTACAGCCCAAGAAGCCTCTGCTGATCCATCAGGTGTCTCTCCTCCTTCTCCTCCGAGCTTCCTTTCCATAGCCTGGGGCTATTCCCAGAACTTATCACACTGTATTACAACTACTTCTACTTCACTGTGACTCCTTTAGGTCCAGGACTATGTTCCATTCACCTCCACATCACTAGTGTTGTCTCTATTCATAAAAGTTGCCTAGGTTCCCCTACAATGGCTGCAGAGAGTCCTCAGGCTCACATACCATAGCTTCTACAACAGAGCAACTGGCCTGTGCTTTCTCTTTTCTCAAGCTTCAAAATTTGGGGGAAGAATTTTGATTATTTTCATATAAGTCAGGTCCACATCCCTTAATGAGTCAGCTATACCCACGGGAGTGATATGTTATAATGATCTCAGCGTTAGGCAAGTGCCCGTTCCCAGGGGAATCTGTTGTGACCAATAGGGTGGGGTCTGTACAGTCTTGACAGCTCTTATTTAAATCTGGAGGTTGAAGTGGGGAAGAAGCATGTATCAGGAATACATTTACAAGAGGGAAAGCATTGGTTCTTGGAAGGTGAAAGAATCTTAGCTATTCCAGTGGATTGTAGCCTTCTAAATCTCATCCCTGCCTAACAATGTTAACAGATATGCAGGTATTCACATTTCATGGATAAGGAAAAAAATGTCTAAAAAGCCTCTTTAGAGGGTTGATGGTGAAAAAAAAGGTTGAGAAATACTGAGTTATAATGACAATAAGAATACCTAACACATAGGACTTACCAAGTGCCAGGAACTATTTTGAGTATTTAATATATATTATTAACAATATACCCATTTTACAGTGGCTTCAACAAATAGGCCTGATTTCCTACTTTCACTCCAAAATAAAAGTGCAAAGGTGGTTTGCCTATGTCAAAACCACCGTATCTTTAATGTAGACTTTTCCTTCATGTTAATTACTGCAGGGTGGTTGCTGTAACTCTAGACATTATATCCACCTTTTAATGCTGGAAGGATGGGGAAGGACTAGGGAAAGTAGAATCTCCTTTTTTTTTTTTAATGAGAAGGGTCCTAGGATCCCTCCTCCTGGACTCAGGTTAGAGTTCATTGGCTAGTATTAGGTTGCATGGCCGCTTCTAGCTGCAAGGGAGGCAGGGAAAGTGGAGGACAGATTGTCATGGTTGGCTTAGGCGTACATAATCTAATATGATAGCCACGTATGACTACTTAAAATTTTTTTATTGATATATAATTCATATGCCCTAATATTTACCATTTTAAATATATATCTTAGTGATTTTTAATATGTTCACTGACTGGATTATGAAACCATTACCACTCTCTAATTCTAAAACATTTTCATCACTCCCCAAAGAAACAGTAGTCTCCATTTTCCCCTCTGAAGCCCCTAATAATACTAACCAACTCTCTGTCTCTATGGATTTGTCTGTTCTGGACATTTCATATGAATGAAATGATACACTATGTGGCATTTTGTATCTGGCCTTTTTCTGTTAGTATAATGTTTTCAGGGTTGACCCATGTTGTAGCAGGTATCAGTACTTTTAAAAAATCAATTGCTTTTTGTGACTTAATAATAGTTCACCACATGGATGCATCACATTTTGTTTATCCACTCATTTGTTGATGTACATTTAGATAGTTTCCACTTTTTATTTTTTATTATTTTTTAATCCTCACCTGAAGATATGTTTTTATTGCTTTTTGGAGAGAGAGGAAAGGAGAGAAGGAAAGAGAAACATTGATATGAGAGAGAAACATTGATCAGTTGCCTCCCAAATGCATCCCAACTGAGTACTGAACCTGCATCCTTTTGGTGTACAGGATGATGCTCCAACCAACTGAGCCACCGGCCAAGGCTTCACTCTTTAATTATTGTAAATAATGCTGCTATGAAATTCATGTACAGGTTTTTATGTGAACATATTTTAATTTCTCTTTCAATTCCTTTGGTCATATTCCTAGGAGTGGAATTACTGGTTTTTATGCTAACTCTGTTTAACCCTTTGAGGAAATGCCACATTATTTCCAAAGCAGCTGCAGCATTTTGTTACATCTTACCAACACTTGCATTTTTCTTTTGTTGATTTAGCCATCCTCGTGCATGTGGAGTATTACCTCATCGTGGTTTTCATTTGCATTTCTGTAACGATGATTGGTGTTGAGCATCTTTTCATGTGCTTACTGTTTGTTTATCAACTTTAGAGTAATATCTATTCAGATCTTTTGCCCATTTTAAATTGGGTTATTTGTCTTTTTGTTGTTGAGTTATAATGGCTATTTGAATTTAGATCAATTAACATTAAATACAATTAAAAATTCAACTCAGTCATAATAGCCACATTTTAAGTATTCGGTCACCTTGTGTGGCAAGGGGCTACCTTACTGGACAGTTGCCTATATAGAGCATTTCCATTGTTGCAGAACACTGGCTTGGACCATCAAGACTGTCATTTGGAGCCCTAGCTGGTTTGGCTCAGTGGATAGAGTGTTGGCCTGCAGACTGAAAGGTCCTGGGTTCAATTCTGGTCAAGGGCACATGCCCTGGTTGCTGGCTCAATCCCCAATAGGGGATGTGTAGGAGGCATCCAGTCAATGATTCTCTCTCATCATTGATGTTTCTCTCTCTCTCTCTCCCTCTCCCTTCCTCTCTGAAATCAATAAAAATGTATTTTTTTAAAAAGACTGTCATTTAGAGCCCTGGCTGGCATTGCTCAGGGGTTAGAGTGTTGGCCCATGCACTGAAAGCACGAGGGTTCGATTCCCTGTCAAGGACACTTACCTGGGTTGCAGGTTAGCTCCCCGTCCCTGGTCAGGGTGAGTGCCTGAGGCAACTGGTCAATGTGTTTCTCTCACTTTGCTGTTTCTCTCCCTCCCTCCCTCCGTCCCTTCCATTCTATCTGAAAAGCAATGGACAAAATATCCTCTGGTGAGGATTAACAACAAATAAAGACTGTCACTAGGCACATGGCCACTCTAAACAAAATCAAGGTTTTGTTCCACTAAGGAAGGACAGGGAAATGGAATATAATTATAAAACATTCTTCAAAACTAGTAAGATGTCCTTGATTCCAAAGAGTTGGATATGTGTATTTAGCATATATCTCCTGGAGATGCATAGAAGTTTCCCAAAGAAAGAGCTGGTGCAGGGGATGAGTGAGAGGCCAGAATTCTAGACTAGGGCTTGACAAACCTTTTCTGTAAAGGCCAGAGTAAATTTTCTCAGTTTTGCTTCTTAAGGCATCTTTCACAACCATTGAACTTAATCACTGTAGTGAAAAAGCAGTCAGATACAACATGAAAATGGATGGGCATGACAGTGTTCTAATCACACTTGATTTACAAAAACAGGTAGTGGCTGAATTTGGCCCACAGGCCACATTTTGAAAGTAACATTATGTAGAAAGGTATGGAAGCTTACATGGGCCTAACATGCTGCAGTAAAGGGAATGGAACGATGTTTAGTGTGGCTGCAAAATAGGCTTTAGGGTTAATGGTGTAGAGAAGGCTAGGAAGAGAGACAACCAGATTATAAAGATGCTCAATGCATATCAATGTTGTTTTGTTCTAGTATCTTTGTATGTTTGTTTGCTTTTAAAAATTATTAAGTGACAAGTAACCATCAAAGGTGTGTAAGTTGGAAATTGTACAATTACTAGAGGCCCGGTGCACAAAATTTGGAGGAGGGGGTCCCTCAGCCTGGCCTTCACCTTCTTGCAGTCCGGGACCTCTCAGTAAATGTCCGCCTGCCGGCTTAGGCCCGCTCCCGGTGGGGACATCTCTCTCGCAGTCCGGGACCCCTCACTCCCTACTGCCCGCCTGCTTGCTGCTCCTTACTGCTCATTTCACTGCTCCTTAGCACTGCCACTGAGGCAGGAGAGGCTCCAACCACTGCCATTGCCCTCGCCAGCCGTGAGCCCGGCCCCTGCGTTGAGCATCTGCCCCCTGGTGGTCAGTGCACATCATAGCAACCGGTTCTATTTGCATATTAGGTTTTTATTATATAGGATATTGGCCTTTGAGACAACCCTCTAGCGGCATTGTGGAAAGCAAATTGGAGAAAAATGAAGCTAGAGGTAAAGAAGACCAGTTAAGAAGCTATTGAAGCCCAGCCAGTGTCGCTCCATGGTTGAGCATCAATCTATGAACCAGGAGGTCACGGTTCGATTCTGGGATTTGGGGCTCCATCCCCAGGAGGTGGCCGATCAGTGATATTTCTATCTCTCTCTCCCTTCCTTTCTGAAATCAATAAATAATAGAAGCTGTTGAAGAGCCTGAACAAAAGCAGTATTATTACAAGCTGAGGAATTCTGTTAATAAGTATACCTGTGTTCTAATCATGCCAGATAATAGACTGTGCACAGTATACCACTGACTATGACTCAGGTTGATTGTGTGTCTTGGGTACAGATAAAGATCTGGCAATTATCCTACAGTATAAATGTAGACAACCAAGCTGGAGACTCTTGTCCTGACTAACCTCTTCCCTGTGGGCTGGGCAAAAAGCAATATTGACTTGAATGAAGTGCACAGTGGAACTTGGTCATGCTCCTCCCATAGCCTAGGAGAGTCCCCTGGAGCCCAGAGTGCTGAGCATTACTCCAAGAACATCGGTGCCCCTTGGAAAGCTGTTGAGTGGGGAGACTCCGTGGCCTTGAAAGAGTTGGTTTCTAAATGGGAGCTCAACCTCCAGAGCTCAGTTCTGAAAGGCTCTTGGAGGGGAAAAGGAAACCTTGATGAACTCCTAATTTATGAAGTTGGGTCCTGAGTTAAGCACCATATGGAGGTTTGCCTGGGAGTGTCTGCTATCAGTAAAGATGAGTTATTCATGTGGGCTTAGAAAATCACAAATGCCAAATATGTGTTAATATATATATTTTTTCAACATGGTAATCCCAGCCTGTGATTACAGTACATATTTTTAAAACCAGTCGTGCAGACTGCGTCATAAGAACTCCACAATAAATGTTGCTAAACTATTTGATAATTGGGTTTTCCTATTTGTCTGAAGTTTCATTTGAAGTGGGATAGTGCATAGTGATTTTTAACTGGTTTCATTCTGTGCCCATTCTCTACAAGAAAGCAGCCTGGCTCGTTCACTGTTAAGTCCTCACTGATTCCTGAAATTGTGAAATGTAAATGTATTTTAAGAAGCAACCCTAACCAGTTTGGCTCAGTGGATAGAATGAAGACCAAAGGGTCCCAGGTTCAATTCCAGTCAAGGGAGACTTCCTTCCCGGCCCAGGCTCTGGTCAGGGCGTGTGCAGGAGGCAACCAATTAATGAGTTTCTCTCACATTAATATTTCTATCTGTCTTCCCTTCTCTCTAAAAATCAATGGAAAAATATCCTCAGGTGAAGATAAAAAGAAAAAATCTATTTTCAGAAATAGCTCTGTGCCCTTCACAAGGCAGAATTGTATCTCGCCCCACGAATGAAGATGAATGATATCTTACAGGCATAGCATTTCTTCCTCTGAAAATATTGACTCCAAATGCTGGGAACACCAGAAAATATCTCCTGACTCTAATTTTGAGTGGCCAGACTTATGTCCAGTGGGAATAATGAGTAATTCTGAGGGTGGGGCAGGCAGAGGTGATAACATCAAAAGGGACTGACCTTTGGACAGGGGCTTCTTCTTAAAGTAATTTTTCTCCTGGTGGGCATGCACTTGTGTGGGCCGGCTGCTGTGAGAAAGCGCTCCACTTCCTCCCCAGGAACCCTCCGGGGCAGAGGCTGCAGCTCGCCTGGAATATCCGTCTTTGACATTATTTTGTGGAGGTGTGATGAGAGAAGTGAGGAAAAGTCATCCATTTGCTGAATCCAACACCCTTGAACAGAAGGGACTGAATGAATACAGGCCATTTGGAGTTCACTGAATTTGTCAAATTGTTCTTTAAGGTTGATGGATTCAGGACTTCCCTAAATAAGTTTTGCCAAGTGCCTATGCACTGGTGTCTATTAAGGGCAGTGCACTTTGAATATTTCTGATTCGTCTACCCTGAAATGATCAAAATAATGTAGGACTGAGATCTCTGAAGTCCAGAAAGGTCTTGTGATTTTTAAAAAAATTATTATTTGCTCTTCAATGCAACTAACAGAAGTGGGTAATCCCACTAATTGAAAAGAGGCCCATATTCACCCTCTGCCCCTGTTTCTGGCCACGGAGAAACTTGGGGCATAAGTAGTTTTCTGGGCTATTTGTACCAATGGCTATTCTAGAGCATGTTTATGATTTGCTTTACATGTATCTGATTGGGAAATCTGTTGTTGAAAAACTGTCCAGAAGTCGTTAACTTTTTTTTAATGAAGCGTCTCAAGTCTTTTCTTAGAACAGGGAAATCTCTTTGTGACAAAGAATAAACTCCAGGATGAAAAAGCTAGTTAGGTGACCTGGTGTCCTTAACAACCACAACAGAGGGGGAAGAAAGGAAGGTGGAGGGGGAACTGTAATGAAAAGAGATCCAGGAAACACATGGATCACTTGTGATGTATGGCCCTTGTTTGAACCCTCATTCAAAAGACAACAGTTAGAAGAAAAATAAAACATTGTAGGAAATAGGAACACAGAATGGACATTTGGTGATATTCAAGTATTATTTGTAATTACAATAATCACATGGCAACTGATGTTTTAAAATTATTTTTATTGTTTAAAGTATTACACATAGTAGTACATATATCTCTTTTTTTCCCCATTGACCTTCCCCCAGCCTCCCCTACCCCCTGTCGCATGCCCTCATCCCACCGCCCTTCCCCCCCCCCAGTGTCTTGTGTCCATTGGTGTGCTTATATGCATGCATACAAGTCCTTTGGTAGATCTATTTCCCTCCCTCCCCAACACTCCCCAGCCTTCCCGCTGTACTTTGACAGTCTGTTCAGTGCTTTACTGCCTCTGTATCTATCTTTTTATTCATCAGGTTATAATGTTCTTTATTTTCCATAAATGAGTGAGATCATGTGGTATTTTTCTTTCATTGCCTGGCTTATTTCACTTAACATAATGCTCTCCAGGTCCATCCATGCTGCTGCAAATGGTAAGAATTCCTTCTTTTTTATAGCAGCATAGTATTCCATTGTGTAGATGTACCATAGTTTTCTAATCCACTCATCTGCTGATGGGAATTTGAGCTGTTTCCAAATTTTAGCTATGGTGAATTGTGCTGCTATGAACATAGGGGTGCATATATCCTTTCTGATTGGTGTTTCTAGTTTCTTGGGATATATTCCTAGAAGTGGGATTACTGGGTCAAATCGGAGTTCCATTTTTAGTTTTTTGAGGAAATGCGATACTGTTCTCCACAGTGGCTGCACCAGTCTGCATTCCCACCAGCAGTGCAGGAGGGTTCCTTTTTCTCCGCATCCTCGCCAGCACTTGTCCTTTGTTGATTTGTTGATGATTGCTGTTCTGACAGGTGTGAGATGGTACCGCATTGTCACGTTGATTTACATCTCTTGGATAATTAGTGACTTTGAGCATGTTTTCTTATGTCTCTTGGCCTTCCTCCTGTCTTCTTTTGAAAAGATTCTATTTAGGTCTGTTGCCCATTTTTTTATTGGAATCATTTATCTTCCTTTTATTAAGTTATATAAGTTCCCTGTAGATGTTGGAGATTAAACCTTTATCAGTGATAACATTTTCAAATATGTTCTCCCATACAGTGGGCTTTCTTGTTGTTTTGTTGATGGTTTCTTTTGCTGTACAAAAGCTTTTTATTTTGATGTAGTCCCATTTGCTTACTTTCTCTTCAGTTTCCATTGCCCTAGGAGCGGTATCAGTGAAGATTGCTTCGGCATATGTCTGAGATTGCTCTGCCTGTGGATTCTTTTAGCATTTTTATGGTTTCCCATCTTATGTTTAAGTCCTTTATCCATTTTGAATTTATTTTTGTGTATGGTGTAAGTTGGTGGTCTAGTTTCATATTGTTGCATGTATCTGTCCAATTTTCCCAACACCATTTATTGAAGAGACTGTCTTGACTCCATTGTTTGTTCATGCCTCCTTTGTCAAATATTAATTGAACATAGTGGTTTGGGTCGATATCTGGGTTCTCTATTCTATTCCATTGGTCTATATGTCTGTTCTTGTGCCAGTACCAGACTATTTTGAGAACAGTGGCTTTGTGATACAGCTTGTGGTATTGAGATCCCACCTACTTTGTTCTTCTTTTCTCAGGATTGCTGTGGCTATTCGGGGTCTTTTTTTATTCCAGATGAATTTTTGGAGAGTTCTTTCTAGGTCTGTGAAATATGCTGTTGGTATTTTAATGGGGAGTGCATTGAATCTATAGATTGCTTTGGGTAGTATGGACATTTTAATGATGTTGATTCTACCAACCATGAACATGGTATGTTCTTCCATCTGTTTACATCTTCCTCTGTCTCTTTTTTCAGTGTCCTGTAGTTTTTCGCATATAGGTCTTTTACCTCCTTAGTTAAGTTTATTCCTAGGTATCTTAATTTTTTTGGTGTGATGGTAAATGGGATTGCTTTTTTAGTCTTTCTTTCTGTAAGTTCACTATTGGTGTATAGAAATGCCATAGATTTCTTGGCATTATTTTGTATCCTGCTGCATTGCCAAATTAATTTATTAAGTCTAATAGTTTTTTGATGGAGTCTTTTGGGTTTTTTATGTACAATATCATGTCATCTGCAAATAAGGACAGCTTTACTTCTTCTTTTCCAATTTGGATGTCTTTTATTTCTTCTTCTTGTCTAATTGCAATGGCTAATACTTCCAGTACTATGTCGAACAGGAGTGGTGAGGGTGGACATCTCTGTCTTGTTCTTGTTCTTAGGGGAAATGGTTTTAGTTTTTTGCACATTGTGTATGATATCAACTGTGGGTTTATCATATATAGCTATTATGTTGAGGTATGATCCTTCTATTCTCACCTTGTTGAGAGTTTTTATCAAGAAAGGGTGTTGGATTTTGTCAAAAGCTTTTTCTGCATCAATTGATATGACTATGTGATTTTTATCTCTCAATTTGTTTATGTGATGTATCATGTTTATTGATTTGTGGGTATTGTACAATCCTTGCATTCCTGGGATAAATCCTCTTTGGTAATGGTGTATGATATTTCTGATGTACTGCTGGATCCGATTTGCTAGAATTTTGTTGAGGATTTTGGCATCTATGTTCATGAGGGATATTGGCCTGTAATTCTCTTTCATTGTGTTGTCTTTCTCTGGTTTTGGTATTAGGGTGATGCTGGCTTCATAGAAGGAGCTTGGAAGCATTCCTTCCTCTTGAATTTTTTGGAATAGTCTGAGGAGGATAGGTTTTAGTTCTTCCTTGAATGTTTGGTAAAACTCCCTTGTGAAGCCGTCTGGCCCTGGGCTTTTGTTTGCTGGAAACTTGTTGATGACTGCTTCAATTTCTTCCATAGTTATTGGCCTATTGAGATGTTTAGATTCTTCCCGATTGAGTTTTGGAAGGTTGTATTTTTCTAGGAATATGTTCATTTCCTCCAGGTTGTCCAGTTTGTTGGAATAGAGTTCTTCATAGTATTTTTTAACAATCCTTTGTATTTCAGTGGGGTCTGTTGTTATTTCTCCTCTTTCATTTCTGATTTTGTTTACTTGGGTCCTCTCTCTTTGCTTCTTGGTGAGCCTGGCTAGAGGTTCATCAATCTTGTTTATCCTTTCAAAGAACCAGCTCTTGGTTTTGTTGATCTTTTGTATTGTTTTTTTGGTTTCTATGTTGTTTATCTCTGCTCTCATCTTTATTATTTCCTTCCTTCTTCTTACGCTGGGCTTTTCTTGTTGCTCTCTTTCTAACTCTTTGAGTTGTAGGGTTAGGTGATTTATTACTATTGTTTCTTGTTTTTTGCAGTAGGCTTGTAGAGCTATGAACTTCCGTCTCAAGACTGCTTTAACTATGTCCCATAGATTTTGGATTGTTGTGTTTTCATTGTTGTTTGTGGCCATGATGTTTTTTATTTCTTCTTTGATCTCTCTGGTAACCCAGTCATTGTTAATAGCATGCTGTTTAGTCTCCATGTGTTTGATTTTTTTGGATTGTTTTTATTGTAGTTGATTTCCAGTTTTATGTCACTGTGATCTGAAAAGATGCTTGATATGACTTATATCTTCTTGAATTTGAAGAGACTTTGCTTGTGACCCAGTATGTGATCTATTTTTGAAAATGTCCCATATGCACTTGAGAAGAATGTATATTCTGTGGCTTTGGGGTGAAGTGTTCTGAAGATGTCAATTAATTCCATCTGGTCTAGTGAGTCATTTAGGATTGATGTTTCTTTGCTGATTTTTGTTTAGAGGATTTGTCCAATGGTGATAGTGGGATATTAAAATCTCCTACTATGATTGTATTGCTGTCAATCTCTTACTTGATATCTTCCAGGAGTTTTCTTATGTATTTGGGTGCTCCTGTATTGGGTGCGTAAATGTTTACCAGAGTTATTTCTTCTTGTTGGATTGCTCCCTTTAGTATTATGAAGTGACCTTCCTTATCTCTTTTTATGTCCTTCATTTTGAGATCTAATTTGTCAGATATAAGTATTGCTAGCTATTTTTTTACATTTCCATTCACCTGCAAAACCTTTTTCCATCCCTTAACCCTCAGTCTGTGTGCGTCTTTTTTTCTGAGGTGGGTTTCTTGTAGACAGCAGATATATGGGTCATGTTTTCTTATCCAATCCATTCCCCTATGTCTTTTAATTAGGGTATTTAATCCATTTCAATTAAAGTTATTATTCATAGGTACTTGTTTGTCGCCATTCTTATTCTTTACCCCTGTGTTCCTTCTTTGCTTCCTATTTCTTTCTTTTTTTTTTTTTTTTTTTTTTACAGCAGACTTTTGGGCATTTCTTGCATTGCTGGTTTGGTGGTAATAAACTCCCTTAGTCCTTTCTTGTCTGTGAAGCTCTTGATTTCACACTCAATTTTGATGGATAGTCTTGCTGGGTACAGTATTCTTGGATTCAGACCCTTCCTTTTCATGACTTTGTATATTTCATTCCATTCCCTTCTGGCCTGATGTGTTTCTGTTGAGAAATCAGTCTCTGGTCTGATGGGGGATCCTTTGTAGGTAATTTTTTGTCTCTCTATGACCGCTTTTAAGATTCTTACTTTGTTGTTGGTGTTTGCCATTTTAATTATAATGTTCCTTGGTGTCGGTCTTTTGGGGTTCATTTTGCTTGGGACTCTGTGAGCTTCTTGGATTTGTGTGGGTTTTTTCTTCCCTAGATCAGGGACATTTTCTGTCATTATTTCTTCGAACAGGTTTTTTATTCCTTGCTCAGTTTCCTCTCCTTCTGGCATCCCTATTATGAGGATGTTGTTGTTTTTTTCATGTTGTCCCAAAGTTCCCTTAGGCTCTCCTCCTGCTTTTTAATTTTTTTTTCTAGAAACTGCTCTACTTGGGTATTTTTTCCTACCTTGTATTCTGGCTCACTGATGCAGTCCTCTGCTTCTTCTAGTCTACTCTTGATGCTTTCTATTGAGTTCTTCACATCAGTATTGTCATTTTTCATTTCTTCTTGGTTCTTTTTCATTTCCTCCTGGTTCTTACACATATTGTTGAATTTGTCTTCCATTCTTTTCATCCACCTTATGACCATTTCTCTGAATTCTTTCTCTGACAGGTTGCTTGCTTCCATTTTGTTTACTTCCTTTTCTGGTGATGCCTGCTTTTCTTTCATATGTGGGCTGCTTCTTTGTCTCCCCATGTTCTCTCTTCTCCAGGTGTCTGGTTATGTAGTTCTCGCTCTCCTTATCCAAGGCAAAATGAGACCTTTTTGCGAGGGATTGTGGAGCTTCTCTGTATCCGCGTGCTTGTGCCAACTGGGGACCAGTGTTCTTGGGTTTGCAGCTGTTTGGTGGTACAGTAGTTGTAGATTCCCCAGGCTTTTCAGGCTTCGGATAACATCCACTTTCCCCTTTAAGATGGCGCCATCTCTATGTCCGAGCCGGTCTCTCTGGGTGGGAACACAGCAGCAGTGGGGGCTGCCCGATCAGGGGAGCACCATCCAGCAGCCCCCCACAGTCTCTTGGAGTATAGCTATACCTCAACTCACCAACGAACACTCCCCTTGCGACCACACACTCTCCCTTTGTTTTCTCACTCACACACTATCTTGCAATCTGCCTTACCATCGGCAGCCATCTTCTGCACCTATGGCAACTGATTTTTAAAAGCTATCTCATATTTTATAGTTGCATGCTGACATATATGCAGAAAGATAATACAAAGTTTGGCCGAAACCAGTTTGGCTCCGTGGATAGAGTGTCGGTCTGCGTACTGAAAGGTCCCAGATTCGATTCCGGTCAAGGGCATGTACCCCCACAGTCTCTTGGAGTATAGCTATACCTCAACTCACCAACGAACACTCCCCTTGCGACCACACACTCTCCCTTTGTTTTCTCACTCACACACTATCTTGCAATCTGCCTTACCATCGGCAGCCATCTTCTGCACCTATGGCAACTGATTTTTAAAAGCTATCTCATATTTTATAGTTGCATGCTGACATATATGCAGAAAAATAATACAAAGTTTGGCCGAAACCAGTTTGGCTCCGTGGATAAGTGTCGGTCTGCGGACTGAAAGGTCCCAGATTCGATTCCGGTCAAGGGCATGTACCTGGGTTGTGGGCACATCCCCAGTGGGGGGCGTGCAGGAGGCAGCTGATTGATGTCTCGCTATCATCGATGTTTCTAGCTCTCTATCCCTCTCCTTTTCCTCTCTGTAAAAAATCAATAAAATATATTAAAAAAATAATAATACAAAGTCTGTAATTTGTATCTACACTAATAAAAGAGATACAAATTGACTGTACCTTTGCGATGCCCATTAGCCAATCAGGATTGAGTATGCAAATTAACCCAACAAAGATGGTGGGTTAATTTTCATATGCAGGGGCCGAGTGGCCAGGGGCAGGGCAGGGTGCTTGCATTGTCACCATGGTGATGACACAGGTGTCCTGCACCACCCCAGCATCTCTGGGTCTCTGGGCAGCGTGGGAAGGTGGAAAGGCAACTCAGCTAGAGCGAAGGCAGAAAGGTGGTTCTGGCTGGAGCAAAGGCGGTGCTGGCAGCCAGGAGGAGGAAGGCCCATTCTTGCAGGAATCTTCATGCATTGGGCCTCTAGTTAGAAATAATTTTGCTGAAGTGTAGATGAAACAAGATGGCCATGAATAGAAATGATCTGAAGCTGGGTGATAGGTACATGAGGGTTCACTAAATGATTCTTGCATATACAATGGAATACTACTCAGCCATAAAAAAAGATGAAATAGAGTCATTTACAACAACATGGATGGACCTTGAGAACATTATGCATAGAGAAATAAGTCAGAGAGAACGAGCTAAGAACCATACAATTTCACTCATATGTGGGATATAAAATTGAACCTTATGAACACAAACAGCAGTGTGCAGGTTGCCAGGGGGTGAGGGGAGAAGGGAGTCCTAATATAAGGTGACGGGAGAAGACTTGACTTTGGGTGGTGGACACATGTTGCTATATACAGACTTTGTAACTTAGAAATCCACACATGAAACCTGTATGTTCAATTAACTAAAAATAAAAAAAGAATATATTTGAAATTTAACATACTAAAGTTTTTAAAAATGAACAGTTTGGAATCTAAAAGTTTTCAGTTTCTAAAGCACTTTAGCTTTTATGTCATACCTTCTGTTCCCCAATGCAGGGATATTTCTCTCCTTCCTCTCCTTCCTTCTCTCCTTCCCTATTTACTATCTTCTGTGTTTCTTTCTCCTCTTTTTCTCCCTCCCTGTCTTGCTTGCTGTCTTTCTATCATTTTTTTTTCTTCTTTTTCCTTTCTTGACCTTCATTTAGGCTGACAAGAAAAGAAGGCACATGTTTTGTATCAAGTTGCAAATGTACTTGGATATATTATCATGGCAGCACAGGGCCGAGCTCTGTCTGGAGACTCAGATGAGTGTTGCAGACTGCCTAGGCCTGCCTTGATCTCTGAGTCGTCTGACTTGGCTGAGGTCAAAATTTGACTGGATCACTCACGCCAAAATTGGTCACTACAACGTTTTTTTTTAAAAAAAAAAACTTTGCCATGATTAGAATGTGAAGGATTCAGGTTGAAGTTAATTTTTATCATTAGCCTGGATTGCAAAGAAAATGTTGGGCTCCCACTCTTTGTTACTTTGTTGCTGTCTGTGATAATGGAATGAGTTCTTGGTTTTTAAAGGTTTTTGTGCAGTTGGACTGACTTAATCCCTGCCCAAATAGACAGTTTTTTATCTCAAACTAGCTTCAGAAAGTACGTCATGATGGCAAGAATCTTCTGAAGAGACTTTTACTTACCAAAAAAAAATTTTTTTAGTAAAAGCTTTGGGTAACCCCATGGGAATTCTGATTCAATGAGTCTGGTTGAAACAGAATATAAAAATCTTTAATTTTACAGCTTTTTGCATGATTCTCATGATCATTAGATTGGAGATCTCCTAGAATCAGTAGTTTTTAATAAATTGAAGGGATTCTAGTTGCTCAAGGAACAGAGTGAGATTGTATTTCTGTATAATTTTGCCTTATTACAATGGCTGTGGCAAGTTTTTCCATTGCTGTTACTGTTTTTACTTATTTTTATTTAAGATAACTTGCTTCTGAATAAGGCCTTGAGTCTGGTAGTTAGTACATAGGCACTAGGTAATTGCCAATATAAAAAGGAAAATTAAGAAAGGAAAAGCAACTAATATTTGAGTGCCTACTATTATAGTAACCTTGACTCATAATTAATATTTTCTCCTTTAATTTTTACCCCATCCATGATAAGCAATTTTTATTACCCAGCTTTACTTTTGATGAAATTAAAGTTCAGAGAAAAAGTTCTGTATTTTATCCAAAGTCACACACTAAACTTATGGCAGGAGTGTTTGAACCCAGATTTGTCTTTCTGTTGTGCCATGCAGCCTTTCTGGACACAGAGGCCTGTTTCTCAGTCATTTTGGCCCCCACAGGATTGTGTAACACAAAGGAAATCTGTTTAGAGTTCAGGAAACCAGATCAATGGGACATGCTGCCTGAGCTTCCTTTAATGGGCTGTACTTCTCTCAGTCCAACACCGAGAAAGCCGTTGTCACTGCTCAGAACTCCAGGGTGTCATCACTGGGAACTGTTTGGCAAAGGAATGAAGCCACTCAGGGTCAGAATCCTCTCCTAGGTGGTTCAGCCATGTCGAAATTTCATTTTGGTTACTGGAACAGGCTTGAGATTGGGGGAGTTTTGTGCCGATGTGGACACCATCCAGTATGCTGACTTTGACTGTGTGAAGATTAAAATGTTAGCTGGAAGAAATAATTCCCCTGTGAATTCCCAGCATGCACTGTCACTCACCTGCCTGAGTAGACAGAGACACTGCAACAGCCTATACTGGTCTTCTTCCCGCAGCCTATCTGCTTTCCAGATCACTTTTCTCAGAAGGGATCCTCTTAAAAATACAGGTCTGATTGTGACCCTGCCTTGTGAAATGCCTGCAGGGACTCCAGTTCCTCGAGGAAAAAGTCTGAGCCCCTCAATGTAGCATTTAAGACCCTTCCTGGTCTGGGCCTGACTCTCCAGCCACATTTCCCACCCCTTCCAGCACAGGAGCAGTCAGAGCCCTTGCACTTGACATTGGGTTGTTGTCTGATCCCCACTGTACTCTAAGCTCCCAAGGGCGGGAACTTTGTCTTCTCTACTATTGTATTGTCACCCAGGGAACAATATAGATGCATAGTACATGATGCTTCAGTGAATAAATGACTGGTAGACACTGTTCAGTGATATTCAAGGTCAAAGGAAGGCATGACCCATGTGAGCTGGGGTGGACAAGGAGGGATGTACAATGGCCAGTTGTGAAGGATTCAGATTTTGAAGAACTGGCAGAAGAATTGGTTGTGAATTTCAGTCTTAAGAGGGTCTACTGTAATGGGATTTTAGAACCAAAGGAACCTACATTCACATTTAGACTCTTTCACTTACCAACTATATCTCCAAGTTTTTAGTTTCTTCAGCCGTAAAATGAGATTGATGTTGATTGATATTACTTCCCTTAGCATGTTCTTTCGAGGAATGAAAGCAGTATCACATTAAAGTGTATAGCATAATGTCTAGCATATATCAGGCTCTCCATCAATGGTAAGTAAAAGCTTATATAGATACTAGAGGCCCGGTACATGAAATTCTTGCATGGGTAGGGTTCCTAGGCCTGGCTGGCAATCAGGGCCAATCTGTGGGGCAATTAGGGCCCCCCCAACCCCTATTGGCACCCACGTGGGCTGGCCTGGCCTGCGAGCTGAGGGCAGCTCCTATGTTGAGCCTCTGCCCCCTGGTGGTCAGGGTGCATCATAGCGACTGGTCATTCCGCCTTTCTGTCGATTTGCATATTAGGCTTTTATTATATAGGATAATGCAACTTAAATGCCTGGGAAGCAGATTATTTAGGTGAGATAGTTAAATTTGATGAAAATGGCACGATTATTACATTGGTTCAGAACAATCAGTTACTATATAAGAGATTTCACAGTTTTTGTGTGTGGCTGTTTTCATGCACTTTGGAGATTTCTCTCACATTTTTATGCTTTTTTTTTTCTTAACCTTGGAAAATAGTGTGGGGTGTGTGCTCCAGCCTGCTCACCTGGCACCTAGCTCCTCTTCCCTAAGGACCAGGGCCTGTTTGAAAGCAGGGGGAATATCGGGAGGAGAGAGGTGTGGGGATGAGGTTTGTGTTCAGGAGGAGAATGAGCCACTCTTCCAGTGCAGACCATGCACACTTGACTCTGCTCCTGTGTGGCATTTCCCTGCAGACCTTGGTGTGGGGTTTTCCCCGTGGTCATCACCCTGCCTCGATGGGATTCCTCCCCCTCTTATATGTCACTTTTTCCCCTCGGACTATTCCCCAGCCTTATCTGAGTGTTTGGGGTTCCTTGAACTCAGGTTCTCTGGATTTACCATTCTTTTTGTCTGAAATTTTTTCCCTCTGCCTGTTTTTATGTTTCAGAAAGTCAGCAGGCTCCTTCTCCGATAGTAGTATAGAGCAAAATGATGGAATTTTTTTTTTAATTAAACATATTTTTATTGATTTCAGAGAGGAAGGGAAAGGGAAAGAGAGACAGAAACATCAATGATAAGAGAGAATCATCGATAGGCTGCCTCCTGCATGCCCCCTCCTGGGGATTGAGCCCGCATCCAGGGCATGTGCCCTGACCGGGAATCAAACCATGACCTCGTGGTTCATAGGTTGAAGCTCAACCACTGAGTCACATCAGCTGGGCTTAAAATGTTTATTTTATATAATACCAAGGAATAATTTTTTAAGTGTTTGCAATTCTTAATTTTTAACCAATGAAATTTAATACATTTCAAATACAAAAAATAATGGCAGAGGTTAGAAGCTTTCCTCAGAGCACTACTGGTGGCACTTTTCTTGGTGTCTGTCCCCTGTCCTGCACTGTCTGTAGATCTACTGTCTCTTCTATGGAGGCTCTTTAGTACTCTCACCCCCCACTACTTGAGCTTTTAGAATCACTGAATCTGGGCAGTTCCTCTGCCTTAGCAGGTCCCAGTTCCTCTCCCTGCTAATCCTGGAGGGATGGCCCTGTCAGGGACCTAATTCCTCCAGGGCAGAGGAGTTGCTGGAGCTGAGTGGCCTAGAGGTGCCTGGAGGACTTCTCGTTAGGGTACCCAGGATGGGAGAGGAGGTGGAGGAGGGGAAGGAGGGAGGAATTAAATTGGGAAAAGTCAGAAAGGATGAACAAAGTTGCTGACTGATATTTGAAATAATAGTATTACATCAGCAAAAATGGCACAAATAAAAGCTTTAATACCAAAATAAATAAATAAATAAAAGTGGTAGGATATTCATAATTCTCATCCAGCTGGTCTCACCTCAGAAGTTACCTCCTCAGAGAGACTTTCTCTGACCCCTGTCTCAAGTAAGCTTCCCCTGCATTCAGGCTGTATGTCCCCATAGCACTTTGTACTCTCTGGAAGTCTATGGTTTACTTTCTGCCTTCCCCAGGTGTAATCTAGGCTCCATACACCGCCTGCCTGCTACCCAGTGCCCAGAGCTGTGTCCAGAACACAATAGGTTTCAATAAATATTTGTTGGATGAATGGATGGGGATGATAATGGTAAATCAAGTTGCTTTGGATGAGATTAACATTGAGAAAAGGGGCACAGCTGCACTTAGTTTGATAAGCCAGGTCAGACAGTGCTTATACAGAATTGGTTATTGTTATCATAATTATAATTTTGTTGCAGATATTTGTATTACACCAACAGTTGTGAAATATTTTTAGGATGTCAAGCATGTTGTGGAACTGAGGCAAATAAGAATCTTGAGACAGGTGGTACCACCTGCAAAAGAGGATAAATCTGAGTTTGGACCCACCCTCCTCTCTCTATCACAGATACGAATTAAAAAATGTTTTTAATTCTCCCTCTGGAGGAAGGACACACTGAGTGTTCTGAGTCAGGCCAGGAGAGTCCCCGGCCACAAGACAGCTGAGAGCTGAGGTCCATGGAGGGTGCCCAGGACGGAGGTAAGGAGAAGGCGCCTTCTTGTCTGGTGGCAGCAGCTGGGGCCCTCTCTACTTCTCTCCCCACAGAAATCCAACTGGAACCAGCCCATGCTGGGATGCTGCCTGCCAGACAGAAACAGGTGGCTTCAGGCCACTGCTGGTCTGTTAGTGGCATGGACAGCATGGCTGCTGCTTTACTCATGGGCGAGGGAGCCAGGAAATGGCTGAAGTGAGGGTCATCACTCTGCATTCCCTTCCTCAGCTGAAGTGACTCACATTGCTGTAGCTTAAGTTTCAGTTCGGTTCTCAGGGCTGGGAGGATTGCTCATGCTGCTGAGATCTAGGCTTGTCCCGGGATATTTATCAATCTCTACATCTTCCATCAAAGCATTTTAAAGAGATTCTTTATTGTCCTTCCTTCTTCACCTGACACAGAAGGGGCTTGCCCAGATTAGATTACACGTCATTTGCTAAGTGCAGCCCTGAGGAGGAAGAGGAGCAGGATGTACCTTGGACATCTCCTTGAGGATGATGCATTGGCGACTTCGAGAGGCAGAGTAGGAGACGTAAGTCACACCACTTGAGGAGTTAAGTTGTCTATGTTTGGGGTCAGGATTGTCACTTACTAGATATGGGACCCTTGGCAAGTCACTTAACTCGATGGCCTTCTGCTTATATTTCACTTGCAAAGGGAGGGCCAAATTGGGAACACCAGATGGATGAGCTCTCATGCCAGTTCTTATCGATAGGAAATTGCTGTCTGGAGCCTAGTGTATCTGGGATGCCTAGGAAGCCAATCTCAGCTAAGGGGAAAGAGCAATCAGCTATTGATGGTTGCCAAGCTTGTGGACAGGGGCAGCGTGGCTCATGTACCAGGTATTATCTGACTTGATGGTAATTTCTACCTCTATTATTTTAGGATTTCATGTGTCCTACAGGTAATGATTCTACTGGATCATGTAATACCTTCCAGTCTTATTAATTGCCTGGGGCTTTATTATGAAGGTGAGGGCTATACACACAACCTGACTGGGTGAGAATTTGGAATTCTATTATTTAACTTCCATCCTTATGGATAGGGAAACTAGGGCTCATAAGGATTAAATGATTTGCTTAAAGTCACTTAGCTAATAAGTGATAGTCCTAGAATGCAAACCCGCATCTGCCTGCCTCCAGAACCCACGTGCTCTACCCCCACCTACACTGCTTCCCGGTTGGAGAACACAGCAATATAGATTATGATTAAATGCCAGTATGGACAGCATTGTCTGTTAGTACACAGAGATCAAAAGGTGCTTGAGAGATTCATTAACTGTTCTTTGCCCAGCTCTTTTGAGCTTACAAAGTACTTTCAAAATTCTGTGAACATACACTGAATTCTAGCGACATACGTGACACAGTACATCTGCTTTACATGGAGTACCTCACTTAAACTTCAAAAGCTGTTACTCCGTTTTGCAGATGATATAATGGAGGCTTAGACAGTAACACAACTTGCCCCAAGGTCATGTGGCTAGGATTTGGCCTGGGGCCCACCCATCTCTGGACTCTGTGAAAGCACTTTTTGTTACTGGTGAGTCCTGACTGGACCACTTGGCAGCATTAGCAAAGTTTGGTATATAAAAGGTGGGGTCAGGACCCCCCACACTCATGTTTAGTCTGTTCTCCACAACTTGGTGAACACCTTGGCCCTTTCATACCAGTGTAACAAAGGAAGAAACGCCCCTCTGCCCCTTGCACCTTCCTGTGGCTGAGGCTGAGTGCCCCCCCAATGGCCTAGCCATGCCCAGGAAGTGCTGAAGGTGGGCCAGCACGTGACTGATTTCAGGCAGAGGACAGCTCCATTCTTTCATGAAAACTGAACACACCACACCATCAAATGTATGGCTACGCTGAATGCTGCAGATTAAAGAGAAGTGATCAGTGGAGTAGACTTTCAGGAAAGTAAATTCCTTGGTGGCCCTGATAAAGTTAATTTCAGTAACTCTGGTATTTATTTAAATAATTTGTTATTTATTTATTTATTACCAGCTTAGAGACTTAAGACTTAAAATCCATGCAAAAATAGGGATCTTCAGAAGATAAGTGGACCATTATTACTTTACAGTTCAATAGTTTCTCCTCCTGACTTTTCTCGTTGGGTAAGCTTCTGTCTTTCCAATCAACTCAGTTCATTTGGTGCAGTTGCTTTCCTTTTATGAAAACTATTCATCCTAGGGATTTGCTCAAAATAGACTTGAAACTATAACCCTCAAATTGCAAATACCAGGGAATCTGAAAGTTGCCTGTTCTGGAGTTTACTGACTTGCCTGTATCCCACAACAATAAGTCTCATTCTCCTCCCCTCCCAGCTCATTTCCAACAGATGTGCACATATACCCATGCACACAAATGTGCACACACACATGTGCATGCACACACACACACATGCACATGTTTTTTACTTTGTGTTCATAGGTGAAAGGGCCCACATTAGCTAGGCTGGGCCGCAGGTGGGTCTGGTTTAAATCTAAGCTGCCTGGGCGATCTAGGGTAATAAGTGAGTGACAACAGGTGCAGATTTCATTACACCCTTCTGAACTCAGCCCATAGTTCTTTCTTTGATTCTTTTCACCCAACACCCTTGCCTGAATTGTGTCCAATAAATTTTATAGCTGCACGATCTTGTTTCAGAGCTGAAGGGAGATTTTTCTCTCCACTTGGCTAAATGATGCCTAAGTCAAAACCCCACTTCCTGCCCCTCCTCAGTCCTTAAGAAGTAATAAGGCATAAGTACCCCCAGGTCCAAGTTTGCTTGGCCTGGGATCTTCAGTCTCCCACTCGTGGGAAGAGCTAATTTTCTGGCCCGTTTTAGAAAAGCCAAGAATTATCTAGCAGAGAATTACCCACATTAGAAAATAATTACTTGGCGTTTCTGCCCTGTGATAACTGGAGCCCCAGGCAGAGCTTTCCCACCAGTATCCACACCCACTTCTATTTAAAGCAGAGTATTGCTCCAGGGGCCTTGGAAGCCCCTACTGAAGGGTCTCTCTGGCACATTGTTGCATGAACCACCCTGAAGGGTGGCATGAAACAGGGATTTGTTTCACGGCTTTTTGGTACAAAGGCCCAGGGTAGTGAGACAGTTTATATCAATATTTGAAGACTTGAATGGCTTTTGCAGGTGTTGGACATGTTTATGGGCCCTGCATGCAAACTTGAGGTTGGGCCAGATCAGGGTTCCTTCAGCAACCGGCTGTGGTCTGAGAAGAGAATTGTTTCTGATAAGATCCTGTGTCTTTTATACTTTTTTCTATTTTGATACTTGCCCAACTGCCCCTATTCTCCAATGTGGGGAGAGTGTGTGTGTGTGTGTGTGTGTGTGTGTGTGTGTGTGTGTATCTATCTGTATCCATCTGGCCCCCAATACATGTGGAAGGGAGAAGGTGGATTTTTCCATTTATTATTGGAGGTGACCTGAATACAGCTGGTAAGCTACCTCAGGCCCATCAGAATCTAACAGTGCCATGCATCCCATGGTTTAAACACTGCTCTCCACTGACACCCTCACAGTCTGTTTGTCCTACACTTCTATCCTGAGCTTCAGACTGAAGAGCAAGCTTATCATTAGAGACCTCTACTTGCTGGCTCACAGGTTCTTCAGCCTCAACTTATTTTCCCTGAAATAAATGTGCTTTTCATCTAGTGGTTCCTATCATGGTGAAGGTGCTGTCATAAGTTATCCAAACCAGAAACCTTGATATCACACATTCATTACCATTGCTGAAATGATGGGTAGACACCAGCTAGTGCCTCTCCCATGTCCCTGGGATCCATTACCCTCTTAACTGGGCTCCTTGGCTCCAGTCATCCTTCTGACTTTCCCCAGCTTCTACGCCACCTCGCCCACTACTCCTCACTCCCCACCTTCACCAAGCCAAGCTCCGTCTAGTCTTTAAGTGTGGATCTGATATTGCTTGTCTATTTGAAACCTTCAGTAGCATCCCATGCCTACAGGATTCAAGAATTAACTCCCTTGAAGGCATATAAGGCCCACTGTGATCAAGCTAGTCCCTGTCACTCCTTCCACCTTCCCGCCCCTGGGTAGAAGAGATCGAAAAGCATAACTCCCTTTATTCTCTTTCAACTTCACTCTTTCTCAACTGTTTGTATTTTTGCACATATTATTTCCTTTGCTAATAAAGCCTTTAATTGGCTACCCAATGAACTCCTGCACTGCTGTATTACGAGGCAATAGCATTAACCTGTGCTTAAATGAGATAGCTTGTGTCTTTTTCCCATGTTAGTCCAGGGATCGATGCTTTCTCTGAGATCTACCAGGAACCCAGGTGGCTTTCATGTTGAACCATCCTTAATGTGATGCCCTCATCTCCATGGGCCAAGCTGGCTTTCAGCACAAGCTCCGTCCATGCAGCAAAATGGAGCATGGATGCAGAAAAAACACTCCTTCTCTCCTTAAGGGCACATTCTAAGGGCTAACATGTGTCTCCTTCTAGCCTGTTATGGTCCTCTACCTGTACAGCAGCAGCAGCAGCAGCAGCAGTAATGGCAGTGGTGGTAGATCTCTAGCAAAAGTTGTAGTAGGAGTAGGAAGAGTAGGACCAGCAGTCAGAGTGGAAGTAGGATCATAATTGCCATTCACAGTTTCAGAAGAGAGTGAAAGGTTAAGAGTCCTGACCAAGGTCACACAACTAATAAGTAAATGGCAAAGCCAGCGTGGAATTAGAGCTGTTTTACTTCAGAGCCCACCACTAGGCTGTGGCAACCTTACAGTTCAGTCACATTGCGTGACAATTGTTCCTTTACAAGATTGTCTTTCCCACTAGATTCTGAACTCCTGAGCGAATGATTTATCTAGTTCACCTTTGTGTTTGTCGACCAGGCATAGAGTCGGTAACCAGTACATATTCCAGTTATAAATCTGGGTTTCTAAGCCTTGGTATTCTTGACATTTGGGGCCAGATAATTCCTTGTGGTGTGGCTGTCCTGTTGGGCATTGTAGAATGTTTAGCACCAACCTTGGCATCTATACACTGGATGCCAGTGGCACACCCTTCTAACCCCCAAAGCCCTCAGGAAGACCACAGATGTCTCCAGACATTGTCCACTTTCCCATGGGAGGCAAATCCCCCTGGTTAAGAACCACTGATTTAAATTAAATGATAGCCCAGGAGCCTCGAGTGGTGCTCACATTGAGAAAGACCATCCTCAGAACTGGTCAGGCTGCTGGGTTTCCCAAGGATGATGATGCTTGTTAACGAAATGAGGCATCACACAGGAGGAGAGTATTTTACCAGGTAGGTTTAGTCAGAGTGATTATGACTTACCTAACGCCACATAGGGAACAAGGGGCACAGTCAGGATTTGAACTGATCATGACAGCACCTCACTTGAAACCTGTCACTGCCTCCCCGCTGCTTTCAGAGACCCCAGCACTTGACATGGGCTGCAGACCTTGATGTCCAGCCCCTGTGGCTCCTCTGGTCTCACCTCCCACAGTTCTCTGCATACCCTCCCCTGCAGGCTTAGCCACAGTGACTCCACCGTCCCCTCAGGCAGGCTGTCCTATCTCAGCCCTTTCTCATGTTCTCTTCCCACAGCCCTCATTTCCCCTCAAGTTTCAACTTAAACACTCATCCCCAGGAATTTTTCTCCAAGCCTTTGCACTAGGGCAAATCCTCCTCAGGCGACCTTCATCATATTTATCACAATTGCCGTTTTAATCATTTTCATGATCTACCATCTGATTTCTGGCTCTTCAGCTCCTGCCCCAAGAATGGTAGCCTGCCTGACTTACTCATCTCTGCGTATCTGGGGTCTACTGCTGGGCCTGTTAGTTGGCAGGGGCTAAATAAACCTGTGTCGAGGCCATGAGTAAGTTATTGGATGAAGGAAGAGCTCCTGAGAGTGCTTTTATCCTACCTCCCCTCTCTGGGCATCTCACCAGGATAAGATTTCCTCCCACGGGTAGGCACTTGCTCTTGGTAGATATCTGCCCTTATCTGGTAACTGAGAGAAGTCGAACGACAGGGGTGAGGAGCCATGAGTTTGTCTTGTCACAGCCCAGGAAAGGGAAGAACTCTCGCGTTTACTTTTATAACGGACTAAAATTAGCACTCAGGGGTGATCTTTGTTTACCACTGCCAAAGGCCACTGTCCTTGGAGAAAGGTCAAGAAAAACTGGACAGGAGGTGGGTGTTTATAAGTTCTGTCCATACTATCTCATGATACTACCCCACAGTCTCTCATTTCCCTGACCCCTCGTTAATTAGAGCTGAAGAGGCCACATGGGGAACTTCGGACATTGGTTTCTGACTTTGAAGTAGGATCCAGAACCCAGGATGTCCTCCTGGATGCGTTGCTGTCCCTTATCTCCACGCCTAGTCTCAGCCAGGTCCTGTGATGTCCTTCCTTGGTAGCTTCTCTTCTTCATGGCTCTTGGGGGCAGAGTGGGGGTGGGGGACAGGGTCAGAGTTCTGTTGTTTCCTAAAGAGCCCTGTGTTTTAATTTCTATTATGTGCAAAGTATCTGCCATGACCACCAGATTGGTGTTCTTCTGGATTGGTGGTTGGGAGATAGCTCCAGAGATTCAACCAAGAAGGGAAAAAAGTGTGGCAGCAGAGATGAGCCCACTCTTGCCCTAATGACAACAGTAACGCTACCCATCTCGTAGTAGAGCTGTCTCTATAGGCCAGACACTAGCTAAGTGCACAGTCCATACCAATCTAGACTGGCCCTTTCTCAGTCATGGCAAGATCTGGAGATAGCTGACTAAGCTCATCTTCAGATCTTCTGTACCTTCTTAAAACCTAAGGAAGGCATGCAAACACTTGCTTTTTTAGCAAATAGAAGTATTTGAGACCTTGGTTTCTATTCTCACTGACACAATTACCTTGTGTGTACACATCTTACTGTCTACACATTTATAAAAACTTACAAAAAGTTATGCAACTGGCATTTGTTGAAGAGAATCTGGAAGAAAAATCACAGTTGCTAATATTAGTGAATAACTTGGGCTGTGCAACTTTGACTCAGTGACTTAGTTTAATTCCATGTCTTCTCACCAGGACTGTTGGGAGGCAAAAATCAGATGTGTCAACAATGCTTAACAGGCTGCTGGGTCAGAGCTGCCTCCATTTTTTCCTTTGGTCACCATGGCTGTCTTCCTGGCTGGATCACTGCCCTCTCCCTTCTTCCCTCTTCACTGGACAGTGCTTGTTTATTCTGTAGGTTTCCACTTAGATGTCACGTCCTCAAGCAGTCTGTCCCAGACCCTCAGAGTTCTTTCAGCCCCTCTTATTATATGACTAGAGGCCCAGTGCATGAAATTCATGCATGGGGGGTGTGTCCCTCAGCCCAGCCTGCACCCTCTCCAATCTGGGTCCCCTCGAGGGATGTCCAACTGCCCGTTTAGGCCCCATCCCAGTAGGATCGGGCCTAAACGGACAGTCGGACATCCCTCTCACAATCCAGGACTGCTGGCTCCCAACTGCTTGCCTGATTACCCCTAACCACTTGTGCCTGCCAGCCTGATCACCCCCTAACCACTCCCCTGACAGCCTGTTTGATGCCTAACTGCTCCCCTGCCAGTCTGTTTACCCCTACTGCCTTCCTCTGCCGGCCTGGTGACCCCTAACTGCCCTGCCCTGCAGGCCTGGTCTCCCCCAACTGCTCTCCCCTGCAGGCCTAGGTCCCCCCCCAATTGCCCTTCCCTGCTAGCCTGATCACCCACAACTGCCCTCCCTTGCAGGCCTGGTTCCTCCCAACCGCCCTTCCCTGCTGGCCATCTTGTGGTGGCCATCTTGTGTCCACATGGAGCCAGCCATCTTTGACCACATAGTGGCAGCCATCTTGTGTGTTGGAGTGCTGGTCAATTTGCATATTACTCTTTTATTAGATAGGATAGAGGCCTGGTGCACAGGTGGTGGCCAGCTAGTTTGCCCTGAAGCATGTCCCGGATCAGGGTGGGGGTTCCCTTGGGGTGTGGGGCGGCCTGGGCAAGGGGCCTGTGGTGGTTTGCAGGCCAGCCACACCCCCCGGTGACCCAAGCGGAGTCCCTGGTATCTGGGGTTTATTTATCTTCTATAATTGAAACTTTGTAGCCTTGAGCGGGGCCAAGCCTCCTGCTTGCTCCCTGGCTGCAGCCATTTTTGTTGGGATTTATTTATTTTCTATAATTAAAACTTTGTAGCAGTGACCAAAGCAGGCCAAGGCTGCTGGAACTTGGCTTTCCTCCATTGCCCGGGGCAACCCAAGACTCCTGCTCTCTCCTGCTCCATGGCTGCTGCCATTTTTGTTGGGATTTATTTATCTTCTATAATTGAAGCTTTGTAACCTTGAGTGGAGGCCCGGGCTGGCCCGGGTGTGCAGGAAGCTTGGCTTCCTCCATTGTGAGGAAACCCAAGACTCCTGCTCGCTCCGTGGCCACAGCCATCTTGGTTGGGTTAATTTGCATATTCGCTCCTGATTGGCTGTGGGCGTGGCTTGTGGCTGTAGCAGAGTGATGGCTAATTTGCATATTACTCTTTTATTAGATAGGATTTCATGGTACCTTGCACTTTTCCCACGTAAGACAATTGAATCTATGTAATTACAGGTTAATCACTAGCCTCTCTTCCTCCCTCCTGTGTTCAGGAGGGTAGAGAGCATATCTTATATTTCCTTTAGTAACTGGCACAAAATGGGCATTCAGATTGATGGTCACTTAAGTCAACCTGTTAGTAGCTTCCATGTCATTAAATCCTCTTGTATTTGGTTTTACTTTTTATTTTGGAAAAATTCAAAGTTTAATACAACAGGAAAGAGAATAGTGTAATGACATATCAGGTGCCCCTTATATGCAGTGGCTGAGAACATATTTGCCTTACATTCCGCTTCCTAAGCAATGGGTCTAGTGACTGCTTTGGGGGAAATGTTAGAAAAATACTTCATATATGTTAACACTAATGTTATAAATATGTGCCTAGTGGACACACTAAACATGTATCAAGATGTGGCTTGCTCTGGTGATGATGTCCATGTGCACATGTGCCGCTGGCAGTGATGGCATGAATGGACCAGCATGAAGGGAAACGTAATTTAAAATGTTCTGGTTTGGAGTTTCTGCATAAATGTCATGGAAAACATGAATATTTCAGACCCATTCTCAATCTCATGTGGAATTAGGCTTTTGGGACTAGCTCTGACTGTTTGGGGGAATCGGAGCCAGTTTATATGCTGACAGAATTGTATCATGATATAAAATCTACCCTTACCACATGGTCTTTGCCCCAGTCCGGGGGAGACATTGGGGTTCCAGAACAGACTATTTAATATGGAGATTTCCTATATGGTCTGATGGGCAGATTTCAGGGGAAGTTTGAAGTATGTGTGTGTGTGTGTGTGTGTGTGTGTGTGTGTGTGTGTGTGTTTAAATGTGGCAAGTTGAAGAAATATGAGTGCTGCTAACAATAGGTATTGTTCACTGAGGGCTGCGTGGGTCTGTTGCTGTGCCAGGAGGTCCTTAACAGTATATCTGTTCCATACAACAAGAACAAGGTTTTGAGTTCCATGTCACTACCCACTCCTAAATGTGAGAAAATGGGTAGGATCAGAGAGTTTCCCAAGCCTGCTCCAGAGCAAGCACAAAGCTGGGATTTAAATCCAGGCCTGCCCAATTCCAAAGCCTTGGCCCTTTCTGTAATACTACACAGCATCCTCAAGCATCCTCTTTGTTTGCTTGAGGGATAAGTATCAGTTGGAACCTTATTCGCTTCTTCCTTCATTTTATTTATAACTCAGAATGCTTTACAAATTCTGCAGAAGTAGCTAGCTCTAAGGTTCAGGCATATCATAGATTTTTTTTTTTAATGGCTCACGGTATTTTCTCCTCTTCTGGTTTGGGAAGATTTTTCACAGTCAAATACCTACTGTGACAACTGTTTAAAACCCTTCTTGAAGGTGCCAAGTCCATTCCATTAGCTGTTCTTCCACTAGGCAGTCAAATCCATTCTGAATGCATTTCTGTGGATGCGAAGCCAAAGGTTTTGCATGTGGTTGGCAGCTATCAGTTAATGGACTAGATTGTAACTTTTCAATACAGTATTAGGAATTCTGTTAGAAAATAATGCCATAATAAATTCGGTCTAATTTATTCCAGTTGAGGGGGGACATAATTAGGAAATGAATTTATTTTGACTCAAGAATAATAAATACCTTTTGATTCACATTTAGTGATTTACAGACTGGGTCACTTACCTAACCCCAGCCAACTTTCAAGATTTTGTTCTTATTACCTCCCAACACCTGCCTTTGCTCAGATTACATGAGGCCATTCCCTTTTCCCAGGCATGATTCAAGTATTCGTACTCTGTGTCTTTGTTTATGTTTGTCACATTTACCATCTTAGAATATTTAAGATCTACCTTATAATCTATTTCTTCCTCACAGTTTTTTTCTAGCACTTGACAGCTCAACTACATATTGCCTTTCTATTCTTTGTTATTCCATAGTTTGTATTTTTGGAATGCTGCTTATTAGGTCTCACATCACAGTTATTGCTGGAGTCATTTTCTCTCCTCCAGTGGCTTGAAAGGACTGGGACTCATGTTTTATTTCCATGCTCCTGACACCTTGTACAGAATTTGCACTTCATAGCCACTCAATATATTTTATTAAATTGAAATTTAAAAAGGAAACTTGTGTGCTTTTATTTAAATAAGACCATAAATTAGGCACAACTGTCCTCATGAATTTGAAATTCTCAGAAACGTTATTCTTCAGTGTTGTTCTTTTGTTGAGATCGAAGAGGTTGGCTTTACTTAAGGGAGGACACATAGTGCTCCTCTATCTCTCTCTGGTGCCTTGCCCAGTGCCTGCAGAATAAGTGTGGGAATTAATGAGTTCCTCCATGAATTGATGGAGCATTCTGTGTGGTTTTGCCCCTAAGTTTGCAGACGGGGCACCCTTTGGGCCCAGGATTGGTGAGCAAGTTCCAGATATGAACTTAGAATTTGGCTTTTAACTTAATTTTATGTTGAGTTGAGCAAGGCTGGGCTGGTTGCTTCTATTATTTTTTTTCATTTAGTTCCAATAATGGTCATCCAGTTAGAGCTGACAGCCACCTAATTTCTCTGGAGTGTCCTTAGCAAGCACTGTCTCAAAGCAAGTTTTCTTTGAGTAATTATTTTTTCATCAGTATTTTCTTTATTAGAGGTAGATATGAGATGGTGATGGTGATGATGATGTTGGTGGTGAAAATGAGAACAAAAATAGTTATCTTTTATTGGGCATGTTCTGTGTACCAAGCCATGTGTTCCATGCTTTATGTGAAAACTCACTGAATTTATGAGATAAGCACTACTGTTACCCTCCTTAACAAACCAAAATAATAATAATAATAATAATAATAATAATAATAATAATGATGATGATGAAGTGCAGGGAGTTTGTCTCACTCACTGGTGAATGGTGGCGTCACTATGTCTGAGCTAAAACCTTTACTCTGCAAATGTTCAGGAATGCCTGCCTCACAATGGATGTGAAATCAAAAGGCTGGACAAGTCCTTGGGAGGCCAGTTAGTCCATCTCCCACCTGAGGCAGGATCACACTAGAACTGATGCCTTGGCGCATAGATTGCCTGAAACATCTCCTACACAACGTCCCTCCACCTGGAGAACTCGGGCTCACATGTCAGGACTCACAGCTCAAACTACTCCTCTAAGGGAAGCTTCCTTAATATTCCCAGGGAGAGTTGATCTCTTTTTCTCTTGTTCCTCTTAAATATCTTACATTTCACCAGTGACATTCCCCCACCTCCATCATGCAGAGGGTATGTTCCTATGTTTATAGTAGTTAAGGACATAGGCTCGGAAGCTGTTTAGTGTCAAATGCTGACTCTACCCATATTGCTAGGTGGTCTTAGGATACTTTTCTCTCCTGATAGACTAATAATTTCTTCTTCTTCTTTTTTAAAAAATGTTTTATTGATTTCAGAGAGAGAAAAGGAGAGCGAGACAGAGATAGAAACATCAATGATGAGAGAGAATCATTGATTCGCTGCCTCCTGCATGTCCCCATACTGGGGATTGAGCCCAAAACCCACTCTTGTGCCCTGACCTGAATTAAACCAGTAACCTCCTGGTGCATGGGACGATGACCAACTACAGAGCCACACAGGCCAGGCTCTTCTCTTTTTAAATCCTCACCCGAGGTTATGTACAGAGAGGAAGGGAGGGAGGGAGAGAAGGAGAGAAGTTCACACCCCGACCAGGGATCAAACTCACAACCTAGGTATGTTCCTTAATCAGGAATAGAACCTACAACCTTTGATGAATGTGATGAAGGTCCAAGCAACTGAGCCACCTGGCTAGGGAAAGACTGGTAATTTCTGGAGATCAGAGAGGTGATATTTACTTTGAATGGCTTAAATCTCAAAATTGCTAGGTTCTTTTTTTTTAACTTTAAAACCTTTTAATTTTGAAATATATCTTCACAGGGAATTCCAAAGACATGACAACTATGTCCTTGTACCCTTTACTCTCCCTTAGTGTTAACATCTTGCGTAGCTATAATACAATAAGAAAAACAGAAAATCTACATTGGTACCATCAACAGAACTTATAAAAAATTGTTGTGTTCTTGACATTAATAGCAAGTCTGACTATATCTTCCTTCAGAAGAGCTGACATACTATTTCTGCCAGTTAGTTTATGGATCTTAATTCCTGAAGGACATTGAGAACTAAGATTGTTTGTTGTTAATAGTTTTCAATAGACTGTATTTTTAGTGTAGTTTTAGGTTCATAGCAAAATTGAGGGCAAGATACAGAGATTGGCTGTATATTTCCTCCTCTCACACATGCATAACCTTCCGCATTATCAACCTCCCCCATCAGAGTAGTGCATTTGTTGAAATTGATGAACCTGCACTGACACATCACTGTCACCCAAAGTCCATGTTGTACATTATGGTTCATTATTGATGTTGTGAATTCTATGTGTCCACCATTATAGTAAGTGAGTAGTTTCACTTCCCTAAAAACCCTCTGTGCTCTGCCTATTGATCCCTTGAGAACCTAGTTTTGAGGCCATTTTTTCTGTTTGTTTCTTTTTCTTTTCTATTTCCATTTCCTATTCCTTTTCTTTCCTTCCTTTTTTAAGAGACAAGATATTTTGAAAGTTATGAAGACTTCAGTCCTATGCTTGTGGTTCACCAACTCATTTTTTAAAAAATGTTTTTAATGTTTTCTCCTCTTTGCCTTGTTTGAAAAGTCTTAATCTGGCTTTCTCCCCTTTGTGCCAGAGAGATGCTTTTTGTGTTAAAAGTCTCAGCTCTGAGAGCTAGGTAAGCTCTGTGGGTGCTGGAAGAACCGACACCGTAACTGAGAAGGCCAGTAATATCACTGTGGTGACCTCCTCATATCATTATGGCCACCATCATAATGTTACCCTTCGTTACCTAGAGCACAGTGAGTCCTGCCAGAGGGAGAACAGGGTTAGCGAAAGAATTCTAGTGCTTTTACATTTTGCACCAGGGGAGTGCAATGGCACCAATCTAGAGACCCAACCCAAATTGGTAGAATAAGAGAACTATAATCATAAGACCTGCTAACTATCCACCCGGGTTATAAGTATTACATGCCTGCAGATGGTGTCACTGGGCTACATCAAGCATAGCAGTTTGGGGTGTTTAGTGTGAGGGATCATTATTTATTTCAACACCTTTTACAGTTGTCAGTGTCTCATTTAAGATAAAGGTAGAGAATATTTGTTGAATGCCTACAGTATGCTAGGTATTGTGCAAAAGGATAGCATAATGCAATTGTTATTATTAAGAGAACTTGTAAAGATAATCCTAGCTTATCATGAAGAGATTAATTTTCGCCCTGGGCGGTATGGTTTAGTTGGTTGGAGCTTTGTTCCATAAGTACACCCAATGGTTGCAAGTTCAATCCCGGGTCAGAGGGTGTGTGGGAGGCAACTGGTTTGTTTCACTCTCACATATAGATGTTTCTCTCTCTCTCCCTCTTCCTCACCCTCTCCCTCTCACTTCCTCTCTAAAATAAGTAAAAGCATGTTTTAGAGTGAGGATTTTTTTAAAAAGCCTAAAACTCCTAAGAGATTAGTTTTTAAAATTTATTTATATTAAAGAGTATTCTCATGTTAAGATGATGTTTTTTGGATGCACCGGAGGCCAGATATTAATTATAAAGTGGCCTAATAGCCAAGTAGAATTGGAACACCCTGAGCCAGTTGGCAGGAGTCTGCCCCCTTTCTCATCCTCTGCCAGGAATCTAACATTATCTCTTCATGGCAGAGCAGCTATGAATGACCATGTATTAATATAAATCTATTTTCCTGCCCCCCGCCCCCCACCACCACGAGGTGCTTTAGAATACCTTTACTCCTTCTCATGTATTTCTTGTCTGTTGCATTAGATCCCAGGCTTACTGATACGTACACTTTAGATAACTTTGGATCAGACCAGTGCTCAGCTTAACAAATGGCAAGTTTTGGATTTCATTAAGACTGAAGAATGTTGGAAGATAAGGAATGAATAGATACCACTGTCCCTGTTGATATACAATGTGTTATCTTGTAATAGGGTGGGCCAAAATGGAAGAGATATTTGAATATTAGAATTTATAGCATGTGTGGGAATGTTCTCCTTTCTGAGTTACACTGGGATAGATGCATGTGTCCTCAGTCTCTTCTGCATTAGACTGGGATCTAGCTGTGTGACTGGGAATAGGTCTTATTTTTCAGTAACCTCATCTATATCATAGGGTAGACCTTGCAGAGAAAGTCAGCAGCAGGGTGTGAGTCCCTGAAGCCAGGGGTTTAGAAGAACTAGAGGGTGCACCCCTGGTTAGTTTTCAGATGGTTAGAGCCACAAGGCTGAGATTAACCCTCATGCCTAAGAAGTCAGAATAAGCCTGAAATCATTGAGTCAGAAACCCTCCATTACTAGAATGGAGAAGAAGCTAGAGCAAAGGCAGAGGCAAACTAGAGAGGCTGGGGATGGGGCAAGGTCTGAGGATGTAACCATCAAAAGACAGCCCCATTTTAATGGCCCATAGCCACAGACTACTGTTAAAAACTGAAGGAGTGGACAGATCCTTGACCCCTTAGTGGAAGAATCTAAGGCAATGTATATAAATTGTTTTTTTCATGTTGTTCGGTAACTGTAATAGTTCCTTATTTACACTTCCTAGTATTTATTAGAAACTTGAGCAAACACTTTATGAATTTCTCTCTTCTACTGGACTCTAAACTCCACAAAGGAACAGACACTATCTATGTGCGATACAAAATAAGTGCTTACTTAATGTTTGTTGAGTGACTGATGGATGGAGGGAGGAGGGAGGGAATGGTTCTTTTCCTCGTTTGGCTGTTGCAGGGAGAGGTGCTCACTGAGATGTGCCTGTTCCACACAGTCTCCGGCTTCCAGCCCTTGGCCTATGTGTTCCTTCCCACCTAGAGAATTCTTCCCTCCCACTGACACTTGCTTCCGCTTCTGCCTCGACTGCTCCTGCTTCTTTTTCAGCTCCCACGTAGACTGACCATCTATCTTCTTGGCATATTTTTTCTGTTGCAAACTTTTCAATGCCTTCAGTTTGGTTACTGTGAACTCAGAATATTTAGGAACCCAGTTAGTCTTTTTATGATAATTTTGTACATTTCTCCTCTTACTCGTTATGGGTTGGCTTTATAGCTGAACTCTCAGAAGCAATCTTAATCTTCACGTCTTGAGGGAACATCTCATCGTTGTCCCCGTGTCCTGGCCACATGGTTTGCATCTCCCAAACATCCTCACGGGAAACCCAGCTACTTATTGATTCTCCAGGACTCTGTGTTTTTTGAGCTCTTCATCTGCTTTTTTGTTTCTTTCTCATTTTTCCTTTATTGAGAAAATTAATAAATATTAAGATAGCGGAAAAGATAAACACAGAGAAACCAAATATCTCAAATGTATTATACTCTGTCACATGTACTAATTGGCCTTCACAGTGGTTTGTTAATATCTATACTAATAATAAAGGAATATGCAAATTGGCCAGGATGCAGTCACATAATGACCAATCAGGACAGGGGCGGGGCTGTGGTGGAGAGCTCTCAGCACACCTGTGCCAGGGGTCCAAAGGGCATGGAGAGGAAGGGAGAGCAGATAGGCAGTTAGGGGGATCAGGCCAGGAGGGGAGACCTGATAGCAGTTAGGGGGATCAGGCAAGGAGGGGAAAGCAGATATGCAGTTAGCGTGATCAGGCCAGGAGGGGAGAGCAGTTAGGGGGATAAGGCCAGGAGGAGATAGAAGTTAGGGGGATTAGGCCAGAAAGGGAGAGAAGTTAGGGGGATTAAGCTGGCAGGGAAAAACAGGGCCATCAGGCCAGCAGGGGAGCAGTTAGGGTCATCAGGCAGGCAGGCAGGCAGGCAGGTGAGTGGTTAGGATCCAGTGGTTTCAGATTGAGAGAGGGATCCCAGATTGAAGAGGGTGCAGGCCAGGCTGAAGGACCCCCCCGCTCCACGCCATGCACAAATTTCGTGCACCGGGCCTCTAGTCTTTTTATGAATGGGCTTCAATAAGCACATAGTTAACAAGTTTAGATTTTTAATTGACCAGATAAGGGTTAGAACTTCTGCATTATTCCTTCCTAATGGTATGACTTCCAGTGAGTTACCCAGCCTTTTTGAGCCTCAGTGTTCTTCTCTACCCAATGGGGATCCTGAGAGTATCCTTCCCAGTTGTGGGAACAGTTACAGTAACCTACATAAAATTACTAAGCATACTGCCTGGTGTATTATAGGGGCTCAATAAGCTAGCCTTAGTTTCATCCCCTTTTCCTTTGTTCTCTGCCCCTCTCACCCCCCACCCTCCTTGTCTCAGAATGCCTGGAATTATCATCTTTATTTTTCAGGACATAAATCCTAATTCATGAGTAGAGGGGTTTTACCAAGATCTTGGATGTATTGGCAGCGACTTTAGGATCTTTTGTTTTCTAATTCTTAGATCTCTTTCTCTTGGGGGCCTGGAAAAACTTCGTGAACTTGATTATTTATTCAGTTCTTTCATGCTCCCCATATTGTCACGGCCGCATTTGAACCATGTTATCGGCAAGTCTAACTGAAAAGGCAGTTTAATATTGCCCTGCGTTGCATCATTGCATACATTATTCCGCTCTGTCACGGACCTGTCAGCAAGTCTTGATGAAGTACAGAGTCAATAGTAACAAGCCTGAAATCTGACAGCCTTTTTACAGAAGCAACTCTGATTGGTGCAGAGGTAGTTCTTCAGAAATAAGACCTTCTTGGTCTCTTTGTTGATACAATTAACCACTCAGTCCAAGTCCTATCTCCCCAGAAGCTGTGTCTTCAGTGCTGGTAATTCAGTCTGTTTCATGACTTGGAAAAACAGAGCCATCCTAGGCCTGGGATGCACTGAAGGCTGCAGCCAGAAATACCTTGGTAATTTATCCCCACTCTCAGCTCTAATTATTCTGTTATTCACTAGCTTGCTCGATTGAGACTCTCCAGTTCTGCCTTCTCCAAGCGGAAGAACAAAAGGTTTTCCTTGAAAGTAGGGGCCGGGCAGTGTCAAGGCAGTGAGCTGCACAGAAATAATGCAGCAGCCCTGACTGAGTTATTGTTTAGAAAATCTTGTTGGAGGAATACGTGATAATGATCAGGCCTCTGGAACTCAGCAGGCCTATGCTTTTGATGTGCACCTTGCTCTGCATAAAAGCAGGCAAGTCAGAAGTTCTTATTTCTGCTAAGGCCGTTCATGGTCTCAGGAGTGTGGCTGGGATCTTAGTGACCCTCTCCCAGTGTTTCTCCCTGAGTTTGGAAGCTCCGACTTGCCTGGAAATACTCTGCCATAGTGAGCTTACAGTAAATATTTTCTGAATTAATGTGGTTTTTAAGATAATGATAGCAATTGCCACTATTGATGGTAAAAATGAGCTTTACTTATATCCTGCCATTAAAAACTACATACATATATATATATATATATTGATTTCAGAGAGGAGAGAAGAGGTAGAGAAAGAGAAACATCAATGATGAGAGGGAATCATTGATAGACTGCCTCCTGCACACCCCCTACTGGGGATCGAGCCTGTAACCTGGGCATGTGCCCTGACCTGGAATTGAACTGTGACCACCTGGTTCATACCACTGAGCCATGCTGGCCAGGCTGTCCTGCCATTTTAATCCTCCTCAGACTCGACTGATCTGGCTATCCTGTTCTTTCTGTTCTGCGCTCCCAACTTGCAGTAGGTCATTTCTTTTGTCAGGTCACAATCCCCCCCGCAAAAAACAAGTCCTCACAGTATAAACCTGGCAGCCAAGAGTCCTGGGAGTTAAGTTGGGGTAAAGATCTTTAAGGCTGACTTACCCTGTAGAGACTTGGGAAAAGGCAGGTCCTTCCTCAGTTTCTCTCTCTGTTCATGTCAAGATGCCCCTGCCCATAGCTGGGCCTTGTCCTTCACTCTGTCTGAGGATGAACCTCGGCTTCTTTCAGGGCCTGGGAGAGGCACATGGAAGTTTAGTTACACCCCATGGGCTTTTAGCCAGCCTGCTGTTTTTAGCCCCACTTTTACTCCCATTTTCAGACATACCTGGTGCCACTACTTCCTGAACTGGGCTGGGTCTCTGCAGGGTAATTAATTGTGTTTCTGGGTTTTCCCCACAGTTACTTAGGTTTTATCTTTCCAAGTCTTCTATGAGGGTGACTACTCATCCATCTGTGTTTTCTGGCTTTAGCTTTCTGTTGCTGTCATCTTCTGTCCTGTTTTCTTTGTCACTGTGGGTTTTGCCTTTCTGAAATATTCTTGTACTGCCACTTTTGGGGAATCTGTAAAGGGAATAGAAGTCAACATGTGTGGTCAATTGGGCATCTTTACCTGGAAGTCTCTCTTTGTGTTTGTATTTTTCAAAAAAAGGAAAACAGATGGGTTAGAGATATGGCATTCTTTTGTATCTGGGGAAGTAGGGGATGGGAGGTATGGAGGTAGGCAAATTCATTTTCAAAAACTTGTCTTTGTGCTGTTGAGGTGGAGAGTCTGTGCAAGGAGCTCAGTGTTCTGCTGCCCCGAGACTCTCCGGGAATCTGACTTTTGTCTCCAGGGCCTCCACAGAGAACAATAACTAAAGATATGTAAACAATTAAAAAGTGATTAGGACCCTGAAAGCTTTCTTCTGTAACTGGCATTCTGGGGTTCTCATTCATTAACACAACAAACATGTACTGAGCTTGATGCTAGGGAATGACATGATGAGTAAGGCAGATGTGGTCCCTGCTGTGGGAGGTCATGGCCAGGCCTGCTTTACTGAAATCCCCAGAAGGCCAGATGGAGCATCAAGGAATAAAACACAATAAAATAATGACATTCTTTTATGTGAGGAGGTAGAACATTTAGTACCGCCTGGCTTTCCCACTGATGCACACTCTACTTTTAAGATTTTCTTTTTTCACTGTGTTTTCTTTTTTCTTTCTCTCCGTATTTATCCTGCTTTGGTTTCCTTGAGTTTGGCTTTGTGGGTTGATAGCTTTTATAAAACTGAGAAAAAACTTGGCTGTTGTTTTTTTCAAATATTTATGATTGGATGTTTACTCCTCTGTCAATTTTATATTGTTGGGTGTCTGGATTTTGGGGTTTTTCTCTAAGGAGCTACTTTTTTTTTCTGGTAGGTGTTAATGTACTTTTGGCTGAGTTTTATCCTGTAGAGTCTTTGTAAAAGAATTTCGTTAGAGCAGGATCAGAACAGCCTTTACACCAGGACATTTCAATCACACTTTTAAGGTATATGTCTGCGGAATGTCCAGAGTGATTCATGAGGACATTCCACTCTAACTTTAGTAACCCCGATGATCCTCAGCTCTGTGCGAATTCCGAGAACTTTTCAGCTCACAGCTCTCCGGTCCCTCTGCACCCGACATGGAATGTCTGTGTACACATCTGCCTATGGGAGTCAACAGAGATGGAGTGGGGCCCTTGGGCAGATTTTTGGGGCTCTCATTCTGCATAGCTACCCCCTCTTTGGAAATCTGTGCCAACACAGCTCCCAGCCACCTCAAATTCTCCGAATTCTGATCTCAGTCTCCTCAGCTTGGTGAAGCTGCTGTGTTTTCCTTGGCATCCCTCTTTCTGCTCCGTGGTCTGGCATGGGCTTCCAGGCAGAAAGCCAGCATGATCCTGGGGCTCACCTCATTTGCTTCCTCCTCTCAGGCATCCGTCCTGCACTGCCTGTTGTTCAAGGTCTGAAAACAGTGGTTTCATTTTTTTTTTTCTAGTTTTCTAGTTGTATAAGGCAGGGTTATACAATTCATTATCTGTTACTCTATCATGTTTAGAAGCAGAAACTTCTATTAATTTCTACTTCAACACAAGTTTCTATCTTGATGTAGCATTTAGCTTTATCAGATACTTTTCATTCTTCAATATGAATTGATCATTTTTCTCTCCTTTAATAAAATACTGTGGTGAAATGCACTCATAGATCTTCTATTATTAAAACATTCTTGAATGTAGTTCATGATATATTTTTTCCACATTTTTATATTAAGTTTGGTCATACCTTATTTAGAATTTTTGGTGCCCATATTCATAATGTGAGAGTAGCCCTCTGATATTTGTTTCTCATACTGTCTTTGATTGTTGTTTTTTTGAACATAGTTATATTAGCTTTATAAATAACTTGAAAGCATTCCTTCTTCTTTAAGACTCTTGAAATACATTGGAGTACTATGCTCCTTGAGTATTTGTTAGACCGTTCTAGTATAATCATCTGGGTTTGAAGTTTTATTTGAGGGATGATTTTTACTACTGACTTAATTTTATTAATGATAATAAATCTATTAAGGTTTCCTATGTTTTCTTGAATCAGTTTTGATAAGGTCTGTTTTTCTAGTTAATTGTTCATTTCATCTGAATTTTCAAATTCATTGGCATAATGTTGTTTGTGTAATCTTTATTTCTTTTCTGTTAATGTCTGCTTTATCTGTAGCTGTATCCACCATTTTCATTTAAGATGTTTGCGTGGTTTGGGGTTTTTTTTTTTTGTTTTTTTTTTTGCCTTCACTCCTTTTTCCTCCCCTCAATTATGCCAGAAGTTTTTGTTTCATAGAACATGTTTTTATAGCCATGTTTGGTTCTGTTGACTTTCTAAATTTTATCTTGTTATTTTATGTCTTATCTGGTTTTATCTTTACTACTTTTTAGATCTCTTTCAGATTAATTTATTAATGTTTCTCATTAATAAATTGGCTGCTTAGGGTAATCATTTTCAGACATTTTTCTGTTTCAATAAAAGCTTTCAAAACTAAATTTTTCTGTAAAATACCACTTTACCAATCTAATCTCTGCATGGATTATAAAACATTCCCTTTCTCTCTCCACTTATATGAGTATATAGAATTCAGTTTGTTGACTGTATTTGAGTCATTTAATACCACAGCAGTGATATTTCTTATTATCCTATTGGTTTGCCTGTTAAAATTTTGAAAGTACAATAAAATATTTAAATTTGTATTTCCTTTTAAGTGCTATTTGTTTCGGAGCTCTTTTATATATTTAACACTATGTTGTTCCCTCTATAAAATTGAATGAATGGTGATATTCTTCTTGGATTTAAGCATTTTGTCATTATGGAATGTTCCTCTTTGTCATGCTAATATTTTTTTTTATTTTGTACTCTACTTTGTCTGATATTTATATTGTTATTTTAAAGAAATGTGTTTGTTATTTTCTTTTTCAACCTTTTTTTAAAAACACACACAGCACTTTATCATATTTTAAAAATACTTGTATTGTAAACAGGTTGTAACTTAATTTTAACCTCAATGTAATTATTACTTTAACTAATTGTGGAATTCAGCTCATTCACACTTGATATAATAACTGAAATAATTGGTTTTATTTCTTCTATCTTTTTTGTTTGTTTGTTTTTATAGTACATTCCCCATTTTCCATTTCCTTTTTATGTTAGTTGCCTTAGCTTGGTTTGAATGATTTGTTAATTTTCTCTTTATTCCCTTTTTGTGCATTGTTATTTTAAGAGTTCTATACGCTTTTTTATTTTTACTAGTGATTGCCTTCTCTGTCCTTACAACCAACATTAAACTTACGTTGAAATAGTTGCTTTGAATCAGTTATAGTTTGGTTATGTTCTTTCTTAAGTACTATCCTCAGAGAACATATATGGGAAGTTCACTTTTTTAGTCCTTGCATGTTGAAAATGTTTTCTTTTTTCCTTGACAGCTGAATAATATTTTGTCTGGGTATAGGATTCTGGGATCATTTTTCTTAAAAGTCTGTACATTGTTCCACTGTCTTCTGCATTCCAGAGTTGTAGATGAGAATTCCTTAGCTAGTCTAAATCTTTTGCCTTTCTAAGTAACTTATTCTTTCTGTCTGGAAACTTGTATAATTTTCTGTTTATGCTTGAAATTCAAGTATTTCCTGGATTCACTTCCTGGATTTAATGAGCCTTTTAATCTACAGGCTTAAATCTTGCTTCAGTTCAGTATTTTTAAAAAAATTCTAGTTATGTATTTACTTAATTATACCAACTCCTTCATCTGTTTCTTTCTTTCTTTTTTTTCCTAAATAAAAATCTCTTCTGGAATTCCTGTTATTCTCATGTTAGGCTGCTGGATCTGCTCTCTGAGCCTCTAATTTCTTCCCTCATTATCTCTCTCTTTGTGTCTTTGCTACGGATAGTAACATATGTCATTCCCTTGCTCTTCCAGATCATTAATTTGATTTTCAACAGTGCGAGTGGTTTTCTTAGTTTTTCTGCAGAAATTTAAAGTTTAACATTTAAAATCAGTGCTGTTAGTTCAGAAAATCTTTCTTTCTTGCATTCTTCTTCTGATTTCTCATTGATTTCATTATTTATGTTCTCTCCCAATTTTTTCATCACTTCTGCATCCTTGAGACCTGCCTTATAGATGCTCTAGTGATCTTCTCCAAGGTGAATTTATCCTCCTAAGCTAGGTATTGTTTTCACTTTGCCTACTCATTGATCTATGTTATTTTGATGCTCACATAGGTTGGTACAGTCTCTTTGGCATTGATAAATCGGAAAGCAGTGCAAGGCACAGCAGTTGCTCCCTGGGCATTCTGGATGGCAGTGAACCCACAGGGAGTGCCCTTCGTCCTATTGGAAGCAGCACTCCTCTCAGCTGGAGGTGGGGGTTGCTGGGGTGGGGAAAACCCTTTGTTCTGCTACAGAGACCTTGGCTTTATTCACTAACAGCGTAATGTCCTATACTTTCTCTCTCGTAGAGATTTTTCTGGGGAACCTGTGCCTCAGATGTACTCTCTAAATTTTCCTAATTCCATTGCTTTTACATATCCATATTATCCAATAGTTTATTTAAAGAAACCCCAATAAAAAGGACTCTAATAGTGTGCCATTAATCCTGATAGAAAATGGAGTTGCCAAAGGCATCTGCAGCCAAAAAATTTCCTGCTTCCTGGGTTCAGTCATCTTCACTCCAGACATACTTTCTGGCCACGGAATCTGACTTTCTATGAGGACTGAGGATTCTTTCTCCTTGCCCTTACTGGGGGCGGGAAAACCTACTTGGAATAACTTAGTAATGCCTTAAAGTGTTGAGTTGTTTCACTATTGATCTATTACAAACCACAACCAATGCTCAGTGATTTAAGACAATAATCATGGGTAGCTCCTTTAGGCTGTGCTCTGCTGGGTGGTTCTTCTGCTCCAAGATGGACTTTCTAACTTGGGTTTTGGTTGCCTGGGTTTTCTGATCCAGGCTAGGATTGGCAGTCATTGCTCTTCTCCACTGATATCCTTTTTCTGGGGCTAATGGGCCATCCCAACCAGTATCTTCTCATGCTGATGCCAGAAGTGCAAGAGAGCAAGCAGAAAAGACATCATGCCTCTTGAGGCCTAGCCTCAAAACCAGCATGGACAGAATACAAAGTCTTTAAGCAGGAAAGGAGGTCCTGCTCACAGTGACAGGGGAGATGAGAAGAGGAGAGGATACAGCACTACAAATTACATGGCAAAGGATGTGGATATGCGGAGAGCCATAGACTGGGGGCCAAAACCTCAACCTACTGCAGCTGATAAGAATGATAATGCAATATTTCCAAGTTCTAATACTACCTCAAAGGAGAGAGCTGTGAGTTTAGCTTGGAGGTAGCAAGGACATTTTGCAGAGGAGATGACATTGGACCTGGGTCATAAGAATGATTTGGAGTTTGCAAGTTGACAAGGATGAGTGAAAGGAGCAGTGATCAATTTAGACAAAGGAGCAGTCCAAGTAGAGGCACAGAAATCTGTACATGAATGGGGCATTTGGGGAGAGAAGAGTTGTAACAATCCTTCCACATCACCCTTTCCTCCATACATTGCTCTTTCCAGTGAGCTGTCAGAGCTTCCAAGGAGCTGGAATTTCTGGCATTGAACCTAGAGGAGTTAGCCTGCTGTGTACTCTCCAGAACATGCTACACAGGTGGCTGCCTTCTCTCTACCTCCAAAAAAAGTATCTTGCTTAAATCAGGTGAAGGATTTAGCACATACCTATTATGTTTCTACTGGCACTGTCACACCAATATATCCAGGCCATTTAGCTTAGCTCATTGTGTTCTGCCATCTGAAATTTTTAATTTATTTAAAAATTTATTAATAATAAATTTGTTGGCTTTCAAAATTTAGACCTCACAAAATGTCACCTCCTCTATGGAGCCCTCCTTGAAACCTTTTCCCCTCCTCCTCACACCAGTTCCTATCAGGTACTCCTGTTAAAGGTTCTTATTTTTCTTTCCACTTCCTTCAGGACATTTTGGCTATTTGTTAGTATGTGATTTTAGTTATGATTTCTGTCTCCTTAATGAAACTGTCAGCTTACATGAGCGCAGAGGACCAGGTCTTCTGTATACCACTGGTGTCTCCTTAATGAAACTGTCAGCTTACATGAGCACAGAGAACCAGGTCTTCTGCCTACCACTGGTTCCCCACAGTCCAGCACAGTGCCAGGTTATACTAACTGAAAATTAAATGTTTAGTGAGTGAATGAGTGAATCCAAGTGAATGGCTTAATGAGATGCACCTAGTTGGGTGTATGAAATAGGTTTCTCTTTAAAACTATGGCAGCTCTAGTCGGTTGGGCTTAGTGGTTAGAGCATCAGCCGTGGACTTAAGGTCCTGGGTTCGATTCCAGTCAAGGACACATATCTTGGTTATAGGCTTGATCCCCGGCCCTGGGTGAGGGGCAAACGTGTGGGAGGCAACCAATCAATATGTCTCTTTCACATTGATGTTTCTGTCTCTCCCCCTCCCTTCCACTCTCTCTAAAAAATTCAGTAGACAATATCCTTAGGTGAGGATTAACAAAAAAAACCCAAAAACTACATGAGCAGCCGTGGTTTACCATTTAGCTGTGACAAGGTGAACAAATCATTCTTTAGTGCTTCCATTCAATCAGTATTCATTGTGGCTTGATGTATGGCTGAATGTGGACTAGGTACTGATGCCACAGAGATGATTAGGGCTGATTTTGTTCTGAAGGAATTGCTGGTTTAGTGGGAGAGATGGAGAAATGAGTGGGCAAAGGCAGTTACTAGGATAAGTGTTAAGATGAGGATATGACAAGAACTTGGCAAAGAAGCTTTGGACTCAGCTTGCCTTCCACAGAGGCCTCGGGAAAAGGGACAATGTGAGCTGAGTCATAGATTCTAAGTAGGAGTTAGATGCATAATAGGGAAGAAAACTGTGGGCAGAATGGAGCAAAGGACTCAGTGCACAGGGAAGTCAGAAATCAAGGCCCATCTGGGAAACTTTAAATAATTCAGTAGTGCAGAATGGAGCAAGCATGGGTAGGAATGGCAAGCAGAAACTGGAGGTCATCATGCTTATACTACAAAGGGTCTTTTAAGCCCTGCAGAGGATTGGACTTTCTCCTAAAGGTAATAAGGAATAATCAAAGGATTTTGGTTAGGGCTTGATAGCATACGATTTTATTTTATGAAGTTTGAACACATGTGGGAAACAGATTGGAAGTCAATAGGACTATAGGGAAGATAAATAAAGAAGTAGTTAATTACACAGCATGATAAGGGCTGTGGTAGAGGTTTGTCACATGTTCTGGGAGTTCAGAGGAGATGTACCACTCAGAACTGGGGACTCAGCCCAGATTAAAGGAAGTGTTTGTATTATCAGGGTGAAGAAGCTGGGAAGAATTTTCCAATTAGGAGTAGGGCAAAGGCACAGAAATATGCAAGGACATGATTTTTTTTTTTTTTTTTAGAGAACTGTAAATGATATTTTATTGCTGGAGTGTAGAATACTAAAGGTGAATAGATGAGAAATGAAGCTGGAGAGGAAAACACGTAGCACTCACATCTTCCTCCTATTACATATTGCTTTATAGTGGAGTGACTGTATATACACCAGGCATTTTTCCCCCTTTTTATTGGATTTATTGGGGTGACACTGGTTAACACAATTATATAAGTTTCAGGTACACACTTCTATAATATACTATACCAGGCACTTTAAAAAAACTTTTTTATTATAGAGAATTTTGAATATGTACAAAACAGGGTAGTATAACACATACCACTTACCTGTCACTTAGCCCCACAACTACCAACTCATGGCCAATTCTGCCCCATCCACAACGCCATTCACTTCCCCTTCTCTTATGATTTTGAAGCAAATTCCCAATATTATATAATTTTATACATAAACTAGAGGCCTGGTGCATGACATTCATGCACTGGGTGGGAGTAGGGGGGGGGGGGAGTTCTCTTAGCCTGGCCTGTGCCCTTTCACAGTATAGGACCCCTCAGGGGGATGTCCACCTGCTGGCTTAGGCCTGCTCCCCGCGGTCCTTAGCGCTGCTGCGGAGGCAGGAATGGCTCTCGCCACTGCCGCTGTGCTGGCCAGCTAGAGCCCGGCTTCTGGCTGAACGATGTTCCCCCTGTGGGAGTGCACTGACCACCAGGGGACAGCTCCTGCATTGAGGAGCATCTGCCCCCTGGTGGTCAATGTGCATCATAGCGATAGGTCATTCCGCCATTCAGTCGATTTGCATATTAGCCTTTTATTATATAGGACTAGAGGCCTGATGCATGAAATTCATGCAAGGGTAGGCCTTCCTTCCCCTGGCTGCTGGCTTCGCAGCTCCAGCTTCACAGCCCCAGCCTCGCAGCTCTGGCCCTGCCCCCCACCTGCACCCACCTTGGCCTGGCACTGCCTGCAGCTGCCACCACACATCCCCAGTTCCCTGGTTCTGCGGAGGACCAACCCCTCCCCCCCCCCCAATAGACCAGCCCATGACCTGGGCCTCCCTCAGCAGGGTGATTGTGGGGCGATGGCAGGCCTGGCACCAGTGCATATCATAGCATGGTCGTCCGGAAGGTCATTCTGCTGTTTGGCCATTTATTAGATTTGCATATTACACTTTTATTATTATAAATAGGATAGTTCACTCTGTATCTCTATAAGAAGACTTTTTTGAAATGTAACCACAATTATGAATATCATACCTAAAATTTAATATAGTATTTAATACCATAAAATAGCTGTCAGCATTGTAATTTCTAATTATCTCACAAATGTCATGTAAATATAAATAAACATACAAATATTTATATACACTCTTTGATCAAGATCTAAATAAAGGGCTGAGACTCTCATGAAAGTGAAAGAAGGTACTCAGTCATTAATGGGTGTCACTGGGGAATTTTGATCTAAATAGGCATATATAATTACCTAGTTAGGTTTATTCTACTTCTTTAACACTACTCCAACTATCTGGGCAGGTAGTTAGAAAAACATGAAGCCTAGTTCATATTATTGTTTCTATTTCTCTCCCATTTTCTTAGATCTCTCTGCTCCCTGGTGTGCAAGTGGACATACTCTGCAGAGAAAGGCTGGGATGACAGTTTCTGGAAGATGATTGGTCTGGAAGACTTTGTTTCCGATAATTACGGCAAAATAGGTAAAAACAAAACAGAAAAACAAAAAAAAAACACCCACAAAACACAAAAACCTGGAGTGATTTTGTCTATGTATATATGAGGATATTGGTGGTTTTTTGTATGAATTAAAATGCAGGGACCTAGCCCTGTTTTACAACAGTAATGAGTAAGTTAAGGTGGTAGGCCCTTATGGTGGGCCTTACAGTAACTGAGTGGAGATACCGGATATGAAACTGCACTGAAATATAAAATCTTAGACATTGGGCTAGACTGATGAAGAAATTTGCACAGAGAAGCTAGGAATAGCATAATCAAAAAGGGGGGTACAGAAGGAGGCATATGCATCATTTCCAGTCATTGCAAGTACAATATTTTGTGAGTTAGGTTCAAGGTATCAAGCAAGGTCATGAACAGAAACAAATAATTGAAGAGATGAAAATGAGAAGAATCAGGAACAAAACAGAAACTGGAACATGAGCCAGCGGTTTTTGACTAAGGCTATAGGGTTTCAGACTTCCAGTTTTTTGTGGCACTAACTCGATCATAAAGGTGACTAATTGGAGTTTACCTGGTGAAAAGAATTCAGATACTATGTTTATATAACAATAGCTGACATTTTCAAGTTTAAGGTTTGCATGTTCATTTCACAGAAAGATGTTTATTTCCTGTAGTTATCACTTAGAATTCCAGTAAGCTGTTATCAGGTAAACAATTATACCTGATTAAATAGAATAACATCTGTAGTGTTTAGTATTTTGGCAAGGATGTTGTAAAAATAAAATTTTAAAGTACAGTGGCTTACACAAGATAGAAGGTTATTTCTGTTTCACGTGATAGAATAGAGATAAGTGGCTATCAGGGCAGCTCTGCTGTTCTCACAATGCAGCCTCCAACTTGGGGTCCAGGATGGCTGATCAGTTCTCATCAATTCCAAGCCTGTGAGGGGGATGTGCTTTTGGGGGGAACATAACGTGGAAATAGGCCATGCAACTTCTGATCACATCCCATTGATCAGCACTTGTTCTTAAGACTCCACTAGGCTGCAAGGGTAGCTGGGAAATGTTGTCATTGGCTGGGCAGCCATGGGTCCATTCATGTGACTAGCTAAATGTTGAGCCAACCATGATAACTGAATGACATAGCAGGCTATTTTAGTTCCACCTTTCTGTGGTGGAGTCCTCATGCCAGCACTGTTAAAGTTCAGGAATATGATAGAGATATGAATATTGCTGAGTTGGAGAGAACATAGCTTGGTTTCAGTAAATAAGTCCAGGGGAAAGAACAAAGCCATGTAATGTGCAGAAAGAGCCCTTTCTGAAATTCTGGGGGAGGGGGGGGGGGATTCAGTTGAAACCATCTCGGGATCTCAGCTGGTAGAGAAGTGGAGAGTAGCTCGGAACCAGGGGAAGCGAGGAAGAAGCAAAGCCACCGTCATTCGTCATCACCTACTCTCCAAGTCCTTTAACAGATCATTTGTTTTATATATTATCTTGTTTGCCCCTCACCAACCTATTTGCATAGCTATTCCTGTTAATACAGATGGGAAAACTGAAATTCAGTTCCTTGTGCATGCGTAAGTTGTAGACTCAGTATTAGAACTGGGTCTCTGACTCCAGTTTTCTACTAAAGCAGACTGCTCCCCTTGGAATATACGAGGCTGAGGGAACTCATGCAGCGAGATGGTTGGCCTCCAGTGGGGTTAGGCAGCAGTTCAACATTTAGCACCCAAAGCCAACCTGAGCTAGATTGGAATAAGAGCAAATACAATCACATTGCGTACGAGGGCATGAGCATAAGAATTTTGGGGAACACAATTCAGCCCAGGGTCAGAGTGCACTGGTCATTAGAGCTAAGGCATGGCCACAGAGTTCTCAGTCCCCAGTGTGGTGCTTTGGAGGCGGCTCCCCCATGAGCTTCCTAGTTTGATGAAGAACCATCAGGATTAAGTGTCAGGGGAGCAGCTCTTGTTCCGTAATAAGGGGTGCAAAGTGGGCCTGCAACACTGAACTGGAGCTGAGGTAGTGGTAGTTCTGGCACTGTGTGAACTTGGACAAGTTTCATATTGTTTCTATATCTTGTTTTTATAGTCATGCCTAGGAAAGACATATCAATGATAGCTACCACTTCTCAGACATGATACTGTTGAATTACAGCCATTGTGTTTTTAAATTTTCAAAACTGTGTGATGGAGTTATTTTTATTTACCCTGTCCAACAGCTGAAAACTATGTTTTAGAAAGTGGAAATATGCCTAATGAATGGTCACACAGTTTGCAAGTGGTAGGCACAGAATTCAAAACTATGTTTGGGTGATTCCAAATCCTTCTCTAACCATTTTGCATACTGACTTCCAAATAACATTATGTGTCTATAGCAGGTAGCAAATAAATAGTACTCTTCTTTCTATATTCCAAGCACATTTCTGTGTGCTTTTGCATACCTTGTTGCAGGTAATTCTCATAACCAATGACAAAAATACATATTGTTACCTTGTTCCCAGATAAGAATAAGAGAGATAATTTAGTAATTTCCTCTAACCACATGCAGAGCTAATAAGTGATGTTAGGATTGAAAACTTCCCAGTGGGAGGACCTAGGAGGAGCTAATATTTTATTGGAATACATATGTCAATGTCAATGACTTTATTGTTCAAATGATTTTTAAAATTTATATGCCGCCCCCAATTTAGTTGCTCTTCCTTAAATATTCCCATGATATGCTGAACCTAGCTTATTACAGTACACGTTGACGACCACTTTACATGTCTTGATTCCACACTAGACTTTGAGCTTCTTGATATCTGGATTTTCATGTATCTGCCTTTGTATTCCCAGTCCTGGCATAAGGCATGACACATTTTAGTAATTCAACTACTGTTTGATTAGTAAGTGGACAGATCAATAACTGGGATGGCTGGTACTGGGATATTGGTGCCTTTTGCCATTAAAGCTGAAATGATGTTTACTGTTTTTAGCAGTATCTTTGGTGACTTGGACCCAACTTCAACTCTGATTTTATGATTAATAGTAGGTACTCGAATAATGCCATTTAGTTATAATTTTGATTAGAAAAAAATATATTCCCACTGGGGGCACTGACTGTATGGAGTTTACACACTGGGCCCCAGTCCGAGTGAGTGAGGAGCACTGTGAGGGGCTTTGTGATGGAACAGTGTCCTGTTCAGCACTGGCTCCTGCCTTGGGCCCTAAGCTGCCTGGATAGGCTCTGGCCACCTGTGACCCGGTACTGGAATAATTGGGTTTGAAAATAATCATACATGTAATCATCATATTTGTTTCTATTAACCTTTCTTAAATGTATATATAGTCACATTTATTTCAGTGTTTAATATTAGAATTATACTAGAGGCCTAGTGCATGAATTCGTGCACCAATGGGGTCCCTTGGCCTGGCCTGCGGGATCGGGCCGGAACCAGCTCTCTGATATCCCCTGAGGAGTCCCAGATTGCTAGAGGGGGCAGGCCAGGCCAAGGGACCCCACCGGTGCACAATTGAGGCTGGGGAGGGACACAGAAGGTTGGCCAACTGGGGAGGGACTGTGGGAAGGCTCCAGGGTGCGTCCTGCCCATCCTGCTCAGTCCCGATTGACCGGGCCCCAGCAGCAAGCTAACCTACCAGTCAGCGTCTGCCCCCTGGTGGTCAGTGTATGTCATAGCGAGCAGTTGAGCAGCCTTAGCATATCATTAGCATATTGATTAGTTGAACGGATGACCGGACACTTAGCATATTAGGCTTTTATTATATAGGATTGGATCTTTATTTAGAAGTTTGGTGATGTTTATATGACCAGAAATATGCAAAAGGAATGTAACTCTTGTTTATGTTAATTAAAATAGGGTAAAATTAGTTTTGTTATACATCGTTTTGATTAAAGTTGCATTTCCAAGACCCTGCCACCAACATAAGGACTTAACTATACTTTAACTCTTTGATGCTTTTCCTCCTCTTCCACAAGATTCATATTTATTTTAATTTTCATATCATTAAATTTTTATTGAGGTATAATTGACATATAACATTGTATTAGTTTGAGGTGTACAAAGTAATGTATACATTGTGAAATGATGGTTACTACAATAGGTCTAGTCACCATAAAAAGTTACAAATTAATTTTTTTCTTGTGATGAGAATTTTAAATATTTACTATTCCAGCAACCTTCAAATATGCACTACAATGCCATTGATTATAGTATAGATATTGTACACAACATCCCCATGACCTATTCATCTGCCCCCTACCCCGTCTGCCCCCTCCCGCCCCCAGCTTTCTCCCATTTCACCCTCTACACTCCCTCTGACAGCCACCACTCTGTTCTCAGTATCCATAAGTTTCTCTTTGGGTTGTTTTGTTTTATATTTTAGATTCTTCTTATAAGTGAGCTCATATTATATTTCTCTCTCTGTGTGACTTAATTTCACTTAGCATAATACCCTCTAGGTTCATCTATGCTGTTGCAAGTGGCAAGATTTTATTCTTTTTAATGGTTGAGTAATATTTTATATATATATATATATATATATGTATATATCACAACTATATTCATTCATCCATCGATAGACACTTAAATTATTTCCATATCTTGGCTATCTATAATAATAAAAGTATAATATGCTAATTAGACCGGATATCTTTCCTGACGACTTTCCAGATGAAGCCCAGGCTGGGAGGGAAGCCTGGATCCCGGGTGCCTGCCAGGTGCCAGAGGGAAGCCAGTGCCAGCAGCCGGGGGGAAGGAAGGCCTACTCTTACATGAATTTTGTGCATCAGGCCTCTAGTTATAAATAATGCTGCAGTGAACATAGCGTTAAACTTCTTTTTGAATTAGTGTTTTAGTTTTCTTTGGATAAATACCAGAAGTGGAATTGTAGACCTTATGGCAGTTCTATTTTTAATTTTTTTTGGAACATCCATACTGTTTTTCATAGTGGTTGTACCAATTTACACTCCCACCAATAGTGCACAAGGGTTCTCTTTTCTCCATATTCTCACCAACATTTGTCATATCTTGTCTTTTTGATAATAGCTATCCCAACAGATATGAGATGATGTCTCATTGTGGTTTTAATTTGGATTTGCCTTATGATTAATGATGTTGAGCATCTTTTCATGTGCCTGTTAGCCATCTGTATGTTTTCTTTTGAAAAATGTCTGTTCAGATCCTTTGTCCATTTTTAATCAGTTTTATTTTAATTTTTGCTATTAAGTTGTGTTAGTTCTTTATATACTTTTGAGTATTAACTCCTTATTGGATATATGATATGCAAATATTTTATTTTACCCATTGGTTGCCTTTTATTTTTTTGATGGCTTCCTCTGCTCTATAGGAGCTTTTTAGTTTGATTAGTATATTAGCTCTGCTAATAGAGAAATACCTACAGGAAATATTCATTAAAAGTCCATAATGTTCATCTAGCAGAGAATTTCCAGAGTAACTTTATTAGATTTTGCTTGTTAAGTTAATGGATTTTTAATGGATGTCCTAAGAAGGCATATCATTAACCAGAATATTGCCACCCATGAATTAAAACTTACCCATTCATCAAAATTAATTGTGATATTTCCTTTGATTTTCATTTCTGGTGACTTGAACTTGGAGTTTCAGTCTGAACCAAAAATGGAAGGATGTTAACTCTGAGGTGTGACTTTCAGAAACTCCTTTGGAAGCTACCTGCAGACATTCTTTAGCAATTCTTGGAACTATGAAAAGTGAATCTCAGAAGCCTCCCTTATGAAGTGTTAAACATTTCCAGTGGACTCATTGCCCGTCAAGATGTGGGCAAAAGAGTGCAAAACCTTTTAGCAGATTTGAGCAGCGTGTCGTGGATTTGAGCATTAATACAATTACCATAATTCGCTCCATGTGGAGCTTTTAGCCAAGTCTTTACCAGCCTTCCTGGACTCGTGCAGTAAATAAATGCTTTCCCCGAAAACTGAACACCTCAGCAACTGATGGACTTATGGAGGGATATTTTTGAAATAAATTATTTATGAACTGTAAGTTAAGGATCAAATGCAATATTTATATGGTGCATTTCAAGGACAGTGGAAGAGCTTTTTCATTGTTTTACGTAACTGCATGCAAGTTTTCAAAACTGAATGTTATTGCCTATTGCCTTCCTTTAGGGAGGTATTTGGATGGTGTGGTTTGGGAACACTATAAAAGTAAGGAGAAAACTTTTTATTTTTTGAGTAAAAATAATATAGTAGAATTTTTTTTTTACAATTGAAACTATTCAAATTGATTTAATGTTCAGAATTAATGAAGATAACATAAACCCAGGGTTCTGTAGGGAATCATATATCCATAGTCCAATAAAATGATCTGTGTCAATAAATTTTGACCTTCAATTCCATGTGACTCATTCCCAGGTTACCTATCTAATCCCAAACATCTATCAAAAGCAAACAGGAAGGAAGTGATTAGCAGGGAGAGAGGACTCTTAGGAAGATAAGCAACATCCCACCTGTTCTAATCGATTATCCAGGCTGGCTTCCAGCGTGGCCCCGTTGCCTTCTTACTTCCTGGGAAAAGTGCTTTAGTGTTTTATTGGGGTAGGCAGGCCTCTCTATGAACACTCGTGTGTACAACATGGCTGAATTATAGAGTGCATTACAGGAAGAGCTTTGTTATAGAAAGGGGTACAGTGTGTTAGCTTGTAGGTCGTTCATTATTTGGGATCAGGGAAGCCAGGCAAAGATGAAATGTACAGTCCAAGTAGAAGGAGTTAGTGACTGTTAAGTGAGAGGCAGAAATGAAGACAAAGAATATGTGAGGAAGACAGTTCTTTGAGGGGAGGGAGGCTGCACTTTTTCACAGGTTTGCTCTCCCTCTATGAGACTGTATTATAAGCATCAGACACTGTGGGCACAGTCATCTGGCACATAGTAGTTACTGATGAGACGATACTACTAGGTTACAGAAAGTCATTTCATCTTGTAAACTCAGTGTTTGCAGTCCTCTTCAATAACGTATTTGGCACTTAACACGTTTCGGATGGATCACGAGAATTCTCGCTTCATATTACATAGTGTTTTACATAGTATCATACTTTAAAAAGATATTAGCTTGTAAGAACATGTAATAAGTAACTTCAAAATGCAATGGGTATTTAATTTTAAAGCATGCCTTTAACATTTCTGTAAAACGTTTTTTGTACTCGTTCAATAGAAACTTATCTGGCCACTGGGTAAAGCTAGCAATAAAACTATTGGTCCGCAGTGTGCTAAGAAGGGACTCCTGCGGAAGGCATCCTCCAACCTGAATGGTAGCTGCAGCAAGCCTCATTCCTGTAGCAGACATGGAGACCGTGTCCTGGCGGGGATATTACAGGCTCTTTCCATAGGGGAAAAAGAACAAAAAGAAAAGCTTATTTTAGGAATAGTGGGAATATCACTTTTCCATAGAGTAAAATAAACCCCGTAATTAACTCCATAGTTAAACCTGCATTTCTGTCCTGTGGGCTTAAACCTGTAGGTAAAGCATATGATGAGAACACAGATGCGCCAGTACTTGCTGCTGTTCCGCTCTGAAGTCTAAGCAGGTGAGAACAATCCACAGAGCCACCTAAAGCAAAGTGCAGCATTGGCTTTGGTAAGACCAGTGATCGGCAAACTCATTAGTCAACAGAGCCAAATATCAACAGTACAACGATTGAAATTTCTTTTGAGAGCCAAATTTTTTTAACTTAAACTATATAGGTAGGTACATTGTCATTAACTTAACTAGTCTAGTCCTTCAATCGCACTGTACCTGCGCACCCGCACGTGGTATTTTGTGGAAGAGCCACACTCAAGGGGCCAAAGAGCCGCATGTGGCTCGCGAGCTGCGGTTTGCCGACCACTGGATTAGACTGAAGTAAAGGGCAGGGGGGATCCTACCTGTCTTTCAAACCTAGCTGGACCTTGGGACCTGAGTGACATTGACTCAGTGCAGTCATTGGCCAAGGAGCTGGGACAAAGAAACAAGAGGCCTTGTTGGGCTCACTTCAGCACTTAATCTGATTAATTCAGAAACTCAGAGAGCCCACTGGCCTGAGTATAGGTAGTTTAAGAAGAGAAACATGTGCCCAGCCTGTGCTGACTCCATTTCAAGGGTATGGCTCTACTTCCTGGTTATCATGGCCCCATGGATGATGGATTTTTTTAAACGTATATTTTTATTGATTTCAGAGAGAAATGGAGAGATAGAAACATCAATGGTAAGAATCGACCATTCATAAACTTCTGCCACAGAAGTTTCGATCGGCTGCCTCCTGCACGCCCCTTACTGGGGATTGAGTCCTCAACCCAGGCTTGTGCCCTGACCGGGGATCAAACCATGACCTACTGACTTATAGGTCAATGCTCAACCATTGAGCCACACCAGCCGGGCCTTTTTTCCAAGTCTCATGGGTCAGCTAAGCGATTCTTCTTCTCATGGATAGAACAAGGAAGAGCATAGAAGCAGGAGATGGCCAAGTTCACATTAGTGCTACTCTCTCCTGAAAGAGAGAAGAGGAAATCCCCTTGTAGAAACACACCTAAGGGTTTTCACCAGCAACATTCATTATGACCAGTATTGGGAGCCAGAATCCAGCAATGTCATTTGTAGTTGTGCATATTATAAAATCCCTTTTCAGCTATTAATACCCAATGTTCTGAAATCACCCAATAGAACTGGGCATGTTTACAAGGATTCATGCATTTATTTCTTAGAGTGTAAAACTCGTTTTTCATTTGGAGCGTTGTTGAACTGCTGCTGTGTGTTGGTATCACCAGCTATAGGCGCTGTCTTTCGTAGTTTATATTGGGAGGTCTTTGGCCACAGGTAATCCACATCTTCTACACTCCTTGGGGCCTCTCATACTCTCTTCCATGTCCTGAGCCTTTGAGCTTGTCCCATCTCTTCTCATCACCCTTTCCATTCCTGTTCAAGTGATAGAGCAAGGTCTTCCCTATGCTTGAGGCAAGTCCATGTTCTCTGAGTGTTGTACTGTCTTGTTTTACCCTTAAAAATAACACTTTGCCTGATAGAGAATGACTTAGAGGTCTTGTCAGTTAGTGACCCATACAGTCATGCATCCTTCCATCCAACCACACCACTGAGTGCCAGGAGCGGGGCCAGGTACTGGAGATACAGAAATGAATGCATCACAGTCAGTCGCCTTGGGAATCTCATGTCTGTGCAGTGGAGGGTGGGAATAAATGAATAAGTCAATCATCTGTGTTTTTCAATAAGTCTAGAGAGGTCCAAAATACTGCGGGAAGCAGAGAAGGAAGTCACTACCAACTAGAGGTGATACCAAGGAAGGCTTCTCATGAGATGGCGTTTGAGATGTGGCAGAAGTTTATGAATGGTCATTTACCACAGAAAGGGAGATGACCTCTGAGGAAGAAGCAGCAGCACAGGCAAGGACATGGAGCCAGTGGAGAGTGTGAGGTCTCTGAGTTGCTGGGCATGGCTGGAGCAGAGTGGGCCTGGGGTGTGATAGGAAGGGGACTGTGTTTAATTTCTAATGGGACTTCTATCTCCCTTGAAGATGGGGTCACTGGTAAGAGACTCAGCATAACAAGAGTGGCCCCATTGCTCTCAAGAGATAGTTCCAATTGCTGCTCCTGCCATTGCTATAAAGAAAATTGAGGGCAGTTTTAGAAGTTTTGTAGTTCCTATGAAGGGGTGTGTGTGTGTGTGTGTGTGTGTGTGTGTCTGTGTCCCAAGCCCATTTTTTTCCTTTACTTACTTACAGTATTCATTATTTCTCCCTCATTCCATAAGCTTTGTTGTAAAACTGAAATGGGATATCAGATATCATACAACAGTGTGGTTTATGAAGCCTGTAGACATGTTAGCTGTTATCATCTTTAAGTGTACCTCGGCACCTGGAGTACAACAGTCTTCACTCCTTCAACACTCTGCACCCTGCCTGTTGGCCCTGAAAGAAGTGACTGTGCTCCCCACTTCTCACCACCCTGAGGTTCCCAGAAGTTCTGTTTCAGCTGCTGGCTCTTCCAGGAATAGCCCTGCAGAGCCAGAAGGGCAAGGAAGCAGTGATGACCACACCATGTTGTAAGGCAATGGTTTTCAAAGGTTTTGCTGGATATAAGGTTTCATGTAACTGTTCCTCCTTTCAGTATGGCATCTGGAAGATATTTGGAAGCCCCCAGAGGGTGAGGTCAGCCTCTTCCTACTGCTAGACAATCAGTTAATACCAGAGCTGAAAGGGATCATAGAGATTTTGCTCTAATGCCCTCATTTTATAGATGAAGAGCCAAGAATCAGGGAAGTAGGGTGAATTTTCTTGGTCTTACAGCATTTCCCAGACACAGCTGAGACCCCCCAGTCCTATGGCTGTTCCACTACTTGATGCCACCTTTCCTGTTTGACATCACTCATCTGTGGTCATTTAGCCAATTTAGAAATGGTTGTTTGAAAAGGATTATTAGCACCAGATCAGTGTCAGCAAGGCAAAGACTTACATAGATGAATTCACCCTTCTTCAACCTTTAAAAATTATATAATTTTATTAATTTTTAGAGAGAGAAACACCAGTATGAGAGCCCAACATCAATTGGCTGCCTCCTGCATGCCTCCTACCTGGGATCAAGCCTGGCACCCCAGCATGTGCCCTGATCTGGAATTGAACTGGCAGTCTTTAGGTGTACCAGACAATGCACCATCCACTGAGCAACACCAGCCAGGGCAGTCTTCAACCTTGCAAATGCAGGAATTGGACTTTACCCATGCAACCAGTTGGATCTAAGAACATATCAATCAAGTTCTTAAGCAACTGATTTAGATAAACTAAAATAACTAAGTAGTATATTAGCTATTGCTTATGCTAAGGGTTAAGAATTTGGTCACCAGACAGGCATGAGTCAGTTCTGGCTTTGTCATCTGAAAGCCATGTAAGCCCTGCCATATATATTGTTGGGTGTGGTACTTAATTTTTTTAAGCCTTAATTGGTATACTTTGGGGATGAATGAGCATATTATGAGGATCAAATGAAATAATGCAGGTGAACTCCTAGCACATACAGAGTCTTCAGAAAATGTCACTTATTACCATCTTAACAACTGTCAATTCTCCGGAACTCCATTTCCTCTCAAGGTGATATAGATCATGTCTGCCAAAGTCAATACCCCTTGAAATATTCCATGTAATTATTACCAACATCTTTTGACTTTGGAGAATGCCTTTTTCTGAGCTCCACTCTTGGGTTCAAATAGCTTTTTTTCCAAGTAGGATATAATCAAAGTAATCAGATTTCTGCTTCTAAATTATAACTATTTCCTTGAGAGGTTACCTTGATCAGAATTATAGGTTTTCCTAAATTATTCAGTCCTATAGCACAATCTTTAGCTTTTCCCACACGCACAAAGGAGCACATATCCATAGGCAAATGAAAAGCACAGGATAGCCCTGGCCAGTGTGGCTCAGTTGGTTGGAGTATCCTCCTGTACACCAAAAAGTCGCAGGTTTGATTCCCAGTCAGAGCACATAAGCAGGTTGTGGGTTTGATCACCAATCAGGGCACATGCAAGAGGCAACTGATTGACGTTTCCCTCTAGCATCCATGTTTCTCTCTCTCCCTCTCCCTTCCCTCTCTGTCTAAAATCAATAAAAGCATGTCCTCAGGTGAGGATTAAAAAAAAGAATACAGGATTCATTGGTAATAATTAACTAGGAAACTCTGACTAATGTTCCTATAATGCTTTGTAACTTTAAAAGATTATTTATTTCCATGCACTATTACATTCATTTTTCGCATCAAATTTGGAAGACAGGTTTTAATAAATTTGGGGAAATCAGAAGTCACGAGCTTTTGAGTCGGAGAGATCTGGAATCAAATCCCAGATTTACCACTAATTAGTTGTATAACCTTGGGTAAGTCACTAAACCTCTCTGAGACTTGATTTCTTCATCTATTAGCAGGTAGAAATACCTACCTTTCATAGACCTTGGGATGGAGTGATGAAGTATATAAAGTGTCTGTCTAGCTTCTAGTAAGACACAAGTAAACAGTTGCTAAATTAAACAACACAAGAAGATTCAATGCTGTATAAAATAGCATAATGACAAATGGAGATAGCGTTGGACTTGCCTAATGCCAAATCCTGTGAAAACCAGAAAGGACTTTTGATAATTATATTCAAAGGAAGGAAAACTGAGAAGGTATGGCTAATTATATGCAATGACATGATCATATTAATAACTAAATAAAAAGAGAGAGGAAACACTCAACACCTATGATTGCCCTTTTTTGCTCTCATTCATTAACTTAACAATACTAGACATTGTTCTCATTATTGGAGAACAATGGTGAACCAAAGCCAACAGGGTTCCTGCCTTCCTTGAGTTTTCAGTCTAGTGGAGAGAGCATTAATCAGTCACAGGATTGCCACGGAGATAAATGCTGCAAAGAATGGGCAAAGGGGCCTTCAAGACTGTAATAAGGGGATATGACCTTGTCCGGGGAAACTAGGAAATATTTGAGGAAGTGATGATTAAGTTAGGTTGATATGCATTAACTCTGTGAAGAGTTAATGAAGAGAGCAGTGTTTCGGTCAGAGGGGACAGCATTTGTAAGGACTTTGGCGGGAAGGAGCATGGTGAAAGAAGGCCAGTATGGCTAGAGTTGAGAAAGTTGAAAGGAACAGGATGGGAAATGATGTTGAAATCATTATCCCAGAATACTAGTTTCAATCAGACCGAATGTGGTTGAGAGGAAATGAAAAACCTAAGAGAGTTTATGTATTTATGCCCACAACTAGGAAAATGAGTTTCAGATGTGATCTTGGAGCCACTGAGAGCATAATAGAATTGCTGCTCAGAGATAAGAAATGGTCATCCATTAACCCTGTTTTCCAACAAAAGTTTGCTTCCTAAAAACGATTGACCTATATCTTTCATGGTAATGATGGAAGATATCTTGGTTTTGATTATTTAGCATATACTTGTGAAAGAGGATGACGTTAAGAATTAGCCCAGGTTTGCTATGAATACGTTCTGCTAACCTAACCTTAGGTGTTAACCTTTTTTTGAAATTCTTTTTTCAGTAACACTCCCCCTGTCTGGAGTGTTGGAGCATAGTGTAAGCCTCAGTAGCACCTGCTGCTTACTTCTTTCTCCTTTTGTATCCTCAACTAGATTGTCCATGTTTTAAGGCCTTGTTCCCTCTGTCTAGCATGGAGCTCCTCTGAAATTCTGGGAGAAGAATGAATGAACAATATGACACCTTGCAAAGCTGCATATGTTTTAATCACATTGCTATTCAAAATTCAGTTTGGAATTATTTTTTCCTTTTTCTGAAAGTTTTTAACCTGGGACTTGCTTTTAGATCTGGTTGGACAAATGACCTCATGTCATTATTGTCATCCTTTTAGAAGTCATTTAAATCAGTGTTCTTAGAAGGCAGCCATTTCCATTAGTTGCTCTTCTGTGTTGCATGTCATAGCTGCTGCCTCTTCTGCTTAGCTTCTCTTGGTCATGTACCTTGTGGGTGGTGACCTTGGCCTTTGAGGTGGCCCCTGCCTCTGAATTCCTAGCTCCTTGGCAGTACCCTTCACCCCAGCTCTGTGGAGTTCTGATGGTGAGATACCCATGACCTTTTCAGTTTCCCAGCACGAGCTAACCTTTCTGAGAATCCACATCAGAAGGCTGCTGTGGTCAGGTTGGCAGGTCACTGGTTGACTAATGGCCTCTCCAAGGCTTGTTGGCAGATACTGCGTTGCTCTGAGCCCTATTGATCCCAGAAGTTTGCCTGCTTCTCAGACAGCCTCTGCAGACACGAGGAGGTAATGAGTCACAGCCCCACCACCCCTGCCACCCATCTGTTCTCGTGGCAGAGAAAATGAAGATGATCTCTTTGTGGTATTGTAAAACCTAGAAAGACATTAAAAATTCCGTTAAATTTTTATACCCTTTTAGCTGGTGAAATATATAATCTATTAGGAAGGGGGAAAAAGCCTCCTGCAATTTTTCCCTCCACTGCCTTTACTTCAGAGGCTACTTAAGGGACCAGGTAATGATTTTACGTTGTGTATTAATACTTCATGTTCTGCTTCCCTTCCCCCAGGCTCTTCTACCAAGGACTATGCATTTGCCTTTAAATTCAAAGTACAGAAGCTGCCCAGAAAGCTTTACGATACTGAATTTTGTGATGTCATATATTGTCCTGTTGTGGGCATTAATGTAAGGCTCTATTCTTTCAGAGCTTCTGGGTGGGGTTATTTATTTTTAAAATGTGCTTTGGGATAACAGAAAGAAATTGGGTTTTGGAACTCTATGGACATGAATTAGAATCTTGGCTCTGCCATTTAACTAGCTATGTGACAGGTAGTAAGCAAATTACTTAAACTATGAGGACCTAAGTTCTACGTGCCACATGGAAAAAGTAATACCTGAGTAATGCCTGGCAATTAGGATGACTTCACACAGAGACCTCACAATGCAGGCCCCAAGGGGAAAAACTTATCTGATCTGATTACTCACATTATTTTTAGTTTCTCCTAGTTTTTCTGAATAATTACTTTTATTTTCTCTCTCTTGGGCATCATATTGAGTTACTGGCAAGATATTCCCCATCACTTTGGCTGCTTGAGGATTTAAAGCAAATTTGAAACTCATCTAAAGTGGATATTTAAGCCATTGGTACATATGTTTAGTCCTATCTAAATTCATATTGTTCCCATCTTTGGTATTACTTAACCTTTAATCCCACTTACCTTATTTTATCTTTGTCTACTTGTTATAAGCTCCCTCAAATATTTTCTAAGACAAGAGAGCATATGGAAAAAAATCTGGGACATAGTTGGTAGTCAATAGATGATTGGTAAAAGAATGAATAAATGTTAGAGAATACACACAAATGCTTCTGGGGAGAGTTAAAACAAATAAAAGAGTGTTGAAATAATGAGTTTGTGCCTTTAAGATTTCCAAATGATGGCATGGAGTAAGCAGTGGGTCTATTCTGTGAAGAGGGATAAGGCTAGGAATAGAGATTTGGAAGTCATCGGTGTAGATGGTATTTGAAGCTGTAGATATGTGTGAGATACTCTAGAGCAGTGGTCGGCAAACTGCAGCTCACAAGCCACATGAGGCTCCTGAGCCGCGGTTTGCCGCTCCGTTGACTAATGAGTTTGTCGACCGCTGGAATAGGGGCTTAATTACAAGGAATAACAACAGCCTGTAATTATTGGAATCGAGAATCTAGGTCAGTGGTCAGCAAACTCATTAGTCAACGGAGCGGCAAACCGCGGCTTGCGAGCCGCATGTGGCTCATGAGCCACAGTTTGCCGACCACTGCTCTAGAGGAAGAAAAAGAATGGATCTGGGGGAAAGGAATTACAATACTTAAAGGTCAGGTAGAGGAGGATGTGCCTGCAAAGGAGGCCAAGGAGTAATGAACAGGGAGATAAGAAGACCAGTAGAGTTGAGAATGGGAGGGCACGATCTCCAGGATGCTGAAAGAGAAATTGAAATGAAGACTGAAAACTCTCCATTTGATAAAGTGACCAGGACTTTAGTGAAAGCCACTTAAAGGCAGAAGATAAGGGTTGAGGAGGAAATAATTAGTACAACTAACATTTACCAAGCATTTACTGTGCCATGTGCTTCATATGGATTATCATATTGCAACAACCTTGTGAGATCTGTAGTAATCTTATCCCTTCCCCTCTCCTGCCTTTATACACTGTAGAAGAGGGTAAATGAGGCATAAATAAGTCTGTCACCCTAAGTCACACAGCTGGCTAGTGTGGATTGAAGCCACATGTCAGATGTGTAGTCAGGCTTCAAGGCAAGACAGTCAGATGCCAGACTGAGAATACTAGCTGAGAATACAGAGCCAGCAAGTTTAAACAGCTCTTGAGAAATTTGGTTGGGAAAGAAAAGAAAAATGGGGACAGTGGCTAGAGGAGGAAGAGTAGTTGAAAGTGGATGGAGTTTTCTGTTGCTTTGTTGGTTGCCTGAAGATGGGAGAGATTTGCTTGAGAAGATCTAAAGCTGATGAGAAGGTTCCAACAGTGAGTAGTTGGTTGATGATACCAGAGAGAAGGGAAAATCAGTACTGTAAGTGTCCCGAGAAGGCAGGAGGGAATTGCTCCTGGAAAGGAGTGGGGATATAGCCATTCTATCCTACATAATAAAAGCCTAATATGCAAATTGTCACCTCAGACGGTCATTTGACCTGGAGACCGGGAGTTGGACTGATCGCTATGACATGCGCTGACCACCAAGAGGTGGCATGGAACATGGCAGGCATTGGTGACATGCTGCGACCTCTCACTGGCTACCTGGGGGCAGGGGTGACAGGGACAAAGATGCGGTGAGAATGCAGGGTGTCCGCTGAGCTCACTCTCACTCCCCCTGCTACTCTCCTCCAGGATGCCAGAGCTCGCACCAGGGAAGCCCTGGCACTCAGGTGCTGGGTGCCTGCGAGGAGCCTGCCCCGCACCCACACAGCGTCCTCCAGGTGAGCCAGGCTACAGCCGCTGGGACCACAGGGGCTGGGACCACGGGCCTGTCGGGCTCCCTGTGGGTTCGCGCAGGAGCCAGTCTGTGAGGCCGTGGGGAGAGAGCGTGCTGCCTGCCCTATTTTCATGCAGTGCCGCTGAGCGGCCCAGAGGCCCATGCTGTGCCCTGGCCCGCGGCATCCAGCCATGTTCACCACACCTCCACATGGGGACTCGGGCACTGTGACTCTGGCAGAGGTGGGCGCATGGGAGTTCCAGGTGCTGCCCAGGACCCAGAGGTCAGCTGGAACCTGCCCTTCTACACTGGATGCTTGCACTTCGATCACTGGCCAGGCCTAGAAACCGCACCTGTGCACAGATTTCATGGCCCAGGCCTCTAGTTATAATAGGAAGAAGAAGATGGGTCCAGAACTGGGAGGAGCATATGTTCAGAAATGGGAAGTTGGGGGAACTCCCTTCACATAGCTTCTGTTTTCTATAGATGATCATATGAGAGTGTGGGGGAGTCAGAAGCTTGGGAAGGGTGGAGAAGATTTAAATGAGGAACAGTGGAGTAAGATGATCAGAGAAAATGTGGAGGGCTGTCGAATGATATTGAGAACCTAGTTGAGGGGCTGTCATGAAATTATTAATCTGCCCTGTTGTGTGTTATCTCCAGCAGCGCTCAGCATTCTGGTTGCAAGCACAGAGGGAGGGGTTGCTCAGCTGTTGTTTTGTTAATCCTGGTGAATAGTAGCACCACCAGTTCTGCACTCTCTTGGCACCTCCTTCCCTTTGATCCCCCCTATCTTCTCAGTTACCAAGTGCTGTCAGCTTTATGCTCCAAATATCTCTGTAATCCATGCACTCTCTCTACCTTCAGTGCTACCAAGTCTCTGTTTCTATCATCTGCCACCTGGATCATTAGTCAGCAGCCTTCTCACACTTCTCACTGATTGGAAATTTGCTTTTTTCAATTCATTCTGCAACTACAGCCAGCATCAGCTTTTGAGAATGAAAATCTAATCCTGTGACTTTCCAGCATAAACCTTCCCAAGTCTTCCCATTGCTCTTGGGGCACAGAAGCCTCACCATAGCCTCCTCTTCTGGCCTGCTCTTATGTTCTTATTGTCTTTCTTCCAGTGTCAAGTCCATGTTCTAATGGCAGAAGGAGGACAAGGACAATGGGCAAAGTGTGCATGTTATCTGAGTTTGCTTCCATTTCAGGATGTCATCTTGACACCTCACCCCATCATTCCTACATCTCATTGACCAGAATTGTATCATGTGAATACCACTATCTGTAAGGGAAGCTGGAAAATAGAAGTTTTTCACAGGTCACATTGCAGCCTTCAATAAAAGCAGAGTAGTATTATAAAGAAAGAAGGGGAGGATGTGTACTGAGTAGGAAACTTAGAATCTCTATCATAGATTGATCAGAAGCTGTTTTCCAGGTGAAGAATTGGATGAAGGGTATTGCTGATAAAATAACAGAGTAAGTGAAGGTTCAGAGCTGAGTAATACCATGTCTACAGGAAAGAAGTTGCCAGAACATTCAGCTGAGGTAGGAAAAAGGAAGAGATGAAGCTGGAGAAATAGGCAGGGACAAATCATAACAGCCTTTCTGTGTGATGATGAGTTGCTGAAACTTTATCCTATACTAGAGGCCCAATGCCCGAAATTCGTGCAAGAGTAGGCCTTCCTTCCCCAAGCTGCCAGCACTGGCTTCCCTCTGGCACCCAGTACCCGGGCTTTCCTCACAGCCCCAGCTTCATCCAGAAGGTCATCCAGTCTAATTAGCATATTACACTTTTATTATTATAGATGTTAATGTTTTCTAAATGGGATTTTATACCCCAAGTGGTGTCAAGCAAAATGGTCTATTGAGTATGGATAGAAAATTTAGAATGTCTGTTTATCTTTATTTTATTCGTTAAAATATTCTATTTTATGTTTTATATAAACACATAATCACATAACTTATAAATTCAATAGCACAAATATGTAATTTATAAATAATAAATATTTATATTGGGAATCCATGCTAAATACTTTTTTAGTGGCATACACCATTATAGTAGGCATGAAGGAATTGTTGAAATATTTTAAAACAGGAAAGACATGGTCCAACTTGATCATTATTTTCCTTTAGAATATAAAGTTCTTTAAAAAAATACTTTTACAATTTTAGAATGTTAGTACTTGCAAAGGAACATAGAGACCATCTACATACTTCCATTTTATAAAGAAGACAACTGAAGCCCAGGAAAGTGAAATAATTGGGCCCATATCTGAATTAGCTTGAGGCAAAGCTGGGGCTCTAACCTAGGCTCTGTCTCCAAATGCTCTTTGTATGTTTTTCTCACACAGTTGCACATCATTTCTCCCTCAGAACCATGTGGAAGCCAAGGTGGGACTACAGGTGTCTCATAAACATGCACCCCAACCACAGTTCTGTGAGAGTGAATTACCCATTTAGCCTTAGGATTCTGTTGACTGTTTAGCCAACCCGGAAGTCTGGAGGCATAGATTCTCCCAGGTTCTTTTTCCATGATGCAAAAACCATTGCGAGTTCAGTTCATCAGAGAGGCTTTTTGACATTGTGTTTGCAAAGCCTACAGGCTAAGAGATGGAACTGAACAGATTTCTGACTTGGGAAGATAAAGACTTTCCAAAGGGCGTACTGTTCCACTTCTCAGCTCCGTGCCTTTGAAAAACACATGTTCCCATGGGAACGTGTTTGTGTTTGGATATATTTCACAAAGAGTATCTTGTAAAACCTGATAGGGGAAAAGCAGTCTGATTTATAGAATACTATTTCCTGATACTGTGAATACTAGTTCAGGTCTATGTTAACTACTTGGCCAATGTAGTGGGTTTACTTCTTCATGCCTTCATTAGCCCAGCTATGCAAGAAGAAGAACAGGGATTCTCTGATAACCAGATGGTGAAAAAGATCTGTTCTCTCTCGAGCATACTCAACTATTCAGAAAATTCATTTTATAAGGGGAACAGACCAAGGGTTAGATGTCTCCAGATGAATGTGTTTGTCAAGTTGATGATCATGTTTACCAAGATCCTTTTATCACTAGCTGAGTCCTCCTTTAATGGCTTAGGTCACCCTGGAATTATTTCAAAAACCAGCCTGATGTTATAACCTCCTGTGGGCTTGCCAGACACAAATCTAAAGTGAAGTCTGTAGTCTTCCTGGTAGCAAACTTCAACCTCAAGCTCAATTATATGAATCATGGACAATTGTTTTTATATTTGAAGAAGGTCTTACCCTTGCAAAAATGACCATTTATTTATAAGACAGAGCCTGATACACATACACATACACACACCCACACACACACAACACACTGTTGTTTTTTTTTAATTGGAATCTTGATTATAGCTATAGGACCTAGTAAGAGAGTTCTAATTTATCTGACAATCCTGCATAGTCTGTGGGATTTAGTTTGGATATTGAAATATTGCCATTTCTGGAGCATTCTAATGGCTTCTTGGCACAAGAAAGAATCCAGTTTATACCAAATAATTTTATGGGTATTTCAGGATAAACATATATATGACTAGAGTTCCTGATTTTTATTACTTAGAATACAAGCTATTGCTGTTGACAGTGGTTCAAATAAAAGAAGAATTTATTTTTCTTGGTCCAGGGCTGGTACTGCACCTGAATGGACTCGGGCACAGGCTTTTCAGCTGATTCTCTGCCATTTATAGGGTTTTGTCCACACGACTGAAGGAAGGTCTATTTCAGCCTTCAGGGAGGAAAAGGGAAGAAGGTGAACATATGTTCCTTTCCTTTAAGGTCATGAACAAGTAATTGTACACATTATTACTATTCTTATTTCATCCACCAGAACCTCTTAGTTATCTAATTTGGGGGCTTTTAATTATCTAATTATTACAAAAGTTAATTCTGGAAAAATTACCTATTTTCCCTTTCTGGGCCTCCTTTTCCTCCTCTGTACATGGAGGGGATTGAACTCTATCAGCTATTCTGACTGGAGCATGTGTAGAGCCACCTGAGGGCTTCCAGAAACACTGATTGCCAGACCCACTTAGAGCTTCTGACTCAAAAGATCTGGAGTGGGGCTCGAGCACTGGCAGTTCCAGCAAGTCCCCAGGTGAGGTCCCAGCCAGACTTTGAGACCCATTGGAGTAAGCGTCCCCCTGCCCCCAAATTTCTTCCAGATGTTACACGCTGGAGGGTCAGTGGTATGGCCAGTAGCTTCACTGGTCTGTATTTGGGGGTAAATAAAAAATACTACTACTTTATGTAGTGACTTCCCAATAGCTTTGGCCAAATTTGATGGTTATCCAGGAAAATTCTCAGTATGAATGGGGGAAAACACTGATGAAAATCACTCCTTCACGTCTTCATTTACTCATTTGCTCCGCAAATATTTATTGAGAATTCCATGTGCCCGGCATTGTGCTAGATATCGGAGGTACAGCATGATCGAGGCACAGCCGGCAGTGCCTGTGATGTGCGTATAGACTATGGAGAAAACATGAACTTATGTTATTACTGAAAAGTGAGTGCAAGGATATGAGAATAACTCTTCTGTGGAATTTGTGATTATAACTTCAAACTTTTATCTGAAAAGGCTTATTTTCTACTGTGCTCTTAATAAATTGTCTATTTTTCTATATCTAGTTTGATTTTTGTTCTTTGCTTTTTGAGGAAGCAAAGTTTTTGGCAAAACTTCTGTTTTGCCAGCTCAGTAAGTGGCATTTCCATTTAATTTTTGCCAAACTTAAAGTTGCCTTCCTGTCCTAGATGAAACCTTGGCTTTGTTCAAAATTTGCATTTTCATTTTTAGCAGATAGTGACAGTTTAAATGAATAGCAATAACAGAAACCCTTGTCCAAAGCAATTTCCTCACTATTATTCCAACTTCAATGAAATTAGAAGTCCTAGGGAGATGAATTAAAATAGTCATTTCCACCTCCCTCTGCACTTCCTGCAAATTGGCTTTTTTTAAAGGCAAAAGATGAAGGATGCAGGCAGGGTTCTGAAGGGAGGATGTCTGTGATAGAGATGGAAAATAAAGACTGTACTGATAAAGCTTATCATTAATTGAGTGTGTTTTATGTGTCAGGGATTGTTGCCCAGCATTTTACATGAACCATCAGGTAAACTTTCAACCAATGAGCTACAGGTATGATTATTTCCTGCTTTTTACAGATATGGAAATGGGAAGCACACAGAAGTTAGATAATTGGTCCAAAGTCTCACAGTTATTTAGTGAAGGAACAGGGATTCAAAACTAGGCCTGTCTCACTCCAAAAAGCTCATGCTTTTTAACAGTAAATTACATCCCCAGTCATTTTAGTCTATGCATTTTTCATGGGGATGGTGCTGAATCATTTGGCTTACTGGTTTTCTGACTCATCTCACTGACTAGGGCCAGATTCAATGTATCTTCTGCACTCTCCCTTGTATCCTCTTTCTTCCTGCCCTTTTTTCAAGTACAGTCCACCTACTCCATCATTTTTATTTCATTCCATTGGCCTTAAAGGAATAGCTCCTTATGGGTCATCTCTGTAATACAGCAGAAGTCTGATAAGCTTGCCAGGGAATAAAAAATGCATTTGTTCAGGACTATAATGTTTATTTGAAAAGGATGTTCAATCACAGATGTGACTTTTTTATGAGCCTGATTCTATATCCCTGTGATTGTGGAAAAAAATGCTTCCGTAAGTAATGCCTCCATGAAGAGTTACTATCACATGCATTATTTTAAAAGATTTGGCAATAAAAAGCACTCCAATTATTGATAGTCCATAATTAATATGAAGTAAATAATATGTTTTAAAATGCAATTCACCATGATAGTGATGAGAATATGGGCTTTTATTTTATTTTATTTTATTTTTTGTAAGTCAGACTTAAAATACAGGCTATCCATCACAAACGAAAAGGTAAACACATTGATCTGAGGGTTCTGTTTTTTTCTCTTCATTGGCAAAGACATGATTCTACTCTTCAAAAGAAAGAGTGGTTTTACTTTTTAAGCTCATTAAGATGGTTCAAAAAGTCTTGGCTAGCAAACACCTTTTTAAAAAATCAATTTTTCAATAATTTAGAGTGAATCAGACTCATACAGTTACATTTTCCTTAAAGGGGATATGCTTTCAAAATAATTAAAGTAGAGGCAGCTTTCTAGGTCCTGAGAGAATGTGCTTGAAAATGTCTTTTGATGTGTTATACACCCCAAAGCTTTGATAAAGTGGGACAGCACTGGGCTCAACTTCCCAACCTTACCACTGGCTCATGGTACATGCCCAGTAGTAGACAGAATGCTAAATGCTCACCTAATCTACAGAATCTCATCCCTTTCATTAATACAACTCAGAACTTTTATTAACACAGCTCCTTCAAGACGACATTTCCCAGCCTCCTTTTTCACTTTGTATGTTTATCTGAGTTTTGGCCAATGAGATATAAGCAGAAGTGTCCTGTAGGATTCCTGAGAAGTCTGCTTTAAAGGGGGTGGTGGTGACGGGTGGTCATGTTTTCCCTGCTGCCTGCATCAGGTGGGTGTCTGGAGGCTGGCGCTCTTGCAGCCATTTTAGATGAGGAAAACTAGGGCGGTTCCCCAGGGAGGACTGAGCAGGGAGTTTTTATGGCCCGACTGTCCCAGCCTGGGATTGTCTACCTCTGGACTTCCTTTACATGAAAGAGAACTTGCTCTCTTTCTTTTTTTTTAATGCCACTGTTTTTTTGGATTTGTAACTATATTTCATCATAACTAATAAAAACGGTGACTCATCAGCTTTGGGAAAACAGAAAGTGCATTAACATAATAAGTTAGTGTCAGTACTGAGCACCCTCTCTATGCCAGGAACTGTTCTAAGGGCTTTACTTATAAGAGCTCACATAACTCACTCACCAGCCTTCTAAGAGACTATTATCCCCATTTTGCAGATGATGAAACAGATGTATAGAGAGGTTAACTAGTTTGCCCAAGGTCACACAGGAGTTGAAACCAGTCGATCTAGCTCTAGAACTTCCTCTAAGTCACTGGGGGAAAGTGACTTGACAAAATTGAAAAACCAAGCAAAAGCTGGACTCAGACCCCAGCTTTTTCCCACTGGGAGATAACCCTGACTTTGTCCCTAATGATGTGAATGTCCTCTGGTATATGGCTTAACTGTCCTGCACTTTTCACCAATAGGAGGCATATGACAATACCTCACATGCCTATTGGTCATTGACTTTGAGCCTGGCACATGTTAGTGATGGACCTGCCTAGACGGAGCCCACGCAGGTCTGAATAGTTGAGTGAAGCTGAGGAACAAGGGACATGTAGCACAACACAACTGCCATGTAGGGAGAATTTTTAGTGCTTGGTATTCAGGAGGCAGCCTACAGTTGTTTCTGGAATGACCTGGCAATGCTTGATGAAGTGCCTTGTGAGTGGGAAGAAATAAATGTTGTGAATCAAAAGGAAGGGTACCCTAGCCAGTTTGGCTCAGTGGATAGAGAGTGAGCCCACAGACTGAAGGGTCCCAGGTTCTACTCTGGTCAAGGGCATGTACCTCAGTTGCAGGCTCGATCTCTGGCCCTGGTCAGGGCGCGTGCAGGAGGCAACCAACTGATGTGTCTCTCTCACATGGGTATTTCTCTCTGTCTCTCCCCCTTCCTTCCACTCAATGGAAAAATATCCTTGGGTGAGGATTAACAAAATAAAAATAACAAAAGGAAGGGCAACTTTAGAGTCTAAGGGGGCTCAGGGAGACCCAGGAAATGCTGGCTTAATATTGGTGGAGTTAGTAAGTGAAGAGGCCTTGCAGATTGGGTCAGAGTTGGGTCTGGAGTGGTCAGTTCGGCTGTCTTCTCTCTCCTGCTCTTTCTGTGTCCCAGGTTTAGTTCCTTGAACATACTCCATGCTCTCCTGGATTAGTACCTGCACAAACATTCTTCCCTCTGCCGGCCACGCTTCCCCAGCCTCTCTTCCTAGGTACATTCTGCTCACCCTCTGGTCTCAGCGATCTACAGGGAGGCTCTCCAGAGTAGATCAGATCTCAGTATATACCCTCCAGGTATGGTAGAACCCAACAAAGTGGAAGAATTGGTTCTAAAGTCAGTATTGTGAAAATTTTGTCAGCCAGAATTATCCTTGAAAATCCCTTAGGGAGCCAGCTCCACAGTGGAAACTGACAAACCAGCATGGACCATTTCAGTAGCTCCTTTATCTTTCTTTGAGATACTGGCCTATTTTAGGGTCTAGGTTGTATGAAAAGAGTGCAGATCACAAACAGCCAAGTAAGCTGTGCACCCAGGGACTGTTAGGCAGGTCATGTTGTGAACGGCGCGCCCTGAAGGTGTTCAGTGCACGGGGGCCTGTATACAGTGAGCTGTTACATCCCTGTGTAGCAAAAGGAGATACTCACCTGGTGAGAAAATGGGAACTGAAGCCAACGCAGGGAACAGGTGATTTCTATCCCACTCCCTGAGTGGAATGGTGAAATCCATTATTGCATTATTTATAATGTTTAATTGCTCTCTGCATCTCTTTCATTTGCTTCCTGAATCCTGTGTACAGTTGAATTTGTGTCACATCTATGCAAACCACAGATCTTCTGCACTTCCTCTTGTACCCTTCATTATATGTGAATTTTTCATGGATTGATTGTAATTATGAGCTCAGTGTTCCAGCTGGATTATACTTCCATGAGGATAGGGGCCTTGCCCATCTCAGTACCTGCCGTGGCCCTAGCACCAGCACAGTGCCTGGCTCAGCTTTTCTGAGCAGTTCCACTCCAAACAGTAATGTGGCTTTCCACTCTCCTGCCTTCAAGAAGCTCTCCTAAACTCTCTCAGTACTGAGATCCTAGCTGCTGAGGCACTCAATTAATTGAGCCTGGGGTGGAGATAAAACCTGCCTGGGCTGGCACTACACTAAATGCTACAGAAAGCCGGAAACTGATAATTATCCAGAGTCACTGGATCTATCTAAGGGCCTAAGGAGCCTAAGGAGCTTTGGACCACCTCGGCTCATTATCACCTCATTAAGCATCCCCTTCTCCTTCTAATGCTTTTCTCACCATCCTCCCAGCCAGCCCCAGGCCCCAAGACTCTCCCCCTCTCCTCCCACTCCCACTGAGGCCCTTTCATACAAGAACTTGACTGAAATATGAGCTGCAACACATGTCAGTATTGGTTTCTGAGAGGCTATCTGGTAACAACAGCATCATCTTCTCCTTTTTAATTCTTGAAAGTAAAGCAACAGGAGAAATGAAAGCAGGAAATACCTTAATACTCTAATACCTTAATATGTTAACTTTGCCTTTCTCTAGCCCATTTAACACAATTGAAACCCTACTTTATATGCTAGTTTGTCACCTGCAGTTTTAAAGTAACATTATTACATATTTATATCTGTATTTTTCCCATTATGCCCTTTATCAGTATAATTTTAATACCAGTATGATATTTTGTTAAATGATCCTATTATATTTTTAAGCCTTCTATCAAGATTGAACACCAATTTTTTTCACTTTTTCCTTTAGAATATAAATATTATGAGATAAAAGCATATAAAAACATTGCAAAGAACCTCTTTGTTTTTATTTTCTATCTTTTTGTATTTTTAAATTTTACTGTGGGTTTCTGTAGGCAGATGTTGCTTCTTAGCTTTCTTCACACATAATTTAGGATTCAGGTTGCTTGGGATTGTTAAATTGGTTACCATACATCATTCTACCTTTTAATTTGCAAAACTGTTTTGCTGCTATGACCTCTTCTCATATTTTTGGCACTATGAGTTTGTATCTGTTAAAAGACATTCCCCTTCTACCTTGTCTCCATTAGGATAGCTACTATCAAAACAACAAATAGCAAGCATTGGTGAGTATGTAGAGCAATTATGCACTGTTGGTGGGAATGTAACATGGCACATCCACTATGGAAAACAATATGGTGGTTCCTCAAGAAATTAAAAATAGAATTATCATATGATTCAGCAATCCATTTCTGGGTGTGTACACCCAAAAGAACTGAAAGCAGGGACTTAAAGAGATGTGTACATCTCATTCATAGCAGCACTATTCACAATGGTCCTGTCCAACAACAGATGAATGGGTAAAAAAAATGTGGCATATACATACAATGGAATCCAGCCTTAAAAAGGAAGGCCATTCTGACACATGCTATAATATGATGAACCTTGAAGATATTTTGTTAACTGAAATAAACCAAAAACAAATCACAAAAGGACAAATACTATATGATTACACTTCTATAAAGTGCTCAGTGTAATCAAATTCCAAGACAGAAATTAAATAAAGTAGTTGCCAGGGGTTGGAGGGAGGGGAGAATCGGGGGTTATTGTTTAATGAATGTAGAGTTTCAGTTTTGCAAGATGAAAAGAGTTCTGGGATGAATGGTGGTGATGGTTGCACAACCATGCGAATGTACTTATGCCACTGAACTAAAATGGTAAAGATGGTGAACTTATGTTGTGTTTATTTTACCACAATTTTTAAAAAAACAAGAAATACCCCTTTATTTTACTACCATCTTGAATGAGAGAGAGATAAATAACTAATTAATATGTTCAGTCTATTGCTTAAAACAGAAGTATATTATTTCCTGTTTTACAGGAACCCTTTTTGAAGTTAAATGACTTTGTCCTGGTCAAAGAGCTAGTCATTGGCAGGTGAGAATTTAATCCCTTTCTGGGAGAAGGCTGGGGCTCTTCCCTGCTGAGATACATAGCTCACTTCAATGCATTCTTCCAATAACCAACAGATATTCATTAAGCATCTTCTTCATCTCTGCACTTTGGAAGATAGCAGTGAGTAAGAATGTTAAGCTTAATGTACTACACATATTACATGACAGTGTGCAGTGGGGATTCCATATAATAAGCAGGTCCATAATAAACAAGACAATGACAGCTATTGATATATGTTATGGTAGAAACACACTTCTGGCCAAAATGTGGTGGGGGAGACTTTTGAGTTGCGGTCTCATCATGGAGACGGTTTCAGAATATGAGCATGTAGGCAGGAATGTTCCTGGCAGAAGAAAGAGCATGTGCAAAGGCCCAGGGAGAGGAATAAGCTTGGCAAGTCTGTGGAAGTAAAAAGACCAATTTAGCAGAATGTAGTCAGAAAGGGGAATGGCAAGAAATGGGGTAAAACATTTTTAAAATGTGGAGCTTCATGAGCCAGGGAGTAAAACATCAGTTTTTCTACCAGTAATAATAGCCACTGGATGACTTTCAGAAGGGAAATGATGTGACGATGATTTAGGTTTTCACATGCAGTTGGCTTTCACCAAGTATTTAGCATATAGCAGGTGCTGGGTAGATAGATACCAGAAATGCAATAGTGAGCAGACACTGTTGCCCACAAGGAAATTACAGTCTGGTAAGGAAGAAAGAACAGAGCCAGTAAAATATATAGCCCACAGTGTGCACTCTGGAACTAGAGAGGATTTTTAGGAAACAAAAATTTCCATGATTAAATTCAACTGGGGATTCATACTTTATATTCCTTAGAGAGTCTCAGTGCATACCAGCTTATTAAAGTTGGAGAATTATTGCAGTATAGAAACTTAGTTCAGCTTGGCATTCCCTAAACTTATTTGCACCAAGAGCTTCTTTTAAATAACACCTTTTAATAGCATTTTTAACTTACTGAGTGCAAAACACACTCTGGGAAACACTGAATTAAGGAAATATGGCAATTAGGTTATGCAACAGGCGTGAAGGCTAGATGGAAAGGGGATCTAGTACAATTTAGTGTGTGGAGGAGGCAGGCATTCAGGATGGTCTTCTTGGAGAAGGTGACTCCTGAGTTGCTTCCTAAGGGGTGAGTAGGGGTTAGCCCAGGTGAAGAATGAGGGCAGGATGTTCCACAGAGAAAGACCAGCCTGAGCTCAAACATGGCAACCCACCAGCCACACATTTTCCTAGGAAAATCGATTTACAAATTTTAAGCAGGAAGAGGACATTTGCTTATTTTGCATCTGAGTGTAAGTAGTTGTTTCAGATACAGAGTAAATTGCTATTTTCCTTATCTGGATTTTAACATGAAGTGTCCATTTCTGTTGTCCAGTAGGCCCCAGTCCTCTGTTGCCACGGTCTGCCTGTCCAACCCGCACCAGTGTCCTTTCTGCACCTTTCTTTTCCCCTGCCTGCACGTGCTGTGCAGCCAGAAGCCTTGGCTGTGCCCCATCCTCCCCCTGGTCAGATGGCCCTGCCTTCCCAGAAGGTGCATTTCTTGTTGGTACCTACAGCTCTGTTGGCACTGCTATTTCTGTCTTCACATTGTTTCTGAACACTCTCACACAGCCACTCCGTTTTCCCTTCCACATTCTTCTAAGTTCACATTCACATCTGCTTTGTGTAAGGCAGTGTAATTAGAGGATGTCTCACCTTTTCCTGCAGGAGACTATCTCATGCACAGCAGGAAAAACAGGATTAGAAAGATTCTCAAGAGGCCAGAGGGTCTCTGTCCTGTGCACTCGGTGCCTTCCATGTCATAGAAAAGGGGTTCTTTACGTGGGTTATTTTTTCTTCATTGTTACTCGGTGATTAATTAATAAATAGCCCCCACTTGTTTAGTGCTTACTATGTACCAGGCACTATACTTTATATTATTGTACTAGTGGCCCGGTGCACGAAATTCCTGCACATTAAAAGGGAATTAATTAGAGGAAATATTTTAATATTGCTATTTGCCCTTTCTCTCTAATAGAAGTGTCAGACATGAAAGAAAATTAGTAAAATGTATATGAAAATCTCCCTCCTGTCAGAGTCTGGGGTGGGCCGCAGGACCCAGAGTCAAGTCCCCACCCACCCACACACGCCTCAACATTGCATGAGACCCAGACCCGGCCAGCCCCACCCCCGTCAAGCCCCACTGGGTGGGGGGCTTGGCCTCAGGTCCCCCAGCCTGGCCTCAGGTCTCCCAGTCTGGCCTCAGGTCCCTGGCCCCAGCGCCAGGGCAGGGGGCATGGTCTCAGGTCCCCCGACCTGAGGTCCCCCAGCCCCAGTGCCAGGGCAGGGGGCACGGCCTCAGGTCCCCAGCCCAAGCCTCAGGTCCCCCAGTCCCCAGAGCTAGGGCGTAAAGGTGCCAGGGCACGAGGGTGTGACGACCATTTGCATATTAGCTCTTTATTATATAGGATGTGTTATTAATTCTACAAATGAGGAGAAGGAGGCTGGAGAGGACCTGTCCCAAGGTCATTCAACAAATTAGAGAAGAGGTCACCATTTAAACTAGGGTGAAGCTGTCAAGTTCACATGTCCACATTGCCATTAAATACACTAACTGTAAACATTCTGTTCTGGGGTTTCTGTGCTTATACCTCCTTGTGCCTCAGGATCACCAGGGGGCTTTCTAGGGCTTAAAAAAGAAATGACAAGAAAAAAAAAGTATTAGCATTCAGTTTCCTAAGGCTAACTCTCCTGTTCTTTTCATCTGTTTCTTCATTTTTCACCAAGTTTATTAGACCAGTGTTATCAAAGTGGGTTCCCCAAGGAGCAGCGTGAACCACCCCTGGGAACTTGTTAGAAACACATGGTCTCATGTGTTTAATAAATGGGGTCTCCCTCTTCCTCAATTCTCTTTCTACTTCCCTCAGGGAAAGAATTGTGAAAGTCCAGCTTTTTGGCTTTAGTGGAGGAGATGATTCAAGCTAAAGAAGCTAGCTAGCTATTGTGTGAATTCATTTTGTGAATTTTGTAGGGATAGCTGGTTTCCCTTTTTGCTCCTTCTTTGTCCCCAGGAGGCTATGTGAGGTGGAAAAACAGTGGGGCCCTGGAGCATCGGACCCTCTGCTTGTCCATGGCCTGAGGGGAAGAACTACCAGCCTCCCTTTGGAGACTGAGGCTAACCATTTCCTACTGAGAGAGTTTGCTGACACTACATTTGGAAGGTGGTCATTCCCAGAAGGTGAGGGTAGAGCTAATAGCTACACCTGGGCTCTGGGAGATCAGAGTTTCATGCAGTGGCTGACAGATGTGGCTCTGTGGCTGAGGTCGACCTATGAACCAGGAGGTCATGGTTTGATTCCTGGTCAGGGCACATGCCCAGGTTGTGGGCTCGATCCCCAGTGTGTGGTGTGAAGGAGGCAGCTTATCAATGATATTCTCTCATCATTGATCTCTCTCTCTCTCTCTCCCTCTCTCTCTTCACTTCTCCCTTCCTCTCTGAAATCAATAAAAATATATTAAACAACAACTAGAGCAACTGGACTCCAACTCCAATCCTGCTGTTTATTTGAAGTGGGGCTCGGACAAGTGGCAAGTCGATCCTCTATTTTGGTTTATTTATCTGTATTATAGGGTTGACCTCCCTCCTTCATGGGATCAGTAAGAGTTTAAATGAGATAAGAGCTGTAAAGTATAGCAGTAAAGAGTGTGTTGTACATGCTTGGACCATAGCTGGTATTTAGTACAACATGAACCTCTCCCTTATACCATCATTTGCTTCCATATAACTTTCTCTGTTATGTGAAAGGGGAAAAAGGGCAATAAAATATAGTGTGCTGAGCCCTTTTACATTCATCATCTGATTCATTCTTCACAGCATTTCTTTTATGTTCTAGTCTTCCCAATTTATACACAGAGAAATAGAGCTTATACATAACCCCAACTCTTACAGCTAGTAAATGATGGCTTGGATTTGAACTCCAGTGTGCCTGACTTGGGCTTCTCCCAACCTCCTCTCCAAGGAGGCTGAACTAGATAAGGAAGGAGATTCAGGTAGTTTCAGGTTTGATTTTTCTGGCTAAAGAAAAGTGCTTGTTCATACTTTCAGCTTGTTTATCTAGTTCAGTGATTCTCAACCTTTTTAACACCGTGACCCTTTAATACAGTTCCTCATGTTGTGGTGACCCCTAACCATAAAATTATTTTCGTTGCTACTTCATAACTGTAATTTTGCTACTGTTATGAATCGTAATGTAAATATCTGTGTTTTCCGATGGTCTTAGGTGACCCACAGGTTGAGAACCACTGCTGTAGAGCCTAAGACCATTGGAAAACAAAGATATTTACATTACGATTCATAACAGTAGCAAAATTACAGTTATGAAGTAGCAACAAGAATAATTTTATGGTTGGGGGTCACCACAACATGAGGAACTGTATTAAAGGGTCTAGTTCCTTGAGGATGTGAGCTACTGGTCTGGAGGGTATTAGACACTTATGGCTTCCACTGTCAAAGTGAGGGAAGACAGAGGTGCCATTCCTAAACTCCTCCAATAAGCCATGGCCATGGGGCGAGGATGAAATCAAAGATGTTCTCTACAGTGTTATCCTATCTAATAAAAGAGAAACATGCAAATTGACCATACCTCCGCTATGCCCACAAGCCAACCAGGAGCGAGTATGGAAATTAACCCAACCAAGATGGCAGTTAATTTGCATATCCAGGCACAGAATGAAGACTGAAGACAGCGTAGAAGGAAGCCAGGCACTGCAGAAGGGAGCGAAGCTGCAGAGAAGCAAGCAAGCGGGGCAGCGGAGAAGGGAGGGAAGCAGGCGGGGCAGCAGAGAGGAGACGGCCACAGGAAGCCCCATTCTTGCAGGAATCTTCCTGCAACGGGCCTCTAGTCCTATATAATAAAAGGCTAATATGCAAATCGACCGAATGGCATAATGACTGGTCGCTATGATGCACACTGACCACCAGGGGGCAGATGCTCAATGCAGGAGCTGCCCCCTGGTGATCAGTGCACTCCCATAGGGGGAGCTCCGCTCAGCCAGAAGCTGGGATCATGGCTGGCGAGCACAGTGGCAGTGGTGGGAGCCTCCCCCACCTCCTTGGCAGTGCTAAGGACCCCTTGGGGGATGTCCACCTGCCAGCTTAGGAGTGGCAGGCAGACGACCCCTGAGGGGTCCCGGACTGCGAGAGGGCACAGGACGGCTGAGGGACTACCAGTGCACAAATGTCTTGCACCAAGCTTCTAGTTTATAATGAGAATCATTAGAAATTGCAATGTTGAGTTTTACCTGAGTTCCTGGAAAACAGTGAAGGTTAAGAAATGCCCTCCCTGCCCCCACCCTGACATGCTTTGTGTAAGTAAGCCAGAAAATGGATTACTGCAAAGAATTACCCTTCTCCATATGACTTTGATAAGACTCATGGATGCCTCACTTGTTTACTTAGGACAAGGCCAGATCTAGACCCTCCAAATTCCCATTCTTTGCCTTATGAATGATTAGCTGAACTGCTTGTCCCCACTGATCAATTAGAACAAAATGCTTGTTAATAAAACTTTGGTTAAGGTTCTGTTTTTCCTCCAAGCCTCTGAACTTTGGCCCATTCTCCACCTGAGCAGCTGACAGCCCTCCTTAAGAGTCCTGTATTAGTTGGGGTTCTCCAGAGAAACAGACCAGTAGGGTATGTGTATACATTATGATGACTAGAGGCCCAGTGCATGAAATTCGTGCATGGGAGGTGGGGTCCCCCACAGCCGTGCCTGCACCCTCTCCAATCCAGGACCCCTTGGGGGATGTCTGACTAAACCGATAGTCGGACATCCTTCTCACAATCCTGGACCGCTGGCTCCTAATTGCTCACCTGCCTGCCTGGTCGCCCCCAACTGCCCCCCACCTGCCAGCTTAGTGGCCCCCAACTGCCCCCCCCACCGGCCTAGTCGCCCCTCACTAACCCCCTGCCAGCCTAATCACCCCAAGCTGTCCCCCCGCTGGCCTGATTGCCCCTCGTGGCCCCCCTGCCAGCCTGGTTGCCCTATGCAGCCTTCTTGTTCAGTTGTTTGGTCGTCCCTCACTAACCCCCCTGCCGGCCTGGTTGTAGGCAGCCATCTTATGAGGGCATGAGGGTCAATTTGCATATTACCACTTTATTATATAGGATTGACTCATGATGGTGGAGGCTGCCAGATCCCAAGGTCTGCAGGGTAAATCAGCAAGCTGGAGACCCAGGAGATTCATGGTATAGATCCAGTCCACAGGCTGGCAGGCTGGGACCCAGGACAAACTGATGTTTAAGTTCAAGTCTGAAGGCAGGAAAAAGCCCAGTACCAGTTCAAAAGTTGTCAGGAAGGATTCTCTCTCATGAAGTGAAGGGTTCGAAGAGGTGTCAGACTTCTTGTTCTATTCAGGCCTTCAACTAATTGGATGAAGCCCACCACATTAGGTAGAGCAATCTGCTTTGCTCAGTGTATTGCTTTAAGTGGTGATCTCATCCAAAAACACTTTTATGAGATGCCCAGGATATTGTTTGACCAAATATCTGGGCACCCTGTGGCCCAGTGAATGTAACATGAAATTAACCATTACATGTTTCTCCTTCCAAATAGACCAGCTTCAGATGAAAACAGTCTATTACGTACTGTCCAGTCGTACTCTTTCATCCCATTTCCGCATACCTTATTCTCTCTAGCCTTGTTCACTCCTCTCTGTAAAAAAAACAAAAAGCAAACAACAACAAAAAAATACCCCTTTTTGTCTAACTCTTGAAACACTTGGTGGATCTCATGGTTACAATATTCTCCTTATTGCAATAATCTCCCTCCCCTATTGCAGAGCCCCTTAATCTCCTTACAATAATCCTCACCATGTCTCTCCTTGCTAAGTCTGGATTTGTTCTTAATTTGAGAGAAACTAAGTGTCTAATACTAAGGTATTGGTTAAATAGTATGGCAAATCCAGATATTTAAAAAGGATGTATTATACTCCTTGCTTACTAAATATGTCTATGACATACCATTGAATTAGTAAGACAGACTCTAAAAGAAGGCACATAAGTGATCCTTTTTACATAAAATTAAATACCTGTGTATCTTGATGTTTTAAAAGGATATGCTTCACTAGTTTCTAATACAGGGATAGGAAAAATACGTTTATAGTTGTGAGTACATGAAGCATAGAATTTATTCTTGTATTATTATTTATTAATTATTTATTTGTGTTAACAACTGTAAACCTACTTTTGTCCATCCATGTATTATGATGATAATTATCTCTGGGAGAAGAAAAATTAGGGGAAGGTTATTTTCTCCTATTTTTCTGTATTGTTTGCATTATCTATATATATAAAAGTCTAAGCGACCGTGCCAACTGATGGACCGAATGACCAGTCAACCAGTCACTATGACACGCACTGACCACCAGGAGGCAGATGCTCAATGCAGGATCTGACCCTTGGTGGTCAGTGCACTCCCACAGCCAACCTCCCATGGTTGCTTCCCGCCCCCCCCGCACCCCACCACTAGCTGCCCCAATCAGCCCTGATCTCCGGCCAGGCCAGGGGACCCCACACATGCATGGATTTGTGCACTGGGCCTCTAGTCTATGATGAAGTTCTATTATTTTGTAAATTGAAGAAACATTACAGTGCATAATGGCTTCATGTTCTCAATTTGTGTGTGTGTGTGTGTTTTTTAAATAGTCAATTCTGATCATAGAAGCTAGGGCCTGGTAGACTGCCTCATGGCTGTATACCCTTGGTCACCTTCCAGAGGTTGTACAATCCCAAAAATCTGTCACTGGAACCAACTTCCAAAGGCGTCCTGCACAATTCATCCGTTTCCCCTTAGCTCACTGCATGGAAGCCTGTTAGATTTGGGCTGCCCTCCTCTGCCCTTAGTGCTCCCTGTGGCCATTAGGAAAGGATGGGATGGCTGTTGACATGCTGGGCTTTGGGCCAGCCTTCCTTTTTTGTTTTGCTAAGTGTCTGGTGAGTCTCCCAGGTCCTGTGTTCAAAGGATGAGACTTTAAAAATGGAGAAATTAGATTTTGTTTCATTTGTAAAGCTTGGGGCTTCTAATTTCTTATCACTGGAGCATTTTCCCCAAAATCTACATGAATCTACTGGCCCCCGTACACACTGGATGGCTTAAAAGGAGACTTAAATGACATTAAGTTACAGCATCCTTTTTGGTATCTTCCCCTGCTAAATTCCCATGGCGACAAGGCTAAGGCCTTCAGGGATTTTACTCCAACATCTTGGCTAACTGCCAAGCTGGCAAATTCCACACATACCCCCTTGGGCACTGTGGAACTAGGGTCCTCCTTTACCCAGGATGAGGACATTGTCTTAGTGCGTAGATAGTGGACACTTCCTGCGTCTTCAGCTTTTATTCTGTGGCAAAGCTTAGGAAGGGCTTACAGTTTCCCAGCTCCACACATCCATCCTCCCCTGGTTAATCTCTGAACTGATAGACTCTCATCATGGGTTGAGTTCTAGATTTGAACCTCTGTTCCTCAGCCTTCTTCCCCCCCCCCCCCCCCCCCATATCTGGATGGCCCCCTCAGGTGTTGGGACTAGGACATCCATCATTTGGGGCATTTCTTTCTCTACTTGAACCAGATCAGATTTATATACTGGGGTTCTGTGATAGATGGCATTTGGGCACAAAAGCTATGGTCCTTAGGAAGAGTTTTAAAAATATAGCCATGTTTCATTTCTTCATATATTTGAGGTGTTTTTGGACTTTGGTGAAAAAAGAATCTCACATCTTAGGATAACCAACAACAATAGCAAACTTATTCTCTGTGTGTATTTGTCCTTTGCCTTTATTCTCTGTATATATTTGTAGCCATCTATCGAAACACCACAGCTATTAAACTGCAAGTGAGTTCTCATTTCAGCCTCTCATAGTCCAGTTGGATTCTCTATGCAGTCCCCTCCCACTTAAGTATGTATGTATGTATGTATGTATATGTGTATATTGGAATCTTCGAATTATGTCCCTTTCAGGGCTCTCAAACACAAAGACCCTGATCTTTTGAATATTGTCTCTGCTGTTTTGCCCACAAAACCTGACTGAAGGGACACATTGTTGTCTGCTTTCCATATTCTCTTTGATAAGTGGTTGTCAGGACAACGGCATAGAAGGTGGAGGGTCATTGATAACCACATGGGTTCTTTAAACAAACATGACCAGAGCGAATTCCACTGTGTGCTTGAAGGCAGTAAAATAAGAGGCCAGGTTTCAGACAGATCCTTCCTTGGACAAATGTGATATTCCCTTTAAAAATTAGCCACAGTTGGAGTTGCTCCTACTTTTATTAAAAACCCTGAATCAAGACATTGCGTTTGTTGAATAGTATGACTGTCACCCCAGCAAGGGCTTGACTTTTTGAAAAAATATATATTTTTATTGATTTCAAAGGGGAAGGGAGAGAGAGAAACATCAGTGATGAGAGAGAATCATTGATCGGCTGCCTCCTGCACGCCCCCAACCCCAGCATGTGCCCTGACTAGGAATCGAACAGTGTCCTCCTGGTTCACAGGTTGACACTCAACCACTGAACCATGCTGGCTGGGGAGCTTGACTTTTACAGCACCCTCCTTTCATAGCACCCGCCTGTGCTCCTGACAGAGCCCCGGAAGTGGGCAGCATAGTGGTTCTCCAGCGTCTCAGTAACAGACACACAGAGTAATTGCCCAATACACATTGTAGGAACGAATGATCTGCGGTCTCCACAGTGTCCCTTACAGAAGAGTTTATAATTTACATCGCCGCAGAAACTGAATTCAGAGATTCGCCATAACTTTTCCCAAGGCCCTTCAAAGCTGGGGTGGGGGTGTGCACAGAATTAGAACCAATTCATCCTGATGCCTAAAACCACATTCCTCATTATATAGCCCAGGGCCTTACTGTAAAACAAAACAAAAGCAGGAATAAACATTTAAAAAGAGAGAACATTTCTAAGATAAAGTATATGCTTTTCAAAACAAGAGTGGAAAGCCATTTCCGAAGGTAAAATAGTTGGGGGTGGGGGGAGGAGAAATAGTATGTAATTTTGTATTCATTGAGAGTAAGCAATTAATTCTGCCCTCCAGGGGTGAATTTATGTCTAGCTTATTTGCACATGAAAGTACAAGATTGCCTTCATTTATATGAAACTAAGACATCTGGTTGGGAAGTGAAAAATTTGGTCAATTACCTGAATCATGTTTGGTCTACATGGTAGAAAAGCCCCAGATGTCTTCAGATCACCAGATGTTTGGCGTTTTGTGTGGTTAACACCAGACCCACTGATGAGCTTGTTTGCGTGAGAGTTTGCTGTTTGGTTCACCCATTGTTAGGAGGCTGTTAGCATTTTGTAAACCAGCAGTTTGCAAACAGTAGTCTAGACGAGAGACCAACACTAGGCCCCTGACCAAGCGCTCCCTGGTGTGTGATGAAATGAGAAAATAAGGTCATAAAAGGAAATGTATTTACTTTAAAAGAATGTCCTTTCTTTTGAGATCATCTCCCTCCTATCTTTTTAGTGATAATAAAACATTCTGCCAAATGATCTCTATTCTGGGGTTTGTTTTTAATGAATCTATGGGACTATACATTGTGAAGCCTATGTCAGTCCCCAGTTTTCTTTATAGACTTTTTTTTTTTACTGGATCGTGGAGAAAACAACACACAAAACTGTGAAGGCCACTGATTTAAACGTGGTAATATCTCCAGCACAATGACAGCTGTTTTCATATATTTCCTAAGTTTGCCAGCCCCAACAGCGGAACTCCATGGCAGAACTTTGTCTGGGTCTCGAAAGAGTTGGTCATCTTAACAGTCAAGGGTGTTGCTTTCAAAGTAATACATTTTCCTTTAGGAACAAGCATTTGGTCCTTAAAATAACTCCAAAGAGGACACCATCTGCACTTTTAAAACGTTTCACTCTGGAGATGTGCCATGGAGACATGACCACAGGGAGACACTTTTTGTGCTGGGAAACTGAATTCCATCGCTATGAATATTTTAACAGCTTTCACAGTTTCTGCGGTTTGCTGTCATGACCCCACAGGCATATATCCCCACATGTTGTAACTTCAAGGATCTCTTCTCAAGCTTTATAAACTCACCAGACTGAACTGAGTAACCACTGTGTGCCAGGCAATACCCAATATATCAGGAACACCGCATCATAATAGCCATAATGATATACTGATTATGTATTTGCCATGTGACAGCATCCTGGAGTACTTTATAGGTATTATCTTGCTTGATTCTCATAACCATTTTGGGAGACAAATAGCATTATTATTGCCTTTTGACAGGTAAGGAAAGTATAGCAGGGAAATTCAATCGCTTGCCCAAAGAAACAAACCCTGCGGTTGGTAAAGCCAGCCCACCTCCTAACCTGAACTCCTGGGTGCTCTGCTAAGCCTCCTATCTCCTAGGAATGCATTTTCCAAAAGAGCTCTGCCCTCAAGGCCGGTTACAATCTAAAATAGAAGAAGAGGCACAAAGCCATTATGTAGAACTGAATGATGTAATTCCAAGAAACATGCTGTGGGATTGTAGAGGAAAGAGTGATTAATTATGATCTACCCAGGAAAGGCTCTTTGGAGGTGGCCTTAGGCTAGGTGAGAATAAAATAGGGCATCGACAATTATCTAGAGAATTAGGTCACTGTGGGAGTCAACATGGATGATTTCAAGCTAAAAAGACTGCACTTCATGCTCTGAATACTTTGGAATGGCTGCCTTCACCTCTGGAATCCATTGGATTTATGCCATCTCCCTGTGACTTAGAGCCCTGGTTAGGCAAGTTTCCTGCTCTAGTTGGTGGTGGGTAGAGGAGGGCAGTGCCACAGCAGGGGGTGCAGAAAATTGGAGGAAGTCTGCCTCCAGTTGGAGCCCTGGGTTCAATTCTAGAGTCTCTTGCTCCAACCGAGTGACCCCAGGGAAGCCGCCTCCCTCTCTGGGTTCAGTGTCTGTACAGAGAAAGGAATGCACTGAAGTTGATGGTCTTAAAGGGCCATCTGAAGTCCAGAGTCTTTGATTTTGGAACCTGCCTAGGAGAGGAAAGGAAGGAACTAGAAAATTCAGCATGCTGGGATTTTATGGCCTTGGACATGGTGCTCCATAGGAGCCTCCTACAAATGAAGCTGCCTTCCTTTTCTACCTATGACAGTCAACATGCCTTTGAGATCATGCTCCCTGGCTCTAATCTCGGCCTTCTCTAATCTGCATGGTACAGTAGGAAGACCCCCAGATTTTTGAATCAGATTTCTGGGTTGAAACCCTGACCAGGCCCCTCATCAAGTTAGGTGCCTTTGAAAAAATTATGTCGTCTTTGTGCTTGTATTTCTACAATTACAACATAGTGATTCTTATACTAGCCTTAGGTTTGTTTCTAACATTGAAGGTGATAGCAACTGAAAAATGTCAAGAAGAGTGAATGAAACTTGTAAGTTTTAATCAATGGGCACTATTACTATTAAGATATCTGTCTTCTAAAATACAAGCTGTGTGTGCCACTCCTTGGCCTGCTGGCCTACAGTAGTTACTGGTTGTTTGTCAGAGCAAGTCTAAAGCCTCGGTCTGATGTCCATCCTGCCTTCCTCAGACCCATTAGTTACAAGACCTGGGTCTTTTCACTTGGAAATTAACAGCATCCACTTCTTGAATCAGACTTGACCAGGTGAGGGGAATATGAGAGCCTTTATTTCAGTGGATGATGACATCCACAGTGTCTCACCACCATAGCAGCACTGTTCCTAGTGAGAGGCTTGGGCCTGCTGGTCAACCATTTTCTAGGCACATGCACATGCATAAGCCTGGATGCATTGCATTGTTCTTGAATTAGGTGAGAGCATATTACTGGTGGGATTATATTAGGAAACATATTCCTTGTCTCTGTGGCATTCAAGGGTTACACTTAATCCAATCTCTTTACTCTCCCAATTGATACTTATATATTGTGTGTGTGTGTGTTTGTGTGTGCGTGTATGTGTGTGTGCACGCATGTGCATGTAATCTTTTTGTCTAAGCTGATTTATCTGTGTCTTATGGTCTCTTTTTAAAAGAGATCTATACATTTAGTTGAATGAACATTACTGAGAATTTATGTTCAGACACTGCTGGGTGCTGAGGAGATGAATACTGAGATAAGTAAAATCATCTTTGAGCTATTCTCATCTAGTAGGAAAGAGGGAAAGAGATAAACGGGGGGAAAAACATAAGGGTCATTCAAAATTTGACTTAAAATATATGTCTTGTTTATTTATTAAATGCCTACTATATGTCAGAATACAAGGCCAGGAATATAAAATGTACAAAAGACTATACAAATCACAGAAGAGCTTATACAACATAGTTACAAGATATAATTCAAAAGAGTCATTGGATGGGAATAGTGTCTACTGAAAATAAGCCCTGTGAGGGCAGGGACCTTATCTATCTTGTTTCTTAATGCATATTCAACATTACCACAGTACCTAGCACATAGGTAGGTACTCAGTAAACATTTTTATAATGAATGATGAGGATATCATCAGCAAGTTTTATATTTAATCAATAATTCAAAATATAATTTAATTCCTAGTAAAAATAGATTATATTTAGGAGCTAAATGAAGGGAAGTGAACAACATAATGTTTCAGAACATGTCAGGTTTGAGTTTTTCATAATTTCCCTGATTGAGTGACTAGCTCAGAGCATGTGTAACTCTCATGCAGGAGCAAGAATTACTGGAATGGTTTTCAGTCAGTCTTGTACCAGTTGTGACTCTAGATCTAAAAGTCTCTCCGAGATAACCTGCCCAAGTGAACTGAGATATCCATAGAGGAATTTAGGTGCTGGGTATGGGTCAAGTTCCTAATTCTGTCAGTTCTTATAAAAGTAAGTATCAATAGTACCTTCTTTGTCTTAAAAAATAAAGTCTGCTGGCCGCCATAGGCACACAGTGGTGTTCTGTTTTATTCAGTGTGGGTTCATGCTTCATGGAACTGTGGAGCTCCACCACGTTCGGACCAGTTCCTAACCATCTTTGAAACCACCCCAGTGCAGAGTATGCCCCCGAGAGACAACAAACTCATGTCAACCACTGTATGCTTTGAAAATAACTCCAGCCTATCATTTGAGAGTTGCTCATTTTTTTTTTTGTTCTTTCACCGCTAAACCAAACTGAGAGTAGATTCAGTCTGAAGGGACTCAGAGACCCTCTCTGCTGGCAGGGCAGGGTGTTGCTTAGCACCGCCTGGCCAGTCTGATTGCCCTGTTGACCTTGGCAAACATAAGCAGGGACTGGTGCTCCAGTGCCAAGCATGGAGGAACCAGGGTCGAATGCCACCCACGCCCAAACCTCTCTCTGACATTTCCATGGGCTCTGAGCCAGCTCTCTCCCCCTGGGCTTCATCTCATGTTTGTAGAAGCACAAAGGAACACTGAGCCTTCCAGTTAATATAACACCCCGCCCCCACTCCCCCTTCCTGGAGAGGATAACAGCTCTGTTGACCATTATAATGCATTTTCTGTCTCCCAGCAATCCACACAGTCATTAATTTCTGCTGCTGACATCAGGAAAGAGGATTATGTGTGTGTCTGAAACTGTTCCCAAAGTGCTCATTAGTCATAGATAATTGAAAAACTGGTAGGGGAAGATTTGGTGTAATAGTAGCCCCCGCCCATGAAGAGGGACTGCAACCACCAGTTAATTGTAGGCTCCAGCGTTTGACCGCTCACACTAAACCTGCCCATCTAAATGGGAAATCAGTGGACAGTGAGCCCAAGAGCCCTCGGAGCAATTGCTGTGTTACACCCCGAGGTGAGAGTGTGTTCACAGGGACAGAAGGCAGCAGGGTCAAGAAAGTAAGTGAAGCGTCCAGGCCTCTCGCCTTCAGGCTGAGGTGTAGGGTTTATAAAAGGTGCACAGTATTCACCTCAATTCAGTTTTGCTTTTAACTTTGGTCACAAAAGAAACACAAAGTCATTCACCAATGGGTTCTCATACTCTGAGTACTATTCTGCATCTTGCCATTTTCACTTTATTTATCATGGACTTCCTTCCAAAACCATACCTTAATTCTTCCTCATTCATTTTAATGTCTATGCAGTATTCTGCTGAATATGTGTGTCTAATTTATTTGCCCTGCCCAACTGGTATAGCTCAGTGGTTGAGTGTTGACCCATGAACCAAGAGGTCCCTGGTTCGATTCTTGTTCCGGGCACATGCCTGGGTTGTGGGCTCAATCCCCAGTAGGGGGTGTGCAGGAGGCAGCCGATCGATGTCTCTCTCTCTTCAATGTTTCTATCTCTCAAACCCTCTCCCTTCCTCTTGAAAATCAATAAAAACATACTTAAAAGTAATTTATTTACCCTGATCATATTTTAGGGAGGAAGCAGCTTTTAAAAAATTACACAAGAAGTATAGGTTCAAGGTAGAACAATTAGAAATTATGGATTAGTTAAAAGCCAAAAAAAAAAAAAAATTATGGATAATTTCTCCACCCAGAGAAAGCCTTTCGCTCTCTATTTTTCCCCCCTTAGGGATGTATTTTTACAAATAGTCTATCTACCTTCTTTGTCTTAAAAAATAAAGTTGCACTGTACATAATGTTTTGCAGCCTGCATTTTTCAGTTGGCTTGATTGTTTTAAAGAAAATCCGTTTCCCGTTCTAGTTTTTCTCCACGCTACAGGTTTAACTTCTTAAAATGCAAACCGAGTGCTGGAAGCTGTCGCTGGCAGGGCCTCACCTTGGTCAGAGCTCCTTGGCCGGCCTGCCTGAGGTCCCCTGCTGCCTCTCTTGTTCACGCGGCTGAACTGCTCCCCTCCTCCCTTGTGTCTTCTTTGCTAACATGCTGAATGCTGTGTCCCTTGGGGCTCTGTACAGTGAACCCAGTTTTAGCTCTAATGGCATCCATTTCCCCTGAGTATAATAGTCTGAAACCAGCAATCTGCCACCTGTCTTTCCAGACCAGGCTCGAATGTCACCTTCATCCTGATTTCCTGTACTTCCCGGGCGAACCTCCCCCCTCCCCGCTTAATGCTCTGGGAACACCATATACATTCCACCTTTAAAGCATTTTAGACATCAGCCTGAGAGCCTCGCTTTGCACAGGACACAGTGGGAGTCTTTTGAGATCAGAGGTGTCCATTTCATTTATACCCCACACCTAGATTTGGGCACAGGTGGGTGAAGATATATATGGCAGTATCCTTGTTATCATTGTTATTGAGGTGTTTGTTACAATGCATGCATGAATGCTTGAATGAAGACTGGAAGAAACTGCAAATGCAGAGGCTGTGAGGCCCCGATTAACTTTGGGGAAACCAATGCTGTGAATAATCTCATTTGATGGTGGAAGGAGATTATTTCGGGAAGTTATCAAGGCGCACTAGCGCTTGCCTCTGACAGCTCCCTAGTCCCCTCGGCACCTCTGGCGGATGAACTCACAGTGTGACCTGGTGGGCGATTTCTCCCCGATCCCCTCCTGCCTCTATCACCCTGCGGTATGCTGAGCTGTTTCCTTTGGTGTCTAGATAAACACTGTCTTCCTGTTCAGGGTTCAGGTAGTCGGCTCCTGAAAGCTGAGGTTCCAGTGCAAAGAAGGGATGTAATCCTGGTGCCTGTTCCTTTTCATTCCGAGACCACTGGACTGAGGAGAAGGCCTGGCTCACCGCCCTGGGTTGGGTTCTCTGGAGGGACACGCTGTGGCAGATTTGGGGGCACGAGATGTTTATTAGGGGTGGCCGCCTGTGCAAGGAAGGGGCAGTGAGTAGGACTAGGCAGAGGGAGCAGTGGAGCCATGATGCAGCCCCCCAGCTCCTTGGCAGCCCAGCCGAGAGCCCTGGAGTGAGTGTTGCCCTTCAGAGCACTTCCCTTCCCACTCTGCTAAGTCGCCAGGGACACACATCTCCTCGCCAGGTGGCCTGATGGAGCTGGCAGCTGCCAACCTCACTCCCTCCATCCTTCCTGGGGTCCAGGCGGTGACATCTACCATACCTCCCATCCAAGCAACCACCAGGAGCTGTTTTTCTTGCTCCACAAAATCTCTCATATCTGCCTCCATTTCTGCTCTCACTTGCCAATACCTTAAGGAAGGCCCTCATCTTTTCTCTTTGGTTACCAAAATAGCTTCACCATTGTCCTCGCTTACCCGCTTCTGTCCTCTGTTGCCATGTTACTAGAGAGATCTTTAAAAATACACAAATCCAATCGCCTCACTCCCTGGCTTAGCACTCCTTCCGAGCTCACCCTCACCGTGCTCTTCCTGATTAAGTTCAGGCATCTTAGCCTGGATGACAGTGTAGCACTGTCCTCACTTCCCTCTCCAGCCTCATCTGTCTCTGCCACGCCCTGCCAGTTCCCACCCCAGCTTAGGTTCCATTGTCCCCAGCCCTTTTGGCAGTCCCCCCTCTTTCTTGGCCTTTGGTTAAGATGCTACCTCGGCTAAGAAATCTACCTGTGGTTCTTCAGCATAAGGGTAGAACCCAGAACTCCTGCGCTCTCTCTGCACCTGGCCAGCCTAGGCTTCTTTCTAAATTACTGCCCAGGGCACTCAGAAGAGTATCCCACCCTGCTCATCCTCCTCCTGTCTGGAAACTTTTTTTTTCTTTTTTAATGAAAAGTACACCTTTTATGTTTGTTAAGATTGGGGATCCAGGTGGAATAGAATTCTCATTTAGACCGTCCTATGAAAATGAACACTTAAAAAAAATCTGAACGTACAGGCATACCTCAGAGACCATGCAGGTTCGGTCCCAGCCCTCCACAATAAAGCGAATATCATAGTAAGGCAAGGCGTAATTTTTTTGCTGGTGGGGGTCTAACCTCCAATTTGTAAAAAATGCAACATCTGTGAAGCTCAATACAGTGAAGCACAGCTAAGTGAGGTGTGCCTCTGGTGGGCACATCTAAATGGTGCTACTTTTTAAACATTTGTTTAAAAATACTACCCTTGATACCTTCATTCACTCAAAAAAAAAAAAAAAACCTTTTTATTTTAAATAGCTGCACCAAAATGCAATGTAATGAATAAGAAAGTATGCAGGTTTGGTGTGACGTAGTCAGAATGAAATCCAGGGACTGTGTGACGAGGGGAAACTCACTTTCCCTGGATAAGCATGACTTTCCCTGTCCATCTGGGCAGCGGGGACAGTGCTTGCCCCCCTTACATGGGGTTATGTGACCATGAGGTGAGGAAACGCATGCTGTGTTCTTAGCACAGCCCCGGCCCAGAAGTGCTCAGTAAATGGGAGGGCTGCCTATTTCCATGCTGTATATGAAACATAGTGACATAATTAAGGTGATGTCCAGAACCAAATCTGCACAGCTCTCTTCCAGGTTTCTGCCTGTCAGGGCATTCATAGCATGAGACTAGAGGTCCTCCTTGCACCCACCCCAACATCTGAGCATCTCAACCTTAGAAATGCAATATGGGTGACATACTTAACTTAAAGTATTCTAGTAGCCGCATTAAAGTAAGAAGAAATAGGTGAAATGATTTTTAATATATATTCTATAACCTAATAAATCAAAAGTACTTCAACATTATTGATATACATTTATGAATGAGATACTTTACATTTGCTTTTATTTACTATCTTTGATACCTGGTGTATATTTTCCACTGATTATATCTTAGTTCAGACACCAAATTTCCACTATGAAATACTTTATTTCGATTTCTTTAATTAACAGTGAAAAGTAGTTTTGCACACCCAGGTTGTTCAAAATGTACTTGAAACGTTTTAGTAACTGAATTGTGTATCATTTTTTTGAAGTTGAAGTGAAATGAATTAAGTGAAAAGTCTGGCTTCACAGTTACTCCAGCCGCGTTTCCAGTGCTCAGTCCACGTGCACCTTGCGGCTGCCGTTATTGGGTAATGATGCTTTGGAAGCATGGCAGTGGTTTCCATCTTCTTCCTCTTCCTTTTCTTAGCTAACCACTTTTGAAAGAAACTCATTACCTAAAATGGATGGAGATGTGTTGTGGAATGCTTTGTTTCCAGTTAGAGGAGGTTGGTGAGCCATTCTCCCTCCGCCTCCCTCTAGCCCCCACCCTCAGCTCCACCCCCAGAAGTCAGAAAGCACCTCTGCCATCCCTGGAGCTCTCCTGGAAGCCAATTGCTAACCACACATTCAAGTAACAGGATCTTAGAGTTCAGAGGGATCTTAGCATATATGCATGTCTACCCCCACCCCTCCTTGCATTGCAGAATTACTGACAAATTCCACAGCGGTGGGTAGAGGGAGCACTGGGCCTCCACTAAACACCTGGGAGCAGAAGATTCTCTTCATTCTGTTCTGACTTACGTGGTTCTGTGTCCTGATCTCAACTCCCTAACTGGGTTGGGGGCAAGGACTGCCTTTTACAGTGCCACAGCGCCCACACAGAGCAAGACAATCAAATTCTTAACTGAAGGCCTGACTGACTGCAGGAATTCAAGGTCACTTGAAATATTAGGGTCGCTGCATTGCACAACTCCAAAGAAGACCATTCAAATTGTACTCCATGGTTGTGCAAGCCTCAACCTTGTAAAGTTTAGACTGAGCTTTTTTTTTTCTAACTTAGAGAAACTCAAGAAATTCTTTATTGGAGCAGAATTATTCTTTTTCTTATCCTCTGACAGAAAGCAACTACATGAGTAAATTTTCCCTACTTTCTTAGGAATCAATGTTCATCAGGGAGCATGTATGGCTGTGTGAACATGTGCATGTGTGTATGTGTGCAAGTGTATGTGTGTTGGTGCACATGTGTGTGTAAGCTATGCTGGTAGAGCTGCTCTGTTAGGAGGAACAGTTTGATCATTTTAATCTAGTCTTCAAGAGGCCACTGCATATATACTGAGTGGCCAGATTATTATGACCACCTGACGTTTATAGGCAAATTAGCACTGCATCATATGGGATATGGAAGCCGAAGGCCTGTTCGAACACCTTTGCTGTCTGCAGTTACCAAGATAAAACGTCTCCAATTTGCACAGGAACACAAGGATGGACAGTCAAGCATTGGTAAAAAAGTCATGTGGTCTGATGAATCACATTTCCATTTGCATCATGCAGATGGCAGAGTGAGAATTTCGCGGAAACAACATGAAAGCATGCACCCCACATACATTAGTACAAACCTTCAAGCTGGTGGGGGCAGTGTTATGGTTTGGGGAATGTTTTCCTGGCATGATTTGAGCCCTGTAATTCATGTGGAACAATATCTGAATACCACAACATACCTAAGTATCTTTGCTGATCAAGTTCATCGTATTATGTTGATGGCGTATCCCAATGGAGATGGCTTCTTCCAACAAGACAATGCACCATGCCATGGTGCTCGTATTGTGCCAGAGTGGTTTCAAGAACATGAGGGAGACTTTACCTTGCTTAGGTGGCCCCCACAATCACCAGATCTCAATTCAATTGAGCATTTGTGGGACAAAGTTAAAAGAGCCATCAGGCAGCTGGTTCCACAACCATCAAATCTCACAGAACTAGACAGTGCTATTCATCAGGCATGGTGTCAGATTCCTCGCATCACCGTTCAACATCTCGTGGAGTCAATGCCAAGAAGAATCACTGCAGTATTGAAGGCAAAAGATGTCCCAACGAAGTACTGATGGGGTGCTCATAATAATCTGGCCACTCAGTGTATATCTTCTGGAATTTCTTATTAAGGGGTTGTTTCTCCAGCTTGAAAGATGCTTTTGAGTTCCTGGCTTTGTAAAGTACCCCAGACCATGATCCATAAGAATCCAGAACATATACTTGTCACCCAGTGAGCAGAGGGACTATTTGTGGCTGCATGCTTTCTGTCTTCCTGAAGTTGAAGAAATGCAGAGGAAAGGGGAGGGAACAGAGGGGTTCACTTAAGAAAACCCTTTGTCTACTGTTGTGTTTTTCAAACTGATAGGTGTTTGTTTTTTCTCTGTCTCCCCAGGAAACCAAGTGCTGCCTCCTGGAGCTTCTCTTGGAAATGGGCTTACCCCAGAGGCGGCCAAAGACCTTGGTCTTCCTGCTGGCATCGCAGTGGCAGCCTCCCTTATTGATGCCCATGCTGGAGGACTAGGTAATCATCCTTCACTCCATGGCCATTACCAATGTTGTCTGCACACGGATTATTCCCCAGAACCTAAGACACTCCTTTCTTGTTTTTAAAGTATCAAGGCCTGTTGATTGAAAATATAGCAATATAAAATCTTTTCACAGTTAAGCATTTGGATAGAATTATAGAACTTCATATTAAATATAGAATCTATTTATAATTTTATTAATTTTTTCCATGCAGAATAATAGGAAAAATTGATCTGATTCATTATGTTGATGGTTCTTCGGTTTACTAAAAATTTGAAAAAGATATGTTCCCTTCCAACTAGCATGTCTGATGATGGTTTACTTATCTGTGCTGTTTCTTCTAAAGGTGCTCCATAACTTTTACAAGTCTAATTGACTTATTTTCATAATTTATTTGGTTTATATTCTATATCCAATTACTTGAATGTAGTCATGATTTCATCTCCTAAATAACTCTCAAATCTAACATCCATGTATTATGTATTCTTATTTCAAAGACCCATTCAATACTTACTATGTCTCAATCATGGTGTTGGGGACAATAACTTTAAAATAAAATGAAGGTCTCTTCCCCCAAATTCAATGGCAAGCCAGAAAATGAGATAAGAATTACAGTAAAGTGTGATAAGTCTATCTTCTTCTTTATCTTTATTGAATTTTGGGGGGTGGTTCCTAGGGGTTGTTCAGATTCCCAATAGCTCTCACTTCAACTATAGTCATATCTCTTTTGTCTTAGTTCTTCTTTCTAACAGTGTTCTCTTTTCTAATTATGGTTCAAATCTCATGAGATCACTTTAGTAGATCATGACCATTGAATGTTCAGAATAGAACAACCAGAGTAGAAAATGTCAGAGTGCATCTCACAGAGCAAGTTTTGTGTGGGGAACTTAGGTTTCCATTTTATGTCTCTGTGCATGTGTGCACTGGGCTATACTGAAAATGAATTTCTCACCATGGGTCATAGTCAAAAAAATGTTGAAAGATATTCTAGTCTATACTTCATATTATAGCCAAGAGTTGCCTTTTAAATACTTACCTAGAATTGTGTTCCCAAAATGCTGTCTGAGCATCTGAACTCTGTCTTTGCACATGTGTTTCTCTTCCCAAGATGTTTGGTCCTCCACTTCTCCCCATGACTAATTCCTGCTCTAACTTGAAGACTCATATCACATGCTTGCTCCTCTGCATAGCCTTCCATGGACAGATTTATGTAGCAATTCTCCAAGTTGTACTTCTTTCAGTGCTTTTCCCCACCCCTACTGAAGAAATGGTCACATTGTATTGTAATGACTGCTTTATCTGCTTGTCTTTTCCACTAGGTTAGGAGCTCCTTGAGGACAGTGCATTATATTATTCATTCTGTGCAGAGTCCTGTATCTGATTCCTATAGGTGCTTAATAATTTTATTAAATGAATAGTTACATGAAGGCAAGAGTAAGGTGAAATGACCTTGACCTGTAGAGTGGTTCTTTATGTGGCAGATTATTAAGCCATATCCCGCTCTTCTGCACAGTCCATGGACTCTCAGAATAGGATAGCTCTCATTGATCTGTGACCGTGTCTGTCTTACTCATCTCTGTATGTTTAGGATCTACCATAGTGCCTGAGGCATAGTGAACAACCAGTAGTAAAGGTGGGTTGTTTGAATGGTGGATAGCAGTGACTGCAGGCAAGGGTGCTTCTCTCCCTTTTCAGTATGAGCAGTATGTGCTTTTGTTTTTTTAAAAAAATATTTTTTATTGATTCCAGAGAGGAAGGGAGAGGGAGAGAGAGATAGAAACATCAATGATGAGACTGAACCATTGATTGGCTGCCTCCTGTATGCCCCTTACTGGGGGTCAAACCAGAAACCTGGGCATGTGCCCAAACAGGGATCGAACCATGACCTCCTGATTCATAGGTCGATGCTCAACCACTGAGCCATACCTGCCAGGGCAGCAGTATGTGCTTTTGATTGGAATGTCATGATTTTGGTTTTTAAGGACAGGCACAGAGAACTTGGGGTCTAGGTAGGTTCCTGACCCCTGGTAAGCCTGACATCCCATCATGATTGAGGCCAGGGAAGCCTTCTCCATCATGCTTTTCCACTTATCCCTGGGGTCACAGTCTCAATCATCCACTCCCTTGGCTTGGGCCACCTTAGGATGAAAGAGAGAGGCTGCACCTTGGAGAGCTTCAGGACTCAATTTCCCTGCCCGTTTCCCAGACCTCCCTATGGGATAAACCAATACGCCTTCTTGCTTCTGCCCAGGACTCACGTGCCCTCCAGGAGGGGAAACCGCTTCCCCTATGGCACCTGGAACTCGTAGGTACTCAGAGAGTGTTGGTGAATTGGATTTAAAGGAACCCACGCCATTAAATATCCCTGCTCTTTTCCCAAGTCAGTGAAACTTTGCCCTTAGAAGTTGTTGTTTTTTAAAATACATCTTATTGATATATATTTTTTTAAACAGGAAGGGAGAGGGATAGAGAATTAGAAACACTGATGAGAGAGAAACATCAATCAGCTGCCTCCTGCACACCTCCTACTGGGGATGTGCCCACAACCAAGGTGCCCTTGATCAGAATCAGACCTGGGACCTTTCAGTCTGTAGGCCAAAGCTCTATCCACTGAGCCAAACTGGTTAGGGCACCTTAAAAGTTTTGTTTGAGGCCTTTTGTTCCCTTTAAAATACAAATACGCTTAAGTAGGTGAGTTTCCCTCATGTTTTTCAAAAATAAGCTGTTCAACTGGAAAGGTAGAAGGACTTTGGATTCTTAAAAGGCTGCGCTTAGGGGCCAGCAGTGGCTAGGAAGGACAGGAAAGGGATTCCCAGGGCCTATCGGAGAGTGAAGACCTTGTTAACTATTGTGACTAAGTTTTATCCTCTTACCCTTCCTTGTATCTTCACCTCTCCCCTTCACCTAACAGCCACTGCAGGATTACATGTCTAGGAAAGAGAGGAGACCTGGGAGGGAACATTCACTCTCGTTTACTACTCCACCTTCACCCCCACCAGGATGTGGAGAACCGAGGCCTGAAAGACTTGAAAAGATTATCCACCTTCTAATCATGTAGTGACTGCAGGTACAGATTGAGTGCCTGCACACCTAGGGGTTGGTGGCTGGGCACTAGGGATTATCAGCCATGAACATAGCAGACAAAGCCCCACTCTTTTTAGAGAAATAATTCTGGTTGTTCCCTCCTGGCCTGCATGTTCCTAGCTCAATAGTAAAAGTTTGAGATGTGATGAAAGCTCTGAATATGGAGAGTGAATACTTGGATATAAATTCTTATTCTCCCTACCTGTGTACGTTGGGCCAGATACCATCCCTCCTCACACTTCTGTTTCCTCTTCTGCAATAAGAGATAGCAATGGCCTTGACCTGTTTAGCTCAGTGGTTAGAGCATCAGCCCTTGGACTGAAGGGTCATGGGTTTGATTCCCAGCAAAGGCCACGTACCTCGCTTGCATATTCATACCCCGGTCAAGGCATATGCAGGAGGTAACCAGTCGGTGTGTCTCTCTCAGATCAATATTTCTTTCTCTCTCTCTCTCTCTCTCTCTCTCTCTCTCTCTCTCTCTCTCTCTCTGGCTCCCTCTGGCTCCCTCTCTCTCCCGTCCTCTTCCCTCCCTTTCACTCTCTCTAAAAACCTATGAAAAAAATATCATGAGGATAAAAAAAGATAGCAGTGGCCCCTCACAGGGTTATTATGGAAGCCATGATGTAAGTAGGTAAAGCAGCTGGCATAGCATATGGCACATAGTAGGCATCGACTACTGAAATGTCTCTTTGGTTTTCTTACTCCAGAACCACAACACCTGCACCAGGGAGGAACTTTGTAGTGAAAGTTCTCAGAGTTACCACCCTAGAGAACGCTCCTCCTTTGGAGAGGCAATCGGGAAAGAGCCTCTGGCTTTGATTCCCTCTGCCTTCCCTGAACCGGCCCTGGGTTCCTTCCCGGGCTCTCTGTAACAGGACCCAGGGCTCACTGCTTTAAGATGCTGTGTATTTTGAGAGCAGAAACAATGTCAAGAATGGTTCGATGGGCTCTGCGCTAAGAGATCGCTGAATGTCAGGGTGAGAGTCCAGCTCTGGAGGTCGGAATCAGATGCCATCCAGGCCTGGCACAGACAATCCCTGGCAGTTAGGGTCCCTGACCTGGCCTGCCCTCTCTTGCACCTCACATTCTGATTAGTAGGAGGGGCCAGCACTCTACTTTGGAGAAATCCTCCTGGATTCTCATACTCAAGGGAAGCCGGGGACTTGAGGATCAAGATCAAAGAAGCAAGTAAAACTCAGCTCATGATTTTTCCAGCTCTGGAAAAAGAAGAGGAAGGACTCTGTGGGAATACAAACCAAAGATAAAAGAACATTTTGTTCCTAAGGTGCTGGTTAGCGAGCTCCCCAGCAGACAGCCAGAAGATAGGAGTAGCTTTCTGTGCTCTTTCTGGGGGTGGTTCTGGCCAGGGCTCCTGCTGCTGCTATTTTTCTAACTCATATAAATAGTGTTAACTTTGTTCCAGGTCTGTTCTTGGCTCTAGTATCCGAACTGTCCTGAAAGGCAGTAACAACCTGATTTCTGTTTCAGGCCCCTCTCCTCTCAGTTGTTTTTATCGATCAGACAAACTCCTGATTATCTATAAAATCTTGAATCTGGTGTTACCTCCTCTGGGAGCCTTCCCAGGCTCCCCAAGCTGACTTACGCACTTCTTCCTGTTTTCTCCGACTATGTCTCGGACTTGCCTCCATTATTGTACATATTATACCATTTTGTGTGTGCAACCTTGTCTCATCTACCAGTTTGCAAACTCTTTGAGAGAAAGCACTGTGTCATTTCATCCATATCGTCCAGCCTAGTCCTTTGCACATGGAGGACCCTTAACTCGTGCAAATTCAGCGAATGAGTGAATGGCATTCCCTTTATTATGCAATGATATTACAACTGAGAACTATAGTTCTCTCTCATTACAGAGGCATTTGTCCCCTATATACCTGTCTCAATGCTCCAGGAAGCAAAACAGTGTGCTTTGAGCACTCCTGGATCCACTCCAAATGTCTAGAAATCAGTGTCCCTTGTGCTCCTATCACATTAGCAGGAGTTGGTCAAGAGCAAACTTTGTGCCTAGGTTTTGCATCACTCTTTGGTTCCAGATACTGAATTCTTGGCGAGATGGTGAATTGACTTAAGTTGCTCAACTCGGCCAGATGTTGAATTGGCTTAAGTTGCTTATCTCAGTTGCAGAGTCAAACCAAAATGAAGATGTAGAATTTCTTTCATTGTTTCTCCCCCCCCCCCTTTTTTTTTTAGTTGCAGAAGAGTTGGTTTAGCCAGTCTTGCAAAAAGAGCTTCAGGTTCATGCCCTGCTAAAGCAAAACATAATCCAGTGAACAATAAGACATGCCAATTTTCTGTCTCATTATCATCAGTGTTCTAGAAGCAACACTGATTCTCAGAGCTACTTTAGGCATACTGTTCTTTTGTACCCTGAGACAGTGATGCTCACAGAGACAGCTTACCTTGCCCATATTCACACAGTAGGTACAGGGGCATGATTTAAACCCATGGCCTCTCATTCCAGAGCTCACACTTTTCATCACTGTGCCGTGTGGAAGAAAGATATTTTCTATTACAATGTGAATCATTCCATAATCGCATAACCAGTGTTTGCCAAGATTTGAACTTGAGTCTGACTCCAAATACTAGTTTTTCCCTCTATACTAGTGATTCTCAACCAGGGATAATTTTAACCTCTCACCTCCACTCCCAGGGGAAATTGGCTATGTCTGGAGACATTCTTTTATTGTCACGCCTGGGGAAAGGAGGGATGGTTCTGACACGTGGTGGGTAGAGGCCAGGGATGCTGCTAAACATCCTTCAGTGCTCGGGACAGCCCTCAACAGAGAATTGTGTAGCCTCCCATGTAGTAGAACTGAGGATGAGAAACCCTACTCAACCAAAACATCTCCACTGATGTCATTTCCCTGCATCAATTAAGTTGATTTTTGTAGAAGCCAAAAAGCATCACAAAAGAAGGGTTCTGCTAATGTGTTAGTACTTTATCAACATGTATTTTATGACATTAACTCTTAATAAAAAGAGTTGTGAAATAAAAAAGTAGAAATGAAGACTGTGGAATGGGGAGTGCAGAGTGATTCCCACCTCATATGCCTTCTAAGAGTCAATATTCCTTCTAGACCACGTGTCCTTTCAACATGTCACACACAATCCCCGCTCTGCTCAGAGCAGAGATTTGGGGCAGCCTCCCCTTCTCTCCCCACATAGACAGTCCTACTCACGCATCAGCACTCACACTAAATGTTACTTCCACTGTGGAAACTTCTCCCAACTCACCCCCACTCTTAGGAAGAATGAGTCCCTCCCTACTCTGTGTGTCTGCAACACTTTGCACCTGTTTCAGTTTTCCCACCAAGTTGTGTTCACCTCTGTGTGCTCTTCATCCAGCATAGAACCCAGAGTCAGTCCTCAGGAAATCAGAAAATTCATTAAGATAATAAAAGTGAGAGGTTTTCAAAGGCTCAGGAAGTAGTACTGCTAGATTTGAGTGAGGGGGGCTTCAAAAAATATAGATTTCTAGCCACCTCCCCACCGAGGAGTCTAGTTACAAGGTAGAACAACTTGCCTGTGGGACAAGTTGGTACCCCACACACAGGTCAGAAGCAATAGGGCTGTGCAACTGCCTGACTGATAAATCAGACCAAACCAGAGCCGTGCTGAGAAGGAGCCAGGCCAGGCTCGGGCCAGGAGGTGGGGGCTGGAGGGAGTGGATCCAACAAGACAGAAGGTGGATCCAAAGAGGCAGATGATCTGTAGGGAATGGAAGGGATTAGAGGAGCAGATAAAGCCGTGCAGGGGAATCTGGAAGGAGAGAAGCAGTGTCAGTGCCCGAGCAGACAGAGCCAGGGCAGTTCTGGGAGTTCCTGGATGCGGCTCAGAGGGGAGGAGGACTTGGTTAATACGATTTTGAGTTTATCCTTTTACGTTGAGGTTTAGTTTAAAGAGAACTGCTGCTGCCTGAGGCCTGAGCAGCTGCATGAGCAATGGTGAGAGGCAGAAAGGCGGCCTGTGGGAAGGATAGCTTGGGTTTCCTGTTCGTAGGCCCCCTGCTTCTCCTGGAGGTCTGTGCTTCTCTGGACTGCCAGGACTTGGCCTTAGCCAGGAGACCCGTTCTGACTCAGAAAGTTGGGAAGAGTTCGGGGTCTTGTAGCTACAGCCAGCTCCCTCTGTCTGACCCTGTCCTACTCATCTCTAAATCTTATGCCATCCAACTCAGGAGGTACTATTGTGAACCTGCCCTGGAATGGTAACATCTGTAGTTGACATCCATGCTTCTGTCTGGATAATGAGGGATCATAGGTGTTAGAGCTAAAAGGTCTCTCAAAGATTTTCTGTACCAGATTCTTCAATTTGAAGATGAGAAAACTGAGGTCCAGAAAAACAGTGAGTCATCCAAGTTACCCCAGTCAGAACTGAAGTTAGAAACTGGGCGTCCTAATACATCAGCCAGGGTCCACCCCCATTATGCGGCACTGTCTCCAGATTAGAAACAGGGAATCATTCCAGGAGTCTGGGCTCTATGGGTCGTGTGAAATAAAACCAGGCTTTTTAAGCCAGGCTAGCTATTATTTGACTGTGTAGTAGGGAGATTAGTCATATCAAAGTTGATAATTTTGTTGATTGATGTTGATATTAATCATTTCTGTGTGGGGACTGTCCATTTTAAAGCCATCATCCAGATATTTTTATCTCATTACAGGAGATAAAAATATACCCAGGGGGTAAGGGGATTTTCCCAAAGTTACAGGATCAGGAAGGGTTTGATCAAGACTCAAACCCTAGCCCTGTTATGTGGCTCAGTGGTTGAGTGTGACCAGGAGGTCACAGTTCAATTCCCGGTCAGGGCATATGCCTGGGTTGTGGGCTCGATGCTAGGTATAAGGGGTACAGAAGGCAGCCAATCAATGATTCTCTCTCATCATTGATGTTTCTACCTCTATCTCCCCCTCCCTTTCCTCTGAAATCAATAAACATACTATATATTTTTTAAAAAAATACTCAAACCATGACCTGTGTGTCTCTCCCCATGACTTCACATGTGCTTTGGTGCAGCTTTTGTGTCAAACCATGAAACAGGTGCCACCAAGTCAGTGGAGCAGTGCGAGTTCTGTGCCCAGAAGCCCTGATTTCAAGCAAATCTCTGACAAGATCATCAGCTTCAACAACATATCTGATATTCAAAGGGAATTTTTAGCCAGAAAGTTCTACTTTTTCTCTCATGTATTTACATATGACTGAAAAGATGAGCTGCTATTTTCCTTCACTGAACTTGGGAATGAAAACAAAAATACTTAGCCCAGCCCCAGGTTCCCATACTGCCAACCACCTGTTAGGAAGACTTCCCACTCCAAGTTCAAAAGGTGGAAGGCTGCAGGAAAAGTGTTTGTTTGGGGGCCCAAAGTCTAATATTGCGCTTACGTCACTGCTTACAAGAGTAGGCTTACCCAAAGGTCCACTGTTTCTCATGGCACAGACACACAGCGTCCAGTTAATATCCCAAGCACTACTGTTTACTTTGGGCTTGCAGCTGTTGGTGGGAAAATGCACATCTCCAGTTATCACCCCTGGGGGCATCCTCCTGTCTGAACTGCTAGCTGCTTCCTTATCATCTCTCCAGAGGCCTGGTTAATTTCCTTTTTTCCATTTTTCTCCTAACTGTGCATTTGGGTAAGTCATTATAAAGAACAAAGAGAAACACTTTTATTTCACCATTCTGGGATCTAGGGATTTCCTCATAGCATCCTGCAGCCAGTGTAGATGTTAGGACAAACTGAGAAGAAAAAATGCTTTGAATACAGAAACATTGCACTAGTCTTCAATTATAACATTAGGCAGCAGACCTCACTCCAACTTTCCGTAACTCTAATCCTCATCATACACTGTCCTGTGACTTTGATGGGAGAATTTGGCTTCTAAAGACAATGAAAATGAAATCTCTTAAGGAAACATAGCACAATATTTAAGAACATGTAACTCATTCAAATCATGATTCCATTTGGGAAGTCATCTGACACTCTGTGCCTCAGTTTCCCCATTGATGAAATGAGAACAATAATAGTACCTGCCCCACAGAGTTCTTTAAGAATAAACAAGCGTATATCTGTAAAATATTTAAAACAATGTGGGACAGTGTTGTGTTGTGTATGTTTAGTTATGATTGATGTCATCTCAATAGATTTACATTATGAATGATAGCGGTAGGCAAGAGAAATTAAATGATCTATTTTGTTATTTTACAGTTGTGTGCCAGGCATTATCATAGATGTGTTGAATATAGTGAACAAAGACAATTTCCTACTCTCGTGGAGTTTCCATCCTGCTGTGGTAGTTCATAAACTCTCATGTAAACATGTGTGCATATCTTTATGTACATTGTATATATAAATGCATGCATGTATGTATAAATACATTTGAATATCAAGAAGATAAAAATCATGACTACAAAGAAATACACAACCTTAACATAGACAATTAAGACATTGACATTGTTCAAGCTTTTGCTTGCCTTGGTTCAGTCATCAATTCAGTTGGAGACTGTAGCAAAGAAAAAAAGGGAAGGCTGAGACTTGGAAGAGAGCAATGGAAGAATTAGAAAAGGTCACCAAGAGCAAAGATGTGTCTTTAGAGACCAAGGCTAAGATCATCCACACCCTGGTGTTCCCAATTACTATTACGGATTCGAAAGTTGGACAGTGAAGAAGGCAGATAGGAAAAAATTGATTCATTTGAAATTTGGTATTGAGGAGAGTCTACAGATACCCTGGATAGCCAGAAAGATGAACAAGTGGGTCCTAGAGCTAAGGAAGCCTAATGCATTGCTGGAGGCAAAAGTAGCAAAACTGAAGCCGTCCCACTGTGGGCACATCATAAAAAGGTAGGGATTTTTGGAAAAGACAATAATGCTGGGAAAAACAGAAGGCAGCAGGAAAAGAGGAGGACCAAATATGGGATGGGTTGACTCCCTAAAAGAAGCCTTACGTGCTCTTATCATGAGCTAGGGATTGCCTAAGTGTTTACTTAGAAAATACTTGATGTGGACAATAAGTTTATAGCATATACATTCTTACCACCTCCATCGATGGAATGAAGAGAAGAACCTTGTTCTGTCTGACTCCCAGCCTCTCCCTCTTACTATTATAAAGCTTCACCGAAGCCTGTGTTAACTGAGTTAGCCATAGATTATTTTTTTTAAGAAGGTTAAAACAAAACAAAACATGGAGAATCTTTGAATCCAATGTTCAGGTCTAGAGAAAGCTAAGGCTCTTTAAGCAATGTGTTTAAAGAAGTGTTAGGCTTTTGACCTGTATTGTTACAGGTTCCAGAGCAGAATTTAGCCTGGAGAGTTAAAGTGTACCAGCTTGTGACTCACCACTGTGAGAACCTGTGTGGGGGTGGGAGGTTTCTCCCAAGAGTATCAATAATATGCGGGAACACTTTGCATGCCTTCTACATTGAGGCCTCTCACAGCTGAAAGTTGTAAAGAAAAATCCACACAGTTTAATTCTGTGAAATATATTAAATATGCCCGAATAATGTGGCTCTTGTGCATACATCATCTGCTTTACTGTGGCGTAACATTATTGCCCAGCCTAATGCATGCGGCCAAATAATTCCTTCCCATGTGCATATCTCTATCATTTAATGTAGCACATAGACAATAACACTTAAATATTTCAATATATGATTGCATTATTGTCTCCTCCACTTAGACTGAGCTTTTTGTGGGCAATGGAATCTGGTCATATTCATCTGTTTAACTCCAGACTCCGGCACTTAACCTAGCATATGTATTGGTGAATGATTTTTTTTTAAAACAATATGCTAAGCACTATACTAGTTACTGTGGTGAAGACAGTAATATAAGGAAATAGAGATACAACTTTTGGACTAAGTTCTTTAGGAATTTGTAAAAAAGATGTTTCTATTGAAACAGTGAGCAAGGGAAGGACAAAGATACTAATATTAATTGCGTGACTTCAACATGACAGAAATGCACTGGACACTTTGAATGTATCATCTGATCAATTCCAGCAGCTTGCTGAAGGTCACACCACCAGCGATACCCCAGAACATCAGGGAAATGGAGGGTAGCCTTTGAACTGAACTCAGCATAGTAGGTATTTTCTCTACTAGAATGAAACAGTAAATGGTTGATGTATTCACAAACTAGCATCTAAACAGAAGCAACATGATGAATCTCATACACATGCATGACAGAAGCTGGCCCAAGAAAACATGCTGAATGGTTTAAAATTCATGCAAATCCTCTGACCTGGAAGTCAGATAAATGGTTTCCTTTGGTGAGTGTGGTTTCTGGAAAAGGGTGTGTGTGTGTGTGTGTGTGTGTGTGTGTGTGTGTGTGTGTGTGTGTGTTAACAGTAAGCTTTCCTTAACATTTTAGGTAGAATTCAAACCTCTTCAGCTGAAATTTGATAATCAGTTATTGCTGTTAATAACAGTGTTAATTCAGGGAGTTTCTCTTTTATATATACCCAGGGACTCTGAGATTCTCCCATCTCTACCTTGGACCATCTTATGGATTGAGTTTTTGTGTTCCCACAACCCTCCATTCATATGTTGAAATTGCAACCACCAATGTGATGGTATTAGGAGGTCTGACTTTTGGGAGATGATTCAGTCTTGAGGGTGGGGTCCTCATGAATGGGATTAGTTTCCTTCAAAGAAGAGACTTGAGAGCTTGCTCTTTCTCTCTGCTGTGAGGCATAGCAAGAAGGCAGTTATCTATAAACCAAGAAGAGGACTCTCACCAGAACTGTCCATGGTGGCCCCCAGTTTATAGTGTTCTGTCATAGCAGCCCCAGTTGACTAAGACAGGCCACACAGCCCCTTTGAAAGGGCAGAAAGAGAGGGAAAGAATACCTATGTACTTGTCAAAATTTAGGCTGAAGGTTGGCAAACAGAGGGCAGCATGTGGGAAGGATGGGATGATGAGAAGGATTGGCCATCTTTGGGGGACCATGCCCAGTGACAGCACCATAGGTCGGAGTGGAAGTTGGTAGGCCTGGCGGGGTGGCTGCTTCACGTAACCTCATCCAATTGCCACCTTGGCCACCGCTGGAAAAGGCCTGGAGAGCCATCACCCCAAAGGGCCCACAAGGAGAAAGCACTGACTTGAACACATACTAGGTTTGCCTAGAGGTGCTTTGAGATGGTGGGCTGATTGTTATTTTTAAAATCATTTAAAAATTTAGAAGGAGAGAGAGAGCAGAGGAAGAGTAAAACATAATGTGGATATACAGCATGTGTATCTATGTATACTCAAAAAACATGTATGAGAATACCCATAACACCCTTCCCACAACTTAATGGTTGGAAGGAAATCATGATTTCCAGAGCCTGACTACCTGGGTTCCTGTTCTGCCATCACCTACTTCTGTGTGATCAGTTGTCAGTTACTTAACCTGCTGGGTCTCAGTTTTTCATCTCCAAGATGGGCATTGTAATAGGGGTTGCGAGGACTAAAGAAGTTAATGAACGTAAAGTACTTAGAACAGTGTCTGGCACATGTAAATACTGCCCGTTAGCTGCTATGATGGTGAGGATGTCCAGAAGACCCAAGCCTTTCCAGATGGGCTGTGGCAGGACCAGGAGTTCCTGCAGCCAGGGTGGAGGAGGGTCTAGGATGAGGAGGGCCCCAGTGAGGAAGCCTGCTAGACCCACACTGAGGAATCCCTTCTTCCTGCCAGAGGCCTGTTTGTGCTTCTGTTGCTGTGTACCGGTGTCCTTGGCTCCCAGGAGATTGGAAGCATTTTGAGGACAGTGATTATGTTATTTTCAAGTATTATCTCTCGCCCCTCCCCCCTAGAGTGCTGATCGAATTCCTGATGCAGAACTGAAACATCAGTAAATGTATCTCCAATGGAGTCCTACTGAAAGGAGCAGGGAGAGAATACTGTTCGGGGCCTAACATGACCTAGCGCTGTTCTTTCAAAATAAGATTGTATTTTTACACTTTTCCTTGGAAATCATCAATTCTCTTTCCAGATGTGCTATCAGAGGTTCAAGGAACTCAGGTTCACTTGGCAGTGGTAGGTGGCGGTGTCTGGACAGATCTCCTGAAAGCACCTTCTAGCTGCCGCCCATTCCCCATTAGGGCCTGGGACAGGCACAGGAAGGAGAGCAAAGCCTGACCAGGCTGCTGTCCTGAGAAAGTGGGCGACAAGAGCAGGTGCAAAGGAGGAAACGGAGGGCTTGATCTTAGTCTCTACTGAAGCAGAGAAGTCGTTCCAACTCTAGTTTTTGAAAAATGCCAGTGCATTCCTCCTGGGACTTTCTGTAATTCGTTTCTGCTCTCATCTTGCACTCTATTTATTTACCTAAGCCTTTGTTCTCCTTGAAACGATTTCAGCCACATGTCATTCATTGGGGTAAAACCCTGGGCCCTTCATCCTGCTCAGGTTTTTGTTTTTGTTCCTCTCTCCAGCTGCTCTACATATCACTGAATTCTGACTCTCTGGCCTGACTCTTACCCGGCGGTGGGGGTCACCTTACACTCCCACCCTCCCTTTCCCAGGAAGGAGGCGGAGGAGTAAAGCCAGGATCCAGCCTCAGGATCTATTTTTCTTTTCTGTCTCCCTGTTGTCTGAAGCGTGGGGCAAGGTTAGATTAATCAGTCTAGGTGTGGTGGAGGCCTGTGACCCTCCCCCGGGGAAATCCTAGCCCCATAGAAACTTGGCCTGGTTCTGGCTCTCAGCGTGAATTCCAGGCTTTGAAGACTCTGTCAATGTTCAACTAACCCCAGCAAAACCTCTGGAGGTTTGATGGAACTGAAACTCCGCCAAGGGAGGAGGGAGGAGGGAGGAGGGAGGAAGAAGGAGGGAGGAGGGAGGGAGCCTGGCATCATAGGCTGGGGAGAGAGGAAAGATAGCATGCCAACTGAGATCTTTTTCTCTGAAATGTCAGGCCTTTTTCCTTAGTTGAAGTGTCCGGAAGAGTCTATCTGAGCAAGTGCCGCCTCCTCCTGGCATGTTTCTGGAGCATCTCACTGGTCTGCTCTGTGTCATTGAGGGGGTTATGGAGGCTGCTAGTTTCCATCTCCAAGGCTCAAGGAACCTCCAGATAATTTTATAAATGAGACCATTTGTCTAAGAGCAAGAAAGGGGTGTTGAATGTGACCTAGTCTTGGTGTCTCCCAGGAGAAACTAGACACCAGCATTTATTTAGCAGTTCCTATCTCTCAGGCACAAAGCTACTTGCCTTACACTAGGGTGACCAGCCATTCCATTTTGTTCAGGACTGGAGGGGGTGGCCCCCGGGACACTGGATATACAGTGCTGAAACCAGAATAATGACCCTGTGAATAGATGCCATTATTCCCACCTTGCACCAGAACAGACTGATGTGCAAAGAGCTGAGAAGCTTGCACAGCACACTTGAGGTGCTGCTGGGACTCAAATATAGATGGATCTAACCTCAGACCCAGAGAGTTCCACCGAACAAATTCCTCAGAAGATAAGGCTCGTCTCCTACATACTGTGTAGCCAGCAGCCTTGCATCATCTGATTTTCTCTCTCTCTCCTGTGTCTTTGTCTTACTGTAGTTCCTTTCCCTCCCTCTCCCCTGGCTCTGCTGACTGATACAGCTCCTGCCTCGCCTCCTTCAGGAGGCCCTCCCTGACCATCTAAGATAGACCCGGGCTCAGGGCTCCCTGCTTTCATTAGACTTATTCAGATCTGAGTCACCAGCTGTTCCATGCTATCTTCAGAGCATCTGCATGTTCTTCTTTTCACTTCGGGATCTTGTAGAATGAAAGGAAACAACTTCCATCTTTAGATTTCTAGCTGGGGATCAATACATAATGATTGAATTAATTTATAAAATATCAGAAGGCAGCTGTGTGATTTAGATTCATAGTTTTAGGGCTGTTTAAGGATTAATTCCATCAGCTACATTTGTGGTACTTGGGCCAGTTCTCTTAATTTTGGTTTCTTTATTTCAGAAAGTAATTTTTGTGAGTTAGCTTAGTCATTTAGATTGAATTTCAACTTGCTCATTTATATGTCTAATGCCTGTGAGCAAAAAAATGCCTTTTATGAGGTCATAGATGAGACTATCCAAGTTATCTGGAGGCTGTGTTGAAGTTTGGAAGAAAGGAATTTCTGAGGTCAAGTTTTTGCTTTGTCTTTGCTGTGGATTTTGCTCGTGTTTCCTAAGTCTCAGATTTTCCAGCTATTACATATTAGCCTACCTTTGAGATTTTATCCTTTGGAGTAGAAGGGAGGAACAGAGAAGTGAGATCAGTTGTTGGAGGGTCTAGTCTTTGTTCTCTGGCTCTCCCAAGGCTCTTGTGCTGGCTTCTGATTGGTGCAAGTTATGATAGAGTGTGGCCTTTAGGCAGAAATGACAAATGCCATCACCAAGTTGAATTACAGTGTGAAGGGTACCATATGTTATCATGGCTTTTAGAGATATATACAGCTCATGGTTTCTTCTCAGTAATGTTTCAAATGTTAGCCTGGATTGTTATTACTACCATGCACACTCTCTTTCTTATTCCCCTGGGTCCCTCATTATTCTATCGTCAGTGTATACTCAAGGACAGATCACAAATGTCCCAATCAGTCTAAGTAAATCCAAATAACTCTGGCATGGCACACGCCATGCTGAAAGGGAGGGCCTGAACTGCGATGCTAAGCCCTGCTGTTAACACCAAAGATGGAGAGGGGTCCGTGGTAACAACAATGGCAAAAATATATTGAGTAAACTATGCTCTACTCACTCAATATTTGTAAGCACCCTATGAGCTACATACTATCATCATGGCAATTAGATAGATTTGGGAATTGAGGCACAGGAAGGTTAAATGATTTGCCCATTTTGCCAAACTTCAAATCAGGCAGTCCCACTCTAGAGCCCTGGTTCTTAGCTGTTATACTCTAACTAGTTCAAGTACCTAGTGAAAGTCTTCCTCGGCTTATTTAGACAAAGGCCTTTCCCATCATCTTTCTGGCTCTGGAGAGGGTGAGATGTGGGGGAGGTGGATGGTGACAGTGTCAAGGGATATAAAATTTCTTTGTAGACTAATCCTATAGGATTTTCCTTGAAGGTTAACCTACTTTAGGATTGAGATTGGCTGAATTCTAAGCCACATTTTTTTCAAAGTCAGGTTGATGCTTTGCCAAACAATGGGATCACGGAAATCTTTTCAGCCCTCCCCTCATTTCTTGGGCTTGAGAGGAGCCTTTGGACTTGCCTATGGCATGACAGCAATAACTCCTGAAAGTGATCTGTGTTTAGCTAGGCTGTCTGCGAATGCTTAGAATTCTTATTGGTAGTTGAAAAGAAAGGAATTAGGTTCAGTAGGTCTGCATGTGATACCTTCTTCCCCTAGTCTAGCTCCAAGGACCTGGGACAAAATACTTGAAAAACTCTGGTCTCGTTTTCTCTATAAGTAAAACAGTGTGGTAGTAACCACCTCTCAAAATCGGCATAAGAGCTTCGTACCACAGTATTTGCAAAGCTTGGGGCACAAGGTCCTTTCAATAATCCCAAGGACCTCAGGACTTTCCTCTTTACCAGTGCCTTTGATGCTTCCAAACAAGTCGTGTTGTGAGGCTCCAGCCATTTTACTCTAATCCACGAGTTGTCAGTCGAAACTCTCCAGTCTGTTTCACCGTGAAGTCATATTTAAGGTACCCAGCATTCCCCCATGATTAAATCTGCTGCCTTTATGAAAAAAATACCTTGTGATTTACTAGCAAGTGTCTTGTGCTACACACATTCATTCATTTGTTCAACAACAACAAAAATCAGTGAGCAAGTGCCAGACCTGCCCTGGCCTCGGTTTGCTCACAGTCTAATAGGTGGAGACAGCTATTTACTAGTAAACACATAAATTACAGATGCAAGGATAGAATCTGTACAGTGTTGTGCAGTAAGTACGAAGGAAAGAAGCTCTGAGGGTTTTCCCCAGCTGGGTGCCGGGTGGAATGGGTGAAGAAATGGTCAGGAAAGGCCTCTGATGGAAAGGCTGATGCAACCTATGTTTCCCAGGTTGATTGCTGGGCACGGAGTGTATTGTGGACTTTTCTCGGCAGAGGGACTCACATGAGCAGATGCTCGGGGGCATGGAGGAGCCAGGCTCATTCAGAATTAAGTAGAAGGCTTTATAGTTGTGCCAAGCACTTCTGTAGGTCTCAGACTTAAGAGCTCCCATTTGTTGAGTACTGATTTATTCCACATACATTAATATCCCCACATCAATTTTATAAGGTGAGTGTTGTTATCCAGAATCTCCAGATATAGAAATTGAGGTTCTGGAGATCAAACCATTTGCTCCAGGGTATGTAAATGAGATTCCATCCTAAATCTGAGGAGAACCATAATAACAAAAACTAATAAAAATAGCAAGGCTTCCTGTAGTTCTAGTCGTGTTCTAACCTGCAGTGTCCTATACAGCATCCACTAGCCACTTGTGGCTGTCAAATGAATTAAAATAGAATAGAAGAGAAAGTTCAGTCCTTCGGCCGCACTAGCCATATTTCAGACACTCAGGGGCCACGTGTGCCTGGTGATGTATGTGGGCAGTGAAGATACAGAACTTCTCTGTCATCACAGAGTGTTCCATGGGACAGCACTGGTCCAAGTACTTTACCTTTCTTAGCAAATCTGATCCTTATAACAGTTCTTCGAGGAGGATACTAGTGTTCAGATTATACAGATGTGGAAGCTGAGGCAAAAACAAGGTAAAAAACTTGACCAAGTCACATGATGAATGAGCCCATGTTTTCAAGTACAGCATTATAATGCTACCACATACACTATATTCTATGTAACAGAAATGCATATTCATCCAAAGATAGGATCCAGAGTCTTCTTGTATATAGGCTGGCCTTCAGTCATCTGCAGAGAAAATGGCTTCCATATAATTCTTACCCCTTCAGGAGCTGACAGTTATTGATGCAGGCTTTGCATACAAAAAGGCATTGTCTCCAGAGACCTTCCTCCCCAGGGACTCCATAAAACTCTTAGCCAGCTTAGTCAAGCAACTCATTTGATGGGAATTTTTAGTTTTTCATTCCCCCAATGGCCCAAACAGGAATCTCAAGTTGATACAGTCTTAGGTAATGTTCAAAACCCTTCTTATCCTTTTTCTCTTCAGAGATTGTTATATATTGTCTGAGGTTGTTATTTTTAAAGATTCCAACATATTCATAGCATACTTTTATTTTTCAAACATAGGGGAGAAACTTCAGATTAAGAAACTGAAATCTTGGTGAGCCCTACCTCTGCCTCTAAGTAGCTAAATAAACTTAGACTATTACTTCACCTTTCTGAAATTCAGTTTCTTCAACTGTGATCTGGAAATAAAATAATACATATCACAGGATTTTCTAAAAGCTAAATGAAGGGTACAGTGTTTGAGGATGCTTTGCAAGCTATAAAATACTTTTTATAGCTATAAAGTATGAGATAATTATAACATAAATGCTAGAACTTGGGGTGTTTTTCTTCTATATAACCCTTTAAAGTTTTCAAAGCAGTTGTGGCTTCATAAATTACAGGATAACCTACTCTTAATCATAACATTTGCAAAGTCTCTTTTCTTTATATAAATATAGTAGATTTTCAATAAATGTTTGGATGGAAGGGTGAATGGTTAGTGGATGGAGGAGAGGGAGGGAAATAGCACATAGGGTAAATAAGAGTTCATGACGTTTGAATTTTTCCTTTTTAATTTTGTTTTAAAACATATTCCTTGATATGAGCTGTGTAAACCCTGAATGGATTCATTGACTCAGTAAGGTTGTCTTTTCTACTATTTGTTTTTTCATTGAATAAAAGTTTATTGAGCAACTACCATCAGCTGAGTATTTTGCAAGGTTCAGGGGAAAACACATTTGAATATGCCACTATTTGTGTGGGTGTGTGCCTATTTCTTCAGCTGCTAATTTTAAACTTTCTGAAGAATGCTGAATAAACTGACACTTGTACAGTTGTATGAAGGGCCCAGCAGTGTCAAAATCTCATCCTGTGAATTGTTTCCTGATGTTCCACGTGCAGCCCATGACTCCTCTATGAATTACGAAATGTGTTTATTCAGAAAGGAGAAAGTTCCTCCTGCCCTGTGTTGCTTTCCCGTTTTGGTCCTCCAAGCTCTGTGTGGTCAGAGAGAAAATGAAAGAGGTCAGCTCTCAGGGTCATGTGATCTCACAGCCGGCATCGGCTCTGTGCTGCTGAGTGTAGAGAACCTATCTTGAGGGGACATTGGACTTGACCTGCCTCTCGCTGGTGCTGGATGAGCCTGGCTCTATGTTTTCTAAGTCTCCAACAATAAATGTGAATGAAGGGTCTTGGGAGGCGGTTTTTCTGCTCTCCTGTTTCCAAGAAGGAGACACTTGACCTGCTGTTTTAGAAGAAGCACTGTGAATATGTGTACTTAGAATGATTGAGAAAGGACCTACATTTGTGATCCATTTCTCTCACTGTGAATGTGAGGGAACAGTTCAAACTTTCAGGTAGTTTGGGGCAGAATTGGGGCCAAAACTTAGATTTTGTAACTCTAAACCCATGGCACCTACAAATGTTCCATGGTAACGGACAATTCCTAATATATTTCCTTTATATAAGACCATTCTAACATCATAAAGTGAGGGAGTATAGGGAGGACATGGGCTTTGGAATCAGACAGGACAAGGTGCATCCTGGTCAAATCCCGCTCCTTGGACAAGTTACCCTGATTCTTTGCTTCTTCTGTTGAAGGGGAGAAAGTATATTTATGCTTTAATGTTGTAAATATTAAATGAGATAATATTTAAAGTACTTAGTACAGTACCCAGTCTCTCTTAGATATCTGATATGTTTGCTGGAAAGGAAGAAATAATATGCTATCTCTTATACAAGAGTGAAGATGATGTTGGTAATGACGGTGATGGTGATGAGGGAGGTGAAATTAGTGGTGGAGTGACAGAGCTACCCTTAATCACTTCCATTTTTAAACATTTCCTCAGTATCAAAGCAAATAAATGATACTGTTTACTTTTTTCATTTTATACAAGTTCTTTCTGTCTCCATTCCCCCCCCCCCTCATTGTAACACATTAGTTCTCAGATTCTAAGCCTCAATATATCAACAATGAATCTTCTAACTGGAAAAGAAAGAGAAGTATTTCCCACACATTTCCTTTTCCCCATTTGTAACTCCTTTCAGGATTGAATGATCCTATATGATACACTGAGTGTGCTTATATATATGGAACCAATAAATGTGGATCATCATCAGAAATTCCCTGAACTTATTTATAACACTGTGGACCAGCAGTGGCCAACCTCTTTTCTGCTAAGGATCTCAGGATCAATATCATTAAGGCCCCAATATTTTGAGATGTACAGATAAGTAAACATCAATCACCTGGCTATTGTATTTTTATCTTGGAGGAAATACAAGCCCCAGCAGTTTGGAATCAGACGCCCTGGGTGACTCCCAGCCCCACTTCCTGAGCTGTCTGTGACCCTGGTTACGTTATTTCACATTTCAAAGCTTCGGTTTCTTCATCTGTATAACGGGGGTGATAAGAGTACCAGTAACCTTTGGTGGCTGTTAGAATAAAATGGGATATGTCTAAAGAGAGAACATGCAAAAAGAGTTCAATTAAAGGAGCTCATGTCTAGTGTTTCTTCCTGTCCAAGATCCTTTTGCCCAGGGTTGGGTCCTGTGTCATTCAGGGCCCACCCCGAAAAGTATAAAGTGCTCTAAATATGTAAAAAAGAGGGAATTTAATATTCTGAAATGGTGACCCAGATAATAGAGGAGCTAAGAAGGGCTGTGTTTCCTTCCTGATATAAGCAAGCCAGAAAGAGGTCAGCAGAGGGAAGCTGCTGCTACCCCTGGGCTGAGGAACAGAGGGAGGAGATGGTATTACCAAACCCAAGCGTGGTGGAGACCAGGAGAGGTGGGAGTCACGGTAGCTCTGTCAGCAGAGCTGAAGACGTGGGGGAAAGCAGCCACCAGACACTGGAACAGCAGTGGAGGAGACATACTCTGGCTTTCCACTTCCCTCAGCCCTCAGGTCTCCTGGCTGACCTTGGCCGACTTGGCGTCTGAGAACAGCAGTCTGCAGGGGCAGCCCCACAGTGCTGAGCAGAGCGTGGGCCTTGGGGAAAGCCAGTAGGCGCAGGACTCTTACAGCCTCAGTCGCAGACCTAACACTACGATAACAGACACAGAAAGTTTGAAAGAGTCTTACTTCCCCCTGCTGCTGGGCCTCTGAACAATAGCAGAGGTTCACAGATGACTGTGCTTGGGAAGGTAGAATTTGGAAAAAGTGCTGGAAAAACCTAGAAAGCTGTTGGAATGTAAGAAGCCTTTCAGGGACCCCTAGATCCTGCTTTCTGGGAAGATCTGTTTGCTGAGCAGCCAGCACCTTCAATATCTGGGGATCTGTGACTGGAGGAGGCACCCCAGCCCGCCCTTCACCTACAGAACTCAGCATGGGCCCACCCCTTTGGAAAACCTCCTCAAACCCCCACAAATGAACTCAGCTGCCCCCATGTCTCTTTCACATACTAATCCCTGCATTGAAATGGTCCCCTCCCTCCAGACTGTGAGCACCCAGGACAGGACCTGTCTTCTTTATCCATACATCCCCAAACATTCATACTTTCATTCCCTGTTCTGTGCTAGCAACTGTGGGGAGAGTGGGGGTCTGGGCTGCCAAACCTGTGAGTACGGCAGTGCCAGCTTCAAGTAGATTTCATAATAAAAGGAGAGGCAGGTGGTGTATGGGACTAGGGAAGTTTAGAGGTTCCATCTTTCAGGGAAGCTTTCTGGGGAAGTAATATTTGAGTTAGGAATAAATAGGAGTTATCTGGGCAGAGAGGCTGGGGAATGGTATTTCAGGCAAAAGGGAGCGCAAATGTAAAAAGAAGGTCTTGAATTGGGGAAGAGCATTGAGAGTTGGGGATGGAGAACAAGGGTGGCATTGCATGGGGCTGATGAGGTCAGTGGGAGCTGTTCCCTCATGCATCTCGGTCTGTGTCTTTCCCCGAGCACTTTTCACCTCTTGCCTGTGTTGTAGTTAGGAATATTTGCATGTTGGTGGTTCCCACATCACTCCTACTTATATTTTTGTGCATAGAGGGTGCTTGTTGGATATTTGAACAAATGGCAGCCAATTCTAGGCTCTAACAATCTATTTTGATCTCTTGTCACATTTGCAACTTTGCTTGCCCAGCCAGTGTCAAGGAGTACAATCTGAATTTGATACTTGGCTTGCCCAGCAAGTATCAAGGAGAAGAAGCCTGAGTTTATACCACTTATGGGAAACTCTCTTCTATCTGGCATTCTTTTAACAGAAACTCACTGTCCATCACTGTGGCCTTTACCATGCAAGTCCTGCAGTATGTATCAGCAAGAATGGTGACCTAGGAAGATGTGGTAATCAAGCCTTCTTTGAGATTGAAATGTGATATACTGAATCGGATTCCATTCAGCATTGCTCCTTACTAGCAGTGTGACCTTGGACTGGTCTTTAAACCTTCACATATGCCTTTATTTCTCCACTGACGTGTGTGTCATTTATAGTATCAACCTGACAAGATGAACATGAAAAGAGACTGCGCATATAAATATTCAGCACAGTGCCTGGTATTGATTGAGCACAAAAAGCACTGATAGCTTCTGCCTGGAGTATCCTAATTTCATTTACTCCTATTATTACAATGTTAGATACCTACAGTGACCAGAGTAAAGTAAATACAGAACCAGGTTCCTAGTCTTCCCCAGGCTGGCCAATATGCTCTTTGGGTTTCTATTTGAGACGAGCCTACGCATGGAACACTTGCTTTCTCAATGTTGTTTGGCTATAAAAAAGAGTGTTTTGTGCTTGTTTTAAGCTGTCTCTCTCTTTTTTATTTTTTTAAGAGGATTTTGTTTTGTTTTTGCTTTCTCACAGGAGTGATTGGAACAGATGTGAGAGGGCACGGCCTCGCTTGTGAGGGACAGCCAATGACGTCGCGGTTGGCTGTCATCTGTGGAACATCTTCTTGTCACATGGGGGTAAGTCTGCCAGGCCAGGGTTGCGGGGAGGGCCCACGCAGGAGAGGGCAGCCCGGAGGAGAGCTGAGCTGCCAGCCCTTCTGCCCCCTTGGCTCCTTCTCTTCCTGTAACCGGTGCTGGTCTAGCCGGGAGCCCAGCTCTCCCTCCAACAGTCTTGCTTAGATTTGCCAAATCTTTTTCCAGGGGCCAAATTCTTAAAAAGTATGAAAAGGGTTGAGTGTGCCTTTAACATCACCCTGGCCAGAGAGCCGAGATGGTGTGAGGGACGAAACTGGATCCAAAGATGACAAGCCTCGCTCCCAGACTGACCTCTCCCTAACAGGGAGCTGAGCCTTCTCTGCGAGGGTGTCTGTTTCCCTTGGCCACCGAGCTCCCTCCCAATCAATATAAATCCATCTCCCTGGGAGCGGCCTGCTGATCTATAGAATTAGGCTGCATATCATGACTTCAAAAGAACACTGATAAGCAATTTTCACTGTGTTAATTTTTCTCCATGAATTAGTGGAAAGGCTTTCTCCAAGATTGCAGTTAAAATTTAGTGCCTGCCCTAAAATTTATATCTTTTTTAAATGCATGAGTCTGAAAGCATTCCATTTCGATAAGTACCCATTTCTACCATATTTTTATTTAAAAGTCATTACTCCGTTAAACTTAGATGGACGACTCCTTGGATTTTTCCCAGACAAGTAAAATAGCGGGGAGAGTGGGGGTGGGCAGGGGAGGAGGAAGGCAAAGGTGGGGAGACTGGGGAAATGAGCAAGGATTATAGCCGGGTGCATTCCAAGGAAGAAGCTCTGAATTATGAAGGGAATCACAGGAAATAAGAAACTGTTTAATCACTGTAGAGACCAAGGAGCCATTTTCATGGGGAAATATTTTGGTTGAGTAAATATTGATACATTTTCACAGGAGTGATCCTCTGCTCTTGTGTCTGAGGCTGTGCTAAACCTTGGGGACAAAGGGATGACACAGGGTCTCTCATTGATCAGATGGAATTGTACCAGGTATTATAAGGCAAGGCCCCCAAATACAGATTCAGGTTAACTTGTGATACGGAGCATCTGCTATGTTCCAGGCATTGTGCAAGGTGTTCTCACACACGGCTTCCCCTGTCACAGAGATGGTGGAGTCAACCCCATTGGTTTCCAATCCCAGTCCTTCCACCTCCTAAGCATGGGCCCCTGACCCCTCTGGGCCTCAGATTCCTCACCTGCAAAGTGTGTAGACTTACAGTATGGATGCCATGGTACTGTGAGGGCGGAATGCGATTGTGTAATGTGCTTCACGTAAGTAAGCAATTCGCTAGCTCTCCATCACTTGCTAGCACGAGAATGTTTGGGCAGAAAGGAGGCAGCGACGGACTCTGCCTGAGCAGGGTCCGGGCTTAGGTACCTCTTTCCGAGGGAACATTTGTGTTGTGCTGGACTTTAGGGACATAGATTTCCTTGAACTCCACCCACCAAAAAAAGTTTTATTTGTTTTTCTGGGCAAAGTCTTAAATGGATTGTCTTTAACTGAGTTTAAAAAAAAACACACAAAAACCGGCCTTCTTCCCTCAGCAGCCCCATTGTAAAGCCTGGCTGTCAGTGAAGGGAGAAACCCACAGAGGCCGAGGCTGCCTCAGGCAGGAGGTGCCACCAGGGCTGCAGCCCTTCTCTTCCTTGATATGGCTCTACCCTTGCCAGCTTTCTTCACTAAACACCGATTGAAACCTGTTTAAATCACCCGCCACTTTCATCTAACCCGACATCTGAATTCAGGCATCTTGACCCTGCTCAGCCAGATTTCTGGGCTGAATCCAACCCAAGTGAATGTGAGCGACTCAGAGACATTCCCGCTTCTCGGTCTCATCTCTCCTTCGGGATGATACTTTTCCTCAATTGTCCACTTTACAAATTGGACAACTCAGTCATAGAGAAGCCCAGTAATTTCCTCAAGGTCACAAAGCTATTAGGCGGGAGCTGTGAACTCAGATCCTCCTTGATGCCTGCCTGTGCCGTGCAGGATTGTAAGATGCCACAGAGGAATGGAGACAGCATGGGCTTTGGGGTCATCAGAGTGAGTTTGAACATCTGCTCATGCACTTCTTGGACCCTGTGAGCCTAGGTGAGTTGCTTCACTTCCCTGAGCCTCAGATTCTTCATCTACCACATTGGGGGTGATGATGGCAGCCTCGCAGGGTTGCTGGATGACATGAATTATGTACATCACAGACACTCAGAAACGATGGGATTCTTATTTCACTTTCCCAGTGATATAAAAGGCTCACGCGAAGCAACTGTTTGGGCTTTACCAAGTTTGATGGGCAGCTGCAGTTGGTTGCAATGAATGAGGGCCATAAAATGCCAGTTTATTATGGTCTCGTTGTGCTGGAAATAAAGCCCCCACCCCACCCCCACCCTGCTTTGTACTTGGGAGTGGGAAGGGACCTTCTGGGCCAAGGGGATTAATCATCAGCTTTCATGTTATGTGGTGAGAGCGAGACTGTGGTCATGCTGGCATCAGAAAGTACCTTTGATCTCGCTCAGGTGCTAGGCGTCCAGCGAGCCAGCAACAATAACACCTTTGTGAGGTCTAGGAGAGGTGCAGGTCTGAGGAAACACTCCCAGGGAAACTCAAGGACCCCCTTTGTTGTGGTTCTGGCAAAGAAAACCACAACTGTCAGGAAAAATTCACCAAACAGAACACAGGGACCAGAGGGGACTGTGGGCTTTTGAAAAAAGTGATTTTCAACCTGGTCTGAAGAATTCTTCCTTTCTGATCACCCCTGACGTTCATCATTCATAGGAACATGAATTCAAAACTCATAGGAGCATTTTGTGCTCCACAGGCTGCTTCTTCCTAGATCACCCAGAATGAATGAATGAATGAATGAATGTCCAAGTAAATGAATATTGGTAAATAATAGGAAGCTCCCTACCTCCAAGTCCCTGCTAGTTAGTTCCAGGAATCTGGAGAAAACATGAGGTTGAACATAACACTTATTAATCAGGCCTTTGATGTTTTAGAAGATGTAAGTGTGGGCTGCACATTTATCTTTCTTGTAGATGATTTAATTAACAAGAGGAAAAAGAAATACTCCTCTTTGTTTTTTTGAACTCCATGAAAGCAGAAAGGCTTGTTCAGAGTTAATTACTAGCATGTTACCAAAACCCAAGATAATGCACAGCCGGGTCAGCCAGAGGTTGAAAGGTCACGGGGTCAGAGGGACTGATCCTGGCCATTGCGCCAGCGCCTCTTGCCTTGAGCTGTCAAGTCAGGTTGTAACTTGGCAGCTTATCTTCCAGCGAGCACGTCAGTGGGTAGCAAACCTGGGGAGGGGGTGGGGGAGTTTTTGAAGGGGTAAGGTTTGAACAGAACAATAGTTGGTGAGAGCCAGGAGTTACATCTGCATCTTAAATTGCTCAGAACTGAGGTTTCCACAGTCTTCAACGAATGTGGAGAGAGTGTTCCCTATCACTGAGTGGGCATGGAATCTCAAAGACATGGGCATGTAGACGGCCCCACCACTTCCTGTGTGAGTTGAGGTAAGAGATGCCATTTTTTGATGCCTCCATTTCTTCCTATTGTAGGAAATAGTACTTACCCATAGAGTTGTTTTGAGGATTAAATGAGGAAATCTTTGTAAATAGCTTGGCACTGTACCTAGCAAAATACATCTAATGTGGTGTTACTATTAGAAACTAGAGGCCCAGTGCACAAATTCGTGCACAGGTGGGATCCCTAGGCCTGGCCAGCAATTGGGACTGACCAGGGGTGTCTTTCCCAGTTCCAATTGGGCCAGTCGGAGCCAATTGGGGCCAGCTGGCCTGGGGGAGGGACCACGGGAGGTTAGCTGAGGGAGCTCACTGACCACCAGGGGCCAGCTCCTGCATTGAGTGTCTGCCCCCTAGTGGTCAGTGCATGTCATAGCTACCAGCTGGTCAGATCATAATGGTCACTTAGGCTTATATATAGAGAGATTATATATATATGTATACACACACATATATATATATATATAATATGTGGTTACAGATTGCAATTAGGGACATCAGGATGAACTCATGTTTAGTTGTATTTAGAGAAAGATAGATGCATATGGAAACATTTATGGACATGTGCAGGCATACAGGTTAGTAAACTTATTTCCTAGCTCTGACAGCAGAGAGGGCCTAGAAATGACACTCCAGCAGCTGGTTGTTACAAGGGCACTTGGGGCCCACATCTTGGTTTCTAATACTATTCTCTAACAAAAAGATCCAGGGCTCCTTGGAGAAATGGTTGGTTTTAGGGGGCAGGAAATAGATAAGATGAGCCTGGAGCATCTTATAGCCTCAGAAAATAAGGAAGTGCTTAAAAAAATTAGTGATGGATAATCAGGATCCCATGGAGGGAGCTCCCAGAGGCCAGAACTGGAAAGATTTGAGCAGCAAAGTAGAGTGGTATTGATTATAACCCAAAGTAAAACATACATGTAATGAGTCCATACTGATATGAATAAATGATTGAATAAATACATAAATGAACAGAAGAGACAAATGTCCCCAGGTAGGAAAATTCCAAGTAATTTATGTGGTTCTTACCCCTTGAGAAAGTGGAGCATAACTTTCTGCTCCTTCAGTGTGAGCTGCTCATAGTGAGGTCTTCCATCAAGGACATTGTGGGAAAGGGCAGGGGTAACTTTACAGTGAAGAATCTGACAAACACTGCTTGAGCCAGGTGACCAGGGTCAACATCAACAGTGGTGAGTCATGTTGGTAATGTGTACCATTGATATGATGTGATGAGAATTGTACTTTTTGCTTATCTCCTCCCCCCCCCCCCCCCCGAAAGAAACCTACAACCACGATCTAATCATAAGAAAAAACATCAGACAAATCCCATTTGAAGGACATTCTACAAAATACCTGGTCAGCACTCTTCCAAACTGTCAAGGTCATCAAACCACAAGGAATGTCTGAGAATATATGGCAGCCAAGAGGAGCCTAGAGAGATGTGACAACCAAATGGGATGTGGTGTCCTGGATGGGATACTGGAACAGTAATGAACATTGCGTAAAGCTAAGGAAATCTGAATACAGTGAGGCCTTCAATTAGTGATCGTCTATCAATGTCTTATTGGTGACATTATGTACCTAATGTGTGATATTAATGATAGGAGAAACTGGCTGTGGGGTATATGGGAACTCCCTATATTGTCTTTACAATCCTTCTATAATCTAAAGCTATTCTAAAATCAAGTTTATTTTTTTAACCAATCATTTACTACATCAATCTCTCAATAAGAAAACATCTTCTTGCGTTTGCCTGGCTAAGTGCTCAGTGTATTAAGGTAAATGAGGCAAAGAGTCCTCAGTGAGAAAGAGACAAGGAGATAAGTACAATACAGAGTGGTGGTGACTACGGTACACGCAGGCCTGGAGTGTGGTAGGAATATGGAGAGTCTTCAGTAGACCAGGAGGTTTCCCAGAGAATGTGCTGTTTGTTTTTTTTCACAGTTCCTGCGGGCTCAGTTTCAGGCATGAGGCCCTGGCCCTCCTCATCTCCACTTTGTTTGTAAAAGATAGGAAAGAATACCAGACAAAAACAACAATAATAATAGTATCTGCAATCACTTACACTGTGATTACTATATTCTAAATACATCTATAAAAATTATTTAGTCCTTATTTAAAAAATGGTATATAGTAGGTGCTCATGGAGTATCAGTTTTCACTTTTTTCCTCTTAACCCAAGTTCATGGTGTAGCTACTCTGACATAGTTCAACCTTCTACTCTTTTGGTCCCTAGCACAGACCACAGGTGCTGTTATTTTTGTGTTTGTGGTACTAACGCATGTTTCAGATGAAGCTGCCTTGCATTGTGGTTCCGTGTCTCCTGCGGCTCCTTTCGGCCATCCTGTCTGGTTTCGAGCTAGGTGTACAGTAGATGCTTAGTGACTTCAGGGTTGGGTTGGTCCTCCCTACTCCCACCCCCTATCCAGAGAAATGTGCTTGGATTTCCCTGAGTCTCTTCTCACTCCTTCCCAACTAATGGGGTCGTCATTCATTATCTGTTTGTGCTGAGTGGGGCTTGACTGGTTGGGGAAGCCCTTGGGCCTGAGGTGCTGCTGTCTGTCTGTCCCCACCCCCACTGGACCAGGATATCTGGGGGTCCATTTGGCCTCTTGAAAAGTAAGACTTTCATTGGACAATTTAACTTTCATGGGTCCTGGGAGACACACATCTGCTCTCTCTTCTTTCCTCCATCACGGCAGTCCTCTCCAGAGCTTTACATCACCATCTGCCACCCCCACCCCACTGCCCTGTGCCCTTGGGAGAGGAACGTGAACCCCTCACCCCAGCAGCTCCTCAGGATGCACCTTGGCTTAGTGGTCTTGTTCTTTTGGGGAAAGAGAGTTCAGGAGCACTGGGGTCTTTGAGCTATAACCGGAGAACAGCCACCCCCCAGGCCTTGGCACACTGTTGGACTCGCGACTCGTGTCCTTTGGGTGATGACCATAGTGGGGTCTGTAGCCTTTTCACACCATTGGAGGAAAAAGCTCCTCCTCAGCAAAGGATGTGGCCTGGGCCTGGGGCCCTGCATTTCACCCAGGCCCATGTTGGAGGAACACAGGGTGCTCCACATCATGACTTAAAAGGGAAATGCAAATTCAAACCACAGTAAGATCAACTACACTGATTAGAATGGCTGACGCTGAGGCAAGGATGTAGGGAACTGGGACTCTCCCACACGGCTGGTGGGAATGGGAAATGGCTCAACCGCTTTAGAAAATAGTTTAGCTGTTTCCTACAAAGTACCACCTACTGTGAACCAGCCGTCGCATTCCTGGAAAAGCTGGGCGGTACTGTCTGGTCCCAGGTTTCTGGAATCCCACCAGAAGCACAGCAAAGTCAGGTGTTGAAACAAGGCCTCTCAGAAGGTCAGAAACAAAAGCCTCTGGTGAACGTCTGTCAACTGGCCTGAGCCCTGCTCTCCACAAAAGATGGCAGCGCTCCTGGGAGAATGGTAGAAGTGCCGAGGTGGGAGTGGGGGGGGGGGGATAAAACTGGCAGCAGTAACGATGATGGTGAATCTTCACTGTGGGCTTATTGTGCACTAAGAAACTTGACTATATCATTTTATCTAACACTCATAATATACACTGAGTGGCCAGATTATTATGATCTCTGAATGCATAATAATCTGGCCACTCAGTGTGTGCGTGGATGTGTGTGTGTATATATATATATATATATATATAGAGAGAGAGAGAGAGAGAGAGAGAGAGAGAGAGAGAGAGAGAGAGAGAGAGAGAGAGGGAGAGAGAGAGAGAGGGAGAGAGGGAGATTAGAGGCCCGGTGCATGAATTCGTGCATGGGTGGGGGTCTGGCCACCCTGGCCAGGGGGAGGGGACATGGGCCGTTGGCCTGCCTGCCTGCTGGTTGAGCTCCTGGTCCAGGGGACAATTTGCATATTAGCCATTTATTATATAGGATATACACTAAGTGGCCAGATTATTATGCGTTCAGAGATCGTGTGTGTGTGTGTGTGTGTGTGTGTGTGTGTGTGTGTGTGTGTGTGTCTTTGAGCTATAACCGGAGAACAGCCGGTTATAGCTCAGAATTATCCTCCCATTTTATAGGGACTGAAATTTAAGTACTTACCCCAGGTCATCGAACAAGTAAGTCCCAGAGATAGGTTTCCGACTCAGGCTGTTAGACTTCAGAGCTCACCAGTATATGCTCAGCTCTTAGCAGAACTGTGAGACAGAGGCTGGGGAGGGGCTGGCCATGTGCACCCTGTTTTGCGGGAATGGGGATAAAGTGATTACAAAGCAGATCTTTCCCAAAACTTGATGAGAACTGCAAAGTTAGGGCTGGATTGCAACTAGACCACAATGCTCGTATTCTCCCTCCTTCCCAGTCTTTCAAATCACTGCCTTTTGAGAGGCCACAGTCTAATGGTAACAATAAAAATAAACAACCTCACTTGTCACCGTCGTCCCCTGGGAGGAGAGTATTTATGGGACTCCTTATTTAATCTGCTCTGTTTCCCTGCTGCTCTGTGGTCAAGCACTGAATTAGGCAATTTGAAGACAGGCAGCTGACTTCCCAACTCATGGAGATGTTTTTGTGTTCCTTTGGAAGAGCACAGAATGAAAACCACACTGATTTTTTTTTTTCCTTTTCCTATTTACCACTCATCTGCTGTGTGGGTGACTCTGATACTGCGGCTGCTGAGGGCGATCTGGCAGCTCTGAAAATGTTGGTGCTTTTCCAGTGGTTCAGTGGGGATGAAAAGATGCTGAAGACAGCTGTTGTAGAGCCCTCTCTAACGATCAGATACTGTGCCAAGGGCCTCAGCATACTCAGCTCATCTGTTCTACATACATTTAGTTCAGAGGTTTTAGTATTTTTGCCTTGTTACTTTTCTCTCATTTTTTTTTTTCACATTCTCCAACTCTCCTTGTGTGCTCCACAGGCCTCTTTGTTCATACATTAATTAAATTTTCCTATTTTTTGTCCCCCAGAACCATCAGAGAAGTTTGGGGTAGTTTGTATCTTTCACTTAACCAGTGTTAAAAAAACAAGACAAAAAAAAAACAAAAACAGGAGACATAACATCCAGAAGACCAAAGATCGCCTGCCTGGTGTGGCTCAGTGGTTGAGCATCAATGTGTGAATCAGGAGGTCATGGTTCGATTCCTAGTCAGGGCCCATGCCCGGGTTGCAGGCTTGGTCTGTGTGGGGCGTGCATGAGGCAGCTGATCAGTGATTCTCTCTCATCATTGATGTTTCTATCTCTCTCTCCCTCTCCCTTCCTCTCTGAAATCAATAAAAATATATTTAAAAACAAATAGATAAAAGAACAAAGATCTCAGAAGAGCCCGTAAGAAATTATTTAAGCTATTCATGCTGAAGGATTGAAGTGGGATGTCTCTTTCTAATGAATATTCAGTTTCTCCCTGCAGCCGGCAGAAAAAAAAAAGTTCAAATGGGAAAACTGAGTGAACATTTGGCCATGTTTTTGTAAATTTGGGATATATTCAATTAAAAAAATTGGAACTCTTAAATCTTAAGGAGCTGAAAGTTATTGTAATGCTGTATTGTATTTTTTAAAACTCTTGTACTGAAAGGTAATTCATGTACCATAAAATTCACTGCTGCCATGTATTTTTAAAACTTCCAGAGAACTCAGTAATGTTTGAGAAAGATTTAGTGCCCATCGTTTAGATTACACTGTGGAATGATACCAGCATGTGGTCTTTATTGCTTACAGGGGTAACAGACATCTATCACAAAACCTTAAGTTTCCATGTACATGTACTTAGTATAGTACCTGACACATGCTAAGGGTCTAGTAAATATTGTACTTCCTGAAGGACAGACAGAAATATGTGGGTATTAGTCATTAGGATTTGTTGAAGAACAGATTATACCATACCAACTTAATTTCCTTTCTTGATGGATTGACAGCATATGTAAGCCTGCTAGTCTTCAATGAGGCTTTAGGTTCTTTCCTTGACTAACTGACCCTTTCCCCTTGACATAGCAGCATTGGTCACAAAAGTGCATCACCTGAGAACTGAGGTTTACCACTGAATTATACCTTGAAGCTGGCCAAACGCAAATACTATATAAAACTGGTAGGAAGGGGTAAACATGATCCAATGGCCAGATTTTGTTTGGGCTTTTCAACCTTTGGCTTCATCCTTCCGTGGAGTCAGGCAAAAAACTGAGCCTTGCTCCTGTTGGGTGAGGGGACATTTACCTGGAGGGTCTTGGAATGATTGGTCAGCTGCCTGGGATCTGCTTGACTTATCATAACGGGACCTCCCTTACTTATGCACTCATTATCTGCTTACATGTTAAAATTAACTTGACTGTTCCTCAGGTTAACATGCAACTCATAGCTGAGAGATTTTCTATGATCTTGGAAAACAGGGTAGAGTCTCTAAATTTTGAGAAATGGCCCATAAAAAAGGAGATTGAGCCCACACAGAGAATGGCCAATTATATTAACATACATATTTGTTCTTCATTATTATGCAAGGTACTAATTTGCATGGACCTGACTACCCTAGTAGACTGAAGATGGTCCTGAATATTAAGTCTGATGACTTCACTCTCCCAATTAAAATCTCTTGGCAAATCTCCAGAACTAGCTGGGCTTTGAAGATGGCATGTGATCAGGGCCCTGGCTGCCTTTGGCCTCATCTGCTATCCCTCATCTTTCATCCCATGGTCTAGCAGGTACATCCACTCCTCCTTATCTGAATTCCATGGGACCATATGTGTTTGAGAATAGAAACTATCCAGATTTTAGAAAGTTAACAGAGTCTATATACTACATATTACATCTTGAGAAGCTCCCATAATCAAACACATTAATATTTCTATAGTAAAACTTACGAATATTCATACCAAGTAGATTCAATAGATCCTAAATAACTTGAATAGCTAGATAAGATTTTTATCATCAAATGAATCATGAAAGAACTTTTGGTATTTGAAATTCACTGGGTTGAAGAAATATAAGCCTATAATTCCTCTTCTTGAATATTTGTTTTCTCTGCCAGGAATGGTCTCATTTCCCTTCTACCTGTGAGCATCATCATCACCAGAATCATCATCATTATTATAACTCACTCTTATGGAGTACCTTCTATGTTACCTGATACTGCCAGTAAGCTCTGGGGTGGTTCTCATTGTAGTATGATCCTCATTGTTCAGATGAGGAAACTGAGGTGTGGAGAGGTCACAGAGCAAGAAAGGAGGAGCTAAGATTGAGCCAAGAACAGGGTGCCAGAATCTGTGTTCTTAATCACTCTGCTGTCATTAGGGTGTCTTCCTGAAAGTTCTAGTTCAGGTGTCACCTCTGTGAGGCCCTCCTCCTCCCTCTCCACCCCACATTTGTGAATTGGACCCTTCCACCTGTCTGTGCACAGTTCCTCTCTATCTCATCCACAGGTCTGAGCTCACTGAGCAGTCTCCTTCATTCTCTGTCTCGAGAGCAAATAGTAGGTACTCAAGTTTACCCAAGTTCACCCAAATAGATATGCTTATAGATAGCCAATAATTTGGATTCCCAGTGAAGTAGATAATTGCCAAATCACAAGTTCAAGGTTGTAAAATTTGTATCTAAAAAAAAAATCAAAACAGAAAACAGGTTGCTGCATGGTATGTAAAGAAGAGCGATTCATAAGGGACAACATTTCAGGGATGAGCAAGGGACATGTTATACTTAATGATGGCTAGGGTTTATTAAATACTTACCATATGCCAGTTTCTGTTCAAGGCAGTCTGTGTATAGTATTTCTAATCCTCAACAAATATGTGTGATTAATTTAAGTAAGAGAAAGATATGGTAGCAATGTTTTAAATTAGAATTAAGGAGCCCTGGCCAGTGTGGCTTAGGTGGTTGAGCGTCGTCCCATTCACCGAGAGGTCTCTGGTTCAATTCTTTGTCAGGGCACATGCTCTAGTTGCGGGATAGATTCCCCAGTAGTGGGTGTACAGGAGACAGCCAATTGATGTTTCTCATCTCTCATCAATGTTTCTCTCTCTCTCCCTCTCTCTCTCTCATTCTTTCTCCTCCCTTCTTCTCTCTCTCAAATCAATAAAAATATATTTTTAAAAGAAGGTAAAATAACGTAGAATAAAGGGTAATACTAAAAATATTAAGATTAAACTAAAGTCAAATATCATTGGATGATAGTACCCTTAAATGGCCCCACAGAGTATATTTCTCACCTAAGAGATGGTGGAACTGAGGTCAGAGAGATTATTGTGGTGGGGAAGCCATGTCTGGTTGGGCTTCTGTCTTTCATATCCATTCCTTAAAAATGTTAATGTGGTTCCTGAAGAGTACCTCATTATTCTACCCATTACTGGGTTCAGTTTAGAGCTCTGCTTTTGGAAAAAGCTGCTGGAACTTGGAAGGGACCACATAATACACAGCTACGATGTTTAAGAGCAGGTGGGTCCCTCAAGCACAGCTTGGGATGGTTAGGAGACACAGGGCACTTTAGATTGCTGGAGAGAAACCACAGTGGTTGGCCTTATCTTCTTATTTATGAACGTTTTTGTGATGGTAAAATGACTAACTCTTCTTGGTGCTTTAGAGTTTTTAAAATGCCTTGTGGAATTTGAGACTCAGAATAACCACGTGAGGCAAGCAGAGCAGGTGTTGTTTTCTTTTGCAAAATGAGGCTCAAAGAAACTGAGTGGTTTATCCGAAGTCCCACAGCTAGTGAGTGATAGGACCACGACTCAGATACAGATACGAGCAAACCCTGATGCATCCTTAGTCAGTCCATCTTCATTTATTCAAATCAGAGGATCCTGCAGCTGGAGAAAGTCTGGTTCATCACCGGAAGGGCTCCTAATTCTCTCCCTAGTCCCCCTTGTGGTTGTCAATTCTCCAGAGATGCAAGACATAAAATGTGCATAAAATGTACATAGGAACTCCTTAAAGTTGTAATTCCTCAGGCCTTACTCCCACAGGGTCTTAGTCAGTAAGTCTTGCTGGGTAGGAGCATATGTGAATCTGTCATTTTTAACATGTGCCCAAGTGATTCTAATCAGGAACTTTCAGAATAACGGCTTTAAGCTCCTTCGGAGGAGCGAGTACATCTTTCCATCACTGTTTCCTCAGTGCCTAGCAGAGCACATAGTACACGAAAGGAACTCTAGACTTTCCCTTGGTGAAGGTAAGAGTGAAATGAGTGAATGTAAAATTAGTGTAAGATGAAGTCAGTCAAGCTGGACAGTTCGTCATGCCCTGACATCCTTTCAAAGGAAGTCTGTCTTGGATGGACAAACAGTTGGGACTTGGATAGAGTACCTGCTAGACCCGGCCAACAATTAGAGAATTTGAATGCTTATTTTCTTATGCAAAGCAAGATGAAGGGATGTAGTGAGACATGCCATTTGCAGCCTTCTACAGACAAACCCAGAAACCAAAAGCATAGACACACCAGGACGCAACAGGAAACCACAAAAGCCTCAGATCTTTCCGTGTAAATAGGAAGTCAGAGTTTACTCTTGAAACCACAGTGCAGTGTTGAGCCCAGCTCTCTGCTCAGCCCTTCCTTGAGCCCAGGCACAGATGAAAGATGATGCCACCTGGGTGAAATTGTTTTAGATGTTTGTTCTGAGCAGGGTTTGGAGGAAGCTTCTTTTGTTTGTGCTGGTGCATAATTTGGGACACAAGTGCAGATCAGACTTGAAAGCATTAATTGGTCTCCCTGGTTTTTCCCTGCAGTGATACCTGAAACCTACATTTCCTCTGCAAAGTAATGTTAACCCACATCAATTCACAGAGCATTTGCCATTGACAGTCATCTTTCACGTTCCCCATCTGTGGACCTTTGGGTCCAGGCACATAGCAGTGGAACATTGGTGGACACTTACTATGTACTCCATGTTTGTTGGATTGATATCTGTAATCTCATTTGATTGCTACCATTATATTGGGAATGAATAAGTAGGATACAAATGATTATCACCACTTTGAGAAAAGGAAAATACAGTGTGGTAGCAAAGACCTGGTTTTGAAGTCAGATAGACCTGTGTTCACATGCAAAATACTTCAGCTTTCTTATCCAGAGTCCCTTCTGTGTTTCAACCAATTGTTTTTGAGCAAATACTATGTGCCAGGCATTGGAATGAAAACAGTGAGCCACAGTAGACACAGACCTGACTTACAGGCTAGTGGAGGAGGCGGGTACTAAGTGGACAAGCACAGGATATGGATCATTACAGACCTTGATGAGTGCTTTAGGGTCCTACCCTGTTGAGGGGAGTGTAAAGTGGCGCAGTCACCATGGGAAACAGCAAAGCATTGTCTGATAAATTTGAATATGCATGTACCATCAATTCCATTCCTAGGTAAAAACCTGAGAATTATTATACCTGTGTACCTGTGTGTACCCAGAGACAAGTATAAGAGTATTCATTGCATTACTTTACATAGTAGCCCCAAATTTGAATCAACCCAAATTTCAATCAATAATAGGATGAATAACTGAATTGTATTATATTCCTACAGTGGTGTGCATACTTAAAATAAAGAAAATACAGCAAGATAAAACAACATAAATGAATCAAACAATTTTAAGTGAAAGAAGTAGGATATGAAAGAAATAAACATTATTTTATTCATATAAAATTCAAAAAGAGGCATAAGAAAACAATACATTTTAAGAACCCATAATATAGGTACTAGACTTAGAAAGACAAACAAGGAAATATTTTCCACAAACATCAAGATATTGGTTAATTACATGGCTGGGGTTGCTGGTTGTTGAGGAAAAAAGAAGCCTTCCAGAGGGTCTTTGGGGAGTATTCTATATTGAAGGATGCATGCATACTCATTATCTGTCTTTAAAATGCACATGGGTGTTTGTTTTTAGAGAGAGAGGAACATCAATGACAGAGAAATATCATCAATGGGATGCCTCCTACACACCCCTCGCTGGGGACCAAGGGCACAACCCAGGCATGTGCCCTGACTGGGAATCAAACCATGACCTCTCAGTTCTGGTCGACACTCTACCACTGAGCAACACCAGCCAGGCGACATGTATGTTTAATATACTCTTCCGTATGTGTGATCTATAGGTTCCATGAAGCAGAGGAACAATGAATATGGCAGCATAAAGCCAAATGAAATACATGAGTTTGGGTGGTTGACTTCTCTAAGCAGTGATTTTGCAGCTGAGATACTTTGTTTCGGTAGCTAACAGAGTCTGATAGGAAGGAACAAGTATCAGCAAGTGGTTTAGAGCAGAGTGGTCCAAGAAGAAAGGACAGCAGGCTAATGGGAGGGAAGATGGCAGATGCGGAGAGGTGCAGGAGGGAGGAGTAATACAAGTTAAGGCTGGAGAAGCCAAAAGGGTAGGACATGCTGGGTTTATAAGCCTTATAAAGGATTGGATCTTTTCATCTTAAATGGAGTAGTTTTAAGCTCGGTAGGTCACATAATTGGATTTATAAAGGATTAAAATAAATGCAGTTTGGGGAACAGATTGGAGAGTGACCAGAGTGGATGCTGGGAGATCAGACAGAAGGAGATCTGGGTGAGAGATGAAATCATGGTTGCTTATCTTGAATTATGGGGCGGGGGGGGGGGGGGAGATGGAGAAATGTGGATGTATTTGAAATATGTTTAGGAGATAAAACCAGTGGCACATTTGGCCGTGAAAATGCCACAGTTGCTGAGTGGATGCAATAGAGGCTTCCTAGAGGTCTGACCTCATCTTCCCTGATCAGCCCCTGCCCAGGGAGCAGAAACCTCTGGGTGGGGAGCAACAGGTCTCAGGCATTCCTGGGACAGACTAAACTTACAGGAGAGAAACTTTTTGGTTACTACTGTCAGCTATGTTTTGATATAAAAACTAGAGTCTTAGTGCACGAAATTTGTGCATGGGTAGGGTCCCTAGGCCTGGCCTGGCCGGTGATCAGGGCCGATCTGTGGGGCAACTGGCTGGGTGATCAGGGGGGCCCTGCTGGCACCCATCTTGGCCAGCCTGGGGCCTGTGGGCTGGAGGCAGCTCTTGCATTGAGCGTCTGCCCTCTAGTGGTCAGTGCGCATCATAGTGGCTGGTCATTCCACCAGTAGTTCCTTCGTTTGGTCAATTTGCATATTAGGCTTTTATTATATAGGATTAAATGTTTTGCCTTTGGATCTTATCAGAGATCTCTCCAAGAAATAGCCATGTGAGCACATTATTACTTTTGCAGTAGTCCTGTCCAAAATGCCTCATCTGAGTTTAATCATAAGGAAATGTCAGAAACCCAAATCAAGAGGTATTCTATGAAGTAACTGTACTCTTCAAAAATACCAAGGTCGTAAAAGATAAAGACTGAAGAAAGGTTCCAGGTTGAAGGAGACTAAAGACACAGGGCAAATAAAGGCACTCTGTGATCCTGAATTGGATCCTAAATGGGAGAAACATTATTTTTTCCTTTAATGTAAAGGACATGTTGTGGACAATTGATGACATTTGAATAAGGTCTATAGATGAAATAATATAATGGTATCATTGTTTATTTTCTGAATAATTGTATTATGGTTACAGAAGAGAATATCATTTTTTAAAATACCCACTGAAGTATTTAGGAATAAATGGGCATTAGATATGCAACTTACTCTCAAATATTTCAGAAAAAAACTTTATAGACATAAACACATGTACATAATGTGTGTTGTATGTGTGTATATATATATTTATATAGGTACTAGAAGCCTGGTGCACAAAATTTGTTCACGGGGCTGGGGGGAGGGTGTCCCTCAGCCCAGCCTGCACCCTCTCCAATCTGGGACCCCTCGAGGGATGTCCGACTGTCCGTTTAGGCCCCATCCCAGTAGGATCGGGCCTAAACGGGCAGTCAGACATCCCTCTCACAATCCAGGACTGCTGGCTCCCAACTGTCCGCCTGCCTGCCTTCCTGATTGCCCCTAATTGCTTCTGCCTGCCAGCCTGATCACCCCCTAACCACTCCCCTGCCAGCCTGATTGATGCCTAACTGCTCCCCTGCCAGCCTGTTTGCCCCTAACTGCCCTCCCCTGCAGGCCTGGTCACCCCCAACTGCTCTCCCCTGCAGGCCTGGGTCCCCCCCCCTCAACTGCCCTTCCCTGTGGGCCTGGTTACCCCCAACTTCCCTCCTCTGCCAGCCTGGTCACCCCTAACTGCCCTCCCCTGCAGGCTTGATTGCCCCCAACTGCCCTTCCTTGCAGGCCTGGTCCCTCCAAACTGCCCTCCCCTGCTGGCCATCTTGTGGTGGCCATCTTGTGTCCACATGGGGCCAGCCATCTTTGACCACATGGGGGCAGCCATTTTGTATGTTGGAGTGATGGTCAATTTGCATATTACTCTTTTATTAGGATAGAGGCCTGGTGCACGGGAGGGGCCAGCTGGTTTGCCCTGAAGGGTGTCCCGGATCAGGGTGGGGGTTCCCTTGGGGCGTGGGGCGGCCTGGGCGAGGGACCTGTGGTGGTTTGCAGGCCAGCCATGCCCCCCGCGACCCAAGCAGAGGCCCTGGTATCTGGGGTTTATTTATCTTCTATAATTGAAACTTTGTAGCCTTGAGTGGAGGCCTGGACCATCCAGGGTGTGCGGAAAGCTTGTCTTCCTCCATTGCTGGGGGAAACCCAAGCCTCCTGCTCACTCCGTGGCCGCAACCATCTTTATTGGGTTAATTTGCCTACTCGCTCCTGCTTTGCTGGTGGGCGTGGCTTGTGGGTGTAGCAGAGTGATGGTTAATTTGCATGTTACTCTTTTATTAGTAGGATAATGCTTATGCAAAACATTGGGAGAATCTCAGTGAAGTGTATACAGATTTTTTTGTACTATTTTTGTAACTTTTCTGTGCGTCTAAAGTTATTTTTGAATAGAAAATTTTAAAATAATGAACAAGGAATAGCCATGTGAAGATTATGCCTATATTTGCTATAATCATGCTTATGAATTAATATGTCACTCATTGTATCCCACATAAAGTCCCAGTGGAGAAATTGATTTAGAATTCATATAGTTAGAGAAGTGAAGTTTAATCTGAACCTTGTATAATTTCTTCTTTCCAGGAACAAAATCTCTATAATCAAAATATATATATTTTTGACCCTGGAAGGCAGGAAGCTCAGAGTTGAAATTTAACACTTAAGTTGAATACTGAGCCTCTATTTGTCATATTTCTATTCTTTTTTTCATTAGCCTTACATAACAGATTCTATTCTACTTATGTGTTACCATAATAGTTGTGTGTGTGTGTGTGTGTGTGTGTGTGTGTGTGTGTGTGTTGTATGTGTTGGGACAGGGTGTATTAATACCTTAAACCCTTTGTATTAGCTTCCTATGGCTGTTGTAACATATTACTACAAACTTGATGATTTAAAACAGTACACATATATTTTTTCAAGGTTCTGAGATAAGAAGTCCAAAACCAGTTTCACTAAGCCGAGATCAAATGTCAGCAGGGCCTTACTCCCTCTGAAGGTTCTAGGGGAGAGTCTGTTCCTTGCCTCTTCCAACTTCTGATGGCTGCCAGCCTGCCTTGGCTTGTGGCCACATCACTTTCATGTTTGCCTCCACAGTCATATTACCTTCTCTTCATCTGTGGTCAGTCTTCTTTTGCATCTTTCTTATATGGACACTTATGATTGAATTTAGAGCCCACCTGGATGATCCAGTATTATCTCCCCATCTCAAGATCCTTCATTCAATCACATCAGCAAAATCCCCCCCTTTTTTTTTTTGCCATATAAGGTGATATTCATGGGTTGTAGAAATTTGGAAATGGGTACTTTTTTTTGGGGGGGGGGAGCTGTCACTGTTTAGCCGACCATGACTTTTGTGAAAAGAAGTGACATTAAATAAAAATAAAATTTATTAGCTTATTTCTATACTCTATGTATATCAAAGGAGCGCAGATTAAAGCACAGATCAAATTCCTGTACAATCAACTTTTAATTGTTTTTATGACTTGCATCTAGTTTTCTATTATATTACCTATTTGGTTATTTCTGGAGTCAGAAAATACATTTAATTTTTAAAAATTGATCTTATTTCCCCTAAGCTTGGTAAACACTCCTACTTATTAAATTTTAAAATGTATATGTGTTATACACTCTCTGCATACATTATATCTTTTACAGTGATGTTTAAACTATAGAGTTAGAGGATCTAATGTGGTTTGGGTGGTCAGGGAAGGCTTCTGTAAGGCAGTGATATTGAACTCTGATATTCTGGTGAGAAAAAAGGCTGGTCCAAGCATAGGAGATGGTATGAGCATTATCTACAAGATTATATCACCTGAAAATTTTGTGTTTGTCCCCTTCATTATACCTTCGTTGTTGGTAATTTTTGTCTAATTATGTTTGTCAGGGCCTTCAGTGCTATGTTAAGCAGTTAGGATAATAAAATAATAAACAATCTCATCTAGTTCCTCATGTTAGAGAGAATGTGTCCAAAATTTCTCTAGTGAGCATGTTATTTGCTGGAGACTCACTCTCTCTCTCTCTCTCTCTCTCTCTCTCTCTCTCTCTATATATATATATATATATATATATATATATCTTCTATATAATAAAAGCCTAATATGCAAATCAGCTGAACAGTGGAACGACTGGTCACTGTGATGCACACTGACCACCAGGGGGCAGACGCTCAATGTAGGAGCTGCCCCCAGCCCACAGGCCCCAGGCCAGCCAAGGCAGGTGCCAGCAGGGGTCCCTCGATTGCCCCCCAATTACCCCACTGGTTGCCCCACAGATTGGCCCTGATCATTGGCCAGACCTAAGGAACCTACCCATGCATGAATTTCTTGCACTGGGCCTCTAGTGTGTGTGTGTGTATATGTGTGTGTATTTTTTTTTTCTTTCAGAAATTGAGAAAATTATCTTCTATAGCATACAGGGCAGTAGCCTGTGTTTGAATGACCATTAAGGATTATTTTATTTGACAGTCCCATTCCATAAACACTGAGCTCTGTCACTGGAACCTCATGAGGGCAGTGACCATTGTGGACTTAGACATTCGATATTGAATGAGTAAGTGAATGAACAGATGAATGAATGAATGGAAGCTCACTAATAAGTATTTGTTAAACTAATGAAAGTTAGCAAATTATTTTTTAAATTGAACCAAAAATCTAGCAACTTCTCATACCCCTAATAAAATGAATAGAGGTCACAGCAGTGTTATTCTAACATTCTCTGAGTACCTCATGCCGTCCGCTGGTCATTTGACGTATGAGTCAATCACAGAACATTCTGCCACTGGCTATTAGAAATTGCTCCTAAAGATTCGCAATTATTTGAACCGAAGCCAGGTATATATACTCTCCTTAATGGAATAATTGCTTATTTCATTTTCTCCTTAAAGTTGGCCATTCATCTCATGCCACTGTCTTTCCATTTATATATGTTGTTCATGAAGTATTGAAAGTGATTATCCTGAATTAAGATAAGGATAATCATAAAGGATTGTCTTAGTGTGTGACAAGAGGGTTCAGAATTCCAGTATTGCATTGGAGAGCTGTTGGGTATAGTGGCAGGCTTAAAGTTGACATAAAAAAGTCAGAGTTGAAAGTCTGAGTAAGGATATATAAGTTGGCCAGATTATTATGATCTCAGAACACATAATAATCTAGCCACTCAGTGTGGCCTCAGAATATATATATTAGAGGCCCAGTGCATGAATGAATTTGTGCATGGGTGGGGTCCAGCCAGCCTGGCCAGGGGGAGGGGACATGGGTGGTTGGCCAGCCTGCCTGCCGGTCGAACTCCTGGTCAAGGGGACAATTTGCATATTAGCCATTTATTATATAGGATATACACTGAGTGGCCAGATTATTATGGGTTCAGAGATCATAATAATCTGGCCACTCAGTGTGTGTGTCTGAGTGTGTGTGTATGTATATATATATATATATATATATATATATATATATATCTCCTATCTAATAAAAGGGTAATATGCAAATTAACTGTCACTAAGTCACAAAGATGGAGGCGCCCATAGCCACAAGATGGCGGTGCCCAGTCCTCTCAGCCCCGCCTGAGTCCCCCAGTCCCACGGGCGGTGGGGGCGGCTGCTGAGAGCAGGCAGTGTGAGCAGCCTGGAGGAATGCTTGCTTCGTCGCTGTGGCGATGAGGCAAGCGTTCCACCCTGGCCATGGAGGGCCTCTGGGCAGCAGGCTCAGAGTGGCCAGGGAATGGGGGGACACTTGCATTGTCGCCCTGGTTAGAAGGCAAGTGTTCCATGCCTGGCCGTGGATGGGCCTCTGGGCCTCAGAGCGGCCAGGCCCCGCAGAGAGCTACTGGCGCATGGCTACTAGTGTGTGTGTGTGTGTGTGTGTGTGTGTGTGTGTGTGTGTGTTTATTTATTTATTTATTTATTTATTTATTTATTTATTTATTTATTGGTGAATAACTGAGGGAAGTTGGTTAGCATAAAATAGGCAGTTAGGTAAAAATATCTTAGTAGTTTTAAATACTTTATAGTGATTCTAATCCTATATGAACTTCCCATTTCAAAAGGAATTTCATTTAGTATTAGTAACACCAAATATTAGAATGTCTAGGTTCCAGAAATTGATTACTTATTCCTGAGTTGGGACTCTACCCAAAAGCCTTTGATGACTCCCTGTTGCTGAGAAAGTGAAGGCCGATTCATGTAGCCCTGGCCAGCCCTGTCCACCTCCTCTCCCACCCTCTGCACTCTCTGCTCTGAGCACATGTAACACAATCTTACAATAGGGTCTTCCTTTCCTGGGACTTTTGGAAGAGACCAGCCCACCTATGGAGGACTTGCTATAAGATTATAAAACTAGTGTTAAAAGCCACACTGAGGATATAAAACAGAGATGGAAAGAGTTGAAGGTAAGGACTAAGGAAAGAGGCTGAGCTTGACTATTGTACCTGACCTAATAAAGCAAAAAGTGCTCCTTTGGGAACAGGCTGTATGTTCACTAAAGAAAAGGCAAAGGTGTGTGTGGGTCCAGCACCAGGAAGGCAGCTGGGTGCATCTTTAAAGGAACCCATCCAAAAGGATTGATGGAAGGAGCAACTGGGTTTATCCCTGAAGACCAGGAAGGAAAGGGAGTCCTGCCTGAGCAGTGGAGAGACGGGGAGAAGGGAAGAGAGAAGGAGAGAAGGAGAAATATAATGAGTTTTCCAAGGATCACCATTTCTGCTTGGCTTTTCTGCCTGGGCTGGTCAGTGGGTTTAAACATTGAAATCAGAGTAGCAGGTGTGGAACATTTGAATCCTGGAGGGGCAACAGGTGGTAGAAAGGGAAGCTTGGGGAAGAACAAATGGATTGAATGAGGTGAGGCAGTGAAGGGCTTTCTGGAGAATTGCGTTTGAGGCAAGACTTCTCCTGCCTGGAACTGTTGACTTAGCACAATAGGAGAAACCACACATGCTTATACACCCTGAGGCTGATCTGAAGCTTGGAGGCTCCGAAGGCCAGGGAAGGCCCGGCTCTGTGTGGAGCACTTACGTAGCTTGTGACCACAAGAACTTTCGGGCAACATAACAGATAATTATCGTTCATTATGCACCCAGTTGTGAACCAAAACAAACCGTAGCAACCGCTGTGCAAGTGCAGCCTCTGATAATCCCGATTGTGTTTGAGAGGGGGCAGCAGTGGGTTTGTGGGCTTCTGGCTACAAAGCAACCAAAACATAAATGGAAATTATTTCCCCTATTGCCTCCAAGAAAAAAAATTCCTGCTCCTTAGCGTGTCCTGAAGGGACCTTTATGATCTGACCCCTACGTGACCTTCTATTCATAGGTTTGACATTTTATTTTTGCATCTCCTGCTCCATAGCTGTCTGACCTCGAGCAAGTTTTATAAGCCCTCTAAACCTCAGTTCTCTCATCTGTAAAATGGGGATAGAGCTACCTATCTTATAGGCCTGTAATAATTATTACGCAAAATAGTGCAAGTTGAGGCCATTAACAGTCTTTTGCTCACAGCATAAGCCATTTCAACATCAGTGTGATTTTTGTTATAATTACTGTATATTCTGTATTCTAGCCAAAGCAGAACATGTTCTTCAAGCTGTTTCGTACTAAAAACTTATCCCTTTATCGAGGTGCTTATCAGAGTAGCTTGCCATTCTTGGATTCACATCAGACATTCTAACCACATTGAAAACTAGAACAAGGACAGTATTTTTTAATCTCTGTTTCCCCAGGGCCTGCCCCATAGTATGTGCTCAATTAAAGGCATACTGTTCTGGAGAAGCTTGATTCTCAATAGGCCCAGATGCTTCCTGAGGCCTCCTCTCCTTCCCCAGGGTAGGCACCTACCCTGTATCAGAAACCACACAGGTGCTAGCATGCACAGTCTCAGTCATAGCCCTCAACCCTAGAAGGCAGCTATTATGTAAAGTCTTAAGAAAAGAGTGCAGAGCCTCAATTAACAGAAATGCCTCAAGTATAAACATATTTTTAACCATCAACCCACAAGGAACACAATTTGAGATCCAAGCAATCCTCTTGGTCTGGCCTCAAAAATGAGACTCAGATTTTTTTCCACCTAAAACCTACTGCATCTGCAGCCATCTCTACCCTCTATTGGAACCTGTGTTATTTGCACCTCACCAGGTCTAACCATATCTGTCTGTACTCGGGACCCAGAAAAGTTAAATATTTCCTGTCTTAAAAAAGTAAGAGTCCAGAAAGCTAAATAATCATCTCTCTCATTGATTGCTATAGGCAAACAGTGTGTCAGGGCTTTCTCTGCATCGCCTGGTATCCTTCTGAACACTCTGGCAGGGGAATACTCTTGTCTGTCTTTCATGTGGGAGGAAACCAATGTTCACCAGGGTCTCATATCTTGCTGCCTGGAGCTGTCATTCTGACTTAGCTGAACCCAAACTCATCTCTTCATGCACCAGTCTGTTTCTGGGAAGCAGCGTCACCAACGCCCAGCCTCATTAACCAGTGCACCCATCTCTATATCCCCCAGAGGCAGGCGTGGAGGGGTGTCTCCTCCCATCGTGGCCAAATGTTCAGTTACCACCCCACGGGAGCAGGCCAGTGAAGTGGAAAAATAGCTCTTACTCCTAACTCTGACATCTGTCCCTCAGGTGAGAGCCAGATTCTCAAATTGCTGGGCCAAGGGTGAATCAGCCCACAGCACACAGAGGGTATCAGCTCACTGAGAGTTCTGCCAGAATTCACACATCCCTGAAGCCAGCCTGGCTGGCCCTGGGAGCCAGTTTCATTTGCTCTTGTCTCAGATTGGCATTATGAGTGGAGGGGGAGGGGGGCCAGGACCCCAGAGAAGACACCAATCTCCAGAACTAGGTTGGGGTTGCTCATTAAGAGCACCCCTTATCCATCACCCTTACCCTTGCAGGCACCCAGAGGCCCTTCTCTGTAAACCAAAAGCAAAAGTAAACATCTGGGGAGGGCTGGTTTCACTGATCTCCTTGTTGTTCATTTGGCTTTCATGGTTCCCATGTAGCAAGAGACAGCCAGGTACACTAGGAAGAGGCATTGGAGCCCGACAGACCCAGGTCAAATCCCCCTTCTACCACTTGGCACTTGTGTGATCACCAGCATGGCTTTGAACATTGCTTTTTTTAAATTAAATTTTATTGGGGTGACATTGGTCAACAGGAACATTTTACAGGTTTCATGTGTGGATTTCTAAGTTACAAAATCTGCATATTGCTACAGAACTATGATAATCAAAACAGTATGGAATTGGCAGAGAAACAGACACATAGATCAATGGAACGGATAGAGAGCCCAGCTATCAAACCGCACATATATGGACAGATACTTTTTGACAGAGGAGCCAGAAATGCACGTTGGAATAAAGATCGTCTCTTCAATAAATAGTGCTTGGAAAATGGGAAAGCTACATGCAAAGGAATGAAACTGTATGACAGTTTGAACATTTCTGAGTCCCCGTTTCTTTCTCTTTAAACTGGAGGAAATGGCAAGAACATCATGAAGACACACATAAGAATGTGTAGCAATTAATCAGCACATAGTAGGTGCTTGACATATGTGAGCTGCCTTCCCTCCTGTGTTCATTTGCAATGCCTTTCTAAAAAAGGACTAGAAGCCATTATAATTGTCATTTGTTACATTGTGAGCTAAATCCATTACTGATTAATAACACTGAAACTCTACTTAAACCGCTCTCACAGAACTGTAACGCTGTCCTACATGGTGTCATGTGTTTTACAGATCCCTGCTTTTGTCTCCCTCCCCCCATTTCTTTTTCTAAGGAAGTCCAGATGGGCAGGGATACATTCTTATAAGCTGGAGAGCCTAAACCAGGGGTGAAAATCAGGCCTGCTTCACACGCAGATGATCTATTCATAACAAAAGCTGCCTCCTGGCCATTGCCCACAGCTGAACACTGTTAGTCTGAAGCCATCATTTCATTTGTTTCTGATTGTTCTGCCTTGTTTACATATCTGAATTATTAGCCTGGTCTTTTATAGGAATACAGGCGGAGGGCAAAGCCTCCCAGACCCACTTTCTTTCTGAGTGCCTTTCTTCTGTTAGTCCTTGCCTCTGTGTTACAAGCCATTTCTCTTTTATAAGAACTCATTTACATGGGGGGAAAATGTAAGTTGTTTCTTTTTTTTCTTTAACATGAGACTCAACGGTCTCAAACAACTGCTATTTACTGTGGAGAAGAGGGAAAAGAGTCCCTAGATATTCTCTCTCTCTCTCTCTCTCTCTCTCTCTCTCTCTCTCTCTCTCTCTTTCTCTCCCCCCCTCCCTCCCTCCCTCCCTCCCTCCTTTCCTCCCTCCTTCCTTCTCTGTCGTATTAAAAAATTGCAAGGGACATATTCCATTCAGGGCATAGGAGGAGCTGGGCTGACTCCAGGACAATGTTAAAGAAGGTGCTATCCACCTCTTGTGTCCTTGCTTCTCAATTTTACAACCTTGTTTTCTCTTTAAAAAAAAAAGTGTCTTGGGAAGGGTATGGACTCTTGAGTCATATTTGAGTTTAAATCCTAGTTTTTCCCTGTTGGTAAGACTGGGAACTTGAGTTAATGTCTCTGAAGCTCGGTTTCCTTCTCCATCAAAACTGGGTGTAACACAGGCTTGCCCAGCACCTTAGGAAGGGGACTGTGTGTGCCAGTGTTCCACGTGGAGATGGCAGAAGGCTTCAGAGCACGTGCCACCCCAGCTGATGGCAGTGGCTCCCTGACACACTGGCCTCGTCCAGAACGGTAGGGCAGAGGGGGCCATCGGTCTGCTTGGATGCTGGTGCGGGTGCCGTTGATGTGCTGTGCCTGGCCACACAGTAGGTAGCCAGAGAATGTTGGGCTTCGCATCCTCTTTCTCCATCCCTCTTTCCTGACCCCTTCCCACCCAACCATCCCTACATGTTAACACTCTCATCAGTTTCCTTCCTTATGGAGCAGGTGCAAGGGATAAACTCCGTCAGTCACCCTGAGCACCTCAGCTGACATTGGATAAACACTGCTAAGTGTATAGTGCTTCTGTAGCCACTCAGTAGGGGAGCTACCCAAGTGTCTGTGCAGAGTTTCATCTCTTCGTCCAGCCCACGTAGCCTGTCATCTTTGATTAGGCCAGAAATGGATAGGGAGTTCTGCCCAGGAGGATTCCTCAGGTCTAGGCCTGGATGGGCATGTCCCAAATTCCAGTGCTAAACGTGGGAAGCAGGAATGGGTTCTATGGGGAGCACTTCCAAAAGGCAATGATGGATGCAGAGACACGGAAATTCGGAATTTCCTGAGAAGATGCCCTGGCATACATCAGCCAAGGCTCTCTTTGCCTTTACACAATATGTTTTTAACAGGGGAAACCCCTCTGGTTTTCCTTATTCCCAGCGACAGATCTTGCAATGAGAAATCAACCCATTTGGGTGATAGTGTTGATTCCCTAGAGCCGGTACAACCTCTGGACCCCACTTTAGAATTCTAGTCAAGATGGTTTCTGTTTACTTTTTAAAATTAAATGCCCACATGTACTCCAATCCATAAAGAAGAAGTATGCCTTGGCCAGGATGGAGGTAATGACATTAACACAGGCTGTATAAGTATTTCTGCGTCACTAAATGTACCAGGCACTGTACCAAGGCCTATGATAGACTGTGTCAAGTTCAATCTGTACAAATCTAAAGAATTCAAGAATGAACACACCAAGGATCATGGTCACACATCAAGTTAATATAGAACATAGAGAGTCAAACCAGGAATTCTAGGTCTGATATGTATGAGATGATATCTGAGGCCAGACACTGGTATCAAAGCAAAAGGTCATAATAGGAGAAACAGAACAGGAAGAGACAGTATCTGTGATTTAACAGGGAAAATCTGGTATCTGGTGGAGGCGCTGTGTAATAGGGTCCCATGCGCTTGTTGCAAAGGAGAAGGCTGTGTCAATCTTGTCTGCACCTGCTGGTCAGCCTGGGTGTGGGGCTGCCCCCGGGCATCTGCTTAACTGTACCCTGAAGCCTGGAAGAAGGAGCTGCTTTTCCTAACAGCTAATGCAGAATCAAAACAGGGTGTGGGCCGGGCTGGGTTTGAGAACCTCCTAACAATTGGTACCATGCTCACTCCTGGGTGTTGCAACAGAAAGAGAAGAGCAACAGAGCCAAGAATCCATACTGCGCAGACAGAGCAGCCTTCCTCCTCACTGGCTCCCTGCCTTACCCGATTCCCCCCCCTCCTGCCCCCCACCCCCAGCCTCTGCCCTTACAGAATCCACAGAAGAGACCAATAACTGTTTACCTACCATGGCTTGTTTGGGCTGTGAAAAAAATGCAAGATAATATTTCACATCTTTGGAGTCATAAGGCTCTTAGTGCTTTCAAAGCTGAAAGCCAGTCTGAGCTCCCTGGAGCCAGTCGGGCATGTGCACAGGGAGGCCAAGTGCGGCTCCTTGACCGCAGGGGAAGGAAAGTTTGGGAAAACTTTAGGAAGGCCTCAAAGTTTTCTCGGCTATTCAGTCTCTCTTGCAAAGCAGCACTGGGTGCATTTATTATCAGTGAGTGAGAAACCTGTGGATTCCATGTCTGTTGTGACCAGAGCTGGGTTTCAGAATGATGACGAATGAGGAATCCAGGGTTTAAGGAATCCAGAAAAGTTTGAAAATAATTCAGGACATTGCAGACACTATTTGGCTGCCTCCCTTTATCCCAAATTTGGGGACTCTTTTGAGAGGGGTGACAGACCTGCTCAGTGCCCTCCTGCCCGCTCACCCGGCCAAGCCCCAGGACTTCTCTGTGAGTAGGTTTTATTGTTCTCATTTTGCTCCAATGGAAATAAAGAGATTGGGTTTCTAAGAAGGGCAAACCTGTTATTGGAGGAATCTTAACGTTTCAGAAACGTCCAAACAGAGGTGAGGAAAAGCTCGAGAGCCTGAACGGTATTACCACTCACCACTTACAAGTGACTGGACATGTGTGATATTCTAGTATTGGTCGTAATGTTAGGGACATTGCTCTGTTAGTCAGAATTTTAGCCATGCCCTGCATTTGTGTGGTGCTTCAGGTTACAAAGGGTTTTACATATTACATATTAAGTACACATTACATACACTTACACACATAACATGTGTTTTGACAGCCTACAGTTTGGAAGTACAGAGGGTTAAGGGAAGATGTAGGGAGGAGCACCTAACCCAGCATTGGGGTAGAAGTCAGGGTTTAGAGCAGGAGTGGGGGGTAGGGGGGTAGAGGGGGAGAACATCCAGCCAGCAGGCCATATAAGGCCCACGAAATAATTTGGTCTGGCCCTGACAAAGTATCAGGGGTGAGTTAGTTAAATGTTTGATCAAATATAGCAGGCTAATTTTTGAGTTGGTGATTTTTATATGGCCCATGAATAATGTTATAAATATTCAAATGGCCCCTGGCAGAAAAAAGTTTCCCCACCCCTGGCTTAGAGAAAGCTTCCCAGAGCAGTGACTTTGAGCTGAAGGACATGTGAGGGTTAGTCAGCAGACGGTGAGAAGGAATGCCTTTTAGATAGGAGAATTTATGAAGATGCAGAGATGAGAAAGAAAATGAGACACTTGGGGGATTTCCTAGGTTGCGATGGGCTTGCTGCAGTGAAAAACAATGGTTGCAAAGGATGGGGAAATGATAACATGTGTGATTAGGTCAGACAAGTAGATAAAAGCCAGATCAGAATGGTCTCGTGTCATGGGGAACATCTAAAGGGTTTAATACAATTAGGTGTGTGTATTGGAACGATCATTGTGCTGGAGGTATGGAAGTTGGAGGCTCTGAGCCAGATTTGTGCAGGGGTGCAGGGTGGAGGACAATATTTGAGGCAGGGACACCACCTTAGTCACTGTTGCAATAATCCAAGCAAGAGGTGATACAGGGCTGGACTGATATAGTGACAATGGGGAGAAGCAGAAGAACCTGTATTTGAAAAATAGAGGTGACAGTACATGTGACCTATGATGGGCAGAAAAAATCAAGAATGGTATCCTAGTAGATGGGTAAATAGGGTACCATTCATTGAGACAGGAACCCCAAAACCAGAGTGGCCCAGGGAGGAAGGAGGGCAAGCTCTATTTTAAACATGTTGAGTAGACATTCAGGTCAAATGTCCAACATAGAACCCAAGAGCAAGACCCAAGTTTGGGATAAATATTTGGGACTCCACAGCCTAAAAATTATTATTACACACATGGGAGCGGATGGCTGCCCTCGGGAGATGAGGTGAGTGAGGTGAGCACAGAGGAGGCCTGCAGGAGGGGAGAGGAGGAAGAGCCTACCAAAGAGACAGAGCGAGCAGGGTCTAGAGGCTGGACCGAACCAAAGACTTTGGGCTCCATATCTTTCCACTGTCCCATAAAGGAATACAATTAAACTGTTGTTTCACATTTCTTGAGAGCATTTATGTCCTCGAGTATACGTTATACCACTTAGGATTCATACAGAACTCTGTGGTAGATAAGATGATCCCCATTTTTAGATGAAGAAACTGAGTCTCAGAGAGGCTCAAAGGCTAATAAATGACATATCAGAATTGAAACCCAAATTAGTCGGACTCCCAGGACTATCTGTGCTCACACTGCAAACCACATTCACTGCTCTACACGGGCCCTCACTCTTTTGTAGGAGAGGCAAATGATTCATTACAGTTGAATCTGCAAGTGCAGACATGGAGGTGACTGCTTAGAGCCCCCATTCATAAACGGAATTCTCTGTGCTCTCTTTCTGTATTGTGTAGGGAGTAGGGAGTTGGCTGGAATGTGTATAAATGGTTTTTTCTAGTAAGATGATAGCGCAGTCCATTTGGAAGGAGAGATGAGCCACCACGGAAATACTCGGTCCCACACATGCTTGCGGCTACCCTCTGAAATTCCCAACCTGGCTGGAGGCACTCAAAACAAAACCTCCTGCTCCCTCCCAGGACCACTGGCGCCTGGAGCCTGCCTCTTGCCCCTGCCAGAGGCTTAGGCCAACCTCCCGGGTGATGGGGAGGGGAGGGCGGAAGTTGATGGTGCTGGAGTTGCTCCCTGCTCTGAGCCCAGTCATCTCTCCCCAGGGAGGTGTGAGCAGGCGCCTGCCTGGGCTTTATCACCGCAGGGAAAGTCAGCCGACAGTAACACAATAACTCAGTTTTGGGTGAAACTCAGCCAGTGGCACCCACGCATGGAGCCAGGTTGGGCACACACATGAAAAGAGGCAGGAGCACGTGGAGAGAGGCTTCTAATCCCTGCTCAACCACCTCTGATCCATTTGCTGACCCTCCCCACACCTGTCTCTTCAGCTGGAAGTGGGCTGTGAAGGTTTAACCCCACACCCTCGCAGGGTAATTGTAAGCCTGGATGCAGATGTCCAGTCACAAGTCAATGGATGTCTGAGTTACTCCCCAGCCCAGTGCTGCACCCCAGCTCCTACTAGTCTGTAAACTTCAGGAGGAGAGGGAGTATGTCCCTTACGTGGCTCAAAGACCAATGTTTCTACATCTTTTCATGTTTAAAACAGTAGTTTGAATTAATGTGTATCCAATAAATATTTGCGGAATATTTACCTAGGTAATGTAAGATACTGTAGATAGTAGCCATTAAATACAACCATGAAGGCCACAGTCAAGAAACTCTGCAGTACCCAGCCAGTGTGGCTCAGTGGTTGAGCGTTGACCTATGAACCAGGAGGTCACAGTTCTATTCCTGATTTGGGCACATGCCTGGGTTTTGGGTTTGATCCCCATTGTGGGACGTGCAGGAGGTAGCCAATCAATGATTCTCTCTCATAGTTGATGTTTCTCTCTCTCCCCCTCCCTTTCTCTCTGAAATCAATCAAAATATATTTTTAAAATAACAAAAACCAAAACCTGCAGTAATCTTGGCCACAGGTCAGAGAGCAGTGGAGGAAAGTGGGTACTTGAAGAAGGTCCAAGAGACTACCCAGTGCAACCCCATGAGCCCAGGCCATGTGGGGGCAGAGTCTGTACAGAAATGCTGGAGAGTTCTGCTTGACCAGCTGGGGTGGAATGACTCAACTTTATGGAATCTTAGAGGATTTTGAAGACAAAAAAAAAAGATGTTAAATATCTCTAGTCCAATTTTATTTCTTTTATAGATGAGGAGAAGGAGATCTAGGGAGGAAATAAGTTGATAGTTCATAGCTTGGGTCCTGAACTTCCTTCTCTACTGTTTACTAGTTATTTAATCTCGGTCACCTTCCTTTGGTGGAGTAAGTATAACAATAGAACCTACCTCATTGGGTTGTCACAAGTAGAAAATGTGCCAGTGTCTCTAAAGAGCCTGGAAGCTTCTTTGGCATAATAATAAGCCCACAATAACTTTAGCAATTACATTTTATTATTTCATTCTTATTTCCCTAAGTGTTATTGACTGACTTAGAGAGTGGTTTCGCTGAAGCTTTTTCCCGCCCAAGGTTGTTCAAAAATTGATTTTTTGACAAGCAGAAGGGTATGTTGATGCTAAAATACACCCATCCTTCAAACCGTATGCTTTATTATTTAAAGTAAGTTGCAAAACTTTAAGCTAAGCCCTCAGGAAAATCTGAATGCTTGTTCAGCTTCATGGCTCTGAGCCTTGCCCTTCCTGCCTGGTGCCCCTCCCACTCTGCCTAAGGAAACACTTACTCCTCCAGTCCCAGCTCTGAGATGGCCACCTTGGGAAGTGCTCACTCTTTTCCAGGCAGTTTGGGCTCCTATCATGTTCCTCTCCTACCTTACCTAACAGCTGGCTTATTTTGTTGTAATTTTTATGTCTACCTGCTCAGACTAGGAGCTCCTTGAGGAAAGGACTGTGCCACATTTATTATTATTGTTATTATATTATTATTATTATTATTATTATTATTATTATTATTATTATTTTCCTTATTGTTACAGCCTTGTTGTCAATCTCAGTGCCTCGCATGTACTGTGCAGAATGTTTTATTTCATTGTGAGTTTCAATAATTATTTATATTAAAGAGTTTGTCAAATGTCTGCATACAGTAACAGTACTAAATTGAACACCCATGTACCAACACCCGTGAAAAGCAATATCATGAAAGAGAGTATTGCCAATATCTTTGACATGCAAATTTTAACTATAAATGTTAACTATCTTCTTCTTGTATTTTACTTAATATTCTAGCTCTTTGAAGCAATTTTGGATCTTTATTTGAACTTGCCGATAATAAACAATGCTCCAAGTTTATACCACCTGAAAATATAAGCTTTGTTTCTATATCCTCTTCTGCTTCATTATCAAGAATATTGACTCAGCAGACCAAGGAAGAATCTAGAGACCTCCTTGCATGGTTGCAAGGATATGGTCATTCAACCCAGGCACCTGACTGGCCCATCACACATGCCATATTTCAAGGAGAACTAAGGTTTACTTGGTATTTAACACAAATGATCCGCTCTTTATATGTGATAGCTTATTTAATCTTTATAAAAATTCTCCAACATTCATAATCATTCCTACCATTTTGGAAATGAGGAAACTGAGGCCCAGGAAGATTGCTTTGTGTGAGATCCCCTATGAGCACAGTACAGGAATTAAATCACTTAATCCCCATAAAAAAGAGAAACCAGAACTGGCTAGAATGGCCATTAGGAATAGACTCAAGGTATGACTTGGACTTAATCATGCTCTCTCCTTGTTTCTTCACAAACGTATTGGGGAAAACCTATCAAAAGTCTTTTGGAAATGAAGGTTCCCTGAGCTACTTGTGTTTAAGGCCAGGCTCCTTCCATTTGAGTGAGTGCCTATTGGTTCTAACAGCTCTTGCTTTCTGCCCTTGAAAGGCAAAGGAAGGATTCAAGTAGCAGCCTAAAATCATGACCGTATTTTGGCAGAGCCACATCTAAAACCTGTAGAGTATGATGCCTAGCTGCTTTGTATTTTTATCACGTTGGGCATCTTATTTAACTCTCTGCCTCAGTTTACACATCTGTAAAATAGGAATAATGATAGAATCTTCCCTTAGGATTTTTATGAGGATTAAGTGATTTAATTCCTGTAATGTTGTTAAAATAAGGCCTTTAGTCAGTACCCACTCAATCTTAGCTGTTGTTGTTGCCAACAGCACCGTTATTACCGGGAAGCCAGTGTCCTATACGGACACCTGTCGTCAGCAGAGCAGAAGGAACTCTCTTCTTTCGGGTAAGAGAGCAGCCTCCAGGCCAAGATAGCCATCAGCATGCAAACAGCTTTCACGAAAATATTTTTAAATATTTAGGTTGATTGCAGTGGATTAAAGCACTCATAAATATACAAATGTGCTTTCTTTTTCTCCCTCAAAACAACTTGTGCTCACTTCCTCCACGAGCGCAGGGCCTGGGAGCATTGGGAAGTGCTGTAGGAAGCATACTGCTGTCTTTGCTGCCTTGCTTTACCCAGGATGTTTGATGAGAAGCATTTGACTCCAAATGTCTGAGCACAAATACGAGTCCACTTAGAACTTGCTCCCTAGACAGAGCCAGGCAGAGCCTCCCACTGACATTTCTGAGCAGCAGAACCGCAATCTTCTATGAAGTCCTGCTGTGTCACCTCAACTGGCGAAATCCTGTAAGTCTAAGCTCATGTCCATTCTCTAAGAAGCCACCTCTGTACCACCTCCCTCCTCACTCCCGGTGCTCCTCCACATTCTCTGTTTTTCTCTACCATCCTGTGGACCACACTGTGTACGTGCGCGCGCGCGCGCGCGCGCGTGCGCGCGCGTGCGTGCATTTAAAATATGTTTTTATTGATTTCAGAGAGAGAGAATATCAATGATGAGAGAGAATCATTGATCAGTTGCCTGCTGCACACCTCCTACTGGGGATTGAGCCCGCAACCCAGGCAAGTGCCCTGACAGGGAGTCGAACCGTAACCTCCTGGTTCATAAGTCGACACTCAACCACTGAGCCACACAGGCTGGACCACATTGTGTTTTGTTTGTTCATTTACTTGTGAATCTCCCTCTAGATGGACAGCCTCTTGAAAGTAAGAACTTTAATTTATCTCTGTGTCCCTAGGACCCAACAGAGGGAGATGGCATGCTGGAGGGTGATTAGTAACTGCTGGTAGTAGGAAGGGGATGTATCAGTTATGTATTACCATAAACATGCTAGGTAACAAACAAACACAGCATCTTAGTGACATACAATAGGACGTGTTTTTGTTCACAAATCCCTATTCTGGTGACCTGGCCTTGTTAGTGGCTGGTCGACCAGGAGGGTTTGCTGCTCTTGTTTTTGCTCTCATGTATATGAAGTATCACCTGCAATGGCTGGGCTGACGCAGCTCTGTTCATGACTTTCCATCCAGCAGACAAGCCTGGGCATGCTCATGGCAGAGGTAGAGGAGCAAGAGGAGGAGCAGAGAAACACACAGGCCTCTTGAGGGTGAGGCCTGGAAAACTGGCACAGTGTCCCCTCTACCTCATTCTGTTGGCCATAAATGACCAGGCTGGCCCAGATTCAAGAGGTGGGGACCCCACCTCTCAATGAGAGGAGCTGCAAGGCCACATTGCAAAGGGGGTGGATACATGGATGGGTGGAAAATGGGCATCGTGTTTACAATCAGTCCACCATGGAGAGGGAGCCAGCAAGGAAATGTTTCATTATTTTCTTCTCAAACAGATCTCCTTTGCTATCCTGGCATCTAAATGGATTTATCAGAAAGGTTTCCAAAGATGAAGCCATGCCCTTCCTTTAGAGGGAGTGACTTCCCTCCCATGAAAGCTGTTTAATAAGAAGCTAAATGCCATCATCATATAATCACTAGATGGGAGGACAAGGAGGCCCCTTCTAGCCCTAAAGGTCAATATTTCAACATACCTTGTCTCTTTCTTTCCAGATTAGCAAAGACCCGATTTTCGTACCAGGCGTCTGGGGCCCTTATTTCTCAGCCATGGTTCCTGGGTTCTGGCTGAATGAAGGTGGACAGAGTGTTACTGGGAAATTGGTAAGTTGATACTTTTTCCATTATGATCTGTAACATTTTTACACCCATGACCAGCTCATTTGTCACACTACCCATGCACTGAATATCTGGAAGGTTTGCAGGATCCTAAATCAGAAGAATTAACTTTCTCTTAGTGTGCAGTCTAACCTATGGAGCATATGAAGCACGTCCTTGCCAGAGGAATAAATGTCAGTCTGGGCGGTGATGACTAACCCATCTTCTTATCTGTCTTTCACCCAACAATCCTTTCATCATGGCAGCAAGAGTGATATTGTATTCTGTGAAAAGGACCGCGGTAATCCCCAGCCCAGATCCTTCCGTGGTTCCCCATAGCCCTGGGGACATGGTTCAGACAGTTTTCTGTGTGCATCATTCCCTTGCGGTGTTTCCTCTCCAGTCCCACACCCGTACTTGCCACCAAGGCTAGATCGCCTTCCTCATGCCTTCCCCAGGACGTAGATTACTCCACTCCTCTGTGCTTTTGTGTGTGCTTTCCTCCTGCCCCAAGAGTTCTTTACCACCTTGATCATTTTACTTGTCCTTTAAGACACAACTCTACTTCTTATCACATTCTGTTATGCGTATTGGTTTACTAATCTGCCTTTTCCGGAAATCTGTGAACTCCTTAAAGGCAGGAATGCTTCTCTTAGTATCCAGTTCAGTTCTTAGAAGGTACTTGCTAAAAATTTGTTGAATGCCTGCAGTTGTCCAACAGGGAAGACAGAGATCCAGAAACATGAACTGAGCACTGTGCCAGAGGTACAAGGCACAGAGTTGGCACAAAGCAGGGTTAAGAGACTCTTTGCAGGGAAGAAGGCATTAGTGTTGAGCCTTGTATGATAAATAAAATCAAACGAGGAAAGAAGGGTCAGAACACTCTTTGAGGCAGTAGAACTGGCATAGGAACAAAGACATGGGAGCGAAAATAACAAGGCATATTTGAGGGTAATTGCAAATAGTCCAGAATTTCAGCTGTGGCATAAATTTGTCTTAGAAGAATGACTTACCATAAAGGAGAGTTGGGCAGAGACCACATCATAAGAATTCCCTGTAAAGCATGCTAAGGAATTGAATTTTATCTAGTCGACCAAGACCAAGGGGAACCAGTGAAAGGTTGGGAAAACGGACAGGAATGTTCAGATCTCAGTCGTAAAACCTCTGGCTAGCAGTGCTGAGAAGAAGGCCTGAGGACATGTGGCTGGAGGCAGGGAGGCCAGTTTTAGTAGGTTCATCCACAGACCAAAAGCCATGAAGGCAGGTATGAGGACGGTGACACTGATGACTGAGGTGAGATGGACTGGTCTCGAAGGGATTAGATCTGGAAGGCAAGAGAGAATGAGGCTTAGCCTCACTTACCCAACCTCACATTTACATGTTATATTGAAATCATCTGTTTATGGCAGTGGTTCTCAACCTTTCTAATGGACCTTTTAATACAGTTCCTCATGTTGTGGTGACCCCCAACCATAAAATTATTTTCATTTCTACTTCAAAACTGTAATTTTGCTACTGTTATGAATCGTAATGTAAATATATGTGTTTTCCGATGGTCTTAGCAGGGTTGAGACCCACAGGTTGAGAACCGCTAGCAGGGTCGCGTAAGACGATTGGAAAACACAGATATTTACATTACAATTCATTAACAGTAGCAAAATTACAGTTATGAAGTAGCAACGAAAATAATTTTATGGTTGGGGGTCACCACAACATGAGGAACTGTATTAAAGGGTCGCGACACTAGAAAGGATGAGAACCATTGGTTTATGGTCTGATTCCCTACCAACTCTTCTAAATTATTCAGTCAAATTAAAAGTGACCTGCCCAGCCGGCATGGCTCAGTGGTTGATCATTGACCTATGAACCAGGAGGTCATGGTTCGATTCCTAGTCAGGGTACATGCCCAGGTTCTGGGCTCGATCCCTAGTGGGGGGTATGCAGGAGGCAGCCAATCAATGATTCTCTCTGATCACTGATGTTTCTATCTCTCTCTCCTTTTTCCTTCCTCTCTGAAATTAATAAAAATGCATATATTTTTAAAAAGTGATCTGATCCAAGAAGGAAAAAGACAAAAAAGAATAAAAGAAAAAAAATTTTTTAAGAAGTGATTGATCCAGAGCTGGATGGAGATGCAAGTACCCATTAATATCTATTTCTCAGTGTATTGCTATTTTATGCTTAGCTGCCTCAAATTCACTTTCAGAGTCAGGGAAGCATAGGTGGTGAATGGCTTCCAAGAGCATGTTCTCTGCCCTTGCTCTTGTAACAGGCTGCAGAGGTGAATTAAATGAGTTAGACTCCCATCACTCCCTGGTTTTAAGGAGCTCCTTGTCTAGTAGGCAAGCTCAGCAAGTGTAAAGTAAATAACATCTGATTGGTCTTAATAACCAGTGCTGGAAATGTCCAGAGTGAGACATCACTGAATGTCTATGGCACGTTGGGACTAGAGCTTTACATTCTCCTGTTTAAACCAGTGCCATGTATTTATACAGCTTTCAATGTAAATATCTGTTCCTTTTCTGTGACACATTGAAACCCATTACTGAAATACAGCCTTTTTTAACCTTGCATCATGGTGCCATCACCCTTAGCCAACCCAGAACTCATAGAGAACACAGCCCAGAGGCTTTTTACAACAAGGATAATGATCCAGTAAACCAAGTCTTTGTGCCAGATGCATTGTCCATGAAGCTGTCCATCAACAGGTTTTCGGAGACTTGGTATGCAAATTGAACATCTGTGTCAGTCTGGAAATGCTTTTCCCAGTATTTGACTCCGAGTTTGCTCTGTTGCTATGGATATAAGCCATCTTCATCCAAACGTTACGTTATTGCAGAGAAGAGTTGGTTATTCCTCCTTCCTGAGCCAGAATTTAAATAAAAATTGTAACCTCTTTACCATTAAAAAAACTCCCATAATAGTCCAGGATGGTGTTCCATAGGAGTCATGGGAATTATTGGCCTTTTTCTGGTTAGTTGATTGTGCATCATCAAGTAATCAGGCTGCATTTGTCGTTCCACGTTGGGCAGTTCTAACTCTATAGTTTCCTTGGACATATGGATGAGGTATGATTGACTCATGGCTTACAGAGAGTGAAATCTTAGGAAATCTAAACACTAGCATAATAGGGTGACATCTGAATCAAGAAGAAAACAGACTGTCTGCTAAAGCATCAGTCCAGGGAAGGCAAGCAAAGAGATAGAAACAAAAAGTAAAATGAGAATAACAATGATGATAATAGTAGTAACAACAATAATCACACCTTACTGTGTTGTTTATCCACAGGAAGGATTTGTGTACATAATCTTGTTAATCCTTGAATGGTATTCAAAATAGTCACAATGCCTGATATTTTGAAGGCTTCTTTCCCAGATTTCATTCCAAGAGCTTTTCACATACTGTCTCATTTAGTCCTCTCAAAACCCCTGTGAGATATTGTCCATGTTTATAGGCTGAGGAATTGAAAGCTGGAGTAGTAAGCACAGCCTGGAGAGATTACCGATACCTTCACAACGGCCTTTATTATACGTGGTTCCCTTGAGCTTCACCTCTCCTTTTCCTTTCCTTCTTCTCCTTTGTTCTTTTATGACAGCGCATTGCCGTCATAGAGGACACCGTAAGAGGAAGTGGCATCTTTTATGTTTTGTTTCATATGTACATCGTCTCTCATATGCCATGTCTGAAAGTGTCTGTTCATTATTACATTGTCCCTAGTATATTCTATCCACAGGCATAAATACACCCTCTAAAGCAGGAGAAAGGAGAATGGAGATGAGAAGTGAAGCCAAGGAGGAAAAGGAAGAGAGTTTAGAAAAATAAAAATGATCTAAACTATAGATTTGAAAAATAGATATTTTGTCTCATTTCTACAATTAAATACAGATCTTCCATCACAAAGCAAGTTCTTCATTCCAAGCATGTGGATAAATTGGTACTTTGCAAAAAATGTCCATCTGGTTAACTTCAGGATGAAGAAAAAATAGGATAGGATCTTTTCTGGCTCTGGAACCCTCGCTGTTTCATCTGACTGAGATTTGGACTCATTTTTTACTCATTTCAAGCTTGTGCCTCTAATATTTATTTCCCCTTAGAAAAGCACACACCCGCATCCCACAGATGATTGATTTCAGTTACATCAGTCAAGCACCCATCAAGGATTGTCTTGTGCTTGTCAATACGCTCTCCAGAACAGTTGTGCAAAACACATTGCTTTTAGCCCAGACTTTTTCCACAGAACTTAAACTCACTGCATCCAGATGCGGAGCTCATTTCCAACTGGACCTTGGCCATCTCTCTTTCCACGCATCCTTGCCTCTCGTACTCGAAGTCACTTTTATTGTGGGGGGTGTCGGGGAAGGAAGGCTACAGCAAGTTTCTAAGCCACCCCTGTGATGACATTGGCTTTCTGGGATCATCACCTTAGGTTGGGGTTTACCTTTGAATTGTTTGAACCCAGAATTTAAATTTATGGACTTGAGCAACAGGGTCACAATGTAGCGGTTTGCCTGGCCTCCTCCCTAATTATCAATGCCCGTCAGCCTGGAGCTAGCCTTAGGAAACCAGACAGTCTGTGTGTGAAGAGCTTGCAGTATTCACAGTGCTGTATTAGTTATGGAGGTAGGGATTTCATCCTTTCCTTCCTTCCTTCATTCATTCATGATTACTCTGAGTCAGTTGAGAATATCATCACATGATTCCTGTCCTCTAGTAGCTTGTTATCTTATGGGAAAGTTGGACATACAACTGATAGTTATAATTTATTACTGCATATAACAGTAGATTGCACTGCCCTGCAGCCTGCTGGGAATATGTGGCATGTGCCAAGCACTTTTAGGCTCTAGTAATATGCAGTATTTTATCTGATCTTCACAGCATGTGTATGTGTGTTATGATATCAATTTTACTAGTGAATAAATAGAACAGAATAAACAGAACAGTAAGGCAACTTGATCAAGGTTTTTCCGTTGTAAGTGGGAGAGCCTGATTCAAACCCGTCATCTCCCGCAAGCCCCAGACCTTTCCAGAACTGGGTCTGACTTGTGTAGATATATGTTTCTGAGTGTTTCTTAGAGTTCTTTTGTATATTCCCTTGAGAAGCAATTATTGTTAGTGACTTTCTGTTCAGGCGTTGTGAAGCAAGTGCAGTTGGCAGGCTTTGTGAGGCCATGAGAGAGATGTACACATATCAGTATTGACAGGATCCATGCGTAGACATAGGTGTGTCCCCAGCATTTCACATTAACTAATTGGAATGACTTCATGGATACAGGGACCAACTGCGTAAACAAATGGCTCCTGGATCTCTCCTGCCCAGGCATTCACTATATATTTTTATATACAACCCAGATTCCTACACAGCCAATTCCCTTCTTGCTTCTGCTCTTTTCCCTTTAATTCCTATGTCAGTTGGGGCTGTTATAACAAGGTAGCATAGACTGGGTAGCTTACATACAACAGAAATTTACTTCTCACAATTCTAGAGGATGGAAGTCTAGATCCAGTATCAGCATGGCCAGAGCCCTTTTCCAGGTTGCAAAGGGTCATCTTTTTGTGTCGTCACGTGGCTGAAGGGCAGAATTCTGGACTCTTCAGACCCTTCCAAGGGCACTAATCCCATTCATGGACTCTATCCACTCTCATGACCTAATCACCTCCCTAAGGCCCCGGCACCCAACACCATTATATTGTAATTAGAATTTCAATGTATGAATGCTGGGAAGATACAGACTTTCAGTCCACAATACCCTCTCTAAAGATTGCAGTTAAAGCAATCTTTCTAAACCTAGATAGGACCCCGTCACTCTTGATAGCTCTGCAATGTCTATGGAATAAAATCCAATCTTCTTATAGTGATACCAATGGTCCTGGGCACAAATCTGTACATAAGTAGCTTGCTGCTGCTTGCCGCAGCTGGCCGCCCGCCCACCACTGCTTTCCACCACACTGTAGCTCGCTGCCCCACCCTCCTGCTGATCGGTCATTACCTTCATGATGTAATGACCATTTGCCTATTACCTCTTTATTGTATAGGCAGGATTTATTTTCACAGCTACTATTTACTGAGTGCCTACTATGTGCTAGGCACTGTTCTGAATGAAGAAAAAAAAAAGTCAGTGACTAAAACAGCCTCTTCTGTCCCCCCTCCAAAAATCTGTCCCCTTGTCAAGCTTACAAACTAACAAGAGGAGACAGATAATACACAAGAACATGATAAAGCAGTAAGTAAATTATTCTTATTTGGTGATATAAGTTGTTCAAAGTATAGAGAAGGAAAGCTTGTGATTCAGCAAGAAATTTGCAATTTTAAATGAGGTCAAGGTAGACCTCATTGAAATGACATTTAAACAAACAACAAAGAAGGAAAGGAAAACTGGAGAAGAACCTACCAGACCTAGGGAACAATCAGTGCAAACATTCTGAGGAGGTTGCCTGCCTGTGCATTACAGAAATAGCAAGGAGGCCACATGGATAGAGCAGAGTGAACCAAAATGAGAGTTGTAGGGAATAAGTTCAAAGAGGTAATAGGTGTACCAGTTAGTAATGCAGAGTTTGTAATCAAAGAAAACATGATAATTTCAAGAAAAACATCAAAAGTACTTTATTCAAAGTAATGTCCATCGCTAGCTACACATTTCCCCCATCTTTAGGTAATTTGTGGATACCGTCCCAATAGAACTTTTCTTGTTTTGAGGCAAACCATTCAGAGAGCCAATTTTCCACTTCTTTGTATGTTTTGAAGTGCTGCTCAGAAAGTGCATGTGCCATAGATAGGAACAAGTGGTAATTTGAAGGAGCAAGGTCTGGTGAATACAGCAGGTGGGTTAATACTTCCGAGGCAAGATCTTTTAAAATGTCTTTAACTGGTTTTGAAGTGTGTGATGGTGCGTTATCATGAAGCAGAATTACTTTGCTGTGTCTTCTGGCCCATTCTAGTCATTTCATGATCAAAGCATGGTTCAAATTGATTATTTGTTGTTGGTAGTGATCAGTATTAATGGTTTCACCTGGTTTTAGAAGCTCATAATACACCACACCTTCCTGATCCCACCAAATGCAGAGCATTGTCTTCTTTCCAAAGCGATTTGGTCTTGCAGTGGATATTGATGGTTGACTTGGATCAACCCATGATTTTGTGCATTTGGTATTCTCAAAATCCACTTTTCATCACCAGTCAAAATTCGGTGGAAAAAAAGACTTTCTTTTGTGCCCTTGAAGCAACATTTTACTGATGACTTTTCGGTTTTCCATTTGTCTTTTGTTCAGTTGATGTGGCACCCGTTTTCCTTCCTTTAAAATCTTTCCCATTGCTTGTAAATGATCGGAAATTGTTTGCTGAGCAACGTTTAATCTTTCTGCAAGTTGTTTTTGAGTTTGACTTGCATCTTCATCCAATAATGCTTGTAATTGTTGGTCTTCAAACTTTTTCAGTTAACCTGGATGTTCTTTGTCTTTCACATCGAAATCATCACTTTTAAAGCATTTAAACCAGCATTCACAAGTATCTTGAGACGGAGCATGTTCACCATAAGCTTCCCAAAGTATTCAGCAGCACTTTTCTTCAAAATAAAGTAATGAATTAAAACTTACCACAAATGCTCTTTTTTTGGCATGAAATTTGACATTTTTAAGCATAAAAATATCTATGATGCTAACACCTTCAGAAAATTTGACATATGAAGTTTTGAAGCTTGTGGTCAATACAACAAAATAACATACATATCAAATCGCATATATATCAACATATGTGTAACTTCATTTATTGAAAAAAATCCGTATTATTAACACTACACCTAGTAATCTGGGGCCACTGTTTGAATTTTAGCTTTTATTCCAAGTGAAATGGAAAGCTATTGGAGACTAATGAGCACAGGAGAGATAGGATATGACAGGTTTTTAAGGGATCCTTCTGGCTGCTTCCTGCTATGTTGGGAATAACCTCTGGGGTGAGAGTGGGGGAGATGGAAGCAGGTGACCAGAGAGAGGCAGTAGTCCAGCTATAATCCAGCTGAGAGACGATGGCAGGGGAGCTGGTAAAAAGTGGTCAAATTTTTATTTATTTTGAAGATAGACCCAACAGGATTTCCTGATGGAGTGGATGTCAAGTGTACAGAAAAGAGAGCGGTCCATTTTTGAAGGATAGCATTGTTATCAATGTAGAAGATTGATTAGATGTCAGGGAGGCAGGGGGAGGAAGAAGTCAAGAATTACTCCCAGGTTTCTGACTGTAGTAACTGATACACCCCCTAAGGTGACCCTCCATTATTTGTCTTCATCTTAGTAAAGAGCACTATCATTTATATTTTATTAAAGCCAGAAAATTAGGATTAATTCTTAACTCATTTTCCCTCTCTGCCGACATCCAATCCATTACAAAGTCTTACTGATTCTAAGTCCAAAATATATATCACCAGTTCATCTTTGGTTCTCCACCTCCTCTCCCAGCACTATTGGCCAAACCACCATTTCTCTGTCACAGTCTATGTCAAGTGCATCTTTTGTACGTGGCATAGAGTTGGGTCTTGCTTTTCTATAGTCTTGTAATCTCTGCTATTTTAGAGGGTTTAATCTATCTACATTTAATGTAAAGATGAATATGGTTGGATTTAGGTCTTCCATTTTGCTATTATTATGCCTATTATTTTTTTTCTCTGTTTCTTCTTTTCTGCCATCTTTTGGATTTATTGAATATTTTTCAATTTTCATAATTTTATTTGCATTTATCTATATACTTTTTAGGCATCATTTTTTTTTCCTATGAGAAGTCATCCATCATTTGCTTTTTGTTTTTGTTTTTTTGTTAATTCTCACCCGAGGATACTTTTCCCATTGATTTTTAGGGAGAGCAGAGGAGAGAGAGGGAAAGACAGAGAGAAACATCAATGTGAGAGAAACACATCGATTGGTTGCCTCCTGCATGCACCAGACCAGGGCCCAGCCGGGGAGGACCCTACAACCAAGGTATATGCCCTTGACCAGAATCAAACCTGGGACCCTTTGGTCTGCAGGCCCACACTTATCCACTGAGTCAAACCAGCAAGGGCTCAACCATCATTTGTATTGTTCTTCTGCTATGTACAGAATATTATTTTTCTCTGGCTATTTTTAAGATTTTCTGCTAATATCTGGTTTTTAGTATGGTGTGCTCAGGTGTGTTGGTCTTTGAGTTTGTCCTTCTTCCTCCAGATTTAAATTTGTAGATTGCCGTCTTTCACCAAATCTGGGGAAATTTTAGCATCTATTTATTTAAATATCTTTTTCTACTCCATTTGTTCTCACTTGTTCTGCTGTGACTCCAAATACACATATTTGAAAATTTTGGTATCCATCAGTTATGTATATATGCATACAAGTTCTTTGGTTGATCACTTCCCACCCCACCCACTTCCCTCTGAGATTCCACACTCTGTTCCATGCTTCCATGTCTCTGGGTCTATTTTATTCATGCATTTATTTTGTTCATTGGATTCCACATATGAGTGAGATAATGTGATACTGTCTTTCTCTGACTGGCTTATTTCATTTAGCATAATACTCTCCAGGTCCTTCCATGCTGCCTCAAAGGGTAAGAGATCCTTCTTTTTTACTGCTGCATAGTATTCCATTGTGTAGATGTACCACAGTTGTTTTATCCACTCATCTGCTGATGGGCACTTGGGCTATTTCCAGATCTTAGCTATTGTAAATTGTGCTGCTATGAACATAGGAGTGCATACTTTCTTTCTGATTGGTGTTTTGGATTTCTTAGGATATACTCCCAGAAATGGGATCACTGGATCAAATGACAGTTCCCTATTTAATTTTTTTTACGAAACTCCATACTGTTTTCTATACTGGCCACACCAGTCTGTATTCCCACCAGCATTGTACTAGCGTTCCTTTTTCTCCACATCCTTGCCAGCACTTGTCATTTGTTGATGGTAGTCACAGAATTTTCATTTTTAGTAGTTTCTATTTCTTTGCTATTTTCTATCTCTGTATTAATTATGATAATATTATCCTTTACATCCTTAATTACCGTTAAATTACCAACTTTAAATTTTTTGTCTTCTAATTCTAACATTTGTGTCATCTCAGGGTCATTGTTCATTAAATGGTTTTCTCTAAAGGTGGGTTAATTTTTCTATTTCTCTATGTCTAGTAATATGATGTTATATTTATAACATTGTGCTTTGATATATTCTAAGACACTGGATTCTCATTTCTCTAAAGAGTATTGATTTTTTGTTTGTTTGCTTTAGTAAAGATAATTTATTTGGCTCAACTTGAACTCCAAATTTTGTCTCTCCTGTGCTAGCACCTTCTGAAATCCCTCTTGAGTTCTTTGCTGGGTTACTTATAATGTAATGCAGAAATCATCCAGAGGTTAGTGTCACATTTATATGCATAATGCTGAGCTCCCTTTCTATGGTTCCCACTACCCCCACCCTACTACTAGCTGCTATGGTTGCCTTAAACTCTGACCTCTCCTTTCTTAGCCCAGAAGATTGCATATGTCTTGAGTATTAGTAATCCTCTATGGCTTTGATTGGGGCATGTCCTCAGGCAAAAATCTGTAAAATCAGGAAACATATGTAGTGATGTATTTTTCCTTACACATGTCTACTCCTCTCCAGCTTCTACCTGGTTTTGGTCCCTTCACAGTGTCTTCAGAGAATTATTCAATATATTTTGAGCAGTGTTTATAATTGTTATCCTTGGGAGAATTTTTATGATATGAGCTATTCAATCCATATAAGAAGTAAAACCCCTGAATTATTTCTTTTAAAGCAAATAGGATTACATTAGTAGCCTGAGTCTTCTGTGTCTTCCATTGTGCTTAGAATAAAATCTAAAGCCATTGCCACAGCCTGCTTGATTCTCCCTACTTCCTAGCTCCCTATCCTCATTTCAGACATCTTTCCTACATGCTTACTCCAGTGGAGTCTCACTGGATTCTTGCCAATTCCTGACATATGACGCTCTACTCACTACAGAATCTTTGCCTTTTTTATTCTCTTTACTTAAAAATTGTTGATACTTCTTTTTATGTCTTAGTTTGAATTTAACCGCCAGGTTTTCCCTAAACCCTCTATTTAAATCAGTCCTTCAGAGAGAATCCAAGATGGCGGCATAGGTAAACATCTAAACTGCTGCCTCCTGCAACAATTTCAAAAATACAACTAAAAGAAAAAACGTCTATCACCCAGAACCACGGGAAAGCTGGCTGAGTGGAAGTTCTACAACTAGAAGGAAAGAGAAAAGAGCATTGAGGCGTGCACGAGCGCTGAAAAGCTAAGGTACGGAGGCATGTGATCCAGGCTGGCGGCGGGCATTGCTTTTTTCAACCCGAAGGGAGACAAGACCCCGATTACTCTGAAATCCAGTCTCTGGGGAGACGCAGGGGACCCAAACTCCTACGGGGAGAAGCTGGACTGTCTTCCAGTGAGGGTGGCTTGCTTGCAGAGCTGCGCGCAGGAATAATTGTTTAAGGCACTGGGGCACGGGACTGCCGACAGGGACTCGGAGCCGGCTAACTAGCAGCCATTGCTGTTTGCCACGCCCTAGCCTAGTGATGCCCTGAGACCCTGCCCTGCACAACCTACAAACCCACCCAAGCTCTAAGCAGCGGCTTTTGCATAAGAAAAGCCCTGCCCTATTGCAGCTTAACTTAGAAAACTTGCAGCCTGGGTCAGACAGCTCCAAAACCTCCAAACCACAAGCAAAGAGGAGAAAACTGTAGCTCTCACTGTAGCTCCTGCTGGGTGGACTCAGACAGTAGCTGACCTGCACCCCATTGGAGATCCAGAAGCCAGTGTACCTAGTGGTCAGTGTGAGACACCAGATTTCAACTCCTCACATCCATAAGTGACACATTCAAGAGGCAGACTCAGTGAGCACCAAAGCCCAACTGAAACAAGTCCTGCCCCATAAGCGTGTCTTCAGTGCAGCAGTTCTTCCATTATAGACACAGGGAGTGCTCACAGCTAATTGGCCTGGAGGTCAATTCCTCCCAGTGTACCAACGGCAGTTAAGGCTTAACTACACCAAGACTTTGCACTCAGCCCACAAAGGGGTGTACCAAGAGCATCCACCTCATGTAATTGAGGAGGCTGAGCTACTGCCCCCTATAGATCACCTACCACACAAAGCTACTCCATCAACACAGGGAAGCAGCCAAAATGCGGAGACAAAGAAACATGTCACGAATGAAAGAAACAGAGGAAAGCAAACTACTGGATGACATAGAGTTCAGAACCACATGTATAAGGTTACTCAAGAATCTTCTTAAAACTGCTGAGAAACTTGATGAGACCTTCAAGGAGCTTAATGAGAATGCCAAAAAAATGGAAAAGGATCAGTCAGAAATGAAGCATACACTGTCTGAAATAAAGAATATACAGAAACTCAACTGTAGATCAACGTACCCCAAGAATCAAACCAAAGATCTGAAATATGTGGAAACAAAAAACATCCAAACAGAAAAACAAAAAGAAAAAAGAATCCAAAAATATGAAGATAGTGTAAGGAGCCTCTGGGACAACTTCAAGCGAACCAACATCAGAATTTTTGGGGTGCCAGAAGAAGGGAGAGAGCAAAATATTGAAAACCTATTAGAAGAAATAATGACAGAAAACTTTCCCTACATGGTGAAAGAAATAGACTTACAAGTTCAGGAAGCACACAGAACCCCATACAAGAGGAATCCAAAGAGGACCACACCAAGACACATCATCATTAAAATGCCAAGGGCAAAAGACAAAGAGAGAATATTAAAAGCAGCAAGAGAAAAACAGTTAATTACCTACAAGGGAGTACCCATATGACTGTCAGCTGATTTCTCAACAGAAACTATGCAGGCCAGAAGGGAGTGGCAAGAAATATTCAAAGTGATGAACAGCAAGAACCTACAACCAAGATTACTCTACCCAGCAAAGCTATCATTCAGAGTTGAAGGTCAGATAAAGAGCTTCACAGACAAGAAAAAGCTAAAGGAGTTCATCGCCACCAAACCAGGATTACATGAAATGCTGAAGGGTATTCTTTAAGAAGAAGAAGAAGAAGAAAAAGGTAAAGATAAAAATTATGAACAACAAAATGACATCAAATACATACCTACCAACAAGTGAATCTAAAAATCAAGTAAATAAAAAATCTGAAGAACAGAATGGACTGGCAAATATAATAGAATCAGGGACATAGAAAGGGAGTGGACTGACAATTCTCAGGGGAAGCAAGTGTGAGGGGTGCGGGAAGAGATTGGACAAAAATCTTACTCCTATGGATGAAGACAGTGGTGGGGGGTAAGGGCATGGGGTGGGGTGGGGAATCAGGTGGAGGGGAGCTATGGGGGAAAAAAAGAGGAACACCTGTAATAATCTGAACAATAAAGATTTATTTTAAAAAAATAAAAAAATAAATCAGTCCTTCAAATCACTAATCTCTCTATAATTATTATACTTATTTATTGACTGTCCCTATCTTTCAGTAGAATATAGTCTCCATTTGGACACAGTTTACATCTGTCTTAATTGCAGTGAATGCCCTGTGCTTACTTACTAGGACTAGAACAGAGTAGGTGTTCAATTAATTCATTTGTTGACTCTGTAAAGAAACTTACCATCAAGGCCGTATTAGAATATTGACTTGCCCATCTTCCACTGACAGGCACTGATGTTCATTTATCTTTGTATCCTGATTATTAGATTGGTGGTTGGCACAAGGTAGCCATATATCACATACTTGTACGTGAACTAATTACAAAAACGCAAAAAGCAACCAGCTTTGATGGTGAATAAAACTGACTAAACTAGTTCTGCATTAAATCCAAATTCATCCACTTCTAAGTGAAGTTGTTCTGCATAAAACTAATATTAAGTTGTAAAAAAAAAAAGATGATATTTTCTTCCAGGAATGTTGGTTGTTCTTAGGTTGGGCTTCTTCTTTCCTTAGATTTTCATGATAGTTTTAAGGCTGGGAAAAATCACGCAAAGTGTTTTCACTTTAAATTAAAAGACTAAATGAAGAGCTGGAATAGCTTAGAGGAAAAGAAGTTACAAGTAAATACTAGTGGCAAGAAGGCAGGTGTTAAAAGTGATGACCATTTCTCTGTGCCTAATGATTTCTCTATCTGCAAAGCAAGATGAAATACAGCCTCAAGACTCATGCATGAAACTGATTTTAATACAGAAAAACTCATTATGCAATAAGATGGCTTTGTCTTAGCAAAATAGAACCTAAAATTCTTCAACTCTAAGTTTGCCTTTGTTATGGGTTTTCCTTGTGTGTGGACTTTTTGCCAACAGTTTTAATATCTCAGACATTGTAGTTCTCTGTGTAATTTTACAAACAGTTGCGTATTTGTCATGTTAATTTGTTAAATGTTTAACAGAGAAAACTAGACATGTTCTTGTCCATGATCATGCCCTGAGTCAGAACTGAACTCGGGTCTCAGGATTTCTTGTCTGTGCTTTCTCTGCAAGGGTCAAAACCTCAAATACCCGAAGCAGTCAGACAGTGCAAATGAATAAACAGACTTGGCAAATAAATATTTTTTTCTACTCCCACAGAGAAATTTTTCTTTCAACTCATACTCTAGGGCTGAATTCCATGATCCCTCCTTTGACAGAGAGAAGGGCATAGAGAAATAGATCTCCACGACAATGAAGCATTAGTGCAGTCCTGATGATACATTGATGAAATCTTTGTCTGTTGTTGGGACGTGATAGGGAGTGGTGGTGCTTCTTATAGACTGTCTGAGGAATCAGTCACCACTCTGCTCCAGCTGACTCTTGTCATAAGGGAACGTGGGTGGCCCATATCTTCAAAAGAAACCCAAGTATGGATATTAAGTAAAATCTCCAAATTTTAAAATATTGGCTCATTTTTTAAAAAGCATTCGATTTCCCAAATAAAGTACATCTGTGGGCCAGATGCCACCTCATACTGACCATTTTTGATCACTTTGTTATACTATATTGCATTTCTATTCCTCCCATGTTCTAAAAGCAGATGCTACCTTCGTAAGGAAGGGCCAGAAATCCAACCCAAGTTATATATTGTAAGGTGGCCTCTCCCTCTTGATCTAGATCCAAGAGCCATCTTGAAGATCTGACCCAATCCAGCGTGGGCTTCCTACCTAACCAAATAGTTGGTAGACTTTTCTGCCTACCCTTCTAACTGCTTGCTCTCAGAGCTGAAATCTGAGAAGATGGAGGGAACAAGAAAATAGTCCTAGAGTTAGAATAGCTCTGTCCATATATTTCTAAGGCAAACCACTTGGCAAACACAGTGATTGTGGTTAAACTGGTTATTTTATTGGAAAACAAGTAACCACTAATGGGACACTGTGTTCTTCTATATTGTGCTAAATGCATTAGCGAATCAAACATAAGTAGAGAGACCAACCCTAGGAATAGGCACTCCAGGCTCTTGAAATGAATGCTCAGTTATTTGACAAACTGTCTTGGTTTTTGCTAATCAGGGTGGGCCTTTACTATCAGATGCTATGAAAAACAACCAAACAAAAATGCAGCTTACCATTTGCAATACTGTTCTCCCAGCTATTTTTACTCTTTTGGTGATACCCCTTCTTTTTAGCAATAGGTGTTATGAATAAAAAGCCACCTAAATACCACTCACCACAACCTTTCCTGAAAAGCAAATTTTATTAACCCTATGTTACTGTTGTAGGAAATGAGGTTCTGAGAGGTCAAGTAACTTTTCCTACATAGCACAGAACATAAGTATAGACCATGAATTTGGACCCAAGCCTGTCTGTTTCCAAAGTGCATGTTCTTGCCACTAAACCACTTTTTCAAAATGTAGATTTTATTTGCATTCAGGTATGATGAGGTTAGCAGATCAGGTGATATTGCCACTGAAAGAAGTTTGTTACTCTCAGTTCTCAAGAGGAGGGAGTATGCCACGCCATGCAGGGCCACACGTGAAGCACCCGGGTTATCCTGTTGTCTGGTACCTGGCCCTAGGGCGATGAGAACAGGAAAACAGTGGTCCATAGATAAGGTGTGGGGAGGTGGCCTCTGGATTAGTTAGTTTGCATAAAAGGCATACTCACAGGTGAGCTGAATCCTTTACTATCTCTAGGAATTGGCTAGTCCTGGGAGAGGCCGCCACTCCAGGATCAATAAGGCCCCAGATATCAGAGCATCAGAAATATAGAAAATACACCTGGTGTGCTCAGGTTAGAGCACTGGCCTGCACACCAGGGCCGCGGGTTCAATTCTTGGTTAAGAGCAGGTACTTGGGTTGCAGGTTTGATCCCCAACCCTGGTAGAGGTGCATGCAGGAGGCAACCAGTCACTATGTCTTCCTCACATACATCTATATTTCCTCCCTCTTCCTCTTTTCCTCCCTTCCTCCCTTATACTCTCTCTAAAAATCAATGCTGAAAAAATATCCTCACGTGAGGATTAACAATTATATATATACTAGAGACCCGATGCACGAAATTTGTGCATGGGGGTCCCTCAGCCCAGCTTGCACCCCTTCCAATCTGGGACCCCTCTCACAATCCAGGACTGCTGGCTCCCAACTGCTCACCTGCCTGCCTTCCTGATTGCCCCTAACCGCTTCTGCCTGCCAGCCTGATCACCCCCTAACCACTCCCCTGCCAGCCTGTTTGATGCCTAACTGCTCCCCTGCCAACCTGTTTGACCCTCACTGCCCTCCCCTGCAGGCCTGGTCACCCCTAACTGCCCTCCCCTGCAGGCCTGGTCGCCCCCAGCTTCCCTCCTCTGCCAGCCTGGTCACCCCTAACTGCCCTCCCCTGCAGGCTTGATTGCCCTCATCTGCCCTCCCTTGGAGGCCAAGTCCCTCCAAACTGCCCTCCCCTACTGGCCATCTTGTGGCGGCCATCTTGTGTCCACATGGGGGCAGCCATCTTTGACCACATGGGGGCAGCCATCTTGTGTGCTGGAGTGAGGTCAATTTGCATATTATTCTTTTATTAGATAGGATAGAGGCCTGGTGCACAGGTAGGTGCCGGCTGGTTTGCCCTAAAGTGTGTCCCAGATCAGGGTGGGGGTTCCCTTGGGGTGTGGGGCTGCCTGGGCAAGGGGCCTGTGGTGGTTTGCAGGCTAGCCACACACCCCCCCCCCCCCCCCCGCGACCCAAGTGGAGGCCCTGGTATCTGGGATTTATCTTCTATAATTAAAACTTTGTAGCCTTTAGCAGAGCCAAGCCTCCTGCTTGCTCCATGGCCACAGACATTTTTGTTGGGATTTATTTATCTTTTATAATTGAAACTTTGTAGCCTTGAGTGGAGGCCTAGGCTGGCCAGGGTGTGCAGAAAGCTTGGCTTCCTACATTGCCGGGGAAACCCAAGCCTCCTGCTCTCTCTGTGGCCACAGCCATCTTGGTTGGGTTAATTTGCATACTCGCTCCTGATTGGCTGGTGGGCATGGCTTGTGGGTGTGGCAGAGGTATGGTCAATTTGCATATTACTCTTTTATTAGATAGGATATGTACATTTTTTTTGTTAGACCCAAAAGTTTACTCATCCTTGACTCAGATTTTCTTATATTCTATAACTGATTAGTCACTAATTTTGTTTCATTTTCTTCAAAATATATCTCATTCATTTCTTCAAGATGTTAGGCATTATAATAGGCACTTGGGGGCTGGGACATAATGAGGCTCTTGATTTAAAATCGCTCAGAGTGTAGAGTAAAAGACTGATGTATAAACTAAGAATTGTGAAAGAACTTCACAAATACCACCACAGAACCAGCACAGGGAGTATTCGTGCCTTGTGTTCCTAGTGTTAGCAGTCCTGCATTTCCTGCTATCTATGCCTACTCATCTCCCTGGCCTGTATACCCTACCAGACTTATGTTCCTTCACTTTTTTTTATCATTTTGCTCCCTAAATCAAAATAATTTTCTAAGGCCTCGAATTCAATAAAACTCTAAACACTGAAACACTTACCTGACTTTTAAGGCGCACTCTCTGTTCCCATGCTCCTCGTTTATTTCCTATTTCCAACACTTCACTTATTCTCTAATTTAATATACAGTTACCTTGTGACTTCGCACAAATAGACACACAGGTGATATGTGGTAAGTGCTACCAAGAAGTACATGGTACTCTGTGAGCCTGTGGTGTGCCTCCGTATGGTTTGTACATCCTACATTTATTCAACAAATGTTTACTGAGCATCTGTAATATTCCAGGCATAGGGCTTGACCAGTCTCCGTATTGTCTGTAACCGCATGTCTTTCCATCTTCATCTCTTTACTCATCACCATCTACTTTTCGCATGCCTTGCCTTCAACTCTTTTCTCTTCCAAACTGCCTGTTCTTGGCCTCTCAGCTGAAGCCTCACCTCCCCCAACTATAGTATAATTGCAAATTATTGATCTCAATGCTACTATGTATTGTATTATCTTTCTTATTTTCCACTGTTTTCCTGGAGGCTAGGCACAGTACCTGATGCTTTCGGCATTCAGTAAATACTGAATAACTGCCGTTATGCATGCAGCACACATGCTAAGTTCTGTGCTTCCCCCTAGGAGCTTATTTAAATACTAGAGGCCCAGTGCACGAAATTCTTGCACTCAGGGAGGGAGGGGGAGTCCCTCAGCCCGGACTGCGCCTTCTCACAGTCCGGGAGCCCTTGGAGGATGTCTGACTGATAGCTTAGAACTGCTCCCTTGTGGGGAGTGGGCCTAAGAAATCAGTCAGAAATCCTTAGTGCTGCTGCGGAGGCAGGAGATGCTCTCACCACCTCCAGTACACTCGCCAGCCGTGAACCCAGCTTCTTGCTGAGCAGTGCTCCCCCATGGGAGCACACTGACCACCAGGGGGCAGCTCCTGTGTTAAGTGTCTGCCTCCTGGTGGTCAGTGCTCATCATAGCGACTGGTCATTCCACCATTTGGTCAATTTGCATATTAGCCTTTTATTATATAGGATCCCTTCTCTCACCTCCTAAAGTACTTCCCATCAAAATTAGCATCAAATGAAGTAAAGCCTTACTGATGCAGCCTCTTTAAGGTCCAGAATATTCCTCATCACGCTAACCCAGTAGGAAATAAGCCTTCAAAACCTGCATTTCTCACCATTGAAATGACCAATTGCTTTGCTATAACATTGAAGTATTCTGCAAAACTGTACAAATAGAGTTCAACAAATTATATTATACCTGGAAGTTTAATAGTTAATGTGGCATAGTAGTAAAGAATAAGGACTTTTGATACAGAGAGACTTGATTAAAAACAAAAGGATCTGTCACTTATTCCCCTGTGACCTTGGACAAGTTACTTTATCTCCTTTACTCCCAGTTTCTCATCCCCATAGTGATCAATAGTGTCTTTTCCAGGGAGGTATTGTGAGGAATAAATGAGATAATGTATATGAAATGCTTAGTTTATTATTAATATACTAGAAGATTCGTGCACAGGGGTTGGGTCCCTCAGCCTGACCTGCACCCTCTCCAATCTGGGAGCCCTCAAAGGAGCCCTCTCCAATCCAGGAGTTTCTGTCTGTCTTTGCAATCATATGAGCAAATTGTCTGAGACCCCCAACCCAGTTTGGTTTGGTGCTCACAGAATAATTGAGGTCTTTTTTCTTCTTCTTTGCTTCATTGGTGGAGATTGCCTAGAAGTTGTAGGATATCTTCCCTTTAAGTTTTCCTCGACACTCTGACTTTACTTATGTCTCTCACCTTTGCTTTCCCTCTATCCCCCACCTGCAACAGTGACTTGCTCCAGGCTCCCTTTGCTCTAGTGTCTAGGAGATCCTGCAACACGTCTGCCACCAGAACTACGATTCCCAGCATTCCTGGTGCTCCCTGTGCTCTGGGCTTCCACTTTCATTCCAGGGGCTGCACAAACCAAAAGGACTGTGAACTCCAGCCACCCCCAAGCTGGGCTGATAGGAACGGACACTCCAGTGGCATCCCCGGGACCCTGGCCGCTCGGCGCCAGTGAGCGCATGTGCGCACGAGGTCCTGGGGATGCTCACTGCGTCACCCTAGCTATGCAGAGGGTGGGTGGGCATTCCACCCCGACCCCAGCCGCTTGGCACCTGCGTGCATAGGCCCTGAGCAGCAGGGGGCGGGAACGCCCGCCCCCAGCTGCTTGGTGCCTGTGCATGTGTGCACTGCCCACAGGCCCGCCATCTTTGTTGGGTTAATTTGCATACTCTGTGACCTTGGGCAAGTTACTTTATCTCCTTTACTCCTTTACAGATTGGCTGTGGGCATCGTGGAGGTAGAGTCAATTTACATATTTGTCTATTATTAGTATAGATGGCAAATGAGACAATAAATTTTAGGTGATAGTATTTCTACTATTGTTGGCATTATGGGAGATACTCTTTAAATCCCAGAAATCCTGTGTTGTTGTTTTTAAATATATTTTTGTTGATTTCAGAGAGAAAGGGAGAGGGAGAGATAGAAACATCGCTGATGAAAGAGAATCATTGATTGGCTGCCTCCTGCACACCCCCTACTGGGGATCAAGCCTGCAACCCAGGCATGTGCCCTGATGGGGAATGGAGCCATGACCTCCTAGTTCTGTGGTCAGCAAACTGCAGCTCACAAGCCACATGTGGCTCTTTGGCCCCTTGAGTGTGGTTCTTCCACAAAATACCACGGCCTGAGCAAGTCTATTTTGAAGAAGTGGCGTTAGAAGAAATTTAAGTTTAAAAAATTTGGCTCTCAAAAGAAATTTCAATCCTTGTACTGTTGATATTTGGCTCTGTTGACTAATGAGTTTGCCAACCACTGTCCTAGTTCACTGATCGATGCTCAACCACAGAGCCATACTGGCCAGGCCCAGCAATCTTGTTTTAAAAAGGAGGCTGGGGAAGGGGAAAGGAGGTTATTGAGGCCCAGAGAAGTTAAGTGAGTTTCACAAGGTCACACAGCTAGTTAATATCAGAGCCAGCCTGCAAACCCAGCCACTGTGGCTCCAGAACCACTTCTCTACCTTTCTACACAGACCTGGCTCTCAAGAAGCATCCTCAGAGAGACTATCTCCATGAGGCCAAAACAACCAGTTGGTTCATCGTTTGAATGAAAATAAGTCTGTCATAATAGTTGTTTTGGAGTCCTAGAGACACATGGAAACTTTGAGAAAACACGCAAATTAAGTTCAGGAACCCAATGCGGGTGTTGGGTGTGTTCTAGCAAGCAGAGCAACAGCACGGGAAAGCATTCCTCTTCCTGATGCATGTTACATATTATTTTGTTTAGAGCTGCCAAGTGGCTTAGGGAATAAAATCCTACACATGAGGAGAAGATAGTTGTCTGCGGAGCTCAGACTTCTTTGTCCTTGGAGAGCTACTGGTATGTTCCAGTTCCCCATGTGACATAACTTTTCAATCAGAGGAGGTTCTCTTGACTCTTCTGGGACAACACTTTCGTTTCTTTTTTCTTTTTCTTTTCTTAACTGAGTCTTCCTCCTCACAATGTCTTTCACTCATCTTCTCCATTAGTAAGACACAATGAGTAGTTCAGGTTCTGGCATTGCCCTGGGGTAAGAGCCTGGATCAGGAAGTGGAAAAGGCATGACCCAGAGGTTAGTGCTTCAACATCAGCTCCCCCAGCACTTACCTTGAGTTACCCCTCCTTCTCACTCCTTTTCTCACACCTCATTCTTGGATTTGCTGCTGCTAGGTTAGCCTTGAGAGTTTCATTTCCTGCTACTTTTCTCTTTATACTTCTTTCTTAAAAATTCAAGTTAATTTTTATTTTCATTTTTATTTATTTATTGAATTTATCAGGGTCACATTGGTTAATAAATTTATATAGGTTTCAGGTGTACAGTTCTATAATACATTATCATTGTTTTGTAAATCCAAGAGGCCAACACTAGGTTAAGCAAAGCTAGATTTCTGTAAGAGCTGAAACACTCTTGCTGAGCTAGCTTTTTAACATTCTTAGATCCTTTATAAACAAAGAGTTGAAAGAAATAGACATTTTGATAAATCTTTTCTGGCTGGAATAGAGACTAAAGAAACTGTGAGACTGACCCATCTGTCTTTTCTTTTCAGATAGACCACATGGTGCAGGGCCACGCTGCCTTCCCTGAACTGCAAGCCAAGGCCACAGCCAGGTAACTGCTTCCTTCCTGTGCCCTACAGCTTCCGTGCCCAGCTATGTTGAGGACACTCACTTTAGGCTAAAAGGTGATTTTCAGATCCTGTGGGAAATGAGAATGCCTGGAAGTATGTGGTTATAAGGCAGTCATCTGGATGATCTAGAGCACACAGGTATTAACTTTTTAAATGATCTAAGGAAGTTCAAAGAAGCTAGAGATAATCCAAAATATGCCAGGACCCATGGATGAGAAACTCTGATGTAATAGAAGGAACATGGATTTGGATTCAAAACTTCTTGGGTTCAAATCCAGCTTTACTCCTCCTTACCAGGTGTGTAACTTTGGGCAAGTTATTCAACCTCTTTAAGCCTGTCTCTTCATCTGTAAAGCTCAGAATAATAACTGATATGGAGTGATTGCTAGGATATATGGTTAAGTAAAGAAAGTGGAATGCAAAGAAGTGTTGACTATATGTTCCCTTTCATGTAAATAGCAGGCGATATAAGAAAATATATGTGTATGTACTCATTTGTGCGAAAGGAAAACAGGAAGGTTAAACCAGGAACTGAGATTGGTTATCTGTACTGGGTGGATAGAAAGGAAATGCAAAGACTAGGACAGTAGGTGGGCATGGCACTTTTCTGAGTGCTTTTTGTACAACTGTAACTATTAGAACTATAGTGATGCTTCATGTGTCCCTGGAAATAAATAGATAGAAAGATAGCTAAAGAGATAGATAGATACCAGGATATGTGTGTGTGGTGGGGCCTGGGTAAAATGAAATACAAACAGTTAAAAAAATGAGCCTATTGTGTTAGTAATGAATACCATAATGTATCACACTAGTAATGAATCACACTAAAGAGGGTTTTGGAAAGAGAAGAACTGACCTATGTAACTTTGGGGAAAAATATTTTGACAATAGGCTGTATAGCTACAGATAAAATAATTGTACATAAATATTGTGCTGTAAATACCAAATTTATTTTTCATAGATGTATGGGTTCGCCATTCTGAAACTCCTTTATGTGTATACTACATTGAGCAAATAAAAAATATATGTGTATAGTGAGAGACAGGTTTCTCACAAATCAGGAAAAGGGAAGGTTAGAATGAACCCTATGGTACTGGGTAGAAATCAGAGGTATTAGAATCAATTTGTGATTGTTTTATGGATATAAATAAAATAAATACAGATGTGTGAGCATACATACCTTCATCTCCTAGATCCTGAGATGGCCTGGAAGCAATGACACCCTATTACTAATGTGAACACTCAGCGCCAGAGCTTGGTGATACACTCATGCATATATTTCTGTGAAGAGGGGCTATAACTATCATTAGATTCTTGAAGGACTCCAGCATGTATAAACCACTAACACAAAGACAAGAGGACTGGATTTGGAGCTCAGAGATCTAGATTCATACCCAGCTCCAACATGTATTATGTGTGAACTAAGTGCCCTCATCAGAACATGGAGAGTAGTTATGAGAGAATCAACCTCTGATAACAGAATTCACTTGGAGATTAGTGAGGTAATGTCTTTGGCAAGGCTATGAAAACTGTACTCTGACAATTATGACAAATCCTACTACTTCTGCTACTATTACCAATGATTATAAAAGAGGAAGTTTTTGGTTGTTCTAGGGCAGTGGTCGGCAAACAACAGAGCCAAATATCAACAGTACAACGATTGAAATTTCTTTTGAGAGCCACATTTTTTAAACTTAAACTTCTTTTAACACCACTTCTTCAAAATATACTCGCCCAAGCCATGGTATTTTGTGGAAGAGCCACACTCAAGGGGGCAAAGAGCCGCATGTGGCTCTCGAGCCACAGTTTGCCAACCACTGTTCTAGGGTGAAACAGCAGATGTCAATCATCCATAACCTGCCTGACTTCTTGTGGAAAGGATAATGGAGTAGCAAGAATACAGGGCTAGAAATTAGAGGTGGGGATTCTTGTGTCAGTTCTGCCATAAATGGCTTGGTGACTCAGTTTCTTCACCCATAAAATCACAATAATACTGCCCTCTTTTAGAGGTGTTATATAGATGAAAGTAGATCGTGGAAATGCCATTCTGTGAAGATCTTACAGCTCAACAGAAACCTAAGGAATAGTTAGACTTTGCAAGGAAATACTCAAAATATCCAGAACTTTCTCCTATAGATGAACCTCATGTGAGTAGTTTTTACTGAAAATAGGAAAGAAGGATTTATGGATTAGCATGTAAACTCAGAGAAACAGCAGCATAGCAGCCATTAATAGAATTCAGTCTTGGAGTCAGACCTGGATTTAAATCCCAACTCTTTCCACATGGGAATTGACTTCCTACCCCTTTCCAACCACCTGCTTGGGTTTCACCTTGTGTTTCCCTTTGGAACTAAGTTTCACCAAAGCATTGCCTATACTTTTGGTCACTATTTCCTCACTTTGAACTTCCCCTTTTCCCACTCCAGTGTAAATTCTGTCACCATTGGCCCCTGAAACATTTATTATTAAGGTGCTAAGAGACCTCTTCTAAGTCCTTAGGATGTGACCCAGGCCCCTTGAGCTCTCAGCAGTATCTGGCACCAATACTTTTGCTCTCCTTTATTAACACTCTTTTTCCTTGGCTTTCTTTCTGGAATGTCACCCTCTTCCAGTTTTCCTCCTGTGTCTCTGACTCCTTAATCTCCTTCTCAAGTTCATGGTGTTTTTCTTGAACATAACATCAAAGCTCATCATAACTGGGTTCTCTTCTTTGCCCTCTTTTCCCAGGTGATCGATCCCATGCACACTCTTGCCTTTATTTCTTTCTATAATTTGAGGATTCTCAAATTTTATCTCCAGCTCATCTATTGAGTATATATTCAGAAAATGTTGGTTATGTTTCATTTTTCTTTCCTTATATTGCCTTGCAAAGGAAAGTTTATCTCTATCTTATCAGGTCTATGAATATTCTAAGACTATAGGACCCATTGTCCTCCAGGGCTTAGAAAGAAATGGACTTAGCTATTATTATTAAAGTGAAGCAGGCTGTTTGGAAAGGACAGCTAATCCCATGGAATCAGGAACCATGTGCCTCTTTGGGTGTGACTTCAGGGCTCTCTAAAAGCAGGCCACCCCTGTCTCAGAGCTTAGCATCAGCAAATCCTATTTGGAACTGTAGAAACATGTGTTGATAAACAGATTTAGTATTTTATACTCTTGGTTTACCATAATCCTTTTAGACAAGACATCCCTGAAGAGAAATGTCTTGTGAGCTTAGAAATTAAGTAAACACAAGCTAGATGTGCCCATGCATGTAACTGACAACCAAAGTCTCCCTGTATGTGGGGCCAAACAGCCAGAAATGGTTCTGCTTAGCCAGAGATCACCTTGCATTTGATCCTAACTTGAGCTCTTTTCCTCTAAACTACATGTTGTCTTAATTCTCTTAGATTACCTTGACCACCAGTGTCTCAGAATGAGGTCCTGGTGATGGTGTGGTTCAGTGGAGAGATGTTGGCACAGTCCATAAGTACTAGATTCCAGGTTGGCAGCAGAGCAAGGGTTAAAGTCCATTCTCCAGACTGTCTGATGATACTCCTAGGCTCATTAAATACAGACATAATATCACAGGCATATTATGCCTGTATCATTAAACCTACTTTTAATGTTCATAATATGCCCGTGAATGTTTGTCTATTTTCCCCTAAAGGGAAAATACAAAAGTGAAACACACACACACAAAGTCCCTGATTTTGTTACTGGCAATGTTGGCAGTGAAACGGCACCCATTGTTACCAGTGAAGTTAGATCTCAGCAGAGAAAGAATTCAGAGCCAGGAACTCAAGTTATAAGATAAAATTTATTTATAACTTTACAGAGGTAAGCAGGAGTGAGCCAGCTGGGCTGCATGGGCACAGGAAACAAATTACAGGAGCAAAATAAGGCCCTTGGAGCTTAGGAGAGAGAAAGGCACTAGGGGGAAAGAAGGGGTTGGGGAAGGAAAGGTACAGGTATGCTCCAGAGAGAGAGAGAGTGCTGGGTCCTGCTCTTGAGAGTTTTAAAGGACTGGAATTTTAGGGGAGGTTTAAGGGGAGGATCTCAAAGGAAAAGTCATCAGCTTTATGCTGATGGGCCAAAATGAGATTTAATTCCCTTAACTTCATCCATCCTTGGGTATGGTTGGCACAAATGGCACTAATAGGATCTCTGCTATCTATCTCCCTGAGTAGGCTAATGTAGGTTATTTATTCCCCTGGTTGAGGAGGAGAAGTGTAAATTATTTACTGTTAAGTGTCCTTGGTTAGGAAAGATAGGATTTTTCAAATTATTAGATGGCTGTAAACTGCTTGGCCATTTAACTGTCTCAGTTTCCCTAATTACACTTGCCATGTATGTCTTACTAACCTGTCTCATTTTCATGGAAATTATACACACTCACATAAACATATACATGCTCACATAACACACAAACACACTCGTGTGTGTGTGTGTGTGTGTGTGTTGTGTGTGTATAGAGCACGAGAGAGGAAGAGAGAGAGAAGAAAGAGGAGAGAGAGAGAGAGAGAAAGAGAACACATTTGCACACCAGGTATTGATAAGCATTCCAAAGAAAAATAGAGATGGGTGAGGAGAAACATGAAGTGAGGGATGTTGGGGTGATGGGTGGGAACTATTTTAGGTAGGAAGCCATCCTTGAGGAGGTGACACTTGAGCAGGACTCTGAATAAAGAGTGGAACTAAACTATGGTTGTAGGGGAGGGTCCCTGCCGTCTGAAAGAACAATAAGGCACAAGGCCTTGAGCAACTCTGGGAGACTGGGAAGGCCATTGTGGTTGGGCCAAAGTTGGGAGATAGCGGGAGACTGGTGAGGGCAGCATGTAAGCCAAGGGCCAAACCATGTGGGTCATTGTAGACTATTGTAGGGACACTGGATTTTATTCAAGTTTTAGTTTTTGAGCGGGGGAAACATGATCGAATTTACCTTTTAAAATGATTAATTTGGCTCTCATAGAGAGTAAACTAGACCATTGGTGGGAGGGAGAGACAGAGTGGAAGATATGGCCCCTGACCTCAGTGAACTCAGTCTGCAGGGTGGGGTGGAATGTAAGCAGAGGAGCCCAGCCTGGTCCGAGTGCTTTTGCTGAGGTCCCTGCAATCAGTAGTCATTTCTCATTGTGATCCTATTGTTTTCAGGTCCTTTAAGATTGTCAGCATGAAGTTCTCCTAATTCATTCTCTTAATCTTGCTTTTTCCCACTTTCTCTGGATTTTTCAGTTACTCCTTTTGAGGATAATCTATTTTTCTTGATCTCATTTATTTCTCAGACCTCTTTTGTTTCTGTGATTTCCATAATTTCTGTGAACTAATTTCATAAGGCAAGGAAGAGAATTTTGGGCAAGAGGGGGAAAATAGGCAAACATTCACAGGTATATTATGAACATTAAAAGTAGGTTAGTGCAGCTACAGGATGGTGTGGTGTGTGCAGGGGTGAGGAGGGAGAAGGAATGGAAAACATGTATGTAATACAGTGTAATGTAGGGAGAGCTAGATAATAAAGAACATCTTATGCCAGGCAGCAGTTTGTACTTCATCTTGAGGACAGTGGGGAGGATCTGCTGAAGGGTTTAGATAGGGGTGGGCATCATAATCAGAGTGGCATTTTAGAAGAATCCCAGGAAGGACTGCAAAAGTTAGGAGGCCAAAGCTCTAATCCAGGCATTTGAAGGTGGCCTGAATGAAGTAGAAGCAGTGGAAATGGAGAAAGTTGTGCTGGGCAGAGAAATATTTAAGATCACAAATTGACAGGTCCTGGTGAGAAATTAAATTGAGGATCTGAAGGAGAAAGAGAATAGTAAAAAAATGATACCCACTTGACTCTGCCCCCAAATGGCTGCTTGAGCAATGACTTCAATGCGATTGGCTTTGATTAGCTCAAGGAACCCAAAAGGAAAAGCGAGTATACCAGAAAAGACGATGTGTGTCACATTATGTTTATGTTGAGTTCCCTTTGGACATCCAAAAGGAAGCAGTTGATGGATGGTTCGATATTTGACCTGGAGCTCATGAGAGTGAAGCAAGCAGGAAATAAGGCTATATATTTGGGAGTCCCCAGCCCTAGAGGGTAACTGAGCCAGGTGAGGAGGAGGAGATCACCCAAGGATATATAAAGAGTGAGAAGAGGGACAAGGACAGATCTCTGGGAGATGTCACATATCTAAGGGACAGCGAAAGGAAAAGAACCAGATAGAGAGGAGGTAAGAAAGCCAAAAGAATATAGTGTCCCGGAAACAAGGGAAAGAGAACAAATGCGTAAGAAGTGGTCAAGTGGTGCAAAATATGAAAGAAAATTCAAGTATAATAAAGGCAGAAAATGGTCCATTGGAGTTAGGGAAAGGACACAGTGTATTTTATTAGACCATGTATTCTGGTTTTTGGTTTGAAAGTATGGTCACCATAATTCTGAGCAGCCTATGAATCCACAGAATGATATGATTTGCGGAGAGGGAGAGGAGGGGAGAGATTCCGGGGGTGCTGTCTGTATTTAACATTGTAAGCAATAATGTCTGAGAAAATTCTTCCCTGTCTCTCGGATTTTTTTTAAAGCTGGAAATTAATCTCCTGTGATGGGAAAGAAGAGAGAATTGTTTATTGATCATCTATCATTTTATAGGGCTCAGGACTCTGTCTTTAATATTCATGGAGGACTGTAAGGTAAACGTATTAACTCTGATTGCAAAACAGTGAACTGGGTTTGGAGTACCTGGTCACCCAGCTGGTGAAGTTACCTCGGGAATGCTCAAACTGTGTTCTCTCCATCATACACAATGGCCCTAGGACAGCAAGAATTTCTCCCTCTGAGATGGGATGGGTGAGCCCAGAGTTCATGAGAGGGAGGGAGAGCAATCCACTTGGAACAGTCAGTGTGTGATTCCCGAGCTGGAAGAGGGCTCACGGCCATTGGAGAAGGAATTGATAAAACATGCAAAATGAATCAAAGTCAGAACCCCAGAAAGGTATCATGTGAGGTTAAAATTATGTGAATAATGATGTGCATTCGTTATTTTAATGTTTTCCAAGTGCATTTCATTTTGAATGATATACTCAGATAGCACACATGGTCAGGTATAATTGAAAAAATGTGCAGGAGAATGGCTGCATTCAAAGAATAAACATACAGCTGTGAGGAGGTTAGGAGTCAAGGGGGTAAGCATATGCCCCGTCCCCCAGGGATCTCGTTAATTCATGAGTGACCATGTATGTAGAGGCTAAATGAATCTCACCATGTGCAAAGACCCACAGTCAATGAGACAATGATGAATCAATAGTAATTAGGTCTATTGGTTCTTATTGACCCAGATGTCTGAAACCAAATGCCCTGCCCTGAGATGCCTTGAGAGGCGAATGAAAACACTTATAAACTTCTTTTAAAAAATCCCCTTACTCTCAGTGCAGTGATGCTGTTCTGAGGAGGAACGTTGCTACGATGAGTGCAGACTCCCCTTCTGGCTACGAAGGATGTCCTCAAGGTTTTGGTTATCATTGTGATTCCTATTGGACCAGGAGCAGAGAGAGTAGGGAAATAGAAAACCAGGATGGATTATATTCCATCCAGATAGATGGTTTAGGCCTTACCTTGCATGGAGGCCATGAGGGAGTCTTTTTCCTAAGTCTGTCATAGAATCATGCTAAAACAGGGTTTGAATGTGGGGCTTTGACAGATCATTTCTGACCTGGAATACAGAGAACACATGGCTTCAGCACCACTCAGAGGAGAGTGTAAATGTGGACTCGGTCACCTGTCCACACCTCTTTGTGAGTCTCCTCTGCTTTCCTCGCCGGGCTGTGGGGGAAGGCCTGGTGCACACTCAGGCAGCTCAAGTTGATGATGGTGTGGATGGGGAGCCTTTTTCCAAACACATCGCCGTCCTCCTAAAGTGATCAAAGGCACACTTTCACAGATGGGAATGAGGTGTCCAGCAAGGAGCAAAAGATTGCCTGGTAGGCAGGGCCGCCGTTGCCTCCACTCAGGTATACATCACACAGGCGCATACATTCTCACACATATACTCACTCACGCACTCACATAGAGCATTTTTGCTTTCCTACCTTTTCTATATTAGAATTCCACTTAAAATTGGTATTTACTACAAAGGTTTGAAAACCACTGCTCTACTCATTTCTAATCTAACAACGTTCAGGAACGTCATGAGCTCATTGGGAACACTCACAGTGCTACAAAACTGGAACTCAAAATCTCTGGGCTGTCCTCCTAAAACGTTCTAAAAATGTAAATCATAAATACCATCTAGGTGTCTTAGATGTCAGCCTTCCTTGGACACTGAATTCCTCGACTTTTTTTCCTGCCATTATTCAAGCCCTGTTTTTCATGGTTAAGGCCATCGTTCCAAAGACACCAGTGGAAAGTGACATGGATGCCAATCTCTGATAAACCCACTTTCTTCTAGACGTGTTGGTTCAAGGCTTTAAGAAGGAAGCAACTTTAAAAGGGGAAGGCACCACCTTTAACCTTTGTGACATGCAATGAAATTTAACCCAGGGAGGTAGGTATGGTGACATCATTTGACTGTATGGGGAAGCTGAAGTTCAAGGAGACTGTCACTGTTACCTCTGGGGTAGGTAGGGCAAGATCTGAACCCATCATTTCAGCCCCTTGTTCACCAGACCATGTAAAGACTGAGATAGGTAGTCTGACTCCCTCATCCTACACGTGAAGAAACTGAGACTTAAAAAGGAGAGAGAACTGACACAATGTCATTTGGTGGGTGAAGTTGAGAAACCAAGTCTCCTGATTCCTGATTCTAATTGCATTTACTCCATCCTGTCACTTCCCTTAGCAAATTCTGATCCTGAGCCTGGGCACGTATATTTGTCTCCATTCGTCATCTCATCATTATTATTATAATTATGGCACTAATTTTTTAAAATCCTTTGCATATGTACAGTATTGCACAGCTTACAGAATACTGCGTGTTCACCTACATAATCTCTTTTGATCTTGACAATAACCCTATGAGGTAAGTTGGACAGGAAACATGTATCTGGTTTTACAGATGCAAAAAAAGTGGTTCCGAAAGTTTGAATAACTCTCTCGTGGTTACACACCTCCTAGGGGCAAAGCCATTCCGGATCTGGTCTTCTGATCCCAAACCTTCGCACTTTTCCCTATAGCACACCACCTTTTCTTGGTGATAGTACAGTGATTTCTGAGTAAGGTGTGCTAGTTTCCATGGGTTTCGGGCAGTTTCTTTGCTGAAGCTTTTGGGGCTCTGCTTACTTTCTGGATCTGGTATGGAAGTACAAATGGTTTCTTTCTGCAGAATAATTTGCTCCCCAGCCCTACCCCCCTTTTAAAAACAAAATCCACTTCTCTTCCAGATGCCAGAGCATATATGCATATTTGAACAATCACCTGGACCTGATTAAGAAGGCTCAGCCTGTGGGTTTCCTCACTGTTGATTTACATGTTTGGCCAGATTTCCATGGCAACCGGTCTCCTTTAGCAGATCTGACACTAAAGGGCATGGTAAGTGACAGCCAGTCCTTGCACAAAGGTGAAGGCAGGCCAAAGGGGCTGCAAAGATCAGGAGAAGCAAAGTGAGGAAAAAGGAAAAGAGAGAACATTAACAAAACAGACCAATGGCCTGCTGACTTCTCGCAGATGCATCCTCTGGGGAAGGCTCTTGCTCCTCAAGATGACCTGCTGAAAGTTCTCATTGTTTCCGAGGCAACCTTCAGCACATTGAAAGCAGTATTTCTTATATTTAGCTACCACTGCCTCTTTGTCCCCTGGAGTGTCCTGAAGTCGTGAGCCCCTGCCCGTGTTGTTTTTGTATTTACATCAGTTTGAAGAGTTATGTTTTCCAGCACCATCCCAGGCCACTAGGAAAGTGGTAAATATTACCCCCTATTACCACACATCTGCTCACGCTCTGGGGGTCAGGGTGCTCAGAGGCCATGCAACATTATTAGGATTTCAAATGGAACTGTGGCAAAACTAAAATAGATTAGTAACTTGTGGGTGAATAAATTCAGCTATCAGGGTCCCTCCCAGTGCAGAGATTCTAGGCCCTCCTGGAGGGGCCAGGGTGAACTTGGTGGGAGAGCTCATAACCACCTAAGCCAAGACATAAGATCTTGATGGGCAAGTTAGATTAGGCAGCTGAGACTAGTACAGCCCTTGAGAGTCATGATTAAGGAAGGACAAAGCCTGTGAGAGCTAGAGAAACAGAGTTAAGCTTCAGTTACAAGAGGTGAGGAGAAGCCACAAATAATAAAACAAGCCATAAATTTAAAATCCTGAGAGATGTCAAAAAGCTGAGAAGCAGAGTGCCAGGTAAACTGAGGCTGGAGTTCAGAGTGGGGCTGTGAGCAGTGCATGGTTTATGCACCACATGGCCTGCCAGCTCGAAGATCTCCAGGACTCAGAATTCTGTGGTTTGTAATTCATTTCATTGAGGTGGTTTTAAATAGCTTTATGAGACCAGCAGGAAGACCTGATCTTTATTTTCATTACCGTGTTGACATAATCAACTTCTGCTGATAAAAGGGAGTCAAGGTGAAAAGAAAAGAAAATTGGACATAGCAAGGGTTATGTCTGTCTGAAGTCCATGAAGTGTGTCCACAAACAAATCATGAACCCGCCTCCTTGTTTGTCCTGTGGAAGCAGAAGGGGGATATCTCGAGAGGGTCATATGGACACAGGCTGCAGCTGGACAGACATAACTGACTCTGTGCGTGCAAACAGAGGTTAGGGGAAGAACACATTTTATATGGGTACAAAAATGAGGGCCTTAATTAAACACAAATATCTGAAGCCAAATACATTAGACACTTAAGATGCTAAAGAAGTTACAAGATGTGACTAGTTCATAAAATGACCCTGAAACAGAGCAAGTTGTATAGTAAAGTGACCTGGAGTCCTCCCGTTGGGGACCTTCCCCTGCCAACATCTGTCTACCCAGAGTCAACACCCCAGCATGACAGGTGCCATGGTGCCCAGTGGCTTTTGTTTATTTCTTAAAGCCAAGCTTGACATCCAAAGACTTAAGAATTAAAAATCACAAGGACATTCTAATAAAGGCAGCCCAAATGCAGAATGTAATTCCAAAGGAGTCAGTTGTGCGTGTGATTGTTAAATATATTTTTATTGATTTCAGAGAGGAAGGGAGAGGGAGAGAGAGATAGAAACATCAATGATGAGAGAAAATCATTCATCAGCTGCCCCCTACACACCCCCTACTGGAGACAGAGCCAGCAACCCAGGCATGTGCCCTGACCTGGAATAGAACCGTGACCTCCTGGTTCAGAGATAGATGCTCAACCACTGAGCCACGCTCAGTTGTGTATTTTGAAGAATGCCAGCCTCATTAGGGTAAGAGCTTACTTAACAAAGGACATTTTGCATGGGGAAATATGCCCAATCATATAGGAAAAAAAAAACTCTGATAGGTTCACCTTTCTAAAAAGGTTTTGTTTTATAAATATATTTCCTAGATCACCTGATACTTCTCAGCAATGCTCTCCTTTCATAACTTCCCTTGTATTAGGCTTACATTTGAAGAGCTATCACTCCATGAGTTTACATCAGAACACAAAACGGTAACTAGATTAGTTAGAAAGAAGGGAATTTGAAGCTAAAAAAATTCCCCCCAACCCCAAATTTCTTCCTCAATCCAATTTTGAACGACATCAAAATAATAACCCGAAAAACATCCAGTGTCATGTTACCCTTCAGAACCTACAATGAATACTGTCTCTAGCACTCATTCAGTAAATATTTACTTGGTACCTAGTTATTTGCCAAGCTCTGCTGTAGATACAGTAAGGTACAACAATTCCTACATTCATGGAGGATGTTTCAAGGGTGGGAAGGGGAGTGCTTGATAAAACATATGCATAGCAACTAGGATTGTCAAGATAATCCCCAGAAGGCAAGAACCAAGTATGATTTCTTCTTTTGGCTCCTGAAACATTTCCCTGGGTACATACTAAATGTGTAATATGTACTTACTGATAATTGATAGTCAACGTAGACATAACAGAGAGTTCATTTATTTCTATAAAAATTATACATATGAGCAATTTGCTAATACTAAATGGGTTAGTTACTACTCTTATTATTCATGTGATAAGTACTTAATATCAATGTTAATGTCCAAGTAAATTGAGGCTCCCATTTTTGTTATAATTGGGAACCCTTTTGTTCATCAATTAATTTTTTAACAACACAAGCCCTGTTAGAGGTAGTGGGGGATATAAGAGTAGTCATAATTCCAGTCCTTGGGAATGGAACTGTCTTTGGGGGCAGACAATATATAAGCAGGCAATGGGGATACTGGGTCAAGCTCCAGATGCCACTCAGGGTCCAGGGCTCCCTGGATGCATAGAGGATGATTGCCCAGCCTGGTCTCAGTAGACGGGAAAGGCTTCAGATTGGAGGTGACATTGACACTGAGTTGACATGGGGAAGAGGGTTCGGGCTCAGGGAAATCATAGTAAATGCAGTGTTGCGGGAGGCGGGGGTGAGGAGAGAGAAAGGCATAGTGAATGTCTATGATTTGGGTTCCTTGTTTCTTACCACTGATAGGTCACATTTAACATTAGATCTTGATAATGAAAAAGGAAGACATTTCCTCATAAAACCACTGGGCACTCCCTCTGCTCCTTCTGCTTCGGCAAGCATCACTCTCCCAGTTCTTTATGCCTCAATGACCTTCATTCAGTCATTCAGTGCTTATTGACCACCTACTGTGAACACAGAGGAAAAGAAACTGTACCTGTCCCAAGTGCACATGAAAGTGGAAGAGATAATATGTGTGTGTGTGTGTGAACATACTAGTAATCATCATGCTGTGTGATCCCTGTAATACAGACGTCTTGCAAGCTGAAATAAGTGCTCAGCAAATATCTGACTTGGAATTTTTTCTAAAATGTGGCTTTAGGTCAGCAAGCTCTCATGCAACCTTTCTCAACTTCATTTGAAAATAATGAAGCCTGACTGGTGTGTCTCAGTGGTTGAGTGTCAACCTATGAACCAGGAGGTCACTAGTTTGATTACCGGTCAGGGCACATGCCCAGGTTGCGGGCTTGATTCCCAGTAGGGGGCATGCAGGAGGCAGCCCATCAATGATTCTCTCTCATCATTGATGTTTATCTCTCTCTCTCTCTCCCTCTCCCTTCCTATCTGAAGTCAATAAAAAATTTTTTTAAACATTATAAAAAAAGAAAATAATGAAGATGCAAAAAAAAAAAAGTGCATAAACTCAAGCTGACTTTGACAATTAAGATGACCCTGAACTAGGAAAACTAAAAATGACATTCTCAGAGGGAAACTGGGAAGATGTTCCAGAATCTAAAAGATTGAATGTAACCTGTTTGATAAACATAATAGATGGCATATGAACAAATAAACCACCAGCCTCACAAGTGTCTGGGCCCCTCCGCCTCCTGCTACCTAGCTTAAGAATAAATACAGGGCCCCTTTAAGACTAAACACAGGGCAGTTCTCTGCTGCTGTGGTTAGGGTTTCTTATTTTGTTTTGTGTTTTGGAAGCAGCAATGAGTTTAATTTCCCAGAACTCTTCCACAACCCAAATCTTATCTTCCCCTTCAGTTCAGTCCATTAGAAAACTGCCAACCCAAGAAGCCGGCGGGGCAGGAAGTGTGATTTGGGGTAAATGGTGACGGCCTGTATGCTGTGGAGCCTGAGTAGATGGTTAATCCGGCAGGGGCAGGGAAACCCTGTGGATTTGGAGAAGTGTAGTTTTGCTTGTCGACTGTATGTCCTGGGGTTAGAAAGTCAGGCAGGAGTGACCCACCTCTGGCCAACAAATCCACACCAAGTAAAACTGCTGCCTCTGGGGCTTGGCCTCTGGCTGTAGATCTGAAGAGCCCCAGCCAAACTTCAGGGAGGGAGTGGGAGTAAGTCATGTGGACTGAATGCTGGGAAACACTGAATATGGATAACTCTGGTTAGAATGAATGAAAACAGTGATGAAGTGAATCCATTAGGAAAAACACATTACATACCAAAAAAAAAGTACCATTTTGAATACTTAAAGAAATGCCTCTTAAAAAAATATTTACTACCCAAACTAAAAGAACACATTAAAAATTCCTTGGCATATTCAATAGGGTTTTTTTACAAGGTATATAGCTCAGTGAAATAGGTCAGAAACTTATTAGGATGAAAAGTCAATGGAATCGGGGGAAAAACAAAAAAGGGAAATGATAAAGACAACAAAAATACAATAGCAGAGTTAAAACCTGCATTGAAAGCAACAAAAATCATAATTTTTACTGAAGAAAATAAGGTGAGGGCTGTCCTAAGATGTAGCATATATTTTAAATGTGTTAGAAAAACTGTTTGAAGGTGGGGGCTCTGGCTTCTTTACTTTTTAAATTGTAACAGTGCCTAGGTCAGAGACAGGCACTGAATAATTGCCTGTGGGTAAACAATCATTTTAATCTTTATTTACCAAATGAGGAATGAAAAGTGACTTGCCCTGCCCGAGGTCCCAATGCCAGGAAATGGCCGAGCTTCAATAAGTATGAATCCTGACTTTTCAGATGTACACCCCATGAGGCGTCCTGAAACTCTGGACTCTTAAAAGGAGTCTTAACAGCTACATCATGCGTGGCTAATTCTGAGCCACACTCCTCAGCCGGGTCCTTGCTCCCCTGTTCTGACCACCAGCCTTCTTGCCCTTTCTCCCATTTTTATCCTTGCCTTGGTCCTTGGATTAAAGCTCTGACCCTGTCTCTTCTCAGTAATGGTACTAGTTTCCTTCCCAACCTCACTGACTCAGATTTCAAAAGTAATCGCCACTCCAGTTCGACCTGGCTCTCGACCCTTCCACTTTAGGTGCCTACCCTCATCAGCAGGAGCAGGGCACAACCCAGGCCTCCTTCCACCATGCTTGATAGAATCATTTTCTTTTGTCCTGCTAATAGTTGGCTGCCTGCCATGTGGCTAGTTATTTTATGTCTCCTTTGATGATGCTGTATCGACCCACAGAACTAGGCTAAAAAAAGAGATGGAAAAAAAGAGATGGCGATTAAGGGGTGGGCAACTTAACAGTATGTCTGGACTAAGTAGCCACCTATGTAAATAGTTCTCCTTTCCACTTAATGAATGAGGCATCGAGAGGTAAGGGCCGCACATGCCATATTTAAACAAAGCAGAAGCTTGGCTAATGGCAATCGATCACTGTCAAAACATTTAACACTGGTAATACTAGGTTCTTTAAAACCAAACCAGAACAAAAATGCTTACTTTTAAAGCAGTGATTTTCAACTGGTGTGCCGCAAGAAATTTTAAAACATGCAATACCTGACTATTTAGTGTGGGCACTGACCTCTTTTCCCTCAGATTGTCAAATAGAAAAAAATATGACAACATCTAATACAACAATAGCCATCTGGTGTGAGTGACAAAAATTATATCAATTTTTGTCAGATCAGCAAAAAATAAATATATTTGGTGTGCTGCAGAATTTTAAAAATGCATTTATGTGTGCCATGAGATGAAAAAGGTTGAAAATTGCTGTTTTAAAATAAAGAAACATGACATGGCCACACATACAGATAGATGAAGGTAAATTCTCACTACCAGGAATGCGTGCATGGTGTGTGTGTGTGTGTGTGTGTGTGTGTGTGTGTGTATTGTTTCTATTTTGAATGGTTGGGTGGGTGGTTTTACCCTTGTGAAACAGTAGAAAAAGCCTGGATTTGAAGTCATCCCTGTGTTTGCATCCTGGTTTGAGAGTGTATTGGCTGTGAGGTGTGAGCTTAGCTCTGTGAGGTCAGTGTGCTCAGCAATAAGCAGGAGAGTCACAGGCTTTGTTGCAGCATCACTGTCAGAATCAAATGGTGCACAGATAGCAATGGCCAATGCTTTTGAATCTATGGCTCCTTCTTAGTGGCTCTTCCTTGCATATTTACAAGCTGTTAGCTGGACGGAGTCCTGAGCAGCCCATCATGAACTGTCCACCTTAGTCCCAGCACCAACTGGACTCACCAGCCATAGAGTTCATCACCACAAACAACCTGTGAGAGCAGTTGAACGATCGCCTGGTCCATCCCAGTAGCCAAGCTTCCTAGGGGATAGAGGTTAGTCTTCTCTATTTAAGTCCTTGGTCCTCCATTTCTTCATCAACACAACAAGAATCTCAAATTTGGCGAACCTTACAAAACAGCTAGTGCTGTAGGCATTTTGAAAGAGTCCTTTCCTCCTTGTGCATGTGGTCATTTTAAAAAATATATGTTTATTGATTTCAGAGAGGAAGTGAGAGAGAGAGACAGAGATAGAAATATCAGTGATGAGAGAGAATCATTGATTGACTGCCTCCTGCACACCCCCTACTGGGGATCCAACCCGCAACCCAAGCATGTGCCCTTGACCAGAATTGGACCCAGGACCCTTCAGTCCACAAGCCGACACTCTTACCTACTGAGCCAAACCAGCTAGGGTAACCATTTTTTATTCTCAAATTAAAATGGCTTCTTCATTTTGATTTTAAAAATTATTTTCCTGCAATACCCACTCGCAGAATTAAATGATCTCAGAGACATATCAGGCCGTGAGAACACGCCACACTCACCGTTGGTGGAAATGCATTTTCTCTGCTTTGCTTTGCAAGTACAGCCTAACCCGGAACGGAAAGTTACTTTCTGTTTCTTTGAAGAGCTGTGATCTCTATGGTAGGCCATATGCTGCTCAGACTGCTGGAAAGGTGAGTGCTGCTCCACAGGTTCTTCAAAGCAAGCACAGAGCACGTGTGAATGTGGAAAACTGGGAGGGAGTCGGGAAAGAAGCGTTATGAGATCTGAGCCAGTTCCCAGAGGGCTGAATCCCAGCTAGAGGTGGGCATCACTAAACAGGCAGATGTGGATGGAGTCAGCAACTCAGATGAGTATTTGCAAGAGCTCAGTGGAAGCCAGAGGTTGTATCCTTGTGGATTCCACTGATGGGATGATGGACGATGGAGAAACTTTTCAGTGAGATATAGATAAGCCTTGGCAACATGAGGGCTCAATTTGTTGATGTTTTTGTTGTGATTTAACATTGTTTTATTTAGCCATATTTTACATATTATTTTTGCCTATGAAAAATTGAATCTGATAACAAAGCTTAATATCCTCAGTATCATTTAACTCTTTTTCTTACCATGTGAGGCAGGTTATTTATTTATTTATTTTAAAATATGTTTTTATTGACTTGAGAGAGAGAGAGAGAGGAAGGGAAAGGGGATAAGAGATAGAAACATTGATAGGAGAGAATCAATATTGATCGGCTATCTCCTGCACTCCCCCTACTGTGGATCAAGCCTGCAACCCGGGCATGTGCCCTGAACGGGAATCGAACTGGTGACCTTTTGATACATGGGACTGTCATTCAACCACTGAGCCATACTGGCCAGGCATTTTTTGTTTTTATTGAAGCAACTAAGTTCACAACTGGTATTGTGATTTATAATAGGTAGCATGTTTCAGGGTTCACAATGTGCCAAGCATCATGGTAGATACTTGACATGCATCATCCACAACTTTCATAATAATTCTGCAAGACCCCCCATTTAAAAAAGATGGGTCTTTTTATCTTTTCTGTATACACTAAACAAAACTGGAAGAGGGCAGTGGATTATGGACAGAGGTCTTCCCAAGGGAGTACAGAATGAGGAGTGAATCAAGCAGAAATCTGCCAAGAAGGCCCAACAGAGAAATAACATAAAAGAGCTAAGGCCAGGGGACCAAGGATGGGATCCCAGTTGGTGTGTAATCTTAGGACAGGATTGGATGATAGTAAGGAGGAGTCAGGACAGTTGACCCGAAGAGCTTTGGGATTCTGACATATCAGCATAACTTAGATTTAGAGCTTCAGAAGCAGAGCAGGCAAAGGTGTGAAGTGCTTGGTACATCTGGCAAACAGTCCATGAACTTGTGCTGTGGGATATTGAGTTCACCAGTAGAAGAAGGTTGTGAGGGACAATGTCAGCCCATCATCTAGTCATTGTGTGTGTGTGTGACTTTTCTGTTGCCGCTGTAATAAATGACCACAGACTTATAGGCTTAAATATATTTTCTCCCAGTTCTGTAGGTTAGAAGCCCAGGCTGGCTCAACTGGTTTCTCTGTTCCAGTTTTCACAAGACTATCATGGAGGGCTCTTACCAGCAGGGCTGGGACTAAACTACTACCAAACTCATTCAAGATGACCAATTTAGGCTCTGTGCTATTGAAGGACTGAGGTCCCTGTGTCCTGGCTGACTGTCAGGCAGGGGTCCTCACCTTCCAGAGACCACCTGCATTTCTTGGCTCCTTGCCCTCTTCCTCCACCTTCAAAGCCAGCAGTGGCAGACAAAGTCCTTTTCATGCTTTGAATCTCTCTGATTTCCATTTCTGCCTCATTTCTCTTGTCTTCTTCTTCGCCCTTATCTCTTGACTTGACTCTTCTGCCTTCCTCTTCTGCTTCTAAGAGCTCATATGATTACATTGAGCCCAACTGGGTAATCTAGGATAATCTCCATATTTTAGGGTCAACAGGCTAATAACTGGTTCCATTCGCAAAGTCCCTTTACATCAGTGCCTAGGTTAGTGTTTGTCTCAGTGACCAGGCTATGGCGAATCTTGGGGGAACATCTCTAGAATTCTGCCTATCACAGTGTGTCAATACATTTATTTCCCAAATCTGGGTGAGTTTTGGGCAATGCCAAGGCTCAGCCTCAACTCCTGAGACTTACTGAAACGCATGCATGTTATTGGGGAGACCTGTCCCCATTCTCTTCCAGGCTGCTGGTAACCTTAGCCCTGTTCTCAATCTCTGTCCTCCCTCCAGAAATTTCCTATAAATCCTTCTCTGATCCTCCTCATTTCCATGCTATTTGTCCATCAGCTCCGCCTTCATTAATGACTAAACAAACAGAACATTTGTTCTGTTCCTTGGTGTTCTGGAAAGCTTTCAACCAATTCCCCAGAGCCATGGATACCTCATCAAGTTCTGATGACCAATCTCAGCACTGCGAATCCTGTTTCTTGTTTTCTATAATGTTTAGAGATCCCTTGAGAATCTATTTTTAATGCCTCCACTTTATTTTATAATCACTTCAATTCTTTAACAACTAAGAAGGAAAAACTTAGCTAGCTAAATTACTAATAGAGTTTTTAATCTCAACTATTTTAGGGCCTGTGAAGCTATAACTCATAATGCCAAGTTTAGGACAACTGTTCCCATGCGTTACTGTATATCAAGACCTTGCTGAAAATGCAAATTGCTGGTCTCGTACCAAAGGTTCATTCAATCTGAAGTTGGATCTCAGGAAATCTATACTCAACTAGGATCTCAGGAAAGAGTTCAGCGTTGTGCCCAAGTGTAGGGGGAAGTGCACTGTCTTTCTTATTCACATAGTCATAGTGAATAGAAGTGTGTAGGTTCATAAGGATTAAGGCTTCTGCAGGGAGTTTTTGCAAGTGAGTCCCCCACTGTCTAATCTCTGGGCACTCATCAGAGACATGCTGCTTTTCCATACTCCTGCATTTCCGTACTTCTAGCATTATAACCCTGGTGTTGATGGTCAGCATACACTTTGCCCTGCCTTTCCCACCCTTTACAGCCACTAGTCTTCAGTAGCCCTCATTTATACCCTGCTGGTGCCCATAGCATGTTGAAGGAGATGCTTTATTTAAGTTAATAAATGGGATTGAGCCCTTTGTGCATTCAAGAGAAAGGAAATGAACATTTTTAAGTGTCGCCTAGGCACACATAGTTGGCACTAAAAGTGTCTAGCTCTTTTAGACTCAGTACAGCTTGCTGAAAAAGTAAGATACTTCACAAATAATATGTAATCTTCACATATATTATTGAGATATTATTCTTATTTTACAAATGAAAAAAGTGAGGTCAAAGAGGTTACAAAACACACTGTTATGCAGCCTGTTAGGGGTTATGTCAAGATTTAAACTCAGGTGTCTTGCTGCAAAGTTTACCATCTTTCCACTCCCCTACACTTCTCTTCTAAGCTTAGAAATCGCCAGATGTACATAAGCATTTTATAACCATTATCTAAGATGTTTAAGTCATCACACGCAGTTTGCATCTCTTTGGCCACCATACACAGCTTTCACACATCTCTAAATAGTAATTATACATGTTTTCTCCTACAGTTCTCATTACACAATAGCCCAAATAAATAAAATGTGCTTACCATTGCAACTGTCTCCTGGGGATTCCCCATACATTTTGCTGTTTCGCCCAGACATTCAAAATAGGCACATGCACATCTGTAAACACATTTCTTCTACTTATGCATTCTTCCCACTTCCTCTTATTGCTGGAGCCATTCAACCTTCAGCCAGGGGTGTCAGCTCATCTGTCCTATCCCAGCTGTCTCACTTCTTACAAAGCTGCACCTCCCACAACATATCCCTGTCATTCCCAGGGCACTGCTGCCACCCTCCTACCAACAGCTCTCTCAGGGCCCTCTATGGTCTCCCAAGCGGTCCACATGGCAGGCATTCCTTAGAAAGTTCCATCGTGGGCTGTCATTTGACTTTTGCCAAGGCAGGGCTGAGGTCCATGGTATTTGAGAGAATCAATGGGCATAATAGATGCCTTCCAATGTCTCCACCTGCATGCATATCAGGTGAGATGTCACAGAAGGAGGGTTCCCCTCCCCAGTGCCCCACACCTTAGTAACTTTGCACTGTGAAGAGAAATGTTTTCCATTGAGTCACATCTCAACTCCAGGGCCCCAATGCTAGCAGTGAGGGAATGTGGGAAATAGCTATGGGAGAAATGTGCTGGCTGACTCCCTTTTGTACTGAGTATCTTCTTCCCAGGAGTAACTTTTTCTCCCTTGAAGGATAGGTATGTTTTATTTATCAAAAAAAGAAATGCTGTGTCCCCCCATTATGTTTTCCCTTTTGTCACAGCTCCTATCGAGCTCAACAGTTAAATGTAGTGCTGATTTCCATTGATTATCTCATTCTCAGTTTCCAAAGAAAAGAAACTATTTTCTCTCTTCTGCCCTATGAGCTCTGAGCTCTTGGAGAGATTCGAAATTTAGAGGAGGGTCCATGACATTTTTTTTCTCCAATACCAGTACTTTTTAGAAGTCTTTATGAATATATATATATATATATATATATATATATATATATATGAAGCTAAATCTGGCAATATCATACTCCTCTCTGTGGGGTCTTACTAATTGGGAAAGATATCAGAACTATTTACATTATCATGTTATTATAAAGGGCACTGGGATTCCTAATAAATGAATAGAATAGTGCATCTTATATACGAAGTCAAACTCCGCCCCGCCCCCCCCCACCACCATTATAATTTATCCAAGTCTGGGCCAGGATTGCCCTATAGGAGAATGTGGGTCTGCCTAGCAGACGTACCCAGTCACGCTGATGAGTTATGACTTGATTCACATCACATTGATGCCCAGGGAGAGGAAACCAGTCATCCTGGACTGGCTCTGGAAGAGAGGCTTTCCAAGTAGATCAACAACAAAGACACTAGTGAGGCCTGGACAATACAGAAGAAAGAGAGAGAGATACCATTCAGGACTAGTGATCTTTACCCAGGACCATGGCTTGTCATGGCACTGGTTACTTATACAAGCTATTGAGATGTGGGTGGGGGGGGGGGGCACGCGGGGGATGACAGGCTGACATCCTGTTCACTCTGCCCCTTTTTAGAAATCACTCTCCCAGATGGCATGCCTTATGTATTTAATCCACCTGAAGGGGGCACCATTTTTCTAATTCACACAAAGGTTCCTCAAGTGCTACAGGGACCCTACTTTTACTCCAATCTTATATAAACCACTCCTCCCATGAGGAATGGTAAGTATGAAGCTTGGGGTGTTGAGGGCATGGAATGAGCAACTATAAGTGATCTTCCAGTGTTCTGTCTTGGTACATGGAGCAAATGCCTTGCCCCTTCTGAATATATGAGGGGTTTAGGTAGTAAATATTATCCTCTCCTAATTGTGTAATGACAGAGAAGGATAGGATATTAGGAGAGAGTAGTATATGAAAGGAAGAGAGAGCATTGGATTGTCACTAATTCACACATTCAACAAGTATTAACTTAGCATCTACTATGTGTCAGGCACAGTGCTAGGCATTGGAGGTACTCTGGTGAAGAACACAAGCAGTCAAGAATACTTAGGTTTTGGTTTCTATTTTTCTATTCTCTGTGTGCTTTTAGGCAAATTATTTCCTCAAGAAGATTATGAAATGAACTTCTATATTATCAGCATTGTTTATGTTCTCTCCTAGTTCAAACGTGCTTATGTCTGTTTAGGTCTTTGGGGAGTTTCATGAGAGATGACCCTTCACAGAGTTCCTGGCTTGAAAGTTCCTCTCCCCAGAGTTCCTCTCTGGTCTCTCCTTCAAACCTTAATGCTCCTCTGGGTTAAAATCAAAGCCATTTTTGTTTCATCTAGCTGCCCAGTTACTTGCCAAGAATAACTCTCAGCAGGAATCCCCATATTGACAGACTGAGTTGAGTACTCAGAATAGCTGGAGCATAGGATGCTAAGTGAGGAAGGACAAGTTCAGGTGCCATAGTAGTGAGCAGGGGCAAGTCCGGGAAGAAGCACATAAGACAGCAAAGTCATTTCTGTGTCAAAACTAGGGTAAGAGGTAAAATGTTTAACAAGGAGTATCGTGATCAAATTTACACTTGAGAATAATTATTAGCTCTGTGGTAGAGAGATCTGCCCAGGGGGGCTAATTCAGCAAGCAGGAGAGACATAATGGTGGCCTGGTTTAAGGAAGTGAGAGATAGGATGAAGAAAGGGGAGGGATGCAAAAAATAAGGGGGGGAATCAAATATGCAAGACTTGGACACTGGTTAAATATGGGAAGGCGGAGGAAAGTCAGGGAAGAGTGCTCCCTATTTTCTGGTTTCTGATTTGGTAACGGAGTGATGTCTGTGCCCTGCCAACAGGCCAATACTGGCCCCTTAATCACGGTAGGGGGTGGAATCTGGAGACATGAAGGGAAGGTGGATCACTCCGCTCTTGTCTTATAATGCAAGATGCATTTCACCACCTTGTTGAACTCTAGACCATGCCCCTGTAGGCTTTGAGTAAATGCATGTTGGGTGAATTAATTTTTGTAATGTGAAGATATAAAGTGAACTCTGGTATCAGTGCCCACAAACTTCACACTAGGTTTGACGGAACGAGCAGTCTTAACCCTCTGCAAAGGTCCCAGGAGGACACCTCAATGAAGGGGGAATATGAAAGTGGGATGGCGAACAAGCTTGAAAGGCATTCAAACTCAGCATCCTGTTCAGTTCTGGAATCTCTCAGAGATTGACACGTTCCATATAAGCATGTGGTACCGATTGACTTTAATGGGATTCCCTTGAATTCTAAATTATCCCCTAGTAGGTATAACATTTATAGGAGACATATGATTTTACCCTGAATATCCCTTGGATGCTGTTACACTGAATCCTGACAGTAGCAGAACTTGGAATAAGATCAACTTTTATGAGAATGCCACTACTACTTGTTACTTCTTTCTGTAAGCCAAAGATGTGTGTAATAAGATTTTTTTTTAAAGAAGAGGAAAGAAATTTTATTCCATGCTCAGAAATACTAAACACAATCTCCCTATAGTAGTTGTTTTGTTTTTGTTTAATTCAAGGCAAGGCATTTCTGAAGAAGAAGGGATAGTTTTTCTCAGTCTGGAGATTAAACAATTTAGTAGTCATTTCACATTCAGCTCACAAAAAGGGGATTTGCATATGAACTTGTTTCAGCAAGAAAACACATCTGAATGTGTTTCATGGGAATTAACTCTATCCATGGCAGCTCCTTTTGGCCATCATCTTTTTTTGTTTTCATCTCTGCAGGTCACCGGATTGAAGCTATCTCAGGACCTCAATGATCTTGCCATTCTCTACCTGGCCACAGTTCAAGCCATTGCTGTAAGACACTTTAATGCAGTTTTTATTTTTTATTTATGTAAATGTTATTAAGAAAATATAAGGAAGGGAAAATAATTTATAATATTTATTGAAAAAAATTCTGCATGTAAGTGGACCAGTGCAGTTCAAACCCATATTGTTCCCTTTCCGCATAAGGGAAATGAATGCAACACAATTATAGCAATCAGTCATTAGCGAACGTTGTAATTCATTATTCATAATTATGTATAACAGGATATTGTAAAAATTAAGAAATTTTTATTAAAATGTTTCTTACATATCATTATATTGGCTGGGCCACAAAAATATTCGTTGTGGGCCACATGCAGCCCATGGGCCACAAGTTTGACATGCCTGGTGTACACTCTCCTGATGTAACTGAGCCTTGATTGCTGTTGGCACATCAGTTGCAGAGATTTACCCCCAAGTCTACAGCTGCAAGGACTGGCTGCAACCACCATAGAGAATCAGTTGTGCAAGGGTGCATCCCATGGATCAGAACATACTTCAGTGGGCCTCTGGTGCCCACGGTCTCTTCTCTTGAGTGTGTCACTTGTGGAGGTGGTTGGGTGGTCCTTCATTGTGGTCTGAAGCTGTTCACTGGGTATGCTGGCTCTGGGGTCTCCCAGGAGGTGCAGGCCAGGGTCAGCTACTGCCCATATTCTGCCCAGGTACACCCAACACAAGCTTCAAAGCCATCTATAAATAGCTGCTATTTCTGCTGGGCTTGGATATGCCCCAAAGAACGCCAAGCTGTAAACCAAGGCCTGGTGCCTCTAGTGCAGGGCCTAGACCACTCAGTAAGAGGTATAGGACTCACTGAGGCCAGATGCTGCCTATATGTAAAATTTTAGGAAAATATGAAGCATGAGCCAAGATAGGCTGTTTATATGGAAAAAACACTGGAAACTGCTTGGGTGGGCCTGAAAGTTGGGTCGGGTAGATTCTCATGGAATCACCAGGGCAGAGCCAAAGATATTAACCAGGTTGATGGAGACTCAGATATGGCGTCCTCCTGCCAGCTCTGTGGCGGGAGGGCTCAGAAAAGGCACAATGACCTGTGCCAGCACTTCTGTCTAAGATAATGCTGCCCCCTCTCCCGGATGCTCCAGTGCTGTACACTGCAGTTCCTCTCGTATGTCCCTGGTGCCATTTAAGCTGCTGCTTCAGTGCTGGAGCTCAGAGGGAGTGAGCCAGAGTTCCAGCCCTTTAAGAGGAATCAGCCTCAATCCCCACTGGTTTTTACAGCCTGAAGTTATGGGGACTTCTCTTCCTGCCACTGGAACCCTGGGCTACGGGGCCTGGTATGAGGCTGGGACATCTGCAACTGAGATATCCCTCCCGATTTTTATCCACCACAAGTGGGTATAGGTATGGGTCTGTTCCTCCTCTTTACCTCTCCTACCAGTCTGGATGTGGCTTCTTCTTTATATTCTTAATTGTAGGACTTTCATTCAGCTAGATTTCATGAGGTTCTGAATGATGGTTGCCATCTAGTTTAGTTGTAATTTTGAAGTGGTTATGAGAGCTTTAAAGCTATTTTTTGAGAGACTTATGGTATCAGTAAACTTTAAACCATATGCATTGCAAGATACATCATATGCTTTTGTGACAGAGATTCTTAATTAAAAGGGAGCTTGCCAGAAAGAGACGGGTGTCTGTTCAGAAGGAAATCTTGATGAAGGTCTTCACCTACTTTATTAATAACTTCAAATAGCTGAAAACTGAAAGGTGTTAAAGTATTTGACCATCATACTTTTCATTTATCTAGTTTGTCTTCTAAGTTCAATTTAATAGAAGCAAGTAAGTAGCTGCCATGTATGCTTGCATTAAGAAAAACTGGGATTAGGAATGTCCAAATTTATAAAACACATGATATTATTCACTTTGCAAAAAAAATTAATTATAGGATTTCTTTAAATAGTAAGCTTTCTTAGAAGACAAAAGTTTTTGGTTTTAGATAATTAGCTACTTACTGTAAATGAAAGTTTCAGATGGTTAGGAATGGAGAAAGGAAATAATTTAAATATTAAGTGTTAGGCACTCCTAAACTAAAGGTCAATAAAAAGTGAAAACAAAATTACAAAAGCTCGAACATGATTGTCTAAGGAATCTTATTCTCTAGAGTGGACTTTGAGTGGACTACAAAAGGTTTCTAACCCCTAAAATCATGCACAAAAGATTGTATGTGTACATGTTAGAAAGTGCATGTTGAGGTAGTGGCTCATGGCTTTCACAGTCTCAGAGCTGGTATGGACCCCCAAATAACAGGTATTCCAGTGAACTTAGCCACTCTGGAGAAAAAAATGGGCACCAGCAGAAAGGAAAAATCAGTTCACTAAGTTCAGATACAAAATTCCTTTTCAGAAACATACCTATTTAAACTACGTGTTTGGTTTTTTTGGTTGTTAATGCTCTATGGATGTATTTCTATGCTATTCAATTATTCTGTTTCTCCATACCTCTTTCATAAGCTCACTGCTTCAAATAATAGAACTATATGCATTTTCCCCACATGTCCGTATCACCTGCAAAGGTGCTTTCCTTATGTGCAGATGTGTCCAGGTACCGTGCTCCTCTAATAGGAGAATAGAACTTCCCACCCACTAACAGGATATGTGGTCTTCCATGCAGCTACGTAGGAGTATGGAATCAACCAGCTTGATTAAACAGTCCTTTTTGTTTATAGACAAGTTTGAATTTATTTTTCTGAAATAAATGTCTTATTGATTTAGTAGCTTGGCCAGTTCAGTGAAATCAGTCAGCCTGCTTTATTCATGGGGACGTGGTCAAAAACAAACAATTCTCACATCCATCAAAATGGAAGCGTGACTAGTAAGATGAAAATGGAGAACAGAAGTGTACATCATTAATAAAAACAATGACTTAGTGATCTGTTTTATAGTAATGATGATAATGATAATAAATAATATAGTTTGGGGGCATGATGTGCCAGGCACTGTGCTAAATATTTTACAGACATTATCTGGCAACCTTTTGAGGTATGTATGATAATCCCTATTCCACAGTTTAGAGACCTAAGCCTCAATGAAGTTAATCAGTCTCTTTCATATAACTAGTAAGGGGCAGAGCTGAGATTTCTAAAATAAAGCTAAATGGGTGATTATTGAGAAACTTTTATTTTCTGATTCCTCACTCTTACTGTATGGAAAGTCTTATAATAGAACGAATCGCTTGCTGAAATGAATAACCTTGGAAAAACAGAGCTGTGTGATGCTCTGCATTCTTGCTAAGAGGTGGACATGAACGAGGCCACACAGGGTGCACACCACAGGATCATAACAACTATTACCTCTCATTGACACCCACTCTCAGTTCCAGGCACTGAACAGAGTGCCTTACCCCTCTGTGGCTTAAGACAGTAACCTGTAAGTCAGTGAGATCGTCCTCATTTTACACACAAAGGGAAAACCACTTGCCAAGGTCCAAACAGCTAGTGGATGGTAGGCTCGGAATTTGAACCTCTGTCCGTCTCACTGCCTTACGCCAGCTCTTTGCACGTCACCATGCCACATTTGCTTTTGATCTATTTGTAAAAGCTGCCTGGATAAAACAAGCTCCCAGGCATTCCCAAGAACAGTTTTGACTTGGCACATCTTCGAAAACATTGTTCATTTGTCCAGGATTGTCTCATATTGGTCCCCTGCCTGCTAAATTCTGTAGCAGAAGTCTAAGAATGTATGAACGAGGATCAACTTAATGCAGATGGTGTGTGTGTGGCGGAGAGGTGGGGGTGGGGTGGTGGAGCCACTACATTTTTCCAAATACCACACACTGGGAAAATCATTCTTGTATGCAATGGGCCGTACATGTATTAAAAGCTATTATATTTATTTTGTCTGTTGACTTAATGACCTTTATACTACCACGAAGGGGGAGGCGATTTAAGACAGATATTTTTCAATAGGACTTTATTATGGAGTCAGTTGAACTGTGAGGAGTTCAGTCCGTTTTGCAAAAGTATCAGTGTGCTGATCTTTTAGGCAAAAATGTGCATTTTAATTAAGCAGTCTGATAACAGATATTTTCGAATAATATTAAACTTGAAAATGAACATCGATCTCATTGGCTCTGAATGAGGCCTTAGCACCTATTGTTGATAGGTTAAAGTTAGGCTAATTGCTCTCTATAGTCATATCTGTGATTGGTATTTTGTAGAAATAGAATGAAATTGAAGACATGTTGTAAAGAAGTTAACTTGGGACCTTGCGAAACCCTCTTCCAAGTAAAATTCTCTCGTGATCACACTCCATTGAAAGACCTATCAAACACCCAGCTTATCCATAGCCTGTCCATCCATAGTTTTCTTTTCAGAATAGACCCTTCAAAAGTACTATTTGCATTTGAAGTCTCTTGATTTGCATTTGGTTCTGTACATTCCCAATGGAATGGCCTAATTTTAATTTAAATCTCTGTGAAAACAGTTTTTCCAGAAAGGTGAGCACAGAATCATTTCAGCACAAAGCCCTTTGGTGAGCATCTAAGGCGGGTGGAGTGGTTCACAGAGTGGAGGCTGGAACAGGGAAAGGGAAGGCCCTGTAACTAATGCCAGTGAATGGGAAATTTTGGCCAACAATGCCACACGAGGGAGAGACAGGCTGTCACAGCCCCTCTGGAGGGAGTGCCTCTTGTTCAGATCCTTTCTTTCCCTTTCCCAGGCACTGGGCTTTGTGTTACTCTCAACTCAGGCCCTCTGCTCACATGAGCCCAAGTTCCTGGTTTAGAAATATCAGTTTTGCATGTCATTTCCATGCACATTGGGAGGCAGCTCCTCCCCCCTATAGAGCCTCTATTGCCTTAAGCAAATTTATAACTCCTAAATGAGAATAGCAATGTGCGGTGTTCGAATTTGTCATAGATTAGAGACGCCATTTAAGTGCATAGCAGAGAGCTAATCATGAGAACGATTCTCATGTCTAAACACTCCCTATGCACTCAACACTGACACTCTTTTAGGCACTCTGTCTATAGCAGCAACCTTGCAAGGCAGGGCTTACTGTATTTCATGAAGCCAAAGACTGAAATTTATTTTTTATGTTAATTCTGAAAATCCATAGAATTTTTCAGTGAACCTCATATGATATTATTCCCATTTTAAAAATGAGAATTGAGACTTAGAAAGGTTAGGTACAGGTTTGATTCAAGAAATAGGCAAAATGCCTTAATCTTTTGCATTCAAAAGCCATGATCTTATTACAGATTCATGCCCCGAGAGCAGTCGAGGGTTACCTGCACTCCATAGACACCAGATGATCCATGGTGGACACATGGGCACCTGTAGACCTCTGCAAATTATTTATAATATGGTTTTGTATATGACTTTTTTTCTGGGAGGTCAGTAGGTTCTATTACATTCTCAAGAGGGTTCAAGACTGCCAAAAAGCTTAAGAACATCTGGGGGTAATCAACCATAATCAATAAGCAGCATCTGGCCTTATGTGGTACAACATGTTTTAAATTTTTTTTTTAAACCCACTACAGCTGTGGATTATCTTCAGCGGCCCAAGTTTCACCTTATCAGATTCACTAATAGCTTCTACAAACCCCATAGACCTTGGGCTGGAATTGCTGTTCTTTTGCTCCTGAACTGTCTCTCCCTCATCATTTATTCCACAGCAATCAGGATTCCATGGACCCCCGATCACTCTCCAGTTACCCCCTCTCCCAGAGGCACCTCTAGCCCAGGCTTTGCTCGCCCTACATTCCACCCCCTGGGGGGTCATGGGAGCATTCAAAGCACTTCCTAAACCTTATTCCTTTACTTTATTTAAACCTCTATGGCATGTCCTCAAGCTAAACTACATCCTCTCTATGTACTTGGCTACCAACCTTCCAGCAATGCTGCACTTCCATTTGTGATACTGGCTCGTGCATTCTCTCCAGCTCAAACCTGACTACTTCTTGGTGGCTGCACCACGTGTGGTCTCTCAGATCCTTGACCTCCTCCTCTCCCTTATCCTGCTCATCTGTGTGCTTCAGCAACTCACTCCTGTGTCCACACCTAGGACCTTGTCATCTCCTAGAATTGCTCAATCTCTAAACTTTTTAAGGGTCATCTCTCTACCAAAAAAACCTCTTCTGGCCGCCTGAGGCCACATCGCACTTAATCTTTTTTGTTTTTAATTCTTATCCCAAATGAATTAGGATTTGAGAACTTCTAGTTTTTGAACTTTCAAACAAATTATGATTTTCAGCCATTTGAATGTCCTAGCTAGCACTAAAGAATAGTATATTGAGATTTACCATGATGACCCTATGATGGTATCCTCCTCCCACGCATCAACGTTTTCTTACTGAGTTTCATAAATTTAGCAAGACAAGGATGAGGATAACACATTTTATGAAGCTGTAAAGACTCAAGGGCTGAAATAAAGATACAGCAAAGCCCTGATCCATCCAGAGCCTGTGATTTCTACATCATCCAGGTCGTCAAGCACTGCCAGGGAATGAATTCTGGCTCTGGAAGCCTCGTTATGGGACCCACTACCTGGTTTCATGTGGTAACAAAGGTCATTTTAGCCCTTTGTCAGCCCAATGCCTGAGTCTCTCCTTCTCTGTGCATTTAGAACCCTCTTTCTGTGTTTCTGCTGCTCCGTTTGTTGGTGTCTTTTTTCAAGGAACAGATGTCTTAGTTCTTATTTAAGGAAAAAAGATAGACTCAAGGACCAATGACCATTGTTTTCAGAGCACTGTTGCTAATCACTCCATTCCTAGTTCCTAATAGAAGACCTAGGCCACCATAGACTAATCAAATATTGGTTTGAGTGAACTGTATTAATATCTATTAACTGTGTTAAGGTTGTCACTTGTTTTGATCAATATTGTGCAGCAACTGATAGAAGCAAATGTTGTAGTCATTAGGAGGATTCCCAGGTAGGCCATGTGATTAGAGACACCCTGATCTCTAGGGGTCTCACTGTCCGAGGTAGAGACACACGTAAAGCTCTCAGGGCCGTGTCCAGCACTGGGTGAATACTTCGTAAATGTTCTTTTGCACTCACCCTGATGCTTCCTTCTGTTTTCCCTTGAAGTTCGGGACTCGCTTCATTATAGAGGCCATGGAGGCAGCGGGGCACTCAATCAGCACTCTTTTCCTGTGTGGAGGCCTGAGCAAGAATCCCCTTTTTGTGCAAATGCACGCGGACATTACAGGTAAGTCTGAGGAGGAGGAGGAAGAGGAAGGAAGGTCATCTTAGCCTTGGCAGCAAATGGTCATGGCCACGATCTAGACAGGGTTGAGAAGAGGAGCATATAGGTGGTGTGCCAAACTATTTAGAATATTTACTATGTTGAAGTGTTTGTTTTTTAAAAATAACTCTGGAATCTTTGTCATGATGATGGGGAAAGTGACTTCTCTGGGAATCCAACTATGGGATGATGGTAGGAAATGAGGTAAGGAGGTCCACAGGGTTAGGTCCTAATTCAGATATTTACTCAATAGTACTGCGTACCTCTTCTGACCTAGACATTGTGGAGAATATTGAAGATACAGAGCTGAATAAGATATAATATCTGCCCCCAAGGAAATCAAGGTATGTTGAGGAAGGCAGGTAGCACACAGACGTGTTAAATTTAGTGTAGCAGGAGCTCCGAGTGAAGAAAGCACGGGGCATAATGGAAACAGAGGGGCTCCTCTCCCGGTGTGGACCGACCGTGATGGTGCAGGGCAAGCCATCTGGAGGACTTGATGAGGAAATGCAGATCCCAGCTGCTATGGGAACTGTGGGTCTGGCTGTGGATGGAAATTTTGAGCCCTAAAACCCTGAGCCCTTCAGCAGAATCAGGGATCATGACACAGATGGGAAGGATCCAGAATGGTGGGCTGACCACTCCGTGATCTTAGCAGACAAAGCAGAGCAGGATCAGTAGGGCAGACCCATGGCTCCGAGGAAGGGGCCCCACTGGCAGGAGGCTTGCTGGTGTCCCAGAGGTTGGCCTGGACTGCCATCCCTCTGGACCTGGTACCCTTCCCCCTCTTGCTCCTTCCTCTGCCAGTGTCTCCTGGGGACTGCTGTTCCCCTCCCAGGATCCATCCCAGGGTGGCCAGGCCCCAAGGCAGGGAAGTAGGGGAGGACTGGACCCTGCTCTAGTGCCAGCCTGATATGAGCCCACCCTACACTGCCCACCATTTACCATGATCCTGGCTGTTCCCTGACCCCTGGATTCCTTACTTCTCAGAGGGTCAGGTTCTCTGCTCCTGACTCTGTCGCATCATAGGTCCCTTCCCCCTCTAGGCCATGCAGAGTCTGGCAGATGAGAGCTTTCCCAGATGTGATGGGCTTAATTGACCCCTGCATATCGTGAGATCAAACAAAAGTCGCTTATCTCCATTTTATAGATAAATAGACTGAGGCACAAGCCAGAGGACAACGTAAAAAAGTACAGTCCAAGGGCAAATATATCAGGATGTTCAGTATGGAAATTACTCCCATTAACCAAGCTCCCATTGTCTGTGAGTGGGAATCAGTCCATATACATTTAATCACATACCACCAAAAGGAAAACATTGATGCCCCCATTTTACAGACAGGGAAACTGAGGCTCATGGAAGTAAATTACATTAACTGTCCAAACTCAAGCACCCAGTAAGGAGCAGGAACAGATTATTACCCAGGTATTTCCAGGCCCAGATTTCTGAACTTCCTGCCCAGTTTGTAACCATTTGATGTGGTGGCTCCTTTCCTGAAGAGCCCAAAGCCTATGGAAATAAACCATTCTCACGCAGAAAGGGGAAGGACGTGAAAAGTCACCTACATTTCCTTGTCATTTTCCCCAGGAGGAAAACCATCGCTGCATTTTTTTTAAATATATGTTTTATTGATTTCAGAGAGGAAGGGAGAGGGAGAGAGAAATAGAAACACCAATGATGAGAGAGAATCATTGATCGGCTGCCTCCTACACGCCCCCTACTGGGGATTGACCCCACAGCCCCGGGCAGGTGCCCTGACCTGGAATAGAACCATGACCTCCTAGTTCACAGATTGAAGCTCAACCACTGAGCCACGCTGGCTGGGCTAACCATCACTACATTTTATCTAGACCTCAGCCATCTTTGTTCAGATAATAGTCGACTTAAAAGTTGATCTGTGAGTGGCTTTCCAATTGTCAGCCTTCTAATATCCTCAAAGACTCCCTACCTGGAAGATAAAATCCCGTTCCCTGGAGGAAGTGGGAACCTGGTCTCCCAGGGCAGGGCTTTGTGACTCACGCCCAGCCTCTATGAAAATGGGTCCTCGTCCAGGCCTGACGCCCCTGAGCTGACTCAGAAGCAGGAGTTGTCTGGGCTCCACAGAAAGTTCTGCTTTGGAAACCATTCCTCAGACTGTTGAATGAAAAGGCTGTTAATCGTTATTTGGATTCTGATTGAAACTGGACCCTTTGTCTCTGACTGTGGACCAGTTACAGTTCCAGACAAAGGGACCTTTTCTCTGGCCTGGAATTCCTCTGCCTTGGGAAGCCTGTGAGTGACAAGTGATGGCAAAGTGCATCTGCCTTCAAATGCTGGGGGTTCTGCTAAACTCATTAATGCATCAGATAAAATAGTTCACATTCCAGGCGAGGCTGCCTCCTTCCTCTCCTTCACCCAGCACTGGGGGAAAAAGAGCACAATGCATTCGTCCCTATAAAAGGCACACACAGACATAAATAAATAAATAAATAAATAAAATAATCACGATAAAAGACACATGCAGAGCAGTGGGTGTAGAGGTAGAGGTCTGGGTGCCTTTAAACATTGTCATTGCTCCCGTTTTCCTGCAAAGAGAGATTTGACACCATAGACCTGGTACGTGACTCTCAGGAATGCAGGTGGAAAACACAACGGAATTTGGAAGATATTTTGGAGACAGTGTGGAGTAATGGAAAGAGCTGGGTGTGGGGTGGGACCAGCTCAGTGGCTCCTGGCAAGTCACCTTACAAGCTCCCTGAGCCTCAGTTCCCTCTGTGAAAGATACAAATAATGTGATACCCTTCCTATAGAGTGTCCTAAGGAATAAATACTCACTAGTTTGTGAGCACTAAGCTCAGTGCCTGGCTCAAAGCAGGTGTTCAATAAATGTTAGTTCACTTCTTTCCTTAGTCCACACCGCGGGGAAGGAGATGTGTTTGAGAAGAAGGTTTCGTGTGTGGCACGTAGATCTTTGCCATACGGGCTTGGCCAGCCTGGGAAACGTCCTCGACGTGAGGGGAGGAATCTCATCCTTCCCTGGGCATTTAGTTCACCGTGGTTTCAAGAAATACATGGTGTGTCCTAAGTAATTGTAGGTTCCCCCACTGACTTAGGACTAAATGTTCCTCCTTCTAGATTTTGTTTTTCAGTACTGGCAATTTTGGTAGGAGTTTCCCTCTTCCTGCCTTATTTATGATTGTAATCATCTGTTCATTTATTTCCTCTGAAGCCTCCTCTGAGCGTGCCCATGAACAAGCACTGAGAGGGGCCTGGCGGTGCCAACAGTGTCGTTACAAGCAGGGCAAGTGCCATCGGTCTCCCTCCAATGTCCGGAGAGTCCAGTGGACCAGAGGACATTGGTGTCCCTATGAGTCAGGTCCAGGCAGGGAACAAATGGCACTCCAACTGGATTAACTGGAGAAAAGTCAACGAGGATATGTTTCCAGAGGTGTGGGCAGGGTGTGGGGAAACTCTGACCACCAGGCAATACCCTGGGGCCATTCACAGTCTTACCACCCCTAGGCTTACAGGGCCCAGCCCAGGGAGGTACTCAGCCTAAGGTAAAGGGGCTCTTCCAGCTGGAGCCTAGTCGAGGATGTGGCCAGAGGGCAAGCAGGCCCCAAATGTGGTGCACAAAGGCCAGTGTTCCAGGGCTCAGGGAAGATAGGGTCAGGGGAGGGGGAAGAGGCGGGATTGACCTGAGGGGCAAATGGAAGCAGTGAGTTGGTTCCACCCAGGGTAACAGGTGTGGAGAGACCGCAGAGATAAGGTCCACTTTAAGAATCATAACTAGTGCTAATTCAGTGCTTTCTATAAGCCAAGCTCTGTTTTAAGTGCCTTACTCACCATAGCATCTTTAATCTTCATAGCAGATTACCTGTGAGATAGGTGACATTTTAACCCCATTTTGCAGGTGGGAAAACTGAGGCACAGAGACATTAGCTAACTTGCCTAGGATCACACAGCTAAGTCAGCAAGGAAACCAGAATTCAAACCCTGGCTCTGGAGCACTTTGGGCTGCAACTGGAGAGCTGATGGGGGACTCACCAGGTTTACTTGGGTTTCCAGTTCCCAATAGGAAGGGGTCTACAAGTAGCTCCCCCCTGCGTAGGACCTGTGAGGCTGTGACAGGGTATAGAGGGGCTTGGGAGGTGAGTGACATCTGGAGCAGCTGTCTTCTAAAAAGCCCCAGTGCACGGGGTGGCAGTTACACTCTGTCTGCTTGATCCCAGGTCCTGCAAAGGCATGCAATGCTCCATCCTGGCTTGGCCAGTGCAGCGCTCCGTGCTCCTGGGTCTGTCCTTGCCCGCTAGAGGTCCCCTCCCCACTGTGCTAGTTTCCAGCCCAGGAAAGTGCATGCGGAAGGGCTTCACTCACCATTGATGTTCATTCTAACAGCAGCAGCTCAGGGGCTGATCATAAGCCAGAAAATATGTAAGCACCCTGTGTGCCCTTTCTCATGAATCCTCACAGCGAACCTGTGTGGACTATCTTATCATCATCCCCATTTTACACATGGAGAAACCAAGGCCCAAAGACTATAAATGACAGGCATGCTGAGGGACATAGGACTGGTGGCACCAAGTCTGAGCTTTTCCCGGAGACCCCACCATCTGATGCTTGCAGCAAAGTCTCAAGTCTGGCCCTGTGGGACGGGGCCTGTACCCCTGAGCATGCACGAATGTGTGGGGGAATTCTGTTCCCTTCCCCTTTGTCTGAGATGGCTGATAGCTGCCCTAGTCCTGTAGCAGGAGGCTGAGTTAGGAGACGGTGGAAATGCAAAGGAGGTTATGTCTGTGGAGTCTTCCCAGAAAAGTCCCATCTTTGGAAAAAACAAGTCTGATATCTTGAGTAGAAAAAGATTTTATAGTCTGTCCACATAGCTTACCTTTGTGGAGTTTGCTGCCATCTCCTGATTAGCAAATACATTTGTATTTATATTCATAGACATTTTATTTATTACGCACACACACACGTATAAAATCCTAAGAATTCTAATTGATTTGTATTAAACCCATTGTGAACCCTCAACCTCTGGGAATTGGCATGTGGGGTTACCCCTCCCCTGCCGGGAAGACCCCCACTCCTTCAAAGGCATGCTTAGTCCTCATCTCCACCTTGGTGCCTCCACTTCCCCTCCCAGTTTGTTCTTTCATCATTTAAGTGCTCAACATGAACTCGATACTGGTCTCAAATCCAGGGACAAAACAAAGTCCCTGCCCTCATGGGGCTTCTGTTCTAGCAGGGAAACAGACCATAATCAATGCACAGGGGTGGAGGGAATAGAGAAGGGGGGTAAGGAGCGCTGTAAGTTGTCATCTCAGATCGGAAAGCCACCGAGGGAAGAAGGTATTTGCGCCGAGGCTTGGAGTGAGAGCCCGCTAGTGTGGCTCAGTGGTTGAGCATCAACCTATGAATCAGCAGTGACCATTCCATTTCAGGTCAGGGCACCTGCCCGGGTTGTGAGCTCCATCCCCAGTGTGGGGTGTGCAGGAGGCAGTGATCAATGACTTTCTCTCATCATTGTTGTTTCTATCTCTCTCTCCCTCTTCCTTCCTCCCTGCAATCAATAAAAATACATTTTTTAAAAAAAGACAGAGTGAGAAAGAGTTGCTGTGCAGACTTCCCGAAGGAAGTGGCCCAGACAGAGGAACGCAGAATTAGGAAGGAACAAGGAGGCGGGGCAGTGTGGCCAAGGGGAGAGGTGAGGAAGGTCAGGGTGGGCACCAGGCCTGGAGGGCCTTGTCAGTCATTGTACTCAGACTCAGAGAAATCGGAAGCCAGACAGAGATTAATCACCCCCCCACCCCCGCTTCTTACTACTTCCCTTTTCTTAGTGCATCTCAGTTACACAATTAACCCCCTTTATCTCTTTCTCATCCATCTCCCCTTGGAGCCCTGAATAGCAGGACAGAGTCCAATTCATCTCTGTATTCCCTGGGCCCAGCAAAGCACTTAATAAACGTCTGTTGAACTGAAATGGAACCAAATGGCAGGCAGCAGCTAGTAGAAGCCCAGGAAACCTGGGCAAAAAGGTCTCATGAGTTGACCTATATGGTGGTGGCTCCCCTGGGGCTCTTGACTACTGCACCAGCAGGCAGAGGCAATGAAATCGTTTAGAGCCAGGGAATCCCAAGGGACAAGGCACTTTGGGGGGCAGGGAGCCTCTTGCTACCTTCACATCGGGTATTTTTGCTGCTGGGGCTGCCTGCTGGCTCCCCAAGGTACCCAGGCCCTGCTCCCTAACAAGGTGTGGTCTTGTCCTGTGCAGGCATGCCTGTGGTCCTGTCCCAGGAGGTGGAGTCTGTTCTTGTGGGCGCTGCTATTCTGGGTGCCTGTGCCTCGGGGGATTTCACTTCTGTGCAGGTATGTGAGGAGCCAGGGGTGGGCCGCGGCAACTCCCCTGTCTGTCACGGTCCTTCCTCTTGACAGCAGCTCACAGCTTGCAAAACACGCACAGGATATAATTAAGGAATGATAGGTTCCAGCCAGGGAAAGCACAAACACTTCTAGCCTCAGATATATTTATTGCCATTTTTATTTGACTTGGCCTCTGTTCGTGTTGGTCATTCTGTTTTTCTTGTTGATTTTTTTTTTCTCCTTTAAAATAGCTCTTAAATTATTTTTTAAATTTTCCCTTGACCACTTTCTTTTAGCACGTGGAATAGGTAAGGTTCAACACTCCCGTTTTTCAAGTAAATTTTAGATTATTTCATCTCTACCCAACTCTGTCCAAATACCTTTGAGGCCTCTATCTACAAGAGACACAAATGAAAATGTCAGTAAAAAAGGGAATTAAAAGGCAAAATAAGGAACAAAAATATAGGAAGAAGGAAATTGGTGGCAGTGATTGAGCACACAATTTGACTCTGAGCTTCCTGGCAGCCAAGACGAAAAGAACACATGATAAGTTGCATAACTCTTATTTTCAAAAAGGGGAAATGTACCAGATTCTTGAGGAGACAGAGCTGTTTCCTACCACTGAATTGCAAAAGACATTGCACACGTACGTGGGGTTTTATGGCGAGACTTTGAGAGGTAATATAATAGTATTAACAGCAGATTTACAAAAAGGAGGAGAATCGGCCCGGGTAGATGCAGAGAGCACAGGCTCTGAAGTCAGACTACCTGGGCTCAAATACTGGCCACACTGCCTGCTGACTCTGATCTGACCATTCTGCTCTCCGCCCCACTTGTTTGTCTGTAATAATAATCAATAGCACATCCTTTCCTGGATCGGGAATGCACATCTAGTTCCACAACTGGTTACTCTATTATTCCCATTTTATAGTTGAGGGACATGAGGCATAAAGAAACGAAGCCCAAGTTGAAATAGCTAGTAAATGCCCAAACCAAGAAGCCTGGCTCCCAAGTCTCAGCTGAGAGTTCTGGAAATATTTGTTCATCAGAGAGCTTACAGGACTTGCCCAAGGTCTCAAGGTCAGGACTAGAAGCCAGGTTTTTCACCAGGAGCCCAGTAATTGACTGTGACCCTCTCATGTACCAGGAGCTATGCCAGGTGCTTTTCATATAATCTTCCTGATATAACAACATATGTGGACAACAGAGACCCAGAAAGATGGCAGCACTTTACGGTTCACTGTTAGAAACAGACAGATGCAAAGTCTATTTCAATATCTGTGCTCTTTGTACCACGTTTGGGAAAGTGTGCTACGCGACATACTGCCCAAGCTTCTCGAATGGATGCCTGGGGAATAGCCCTTCCAAGAAAAGGAATCCACTCATGAATGCTTGTGGACTTAACTGCAATGTTTAAACAAAGATGGTTAAGTTGAACCTTCAACTTCTCCTGGATTTTCTGTTACTCAGAAACATTGGAGGTACTTATTTATTGTTGAAATGTCGAGGACTTGTCAATTATTATTTTAACTAGAGGCCCAATGCATGAAATTTGTGCTAGGGGCTCGATCCCCCGCAGCCGCAGCAGCTGCCTCTGCCTCGCCCCACTGCTGTGGCTTTGTCTGGAAGGTTGTCCGGTCTAATTAGCATATTACGCTTTTATTATTATAGCTGTAATCAACTTATGAAGATGTTCTCATAACTAAATGCCTTGCCCTTCCTGGGACAAATTATAATCATTAAAACAAAACAGTGGAGATGCTTGCTAAGGCCCTGCATAGGCTACCTCATACTATGGACCAAATGTTTGTGTCCTCTCAAAATTCATATACCGAACCCCTAACCCTCAGTGTGATGCTATTTGGAGGTGGATGTTTGGGAGGTAATTAGGGATGATATTGTGTGGGGGAGGGGCTTAGGGTAGGATTAGTGCCCCTAGGAGAAGAGATACCAATGAGCTGGTACATGTGCACTTGCACACACTTCCCCCCCCCTGCCCCCCCCCCCCCCCCCCCCCACTGCCCCTGGCCTCCTTTCTCTCCTAGAGATACTGGGAAAGAGCCCATGTGAGGACACAGTGAAAAGGTGGCCCTCTGCAAGCCAGGAACATGGTTTCAGCAGAACCTGGTCATGCTGGCAGTTAGATCTTGAGCTTCCTGCCTCTAGAACTATGAGAAAATAAGTTTCTGCGATTTAAACGCTCCATCTGTGGTATTTTGTCATGGCAGCCCAAGCGGACTAAGACACCTGATTTAGTTTTGACAGCCTCCCTTCCTGCAGGATGGTTGTTTTATCCTTGTTGATGTATGAGGAAGCCAAGGCTCAGAGAGGTTCTAAGTCATTTGACTGTAGTTCATAAGACACAGCAGAATTGAAACCAAGGTCTCTCTGGATCAATATCCTATCCTGATTTTTATTCTGTTTCTACATTGTTTGATTTTTTTCTCTTTAAAAATATTTTTTTGGCTTCCAAATTGTTTAAAGGTATATTTGCTGAGAAGAAGTGTCATTGGTCACAAATCAGGAAATAGCCTACAGCCCAAACAGGGGCTGCACCACCCACCACTTCACACCGTGACTTGGTGTCTTAGTCAAATTGAAGTTTCTACCTCCCAGAGGATTCTACTGACATCTTCACTACATGAGGTTTCTCATTCACCTCCTGGCACAGGCTCTAAGATACGGCCCATGGAATATTAGCACTGGCGACTTGAATAGCAGCTGTGAGGCTCACAACATCTTAAGGACGAGCTCAGGTCTCCAGTGCAGCCCAAGGACATAGGTGCCTCTTCTGAGACACTGCCATCTAGTAAAGGTAGCCCCAAAGTGAGACCTGATATCTTGTCTGTCATCACATGCCCAAGAGAATTGTGTGGTATTGACCTCTGTGTTTGCCTGTTAGGTAGCCTCAAAGTCACCTGGCCTCTCTAGGTGCTTCATTTATTTGTTTGTTTTATTTCCTTTTCAAACAATATTGAAATAAGAAGTGCCACTCCTGTGAGACTGTTGAAATGCAGAACCTTTGAAAGCTCTCATGACCTTGAGAGCCCTGGCTGTAATTATCAACATCATTCTAATGACTGTGATTGGGACTGCTTTGCAAATGTGAATGCATATAGACTTGGCTTCATTCACTCCTCTCCAGAAAGGACATGCCACCCTGGCCAACCTGGCTGCCCCAGGCCTGGGGACCAGCTCAGGATTCTGGCAAGTTGAGGTAAAACAGAGTTGCTTCTTCCCTGGCTTTCATAATTTTCAACCTAAACTTCAATATATTTTTTTTCTTTGAAGTTCAAAGATCCTAGCATGGTCTTTAGGATGTCTGGCCCTCCTCCCTTTAAGAAAACTGAGTAATTCCTGCCAGCAACCTAATGATTCCAGCAGGCCAAACGTTTTGTCTTCTCTCTGGTGGTTGGATGGATGACTTTGCTTCTTAAGCAGGTGTGTAGACTTAAATAGAAAAAGCCAGTTATCTCCTCTACTTTGAAGGAAAGGCTAGGAAGAGTCCACAGGACCCCGGCTGCGGACCTAGGGAAGGGCCTCCGTGCCTGGGGAGACAGGGTTTCCCAATTTCTTGGGCATGTGAATTGGTGACTTCAGTTTATGTTGGTGATACCAATGATTAGAAAGACTTATACCTATTGCAAATGTCTACATATTTCAATTCTTGGAAAGTTGTTTCAGATGCAGGGAGAGGGACAATGGATGCAGATTTTTGGTGGGAGAGATCAGTCAATTATGAGGACCATTGCTATTCCACATTTTGAAACCTACTGACAATTCCAAGTGTTCACCTTGTGTTCTTTTATCCATTCATATTCACATCCTCAGTGTCTCTTTTCCTGCACTTCCTTCCTTTAGACATCTAAGCCATCCTACTATTTCCTTTTCAAATTAGCATCTCACGCAGGATATTGACATAAACATCCATTCTCACTAAAGAATAGAATGATGAGTAGCATTTTAAAGAATTATCCCTCTCCTTTTAGTAGTATTAAAACTGTGTCTTCAGTAGACTGTGTGATGAGAATCATGTCAGGGTTGTCTCTGTATCTACAATTTAATCAGTAAAATGGAATCAAACCACAGAGATGCCACTTCCAGGTGAAAGTTCAGCCATTGAGTATGTGGGAGGGGGCAAGAGAAAGAGGCTCCCTCCTTTTATTGGTAGGTGTATGGAATCCACGCAGTCTTGACCTCTGTGACCTTTCATTTGATCACTGCCTCATCCCTAGAAAGTCACCCATCACTCCCTTAGCTGTCCACTCTCCAAAGTGTCCTCTGATTCTGAACAACCTGGAAACCAGATGCTTACAATTTGATGTCAGGAGTGTCCCACAATACTTGTGTGGGCTCCGGGCCCTAGAAAATTAACAGACTGGCAAAATTGAGTGTAAGAAATGTCAATGTGTTTACATTTTCCAAGCACAGACAGTAGAGAAGTTCTAAGACATGCAAAGGATGCATAAAACAACATGCCTTGAGAGAAAACTCAATCCAATGGCCAAGAGGCATGCACACAAAATGGCCTTCCACACTGCTTCCTTCAAGCCCCTGCAGATGTCATGCACTTACTCTCATTTCTTATCTTCAGAGACAGGTGTGTGTTTTTTTCTTCAAAATTATACAAAGCAAGCTGTAATTCTAACAGTGTTATTTATCCTGACACCCTCTCTTACCACCACCACCACCGCTCAAAAAAGCACAGGAGGAAACATCTGAAGCAAAAGGAGACAGTGACAAAAAGTCAGAATGAATTTAGCAATCAACTTAAGGCAAGTACCAGTGTAAAGAAAATAAGCCCCAGGAATCAACCAATTCATCAAACCATTCTTCTCCCACAGTGTGAGGGTCCCCGCCTCGTAACCATTGACTCCATGTGCTCCCACCATCATCTCTCCCTGTCACGTCCCCGACAGACTCCTGTGTCTTGCAGAGCCGTGATTACTCACACTTTCTGTAACGTGTACCCACAAGATAAACCATCCACACTGACCACTGTGGTATACTCTCAAGGTCAGTCCTTGCAGACATCCTTGTTGCTTAGCTGAAGCCCCTCCTATCCTTTACCATGAAGTTCACTTCCTTTAAAGCCAGTTCTGTTCATCACCTGCTAAGGGCTTCTTCGTATACATCTCCACTCTGCTTTATTTTGTGAGTCAGTTTTTTGTGGTTTTTAGTTCTCTTTGGCTATCTGTCACCAAAAATAACAGTTTTACATTTGCAAAGTAAAGCTGATTATCATGACTGGTTTCTGGAGGTTTGGAAAGACTGATATATCATGAATGTTCAGGAATATGAAGCTGTCCCATTTCTTGGCACATCTTATATAATAAAGAGGTAATATGCAAATTGACCATCACACCCTTGCACAAGATGGCTGCCACAAGATGGCCGGCAAGGGAGGGCAGTTGTGGGCGATTGGGCCTGCAGGGTTGGGCAGTTGGGGGCGACCAGGCCTGCAGGGGAGGGCAGTTGGGGGCAACCAGGCCTGCAGGGGCGGGCAGTTGAGGGGGACTAGGCCTGGAGGGGAGGGCAGTTGGGGGTGACTGGGCCTGCAGGGGAGGGCAGTTAGGGGCAACCAGGCTGGCAGGGGAGGGCAGTTGGAGGCAACCAGGCCTGCAGAAGAGGGCAATTGTGGGGAACTGGGCCTGCAGGGGAGGGCAGTTGGGGGTGACTGGGCCGGCAGGGGAGAGCAGTTGGGGGCAACCAGGCTGGCAGGGGAGGGCAGATGGGGGCACCAGGCCAGCAGGGGAGGGCAGATGGGGGGGACCAGGCTGGCAGGGGAGGGCAGTGGGGGGGCGATCGGGCCTACAGGGGAGGGCAGTTGGGGGCAACTGGGCCAGCAGGGGAGCAGTTAGGTGTCGATCAGGCTGGCAGGGGAGTGGTTAAGGGGTGATCAGGCTGGCAAGCAGAAGTGGTTAGGAGCAATCAGGCAGGCAGGCAGGCGAGCAGTTGTGAGCCAGCAGTCCTGGATTGTGAGAAGGATGTTTGACTGCCAGTTTAGGCAGGGATTGGGCCTAAACCGGCAGTTGGACATCCCGAGAGGGGTCCCAGATTGGAGAGGGTGCAGGCTGGGCTGAGGAACACCCCCGTACTCCCCCCCCCCCATGCATGAATTTCATGCACCGGGCCTCTAGCTTTATTATAATTTGTTTGTGTGTGTGTGTGTGTGTTTGTGTGTGTGGAATATAACTAATAGTTAATGTTCATTGGGGGAAAAAAAGAAAATTTAGCCCTGGCAGGGTAGCTCAGTTGGTTAGAGCATTCTCCCAATAGGTCAAGAGTACGAATTTGATCCCTGGTCAGGGCACATACAAGAATCAACCAATGAGTGCATAAATAAGTGGAACAACAAATCAACCAATCAGTCTCTCTCTCTCTCTCTTTCTCTCTCTCATTCTCTCTCTCTCTTTGTGTGTGTTTGTGTGTGTCTGTTTGTCAAGTCAATAAATTTTTAAAATTTTTTAAGAAAATGTAGTTAAGTTAAAATTTTTAAAATTTTTTAAGAAAATGCAGGCTGGCAGGGGAGGGCAGTTGGAGGCAACCAGGCCTGCAGAAGAGGGCAATTGTGCGGAACTGGGCCTGCAGGGGAGGGCAGTTGGGGGTGACTGGGCCGGCAGGGGAGAGCAGTTGGGGGCAACCAGGCTGGCAGGGGAGGGCAGATGGGGGCACCAGGCCAGCAGGGGAGGGCAGATGGGGGGGACCAGGCTGGCAGGGGAGGGCAGTGGGGGGGCGATCGGGCCTACAGGGGAGGGCAGTTGGGGGCAACTGGGCCAGCAGGGGAGCAGTTAGGTGTCGATCAGGCTGGCAGGGGAGTGGTTAAGGGGTGATCAGGCTGGCAAGCAGAAGTGGTTAGGAGCAATCAGGCAGGCAGGCAGGCGAGCAGTTGTGAGCCAGCAGTCCTGGATTGTGAGAAGGATGTTTGACTGCCAGTTTAGGCAGGGATTGGGCCTAAACCGGCAGTTGGACATCCCGAGAGGGGTCCCAGATTGGAGAGGGTGCAGGCTGGGCTGAGGAACACCCCCGTACTCCCCCCCCCCCATGCATGAATTTCATGCACCGGGCCTCTAGCTTTATTATAATTTGTTTGTGTGTGTGTGTGTGTGTTTGTGTGTGTGGAATATAACTAATAGTTAATGTTCATTGGGGGAAAAAAAGAAAATTTAGCCCTGGCAGGGTAGCTCAGTTGGTTAGAGCATTCTCCCAATAGGTCAAGAGTACGAATTTGATCCCTGGTCAGGGCACATACAAGAATCAACCAATGAGTGCATAAATAAGTGGAACAACAAATCAACCAATCAGTCTCTCTCTCTCTCTCTTTCTCTCTCTCATTCTCTCTCTCTCTTTGTGTGTGTTTGTGTGTGTCTGTTTGTCAAGTCAATAAATTTTTAAAATTTTTTAAGAAAATGTAGTTAAGTTAAAATTTTTAAAATTTTTTAAGAAAATGCAGGCTGGCAGGGGAGGGCAGTTGGAGGCAACCAGGCCTGCAGAAGAGGGCAATTGTGCGGAACTGGGCCTGCAGGGGAGGGCAGTTGGGGGTGACTGGGCCGGCAGGGGAGAGCAGTTGGGGGCAACCAGGCTGGCAGGGGAGGGCAGATGGGGGCACCAGGCCAGCAGGGGAGGGCAGATGGGGGGGACCAGGCTGGCAGGGGAGGGCAGTGGGGGGGCGATCGGGCCTACAGGGGAGGGCAGTTGGGGGCAACTGGGCCAGCAGGGGAGCAGTTAGGTGTCGATCAGGCTGGCAGGGGAGTGGTTAAGGGGTGATCAGGCTGGCAAGCAGAAGTGGTTAGGAGCAATCAGGCAGGCAGGCAGGCGAGCAGTTGTGAGCCAGCAGTCCTGGATTGTGAGAAGGATGTTTGACTGCCAGTTTAGGCAGGGATTGGGCCTAAACCGGCAGTTGGACATCCCGAGAGGGGTCCCAGATTGGAGAGGGTGCAGGCTGGGCTGAGGAACACCCCCGTACTCCCCCCCCCCATGCATGAATTTCATGCACCGGGCCTCTAGCTTTATTATAATTTGTTTGTGTGTGTGTGTGTGTGTTTGTGTGTGTGGAATATAACTAATAGTTAATGTTCATTGGGGGAAAAAAAGAAAATTTAGCCCTGGCAGGGTAGCTCAGTTGGTTAGAGCATTCTCCCAATAGGTCAAGAGTACGAATTTGATCCCTGGTCAGGGCACATACAAGAATCAACCAATGAGTGCATAAATAAGTGGAACAACAAATCAACCAATCAGTCTCTCTCTCTCTCTCTTTCTCTCTCTCATTCTCTCTCTCTCTTTGTGTGTGTTTGTGTGTGTCTGTTTGTCAAGTCAATAAATTTTTAAAATTTTTTAAGAAAATGTAGTTAAGCAGAAAGAAAAATATGAAAACAGTGATCTTACTACTCTAAAATAACCACTATTTAAGATTCTCATTGCCATCGTATTAGTCTTTTTACACATATTTTAAAATCATTGTTTACTTTATAAAAATGTGTTCATACAATGCGTAGTTGTAGCCTTTCCCCCACCAAAAAATATAGAAAACATCTTTATTTATCATGTTTGCAGACTGCCTAACTTTCTACCACATAGCATCTACCATGACTACTTTTTCAGTCCCATTCTGAATATTTAGGTTGTCTCTATTGTTTTGAATAATGCTGCAACTAATAATCTCTCTAGCTTAATTTTTACGTAAATCTTCGGTTATGTTAAAATACATTATGAGGTATAATTGTCCAAAATATGTCTAACTTTTAGGATTTTGATACATGTTAACACTTTATAATCCCAACAGAAGTATATAAAAATTCAGGGCTTGCTCTTCTTGTGTACAAGGAGTCTATTGCTATGACTTTTAGTTCCATTTAGCATTCTGCCCCAGGCCTCTTATGATCTTATCCATTTCACATATGGTCCTGATATTGTCAACTTTGTTTAGTCGCCTTTTGCCCTTTACTGCTTAAGCATGTGTTTCTGGAGATGTGAGATTCTGGTTTTTAATTAAATAGATTCAGATTTCTGATTGAATTTTCAGAGTGTCCTATCTCATATGTCAAAGCCTCATAGAAAGTCAACAAAAAATTCTGGAATGGTAATTAATACTTTAAAGAAGGATTAAATTAAGAATGTGATATGGGCCCTAACATTCATCATCCGCTTTGCCACACCTGGTTAACAGTACCTTCCTACCCTTTCCAGCATTGTTCCCTCTCCAAAATAAATAAACTCAACGCATTTAGGTTCTGACTAATTGAAAATCTCCTTGTTCCAATCCACTTTGCAAAATGGAACTGTGGTGTCAAAGTTAAAACATTAGCTCAAGTTTAAAATTCCAGTTTCAGAAATTAGTTCAGTATATAAGATACACAGCATTGGGCTCTCCTGTTCCTTCCAGGGCGATGCAGGAGCAGGGCCTGTTACTGTCCCGTCACTTTCTATTCCTGGTCCTTTCTAGAATCCTTGCATCCCTGGTGGTGTTAATAGTCCCCACTGTACATTTGAGGTCCAAGGAATGGGAGGTCATATAACCTTGCTTGATACAAAGTCCATGCTCTTTTTATTCCATCAAACTATGTCCCAGTGGACATATGTCCAATGGTTGGCAAAGTCCAGAATCCAATATGCCCACACAGCTGCCCTTCACATGTGGTGTGGTTTATAAAAAATACCAGCTTCACACAGTTGTCAGCACTGTTTGGTTGAGTAGCAGATATAGAAATAAAAATAAGAAATGTGTCCTCTTTGGTTTGGAAATTTTCTGATTCCTTTTGCCTAGAGAAGACTTTATTATGTGCTTGCCAGTATTGTTTTTCTTTATTTGATTTTAATCATAATCTGCCCATTTACTTTTTATAGAGGTAGGTATTAAAAGTACTTCAATTAAGAGCTTTAACTAACAGACACTTTTTATAGTACTGTTATTAAAATGAAGATTTAAGCTAAAAGTTTTCCCAAATATCCTTCTCCCCTTCAAGTTTTTACTCAGGAACTTAAGAACTGGGCTGTTATCAAAGGAAAAATGGGGAAACATGAGCTGAGTCCTTTAGAAACATAGAAGGTTGCAAAACTATATTTGTAAAAGAAAGTTTACTGAACTCTTTGACTTCATTTTATTTGAGACAACGTTTCCTACTGGTGCAAACCTGAAAAAAAATATGTAAGATCTTCCCATAGAAATACTAGAGGCCCAGTGCATGAATTTGTGCACAGGTGGGGTCCCTCAGCCTGGCCGTCGATCGAGGACTATTGGGGGGGCCAGACCCCCCCCAATCAGGGCCGATGGGGGGGGGGGCCCACCGGCCCTGGGGAGGGGCCACAGGAGGTTGGCCAGCCAGCTGGGAGGAGGGGCTGTGGGAGGTTGGTTGGCCAGGCACTCCTCCCCCGCTTCTCTCCCAATCGGGGCCATAGAGGGACCAGCCAGGCAGGGGGAAAAGGGGCCACAGGAAGTTGGCCGGCCACAGGAGGTTGGCTGTGGTAGCACACTGACCACCAGGGGGCAGCTCCTGCATTGAGCGTTTCCCCCCTGGTATCAGTGCACATCATAGCACCTGGCTGACCGGTCATTCCGGTCATTCGGTCATACCGGTTGCTTAGGCTTTTATATATATAGATATGCTTATAAGTAATTAATTCTTCATTCTAATGAACATTTATGCCTTTATATATCATAAAAAATTCCTTATTGAAAATGAATAGGTGGGTATTTTATTCCTTTGCACTGAGTAACTCATGGATAGCATATCCATTGTGTATAAGCTTAACATTCAACACAGTAAGTTAGGCTGTTGAACCAAATAAGAAATCATGAAAGATAAGACCTTTAGTTAAGTTAGGAATTTTCTGTAATTGAGGGGAAAAAGTCCTGAAAAATGACTACACACACACACTCACACACACACCCATACCACACACTATTGGACAGAATTGGATTCAGGGTGATGGAATGTTTAGTCTTCCTTGAAGTCTATGATAAAGAATTTTGTTTACAATCAGCATTGAGGCAAATGGTGGAGAACTATGCAGAAGAGAAAAATCATTATTACATTTGCTTATTAGAAGTATTTTGTTCTCTGCAATAAACCTTAAGAAAGCATGGGTTTAGAAACTTGAGTTGAAGTGTCTTTAATCATGCATATCCAAGAAATGTAAACATTAAAAAAATTGGTAACATTTTAAAAGGTGTATATAAGGAAAGAGAAGGCCAGGCAGGTCCTTGGGGAACATGCAGATGTGTATCAATCATTCAGGCTGAGGGGTGCGGGCCAGTTTGCTGACCTGGGCCCCCTCTGAATGGTGTGTTACAGATAAGCAGTGAGATAAGGTCCTTGCATCAGAATGTAAGTCCATGATGACATTTTATTCACAGCAAGATGTTCTCATTCAAGGGATCAGTGTGTGTGTTCACATTCTGGGGCAAGCTTCTATGTCATTAGGACCTGCTCTTTGAGTAGCACTGGTCTAGACTCCAGGGCTCTACAAATGATGACAGATATGCTGGCGTCCTCAAAAGGGACTCCCCTATCCCTGCATCCATTTCTTGCCCTACTTATGCTGAAGACAAGAAAACTAACACTTCTCTGCACTTCCTCTGAGTTGGGCAGGGTGCTAAGGTAGTTCAGATGACAGCTAATTCTTTACAGGTAGGGAACTGAAGCTCAGAAAGTTTAAGGGATGTACCCAGGGTTTAAGAGCAAGTGGCAGAGCTGGCAATGAAGCACAGATCTGGCTCCAATGTCTGTGCTCTTCTTGTGTCTCCACTGCCCTAGGGCAGTGCTTACCCTTATCTGACATTAATATTCGGGAAACAATGCGGCCTTATAGGGAAGGAGACCCATGGCTGTGTTCTCTGTTGTCAGTAATAACCAAGTCATGATTTCTGGGAATAGACACACCCCAGCTCCCCCAAAATCAGCACCATTTGTGGGTCCTGTGGGACTCAACCTTACAAAGCCTTTCCCAGTCCAGCCAGCCAGATCAGTAAGCAAAGTCCGTTTGTGTCTAAGTGGCTCTTGTCTGTTTCCATCTCTTTTTAAACCTGGGAGGTCAGGAAGAAGATGGAGAGAAAGAATTCACAGGAGGGATGCATTTCCTTAGAAATGTTATTAATTGGCCAGGCAAAACAAGCGAAGGAAATAAAATAGCTGCTCCTTACTAAGTAAAGGCATCTTCTTCCCTTATCTCATTAAACATTAAAAGCACTCTTGGTTTAAGTAGGGCAAATTAGTAATTAAGTGCTATATAATCAACTTGTGTAAACATAATATGGAAGGGGAGGCCAAATTAATCACTCTGCTGGCTTGTTTTTGCCCCATTAATGCACCTGTTCCTCAGGCCCTTCCTGTGATGTCAGGATGTATCTTCTGCCGCCCTCCCTGCTGGAGGCTGGTGGGCTGTGGTAGCTGTGCTTACAGATGACTGTCAGCCAGGAAAAAAGCGTGTGTCTCGGCTCTGTGTTTAATTTCTTAAGCCATGGTTCATCAGCAGGAGCCTGCCATGTGACAGGGATGGTCCTCCGTGGTGGCAGGACACAGAGTTACACACATCTCAGTGCCCATGGAGTTTCCAGTCTAGAGGGGAGTTGGTGGACACACACAGATACAGTTATGAAAAAGTCAACACTCAGTGTCATTGGCAGAGACCATGAGGCCTTAGCTTGGGCTCCCATCATAGTTCAGCCACTTACCTGGGGTAAATTAATCTCTGTTTGCCTCAGAGCCCTCATCCATAAAATGTGACAATCACATCTGCATCATAGATGGATCATCTCACAACTCGTTTTGGAAGGGGTAAACATGTTAGTACATGTCATGTGGCCTAGTGTTTATTTAATGTCGGCTGTTATTTGTTTACTAGAGGTCCAGTGCATGAAATTCGTGCACGGGGTGTGTGTGTGTGTGGGTGGGTGTGTCCCTCAGCCCAGCCTGCACACCCTCTCCAATCTGGGACCCCTCAAGGGATGTCCAGCTGCCCACTGGGATCAGGCCTAAACGGGCAGTCAGACATCCCTCTCACAATCCAGGACTGCTGGCTCACAACCGCTCACCTGCTGCCTGCCTGATTGCCCCTAACCACTTCTGTCTGCCAGCCTGATCACCCCCTAACCACTCCCCTCCCAGCCTGATCAACACCTAACTGCTCCCCTGCCAGCCCGATTGCCCCCAACTGCCCTCCCCTGTAGGCCTGGTTCCCCACAACTGCCCTCCCCTGTAGGCCTGGTCCCCCCCAACTGCCCTCCCCTGCAGGCCTGGTCCCCCACAACTGCCCTCCTCTGTAGGCCTGGATCTCTCCCAACTGTCCTCCCCTGTAGGCCTGATCGCCCACAACTGCCCGGCCCTGCCAGCCATCTTGTGGTGGCCATCTTTGACCACATGGGGGCAGCCATCTTGTGTGTTGGAGTGATGGTCAATTTGCATATTACTCTTTTATTAGATAGGATTATAATTGCTATCCAATGAGATAATGGGGCACCAAGGAAAGAGTGCCTTCCGCGGTGTTGAGGGCTGGAAAAGTCCTATGAAGGCAGCTTTTGGATGGGCCATTGAGGGTTAGCTAGTGATGGAGCTGATGGGGCTGGGTCAGGGGGTGGGGGTGGGCATGGGACCCCAGTTCTGCTCTTGACCTTGGCAGTGGAGTGCCTTCTCTGAAAGCAGAGGAAGGAACCTGTGCCTCCGTCCTGCCCAAATCTCTCCCCGTTTCTCCTCAACACAGTAAATGTGAGCAGTAAATGCCAGAGGCTCTGTCATGGGGTATTATGGCAGCTCTCTGCCAAGTATGGGTAAGTGAGCTGAGTCCACTGTGGGCGGATAAGAGGAAGTCAAATGGGACAGAAGAGAGAAGGTAGCTCTCTAAGTCACCTTCTGCACTGATGGGCGAGGCTTCTCCTTGGCCTGCTACCTGTGCGAATGAACCTGGCTGGAAAGGTCCTTCATTTCCTCAAGACTCAGTTCCGTATCAACTGCCCCCACAGAGTTGCTGCAGAACCTATGAAGGAAAGCACAGTGAGCACATGGAAGGCACTCCTGCCATCTCCTGCATTAATTTAATTTGCACCACAAACCTGTGAAGTAGGTGGTTTCATTGTCCCCCTTTATAAAGCAGGAGATGGAGGCACAGGACATCCATACGCTGGCCTAAGGTCACCTTGATGGCTAGTGGTAGAAGGAGGCTGCACACTCAGGTGGTCTGGCTCCAGATCCAGCCTCTGCATGGCCCCTGCAGCCCAGTGCTTCAGAAGCACCTGGAGCTAGATTTACATATTAGATGCTAGAAATAGGGATGACACCACTTGGCTCTGTCCCGGCCCCTCACTTGTGATGAGGAAGAAGTTCATTCCTTCTGCTGCTTGAGGGAATGGTGAGTGTGGGCTCACAGCCTGGGACTCCTGTAGCAGGTGGGAAGGGGAGCAGGCCAGAGTGACTCACCAGGAATGATCAGTCCTTGGATGCAGTGGAATACGGCTGCTTACACGGACCTTGGCAGTTTTGCTTAAGGAAGAAATCAATTTGTTGATTTGTTTATCTTTATATTCAGCTTCCACAAAGGATTTGAGCAAGCTTATAATAAGTGATGAAGCAGAATAAAACAGCAAAATAAAACTCTCAAGACAGAAACTACATAGAAAGAGAAGACACTAACCACTTACTAGTAAAGTAGGGGGAGGGGCTCTTCGCATTTGTATTGCTTCAGGTTCCAGGTAGTTCATACAACAGGAAGATACCAGTAGAGTGGTGGGGGGGACCTTTTTCCTACCAAGGGTCATTTGGATATTTATAACATTACTAGTAGCCCTGCACATGAATCCGTGAGCCAGTAGCTCTCTGCCAGGCCTGGTGGCTCCACGCCCGCTGCCCAAAGGCTCTCCATGGCCCAGAGGCCCATCTGTGGCCGGACACAGAAGGTTGCCATTGCCATGGCAACGAGGCAAGCATTCCGCCAGGCCATTCATGCTGCCCAAACTCAGTGGCTGCCCTTCCCAACCCCAGACTGGGGGACTCTGGCAGGGCTGAGAGGACTGGGCACCGCCATTTTGTGGTTATGGGCACTGCCATCTTTGTGACGGAATGATGGTTAATTTGCATATTACCCTTTTATTAGATAGGATTCATGGGCCGTACAACATTTTCAACTTAAAAATTAGCCTGCTACCTTGGGTCAAACATACTTAACTCACTCCTGATCCTTTGGCAGGGCCAGACCCAATGATTTCTCAGGCCTTGTAAGGCCCACGAGCTGGATGTTCCACATCCCTGCAGTAGAGGATCAGATGGTTTGATTCTGTACTGGGTTGGAGAATATATGCTCTGCCTAAGGACATTGAAATTTAAAGTGTTTTAATCCTGGGTTGGTGAGTTCCCCCTCAAACGGATTCATGGGGTAGGTTTGGTCTGTGGGTCTCTGACCCATAAATAAAGGGATTACTTTGAGCTTCCAGGTGGCCAAGACAAAACTGGGAAATATGTCAAGGCATGCAGTGTTCACCAAATCAAAGAGGCATACCAGTTCTCCAAAAGTCACCACCTTTCCTCTGATACCAAATTCTAAATTTGCCATTCCCTTCAAAGCTAACCTAGAAATTGTTCCATGGACTTTCACAGAAGCAGGAGGATTCATCATATGCCACCTTGTTAAGAACCCAGAGCATGGTATTGAAACTTCAGGTTGTGGATTGCCCAGGTTTATAACTTCCTAGAGATGTCACTTGGAGTAGACCTGAGATCACCCAGCGTGGTCCATGGATGTCCCTCCACCTCTCTTCCCTGAATATCCCTTCCCTTGGCCAGCTTTACAAGCAGAGCTGCGTCACTGACCTGTGAGTGTCTTAGAGGCCTCAGAGCTCAGGCTTCTGACCAGCCTGGCATCGGGGAAGTGCTAAGATGAAGCACCCATCAGTCGAGAAGGGCAACAGATGTTGCAGCATATCGAATGTCAGTAAACAGCGAGCCACAGAGGCCATTGACCTTGGCATCCTCTTAGCAAAAATGCCCTGTTGCCTCCAAGAGGGAACGCCATGGACCTTTATAAACTACATTAGGTGATGTGCTTGTTTTTTTGTATGTGTTTTTTTTAATCTCTACGTTTTTTAAAGGCAAATGTAATGCTCACAGAGTGTTCTAGGCTTCCAGCCCTGGAAATCCAGGTCTTCAAAATCTCCTCCCAGTAATTATGGGAAGTTTTATGTTCGACATATCTAGCGCCCTCCCTTTTTCTCTTAACTGTATGATTCATAGGACCTCAGTTAAGAGCATAGACTCTGAGACCCCATAAATCTGGGTTTCATTCCTGCGTCCAAGGGTAATAGCTGTGGGTTAGATCAGTCCCTTCACCTTTCTAAGCTGGCTTCCTCATTTGTAAAAAAGAAAAAAAAAATGACTATTAAAAGTACGTACCTCCTAAGAGTGTTGTGACGATTAAATGAGACAATATGTATAAAGTGTTTACCACAGTTATTGGTATAAATAAACTTTTAGAGAGTTATACAAAATGATAACTATTTATGTTGCTCACTATCATCATTAGCTGACTATCACATGTTTTTTCACCCTGTACATATATTATTGAAAGATGGCAGGGCCAATAATTTGCCTAGCTGCTCTCAGATAACTTATTCACCCCTCCTTTGCTGTGTATTACATTTCCCAGGCTCTCTTACAACTGGCTTGGACAATAGGAGATACAGATGTAGGCGGGGGGAGGAGGGAGAGAAAGTTGGGGGGGACAGCAGCTGCCTCTCCCTTTCTGGTTCCAGCTCTGGCCACTCAGCCCTTCTTTGGTTTTAGCTCCAGCCTGACATGTCTAGTCCCTGGCTATGATCACACCATGGCCTCCCACTGTCCCTTGATCCCTAAAAGAGGAGCAGCTTTCTGATTTCTGAGTTGCTTCAACATCACCTATTTGGCTTCTTGGTTTTCTCTGTCATGCATGAAACCAATTGCTTGCATTAAATTTGTTCTGTTGAGAAACCTAGAGTAGTTTCAGTTCTCCTGGCTGGACTCTGAGTGTTATGATTGATTTTAAATATTAAAAGAGAAGTCAGTCCTCACAGTGAATTCACCTCCCTTCCTCTCTCCTGAGTAGAATTAGCTAGGCCAACTGGAAAAGGAGTAGCTAGTTATGGAGAGCAGCCACTTTCTCTAAGTGAATCCCAAAGGATAAGATGACCTAAGCATCTGCAGCTCTGAGTTAGGCACTGAGGCCAGTAGCCTCCTGTGGCGTACCACCTCTCTAAGGAGTCATGACTTGATTACCAGCAGAGCAAGCACATTTCAAGATAGTACCTAGTGAAAAAGAATAGAAACTCCTCTTTCATGAGCCCAAGCGATGGACCATTCACTATTCTAAGTGAGTGATTGTTCTCATCTTCCAAATGAGGAAATGGGGCCCCAGAGAGGAGAAGTGATTTACCCAAAGCTACATAGCTCTAAGTAATGGTGTTAGGAGTGTAACTTAAGTCTCTAAGTCTCAGAACCTGTGTTTATTGGAGACTTACTCTATCTGTTCCCCGGTTTTCCAAGCTTTCTTCCCCTTCCGAAGCAGATAGAAAGAAAGCTACCTACAGAGCTCTGATGGCTCTGGCCTTCTTGGAGAGGCTTCCTTACAAAAAATAATAGCCAACCTTTCATACCTGGTTCTCACAACAGATCTATGAGAAAAGGTACATACCCAAAGTCACGCTGGGGCGTTAATATTCAAGCTCGTCTTGGAATGCAGGCTTTTCTGTCTCCAAGCACACACTCTTTCTACTGGTGACATCTAAGTACTAGCTGTGCAGTGTATAGGGTGAACTGTCTTTTACAAATAAAAAAATAAAAATAAAAATAAAAAACAAGGCAAGCACGACCAGGTTCCCCACCTCAAGGAGCTGACAGGCTAGATAAATACAGCAACCTGAAACCGCAGAGTGCCACTACATAATCCTCTCCCTGGTAGCAGCCACAAGCAGGAAAGAGAAGGTGGTTCTGGGTAAGAAGTGGGGCTTGACATGGACACGTTAACTTAGGACTAGCAGAGAAGCAGCAGGAGGAGGCTTTTGCAGGTAGAAGTGTGAGTGAGGGCAAAGGGATAAATGCAGGCAGCCGCTCGCTCCTGTGCAGGAGCAGGGTGTCAGAGTAGCAGAAGGGAAAGCTGAATATGTAAGGGCTGCAGTTGCTTGGGGTTAGGGGTTGTTAGCTATAAACAGATCATTTAGGAACTTGATCGGGAGTCTAGGGAGCATCCTTTGCCCAACATCCCCAGACTCTGTCTATTGTTTTGTTTTTTTTAAAAAAAAAAGTCGCAGGCTAATGGCCTCATTTTTTAAAAAATCAACAACACGAAGTGCTTCTTAGCTGATAATACTGCTTCCTGCTTAAGAAAGATCGCCTGTCAATTCAGCCTGGGAGTAATAGTCAAGGTTGGTTACTTATCTCTGATATTTTTGACAAGTCCCTGAAATAGAAGAGGAGTACTCTTTAAAGGCCCCTAGAAAGCTATCCTGTGTCACTAGAGCATATTTGCGTCTAGCCTGTTGTAACATACCATGTTGGAGAATTTCAGCAAGGAGAAGGCACCTTCTGAGGCAATGCCACTGAACTACTGGATGGAAGCCATCCACTTTACACCAGCTCATAATCTACCTCCTCTGCCCTCCACACCTCCCCCCTGTCAGCTGATCCTGGGTCTGGAGGAACCTGTGTGTTGGATGGAATAGATCAGAGCGAAACTCCTACCAAGTTGGCCGGGTCAATTTCACCTGTCAGCATCTCTGATAAGGAGGGATCCTGACAGACCAGATTTGACTGATTGGATTACAGCAGTTGTCTTCATCCCAGTAAGCTGCCCAACTGCTCCAGGTGCCGAAGGAGAAATTTGTAGACAATCCTGAAGTGGGGATTCAAGCAAGTGCTCAGACGGCTAGGAAACTGCCGGCTTTACAGGGAGTCCAGCCTATTGTTGTGTGGTTGGCAGCTGGGACTTCTCCCCAAGGGGCTCCTAAAAGTGATAGCAGAGGGGACTCCTGGAACAGGCACCAACCTGTTTATATGCTTTTTGTCTATTAACCCTTAATCCTCACAACAATCCCATGAGGTCCTGATAGTCCTGCTTTGCAGACAAGGAAGCTGAGTCACAAAGAGGTTAAACACTTTCCCAAGGTCACCTGGCTGGTGAGATATGAACTTGACCTTCAGACCCGATAGTCTGCTCACTGGGATAATACAGAAACCCTTCTTACCCTTTGGTTGGGAAGCTCCTCTTGGGAAGCCGACCTCCACACTTTCCTGCCAGCTGTGCTTACCCAAAGCACTGCCTGCGGGTGTTCAGACATGCTTGCCCCACTCGATTGTGAGCTTCCAGGTAAGGGGCCAAGCTTTTCTCATCCGTGGCCAGCAGTGGGTACTGGATAAAAGTCTGTTGTACCAAAAGGGAGGTGAAGTGTTACAGAGACTCTGTAACCTCCCTGGAGCTAACTAAGCAGGCAGCCGCTTGTGGGGGTTACACAGAAAGCCGTCCGCGTACAGCAGTGGTGCCCCTGTGAATGGAACATCTATAACAGGTAAACTCTGATCCCAGACCCCCTAGTATTAGAGGCATCTCTGAAAACACCTGGATCCACACTTCCGATTCTCAGTTACTTTCATTTGTCTAAGATAAGCTCCCTGGTCTTTCATGTTGGTTCAGTTACCAAACCACTTACTGTGTGACCTGGGGAAGAGGTCTATGTCTCTGGGCCTCCAATTCCTCATCTTTCAATTGAAAGAATCAGGTGCGGTTTTCAAAAAATGTCAAGTAGTGGGATGTTTGAGAAGCCAATATATAAAACAGATCAAAGGTGAACCGTGTCTCCTACTTCCCCTGTCACTCCCTTTCCCCATGGCATGGCAGCCAGACATGAGAAGCATTGGTCTAGATCAGTGGTCGGCAAACTCGCAAGCTGCAGTTTGCCACTCTGTTGACTACTGAGTTTGCTGACCACTGGTCTAGATTGTTTCAAAGGAAATAACCCAAAATATGTTAAAACAACTAATGCTAATACTAATGCAATAATAAAATAGCTTCAAATGGGAGATCCAGACCATGGAGAAGGGCAGGTTTGAGGGCTCTGCCTGACCTCTAGTGCTGTTTGCTCCTGGGGGAGGTATCAACTTGGCCTGACTGCGTACAGTGGGGTGGGGACGCCCAGGCCTCTGGCCAATGCCTCCGTGTCTGGAAATGGCCTGCGTGTTGTGGCACCAGTGAACTAGAAATTCTATCCGGGGACTCTGGAAGATTGATTTTCCATGTGGGGATCTGACCTCTTGCTTCACAGGCAGAGGGGATCAGACTGTTCTGGGAGGAGTCAGTGAGCAAGCCCTCTGAAAGGTCTTTCCTCTCTTTTTCTTTTTTCTTTCTTTTTCATCTATGTTTCAAAGGGAATGTCTGATTGTGTTGGGGGCTTCACACCACCAGTTTGAGTCCTTGGGGCTTAGAGCACTGAGATGTCCATACCAACATCCCTGCGCCCCCCCCCCCACTTCCCCCCTCCCCCTGCCCGCATCGGTGCTCTGTGCTAGATTGCAGAAGATTTAATTCCATTGATGTCCCTGGACTTATACAAAACCCTTTTGGAATTTTGGAATTAGGGATGAATACCCCATTTCCTTAACCTGGATCAATTTTTACATATCCCTCGTGGAAGAATCTTAATTTAGTTATTTCCATGATTCTAGTGCCTGACACAGAGATTGAGATAGAGTAGCTGCTTGGTAAATATTTGTCCATTCATTCAACAAATATCCACCTAGGCATAGTGATGAGCAAAATAAACATCATCCCAACTCTTATCACATTTACAGTTGAGTGGAAGAGACAGTTAAGAATAAATAAACACAGACCCGGCTGATGCAGCTCCGTTGGTTGAGCATCATCCTGTGCACCAGAAGGTTGTTGGTTTGATTCCTGTCAGGGCACATGCCTGGGTTCTGGGCTTGATCCCCACCCAGTAGGGCTGTGTGGGAGGCAGCCGATTGATGTTTTTTTCCCTCTCCCTCTTTCTCTGAAAAATCAATAAAAATCTTAATCCTATCTAATAAAAGAGTAATATGCAAATTGACCATACCTCTGCTATACCCACAAGCCACACCCACCAGCCAATCAGGAGCAAATATGCAAATTAACCCAACCAAGATGGCTGCGGCCACGGAGAGAGCAGGAGGCTTGGGTTGCCCCCAGCAATGGAGGAAGCCAAGCTTTCTGCCTGCCCTGGCGGGCCCAGGCCTCCGCTCAAGGCTACAAAGTTTCAATTATAAATAATAAATAAATCCCAACAAAAATGGCGGCAGCCACGGAGCTGGAGAGAGCAGGAGGCTGGAGTTGCCCCTGGCAATAGAGGAGGCCAAGCTTTCTACCTGCCCTGGTGGGCCCAGGCCACCACTCAAGGCTACAAAGTTTCAATTACAGAAGATAAATAAATCCCAGATACCAAGGCCTCCGCTTGGGTTGCCGGGGGCGTGTCCAGCCTGCAAACCACCACAGGCCCCTCGTCCAGGCTGCCCCATGCCCCAAGGGAACCCCCACCCTGATCTGTTGACTAATGAGTGATCCAGGACACCCTTCAGGGCGAACCAGCTGGCCCCCACCCATGTACCAGGCCTCTATCCTATTTAATCCTATCTAATAGAAGGATAATATGCAAATTGTCACTCAAACACACAAGATGGCTGCCCCCATGTGGACACAAGATGGCCACCACAAGTTGGCCAGCAGGGGAGGGCAGGGGGTAGGACCAGGTCTGCAAGGGAGGGAAGTTGTGGGCAATCAGGCCAGCAGGGGAGGGCAGTTGGGAGGGACCAGGCCTGCAAGGGAGGGCAGTTGGGAACGATCAAGTCTGTAGGGGAGGGCACTTAGGGGTGACCAGGCTGGCAGAGGAGGGAAGTTGGGGGCAACTGGGCCTGCAGTGAAGGGCAGTTGGGGAGGGACCCAGGCCTGCAGGGGAGGGCAGTTAGGGGCAAACAGTCTGGGAGGGGAGTGGTTAGGGGGTGATCAGGCTGTTAGGCAGAAGCGGTTAGGGGCAATCAGGAAGGCAGGCAGGTGAGCAGTTGTGAGCCAGCAGTCCTGGATTGTGAGAGAGATGTCCAACCTCCTGTTTAGGCCTGATCCAGCCTAAACGGGCAGTTGGACATCCCTTGAAGGGTCCCAGATTGGGGAGGGTGTAGACTGGGCTGAGAGACACACACCCCTACGCACGAATTTCGTGCACCGGGCCTCTAGTATGTAAATAAACAAATAAATGAATGCTTTATCTTGGGTTAAGAGCTATAAAGAAAAAGGACGCTTTCTATGGAAAAACAAATTAAAATACTTGATGAATGAATGAAAGTAAAATGACCATAACTGCCAACCCTACATCTCTGTTTCATCTCATCTCTCTGTAAATAATAATTATTGCTGTTATTTTACTGGTTACAACTGCTACCATTTATTGTGTTCCCACTATATTCCATGCTCTGTGCTAGCATCTTCCTGTTTGTTACACCACATTCTCCACATAACCTTGCCTGTTAAATTTTCTTGTCCCTTATTCCAGATGGAAAAACAAGGCCCAGGGAAGATACTTAACTAGTTCATGATCAGAGAGCTGATAAATGTCAAGAGATGAAATTTGAATCAAGTTGATTCAACAGAGCCTCTGCTCTGAGCAAAAGGGAAAAAATCCAAAGGATCATCACCAGAGGTCCAACAGGGGTCCCTGCTTCAGGACCACCTCATCACACCTTGAGGCAGAAAGGTCAGTTATGTTAGGTGATCAGAGGGGAAAAAAAGACAAAACGTTGCTGGAGAGTGCGAGGAAAAAGGAGGAAGATAATATTCTTGACTTGGCCATCTTATCAGCCTATCAATAATAAACCATCACCATGGTAACAGGAACTCTAATTAATGGAAGATGTTGAGTCACTTTAAAAACCACACCAACCGCATGCCGAGGTGGTGCTGTAAACCTCCCTCCCCTGCCACAGCTGGGCCACTCTTGCTAAGGACTTGTTGGAGAGACCCGTCTTTTGAGGGTGTGGCAGACTCTGGACTTGACATCAGAAGACTGTGTCTGAGCCCCAGATCTACCCTTTCGGAGCTCTTTTGCGTTGAGCGATCCATTTGTCAGAAGTGGGATTAATTTTATCTCCATTATTATTACTAGTAGTAGCTTTCTGAAATTCAATTTCAGTATCTATAAAATGGATAAGTAATCTGTCTAAAGCATTGGTACGAGATTTAAATAGAATTAAGGATATGGAAGTGCTTAGTAACCTATAAAATATCTCACAAATATAAAACATGATTAACCCCAGGAGGCTGCCTGCTGTGCTAGGAAGAGCTTGCACTAGAATCAGACAGATATGGTTCTGTATTTAGTGTTCTACCTGAACAAGCCACTTAAACACCCAGAGCTTCAATTTCTTAATCAGTAAAATTTCTTAGTATAAATCTGTACAATAGCCTACCCATTTTCCAAAACAAGAATTGTACTTACCCTCTCTGCTCCTCAGTTTCCCCTGTGTAAAATGGAGGTGACAGAAGTACCTCTGCCTAAAGGTGGTTGTAGGACTGGAATACATTAATACAGGAAGCTCACTTAGAACCATCTGGCATAGACAGTGTGCCATGAATTTTAATGATGGAGATGGTGAAGGTGGTGATGGTGAAGTTGGAGATGGAGGTGGTGGTGATGCAGTAGGAGAAAAGGAGGGGTGAAGAAGAACAACTTGGTATGTGTGTATAGAACTGTGAAAGCTTTGAGGTGTTCTGAAAATTAGGACATTTGCAGTCATTGTCAAAATACTTTTGGTCAGCTACCTGTTTTCTCTAAGGTTCCATTGTCTATGTTGCCTTTAGGTCCACATCAGTAGGCTTGTCTTTCCTGACTCTTGGCTGTTTAGTTTAAGTGGTGGGAGGAGAACTGGGATAGAAACCAGGGGAAAAATTTGCTCAGCACCCAAGTTCCCTGTAGGCCAGGATTTTCCAAAGAGTGCCTGATGATATAGGAAAAGGTATTCCTGGATAGAATTCATTTGGAAATCACTATGTTCATGTAAATTAAGTGTCTTTGCAGCAATACTTCTCATAAGACTTAATATATAAACACACATTGTGAATTTCCTGGGTTGCAGAGACATATAGAATTTGGTCTTTCCCAAATTTACTTGACCAAAGAATTAGTATTTTATGCAACATCTTACTTGGCCATAGTTTCAAGTACCAAACATTGGGAATGCTGTTATAAACCCATAGTCAAGACCATCATGCATACAAGCAATCCCATAAAGCACATTTGAAAACTTCTATGAATCTCCTCATTAATCCATGTGTTCATTTAACAAATTAAAAGTGCACCAATGCTAGATTTGGCAGCAACTATGTGCTTGATGGTGGAAAAGCAACAAGTAAGCCATATATTACCCACCCTCTTGGAATTCTTACGGGCCTACTGGGGCAAGGGAGAAATTGCTGAGCAGTTTCAATACAGTGTGACAAGTGACCAGATAAAGAGCACCGGGTACCATGGTACCAGGGGCAGGGGCTTCTTATCCATTTGGTGGGTCAAGGAAAGTTTCCCAGAGGAAGCAACTTGTAAGCTGAGATCCAAAGGAATTCTTAGCACTGTGTAACACCTTTTCAATGCACTTTCCCATGCATTGCCATATTGCATCCTCATAGCAACCTTCCTAGTCTATACTAATAAGAGAGAAGTATGGTAATTGACCATTACTCCGTGACTCCCACAGCCAATCAGAAGGGAATATGCAAATTAGTGGGACAAAGATGGCAGCGGCCATGGAGCCAGCTGGAGTGGGCAGGAGGCTTGGGTCACCCCCAGTGATGGCGGAAGCCAAGCTTCCTGCCCAACTGGGCTGGCCACCAAAGGAAGGGCCTGTGGGCAGCAGCCAGGGAGCAGGCCAGAACAAGCGGGAGGCTTGGGTAGCCCCCTGACAATGGAGGAAGCTTGGCTTCCTCCGTCGCCAGGGGTGACCCAAGCTTCCTGCCCGCCCTGGCCAGCCATTGAAGAAGGGGCCCGTGGGTGGCAGCCACAGGGTCGGCCTGAGCATGCGGGAGGCTTGGGTAGCCTGGGTGGCTACCAAGGGAGGGGCCTGCAAACAGTCCTCCTCCCCTCACCATGCCACCATCAGGGTGAGGGTCTCTGCTGGAGGGCGTGGCCAGCCTGAAAATGGCCCTCAGCCCCTTATCCAGGCTGGCCATGCCCCCATGGGGTGAGGGTCCCCGCTGGGGGACGTGGCCAGCCTGCAAACAGCCATCAGCCCCTCACCCAGGCTGGCCAGGCACCCCAGCAAGGACCCCCACCCTAAAGGGGATGTGGCCAGCCTGAAAACAGCCCTCAGCCCCACACCCAGACTGGACACATCCCCCCAGCAGGGACCTTCACCCCATGGGGACATGGCTGGCCTGCAAATTGCCCCAGCCCCTTGCCCAGGACGGTACCATCCCTAGTGGGGACCCCCACCCCTATGGGGGTGTGGCCAACCTTCAGACCACCACAGGCCTCTCGCTCAGGCTGCCCTGCCCCCCAGGGGAACCCCCACCTTGATCCGGGACACCCTTCAGTGCAAACCAGCCGGCCCCCACCCGTGCACCAGGCCTCTATCTATACTAATAAAAGGGTAATATGCTAATTAGACGGGGAGACTTTCCAGGAGACCTTCCGGACGTTCTTCTGGACAAAGCCATGGTGGTGGGACCAAGGTAGAGGTGGTTAGGGGCCAAGAGGGGAGGGCAGTTGTGGGTGATCAGGCCAGGATGGGATGGCAGTTGTGGGTGATCAGGACGGTGTCTGTGTGTGTGTGTGGCGGGGGGGGGGGGGGCTTTGGGGGTGAGCAGGCCATCAGTGAGGGTCAGTTGGAGGCGAGCAGGCCAGCAGGGAGGGCAGGTGGGGGCAAGCAGGCGGTAGAGGGGGCAGTTGGGGGCGAGCAGGCTGGCAGGGTGCAGTTGGGGGTGAGCAAGCTGGTAGGCAGAGTGGTTAGGGGCAATCAGGCAGGCAGGCAGGTGAGTGGTTAGGAGCCAACAGTCCCGGATTGCGAGAGGGATGTCCAACTGCCAGTTTATCAGGGCTAAACTGGCAATCAGACATCCCCCAAGGGGTCCCAGATTGGAGAGGGTGCAGGCCAGGCTGAGGGACATCCGCTCCCCCATGCACGAATTTCGTGCACCGGGTTACTAGTTAGATATAAGGAGCTTGGTGAAACTTAGGTTGTGACTACCATTTAATGAGCTCCTATTACAGGTCAGGCACTGTAGTAGGCATTTTATACACGTATTGCATTTAATCTTTACAACAATGACTAGTAGCCATAGTCTACAGACAAAAAACGGAGGCCTAGGTTCACGTTTCACAAAGCCTCACATGTAGTGAGTGTATAGAACTTGGACATGAACTCTGGTCTGTGTGATTCCAAAGCTGTCTACCATTGGATCATGGTCCACCAGTGCCGAGCATGGACAGGGGCTGGTCAGTGACAGGGTTTTTCCTCAGGCTGAGACATGTAGACAAGTAAGCAGAGCATCCTAAATGTTTTCCTTCTTAAATGATTTATGTTACCCTGACAAGTACATTTCCCCATCAGTTGGTGTAGAAAGTCCTGTGCTTTTTTCATATTACTTTGTATAAGAATTTTTTTTATGGTGAGTTCTTACTTGGCAAAAATAAAAAATTGCTAACCCTATGGCAGTCTCCAAAGTAATTTTGGAAGGGTTTGTGTCCATGAAATTTTAACATCTTGGAAATACTCTGCACTCAACTTTATAGAACATACCCTTCCTAAAGGCACGAGGAATATGAGCCAGCACATTGCTCTGGGATTTGTTGGTTCAAACTTGGGTGTGTGACTAAACTTCATGGGCTCACATGTCCAGTAGCCATAAGTAGAGATATAGTAGGATAATGCGGCATTTCCCAATATGCATGCATACACTACCAGTGGCATTTGCAATTTTAGCTGGCAAGTGGACACTCTTTTTCTAATAGCTGTATATATATTTTAATATGTATTAGGAAAAACCATAACCAGCACCAAACTTGGGTTTTTATGGATGTTTTTGCTTAGAAAAAAAACAAATTTTAAAAAGAGAAAAGACTCTGGCTGGTGTGGCTCAGTTGGTTGGGCGTTGTCTCGTGCACTAAAAGTTTGCTGGTTTGATTCCCAGTCAGGACACATGCCCAGGTTGTGGGTTCAATCCTCAGTCAGGGTGTATGTAGAAGGCAGTCCTATATAATACAAGCCTAATATGCAGATTGACAGAACAGTGGAACGACCAGGGGAATGACCGGTAGCTATGATGCACACTGACCACAAGGGGGCAGATGCTCAACACAGGAGCTGCCCCAGCCTGCAGGTCCCAGGCCAGCCAAGGCAGGTGCTAGCGGGGGGTTTCCCCACCGGTCGCCCTGCAGAGGGAGGCAACCAGCAGCAGTGGTGGGGTTGGAGCCAGCAAGCAGGCAGCACAAGGCTGGCCAAGGCAGGTGCCAGCAGGGGCCCCCCAATCACCCCGCCAGTCACCCCCACAGATCATCCCTTATTGCAGGCCAGGCGTAGGGACCCTACCTGTGCATGAATTTCGTGCACCAGGCCTCTAGTCAATCTATGTTTATCTTTCACATCAATGTATCTCTCTCTCTGCCCCCTCTCCCTTCTTCTCTCTAAAATCAATAAAAACATTTTTAAATAAAGAGAAAAAGGAGTTTATTCAAAATTTAGAAAAATATGACATACATAAAAAATACTATAGCTAGTACTTGTATATGGACACAACTACAAAGATGGTATGTGAATTACTAAAATGTGTGAAGTACCAAGATAATATGAGTGAAAGTGCCTCATGCTTAGAAGTCCCTGGTAAATGCTTCCTTCCTTTCAGATTCACCTAGCTATAGAAGTGGCAGAGCCCACAACTGTACTCAGAGTGTCAGATTCGCAATCCAGTGCTTCTTCCTGGCCTCCCTTAAGTCTTTGCTTCCTATCTGCCTACTTAACCCCACATCTGTCCTCCCTCCATTCATCTCCCAGGAGAGGTGCGGTGAGTAGGTCTTGCAGAAGTGGCTGAAGTGTAAAGGAATTTTATCTCGAAGAGTAAAGAGTGTTAGCATTTGGGAAAACTGGACTTAGAGTCTGAGAATGGAAAGGGACTTCATCCCTTTTAATCCCTCCCTTTTTGAAGATGAGGAAGTTGGGATCCAGAAAGGGGAAGTGCTTTGTTCATGGCCAGAAAGCTCTTTGCTGGTCAAACCAGGATGAGAATTCATATAAAACATGCAGATGTAGAATTTTACATGTTTTAAAAACCATTTCCTCCAGACTTCCTGCTCTCCAGATAAGTAGCTGGGATGTAACACAACATGACTTTCACTTCCACAAATCTGTAACTTTGGAAGGTCATGCTTCACACCGTGCCAGACACAAGTACTGTAAATGGCCACTGGACAAGGCGTTCCTGGCTGTTCTCTTTGTTAGTTTGTTTCAATTGTGGTGATACACATATGACATAAAACTGACCATTTTTAAGTGGACAGTTCAGTAGTGTTAAGTATTATTCATATTATTGTGTAACCAATCTCCAGGACTCCTTTCATCTTGCAAATTTGAAACTCTCTACCCATTAAACAACAATCTCCCATTCCCCCGCTCTCCAGGCCCTGGCAACCACCATTCTACTTTCTGTCTCTATAAATTTGACTACTTTAACTACCTTATATAAGTGGACTCATACAGTATTTGCCTTTTTGCAACTGACTTATTTCACTTAGCACAGTGTCCTCAAGGTTTAACCATGTGGTAGCATGTGTCAAAATTCTCTTCCTTCCTGGTTGTATTCTTAATTTAACACAGTCTGCTCCCTGATTGTACCTGTCATAGCCATAAAGACTTTGGAATGCTTAATTAACATTTTACTGGCTTCTGGCCAGTGGGGATAGTGGTGATAGGAAGCAGTATCTGAGAACTCAGCCCTCTTCCTCTAGTCTTTTGCAAGTAGGTGACAAGGGAGATAAATGATGTTGCAGGCTGTATCCCTCACCCTCACTCCCAATTTCCTTCATTGCTCCTGTCCCAGTCTTTAGTCAGCCACAGAAAAGGAGGGGCTGTGGGGGGTTAGAGGTTAAAAAAGTGGACTTTTGGTCCTGGCCATGTATCTCAGTTGGTTAGAACATGGTCCGATATGTCAAACTTGTGGGTTCCATTCCTATTCAGGTACATACAAGAATCAACCAGAATCAATCAATGAATGCATAAATAAGTGGAACAAATCTCTCTCACTCTCTCTTTCTCTCCCCCCCCCCCCCTTTTCCTCTGCCTCTCCCCTTCCTTTCTCTCTAAAATCATTTTTTTAGAAAGTGAAGTTTCAATTAAAAGAACCTTGGGTTCTAGTACAACCTCTGTAACTTACTAAATGTATGGTCTTGAATAATGTGATTAACATCTCAGCGCCTCAGTTCTATCTTCTGTAAATGGACAGAATAATATCTGTATCTAAAGAGCCTGCTTTTTTTTTTCCCTTTTGTGGTATAAGGTATTATTTTCTGGATTTAAACTTGGTTTATCAATTAAAAATAATACGAATCCCGTGACCTCTTCTGCTGGGTTGTGTGCAGATGTAATGTGCTGTTATCTGCCATTCTGGTCACTCTGAGATGTCATGTTCCAGCCTGGGAGGTTAGGGAGCCTCTCGTGATATTGGAAAAGAAAGAGTGCCCATCCTTTGCAGCTTCTGCATGTCAGATATTTTATTTTTCCAGTAGAAACACTGATTAGAACTCTATTATGACACTTGCCTGTTTGCATCATTACTATTTTCTGTCTCCCCTGCTTGTCTTAACCACCCCTGCCCTCCCCCCAGTTCCCACCCCTTGATCAGTATCCAGCACACTGCCCAGAAAACTATAGATATCCCCCCTCTATTTAAAAAAAAATGTTTATGTAATGCCTTGGGAATCAGTCATTATCTTCCTGCATTTATTTGGCCACTTGCACATTCCTCTATATCTGAAGATACTCTTTTCCTATTCCAGTACCCCCAGGTAAATGGTACCATTCCTTCAACCTCTCAACTCTGGCAAAGAAGGAAGCCAGAGTGTAGAAACGGATTCCAGCTCCTCTCTGAAGTTGGGCATCTCTCTTTGCTGACCACTTAGAGATTTTTTTTTCCTGTTTCTGACCCTCCCTTCTCCTTTCTTTTGATAAGCAGGACAGCTGTCCCCAAAGGAATGAATCCATTACCTTTCACCAGAGTTGAGTTCATTTTTCATCGAATGTCTCTGTTTTGTTTTGTTTTTTAAAAGGGTTGAGCTTGCATTGAGTGTGTGTACTTAATTTTTAATATGTGTGTGCTCACAGCCAAGAGATCAGAAAGACCTTAAGTAACAATGAAACTGAACTGTCCCGTTGTATGTTTTATGTGGCACTGATTCCTAAATATACTCTTAGCAGCCAGGTATTATTTAATACCACTCTGTTAATCAGGGTGCCAAATATAAATGAAAACCATGTTTAAATAAGTTTAATAAGATTATAGCTTTTGGTTGAATATCAAATAACATAACTACTTTTTTTCAGCCAACCCTCATTCACTGTCTTATTTTTTACTCTAAGCACTAGTTCTTTTGTGCTATCAAGCCAATCTTAATTATAAAACATTTTTAGCATCATATGTGTTTGCACAGACGCATTAAATATAAATGTTTTAGAGAAAGAGAAAAACCCTGAGGTGCCCCCCGCTCCCCTCCACCCTGGTAAAAAATGAACTGTCTCTTCTTGGGGTTCCTTCTTAAATTAAAAAGAAAATTAGTAATTGTCTTATAGATAATAACTTGTTTGTAGCTTCTGTAATAAATAGTATATGCCTTTTGAGCTGTTATTGCTTTTAGCGTTTTGTACTAAATGTACTTACTATGATTATTTTTTTCTTTCCTTTTTTTCCCCCCCCCTAAGGATTCAGGCTTCTGTTAGTTTAGCAATAGCGACACCTAGAGGCTCTAGGGAACATTGCATGTGCTGCTATAATGTTCTCAGGACCTTTTAAAAAGGAAAAACATCCCCTGCTCTTTGAGATGCAGTGACCAAGTGCTTGTGGTCTTGGGGTTGAAGAAGAGAGAAGCCAATGGCAGCTTGATAAAGACAGGTTTCTATTCCATCGATCAGGCTTCCAATCTGGCGACAAACCAAAGAAGAATTGTATCTAAAAAGAGTCTTTTTATAGACAACTAGCCAACCGTGGCATAATGTATTCTGTTTAGCAGATTTTTTGAAAGTTATTGATAAAATAGCATTTCATTTATGTAAACATGTTTAACTCTTGTTCTTGTTTTCAACAGTTTGCTTGCTATTTCCATCCTTGTAACAGGCATGTCCCATAATGACTGCAGCAGCAGGGTTATAATATGTGGGGCTTTGACTTACTGTCTTGTGGTTAACTTCTTGCTTCTCACATCTCCAAATGTTCTTCTCTTTTCTTTCTTCAATATTCTCTGTGTTAATCCTTATAAAGTTTTATTTCAGCCTTTTAGCCTATTTGTTTTCTCCACTAAAGTTTTATTATCGTTTCTTCCAGTTTGTCACATTTCTTACGTGGTTCTTCATGTCTTAAAACTTTTATATCTTGATTGACACAGTCATGAATGTGTTTATTAAAAACACATTTGATTATACAAATGCTGTTAAATAGCTTTTATAAAACTGCTTTGCACCATATAGGGACATAAACAAAATCTTTAACTTTGTACCCTATGGAGGTTCTGGGCTTCGTTTTAAAAAGGAAAAGTAAATATAGTGCATGGTAACACATAAGATTCTTATGAACAAGTACTACCTCTCTGCCATATCTCTTCGTAGATGATGAGGTGAAACCAGTTGTGTATTAGATGAAAACTGAAAATGTGAATTTGAGAAAATGAATGAATGGATGCCTTTGTTTGCACACATATTGTAGGGGAAGCTCATGGCATGAAAGTATAAAGCTGAAGTGCATTTTGTTAATTCATCTTGATATATCTCTGTTGCAAATTCTGCCCATAATTTCCCTATAGGCAGCCTCTTATGGAGACACATATTATTATCAAAAGGGTGCTTACCTAGTCAATTAATCAATGATTTATTGGGAGAGAAGCTGAGCAATCATCTTACTCTGGGGATAGCCGTGTCAATGGGACTGGATATATCCAAAGCCCTATGGTGTGTTCCTCTTTCCTGAACATTGCTTGTATGGGAACTATGGGATTGATGAGTGATTGAAAAAAGAAGTCATAACCTCAAGGCTTTGTGTGGGAAGGAGAGTGGCTGATAATGTATTCTAGATGCCAGAGGCAGATTGCTGGCGTGGGAAGTACGGACCAGGACTCTAGTCTTCGCTCTCCCATTAACTTGTGGTGTAGCATTAAGCAAGCAGCAGTTCTGTAACCCGTACAGTGAAACGGTGTCAGGCAATGCCCAAGGTCCCTTCCAGCTCTGGAATTTAGTGTTCACTTCAGTCTATCTGCTGAGGAGAGTGAGGTAGAGTGTGTGTGCACCAGCTGGCAGCAGCCCTGTCCTGGGTACTCCTTCTCCAGGAGCAAGGGCATCTCTGGGCCCAGGGCACCCTAAGAAGCTGTCCTAATCTGCCACACTCCTGGGTGTCCACCACCTATGTTCTCTCAGGGCCATGAGTGACCACACCCCCCATGTTCTCCTCCCACTGGAGTCTGTTCCTCCACAGTGGTCCAAGAGGAAGACTATTCCTGATGTCGCCTTCCCAGGGAGCCTCTGATCTGCCCATTTTTTCTCTCTGCCTTCTACTCTAGAGCCACACCACAGCCATCCATATCCCAGCCCTCAGCTAACCACTGTGTGGCCTGCCGGTTCCTTAACCTCTCCATGCCTCATTTTCCTCAACCTTGAAATATGCATACCATTTGTTTCTACCTCAGGAGGTTATTTGTGAGGCCTGAGATGATCCATATCAGCAGTTAGAATAGTGCCTGGCACATCGTAAGTACTAAGTACATCGCTGCCTTCCTTTTCAGATATTTTCTGTCCAGTTCTAGGCCAGTGGGAGAGTTACTAGGGTCAATGGGACACCTTCTCTGCCCTGAGGTGGCCAGTCCAGAATCGTTTCCTGAATGGGACTGTGGGGCAGACATTGTGCCTAGATTACCTCATAGCGTCCCTACCTAAGTCCAATGCGATGCTCGTTCTTCCCAGTGCATGCTCAGGAAATTGCAGCCTTAGAAAGTCACGTGACAGCCCCAGCATCACGCAGTTAGTAAGTAAGTAACAAAGTTGGAATTGGAGGTCAGGTCTCTCAGACACCCAGTCCGGTGATCTTCCCACCTCCTCACCCAGCCACCACAGGCTGCCATCACGTGGTTGGTTTTGAAAGGAAAAAGGAGCATTGTATGGTGGGAGTGATCAGAATGGGAACTAAACTCTCCTTCCCAGGGCATCCACTTCCAGCTTTCAGAAGAGGTGGGTAGGCTCAGGAGCCCAGCTCCCAGCTTCAGCTCATCTGAAAAGGATCCGTCTTTAAAAGCAAGGAGCCAGAAAAAATAATTCATACTAAAAACAAACTCTGTCATGAGTCATTTGACTTTGCTTTCCCCCAGAACACATAGTTTATGTTTTGGGCGAGCTAAGGCGAAAGTAACATCTGATATGTTTTAGGCTAGCTGGGCCATTATTTAAGGAGTTTCGTATCCAATGTGTGCCCATTGGACCCCGTGGTTTAAATCAAGGCTTGTGCTGATGCGGCCTGACAGTTTGTTATTTTTGTTGTTGCTGGATTGGAGTATGATTGTATATGAGTTTTATCAAGATGAAAATAATCGCTTTGGTCTGAGATCCAAAAGTTCTTGGGTCATGAACTAGCCCAGGCAGTAGTTATTCTGAGGGAATATGTGGACACATGTTCAGATGTGTGAGCCCCTTTGAAAATGAGAGAGAGCATGAGGGAAAGGCGGCTAACACGTGAGCTGCTTTTCATTCCTATCAGCGGAGGAGGGAGCCTTGGCTTTGGCTGAGAATGTCTCTCAATCCCAAGTGAACAGTCCCTAATCCAGAGTGGGAGGCAGGTGCTGTGTCTCTGTGGCCAACTTGCTCTTCTTTTGATAATTGAAAAATGATAGGGATACACTTACATTGTAAAAACTCAAACAGTATAGAAATTCAGAGTAGCCCAGCCAGTGTGGCTCAGTAGTTGGGCATCAACCTATGAACCAGGAGGTCACGGTTCAATTCCCAGTCAGTGCACATGCCCAGATTGTGGGCTCAATCCCTAGTGTAGGGCATGCAGGAGGCAGCCGATCAATGATTCTCTCTCATCATTGATGTTTCTATCTTTCTCTCCCTCTCCCTTCCTCTCTGAAATCAATAATTTTTTTTAAATGCAGAGTAAAAGGCAAAAGGCACAAACCTCTCCTGATCCCACTATTACACATTTTGTATGTCTTTCTAACCTTTTGAATTCATTCACAGGCATATATTTGCGCAAATATAGGATCATACAGTACAAATTGTTCTGCAACTTCCTTTTCACTTGCAAGAACTTTTGGAGTATGTTAATGAATATAAAGCTCCCCCTGTCTATGACATATTGGTAGTAATTCCAGAGTCTACATATATAAACATTATTTAACGAGTATCCTATAGATAGAAATTTAGTTTGTTTCTAGTATCTAGCATTTACAATTGATGATACAAGGATCATCTTTGATAGGGTTCTTTTCAGACAAGTACTCTGAAGATTTCTTTTAGAGAGATACAAAAAGTGGAATTTCTACTGAAAGGATTTATGCATTTAAATTTTTATTAGCTGTGGCCAAAAGTACTGCACAAAGGCTTTCTCCATTTGTGTTCCTGCCAGTGGCTCCTCTGTGCCTTTGCCAATCATGTAACATTTTTTGCCAATTTCTTGAGCAGAAAATGACTGTTCATTGTTCTCTTCCTTTGCCTTTGCCCTGTGACTGGTAAGCGTGAACATTTTCTTCATATCCACAGCCACTTGATTTCTGGGTTTTGTTCCTGGCCAATTCCTATCCTTTCTTCATTCTCTTGTGGGCTGTCTTTTTCTCATTGATTGGGAGGAATGCTTTGTGTACTCTGTAGATCAATCCTTTGTCCATAATGTGTCCTGAAGACTTTCTTATAATGTGCCTTGCGTCATATGCCTTTCCATATGATGTCTTGTACAGGAGTTTTAAATTTCCATATCTCACATCTGCGGATCTCTTTCTTTATGACTTCAAGATTTCTTGGAAACTTTCCCTGTCAACTATTTCTTCTCCTGAAGCTGTTTTTTCAGAATGTTCACATTTTAAACCGAAACACACCAGGTTGGCAGAACAGTCTCTGTGTGGAGGCAGACACTCTTGGTAATCTCACCATTAATTATGGGAAAACCCTAAAACCATATGGATCAGTCACAGGCCAATGAGAGACAGCAGGGAGCTAGCCACGAGCATGCAACCTGAAGTCATATATTTGGGCCTTGGACCGTACCAGGCTCCTTTACTTGCCACTAGATTTGGGGACATCACTTTGCTGTTCTGAGCCTTAGCTTATTTCTTTGTAAAAGGGGGTGAATCATAAATTTCAAAAAATTATGATGAGGTTTAACAACTCCCACGTTTCAGCACCTGGTTGCTACTCAGTACTTAGTTTGTTTCAGCCTTTCCTGATAAAAGGTTTCTCCCCCTCCCCCTCATCCCCACCCCGTCCTGGGACTTTTAAATGTAACTGGTCATTTAAAACTGTTTTAAAACTGTTGACTTCCATCCCTTCTGAGGATTTCGTAGCTGAATAGTGGAATCACAGCTTGCTCCAGAATCTGAGGCAATTTCCTCATGATGTGTCTCAATGGGCCTAAAGGAAACGAAACACCTACACCATTGCTCAGTCCTGGAAAATTCTCCAGAGTGGCCGGCCCCTTTGGAGAAGAGGAGCCAGGACCTGGGGCGGGGGGCGGGAGGCTGCTCTAATCTAATCTACTGGGATGGACAATTCCTTCTTCTAGGCTTTTGTAGTTTCTGGACTCACTGAGCCTCCTGCCTGTACAAGGATAATGCCCTCTGCCTTTGACATCATCTCTTCCCCTCTCCTCACCTGGCATCCTTCACTTCTGGTAGCAACACAGTGCCTAAGGCTGGGAGCCCAGACACTTGTGCTGGACTGCATGGAATCAGAATCCAATTTCACTCTTACTTGTGAGGGCTGGAGCAAGTTTCTTACTTCTCTCTGCCTCCGTTTTCCTTTCTGTAAAAGGGGAATTCTAGTATTACCTACCTCATAGAGCTGTTGCAAGAGTCAGTATTTATAAAGCACTTGCCACACGGTCCAGTGTGTAAGGAGCTACAAAGAAATTGTGTCCAGCATCTGAATCCTAGCTCCTTCTTTCACAGCAACTTGACTTTGGATAAATATATTTATTTCAGCCTCAGGTCTCTCATTTGTAAAATGGGTATGAAAATATCTACTGCATGGGATTGCTGGGAGGGTCAAATGGGATAACGGCCTGTATAATGGTTATAGGTATTTGATATGTGGTGGCCACCCTGGCACTGATTCTTGAAAGAGATGGGAATGAATATGTAGTGAGTACTGAATTCTCAAAAGCAAAGAGAAGAGGCTGGTGATACAAAGAGAAGGCTCTGGAGTTAGACACTGGGTTACATTCAGCCTCCACCGCTCTTGGCCCTGTGACCTTGGACCTAAACTCTCCAACAGTTTCCTAATCTGTAAAATTAGTTAATAATGGTGCCTACATCTAGGCTTGTTCTGAAGAGGAAATGATATTAATTGGACACATAAAACGTTCTTAATACAATGAACTATTATTGATACTTACATCTCCTGCCCATCCCTGGAAGATCCCTCCTGCAGTCAGGGGTCCCTGGGCAGAAGGCACAGCAGCATAGGCAGAGCCACAGCCCGGTTCACTCTAGTGGATTTGGAGCATAAGGTAGGAAATAGGAGCAAAACTCAGGAAGGGAAACTGAGGCAGGAATCTGATTTCTATGGATAAGTCCAAAATAATTGGGGCAGAAAAAAAACAACCACAATTAAGAATGTCCATCAGGATTTATCTTTAGCAATATATATAATTTTAAAACAGTTTTGGGGGATAGATAATATTTTTAATTTTCACATCATGAAACTGAGGGTCAAAAGTTAAGTGACTTGCTCAAGGTCACACACTGTTGAATAGAGGATCTGGAATTGGAGCCCAGGTCTGTCCAGCTCCAAATCCCTCATTGATGTGCTGTTAATATATGTCCTGCCTCTATTGGGAACAACTCAGAGGCCAAGCAAGAGGGGTAGAAGAAGGGGGAAAGGGAAGCGGGGGAAGAGGTGGAGGGATGCTGGGAGACTAGAGGAGGCAGAGACAGGGGCAGCAGGCCCAGAGCTGACAGGCAGCATATAAAAGTTTGGAAATTTTGCCTTAAGAAACAAGAGAGTGTTTACAGCTGAGGCCAGTTTCAGCTGTACCCTGTGTACTAGGCCGAGGATAAACCAAAACACAGCCGTAAATAGTACTCCCCAGAATGCTCACCACAACAGCTCACTGTACTCCTTCTGTGTGGCAATGACTGCTGACACCCTCTACATGAACGTGGCTGAGCCTGTCTCTCGGCATGGAGTCAGCCTCAGCCCATTCGAATGAGGTTGATAACAGTGCCTAACTCTAGGCTTGGGTGTGAGTAGGAGTGCAGGAATTATCAGATGGTCAGCCATGCGAAGTCTCCACAAATGGACCTGCTGGAGGAAGCAGCATCCCGGGACCCAGGACTGGGACAGGCCTTCCTGAAGCCACTGCTTCGAAGGGGCCCATCCAAGTCCAGTGGTCACGCCCCAGCTTGTTACAGAATATGTTCTTACAGCTATCCTCTCTCTAACTTAAAAAAGAGCCTCAAAGCTAGAAGAGACTTTAACAAGTCATCTAGTCTAATGCATTTAAAAGATGGGGACACACTCTGGCCAGTTTTCTCAGTGGTTAGACCGTCAGCCCTTGGACCGAAGGATCGCAGGTTCGATCCCTAGCCCTGGTCAGGGTGAGTGCAGGAGACAAGCAGTCCATATGACTCTCTCACATCGATGTTTCTCTCTCCCCCCGCCTCCTCCTTCCTTCCCACTCTCTCTAAAGATCAATGGAAGGAAGAAAAAAGATGGGGACACTTGGTTCCAGAGTGAGGGTGATACTCCCAATGTTATAGAGAGAAAACCTGAGACTAGAACCAGGCCTCCCGATTCTGAGCCCACAACATGGCATGTCTAACGCTGCCCCCCTGAGCCTTTCCACTGCTGTAAGGGACGGTCTGCCAGCCTCTCCAAAGGTAGGGCTGGGATGTGAGAGATGGGAAGGAGGCTGTGTTTGTACTTGATGATCTTACCTTCCTCCAGTTTCAATATTTCTTCTTACCTGTCGAAACTAACTAGTCCTGTATGTTCAACTCTTGTTGCCTGAGAAACAGGTCCTCGGATTCCCAGTTATTGCTGCTCACCTGTCCAGGGCTTTTCCTGTGCGGCAGTGCTGCCTCTGGGACAATGGAAAGGCCCCAGGACCAGGAGGGTGGCTGACTCAGCCCCTGTGGATGGGCTTCCCAGGTGAGACAGTGCCCACCCCAGGCATCCTCCCTCATGCCTCCGGTGCAAGTGAGGAAGAGGTAACATGCTGAGTGGTATAACCACAGCTAATCTTTAAATTAGGTTGTGTGAGGCAGGTAGATATAGTAGCATCTCCATTTACAAATGAGAAATTGGAAGTTTAGAAAAACAAATCACTTGTTCGAAGCCACACAACCAGAAAGGGAGAGTTGGTACCTGAACCTAGATTTGTCTTAAAAATCCAAAGTATAAGCTCCTTCAGGTTCATCTGGCTAGAGAAGGTGAGATCAGTGCACACACACACACACACACACACACACACACACACACACACTCACAGTGGAAGAGTGCTTTCTAATCTGTAACATGCCGCCCATCAGTAAAGGGCCATAAGGATGACGATTAGCTACCCAGGCCAAGCCAAGAACACTTAGTGGCTGCCAGCAGCCAGTGCTACCCCTGAGGAAACCTTCCTTCCCCAGGACATGTGGGAGTTGCAGCCATTATTCAAAGAAGCTACTTACAAATGAGAGGAGTGAAGGAGCGCTTTAGGGACAGGTATCTGTAAGCCAGTCGAGGAGTTCTCTAATGCAGTGATTTTCAACCTTTTTCATCGCATGGCACACATAAACCAATTACTAACATTCTGCAGGACACCAAAAAAGATGTTTTTTGCCAATCTGACAAAAAAAAAAAATAGACTTGATTCATTCGCACTGGGTGGCTATTGTGTTGGCTGTTCTCATATTTTTATTTGATAATCTAAGGGAAAAGATGTCAGTGCCCCTGACTAAATAGTCAGGTATCGCATGTTTTAACAATTCTTGTGGCACACTGGTTGAAAATCAGTGTTCTAATGCCATCAGATGGCTACTACAGGCAGGGCTGGCTACATAATTTGTGGGGCCCAGTGCAAAATGAAATGTTGGATGCTGGTCCATGCCAGAGAAATCTCCCTTTCCCATAAGCTTGCTGCCTCAGCTCATGGCTGACAGGTGACCCCCAAGGGTTCCCAGCTTCCCAGTTGCCAACCGAACACTCCCTGGCAGTGGGGGTGAGAGTGAGAGACACTGCCTTGCTCCACCCAGAATAGCTGCAAGCTCACTGCCTGGCCTTGCTCTCCCCATATCTGCTCTGGTCCCCACACTTACTCCCACCCTGTGTAACCTTGTCACCACCAGGGTTGCCTGGTCAGCAGTGAGGATGTGGAGTAGGGCACCCGAACGTGGGAAACAGCCAAGAACCTGCCCTAGAAAAGAAAAGGCAACAGTAGACCCTCCCCCAGCCCATGCCCCACTGTCCCATCAGCCTTCCTTTACAAAGCATGGATTGAAAGATAAAATCATTAAGAATTTCAGGACAACAATGGCAGATTACTAAACCCCAAGCTTGGGCACTTCCTGGTGTGGTGTCCTGGTAGGTACACAGGTGCCACACCCATGAAGTGACCCTCATGTCAGGTTCTTAACAAAGTTTCACTAGTCCACAGGAAACGGAAACCTAAGGCAGTGTGCAAGTCTTTAACAAAGCTCGATGTGGACAATTTAAATGATTTTCCTTCATTCTGAGATCATGGTCATCTTTTGGTGTTGTTGTTATGACATAATGGTCAGAGTAAATGGTGAGTCATTGGTTTTCTTAAGGGCCTTATATGACAAAATAAAAAGCTGGCAATTTTTCCCAGGTTGCCAAAGGGTTTGGATGCGTTATTGATCCAAGGTTTGGGAACTCCTGAGCTGTCTAAGGTCGTGCCCCTTCCTGCTTGTGGAAATGGAGCTTTTTCCCCAGCCACCAGCATCAGAAAGTCTCCACCCCACAAAGTATTCATTGTATTCTTCAGTATTTCCTAGGTATATGTTTTAAATTTTTTCAATATTTTTTATTGATTTTTACAGAGAGAGGAAGAGAGAGAGAGAAAAACAAACATAGATTGGGTTGCTTCTCACACACACCCCTACTGGGGATGGAGGCATGTACCCTGACCACCGGGGTACTGGCGACTTTTTTGTGCACTGGATGATGCCCACCCACTGAGCCACACCAGCCAGGGATCTAGATATCTCTTTGATCTTCTGACATCTAAAATTTAGTGGAGTATGTTAGAAGAGCAACACAGAATAAGGGCATCAAGATAAAAATTCAGAGTCCAAAACACCCCAGTTTAGTAGGATCCTAGAGAGAGAAGAGCCCAATGACTGTTATTCCTCCAAATCTCCTACCATCCAGAGCTCCTGAGAAGTGCAGAGCCTGCACCCAGCACAGACCCAGCTTGTACCTCATATCCTGGCATAATCATTGATCACCAATCACTAAAAGTGTCTAGGACTTAAAGGCAAGCTTATCGGTTAATAAGCTATGGCCACCCTAATAAAATACCCCTTCATCTCTCCGGAGGCAGTGAGCCCCACAGAGGCTGCTATCTTCCTGAGTAGGAAGCCCATGGTGGCTAAATGAATGGGTGCATCCGTCCTGCCAGAGCCCTGGTGGGGTGCCAGCCTAGAGCTTGGAGGATCCACTTAGATTCTGGGCATCTTAAGACCTAGCAGCCGGTGAGTCCATCCGTATGATTCCAGTTCAGTGGCTTCCACCATTGCCTTGTCATGTAGGAGCATCAAGTTGAAGACCAAGCGGCTTTCTATCCTTCGATGAGGGAAAACAGGTCAACCCAATGGCCCACTGAACTTGGGACATAAACAACATGCAGTGCCTTTGGGGGATTGCCACCTACATGGTTTTACTCCAGAAGATGTGAAATTAGACATAAGCCAGCAGCTGGTTACTGTGCAGTCCGCATGCACAGAACCAACCATTGTGGTGTCTTCTCAATTGCAGAACCAGGCGGGCTTGCCCAGGAGTAGACCAGCTGGTAGACAGGGCTTTGGGGTGAGAGAAGAGGAAGAGGAGAAAAGAATAACAAGGCAGATAGGTGGACAGTTTGGAAATGTATAGAGTCTATGCCATTTGATGGTTATTGTTTTTACTTTTTATTCCACGTATTTGATATATGGAAAGACATCTTTGCTATCCTGACCTCAGAGTCTCAGATTTAAGAAGCCCATCGTTGACCCGAGGAAGAGTTCCATAAATCCCACTTGCAAGGCCTTCAGACAAAGAACAACTTGGGACAAGCTGGAGAGTTTGCAGGGCATTTTGGTGACATTTCTGGATGCCCTTTGTTTCCCCCTTTCAAGAAAAGCTCTTTATTTCCTTGCTTTCTCACATAACAGCTTGGAATTCATGCCCCTTCTTCCCCCTCTTTCCCTCCCTCGCCCCCCCCCTCCCCGACGCGCATCTGAATTTGCTGGGTTTGTTAAGAGTCAGGGCGAGAAGCATTTTCCATGGTAGAAAAGTCCTGGCATCTCAGTGCAGAACTAATGTGGGATTTGGGAAGGCTGCCCTATTTGTGCACTTAAATAGGGCTCCTCAAGGCAGCTGATCCATTGGTGTCATAGGAAACCAACACTGGGGCCAGGGAAGGCTGAGACTGTGAGCACTGGGAGGGCGTGAGTGTGGACTCCACACCTGTTCCCCAATGACTGGGACCAAGAGCCACAGGAAATAAAGTCAGGGGCTTTCCTAATATGCTGTTTGGATCCCAGGACTGGTTTCATTCTTCAGTGTGTCACCAATGTTTAAGTCAAGTCCCCAAACACTTGGAGAAAGAAGACTAGAGCAAGGTTTCCTTTGCATTATGAATTAAGATCTTGGTTCTGATAAGACCTTTGAAGTTGACAAAAAATTGTGGTGGAAAAACACTAGACTGTAGAGTCCAACAAGGCCAACCAAGGGCACTGAGTCTGACTCTGCTGCTATTAAACTATGTCAGATCTTGGAGAAGTCACTCGGCTACTTCTGAGCTTGAGTTTTCTTCCCTAGTAAAGGCATTCTAGCACCTAGTCCATGGGTTCGTTATAATAACAGCAGCTAACATTTGTGGAGCAATTACTGTGGGAAGCACTGAACCCTCTTTGGCCTCTAAAAGGTTGAGTCTGTATCAGAGGTTGGCATATTACTTCCTGTGGGCTAGTTTTTACCCTCTGCCCGATCTGCAAATAATGTCTTATTGGAACACAGGGATGACCATTTATTCACATCTGCTCATGCAGTGGTTGCTCTCATACTATGCTCCAGGTTGAGTGGTTGAAACAAATGGTGTGGCCCACAAACCCCAAAATCTATAATAATAGAAGCATAATATGCTAATTAGACCAGATGTCATTCCAGATGAAGCCGCAGCAGCAGGGGCTGAGGCAGAGGTGGCTAGGGGAGATCAGGCAGGCAGGCAGAGTGGATAGGGGCAATGAGGCAGGCAGGTGAGTGGTTAGAGGTGATCAGGCAGGAAGGCAAGCAGTTAGGGGCAATCAGGCAGGCAGGCAAGTGGTTAGGGGTGATCAAGCAGGCAGGCAAGAGGTTAGGGGTGATGAGGAAGGCAAGCAGAGGTGGTTAGAGGTGATCAGGCAGCAGGCGAGTGGTTAGGGGCAATCAGGCAGGAAGGTGAGTGGTTAGGAGTGGTCAGGCAGGCAGGCAGAGGCAATTAGGGGTGATTAGGCAGGCAAGCAAGTGGTTAGAAGGGATCAGGAAAGCAAGCAGAGGGGTTAGGAGCTTCAGGCAGGCAGGAAGAGTGGTTAGGGGCAACCAGGCAGGCAGGCAAGCGAGTGGTTAGGAGCCAGTGGTCTCAGATTGCGAGAGGGATGTCCGACTGCCAGTCTAGGCCTGATCTTGCAGGGGTCCCAGATTGTGAGAAGGTGCAGGTGGGCTGAGCCCCCCAACTCCCCGTGCATGAATTTCATGCACCAGGCCTCTAGTATTTACCACATGGCCCTTTACAGAAAAAACTTGCAACTCTGGCTTTAAATGATGCCAATGTAAAGTTGAAGAAAATAAGTCATAGTCATTTTAAGTAACTTAACTGAGGTCACACAGCTGGTAACAGGTAGAACTAGGACTGGAACACCATAGCCTGGCTCCAAAACGTGTGCTCTTCACTAGTATCCTATATGGGATACTATAAAATACCCAGCACCGCCTGATATGTAGGGGATGCTTAACACATCTGTTTGGTTAGCGATGCTTTGCACTTCCCCCATGGTACTTTTTTTCTTTTGCCTCATTTCCCAGGATCCTCTCAATTCCAACTGCCTTTTCCTTTTCTTCTCTCAGGTTATATTTTTAATTCAGCAGACTGCTGGGAAGTTTGATAGTATCTCAATCCATTAAACAATTCTAGGAGGTTGGTATCATTATCTTCCTTTAAAAAAAAATGGAGGAAACCACTCCTGACCTCTGAGCTCCCAAGAAAATCTATTTGGGACCCCTCAGAGGAAATGTTGCTGGGACTTTGGGAATATGTTTTATGCTAAAAACTAACATTAAAGAAAAGCATCTCAGTGGTTGCTTGAGAGAGTGTTACAATCTAAATGGAAAGTAAACCAATATATTAGAACGATAGCCAGCATTTTTGAAGGTAAGTTATTTAGTGCAGATCGTCAGTGGGTGTGAATTCAGACAAGAGAATGGGCCGGTGGTATGGGGCTTATGGACAGTTTCCTGGAGACAGTCCAGTGTAAGCTGGGCCTTAAAGTTGGGGCAGGATTTAGAAAGGAGAAGCTCAGATTTGGGCATCATGGGGTGAGGAAAGGAACCACAGAGAGAAGATAGAAATGAAATGTCTCAAAGGGACAGGCCCAGCAAATCCCACAGAACCGTGGAAGTCAGAATGCATACAAAGTGGGGACACATGGTGCGGGACTTTGAAGGCCAGAGGGACAGGTCTGGGGTGTAGAATAATAATAATGATAACACTAATGTGCAGGATTGCTAACCTATGCCCTCTGTATACACCATCTCCTGCAACCCTACCAACTGTTCCATGATGTACATATGATCCTGTTTTGCAAACAAGAGCATTGAAGTTTAGATTGATTATAGCCCTCAAATATTAATGGGAAACTTAGCAATATTGCATGTGCTTACTTCAACAGTGCAGGATTTTCGTGTTGTTACATTCTCCTGTGGAAAGTGCTTGTGGATGGGATTTTATAGTGTACCCCTACAATGTAATTTAGGTTCTTCCTATAAAACTGTTCCTGCTTGTTCTGATGCTGTTGTCTATTATCAGTCATTCATGGACTCAGAGGGAGGGTACAAGATATTAGAGCTCTACATCACCTGGACCGGTCGGATACCCAGCAGTGGGGAGCTATGGAACACTTTTGAGCAGGGGATGTTATAATGAAAGAAATTATGTGAACAAAGTCAGGCTGGATGGGAGCTGGGAAATACGGGAGGGAGAAGGTAGTATGAACCCAGAAGTTGTGAGGCGACCTTGGATTGAGCCATAGGACCTTGGGTTAGGGATGACTGAAGAGGTCCTGGCTAACCTTGGCAGTTTGGCCCTGAGTCTATACTCAGCACTTTTACACTTCCTGTAAGTTGAGCTTACCCAGAGGAGCATTCTAGGTTAAAGTTCTTTCACCCCTTTAGCTGCATATTGACACTCCCATCTCTACACCATGGGGTCAGGGATCTCCCACTGAGAAGGCTCCTTGCCACAGCCTGGTATTGCTCACAGCCTGTCTGGAACCTTTCCCTGCCCCCTCCTAACCCCTAAACCCCCACCCTGGCCTCCTGGCTCCTCCAAGCACCCTTTGTTCTAGCTTCCTGCCCCAGTACCACTCCTGCTGCTCCCCTTCTCTGAATAATTTGCTTTTGCTCTTGAGGCACTTTTACCTCTTTTATTCAAGGTGACTCTCCAGTTCCCAGGATCCTCCCCGCCACTAGCCCACATGAGTGGCATCACCACCAGATTTGTACCAGCTCTTCAGAACAGAACTGGACAGCTCAGCTTGTTTGGCCACCTTCTCAAGGGATGGTCTCTGGCAGTTTTCCCAGTCCCACCTGTTCCTGGCAGCTGCCCATCCAACCGGATAAGGCTAGTTTGGGGAGCAGCAAGAAGATTTTTTTACCCTAGTTAAGTCTTCCCTAACAAAAAAAAAGGGCAAAAGTGTCTTTTAAAAAGGCGTGTTCTAAAATACTGCACAAGATGCTATGGCAGCTAAGGGCATAGTCTCTGAAATTAGAAGGATGTGGGTTCAAAATCCAGTTCTGCCACTTGCCAGCTGTGTCATCCTAGGAATGCTGTCTCAGTCCTTGGTTTGCAAAGTGGAGCTAAAAGAAGGCTTAACTTGTTAGGTGGGCATGAGAGTTCAGTGAAATGCTGTATGTGAGCACCTATCACAGCCCCTGACCAGCAGTAAGAGCTCAGTAAATGGTGGTTATTAAGTATCATTACACTCAGAATCATTGAAAACTCCCTGGAGATATTTCAGTCAGTTTATTCAACAAACATTTATCGAGATGCTTCTACTATCTGCCAGCTCCATGCTGGGTGCAAATATGGATAAGTATGTTTATAAAAGAAAACAATGCAAATAGCCATTTATTATAGGTCAGACATGGTTCTAGGCATTTCAGAGGCATTATTTCATTTAATCTTGATAAGGGCTTTGCAAGCAGGCATTATAATTGTCACTTTACAGATGAAGAAACTGAGATTCAGAAAGGCTAACTCCCCAAAGATGTGGCCGGTGGTTGAGTGTGGTACCAACTACTCATAAGTAAACCAATATATTCTGAGATCAAGTTTCCACTATTTTACTCCCATCTCACAGAATAGCATGCCTTTGTTTAGGTACTTTCTGGTTAAAGGGAAGTTCACTGGAAAGTGTTATTGATTCCATCCTTATTGGTCCAAATCTCTAAAAGAGGTGAGCATTCTTTTTTAAAAAAATATAGATTTATATTGATTTCAGAGAGGAAGGGAGAGGGAGAGTGACATAGAAACTTCAATGATGAGAGAGAATCATTTATCAACTGTCTCCTGCTTGCCCCCTACTGGCGATCAAGCCTACAACCTGGGCATGTGCCTTGACCTGGAATTGAACCACAGCCCAGCTGGCCATCAGAGTCACCAATCCCAATGCCAGGCTGCGCAGTGAAGAAAATGAATAGACAGATTGTGTACACTTTGTATTTGTGTTAATAAAATCATAAAATTCTGCAAAAAAACGACCTCCTGATTCATAGGTCAAAGCTCAACCACTGAGTCATGCCTGCTGGGCGAGGTGAGTATTCTTGTATCTCTCTTAGTTTTCAGTCCATGAGGCCGGTGGGCTGTCCTCCAATGACGGGGGATTTCAGCACCATTAGGGACGCCTTTCCTCAATACGCAGAACTGGAAATAGAGATGGAGAAGGTGGCAGGTGAGGAGCTCATGCTGGACTCACCCCAGACATGCTTTGCAAGTTACATTGTTTTGTTTTTGAAACAAGTCCCTTTTGTGAGCTTGCTTTTTGGATTTGTGCCTTCTGCCTTCAGCCATTGAAAAGCTGAGTATGTCAAGGAAACAAAGGTCCTTCCGTTACTTGAGGTCCTAAATTTGTCTCTACTTTGGTGGTTTGAAACTAATTGCAGACTCTGGCGGCGCCTCCATGCACAAAATGAAATGAGAGTTTGAGTCAATTACTTAATATCGAAGAGAGGAAAATCTACTTTTCTTTCCATTATCTAAAGATTTCAGGCATATGTAAGTGGGTGTGCTTTTTTAAATTGAATTATGTGAAAAATTGGCCTCAAGCCTTCATTTCACTTTGCCCGTCTAGAAACAATCTCAAGTTTTGTTTCATATGAGAGGTGGCTCATCTTAGACTGCTCCCCAGGACGGAGGGTCTTGCTGGAACAATGGCAGGCTAAGAGATGTTGGTGTTATCTTGATAGAATATTTGTGTGTGCTTGGGGGAGGATGCTGTATTATGTATTTCATTTAAATTTTTTATAAAGGGCTGTAATAACTAGAATAATTCAAGATGAAGAGTTTCCATTTGTCTCATTTATTGATTTATTTAGCCCTTACTATGGCCAACAAGGCCTTTCTGATTTCATCTCCTGCTGTTCTGCACCTTGCCCGGTCTACTCCATCTACTAGTACCCTAGCCTCCTCTCTCTCACTTTCCACATGCCAAGCATACCCCTGCCTCAGGGCTTCCATACGAACAGTACCCTCTGCACGGAATCTTCTTCCCCTTGATATGTACACAGTTCACACCCTCATTCCCTTCAGATCTCTGCTCAAATGCCATTTTATCAGAGAAATGCCATTTCTGGCCACCCGACAAACAGCCTGCTCCACTCCTCTCCTTTGTCATTCCCTTACCCTACTTGATTCTTTTTCCTAGTTGTTATCACCACCTGATATAATGTATGTGAATTTGTATATATGTACATGTACATATATTATTCTAATAAACTTTATTTTTAGAAAAATTGGAAAGATATACAGAGAGTTTTTGTAAACCCCATACCCAGTTTTCCTTATTATTGTCTTACATTAGAGTGGTATGTTTGTTATCACTGATGAAGCAGTCTTGAGGTAGTAGTATTCACTGAAGTTAATACTTTATTCAGATTTCTTTAGTTTCTGCCTATTGTCCTTTATGTGTTCCAGGATCCCATCCAGGGTATTAGATTATATTTAGTCATCATGTCTCTTTGGGCTCCTCTGGTTCTTGATGACCTTGACAGTTGTAAGGAGTACTGGTTAGAGATTTTGTAGAATATTCCTCCATTGGACCTTGTCTGATGTTTTTCTCATAATTAATCTGCAGTTAAAGTCTTGGGGGAGCAAGACTACAGAGATAATGTCCCATTCTCATCGCAGGATATCAAGGGTACATTATCAAGGGTACTTATTACTGGTGGTGTTGACCTTGACACCTAGCTGAGGTAGTATTGGGTTTCTCACTACAAAATCACTCTGTGTTTTTCCACTTTCTATCGTGTCCTCTCTGGAAGGAAGTCACCATGTACAGCCCACATTTAAGTGGAAATTAGGCTTCCATTCCTTGGGTAGAATATCTAAATCAATTTGGAATTCTGCATGGGAGAGTCATCTCCATCTTATGCATTTATTTACTCATTCACTCAATAATTTCTTTGTAACAGTGAGGACTCATAGGTGTTTGTGTTATATTTTGGGTTATACTCCAATAATGTATTTTGTTGCTCATTTGTTGCAGTTTTGGCCATTGGGAGTCCTCGCCTGGCTTCTTTATTCTCTGACATAACCCCGTGAGTTTGTGTGTGTTTTTTAATTACTTACTTTCTGGTACTACAAGAGTTCCAGGCTCATCTTATGTATCACTGCCCCATCCCTTGAATCAACTTCTCCTTCAGGGAGCCCTGATTCTTTGTATTGGAGAATGGTATTAGAAACCAAGATCTGGGCACTTAGTGTGCTTATTCTACTGAGCTGTTATTGCTTCTAGGCCCTCCCAGCTAGCTGACAGTACCAGGAAATATATACTAACTTGTGCATATACTCCTGTCTATAACTATTACTATATGCACTCATCAGTGTTCCATTGCATAAATGCACCAGTTTGTTTATTCATTCACATACTAAAGGATGTCTTGGTTGCCTCCAGTTTTTGGTGATTATGAACAAACATTCACATGAGGTTTTTACATGGACATAAGTATTCAAAACCAGTTGGGTAAACACTCAGGAACACAATTCCTGGGTCGTATGGTAAGACTGTTTACGTTTGTTATAAGCTACCAACTGTTCTCCAAAGTGGCTGTACTATTTTGCATTGCCCCCAGAATCAGAGTTCCATTTGTTCCACAGCCTCGTCAACATTTAGTATGGTCAGGTTTTTGGATGTGGGCTATTCTAATAGGTGTATAGTGGTATCTCATTGTTGTTTTAATTTGTAATTCCCTAACAGCAAATGATATTTAGCATCTTTTCATATGCTATTTGCCATCTGTTTATCTTCTTTAGTGCAATGTATGTTGGATTTGATTTGATTTGCTAATTTAGTATTGCAGATTTTGCATTGATATTCAGGGCATATATTAGTTTTAACTTTCCTATTTTGTAATGTCTTTATATCTGGCTTAGGTATTAGAGAATACTGGCTTCACAATTAGTTATGATGTCTTTCTTTTACTTCTGTTTTTCTAGAGGAGATAGTAAATTGGTATAATTCCTTTATTAAATGTTTGGTAGAATTTACTAGTGAAATCATCTGGTCCTGGTGCTTTGTTTTGGGGGGGAGGGTATTAATTATAGATTCAATTTATTTAATAGATATAGCTCTATTCAGATGATGTGTTTCTCCTCATATTAATTTTGGTAGTTTGCATCTTTCAAGGAAATAGTCCATAATCTCTAAGTTATCAGAGATGCTCATAGGATTCTTTTATTATCTGACTAATGTCCCTGGGAGCAGTAATGATAACCTCTCTCTAACTTCTGATATTAATAATTTGTGTCTTCTCTTTGTGTATCTTGGTTAGCCTGGCAAAGATGTATCAACTGTACTGATTTTTTCAAAGAACCCATTTTTGGTTTCTTAGATTTCTTCCGTTGTTGTCCTGTGTTCAATTTCATTGATTTCTACTTTGCATTATTCCTTTTCTTCTTTTTCCTTCTTAGAGTTTTCTTCTCCTGCTCACTTTAGGCTTTAATTGCTCCTCTGTCTCTGGGCTTGCCTACGAACTCCTCCCCAGAGTGAGTCTGCCTCTTACAGCTTTCACCTGCAGTCCATTCTTATTACACTGGAGCCCTGTTGGAGTGGTTTTACGAGGTGGAGAAGGGAGAGCCCTCTGTAATCTTTTTATTAAATCTTAGCTCTTAGTGAACCCGCATCCTTGGGCTATGACCTTCAAAGATGTTTCTTACCTTTCCCCTCCATCTGTGGTGAAACTGGAAAGCTACAAGGGCCTAGAGTTGGAAAGGTGTCCTCCCTTGGGTGGGATAAGGCTCTGGGAAAGTCTTCTCCCCTGAAGAGCAGGCCTTTGTTACAGAGAACTCTCTGGCATCTTTCCCTCCCGCTGCACAAAGGGGAATGATTCTCACCTCTTCTGTGAGAACTGGTAAGATTCCTAGAAGTAAAACTCATGAAAGTGTGGGCCCCTCCACTACGACTGCAGCCCCAGAAGTGTCTTGGTCTTAAGCTGGTCTACACTAAGCCCCAACACTTCCATTAGAGTGTCCACTTACGTGTCCCTGCAAGTGTGTGGCTCCAGTGGCTCCTGCTCTAGGTAAGGAGAACTCATCTGTGACTGTGGATTCCGTTGTCTCTCCAGGTCTCAGGGTGGTGGTTTGCCCTGTAACCTCAGCTCTCCAAAAAAAAAGTCCAGGCAACATCAGTGATTTTCAGTTAGTTGGCCATTTCCTTGTTGTAAGAATGAGAGTAATGCCTTCTATACTATTTATATATTACTCTCTCTATCCCTTAATGCATTCCCTGATTTTCTTACAAGGATGTGAACTTATGAAAGCAGGGCTCTGTCTTTTTTATTTACTGCTATATCTTAAGTAATTAGAATAGTACTTGTCTCAGAGAGTAACAGGTGCTTAATAAATATTTGCTAAATTTATTAATTAGTTGATACTCACTGAGCACATCAATATACTAGGCATTGTGCCTTGGTATGGAGAGTCCGTGAAAATGAAAGACCTCATGTGTCTACAGTTGTTACCATGATGTGAGAGGGAATGGCGGACATATGCATTAAATGGAAGTAACAGTGAACTATAGATTGGATGGGGGCATTGAGCCATAGAAGACATGCACCTAGACTGGCGTCCTCTGGAGGAGCTCAGACATCACCAGAAGAGGAGACCATCACTGGGTTGAATTGTCCAGAATGAGTAGCTGCTGGCCTATGTGCGGGAGGATGACCTGGCAGAGGGGACAGCATAACCCTGCAGAGTCTATGTCAAACAATGTGCCATGTGATTTTCTCACCCACCTCGTGTAATGTTTCATAGTCCATACAAGGCAGGCACTATGAACTCATTTCAAAGATCAGAAAGTTTAAGTGACTTGACAAAATGTCACCAGTGCTGAGCGATGGAACAATGCCATTTGAGTCCACAGTCCTTTTTCTTTCTGCCACACGATGACTAAAGCACGACTCAGAGTCTGGCCGAGGAGCCAAACCCATAAACAGATCTTTTTGGTCCCTGTGCTGCCTCAGACTTTGCTTCATTGTTGTTTTGCTGTAAAGGCTGCAGCCCTGGAAGTCGTGAGCTGAACATCAGGGCTGCTTTGCAAATGCCCACAAACCACCGGGGGGAGTTTTGTCAAAGAAGGCGGGAAAGAAAAATAAATGTGGGGTTCTGCTCTTTAAACTCCAGCCCAGCGAGGCGGACTTCCCGGAATGCTTCAGGCCTCTTCAAAGGCCCATTGTGGAGAGTCTCCAGATGTGCATGGAAAACCTCACTGGGGAGCTTCCCCGTGAAGAGGCCTTTTAAGCTTGAACTGAGATGAAGGAAGTTGACATGATGAGTCCTACCAGGTGGCCTGTTTTCTGAAGGAGCCCAGATTCCATCGTAACCTTAAGAAGGCGGGGGAATTAGCCAGTTCAGATTCCTTTGCCCAAGACTGCATCTTCTTTGAATGCAGAAAGCAGGGGTCTTTGTTGCTGGAGTGAGGGGTGGGGGGCCTTCACCACATGATTTATCTACCTGTAAATTGCCAGTGGCAGCCTGGCCCTTCCTGCAGCACGTCTTGTGAGGGCTGGGAGGGATTTCAGGCTGGGAGAACGTCAAGGCCCTGAGTGGTCCATGCCAGTTCCTGCAGTGATGCTGCTGAGTGTTCTGAGAACCAGCATCCTCTGGATTTTTGCTCTGAGGCTCTGCCCTGAAGCTTTGCTTAAGCCGTGCCCCGTGCCCCATCTGTCCTGGATTTGGGACCCCATCTTCTTCCTGGTAGACACTGGGAAGCCAAAGAGACCCAGGTTTATTAAATCCCTGCTGTCAGGTCAGCTGTATCATCTCAGACAGAGTAACTTCAACTTGACCGAGCCTCAGTTTCCTCATCTGTAAAAGGAGGGCAATCCGGGCTGCAAGGGGACAATGCATTGTTGAGTGGACGCACACTCAACCTAGTAATTCCACCTTGTTTTCATTCCCTTCCCGTTCGATCCAGCCAAATGGGAAGGCAGGGGCTGCCCTGCCTCACTTGGCCTTTGAATGCTCCCCTGTAGCTTTTTTAATCCTGTCCCTGCAGCGTCTACATGTGCTTAGCTGAGTATTTTGAGATCACAGTGTATTTAGGGGGAAGTCCTTTTGACTACAGCTAAAATTAGGCCTCCCTTTTGCTCCTCTGTTTACCACCTCCCTTCCTATTTTAACTAATTGGGGGCACTGACACTCAGAAACACTTGAGAAAAGTTGGGAGAACAGCTGGGAGTTGTTTTAGATAGCAGCAGCTGCTCCCTCCCCACAGGCCTGGAAGAGGATGATCCAGGGTCAGGAAGCAGGAGGGTGCCCGGAGGAGAGGAAGGGGTGCCAGGGCCTGTCTGCAGGTTGGCAAAGGGAACGGGGTATGGGTTGTTATCACTGTGACCCTCACCTTCTGCTGAAAGACGTAGGGTGGGAGGACAGAGCGGGCAAGGGAACCAGAGGAAAGAGACCTGAAGGGAAGGGAGGCATTCAGAAGTTGAGCTGGTTGGTTAGTTATTTTATTGGATATTTCATGCAAACTGTTACTCCAATGTAGACCACTGCAGTATTCTCCTAACTGGCCTCATGCTCCATGCCTGCTTGCTCTCCACTGGAACCAGACAGGGCACAGGAAAAATGCCAGTTTCACCCCCTGGCACTCCTACCATGGATTTCTACCCTTGAATTTAGGAAAAATTCTAGAACCCACCACAGGGTTCATTTCCTCTGCTGGCTGTTCTTTCCTGGAGTCAGATTAACCTGAGTTTTATCTTGGTTTCTGTACCTCCCAGCTGTGTGATCTTGGGCAAATTACCTCACTTCTCTGTGCCTCCATTTTATCTGATAACTGGGGACAATCACAGTAATTAATTCATAGAATTGATGTGAGGATTAAATGGGTAGCTTTTCTTTTTATTTACTTATTTTTAAATGAATAGCTTTTCGATCTTTAGAATAGTGACTGGCACATAATAACTGCTCAGTAAGTTTTATCTGTTATTGTCATCACTCTTATCATTGTTATTATTTTTATTCCCTTGTCTGTAATGCTACTCCTCCATGCCAGGCACCAATTTTTTCTTGACCTAAGTCCTCCTCTTCCTTCATCCATGAGCTTAAATGTCACTCCTAGAGAGAAGTATTCCCCGATCCCATCAATCTCAGCTAGTGTTCCTCACACAATAGGCTGTAGCCCTTTGTGCTTCCACTCCACAGTACAAAGTGTAAAGCATCATGGTAGATATCTTTGTGAATATTTGTTTAATGTCTCCTCCACAAGGCTTGGAGTTTCCCAAGGGTGGGGACCATGCTTTTGTTCACCAGTGACTGACAGAACCTAAGATCATGATCAGCACATAGTAGATGATCAGTAAATGTACAGGAAGGGAAGGACGAAGAAGGAAAGAAAGATGGAGGCAGGGAGAGAGGGGCAGGGGAACAGGAAAAGAAGATTATTGGGGAAAAGTAAAAATACTTCCAAAGCCCACCCCCCTTGGAATCTGTCCTCTCTCTCCATAAGGTATCAAAGGCCGCGTAGTAGCTTTTTGCTTCTTGCTCCCTCTGTGGACACTTATCTCTCCCACACCTGACCCACCTCTTTGGGGCCCCTCCCTAGACTTCCCCATCATGTAGATAGTTGATAGGATGAAGATTCACTCTAGAATGGTGACTATCCCCTAATCCCCTCTCCTTAAACATAATAAATGTGTAAACATATTCATCTGGAGATATTATCTTCATTAAATTGTCTTATAGGGAGAAAATTCCAGGAAGTGAGCCATAGAGATGGGCAAGTTTTTGGTGTCACCCATTCACTGGAGACTTTCTTCTTTAAGGCTCTTCACCTAACACTGCAGAACTTTTCAAATGTATCATGGCAGAATTGGGGGTCAGGAGACTTTTCGTCTGTCTCATCTTTGCTGGTTCTCTGGCTGCCTCCTGTTAAATTCTAAGCCATTCTGTTGATTTCTGCATGTGGCCAGGGGCTGCCAGGGCACCTCCTTGTGCCGTCCATGCGGCCTGTCTCCTCGATGCTGGCTTCCAGCATGAGGACTGACCTCACTGTGACCCCCCTCAGGAGACCTGGGAGTTCTTCTCTTATGGATTGGACCACCCAGAAAGGTTGCCTGGAACATCATTTTATTTTTAGGGGGAAAATACAAAAAATATATTTTGAAGGATAAGAAAGGAGGACGTGATACTGCATGATCTCAAGCATGTTTTACTGAGGATTACAGTCTTGTTTAACATCGGGTTTGAGGTGGCCTACAGTGCGGATGCTGTTCCATCGCACTTGAGCAAAGGACAACTTAGTCTTAATGAACATGTAAACCAACAGGCTCCCATTTCAAAATAAAAACATAGGTCACAGAGAAGTTTGCAGAGATACGTTTATCCAGCAGCTGAGACCCATGCCAAAAACAACATCGATTTCTCTCTCTAGGGAACATGCTGGGATCTTTTGCATCTAGATCTTAACCTAGGGTTGCACAGTTATAAAGATAATCCCAAATCTAGGCTAAAGTACAAGTAGTTTCTGGCCCCACGCGGGTTCAGGATCTATTACTTCTCAAAATATCTGTCCTAAGAGGGGTGTCTTCTCTCGCTGGGAATAGTGGTTCCATAGGAGGAAGGTTGGGGTATCCCTCTTCCTGGGAGTAGTGGTTCCTTCCATAAGGAGGAAGGTGGGGGTGCCTTGAAGCTCAAAGTTATACTCAGACCTTTGTTCTTCACACCTGAGCGAGAACTTCCTGGGCTGCCTGGAGGGAAGAATGGCGCAGCTCATTCTCAGAGCTCCCTCTCAGAAGAGCCTGGGCCCTTCTTCACTGAAGGAAAACTTCACGGAGGTGACCTTGTAGGTTGCCCACTTACTCACCTGTTCATTCACCAGCTTTTTATTGGGCAAGCACCATCCACCTGCTAAGCCCTGCACTTCAACATGAACTGTAGTCATAGCCTAACCTCATGGAGCTGATGTTCCGATGACAAAAACAGACACTAAGGAAATAATTGCACATATAACCAATACTTGTTATCTGGGCTTAACAGGGAGGTGACACAGGGTGTGATGGGAGTGTTTGGATGGGATTTAAGATCTATAACATGTGAGTTGTAATCCTTACCTTCCAGAGTGGCTAAGCCAGCGTCTTAAGAAGGGTGGGAAATACATTGGTGGGAGAGGTTTGCCTTGGAGGGTTTGCCTGGTGCTGATAATAAAAAGCAGAGGGACCTCTTAGCTGGTCTAATTGTTATATTTTAACGCTCTACAGACAATGCCCCGCCCCCTTCTGCACCCCCAGTGCCCACACCTTGTGTGAACAGCTGCCACCATCCTGCCTTTGGCATACCACTCAGTTAAGCAAATGGATGTTCTACTACCTGGCTTTGAATCCTGGTTCTTCCAACTTGAATCTTGGGTGATCTTGGGCAAGTTCCTCAACTTCTGTTCACCTCTTTTCCCCCTGGAAAATAGGGATAATAATGATAATATCCATCTTTTGAGTTTGCTGCGAATATTGCTGAGATAAGGTGTGTACTCTTACTATGGTGCCAAACACACAGGGCACTAAAAGTGCCAGCCATTGCCACTGGTGTGTGCTTCATGAATGGTGGGGTTCTCATTTCCATTTCCGTCTCCTCCACAAGGGCAGAAGTAAGACTTGTTCCCCCAGTAGGAATCTGGTGGGGATGAGCAGGAGTGGGAAGTGGAGGAAATTCCCATCTAGTTGCTTATTTAAATGGGCCTCCCCATCTCCATTCCAGACTTGAAAAGCTGCTAAGTGCCCCTTGAATTTCCCATCTGCATCCTGCACACCTTTCCCAGTGGAACCCTCCACCCCATGCACCCCCACATAAAGGCTACTGTGGTTCCAGGCACCAGTTTCTTGCTCCAAGATGTCTGTGCACAGGGGCTCTAGTACTTTTCCGTGGCCTCAGAGCCTCTTTCTTGACACCCATTTTCACACCCATTTCCTTCCATCCCCTCCTCACCACCTTAAGGAAACAGAGGTGCCCCTGTGGAAAGCTGTGAGCCACACACTGTGGTGGGTGCCCAGCGGCTGCACTTACATCCCCAGGTTGTCAGAGCTGCTGCTGCTTTAAAAAGAGGTGGGGGGAAAGTGCCTTCACATCTCAGGTGTAAGTGTCAGATCTTGCAGCACTTACAGGGACAAATCCATCTCTTACTGAATAATGGAGCTTACAGCCCACATGACTGGCTGACGTAAGCTTTGGCCAGGTCTGTGAGGAATCTTTGCAACATTGTTTCTCTTGATGTTCTTTGCCGGTAGCTACTGTCCTCTGAGCAGGAGGGGCCCAGGCTGAGGCTCTGTCTCTCTCTGTCTCTCTCTCTCTCTCTCTCTCTCTCTCTCTCTCTCTCTCTCTCTCTCTCTCTCTCTCTCTCTCCTGTTATGCACAGACCCTGGATAAGCCCTTTCAGTTCAAAGGAAGCTGGCTTTATGCAAACAGCTCTAAGCACCAGTCCTCACTGTCCCTCTACCTAAGTGAGCCAGATGCCTAAGCCACGAGATCTAAAAGTTCTTTAGTATTTCTGACAACCTTTTCCCCAGCATCCCCATTCATCATCACCAAAGCCTCCTGAGCACCTGTCACATCTGTGTGCACCTCCCTCGTCCACCAGTGCGCCCTTACCTTCCCCTGGACCTCTGCTCCTGGCCCCTGCAGGCTGGAGGTGGCAGAGCAGCCGGGAGTGGCACCTCTGGTTTCCCAGAGCTCCGGGAAAGGAGACTGCAAGGTCCCAGTGCTGTGGCCCCTTCCTGCCTCTCAGCTGTCTTCTGCCCATCTGCCTTCACCCTATCTGCTCCAACCATACTGGCCTTCTCATTCCTCCATGTGTCATTTTCCCTTCTTCCACGTGGTTCTCGCCTCTGTGGGATGCTTCTTCCCCATCTTCTACCTAGTTAACGTCTGCACACCCTCTGAATGTCAGCTAAGCCTTAAGATACAGGCTGCTTACTTACATGCACGCATACACATATACATATCACACATACATATCGTGCATACCATACTGTACATGCACATGTACCATAAATAATGTGAGGCAGTGCAGCTCAGGAATGACGAGACCCTCCCTGGCCTCCATGCTCTGGGACAGACTGGGGAGGAGGGAACCCTCATCGCCCACATTCGAACTGCTCTCCAACACAGGGAGGGTCTAACGAGACAGCTGTCTGAGCCATGCTGCCCTTCTCAGCCTTCGAAGCAGAGAGGGCCCAGGGGGAGGCTGTGGACAAGACAATTTCTTATTCTGTTCTTTCTTCTAACTTGACACATGATTTCTTAGTTATCTGGCAGAGATTCATTTGATTTATGCAGATACACTAGCAATGATTTTCTCTGCCCAAGCTACCAAACACAGCCTTAACTTTCTGTCTGGCCATATCCAAAAACATTCTTTCAAATAATTTTTGTTCTTCTGGGTTTCCTTCTCACAGAAACAGATGATGCAAGGTGGGGGCGGAGGGAAGAACCCCTTAGGAATTTGAGAGTGATTTGAGGACATGCACTAAAAGAGCTCCACTCACTCTCCCTCGCCCCCCACACATTCCTGGCCCCTTCTACTTACCAGCCCTCCATTTTCTACCTACCCTTCTTGAGCTCATGAGAAAGATGTGCAGCCTGGGAGTCCCAACGCTGCTTTGACATCAGTCCTAGCTTTGACATCAGTTGATTTTGTGGTCTTCTCTGAGTATTGCCACTTTCCTCCTCTGAGGCATTCTCAGCACTGTCACATGCCACCCCTGAATCCACTGGACACAGAGGGAACCAAATATAAGAGCACTTGCTTTGCTCAGTTGAACTGAATCATTCTGTGCACTGAAAGGTTGCCGGTTTAATTCCTGGTCAGAGCACATGCCTCGGTTGCGGGTTTGATCCCCAGAGGTATGAGCAGAACGGGGAGAGAGTGCCATGTGGCTTCCCTGTATGTGTGGTACATAGATATAATCCCTGGGTATTCCCAGGGGCATGGCACATGGCAAATGCTCGGTGATTATGGGCTGAATGGAATCTTTTAGGGACCATTTTCTGGGTCAGATAGTCTATGGTTGACAACATGCTCAAAGATTAGAAATCAGAGTTGCAGAGCTGGGAACAGTGCACAGGGAGCATTGGAAGCAGCTAGGGTGGGATTCCTGTGGTGGGACCTTGGAGTCTAAGCACTCTCTTGAGCAATCGATGATATCACATTTGTAAAATCGGCCAGTGCCTACTGGGCAGTTGTGAGGATGAGACAAGCTGAGGATGCAAAGCTCCTGGCACATGTACATGGTCAGCAGAAGCGGATCCCCCCACATTCCCGTCCCTCTCTCGTCCTTCTAGGACTGAACCACTGCTTCCATTCCCCACATTATCTTTTCTCCCGACACTGTCTTCCAATCAGAAGATAGAAGAGGTTGCCCTACAGTTTCCCAACCATGATTGTCCCAGGGATTTCTGGTTGTTATGTTTTGGTCACTTTTGGGTCCTGGTGACCCTAGGTGACCATTCTGCGGAAACCGCGGCATTTTGGATCATGGCTTTCTTCCCAGTTTTGAATAAACACCCAAAGCTTTTTTTACCTTTTATTCCAACTCTCGTTTGCCATCTGGTGCCTGGCTTGGCTGCATCTGTGTTTGCTTAATGACTTTAAGCGAAGGCCGAGTTTACATATGGGAAGAAGGCGAGGGCTTTGCTGATGTCTTCCATATGCTCTTTTATTCCTATATTGTGATTTTTGTAACCTCACCAGCACAGATCCCTGTAGACAGTCCTCACATGTTCCCTGAGGCCCGCTGCTTTGTGTGTTCAGCTGGGAGTTTTCGTGAGAACATTCTGCAGTGCCCATTCCGTGAGCACAGCCTGGGGTGGCTTTGAGATGGGCACAAAATTTAGGTTCTTGACGGGTCTGCTTTTTGAACAGAGGAGGCTCACTGGGTTTGGGTGGCCCTAGGGAAGAGGCCTGGGTACTGGGCCTTGCTCCCTTGCTCTCCATTTGTAAATGGTGTGAATTCAGACAAGTTCTATATCCACTCGGGTCCTCAGTGCACTCATCGCAAACCCAGAGGCTGGGGGTGGGTTGGCTCTGACACCCCACAACACCCGCTTTCCCTCATTCCTTTTCCTCTGCCTCTGGCGCTGGGTTTCCGGCTCTTACAGATTAGTCCACAAGGCCCCAGCGTGTGTCTTCCCTCCTCTCAGCTCCTGAGCGGAGGTGCCTATTGTGGGGGGGAGGATCAGGGGGGCGAGGGGCGGACCGTAAGAGAGGCAGCCCACCTTCTGCATACTGCGTGACTGAAAGAGGATGAGACTGATTCCTTGTTTTGTAAGCAGTCATCTTGATTTCTTTCCCTGTAGTGTACTTGGGACTCAGTTTAGTGTGAAGGCTCCTGAACTCCCGAGACAGAAGGACCTGAGCTTGGAACCTGCCTGTCCTCTGAGCAGCTTGTGGCCCTGAGCAGCTTTCTTAATTTTCCTTCCTTCTCTGTAAAAGGGGGCAGTATCTGCCCTGTGTCATTAGTTCCTCACATGGTGTTTTGCATAACGTAAATGACCCTCACGTTAGTTAAAATGGAAGAAATGCGCCACCTATTCGCAGAGATTCCTCCATCTCCCATTGCCTAAGCCCTCAGCTAGTTTGCTCTCCCTCTGATACTCTCCAATAGCACCTGTATTTCCTCAGTGGAGTTCCATGAGGTCAGGGATCAGAGCTGTCAGGTTCCCCAATATGGTCAGGTTCACTGATGTGTGCCTGGCACACAATAGGCACTCAATAACTAATGGTTTTAACAACAAAACTTGCATAATCTGGCTCACACTTCCCATTTTGGAGAAGAGGAAACTGGGAGCCAAAGAAAGGAAGCAACTTACTCAAAATCGCAGAGCCCAGACTAAAACTAATCCAAGACCAGAGCCTCCTGATTTCCAGATCAGTTCTCTTTCCAGTACATCATGTGCTTGTCTATAATTTAGTAACCAGAGGGAAGCAGACCGAATTCCCTGTGTCTTGTGAAATCCAGAGCAAGCTCATATTGATAAACACAGCTGACAGAGTTGTTGTTTTCTGTGTTTGTTTTAGGTAAAAGGCCTGGAAGTCCAACTCAGAAATAAACTCCATGTTTCTAAATCTAGAAGCTCCTACCACTTTCATTCCCTACAGCCCCCATTCTGTTCATTGTCCATCTTCCTTCCCCTCATTAAACAGAGGCATCAGCTGGTGTTCCGTGTTAAAGGGTGCCTTCATTCCATGCTCCTTATCACTCCCCTGCCCAGGCAGCATGTCATGTGTAGCACAAGATTAGGAAGTGCTGTCTTTAAATAGTAGCACTCAAGAAAACATTACAAGATCCTGGGTAGTGCTGGGGCACGTGGGGGAGGGGCGGGGGGGGAGTTGGATATAATAATTATAACAATAAAAGTAACGCAAATTTTAAAGCCATCAGCACTAATTTGATGGTTTGCATGCATTTTCTCAGTAACTATAAATAATTCTTTCTCTTACTTCTGTTTTACAGATGAGTAAACTAAGACACCAAGAGATTAGCCCAAAAGGTACAAATAGCCCAAGCCGTTCAGGTAGAAGAGCCAGAGTTTCAATCTAGGAAATCTAGAGTCCATGATCTTGACTGTCTGACACCTGACAATGAATTTATTTACCTAACAGTTAGGAAATTCCAAAAAGAACAACTGAGGGAGATCCCAAAATTGCTTTCTGTAGATATCGCACCCTGATTCATTCATCCATCCATCTGCTCATTCATTCTGTCATTTCTCAGCGTGTATAGAAGGGTCACATTATATCAGTTGCTGGGAATATAGAGGCCATTAGACCTCACAGTCTAGTTGGGGAGACATATCAGTAAATAGACATTTATCCTACTGTGCGCCAAGTGCTAAGATAGAGGGAAACCAAGGGGCTTTGGGAGTACAGAAAAAACTATAAGTCAGTTTAAAAGGAACCACAATGGTCTATCCTGGATTTGCATTCCATGCCTTTCCCTCTTTCTGTCTGACCTCTGCTTCCTCCCTACCCTGCTGGCTTCATAGTTGCCTTCCAGCCCTTCTCTTGTTTTGGTGCTTTGGTATTTTCCTTGGTCTCCCCAACTTTTGAATACAGATTCAACCTCTCTGTTTGTCTTTTCCCTCCTGACATAGGTTTAAAATAAATTCTGGCTTAGCCAGAGGGACTTCTGTTCTGTAAGCATATCTAAGCTCAGTCCTAAATGTGAGATCAGGGTGTCCAAGCCCTACCTCTCATGTGGCTCTGGCCTAGGAGACTTGGAAACCCAAAGCAGGAAGCTTTAAAGAGTACAGAGGGATGGATGGGTGGATGGATGGATGGATGGATGGATGGATGGATAGATGGATGGCCTGTGTCTTAGATAATTTGCTTAGTTACCAACCTAACACACCAAGAAACTGACCCTCGTGGTTAGCCAATATCCCTTGCGGCTCAATCATTATGCACTGTGTTAATACCATTACATTTTGATTCTTTGCTGCCAGTTATAGTTCCACCTCTGCTGGCCAAAGAATCTTGTGAGTTCAGAATTAACTTTGAAGCAGGCCATGTAAATTTCCTAGGTGTTCAGCCTCTGAGAGCTTCTAGGATGTTGCACATTCTCCAGTTGCAGTCTCCCATTGGCCTGCTCCATCTTAAACAAAGTGTCTCCCATACATCCATAAATGAAGCATATCTTGGCTAAATGATTTTTTGTGAATTAGAGATACCAATTGAATTTGGCAACTAAGAGGGCATTAGTGGTGATTCTTGTTGGTCGGTGTGTTTGATGAAATAGATAGTACACTCTATTCCAGCTGTGGAAGAAATTTGAACCAGAAGGAGTATATGGGTTGAAAAATAAGGGTGAATTGAGGTTCTGGAGATCACCATGAGATGGGGGAAGGCATTGGGTAAGAATTCTGGGGCAAATGTGAAAATTGGGCTAAGTCAGAAAGTAGCTATTAGAATACTGGAATAGATGTAAGTGTAGGTGTCTCAGTGATGACAGTTTCAGAGTGTGGCTGTGGGAGTGGGTGCTGAAGTAAAGTGGAGGCTAGAGTTCCTGGAGTGGGAAATACTTTGAAACCAATGAGACTCAGTATTGGATGGACCTTGTAAAGAGATGCTGAGATCTTCCGTGATAAGATAAACCTCCAGGTGGATAGGGAAACTTCAACGTAGGCCTTGGTCTCATTTAACATAGGGATGTGAGCAAGAGGCTGACGGTAACAGCAGGGGAGGTAGGTATGACTGTATCTCCATCATTGGGTGGTGTCAACCTCAGAGGAGCAGGGTATTTGCTCACAGATGGAAGAACGATAGTCTGGAAATGATCATGAGAGCCCTGGGAATATTGACACTCAAGCATATGCATGGGAAGTCTTAGTTTTTTTCCTTAATATGTTTTTATTCATTGTAGAGTGAGAAGAAGGGAGAGGAAAAGAGAGAGAGAGAGGGGACTATCAATGTGAGAAAGAAACATCGATCAGTTGCCTCCCAAACAAGCCCCTGCCTGTGATTAAACCTCAAACCCAGATATGTGCCCTGGCCAGGGAATCCTTGGGACCTATCAGTGCATGGGAAGGCGTGAACCAAGTGAGCCACACCAGCCAGGGCACTTTTAGCTTTTGATAAACTTTCTGGGAAAATAAGGTTTGTTTCAGTTGGTGGGTAATGAGTAATAGTAATAATAATAACTATCCTTCTAAGCATTAGTCCACACAACAGGCCTATGAAATAGGTATTTAAGTCCCCCTTTTCAAAATGAATAAATTGAGGTCAGTATCAAGTGGCAGAGCTAGGATTTGAATCATGTAATGTATATCACCAAAGCCTTTATTCCATCGTGCATGGTTAAGCGTACAGGTTCCAAAGAAGAAAAAAAGAGTACAGTTTCCAAATATGTGTGATTTCCTCATCTTTCATCACAGACATAAAGTAGATAAAGTATTTAATACAGTGTTGGGCCATAATAAGGACTCAATAAATGTTAGCTACCATGATTATTGTTGTTCAGCTATTGCTATTATTATTTCTGTTCCAGCTTACTGCAGTACTTTATGCCTTTTCAGACAGACATGTGGGTAGGATCATTTCTTTTCAATCAACAATAGATTATTAGATGGGTAATAGTTTGCAGTTTGGGAGTCTGTAATCTGTCTGATGCTTTTAGCAAGAAGTTTGATATCAGTGCCATGTTTTCTGTGACTGGATTGCGATTAAACTATACTTTGCTGCAGAAACACAGTGGGGTATATTCCCTCTCAGAGTGGCCTAATAAAACCCTAATGCACTGTACCATTACTGCAAGTCACTGGTTCACTTATTAACTGAAAGTTAATTAAAAAAAAAACATGTGCATGAAACCAACAGATTGTAGAGTTGGCAAAGCCTTTAGAAATATTTTAATCCAACCCCTTCGTTTTACTGATAAGGAAAGTGAGTCCCAGGGAGGGGAAGGGTCTCACTTAGGGTCTTACAACTGTAATTGTCTTTCCAAAATTAATGTGAACAATCTTTCCATATGTCAATGAATGCACCGTTCTACCCCTGTAAGCACAATATCATGACTATGATTGACTTTGTCTAACAGAGGGTAAAGCTAGCCTTTAGGGTCTTTCAGGGCTCTGAATTCATCAGATCTCTAGTCACGAACTAGAGATCTTCCTGTTGGTTGTGCACTTCTCAAGGAATGGGCCTGGTCTTATTCATGAGTTAAAGCACATTTCAAATCCTACCTCAGCCATTTACTGGTATAGGCAAGTCACCTAACCTCTTGGAACCTCTGTTTCCTCATTCCAAATTAGGTAATAAGGCTTCTGTCACTGAATGCTTGTGAGCATCAGATGAGGCAAGATGCAGATACATAGTGCTTCTCCAGTGGGCATTCAATAAGTTTGTACTTTCAACTGATGTTTAACTAATGCTGTGCTAAATGCTTGGGCTACATCAAAAAATAAGAAAGCCAAGGATCCTGCCTCCAAGGACAAGTAGAGGTGAGGAAGAAGGAGACAATCAACAGGGATACAAGTGAAGTAAGGATAGAATCTCAGGCCATGCTATGTACTATGAAGGGTTGTAAAGACAAGAAAGTGAAATGATATGAAAAAGAGTGTTTGGGAGAAGTGGACCGTTTCAGCTAGGAGTGGCCAATGGTGGCCTCATAGAGATTATATTTGAAAAGGACCTAAATCATATGAAAAAGCTAGACAGTCAGAGATCCAGGACAGGAGGGTTCCTGAGAGAAGCAGGAAGGCCCTGGGCAGGAGCAAGCTTGACACGTGCATGTAGTCAACAGAAGGTGGCCAGTGTATCTCTAGCATGTTGAACACAGTGAACAGGACATGATATGAGGTTGGAGACATTGTCACAGGCTCCATCTTGAAGTTCTAGGCTATCCTGCAAAATTTGAATTTCATTCAAAAACCAGTGGGAATCCATTGCAGTTTTTAGGGATGAGAGACCCTTGTATAACAAAGTACAAATGTTTGATCTTTATCCCCGATTCCTGAAACCCGTGGAATCTCTGAAGGGAAAAGAGTGTATTTTATATACCCATGAGAAGACTGGTGGCCGAGGACCTTAGGCAGCTTCAGCGTGAGGGTTGGTTGCCGGGAAGGCCAATCCCTGATTAAAGAGAGGTTGGAACTTACAGTGTCACCCCCTGACCACCAGGGAGGGAGAGGGGCTGGAGAGAGAGTGAATCACCAAAGCCAATGATTTAATCAATCCTGCTTTGTAATGAAACCTCCATAAAAACCCCTAAGCCTTATGGTTTGGAGAGCCTAGAGTGGTGCACCCCAGAAAGGGCATGGAAGCTCCACACCCCATAGCTTGTCCTGTGTGTCTCTTTTATTTGACTGTTCCAGGGTTGTATCCTATAAAGTAAACTGGTAATAGTAAGCAAACTGCTTCCCTGAGTTCTGTGAGCTGTTCTAGTCATCAAATCTACGATGGGAGGGCTGGCCATGGGAACTTCCTCTTTACAGCTGGTCGGGCAGATGTATGGGAGACCTGGGCTTGCTACTGACATCTGCGGGACTGAATCCTTAAACCTGTGGAGTCTGATGATACTCTGGGTAGTTAGTTTCCAAATTAAATCGCCAGTTGTCTGGAGATTTAGAGAACAGGTTGGTCTGAGGAAAAACCCCTATACATTTGGAGTCAGGAGTATTGTGTGTAAAAACATCCCAAAAGGATAAACTTTAACTCACATCATTTACTGATTGATTCAACCAATATTTATGGAAGGCCCATTCTGGCCAGGCTCAGTTCTTAGTGCTGTGAATGAATCAAATAAGAACCTCTGGCCACATGGAGCTTGCATGCTAATAAATATGCAAAATTTATGGAGGAATTACTTCATGCTGGCTCTGTTCTGAGTGCTTTTACCTGGAGTAACTCACATGATCTTACCAACAGTCCTACAAGAGGCATACTACCATTATCTCCATCTTTAGAAAAGGAAACAAGTATAAAGAAGTTCAATAGTGTGTCCGTGATAATACAACTAGTGACTGATACAGCCCAACTTTACCCCCTGGCAGTCTGTCTGATTCAGTCAGAGCCTATCATTTTGTCTCTCCCTGAAAACCACCCTGAGGGGCCCTGACTGCTACGAGAATGCCAGAGTGGGAAGTTAGGGGACCAATTGAGAGGTGATAATCAGAGTGTCAAATACTAGGATTTTCAACAACACTGAGTAGATTCTATTACTCCCACTTTATAGATGGAAAAACTGAGGCTTAGTTTACACATCCAGTAAGTAGCAGAGCCCAGATACTACCCTAACTCTTTTATTTCTGAAACTCAATATCTTTCCACTAGCATTTCCATTTCCTGCAGAATTGGAGAGCTTCCACACTTCCACCCCTCCTTTATGATCAAAAGACTAATTTGAAGTATATTTTAGCATCAAGATTAGAAAACTGGGCATTTAAATTTTTATTCCCTTTTGGTAGGCATATAAGTAAAAATTAAGTAAAATATGGATATACCAACATGTATACTTAGACACATATAAGATGTTTATTTTTATCATTTTTAAATTGAAATATATTGTGCATAAAGTTAAATATATAGATCCTAAATGTACAGTTTGATGAAATTTGATAACTGTACCCCTATGTAATCAACACCCTAAACAAAATATATGCGTGTGTATGTAGGTAGGTAGGTGGGTAGATATATGGGATTTAAAATTATAACTGAGATATTGAGTCTCATATCATGATTAATGCTGAAGACTTCTCCCACTCTTTCCTTTCTCTCATCCCTTCCTGCTTCTAAATTGACATTATTGTTTCCAGTGCACGGAGGTTGCACAGAAAACCAGATGTGGGTCAAAAGATGACTTTGTCAAAAATAAAAACAAAAATAACTAAATGAACAACTAGCCATTTCTTAGTGCTTGTTGGAGGAAAATCACACTGCTATCCTCTCTGTTTTTCTGTGGAGGGGTCATGTGCCTCAGCCCACACATTAGCATGTGAGCCTGTTGTTCCAGTAAAATGAGTCAGAGTTCCTCAAGAAGGCAGGTTCGTGTATCTCAGAGCTGTGTGTCAGCATCTCTGAAAAAGGTACAATGTATTGTATTGGCATGTCTCTCTCTCTCTCTCTCTCTCTCACACACACACACACACACACACACACACACACACTCACTCGTTCTTACACAAGAGATCCCACAGCTAACAAGCAGCAGAAGTGGGATTTGAACTCAAGCCTAGGGGACTCAAGGATGAGGCTTCCGTATCACACAAGGTACAGGAAGGACCATGGGGCCTGTATGGAGGGCTAAGCACAGGCCTGCAGTCAAAAATGGGCTTGAATTCTGCCTGTACTACATACTGCCTTCATGACCTTGGGTACATTTTATACTGTTTACTTCCTTGATTCATAAAGTGAAGATAGATGATAACATCTGTGTCATATGGTCATTTTGAGGATTAAAAAGGTCACATACATAAAGCAGTTAGCACACTGCGTGGCACAGAGTTGGACCTGGGGAGTGCTGGTTAAACCGGTAACGTAGCAGTGCCGTGGAAGTTGTCTGCTAGGTCAGTAGATGCCAGTAGAAGTTTCTTTGGTCATACACCCTATCAGTTAAAAACATTTTGAGCTTGCATTCTCAATACATGGAAACTTACTTAAGAATGGGCGTAGATGTGTTCTGTGCTTGTGGATTCCAAACAGGTGAAACACAGCTGTCTTCATACTAACATTATGCAGTATTTTAAGGTGCATTGTACATCGAAGGCCAGGTATGTTTTTGATGATTGCTTAATGCTTTTGTTTGTGCCTGTGTATCTATATCTCAGACAGTATTCTTGATAATTTCGATTTTCCCCCAGCTCTTATCTAACTAGGTCTTCATTGTTTTTACCTTAGAGTGTAAAGAGCTAGTACCAAATATAAAAGTGTCTCCATTTTCTTCTTCTTTTTTAATCCTAACCCAAGGATGCATTTATTGATTTTAGAGCGAGAAGAAGGGAGAGAAAGAAAGAGAGAGACAGGCATCTATGTGAGAGAAACATCAGCATTGATTGGGTTCCTCCAGTACACACCCTGACCAGGAATCAAATCTGCCACCTTTTGGTGTATGGGATGATGCTCCAACTGAGCCACCTAGCCAGGGCCCCATTTTCTTATTTAGTTGAATCTGAATGATCAACATTACCTTTAATCCTTGGACTGAATCTTTTTCAGCCGGTTGCCCATTTTGTGAGGGTTGCTTTAAACAAACTAGATAATCCCTATGACTCCCTAGGCCATGTGAAGAACAGCACATAGCAAACCCTGGGAGCTGTGGACATAGAGGTGAGGGCTCCCATGCCTCTCTTCGGAAACCTCACATCTTACCTGGCCCATGACTGTGTGATGTTTGGACTAAATAATGGATCTGGTGACAATCTGCATATTAAGGGTTGGCCAGGCTTAATTAACTTCCTTAGACTAAAAAATATATAAATGTCACTCCCAATCCTTTCTTCGGAATCCTAATGCAACACCTTGTGCTCTCCCTGGAGTGCATGCATGCCATTTTAGGAACACCGGCTAAGGAGATCTTCATTGTCCCTGTTATGACAGCTGTTGTCCTTTTCTTTAGCCACTGAGCTATCAGGAACCAAGTGCCTATAAGTGAGGGTCACCTGGACATGAGACCTAATGGTGACCTCACTCCTCCCTATGGGGAGCTCACAGTGTAGCTCCCACGGTGCCAGGTCCTGGTTGTTCCCTGTAGATCATGTCTCTGGACACTGCCAAGCTTGTGGTACCCTTTGGTGCCTAGGTCTAGACTTCCCCATAGTCTCCCCAAGTCTTAAGGCTATTGTTCCCCTTCCCCGGGGGAGGACTAGAAGATACCGGATCCTCCCCTCCCCAAGTTAGTGTGTCTGCCACTTTGGAATCCCCATCTTCTCCATGGGTGCTGAGAGCCCCTTCCTTTCCTTAACTTCATTTCCCTGGGTAACTCACCCTAGTGTAGCCTAAAGCCCTTCGGTAGCTCCCAGACCAGGCCACAGTGCATGAGAATTGGGTGTTTCCTGCGCCCACACAGGCCTGGTGGTCGCCAACGCTGCTCCCAGAAGTGGTGAGCAGTGTGTGCAAACTGGTAGCTGGGCCCTGACCAGGCGGGGAAGGGTCAAACTCCATGAATGCCTCCTTTCATGGACGTGGGACAGGGCCCTATTTTTCCCACAGAGACCCTCCACTCGCTTTCAGAAGTAATGGTCAAATGTGAACTTTCATGGTTTATTTATAGCTCTGCTTTAGAGAGAGAGAGAAAAGAAGTGATTAAAATGCGATTTTACCAAATATTTTGTTTTTAAAAAGCTCCCATTGTGTGGGCAGAAAGGAAAGAGAAAAGTCACTGCATTCATTGTGCTGTCTAGACTCTCAAACAAAGAGGGTAGCGTGCTGCACATTAAGATTGTCCGGCTCCTGCCTGCTGACAGAAAGTATGAATTTTGAGGCCAACTTCAAATAGACCCCTTTGAACAGAACTATATTGTGGGGGGTAGCTATATTTAGCACGTGTCAGCATTTCCATAATAACTCAGTATTGTTATGCTGTGGTAATTTCCAGATTTATTGCAACTAGTGGGTTCATGAGGTTTCAGTTTTATGTTAATTATTTGGAGAAATTAGAAAACTCAGCAGTGCTATTTCTGATGACAGCGCTGTTCTCTGGGCGTCCTCCTTACTGTGTCAGAGACCCACAGTGAGCCCTGCCTCCCAGGAGAGAGGAGGCTGAGCACCAGTTACTTTAACTGCCCATAAGCATAACTTTCCATTTTTTAGAATGCAATATTTTTTCTTACAATTATCAAATCAATATATGCCACAGTAGAAAATTTCAAAAACACACACAAAAAAGCACAAGAGAAAGAAATATCACATGCTCTTGAACCTGTTCACATTTTAATACATGTTGATCCAGTGTTTATTGCACCTGCATATGTAACTTGCGCTTAGAACAAACAAACTTCTTGATATAGAATTGAGGGACAACTGTGTTTTTTACTCCCACGGCTTCTTTATATTTTTGCAGCTATTTTTTCTCTGCCCTGGTTAGAAATTCTGATAGTTGCACTAGTTCCTTAGATATATACAAAGTCACTTGGATAATACAAGATTGGCGGTCTCCTAAGTTGTAGCCAAAATTCATAAATGAGAATATAAAGAAATGTATCGTCATTATCATTTCCATTTTCATCTGGAGATACGACCTCTCCACACTCCTCCGGCTGAGCTGCTACGGGAGAGAAGGGGGCTGTGGTCAGTCTTCCTTCTCATTCACTTTGTCCCTAGCACATTTGCTTTTTTTCTGATTCCTCGGAGGTGCTCTGAGGGCTCAGGGGAGAGAGGTTGAGCATGTAGGAAAGTTCTTATCTAATCAGCATTGTCATGAATGGTCTGCATGCTCTCTTAGCCTAATGGGTGTTTATAGGCTCTGTCATAGATTGTGTTGGAAGACCTCTGCTTCCAGAAACCTCTCACTTACAGTATCTTGTTTTTGTTAATGCCGCTCTGTTCTAGTATTTGCTTCTCTTCTAATTCCTTAGAAAGCCAGTAGATCTCTCAAGCTGACTCTCTGCCCCATGAGGTGCCATGTTGGATGGGACCTAAAACAGCCCATGGCAGCCTCTTACCGGGAGCCACATCAGGTCTAGAAACGGTCACACCTTTTGGAGTCTGACAGATGGTGACTGTGCGGCTGATCTGGGTGCAACCTGCCCTCCACTTACTTCTACGCTGAGAGGCCAGCCAGCCCTGCCTTCCAACAGGAGCCACACTCATTCCAGGGTCCCACCACCTCGGGGACAGGCCGAGTCGGTTGGGCTCAGTGAAGCCTGCTCTCCTGACTTGTGAGGGGGACACTCTTCTTACCCCCTCCCCTAGAACGAGGCCTGATGCACAATAAACCCACAGTTGTCTCCTGAAAACCCAGCTCTTTTCCTGACCTTCCATGTGGATGAAAGATTTAAGAGTTGATGCATGGGTCCTCAGCCACCCCTTTTGCGAATCCTTCAGGGTGGTCTGTTTGCAGCTCACTTTGGTATCTTATATCTGTCATCCTTAGATCTCAGCCAAATCTTCCATTTTAAGTGTTCTCTCACATGTATGGTCCTTGAGTTCATTCATCTCGTACATTCCCCAAATGTGTACGCTGTCCCAGATGCTGAGTTTGGCAGCAGAAATAATTAAAGCAGTTCATGTCTTAAGGAGCTCACTGTCTAGCTGGGGAGATGGATGTGCTAAGAAGAAATTGCGGTGCCATCTCACACATGCTCTGATGGCTGGAAGCACAAGCTGCTGTGGGAGCAAAAAACACCATCTAGGAGGGAGGCAGGCAGGCAGCGGGAAGAATCAGAAAAACTCTTCTCCGGGGAGTAGACACCTGAGCTGAGTTCAGTGCTTAAGTCTGTACTTTTTCTTGAGAAAAAGTCACCTCTTTTTAAACTTTTGAAGTCTCTATTGCTGGTGTTTGTTTCTTAGTAATTTGTTTTAAAAACAAGCAGAGGTGATCTAAAGAAAGGAAGAGAGAATTCCAGGCCTGCCTTTTGTCCACAGGAAAGTGTGGAAGGAAAGTGACATTTATGGGGCACCTACTATGGGGCACGTTTCCTGATCCTGCCCATGAAGACAGTCCTGGAGTGTGGGCTGAAGCCTGAGCCCAGCCTGGGGAAGCTGGCCATGGGGTTGCCGAGGCCGTCTTAGCAAGACACAGGGATTCTGTCAGGAGTCAGAACTAAGCCTGGGAAGGAAAACCTCCTGACACAAGTTGGGTGGGCAGAGCTCTTAAAACATCCTCCTGGAATGGAATGCCAGCGTCCTCACTACGATGTGTTTGACTGTTTGCCCTCTCACAAAAAGGCCTCGGACTGCCCTTTTTTAAGTTTTTATCCTTTCACCATGATTTCGTTTTCAATAATTTTTTATAACTTTTAAAATCTCCTCCTTACTTCAGGCTGCCATGTCTTTTCTGCTGTCCATGCGCTTGCTGCTCTGAGCATCCCTGATCTCCCTCCTCTGTACTTTTTAATCTGTTGAGGCCAGGTAACTCGCTCAGAATGTTCTTGCCGTTCTTGGGGAAGAGTTGGTAGAGCATCCTTGCAGGTGAGGAAATGTGTGTAAGTGATGAGCAGAGGAAGAAGCCTTCATGTTCCCTAACCCTGAATAACCATGAAAAGGAAGTTTGTCTGCATCCAACATAGTATTTGTCACACTATTGTGATCATGGTAAACGTCTTTTCCATTCTGTGGGAGCTACTTGATAGGACGCATGCGTTCTTTCTATCTGTATTCCGTGTACACACATTGAGTGCTGTGCTTGGCACATAGAAGGAGCTCAGTGCCTTTTATGAATATTCTAGGTGCTGAGATTAAGAAGCAAACAGAAAAGCCCTGGCCTCCTGTAGTTACACTCTGGTTAGGGCAGGGAGTGGAGAAGGCAGATAAGTAACCCATGAATCAGTTGATCCATGGCACGTGAGAAGGGAAGTGATGGTAAATAATAAATGTGTGAGTGAGTGTGTGTGTAAAATTCACAGTAAGGTGGCAAGGATGGGCAGGGGCCACTTGGATATGTTTTAAAGATACACAAGGTCCTTGACATTCTGTGTGGTAGTCAGCTTTTTACATTTTTTCCTCCCCTGGTAGCATGTGAGTTTCTCCAGAACAAAGAGAATGTCTTATGCAAATCTGTGTCCCTAGCACAGTGACTGTTACATAGTGAGTAATTAATAAATATACGGAATTATAAGATGTGACCCCGGAGTGATCACATCCTTAACAATAAGGCCTCAGTAGCTGCTTCGAAGACAGGGGCTCTTCTTAGGACCCGTGTCGTGCTATTGCTCACAATCTCCCTAGTCAAGTCTGCTGGACTCCAAAGTGTGGGTTCACGCCCTCTCCCTAACTTTGCCATAGCTTTAATGGCATTGGGAGACTGCCCAACGAAACTGAACCATTTCAGTTCTACAATGGAGCCAACACCATCTATGGTTGACGTTGATGCTGTACACGCCAGATATGTCCACCCAGACGCTGATCCTGGCTGTCTGCTGATTGTTCCCTTATAAAGACAAGAGTGTCCTAAAGTCAGAGTCCAGAACTCAAGTCGAGTGGACTTAGCCCAGAGGCCTGTATCTGTACTCGCAGCTTCAAAGATTGCTGGGGAAAAAGCCCAAGGTGAACTGAAGAGGCCTTAAATAGTTTATCCTCCTGTACAGGGGCCCACTGGGTTCTAGTCAGTTATTGTCGTCTTGAGTTAAGTGGACAGTGTGCTCAGTGGCTCATTATGTTGCATCTTAAGCCCAGGTGTCCAGGCAGTGGGAAGGAGAAAGCATTGTTTCCCACCATTTCCTGCGAACAGTCTACAACAGTTTCACCTTCTAGGCTGTTTATGCCCTGGAGGCCTCAATATTCAACCTTTATTAAGCCCAGGCTGTGTGCTCGTAGGTGTAACTTTTAGTGTTTACTGGGGTTTTATTCCCATTACCAGAGAAAATAAGTTTGGGGGGAAAAGGACTAACTGGATATCTTAAGGGAAAATGAATTCTAGTTAGAATCCCTTGCCTGGGGCAAGCCTCACTTTGGGTTTAGCTTTTCAACTCCATGTTCTCTTTTGCAGGAGGCAATGGCAAGAATGAGCAAAGTTGGGAGAGTTGTGTTTCCCAGACTTGAGGATAAAAGGTAAGTTATGTTTTATATGCACAATGCTCAGGAATGAGATCATATAAACGCACGTAGCTCTAGGGCTGGAACAAGCCTTGGAGGTCAGTTAACCCAGTCCTTTCCTTCAAATAGTTGGTAAAACTAAGTCCCAGAGAGCTAGAGTCTCTTTCAGTTACCTCCCATCATGAGATAGGGCCAGTCCTGGGGGTCAGATACAAACTTCTGAACGTCAGGCCAATGCTCTTTTGTCTAGGTCATGAGCAGCAAATCTGCCCTTCTGGGTTCTAAAACGTGGATCTCATATCTTCTGTCAAATGACACAGTAGCATCTGTCCATTCTTTTACCCTTTGCATCACTTGGCATTGAAGGCTACATCATGACCCTGATCAGTACTTTAACCCCAGTTGCAAACCACTAATTTATTGAGCTCCTACTTTATTTAAGGCATTATGCTCATTAGCCATAGCTTTAGAGGGGAATAAGACACAATCTTATTTATGCACAAAAATCATTTCAGAACAAAGGGTAAGCTCCACACAGTTGTCCAAGGAATTAAGGAATGGGACCCTGGGGGGTGAGAGGAGGTTAAGTCTTAAATGCTTAAAAGAAACTGTCAGATGAACAAGACAGGGAAGGACATTCTTGGTAGAAGGAATAATGTGCAAAGTAATAAAGGTGAGAGCAGCATGGTATGTCAGCTAACTTCTATAAACACATAATTCTGAAATGCAGGATTATGTGTTTATAGAATATTAAATGGGGAGTAGCAGGCTGTGAACATGGGTGTCAGGGAGTAGACAGGCTCATCCCCTGGGGAGTCTGAGGCCATGCTAAAGACCTCAGGCTTCTCCTGCAGGCAGAATGGAGGTGCTGAATGGACCTGGTCAGATGGAGAGTTTAGAAAGATCCCCCTTAGAGGATGAATTGGAAAACCTAAGGGTAGAAGCAGAGATCAGGTGGAAGGCTTCGTCAGTAATCCAGGTGAGAGATGAAAAGACCTAAGTCACTGGTAGTGAGCTTAAAGACAAACAGCCCTGGCAGGGTGCCTCAGTTGGTTGGAGCATTGCCCCATACACCAAAAGGTTGTGGGTTCAATTCCAGGTGAGGGCCCATACCTAGGTTGTGGGTTCAATCCCCGATCATTGGGGTGTTTATAGGAAGCAACCAATCTCTCGCTATATATTTATCTCTATCTCTATCTCTATCTCTATCTCTATCTTTCTCTCAGCATGAGCATGTCCTGCACAAGTGAGGATTAAGAAAAAGAAAAAAGATGGACAGTTGTGCAGAGACCTTTTATAATTTGGGGGAAGTATTTGAGATTGAGACATAAAAGCAAATTTCGCCTTGTGTAATGGACAGGCAAAGGTGCTGATCCCACCAAAGCACGGTCAGTATTTACCAAGTAATCCAGTTTATTTTTCTTTCTTTCTTTCTTTTTTAAATTTTCACCCAAGGATATTTTTCCATTGACTTTTAGAGAGAGTGGAAGGAGGGAAGGGAAGAGACAGAGAGAGAAACATGGATGTGAGAGAGTATTTTTATTTTCTTAAAGGGCTCCAAATGGAGTTGTGCTGTTAGCCCTCCAAATATAAACCCCTCTCTAAATAGAGGCCTGAGAGGACCTAACATTGGGGAGCTCAACTCAGGACAATGAGATCAGAGTTTCCAATATAGGGGAGCCATGGGCTAGCAGCATCCTTCTTTTGTTGAAATTAGAAACAGATTAATCTTTTCCATCTATTCACTGACCCTCCCACAACTTTAGAGGGAAGTCTGTTTTCTGTTTTTGTTTTTGCTTTAATATGTCTTTATTGATTTCAGAGAGGACGGGAGAGGGGGGGAGAGAGAGAGAGAGAGAGAAACATAAATGATAAGAGAGAATCACTGATGATTGACTGCCTCCTACACCCCCCCCTCCCCCCCACTGGGGATGGAGCCTTCAACCCTTGATTGGAATCAAACCCAGGACCCTTCAGTTCGCAGGTCTATGCTCTATCCACTGAACCAAACCAGCTAGGGCAGGAAGTCTGTTTTTAAGTTCTCCCAGTAAATTCATGTGCTCCTTTTGCAAAGAATCTTTAGCTTCTGGCTGTCAGCTGGGAAACTGCCTATGACACAGTGCTCTAGCACCATCTGCAGGCTGCTTGAAGATTTGCATGTAGGAAGGGAGCCAGTCTCCCCTGAGCAATGGCACATCTCCTCCTTGACTCAAATCACATTATTATCTGTAGGGAACATGCACTTAAGGTCTGTGCCACACAGGAGCAGCTGAATGAGTGTGGAGAAAACTTGGAGTGTGGAAAGGGAATTCGCTTGATTTTAAAAGTCAGAATCAGAGAAAGTATTATTTAGTGGTTCAAATAGTGGCATGGTGCATGAAGTTCATGCACATTAAAGGGGATTAATTAGAGGAAATAATTTAATATTGCTATTTGCCCTTTCCCTATAATAGAAGTGTCAGGGATGAAAGAAAATTAGTAAAAATTTATATGAAAACCTTCCTCCTGTCAGAGTCTGGGGCTCACCATGGGACCTAGAGTCAAGTCCCGACCCACCCACATGTGCCTCAAAATCACGTGAGACCCAGCTGGCCCCCGCCCCCATTGGGCTAGATCCAGACCTGGCCAGTACCACCCTTGTCAAGCCCTGCTGGGCAGGGGATGTAGCCTCAGGTCCCCTGCCTCGGAGCCAGGACTGGGGGGGGGGGGGGGGTTGGAGGGGGCATGGCTTGAGGTCCCCCCGCCCAGACCGGGGCAGGGGGCATGCCTTGAGGTCCCCCGTCAAGCCCTGCCAGGTGGGGGACATGGCCTGAGATCCCCTGTCAAGCCCCGCTGGGTGGGGGGCATGGCCTGAGGTCCCCCGTCAAGCCTCACCAGGTGGGGGAGGGCACAGCCTCAGGTCCCCCAGCCTGGCACCGGGAGGGGGGCACAGCCTTAGGTGCCCCGTCAAGCCCCACTGGCAGAGGGGTGCAGCCTCAGGTCCCCCGTCAAGCCCCGCTGTTTGGGAGGGGCGTGGCCTGAGTTCCCCCAACCCAGCACTGGGGGTGTACCTTTAGGTCCCCTGTCAAGCCCCGCTGGGTGGGAAGCATGGCCTGAGATCCCCTGTCAAGCCCCGCCAGGCAGGGGGGCACAGCCTCAGGTCTCCTGGCCCAGTGCTGGGGCAGAGGGTGCGGCCTGAGGTCCCCTAGCCCAGCACCAGGATGGGAAGCACACCTTAAGTTCCCCCATCAAGCCCTGCTGGGCATGGTATGTGGCCTCAGGTCCCCTGGCCTGGTGCTGGGGTAGGGGACAAGGCCTGAGGTCCCCATCAAGCCCCACCAAGTGGGGGGCATGGCCAGAGGCCCCCCGGCCTGGTGCCAAGGTGAGAGGTGCGGCCTGAGGTCCCCCATCAAGCCCTGCCGGGTGGGGGGTGCGGTCTGAGGTCCCCCGGCCTGGTGCCCTGTCAAGCCCCATCTGGTGGGGGACACGGCCTGAGGTCCCCCAGTCTGGCGCTGGGGCTGGGGGAGCAGCTCTGTCAAGCCCTATGGGGGCAGGGGAGGGCATAGCCTCAGGTACCTGCTGATTGCTTGTTAAGGCTCCTTATGGGAACTTGGCTTCAGCTGTGGGTGCAGCCATCTTTGTGATGGAGTGATGGTCAATTAGAATATTCCCTCTTTATTAGATAGGATATATATCATTTAAGAGGATCGCAAATCTTATCCATATTTACCTGTGGTCTTACAGCAGTCCTTACAAGTGCCTGAGAAAATTTTGTTCCTCAAAAGGCATCATGAACAGAATAAAAAGCATCCCACAGAATGAGAGAAAATATTTGCATATCATATATCTGATAAGAAATTAATATCCAGAATATCTAGAGAACTCCAAAAACTCAACAACAAAACAAACAATTCGGATCAAAAATAGGCAAACGTCCCAGCCAGTGTGACTCAGTGGATTGAGCATTGACCCATGCATCAATAGGTCGCTGGTTCGATTCCCGGTCAGGGCACATGCCATGATAGCAGGCTCGAATTCCCAGTGAGGGTTGTGCAGCAGGCAGCCGATCAATGATTCTCTCTCATTGATGTTTCTCTCTCCGCCCTCTCCCTTCCTCTCTCTGAAATCAATAAAAACATATTTTAAAAATAGGCAAAGGACCTGAATTTAGACATTTTTCCAAAGAAGATATGTAAATGGCCTATGAAGATATGAAAAGATGCTCAGTACCTCCAATTATTGGGGAAATGCAAATGAGAAATATAATGAGATATCTCACACCCATTATGATAGGAACTATCAAAATATATGAATATATGCCAACAGGATTTGGGGCAATTGGAACCTTGTTGGTAGAAATGAAAATGGTGCAGCCACTGTAGAAAATAGTGTGGTGGTTCCTCAAGAGTTAAAAATAGAATTACCATATTGCCCAGAAATTCCAATTCTGGGTTTATACCCCCAAGAACTGAAAGCAGGGGCTCAATGAGATATTTGTACACCCATGTTCATAGCAGCATAATTCACAGTAGCTAAAATAGAGAAGCAACTTAAGTGTCCATAAATCAATGAATGGGTATACAAAATACGGTATATACATACAATGTAATATCACTCATTCTTAAAAAGGAAGGATAGTCTGACATATGGTACAATATGGATGAACCTTGAGGATATTATCTTAGATGAAATAAGCCAGTCACAAAAAGACAAATATTATATGATTCCACTTATATGAAATAATTAGAACAGTCAAAATTATAGAGAGAAAGTAGAATGTGATTGCAAGGGTTGGGGAGAGCAGGAAATAGGGAGTTATTGTTTAACTAGGGGCCCAGTGTACAAATCCGTGCACCTTGACAGGAACTGTGGGCCACAAAGCTGTGGTGGGCACAGGGGCGGATCTCAGCCCATCCTCTGTGCTCCTGCCCGGCCTCTCCTACCGCTGCCCCGCTTCCCCTGCCACCACTCCCACGCACTAACAGTGCAGAGTGATTGGGGCCGGCACCGTCTGTGGGTTCGAGTGGCGGCTGCTGCCCCAATCATCCCTCAGGAACAGGGGGAGGTGGAGAAGCCCTTAGGGGCTATCGGGACCAGCACCAGGCGCTGGCAGCAGGTGCAAGCGGTGGCTCCGGTGCTGGCTGCAGGTGCGAGCGGGGCCAGCACTGGCAGCAGGTGCGAGTGGGGCCAGTACTGGTAGCAGGTCTGAGCACCACGCGGGACCATGGAGCAGGGGAGCAAAGAATTTTCAGTAACTGCCAGAGGCTCGCCCCATGACAGCGACCGGTGCCCCACCTTAGTCTGGCGCCCCTGCTTACCTACTTCACCATCCTGCTGCGGCTGACGCCCGCCGTGTTCTGAGCTCTGCCACCTGCTGCCCACACCCGCTATGTTCCACGCGCACCCCCTGGTGGTCAGCACACATCACAGCAACTGGTTGTTCGGTTGTTCTGCTCTTCAGTCTATTTGCATATTAGGGTTTTATATAGAGAGATGGGTATAGAGTTTCAGTTTTAAAGATGAAAAGATTTCAGTGGATGGGTGGTGGTTATGATTGTACAATAATGGGAATGTTCTTAATGCCACTAAACTGTACACTTAAAAATGGTTAAAATAGGCAAATTTCATGTTATGTGTATTTTACCCCCCAAAAAAATAAGAAGAAAAAGCACAGGTGGGAAAAAATGGTTTGAACCTCAGCTTCCCGTTGAAAAAAAAAAAAAGGAAAAACATCCATCTCTTGGTGTTCTAAGATAATAAAAGTATTTAAGAACATTCATTCACATTTCTTAGTACTTGAAAGCTCATGGAGTATATCATATTTTCTTGTTTCAAACTGTTATCACCCTCTTAAAGCAGGGAAATTGAGGCTCAGACAGTTATGAAAAGTTGCCCAAAGTCACCCCAGTTTCTCTGCCTGCAAAGCTGATGTCTTCCCCACTGTACAAAATGAGGCCAATAAAGTTGCTACAGAGTTATCAGCATTAGAATTATACATGAGACGGGTTACTGGGCCAAGCTCTCTTCTAGCAGTTTTGAGATCCCCAAGTTAGGAAGTTCATCTCAGAAAGTGAAATAATTGCTTAGCATTAAATTATTGAGTATCATTAAAAGGAGAAAATTGCTACCCCCAACATCCTATCTAATAAACAAGTAATATGCAAATTGACTGTCACTCCAACACACAAGATGGCTGCCCCCATGTGGTCAAAGATGGCTGCCCCCATGTGGACACAAGATGGCCACCACAAGATGGCCAAAAGGGGAGGGCAGTTGGGAGGGACCAGGCCTGCAAAGGAGGGCAGTTGGGGGCAATCAGGCTGGTAGGGGAGCAGTTAGGCATCAATTAAGCTGGCAGGAGAGTGGTTAGGGGGTGATCAGGCTGGTAGGCAGAAGCAGTTAGGGGCAATCAGGCGAGCAGTTGTGAGCCAGCAGTCCTGTGTTGTGTGGATTGTGAGAGGGATGTCCGACTGCCCGTTTAGGCCTGATTCCCGGGATTGGGCCTAAACGGGCAGTCGGACATCCCTCGAGGGCTCTCAGATTGGAGAGGGTGCAGGCTGGGCTGAGGGACACACCTCTAGTCATTATATAATTAACTAGAAGCCTGGTGCACAAAATTCGTGCATGGAGAAAGGGTCCCCTCAGCCCAGCCTGCAAAGTCTCCAATCCGGGACCCCTCGGGATGTCCAACTGCCGGTTTAGGCCCAATCCTGGGAATCAGGCCTAAACCAGCAGTCGGACATCCCTCTCACAATCCAGAACTACTGGCTCCTAACTGCTCACCTGCCTGCCGGCCTGATTGCCCCCAACTCCCCCCCCCCCGCCAGCTTGGTCACCCCCAACTGCCCTCACCCCCACCAGCCTGGTTGCCCCCAACTGTCGCCCCTGCCAGCCTGGTCGCCCCACGCAGCCTCCTGTTAAGTCGTTCATCTGGTCATTTAGGTCGTGATGGCCTCTAGTTTTTGGAAACCCTCAGAATGGGTTTTAGTAGAACCCACATACAACTAAATTAATGATAATATTGGAAAGTTAATTTTTTATTTTTTAAATAAATTTTTATTGATTTCAGAGAGGAAGGGAAAGGGAGAGAGAGAGATAGAAACATCAATGGTGAGAGAGAATAATTCATTGGCTGCCTCCTGCACGCCCCACACTGGGGATCAAGCCCACAACCCCAGGCATGTGCCCTGACCAGGAATTGAACCATGACCTCCTGGGTCATAGGTTGACACTCAAACACTGAGCAGCCACACTGGCCAGGCTGGAATGTTAATTTTTTTATTTTTTTTAAGTAGTCACCATAACTATCACTGCTACCACTCCCTGTAAGCCAGCCAGTATGCTAAGTGCTTTTCATAGGTTACCTCATTTAATTCACAATGCAGCTCTTCAGATAGGCCCTATAATTACTCTCATTTTCAAACAGGGAAATGTAGGCACAAATGGATTAAGTACCATATCCAGGGTCACACAGTGAGTAAAGTCCAAGCTGCAATTCAAACCTAGGCGTTTCAGCCCAGCTCCTAAAGCTGTGTATGGCCCTGGCACAGTTCTTGAATGACCATAATGTTTAAGGTAGAAATGCTTGAGGGGAGGGGACTCCTATTACTCTCGTCAGCATGTTGACAAGTAGAAGTTCCAGAGCTATTCTGTCCCCCAATTCTCAAGCTTGCACTAACATTCCCTCATGAAAACTTCCTTTCAGAGAACCCCAAGACACACTAACCTGGTTTCATCAACCCTTCACCCCCGGTCAGCTCCTCCCAAGAGGGAGGAGTAAGGACAGAGTGCAAGTCATCAAGCTGCCTTGTCTCTCTCAAGACTGGGCTGCCCTACTTATCTGATTCATGACCAACCCCAAGTTCTGACAGGTCTCCCTGAAGTCAGCTGGAGAGTACCGGAGGGCAAGGTCCTCTGTGGGACACCTGCAGGAAAGGCGTGAATCACGTGATTCTAGGGTTCCACAGATAGAGCAGTCTGCAGAGGAAATGTAGGCGTGGAATCCGCAAAGAGTGATTAAATCGTTTTGTCTTGTCTCAGGTGAGGCTGTGGTTTTAACCCAGTCGTTAAACCTGAGACTAGTCATGTACTTCTAGGAATGTGAATGGTCCTGTGTTCAGCTATACATCACAGAGGAGGCTTTCAGTCAGACAGACCTGAGTGTGAATTCCAGCCCTGCTGATTTTTATTTATACTACTTTATTTTTTGTGTTTTGTTATTTTTTTAAAGAAGTCACTGGGTTTTGTTTTGTGTGTGTGCGTGTGCGTGCGTGTGTGTGTGTGTATGTGTGTGTGTGTGTGTGTGTTTCTATATATATATTTATTTCATAGAGGAAAGGAGAGGGAGAGAGAGAAACATCAATGATGAGAGAGAATCATTGATTGGCTGCCTCCTGCATGGCCCCTACTGGGGATCAAGCCCACTATCCGGGCATGCGCCCTGACCAGAATCAAACCATGACCTCCTACTTCATAGGTCGACACTCAACCATTTAGCCACACTGGCCAAGCTATTTATATGCACCTCTCTGAGCAAATGTTTTTGCTTCTACAATAGAGATAATAACGCTCCATGTAGATTAGAGATCATAGAGATAATGCTACCCATTGCTCAGGAAGGTGTGAGCATTGAACAAATGGGGGGCATCTGCAAACCCATCACAGATACAGTCCCGTTCTAAATGTAAGGGGAACGGGATGTCTGAGATGGTTCAACATATTCCTTTGTCTCCCACAGATATTATGACAAGAAATATCAAGTTTTCCTGAAGCTGGTTGAGCACCAGAAGGAGTACGCAACCATCATGAAAGGGGACTGAGCAAAGCTTGCAGGTGCAGGCACCGGAAGGTTCTGAAGCATTGCACCAGGGACCTCTGTCCCCTCATCTTCTATTCAAGATCCCTTAGGTATCATTTTATCATCTCTGTATTGTCTTTCAATAAAGAAAACCAAGATATGTGCAACCGGAACTGGAGGCTTTCATTTCACAGTACTGCCATTGTTTGCTTGGTAGTTTCCACAGGCACTGACATGGAGACAGACATTTCACATGGGGTCATAGGATCTCCTATGGGACTATGTTTGGGGATCATTCAGGCAGGGGCGGGAGGAGGGATGGAAACGCGTGCTTATTAATTGATTCAGTGTCAGCCATTAGATGGAAGACTTACATAGCTTTAGGTAGGACATCTAATGTCTATTCTATAGGCGGCTAAAAGCTGTTGTTAAGGTTTTTTTGGAAATCATTTCAAATTTATAGAAAACTTGCAAAAATAGGAATTATACAGCGGAACACCCAAGCACCTAATTTTTATGTTTTAACATTTACCTCGTTTGTTTTATCGTTTGTATGTTCTCTCCACACACTTGCACACACATATACACATGCATGTATGTCTATCCACACACATTTTTAATGAGTCATTTGACAGTACATTTCAGTCTATTTAAATTTTATATAGCGCTTTTATTTAATCTGCCATTCATATTCCAGTTTTGTCAATAACTGAGTAATATCCTTTATGGCGTTTTTCTCCCTCCTGTACAGGATCCAGTTTAGAATCAGATGTTTCATGGAATTACAGAATCGTCATCTTGTAATCATCATATTAAAGATAGGTACAGGCAGGAATCATCAGTGGGTCCAGGAGGGAATTTTGATGAGTAACAGGATGTATGCATGTTCTTCAAATGTCTCCTCACAGCTTGTTTATTAGTTACAAGAGGAAAAGGAATGTTAACTATACAGGGAAGAAGTAGGACAGCATCTTGATTTGGGTGATCAGAATTAACTGCAGCTGGGCAGATGGACATCCTGTGCCTCCAGATGTGATAGCCTGAGAAGGACACAGCATCACACTGGCTGGGAATGCAAAGCCTGAATCTCATCATAAGGAAACATCAGGCAAACCCCAAATGGGCAGCATTCTATTCGTTTAATGCACTATATTCTTTAGCAATGTATATGTCATAAAGACACAAAAAGGCTATGGAAAAGTTCAATATTAAAGGAAATGAAAGAAACAGGATGGTTAAAAGCTTTTGATGTACACAAGTGTTTGAAAAAAAAAATAGTTGCTTTAGTTGATACCATAATATGCACATCACACCATTTCAGACCCAAGAGTAAGTGATAATGTCACAGCTCAGATGAGTTTGGGTAGAGGATATATGGGACTTTAGCAACATAAGTCAGCAGGAATCAAAGAAAAATCCAATACAACACAGTCAACAAAAATCATTTAGAACACAGATTCTGGGCCAGGTACTGAGGTGAGCACCGGGGTACAGGGATAAATAAAACATGTCCCTGCCTCAGGGAGCTCCCAGTCTAATGAGAGATGGAGATGAGCAAATCGATGACAGCACATGTTGAGAGGTGCCCAATAGGAGAAGGCACTGGCTGCCAGGGAGCATGGAGCAGTCAGAGAAGGAGGCAGCGGTGAAGGGTTGACAGGTGGGATGAAAAGCAACGTGGCACAAAGGCTGTGAGCCCTGGCTTCACTGTCTAGAAGCTGTGTGGCTTGGAAAAAGGCCCTTAATCTTCCTAAGGCTTAGTTTCCTCATGTCAAAAATGAAGATATTAACAGCACCTACTTTACAGGGTCATAAAGGGTTAAATGAGATCATTCCCGTAAAGCACTTCATTTCATTTTCTTGACTATGCTTATCTTTTTGCAGGGCCTGACATCTAGAGGATGCTCAGAACCATAACAATCAAAATTCCTGAGTAGGATGACCCTACCCGGTTGCAAAGGCCAGCTCTAAATAACATTCAACAGTATTCAGAGGGCATAAAGATGAGAAGGTGGGTGTGGGTATGCAGTGCAGACACAGGAGGAAGCCCAGTTCATTCACCTCTCCCCAGAGCTTGGGCTGGGGATCAGAAGGATTTGGGGGTAGGGTCAGCACCTCAGAAGTCAGGTACAGCAGGATCCAGATGAGATGTCAGGGTGGTCAGACAGGCTTGAGCTGCCCGAGGTGGTCGGCACAGACTCAGAACCTGGGGCGGGCCTCGGCCTACTCCTGCCAAGCAGTGCTGAATGCAGTAGCTGCACATGGCTGAGAACCCAGAGGTGTGACAGTGAATGACTACCAACCGTTTCCCAGTCCTCCCTGTATGATGTCTCTCCAGTCCTCCCTGCAGTGCTGAGAGGCAGGCAGCCTCAACCTCATGTTCCCGTTGAGAAAGTTGAGGCTCAGAAAAGATCAGCCACTTGCCCAGAATCTCTCAGCTGATTCAAATGCATATCTTTTGGGGTTCAAAGCTTTGGGGGCTGCCCCCTTGTGTCCACTGGAGAGGAATCATGCCCACCAGCCGCTCTTTGGTTACACTGCTCATGCCAGCCCTGGTGACCAGCCCTGGGGGCTGTCATTCTCTCAGGCAACTCATATCCAAACAAAACCCAATTGAGGGTTCCCACTGCTCTACAGGAAAAGGAAAATACAGGGATAAGGCAAGGAACATGGGAACCCTAGAAATCCTCTGGCATCTCAGCAGCGAGGAGCAGCCTGGAAGAAGGGCTGAAAGACTTCGGGAGATGCTAACCCTCTGGCCCTCTGTCTCCCCCTCTGTCAGTGGGGTAAGCCTGCTACCTACCTCCCTGGGTTGGAGGTAAGGATTCAGAGAAAGAACTGTACCCAAAGCCCCTAGCACAATGCCTTGCAGACAATAGGCACTCCACAAATATTGTTTCTACAGTGTTCTCTTTGTGCCACCTGGCTAGCGGGTTAATCCCGGAGAAAAGAATTCTGGTTCCTACCGTAAAGCCAGTGTTTGCAGAAAATGTACACGTCTCTGTGGATTTCTATAACCAAGTGCAGCTCGATAATAAAAACTTTCATGATTCCAACACTCACCTTCTTGCACTGGGAAAGGAGGCTTTAGTGAAGGCACACCTGTAACATAGAAGTAGATTGAGCTTCTATGAATAAGGATTACAGTGCAGCCAGAGCAGTTTGTGGGTTTTTTGTTTTGTTTTGTTGCCCACTGAAAGCTTTCCTCTGCAGTTGGAGCCAGCCTTGCTAATCATTTTGTCAAAGAACATGGTAGGGTTTTAGTTTTGGTCACAAATACTTCCCACATGTGAAGGACGTAAATGTGACTTCCGAAGCATCCTGAGAGAACACACGCTGGGGGAGAGAAGTGGGGAGACAAGTGTTGGGGGGGAGGAAGACCAGGGTGACAGAATGGTGTGACAGGCTGCAGAGCTGCCATACACCACAGGACCCCACGCCAACGCATGCTGGACTCCAAAGGAAGCGTCCAGAAGGGAACCCCTCTCATGGGGACACCCTGACGTGGGTTGGCCTTTATATGCAGAACAGTCGATGTTGTTGCCGGTTGCTTTAGAAGTGAGGGAGAAAGGGGTACAAGTTCCAAGGGGAGCAGTACAGATATTGTGGGACATCCCTGGAAGTTTCCAGCTTGGAGGAGGTACCAGCCACCAAACGGCAGGTGAGGGTACCAGGCTGGAACATTAAGGTCTTCATGTTAATGCGGTGCGCTGTCTGGGACAGGCCTGGAGACAGTCATGGTTTTCGGGTTTATTTATCTTCTGCCACTGGCCATTGGGCTTTTGTAGGGCACTGACCCTCTTAGGGCTGGTGTTCTCTGTACCTAAACAGTTCCTGGCCTGCGGGGGTGCTCAATAAATAAATATATAAACACAAGACATTTTTATGCCCAAAGAAGACTGATAGAACTCAAAATACCTCCCAAATATCTCACTTCGGGTCAGTCTATGATATGCATTAATATGCCTTAATTGAAGAAACAGAAAACTTAAAAATGTGACATGGTCATGAAGGGTTCAAAACGTTATGTCTTATACCTAAGGACTCGCACGCATGAACACACATGCATACACACACACATACACACACACACACACACACACACACACATGCATAACCACACACCTCATTTTGGGTTGTCACTCCAGCTCAGAAAACTTTCGTGAGTTTTCGGTGTTGTTTCAGACCGTTTCCTGTATGATCTCTAATGGGAAACCAGTTGCTTTGTGGTCCAGAAATGCCCATTGTTCACTAGGGTACATATGCTTTCAGAATTCAAGGGCATAGTTACAAATAATTACCATCAAAGGATTTCACATGAAGGACATTGTCGCTAAACAAGAAACTAATGACTGAGTGGATCTGTGTAATGTAATTATGCTTCAGAGGGGCCTTCTGATGAATTACAGAAGAATCTTTGTGCTGTCTCGTGTCTCCATAAATACACTTAACTGCTATTGACAGGAATAGGGGGAAGTCTTAAATATAAAAAGCTTTTTTTCTTCTTTTCCAATTTCTAAAGGGAGAACTTAAAAAGAAAAAGTACATTTGTAAACAGGATGTTTCTCCCAGTACTTCTGAATATTTGACAATTATGTAAAATTTGGAAAACAAAAATAACTTAAATAAAAACAAAGATGACTGCTAATAAATCCAGGTTTCTCAGTTTATCATGAACTCACCCATTCATCGTATGGTTAATTTCCCTTTGCGTATAAAATCATTTAAAATCACATATTGGAATAAATGCTTCTAAAGACCTAATTTTTATTTGTTTAAGTCATGCTTGAAGTCTTGATTAAAAGTGTTTCCTTTTTAAAATTTAGGGTGAGCATGGTTCTCTGCTATATAATTTTAATACATACAAAATGGAAAATATTTTAGTAACCTCTGGTATTTAGACAAAGTCAATATGATGCTTTCTATCTGATTGTTTCTTTATCGTTTCCATAGTGATTGTATGTATATTATCTCAGCTGCTGCTCATAGTAAATTAATGAAGTCGGCCCAACAAAGGTTGGGATCCCATTTTACAAATACAAAATCCATAGTTCTGTGAGTTTAGGTAATTGTCCCATAATCCAGTAGCTGGAATGTGGAGGCAGGACCACACTGCTGCTTCTGCCAAAATAAATTCAATTAGCTTATTTATGTAACAGAGGGTGATGCACTAATTCACTAGTTGCTCCCCCACCCCCCGCCATGTTCCCCTCTTTAGCAGATGCATACATATCTGGGAGGCTCCTTCTGATGCTCATTGGTTGACCAGAGTTCTGTGTTATTTCTATTGGCAGCACAGGTAAGGGGAGAAAGGCTAGAGCCATGGAGCCCCTGGGCCCTGCCTTCAGATCATGGCCTCACTGCTCACTCATGGGCACAGTGTATGAACTCATGCAAGCTAGTTAAACTCTCAGTGTCTGTTCCTTACCTATAAAGTGGGAGAAAAGAAATGGGATGATACTTCCAAGTGCCTGGCACAGTGCCTGATATAAAATCTAAGTGCAACAACTACCGGTTTTTCTCCTCAACCAATCCATTTTTACTTTATAGGATTTCTAGAAGCATTACTCCTGGTCAAGTTGGACAAGTTTATATCCAATGCCTATGGATGAAACTTCTATGTTCCACCAGTGACAACCAACCATTATTGGGCTCTTACTATTCCGGTTTCCCCCTTAGGGCCAGAGTCCTGAAATGGTTGCTGTTGGTGCATAAAGGGGGCCAGCATCTGGTTGAGGAGAGCAGGGACATTCGTAGAAAGAGGTTGAACAACCATAGAAATCTCATGCTGGGTGCCCAGTGTGATGAAGAAGGCTTACCTACTTGCACTCAGTGGACAGGTGCTGCCAGAGGCCCAGGGAGGCCAGTAAGGTAGGTCTGTCTAGAAAGACTCACCTGGAAACGATGAAAACTGAAACATTCTAGCCCTGCCTTTCTCAGCATTGCTAAACTACAGGTACTGGGGGCCTGTCCCCTGAAGATTTGGCTCTGCTCCAACCCTGAAGTAAGCCAGGCGGTACACACCCAGCCCAGCCCAGCCCTGGCTCTTCCCTAGCCGGGTGAGTATGGAATTCCTCTTTCTGTCATTACCCTTAGGCACCTGAAACCTGGTCAAAGTGCAGGCTTCTCCCCTAAAATATAAACATATTGGTCCAATCTGGAATTCCCCCTTGAATTGCAATTATCCTTACACCAGGTACGAAGAGAAATGAGTCCTCTCACCTGGTTCAAGGCATTCTTCCTAAGCATTTGTCACAGTCCATACCTTGCATTTTGCATCTTATGGTACATGAAGGCCTTGCTTACTTATTCTCTTACTTATGGCCTCACTACTCCCCTCAAATTTGACTTTCAAAACTGTCTCCCTGGATAGAATCTTGGCTCTCCCTCAGCCGTAGGTGGGTTAAATTCTTCCTGCTGCTCTGACTTACGAATCAGCCCTCCCATCCCACCCATCCCCAGAAAGCCACACCTCAAGTTAAATAGTATGGAAGGCTTAGCTACCTGCATTCAGCAAAGAGCAACTGAAGGTGAGTGATTGATTTGTCTTCCAGTTTCCCTTTTAGGGCCAGAGCCCTGCCTTGAATTATAGGCTCCTTGGGTGGAGCCCTGATACTTACCTAGTGTTCACCAGCTCTCTCCTCCTGGGCCAAATCCACCTCAGTAATCCTCCAGCCACCTGGGTTGTGCTGCTGCCCAGACAGATCTCCCAGAGCGAATCCAGGGAGCTCAAGCATACTTCCTGGCTAGAAACTTGCACTGCTGTGCCAACTACACTGATGTAAGATAGCCATGGGAGGTGTTCTCTGAGTGCTTTCTATTCCGGGGCCCTTGTGGTTGAGTGGCCTCTTGTGACTAGTTCATGAGCTTTGAGAAATGATGGGTGTTATTTCTGGACCAAGTATTTGATTGTCAGTGCGAGGACCCCCGGAGCTTTTTTCTCTCCTAAACAGCAGCCAGCAATGTGCCAGATAGGGATTCTCCCTCTCTATACATTTGCTTGTTTGTTTGTTTGTTTTTGCCAAGGAAGAGCCTCCCGGCAAACTCCTCCTTAGGTCTCGTTGGCCAGGTTTTGCATCGCAGTCTACTTGGTGGGATTGTCAAGACTGGCTCAGAGAACTCATGATGCCCTGGTATTGGGCATATTGCTGTTCCAGGGACACCATGGTTCTGTGAGAAAGGGAGAGGAGGGAGGAGCAGTTGTGTCGACAGCCAACAGGGTTTTCCAGAATAAAAATAGGTTTTACTTGGAAAAAAAGAGTGATGTCAACTCAGTTAAACAGACTTCATTATTAGAGAATATCTTAGAGTAGTCTTAATATGCTGGGTGGGTTGTGAATCTCCTGGAGAAATACATTGTGAAGCATCTTCAAGACTTGACCCATCAGAGAAGTTCTGCACAGAGCATTTTATTGCATCGGTATGGAACCACCACAGTTGGACCCTAACTAACCAAGAGTTTATAAGGTTTTGATCTGACTTGTATGAATGTTTCTTTTTTTGTGAATAAGAGGTTTATTAAGCAAATTAATGATGACTTAATGAACTCTGCTTGTTTTACCTAATTATAGAAACAAAATGCTATTCACCACCATCTTAATTTACTGCATTCACTACTTTACTAACTCAAATATTGGCTTGCAAATGAATGTTACTAATTATTTATGTCTAAACTAGACGTAAAAAATAGGGTCAAATAAGCCCTCTATTTAGAGATACATTATAAGAAGTCTTTCAATTAAATTAAATTGTTCTTTCCATTAAATTGGAGCTTTAGAAGCACTGTAGAGTAAGCCATTGGGATAGCAGGTGTCAAATCCTAACTAATAATACAATCCTCCATTCCTTGTGATTTTTTTTTTTTTGAATTTAGCATTTCCATTTTTTCTAACTGGGAAGTCTTCCTCCTCTCTGTAATATACGTAAGATGGACCGCTCCCTGGCCATACACACCTGAGGTCCCACTCTCACCTTCCTTCCTTGTGTATACTGTAACCCTAAAACACACACACACACACACACACATACACACACACACACATCACAGGCAATCTTAACATATTGTTAAGACTTTAGCTAAAAAGAGTGAAAAGCTCTTTCCTTGAGATCAAGCAAATACCTAAAGAAAATATATCTCACATTAACTACGTTGTGACACATGGAGTTACAAATACTAATTTTCATGTATTGCTTGAAAGTGGAGCTGATGTAAATTCCAGTATTATATATAAATTGTAATACCATCTTTTTGACAATATGCTTCTAAGATTTTTGGTTTGTGTTTTTTTTTAAGTGTGGGCATATACCAGAAGATAAACACTTGTTACAATTAAAAAGGATTTGAAGAAACCATACAGTTGAATTATGCTAATAGCACACATGTGTTTATTTTTTGTGCAAATGTACATTTTCCTTCTTAACATCTACACAGTAATTTTTAAAGTATAATTTGCTAACAGATGGCGTAGCTGTTCCACACAGGTGTTGTGTGGTGCCGGGGAACATATTGTGCTTCTATGTATTCAACCATATGCTCAATCCTGCTCTTCTTCCAACAAACACTTCATAGACTTCCTGCTATTTATAGCAGGAACATGGATCTGGCCTTGATATCACCTGCTCTTTTTAGTACAGGGACTTACCAGGAAACTTCTGGAAGCTTATAAAATCGACAGGAAACAAATACAATGTTGACTTTGTTTTAATAGTGATTGAGTTGGTAAGGAAGTAGTTAAAAAAAACTTCTGTGACTGTAAATGTAGAATGGGATAACAACGTATTACCCTTTTAAACCTTTCATTATTTCACTCTCCCCACAACCTTTTTGCATTTGTATAAAAAACCTTAACTCGGGGTTTTAAAAATTATTGTTTCTCATACTCTAATTACAATTCTCATTTTCAAGAATGACATTCCGTGTACCAATAAGAATAACTAATCGTAGTGGCTTGTATTGGATAAATGCTCTCAAAGGCTTTTGGGTCGTAGTGAAGATCACACTACAGCCATCACACCATCCAATGTAAGATCCGTGGTTCCACTAACCAGGTGATTCTCACTCCCAGCCCCATATCAAAATTACCTGGTGAGCATGGATTCTGTCTCCAGAGATTCTATGCTGGGAAGTTGCCTGACATTGGTATGTTTGAAACTCTCCCCAAATAATTTGAAAGTGCAGCTGGCATTATGAATCACTGCCATTTCACTGTGGCTACAGCCTCCTGCTGGCTCTGGGATGGGACTCTGTGGATTCTATCAATAATAACTAACCCTGCACAGCTGTGTGTGTTTCACACATGTTAAGCAGTGTCACAACCACCTTATATTCCTTTCTACAGATGAGAAAACTGGGACTTGGGAAACTTGCTAGTAACGTAGTTCATAGTGACAGAGCCAGGAACCAAGCAATGCAGCCAGGCTCCAGAGCCCACAGTCGTATCCAGCATCCATCCCTGTTTGGACTGGACATACAGTATGATCACTACAGAGATGATTCCTGCTCATTGGAAGTATAGTTTAGGGGGAGAAATTATTTTTAACTTCTCATTTTTAAATAATTATAGTTTTACAAAATAGTTAGAAATGGTACAGAGTCTTCATACACATTTCTTCTCGCTTCTCCTAGCATTGACATGGGTACAATGCTACTGAGATACAGACTTCAATAGACTTTACCAGTTTTCCCACTAGTGTTCTTGTTCCGGGATCCCAGGCAGGACATTGCATTTAGTCGACAGCTTCTCAGAATTCCTTTGTGGTTTATGACCTCGATGCTCCTGAAAATTGATGGTCAGGTGTTTTGTAGGAAATCCCTCAATTTGGGTTTCCTGATGCTTTCTCAAAATAAACTGGAGTTATGGATTTGGGGGGTGAATAATATAAAGGTGGTGTGCCCTTTTCATCATGTCATGTCAAGGATACATGCTATAAACACAATTTATCACCGGTGATGTTAACCTTAATCACCGAGTTAAGGTAGCGTATTTCACATTTCTTTACTGTAAAGTTACTATTTTTTCTCTTCTCACATCCCGTTACTTAGAAGTGAGTGACTAAGTCTCACCCACACTCCAGGGGAGAGGAATTAAGCTCTACTTCCTGGAGCAAGGAGCAACTATATTTATTATTTGTAATTCTTCTGTAGGAAACATTTGTCCCTTCCAGTTATTTACTCATGTATTCAATCATTTGTATCAGTATGGATTCATAGATGTTTCTTTTATTCTTTAGGTTAGAATCCAGTATTATCATTATTTACCTGTAGATGTTTTTCAAATTGTTCCAGTTTTGGCTCCTGGGAGCTATTCCAGTTTGACTACTGTGTCCTTTTCACATATCACCATCTTTAAAAGCATTTCTTTGTTTTCTGTCATTACAAGATGCATCAGGCTCATCCTGTGTATTTCCTGCCTCAGCCTTAGACTCAGTCATTCTCCAAGGAGCCTTGTTAGAAACCAAAATGTGGGTGCTAGCTATACTTCTAGGCCCTCTCAGTGGTCAGTGCCAGAATGTTTATGAGTACATGGATACTAACCCACATATATACCATAGTAAATAAAAGTCCAAATAGGTTGTTATAAATGCCATGAAGAAAAATGCCATATTCTATGTAAATGCATGATAGGTTTGATTTAAGACAAATGGTATGAGGTGGAGGTCAGGGTGGTCTTCTCTGAAGCAAGAATACTTATGCTGACATCTGTTGAATGAACAGGCAATAGCCAGGTGACAGCATTTCAGGTGGAAGGAGCAGCATCTGAAGAAGCATCAAGTTAAAAGAGCTCAATGGAATTGAAGAACTGGAAGAGGTCCATTGTGGTGGGAGCAAGTGAGCCAGGGCCTTGAAGCCATGGTAAATATTTCAGATTTCGTCATGAATGCAATGGTTTGCCACAGAAGGGTTTGAAATAGGGGGAGGAGGGGCATCCCAGTTCACATAGAAATGGAGGCATGTGAAGTGGGAGCCTCCCCAGCTTCTCAGCCCCCCCATCCCACCTCCTATAGAAGCATTTCTCTGCTGGTAGTCATCTTCAGGAAGCTTTATACCTGGTCCACAGTCTTGTCTTCCCAGTTTTTGGATGTCACTGAGGCCATATCTATAAAATGAGCTCATAACGGGGATACTGGTGCATTTTCGTTGAGACGTATGCTCTCATGTACATTAGTTATTTCAGTCAAAGTTTTTTCCAGGACCAGGTTTCTACCCAATGCCTCACAGAGCTCCAGGCTCCACTAAGTTTTAAGTATAATTTTCCCCTCTTTAGCATGGGACTACATTGTATACTCACCCAATTGTACTTTCCTCAGCTGTGAATTCTTGATAAAAGATTTCTCTTTTCCTGATTGGTTGCCCTCCGTGAATGCTGGGATTGTTTATTTTATTATACCTGTAATTTTATTGTAGGCAAAATGAAGGCTTTCTTTGAAATTTGGACAGTTACAAATTTTCTAAAAATTAACAAAGAAAGAAGCCCATCCTACAACTCAATTCTGTAATTTTCCCTTTAGCTCAACTACCAGCCTCTGCAGGAGAATTCCAGTAACACAGAGCCCCCCAGGTGGCTCTGTCTCTCTCAACAGCTCCCATTACTGCACAGTTATTAGATGTTTATTGATTGTTGGGTTAAATGAATTAACAATGGTCTGTTGTTTTTGTTAAATAATGAGACAGTGGTTGTTTAAAAGTGTTTATAGTGTCTTCTGTAAAATCTAAAGGTTTTACTAAGTTTAAAGCAGATTAAGAAAACAATTTGTTTATCAAAAACATAAGTTTAAAAATTCATGGATTAAATATAACTATAAAAATAGGAATAGAATGTTCTATATCACCTATAGAGTAGTACTGTTAGAAGGCAATAAAGAAAAATAATTATCCCTAGAGGAGCACTATTACCAGCATGGCTTAATTATGGTTTATTTTCCCTTTCCTCTTGTGATAATTATTCATTCCTTCAGACTAAGAGAGGCTGACAGTTCACTAACAGCATGGTTATTTTTATCCCACACACCCTGTGGTTTCCTCTCATTTTAGTCCCAAGACAATGTGTTCATTTATTTTCAAGTCCTAAATTTGTTTTAATGATGTCTACAATTATTTAGGTTAGTGATTCTCTAATTTTAAAAAATTAGAACAATTTCATTCTGATATTTGAAAATATATTGAGTGCCATTTAACAGGTTAAAGAAGTCTGTCCTTACACCATACATAAATGTATGTGTGAAAGGCAAGCCAGAATAGCATCTAGACTTGGAGTCACAAGGTCTTGGGTGTGAGTGGGAACTATCACACACTAGTTATGTGTGAACTTGGACAAATCAGTTAATCCCTCTGGCTTGCTCTTTTTTTTTTTTTTTTCATTTTAAAGATAGACTTAGTAATCATTCCTTTGTACAGCTGGCTGGGTTGTTATAAGGTTCAAATGGCATAATGGCCTGAAAACTGTTCAGTTCTTGTCACATGTCAGTCATAGTATGTGTATTCATTCATTTCAGAAACATTTGCTGAATATACTCTATCTGCCAGACCCCATGTTCATGCTAGAAATGTAAAGAAGTTTGAATGGAGGATGATGATGATGATGACACAGTTTCATAAGGTTAAATATTTACATATTATTTATTTTATGTATATAACATCAGAGTATTTTAATGGATTTATGACATTTCCTCCTATTAAATCTTTTAAATATATGTTTTACTCACTTTGGAAGCAATAATTTTATTCTAACTTTGCCATAGATATTAAATGCTGAATGTCAACAATGTAGCTGAAAGTCTGGACTTACAAACAGGGCATGATTTGTAATTCTATTATTTCTAGTAGAAAAGTTAAAAACTGGATAATTTTTTAAATCCTCACCTGAGGATATGTCTTTTTTTTAGAGAGAGAGAAACATCGATGAAAGAGAAACAGGTCGGTTGCTTCCTGTTCACACCCCGACTGGTGATCAAACCTGCAAACCTAGTTATGTACCCTGATTGGGACTTGAACCCGTGTATAGGACGGCGCTCCAACTAACCAAGCCACCCTGCCAGGGAAAACTGGTTAATTTTTGTAAATTAAACTGGCAAATCCTATCAGGCTTTATGTCTCTGATCAACGCTTCCTATTTTGAACTGGCAGTGGGTCTAGGCAGATTTTCGATACCAATTCTCACAGGGAAAGACCACCTGTAGCACCTACTTTTTAGTAGTTTATTTCAAAGTCAGAAGCAGAATGGCCATAAGGACTTCAAGTGCAGGAGAAATTTGAATTATAATTGCAACAGGACACCAAGAAATTATAATGACCACAGGGGAAGCAAAAGACAGCAAGATAACATGCCAAGTTCAGTCATGCAATGAATACTGATAGAGCATTTACCATATACAAAGCACTGTGCTAGGTACAGGGAACACAGTAGTGACTACACTAATACCCCCTTCATGAAGTCTAGAGAAGTGAGGAAGAGTTAAGAAAGGTTAGGAAGAATCATCCAGGCAAAGGAAATAGCACTTTGGAAAGGCTAGAGGTAGGAATCACTTAGAGCCTATAAGTGCCTCCTAGAGCACAGAAGGCATGTTCTGAGCTGTTCTGTATATCTATGTCACCCTCACAGTGTGTGATGAACACACAGAGATGAGCAACAGATATTTTTGAATCATTAATGCATGATGAATACCACTGACGTCTGGCAGCATTGGAATAGCTGACTGTGCCCCGGCCCAATCCCCACCCCAAGTTTGTCTCCTGCTGAATGTCAGACATTCATGTCTTCATTGGTAAAGCTAGACTCATGAGATCTACTATGCAGAATGATATGGAAAGACAATGAGATAATATATAGGAAAGCAATTTTTAAAATGTCGAAACCTCATCAAAGTGTTCATTGTTCACCTTTGACAACTGGGGGAGTGCAAAGGACATGGAAAAGAGCAATATCAAGGATGATTCTATATTGAAAGGGCTCAAAATCCTGAATGTGTGCTTAATTTTATTTCTCAAACATATCAAATAATAGCCAGTTTCTGAAGGAGAAACAACCTCATCCGTGTCAACATCAGAGTCTACTGAACTTGATGTGGGGGAGAAAGGGAAAATGCCCAGGCTGCCAACTTGAGTAGAGAAATGTCATTCCTCATTATCAGAGCTCGCAGGCCAACACACCCGAGTTTCAAAAGACAGAGGAGAAGATGAACAATTAAAGAGCATGTTGAAGATGCTGATTCTGAGAGTTTGGATAGATGAATCTCCTATTTTGATTATATATTTACATACACATAGATATGTGTGAAAGAAAACTTGTTAAAGCTTTATTTTGGACTTACACAAAAATGTAGGTGAGAATATTATAACCTACAAATATAGAACTCAAAGAAACTGCTATTGTCAATACATTGATCGTTATTCTGCTCCATGACATTATGACTTTATGGGCAAGGCTTCTTGATAACAATCCTTTGGGGCTTTCACTAAATGGTCTTGAATGGGATCCAAGTCTTGAATTGCTTAAATGAATTCCTCTCTCTCCTAAATATCATTGTAGTGCTATCTCAGGATGTTAGATAATGGAATTGTGACCTGCCAGCTTTAGCGGAGCTAACTCTATTAATAAGGCCAAGTAGGCATTTATCTAAGATGATAAAAACAAATAGCACAGCACTTTAAAAAATAACCATTGTGATATCCTTGGAATAATGCCACACATTTGAGTCTGGAGAAGAAAAAGTAATTATTTGTAGAGGAAGTGCATTCACATCTTGCATGTCTTTCCTTTACTAAAGTACTTGGAGTGTGGGAAACAGTCAGATGATGTTCTTCACAGACAAGGAGCTTGAGTAAAAGGCTCTCAGGTTGTCTATTAAATATGGGAGCCACTATCTCCATAGGGCATTTCCATATTAAAGATACTGTAGTATCATCAGTTAATTTACTGGTCATTTTATAGCAAGCCTAGCAAATACATTTCAACTCCCCTGCCAATACTAATAGATTGGTAGTGGCTGCTGGGGGCACTTTATTGAATAAGACTACGTTAGTAAAACCAACTTTAGAGCAAATATCATGTATATGTGTGCTTGAGGGTGGAGGTGAGGGGTTAGCAGTGCCTATACAGGGACAGTCATGGCTTTTTATTAGGGAAAAGACTAAGTAGAGGTCCAAGGTTACCTAGTTACTCACTATTCATTGTCTATCCTTCACCTCTTCAAAAAAGACATGGAAGAAAATATCTGTAATATAAAAAATATGAAGAAATCAGGATGAAAGTAAAATAAGATCAAATAGTGAGGTAAGGTCCCTGAGAAATGCAAGCCATAAAATACTGCACACTTAGCTAAGAGGGCTTAAAATCTGACTCTGAAATTTCTAATAGTCAAATTTAAAATGTAAGTCATAATCATTTACAAGATTCACATTGCCAACAATATAAGGCAAGTCATATGCATGGTAAGACATTTTGGTATAAATGAATAGAAACAGCCTGGCCAGCATGGCTCAGTGGTTGAGCGTCAACTTATGAACCAGGAGGTCACAGTTTGATTCCCAGTCAGGGCACGTGCCTGGGTTGGGAGCTCAATCCCCAGTGTGGGGCATAAAGGAGGCAGCTGATCAATAATTCTGTCTCATCACTGATGTTTCTCTCTCCCTCTCCCTTCCTCTCTGAGAGAAAAAAAAAGAGAGAGAGAAATGGAATGGGAAGACATGAGTTTTAATCCTAGATCAGCTATTTAGTAGCAATGTGACTTTGATCAATTAAAAATTGACTTATATCAATTGTAAGTTAAGTGAGCATGCTTTCTTTTGCCTTTCATCCTCTAGATCCATTCCCCTCGCTTCTCTTCCCTGCTCCATGCTTTAGGATGCAAACTGCATTGCCTAGGCTCTCTTCGCCCTTGACTTCCTGTTCAGTGCAGCCAACAAGAAATAACCTCTCTCCACTGCCTCAATGTCAAGAGTCTAAGGGATGCTGTTCCTTTGTGACTACAGCTCCTGATGGGCAGTGCCTTCCCTAGTGCTGGCTCTCAGCAAGGTCCAAAACTGCTGCCTCCCCTTGCTCCTTTGGGCAGAAGGGAGTAAAGGCTTCTTGATGTCACTATCTCTGGGTGCCTCAGGATCATTAGTTGGTTTCCTCAACCCCATTCATACTATTGTAAGTAATCCCTTCATTAAATTCTCATCAGAATCCAATGTGAGCATGTACTCTGTTCCTGGCCAGGGCCTTGAGTCATACAAGGGATATTTATAACAAGATGGAAAGGAAAGGAACAGAGTCCCATTTTTGAGCCCCCACTACAGGCCAACTCCAGAGCCAGTCACTCTTTATAGTAGACTAGAGGCCCAGTGCACGAAAATTCCCACACTCAGGGTCCCTCAGCCCAGCCTGTGCCTTCTTGTAGTCTGTAACCCCTCAGGGGTTGTCCACTTGCCGGCTTAGGCCCGCTCCTCATGGGCCTAATTCAGACATCCTTACCGCTGCTGAGGAGGCGGGAGAGACTCCCGCCACCACCACTGCACTCGTAGCCATCAACCTGGCTTGTGGCTGAGCAGAGCTCCCCCTGTGGGAGCACGCTGACCATCAGAGGGCAGCTCCACATTGAGCATCTGCCCCCTGGTGGTCAGTGCATGTCATAGCGATGGTCGTTCTGCCGTTAGGGTCAATTTGCATATTACCCTTTTATTATATAGGGTATTCAATAAATGCCAATAAATCTGAACTAAGGGGTAATAAGACAGCAGAAGGGAGAGCTTCGCAACAATTTGAGACATGGGACAAAGTCTTTCCCATCAGATAACCCTCTTTCCCTAATATGCAATAGAAACAGAAGAAAGAAGGAGGATCAGGATTAATCAGATCATTAACCTGAAAAACAACAAGCAAAGGCTAGCATTTTTGAAGATGTAAATATAGTTCTAGGTTATAATGAAATTCAAAGAGAAATGGTGCAGCAAAGAGCTTTTTCTTTGTACCATTTTAGGTCCAGGTATAGGTAAGCGGGCATAACTTAATTAATGGAATGGCTAGTGTTAGAGCTGCTTAACCGTTTTTGGGATGACTTACATTTTTCAAATAACATGCCATCAGAAAGGAAATATTTGGCCTCCTTTTCACATACACAAAAAAGTTCATCTTTATGAATTACTTAAATAATAGAGTAGTACCCACTGTTATTTATTACAGTGAATAACACAGGTGCAAGAAAAGGTTTGTGTGCCTCCAGCAAATTCTGTTGTTCCTAGAAACCACCAAAGTCAGACCATTCTACATGCTTTTCTTATAAAGTATCCTACATGCTACTGTGGTCAGGAGAGACCCTATTTCTCAGACTGTCTTTATTAGTAGATTTTTTTTTTTGCCTTTTTGACACATGATTTAACAGTAAAGGTGAGATGTCTTAGATAGATATTATATAAAATAACCACAGCATCGAGGAAACATAAAGGTAAAATGTCTTGCTTTTCTTTTTGTCATTTTCTTCATGAATTTCAGCATGCGTAAATCGTTCTGTTGCTATGAAATGAATTAAATGAAGAAAAAGAGCAAAATCCAGAAGTGTAATAATGAAGTTTAATCTTTTACAACTTTTTGGCTTGATGAGTTTGACTATATTTCACATACAGTTTTAATTTTTTTTTGTTTCAGAAAGAACGTTTCTTAAAATTGTTCATGTGTCCCAGATGTGACCAAGTTTCATTCTGGAAATGGATGCTGAGTGTTGCATAGGCAAGTCTAACAAACATGGCTATTTTAGGAGCCATTAATGTAGTACACTTACATGAACCACATATGTACTTCCAGCTGGCCAGTGAAAACTTTATTGAGCATGTACTGTGTGTGAGTGAAGAAATATAAACTGGTAAGAGAGAAATAAAACAAACATGTCACATTGTAAAATAAAACAAATCTGTAATAATGAAAGTGTAATATGTTAATTAGACCAGACAGCTGAACAACCTTCCAGACATCCTCTGGATGAAGCTGCAGTGGTGGGGGGATGAAGCAGAGGCGGTTAGGGGTGATCAGGCAGGCAGGCAGAGTGGTTAGGGGTGATCAGGCAGGTAGGCAGGCAGGCAGGCAAGCAGTTAGAAGCCAGTAGTCCTGGATTGTGAGAGGGTGCAGGCCATGCTGAGGGACCCTACCCCTCCCCTGCCCCCTGCTGTGCACGAGTTTTGTGCACCAGGCCTCTAGCGTAAAAATAAAAACCAAAGCATAAGATGGGTAAATATCTGAAGCTGAAAAAAGGTAGAGAAGCATTACATAAAATATAGTCATTTTTTTTCTGTTTTAGGAAAGTTAAGGGGATGCTGCACAGAGAAGGTAGAATTCTAAATTGTAGGAGCAAATTGTAAAGTTTTAATTCAATTTGATAGTCTCTTCAATTAAGTCATGATCAGTTTATGGACAAATCTCCACAGATCAATGAGAATACAGGTGGAAAATGCCTAAGATATGGCTGGGCATAAAAGAAGAATCATTAAATGCTTCCCCTCCTGTATTTTTTTTTTTTTGTGGGGGGGAGGTAAAATTCATAGAACATAAAATTCCCCTTGGATTCACTTTATTTTTATTTATTTATTTTTAAATCTTTATTGTTGAAAGTATTACATATGTCCCCTTTTCCCTCCACTGTCATCTCCCAGCATGCTCCCGCCCCCCTAGTCCACGTCTACACCTCCCCCATTGTCTGTGTCCATTGGTTATGTTTATATGCATACCAGTTCTTTGGTTGATCACTTACCTCCCCCATCCCTCCCTTCTCTCTGAGGTTTGACGGTCTGTTCGATGACTCTATGTCTGTGGATCTAGTTTTGTTTATTGGTTTATGTTGTTCATTATATTCCACAAATGAGTGAGTATCATGTGATACTATCTTTCTCTGACTGGCTTATTTCGTTTAGCATAATGGTGTTTGGTACATTCACAGTGTTTTGTAAACATTGACCCTAATTCCAAAATACCCTCATCATCCCACGAAGACACATCGTGCCCATCAACAGTCACTGGCCATTCCTCTCTCCCACCACACCTTGCAGCCACTAATCTGCTTTCGGTCTCTATGTCCATTCTGCACATATATTAATGCAAACATACAATATGTGGTCTTTTGTGTCTGGATTCTTTCACTTAGCATGTTTTCCAGGTTCATCCACACTGTAGCATGAATCAGTACTTCATTCCTTTTTAAGGCTGAATAATATCCCATTGCATGTATATAGCACGTTTTGTTTATCCATTCATCTGTTGATGGGCACAATGAAATGAAGGTAGTACTGCAGATCTCTGGAGCTCACATATGGCAGGATTTCCTTCTTTTTAAAGGCGGAATAACATGTATTTTTTCCTTATCCATTTTCTTTACCATTCATCTGTGATGGGCATTTAGGTTGTTTCTATATGTTGGCTATTGTCAATAAAGTTGCCATGAACGCGGGGGTGCATGTATCTTGTTGAAATCCTTATTTCAGTCCTTTGGGGTATATACCTCAAAATAAGATCTCTGAATCACACAATAATTTAAATTTTATTTTTTGAGGAAACTCCCTGTTGTTTTCCATAGAGGTTGCACTATTTTACATTTTACAAGTACCAACAGTATTACAAGGGTTCCAATTTCTCCACATCTTCACCAATAGTTGTTTTGTGTGTGTGTGTGTGTGTGTGGTTTTTTAAAGCTATACTATCCTGACAGATGTGAACGATATCTCACAGTGGTTCTTATTTGCATTTCCCTGATGATTAGTGATGTTGAGCCTCTTTTCATGTACCACTTGTATGCTGGCCACTTGTATGTCTTCCTTGGAAAAACATCAATTCATTTCCCTATTTTAAATCAAGTTTGTTTTGTTTTGCTGTTGAGTTGTAGGGGGTCCTGGTATCTATTGTATATTAACCCCTTATAAGTTATATGGTTTAAAATATTTTCCCATTCTGTAATTTGCCTTTTCACTTTGTTGATTGTTTCCATTGCTGTGCAGAAGCTTTTCATTTTGGTTACTTGTGTTATTTTGCTTTTCTTGCTGTGCTTTTGTTGTTATATGTAAGAAATCATTGCTAACCCCAATGTCAAGAGCTTTTCCCCTATATTTTCTTCTAGGAGTTTTCCAATGGTTTCTAATTGTATTCCATTATGTTCAGAGAAAATACTTGGTATGATTTCTGTCTTTTAAAATGTATTGAGACATTTTATGGCCTAGATATGGTCATTTCTGGAGAATGTTACATGTGCACTTAAGAAGAATGTGTTTTCTACTATTGTTGGAATGTCCTATATATGTCTCTTAGATCTCATTGGAGAATAGTGTTGCTCAGGTCTTCTCTTCCTTGTTAGTCTGTCTAGTTGTTCTACCCATTATTGAAATGGGGTATATAAGTGTCCTACTATTATTGTTGGACTACTAGTATTTTCCCTTTCTATTGTCAGCTTTTTGATTCATATGTTTTGGGGCTCTTTTTGTGTGTGTATAATTGATTATATTCTTGATGGATTGATCTTTTATTTTTAAAGGAGGGAGAGGGAGAGAGATGGGGGAGAGGAGAGAAAAAAAGTCTATGTGAGAGAGACACACTGACTGGTTGCCTCCAACATGTGCCCCGACCAGGGACTAGGATTGAACCCATTACCCCTCAGTGCACAGACCAATGCTCCAACCAATGAGCCATTATGTAATATCCTTCTTTGTCTGTTGTAACAATTTTTTATATTCCATTTTGTATGATATTAATATAGCTAACCCAGCTGTCTTTTGGTGGCATGGAATGCCTTTGAACATCCTTTAATTTTTCAACCTAGCTTGTCTTTGGATCTCAACTGAGTTTCTGGTAGACAGTATATAGTTGAATCATGTTTTTGTAAAATCCATTCTGATTGGGGTTTTTATTTCATTTGCATTTAATGTCATCCTATATAATAAAAGCTTAATATGCTAAGTATCTGACTGTTCGACCAGTTGCTATGATGCACACTGACCATTAGGGGGCAGATGCTCTGATCAGTAGATTAGCTTGCTGCTGGGGTCCGGCCAATCAGGACTGGGTGAGACATGCCGGACATGCCCTGGAGCCCTCCTGCGGTTCCTCTCTGGCCCGATAGTGCCCTGGTGGGGTCCCTCGGCCTGGCCTGCAGGAATCAGGTCAAAACCAGCTCTCCGACATCCCTTTAAGGGTCCTAGATTGCAAGAGGGCACAGGCCAGGCTAAGGAACCCCACTGGTGCACGAATCTGTGCACTGGGCCTCTAGTTGCTGATAACAAAAAACATCTATTTTGCTATGTTTTCCATATGTCTTATACCTTTTCTTATTCCTCAATATCTGCATTACTGCATTCTTTGGTGTTAAATATGTGTACATATTCATGTTTTCCAGATGTGACCTAGTTATATATATTTAACATGTATGTATATATACACAGGTATGTATATATATTTACCATTTCAACTCCTTTCTCATATTTTTCTACACATTTTAACTTATTTTCTTAGTTGGTTGCACTGAGGACTACAGTGAACATTTTAATTTATAACAATTTAGTTTGAATAAATATCAACTTAATTTCAATCATATATAAAAAGTTTGTTCCTATACAACTCCATCTCTCCCTTTATGTTATTATTGCCACAAATTACATTTTTATGGATTATATACTCAATATAAATTTATACTTATTATTATATGAAGTTTTCTTTAAGTTATACAGGAAAATAAGAAGTTAAAAACTAAAAATACATAAATATGGACTTTTATATTTACCTATGTAATTACTTTTGTTACTTCTCGCGTGTTTTTTTCCCTTTCCTTTCTCCCTTTCCTTTCATTTATTCCCTTTTTCCTTTGTTTCCTCTTTCCTTGTTCCTTCATTTTTTAGAACATGGGTAGGAAAAAAGAGAACATTGTATTTTATTATTATTTTTAAGTGGGAAGCTTATAATGTTCTTGGTGATCAATCCTTTCTCTTGTCTTTGACACTCACAGGTGTGTTGCAAATATGTCTCTGTGTTATTTGCCTTTTTTATATATGCAAGTCTAGCATCCCCAATTAGATGGTAAGCATAATAAGAGTGGAGACACTGCCTTACATTTCTCCACATTTCCAGTGTCAAAGGAAGTTTTATCTAGAGGAGTTACTTAATAGGTGGTTGTTGATGTTGTCCTAGATATCCTGCCTCCTTTATTCAGGCAGGCAAGCTATTATTATCCTCCTTTACAAAGAGAAAACAGAGAACCAAGAGAATTCAGGAACCTGACCAAGGTAATAATAAGAATGGGGGAAAAACATGTTCTTTTGGGCTTTGTACCCAACCTTGTTTCTTAGGCAGCTTGCCTCGCTTATCTCTTACAAGCCTACAACAGGCCTTCCCACCACCAACACTAACTTTTGGCAACAAGCAATACTTGTAATGAGTAATCCAACTGAGACCGCATTCAATTTGAGATTCCTATCTGTTCTTTTTGAAAAAACACTGAAAGCAAATAAAATAGAATTGCTTCCCACAGACTTCCTGAGAGGTAGAGAGAAACACTTGGACTTTATTCTCAACTGAAGGACAATGTTTGTGAGGGTGGCTGTGCACGCAAGTCACAGAGAGCAACTTCACATGGAACAGGGAAGGCAGCACAACCAAAGTTGGCCCTGCTCAAACCTTGAAATGGGTGAACCTGTCTTCTTAGCCCAAGGCTCAGAGAATGGCAAGGAGTAGTGGGAGGCATCGATGAGGCATTTGGGGTCAAACAAAGAAAGGGTTTGGTTCTTCTTATCTGCCATGTACACTGCAACTTTGAACAAGTTAGTTCGTCATTTGCAAAAATAAATATCATTGTGAGGATTCATTTAAATTGTGAATGTGATGGTGCCTGGAATAGGAGAAGTTAATGTTATCTTTCCTTCCTTATCCATAGGCCCATCTCACTTCTCCATTGCCCCTCCCACTCTCACCTTGTCCAATGTCCTCAGCCTCCAAATCCTTGTAAGATAAATTGGCTGTTAATTACTTTCACCCTAAAGTGTTACTATTATGTTCAGTATTTTAATTTTTACTAGGATGCATTTGTTTTGACAGGGACTAAAACCTAATATCCAAGAAATGAAATGCTAATTATAAAATGGAACCTACTTTGGCCAAAGACATTCAGCCTTACTAAACACCACTCCCCACAAAATGGAATCAATGCTTCTGGAGAAAGGCTGATTCCAGGATAAGGACAGGAAAGTACAAAGTGAACCTGGAACATCTTATGCCAAGAAACAGGAAGTGGTATTAAAAACCTGTAGAGGTATGCAGAAAGAACACAGAAGCCAACCTGAATGTGTTCTCACTGGCTGAACTTGGGACATTCTGATGATTAAAATGGATTATATCATATTGAATAAAAGTAAATTTGAATCCATGTTTACGTTTTAAAATTTTTAAGGTGGGTGTGAAGAGAAGAAAAATTCTTTTTTTTTTTTTTTAAACAGAATGCCAACTAATGGATATAAATCGAATAATGGAAATAGAAAACCACCATTTTATGATCACCACAGTAATAATTAATTCAGGTGATAATTAACAATGGATGCTAAAAGCATTGGGTGACAAACTTTGGGGGGAATCATATATTCACAGAGTCTCAAGTTAACTTAGTAATTACTAAGAGAAAAAGATCTTGACAATGGAAAAATATGGTGGGCATCCATTCTAACCAAATGATAACAGTTAACATACACCATAGTTGGACAATCCAGTACCATATTCCTGCCAATGTGATGTACTGAGTTCACAATATAATCTCTGCTAAAAATGGTTAAACCAAATCTGATCACAAAGAAACAATCTGACAGATTTTCCTGGACTAAACAATTCAAACAGTGCTGTCATGAAATCTCTCTTTATTTCTCTCTCTCTCTCTCTCTCTCTCACACACACACACACACACACACACACACACACACACAGGCTGGGGAATGGACCTACATTAGAGGAGACCAAAGCTACATGGCAATAACCATAATGCATAATCTTTGATTATTTTCTTTTGGACCCCAAGAGAAAAATAATTGGAGACAATTCTGTAAATGTAAAGAGGGATCACATCTTACCTAATAATAGACAAACATGTAAATTGACTGTACCTCCACTACGCCCATAGCCAATCAGAGTGAGCATGCAAATTAACCCAACAAAGATGGTAGTTAATTTGTATACATAGGCACCCAGCACCTGGGTCCCAGGAACATCCTCGGCACCCAGGTCACTCTGAGGTAGGCCCCGCGTGGGCCCTGAGCAGCTGGGAAGGGCCTGAGCCAGGGGGCTCCTGGGCAGGGCCAAGCCTGTGATCAGAGCCGAAGGGGCAGGGGCGGAGCCGGCGATCGGAGAGAGCTGGGGGTCCCCTGCCCAGGCTGAAAGCCTCGGCCAGAAGCTTTCAGCCTGGGCAGTCCTGGACAAGGGTGGAGCCGGCAATTGGAGGGAGCTGGGTGGCCCCTGCCCAGGCCCCGAGGCTTTAGGACTGGGCAGGGGTGGAGCCAACAATCGGAGGGAGCTGGGGGTCCCCTGCCCAGGCCTAAAGCTTTGGAGAGCCTTTAGGCCTGGGCAGGGCCCATCCAGCGATTGGTGTGAACTACAGAGAAAACACCTTTTCTGACTGCTCATTGGCTAAGCTTCCTGTATGCCACTGGTAATATTCTTAGTAACTTGGGTAATAAGAATCCAAAAAGGTGATCTAGGGTTTTTCTACCACACTTCTGGAGAAAAAAAGCAAAGGTCCTCTGCTGGGGGGCTAAGAAATGTCATATCCTGCCCTAGTCGGTTTGGCTCAGTGGATAATGCCTCAGCCTGCCGACCACAGGGTCTGGGTTCAATTCTGATTAAGGGCATGTACCTAGGTTGCAGGCTCTTCCCTGGCCGGAGCCCAGGTCAGAGCTCATGCAGGAGGCAACCAATCAAAGTGTTCCTCTTACTTTGATGTTTCTCTCTGTTTTTCCCTTTCTCTTCCACATTCTCTAGAAGTCAATGGAAACATATCCTCAGGTAAGGAAAAGGAAGGAAGGAAGGAAGGAAGGAAGGAAGGAAGGAAGGAAGGAAGGAAGGAAGGAAGGAAGGAAGGAAGGAAGAGAGGTCATATCCTATGAAAGACACATCTTGAAAATGCCTAAAGAAAGTTGTCATTTTTTCATGGTGTAGGGACTGGAGTCCGTGTTGATGAAAACACCTTGATGGCTGTGGTGACTGGCAGTGGCTGCAGCAGCGGGGTGATGGGGCTGGTGCCTTCCCCTGATCAGCCTGGTCGCCTCCCACAAAGGGAGGACAGACTGCAGACTAAGCCATCAGTAGGACATCCCCTGAGGGCTCCCAGTATGTGAGAGGGGACAGGTTGGGCTGAGGGACCCCCCTACCCCCAGTGCACGAATTTCGTGCACCAGGCCCCTAGTTAAATAATATTGTATCAATGTTAAATTTCCCAAGTGTGATAATTATATATGGTTATGTAAGTGAATATCTTTATTCTTAGATGTTTATGCTGAAGTATTTAAGGGTAAAGAGTGATTATATATGAGGAAAGAAAGAGAATGAGTTATGGAGCAACTATAACCTTAAAAAGTTACATATCTAAAGTATAGAGAGTGAGCAAGATACATATCCTTAGGCAAACATTAATGTATTTTCAGTTGATATACATGTGGAGGTTTTAGAATAACATATGGTTTTCTCAGGAATTTTTTACATAAAAAAGTAGGTCAACAGCCGAATGAGAAGCATGGATCATCTCTTCTAACAGAGTGTAAAATGATGATGTCATGATTCACTTTAGGGGTGCTGCCCGCGAGTGGTATAAGGCCCCCAAAAATCATTTGGTCTTTCCATGCCAATGCATTAGGGGTGAGTTAATTAAATATTTGACCAAATATAGCAGGCTAAATTTTTAGATTGATAATTTTGTATGGCCCTTGAATGATATTATAATGGCCCTTGGCAGAAAACAGGTTCTCCACCCCTGTTAGGTAAACTGACATATAAAGTACAGGATTTATACTTTAGATTGGTTATATTATCAGTGCATTTTACTAAATGTCTATTTTCGTTACCTGTTATTTTAAAATTTTTAGAAATGTAGTACATATACTTGAGTATTAATTTTTTCTCATCTGAATTACTTAGAACAAAGATAAAATAATTATGTCTAATTTTATTTAATTTAGGGCTTTGGCTGAGTTTAAATATATTCAATAAGTGGAATGGTTTTATATATTCCACTCATTAAATGGCAAACTAAACATTCTTTCCCATCAGTTTAAAATACAATAGATATTATTACCCTGCAGTTTTTTTACTTCCTCCCTACTACTTCCTTCCCTTCCTTTATCCCTTCTCCCTTCCTTCTATCTTTAAAACATCTGTAGGACTTCTGTTTGAGGGATGATGGAAGGGATAGTTGCATTCAAGCAATGCTGAAAGGATCCTCTGTAGATGGGCCCAACAAGTTGCTTCAGGTATTCACTCTTCTGGTGAGGTCCACTTTGACTGTTTGTGGCTGATATGGTCACTCTGCTAGCATGGCTGCTCTGTCTGAATGTCTAGACGGGTGCCTGTTCAGGCCAGACTTTTCTTCTAGTTGGTGTCTACCCTCAGCCATCCAGGGTATCTAGATATCAGCAAGGAAAATCTCAGACTTCTCCATTCCTTTATTCCATCACTTGTAGGTGCAAGGCACGGAGTTCCTCTTCACAAGTCAAGCCTCCCGGAGTTCTGTTTAAAGTACCTAACTAAGGTACTCTCTTGTCATTTCTTCATCTACTTATGCCTACTTCAGAACTTACAATCTCATCCTGACCTTGTTTCTCTCTCTCTTAAAATAAGTATGTTTTTATTTTTGTAAAGGTATTTGTCCATTTTGGTGACGCTGGAAAATAAAAAAATAATAATCACCATATATAACCACTATTAATATTTTAACATATTTTTTCAGGTCGTGTTTTAAATCACTATACACACACACACACACACACACACACACGCATACACACACACACCCCCCAAGACATACACACAGTATATATAATAGCTGAAATGTATTGAGCAACTATTATGAGCTAGGATTTCTGTTTAGCTTTTTATCCCCACAGCAATCCTATGAAAAGATGTGGATAAATTATTTTTGTCGGCAGGCATCCATCTCCCCACCGTCCATCTACATGGGCAATTGCCCTGTGATTTCACCTGGGGTCTGCAGTCCTGGTGGGGTAGCCAGTCTAGGTGCTCTATCCTCTTTTGGCAAAGGTTGGACTCATATCTCATGATAAACCAATAAGATGCTTTGCCTGGGACTTGACTCTTGAATAGAATGATACAGACAGGCTTAGCAGCCATCTTATTCTATTCACCCAGGTAGTGCTGTCCTGACAAGACGTCCCCTAGTTTTGCTACTAAGTCTGAGGAGCTGCTCTGGTACTAGCCCTGTCTCATGATGGGTTCCTAGATTTTCCTCTGAATCTGTGATCTTTCCCATATTCTTACAATAACATTGTTGTTGTCTATAATAATAAAAGCATAACATGCTAATTAAGCAGACATCCTTCTGGATGTCCTTCCTTCCAGACAAAGTTGCAGCGGGCAGGAGCCAAGGCAGAGGCAGCAGAGGTCCCTGGCCATGGCCATGGCAGGTGGGGGCCGGGGCCAAGGCCCTTGCACTAATTTTGTACATCGGGCCTCTAGTTTTTAAATAAAGTTACCTGATTTGATTTATTCCACACACTACCAAAAAACTCCTAAACGATATAAAAACGCACAGAAATATACAAGCATTATTCTAGTTTACAGAGACTGAAACTGAAGCTTAATGGAATTAAGCTGATACCCCTTTTTACTTGCCAGGATCACCCAGGCAAATAAGAAGGGGTATCAAGTCTCTGTAATACTAAAGTTTGTGCTTAATTTTAACCACTCTCTTCTCAAGCTCTCTGTGTATATAACTCAGATGTATGTGTATCTTTTTAAAATTAATATATTTGTATTCATTTCAGAGAGGGTGATGGGGAGGTAGAAACATCAATGATGAGAGAGAATTACTGATCAGTTGCCTCCTGCATGCCCCCTACTGAAGATTGAGCCTGCAACCCAGGCATGTGCCCTGACTGGGAATTGAACCTTGACCTCCGGGTTCACAGGTCAAAACTCAACCACTGAGCAGCATCAGTTAGGCAGTGTGTGTCTGTGTTTTTATATGTATTCTTCAACAGTTGAAATCTGAACATATTCACAGTTTTAAGCATTTTCAGCCTTTAGTTTTTTGTCTGATAATAAAATTACTTTAGAAAATGACAAGATTACTGTAAAGTACAAAGAAGGTAAAATCCATTATTCCAACACCTAGCTATCATTATACGACTATTAACATTTTGGTTTATTTCCTTTAGTCTGTCTCTTTCTCTCTTGTTGTGTGTATATATACACACATGAATAACAAATATAAATATATATATATACATACACACACACAAACACACACACACACACACACTGAGTGGCCAGATTATTATGATCTCTGAATGCATAATAATCTGGCCACTCATATAATAAAAGGCTAATATGCAAATTGTCCCCTCAACCAGGAGTTCGACCAGCAGGCAGGCTGGCCAACTGCCCATGTTCCCTCCCCCTGGCCAGGCTGGCCGGACCCCACCATGCACGAATTCATGCACCGGAATATATATATACACACACACACACACACACACACACACACACACACTGAGTGGCCAGATTATTATGCATTCAGAGATAATAATAATCTGGCCACTCAGTGTATATATGTGGGCAAAAGTAGGTTTATAGTTGTTCATATGGAAAAATATGAATAAACAATACAAGAATAAACAATAATACAAGAATAAACAAGAATTAACTGTTTCGTGTACTCACAACTATAAACCTACTTTTGCATATGTATATATATATATATAGATCCATACTGTATGTACAGATTTGTAACATCCCATTTTTTTCTTTGAACATTATATTTAAGCATTTTCCTGAATAATTAAACTTCTTTCAAAATATTTTAATAGCTACAACATTTCAGTGTATGGATATATCATAATGTATTTAATCACTCATACATTCAATGGTTGTTTCTTTTTTTGCTTTAATAAATAGCACTGCAATCAACAAATTTATAGGCATCTGCTTATTTTATTAGAATATATTCTGGAAGGGAAATTATTGGCTTAAAAGCCTTGATCATTATAAAGACCCGATATACAGTCAAAATTTTTTCAGAAAATGTGTGCCAATTTACAATCCTACAATGAATGTTTAAAAGTTAGTTTCATTCAACTTTCCAAATTTGAATGACAACTTTTAGAACTGAATGCCAATAGTTGGAAAATGATAGCCTACATTATATTAGGCATTTCTTTTAATATCTTTTATTTCTGATTATAAAGTAATGCAAACTAATTGCAGAAAGATTGACAAGTATAAAAGATTACAGAAAATAATAACACCATCCATATATAAAATGACATAGTAGTGTGACAAGCATGTGTCTTCTTTCTGTGCACATATGAAATACGTAATATTTATAATGTTGAAATCTTGACTCATACTTTTATACCTAAATTTTTAATTTACTGTTATATATTATGAAAATTTTATGAATATCAAATATTCTCCAAACCATTATTTTTATTAATTGCTAAGTAGTCTATCTTATAAACTTTCTATAATGTAGTTAACCTTTCTTGTTTATTGGACATGTAGTGATCAGTATATACAGAATATCAACATATATCATTGTTCAATAACCTTTGACTGCATTTTTGATGATTTCAATAGATTTTATGATAGGAAGTGGAATTATGGAACCATGGGTTTAAGTAGTATGTATATTTTAAAGCTTCTTGATAGTGATAAAAATTAGGAAAATTTTTCTAAAATGCTTGTTCTAGTTGTGTATGAAAGTGTACTTCACTCTTCTTGGCATTATTTTTCCTATTTCAATGGTTCATATTTTACATTTTTCTAACTTTTTCATAATTGTTTTAATGTTTGTATTTCTTCTTTGAATTCACTGATCATGTCCTTGGCATATTTTCCCATTAGATTTAGGATCATGAAGAGCATTGAGCATCCTTCCCCAAGAAACTATTCTCTGGACAGAGCCCAGGATAACTCAATTACTCCCAGAAGTTCAATCACCTGTGGCTCTTAGTGTTAAGTGTTCTTATCTGCTTCTCAGCATATACTAGGTGTATCAGTTAATAATGCGGATTTTTTTCCACTAGATGGAGTTACACATATGTTGATATATATGTGATTTGATATGTATGCTATTTTGTTGTATTAACAACAAGCTTCAAAACTTCATATGTCAAATTTGCTGAAGGTGTTAACATCATAGATATTTTTACACTTAAAAATGTCTAATTTCATGCCAAAAAAAAGAGCATTTGCAGGAAGTGTTAATTCATTACTTTATTTTGAAGAAAAGTGCTCCTGAAAGTTATCATATACTTTGGGAAGCTTATGGTGAACATGCTCCATTTCAAGATTCTGGTTTAAACGCTTTTGAAGTGATTTCAATGTGAAAGACAAAGAACATCCAGGTCATCTGAAAAAGTTTGAAGATCAATAATTACAAGCATTATTGGATGAAGATGCATGTCAAACTCAAAAACAACTTGCAGAAAGATTCAACGTTGCTCAGCAAACAATTTCCAATCATTTACAAGCAATGAGAAAGATTTTAAAGGAAGGAAAATGGGTGCCACATCAACTGAACAAAAGACAAATGGAAAACCGAAAAGTCATCAGTAAAATTTGCTTCAAGGGCACAAAAGAAAGTCTTTTATGCATCGAACTGTGACTGGCGATGAAAAGTGGATTTATGTTGAGAATCCCAAATGCACAAAATTATGGGTTGATCCAGGTCAACCATCAATATCCACTGCAAGGCCAAATCACTTTGGAAAGAAGACAATGCTCTGCATTTGGTGGGATCAGGAAGGTGTGGTGTATTATGAGCTTCTAAAACGAGGTGAAACCATTAATACTGATTGCTACTGGCAACAAATAAACAATTTGAACGACACTTTGATCGTGAAACGACCAGAATGTGCCAGAAGACACGGCAAAGTAATTTTGCTTCATGATGATGCACCATCGCACACTTCAAAACCAGTTAAAGACACATTAAAAGATCTTGCCTGGGAAGTATTAACCCACCTGCTATATTCACCAGACCTTGCTCTCTTCAGATTAGCACTTGTTCTGATCGATGGCACACGCGCTTTCTGTGCAGCACTTCAAAATGTACGAAGAAGTGGAAAATTGGGTCTCTGAATGATCTGCCTCAAAACAAGAAAAATTCTACTGGGACAGTATCCACAAATTACCTGAAAGATGGGGAAATGTGTAGCTAGCAATGGACATTACTTTGAATAAAGCACTTTTGATGTTTTTCTTGAAATTATCGTGTTTTCTTTTATTACAAAATCTGCTTTATTAACCGGTACACCTAGTAATTGTAGTAACGCATGTTTGCAAAGGAGTTTTAATTCATAAAACTCTTACACATCCATTATATTTTTGCCCACCTGTGAGGTAGGCAGGGTAGGCTAGTGTCATTAGGATTATTTTGGGAATGTGAGATTAGGTTCCAGAAAAAGACAGCTGTCAATAGCCAGTGGGGAGTAAAGCCAAGACTCAGACCTACATTCTTTATTTTCAGTTCCTACATTCTTTTTTTTTTTTTCAAAAAAAATTTTAATATATTTTATTGATTTTTTACAGAGAGGAAGGGAGAGGGATAGAGTTAGAAACATCAATGAGAGACAAACATTGATCAGCTGCCTCCTGCACACCCCCTATTGGGGATGTGCCTGCAACCAAGGTACATGCCCTTGACCGGAATCGAACCTGGGCCCCTTCAGTCCGCAGGCCGACACTCCATCCACTGAGCCAAACTGATTAGGGCAGTTCCTACACGCTTTACTTTTCATTGTCTTATTGCCAATGTTGCTAGGGACCAAAGGTAAAATGACTCCACACAGGATAAGAAAGTTCTAGAATAATGTTAAGGGACTTGATAGCAAATGCATGCTATCAAGAATGAGACTTGGTTCTGACTGGTTTTGCTCAGTGGATAGAGCATCAGCCTGCAGACTGGGGGGGGTCCCAGGTTAGATTCCAGTCAAAGGCATGTACCTTGGTTGAGGGCACATCGCCAGTAGGGGGTGTGCAGGAGGCAGCTGATTGATGTTTCTAACTCTATCCCTCTCCATTCCTCTCTGTAAAAAAATCAATAAAATATAATAATAATAAAAAAAAGAATGAGACTTTATTTTCATGCAGGGGCTTTTAATTGCAGTCATCCATCAGATTAAAACTTTCAATGTCTAAATATAAAGATACAGTGATATAAATGAGCCAGCTGCATTTTTACAGACTATGATTTGCTGAATTTATGAATGAGTGAAGTGATGGAAATCAACAGCATGAGTAAAAATATTCTAGCCCATTTCAATAGCCTAAGCCATATATCAGTACTTCAGGAGGTTCCAATTTGCGCCACCCTCTGCCAAGAACATTCTCAGAACACAGGCTTTCAAACCACAAGAGGAAAATAGGATAGGTTGCACATTGATATCCTCTATGTTTTTTGAAAACGATCACTTCATTTTCCTACCTCAAATGGTCTTCCCTTTTGCCCCACTTGAAATAAAATTGCACATGGTTTGTGACCTTTTGAGAGCTTTTCTGATTTAAGCAGCTTTGTGGTGTATTTTCTCCCTTGGGAAACACATGTCTGTGCCACCTCTTCAAATTAAAATATCCGTTTCCAATGAACGCCTAGGAGAAACATCAGCTCTATCTCGACCAGGTTTTATTCATGGGTAGGATCTAATTCTGAAGACATAATGGAAGCTGAGCGTGGGTCTCCACAGGTGAACCCAGAGGTGCTGCCCTACCGCGAGGTAGGAGGCGGAAAGATGCCCAAAACTGAACCCACAAACGCTCGGGGGGCCCTCCGCCACCTCTGCTTCTCTACTGCCCCGCCGCGCACGCGCGCTCCACCCCACCTTCCCGGCACCTGCCAGGTCACAAACCCCTTCTCACCGCGCGCCCGCACCGGAGGCGCAGTCTCGTCTTACGTTGATTGGTCAGAACCAAGGGAGCGCGTCCCTCCAGAGCAACCTACTGGCGCTCTTCCCGCCCCCCTCGGGCTCCCACCTTCCTTGTGACTGGCGCGCGCCCAGGTCACTCTGCGCGGTCGGGGAGAGGTGTGCTGTGGGGAAGGAGGGGCGGGCGGAGAGGGCGGGAGAGGCGAGGAGGGAGAGATGGGTGGAAGGAGGCGGGGCTCAGGTGCGCGCGGCGGCCCGGGCCAGACAGGGGAGGGGGCGGGCGCGGAGCGGGCGAGGCGGGGCCAGGGGGAGAGGAGGAGGTGACGCCGCGACGTCGGCAGCGCCAGCTTCGCGTGTGAGCGGCGCGGGCGTCGGGCCTGGCTACCGAGCTTTCCCTGTGGGGCGATCAGGTCTCGACGCCGGCTCCCGCAGGAGTGCGGGGGAGGTGTCGGGTCAGCGGCGGAATCACCTGCGGCCATGGAGGAGACGCAGCCGCCTCCACAGTCCGAACTGCAGCTGTGCGACAGCCTCATCATCTGGGTGAGTACAAGGGGGGCACGGGTTCGAGGGGCCGCGGCGTTGGCCGGGGGTGGCGGGGGGGGGGGGGGGTGGTCCCCGTTTTCCCTGGGGAGCCTGAGGAGTAGCCAGGCCACCTGCACCGAGGACTCCGGCGCTTCGCCCTCCGCTCCTGATGGCGCCCTTGAACGCGAGAGTGCCACCTGCGGGTCGCGGGGCAGGTGTGTGTGTGTGTGTGTGTGTACACGTTTTTACGTGTGTGTGTGTGTGTGTGTGTGTGTACACGTTTTTACGTTTGTATGTGGGGGGGAGGGGGAGGGGGAGGGGACGGGAACTCTGGGGGGAGGGACGGAGGAGGCTGGTCTTGAACCCCCAATCCCGCTCCCTCCTAACAGCTGTGGCGCCCAACCCCTCTACTCTTCCCTGTCCCATTTTCTCCTGCCCCGCAACCAAGTGCTGGGCTTCTGGATCACAGCCTCGCTCATCTTCCATCTGCTGTACAGACTTCTCATAGGGACCTTTGTGCCACTTGGGAGTCAGGACCCCCTCCGAAAACCTCCCTTCCACCCCAGCCACCTTGCTCCATGTATACAGGTGGCCAGAGGTGGTTTTAGTTCCTGGATTAGTGCTACTCCATGCCACCTGGGCATCCGATTTTGTAGCAGCCACTTAGATCTTTACACCTATTTGTTATGAGGAGAAAAAGATGCTGAGGTGGGGCCTCCTATTCCCTGTTTCTCGCTGCCACCCACCCAACCCCTCCAGCCGACAAGCATTTTTCTGAAAGGAAAAGTCTTGGCATTTTTGTTTGTACTTGAGCCATGTTTAGTATTTCTGTTAATTTGTGTTGGGTTTGGACAGGCATGACCTGTCCCCATTTATTTCCTTCCTCAAAATGATGTCTCACCTTTTGGAGGTGCTCAGCTATCAGAGAGCTGGCTTGATGTGGTTTCTAAATCGGTATTGGATGATCCGTAGGATGTTGTTATTGATGCCCATGCCCAAACCAGTTGTTAAGTTTTGTGTAAGGTACTGTGTGCAAAATGGAATGTAAACAGACTGGATCAGGAGGTGGCAATTGGTTGATGAGATTCCCAAGCGATCTCCTAAGGCACATAATTCAAAGGAGTGAGAAGTCAGGGAAGGTTTCTGGCGCTTTGTGAAGTGTATTGGAAATTACCATAATTTAAAGCAACTGGAACACTTTGGAGGTAATTAGCTTGCTTTTAAGCGGAATGCAAGTATCCAGGGCTTCTGAGTTAAAGCAATTAGCTAACTGTTCATGTGTATTTTCATTTAAAATAAGTATTGGGGTTTAGATACTGTATTTAAGACTGTCATAGACAAGGCAACATTACTTTTAATGATGAGTTTTGTTAAAAACAGGTGACTAATTAAAGAGTGTATCCTAATCTGTTGCATTGTTGCGCTAAACAGCGACTAGCGTAGTAAATGCATTCTTTATGATGTCATTGACTTAAATATGAAGTAGTGGAGAAGTGTAGGGTTTTCTTGAATTGTATTGCAGTATTTTTAAGTATTAGGTGACTATGTCCATTCTTCTAACCAGTATTTATTGAGTCCCTACTTTGCACAAGGCACTGAGGAAGACCAATATCAAGAAAAATTAAACAACTTTCTATTTTAATTGGAGTGGTTGGCAGAGCTGTGTATTTTTACAATGGAAGGCAAAATTTCTTTAAAAACTGTACAAACATTATAAACTAAATGATGAAGAATCAAAGATGGCAGAGTATAATTGGTCGTTTGCTTCTCCAGTTTTCTCTCAGGCTGCTGAAACACTGGAGAAAATGGAATTACTGTGCAGGCTGTTCCCTCTACAAATGCCGCTACAGCTAAATCCACTTATACCCATAACACTGCCCAGCTTTATGATTAAGAATAGCCACACAGTTCCTCTTACGTTTCTCTTTGAAAACCTTTATCAGTACCCTATTTGAGCCTCCAACATTTCTCCCCCTCAGGAAAATGACCTCCTCATCTTTGTTTCTGGCTCTACATCCCATCCTTTCCACCTCTTCTAAAACTTGCCTCTTTCTTATCCCCTTTCTGTATTTACAACTTCTTTCTCTCTCCACCGGCTCCTTCTTCTCCACATGCAAACTTGCTCCAATCTTCTCTATCTTAACAAGAGAGAAAGGAGAGCCACCACTTCCTGTATTGCCCCTTCCCTTTATGGTCACATTTCTTGAGTTTTTTAAACTTCTTGAACTTACATTGACACCTCAACACACTGTCTTTAGCTTGTTTTTTCTAAGCCTTACTTCATTTTGTCAACCATTTTGTGCATACTACAAGACTCTCTTCCATTTTCTAAAATGTACTAAAGATGTCACTCTTGTCATCACCCAGAGCAGTGTTTGCACAAAACTGATGTGCATAAGAATCACTTGGGGATTTTCTGATTTAATATGTCTGGAGATTGTGATACCTAATGTTCTTAGATCCCACACATCCAGAAACCTTGAGTCATGGCGAATGTGCTAACAGCTATTGAGTTTATACCATGTGTCAGGCACTAATCTAAGTACAGTGTTTACCAATTCATTTAATTCTCAAAAGCATCCTGTAAAGAAGAAGCTATTCTTACTGCTTTTCATTATATTGACACCTTTAAGGATAAGTCCAAACTTTTTGTCATGGCTCTTCAGAGGCCTGACCCATGACTATCCTCACTCCTTCCCTGTCCCTCTTTGCACTAGAATTCCAGTAATACTGAACTGCACGTTGCCTAAAAATACCATCTCTTTTCCTGTACTTGTGCTTGCATTATGTTCCTATTTCCTGAAGTTTTCCTTCCCCTGACCCTTTCTTTACTCAAGACTTTCCGTCTAGGAACCATCTCTAAATAGTCTTTCTTAAATACAAGACCTAATTTGATTAGTTGACTGGTATATTTCAGAACACTTTGTGCATACTATAATCACAGGACTACAGATCACATTTGCTAGAAATTATTTTTGTGTTCTCTCTCTTCTCCTTATCTCTTGATTGAGGCTACTTTAGGGTAGAAACCTGATAATTTTCCTTAGTAAATCTGTCCTGTACTACAGTGTCCCAATAGAGTAGAAGCTCAGTAAAGTATCTATGTGTACTTTGAAAGTAACTGTGGCTAGATTAGTTTGTCTATGCCATTCTTACATGTTGTATTAGGATAAGGGAGACATTTATAGAATCTCAAAATATACACAACCACAAAAGGTGAATTATGGTGGGAGAAAATTTTATTGGATCAACGTAAGTGGTAAACTAAAGGAGATGAATATTTGTGAGAAAAAAGAATCAATCATAGTATATTGAGTTAAAGATCATTATGGGTTGAGATTAGATTTCTAGAAAGTAGATGATCCATTTTTTGCTCTGTTATAATTTGCTTTATAAATCCTCACTGGAGGGCATGCTTATTCTAGAGAGAGTAGATGAGAGAGAGAGAGAGAGAGAGAGAGAGAGAGAGAGAGGTGAGAGGTGAGAGAGAACATTGATTGGTTGCCTTCTGTACATGCCCCAACCTGGTGTTGAATCCACAACCTAGGTATGTGTCCTGACCAGGAATTGAATCAGCAATCTGACAACCTTTTAGTATTCTGGAAGACTCTCCAACCAACTGAGCCACACTGGCCAGGGCTAATTTGCTTTTTAAAAATTTGTCTATCTTGTGTTTGCTTTTTAGAAAAAGATGCCACCATTTTACTTCCCTTTTTAATATGTACATGACTGTTTAACAAATAGAGCTTTGAAAAGTTGTAATATCTCAAGCCAAATTAGATAGAAACAACTTGACATAGTAGGTGGGCTTTGGTCTGTCCATGCCCTAAGGCTAATTGTTGGATAGCAGGCAGAAGTCCAGCCTTATTTTAGAGCTGATCAATAAACTAAGTAGTAGTTTTAGACTCCGCATTTCTAGCCTTTGTTTTCCTACCAAATGATATGACTGAAATTTTCACTTACAAATGTTAGGTTATCTTAAAGTTCTTTTTCTGATGTTTTTCTCCCCAAAACAGACAAAACACATACTATACGTAGGAGTTCTATACTTGGCTTTCAGAAAGTCTGAAGTACTTCATACATGACATCAGTATATTTGACTTAAGTATATTTTTATGATTTATGAAATGTTAAGTATTTTTATAAAAATATTATACAGCCACAGAAACTTATTAGTATAGTTTTACATGTTTAGCAGGGTCTGAATTTAAAGAAAACAGGTCAGCTATTTTCTATTAGCTATTTTTCTCTTTAATTTTCACATATATGTTTATATATATATATATAAATATTTTTTGAAGGGAGGTTGGTAATGCTACCCTATAGGTATAAAGAGGCAGTAAAGTCATTTGCTTTATGTCCTTTTAGCTGCAGACATTCAATACCCCTGCACCTTGTCAGGATGTAAAACAGCTGACTAATGGAGTTGCCATGGCACAAGTTCTTCATCAAATGTAAGTAGTGGTCCTGATTCTTCCTGAAAGAATTGTAAACCCAGTACCAAGGAAGAAAACTTAAACTTGTATTTTAAAGGTTATTGAAACTTTATTCTATTCAGTGATGACTCACATATGGTATCAAAGCATTATTGCATCTACAAAACAAAAAGGTGTATCACCTGATTAATCTTTGTTAATAAAGATATGTCTTAATTAAATGAGCAATCAGGATTTCTATTCCAGAGATGTTAATTTTAAACTTGTTCTGATCACTTTCACAATACAGTAACTGAAAGGAACAGGTTGAATTAATGGTATAATTGCTTGAAATGTTTTCTTTGGTTATACTCTTATCCTTTGAAGGTATCAATGCAAACAAAATACTGGATTTAGAAAAAATATTAAACGTTTAAACCTATATTTGAACTAAGAGTAAATGTATTAATCCACCAGTAATGAAATGTTGTATAAATGAAATTTAAAGTCACAAATCCTAGAGAACCTTAACTAATAAAGCAGTTCTCTTTGGGTTAGGCCCATTTTATTTAAATACATAATATCAAAATTCTTAACCCCATTATTTCCTGATTTTTGCCAAACATTACGTAAGAATTAGGGTTATGACATCTACAATATGAGGTATGCACTTAGTAGAAAAAGCATGGGCAATTCTGTAGTCATAATTTATTAATTAATAGTCATTGATTTTGTATAAGCTTACTTTCATGATAATATATCTTCAATGAGACCAGAATCCTGTCTTTGCTATGTTATTTTGTAGTTGGAGATTTTTTTATTGAATTGTTGCTATTATTTTGTAAAGGTTTGTTGTGATTGAAAACCCACATAGATGGATTAGCAAAAATTCTTTACCACTCTTAGGAAAACAACTTAAAACAATATAAAAATTCTCATTCCTTGGAATATTCAAAATGGTATAATTTAAATAGACACATAGTTAACTCAAGATTAAATAATGTTTTAAGAGATAAGCTTAACATGTTAACTTTGGCGGGGGGGGGGGGGGCTATCATTCTGAAATATGCCTTATTCCCTTGCTTTCTTAAAGATGTTTCTTAAGTGTTTTGTTTATTCATACCCTGATTGGTTTCAAGTGATTTAATTAGCCAGAGCCAAGCATTCTGAATATGATTCTTTCTTGATGATTTGGGGTGTCATTATTATTTTTTTGTCATAAGGATATACACCTGACCTTTTTTCATTGCAGTATATTGTAGGTATTGGTGTAGATACAGCTACATTGTGGTTGGTATGGATGTAAGGCTGATGTGTGTTCACTCACTTCAATAGTGCTAGCTGAAGGTATCATTTAAATATATTTATATCATTTAAATATATTTAAATTATATCAAACCACAATAGAAGAGACCCGTTTTGACCATGATATGGTGCAATGACTCTTTGATTTCCTATCCTCTAGAACTGTACCTCATGTTTAGTGTAGGGTCAGCTTCCATATAATGAAATCTTAAAAGTCATTGCCTAAACTATATAACTTAGACATGGGAGTCATGGGGTTATTGCTAGGATTCTATAGTTCCTTCATTATGTTTAGTTTGACTACATACTATGTATCTCTCTGTTTTAAATGTATGTAGGAAAACTGTAACCACAACAATATTAGTTTTCTGAGGTTGCCATAACAAAATACCATCAGTTTGACCTGACTCTAAAGCCAGTGCTCTGAGTCAGCTATAATCATTGAAATCTAGTATCTTGATCCCCTCCTGATAGATGAATAAATGAAAGGCTAGGTGCCCAAATTACAGATCACAACTTCTGTATTAAGCACAGAAGGCCTTTTGATTATTTAAGCAGAATAGTATCAATTCATTAAACCAATATAATTATGATATACACAGTAATCAATAATTAATTACTACATGAGTTTAGTTGGTAAAATTGTCAGAAGACAAATACCATAGGTGGAGTTAAAAATTATTGTGTACTGATTCTCAGTTTTATTTGAAGACAGTTGATCATATTTTGCTTTTTTAGTCTTATATCCCCTTCTTATTTGGTACTCCTTGATTTTCACAGAAGTTCTGGGAAATACGAGAAAAGGAGCTAACTGCTGGGGCCAAGAGTCTAATTAAGGCACGTAGATGTGACAATGCAAAAAGTAAAAGGAAGATATATGTCCAGAGAGTTCTGAGGTTAGGTATCAAGTTTAATAATGCCCAAAATTGGCTGTCATTTTAATTGTTTGAGAAGAATGGATTTGTTTATAAGAAAGAAAGTGGGAAATATATATTTATGGACACGTCAGCAAGTATTTCTCAGGGACTAAATATTTGTTCCCCTTCAAAATTCATATGCTGTAGACTCAACTGTGTAGGGCTTCATTGTGTATCTGTATTGGAGATAGGGCCTCTAAGGAAGTCATTAATGTTAATCAAATGATAAGTGTGGGACTCTGATCTGCTAGGATTAGACTTCTTATAAAAAGAGACATCAGAGAGGTTATTCCCTGCAAACATACAAAGAGGAGATCATGTGAGCACATACAGCAAAATGGCAGCTGCCTGCAAGCCAAGAGGACAGACCTCAGAATGAAACCTACTTTGCCAGCATCTTGATCTTGGACTTCTTAACCTCTAGAACCATCCTTTATAATAATCCTATATAATAAAAGGCTAACATGCGAATCGACCAAATGGCAGAACAACCGGTCACTATGATGTGCACTGATCACCAGGGGCAGATGCTCAATGCAGGAGCTGCCCCCGGGTGGTCAGTGCACTCCCAAAGCGGGGAACACCATTCAGCCAGAAGCCAGGCTCATGGCTGGCGAGTGCAGAGGCAGTGGCGGGAGCCTCACCCGCCTCTGCCACCTCTGCGACAGCGCTAAGGATGTCCGACTGCTGGCTTAGGCTCGGGTAGCAGGCCTAAGTCGGCAGTCTGACATCCTCCGAGAGCTCCTGGACTGCGAGAGGGTGCAGGCCAGGCTGAGGTAAACCCGCCCCCCCCACCCTGAGTGCACAAATTTTGTGCACCTGGCCTCTAATGAGAAGTTTCTGTTGTTTAAGCCATCAGTCTATAGAATTTGTCTGCAATCTGAGCATAATAAGTATAGGGCTACATTTGATTTGGGATGGGAAGGAAGGCAAGGAGGAATGCAAGACAAAAGGATGAAAAATTATAAGAGGTTATCCCCAGATTCATTTTCTAAATGAATTACTAAATAATTATATAATCCTATATGAAGTTTTTTAGGGTCAAAAACTGTTGTAATAGTCAGGGTTCTCTGGAGAGATAGACGCAATAAGATACTGTTGCATTCTAGAGTGTACAGTCAGAATTTGCACTTTCTCAGAGTAGGTCAGTCTTTTTCTTAAGGCCTTCAACAGATAGGCCCACCCACATTATGAAGAGCAATCTGCTTTATTCAGGGTCTACTTTTTTAAAATATTAATCTTATCTAAAAAATACCATCACAATAACATCTAAGCGTATGTGACCAAATACATGCCAAATATATGGTTACTGTGGCCTTGCCAAGTGGACATAAAATTAACCATTGCAACTGACATAGCTCTTTTATTTAATCTGATGTCAAGAGAAAGTAAATTTACTTTTACAGTTTTGATTCATTAACTAATTTCAGTCTTTTCAGATAAATATCTGGTTATATGATTTATACATTTAGCCAAATTATTTTGGTAAATTGTAGCCTCAGGCATCTGGGAAAAGTTGAACATAATTAACATTAATTTGCTAAAAAAAAAAAAACAAAAAAACACACCAGTTAAGCCCGGGCCAGTGTGGTTCAGTGGTTAGAGTGTTGACCTGTGTACTGAAGAGTCTCGGGTTTGATTCCTGGTCAACGGCACGCACCTGAGTTGCAGTTTCGATCTCTGGCTCCCTTAGGCGTGTGTGTGGGAGTCAGCCCATCAATGTGTCTTTCTCACATGGATGTTTCTCTCTTCCTCTCTCCCCCCACTCCTGTCCTCCCTCTCTTTCTATCTCTCTTCCGTTCCCCCTCCCTTCCACTCTAAAAATCAGGAAAAAATACCCTCCTCCGGTGAGGATTAACAAAAAAGAAAACAGTTAAAATTCAAAATAAAGGAATTTAAAGTGGTGAAGCCATTTTTGGTTACTCCTGTCAGAAGTGAGATCTTCTGTATTAGAACATCTGAGGCAGACAGTTTCTGAAAAGCTAATCCCTGTGTTCTAATTTCAGCTTTGCATTTTAAATTCAAGATACTGCCATGGAAAAGAATATTTTGAATTCTTTCCTCACTTTGGTTGCTTATCTGTAAAGTCAAGATTTAGACGGGACCTTTAAGACCTCTTCTAGCACTGTATTCTGATTTTGTCGTGTTGGCTTAACTCTTAAAGCATTTATCACATTCTCCTTTGAGTATAGTTATTTTGCTTTCTATTTTTCCCTTTAATAATTACTTCTCTAAGAGTCAGAATAGTGAATTATTTATCTTCAAATTAACCTTGCAAGCATCCAAATATTTGTTTTAAATATAATCTATTAATATAGTCCATTATTTATAGTTAAATGTCAATCTTCAAGAACTTATTTATTTAATACATAAATATTGATATAGCATTTTTTTTGTGTTGACCTTCAATATCAATAGTACTTAGTTTAAAACTAAATTTGTCCTTATAGATTTCTCATTATACTCATTCTACTCAGTTACAATGAGATTTATTTGGGACTTTGCCAGGTACTAATTTCACTTGGGGCAAATTACTTAGGTTCTCTCATCTTCAGTTCTCTGAAGAGTAAGATTGAAAATAATAGATCCTTTGCCCAAGTTAATGTGACATTTATATGAAATAGTATGGAAAAACATCAAGCACAGTGCTTGAGACATAGCAGACATGAAAAACTAGTTTTCTCTTTTTTTCTCCTTTAGGATAGGGACTTTCACACCTTCCTGCTATCAGGGTACCTGTTGACATATTTATTAAATGTTTCTTAAATTGAAGTTGTTAATGACTTACGTAGTTTATTATGAGAATTTCTGAAATGAGTCATTAGGAATAACAAAAAATTTAGTGGATCTTCTAAATAATATGTACTATTCTTATTAAGGAAAGGCTTTAAAATATGAAATAACTTTCTTTGTTGACTAAATTTGGTATTTTACACGTTTAGCATTTGTATTTTTGTTTTAGTGATGCAGCGTGGTTCAATGAATCTTGGTTAAGCCGAATTAAGGAGGATATTGCCGACAACTGGAGGATAAAGGTATGCAAAATGAATTGAAGAATCCACTTGATCCAAGCATTGGTTCTAAAATTAGTACTAAGCTCAACTAAATCTTTTTTAAAAATTAACTTAAGGGTACACTTATTGTATGTAGTTTGAGCTTTGACACATGTATGTTTCCTATATAACTATCATCATAGAGATAGGAAATTTTTATTAATCCAAAACATGTGCTTATGCCCCTTCCCAATTAATTCTTATTCTTTATCTTGGCCCCAGTTGGCCACAGATCTGCTTTCTGACCCTAAAGGTTTCATTTCTGGAGTTCCATATGAATTGAATCAAACATTTTGTACTCTTTGTCTCCAGCATCTTTTACTCAGTATAATGTTTTTGAGACTCATCTGTGTTGACTGTATTAACAATAGATTTGCTAAGTATTATTTCGTTACATAACTATACCACATCCACCTATTGATGGATGTTTAAATTGTTTTTTTCCTGATATTGTAATTGTGTTTTGTATTTTTGTCTTGGTAAGTCTGGTTCAATCTTTTTGAATTTTACTGTGTTTGTTTTTTTTCCAAAGAACTAGCTTATGTTTTGTTTTATTGGTTTTTCTCTTTAATCATTTTTTTTTTACTTTCTTCTACTTGCATATTCACTTCTTTTTCTTGCTTAAGGTGGAAGCTTAAATCATCAGTTTTAGACCTTTGTATTCCTCTCCCCGCGTATTAAGCATTGCCTCAGCCACATCCCACACATTTTTGACATACAGTGTTATTATTTTCTGTCACTTCAAAATATTTGGTAATTTGCATTTGATCCATGGGTTAATTAGAATATTTTAAATTCTAAAAAATTAGGATTTTTAAGTAACTTTTAAAAAATGTCTTAATTGCTAATTTAATTCCATTTTGATATTAAGAAATTAACCTAACATCTGATCTGTCTTTGGTGAATATTCCATGTATTCTTGAAAATAACATGTATTCTGCAGTTCTACAATTTATGTAAAGTTGGTTGATACTACTGTTTGTGTCTTTTATATCTCTATTGATTTCTTGTCTGATATTTTATCAAGGTAGAAGGACTCCTTTAATTTCTAATGATGATTGTGGATTTGTCAGTTTCTCCTTTAAATTTTGTTAATTTCTAAATCTCAGAATTTAATCTCTATTAATAGGCTTATATACATTAATTTTATGTCCTAATAGATGAATGAATATACTTATCATTATGAAATATCTTTCTTTATCCTTTATAATATTCCTTGAAGTCTTTTGTCTAATACTAATGTAGCCACTTCATTTTTATGATTACGTTTTGCTTTAGTGGTTTTTTTTTATTATTCTTTTAATCTCTGAGTTTTTATATTAGAAGTGTTTCATGGAGACACCTAATAGTTGGGTCTTGCTTTTTTGTATCCAGTGAACAACTCTTTATTTGGTTCTTAAAAAAACAAAAAACCTTTCCATTTCTTATATCCCTGTGTTTTTTTTTTTTAAATTTTACTTTATTGTTTAAAGTATTACACATAGTAGTACATATGTCTCCTTTTTTTATTGAAATCCTTGAACATTTTTAAACTAGCAGTTATAACATTATCTTTTAATTCTTTCATTTCTCATTTCTAGGCCTATTTCATTGACTTGAGTTTTGTCCTCATTATAGTATACATTTTCTTGCTTTTTCACATGTGTAGTACTTTTTTATTGGATGCTAGACAGTTTGAGCATTATTGTTTAGTGCTGAGGTTTTTTTGTATTTTATAGTGTGGTAGACTTTGTTCTTGCAAGCAGTTAAGATACTTGTGTGAATCAGTTTGATCCTTTTTTAAAAAAAGTAATTCTTTATTGTTGAAAGAATTACATATGTACCCCTTTCCCCCCCATTGACCCCCTCCAGTCCGCTCCTGCCCCAGGCCTTCAGCACCCTATTGTCTGTGTCCATGAGTTATGCATATATGCATACATGGTCTTTGGTTGATTACCTCCCTGCCCACCCCCCCACCCCCCAACTTCCCCACCTTCCCTCTGAGATTCCACACTCTGTCCATGCTTCAAGTCTCTGAATCCACTCCGTTCATCAGTTTATTTTGTTCAATAGATTCCACATAAGAGTGCGATCATGTGATACTTGTCTTTCTCTGACTGACTTATTTCACTTAGCATGATACTCTCCAGGTCCCTCCATGCTGTCTCAAGGGTAAGCGATTCTTCATTTTTACTGCTGCATAGTACTCCATGGTATAAATGTACCACAGCTTTTTTATCCACTCATCTAATGATGGGCACTTGGGCTGTTTCCAGATCTTAGGTATTGTAAATTATGTTGCTATGAACCTAGGGGTGCATACATTCTTTCTGATTGATGCTTCGGGTTTCTTAGGGTAGATTCCTAGAAGTGGGATCAGTGGGTCATCTTTTAAAGGTTTTGGGGTGTGAAAAGCAGATTCTTTACGTTAGGGGTGGAGAACCATTTTTCTTTCAAGGGCCATTTGGATATTTATAATATAATTCTCAGCCATACAGAATTATCAGCTTAAAAATTAGCCTGCTATATTTGGTCAAACATTTAATTAACTCACACCTAATGCCTTGGCAGAGCCTGACCAAATGATTCTGTAGGCCAGACATTCCCCACCCCTGTTCTAGGGCAAGGTTAGACCTACTACTAAGTTGTGATCTTTTGGAAGTTATTAGTGAATGCTTGTCTATATAGCATAGTCTCTTCACCCCGGCTGGTGGGAATTTCTTCAATTTCTGGCTTGTATAATCATTGAGAATTGTTCAGATTATAGTTCCCAGGATTGTTCTTTCCTTGGAAATTATTCTTGTTAAATCTCATTGATTTTTACCTGTGCACATACAAATTAATATTCAGGCATAGAGTCAAAGGAACCATTAAAGCAGATTTCTGGAGTTCTTTTTCTCTATAGCTCTCAATTTTTCATTTGTCTGCCCTGCAAATTCTAAATACCGTGATCTTCATGAACATCTTATGTCTCTCTCCTTAACAAGAACATCAGGCCCTATTATATGGTGTGAAATTGCCTCTAGAAAGAAATCTTGAATAGTGTAAGGGTCATCTTTTTTTGTTTTCCTTCTCTCAGAATTTATAGTTCTATATTACTTGTTGGCTACAGCTTGAAAACAATTGACCCTTGTATTTTCTCCTGTTTTCTAGCTGTTTGTGTCAGGAAAATTAAGTCTAGACAAGTTACTCGCTCATGAATGAACATGGATATGCTCAATCTTTAAAGTTGGTACTTGACTTCATTTTGTCTCATTTTAAATAGAATTACCCTGGTTAAACTTTGTAAGCACGCAGACATTATTTTCTTTCAGTCAAACTGATTAACACTTCAATGTTTAAAAATTATCATGTACTTAATATTTGTAGAACTCTAACATATAATATTTTTGTTGTTATTTTTATCAGGGGGCAGTTTCTGTTGTCTTTCACCTTAGCATACATTTTCTTTCATTATGAAATTCTTGAATTGTTATTCTTTTTTCCCCATTAGGCTAGTAATTTAAAGAAGGTACTTCAAGGAATTATGAGTTATTACAGTGAGGTATGAGAAACATTTGACTTTGTTTAACTACAAAATGCTATGTGATAATTATATGACACTGAAAAATGACTTGGCTTTTAATTTATAACATTACTGGAAAATAATTTATAACAAATATATATATATATATTTTTGCAATTTTTAGAACATTCAAATTATGTGAACATATAAGGCTTAAACTTAATATATTGATTTGGGAAATAATGTTGCTTCTATATTGATATTGTTTAAATTGATTATATTTTGAAATAGAATTGCCTCCAAATGATTTGATTTTATGCAATGCTGTAAAGTAGACCTTATAATGAAACTAGAGGCCCTGTGCACGAAATTCATGCACGGGGGGGAGGGGGTGTCCCTCAGCCCAGCCTGCACCCTCTCCAATCTGGGACATCCTCTCACAATCCAGGACTGCTGGCTCCCTACCGCTCACCTGCTTGATTGCCCCTAACTGCTTCTGCCTGCCAGCCTGATCACCCCCTAACCACTCCCCTGCCAGCCTGATCAACACGTAACTGCTCCCCTGCCAGCCCGATTGCCCCTCAACTGTCCTCCCCTGCTGACCTGGTCCCCCCCAACTGCCCTCCCCTGCAGGCCTGGTCCCTCCCAACTGCCTTCCCCTGCAGGCCTGGTCTCTCCCAACTGCCCTCCTCTGCTGGTCTGGTCACCCCTAACTGCCCTCCCTCTGCTGGCCATCTTGTGGTGGCCATCTTGTGTGTTGGAGTGATGGTCAATTTGCATATTACTGTTTTATTAGATAGGATTGCAATTATTTCTTATTTAAAACATTGCTTTGATAGCTATTTCCAATGCAAACAATAGCACAAATATACTATAAAATTATGCTGGTGCAAATGAATTGGGGGAAAATGCAAAGTAAAAGTAGTATTAAACACCTTAGCTAGTACATTACTCAGGTTGTTTTTTTTTTCTTATTCAGCATCATGATTTCACTGCTAGGATTATTTGATATAACAAGGTTTATTGCTTAATGTTTGGGAATGGCAGCAATTGCCATTACAAAATTATATTTCTGTTTTTTTAAAGTTGTCATAGTTTAGCTTGTTATTTCTTCCAAATAATTTTAAGACTGAAATTTTTCAATTTATTTATGCCTAAAATCATTTTGAAGCTTTTTCTAATACCACAAAAACTCTTAATTAGCTAAAAAAAGAAAGATCAGGTCAGGAAAAATTAATTCATTGGATTTGTTGTTTATGTGTGATGATTTATTTTGTGATTCTCTTAACTGATTGTATATCAAAATACCATGAATATTCCTTGGCATAACATAATTTTTTTTTTTTTAATGAAAAGGCCTAAGTATTGTCAAGATAGATCAGGCCAGGGTGTTCTTAAACAATCTTTTTTTAATAGTGAGATTAAAGGATATTTGTATAAAAGCATTTTAGTTGCTTTTGGTTTGTTAACTCAAAATTTTGGGAGGTGGCTTGAACTTTACTAACTGGCTTTAGTTGGTAATTTTGGGTGTATCATTTGTTAACTTATCTGAGTCATTTTAGGAACCTATTTATAGTTTACTTTTCTAGTAATAATTAAATGTAATAAATATTTTGTAGCCTACGTAAATGAATGATTTAATTTATTATTTCAATACCACAGTTTTTGGGGCAACAGATTTCTGAAGAACTCATTCCTGATTTAAACCGAATAACTGAAAGTTCAGATTCTGTGGAGCTTGGGAGGTTACTGCAACTTATTTTAGGTTGTGCAGTCAACTGTGAAAAGAAGCAAGGTAAGTGAGTTTTTTGTCATTTAAGAATATGTACTTTCTATAAACAACCTACATTTCTGTAGAAAGTAGCACTAAATGTACTGTTACTGGTTGACAGCACCCTGAGACGTAAGCCAGAAGATAGGAATTCTAGCTCAGCTCTGCCACTAAAAAGCTACCAGTCTTAAGTATCATAATTATACCTGGATTCTGAGATTCATATTCAGTGGCTAAATGTAATGTATTTTAATTTAATTTGTTTAATATGTTCATTGCTTAAGACTTAGTGGATAATCAATAAATATTGTACTTATTCATTTGATACATTATCTCTTTCACTTGTAAGATCTAGAACCTTAGGTTGATTCAGAATCTATACTAATAAAAGCATAATATGCTAATTAGACTGGATAGCCAAACAACCTTCCAGATGTCATTCTGGGTGTCCTTTCAGACAAAGCCATGGTGATGGAGGCCGAGGCAGAAATGGTTAGGGGTGATCAGGCCAGCAGGGGAGCAGTTAGGGGCATCAGGCAGGCAGGCAGAGGTGGTTAGGGGCAATCAGGCAGGCAAGGGAGCAGTTAGGCACATCAGGCAGGCATGCAGAGTGGTTAGGGGCAATCAGGCAGGCAGGCAGGCAGGTGAGCAGTTAGGAGCCAGCAGTCCTGGATTGCGAGAGGGATGTCCAGGAGTTGGATTGGAGAGGGTGCAGGCCGGGCTGAGGGACCCTCTCCCAGCTCCCCCCATGCACAAATTTCATGCACTGGGCCTCTAGTTTTAGAAATAAATATGCAGGTGTTAAATTATAATTCAGGCTTCTTTAGATGATATTCTGCTCTTCAGAAGAATGCCTGTCCAGTGAATCCTCCAAATAAGTAGTCTAATGGTATAAATGGAATTGGTGTATTATATTGATAAAAACAAACACAGTGATCCATGTTCTACTGAGTAGAAGAAGAGCATTTTGGTTGACTATAGTGAATAAGATGATGAACTGAACAAACCAAGATCTACTTGGCTGAAAGGCTTACATTGATCTAGGTAGTAAGATTTTTGATGCTGGTGTTTTTTTGCATGGTTCAGCCAAACTTGGCTTTAGTACATTATCTTTAAAACAAAATGTTGGATACTTAAGTTGTAAAATATTTTTAAAATATGTTTTTATTGATTTCTTTTAGAGGGATAGATAGAAACATCAATGAGAGAGAAACATCCATCAGCTGCCTCCTGCACACCCCCTACTGGGGATTGAGCCCATAACCCCGAGCATGTATCCTGACTGGGAATCCAACTGGTGACCTCCTGATTCATGGATTAATGCTCAACCACTGAGCCATACCAGCGGGGCTAAGTTTGTAAAGTATTTTAAGCCATAACATTAGAAAACATATTCCATGTTGTCTAATGAAAGAAGAGAGCATATGTGTTAGGATAAATTCAATAAAACAAATTGAGGAAGGAGAAAAATAAGAAACCTGACATTAATCCTATATAATACAAGGCTAATATGCAAATCGACCAAACGGCAGAATGACCTGTTGCTATGATGCACACTGACCACCAGGGAGCAAACACTCAATGCGGGAGCTGCCCCCTGGTGGTCAGTGCGCTCCCACCGGGGTAGCGCTGATCAGCCAGAAGCCAGACTCAGGCTGGCAAGCACAGCGGTGGTGGCAGGAGCCTCTTCCGCCTCTGTGGCAGCGCTAAGGATGTCTGCAGTGGGCCTAAGCCATCTGTCAGACATCCCCCAAGGGCTCCCAGACTGTCAAGACGGTACAGGCTGGACTGAGGGACCCCCCACCCTGAGTGCATGAATTTCATGCACCAGGCCTCTAGTTACAGTAGGTTCTCGGGTTACACTGGAGATTCATTCCTGCAACGCAACATAACACAATTTTCGCAGTAAGTTGGAACCCACCTACATAAACATCTATGTCACTCACATTGAGCACATATACAGCAGTAATGAAGTGAAACAGAAAAAAAAAATTAAAAGAAAAATAACAATTCCTGACCTTTACTTGTGGTAAATAAATAATAAAAAACATAAAGCACAAATGTACATATGTCAAAATGACGGAACTTTTTTTTTTTATTTTTATAAATGGAGATGGTGATGTAACAATGAAACGACATATGTCGAGTCCAACGTAACCCAAGGACTGCCTGTATCAATAAAATGGGATTGAGTATCTGGAATTTTTGATATTAGTCCTTCCTTCTGTCATTAACTAGCTATTTTGTCTAGGGCACATCAGCACTTCTCTAGAGCAGGGGTCCTCAAACTTTTTAAACAGGGGGCCAGTTCACTGTCCCTCAGACCGTTGGGAGGCTGGACTAGAGTTTAAAAAAAAAACAACTATGAACAAATTCCTATGTGCACTGCGGGCCCGGGACGAGTTGGCTGCTAAGCAGGACAGGCAGTGGCACCTGGCAGGTGGATAAATGTCTTCAGTGGGCCGCATGTGGCTCACGGGCCGTAGTTTGAGGACCCCTGCTCTAGAGGCTTTTATTTCTAACAGATAATGTCAAAGGTCTACCTATTGGAATGTAAGGAATGTAAAGTTAAAACTTCAGTAAGTGTTTAATTAAAAATTGACAAATCGAAGCTCATTTTTAGCAATTTTCTGTTATTGTGATCTTTTGAATTTTTCTTTAATCCTTCTATTTCAGTTACTGGGTGTATATATAACATCTGTCAAATAGTGGGCATTGGCACCAATTTAATGCCAATAGGAATCCTCAATTTGGGTGCTGTGAAGAAGGAAACTATACAGTCCAAAACAGCTCAACTGTGATACAGCACGACTATGAAAACAGGAGGGCTGTGTGGTCGACTTGGAGTCAGGCTCCTCTCCAGCTAGACATCTCTGCTCTCCTCCTCCATGGTCTGCTTTGGGTTGAATTGGTCTGCTCTGCTATGCTTTGGACTTTGGTCTTTTGGTCTGTTCCTCTCTGGCCCATTCAGCTCAGCCTTCAGTTTTTGGTGGAAAAGGAAAGTGTTCTCTCAGAGCTACAGGGGAGCTGGCTTATATGGAAAGGAGTGCCTGCCTCTGCTCCCTGATTGTTCTGTCCTCATGCAAATGAGGAATCTAAATCTTCACAAATAAAAGTTTGGTCCAAAAGGCACTGTCTGTTTAGTTAGAATAGAGCCACTCTAGTTGGTTGGAGCTTCGCATCTCTGATTGGATGGAGAAAGCCTCAGGAACTCCTTTATATGAGTTCTTATGGAAGAAACACAGTGCAGGCAAGCAGTTAAGTGCAGATTCTTCCTGAAGTGCAGTTTGCATGGAGGTTCCTGTGTAGAAATGGCTGATAAGCTCTGTTTTATTTATTTATTCTTTATTGATTACAGTGAGGAAGAAAGGGAGAGAGATAGAAAGATAGAAACATAAATGATGAGAATCATTGATTAGCTGCCTCCTATTGTATGCCCCCTACTGGTGATTGAGCCTGAACCCGGGCATGTGCCCTGACTGGGAATCAAACCATGACCTCCAGGTTCACAGGTCTATGTTCAAACACAGCCATGTCGGGTGGGCTGGGCTCTGGTTTTATAAATTTGAGCCCAGTTAGCCACCAGGAGCCCTTATTAGTAGGTGTATTCTTTCTCGGGGTTCACACATTATTTTTGCTTAATTTTAGCATATTTGTCAGTTTTAATACTCTTTTTTTAAAGAAACAACTTTGGCTTTGATTCTGTTCTATTTGTACTAGTAAATATCCATTCTTCTATCTTGTTTCTTTCACTTGAATAAATCAGTTCTTTTTCAAGCTATGATTGGCATGTTAAGCTAGAGTTTTCCCTTACGTTATAATTTTGTTGCTTCCTACAAATTTTAATGTAATATGTAGTATTTTCATAATTCTAAGCATTACTTAGCAATTTGATCCTTTTATTTTTAAAAGGAAATTCAATTCCTAGATACATAAATAAAAGCTCAGAAAGTAGTCAATACAAGGATATAGTTTAATTTTCATTATTAAAAAATCAGGACTATCTACTTGAATTTATTTTTGGAGGAATGTGTCTGGGTTTGCAATTTTTAGGAGTAAGCAGATAAATGATAAAAAATCTTTAACAATTAAAATTTAAAAATAAAACACAAAATATAATGCAGCATCTACACCTTCATGCTTTGCAAACATGATTTTCAAAATGATTCCAAGGTATTGCAACATTCTAATTATGAATGAATGAACTAGTTTGGTAAACAGTACCCTGTATATTTTGGTGAGGAAAATGATCATTCTTTTGACGACTTTAACAAACTGGAAGTACTCTATTATCCCAAAAATTCAGTTAAAGGAAACCATTCCACTTCTTGTGCATTTTCTAGTTCAGTGGTCGGCAAACTCATTAAGTCAATAGAGCGGCAAACCACTGCTCTAGTTAATTCTTCCCCTTCCCACACTCATAGCACTTAGTTGTCAGATACATACCAGAATCAGAATCTGCCTATTTGTTGGCTTCACAAATAAAAGAAAGACTTAAATAACTTCTTAGAAGTTTCCAGAGGACTTATTAAAATAACAAAACTTTTAGAAAATAAGAAGTCTTTGAAGTTGTTAGAAAATATTTTTAGTTAGAAAACATGCAGTTGAAATGGATTTAAATCTGCAAATACATGAAAGGCGTTTTCTCATCATTCCTCCTTTCTCATTGGGATAGTATCAGCTTAACTTATTGCATGTGTGCTTGTAAGGTATAAGTATCACCTTAAGATGAGACTTGGTAAATGTTAGATGGGCTTTTACAGGAAGCTATATAAGTTCCTTCTTTGAAAGCCTTCCTGAAATGAACTAAATAGGCTATCAAATTAAACTTTCTGGGCTTAAGATTTTAGGAGTTCATTTAATACATGTGAATTTATTCCATAGTACTGAATATTTTAACAAGAGGGGAGTAACTGTCATAATTGTTTTAAGATTAATTGCAATCTCTTCTCTTCCTGTTCCTTATAAGAAAATTATAAGTTTTCTTCTTTAAAATAAACCATTTAGCCTTGGCTGGGTGGCTCAGTTGGTTGGAGTGTCATCCTGTACACCAAAATGTTGTGGGTTTGATTCCTGGTCATGGTGCATTCGGGAGGCAACTAATTGATGTCTCTCTCTCTCTCTTCCTCCCTAAAAATCAATAAAAACATACGCTTATATGAGGATTAAAAAATAAGTAGGTAAACCATTTAAAAATATATGAATATTTTCAACTCTGCTTATTTTTAATGAGCATATTTTTTTTAAAATACATTTTATTGATTTTTTACAGAGAGGAAGGGAGAGGGAGAGAGAGTTAGAAACATCAATGAGAGAGAAACATCATTTGCCTCCTGCACACCCCTTACAGGGGATGTGCCTGCAACCAAGGTACATGCCCTTGACTGGAATCAAACCTGGGACCCTTGAGCCCACAGGCTGGCGCTCTATCCACTGAGCCAAACCCATTGGGGCTTTAATGAACATATTTCTTGTGGAAAAATAATGTACTTGTATAGACAATTATATGTGGTAAATGCATTTTTATGCTATTAATTGAATGGCTAAAGCACTATGGGTAAAGAGATTCTTTTTCAGATCTGATTTCTTTTTTAAATCATAGAACATATTCAAAACATAATGACACTGGAAGAGTCTGTTCAACATGTGGTCATGACTGCTATTCAAGAGGTAAGTTATGTCATATTCACATATGTATGAAAATCTTAAACCAAATGTTACAAAACTTTTCACAAATTTTATGGATGTTTATTTTTCTGTTTGTATAAATTTGCTCTTTGCAGCATGTTTACTTGCTTTTAGCTATTGTGTCTTCCCTATCCCCCCCCCAAATATATATCTTAAAAGGACATCAAGCCCAGTATTAGTTTCTCTGCATTTAAAAGATAAATTGATATTGTCAAGATCCTTAAAATAACTTCAAGTAAGCAGGATAAATAATCTCTCTCTAGGTAGGAATTTTAATTTCTTCTCGTTTTTTCTGCAGTTAGAACAATCTCTCCTGAAATTTTAAAGTGTGTGTGTGTATTTGTATTTATGTGTGTGTGTATGTGTATGTGTGTTTAGCATTTGCATTTTCAGAATGTTAGAACTGTGAGAAAACACGGTGATACTTACTAGGTTTTGGAGCCAAGTAGCCTGGGTTTAAGCCAAACTAATTATCAAAGTTGAACTATAAAGATTCAGAAATCATGTGATGCATGTTTATTCTTAAAATCAGACTAAAAAGGCAGAGATACAGAGCAGGGGAAACCTGAGGGAAAGTAGAGTGAAGGATTACTGAGGACAACCATAGTTTGGAAGGGGCATTATATAGGACTTTAGAAGTCTGTATACTCTGAATATGCATTTTTGGTTTGAATTCAAAGTGTCACTATATATAAATAAATCTGCCTTTTATGTGCAAAATAACTATTTTACAGAATTTTTTTCATATAATTCCTACTTTTAAAATCTCTTTAAATTAGTAATTTTGCCATATCACTCATTTTTTTCTTTTTCTTTTTTCCCTTTGATTGAATTTAACCAGGTGTTACTGGTTAACACAGTTATACAGGTTTCAGGTGCACAATTCTGCTGTATCACTTATTTAAAGGCTGTATTTTAAAAGTTAATATTTATTATGGGAGAATCATTTTATTATGTTCATTTTTATTCTTCTTTTAGAACTTGGATTATAATTCTTTAGTGCACATATTTTCAATATGTGTACCTATTTTAAGCCTACTTATAATGTTCTCACTTGTATAATGCCTTGAATATTGTATTATTTAACTTAAACCTCTGTAAAATTTTTATTTGAATAATATTCTAAGGATTGTCAAATTAAGACAAGGAAAAATTATAAAGTATTCTGTCCTTTCAAGTTAACATTTTTACTGTAGAAACATCACTATATTGTACTTAATTTACTATTTTAATTTCCTAGTTGATGAGTAAAGAAATATTGAGCTCTCCTACAAATGATGCTGTTGGAGAATTAGAACAACAGGTGAGTATTTCAGTATGTGAGGAAGATGTTGAAAGCAATGATATAGTACTTTGCCAGTTACTATCATAAAGCTTACAGAGAACATATACAAGATTATTTTCTTCCATGAGATTTAGATAGTTTATGAGATCTCAATTGAATATTATGCATTCCTTCATGAATACAAGTAGTGCTGGTCTGCAGAGCTTTTTATGATCATTTGAAGAGCTGAGAGGTATTGAACTTCCTTCTGACACTTATAATGCATAATAGAGGCCTAGTGCACAAAATTTGTGCACTGGGGTGAGAGGGTCCCTCGGCCCGGCCTGTGCCCAGGAATTGGGCCTAAGCCGGCCGTTGGACATCCCTCTCGCAATCCAGGATCCCTCTCTCAGTCTGGAACCCCTCAGTCCTTACTGCCCACCGGTTCGCTGCTCCTTAGTGCTACCGCGGAGGCAGGAGAGGCTCCTGCCACTGCTACTGCACTTGCCAGCCATGAGCCAGGCTTCTGGCTGAGTGGCGCTCCCCCTGTGGGAGAGCACTTACCACCAGGGGGCTGCTCCTGCATTGAGTGTCTGCCCCCTGGTGGTCAGTGCACATCATAGCGACTGGTTGTTCAGTGGGTAGTTCCATCGTTCAGTCGATTTGCATATTAGGGATTTATTATACAGGATGTGACCCATTTTATCTATATATATATAAAAGGCTAAGTGACCATCGCATCTGAAACAACCGAATGGACGATCGAACAGGCTGTGTGGGGAGACCAGGCTGGCAGTGGGGTTAGTGAGGAGTGACCAAATGACCGAGCAGCAGGCTGCATGGGGCTCCAGACCTGCAGGGGGGGGGCAGTTGCAGACGACCAATCTGGTGGGGGGCGGGGCAGTGAGGGGAGATCAGGCCGGCAGGGGGGCAGTGAGGGGTAACCAGGTTGGCAGGGGGGGCAGTTGGGGGAGATCACGCCAGCAAGGGGTGCCCTAAGGGGCCACCAGGCTGGGGGGGGAGGGCAGTTGGGGGCAACTACACCTGCAGGGGAGAAAGTTGGGGGTGACCAGGTCAGCAGGCGGGGCAGTTAGGTGTGATCAGGCAGGCAGGCAGGTGAGCAATTAGGAGCCAGCGGTCCCGGATTGTGAGAGGGATGTCTGACTGCTGGTTTATGGATCGGGCCTAAACCAGCAGTCAGACATCCCCCGAGAGGTCCTGGATTGGAGAGGGTGCAGGATAGGCTGAGGGGAACCCCCCCATTCACAAATTTTGTGCACCGAGCCTCTAGTATGGTTATAAAGTAGTAGACAATTTAAGAATTTTTCCTAAGTTCAAATTTATCTACTAAGGTAATAATAGTTTTGCCACAGTTGCTTTCTTCTCTCTTAATATTGAAGAAACAGCTCAAAGACCCTGTACTTGAGTCTCCTTTTCCTGGCTCTATTATATGACTTTCTTAATGAGGGAAAATATCCTCTCTGCCTGGATATAACCCATTCTGGTTATAAAGGAAAGGGTAAGAGGAAAGGCAAGTGCATCAAGAACTTTTCTTGTTATATTTTTAGACATTTGTTTTTCATGAATTCATCACTCATCTGAAGAAGTATTTCAAATTAAAATATTTTTTCCTAGAAAGATTTAAATTTAAGCTTGTGTTCTAATTTTTTTCTTTGGTGAAATTAAACTGCATTCACTAATACTCTATTGCTTAAATATTTCACAAGGAGTTACATAAAATTTTATTTCTATGTTACCTTAGCCTTAAATGTTAATGATATTATGTAAATATCACATAAAAACAAAAAATTAAGACTTATTTGTTAATAGGTAAAATTTAAATACCTTTTCCAATATCAGTGTACATCTGATATGTTGTGATAAAAGTATATTTTTCAGTTTGTATCAAAACATGATTTACTAACAGTTAGAACATTTTATATTTCAGCTTAAAAGGGCCCTGGAAGAACTTCAGGAAGCACTTGCAGAAAAAGAAGAACTGAGGCAGAGATGCCAAGAACTGGATATGCAGGTGCGGAAAAGAAACCCGATCTAAGAAAGTTCCCGTTTTAAATGTACCAGAGTTTAATTTTAATTAGGTAATTGGCAAAGTGTATTGGAGGCTGGGTTTCATTTCCTAGAGGGCCCATTAAAAGACTGTATTAAAAGTTTGAATATTCCAGCATGATTTTCATAATTTTTCTTTATAATTGAAAATTGCTGGCTTAACTACTTTGAAAAGATCATTCTAATTATAGAATTTTAACTAGTATTTAGATGTGGTCTTAGTTTTTTCTTTTCTAAAAAGGGGAAATTAAAGTATCTACTTCATAGTTTTTGTATATTACGTGAAGTGATGGTTAGAAGTACTTAGAAGTGCTTGACCACCCAATAACTGTGAGTGCCAATTTTGTTTTGCTAACATGTATGTGAATATGAACACATGCATATATAATTCTTGTGTTTATCTGTACATGGATGTTAGCAGAATGAACTTGATTTAAGAAACAATAATTAATGGTTAAATAGATTTTCAAACCAGGCCACCTATATCCAGAACCTGGCCATGTTATTATCTGGTTATATCCTCTTGGACAAATCACTTAATTTCTATACTTCATCTTAATTTCTATCACATCTGTCAAGAAATGATGTGTTAATATTATATATCTCTCAGAGTGATTATGAGTATTAAGTGAGTTAATATACATAAAGCAGTAATTACAAGGCCTGGCACATAGCACTGTATGTTTGCATACATATATCGTTGTTGCTATTATGTGAAGATGCAAATGTAGAAGTTATGCAGTAAGTCTTAAAACTATACAAAAGGTTAATTATATAATCATAATATGCTATATGTAAACTTAATTTTTGTTTATGTTTCTATTGTAAGGATCTTAAGGGCACAAACTCTTACTCTTTTTTGTATGTCAGTCACTTAGGATTATACCTGACAGGTAATAGTCATTAAACTGCTTTCATGACAAGGAGGGATAATTGTTTCCTTCTATAGCTGCCTGGGGACAATTTTTCAGACTTTTTTTGTGTTTCTCATTTGGAGGACAATGTCTGTAATTTTCCTATAGTGTATTTAAGGTAAAATTAAGAATTTTAATTTCCTGTTATTAGCTCAGTGTGTGAACATATAGTCTCATTCACATAAGTGGATTAAGTTAATTATACCTTTTGAAAATAAAAATACCAAACTTATACAATATGCCAGAAGTCATGATAGGTCAAGTTTATTTTTGCGCGTGCGTGCTCGTGTGCGTGCGTGTGTGTGTGTGTGTGTGTGTGTGTGTGTTTAAATTCTCATTCAAGGGTATGTTTTTAATGATTTTTAGAGAGGAGCGGGAGAGAGAGAAACATTGATGTGAGAGAGAAACATCAATCGGTTGCCTCCCAATGTGCCTGGACTGGGCAGGGATCGAACCTACAAGCTAGGTATCTGACTGGGAATCGAACCCAAAACTTTTTGGTGTATGGGATGATGCTCCAACCAATTGAGCCACCTGGCCAGAGCAGCTCCAGTTTTTTTTGTTTGTTTGTTTTTTTTAATAATCTCAATAAAATCATATGTAAATTTAGGCTTTATAAAAAGTGACAGCCTTGCTGTAAAATTTTAAAGATGTTTTAAAATGAAAATAAGTAGAACAAGAGAGCAAATCATGCTTGTTACATAAATATGTAAGTAAAGTAGGAAAACATCTGGTACTAATATTGATGTGATTTTAAAGTTACATATTGTTACCCATCCTATATAATAAAAGCCCAGCCACCACAACAGCATAAGGACCAGAATGACCGCTCGATCAGTTGCTATGAGGTTCACTGACCACCTCTAAGTCCCTCCCTCTGGCCTGCAGGCTCCAGTTGCTGGATGGTGAACAGGGAACCGTGGTGGCTAGTGGTGGCAGGGTGGGACCTGGGGACTGGCGAGCCAGTGGAAGATGGCCCTGATCACAGGCTAGGCCTAGGGACCCTTCTCATGCATGATTTCATGCACCACACCTCTAGTTTTAAATAAAAGAACAGTCTCAATGTACATATAAATTTAATTCAGATTGTTGTTATTCATTCATGGACTAAATAATGTATTTGTCCCCTGAAGACTTGATGTGCAACTGATCATTTTCTGCTATGAAACTAAAATGATAATTTTGTGCGTATGTCTGTGTATTTTGGCTTACTAGGTAACAGCATTCTACAGATAAATTTATAACTAAAATGGGAACAAATTAATTTTTCAAAGTTAATTGATATATCACAGTTTAGAGACGTAGAAAAATTTTCTTTTTGGAACCAAGGCAAGCATAACATTTTGAAAATATTTTCCTTATCCTGTATAATAAAAGCCTAATATGCTAAGTGTCTGGGTATCCAGTCATCCTTTCAATCAATCAAAGCTTAATATGCTAATGATATGCTAAGGCTGCTCAACCACTCACTATGATGTGCACTGACCACCAGGGAGCAGGCATTCGACAGGTCGACCAGTCACTATTATGTGCACTGACCACAGGGGGCAGACACTCTGACCGGTAGGTTAGCTTGCTGCTGGGGTACAGCTGATAGGGACTGAGTGAGATGGGCTGGACATGACCTGGAGCCCTCCCACAGTCCCTCCCTGGCTGGCCAACCTCCTGCGTCCCTTCCTGGCCCCAGTCATGCACCTGTGGGGTCCCTCGGCCTGGCCTGCACCCTCTTGCAATCCAGACTGAAGGACCGCCGCCCCCCCAAGTGCACGACTTGCATGCACCAGACCTCTAAAGTGTGTGTGTGTTTGTGTGTGTATACATATATATGTATGTGTATATATGTATACACACACACACACAAACACACACACATATATGTATGTACATACTGTTTTCTGTATGTTAAATTAATCTGATTTCTTCTGTTTGGAACCTCCTAGACCCAGAATTCTAGAGTTGGAAGGATCCTAGAAATTATTTTGCTCAACCTAATTTAATGGGTTTGCCAGAATCAGAACCCAGAACTCTGGACTACAAGTTTTTTGCTATTGATGCTTATATTTGTGTATTTGTCTTTTTTTAGGTGACTGCACTTCAAGATGAAAAGAATTCACTGGTTTCTGAGAATGCAATGATGAATGAAAAACTTGACCAGCTGGATGGATCTTTTGATGATCCAAACACAATGGTTGCAAAAAAGTTTTTTCATGCACAGTTACAACTAGAGCAATTACAGGAAGAAAACTTCAGGTAGCATTTTTAGTTGAAATCATTCTATAGAGTTTTATTAAGCTGATAGCTAAAACATCATAACAACTAATTACATTATAAAGCATGTTTAGGACACTGATTAAGCTATTGTAAGTGATTCCTGATCTCACTGGGCTTATAGTCCAGTAAGGCAAGTGGGATACATATATAAAAGTGAACCATTCAAAATAACGTGTGATAAGTGCCAAATGAAGGTCATAGGCAAGTTCACTAGAAGTTTAAAGGAGTGCTTGCTGAAGCCTAGTGAGAATGGGGTGTTCATTACTTAGTACAGGAAACTTGATAATAACTGGAAAAAAATATAAGCCTGATACTAAAGAGATACTTTTGAATTTCATGTACATCTTACTTTTAGTCAACATTGATGGTCTCTTGTGTGCTTGCCATTGAGCCTTGCACTCTGTGGCCTTAGAGCAGGTACTGTGGTTATACTGTATATGCTCATTTTGTTTCTTTGTTTGGACATAATTTAAACTTAAAAAAAAAGTTACAAGAATTGTGTAATGAATCCCTTTATACCTTGCACTCAGATTCAATATTTTACAGTTTTCTTTCTATTTATTTAGCAGTGTCTATATTTTTATATACTAGTGTATATACATATTTTTTTCTGAACAATTTGAGAATAAGAGACATTCCCCTTTATCTCTATCTGCTTTGGTATGTGTTTTCTAAGAATAAGGACATCCTAATATACAAAGAGCCAGGGTCTGTAACATCCAAAATGACTGAACACCAGGCTGCACATGCAGCAGGCTTGAGTGGGCGGGGACTGGTGAGTGGGCTGAACTGCTGACCTCTCGGTCTTTCTTGGGTCGAGGGCGCTGCGGTGACCCAGCACTGACTGCTGGCACCAAGGCGGGTGTGATGTGATTGGTCGGGGGGCCCCACGATTGCCTTGCAGAGGGAGGCCCAGGCTACTTGGCCAGCGGCAGTGGGCGGGGCCTCACTCTGCGGGGCAATCAATCGTGGGGCTCCTGGACTGCGAGAGGGCACAGGCTAGGCTGAAGGCCCCCCCCCCCCCCCGCCCGCACCCTCCCTGAGTGCACGAATTTCCTGTACCAGGCTTCTAGTTCTCTTATAAACGACAGTATAGTGATCAAGTTTAGGAAAATTGACAATGATGTAATATTATTATCCAATCCACAGATCATATTCAAATTCCATCGGTTATCTCAATGTCTTTTATAGCTATTTTTTCCTGATTCAGAATCAGATTTAGGATCCTGCATTGCATTTAGTCTGGATTCTTAGTCAATGTACTATACATCCATTTCTGGCATTTATTTTAATGCTCATATTGTCCCAGATTTGAACACCCTATGCCCTTTAAATATGTCACTTTTCTTCTTTGAGCATTTTCTTCCATTCTGGCACTACCAGTGTTCCCAACTCATCGCCTTTCCCTTTCCTACCTCAGGAATCTGCCATTTCTCCAAGTAGCCTGATTCCTTTTAGTAGTGAATGTTATTTAGAAACAAAGATCTATGCTCCAGATGGATTTTTCTATCACTGCTCCTAGGCGACTCTGGTGTACAGAGCAAGTATATACACTTGCACAGGTTCATACTTGCCCACGTTCACACACTTGTGAATAAACATATCTGGATTTATTTTTTATGTTTACAGTTATGAAAAATCAGTTTATATTGACCTCTGTTAGTCCAGTGATTTCAGGGTTCATTCTAATCTTCATTTTGATATGGTAATGTCCTACTCCAACAGCCAGAAGCCTACCTTTCATTTTCCTCAGTATATTTACTCAACCCCAAAATACACAGAAAGTAATTTAAGAATTGATAATGCAAGCTAATAATAGACTTCGGTATGTTTACAGTTCTTTCTCCAAGATAACATTTACATATTGTGAAATGAGTAAATACTGAGTACAATTTGACATGTTTTAATAAATGCCGACATTTGTGTAAGTCACACTTTTATCACTGGATAAATCATTTCTGTCACTGCAGAGAGTTTCCTTATGCAAGTTCTTCCCAGTCAGTCCTTACCTCCCAGAGCTATTTACTCTTCTGATTATTTTTCACCATGGATTCCTTTTCTCTCATATAGAACTCGCCATATAAATTGAATCATGCAGCATGAACTCTTTGGTGACTGATTTATTTTGTTTATTAACATGTTTGTGAGATTCATGTTGAATGTATCAATAATTCATCATTTTTTATTGTTGAGTATTATTCTATTACTAGAGGCCTGCTGCAGGAAGATTACTGCAAGAATAGGGCTTCCTCAGGCCTATTCCTGCAAGAATAGGGCTTCATGTGGCCATCTCCACTGCCTTGCTCCCTCCCATCTCCACTGCCTCTCTCCTTTCTCTCCCTTCTGCAGTGCTTGGCTTCCTTCTACACAGCCTTCAGTCTTTGCTCCGCACCTGCATATGAAAATTAACCTCCATCTTTGTTGGGTTGATTGCATACTCACTCCTGGTTGGCTGATGGGCGTAGCGGAGGGACAGTCAATTTGCATGTTTCCCTTTTAATAGTGTAGATATGGAATTATTCCACATTATATCACACTTGGTTTATCCATTTCCTTTATTTATTTTTTATATTTTTATTGATTTCAGAGAGGAGAGAGAGAGAGAGAGAGAGAGAGAGAGAGAGAGAGAGAGAGAGAGAGAGAGAGAGAGAAAAATATCAGTGATGAGAGAAAATCATCCATCGGCTGCTCCCGTTACACCACCCACCTAAGACTGAGCCCAAAACCCGGGCTTGTGCCCTGACCAGGAATTGAACCTTGATCTCTTGGTTCAAAATTCAATGCTCAACTGCTGATCCACACTGGCCAGGCTATCCATTTTCCTTTAGATGGACATTTGGTTTTTCAGATTTGGGCTAATAGAAATAAAGCTGGTATGAACATTGGAATACAAAAATTTTTGTAAATATGTTTTCATTTTTCATTGGGAAATGCATAGACTGATATTACTGAGTAGGTCAGTGTTCGGTTTTAAAAAAGACTGGCAAAACTTCCAAAGTGGTCATACCATTTTACATCTCCACTGCCTGTGTTTACTGCTGATTGCTCTAGTTGCTCTGCTGCATATGGTCTTACCAGTCCTCTTAATTGTAGCTATTTCATGGAATATTAATTGGCATTTTCCTGATAACTAATGATGGGGTAAGCCCTTTTTTATGTGCTTATTGGCAATATATCATACTATGTGAATTATCTCTTCACACAGAAAGTCTATTTTTAAACTTGGTTGTCTTATTTTTAGTTATAGGAGTTTTAAAAATACACATTCAGTATATAAATCCTTTGTCAGATACATGTAATATTTCACCCATTCTGTGGCTTGCATTTTCATTTTTAAATAGTTTCTATAAATGTTCTTAGATGAAGTCAGATTTATCAATATTTTAAGATTGTTGCTTTTTGTGTTCTGTCCAAGAAATCTCTGTCTGCTTCCATGTCGTGATGACAGTCTCCAGTATTTTCTTCTAGAACTTCATGGTTTTATCTTTTGTCTGTTATTCATCTTGAATCGATTTTTTAAAATAGTGTGAGATGGTGAAGTCAAGTTTTATTTTTATTGTGCATCTGAGTACCTACTTGTTCCAATATCATCAGTTGAAATGATTTTTATTTTGCTTCATTGCTTTGGCACCTTTGTGAAAAAAAGATCTAAACATAAAATTTGGGTCACTTTCTGGACTTAAAGTTCTTTTTCATTGGTGGGTTTGTCAGTCAATTTCTGTAAAAAATACCTTTTGTGATTTGGACTGTATATAATTGATATCTTAACTGTATTGAGAATTTCTAGGAATATGGCATCTTCATTTATTTAAGTCTTTAATTTCTCTCAGCAATGCTGTGTTGTTTCCATAATTGAAGTCTTATATGTCTTATTAACTTTATTTCAAGTATTTTATATTGTTGATGCTATTACAACTGAACTGAAAAAAATACTCTGAAAAGTTGCTCTTTACATTATTAGTTTTAGATATATCCTTTATTTCTTGCCTTTTACTTTGAATTCAATTTATTTTTCTAGCCTCTTAAGGTTGAGTCGTAGATGATTAATTTTAAATTTTTCTTCATTTCTAATATAAGTCTTTAAAACTATAAATTTTCCTTTAAGTGCTGTTTTAGCTATGTTCCCAAAACTTGTTTGGCTGTATATCTGGTGTTACTAAGTTTGAAATATTTTCTAATTTCCTTTGTCATTTCTTCCTTGACTCATGGGCTATTTAAAAATGTGTTATGTAATTTCCCAATATTTAAGGCTTTTTTAGATTTCTAATTAAAAAAAAATATTTTTATTGATTTCAGAGGCAAAGGGCGAGGGAGAGAGAGATAGAAACATCAATGATGAGAGAGAATCATTAGTAGGCTGCCTCCTGCATGCTCTACACTGGGGATCGAGCCCACAATTCGGGCATATGCCCTGACCAGGAATCTAACCGTGATCTCCTGGTTCATAGGTCAATGCTCAACCACTGAACCGTGCTGGTTGGGCCTAGGTTTCTTATTGTGACTGATACCTGATTTAATTTTTTTGTCATTAGAGAACATATTCCATGAGATTTCAATCTTCTTATATTTCTGATCCTTTTTTATTGCTCATCATGTTTTAGTGTGGTCAGTATGCCATGTGTACTTGCAAATAATGTGTGTTCTGTAGTTTTTGACTGATGTTTTATAAATGTCAGTTAAATCAAGCTGATTAATAGTGTTATCCAGATCTCTTCTACATTTTTACTGATATTTTTGTTTAGTTCTATCATTTATTGGGAGACTGGTGTTTAAAATTTTCAACAATGATTATGGATTTGTGGATTTCTAATTTTGATTTTGTCAATTTTGCTTCATGTATGTTAAAACTCTGTTTTTAGGTATACATACTTTTATATGTCTTTCTGATGAATTAAGCCATTTATAATTATGAAATATTTCTTTATCTTTGGTAATGCCTTTTGTCTTAAAATTTATTGTTTAATAGTAACATTGATCACCCCAGCTTTCTCTTGCTGTTTGCATGATAATTTTATCTTTTTACATTTAATTGTGTCTTTATGCTTAATATGTCTCTTGTAATTAGGATTGATGCATTTAGTCCCTTTGCTTTCATATAATTTTTGATATGGTTATATTTAGGTCTGTCAATATGCCATTTTTATTTTTCATATCTATTCTTTTTTGTGTTTTTTTTCTTCCTTTCCTGCATTTTTTGGGATTGGTCAATAATTTTTTAATATTTGATTTTTATCACTGTATTGTCACTTTAGTTTTTGTTGTTGCAGTATGGCTTGAATTATTGTTAATTTATCCCAGTCTACAAAGAGTTAATATTTTGCTACTTTATATGCTATGTATATCCTATCTAATAAAGAGGGAATATGCTAATTAACCATCACTCCATCACAAAGATGGCTGCACCCACAGCTGAGGCCAAGTCCCATAAGGAGCCTTAGCAAGCAATCAGCAGGGACCTGAGGCTACACTCTCCCCTACCTCCATGGGGCTTGACAGGGGATCTCAGTCTGGCAGGGCTTGACAGGGGACCTGAGGCCACCTTCCACACCTGGCAGGGCTTGACAGGGGATCTCAAGGTGCGCTTCCCGTCCTGGTGCTGGGCTAGGGGACCTCAGGCTGCTTCCCCCCGCCCCAGGCCAGGCTGGGGGACCTCAGGCCGTGCCCCCCAACCGGCAGGGCTTGACGGGGGACCTCAAAGTGCACTTCCTGTCCTGGTGCTGGGCTAGGGGACTTCAGGCTGCTCCCCCCGCCCCAGTGCCAGGCTGGGGAACCTCAGGCCATGCCCCTCACCAAATGAGGCTTGATGGGATTTCAGGCGCACCCCCTCCCACTCTGGCACCAGGCCGGGGGACCTCAGGCTGCACCCCCTGCCCCAGCACAAAGCCAGGAAACCTGAGGCTGCACCCCCCTGTCTGGCGGGGCTTGACAGGGGACCTCAAGGTGCACCCCCAGTGCTGGGTCAGGGGAACTCAGGCCGTGCCCCCCAACCAGGGGGCACCTAAGGCTGCACCCCCTTGCCGATGGTGCTTGACAGGGGACCTGAAGCTGTTCCCCCCTCCCAGTGCCAGGCTGGGGGACCTGAGGCTGCGCCCTTCCCCCCACCCCCCGCCAGGCTTGACAGGGGACCTCAGGCCATGCCCCCCACCTGGCGGGGCTTGACGGGACCTCAAGGCGCACGCCCTGCCCCAGTCTGGGCTGGGGGACCTCAGGCCACGCCCCCCGTCCTGGTGCTGGGCCAGGGGACCTGAGGCTACGTTCCCTGCCCAGAGGGGCTTGACAAGGGTGGGACTAGCCAGGTCTGGATCTATCCCAATGAGGGGTGGGGGGCTGGCAGGGTCTGGGTCTCACACGATTTTGAGGCGCATGTGGTTGGGCGGGGACTTGACTCTGGGTCCCGTGGTGTGCCCAAGACTCTGATAGGAGGAAGGTTCTCATATACATTTTACTAATTTTCTTTCATCTCTGACCCTTCTATTATAGAGAAAGGGCAAATAGCAATATTAAATTATTTCCTGTAATCCCCTTTTAATGTGCACGAATTTCATGCATCGGGCCACTAGTTTTTGCATAATTTTAATATATATCTATATATTCTCTTCATCTTTTGAAATTAAATTCCTCTTTGGACTAGAGATAACCAAACACAAATGTTTCAGAAGTGAAAATGAAAATTCAGAACATTATTTACTTCTCAAGTCTATTTGAAAAGCAAGAACTCCAAAGTATCTTATTTCTTTAGTCTTTCTTCTTTGAATGCTCGATTTAAAATAATGTAGAAGTCTTGTTAACCTCAAGTCTCAGTGAGAAAGTAAATGATGGAAATTAAATTATTAATATCTAATTTGTTTCCTCTGTGCAAGGCTTGAAGCTGCAAAAGATGATTACCGTGTTCACTGTGAAGAACTTGAAAAGCAACTAATTGAATTTCAGCATAGGAATGATGAATTGACTAGTCTTGCTGAGGAAACAAGATCCCTGAAAGATGAAATTGATGTTCTTAGGTATGGCATGTCTAAGTAGGATTGTCGCTTCTAAGTTACTACTTTCATTTCAGTATTCCATATTTTAATCATTGGTTCTTAGAGTTACCCCATGTATCACGTATTGATCAATTTTTATCCAAGCTCCTAGTCTTTAAGGCTTGTCGATGATAATTGCAACTTAAAGATAATTTTCAATTCTTCTTAGGACAATTTTATATTAGAACCGATAAGACTAAATAAAATAACTTTTTTCTTAAAAGTTTGTAAGTTACTTTTATCTTTACCTCTATCTACTCATTAGTTTATCCTGTTGAGTTTTTATGTAAGGAAATGCACACTGTCACAAGCCATATTTTGGTATTTGCTAAAATAAATGCTTAAATACAGATAAGAATGCTAACATTTACTTCAGGATCATCCCAGGGTTCTCTTAATTGTATGTGACAATATAAAATTTATATTTAGCGTTAGCTTATAAAATGTTGTTCAAATAAATAGTCTATCCATGTGCTATTTATAGTTTCTGTTACATTTTCTTAATAAGCCATTTTGATGCAGAGTTTTTAATGTCCATTTGAAACAAAATCCTTATAACCATTTATTTGAACCTGCACCTGAGAGTGAAGTGATTTGGTTTGTTGTTTATTTTTGCTCTGGTTCAATTGGTCAGGTAAGCACAACGCTAAAGGGAAGTGCTTTACGAGGCAAAGTATAAGTTGAATTAACCTCCAAAGCATATCACTTACTTGAAATAAAACTACACTAAATTTTATTTATGCACAAAGCACAATTGGTCCATAATGTATAGAGTAGCTCAGAATTGTTCTATTATATTTACAAAACCATTCTTTTTATACAGCATGCTAGTTATTGAAACAGTTTTATTATTTAGTGTGTCAAATTTGAAGTCTTTTTAAAAAAAACTTTGTAACAAAAAGGCTGAATTATAGACAGTGTTATGCCTGAGTTTGGTTCCAAAGTTCTCACAAAGTTTTTATTATTCTGTCTCTCTTTCTTTCTTTTCTTTTTTCGCCAATTGAGAGTTTATTTGAAAGACTCCTTTTTCAGCCAGAAGAAAATGATATGCATTTGCTAGTATTCACACAGTAATGTTTAGTCTTTATCATTATAGGGCTACCTCTGATAAAGCAAATAAGCTAGAGTCCACAGTTGAGATATATCGTCAGAAGCTACAAGATCTGAATGACCTTCGGAAGCAGGTGAAAACGTTGCAGGAAACAAACATGATGTATATGCACAATACAGTCAGCTTAGAAGAAGAATTAAAGAAGGCAAATGCAGCACGTACACAATTAGAAACATACAAGAGACAGGTAAAAAAAATCTTAATTTTTTTTTTAATCATTAAAATCTAAAGACCTCACCTTTGTTATTCCATTTGCACAGAAGTGAAGAAACATTGCCTATAGTAAACTGTGAACTTATGATAAATTTCTTCTATGTATAATTTCAGTTCAAGGGTTAATTATTGAATTTGAATTATATAGGTCTTTTATGTTTTTATTGGATCTGAGTGTATATATATTTTTAGATAGTTTATTTTTTTTTGAGATTTCTGATAACCAGTGATAAAAGCCTAGATAATGGAACTATAACCTAAAACAGTGGTCGGCAAACTACGGCTCGCAAGCCACGTGCGGCTCGTGAGCTGCGGTTTGCCGCTCCGTTGACTAATGAATTTGTCAACCACTGACCTAAAATACTCCATTTTGTTATTTATCATCCAACCTATAAAAACAGTAGAAGGCTGATAGTGTTTTTTGTCTAAATTGTTATTTGGGTGTTTTAAAATTTGTTAATTCTTCTTATCTACATGCTATTTCCACAAATGTTTAGACTTAGACTGTAATCTTACTATAATTTTATTTAAAATCAGTTTTTCATTTATTGAGCTCTGAAATCAAATGGTCATTATTCTATATTCTTGTGTTTTACTTTTATTTCTGACAAAAGGTTCAGGATCTACATAGTAAACTTTCCTCTGAATCCAAAAGGGCGGACACACTAGCATTTGAAATGAAGCGGCTTGAAGAAAAACATGAAGCTTTACTTAAGGAAAAAGAGGTAAACATCACTATAATTGATAATAATATGTCTGTTTGCTTTTAGATTTTAATGTGATCCTTGCTGTTCTAAGAATAGAAGTGATATCAACCAGTTCTTCTGTCTTCAAATTGAAGTTGGTGGTGTAAAAGAAAGTCTTGTAAAAATTCTTCATGCAGTTTTGATAGTTTTCTTCACAAGGGAAGATCAAGTGACAGAGCTGAGGTCATACATCTTGATTTAATGTTATTCAACTCAGGACTATCAACTCCTTGAAAGTGAGGACTATAGATGCAGTTTTTAGCAGCTTTATTAAGATATTAGAGGCCCAGTGCATGAAATTTGTGTACTCAGTGGGGGAGGGGTCCCTCAGCCCATCCTGTGCCGTCTTGCAGTCTGGGAGCCCTAGGGGGATGTCTGACTGACAGCTTAGGCCCGCTCCCCATCTAAGCCAGCAGTCAGACATCCTTAGTGCTGCTGCAGAGGCAGGAGAGGCTCCTGCCACCATTGTTGCACTTGCCATCCATGAGCCTGGCTTCTGGCTGAGTGGTGCTCCCCCTCTGGGAGCACACTGACCACCAGGGGGCAGCTCCTGTGTTGAGTGTCTGCCCCCTGGTGATCAGTGCCTGCATCATAGAGACTGGTTGTTCCACTGTTTGGTCGATTTGCATATTAGCCTTTTATTATATAGGAAAACTTACATACCATAAATTTTGTCAACTTACAGTATACAATTCAGTGGGGTTTAGTATACTCACAGAGTTGTGCAACCATCACCACAATCACATTTTAGAACACTGACAGCACTCCAGAAAGAACCTTATGCTTCTTAGTGATTATTCTGCATTCTGGTTCCCCTCCCCCAGCTGTTGCAACCAGTAATCTGTCTCTATAGATTTGCCTAGTCCAGTGGTCGGCAAACCGTGGCTTGCAAGCCACATGCAGCTCACTAGCAACATGAGGCTCGCGAGCCGCAGTTTGCCACTCTTTTGACTAATGAGTTTGCTGACCAGTGGACTAGACTAAATGTTACCATGTAGTTGGAAGCTGTGAGGATTAGGCAATTGAGGCATATTGTGTGCAAAGAGGTAAAGGGTAGTATATGACAGTGGTCGGCAAACTCATTAGTCAACAGAGCGGCAAACCGTGACTCGCGAGCTGCGGTTTGCCCACCACTGGCCTAGTCTATCCAGAATATGTAATCATACACTTGGTGGTCTTGTGACTTGGTTTCATAGTTAGCATAATGCTTTCAAGGTTCATCCATGTCATAGCATATATCAGTGCTTCATTTTTACTGCTGAGTAATACTCTATTGTATGGCTATACGACACTTGATTTATCTGTTCATCAGGTTATGGACTTTTGGGCTATTTCTACTTTTTCATTATTAAACAGAAAATGTGGCCGTGAACATTTATATGTTAGTTTTTTATTTGGACATGTGTTTTCATTTTTTGAGTATGAAATGGTATTGCTTGGTCATATGATAACTGAGTTTAACTGCTTAAAGAACTAGACTGTTTTCTAAAGTAGATGAACCATTTTTTACTCTCACCAGCAATTTTTGAAGGTTCCAATTTGTACACATACTTACCAATACTTACTATTTTTAGCTTTAATTATCCTCCTAGGTATGAAGTGGTATGTCATTGTGGTTTTGATCTGAGGTTCCTAATGACTAATGATGTTGTGCATCTTTTCATGTGATTATTGGCCATTTGAGTATCTCCCTTGGAGAAATGTCTCCTCAAATTTTTTGCTCATGTTTGATTTAGATTATTTGCTTTTTAATTATTGATTTTTAAACTTCTTTATATATTCTAGATGCATATCCTTGTCAGAAATATGATTACAAATATTTTTCTCCTGTGCATTATCTTCTCACTTGATGTTACTGTTTACGGAATAATTTTTATTTGATGAAGTCACAATTATCTTTTTTTTTCCCTCTTGTTATTTGTGCTTTTGTGGGTAGTGATTCTGTGAAAGCATTGAATAATTTGAGGATATAAAGATTTACTCCTGTGTTTTCTTTTAGGTGTTTTATATTTAGTCTGATCAATTTTGAGTTAATTTTTGTATATGGTGTAAGTGTCCTGGTACGATTTGTTAACAAGACTGTTCTTTCCTCCATTGAATTGTTTTGGTACCCATGTTAAAAATCAATTGGCCATGAGACTGTAATGATGGATACATTATACATTTGTCAAAACTCACAAAAGTAAAGCAGAGTGAACCCTAATGTATAAACTGTAACCATTAGTTAGTAGTAATAGTGTGTCAATATTGGTTCATCCATTCTTATAAGTAACTATACTAATGCAAGATGCTAATAATGAGAGAAACTAGGCAGCGTAGGAGTAGGAGAAGAGGGAATGTACTATTGACTCAATTTTGGGGGGCAAAATTAATATCTATTAATTGATTATTAAAAGTAAAAATAATTTGACCATAAATGTAAGAGTTTATTTCTGGACTTTGTCACTGATTGTATGTCTAGCTTGATGCTAGTACCACTAAGTTTTAAAAAAATTGGCAAGTATGAACTCTCCAAGTTTGTTCTTTTTAAAGATGGGATTGTCTGAATCTGTAGATGAATTTGGAAACTTTTCCACCTTCATGGTATTATGTTTCTCGTCCTTAAGTGTTGGATCACATTCTATTTATTTTGGTTTTTAGCTTCTTTCAACAATATTTTATAGTTTTTATTATATAAGATTTAGACTTTAAAAATTTTTATTTCTGAGTGTTTTGTTATTTTTGTTGCTATTATAAATTAAACTAGATGCCCAAAGCATGAAATTTGTGCACAGCAGAGGGGAGGGGTGATATCCCTGAGCCCGGTCTGCGCCCTCTCACAATCTGGGACCCCTCATTCCTAACCACTTGTCTGCTTGCTCCTTACCACTTGGCTCACTGCTCCTTAGCACTGCCACTGAGGCGGGAGAGGCACCCGCCACCGCCGCTGCGCTTGCCAGCCATGAGCCTGGCTTCTGGTTGAGTGGCACTCCTGCTGGGGGAGCGGACTGACCACCAGGGGGCAGCTCCTGTGTTGAGTGTCTGCCCCCTGGTGGTCAGTGTGCATCATAGGGGCCGGTCATTCTGGTCATTTCGGTGGTTCTGTCTTAATGGGTCACTGGGCTTTTTTATATATATACATATAGATATAGATATATAGATTATTTTATTTTTTTATTTTCCATTGCTAATGTATAGAAATACAATTTATTATTGTACATTGGTATTGCATTTTGCAATCTTGTGGAATTCACTTCATATTTCTAGTAATTTTTAATGGGTTCTCTAGGATTTTCTAGATAAAAGATCAGGACATCTGCAAAGAGGAATAGTTTTATTTCTTGCTTTGCACTTTGAATGCCTTTTTCTTTTCTTGTCAAATTGTCCTGGCCAGAACCTTGAGTACTATGTTGAATAGAAGTGTAAAAAGTGGCCATCATTCTTTTGGTTCTAATATTAGGGAGAAAGCATTCATTCTTTCACCATTATGCACATTTTAGCCAAGTGTTTTTTATTGCTATTGTTTTGTTTTGTGGATAACCATTTATGAAGTTGAAGAAGTTTTTCTTTATTCCTAGTTTGTTGCATATTCTTATCATGAAAGGGTGTTAGAATTTATCATATGCTTTTTCTGGTTCATTGAGATACATGATTTTTGTATTTTATTGTATTAATGTGGTTACTTAGTAGTGTGGTTAGTAATTGCAATGATTTTAAGATACTAAGCCACAAATTCATACTTCCAGGATGCTACTTATCACTTTTTCAGTAGAGTTTCACACCAGTGATAAAAAGTCTCGAGCATCTTTTACACATAAAACTGTATTCTGTGTACTTGACAAACATTATTTTATTTGTTGCTCAGAACACCTTTGCAAGGGTTTGTATATGTCAGTATTCCTGTTTTGATAATGAGGATACTAAAGCCAGAGAGCCACATCTCTTGCCCTAGATAATATAGCTAGGAAGGAGTGAAACTGGAATTCAGGCCACAATCTATTTCCCTCCAAACTCCATGCTTTTTTTTTTAATACTCTGCAGTTGTATATTTGTACTATGTTGCATAATGATTCATTTGTTTCAGAGACAAACTATGTAATAGGAGGATCACAAGCTTTGTGTTATACAAAAACTATGTAGTTATATGATTTATACAAGAGAAAATTACTCCTTAGCACTAAAACTAAAATATTGCCATTTTAAATTAAGCAACAATTATCAAATTAACTTAAGATAAATTATTGTAAGCATACAGTATACCACCTGTGGGCATAATTAAAAATTTTGCTTATATGAACAATTCTTTTTTTAGAGACTAATAGAACAGCGTGATACACTGAAAGAAACGAATGAAGAGCTTCGATGTTCACAAGTACAACAGGATCACCTAAACCAAACCGGTATGTTTTGTTGAATTCAAAAACTTTTTTTTTTAATGGTAGAGATACTGAAATATTCATCTATTTTGTTGTTATTTAGATGCATCTGCTGCAAAAAGTTATGAGAATCTTGCTGCTGAGATTATGCCAGTGGAATATAGGTAAATTTGTTTTTATTAATTGATAATCTATACTTAATATTAGAAATATGATGTCTTTTGTTGTTGTTGTTAGTCCTCCTCCAAGGATCTTTTTTCCATTGGTTTTTAGAGAGAGTGGAAGCGAGGGAGGGAAGACAGAAGGAAGGGAGAGAGAGACACATCTATTGGTTGCCTCCTGCTTGCATCCCAACCAGGTGCAGATTGAACCTGCAATGCAGGTACATGCCCTTGACTGAGAATTGAACCCCCAGCCCTTTGGTGCTCAGGCCAATACTCCATCCATTGAGCAACACCAGCCAGCGCTGCTTAAGCTTTCTAAGTTAGCTTGTTATTGCTAATATACCAGTTTCAAGTTTATCATAAGTAAAATTTCACAACCTAATTGACTGACATATTCTAGCTTTTATAATATGACCCTCTATTGTGTTGAACTTTTTTCCTTATTCTGAATCTCTATGGAAAATCTTAACACGTGGCATTCAAATCCAGATGGTAAAAAGAAAAGGACAGGAGCTGTCAATAATAGAAGGAGGATTAAGCAGAAATTAAAATACAAATTTAATGGTTCCTCTTGACCCATCTTTTATCTTAGGTTTTACTGCTATGTTTACTTAGACATTTGACTAATCCGGTATTTTTATGCTTTTCCTTTCTTTCGTGACAGCTCTATTTATTCAGTGCTGCAATGCTATCAAATTTCAGAACACTTTTATTCCTCCAAAAGATACCTTTACATAAATAGCAGTTATTCCCCATTCCTGCCTCTCCTCTATGTCCATCCCCAGGCAACCAGTGATCTACTTTTGTCTGTTGATTTGCCTGTAATGGATGTTTTATATACATGGGATCATACAATATGTGACTGGCTTCTTTCACTAAGCATAATGTTTACAAAGTTGTTTATTTTTGTTTCAGTTTTTGGTCATGCTGGACCAGAAACCATTTGTACTTTTTAGTTATTAATATATAGTGATATTAATATTTTTAAATGCCCATATGAACCTATATTTTAAAGTTTATTATAGAGCTAGCATTCAGAAGAATAAAAATTGAGATTGATAGTGGTTACTTTCAGGGAATGGGACTTAGGAGGGGAGCAGGTAGGCCTGCATTATTTATTTTCATTTTTAAATATATTTTTATTGTTGATAGTTACTTTTTTATTTAATACTAGAGGCCCGGTGCATGAAATTCATACATGGGTAGGGTCCCTAGGCCTGGCCAGCGATCAGGGCCGATCAGATACTTCCTTCCCCAGGCTGCCAGCTGCTGGCTGGGGCCTTCCTTCCCCTAGCTGCCAGCCAGGGCCTTTCTTCATTCCACACTGCCCCCTGGTGGTCAGCACAAATCATAGCAGTCGAACTCCCGTGGGGACAATTTGCATATTAGCCTTTTAATATATAGGATCGTTTATTTCATTTGTATTTCAAAAACTTCTAAGTCTTTAATAAGTTTTTCTCTAAAAACAAAAATATCTAGAGATAGTCATATGACTGCAATTATCACAAAAAGTGTATTTAAAAATTGTATGCCAACTGTGGTTTCTTAACTCTGTTGCTTTCCCTGTACATGTTTTTTAAGGATATGCTCTATGTTAGCTTTGGTAAATAGTTTCTAAATTATAAAATTAAAATAATTCCTATTATCTCAGGAATTTGCATAGCCATTTGACAATATGTAGCATAATCTTACATCTTTTCCTTAAAATATTTACTAATTGTTTTTGAGACATAGTCTTATAATGTACATAGCTTTTTATTTAAAAACTTTCAGACGTTTTGGTAATATTTTAAAATGATAGCTATTGAGTTGCCAGGCGTTTCCCTTTTTAGAAAGTTAAGAATGTAAAACTTCTTACACTTAAAACAATTTAAAAACAAATTTTACTTGTCAACATCAGGGAGGTGTTTATTCGACTGCAACATGAAAATAAGATGCTTCGCCTACAGCAGGAAGGTACTGAGAACCAGCGCATTGAAGAACTCCAGGAGCAGCTAGAGCATAAGCATCGCAAGATGAACGAACTGGAAACTGAGCAAAGGTGACACGCTCCTTCACAATGAACAAGTCATGGTGATTTAATTACCAACCACAAAATCGTGGTTCACAGAAGTGGAAAATATCATTGTCATTAACGTAATTAGGATTTTTAGAAGATTAATTTTTGTTGTTTTTAGTCTCATACTACCATTTACTTTTAGCAGACTCTGTTAACCAGGTTGCTTATCCTTGAATTTTGTTTGTATGTCTTCACAATTTAGAGAAAATATAACAAATGAATAGATGACCACCTGGCTTTCTACTACACTCTGGTGCAGAGGTGGGACATGGATTGTGGAGTGAAATTTGAATCCCACTTCTTCTTAAAAGTTATTAATTATTTGGTTCTGAGCAACTTACTTAAATACACACTTGGTGTCCTCAGCTATAAATTGGAGGTGATGCCTATTAGCAGGTTATGAGGATTACAGCAAATGGTTTACTTATTTAATACCAATGAGAGGTGTTCAAATATATTATTTAAAAGAACTAGAGGCCTGGTGCATGAATTTGTGCATGGGTGGGGTCTGGCCGGCTTGCTCTGATGGGGCCCAATCAGGGAGATGGGATGCAGGAGGTTGGCCGTCAGCCCCGCCCCCGATTGGGGGGGCCACTGTGGGCGGTTGGCTGGCCGGCCCCACCCCCAATCGGGGTTGGGGGACTGGGCCGGCCGGGGGAGGGGCCACAGGAGGTTGGCGGGGCCGAACAGGGCCTCCATTGGGCTAGTTGGCTGCCACAGTGCACGTCATAGTGACCAGTCGTTCCAGTCATTCTGCCATTCCAGTCACTTGGCTTTTATATATGTAGGTATGACATTTAATATAGTGGTTACTGTATGCCAGGCACATTTCTAAGCACATTTTGGTATTAACTCAGTAAATCCTCTTAACTTTATCAAGTAATAAGTATGATTACCATTGTTTTATGGGTAAGGAAGTGAAGTACAAGGAGATTAAGTGTCTTGCCCAGAGTTACACAGCTGGTAAATTCTGGATCCTACATTGACCCTCTGTCAATCTGATTCCTGAATCTGTGTTTTAACCACTATGCTAATCTTTTCTTTATAAATAGCATTAGTGGCCCGGTGGGGAGCGGGCCTAAGCTGTTAGTCGGACATCCTTAGCACTACCGCAGAGGCAGGAGAGGCTCCCGCCACCACCACTGCACTCGCCAGATGTGAGCCTGGCTTCTGGCTGAGTGGCGCTCCCCCTGTGGAAGTGCACTGACCACAGGGGGCAGTAGAATCGGGCCTAAACGGGCAGTTGGACATCCCTCTCACAATCCAGGACTGCTGGTTCCCAACTGCTCGCCTGCCTTCCTTCCTGATTGCCCCTAACTGCTTCTGCCTGCCAGCCTGATCATCCCCTAACCACTTTCCTGCCAGCCTGATTGATGCCTATCTGCTCCCCTACCAGCCTGATTGTCCCCAACTGCCCTCCCCTGAAGGCCTGGTCACCCCTAACTGCCCTCCCCTGCAGGCTTGATCACCCCCAATCTGCTCTCCCTTGCAGACCCAGTCCCTCCCAACTGCCTTCCCCTACTGGCCATCTTGTGGCAGCCATCCTGTGTCCACATGGGGGCAGCCATCTTTGACCACATGGAGGAAGCCATCTTGTGTGTTGGAGTTACAGTCAATTTGCATATTACTCTTTTATTAGATAGGATAGAGGCCTGGTGCATGGTGGGGGCCAGCTGGTTTGCCCTGAAGGGTGTCCCGGATCAGGGTGGGGGTTCCCTTGGGGTGTGGGGCAGCCTGGGCGAGGGGCCTGTGGTGGTTTGCAAACTAGCCATGCCCCCCAGCGACCCAAGCGGAGGCCCTGGTATCTGGGATTTATTTATCTTCTATAATTAAAACTTTGTAGCCTTCAGTGAAGGCCAGGGCCAGCCAGAGCGGGCAGGAAGCTTGGCTTCCTCCATTGCTGGGGAAACCCAAGCCTCCTGCTCGCTCTGTGGCCACAGCCATCTTGGTTGGGTTAATTTGCATACTCGCTCATGATTATCTGGTGGGCGTGGCTTGTGAGCGTAGCGGAGGTATGGCCAATTTGCATGTTTCTCTTTTATTAGTGTAGATATCCTTGTAAGTAGCCTCCTATATACTGTATATTATACCTAGCCACAGAACATTGTTCAGCATCTGTTATTGCAATTAAATACATAGTTTGAGTCAAATTGCATAAATGCATCTTTTTTAGATCCTTAACTACTTTGACTGTCAAAACAAATAAACACATATGACTCATCTTAAAATAGGCTGAGCAAAGAGCGCATCCAAGAATTGCAGCAGCAGATTGAAGATCTCCAGAAGTCTTTACAGGAACAAGGCTCCAAGTCTGAAGGAGAAAGTGTAAGTACCTGAAAAATTATGGTGATTCTATTCTTTGGCCTCTCTGTTAGGTCCCGATGCCCAAATTAACCTTGTATTTGAAAGTACTACCCTTACCATTGATGGCACCCTTAAATACCGTATATATTTGCATAACAGATGCAGTGATTTTGCCAATTTGGAACCTGTAAATTGATCATATGTATTGGAAGGTGATTTCTGTCTGTCCTACTTCAACAGCTAATACTATGTTCATAGCAATTCCTGACTGAGACCTGCTGCAGTTGAGGCCTTCCCAGTTCTGCTAGGAACCCAACAGGGATGGCCTGAGAAAAACTCTAGTGAGAGTAAGCATCAGCTAGAATTGAGGAAAACTTTTTTAATAAGAAAAAGAAGAATGAGAAAATGATTTCTACCAAAAGAGAAGTTAAGTGTTTATACCAACCTCTAAAGGACAGAAACCTTAACGCAGTCTTGAAGACATTGCCCCCTTCCGTTGTAGCTCATGACCTTGCCATTTCTAATGGATTTTGATAGCGTATATTTTGAGAGGGGAAATAAGAGAACTTGAAAAAAAAAACTTAAAAAAGATCAAACAACGCAGCCAGTGTGTCACAGTGGTTGAGTATTTACCCATGAACCAGGAGGTCATGGTTAGATTCCCAGTCATGGCACATGCCTGGGTTGCAGTCTCCATCCCTTCGGAGGATGTGCAGGAGGCAGCTGATCCATGATTCTCTTTCATCATTGATGTTTCTAACTCTCTGCCCCTCTCCCTTCCTCTCTCTCAAATCAGTTTTTTTAAAAAAAGATCAAACTGCCTAAATATACTTAACAGTGTTCCTATAGTTGGATCTCTATGTATAGAGAGGAAAAAAGAAAGAAGTAACAATTGAGGGAGGGATGTATTTAACTAAAGCAACAGCAAAAAGATGGGGCTAATTGTGTGTTAGGTAGACATTGATTAGATGGAGTGTTAGGTGATTCTACCTGTTGATTGGGGGGAGAAAACTCAGAAGAGTAAAGAAGTGAAAAGGAAAATTGAAAGGGTTATTACATTTCCTTTCTGTCTTTTTTATGCTTTATATGATTTTTTCTTTTTTCCCTGGGGGCTTGGAAAATAGAAATCGTCTCATGCATGGCGGCATCTCATATGTGCATATATACGGTATTGTAACCTCTCTAATACAAATGTATTTTTAAGGTACATTAGGGAATAATTGAAAAATCTGATCTATTTGGAGGAGTACATTTTGGATTAAAATTTTAAATTAAAAAATTGTTAGTGTCCAAATTAATATTTCAAATTATATATATAAAGATAGAAAGATATAGATCTATAGATATATAGACATATATGGATATATATGTAAATTTATAGATTTTTTTTTGGTTAATCCTCACACGAGGATATCTTTTCCACTGATTTTCAGAGAGAGTGGGAGGAAGGGAGGAAAATGAGTTGGGGAGGAAAGAGAGAGAGAAACACCATGTGAGAGAAACATACTGATTAGTTGCTTCCTGCATGCATCCTGTCCTGGTCTGGGGAACAAAACAAAAATCTAGGTTCATGCCCTTGACCAGGAATCGGGCCTGCAACCCTTTGGTGCACGGGCCATTGCTCTAATCTCTGAGCCACACTGACCAGGGCTCAAATTATATATTTTTAAGCTCTGCAGCTATTCAGTAGGTGATACAGAACTACTATTGCAATTTAAATTTCTGTGTATTTTTAAAGGAAATTTTGTGTTTTTAATTTAATTTTTAACAAAATCTAATGACTTCATTTTTATATTAATATTAGTGTTTGCATTTATAATGAGTAAGGTTTATTATAAAGATAAGTTAGTTATTTTAGTCCATTCTTCATTAAAGACCTAAAATCTTAAGCATTTTATTTTAAACTAGAGGCCCGGTGCACAAGATTTGTGCACTCGGGTGGGGCGGGGGAGAAGGGGTCCCTCAGCCCAGTCTGCACCCTCTCGCAGTCCGGAAGCCCTCAGGGGATGTCCGACTGAAGGCTTAGTCGGACATTCTTAGTGCTGCTGTGCCACCGCCACTGGGCTTACCAGCTGTGAGCCCGGCCTCTGGCTGAACAGCACTCCCCCAATGGGAGCACACTGACCACGAGGGGGCAGTTCCTGTGTTGAGCATCTGCCCCTGGTGGTCAGTGTGCATCATAGTGACCGGTCATTCTGCCATTTGGTCGATTTGCATATTAGCCTTTTATTATATAGGATAAATGATGTAGCCATTTCAGTGTTTGATACTCCTCCATATATCACGTTCAGCTTGCATTTTCTATTTTTCTTCAAGTTTAAATTGTATTTGCATTGTATTCAGAAATTTGAAGCATTTTCTTTTTACTATTGTACTTGTCTTATTTCATTTCCTATTCTTTCCTTTCCCTTTGAAGTGAAAAATACCTAAATTTTATGTTTTCAAAAGTTTATTATTAGATATATAATTTTTAGCACAATTATATTTTAAATAATATGCCTTCAAAAGGAGATAAAGTGATTCTGATGTCTGGAAAATTTATTGTTGCCACAATAGTTATCTTACAGCAGTGGTCGGCAAACTGCGGCTCACGAGCCGCGGTTTGCCGCTCTGTTGACTAATGAGTTTGCCGACCACTGTCTTACAGCAACTGTTTTTAATTTTTATAGTCCAGCAACCTAAAGCAGAAGTTGGAAGCTCATATGTAAGTAGAATTGGTATTTCATTTCAAATATGAGAGGGGAAGGGTTTTAAAAGGATCTAAAGTTAATATCCTTTTCTGATTTTGTTTATGAAAACAAATACCCTGATGTCAATTGAATGTTCACCATTGCCATGAAAAAGTGAAAAGAAAACATGAGTTAGAAGGTTCATCCTGCCTGCCAGTGATCCCAACGCTTACATTTTTCATTTACTGATGCCATTGAGGGGTTTACAGAGCTGGCAACTATCAGCACTAGATTTTGTGGAAAAGGGATGTTTATCCTATAAAATACCTGTTTTAACTTTCTTAGGAAGCAAAGGTTGTAGGGGGAATAATTTCACATTTTTTGCACCCATCATGTGCCAACCAATTTACTTCTTCACAACAAACCCTATAATATTTGGTAGATATTTATTCCCATTTCATAGGTGAGGAGAGTAAGGATCAGAAAGTGACGAGCCCACAGTCCACAAATATTATGTGGCAGAAAACCAGTTTTCATTCTTAGATCTGTTTGGCTCCAAAGCTCCTTGCTCTTCTTTCTGCTGCTTAGGGAAAAATTAACAGAGGTACATGAAGAATTACAGAAGAAACAAGAGCTCATTGAAGATCTTCAGCCAGATGTAAACCAGAATGGTAGGTATTTGTAAAAACCTGGTTCTAAGGACTTGCCCTTTTTAGTTGACAAATACAAGAATTATGTATAAGTTTTTGGGCAAAAGTATAGATACAAACATTGCAAATAAGTGCTATGATAATTTTTAGTGATTTAAGTAATTAATAAATGATCTAATCTTAATGCAAAAAAGTAAGTCTAGTAACATGAACTTATTGATATATAGGAGTATCAAACATTTTGTAATATGATAGAATTAATACTATAAAATATAAAAAGATTTAAAATCAGATTGAAATGAACTTCAAACATTGCATAAAAGAATGTTTTATTTTCTCATGATGGTTGCGCTTAAATTGTACAGTATGTTTGCTCATTGAAATACTTAATTGAAAGAAGAGAAATAGCTGGATAAAGCAGATTATAGATATTTTTAAGAAAAAATAATATGAAATGATTGAGGATGTATTGGTTGCAATTCAAAAGTTTTAGATAAAAATTCACTACAAAGAATAAGTAAAAGGTTTCTCTTTTAAGTTCTTTTGTGGCCCTAGAAAATAAATGTAATAAATGTATATTTTTGTGGGTGAGGATGGAGTATTTTAAAAAGGGAATAATTGATTATTTAATTTCATTTTCAACAATAGCACAAAAGATCAGTGAACTTGAAGCTGCTCTTCAAAAGAAAGATGAAGATATGAAAGCAATGGAGGAACGATATAAAATGTACTTAGAGAAAGCAAGAAATGTGAGTGATCGGTTTATAGAATTCCCGCCTTAGTGACGCAGGTGCTAAGTAGGCCTGTTCCACCTGATTGTACTGCTCTTGTTTCCCTGTCACATCACTTCCCTCCCCACTCTCTGTCTTGCCTGTCAGGCTCCTGGTGGGTTCCAGGTCAGTCCTCCCATCCTCTCCTCTTACTCATCAGCCTCAGGTAAAACGAACGCATGGCTTACAGAAACAGTTAAGCATGGACAGCAGTGACCTCTTTAGAGAAAATGACCACTGTGATATACAGCATTGTTAGCTTTAAAATGAAGGCATGTTTGCCTTTTGTGAAAATTTAGCTATTTAAATTTGTTTGAAAGTATTTTAGCATTTAGTCTAGCTTAGGCAGTTATATACTGTTCTAATGTTCACCACACTAATCTTTTTATTTTATGTTTTTTACTAAATATCTGTAAGTGACATTTTCATAAAATCTTTTATTTTCATGAATACCATATATTTTCCCAATTATAAGTATTCTTTAACAAAATGTTAATGTACTGTTTTCAATTTACTGAATGAAAAAAAAGAACTTTATTAGAAGTTTAAAAATATTGCTAATGTCTGCCCTTTTTATGTTTAAGTTTTATATAATATTCATTAAGGCGTAAATAGTATCTATAGCAACAGATAAACTGCAAGATCTTAAAGCTTAACAAAATGGATGTTACATGAAATCCAGTCATCAGTGGGGGAGGCACTCTGCTCCATGCGATCATTTAGTCTTAAGGCGAGAGAGGCTCCGCCTTCCTCAACAGACAGTTCCCAAGTTCACTTGACATTCTCCAACTAGTGAATGAGGGAGCGAGCATAGCCTTTGTGGGAGGTCTGTCATGGGTCAGACCTGGAAACAGTGAAAACCACTTTTCACTCGCCTCAGTGGGCAGAGCTCAGGTACAAAGCCACACTTGGCTTCTCAGGAGGTAGTCCATGCCACAGTTCAGTTTATCTCAGTTTCAGAAGTGTAAGTGTCTTCAGTAAAAATATAAAGTATAGAAAGCTCCCAGATACAACTGCTATTAACCTTTTGAAATATTTCCTTAACACTGTATATTTTTCAATGGATATTATCTCTATGTTTCTTTACCATAATACACACATATATAATTTGTGTGTTTTTTAAACTTAAAAGAATTTCCTCATGGCATATAAATGTAATTTGATTTTTATTGAGTGTCTCTTATGCTAAGCCCTGGTCATACAGCACTAAGCAAGACAGGCATCACACTTACATGACTGACTGCCAAAGTAAAAGAATGGTGAATATTCAGTTGTATGATATATCACAGTTATTTAGTTGTCATCCTATTGTTGAAAATAGCTTGTTTCCATTCTTTTTTCTAGAAATAAGGCTCTAGGCAACATAGTTATTCAGAAAGCTTTTGATTTGTTTTGGTTTATCTTAACCTTGTTCCTAGGTTAATGGGTGAAATAGAATTACTGGGTCAAAGGGTAAGATCATCTTAGTAAGATGCTTTATATGTATTTCTAAATGATACTCTAAAAGGATTTAGATTTGTAATTGCATCATACAGGTGACCTTATTATTGGAAACTTGTTTTTGCTGTAATTTATTCCTGATGTTTCTAAATTGATTTATGCATAGTTTAGCAAAGTCCCAGAACAACATTGTGCTAAAACACCTGAGTTTTATTCAACTTTTAGTAACTTAATAAATATGATTGGCACCCTAGTGTTTGCAGAAAATAATCACTAATATCTATTATATTGATTCTAGAGCCTGGTGCACAAAATTTGTGCACCCGGGGGGAGGGTGTCCCTCAGCCCAGCCTGCACCCTCTCCAATCTGGGATCCCTCTCACAATCCAGGACTGCTTGCTCCCAACTGCTTGCCTGCCTGCCTTCCTGATTGCCCCTAACCACTTGTGCCTGCCAGCCTGATCACCCCCTAACCACTCTCCTGCCAGCCTGATTGATGCCTAACTGCTCCCCTGCCAGCCTCATTGCCCCTAACTGTCCTCCCCTGCAGGCCTGGTCACCCCCAACTGCTCTCCCCTGCAGGCCTGGGTCCCCCACCAACTTCCCTCCTTTGCAGGCCTGGTCCTTCCTAACTACCCTCCCCTCAGGCCTGATTGCCCCCAACTGCCCTCCCTTGCAGGCTTGGTCCCTCCCCACTGCCCTCTTCTGCTGGCCATCTTGTAGTGGCCATCTTGTGTCCACATGGGGCAGCCATCTTGTGTGTTGGAATGATGGTCATTTTTCATATTAATCTCTTATTAGATAGGATTATGTATTGAATTACTACATTTAACTAGATAATGGTAGTAAAAAAGAGTGTTGCTAAGAATTTTTGTACAATTAGCAATCTTCCTTTGTACAATTAGCAATTTTCACTATAATTACTGAATTCATTTTAACTTTTTAAAAAATGTTCAAGGCATATAAAAATAGAAGGCATCTTACCTCCCTCATTTCTGATATGCTTCAAGACTTCAGTGCTCAAGGATGGTTAAGGCCAAATAACTATCCCTGATTATTGAGAAGGGACATTTGATTTTGAGATGGGGATTTTTTTCATTTTTGTACTGAATTTTTATTCTCTTTCTCACCTATAGAATAAGTTATTTTGTAATTAAAATTAAATTATGAGACAAATCAAATTATAGTTAGTTGCTGGATCACTTTCTGTATAATTTTCCACTTACATTGATTTTGTAGACTGTGTTCTTATATTTCAACATTTTATAAGATAAAGTGAACATACTTTTTTTTCTTTAAACAGGTAATAAAAACTTTAGATCCTAAATTAAATCCAGCATCAGCTGAAATAATGCTGCTTAGAAAGCAGTTGGCAGAGAAAGAGAGAAGAATTGAAATTCTGGAGGTAAAACTTCATATTCATACTTCTCTTAATTATTCTGTATAATCCTGATAATTAACTGTTGACATCTATTAGCCATTAATGATCAAGTCTCACAAGAAGTTAGAAATACTCTGTTTTAGCACTGTGTGTTCATTGCAGAGCTTCTCACTGGCCCACGAGATTGGTCTCTGAAGTTTGTGCTCCCTGCTGCATTGTATCTCCCTCCCTCTTAACAGCCAGTCTGTGGATGTCTTTTATGAGTTTTTAATAGACTCCACTGTCACATTCCTTTTAAAATTATGTGGATGAGAGTTCATTCAGAAGGAAAAAAAAAAAGAAGGAAATGAAAGAAAGAAACTAAGCTCACCTTTTAAATAGAGAACTGTATTCAGTTCACCAAATATATCTTATCTCTTCTCCCTGGTCCCATGGGGACCCAAACTTACTAGGTGGAATTCCTTAGAGAAGGAAGTACTTCAAAATCCCAGTAAGCCCTTGAATAAAGTGCCAGTTTGTTACTGACCATGCAGAGTTATGGTGGTAGTAACATCTTTAAATTTTAGAGTTATTTTTATATCAGTGGTTATGTTATTTTTATGAACTTGGTGAAGTATAAGTATGTCAGTATCGAATTGTATATTCTTAGATTTTTATAATTGAGCATGTTCTACTTTTCTTTGCAAAGTGTTTCACAAAACTACTCTTCTTAATACTGTGGTGAGATTTGATGTTATTCTTGAAGTCAGTATATACTTCCTCATAATCACATATGGGTAATTGCAGAGCCTTGTTGAATTCTATATACTCACGTTGAAATTCTCATAATCATTGGTTTCTATTTGAATCAAATAGGAATGCTTTATTTCAAAGAAACACGTTATTTTCACTTATCACTTTCTTCGTGTTATTTCTGAGCCAGTGGTAAAAATATTTTGTTTAAAGATTTAAAGACTTAATACCCAGAATACACAACAGCTTTATGTATATTTTCTATAAGTTCCCGTTCAGGCCATATTGGCTATTATAAAAAGCACTGGTTAGGGGGTATCTCTCTGCAGAAATGATATTCATTCTTGAGGATTCAACTCAGATGTCTTCCTGGGTAAAGCTTTCCCTGGATTCCTTAAGCAAAATTAATTCTCTCCCCAGAGTTTGTCCATGCATTGTGAACTCATGAATTCATTCCACAGTAGTATTCTTTGAATTAGGCTAGAAGACTGTGAATTGAGGCCAGAGGCTGATTCTTATATCTCTGTACTCCCACCATTAAATATTACATAAATCAGAGGCCAAGTTGTCAGCTTTATTAGTAACTTATCTTAAAGAGATCATCTTTCTCCCTGGCCAGTGTGACTCAGTTAGTTGGGTGTCATCCCAAGCACCTAAAGGTTGCTGGTTTGATTACCGGTCAGGGCAATCAATGCCTGGATTAAAAGCTTGATCCCCTGTAGGGGGTGTGCAGGAGGCAGCCGTTCAATGTTTCTCTCTCACATCAATGTTTCTCTCTCTCCCTCTCTAAAAAAAAAAAATCAATTAAGAAAAAGTAATCACCATTCCTCTCTGGTCCAAGTAATGAGACTTGGACTGAGTCTCTGAAATCTAAGTTGCTCTGACTATTCACTTCCCATCAAAAGCCAGTAAGAATGGACAGCATTGTTGGTGCTTGAAATGCAGCTACCCAACATGTATGATGACAGAGTGGTGCCTCTATCTCTAGGGCTCTAAGTCACAGCATTTGGGCCTTTAATTCATGTGTATTTATCTGTACACTGAAAAAAGTAGAAAGAAGAGTAAGATAAATAGCAGAGGTTATTCTATGTGCCATCTTTCTTGGGGAGTGTTTGCCTGGAGTGGGTGTGAGCCAGAAGAAAGGCATCTTGCCTCCCTCATTTTCTGTATGCTTTTTGTATCATCAGCATCTTGCTGTGAAAACATTCAAATGTTTTAAGGTTATGATTTTTTTTAATGAATCAACTATATCTGGTACTCAGTAAAATAATAAAAGTAGTTGTATTAGTGTAATTAAGAAATGGATATCTGTCACTAAGGTGGTTTGTAACTATGACCACAGGCAATGTAGTACACAGGTCATTAAGAACTGAGAGATAAAAATCCACACTAAGCCTTATAAGAGATTTAAAGGATTTTCTGGGATATTTTTTATTACATCCTTCTTCTCCTTAGATTTTACTCTTCAAAATAGGTGCAGCTCTGTTTTGTTACCTAAACCAGTTGTTACTTTTTTCTAGATATAAAGGATAGTAGCATAAGAATCACTAGTTCTTGTGGGCTTTGTTTTTGTTTTTTAATACCTGTTTTACCAGTAAAATTCCTGAAATAAAGATTTACTAGTCGCAATCTTACTCCTTTATAAAGCTGTTATACATGCATTTCTCCATGAGTGAATCTATTTCGACAATTTTGTATACCTCAAAATGCATTCTCCAAAGTCTCTCAATAATGAACATACGAAGAAATGTTGTTACTATTTTTAGTAATTTGGGGGATTTTAGTAGTCTTCCTTTCTTTTTCCAGAGTGAATGTAAAGTAGCAAAATTCCGTGATTATGAAGAAAAACTAATTGTTTCTGCCTGGTATAATAAGGTGAGTTGAAATTCAGCCAATCATTGGATGTTTAGAACAGTGTTTATCAAACATTTGGATCAGGAAACATTGATGAAAATGTATTTATACCACAGATGAATATATACACATATTACATATGTAAACAAGTTACCCTGTGTGCATTGCATTCAGGTATTTTGTGTCATACTCTTTTTTTTTTAAATGTTGGTCATAATTCCAATTAACTATATATTTTAGTTTAATGTGTTTAGTTGATTTTTACTTTCTCAAAATCAGTAAATTGATCTCATGACTCATCCACCTTTACTTAAAGCACATGAAGTGTACATGCAACAATCCATAAATATTTTTAAAATTGCATTATTTGAGTTAAAACTTTGTATTTGTGTTCCATAAAAGGTTTCTTTAGAAATGTGAATATCTGTGTAATGCAACATGAAGTGCTTCTAATATCAGCATTTATTTTAACATCCCCTGAAGCCTCTCAGTGTGTTCTTTAATGTATTTGTTGTGTGTGTTTTTTAAAATCCAGGGACTACTCCTCAGTAATTGTCCTTACAAGGAGAAAACTAGTATAAAATAATTTAAAATGTTTTTGCTTTTTTACTCTGAATATCTGTAGGATGTTTTCAAGAAAAGTAGCACTTCATGGTTCTTTTGGATTATTCTAATCAGCTAGGATAGATATTAACACAAGCACAACCTACCATAGGTGCTGCTTATTTAGTATGAGAGAATACCAATTTATAGACCCTCCTGTGCTTCACCACATAGAACTAGTTGTTCCTCCTCAGACATGCTTTGTTTCTTTCATGCCATCAAACTTTTTGTTCTCTTCACTGCTCTATTTGATAAAATCTGACTTAATTTAACAAAGCTTTGAAGGAAATTATTTGTGAAGTGTTCCCAGAATCTTCCATCATGGGTTAATCATCCTGGTTAATATAGAGGACTATGGATTATTTTCTTTGTTCTCCTGTGGCCCTTTAAAAAAAAAATATATATATATATATATATATATTTTTATCATCATTAATCCTTCCATAGCTTCCTCCACCTTCACTACCTCCTCCCCATGCAGTCACCACACTGTTGTCCATGAGTTCTTTTGTTTTAATTTAATAAATCTTTATTGTTCAGATTATTACAGTTGTTTCTCCTTTTTTCCCCCATAGCTCCCCTCCACCCAGTTCCCACCCCACCCTCTGCCCTTACCTCCCCCCTACTGTCTTCATCCATAGGTGTACGATTTTTGTCCAGTCTCTTCCCATACCCCACACCCCTTTCCCCCTGAGAATTATCAATCCACTCCCATTCTATGCCCCTGATTCTATTATATTCACCAGTTTATTCTATTCCTCAGATTTTTAATTCGCTTGATTTTTAGATTCACTTGTTGATAGATATGTATTTGTTGTTCATAATTTTTATCTTTACTTTTTTCTTCTTCTTCCTCTTCTTAAAGAATAGCTTTCAGCGTTTCATGTAATACTGGTTTGGTGGTGGTGAACTCCTTTAGCTTTTTCTTTTCTGTGAAGTTCTTTATCTGACCTTCAATTCTGAATGATAACTTTGCTGGGTAGACTAATCTTGGTTGTAGGTTCTTGCTATTCACCACTTTGAATATTTCTTGCCACTCCCTTCTGGCCTGCATAGTTTCTGTTGAGAAATCAGCTGACAATCGTATGGGTGCTCCCTTGTAGGTAATTAACTGTTTATCTCTTGCTGCTTTTAATATTCTCTCTTTGTCTTTTGCCCTTGGCATTTTAATTATGATGTGTCTTGGTGTGGTCCTCTTTGGATTCCTTTTGTTTGGGGTTCTGTGCGCTTCCTGTACTTGTAAGTCTATTTCTTTCACCAGGTGGGGGAAGTTTTCAGTCATTATTTCTTCAAATAGGTTTTCAGTATCTTGCTCTCTCTCTTCTTCTGGCACCCCCATAATTCTGATGTTGGTATGCTTGAAGTTGTCCCAGAGGCTTCTTACACTATCTTCAACTTTTTGAATTTCTTTTCTTTTTGCATTTTCAGTTGAGTGTTTTTTGCTTCTTTGTATTTCAAACTTTGACTTGATTCTTGCGTTCCTCTAGTCTGTTGTTGGGTCTCTGTATAATATTTTTTATTTCAGTTAGTGTATGTTTAATTTCTAGTTGGTCCTTTTTTCATATCCTCGAGGGTCTTATTGAATTTATTGGCCTTTTCTAGGAAATTCTTGAACAAACTTATAACCGTGGTTTTGAACTGTATATCCAGTCGTTTGTTTTCCTCCATTTCTTTCATTTGTGATCTGTTTCTTTGTCTCTGCATTTTCGCTGCTTCCCTGAGTTGGTAGGGTGGTTTTGTGTGCTAGGTGTCCTATATGGGCCAGTGGGTCAGCCCCCCAGTTACCTGAGGTGGACACTTTTGGTGCACCTCTTTGTGGACTGTGTGTACAGCCTTGTTGTAGTTAAGTCTTGATTGTTGTTGGTGTCACTGGGAGGAATTGACCTCCAGGCCAATTGGCTGTAAGGACCCGCTGTGACTATAATGGAAGAACTGCTGCACTGGAAACACACTTAGGGGGCAGGACTTGCTTCAGTGGGGCTTTGGTGCTCACTGAGTCTGCCTCTTGAATGTGTCACTTATGGATGTGAGTAGTTGAAACCTGGTGTCATCTCACACTGACCACTAGATATACTAGCTTCTGGATCTCCAATGGGGTGCAGGTCAGCTACTGTCTGAGGCCACCCAGCAGGAGCTACGGCGAGAACTACAGTTTCCTCCTCTTCGCTTGGGGTTTGGAGGTTTTGGAGCTGTCTGTCCAGAGCTGCAGTTTGTTTGCTTAAGCTGCGATAGGGCAGGCCGTTTATATGCAAATGGTTTGTAGATTGTGTGGGGCGGGGTCTCACGGAGTCACTAGGCTAGGGCATGGCAAACAGCGATGGCTGCCTGTCAGCCATCTCTGTGTCTCTGTGTTTCCAAGTCCCCGCGTCCCGCGCCCCAGCACAGTAAACAATGATTGCTGGACACACTTCTGCAAGAAAGCTGCCCTCACTTTCCGACCTGATGGTAGACAGTCCAGCTTCTCCCCGTAGGAGTTTGGGTCCCCAGCATTTCCCCAGAAACTGGAGTTCAGAGTAATCGGGAGCTTGTCTCCCTTTGTGTTGAAAGAAGCAGCGCACCCAGACACCCACCGCCAGCTCTATTCGCGCGCCTCTGTACCTCAGCTTTTCAGCGCTTGTGCAGGTCTCAGTGCTCTTTTCTCTTTCCTTCTAGTTGTAGAATTTCCACTCAGCCAGCTTTCCCATGGTTCTGGGTGATAGACGTTTTGTCTTTTAGTTGTAGTTTTGAAATTGTTGTGTGAGGCAGCAGTTTAGGTGTTCACCTATGCCGCTATCTTGGTTTATCCCTGTCACGAGTTCTTATTTTTTTTGTTTTTTTGCTCAATCCCTCCACCATCTCCCCATGCCAGAGCTGTCAATCTTCTCTCTATCTAGGAGTCTGTCTCTATTTTGCTTGTTATTTCAGTTTATTCATTAGATTCCACATATGAGTGAAATCATATGGTACTTGTCTCTCTCTGACTGGCTTATTTCACTTAGTATAATATTCTCCAGGTTCATCCATGCTGTCTCAAGTATAAAATTTTCTTTTAATGGCCAACTGGTATTCCATTGTGTAAATGTACCAGAGCTTTTTTATCCACTCATCTGCTGATGGATACTTGGATTGCTTCCAAATCATGGCCATTGTAAATAACATAACAACGAACATAGGGGTGTATATATTCTTTCGAATTAGTGTTTCTGGTTTCTTCAGATAAATTCCCAGAAGTGGAATCACTGGATCATAAGACAGTTCCATTTTTAATTTTTTGAAGTGTCTCCATTCTCCTTTCCACAGTGGCTGCACTAGTCTTCATTCCCACCTTGTTTGTTGATATATTAATGATAGCCATTCTGATATCTCATTGTGGTGTTAATTTACATCTCTCTGATGATTAGTGAACTTGAGCACCTTTTCATATGTCTATTGGCCATCCGTATGTCCTTTTTGTTCTTTAATTGGATTGTTTGTTTTTATTTGGTGTTGAGTTTATAAGTTATTTATAAATTTTGGATATTAACCCCTTATCAAATATATGGGCAAATATGTTCTCCCATTCAGTGGATTGTCTTTTCATTTTATAGATAGTTTCCTTTGTTATGAAAAACTTTTTAGTTTGATGTAGTTCTATTTGTTCATTTTTCTTTTGTTTCCCTTGCCCTAGGAGATATATCAGAAAAAATATTGCTACGAGAAATGGCCCTAATTTTACTGCCTATGTTTTCTTCTAGGATTTTTATGAGCCTAATATTTAAGTCTGTAATCCATTTTTAGTTTATTCTTGTGTGTGGTGTAAGAACATGTTCTGGTTTCATTTTTTCTTTTCACTTATCTGTCTAATTTTCCAACACTTTTTTTATGAATAGACTAGCTTTACCCCATTACATGTTTTTGCCTCCTTTGTACAAATATTGCTGTAAAGGCATGGGGTTATTTCTGGACTATCTCTTCTGTTCCATTGATCTATATGACTTTTTTTTTTTTATGCCAGTAGTATTATACTGTTTTTTAAAAGTGTTTTTAAAAATATGTTTTTATTGATTTAAGGGAGAGGGAGAAAGAGATTGAAGCATCAATGATGAGAGAGAATCATCGATTGGCTGCCTCCTGCAAGCCCTCTATTGGGGATGAAGCCCACAACGCAGGCATGTGTCCTAACCAGTAATCGAACCATGACTTCCTGATTCATGGGTTAACACTCAGCCACTGAGCCACACCAGCTGAGCACCATGCTTTTTTGATAACTATGGCATTGTAGTACAGTTTGATGATAGGTAATACGAGTCCTCCCACTTTGTTCTTTTTTCTTATGAACATATTGCTATTTGGGATTTTTGGTGGTTTTGTATAAAATTTGGGAATAATTCTGTGACATATGCCATTGGTTTCTTGATAGAAATTGCATTGAATTCATAGAGTGCTCTGGGTAGTATGGACATTTTAATGATGTTAATTCTTCCTATTCATGAACAAGGTATATGCTTCCACTTATTTGTTGCATCTTCTTCAGTTTATTTCTTTGGTGTCTTATAACTTTTCCAAGTACAGGTCTTTTACATTCTTGGTTAAATTTATTCCTGGGTATTTTATTCCTTTTGAAGCAATTTTGAATGGGATTGTTTTCTTAGTTTTCCTTTCTGATAGTTCTTTATGCCTCCCAGTCTTACTAGGGTGGCATTATGTAGTAGGTGTCCTGTGGGACCCAATGGTGCAATCTCCTTGGTCACCTGAGCTGGTGCTCTGTGAATGTTCCTTGTTTGTGTTATGTGGGCCCTCTTGTTGTAATTGAGCCTTGATTACTATTAGCCTGTTTGTGTGTCCGTTTGACTCTCAGGCTGTCCAGCCGTGAGGCTTAAGCACCAAGGCATTATGCAAACTGTTGTGCAGCTGCTAATCACATGAAATGGAATTTGCCTCGGCAGGGTTTGATGCCTGACAATATCTTCCTGAAGAAATGTTGCTTGTGAAGCCTATTAGATTCTGCTCTGTTGTTGTCTGAAGCTGGCCACTGGGTGTATTGGTTCTGCGCCTCTTGAGGGGGATTCAGCTACAGGCCTATGTCAGCCACTGCCTATGACTGACTCTGGGCAACCTGTTTGCTGCTGTCAGTGATCCACAGCTTGTGGCTCTCCTTGCTGGACCTAGGTGCATGCAGAAAGCACCAAGCTGAGCACCAAGGCTGGCTTTGTTTCAAAGTACCCAGAGATCCACCTCTGCTTATAGGCTGCCTGGTAGGCTTAGTTACTGAAGGAACTTCAGGCTGTACTCCTCAGCAGCGTGTAACTCCACAGGGTAGGACAAGAGGCATGTAGCAGGTAGGGCTATTGCTTACCCCCAGGTTGATGACACATGGAGGGGAATGCTTTGCTGGAGAAAGATGGCTTCTGCAGTATGCAGGAATGACTCAGCACAAGGATCCTGGAAGCTGACCCTTCAGCTCTCTCCCCAGAGCCACCAACCCTAGACTCTTCTCATGCAGCTCCAGTTCACTCTGCCCTCTCTCTGCCAGAGCCAGAGTGAGTGGCTGCAAACGAAATATTGTGTGTTGACCCTTTAAGAGGGTGCTTGCATCTCTGTGCTGTCTCTCCCTGGTAGACAGAAACCCCACTGCTTTTCACAGCCAGGTGTTATGTGGGCTCCTTTCCCAGTTCTGTTGTTCTAAGCTTGGGAGCCTGCATGGAGGTTTCGACCCTACACTTCTCAGGGGCAATAACTCCCCCACATTCCCACAGCTGAGATATTCCTCAAGAAATTTAGCTGCTTCCCATAGGAGCCCAGCCAGCCTTTTCCTGCCTCTGCACTTCCTACCATTCTTGGTGTGACTTCTTCTGTAAGTCTGTGGTTATAAGGCTTCTCTCCAGCTAGTCTTCAGTTGGTTATTCAAGATGATTTTTTCATACTTTAGTTGTAATTCCATTTTGGTCCGGGGAGGAGGTTAGTGTAGCTTCCACCTAAACTGCCGCCATCTTCCCAGATCTCTGTGGCCTTTTGGTACATAAACCATTAAAAATATTAAAGCTCAAAATGCATTATTTATTCATTTTTCAAGTTACATGTTTTGAGCATTTACTTGATTCTTTGTCTTATACTAATCACTAATTATTCTCAGTTCAGTAAAATTCTGTGATGTGGTCTAGTGAGAAAGAAGTAATGATTTCCCTTACTAAAAAACCCAATAGCCACAACTATAGTAATTTTGTCAGATATCAGTACGTAGATAGATCATAGTAAATTTGAACTATATTGTGGTTCTCAAAGTTAAGCATGCATCTGAAGACTTTTAAAATATTGGACTCTCCTACAGAGCTTCTTACTAGGTCTGGGTAGCATTTACAGGTAGAACATATTTTTTAACAAATTCTCATTGGTGCTAATGTTAATCCAGGGGTCACACTTAGGGTAACCTTTGACCCAAGCTTTTATATTGTGTTATGGGTGCTCATTGTGGGTGGAGTGATTGCCCAAACACAGAATTTTGCTTTGGAACCTTTTTATTTTAATTGTTCTTATAATTAAAGTTAGTTCTAGAGCATTATTTTAAGGTGCTGTTCTTAATGATTTTATATTTTAGTGGATTAACATAGACAGGTTTTATGTCCTTATTTTCTTCTTACTAGCAGTACCAGGTACAGATGAATTAACTTCTGCACTCTTATTCTTTAAATTAAAAAATGAGGCAAACACCAGCTTTGTAGTATTGTTTCAAGGATTAAATAACTTTATGTATGTAGAAAGCACTTTAAACTCTAAGAAGTCATTTTATTTTTTATTTATTTTTGTTCAGAGTCTAGCATTCCAGAAACTGGGGATGGAGTCTAGACTTGTGAGCAGCAGCGGGGCTGGCAAAGACCCTGCCGCATGTCCTCCTGCACGGTCTTTCCTAGCACAGCAGCGGCACATCACCAACTCCCGAAGAAATCTCTCTGTTAAAATTCCTGCTGCAACCTCTGATTAAACTGCTAAAAGACAACAAGCAGAAGTGCCCTTAAAATAGTTTGTGTCTTTCAACCAACTACCAGACTGAAAAAAAGATGTTTATGATGCTGGATATCAGCTGTTCAAGAGGCACGGAATTAAGTTTGCTGGCTGACTTTGAAAGCAAAATATAGAATTAGCTATTTCTCTGAGGGAGCACATTTGAATAATTAGAAGATGTAATAGGCACCCACCTAAACATTTGTGTTTTGAGACTATTATAGTTTCAAATTGACTTTGTATATTTTAGTTTAGTGTTTTCATTTGTGTCAGTAAATTGGATAATTTGCAATGTGTAATCAGTAATAAGTAATTTAAAAATGCATCTATATTCATTTTATTGTTTTGGTCTATATAAAAATAACCTTAAGGTAGGCACATGTAGAACTATAAAAGAGTTGTATTTTTTTACTTGATATATACAAGGCTTGACCTCTAGCCTCTAACTCTGCAATTGAATAGGTATATCTTATCGTGAAGTAGAAGATACAACATTTGGAAGTTTTGATTGTTGAAATGACTTTGTTATGGCAAAGTGACTAATAGTAAGTTTTGCAGATTCAGAAGAGGTTATATACTTCTGTTGCCTATTATACATAGGGCTTCTATGCGGCATGATGGAAATGGGAAGGTTAAGTGGATAAACTGATTTTCTGATGGGAAACAAGCTAAAAATATACTTCATGTGAAACATCCACATGCTCTTTAATATAATTAATAACGATAATAATTATTTTACTTTTAAGCATAAAATTATCAGGATTTCTGCTAAAAATGCTATAATAATTTTGCCTCCTAAGAAGAAGTGGTGTAGCAATGAAACAATTTGGAATCAAGTTAATTTTGTTTAATAAGAAAGCAATCTGTCTTGGGCTGTGTTTATGGTATTCAGTTTGTTTCTGCCCAAAGCCCGTTATTTTCAAAGGTGTTGTTGGCCATGTGATCAGTAGCAGGTAAATCAGCTCTGCCCTTAAGTATGAAAGCAGTAGCCATACACAGTATGTAAACCAAATAGGCATGGTTGTATTTCAATAAAACTTACAAAAACTGGGTGTTAGTTCAGATTTGGCCTGCAGGCTGTAGACCTCCTTGGGTCTAGAGTTTATTCTTAGCCTTTCCTTGAAAATATAAATATTGTTCCATTTGCAGTGTTACTTATTTAGATTCTTTGTTTTTTATTCTCTACCAGTAAATTTTTTTTAATTACTGAAAATACAAGAATTGCTTTCATACTGTATTTTAGTCTCTGAGATTAGGGCACATCTGTCAGGATATTTTGTTTTATCAGGGTTACTTCTGTTGACTACCTCTTAGATTTTGGTGTCTTTTTTCAGTGCAGTTTTATAGTTGGTTTGCTTCTTCAATATAGCCTCATAGTCTCTGCGTGCCTGTGACTTTTGGTGAAATGAAAATGTATTAGCATGCCAATTAAAATTTTCTAAATATATGGCATTTTAGAATACTTTGGTCAGTGTAAGACATGAGCTCCTTTGGTATTTACTACTTGCTTATAATTGAAAATTTACAACCTTGTCAAGCTCCCTTTTAATGAAATTTATTGTAAAACATCAATGCCAATAAATTAATATTTTCACAATTCAATTGCTCACAAATTTTGGATTATACTTGGAATTTTTAAGTAATTTGTGCAATTTATGAATAAGGACTTAAAGCTAGATTCTTTTATCTTAATAGAGAAAAAGCAAATTTTGTGATTTACTACTTTTCTAGTTTATAAGTAGAATTTAAATTGCTTGATACCTAAGTATTTATACAATACTAATGTAATTTAAAGTTCTATATTATTGTGATTTAATCATATGGAAATTCAGGAATTGATCAGAAGTGAGATTGTTTTCCACATCTGGTTAATAGAGTGAGATTGACACCCTGTGGGTGGTAAAGCATCATATATATGCCTCATAAACCATGAATTATACATGTCTGTGTTATAACTGTTGCTTAAGTGCATATACCAGGGAAGGGAAATTTAGCATTTATCTTATGTGGTAATGAGTTGAATGTCCCAGTGATAATAAAGTAAAACCACAGATCATTTGGAAATTATCTTTAATTTTGAGCATTTGCTGTATAATTAATATTACTTTCTCTTTTAAAAATAATTATGTATACATATGGCAATGATGTTCACCCTGAGATTAACTTAATATATTGAGAAATATTTTAAGTTCACTGTATTTTTGTAATAAATTAAGGCTGCTGAACTAATGATTTAGTATAGGTTAAAAATTAATGTCTTGCCCTGGCTAGTGTTTCTAAGTGGTTAGAGCACTGGTGCATGCACCAAAGGTTCTCGGGTTCCATTCTCCGTCAAGGGTGCATACGTGGGTTGCAGGTTCAATCCCCAGTCCAGGTTCGGGTGCGTGCAGCAAGCAACCAACCGATATTTCTCTCTCTCTCTTCCCCTTTCCCCTCATTATCTTCCCCCACCTCCCCTCCCTTCCACTTTCTCTCAAAATCAATGGAAAAAATACCTTCGGGTGAGATTTAACAACAACAGAAAAGAATTAAATTATTGTCTAGAAACATTAAACTGGGCATTCCTCATGAAGGTATCATCTTGGATACTGGAGTACTGATTTGAATGTTAGATAATGCTTGTACACCTATACCTGTTTCTGTATAGTGGCACATCTGGCTCTATGGGGTGGTTTATAGGGCACAATACTACCGTGTTAGGTTCTCTCTGTGTATATTTAACAAGAACCATTCCGCTGTAAAATGAGTGTATATGGTTGTATGCATACAGTCTTATTGTGAACCTGTACATTGTGAAAAAGTCGTTTGGGAATTTGTAAAGCACTAAAGCACAACCACAAAAGACAATGGTGTGCAGTTATTAAACATGATGTAGCTTAATTATAATGTTTAGTTTATAAAAGGTCCTTTCTATTTTCCATGGCAAAGACTTTGACACTTGAAAAATAGAAGCAATATTTGATTTATTTTTGTAAGTATTTAGAATATTTTAAATAAATGATTGTCCAATAACAGTATAATGTTCTAAAGTGTTTCAGTAAATAAAGTTTCTGATTCTGTGTGATGGTTATGATGGATTTTTATTAGGTACAGGTACACTTTTATTTGCTGCTTTAAATAAAGGACTTAAAATATTTAGATCAGAAAAGGAAAATAATAGCACTAATTTAATTTTTTTAATGTTGTTCTACGTTTGAGTTTTTTTGGTAAACGAGTACATGTGTAAAAGTAATTTTTTGGTTTTCCCAGTTACATCTCCAGTTTCACTACTGGAATCTAGGCATTTTGTATTATTGTGGAATCAAAACATTTCTGTGTTTTCTTTGGCAGAGGTTGCTACTCATCTCTTAATTTCCATTCTTTCGTTTGTCCTTTTGTAATAGAACCCCATATTTTAGCTTGTTAATTTACCTTACATCCAGGGAGAAAAAATAAGTACTTCTTGGACTCTCTTATAACTAGGTAGGGTCATTTCACTGAGTTCCGGCCGAAGAAATGTGAATAGTAGTGATGTGTGCTTATTAAAAGAATGGGTATGTTTGCCCCAGCCCTTTCCCCTTCTAGAATGCCATGGTCTGAAGGTGACTATCTAGGACAGTGAACCAACAAGGAAGAAAGGACTTGCATCCTTGAAATCACCACCTTGCCATATCAGCTGCAAACCTGCAGTCCATATTTCTCTTATTTAAGCAAGCGGTTTTTCATAGCTATTTTATTTTGGGATCTCTCTCTCCTGGCATCTTTATTTCCCTATCTACACAGGCTTGTTAAAATAAGTTGTGAAAGTTTTTGAGAAGTGCAGGTGCTCCATGTTCTTAGATTATGTTTTGGAAAGGTTTAATTCCCTTGGTGTTAGTGGAGGCTCAATAAAGGTTTGTTTAATGCCAAGAGTAAAGTTAATGTGCCAGATATGCAAAGGTGGAGACAAAAGTGAAGTTCAGTCTCACTTTAAGTAGATCTTCATGATTCCCCAAAGACCACGATTCTCTAAATTTAACTTTCTGGACTGGCCTAACATCACATAATGTTATGAGTGGTTCATTAAGAGTGACTCAAGGTTCTAGACCTGCACTGACCAATATGGGGGCTGCTAGCCACATTACTTAATCATAAATTTTAATGAAATTTTATTTCCACATTACAGCCACACATGGCCATGGCTATGATATTGGACAGTGCAGATAGAGAACATTTCTGTCATCACAAAAGATTCTCATGGACAGCTCTGTTCCAGAGGCCTAGGTTGAATGGACACATTCTGTATTTCTTGGAAATTCCCCATGATGTGGGATCACACAGATGTAGTGAGGTGAAGCTTTCAGACATATCCCTGCACAGTGACACACCCAGGGAGAGAGCCACATGGGTTCTTCAGCTGGCTATGGTTCTGATGGTGAAATGCTCTCTCCATCCTTTGCTCAACTGGCTGCAGCAACTTGCTCTCAGGACCTGGTAAATGCTACATTTTAGACCTCTTGCTTCAGCTTTAACATTCCCCTCTTCCATAAATGCTTCCATAATTTCTCAAGGTGAGAAATCCATTTTTCTAAAACTTGAAGTCTTTGTCTTAGTGACCTTAATTAATCTTACATGCTTTCTAAAAACATCTGTCCCTCTAGACTAAGTTTATTTATTTTTAATCCTCAAGTATATATTTTTCCCCCCATTGACCTCCCCCCGGCTTCCCCTACCCCCCAGTACATGCATTCACCTGCCTCCCCCCCCCTCCCCCCAGTGTCTTGTGTCCATTGGTGGTGCTTATATGCATGCGTACAAGTCCTTTGGTTGATCTCTTACAGCCCCCCTCACCCAACCTCCCCTGCCTTCCCACTGTAGTTTGACAGTCTGTTTAATGCTTCTTTGTCTCTGTATTTATTTTCCCCCCATTTCTTTCCTTTAAAAAATTTTGCCTCACAGACTAGAAATAAACATATAACAAACAAAAAATGTTTTGAGTCCCAATTTCAATGTCCAACAGTTCTGAGTCCCCGTTTCAGTGTCAAACAGTTCCTTATGTGTACATGTCAGCAATGATATCTGGATGGTGGGCACATGGTGGCAATGCAGGTCCGACCCTCTCTGGTTTGGTCCTAGGCAGCCTGCAGTGGTGCACAGCTGCTGACTGCTCGCGTGGCAAGGCGTTGTCAGTGTCTTCTATCTCTGGACTGTTTTTTCCTCTTGTCTTCGTGGTTGGAGCACACCTGTCAATTCCTCTCTGTTGCAGGAATCCACATGGTCTTGGAGTTGTTTTCTGAAAATATACAAACATATTCTCGACCAAAAGTTAATAAAGGAATCTTTTCTATATAATTGATTTGGGATCCTTTTTATTTTTGCCCAAACTATTTTCCTTTGTCTTATTTAGACCCCATGTGTGTTTTTCATGGGTGTCTTGCTTTATCCGGGTGTCCCTGTACTTCCTGGCTGCAAACTGTCTCACCAGTTGTGCCTCCTTCACCAATTTGGGCTGGATTCCACTTGTTTCAGCTGCTCCCTCTATTTGCTCCGGGACAAGGCTCAGGATGCGTCCTTCTATTCCGCCGCCATTTTGTCTCTCAAGGATATTTTTTCCCATTGACTTTTAAAGAGAGTATAAAGGAAGGGAAAAGGGAAAGGAGGGAAGAGGGGGGAAAGAGAGAGCGAAACATCAATGTGAGAGAGACACATCAAATGGTTGCCTCTAGCACAAGCCCCAACTGGGGACAGGGATGAACTTGCAACCTAGGTACATGCCCTTGATCAGGAATTGAACCCGGATCCCCTCAGTCCATAGGCCAATGTTCTAACCACTGAGGAAATGGGCCAGAGCTAGACTAAGTTTCTTGAAGTTGGGGACTATAGCTTATCTCTGTTTCCCCATGGCACTTGGAACACTGTCTTCCACAAAGTCAGCAAATATGTACCATATGAACTAGACTTGCTGGTGATGGACAGCATATTTTCTGTAGATATCAGTCTCAATATGTTCTTGAAGGAATTGGAAGAGTGCATTGGAAGGAGCACCTACATAGGCAAGAAATTCACAGATCATGATACTTTTTTTCAGCCCCACAACTAACCAGCACCTAGCCCTAAGCCTCTTCCTTGGTTTTATCACAAGTCATATTTTTATAAGTACTTCATTGAGATAATATGTACATACCATATGAACATGTTTAAAAAGTGTATAAATCAGAAGTTTGTAGGATATTTAGAGTTGTGTGACCATCACCATTCTCTAAAAGCATTATGTCACCTCAAATAGAAACCCTGTAGCCATTAGTGTCTGCTCTGCTGCTCCCCTCCTCCCAGCCCTGGATACCACTAGTCTACCTTCTCTGCCTATTTTGGGCATTTCATATACATGGAATCATACAAAAGGTGAGTTTTCGTGAATAGACAAGCACTATGTTTTTAAGGTTCATTCATTCTGTATGCATCAGTACTTCATTTCTTTTTATTGCTGAATAATATTTTGTTACATTTTTGTGTCACATTTTGTTTAGTTCATCAGTTGATGGATTTTCGGGTTCTGGCTATTCTGAATAATTCTGCTATGAACATTCATGTCCACGTTTTTGTGTGGAAATAGGTTTCATTTATCTTGGATATATACCGCCACAGTCTAATTAGGTCCCTCTAAAACTCTTATGTTGAAATCCTGCCCCCTAAGGTGATAGAAATTAGGAGGTATGATCTTTGGGAGGCGATTAGGTCATGAAGGTTCATAAATGGGATTAGTGCCCTTTATAACAGGCCTGAGAAAACCTCCCTTTCCCTCCCACCATGTGAGGCCACAACAAGAAGGTGCTGTCCCTGAATCAGAAGGTGGGCCCTAGCCACACACCAAGTCTGCCGGCCCATTCATCTTGGCCTTCCTGCCTCCTGCACTGTGAGAAAAACATTTTTGTTGCATATAACCTACCCAGTTTATAGTATTTTGTTATAGCAGTTCAATTGATATATATATACTTGCGAATGAAGCTGCTGGGTCATACAATAAATCCATGTTGAACATTTTGAGGAACTGCCAGACTGTTTCTAAAGTGCCTGCAACATTTCACAATTCTACCGGCAATGTGAGTTCCAGTTTGTCCACATCCTCACCTAAAATAACTATTATTTTAGCTATCCTAGTGTGTGATGTGGTATTTCATTGTAGTTTTGAGTGGCATTTCCCTAATAATTAATTAGGTTGACCATAGTTTGATATTTAGTTACTCATTCGTATCTATATCATCTTTAAAGAAATGCTTATTCAAATTATTTTCCAGTTTTTTAATTAGTCTATTTGTCTTCGTATTGTTTTTTATTGTGGATCCAAATTCTTATTAGATATGTGACTTGTAAATAATTTTATACGGTCCTGTGGGTTGTCTCTTCATTCTTTTGGAAGTTTTGTTTGTAGAACAAAATACTTTAATTTTGATGAATTCCAGTTTGTAAATTTTTTTCTTTTTTACTTGTGCTTTTGGTGTTATATTTAAGAAACCCAAAGCCAGGAAGATTTTCTTCTATGCTTATTTTAGGATTTTTATAAGTTTACATCCTATACTAGTCTGTGAGACATTTTGAGATAATTTTTACATATGATGTGAGATAGAGGTTCAATTTTGTTTTGCTGCATGTGGATATCAACTTCTTCCAATACAGCTTTTTGGAAAGATTATTCTTTCTCCATTGAATTGTCTTGGTCCCCTTGTTGGAAATCACCTGACCTTTCCTGAATGCTTTTATTCCTAAACACTCAAGTCTAGTGCCTTGGTCTACACGTCTACCCTTGTACCAGTACCACACAATTGTGATAACCATAGCTTTGTAGTAAGTTTTAAAATTAGGAAGTATGAGTCCTAAATTTTCTTTTCCAGGATTGTTTTGGCTATTTTAAAATGCCACAGAGCTACAGAGCTCACTTCTTACTGAGATCCGGCTTTTTTCTTTTCTTTTTCTTTTTCTTTTTCTTACATGCTCAGATTGTTGCAAGAATTCAGTTAATTTCCATAGTTCTGGAAATGTTGATTTTGACAAGTTTGCTAGTCTTCTCAGGGTTTTTATGGAGGAGTGAATTTTGGGAGGTCACTTTGCCATTTGAGAAGTTCTTCTCTCCAGGTCAGATTTTTAGAAGTAGAAGGGGTCTTAGTGAGCAATCTTTGAAGTCCACATTATCCAGAATATGCAACCAAGGTGCAGAGAGGTAAATGGCTTGCTGCATAGAAACAGAAACTTCGGACATACTGAGGCATTAACATTTCTGCTCTGCCTCAGTCCCTTGGCCCCTCTCCGTCCAGAGGTTCAACAAACATTTACTGAGCATCTACTATGCATCAATCTGACCATTAGGTACTGGACCTGTGTGAGCAAGGCACAATCGTCTCTGCAAAGCTGAGTACAATTGGGAGATTACATGGCAATAGCAAATTAAAATTTTTGACTAACATTCTCAGAGAATGGATGGAGGAGGGAGCAACTGACTCGGAGAGTCAAGAAAAATGTCATTGAGTAGTTGACATCAAAGTTGAGTCTGCCAGATGTGATTAGACGTTTCTTACAGAAAACATCTATAATAATAAAAGTATAATATGCTAATTAGACTGGATGTCCTTCCGGAAGCTGGTGGCCAGAGGGAAGCCCCTGTCCTGGGTGCCAGAGGGAAGCTGGTGCTGTAGCCGGGGGAAGGAAGGCCTACTCTTGCAAGAATTTCGTGCATCGGGCCTCTAGGACTTTATATAATAAAGACACGTAGATTTTAAAGGACCTATCCTGTGTAGAGAATTGGTAATTGGGCAAGAGATGTGATTGAAGAGGGGAGCAGGTTTCAGATCCCAGAAATGGTCATACACCCAGCTAAGGAGCAGGCCCACACACAGGGCTGAAACCTCTCCTGAGAGCACTGTTCACCTAGACTACCAGTGACAGCCTCATGGGCTTTCACAGTGTCGCAGCCCTGCCAAAAAACCTACAATGGTCCAGTAGTCAGTGGGGAGAAGGATTTACTGCTCTGTGAACCCAATGAGGAAAAGGTCAAATTGCCAGGAAAAAAAGGTAGAAAAATAAGCTCTTCAGTATCATAACTAGAGGTGTTGTTTGAAATAACCATAACAGTGTTGCAGCTACAATTTAATCTATTATATGCCAGGTACTCTATGTCTTTCTTTAATATATATATTAAAGTTATATTTATATATATGATATTTATATATAACATAATATAGTGTATATATATTATAAATTCATATTTATATATTAAAGTATCAGTGTGTGTGTGTGTGTGTGTGTGTATTTTTCCCCCTTCTGTTTTGGCCTCACAGGTTTATCAGACAGTTTAGGATAAGTTATGCTATAGTAACTAGCAGTCTCAAAATGTTAGTGGCTCACAATAAAATAGGTTCATTCCTCACATCACATATCCATTTGAATCAGTTATGGCTCTGCTCTATGTCTTTGTCACGTGGATGTAGGCTGACAGGCCCTTATCTAGGACATTGCTGGTTTCATGGCAGAGAAAATGGAAACATGAACTACCAGCTTACTCTTAAGCACTGAGAAGAGACTCATGGAACTTGTCTCTCATTTATTGGCCAAAGGACACGCCATTCCTGCATGTATCAGGGTGGTTATGTGTAATCATCCCGCAGGGAGGAACACTCAGAGAAAGGCCACCAGAGAGGGATAGTGGCTCTTTTGACCATCATCAACCACACAGGTATTATTTCTATTTGAAGACTGGGAAATTGGTTCAGAAAAGTAAAGTATCCTGTTCAATTTGCAAGCAAAGATTAATAAATGTGAATACCTGGATTGAATTCAGGCAGCGTAACTTCAGAGCCCTAACCCCAGTTCATCTGACTCCCCGTGCTACCCAAGCCCTGCACTGAGTCTTTTAATGTTTCTATGTGTTATCTTTGGACACTTGATGTGTTTGGGTGAAGAGAAGCCTTTTTTTCTGACCTTGACAGTTGTACTAGCCATCATCACGATTCAGTGCCAGCCCTGGAAAGTGAGCCTTTGCATTTGACCCTTTATTCTTGCTTAGTATCTGTTTCAAACGTAAGAGGGAAAGGTTGTTAGATTTTCAGAGCAGAACAGATAGCTCATGGTGCATGCATAAAAACACAGTGTGACCCAAATAGTACAAAACACCCATCTAAGAACATCAGCCTGTTCTTAAGAAATAAGCAGGGGGAAATGGAATAGGTGGCCCCATTCCAAAAAGCCAGCTGGGAAATGGAACAGTGAGCTAAGGACAAGCCTGCGCTTTCCATTGTGTCATTGAAGGATTATAACAGAAGTTGGCATCGGGACTGAGAAACAGGACATTGGAGTGAGGTGACAGGAGAGAGTAGTAGTGGCAGAGATCTAATTTTATTCAGTAGATACAATCTAGTGCCAACCTACAATGATTTGACCCTTTTTAATAATAAAAGATTTTCATTGATTTCAGAGAAGGAGAGAGATATAGAAACATCAGTGATGAGAGAAAATCATTGATTGGCTGCCTCCTGCATTCCCCACACTGGGGATCAAGCCTGCAACCTGAGCAAGTGGCCTGACCGGGAATCAAACTGTGACCTCCTGGTTCATAGGTCGATGCTTAACCACTTAGCCATACGAGCCAGGCAATGCTACCTTATTTTATTCATTTTATTGGTCCCTACAGATATTCTTAATATTGAAAAAGACACTGTTCTTAACATTGAAGAAGACATTGTTCTTAATATTGAAAAAGACACTGTTCCTGCCCTGAAGGAATGTATTACTTAACTATTGCTGTGTAACAACACACCTCAAAATGTCAAGGCTTAAAACAATAATCATTCATTTAAGGTTGGGAATTCAGGCTGGATTCAGTTGGGCAGTTCTTGTTTTGGATGGGATCACTCATGCATCTGCATTCAGCTGTTGGTTATGGTTGGGTCTAGTTCATCTCAGTTGGCCCTTTGCACAGCTCTGTGGTGGGCCAGCTGTCAGGGCAACATGACAGGAATAACGAGGCCATGTGTTCCTCCTCATCCATCAGAGTAACATAGGCTTGTTTAAATGGTGGTCGCAGAGTCCCAAAAGAGCAAGGAGAAGCCCTAGCTCAGAAAAGTCATTTCACCACATTCTGTTGGCCCAAGTCGGTCAGTAGGCCAGCCCAGCGGAAAGGGAAATGAACACAGAGTCCATCTCTTGATGGGGAGAAGTCAAGCTACACTGAAAGGGGTATGAATACAGAGGGGGAATTATGACTATTTTGGGAAATGAAATTTGTTCTCACCCATCTTAAATTCCATAAAAACTGAACACGGTGATGAAACTTATGCTTCCTGCTATGAAAGAGTCATTGGCACTGGACCAGCCCTTCTATCATCAACAACCAGAAAATTAGGCAAAGTAAACAAAAATAAGTTTTCAGCTATTGGAAAACTGACACTTCAGAACTGTGATTCCTAAGAGAAAGGAACAAATGAAATTTTCTCTAAAATATATCTGGCTCTCCCTCTCTCTCAAAATCAATTTTTTAAAAAATATTAGGAAAAAACAACACAAAAACAGCACCTAGAGACCTTTTCTACACAGGGTCCTCTCATGCAAATGGCACTTCAGGGAGAAGCCTGCAGTAAGCTGCCTGCCTCCTGCACTCAACTGCCTTTCAACACTATTTCTGCCTTTTGAACCAGTCCTTGAAGAGTTCCTAGAATCCTGTTTAAACCAATAGTACTGAGGCTTCCCCATCCAATAAAGTGGCACAGCTATATCCCCACCAGCCAATCAGAGCAGCTCCATTCTGACTAATAAGGCCATGCCTTTGGGACCAATCAAACTGTAAGGATTTGTTCTCCTCATTTGCATGAGGATGGACCAATCAAGGAGCAGGGGCCGGGACTTCTGTCTATATAAGCCAGTTCCCCTCTGGCTCATGAGTGCACTTTCCCTTCCCACCAAACACTGAAAACTGTGTTTTCTTAGCTAGAGCAGAAACACTGGAGCAGAGGAAAACAGACCCTCACAGGGGCAGAGAGAGGCAGACTGGCTCAGAGTGGAGGGGGTGCAGAGTGGAGGAGCACAGAGCAGAGGGACAAGGCCACAGGGCCGCCTCACAGCCCTGCTGTTTTCACAGCCTTGCTGTATCACCATTGAGCTCTTTTGCACTGAATACACTTTCCTTTACCGCACCTCAATTGGGAATTCCTGTTGGTGTTGAATTGGCACCCAGGACCATCTCTTGACAAGAGTTAGAACTCTGAAGTCCCTGTTGTGACAAAGCAGCTTTCTCACCCAGGAAGCTGTACTAATTCCTCAGTCACCTAGCCAGCCCCTGGCTCCTGGCTGCAAATATGTAGGGCATTCTGAGAGGCCCTTTACTGGACCCTCACCCTCCTGCATGCAGGCCTCTTCTGCCAAACCTGAGCACACTTCCATACTAATTCCACGTGTTCTCCTTCTCTGCTGTAAATCCTGTTCCTGGACCAGTTTTAATTTGCAATGCGGTTTGCATGTGTCTGTGTCTCTGCAGGACAGCAGTAGAGAAAAGACTCACATTCTGGATTGCTTTTGGGTAAAATCTGTGCCTTGGCCAGGGGGCCACAGAAAGTGTCATATGCTTGCACATTTGTGTGTCAGACACTGATGGCAAAGGAAGAGGGGAAGGGGCCCTGGAGCTTTCAAACGAGACAAGAAATGAGAGAGATACAAATCAGAGGAAACCCTTGTGTACTGCTTGGGCAGGAAGAGATCTCATATTAGAATCCCTCTAAAGAGCTTTGAGAGGTGGGAAAGGAGTCATTTTTTAGTACCGGAAACTTCAGCCATCTATTCCCCAAGGTTTCACCATAATTGTCATATTCTCTTGGCTCTGAGTCCCAATCCATCTGTTAGGTCTGGATGAGTGTTGGGTGCTTTACATTTATTCCACATGGAGTGTGTGAGTGCCTCACCATCTGGAATCAGGACAAATGGACAGCAGAGCAGGAGTGGAACTCAGATCTTTCACCGAAGTCTTTAATTTTACAGATGAGGAGACTGATCATATTATGTGAAATATTTTGGCCAATTTCCCACTCTCCTTTTCGGGAGATCTGATTGGGAAAAAGAAATGGAAGGCAAGATCCCAGGTATTTAGGAAGTTCAAAGCCTGATGTGATTCATTTTATTCTAAGAATATGTTTTCTAGAGATACATGTTTTGCTCAAGGCTACATTGCAGGAGATAAAACTGGATTTGAATCCAGTTTCCACTCTGGTCCCTCCCTTCTAAGCAAGCCCCTGTGCCTTCAGAGGACATGCCCATTCTTCCTGCTTTCCTTTCCCCTCCTCCCCCATGCCCTCATGCCCGAGGAATTGCACGGAGGCGGTGTTCTACTGGGGAGATGGTAACGCCCATTCTGATCTCCAGGCTCAGCTCCTCATTGTCCGGGGGCTTAAAGGTAAATTTTTGCAAAAGGGAGGTGAAGAAAATAAATAGCTCAGCCTTGGCCAGCTGTTCTCCAGGGCATACCCGCTTTCCTGAAAGACAAGAACATAAGAGTTAGCTTTCCAGCTGGTGTCAGTGCCCAGAGGAATTGAAATCTTCTCTAAAGTCTTTCATATCTTGAAAGGGGGGGAGTGCCTTCTAGGCCCTGGGGCTTTCTGTACAGAGGCTCATTCAGCCTCTGTCCTTGACAGTCCTTAAGCCTGCCGGTCCTTCCTCCAGTAGTGCCTTTGCTTCTAGCACAGGGCTCTAGGCTGCGTCCTTTGCTCCATGGCTCACACATGGCCCTCCCTGTCCAGGCCACATCCCTGTCCCTGTTGTGTGAGTTCAGAACTGGAAGCAGAAGGACAGAGATCCAATTCTACTACTCCCACTTTCTAGACATGGAATTCGGGAAAAATTAAGTAACTTCTCGAAGCATTGGTGGAAATGTGTGCTTAACATGGGAACTTTATTTTATATATTGCATGAGCTACACACGGAAACCAAATAATTTAATACTATAGAGAGCAAAACAAAGTATTTTAATACATCTCCTGGATAATAATACAAATTCTGGCTATACAGTAGCTTATCTGTAAGTTCATCCTGTTTTTTATAAAAAAAAAAAAATCCGGAAGAACACAGATTAAAAGATGATTTTTAAATAAATCTTGTGGGTGGTAACATTACTAAAATAGTTTTTTGTGTATTACAATTCCTTACTGTGATACTTTTCACGCTGTACCTTTTATTGTGAAGTAATTTCAAATGTACGGAAAACTTGCAAGAATAACACCAAATAAAAGTATTTTTCCTGAGTTATTTGAGAGTAATTGCCTACGTTACCCATGAAACCTTTATTATGTATCCCCTTAAATAAGGATGTTATCCCACAGAATCACCAAATCAGGAAATTCCCACCATCTTCTCAGATCCCAATCAGGTTTTGTCATTCTCCTAATAATGTCCTTTCTTTAGTAAAGGGACCCATTTTCCTATCAGGAGTTGCATTTGGCTGTCGCACAAGAGATTTCTCAACTTTCCTGATTTTGGCACTTTGAAGATGACAGACCCATTATTTGGTTAATGTCTCTCACGTTCCCTCTTGATTAGACTCAGGTTGGGAGGCCATGCATTTCTGGGGGCAGGACCATCCAAGGGAGGCTGATTCTTATCATTGCACTCTATCAGGTGGGACATGCTTTTGATTTGCCCCATTATTGGTGAAATTAATTTGAGTATGGTGGTGTCTATCCTTTCTCCCCTGTAAATTTATTATTTTTCTCTTTGCAGCTGATAAATAGCACTTTGAGACTAATAACCATTCCTCATTGGACTAGTTTCCTTTGCTACTTTTTGCCCAAATTATTAATTACTCTAATGGTTGTCTGATTGGGACTTTTAAAATTCCATCATTCCTTCCACATTATTAGAATTCTACTAAAGGAAATGCTCTCTCCCTATTTTATTTATGCACTCATTTATATCAGTATGAATTCACAGATCCCTATTTTATTTAAAGGGTTAAAATTTGTTATTAGTGTTTGGATCTCAAGATATTCTAGGTTTGGCTAATAAATGAGCATTCAAGCTGGTATTTTCTTACTTTGGATAAAAAAAACATACAGAATGTTCCAGGCTTATCCATGCTTTCCCTTCCCCAACCTGGAATCAGCCAATTTCCCCAAAAGTCCTGGTTCCTTTTAGTGGATAACGATTAGATCTGGGCATTAGACATGCTCATTGGTATTGAGGTGATGTTGCTCCCAGGCATCTCAGGAGGTATAACAACTCAGTATCTACATATATAAAAAGCTAATATGCTAAATGTCCCTCTGACCATCTGACTGGTCACTATGATGTGCACTGACCACCAGGGGGCAGATGCTCAACGCAGGAGCTGCCATGATGCACACTGGCCATTTACAAAGAAACATCTGTGGTGCCAACAAAGCCATACTCAGCTTTCCCCAAGTGGGACACAGGCCCGCCACCACCCTGGAGCGACACCCCACCAAATCACAGCCAACACTGCCGAGACCCCATGGCGCAAAATGCGGCCCACAGCCCAGCCCAGAAATAGTAGCTGTGGGCTCCGGGTAATGACGTCACATAACAACACCTGGCTTCCTCTCCCTAGCAACTAGCCTCCTTGGAGTTTCTTCAGCCCAGGAACATGACTTGCTTTATAGCAAGGTGCAAACATTTTACACTGTAACGAAATGTCTGTGAAGGGTTTTCCTGTGCCTCATCTCATTTTATCCTCACAGAAGTCCTGGAGTAGGTAGATAGGAGACTCGCTGGAATCCTATTTAATTTTCATTAGCTGGAAAACTGAGATTTAGAAAGCTTAGAAACTTGACCTGACTGAAAAGTAAGAACCTTGAAAATGACTTCAGGTTTTCTGACTGTGCAGAATGTAGTCAAACACTGCTGCAATTAAATATTTTAAGCTTTGTTCTCCCTGTGTGATCTACAATAATAATCTGCTTCGTGTTGATATTTACTGCTATGTTGGTGACAATTACCTTAAAGAGAAGCTGGGGTGCTTCACTGGGCTGGAAAAAGTCTAGCTAATCAGAAAGCAGGTCTAATTAAGCAAATACACACACACACACACACACACACACACACACACGCACATATCTCACTGGCACCAATCACGCACATGATTTTTGATCTGTCATTGTCGAGTGTGAATTTGGTTGACACTTATAGAGAAAGGACAAATAGTGATATTAAAATAAATATTTCTTCTAATTAATTTCCTTTCAATGTGCAAGAATTTGTGCACTGGGCCTCTAGTGTATATAACATGAGTATATATTTAAATGTGAGGATATATACATCCATGTTTATGTCTATATTTACTTCTATATCTACTTATCTACCTACCAATCTATTAAAAATCTGAGTTTGTATCGATAACCTCTTATTTTAATCCAACACCACAGAGTTCATTGTTATCATCCCTTCCCTGTTTATAACTCCCTCCCCTCCCCCCCCCCCCATTAACCTTGATATGTTTACTTACTTATTGGATCAGTATCCCATGTATATAACCTATCTCCCATAAGTACCATAGCCACTCTGTGCAGATCTTCCTGGTGCTCTGATACCCACTCTAGGATTCCACTGTCCCCTCCCCTTCGCAAATGCTTCCCCCCCCCCCCCCCCCCCGCTTGGGCTACAATACCCCTCACTGGTCACTACCACCATCTCTCTTCTGTGTGTAATAATTTATTTTCTCCCTAAGTAATCAATGCAAAAAGAAAAAATAAGTGTAAAAAGGGAAAATATAAACAAGACAATAATAGATGTAAAAGATTCCACAGTTGACCCCTCAAGCCTCAGTTTCATTATCTCTAAAGTATGCTCAGGGCTGACTACTGGCTCAGGACACATTTCTAGGACTAAGGAAATAACCCATGAGACATACCAAATGCAAAACTAATAAATATATTAAGAATTTTTGTTATTCATTTTACAATGTTATGAGTTTAAAAAGCCTTTGGAACTGGCTGTTTGAAAACATGAGAGAGTTTTCACAGCATCCCTCTTTTGCACCATTCAAGTTGTCTACCCTGTAAATGTATTAACTAAACTTTTACAGCATAATTAAAATGTAAAAAGGCAAAAGGGGGTGCATATAGAATAGAATCCCATCTAGTCAAGGATGGCATTCAGCATCACTACTGATACCCATAATGATAAGCAAGTAGCCACTTTCCTTGCCCCTCCCCACCCCCATATTATAAATTGGCTCTAGTTCTGTGTGAGTGGGTGGCCCTTAGAAATTCTGTGAAGATGGCAAGTGCCCAACCTTTTTTGTGAGCAAGAGGCAGGGTCTGCGTCTCTGTCCCCAGTGTTCTGGGGGACAGAACAGAGTGAAGCTGGAATCTTCAGGCTGCCCTGCCTGCCAAGCAAGGGCTGAGGAAGAAAGGGCAGCCTGGAGTCACGCCAGCCCTGGGAATCCTGAGCTGGAACAGCATTAACAGGAAATCACGCTGGGCAGGGCTGTTTGGAGGCATTCCATCTAAAGCAAAGAATGATGGGTTAGGGCGGAGAGGCGCTCTGGATTCACACCCTCTTATTTTGTAGAACTCACCTATTGAGAAAGGCAGAAAGGCTTCCCTTTTCTTAAACTGTCCATTCTCTAGAAAGTGCTCTGGATTGAATATGTCGGGAGTGGTCCACTCTTCAGGGTCCCTGTGCAGTGCAGTCAGATTGGTCAGGATCATGGTCCCCTGGAGAAGGCAGCAAAGACTCAGGCAAGGCTTGACCCATGCAATACACCCATGCAGAGGGCTGGAAGTCTCCTGCTCCCAAGCCAGGATCGGACCATATCCTTCCCTTCCCCAACCCATTGTCTTCTGAGCCCAGCTCCCCACCCCCAACCTTGCCAGGGCCCTACTTGGCCATGGTACAACTTGTAATGATGGACTTCAAATGCCTGCTGGGAATTTCCTAGGGAAGTACGGCTACTCTTGACTGCAGTATGGATGTTCTCTGCAGGGACCAGTCAGTGTAAGACCTGAGAGCGGACATGCATGCACCAATGAGAGAATAACATAGAGCTTTGCCAGTCAGCACTGTACCAAAGTCAACCCAGCTGTTCAGTGAAGTGGTGACCATGGCAGTTCCAACAAGGTAAACTATGTCTCACTCATCCCTTTCTCCACTCTCTTCCCTCAAATGTCTACTGTACTGCCCAGGTTTAATAATGGAACCAGGTTGTTCAGTAAAAGTAACCACTATTCAACAGGTATATATCAAGAAACCCAAGAGTCCTCCTTAGTGCCTCCCTTTCCCCCACTGATCCTTCATGTAACCCTTCAGTGAGGCTGGTCAATTTTATTTTAAATTTCTCTTAATTCTGTCACCTCCATTCTATTCCCACTGTTGCCATCTTACTCCTGGCTATCCCCTTGCTTGCCTATACTCCTACAATAGCTGGCTAACTATGCCCTACATCCTCTCTTTCCCCTTTCAATCTGCTCCATACCCTGAAAGCCCAGTGAGCTTCAAATAAGATTTAATCATGTCACCTCCCTACCCACCCACCAGCTTTGAACTTGATAGAACCCTTCAACAGCTTCCCATTGCTCTTGGGTGACAAATCTATTGCTTGACCCCTGTCTGGACCACTCTGTCTCTGCCTGCATTTCCATTATATCAGCCTTCTTTCAGCTGTTCAAACAGCTCTGTTCTCACTCATTTTGTACCTTTTAAAATGTTATTTACAGTGTCATAATGTCTTTCTTCCTAACTGTTAATCATTCTGCTGCCCTCACCTCAAACATCACTTCCTTTGGAAGCCTCCTCTGACCACTCCTGCTATTACTCTCCATTCCAGCCAACCTGCATCTTTATAGAGATGTGGGCGTTTTTTCAGTGGGGCAGTTGTCATGGTTTCTGAGTATGTACTTGCATGGTTATTTTTCTCAGGTTTGTTTTCCCAGGCCTGAGCATTTTAGGTGCTTAATGAACATTTGTTGGATTAATAAAGGATAACTTATTTTAAGTACTTTCTATACTAAGCACTAGATTTAACATTCGACATGCATGACCTCATTTTACCTGAACCTGTGAGGTAGGTTTAATACACTTTACAACTAAAGAAGTTGAAGCTCTGAGGGGTTAAATAATGTGCCCAGAGTCACATAATGGAGGAGGTAGAGCCATGGTTTCTATGAGGTCTACTTGACGTCAAAGCCATGGCGGCTTAGCCTCTACAACTTAGTCACTTAGACCTCTCAGTTCCCAGGATGGTTATTAAAGTGGATGTTAAAAATAAGTGGTAGAGCTGGGATGGTTCCTGGAGCTCACATGAATTGCTATAAAAATGCAAGCAGCACCTGTGACACAATTTAAACTTCAGCCTTCATCTCCAACATGATCAATCAGCAAGAAATCGTAAATGCAATAGCCGCAAGTATAGCGGCTTTTCCTGGCTCAGCAGGGACAATGACCAAAACGTGTACAATGGGAAATCCCCTCTGGTTCTGCCTCTTAAGTTCGTCTCCAGGTACGACATATTCAGAGGGACATAGACAACTGGAATGGACCCACAGAGGTTGACCAAAGTGGTGAGAAAGCACGGGAGCTGTAAAGGTGCAGTGTGCAGAGAGGGCACTAGGGGGCATAGGAGAGATGTCTGCTGAGATCATAAGTCTGGTGGGCAGAGTGAGATACAATTTCCTTTGTGAGGACACAGAATTAAACAGGGACGAATTGAGAGCAATTACAAGAAGACCATTTTAAGGTCAAAGTCAAACAACTCCTGTGTAAAGAACATAATGTAGTACAAAAAAGATGAGCCTGGGAAACAACGGATCTGGTTCTTGAACCCAGCTCTTGTCACTTTGTAGTTGAGGGACCCTTACACAAGCTGAATCACTATGAAATCGTACTTCTCAGTTTGTAAAATGGAAATAACAGACTTATTCTGAGGACTGATTAAAATATTTTGAAAGAAACTATGTAGTCCATGGAACATAATTACTGCTTAACAAGTGTGTGTTCTTTCTCTCCTTTTCTAATACTTAATATTGCACACACTTGGATTCGTTTCTCCCATCACAAGGCTACAAGTAAAAGCTGAAAAAACACCTATCGGGATATTACGTTAGAAACACTAGCATTTATGTGATGTTGGTCTAGTGATCTTAATTGTCCCTTTATATTTTAATGTTCTATATAGTAGACCCAGGATTGTGAAGCAAAATTTTCTAAAGTAATTCCGGCAAGTCCCTAGTCCTGTGAGATGCTCTACCAAGGCCAAGAAGATCCCATGCAGTCAGCTGCATCTCCACAGAGACTCACAATACACATTTCATCGTAAAAACACTGAGCAATCCCACAGCAAAGAAAAGCCAGTCTTTGGCTAGACATATTTGACCTAGGAGTCCCCCTTCCTTTCCATAATAACTATTAGTACCTAGTTGAATTAATGTTCACACAAGGACACAAAAAATAATATTGAAACAAGTATAATATCTCTCCCCATTAAAGTGATTCCCTAGGACAAGAATCTGTCACTTTTCAAGTTCAGATTCCTACCATTTAAATCAATAAGCTTTAAGACCTGAAGCTGGAGTCCCTCATTACCTTGGGCAGGTGGTACCCAGCCAGGGTGGTAGCATTGTTTACTTCCCTGGGCACATTCAGAGGGATGATATTTCCCATTCTCTGCACCTCGTGGATGACGGCATTGGTGTAGGGCATGAGCTCACGAGCATCTGTGCTCGGCTGCTGTGACTGGCCAATCACTCTGTCGATCTCAGCTTGTACTTTTTCTTGAAAAGAAAAGAAAGTTCTTGCATTCGATACCTTTCCTTGAGCCTTGTGAAGCTAAGGAGTGGAATAACTAGGATCAAAATGCTAAAATTATAGTAGGCTCCATAGACTGTTTGTCAAGGAGGTAATAAGAGTGGAAAGCGGGCCCTGGAATAAGACAATTCCAGTTGTAAGCTTTTGCTCTACCAAATTATGCTGCAAGTTATGTAAACTGGGCCTCAGTTTCCTCTTCTTTTTAAATGAGGCTAAATCTATCTTCATCTTAAGGATATTTTGAAATTTATATTAACTGATTTTGGTGAGCACCCAACAAATGATAGAAACTGCTAATTGTCTCCCAATATCTGTTTGCTTTTTCCCTTCCTTTTTTTACAATAATAGAGATTTTAGCTGGATACCTGGTTACCCAGCCAAAGACTACATATCCCAAATTCCCTTTTTACTACATGTGACCATGTGACTAAGTTCTGACCAATAGAAAGTGTATAGGAGGAATCTATATATATATAAAAGGCTAATATGCTAAATGTCCCTCCCTCCTTCTGGCTGGTCGCTATAATGTGCACTAACCACCAGGGGGCAGATGCTCAATGCAGGAGCTGCCATGATGTGCACTGGCCATTCACAGGGAAACGGCACCGCGGACCTGGCACCCACAAACCAACACGCGGCTTCCCCCAAGTGGGACACAGGCCCCGCCACCACCCCAGAGTGATAGTCCACCACATTACAGCCAATGCTGCTGAGACCCCATGGCTCAAAATACAGCCCACAGCCCAGCCCAGCCCAGAAACAGTGGCTGTGGGCACCAGGTAATGATGTCAAGTAGCAACGCCCGGTTTTCTTTCCCTAGTTACTAGCCTCCTTGGAGTTTCTTCAACCCAGGAACATGACTTGCTTTATAGCCAAGTGCAAACATTTTACACTTTAACCAAATGTCTGTGAAGCATTTTCCTGTGCCTCATTTCATTTGATCCTCACAGAAGTCCTGGAGTAGTTAGATAGGAGACTTGATGGAATCCTATTTTCTTTTCCTTAGCTGGAAATAGAGATTTAAAAAGCTTAGAAACTTGACCCTACTGAAAAGAAGTAAAAAATGGTGGACCTTGAAAATGACTTCAGGTTTTCTCACTGTGCAGAATATAGTCAAACACTGCTGCAATTAAGTATTTTACCCTTTGTTCTCCCTGCATGATATACAATAATAATCTGCTTCATGTTGATATTTGCTGCTATGTTGCTGACAATTACCTGAAAGAGAAGTTGGGGTGCTTCACTGGGCTGGAAAAAGTTTAGCTACATCAGAAAGCAGGTCTAATTAAGCAAGTTTATTCTATATATATAAAAGGCTAAGTTGACTCGTGCACGCATGATACATATAAAGCTCTCATGCCAATCACATGCGTGTGTTTTCAATCAGTCATTGCCAATTGTGAATTTGGTTGACACTTCTATTATAGAGAAAGGGCGAATAGCGATGTTAAAATATTTCTTCTAATTAATTTCAATGTGCACAAATCTGTGCACCAGGCCACTAGTGTTTAATAATTGGAACACACCCTTAAAAAGAAGGGTGTGTGCTTTTGAACCCTTCTCATTGGGGAGACATCTTTGATGGTGCCAATAAGAACATTATTCTAGATCAGTGGTTCTCAACCTTTTTAATGCCACGACCCTTTAATACAATTCCTCATGTTGTGGTGACCCCCAACCATAAAATTATTTTCGTTGCTACTTCATAACTGTAATTTTGCTGCTGTTATGAATCATAATGTAAATATCTGTGTTTTCCGATGGTCAAAGGAGACCCTGCTAGCAGTTCTCTGAGAACCGCTGCTGTAGAGCCTATGACCATCGGAAAACACAGATATTTACATTACGATTCATAACAGTAGCAAAATTACAGTTATGAAGTAGCAACGAAAATAATTTTATGGTTGGGGGTCACCACAACATGAGGAATTGTATTAAAGGGTCGTGGCATTAAAAAGATTGAGAACCACTGTTCCAGATACATCAGAACAACACAGTGGAAAGAGCTTGGAACCCAAAGGGCTCTGTAGAGTGCAGTTCAAAGTTGATATGTAAACTTCTATATATGTTTTTACTGTCCACTTAAAACATTCTAGAGCCCTAGCCGGCTTGGCTCAGTGGATAGAGCGTTGGCCTGCGGACTGAAGAGTCCCAGGTTCGATTCTGGTCAAGGCACATGTCTGGGTTGCAGGCTCCATCCCCAGTAGGGGGCATTCAGGAGGCAGCTGCTGAATGATTCTCTCTCATCATTGATGTTTCTATATATCTCTCTCTCTCTCTCCCCCTCTCCCTTCCTCTCTGAAATCAATAATATATATATATATATCTTTTTAAAAACCCAACATTCTAATCATGGTAAAATACACATAAAATGTATCATTTTAACCTTTTTTAAGTGTATAGTTTAATAGTGTTAAGATTAGTCACATTATTATGCAGCCAATCTTTAGAACTTTTCTAACATGAAAAAGTGAAACTCTCTATTCATTACACAACAAATCCCCATTTGTCCCCATTCTCCAGCCTCTGGCAAGTACCAGTCTACTTTCTGTTTTTATGAATTTGACTCCTCTTGATACCTCATATAAGTGGAATCATGGAGTATTTTTTTTGTGTGTGTGTGTAACTACCTTATTTCACTTTGCATAATGGCCTCTAGGTTTATCCATGTTTAAGCATGTGTCAGAATATCCTTCCTTTTTAAGGATGAATGATGTTATACTCCACGTTTTTATCTGTTCATCATCGATGGACACTTGGTTACTTCCACCTCTTGGTGTTTTGTGAATAACGCTGCTATAAACTTCTATCAGCTTAACCATTATTATTTTGGAGCCTCTACTATAGAGGCTAAGTCTTTATCCTAACTAGGTAGCTTTTACACTTTAAAAAAAAATTAATTCACAGTTGCAAAGGCATTTTGCATCATGAAGCAGGATACATAAACATATATATATATGTGTATATATATATATATATATATATATATATATATATATATAATCTCAAGTTGCATGAACAAACTTATCCATAGTACATGGAAAGCACTCTGATCTTTTCTATTTTTATTTTAGGAAAAAAAAAAATGGTCTTGCCCTAGCTTGTTTGTCTTAGTGGATAGAGCATCAGTCCCCAGACTGAAGGGTCCTGGGTTCGATTCTGATCAAGGGCATGTACCTCAGTTGTAGGCTTGATCCCTGACCCTGGTCAGGAAGCGTGAGGGAAGCAACCAATTGATGTGTCTCTCATGTTGATGTTTCTCTCTGTGTGTCTCTCCCCTCCAACTCTCTCTAAAAATTAATGGAAAAATATCCTCGGGGAGGATTAACAAAACAAAAAAACAAAGGTCTAAATTCACTAAATAGATTTTTATATCCCTTTAATAAACTGTTACCCAGGGTTTAAAAAATTGTATCATAACAAATCTGATCCCTCAAGTTCTCAAACTGTTTTGGGACCTGGAGAAAGAAAAATGATTATAACAATCACTGAATGGACTACAGTTTGTGGGGAAGATATACAAATAATATGCAAGAGCACAGTTATGGAGGGGCATCAGGTCATCTCTAGAGAAAGAGAATGCTGCTAATTTTCTAGAGGATTAGGAAAACATGAGAGGTGGTGTTGAGCAGATTCTTCAAGCAGAGGTAGTCATTTGCCAAGTAGAAAAATTAGGGAAATACATTCTTGTAGAAGGACTACCAGGTGCAATGACACAGGCACAAATAATGACAATGCAAAGAAAATGACAGGTAATTTAATAAGGCCCCCATGCAGTGTGGGTGAGTTGAGGCTGGACAGGAAGTAAGAGGCACAGCAGAGGGTATGATATATCAAAATAAGAAGTTAGAACATTTTCTACAGGGCAATGCCAGATAACCTAAAAGGAGAGAAGACTAGGAACAGGTCTTTTTCCTCCCTCCCTCTTCTTTTCCTCCCTCCCTCCCTCCCTCTCTCTCTCCCTTCTTCCCTCCCTTCCTTTTGTATTGTCTGACATCTAACGTCCCCTAAGACCAGATTTCTCGTGAGAATGTAACTTTCCTAGAACTCACCACAATGTCAATTAACTTCAGTTTTCCCCAGTAGAGTGTCCTGGGGGCAGGGACTCTTATATTTGTATGACGTGGCTCCATTACAATCATGACAGAAAAAATTAAGAACATGCCTGTTCTCAAGTCCACATGGCCTGGTGACTGTCCTGCCTATCTTTCCTCTCCACCATGCTATCTTCTGCTCCCAACTTTGGGGCAGTGTGTCCAGGAGGCACCACTGTATCCTGGCCCAGGCTTGCTCACCTTGGATTTCTGGGTTGAGGGCCATGTAAAGCAGACCCCACCGCAGCGTCGTCGAAGTTGTCTCAGTTCCAGCAAAGAAGAGATCCAGCGTACTGAAGATGAGGTTTTCCTCATTGAAACTGGAAGCATCATCACCCTTATGCTAGAAAGCACCATGTTTGTTAGTTTATTTAGAGGGTTCTTGGTGGCCATAATGCAGAGAGACTTCGTTCTGAGGAGGAAAGAGCCCCAGAGAAAGGCTCTCCCTTCGGTCTCCTTGGGAGGCAGTCTTATCACAGCAATATTGTTAGCATAGTCCTGCCCCAAGTGCTGGAAATGTTTATTAGTTTTGGGTGAATGAAAATTAAGACAATGACTTTTTATGCCTATAATTTTGGAGAAGCTATTAGTGGAGAGTCAGACTTGGGTTCCAATATTAGCCACCCCATTCATTGTTTCTATGACAAAGGGCAAGTTACTTACCCTCCCTGCTTCAGTTTCCCATCTTATAAAATAGAAATAACAAAACGCACCCATGAAGAGAGGCAAAGGGCAAGTGGCAAATACTCAACAAATGTTTATACTGATACTAGAAAGAATAAACTGAACTTGTCTATGTGCAACAAGTCGTATATCTCTCAGTTAATCTTTTCATTCCAGGTGAAAACTCTCTGATTCTAACAATCATTCTTCATGGCATTTCATCATTTTTACCACCTTCTTCTGAAAGCTTTAAATTCTCAACATCCCTCTTAATGTGTGGTTCCATATAGCACATGAAGTTTCCTCCTCTGAGTAGAAATCAATGTTTCTATTAAGACTAGAGGCCCAGTGCACGAAATTCGTTCATGGGGAGTGGGGGTTAAGGGAGGGTGGAGGTCCCCTCAGCCCAGCCTGCAGCCTCTCCAATCCGGGACCCCTCAGGGGATGTCCAACTGCTGGTTTAGGCCAATCCCCAGGCCTAAACCGGCAGTCGGACATCCCTCTCAATCCTGGACTGCTGGCTCCTAATTGCTCACCTGCCTGCCGGCCTGGTCACCTCTTACGGCCCCTCCGCCCCCCGCCGGCCTGGTGTCCCCACACAGCCTGCTATTCAGTCATTTGGTTGTCCCTCACTAGCCCCCCCACTGGCCTGGTCACCCCATCCAGCCTGCTTGTTCAGTAGTTTGGTCGTCCCTCACTAATTGCCTCATCCATCCTGAGTTAATGCTACTCTTACACTCTATGAAATTCTGCCTCTGTTTTTACTCCCCTGTGGTAAGTTGAATAATGACTCACAAAGGTGTCTATGTCTAATTTCTGAAACCTGTGGATGTTATATGGGAAAAGGAATGTTATAGATATGATTAAGTTCAGGACTTGGTTTGGGAAGATGATCCTGGAGAATCCCAATGGGCCCGATACAATCACAAGAGGCCAGAGGGTTGTAAGGAGAAGATGTAAGGATGGTAACAGAGAAGATGCTACACGGATGGCTTTGAAGATGCAGAAAGGGACCATGAGCCAAGCAATATAGGCGACCTCTAGAAGGTGGAAAGGTCAAGGAAACAGATTCTCTCCTTAAAGGAGCCAGTCTTGCCAACACCTTGACTTGAGCCCAGTCCAACTGGTTTCAGACTTTTGACCTCCAAAGATGTGAGATAAATCTGTGTTATTGTAAGCCACTGAATTAATTTGTTACAGCATCAAGAGGAAACCTGTACATCCCCAATTTGTTCTTTAAAAGCAAAGCACAGGAAACAATTTTCCTCACCTTTTCTATTTCCTTGAGGTATGCATCAATAAAGTCTCTTGGTTCTGCAGGATTCCAATCTCTCTTGTGGTTTTCAACCACATGAGAAATAAACAACTTCAATTGCTCCCATTTGCTAAAGAGTGTTCGGTGGAATCCAGGAAGAAAGTTCATTATCCGTGGAAAGGTATTATAGAGCTAATTGAGAAAAACAGAACATGAAGACACCATGGTGCCAGTATCTCACTTTATGAGACAACAGAAACATTCTCTTTCTAGCTCTTGTTTGCTTACACTTAGACCTTGACCTTCTGATTGCTCTCATCCCTCTTCTCATCTCCCTAGCAAAGCATTTCAGTGCTCCATCCAAAGTATATCATTTCAGACCACTTCTCACCACCCCAACTGCTTTGTCATCCTTGTACAAACCGCCATTTCTTATCTGAGTGTTGTAATAGCCTCCAGCAGGCTTTCTGATTCCATTATTAATTCAATTCCCAGTCTATTTTCCACAGAACAGCCAGGGTAATCATTGGACAGTCTAATCCAGTGGTTTTCAACCAGTATGCCACAAGAAGATTTAAAACGTAATTCCTGACTATTTAGTCCTGGGCACTAACCTATTTTCCCTTAAATTGTCAAATAAAAAAATGACAACAGCCAACACAATAGCCATCCAGTGTGAATGAATAAAAATTACACCCATTTTTTGGTCATATTGGCAAAAAATATATTTTGTGGTATGCCATAGAATTTTAGTAATTAATTAGTTTGTGTATGCCATAAGATGAAAAAGTTTGAAAATCGCTGGTTTAGTCAGATCATTTCACTTTTTGATCATCAATTCTCATGATTTCCCATGATACACAGAGATTACTTCTACATCAGTCTCTGGGCATAGAAGCTCTACATGAGTGGATCCTGTTGCATGCTTTGCTGTCACACTCTGCTACCTTACCTTCTACAGTCCAGCCCCATTGATCTCTGTAATGACATCAAGGGTGTTCCTCTTTAGGTCTTTCCATTTGCTATTCCTTCTACCTAGAAGGCTCTTCCTCCAAAATCTCTAGAACTCCAGCCCCTCACTTCATTAGGGTGCCACTCAAATGCCTCTACTTGGAGTGGTCTCACCTAATGATCCTATAAGTGGCAGTAGCCTTTCCACTCTCTTTCCATTCCCTTCCTATTTTATTTTTCTTCATGGCAATTATCACGTGTGTGAGAGAGATATCTATCTATCTATCTATCTACTATCTATCTATCCATCCCTATATAGATATACTAGAGGCCTGATGCATGAAATTCATGCAAGAGTAGGCTTTCCTTCCCCCAGCTGCGAGCACCAGCTTCCCTCTGGCATCTGTGACCTGGGCTTTTTCCTTTGGCTGCCATCAGGCACTTGGGACCCAGGCTTCCCTTACAGCCCTGATTTCGTCCAGAAGGTCATCTGGAAGGACATCCAGTCCAATTAGCATATTACACTTTTATTATTATAGATAGCTATATAGATATGTGAGTTAAACATATATATGTATTTGTCTGCCTCATACGAGTAAGACATTTTTACTGAAATAAACTGGTTTTTGAATATATTTTCTCTAATAATATCTGGTAGGAAACAGACAGCATAACATAATGGAAAATCACCTAGACCTAAGACATGACATGGGGTTGGCTATTAGCTCTGTTGCTTTCTAGCTATAGTACTTTGATAATATAATCTATATATATAAATCCAAAGTGACCATAATGACCGGACAACAGGCTGGTAGCTATGATGCGCACTGACCACCAGGGATCAGAAGCTCAATGCAGGAGCTGCCTCCTAGTGGTCAGTGTGCTCCCACAGCCAACCTCTCGCGGTCCCTCCTCCTGGCAGGCCTCGATCTGATCAGGACTGGGCGAGATGGCCCCGATAGACCCCGATTGCCAGCCAGGCTGAGGGACCCCACCCGTGCACAAATTTGTGCACTGGGCCTCTAGTAATAATAATAATAATAATAAGGATGAAAATGAAGATGATGTAACTTGTTGCTCTTTTGTGCCTGTGGGGCCTCAGGGTTATTCTGGTGACTCAATGACATGCAATCCATTAAGAACTTAACACAGAGCCAGTGGACCACTATCTGGCTTTGCTCACACACTGCCATGTCTACCTGCACACACCAGGATGCTTCATTTCATCTTTAAAGGGTTTGTTGTGAAAATTAACTTAGATCAAGTACGTGTAGTTGTCCATCAAAGCACCTCATCTATTTTTGGACTCCAAGACATGCTTATCGCCTCCCTGGGGAAAGTCAGTGGAGTACCCTCTGAGCTCTCACCTTTCCTGGGTTCTGTCTTATTAGGAAGAACAAAAGTGGAATCACTGGATTGGGGACTACCATGACTGGAAGTGAGAACTAGGAATTCAAAAATAACTTTGATAATAATAATAATAGTAGCTACATTCATTATGGCCTTTTCATGTGCCAGGACTCATGGTAACTTCTTTATCCATTTTGATATGATGGAGCCATAAAGTTCTAAGCAAAGATGCTTGTCAGAAATAAATAAAAAACAAATTCACTTCTAGATACCAGAGAGGTGAACTCAACACTTGTGCTGATTTAGGACCAAGAAGGTAAACAGAGTATCTGACAGACTCACAGGCCCCCAGGGACAAAAATGGAGCACAGATAGGATCTACCAAGGAAAGGGTGAGGTTTGAATCCCACATGTCTTTACCCTATGAAATTAGATTGATAATATCCTGTTGATGTGTGTGTAAACAGTTTAACGGTTTTGGAAATTTTTAGGCAGCACCATCTATGTCCAGGTTTATACATGCAAAAGAAATGAATGGATGTGTCCACATGAACAGTTGTACTAGAATGTACATGGAAGCTTTATTCATAACATACAAAACCTGGAAACAATCCAAGTGTCTATGAATAGAGAATAGCGTGACAAACAATGCCATATTCATAAGATGAAATACTATTCAGAATTTTTATAAAAGGGCAACTAACACCAATGAATCTCAAACAGCCAACTGATGGAGAGAGGAGGTCTGAGATGGCTAGCTTAGGGAGGGACATGAGGGACGGGGGAACTCAAAGGCAATGGCACGACTGTCCTTTTTAAATAAAACAACATAGCTGCACAGGCGTATGCCATGTAAAGTTTATTGCTTTACATGAATGCTAGAAATGTTCTTTGTATATAATAAATATTTTAAAATACCAAAAACACTAGAGTCACAAAAGTTGATTTCCAACAAGTGTGTGTTGAAGTCAATTTTAAAAGGTTATATTGTAGCTTATAAAAACATCCACATCTGACATCAGTCCCAATATCCTTAATCAAGAGATGAAAAGAGAACCCCTTACCTGGCACCACACTGACACCTCCAGACCTATGACATCATCCAGCAACCTCAGCATTTCTTGGAACTGACTATCCTGGTACTCAAAGCGCTCCCCAAAGGTGATGGAGCAAATAATGTTGGAAACTGCATTGTTGATCTTGAAGTGAGGGTTAAAAGGCTGTCCTGGAGATGGAAGAAAAGGTGGACCCTTCAGGTTGGTTTGTCTATGTTTTCTACTGAGAAGTCTACATGACATATGACATACCGAGCACAGAAACACATCCGAGGCTCTAGCCATAGCATCCTACCAGGGATCGGACAGCAAGTGCTCACTCAGTGCCTGGAAAGTCAAACTGATGATCAGTGTATAAAATCAGTAATGTTGAACTGATGTACATATTACCAGCTACACAACAGGGAAAGAAGGGTTTAAACATTTTGAGGCATGCAACCTATTTTGCAATGAGAAGCAAAACATTCTACAATGGCATGGGAGTGTTCTATGTTTTCTGCAAGAAGGAGGAGGTGGAGGAAGAGGAGGAGGACAAGGAGGAAGAGGAGGAGGAGGAGAAGAAGTTAGGAAAAAATCCAGACAAGTGGAATGAGGAAGTAGGAGCTGACATCCTCTCAACCAGCGCCCCCACTTCCAGGAATGATCAAAGGGAAAGAGTTAATGGCTGGAGGCTCCTGTGTGGTCCTGGGAATCATAACAACAATGCCCCCTCCCAACCAGAAGGCGGAGTCAGAATTTGACACCACAATGTTTGGAGACAATCCTCACCCCCCCCCCCCCCCACATTCTTGGAAACAAACTTCCAATAACTAACTGACCAGGAGCACAACTCCCTCTCAAGTTGGCCCACACCCACCCTGACAGCCACATGCTGTGCTTTTCGCTCCTTTCATAGGGGTGCCCATGCCCTGGCCTCTTTCTTTTCCTCTACTTGAATAACTTGCTTTATTCTAAAAATAAAAAAAAAATAAAATCAGTAATGTTTTTGTTTTTTGTTAATCCTCACCAGAATATCCTTTTTCTGTTGCTTTTCAGAGAGAGTAGAAGGGAGGGGGAAGGGGGAGAGAGAGAGAGAGACATCTATGTCAGACACACACATCAACTGGTTGCCTCCCGATGCTCTAACCACTTAGCAACATTGGCCAGGGCATAATCAGTAATGTCTTTAATGCCAGTCTTCTTTTGCTTAGTAATTCTAGCGCTCCATGAGCACAAGGCCATGGTTAGTTGTTCAGTTATATCCTTAGTGCCTAACACAGTGCTGGGCACAGGATAGGCATCTAAGTACTAACTAGTATCTGTTCAGTGATTGAGTGAGCCACAGTCTCCAGCACCTGACCTAGGAAATATACCCACCGTTCTCCTCTTCTATCGCCTGGCTGAGGTGGTAAGCCTCCTCCTGCATGCGTTCCTCTAAGCTCTTCTTTCCTAAACCAAAGTTCCTCAGTGTTGTCAAGGTGAACCTTCTCTGCTCCTTCCATTCCTGGCCATTGGACATGATCAAGCCTGAACGAAAGAAAGCCAACAATGGGTACAGGGACTTGTATCAGACGGCAGAAAGGAAAAGGGCATTAGGCAGGGGGAAGTATTCAGAGGAGTCCTCCCAGAGCAATGAATACAATTGCCAACATGTACTGATGGTTTGCAATGCCAGGCACATTCGCATTTTTTATGCACTACGTAATTTAATACTTACAGGAACTCTGAGGTAGCTACAAATATCACCCCCTTTCCCACTTTTGCTGATGAGAAAACTGAAGCACAGGGATAAAGTAATGTGTGCAAGGTCACACACAGAGTTAGTAAGCAGCTGAACAGGCATTCAAGTTCGCATCCCTGAGTGCCCAGCCCACGCTTTGATTACCAGCCACATAGGTCAATTTATGTATTTATGTTACTCTACATACAAATAATTCAGTCCCAGGGAAGAAAACCCAGGTTTGTAAAGAGGCAAGGCTTTGCTGGACCTTAACAGATGAGTAAATGACTGAAGAAAGCAGAGGAGTGGATATCCTGTGCAGGCAAAGGAAAAGACATCCCGTGTTCCACAGACCACCCTTTCATAACACAGGTAAGGCCATGCTCCTGTCACCTCTTCACTTCCAGAGCACGCTTCAACTCCTTTTCACACCTGGCTCCGGCCTCCACCATGAAATGGCCCTCCTGGCTGGCAGCTCTGGGGATGCTTTGCAACCTCACCTTCCTTGGTCTTTCAGCAGCACCTGACCCTTTCTTCCTGAAACGCTCTCCTCCAGGGGTGCTCAGGGCACTCACTGCACTCTCCAGAATTGTCCCCTAATCTCTGAAAGCAGAGAACTTCCCATGTCTCTGGCTAGTTTATCTCCTACCAAATTCTGAAATGATGGAGTTCTTCAAGGTAAAGTCTTCTCTTCGTACCCTTACTCCATTCCTGGGCCATCTCACTACACCTACAATTTTAAGTAACTTCTATTGACAGTGACCCTCTATTTCTGTTCCTTGAGCTCCAGACACAGATATACAGGTGTCTGCTTGACTTTGCCAATTTAGCATTTTAATCTCAGCCTATCCGTGATTGAATTTATGCTTTTTTCCTCGCACCTCCCCACCCAAGCCTAACCAGACACCTTGTCCTCCAAATGTTCCTTCTTTCCATCAACCAACTCATTTGGGGGTCTGCCTCACATGTCAGTCTCCCTCCAGTGTCCCTCCCTCTGAGTCATCATGTCTTACTGGATTTACCTCCTGGATACCTTACATCCATGTATTTTCTCTGCCACTGTTCCATTTTCACCTACAGTCCTTTATTGCCACCTCTCTAATCCAAGCAAACACTTTCTCCAACCTAAAATGCTGCTGCACCAGTCTCTTGCTTCCTTTATTTTACTCTACATTGCAGCCCAAATAAGGCTTTAAAATGTAAATATGATGGTTTCTTTCTCTACTGATAACCATTTAATAGCTTCATTGTTATTAGGATAAAAACCAACATTCTTGTTGAGAACCTGAATAAATTATTCCAGGCCAAGCTCAGCAGTTTCATCTCCATTTAATTATTCCATTGAATCTCTATGCTTGCCACACTGGCCACTTCAGGTTCACTGTCCTTCTCACCTCAGGGACTTTTTATATTCTAGTCCCTCTGCCTGATTGCTTCTTCACTTTATTAAATTACTTGTCGTTTACCTACATTAGTTTTTCCTGAATCTCAGGACTAGATTAGATACCCCTAGTAAGTGCATCTGCCCTCGTCTACATAAAGGCTTTAAATTATTACGGATAGTTGACAGTCTTTCTCTGAATAGAATTTGACTTACACAGGGACATGGATTTTATCGGTTCTACTCATTGTTATATCACTGGTGCCTGGAACTGTGCTTCACCTTGCAGATAATAGAGTAAATGGATGGAGATTGAAGCAGTAAACTATTTCAAAGAGGACTTGGGGAGCACTTGAAAAATATGGTGCTCTGCTAGAGCAACACATTTTCATTTAGATTTTTAAATGTTTCACTTTATTTAATGATCATTTAAACTATTCACGCCAAACTCTTCTAACATAGACTGGAAGGCTTGAGATGCCTGTGGACACCTTAATGATAAAACAGAAGGAACTAGAGCCAAAAAAGAAACTTCAAAAGCAGTGGAAGGAAGCAGATGCGCATCCGCATTCCTAGGGGAAGAGACTGGCGGTGGGAAACCAGAAAGAGCCAACATATTGCCACCTCCTCTGCTCTCATGGAATGAAGGGTTAGGAGTTTATCAAAGCATCCAGAGTGAGTGAACGCACACCGGACATTCTGTTTTTCCAAATTCCCGTCGTTAGCACTGGCCCTGCTTGATCCTCTGAGAGAGTGCCTTCATGGGAAAATGTGAGCATCAAGCTTTCTTTAAAGGCAGGAGTTCTATAATGGGCTTGGTCTCTGGGGAGTGTTGGAAGATTATAGTCACAGAGGCACCACTGACAAGCCTTAAAAATATTAAGACATCCACATCTGACATTGGTCAAGAAGCTTACCATTTGTCTTAAAGATCCGTTTTCGAACAGGAATCATGGGACGGTCCAAAATGTTGTGACCCTGGTGGACAAGGGCTTCTTTGATTAAGGGTAATCCAGTTACAATAACTGAAGACCAGACACCAAACTCCATGCTAAAAAGGTTCCCGTATTGCTTCACATACTGAAAAGTAAATAGTCACAGTTGAGCATGCCCATCTCTGTGTCCCGGAAAGGAGTGTGGAGCTGGGGCTTGTATTGAGGGCCTGGGTGTATGCCCTGATTTCTCTCCTCCTCCTCTCAACCAGGCCTGGATGCAAGTCACTACAGGTCGTGGACATACCTTATAAATTATAAAACATTCATTTACAGAGTGAGCCGATAAGAGCATCTACCCTTGTCCTAAAATGAGTTATGAAGATATCGCTTTGATAAAATGAACAAGGTCTCTAACTTTACTCATCTTAGTCTAATAGAGGGAGAGAATTCAGTACACGTGACTCACCAAGACGGCTGAGACCCATGTAGTGCACGTGTGGTGTAGCAAGCTCGGACTTCTTTGTTTCATTTTTAAATGTATTTTTTAATTGTTGATAAGCATGGGCTTTTTAGTAAATCATATCATTTATGCAAAAGAGAATGCTTCCTTTCTCAACACCTGCGAGAAGACAAAGTCCTTAACCGCCTGGGGCCAGGTGTGAGAAAAGCCCTTTGGCTCTGGAGCTGTGTGTGAACCTTAGCTCTCTGGTCACCAGCTCTGGGCTCCTGAGAAAACTCTGCGCCCCAGCTATAAAAGCCAGAAAATGACCCTTTCCTCAAAGGGCGCTGCCAGGGAGAAGGAGGGCAGCAATGCGAAAGGCACTGTTTTCTGGTCCCTGGCGCATGGCCACTGGGGTCCTGGAGGAAGGAAGGCGCCCTGTGTGCAGAAAGACGTGGGTGTGCGCTAGTGGCGATGGCGAGGAGTGCAGGGATGTGCCGGAGGACGCAGCGGCCATGCTAACTGGGTATCATGGTGAGCGCCTTTCACCTTTTATCTTATTTAATCTCACAAGTGCTCCAGGGTAGTAATGAATTTCACAAAAGGAAAATGAGTGGGAGCTGAAGGAATACAGCTAAGGTAACGAAGTTACAGAGGGGGGGGGGAATTCTCGGGCATTGTGTAAGATTCGAGGACAAGATCCTGAGGTGGCTCCAGGGCCTTCGAGTTTAGTGGAGACCTCAGAGTGTAGTGGGGACCTCAGACTGTAGTGGGGACCTCAGAGTGTAGTGGGGACCTCAGACTGTAGTGGAGACCTCAGACTGTAGTGGGGACCTCAGAGTGTAGTGGGGACCTCAGACTGTAGTGGAGACCTCAGAGTGTAGTGGGGACCTCAGAGTTTAGTGGGGACCTCAGACTGTAGTGGGGACCTCAGAGTGTAGTGGGGACCTCAGACTGTAGTGGAGACCTCAGACTGTAGTGGGGACCTCAGAGTTTAGTGGGGACCTCAGACTGTAGTGGGGACCTCAGACTGTAGTGGAGACCTCAGAGTGTAGTGGGGACCTCAGACTGTAGTGGAGACCTCAGAGTGTAGTGGGGACCTCAGAGTTTAGTGGGGACCTCAGACTGTAGTGGAGACCTCAGAGTGTAGTGGGGACCTCAGACTGTAGTGGGGACCTCAGAGTGTAGTGGGGACCTCAGGCTGTAGTGGGAGCGAGAGAGTGAAAGTGAGAGGATGGCAAAATGAGGGAAGAGGGTCAAAGGTACAAACTTGCAGCTGTAAAGTGGTAAGTCCTGGGATGTAAAGCCCAGCATCCTGGCTGAGGTTAATAACACTGTAGTGCATATTTGAACGTTGCTAAGAGTACATCTTAAAAGTTCACATCACAAGGAAAAAAAATTGTAGCTACGCGTGGTGACAGATACTAACTAGACTTCTTGTGGTGATCATTCCCAGACGTATACAAATATGGAATCATTATGTTGTACACCTGAAACTAATACCATGTACTGTGTCAATTATACTTGTTTTAAAAAATGTGGTGTGATGACAGAATACTACATAGCTGTTAAAGTGGATGAGCTGAAGCCTCGTGTATGCGAACTGTTAAGGTCTACTCTCTTAGCAACCTTCAAGTATGCACTACAGCTTATTCACTATAGTTCCGCGCTGTGCTTCACACCCCTAGGTCCCCGCCATGGTCCCGCCCTCAGCAGCTGTGCCCGCTCCCACCTTCTGAATGGACAGGTGCGGCTCCTTCAACATCAGTTGGAAGAAGTTCCCAAGGATGGGCAGACGCGGCGGCCCGGGCGGGTAGTTCTTCGGGAGCCGGTTTTTGAAGAAATTGGCAAGGAGCAGGAAGACGACGGCACCCAGCAGGAGAGAGCTGGGATGGAGCACCCTCCAGAAGGCCGCCACTAGGGAGCCCATCGCGGAGAGCCTGGCTCTGAGGTCCTCTGGCTCCACGGCGCTCTGAGCAGGTGACGTCCCGCCCATCTGTGTCGCAGCAATCCCAGCACTGCCAGCCTCCTGCCCGCCCCCACTCGGCCGCGCCCCTGCTCTGCCGGCCCCGCCCTCCGAACTTCGTCCCCGCTCCGCGCCCGGGCCTGGTGAATCACCTCCATCCCCCTCCGTCCCGCCCCGCCCCGCCCTCCGCCCGCCCCCAGTCAGCCTGCCCCGGCCAGATGCCAGGCGCGGGATTTCAAGGAAGAACCCATGGCGATCTTGGAAAGTCTCTGACTCTGAGACTGTTGGGGCTCTTGGGTTTATGGTTTCAGTGCAATTCAGAGAACGTCACAGACTTTGAGTCTCCGTGTTTTTTTCTTTTCTTTTCTCTTCTTTTCGTTTCTTTTCTCTTTTTTCTTTTCTCTCTCTCTTTTTTTAATCCTCACCGGAGGACAAGGGAGGACATGATTAGGGAAAGAGAAGGAGATGAGAGAGAGAGAGAGAGGATAGAGAAAAGCACCTATTGGCTGCCTTGCATAAGGTGCCCCAACCTGAGATCAAACCTGGGTTTCGAACTGGCAACCTTTCAGAGCACAGGATGACATTCCCTGGGTGTTTTTCAGTCACAATCAGGTTCTCACCCAAGGATCAAGCTTATGAACCTGCCTGGCAACCAGCCAAGCCAACAGAAGCACCTGATATTTCTTGGGCACTTACTATATGCCAGGCAGCATACTTGGATGCTCTTCTTGCATCAAGGAAACAGACAGAAGTACCAAATATGGGGTGAATAAATGAATCCACTGGTTTGTAAAACATCTAAAGGAGGTCCTATATTTGTAATTGTTTTGAAGATTAAAAAGTGTTATATCAAATCTCCTCGCTGGGGTATGTATATACTGGAAACTAATATAATAAAGTATGTCAACTGTAATGGGGGTGGGGAGAAAGGGTTTAAAAAATAAAAATAAAAATCTTAGAAACAAACAAACAAAAAGCTCCTAGCACTGACCCTAGTCCTTGAATAGGTGATTAACTCTGAAGCCAGGTCTCTTTCCAAAGTCCAGAGGGAGAGACTAGGCAGCTTTGCTTTTGTCCTTCCAGTAGACATCTCCCTGTTTACTCCAGTTGTTAGGCATCCATGAAGTCCTGTGACTATTTACATAACTGTTATTTTTAAAGAATTATCATAGAACTGCTTTTAAAAACCCCTCAGCATTATGTGTTTGAGATCTTTACAGGTTGATACCTGAGGGTTTATAGTTCATTCATTTTAACAGCTATATTTTATTCTGTCATTGCATTTTAAACTGAGGTGTAACTGACATAGAACATTATATTGGTTTCAGGTGTACAACATAATGATTCCATATGTGTATACATTTGGGGAATGATCACCACAGATAGTTACAAATTTTTTTCTTGTGATGCGAACTTTTTTAAAATTTTTATTGCGTTTTTTACAGAGTGGAAGAGAGAGGGATAGAGAGTTAGAAACATCAATGAGAAACATTGATCAGCTGCCTCCTGCACACCCCCTACTGGGGATGTGCCCGCAACCAAGGTACATGCCCTTGACCGGAATCAAACCTGGGACCCTTCAGTCCGCAGGCCACACTCTATCCACTGAGCCAAACCAATTAGGGCGTGATGCAAACTTTTAAGATCTACTCTCTTAGCAACTATCAAATATGCAATGCAGTGTTATTAATGATAGTCATGACGCTGTGCTTTACATCGCCAGGACTGACTTATCTGGTATCTGCAAGTTTGTACCTTTTGACCCCCTTCACTTATTTTGCCAACCTCCCACCTCCTGCCACTGGGAACCATCAATCTGTTCACTGTATCCATGAGACTGTTTTTTTTTTTTTTAATTTTTTATTTTGGAAGACTCTACCCATGAGATCACATTATTTGTCTCTCTCTGTCTGACGTATTTCACTTAACATAATGCCCTTGAGGGACACCCATGTTATCACAAATGGCAAGATTTCATTCTTTTTTTATGGCTGAGTAATATTCCATTATATATAGTTTCTTTGTTCACTTATTCACCCATGGACATTTAGGTTGTTTCCATTTCTTGGTTATTGTAATAATGCTGCAAAGAACATGGGTGGGGCTACACATGTCTTTTTAAGTCAATGCTTTTATTTTCTTCAAATAAATACCCAGAAATGAAATTGCTGGGTCATGTGCTAGTCCTATTTTTACACCACAATTTACCCATTTCCATGGCAATGAAAACTTATATTAGTTATCTCCCTCCTTCCATTTATAGTTGTGTGTTTTTTAATATAGTCAGCATTAAAATAGTACTGAAGGCGAAAGGTTGTGCCAGGGACTTGGATGATGTCATGTTTAGATTAGATTACCTCTAATGACTTCTCTTAGACTTTGTATAAACAAAGTGCTCGACTTTACCTGAAAGCTGAAAACAGTAATGGTTTACATAGATTGGAAACAAACTGATTTAAACTTCCTTAAGAAGAAAAACCGAGACCACTTATTGGAAAACAAAAATGAAGCCTCACCTTCCAAGGTGCTTTTTCATTAGCTCTTTCTAAAGTAAGATTTTAAAGATGACTGGTAGTGTCTCTCATTCTGAATGCAGGATCTCCAAGGAGGTGCAAAGTCAGTCACTGTCAGGGGCCACCCAGCAGGAGCTATATAGAGACCTGCAGATTCCTCCTCTTTGTATCAGGTTTGGAAGTGCCCAGATGAGGCCCAGCTGTGAAGCGAGGCAAGCTGGTGCTGGTGCTGGCCTTGGGCCTTCTTTTGACAGCTTTGGGGCTCCCTGACCCAGCTGCAAGCTTGTTGACAGGCAGTTCATATGCAAAAGCCATTGCCTACAGCTTGGGTGGGGTTGTAAATTGGTAGGGCGGGGTCTCAGGGAATCTCCAGGGCGGAGCAAACAGCAGTGGCTGCCAGTCAGCCCTACACAGGGCAAGTCCCAGCACAGGAACAAGGAACATAGCCAGCACCTCTGTCAGGAAGAAAGCCGCCCCGCATTCCTGCGCCAATGCCAGACAGTCCAGTTTCCCCCTATATGTGTCTGGGTCCCCTAGTCTCACCTGGCACTGGAGCTCAGAGAAAGTGGGAGCTTGTATCTCCCTCCTGATTTAAAAAGCAGCACACCCAGGTGCCAGCCCATTATGCGCCTCTGCACCTCCTACCAGTCTCAATGCACTTTCTTCTTTATCTCTCTAGTTGTCCTACTTCCACTCAGCCAACTTTCCTGTGTTTCTGGATGATAGTTGTTATGTATTTTAGTTGTAATTTTGATGTGGTTGTGGGAGGCAGCAAGTACAGGTGTTTACCTATGCTGCCATCTTGGTTCTCCCTGGCAGTAAGGGATCACAAGCCATTGCAGTTTTTTGTTTTTTTTTTAATTAAAGAGTGAAGTACTGATTTCTTTCCTGTGAAATGACACTGCCTTTCTTGAAGAAAATGTGCTGTAGTTGTAATAGTAGAAGCAGGGAGACAGGCTAAAAAGTCATTGTAGGCATTGTAGTGAATAGACTTGTGGGTAATGGCTAAAAATGGTGATAGTAGATGAGATGAAGAGAGTCATATGGAATTCAGGATGTGTTTTTTGGAAGTAGAGTTGATAAGCTTGAGCTTGTTGATGGAAGGAGAGTCATAAAAGTAGTGATGATAATACCTTTGGGGATTTTGCTCAATCCTCATAACCACACTTGATTTAATTATGTTTTTAAATCCTCATCCAAGGATACACTGAGTGGCCAGATTATTATGCGTTCAGAGATCATAATAATCTGGCCACTCAGTGTATATATTAGAGGCCCGGTACATGAATTCATGCATGGGTGGGGTCCAGCCAGCCTGGCCATGGGGAGGGGACATGGACAGTTGGCCGGCCTGCCTGCTGGTCGAACTCCTGGTGGAGGGGACAATTTGCATATTAGCCTTTTATTATATAGGTTATACACTGAGTGGCCAGATTATTATGCGTTCAGAGATCGTAATAATCTGGCCACTCAGTGTATTTTTCCATTGATCTTTACAAAGAGTGGAAGAGAGAGGGAGAGTCATTGATGTGAAAGAGACACATTGATTGGTCCTGCATGTGCGCTGACCAGGGCCCTGGGCTGGGGAGGAACCTGCAACTGAGGTATTGTGCCCTTAACTGGAATCGAACCCAGGACCCTTTGGTCCGCAGGCTGATGCTCTATCCACTGAGCCAAACTGGCTAGGGTCTCATAACCACACTTTAAAATAGATACTGTTGTGAACTTCATTTCACAAATGAAAAAAAGGTAAAATATCTAATTTTTAACAATTAAGTAAAACTAGGTTAATGTTTTGACTGTGGGCAGTAGCATTACTTGTTGAGATGGGGGAAACTGAAGGAAGAAAAGGTTTGAGTAGGAAAGTACGACTCCTTTGGCCCTGTTAAATTTGATGCATTTATTAGATATCCAAGTGGACATATCAAGTTGACAGTTGAGTGGTCTGGTCCGGTGTTCTGGGCAAAAGTATTTTTAAGTGATGGGATTGGGTGATATCACTTAGGAAGAGTATCCCTGAAGAGACTAAAGGGTGCCAGCACTTAGGGGTGGAAGAGAAAAGAAGCCCATAAGAATCCATAAAGACCATACAAATGGAGAAGCAGAGAGAAAGCTTTTGGTAACTGTTAGTAGACTGAGAGACTGAAAGGGCAAGAGTGGTTAGCAAATGTTATATGGGCATAGAGTTTGGTCAAAAGAAAACAGGTATGGAGGAAGAGAAATAGGAGGTTAGAACAATACCGAGATCATCCAGTAGTTTTCAGTAGATGGCCCAAGAATAAACAAGTTGGGAAAAGTACATTCAGAAGTTGAAGTTTGGCAAGGAAACAGCATTTCAGCCAGTCTGGACAAGTACATGCCATGATTTCAGGTTAGCAAGAGAAGCTTGCAGGTTCTTGTAAAGGTGTTTCAAGAAAGACTGTCAGCCTATACAGGGGTAAGAGGAGATGAAGAAGAACCTGGCATCTCAGAGAACATAAGAGGAAAGATTTTCAAGAAAGAGGGAATGGTTAGTGCATCGAGTTTATGGAAATAAAGTAAGATAATAGCGACGTGATACTTGGAGTTCTCAATCTGTCAGAGTATCCCAGCTGAGTGGCAGGAAGAGAGCCTGGTTGTGGTGGGCTGCAGGAATGGGAGCTGAGGAGTGGAGACAGCATTCAAAAAGTAGCTGTAGATGTATACACATTTGTAATTGTAGTCATCCTTTTAAGGTACAAACTATTGCTTACTACAAATATGATCCTAAATCTTGCTATTTTCACTTAGCAAAATGTCCCAGCAATCATTTTAACTAGGCATGGATCTGTGCAGTTTCAAAAGGTGACTGTACATATTAATATTATAAACAATGCTTCAGGGAGGGTGTTACTTGCATTTTAAAAATTCTTATGTGAGTATGTCTATAGGATCAATTTACAGAAGTAGAACAATTGGGTCAAAGGATATGTTTATTTAAATACTGAGAAATATAACCACATTTTGCACAGAGTCCCCACTACCTATGGACCAGGTACCAATTTCCCCTCATGCTTATCAACTCAAAGCTAACGATTATTTGCCAAATGGATTAATGAAAAATGATTGAGTCTGATTTCAATGTTATTATTTTTTAATTACAACATTTAAAAGCTCAAAAGTGATGTGCATATTTTTGTAAGAACTATTTGCACTTATTTTTCTCTGAATTCATGATCTTCTCCCAGTTTTTTTTTCTGCTGGTGAGTTGGTCCTTTCCTTATTGATTTGGTTGTACCATAAAATATAAATGGAACTGGACTTTTATCTATTATTTGTGTCGCTCATGTTCTCACATTTTCCCTGGCCTTCTGACTTTGATTATAGTATTTTTTGCCATATAGAAATGCTTGTTTTTAATATAGTCAAAATTATTAATCTTTTCTTCAGGTCTTCACAGCTTGGTGTCATGCTTGGGAAAACCATCCCTACTGATAATATAATATCCCCACATCTTCTTTGACTTCCTATATGTTTTGGCTCTTGGAACCTGTCTGCCTTTATCTGCGACACTCCCCCTCTTCAGTCTGCTGCCGTCATGCTGCTGTCCTTAGACAGGCCAGGCAGACCCCCAACTCTTGCCCAGGATATCTGCACAGTTCTCTCCCCAAACCCCTTCAGTGTCTGGTTAGAAATTACCTTCTCAAGAGGGATTTCTCTGACCATCCTATGGCAAGCTGCAACTCCTCCCCTTCCTGCTCTGTTTATCTGTATAGCACAAATTCTCACTTAGCACAATTCATGCTCTGATTTTTGTTTATTCCCTCTTCCTCTGTTCCCATCTAGAATGTAGGCTCCACAAGAGCAGAGTTTAGAGTTTTTAAAAATCTTTTTTGTCCCCTGTGCTATTGACAATAAGCACATAATAGATGATCATAAATACTTGTTGACTGGGTCAACAGATGTGACGAGGAAAAAGAAAAGAAGAAGGAGAAGAAGAAGAAGAAGAAGAAAAAGAATAGGAATTCATTCACATTCTAGGAAGTACAGAAATAAAGTAATTTGAAGTACATTAAGGTAAGTAGGTCAAATATTTAAAAAGATAATGAGAAGATGAGATTTTTGTAAGGTAAAAGTATTTTAAGATATATATAAGGATATTTTGCACATAAGAAAGTGTTAATATTTACATTAGTACCAATAGAACTTCTAAAAATGAAAATATAATCTTTAAAATGGTAACATCTAACACATCTGGTACTTGTTACATACTGGCAGCATCTGAAGCATTTAAAGGCATTTTTGGAGACTAGTTTAACTTGAGAAATGTAACATGGGAGAGCTGGGGCACAGAGGTGAAGGGCTCAGGTGATTTGCACTCCTAACCACCCTTGTTCTCTCGCTATTTTAATTTCCCAGTTGCACTTTGTTTTCTCTGCCTGTGCCCCTCCTTGAGGTTTATTTTTATAATTTATAAAATGGATGGAATGGGTTTAGGCTACATAGTGTGCTGAATTTTGTAAAGCAGATGGTGTTTACAGGATCTGTCAGGCTCTGTATTGCCAGGCCCTATGGAATATTATTGGTACAGTTTGAAAACTAAAAAAACAGATTAGAATTTGACCTGAGGAATCCCAAGGACTATTTAGAGATATCCCATAAGGCACTGTTAATTTCTAAAAAGTACAGAACAGCACCCAAGACTTACCCAGTTATTTGGAATGTTCAGTTGAAATCAGCTTCTGAGCTGAGCCAGAGACCTTTGGGATGTGATAGGTTGAGACTGCCCCCAGGTGGTCTCAAGGTAAAATGACAGAAGCAAGCCAGCTCTTGGATGCTGGGAGAACTCTCTTCCAACCACTATATCCCCTGATTAATAAGACTGGCTATGTCAGGAGTTTTTAGAGAGAATCCAATGTTTAAACTGATCACTGGACAAAAATTTCTTGGCCTTCTTAGCTCTTTGTAACATGGGCCTAGCTATCCTTTCCATCATTCTTCTGTGCACAGCACCCACACGCTTCACTTTGGCTTCTGCAGGGAAGATCCCTTGGTCTGGAATGCCGCTGCCTCCCTTTCTTGCAGAATAAATCCCCAGAATCTTTGAAAACCCAGCTAAAAATGTTTGTGTGGCCCCGGTCCCTGCCACGAAAAGCCTGAGTTATTTTGGGAGAAAAGGAATGCTTCTTTTGACCAGACTCTCTGACTGTGCAACCCACTAGCAAGCTGGTACCTGTTGCTTTAAAATATTCCGACATGCATTTCATCCCAGGAGTTTGAAACAATGGAAAACAGCTAGTATAGGCACTTCTCCTTCCCTCTCCCCCCACTATGACTCCTGAAACATCCTCTTAAATGGTTTCCCTGCCTCCATTCTTTTTGTCCTTTTATCGTTCTCCAAACATTTACACGAATGGTATGTTCAAAAACAGACATTAATAGCCACCATTTTACGTGAAACCCTTTGATGGCTTTCCCTTACTTGTGGAGCTGCCTTCAAAAACTTTAATTACGCACCTCTATTAGTAAATACTCGTCAGCATGCATCTGTTACATAGAATTATTTAGGTATTTATAAATCACATACATATCTCTCTACCAGCATAAATTGTGTATGTTATAAAACACATAAAATAAAAATTAAAGGATTAAAAATAAGAACAATATTTTTATTGACTGTGTAAAAAATATTGCATCAAATTATATTCTATGGTGAGAGTAATGGGATTGGATGTACTTGGTTATTTTTGAAAATCTGTTTTTCACACTGTTTCAGTTTATTTGGATATTTTTAAAAATACATTTTATTGATTTTTTACAGAGACGAAGGAAGAGGGATAGAGAGTTAGAAACATCCATGAGAGAGAAACATCAATCAGCTGCCTCCTGCACACCCCCTACTGGGGATGTGCCCGCAACCCAGATACATGCCCTTGACTGGAATCGTACCTGGGACCCTTCAGGCGCAGGCCAATGCTCTATCGACTGAGCCAAACCGGTTTCGGTAGTTTATTTGGATATTTCATTTTAATGGTTGTTGTAACCATAATAATAGAAGTTCAAAAAACTGTTTATTATCCCAACAAAGTCTTGCGTAACCATTGGTACAAGTGCAAATACACTTTGGAAACTACTGGATCTGAACTCTCCAAAGTGGAATTCAGGAGTCTTGGAAGCCTGACCCAACCTACTCTTCTACCTGGTCTTTGAGCATTGTCTCCTCTACGCCTGACATCCTTGACCTCAGACCTACTGGACAACGTATGGGTCCATGGCCGCACCATATGCTTTCATATGTTTTTGCCTTCGCACATGCATATGAATGGAATGTCTTTGACCTTCTTTGTCTGCTATGAATTTCTAGTCATTTTTTCCCCCAAAGTATGCATATAGAAGCCATTTGTCTTTAGCTTTTCTAAATCTCATCCCAAGCCCCTAGAATCAATTGCTTCCTCTTTTGGTGTTTGGAGGACATCTTTACATTTCTCCTAACTACAATATTTTTTTCCCCAGTGTATTGTGGGTTTTTAACTTACTTATCCTATTTCCTACAAGACTTGAGGGAGGGGAAAAAAAACCCTGTTTATCTGTGACAACCTTCCCAATTTATAGAAGGAGTTAAAAAATGTTTATGGAGTAAATAAGTGAATGCCAATACCTATCATTAAGTCTACAGACTGTGTATGTCTCCCAATAATTCCCAGTCACCCCAGTCAGGAGAGGGACAGGTCCTAATCTCTGTGGTGGGAGATCCTGATCTCCTAGGACGGAAGCCTTTTTATTCTTCCTTTGCAGGAGACTTTTCTTAGTGACCCCAGTTACCTGGGATCATTCTCCTTACCCTCCATTCCACCCTAGGAATGCTGTTATTGTCTGTGCTACCACTCAAAGGAAAAGAGGGGGAATATCCCACAGACATTCTTGGATACCCAGGTTTCTTTCTCTTTTTTTAACCTTCTCTATCATCTGGCCTGATGATTTTTTGGGGAGGCTGGAGATTAGGTAAAGGAATGGAATGGTCCAACTGAAGAAACTGAACAGGAAAATCAAGACTTTCTAACAATAAATAAATTACACCTTGGGCTGGATGTTCTGTTGTCAATTCCATGTTGGTAGCACCCCATCCTAGGACTCTGAGAAGCCCTGGACTCCATTTACCAGAATCCCCTCCCCATGGAGTTTCCAGTTAGAGCTGGCCAATGAGCAGCACTAACAGAAGATGTGGAGGGTGGAGGGGAAGCTGTTGTCCTGGAGCCGGCTGCAGCCACAGCAAGAGCAGAGAGGGGATTCTCAGAGCTTTTCCTACAAGCTCTTGGGACCATTTCTTTGCTCTTACAGGCTGAGACAATTGGTGGGATCTTCCCAGAGATCATTAACTGTCTGGCAGGCTCTTTAGAACCACCCACTTCAGTTCCTCAGGCTGAGTCTTCGGTGTTGGCTTCCCTAGCAATTCCAGTGAGTAAGTCCTTTACTCCCATCTTGAACTCCTTTCACATGGAATGCATAGAGTGGTTCCTGTTTTGTTAACCAAATTCTGCCACCTCTCATGATAGTGAGGTGTATAGAATGAATGAGATAGTTGTGCTGTTGACCAGCTGTAGCCGGTATCTAAATCATTCAAATCATAGGGGCTCAGAACGATTTCCATTTCATTGTTCATAATTCAGTGGGTCATGACCTCAGACTTTCAGAGCTCAGCAAGGAGGTGCATTTCAGTTCCACGTGGAGCTTCCTGCAGTGACTGGATTGAAACAGGTGGATCCAGAATGCTGACTGGCTGGTGGGACACCTTAGTTCTCCTTCCCATGGCCTTTTCTCTACGTGGTCTCCCACCACTCAGTAGGCTAGTTTGAGCATCTTTCAATGATGCCCGGCTTCCAGGAGACTGAGAGCAGAAGCTACAAGGCTGCTTAAGCCTTTATTGGCATAGCATCACTTTTGCCACATTCTGTTGGTCAAAACAAGTAACCAGCCCAAATTGAAAGGAGGATAACCAGAGTCCTCCTTATGAAGGGAAGAGTGGCAAAATCACTTTATAAGGAGTGTGGGAGGGAATGCTGCAGCCACTTTTGAAAACAAGTCCACAGCAGCTGAAGAAAGTAAAGCATCGAGAGGTTAAATAATTTGACTAAGCTCACTCAAGGGCTCAGTGGCAGGCCCAAGATTGAACTCTGATCAATTTGACTTCCAGATTCATGTTCTTTGCCACTATACTCCACTGCCTATCTGTTTTACTCACCATTGGATGCCCAATACAAAGTTCAAAAAGGATTATAGTGATTGAACTGATTCGGTGCCCTCAGCCAGGCCAGCCCTGGTCCCTAATGAGATTGTGGTTCAGACAGAGTGAATGACAGTGGTATATAATGAAGTGCTCTGGGGCTGCCTTTGCCCCAGGGAAGAGCAGGAGGCTTGATCTATCAGAAGGGCTGCCCATGAGCCAATAAGCTGAGTAATCTCAAGTGGAGCCATAATGAACCTTGAGTCAGAGGGGCCCACTGGTTGCCAATTCTCTATGCATATGGTGCTCTTTTTTGCTAAACTTCCCTGGAGCTCCTTTGCTAATTTAACTTTCCTTAATAATCAGCAGATGGCTTCTGTCTGGGCAATCATCAGCTGGTGCTTAGCGATGGCAGATTCAAGAGGAGGCATGGGACTTGTTAGGGGTGGGGAATCCAGATGCCAACGTGCACAATGCCAGGTGAAGTTATAGGCATTTTCTAATTGGTGTTGGGGGCAGTGAGGACAGCTGAGAGTGGCATTAGGACAGACCCTTCCTGGAAGGGGGAGACTGCTGCTCGGGGAGGCAGGCAGAACCAGAGAAGGCAATGACAATGGAAATTAGCAACAGCTCCAGAAGAGAGACCGGCTCTTTTCTGAGTACTCATTACCTAGTAGTGTGTCCTATGCATATAGGCACACAATCAACATACAGGAAATATAAACTGGGGCCCACCATTTACTCACCTATCCATCCATTCAACAAATACATGTTGAGGCCCTAATTGTACACCAGGCCCCAGAGAGCTGAGGTAATTACACAAATCAGCTTCCTTCTGGCATTGGTTGAGGATAATCCCAGAAGGAGTTGATTTCCTGGCACTTTCCAGATGCAGACAGTGGTAGTGAGAAGTACTCTGGGCACTCAGAAAGGTTCAAAGCACTGATTGTGTCTGATATGTAGGAACTTTTTCAGTATTTTGACCATTATATACCCAGAGACTAGAACCTGCCTGGAAATTAATAGGGGCTCAATAAATATTTTGGAATGAATACTCAACCAAACTGCCAATCAATACTAAAAGCAGATTTGACAAAGCTACCAAGGCAATTCAATGGGGAAAATAACAGTGTTTTCAATGAACAATTCAGGAACAACTGTTTATCTGTATGCAAAAAGATGAATTTTGGACATTGACCTCATATCCTTCACAATAATGAATTGAAAAACAACTCCAATGAGTAAGAACTGATGAGACACTATCTTTTTTTAATGTTCCAACATTTTTTTTGTGTGTGTTTCATTTTTATCCAGGATATTTTGTTTTTGAGTAGCTTTATCCTATACTAGAGGCACGGTACACGAAATTCATGCACGGGGGCAGGGGTGTTCCTTAGCCCAGCCTGCAACCTCTCCAATCTGGGACTCCTCGAGGGATGTCTGACTGCCCATTTAGGTCCAATCCCAGTGGAATTGGGTCTAAATGGGTAGTCAGCTATCCCTCTCACAATCCAGGATTGCTGGCTCCCAACTGCTTGCCTATCTGCCAGCCTGATCACCCCCTAATCACTCCCCTGCCAGCCTGACTGATGCCTAACTGCTCCCCTGCCTGCCTGTTTGCTCCTAACTGCCCTCCCCTGAAGGCCTGGTCACCCCTAACTGCCATCCCCTGCAGGCCTGGTCCCCCCCAACTGCTCTCCCCTGCAGGCCTGGGTCCCCCCGAACTGCCCTTCCCTGCAGGCCTGATTGTCCCTAACTGCCCTCCTCCGCTGGCCTGATCACTCCTAACTTCCCTCCCCTGAAGGCTTGATTGCCTCCAACTGCCCTCCCTTGCAGGCCTGGTCCCTCCCAAATGCCCTCCCCTCCTAGCCATCTTGTGGTGGCCATATTGTGCCCACATGGGAGCAGCCATCTTTGACCACATGGGGGCAGCCATCTTGTCTGTTGGAGTGATGGTCAGTTTGCATATTACTCTTTTATTAGATAGGATTTTGCCCTTTAGCAAAGCAGATATACATATCAAAGGTAAGGTTTGATAAACAGGAAAAGATTATCAGGTTAGGGGAAATGCCTACAGCTGATCAGTAGCAGGTAATAATATGCAGACTTTTAGCCCTGCTGAAGCCCCAATGTCCATCAGCCTTCTGATGAACTTCTTACATAATTATGACCTGCTGGAATTTTCCTCCAGCATATCCCCTTTTTGATTTAATAAATTTAATAAGGATGTATGCCATTTGCAGAGCTCAAGTCCTTTTAAGATTTTTAAATTCAGTGGAAAAGATTTGAGTTCTTTCATGTCCTTTTAAATTGCTGCCAGGCGTCAAAGGAATCAGTCTGCAGTAAGCTCCTTTCTGGGCCACAGTTCTTTGAGTCCCCTTTCCAATCACTGTCCAACAGTTTTTTATGGGTTCCCTTCCCAATCCTGTCCCTTGTGACATGACAGCAATGATACTCTAGTTCTGGATGGTGGATAAATGGTGAGCAATGGCAACGCAGGTCTGACCTACTTTGGCTTGGTCCCGGGCAACTCGCAGTGACGCACAGCTAATGACTGCTAGCATGGCATCCCCCATCTCTGGACTGTTTCTCCTCTGTCTTGTCAGCATGTTGCTTAGAGCCACCGCCATCTGTGGCTGGAGTAATCTGGTCAATTCCTCTCTCAGATCCATTGTTGCAGGAATCCACACGGGCTTGGAGGAGGTTTTTGGAAATATACAAGCTTATTCTCGACCAAAGGTTAATAAAGGGATCCTTCTATAAACTAGACTCGGGATCTTTTCATTTTTCCAAACCATTTTCCTTTGGCTTATTCTGACACTACGTGTGTCTTGCCATCAGCATTACAAGTGAAAACATTTTAAAGTAAAAAAATTTAAAGTAAATAAGGCTTGATGTAGTTTACTTTCAGGAGATTACCCCACTGCCCCCCTTTTTTGTTTTAAATAATATTAAGAGGCTTTTGGAAATTCTGCAATGCAGCCTTGATAGCTTTTAATTCAATTCTTAGCACAGAAGTATGACTGCTCTGATCTCATTGCATGATAATCAGCTTTTACTATGAGATGAGCTACCAGTAAAAAAAGAGTTAATGCTCCAGGAATAGGTTCCTGCCTAGTACAACTAAGTTCCTCTGAATATTTACTTATTTTAATTTGCCAATTTAAATCAGTCTGAAATAAGGCTTATTTTCTGACTTTATTTGTCCTTGGGTGTGGACAGTAAATGACACTAATTGAATTTATGCTATCAGTCTTTGTATATCCATATAAGCTTTGTTTAGAGAGGTAAAATGCAAATTACTTACTTTTCTTTTTGAGGCCTAATACATTAACTTTTAATTACAGTTTTTCAGATATTTGAAGGAAATTTCCCTCTATTTTCCCCCAGAGTAATTTTTAGGCTACATTTAGGGAGCTTCTTTTAAAACCTTTTCCTTTCTTTTAACCAAGCAACTCACTTGATTGCTTTTCAAATGTTGGCTTATACTGCTATGCTTATATTTTAAGTTACTCTCTTTACTTATGGTGACTGATTAATGATCAGATTTCATGCTTGAATAATAACCTTCAGTTTACCCTGTAAATAGTAGTGGAAGAGATTTTAAATTTTTAAAATTTTCTCCTTTTTATTAAACTTAAAATTTACTTTTAAACAACATTCATTTTGGCTAGTGCTCATTTGCATACACAGAGGGATTATGGAAAGTTTCAGGAACTATTTCAGAAGACTTTATAACATTTGAAATATATGTATATAAATAAAATATATTTATTAATTTTTATTTTATAAAGCTTTCCATGTGATTTCAAGTATATTAGATTGGCCTAATTTAAAAATATTTCTTTTAAGAAGAGAGAATAAATCCTTGAATCACTCCAGGGCCCTTGGAGTATTCCAAAGTCATCTCTTGGTTAAAGTCTTGAAATTTAAATTGGAAAGATCATATATATATATATATATATATATCCCAAATATTATATTATATACTTTTTATAATTGTTTTAAAAGATATCAATTTAGTTTAAACTGGCTTTTATATTAAAAATTATATTAAACTGGTTTTATATTAAAAATTTGGTTGAGACCACAGAATTAAACCTCTTTCATTAATTAGACCTAGGTTGAAATTTTACCACAGGTAGTACATATAAGACTACAATATATTTTAAACTCCTGATTTTTTCCAGAGAAAATATAAGAATTATTTTCTCAAAAATAAATTTCTATACTTAATGTATTTTGTTATCACAACTATATGATTTCTCCTAACTTAATTTGAACTTTAAACTCTTAGAAACCTCAAATTTTAGGTGGCAAGTTAAATACTTAGCATTTCTCAGATTAGTAATAACTTTACATTTTTAAGGACATATTTCAAATAAAATGCAAGACATATTTAGTTAATAGATTCAATTCTGTCCTCTAGATTTTTCATACAAGGCAAACTCAGATTAGTATTTCAGTATTTTGTCATTTTAAAATACCTAGATATTTAATAAGATTTTTATTATTTAATTCAGTAAACTCCAAAGTTTTAAGTTGCCAAAGATTTTGGAAAACTATGTTTCTGGCTGGTGAAAGGAGGGGGAAGCAGGCAAGCTTGTAGCCATTTGAATGTAAAATCACCACATTCTCCCTGCTGGGGGAAATTTGACCAGCCCCCTCCTTCAACAAGGAATGAACCCCCACTATCAATATATCTATAATTGTAACTGAAAAGCTTCAGTACAAAGCTTTCATCTTAGTTATATCTATTTATCCATGTTTTAATAATTTTTAAGGCCAATTATTATTATCTAAGGCATTTTCTTTGGCAAATTCTGCAACAGAGATAACTTACTGACTTTCAATGGCCTTAAGGTTAACTTGGGAATGTGGTCCATTATTACTCAAAAACTGCCTTTATTATGGAAACACTAATCTTGGAAACACAGAACCAGCCTGTATTTTTTTCCTTGGGTCATTTTTGCCATCTTTCTTTTATTTTATATCATCCGCAAAGAGATTGATCTCAGTTTAAAAGTTATCCAAAATCGGATGGTGTGTTGCTTTTTCTCTTAAATTAGCCTTTTCCTCTTCACAAGTACAGAAATCCCAGACACATCCCTAAATTCTGCCAAATTTTTAAATGATGGACCGGGAAATAAAAGCACGGTGAAAATGAGACTTTTAATAGCACTCTTGGGAGTGGGTGTCCATTTTACAGAATCACCACGTGTCTCCCCACCCCCACATCCTATTTGCTCTGGGGAAATTCAGTAAATGGTCTAGCCACCCAGGTTTTCTTTCTTACTGAATTAAATTAAAGGCATGCTTAATAAACTAACAATAAACACATTAAACCAAACAAAAATGACAGATCAACAGACAAGCAATCACTCATAACACATAGACAAGTCTTAATAAATCAGAGTTCTTTTCCTGGATCTTTCTTTCCATAGCATTGACTGGCCTCTAAAGTTATTTTAGCTAAACTCTGCCTGCCTCAAGTTGTCATATGATAATTTTTAAACAAAGCATCAGAGTCTCCCTGAAAGAGAGCTGATAGCTCCATCCTCTCTATCTGCCTAGTCTTTCCACACTAGAGGCAGAGGATCTGGTGGTGTTTTAGTAATTACAGACTTTTGATCCCCAATTCGAATTAGGCATTTTGCCATTTGTACAAGAACCCAGATAGTTAAATATGGCAACAGCACTCTTTTTCCTTGAGCCTGATTTAAGAAATTGACATTTCAATTTCTTTATAATTTTGCCTTTTAACCGAATTCTTCCCCATTATTGCCTGGCTTGAAAAAGACATTCCCACCGACCTAGGCTCACAATTTCCTAAGCTTGGTATGGGCTTTACATGCAGTGAATCTCCCCACTGAATTTTCGGTGATCCCCACCTTTACCAGTGATCCCCACCTTTACTGGTGGTCCTCTTCCTTCGCTCAGGTGAATAATCTTCTTCTCCAGATGTTCCTCATTGAGGCGCCATAAATGCTGCAGTCTTTACGCAGCAAGGGTTCATAGGAAGGGCTGAGCATAAATGAATAGAGACTAGACAAGAAATATAAATTTGGCCAAAACCGGTTTGGCTCAGTGGATAGAGCGTCAGCCTGCAGACTGAAAGGTCCCAGGTTCGATTCCAGTCAAGGGCATGTACCTGGGTTGCGGGCACATCCCCAGTGGGGGGCGTGCACGAGGCAGCTGATCGATGTTCCTCTCTCATCGATGTTTCTAACTTTCTGTCTCTCTCCCTTCCTCTCTGTAAAAAATTAATAAAATACATTAAAAAAAAAAAGAAATATAAATTTGGAAGGCATGGAGAACCAGGCAGAAACCAGCTTTCTAGTGAAGTGGCTCCCCGAATCTCCGGACCCATGGCTTTTTATTAATACATCTTGCCCTTTAGAAAAGCAGATATATATATCAAAGGTAAGGTTTGATAAACAGGAAAAGATTATCAGGTTAGGGGAAATGCCTATGGCTGTACAGCAGCAGGTGATAATATGCAGATTTTCAGCCCTGCTGAAGCCCCAAGGTCCATCAGCCTTCTGATGAACTTCTTGCATAATTATGACCTGATGGAATTTGCCTTCAGCAGGTAGGGTTATTTATTTTGGAAGAGTTGCAATGTTCATGATCTGATGCTACCTTTTGACCTATACCTTGAATCCTTACATGTCTTGTCATTATTTGGCCCAGAAGCAAGATGGTGGCAGAGAGAAGTAATATTGATTAAGCTCAACCCTTAGCTGGTGGTAATGTAAGCTTAGCTCAGTCTTCATAGGATGATACCTCAACCTTTCATCATAGCACTCTTTTCCTTCCTCATCTTCACTTCTGTCCCAGGCCTTCTTGGACAGTCTTCATGGACATTTAAGAAGGGCTTGCTACATCCTAGGTATCTTAAAAATATCTGTTCTTTCATTTAATTATATCATCAGAGAAACCCTATGATGTAGATTTTTTTAAAATTCCTACTATTCCCAGTTTACAGATGAGGAAACTAAGGCTTAGGTAGATCATGCAACTAGCAAATGGCAGAACTGAGAATCAAATGCAGGACTATTTGACTCCAAAGCCCATATTCTTTCTGTTTTTTTTTTTTTATTGCTTTTTGCTAATAATACATCTTATATATTAAGTAAAAACACATAAATCAGCTAATAGTTGTTGTTGAGGACTAAGTAGGTTTTACTAGAAAAAGTGCACGTGGAGCTGATAAAAAAATACACAACAACAAATAGAAAAATCAAAACCAAAAACAATAGCTGAAATGCTTTAATAGAAATATCTTTGCAAAAAGGTGAGTGACAATGAAGGCAAACACAGGTTGCAGAGATGACTGTCATTCACACCAAAGAATTTGGTTGAATTCACTTTGGAGGAAAAAGGTAAATAGTATAAATATTCATCCATACCACCAAAACAAACACCTATGATTAAATTTGGGACTTTATGGGTAATTGTTTATGCATCATGAAGTCAAGGTATTTATGTGTCAGCGTTGTTGGTGGGTGGTTGAAAGGGACAAAATATTTAGATCAAGGAAATCTAATATCTTCAGGCAAAATTACTTCCAAGACCAATCATTTATATTGTATAACCAAGTTCCCCCATTCTTCTTCCCATTGAAATATGACCTTGGGCTCTGTGTCTGAACCAGCCAGCCTTTGAGCAGATGTAGTTTTGCGGTTTAGGTTGAGAACTCCAGATACAAAAGCTTACACCAGTTTTAAGAATGAGCTGAGATAACCACTAAAGAAAGCTCTTGTAGGAGGAGCCACAAAGCCAGGAACAAGTCTCCAGGCCATGTAATCACAGGGGTTTATGCAAACCTCTTAAGGGAGGTTTACACAAATAGACATCCAATTTCCTCTTTGGAAAGGGCTGTTTCTTTCCAATGAGTCAGTGTTTAACAGAGCTTGGCAAAGCCTGAGCCTGTGGGCTGGATGTAGATGTGGTTTGAAAACTCGACCTATTCTTTGAAGGAGAAAATAATCCTTAAACTACATTAACATGGCACACCATGAGCAGCAGAGACGGACGGGGATTCTGTTATCAATGTATTCTCTGGGCTGACGCTTCCTTGCCAGGCTGCAGCGGCCTCTGCTTGCCTGCACCTGCCTTGTTATCTGCCTCCTGCAGACAAGACCTGCCTTTGTGTGTGCCTTCTCTGAGCATGTATCTGTGAGCAGGACTTGGTTTTCTGAGCTTTAATTTTGAATGAGATGGAAAACACACTCAACACAGCCTCTGCCTCCTATGTCTAAGTCCTGGGGCAAAGTTCATTTCATGTTCCTATCTCATGAGAAGAAACAGGCTGCATTGGGTGTAGACATGCTGGTATTATATCGTACCATGCTGTTTTTAAGTACTGATATACTGGCCTTATACAGTAGTATAATACTGTCTTATTAGCACTTTTAAAAAATCTAATATCTGAATTCTTTTGAGTTCAAGATCAAAGACTCAACTTTTTCAACATACGTGAAAAGATAAGTTGCTGGACAGTCTACCAGTCTGGCCAGGTCTGTGAGATTCACATTCCCAGTAAGCCCCCAAGTTGTGGCATCACAAATCTTCTGTTGCAAGAATAACTCTTCTCTGCTTTCCCCAATGAGTGGGATGTGAACTTAAAGGAATGCAGTTAAGTCTGCACTCACTGGGGTTTCCACCTGCAGATGATATCGTGAATAGAAACAGAGATAAATCAGAAATGGCTTATTTGAAACCAATACTATAGCTTGTGATGCCTGTCCTTTCTCCGCTCCCCCCTCCCCACAAAAGAATGTTTAAAAAAGACCTTCAAAGTTATCAAATAAGATATGAAATTATTTAAGTAAAGTCAAATGAAAATATTTGGAATTATTTTATACCACATTATGCTCTCCCCCGCCACCCTCCTTATTGCTCTTCTCTCTGTGTCTTTTTTCTGTCTTGCCATCCCGACTTCACTCCTTTCTCCCCTTGGTCCCAGTTGTCTCCCACAAATAAATAACTGGACCCTCCCAGAAGAGATGAGCTGTGGGGTGCTTGGAGATCCTGGAGTCTCAGGGAGGAGATGGGGGGAGGGAACACAGCCTGACCAGGACTGCTGGTTTTGGCTCTCAGCTCACTCCAGAGCCATGAATTCCCCAGTGCAGTTCATCACCACTGGCTGCATGGACAAGGCCAGTGAGTGTGGGTCCATGGACAGAAGGACAGTGACAGTCAGAATGGACCTGCAGAGCTAGGGGGCACACTAGGGGACTAGATTACTAAGATAGCAGTTCTGTGCCATCTCTGCCATTGGCCTCTCCCAGCTGTTGCATCCAGGGCTGTAACTCCATGGTGTGAGCTTTGTCCTTAAAGTTTTGAAAACATTGAACAGTTTTAACAGGGAAAACTGATTTTCTATAACCCTCTGTAGGAGGGGTAAGATAGCTGTAATTTCTGTGTTTGATTCCTACACCTATACTCCCTTGGTTGTAAGGATGCTCAATGAAGGCAATAAAAACACCTTCATTTATTCTTAGTTTATTGAAGACCGAGTGATTATGATGCAGGAAAAAAACCCACTGACGCCAACTCTGTATCTGTTAGGTACTGTAGATGCTTCACAAATATTTGATGATCAGTTGTGTCTTATGGAAATATGTCCTGTATTTTTGGTTCACTAGAAAAGGTTAGTAATCTAGGGACCCATCCCTCAGGAGCCTGCTAGATGGCTGGCATTCATCTGGTGATGGATCTCTGTTAGAGCTCAGGGAATTTTAGAACTAAAGGGACCTCTGACACCACCTTGCCCAGAGGGTGAAAAGTGACTTACCCAACATCCCCCAGTGAGGTTTTGGTAAAGAGAGCGACGGCTGCTCGATTTACTAGGTAGACCCTCCCAGATAACATTTGCAGGAAGCAGGAGTGTGGGACCAGTGGTGGAAATTTCAGCAATCCTGAGAGCCAGCCAGTTCAAGGAACTATCTGAACTCAGGTTGCTTTTAATTGCTCCCCCATTAGTGCCTCAGGCATACCCTTTCTCACTCCCTTATCCTTTACTGCTGTCACCCACCTGGTCTCTCCACTTCAGATGGGCCCAGGTATGGCCGCAAGTCCTTTCTCCTATGTCCCAGCATAGCTGAATGAAGGCTGCTGGTAGGGGTTTGAAGGAGGTCAGGGTACATGGGCAACACACTTGCCTCTTTCCATCATCGGAAGAGTTAGGCTTCCGTAAAGACTCCATCTCCCAATGACCTAGAGGGACATTCAAGCCAGAGACACAAACACACAGGCAGCTGCAGGGTGGGCTGGGCGAGCATTTTTTCTTAAACAGCCTCTTCCTCTTTTCCACCCTAAAGGTATGTTCAGTTCCCTTAGATTTCTCTCATTTTGCACTAGAGGGCGCTGGAGTCCGTATTACCGTGCTCTAGGCTTGGAGACTATGATGCAGGGAAAGGCAGAAAAAGCAACCTGGGTGTGTTTCAGAGGGTGGCATTAGCCCTGTGCGCCTCAGGGTCAGGTCTACTCTGTGTAGACCCCTAGAGGCAGTGACTGAGGGAGGATATACACTCCTCCCAGGAACCCAGCAGCTCAGGGGTCTGGCCAGCTCGGAGGGTGTGCTGCAGAATGTGACAGGCTGTGTGAGAACTGGCTGAGGGGCTTGGGACCTTTTGGCCTGGGGTAAAGAAGATTAGGGGTCGATGGGCACTGTTTCTGCATTTTTAAAGGGCTTTTGCTTGGAAGAGAGACTAAGCTTATTTTATGTGTCTCTAGCAGCAGAAGTAGGTGGGACCTATAAATAATATTTATGGAGACAGATTTCATCTTGACACATGGAGACCTCGGCACATGGTGTAAGCAGTAGGAGCGTGGGCTGTGGAGGAAGCCCCGAGTTCCCCCTCTGACCTGCCCCCACTAGCTCGGTGACTGGGACAAAGTCACCTAACCTTTCCTGGCTCCTTCCTCTTCTCTCTAGATGGTGATAATGACATCGCCTTTGCAGGTGGTGCAGACTCAAACATATGAATAAAGGACTCAGCATAGTGCCTTGCTTTTTTAAATTTTTTTTGAGAGTTCAAACAAACAAACAAACAAACAATATTATAGTAGGTAACCTTGAATGCATATTCTGTGAAAGGCACCCTTGCCATCTCCCACCCACTATCTCGAAGCCCCCTACAACCTTAGGAGGTGAGCTTTCCTACTCTGATTTTACAAGAGGTAAGCGGGTGTCAAAGAGGATAAGAGATGTCCGTCTCCCCCCCCCCCCCCCCGCCACCCCCCCCCCCACCCCGTCTCAGCCTATGAGGTTGGGCTGCTGAAATCCTAGCCGGGCCTGTCTGTCTTCCAAGCCGCTCTCCTGCCAGGACACCATGCTGCCTGCCTGTGTCAACGTGAGGTCTTCACCCGGAGGCCCCAGGGCGGCGGGCTGTCGGCGGGTTTATCCATCACACACAACGACGCAGGGGCACATATGCTGTTCTGGCAGAGGCCCGGCGCGCTCTCCAGTGTGGGTGGGAGCAGTGGATGAATAATCCAGGAGAGGGATCAACAGAAGGGGCCAGAGAAGGCCAGCTCCACATCAATTCCCCCGCCCCCAACAGGGGCGGCAGAAGGCGCAGCTGGCAGGCCCCCAGATCGGAGCCGCCAGCCCAATCATCTTGCCGCTGGGTTTTGCACAGCTTTCCCTCTCCATTCTTTCTCATTTTTGACACTTGTGATTATTACCGATCCTGGTGGCGCTGACGCAGGGGAGTGCAATGGTTACCATGGCACGCTTAATAGCGAGAGCAGATGTTTGGCAGGCGAGCTCCTTGCATTCTAAATACACAAGACGAAAGTCGGTGGAGGGCGTAATTGATTTGCTGACTGCAGTGGGAAGCCAGCCAGTGCCAGCGCTGGGCCCGGGCCCCTTATCACATTCTCTCCAACACAGCACACGGTCTCATCACGAGCTGACCCCTCGCAGGCCCCTCTGGCCTCGCATGTTATCAATTCCCACCTGCTCTCTCCTCTTCTGCCCTGCTCCACACCTGCAGCCTCCCAAACAAGCCACCGGCTGTCTCCTGTCTGGGTCTTCATACCAGATGTGGCCTCTGTCCAGCACCCCATGCTTCTTCGTGTGGGTGATGCCCTCATGTCCCTCGGTTCTCACCCGACCTCACTCTCTAGTATGCCTACCCTTCCTAGAATGTACTGTTGTGCTGCAATTGCTTGTTTAGCTTCCCAATAAAAGGCGAATTTCTTGAGTGCCGAAGCCATGATATTTATAGGTATAATTTTGACTATAATTTATATAAAAATGACATGAAATAAAACGGCCATCTTTACCATTAGTATCACATTTCTTGTAAAACACCTCACAACTGGCCAGGACAGCAAGTGCCCGTGACCTCCCTCAAAACAAAATTTTATTCTCTGCATTCGAGGCACACGTCCCTACCTCAGAGCCTCTGTTTGCAGCATCACCCCCACCTAGAAACCTGTTGTCCTTCTCTCTTCCATCTCTACCTTTTCAAATTCTGTTCATCAATCAAGACAGCTCTTAGCTGCCCATGTCATCTTCTCTGGTATACCCTTTCCAAGAAAATCACTTCTCAATCATAAACTCCTTCCCTAACACCCCCACTTCTACCGCACACTTAACCCCACAATATACTGTTTGCATCTCTTTTGAGACCCTTGACTTTTCAAGACCCAGCCAAGTGAAGTGGAGAGTCCCAGGCTTTGGACTTAGGCCTAGGTTCTGGGTCAGAACTCCTGGAGAAGTTCTGACCCAGCGAGAGAAAGAGGCAGAGAAGAGAGAGCTGTGTGTGTGTGTGTTTAATTGTGTGAGTGTTTTGGGGAGGGGAATGGCAGATAGAGGGATTTCCAGGGACAGAACAACTGAGAATCTGCCTGGAGAAAAAGAAGACACTTTGATTTTGACATTATTTTTGAATAATCACAACTACCACTTTTGTGACTGTGACCAAGATATCAAATTACTAAAGGAGAATAAGAAATTTTCTTACCAAATGGTTTGATGAATGGCATTAATGAAAGTGAACATTTGTGAGGTCGCTGAGCCCACCCCAACTGGGTGAGAATGGTAGAATTGAGGGGCTCTGCCACTTCAGTTTTACCAAAGTGCTTAGAGCCTTTTTTTCTATCTTAATGAAAATTTGTGATTTTTAAAAAAACTCTTTCAAAAGAAATGTAACTGTGCCTCATTTCTCAAATTATCAAGTGTGTTTTTTTATATCACCTTTGCAACAGTTATAATTTCCACCTCTTTAGAAAGTTCCAGGAGATTCATAATCCCTCTCCATGAGTCCCTCCTTTGATTTGGTGCTGATGAACATGAACTTTAGGCATTTTCCAGTGTGGGATGGGCTAGAGCTAGCTTGTTCTCACTCCCTCATTTCAGTTAGCCATATGAGCATAGTGAATGAAGTCTCAAGTGACTGTCACCTATACTATCAGACTCTGGCTCCCAGCATGTATGATAGCACCACACAGCTCTGAGGTCTGGAGAGCTGGAGTGTAAATCCAGATGTGGTAGTACCTTGTAACACTGGGAATATATTTTCAAGCCTCTCATCTGGAGAACACCAGGGTTGGACTTCATCACTTTCTGTGTCTATTCAGGTAATCATGTGGTTTTTCTTCTTTTGTCTGTTGATATGGGTGAATTGCATTGATTGCTTTTTAATTGTTGAACCAGCCTTGCATTCCCAGGAGAAACCTCACTTGGTATTATACTTTTAATGTATTATTAGATTTGACTTGCTAGTATTTTGTTAAAGATGTTGGATTTATATTCCTGAGAGACATTGGTCTCTAAAGTTTTTTGTTTGTAATGTCTTTCGTTTTGGTATCTGGATAATCTCAAAAATGAATGGAGATTCACATCTCTATTCACAAAAATGTGTTGAGATTCCTATTCTATATTCTGGATAGTTTGGACAGAGTTGATGTTATTTCTTCCTGAAATGTTTGGTGGAATTTCCCAGTAGATGCCCTCACTTTGAAGGCTTTTCATATTGAAGGCATCCCCAGGGCACCTGAGGGTCCTTCCTGTGGAAAACTTAGAAGCTCCCCATGAACAGAGGAATAGGGGGACCCCTTTTTCCCAAGCCACACATGGAAGGCTCCTCTTCCTTGATCACTTCTAGTGTTATCTCACCAACTTGTTGGTCACAGTTTTCCCAGAATGATTTTGAGTCTTTGGGAGGCAGTGTGATACTGTGAAAAAAAGCTCAAATTCTTGGCTCTAGCACAGATCATCCTATGACCTCAGGCCCACATTCCTGCAGTTATTACTGGGTGTGGTGAATTTTAGCTCACAAGGCCGCTGTGAGGATTGAAGAGAAAATACTTAAAAATGACCAACATAGTAGGTTTTCAGTGAACTCTAGTTTTCTTTCTGAGGAAATAGGAACACTGTGTCCTATTTTACTCTGGCCATAGAATCCATGTGGGTAAAAAGCCTATTTGCTCACCTCTGAATCTGGAAGAGTGTTTCTGAAGAGAGTCAAAAATGCAAAGACAGAGCTCTATTTTTTTTTTTTTTTTGCCATCTGTTCAACAAGATGAATGAGTTTACCTTGAAAACAGTCACATTACAAAGTGATTGCTGGATGGGAACAATTTGTTATAATGCTCCAATTTCGCTGCTTCCTTCCCCATGGGGAGAATGCCCTCCTCAGTGATGGAGGCTCCAGAGTGTTGCTTCCTAATGGGAACTGGAGAACAGGCAGCTATTCAAATTCTAACCAGAGCCTAGAAGGATGGTTCCTTTTGATAGAAAAAAAAGTCATGAGTCAGCTGCTTAGGAGAATGCTTTGCTGATGATATTAATACATAGAAGCAATTTCATCAGTCTGGGAAGCGTATTTTCAAGAGGCAAGATTGGCAGGGCAGAAAGGACAGAATATTAATGAAGCTGTCAGGGGGGATGACGGTGCTGTTCAGTTCTGGGCAGCAGAGAGAGCTGTTGTCTCCTAATCCTGAAATAGAGATTTGGCAAGAAGATGACATGGAAGAAACTGGCTTCTTCTTGTTGGCCGTTGTCAAGTTCTATGATTGACTTAGTAGCATTGCATTTGGTTGGCTCTTGGACTTCACTAGGAAGACCCAAAAGGACAAAGGATGGTTAGTTACAATATTAGCTAACATCCTGCCTAAAACTTGCCATGAGCCAGGCACAGTTCTAAGTACTTTGTGTATATTAGTTCATTAAATTCTCACAACAGCAGTGTTAAGAGAGGGAATAATATTACTCTGCCCATTTTGGAGATGAGGAAACTGAGGCACAGAGACATGAAGTTAACTTCCCCCAGGCCACACAGCTAATAATTGCACTCTTAACTATTAATAGCAAAATGCCTTGCTGATGATATTTGTACTTTTGATCCCATTTAGTCTTGTAAACAGTGCTGTGTGGTAAGTACGTTTTATTACCATTATTTTATTAGTGGGAAATCTGAGGCAGAGAGAGAGAGAGAGAGAGAGAGAGAGAGAGAGAGAGAGAGAGAGAGAGAGAGAGAGAAGGAACGTCACAAATTTAGTCCTGAAGTATCCTAAACAGTGCTAATTAAAATCTAGGCTTCATATGGTTGGCTAATAACACAGAGAAAATATCAGAAAGCAAGACTCAGTCCAAAGTCTGACTCCAAGTCCAATGCTTTTCACTACTACACACTTCCTGCCCACCTCTCTCCCCCGTGCCAGGCTCTGTAGGGGTGAGGGGTCAGGAGATAGAAAAGCATAGTCTCTGAGCCACAAGTGCCCTGGGCTACACTGGCTTCTCCCCTACTTGAGACTCTCAGACACTGCACCTGAACACATGGGGTACAATTTTAGCACTCTCATTTGGTAGCCTGGTGACCTTGACACTGTCTCTCTATTCAATCTGCAGCAGTCTGCTTTCAGGAGGCAGGGTTGAAAGGAGAAAAAGAAATTTCATTTTCACCACCAGACAGGGAGAAGGCAAGTCCTTGCTCCTCTGAGGTTTACTTTTAGTAAAACAGGTATTTAGGATATACATATCAAAGGTCTTTAGGGCTGACATTTTAAGAAACAAATTTGGGTCAACCTCAAGTCTATTATTAAATCTTGATCTGATGGCAGGGGATCTCAAACCAAAGGAATGACTCTAAAGCTAGGTTCTATTGATATTTCGGGTTGGATAATTTCTTGTTGTGGGGAACTGTCTTGTGCATTGTGTAACGTTTAGCAGCATCCCTGACCTCAGCTCACTAGATGCCAGCAGCACCACAACCTCCTTAAGTTGTGACAATACTAGTAAGACAAAACCTCTAATGGTGGGAACACACACACTATGGTAGACCAGAAGGACAGATGCTTTAGGTTGATGATGATGATTATGATGATAATAATAGACAACATTTTTTTCACTAGCTGTTTATGTTCCAGGCCCTGTTATACACAGTCAGATGTATTCTCACTTCATCTTCACAACTACCTTATGAATTTAGTATTGTTTACTTCATTTTATGGAAAAGGAAACCGAGGCACAGCAGATTAAATAACTTGATCAATGTCACACAAAACTCATAAGCAGTGAGCTGAGACTTTAGTGCTTTCACCATCTGCTTCCCTCAAGATAGACTAGATGGCAAGACTCAATGTTTGAGTCACAGACTGGTGTCAATGTATGGATCGTTTGCTTATAGTCCACAATGAAGTAAATGAACTACATCAGCAAGCTAACTGTTTAGTTTAGCTAATATATATATTTTGTAGCCAGATTTCTCAGTGAAGAAAGCATTGCATAGATTTATACCCTGACACAAGTTCTTTATCTTTGTTTTTTAAATATATTTTATTGATTTTTTTTACAGAGAGAAAGGGAGAGGGATAGAGAGTTAGAAACATCGATGAGAGAGAAACATCGATCAGCTGCCTCCTGCACACCTCCTACTGGGGATGTGCCTGCAACCAAGGTACATGCCCTTGATTGGAATCAAACCTGGGACCTTTCAGTACGCAGGCCGATGCTCTATCCACTGAGCAAAACCAATTAGGGCCAAGTTCCTTATCTTGTTGCAGGCAAGCATATTGTTACAAGCAGGTACAGAAATGAAAATGTCATCTAATGTTCTCATAGAACTTGACCATTGATGAGTTGTACTCCTTTCTATATTCTTACTTGCTTCTTATAGAAGTTCCTTTCCAGACCTTGTGAGGTTTACTGCAGAGACAACATAAGATAGTCGTCCCTTTCCATGTGAGGAGACCAAGGCTCAGACAACTCAGTGATTTGTCCTTGCCATTAAGATAATAAGTTCAGAATCTGAAATCAAATCCATGTTTCCTAACTCATAGTCCATGTTCTTTCTGAGTTAGTATAAGGGCCTAAAAATAGATTACCTGCACTGCATGGGTACTTTTCTATTAGATATGACAAGGTTATTGAAATAAACAATATCACATTTCTTTGGTCAATGTACTTTTTTTTCTTCTATTAAATAAATTGATTTTATTGTGGGTTTTTTATTTTTTTGTTTTGTTTTATTGTTTTTATTTTTTTAAATAAGTCTTTATTCAGATTATTACAATTGTTTCTCCTTCCCCCCCCCCCCCAATAGCTCCCCTCCACCCGGTTCCCACCCCACCTTCTGCCCTTACCTCCCCCCACTGTCCTCATCCATAGGTGTATGATTTTTGTTCAGTCTCTTCCTGCACACGCCCCCCCCCCATCCCTTTCCCCTGAGAATTTTCAGTCCACTCCCTTTCTATGCCCCTGATTCTATTATATTCACCAGATTATTCTGTTCCTCAGGTTTTGAATTCATTTGATTTTTAGTTTCACTTGTTGATAGATATGTATTTGTTGTTCATAATTTTTATCTTTACTTTTTTCTTCTTCCTCTTCTTCAAGAATACCTTTCAGCATTTCATAGAATACTGGTTTGGTGGTGATGAACTCCTTTAGCTTTTTCTTATCTGTGAAGCTCTTTATCTGCCCTTCAATTCTGAATGATAGCTTTGCTGGGTAGAGTAATCTTGGTTGTAGGTTCTTGCTATTCATCACTTTGAAAATTTCTTGCCACTCCCGTCTGGCCTTCAGAGTTTCTGTTGAGAAATCAGCTGACAATTGTATGGGTGCTCCCTTGTAGGTAATTAACTGTTTTTCTCTTGCTGCTTTTAATATTCTCTCTTTGTCTTTTGCTCTTAGCATTTTAATTATGATGTGTCTTGCTGTGGTCCTCTTTGGATTCCTCTTGTTTGGGGTTTTGTGCGCTTCCTGTACTTGTAAGTCTATTTCTTTCACCAGGTGGGGGAAGTTTTCAGTCATTATTTCTTCAAATAGGTTTTCAGTATCTTGCTCTCTCTCTTCTTCTGGCACCCCCATAATTCTGATGTTGGTATGCTTGAAGTTGTCCCAGAGGCTTCTTACACTATCTTCAACTTTTTGAATTTTTTTTTCTTTTTGCATTTTCAGTTGAGTGTTTTTTGCTTCTTTGTATTTCAATTCTTTGACTTGATTCTTGCGTTCCTCTAGTCTGTTGTTGGGTCTCTGTATAATATTTTTTATTTCAGTCAGTGTATGTTTAATTTCTAGTTGGTCCTTTTTCATATCTTTGAGGGTCTCGTTATATTTATTGGCCTTTTCTAGGATATTCTTGAAAAGCCTTATAACCGTGGTTTTGAATTCTATATCCAGTCATTTGTTTTCCTCAATTTCTTTCGTTTGTGATGTTTCTTTGTCGCCGCATTTTCACTGCTCCCCTGAGCTGGTAGGGTAGCTTTGTGTGCTAAGTTTCCTGTATGGCCCAGTGGGTTGGCTTCCCAGTTAACCTGAGGTGGACACTCTTGTTGCACCCCTTTGTGGACTGTGTGTACAGACTTGTTGTAGTTAAGTCTTGATTGTTGTTGGTATCACTGGGAGGATTTGACCTCCAGGCCAGTTGGCTGTGAGGATCAGCTGTGTCTATGCTGGGAGAAGTTCGGTGCTGGAGACAGCCTTATAGGATTAGACTTGCCAAATTGCAAAAGCCTCTGTGCTCAGCTTGGATGGGGTAGAGTCTCAGGGTGGAGCAGACAGTCTTGGCTTCCTGTCAGCACTGCCCTTACGTGTACATGCCTCCAGACCTCTGCCTTCCCCGCCTCCCGAGCCTCCACCCGAGAGTCCAGATCCCCTCCCTCCACCCCTCGCAAGAGCGTGGCTCGCCTGGAACTGGGGTTCAGTGCAGTCAGAACTGGGGCTCAGTGCAGTCAGGAGCTTCTGACTCCCTTCCGCTAGGGGAAGCCTGTGGCAATCTCCTCAGTCTTTGTGCACACTGGTGCGTGTGCATCCAGACCCCTGCCCACTGGGGCTCCCCCGGGTCTCTGAGTCTCCGAGTACCTTTCTCTCAGTCTGACAGTCCAGACTCCCCCTTTATGATCCTGGGTCCATGGGGTTTCGCCCAGAACTGGGGTTCAGTGCAGTTGGGGGCTTCCTTCTCCCTCCCGCCAGAGAAAGTCAGCCAGGCTCTCAGCCATCCTTTCTCTCTGCGCGCACAAAAACCCTTTGCCATACCTCAACCCTTTGCTGTTCCTCCAATTCTCCGTGAGCTTTTCTCCTTCCTTCTAGTTGTAGACTTTCCACTCAGCCAGCTTTCCTGTGGTTCTGGATGGTGTCCATTCTGTCTTTTAGTTGTAGTTTTGAAATTGTTGTGTGAGGCAGCAGTTTAGGTACTTATCTATGCCGCCATCTTGGTTTTATTCTGGTCAATGTACTTTTCATTCAAAAAGCACAGTGCTCATTTGAATCTCTGGGGTTGTGGAAAGAGTCTGAAGTTTGGAACCAGTCTCAGCTTCTGTATTTACAACTTATGTGATCTGAGGCAAATTTTTAAGCTCCTCTGACCCTCAGTTCCCTCACGTGTCAGATGGGAGCAATCACATCTACCTTCGGGGTTGTTAAAATGGTTCAGTGCCCGGAAGGATGTCACCTGAATGGTGGGAGCAAAGTCAGTGTGACTTTTCTCTCCTTTCTATCTAGCGTGTGCTTTTTGATTCTCTTCCAGATCTTTCAAACTGTCTTCTAACATAGTAACTAATAACAGTGGAAACTAATCTTTATCACTAATGCACAATCCATCTGGGAGAATGTCATTCCTTCCTAAATCAGGACTAATCAACGGGGCCTCAAGACCCAGCTCCATCCTACCCTCAGCTCGTAGGAACAGATGGAAAATAGGCTGGGCAGATGGAAAAACTCCATTTTCCAACAGGAATTATTTATTTGTGAAGTTGGAGCCACTTGGAATGAGTATTTTGAATTAGGGGGATGAAATATTGTAAGATTCACAACAGGGCCATGAAATTAACTAATGCACTGCGCCTACCAGCGTCACTGTGAGGCACGGAGTAGGAATAATAATGGGGCTTTTAAAAAATGGTCCAAACACATAAATTATTTACTCGTGTGTGTGCATCAGTGTCAGTGACTCCCTTGAAGCTGTTCTGCTGCTGGCATTATCCCTCATGCCCTTCCTAAGAAAGGCTGTCCTTGTTGCAAGGTCCTTTGTCTTTGTGATGAGGTTATTATAGGACATGGACGTTATAAAATACCTAGCTGCCATCTTAGGATACCTGTTTAGTGTTTCACACTGTGTGTAGTGTTTCCTACACCTTATCTGCAGCCCTTTTGATGATCCTGCAACGGAGATACTTTAAAGCTTATTTTGCAGGTAAAGACCCTAAAATTCAATGATATTAAATAACTAACCCAAGTCATACAATATACAGTAAGAGTTTTTCCTGCCTCTATTCTTGCATCTCAGAGTTTCCCCCAAGTGCTCTCCAGCAATCAAAACATTCATCCAATCACATCACAGCTTGTTGCCCTCTACATGGAGTCTTAGCAGGGTATCAAGAACCTTCCAGATCTGAGCCTACCTTATCCAGCTTCCTTCACCCTCATCATGCTTCAGATGTATGTAACCAGAGTTGCCAGTACCCAGAACAAAGACTGGGTTCATGGCTTAACGGCTTTGTTCATCTTGCTTGGTCTACCCAAAAAACGCAGCCCTGCCATTCTAGGACCCCACTTCTCACCCCATTTTGACCAGTTGCTTCTCCTGTGCCAGGTGCATCTCAATTATAAATATTCTAGGAAGCCTTTCCTGACAACAGAGGTGTTCCTGTCACTGGGCTGAGCCATTTGCCCCTGTGCTGTGGCCAAATACTCCCGGCTCTCCCCTCACATAGCACCTACACTCTGTTGTACTCAATACCTTCAGTGTCTGCTTTCACTAACTATTTATGAGCCCTACTTCACCCATCTCTGGATGCCTGGTACCCAGCACAGCTCCAAGAGCAGTGGGGAGTTTGTGTTTGTTAAACTGATCAGTGAATAACTGAATGATTGGATGGATAAGAATGACAAGTGCTAAAGCATCCATGTGGTATTTCTGTGGTATTCATGATGGCCTTGAAAACAAAGAAGTCGTCCATTTAGGAATAAGTCATGAATGTCTCATCTGGATTCCAGAGAGGACTCGGGGAAACCATGGTGCTGGCTGAGTGGTCTTCTCAGAGTGAGTAGGACTGAACTGGAACAGAGGTAGATGGGAGTGGACAAGCGTTTTCTGACTTGATCAGTTCCAGGGAAGGAAGCTACCAATGATGCAATTCTAGAGGGACCAGTACGGGAAGGAAGCCCAAGTTAGTCAGTAGTATTTGGACAAGACTGTTATCTAGGCAGTTTGGAAAAATCTTAGGAAGTCCATTCAAACTATTTACTGAGGTCTGGCCGTAGTAGGTGCTCAGTAAGTACTTTTAAAATAAAAAAGAGAGAACTATACAGGGCTGAGCGCTTTTCTTTCCTCTCTAGACACAAGAGACCCACAGTAATTAGACCCTCCAGAAAGAAGCAATTCAGGCCTTTACTGGCTTCTACAGGCAACCCAGGGTAGGTTGGAGCTGGGAAGGGCTGTGTTCAAATCATGACTCTAATTACCACTCTTTTGCTGAGCCTCTGAGTCTCAGTTCTTCATTCATAATTCCCACCTCCGAAGCCTGTCATGAGTGATGTATAAGATCATAAAATCTGGCCCAGAGTGTGTATTTAAGGGAGCATTCTCCTCCCCTTCCCTTGGGTCCAGTGAACCTTGGCACAAGGCAGCAGGAAACAAATCCCAAGCCACATTGGTGTATGGGAACGCAGTTCCTTGCATCCTGCTAGTCAGGCTCTCAGAATCTGGCAGACCTGCTACTGGCAGGTGGATAATAAGCCAGGATGGAGTAGGACTGGCAGGTCTGGCAAGAGATGGCCACTAAGAACTGTGCTGAGGGAAGGCAGGTCTTCATCTCTATCTCCAACTCTTGCTGGACCTTTATAAAAGTCACATCCTCATCTGCAAAATGGTCACCATGCTTCTCATGTCCCACCCTACCCTTGGCCTGCTCTTGTGTGTTGTCCTGAGGGTATTGGGCATGCATGGAAACATGCCCTACACAATGCATCACAGTGTACCCGGAGAGAAGGGAAATTCCTTCAGGAGGTGGGGGAATAATGAGCCACAAATGTTCCTTTTAGAGGCAGGATTTACATTAGATCTCAGGCTCTGGAAGCTCCCATTGTACACAGGCCTTTGTTCTAGATCTGCCTGAGAAATAGCAAGGGTCTTATTAGACTGAGTCCATGGCCTTCAAGTCAACTGAAGACATTGATGTGATTATAACTGTGAGTGTTACAAAAGAACAGAAGAGACAATTCCAATCTGGAGGTGGGGGGGAGGTGGTACCTTCTCTCTTTTTCTGCCATTAAATAAGGTGGCCAAGACATGGCAACCTTTCAGATGCTTCATTACTTGGAATATTTTGTCATTCATAGTATTCTTTACATGGGAGGGACCACTCATCTTTCCCATCACTGACATTTTCATCCATCTTGAGTGCTTCTGAGGACAGAAAACTATCAGTTTTATAGAGCAGTCACTAACAATTATAATTGTTAGTTGAACCAAAATTGATCTCCTTATAATTCCCCATTCCTCCCACCACTCTTAGACCTAAAGTGGAGCAGAACACTCTCCTACCTGCCTTTCTGTTCCTTCACACTTTCTCCCACATGCTGATTATGAGGACAGGTGGTGCCATGGCTGAGTAAGGAATGGGAAGTGTTGTTAACCAAGGACAGTTCTGTAGGAGTATTTTGAGGTTGAAAGGGGTCATTTGGGAGGGGCTATTTACTTAAAGATTTATTTAGAGACACACTAATATGAAGTTAAAAATTGAGGGTGTTGGTCAGGGTTTGGGTTACATAGTAAGGCACATATAATTTTGACTGTGCAGAATGAAAAGGAATTTAATAACTAAAAGTAAGTAAAAATGGTATTGCAAGAAGATAAAATTGCATGTGCAGAGGCAAAAAAAATCACAAACATGCATAATATCTTTAGGAAGCTGGGAGTGGTCCATGTGACTGAAATAAAGATGGGGAAATAGAGGCAAGTGAGACAGGAGAGATGGGGAGTGTTGAGACAAAGGAATGCAGTGAGATGATTATCTCTAGCTAGTTATTAGCCAAGCTACAGTTAGTCTCATTTGGTGGGTAACGGGTAGCTATTTAGTCATTATGCAGTTTTGTTACATTTTTTTTTCATTTATGCAAAGATATTTATTTGGTATCCTCTATAGGCAAGGCCCTATTCAGAACCCTGATGATTTGGCAGCACAGGGACCAGGACATAGTTTATGGTTTATGTGTATTTGCCAAATAAGTAAGTATGGTAGCCAGCTTGTATAACTTATGGTATTATAACTTCTTAAGACATAATTTCTTACAGTGTCTTGCATAGAACGCTAGTTCTGAAGAATGTCAAAATGTTACTTGAAAATAAAAGTAGTTTGCTCAGATAAGTTTGAAATAATTAAGGGTAAGAGAGGCTTTTTGTTTTGTTTTAATTGTATGTTCATTGGGCATCCAGACTCACTAATGAAGAAAAGATATAGCCTATGGTGCTTCCCAAATTTTCTTGAATATGAAACAGCTGTCTGGAGAATTACCACCTGGTCTTAGTGTTCCAGGGAACACATTCTGAGAAACGTAGATCTATAGGTATCAGAAACTAAGTAAAGAAGAAGAATGGTTTTCATCATTAAGAGCATGGTGGAGGGACAAAGAGTTAGAAGAGAAGACCCAGCTGCTGCTTAAAGTAACCTATCTGACTTCCATTTTATTTCACTGGTGATAACTAGTCACAAAGCTGTGCCTAGTTACAAGGAATGCTGGAAAAGTAGTCTCTGCCAAATGGCTACTTTTCACTTTGAACTTCCCATTATGGGTCAGGGAATACAAATTTTGGTGGACAGCTAACTATCTCTGCCCTAGTGTCTGAAAGAAAGGTTCCATGACTGAGCAGAAGAGAGAAAACTAGAAGAGTCTGGATATGCAATTTCACACAGCTGAGTTCCAAGGACTAGTATTAGTAGTTATTTTACTTTTCCTTTTACTTGCCAGGGTGTAGCAGTCAGTTTAGGCAAGTGTTGCCATGGTAACAAACAATCCCAAATTCTTAGTGGCTTAGTTTTTGTTTGTGTTCAAAGTTTATCTGTATAGTATATAAAAGCCTAAGTGACCGAAAGACCAGTCAACCAGTCACTATGATACGCAGTGACTACCAGGAGGCAGATGCTCAATGCAGGAGCAGCCCCCTGGTGGTAAGTGCACTCCCTCAGCCAACTTCCCATGGCCTGCCAACCTACTGAGGTCCCTCCTCCCCAGCTAGCGCATCCCAATCGGCCCCCATTGGTCCCAATCACTGGCCAGGCCGAGGGACCTCACCTATGCACCAATTCATGCACTGGGCCTCTAGTATATATATAAAATGTTGATTTCTGCTCTGATTAATGTTGCCTTTACTCCAGGTCCTAGGCTGCTCTCTGAGAGATTGCTGGCTTGTGGTTGAAGAAAATTAGAACATAAAAGAACCCATAATATCTTTTCAAGCTACATATTGTTAGGAGGGACACGTTTCTTCTATCCAACTTTAATGACCCAAGTAAGTGATTAGGATTGACAGGATGTTGTTGACAATTCTCTCACTTGGGAGAAGAGTGAAAAATCACAGGCTAAGCCTAAAATCAATGAAGTAGGGAAGTATCCCCTAGGGAGAAGACACATCTTTGGACAATAGTTGTTTTGAAAACAGTATAATATATCAGAGAGGGGAGCCAGAATTCCTACCCGTTGGAGTTAGGGCACTGGAAGTTCCTGTGACATTACCAACCAATTTCAAGGGAAAGTCATACCTTCAGTTGTTGGCAGTCACTCATCATTAAATAGGGGATTGGATTTCTAGTCTTGTGACTTAGAGGTAATGTCCTGCTCCCCTGGGATTGCTCCCATCACCCCTGAAGCCCTGAGTCCAATAGTCTCTGGAGGACAGCACCGTTGATGAGGAAAAGAATCCCAAATCCTGGCCTATGAAGGTGAGAGAAGAGTCTATACAACCTAGGATGTGTGTGTGTGTATGTTGGGAGGAGAGGATAGCAAATCTTGAAAAACAGTGAGGTGAAAAAGAGATTATATGTGGCTTGGGCATACTCTTTCCTTTCCTGGTAACATCATTTCTCTTTACTCACCTGGAAAAATCCATCTCAGTATCCCAGGGTGAGCACAATTATCTTCTCCTCCAGGGAGCCCTTGCTAATCCATTCAGATGAAGACATTTACTTCTTATTGTCCCTCCTTCTTCCCAGGGAAAATATAGGAACACATACTTATCACACACAGACAATTATTTTTTTTGGTCTGAAAATTAATTTATTAATTTAAATTATTACTTATTAGTTCTTTTGTTTGTTTATTTTTTATAAATCTTTATTCAGATTATTACAATTGTTTCTCCTTTTTTCCCCCATAGCTCCCCTCTACCCGGTTCCCATCCCACTTTCTGCTCTTACCTCCCCCCCACTGTTCTCATCCATAGATGTATGATTTTTGTCCAGTCTCTTCCTGCACCCCCCCATACCCCTTTCCCCCTGAGAATTATCAGTCCAATCCCTTTCTATGCCCCTGATTCTATTATATTCACCAGATTATTCTGTTCCTCAGGTTTTTAATTCACTTGATTTTTAGGTTCACTTGTTGATAGATATGTATTTGTTGTTCATAATTTTTATCTTTACTTTTTTCTTCTTCCTCTTCTTCAAGAATACCTTTCAGCATTTCATAGAATACTGGTTTGGTGGTGATGAACTCCTTTAGCTTTTTCTTATCTGTGAAGCTCTTTATCTGCCCTTCAATTCTGAATGATAGCTTTGCTGGGTAGAGTAATCTTGGTTGTAGGTTCTTGCTATTCATCACTTTGAAAATTTCTTGCCACTCCCGTCTGGCCTGCATAGTTTCTGTTGAGAAATCAGCTGACAATCGTATGGGTGCTGCCTTGTAGGTAATTAACTATTTTTCTCTTGCTGCTTTTAATATTCTCTCTTTGTCTTTTGCCATTGACATTTTAATTATGATGTGTTTTGGTGTGGTCCTCTTTGGATTCCTTTTGTTTGGGGTTCTGTGCGCTTCCTGTATTTGTAAGTCTATTTCTTTCACCAGGTGGGGGAAGTTTTCAGTCATTATTTCTTCAAATAGGTTTTCAGTATCTTGCTCTCTCTCTTCTTCTGGCACCCCCATAATTCTGATGTTGGTACGCTTGAAGTTGTCCCAGAGGCTTCTTACACTATCTTCAACTTTTTGGATTTTTTTTTCTTTTTGCTTTTTCAGTTGAGTGTTTTTTGCTTCTTTGTATTTCAATTCTTTGACTTGATTCTTGCGTTCCTCTAGTCTGTTGTTGGGTCTCTGTATAATATTTTTTATTTCAGTCAGTGTATGTTTAATTTCTAGTTGGTCCTTTTTCATATCTTTGAGGGTCTTGTTATATTTATCAGCCTTTTCTGGGATATTCTTGAAAACCCTTATAACCATGGTTTTGAATTCTATATTTAGTTGTTTGTTTTCCTCCATTTCTTTCATTTGTGATCTGTTTCTTTGTCGCCACATTTTCACTGCTTTTCTGAGTTGGTAGGGTAGCTTTGTGTGCTAGGTTTCCTATATGGCCTCCCCAGTTAACCTGAGGTGGATACTCTTGTTGCACCCCTTTGTGGACTGTGTGTACAGCCTTATTGTAGTTAAGTCTTGATTGTTGTTGGTATCACTGGGAGGAATTGACCTCCAGGCCAGTTGGCTGTGAGGATCAGCTGTGTCTATGCTGGGAGAAGTTCGGTGCTGGAGACAGCCTTATAGGATTAGACTTGCCAAATTGCAAAAGCCTCTGTGCTCAGTTTGGATGGGGTAGAGTCTCAGGGTGGAGCAGACAGTCTTGGCTCCCTGTCAGCCCGGCTCTTGTGTGCGTGCGCCTCCAGACCTCTGCCTTCCCTGCCTCCCGAGCCTCCACCTGAGAGTCCAGATTCCCCCCACAAGAGCGTGGGTCCCCAGGGGCTCACCTGGAACTGGGGTTCAGTGCAGTCAGAACTGGGGCTCAGTGCAGTCAGGAGCTTCCGACTCGCTTCCGCTAGGGAAAGCCTGTGGCAACCTCAGCAGTCTTTTTGCATGTGCCTCCAGACCCCTGCCCACCAGGGCTCCCTCAGGTACCCCGGAGTCTCTGAGTGCCTTTCTCTCTATCTGACAATCCAGACTTCCCCTGTATGAGCCTGGGTCCATGGGGTTTCACCTGGAACTGGGGTTCAGTGCAGTTGAGGGCTTCCCTCCCCCTCCCGCCAGAGAAAGTCAGCCAGGCCCTCAGCTGCCCTTCCTTTTTGTGCACACAAAGACCCTTTGCCGTACCTCAACTCTTTGCTGTTCCTCCAATTCTCCATGAGCTTTTCTCTTTCCTTCTAGTTGTAGAATTTCCACTCAGCCAGCTTTCCTGTGGTTCTGGATGGTGTCCACCTGTCTTTTAGTTGTAGTTTTGAAATTGTTGTGCGAGGAAGCAGTTTAGGTGCTTACTTATGCCGCCATCTTGGTTTCTCTATCACACAGACAATTATTTATGTACTTGTTATTATGGGCTGAATTGTATTCCCACATAAAAGATATGTTGGAGTCCTAACCCCCAGTACCTCAGAATGTGGCCTTATCTGCAATCAGGATCTGTACAGAGGTCATCAAACTAAAATTAGGCCATTATGGTGGGCTCCAATTTAATATGACTGGTGTCCTTATAAAAAGGGGGAATTTGGACACAGAGGCAGACATGCACACAAAGAGAATGCCATGCAAAGATGAAGGCAGGGAACAAGGTGATGTATGTATAAGACAAAGAACACCAAAGCTGCAAACTACATGAAATTAGGGAAGAGGCATGGAACAGATTCTCCAACCAACCATTGAGACACCTTGATTTTTGACTTCTAGCTTCCAGACCTGTGAGGCAAACCATTTCAGTTGTTTAAGCTACTCAGTTGTGGCACTTGGTTATAGCAGTCCTAGCAAACTTGATTGCTCATCTGTTCCTCCAGTTTCCTTCCCCTTTCTGAGCTTCCTTCCCAACTCATGTCAGTTCTAGAGGAAAGTTTTTCTCTCTCTCTCCCCTTTATTTCTCTTCATTCCTTTCTTTCCTTCTTTATGTTTCTTCTCTCTCTCTCTCTCTCTCTCTCTCTCTCTCTCTCTCTCTCTCTCTCTCTCTCTTTTCCCCCCTCCCCCTCTCTCTCTCCTTCCTCTTCTGGTGTCTAGAAGGTCCAGGGTTTATACAATCATTGTTGCGATATTATTGGTCAAACTTTACATTCTCTTTGGCCGCAAGGAAGGGTAGTGAGTGGATTAAAAGAGAGATCAATTTTAGCAAAACAAATCGGAGCTGGAGCTGCCTAGAGAGGAAAATGATGACAAGTAATGAGGTTCATATCTCTGCATGTGTTCAAACCTAGGAAGGCTGAAGGAAACTCTGCTTAGGGTTGTTTCCATGAGCATGTTGAGAAATAGCTTTGCTGGTTGGAATCTTCTAGGAAGTGGCCTACTGATCAGTGTTTTGTAATTCTTGTGAGACAGAATCTGGGTAGCCATCCCCTCCTGGAGCTGTTGAAGATTGTGTGGGAGAGCGGGATGAGTGTTTTGAGCAAGGGCTTGGTACAAGGTGCCAATTTCTTTTCATCAGATGAGTCTTTGTCAGAGTTCAATCTGCTTGTGAATTATTCTGGAATCCATTCCCAGCAGAGCCATCTGTTCACAATTGTTCTACCATCTGACCATTTACCCTCTATCAACACCTGTCCCCTGGGCACTCCCACTGACAATTAGAGTCAACCCATTGTTCAACCTGGATAAACTGAGTCTGAGGAGAGACTGGAAAGGAGAGAGGGGAGGAGGAGGGAGGCCTTTCAACACATTGGCATTCAGGGCCAAGATGTGTCTGGGGAGGCCCAACCAAGCCTTCACACAGAACTTAGGGAGAGAGCATGTGGCCCTGCCAGAGCCATATTGTGCCCCAGGCAGTCTGATGCCTCCACAAATAATATTGATGCCTTTTGTTTGGAAACTCTTTGTGGAGGCTTTCCCATTTCCCAACAAGCCACGCTAACTGCTGGTCCTCCCCCAAGCCACTTTGCCTTTTGCACAGTCTTTCGGCCAACTATGCAGGCGGATGAGGGGCCCTGAATGCTAATGAGGGGAACGGCTGGCATTCCTGAGGCACCCCAGCTCTGGGAACTCCACATTTGTTGCTAAGGAGCCTTGGAACTGTAGCTGAAAGGCTCTAACAAGAGGGGGGAGCGAGGAGAGGGAGAGAAGAAAGGCAAGCATTTATGTTCAGAGCTTCACAGTTCTCTGACCATCTCCAAAGCTGTCCAATTTCTGATCCCAATTAGAATATCAAACCCTGTTATTGTTTCTCTTAATAATCTTGGGAAATTCCTTTGAAGAGTCAGTGAGCACTTAGCAAACGTTTTGGACAGTGTGCTCCGTATCGTTGTACTTCTGTTTGTGTGAACAGACCACGCCGAGCATCCTGAAAACACCCTTTATGCCAGTCCCCAGAAGGCGGTCATGAGGTTGGGAGAACTAGAAGAGGGTGAAAGCTGTTGAGTTTTCAAAATGTTTATGTGAGAGCTCCATTCAACAGATGTTTTCCAGGTGCCCACTTACTGGTGAATCTGAGTTCTGTGCTGGGGACAAACGTGAGCAAGATCTTGGTCCTGGCTTGGAGTAAGCTTGAGACTTGCCAGGGAGACAGACCTCACATACTAAAGAAAAATTTGTGGGTTATTTGCTCTTACTGTGATCCAGAGAGCACTGTTGAACTTGAAGTGTGCACTGAATATTAACCCTTGCTTAGTCCCTCACAAGATGTAAGTACATTTATCACCTTAAGCCTCAGTTTCTCATCTGTACAATGAGCATAGTAATACCAACCTAGCTGGGTTATAGTGAAGACAAGTACAGGTGAGAGAATCAGGAACAGGAATGTGGAGGATATAATTTTTTAGGATCCCACTATCAGTGAGCCAACTGTTGGCTTGGAAGGTGTCAGTACCTGAAAAAGACAACTAATGATTTGGCCTATTGAATAGGGTAAATAAAAATACTGTCTAAGCATAAAGTACTAAGCCAGTTTCCCTTTATGGAGCATGTCTATGCTCCAGGAATAATGTTGGGCAATTTGGAAGCATGATCCTCTTAGCATGAGAGTAAGCGGTGAATTGCTCAGCATCACACATCTGGGAAAGAGTCTGACCAGCTAAGGAGACCCAGTGCCTGTCTTTAGTGCTCTTTCTGTCTTCAGAAGCTGAAGCTTTCGAACAGTTGGGGAAAACACAGCTGACACCATGACTCTCCAAAGCATATAGGAAGTTAACCAGTCCACTGCACACAGACACTCACTTGGAAAGGTTTGGCTAGAGAAAGTTGGTCAAGACCACAGACACCCTCTACTGTGTTCGTTAGAACGTCACAATGACACAGCCATGAGGAGTATACAAAACACCACTGATCTAAGAAGAAAGAGAGAGAGAGAAAGAAAAAGGTTTTTTCATAAGCAAACCATGGAGAACTCCTAGCATAGAGGTCGTAACAATATTCTGAAGTGTGATGACCTCATAGCATTTTCCTGTTTGTGTCCAGGGGTTCGGTTTGTTGATTGAACCTCTACATTGTCAAGGTGATATCTAAACTTTTCTCTATGCCTACAGTGGAATTTTGGTTCTTCTAATGTTTACTTAGGGAAAAACTCATGAATATGTACTTCTACAAAGAGCAAGTTTTGTATGTCTGTGCACAGTCACATATACACACACATACACACAAACACATGCAACAGATCTTGAGGAAAATAGTGGAGATTCTCAAATAGGAGTTGATCCAAGAGCATTGACCACTTGGCTGTAGAAGGCAGATATATCTCAAAATTTGTTTTTGCTGAGGCAGAAAGCTTCACCTCTATGTGCCATCTCACACAGACTGTTGTTCAAGCTTCCTGGTGCTCAGCAGCTAAGGGAAGGGACATTAGAAAGGTCCATCTCTACCATGCGCAAGGAATTGTTCAAACGACATAGCCTTCAGGGTTTATAACACTCCTCTGCAAAGATGGGATTACTGCCATTTTACAGATGGAAAAACTGAAGCTCAGGGAGAGCCAACAACTTGCCAAGACTACTACTTCCTAATTGTTAGAGCTGAACTTTGGCTATTTTTAAAGCCTATTATTTTTCTACTCTGAGTTGAAGTGTGGGTGATAGTCAGGGACAGTGACTGTGGATCTAGAAGAACTGAAAATTGCTGGAAAGTTTTGCTTGATTTTTCTGCCAAAAGAAGTGAAGAAAATGCTACCTATTTCTAGAAATTTTTGTCCCAGGAGTCCCTCCTCAAAACTTCTATCCAGTACTCTGGGAAAACATCCCTGGAGACAGTGTAACATTATCTAGTTTTGTATTAGAGAAAATATTGGGCTTGTTTAGAAAAACCTCAGTTGAAATTCTACTTCTTAGTATTAAGGTAATATTTGTTAATAGTTTTATTTTTCCTATAATGTGGAAATCTTTTCCAGAACAGTGACTAGAAGAAGGGCTGACTTACTTATTCAACAATGATGTATTTAGTTCTATTATGTGACAGGCATTCTGGGGAATTGACAACATGTAGCCTGTTTTTTATAATATGAAAATGCAGGGTTTGCAAAAACACAGCTTGATCAGCAATGTAGAAAAAAAAGTAATATTCATAATAAGCTTTATTAGAATAGAAGGGGATTTTAAGAAATTGGGTTCTTGCCACCTCAGAAGAGAAAACCTGATTTTCTCGGATCACTTTGAGCTGCTTATGAGTGAGCATCACAGCCAGAAACCAAGGCCAAGTCCAAAGCGTCTACATTAGCTGCATTGGCCTCTACCCTGACAGTGCCTTCCTCCACCACTACATTTGGGTTGGGGATCAACATGTGTGTGGGTAAAAAGGGAGATAAAGGAAACATCTGTTCTCACAATATGGGCTTGTTATCATAGCTCCTTTAAGTACTGGAGTGCTGGTTCCAAGAGCATATTTTCTCCCGAACGGAATCTCCTCAAGGCCTGGTCGATTTTCCGAGGGCTCAGGGACAGGTTGTAAATGAGGTTGTAGTTGTGAATGAGGCGCCTGGCTCGTTCCTTCTCCAGGACTCCTGTTATTAGGGGGGGTTGGTGGGATGTTTTTAAAAGAGGATGGAGAAAACAAAAAAGAATACAAAATGTATTAGCTAGAATGACTTTGGAGCAACACTGAAATACTAATATTTTGAAACTTTAAGCTTCTTAAAAATCAAGTGACAGCTTAAAAAGGTATTTCTAGTCCAGGTATGCATCATAGATGCCAGGAGGATTTTTAGGGTGACTTTGGGGAGAGAAGATAGGGGTCCAGTAAAATATGTAGACAGATTATAAAGCAATTTAAGCTTGTTCTTTGTGGCCATAAAACTTAAAAAGCCAAGTTTTGAAATAGATGGGGTGTCTGCTAAAAATAATTTTTAATTGTTTTAATTGTTATTTTTAACTGTGAAGTATCCAAACATATTCCTAAACATGCAGGATTCAAAAAGCATTCTCATGCCTTTCTGGAAATGTATTTACTGAATACATTTCCTTCCAGCTTGCTGTGTAATCACAGGTAAACCACATAATTCCTTGTGGCTCAGGGTCTGAATCTGTCTATCAGTGACGGCAATGTTTATCATTATAGGATTTACTCTGGTATTCACGTGTTGTATATACCAGTGCCAATGTGTTTTCCATGGTAAGGTTAGGTAGATTTCAACAGTTGCAAAGAGTTTAAGTGTAGAATATGCCATCAGCCAAGATCAACAACTCATTCACATGTCCCTAATTGTGAACTTACATATGTCAGACACTGTGGTTGGGAATATAGAGGGTTATAAAGGTGGTCTATTACCTCAGGAAACTTCCAACCAGTTGGAGCTAAAAGATATGCAAAAAATTAACTAAGTGTAACAACAATAACAATAATGACTGATACTTATATATAAATTCACCATGTTTCACTCCTACAAGCATTTTACCAATAACAATTCATTCACTCCCCATGAGAACCCATTTTACAGAGTGAGAAACAGACGTGGAGATGGCAAGTCACTTGTCTAAGGTTTCTGGAGTCCATACATTAAAGCACTTCTCTTAGATTATAGAATTAGGGGAGGGAGAGTGTTTCTAGTCAGGCTCATATTGTTTCCTGGGTATGTTCCTTGATTGTGAAGCTCTATGCTAGTGGTATCAATGAGAAGATTTTAAATATCGGGATGAAAGATACATCCCTTAGATGTTGCTTTACTACTTTCCTGTACTTGTGCAGACTGTAGTAAATGATTGTAAAATTCTTTCTCAAAGACCTCAGAGGCGGTTCCATGGTCATTTATCGAAAGCCACTGCCAGTCCATGAGAGAGAGGTCTAGTGGATGCTGTCATCTCTGTGTTAGTTACCAAATACTGTTTCTATTAGAATGTGTAAGGACTGTTAAGCAAGATGTGCCCCTCTGAGCTCCCATCCATTGGATGTTGTTATCAGTGGGCTACAGACAGGTGGTCCTAATGTGATTTATTCCTCCCACTTCTATTCTATCTTGTCCAGTCCTTGTCTATATCCTGCCCATCCTATCCCGGTTTGTTTGTTTCTGTCCTATTCAGATTTGTTTATTGTCTATCTCTTCTATTAGAATGTTGGTCCTTTCCTCTGCAGAAATCTTTTTCTTTGATGTTGGCCAAGGGCATCTCTTCAGACCTCTGGATTGGGTGGCTGCTATTGGTCTGGCCTGGAATTGATCCCTCAGGACACTTTCTTACACCCTGTCTTTGGAGTAAGTGTCTGCCTGGGAAAAGTACTTTAACCTTTTGAGCCTTGGTTTCTTCAACTTTCAAATAGGGATAATAAAATTGTATAAAAAATCAGTAAAATAGCAAGTGCTTAGCAAAAGGCCCAGAACTAGTAAGCACTCATTAATGCAGTTAATACCAGAGAATAATTACAGCAATTACAACATCAATATTGTTGAAAATATATAAGAATGTACTTTAATAAAAAGAAATAATTAAAAACATATATCCATATATACTTCAGTGTATATTTTAATTAAAAATTTTAAATAATGTTAAAAACACATTTAGGAATCACCACTAGTGTGTGTGTGTGTGTGTGTGTGTGTGTGTGTGTGTGTGTGTGTGTGTGTCGGGGGGAGGCATTTTCTACTACTTTCTAAGCTTTATCATTGGTAGGGGTTCCCTACTGTCAAACAAAAGTCCATTGCCAGCCCTGGTTGGGTGGTTGGTTGGAACGTGGTCCCATACTCCCAAATGTTTCATGTTTGATTCCCAGTCAGGGCACATACCTAGTTTGCAGGTTCGTTCTCTGGTCATAACAAAGAGGAGGCAACTGTTCATTGTTTCTCTCTCACATCAATATTTCTCTCTCTGTCTCTTTTTCTCTCTTCCTCTATCACTAAAATCCAATAATAATAATAATAATAATAAATCCTCAGGTGAGGATTAAAAAAGAAGCCCATTGACTGGAATTTGTATCTGTCTGATTTACAGTTTATTAGGGGCTGCCCAGGACAGCTGCCTAAAATAACCCTTATAATGCATCTTAGTGATAGAAAGCTGGTCCTTCTCCCACTAGAATCAAAATGAAAGAAATAATAAGAAGAACCTCTTTAGCATCCACTTCATTCTATAGTTCACAAAGCACATTCAGATCTCATGTGACCCTTTTTCAAATCTGGGAGGTACATTTTATTATTATCTATCCTCTTTTATAGAGGAGGGAAAGGGTCACAGAATATAAGTTGATTGGCTTTCAAGACTCAGAAATTGGTAACATCTGAACTTGAATTTAGGTCTTTTGGTAAAAGTCAACAAAGCAACAAAAGTAACTCATGTTCTTTCTGGTATGTCATGGGAGTTTGGTGTAGTGGGAAGACCAATAGATCTGGATTTGAATTATGGTTCACCTTCCTACTTTGAGCTTGGCTTTCTCCTCCAAAATAAGGACACTAATTCCTTCAACATGTGGTTGATGTGAGGCGTTAGTGAGGCAGTGCATGTAAAGTCTAGACCCACCCAGAGAATGTCCTTGAGGGCTCTCATTGCATTCTGTCACTTTGAACTCTAAAATACTTTTTATCCAGCCTTTAGTTCACTGGGAAAATTCCAAATCTACCATTCATCCTAACATTTATCTCAACTTCCCTTCCTTCTTTAGAAAACATGACCAGTTATTCAGTCATTTCTTATTCCTTCTCCTCAAGGATAGTTTCTTGACAACCCCCATTGAAAATAAGCACAAAGTAGGTTCCCAGAAATGCCAATTTGATGATGGATGGTCTGCCTTCATCCTGGATGGAGGACACCCTGGCCTACATATTTCCTTGCACATAATAAAGAGCAGTGATTCATCAGTGGGCAAAATAGGTATCATCTGCTCAGTGTCTAGAATGGGGCAGTGGTGGTCTGGTAAATACTGGGGTTAACAAGCCAACAAAATGACTTCATTTAATACTCTTTCCTAATTAAAGATAGTTATAGATGTTTTCAGATCTGCCTGACACATTCTTTGGCTGTTGAGGAACTACTGAATTTCATAGAAACAGAGAAAACAGACATAAATAGTAAAGAGGCCATGAGAAAGGCATTTCAGATCTGCTGGACTCTGCCTCCAAAGTCAACAAAATGCTGTTTTTCCTCAGAACAGTTCAGAAGCATGAGAAAGGTCCCGGTCTTTGGGGAGTCTCATAGCAACTAAGTTTATGATCCATCATCCATCATTGTAAATCAGCATTTGTTTCTTTGAAAATGTCTTTTATTTCTACTCAGTTTTATGTTTAATTTTGTTTCATTTTTGTTTGTAACTCATCACCACTCTCACAGTACTTGGCTGAATACCTAGAGTCATGATTATTTCAATAACCTTTTAATTTCCTTTTCTCCAGTATCTTCCCTAAATGATCTATCTCAGCTTTCCTTGTGTTGTCCTCTGGGTGAACCTTTGCTGAAAACTGGGTAGAGAATGAAGCCACACCCTAGCTCTCAGGATTCATAATAGTGTCTCAACTTCACTACTCAACCAACATGAGTCTCGTGTTCTGACCTGTTCACGCCCTTCACCAAACTTCATTCCAACCTCCAAACTTTGCAGAAGATGGGTTAAAAGTTGGAATGCACTACCCACTTATCCAAAGTCTACTGCTCCTCAGTCTAATCTCAAGCTCTCTTTTGCATGGAGCCCTCCCTGAGTATCCCAGCTCACATTAGACAATGAGCTTCTTTTCTTCTCTCTCACTGTCCTTTGGACTCTTTAACTCTTATATGTGTCTTTAATTGTAATACTTTACTATATGCTGTTTTTTTTAAAGATTGGTATCAAACTATTGCTAGTGCCTGGGTCTTACCTTCTTACATAAAAGCCCTTTGAGGTCAGAGACCATGTCTCATTCTTTCTTGTTTCCCTCCCAGTCCAGCCTCTAGTACAGTGCTGGTCTCATAAGAGATGCTTAATAAATTATTTTTTTGATTCAGCTAAATAAATTTTCATTAGAAAATTTCCTTTCTTTGTTATAATTATTAAAAGACCTTGGGTGATGGAGGGTAGTTATTCTTCATGTGGTCTATATTTAATTTCCTTGGGAAATTCAAAACAAAATGAAACAAAAAGAAAAACACAGAGAGAATGAAAAGACAGGCATTTATATTATTGTATAATTACTTCTAGGGAGTACTGATGTATATGCTAACTTTTAAAAAATTAATTACTTTAAGTTTTATTGAAATATAACAGCATGTGTTTTTAGGGTGCACAATGTGATGATTTGATACATGTATATATAGCAAAGTGTTTACCACAATAAGTTTAGTTAAAACAACCTTTACTTCACATAATCACCATTTTGTTGTTATCGATACTGTTATGGTGAGAATATAAAAGCTGTACTCTCATATCAATTTTCAAGTATACAAAGAGTATTGTTTAATCATCACCCTACACATTAGATCCTCTAAACTTATTACTCTTATAACTGAAAGTTTGCACCCTTTGATTAATGTCTCCCCATTTTCTTTAGCAACCACAATTCTAATCTCCATTTCTTTGAGTTCAATGTTTTTAGATTCCACATATCATAAACTAACTCTTCATGAACCACAATATGTGATTAAATATAACAGTTTCAGTCCATGTGCATTTTTATAAGCTCCCTCCTTTCCATTCCCCAAGTCTCTGAGTTCTGGAATTCATTCTCTCACTTGGACATTGCAATGGCCTCCATTCCTTTTTTCCTGCTTTCACCTTCTTTATTCAGTCACACCATCAAGGATCTTTATGAAATACAACTTTATCACATACTCCCCTGCTTAGAAACTACTCACTGTCTTTTCATTAAGTTCAAATTCTTTGGTTCAGAATCTAAGAACTTCCTAGATCTGGTCCCATCCCATATATCCACCTCTATCATTTAATATTCTTCTTTACAACTTTTATTATTATTTTATTTTTAAGTTTTTATTTATTTTTTGTTTTAATTTACAGTTGACATTCAATTACTATTCTTCTTAATAGCACCTATATTCTACCCAAACCAAACTCCTTGCTTTGAGCTTTACACATAATACTTTGCTCGGCCAACTTTCACCTTTGCCAGGAAGGACCCTGTATTTCCTTCCTTTGTATACAAACTGTCTTTTATCTTAATGATCCATTTCACATTATGATCCAATCCCTGATCACCTCACTAGGAAGGAATTCTCCTTTCTCTGAATGCTCACATAGCACATTCTAATGGCATTTAGCACCTTCCATCTTGGATTTAATTATTTGTGTACATTCATGCATTTATTTGCTGCTGCCTCAAAATTATGTTAAACAGAATTGTGCATGGTGCTGGGGTAAAAAGGTAATGTAGTCTACTGGTGAGATAGTACTAAGCCCTTAGATTAAAAAAATACACTATATCAAATATGATAATGGATGTTAAAGAACCCTGAGAGACCAGATAAAGGTTTGCCTGGGTCTGTCTGGGGAAATCAGGGAAGTCTCAGAGGAATAGTGCTTCAGTTCCAACATATAAGATTTATAGGTATTAAGTAGCCAGATGGAAAAGATGGGAGGTGTCAGGCGGTGGGGTAGGTAGAAAAGAGGCAAACAGCTCAGATGGAGGGCGTAGGGTTAGAAAAGGCAAGCTCCAGGAGAAAGCAAGGCAAGTCTGAGGAAGGCAAGTTATTCATTATGACTGGGTAAGATATGCTGAAAGAATAACAATTGAAGGAGAAGAGACTCGTCAGTCAGGTGGACAGGGCCCAGGTTTTGCCTTGCTAAGAAGTTTGGAGTTAGCCTGTTAGCAGGCATGCTAAAGTATTTTATTTGGGAGAATGAGATTAGATTATAGGTTAGACTCAGGTAGTAGAGTGGATGGAGGATCAGAGACATAAGGAAACTGTAAGTAGCCTGGTGGGGGATTCATTCATGTCTTGATTAATCTATATTTCTTGATTGTGCTCAGCACAGTGCCAAGCACTAGGTTTATATGCAAATTGTATTTTTTAAGAAGTGAAAAAAGATGTGTCCACTTTCAGACTAGAACATGAAGAGAAAGGTATATCAACTTCACACACTCACCTGTATTACTCAAATCACACAGGTAGAGGGCATTTTCTAGCTTCCTGAACCTGTCAATCCACATCTCACATTCTTCAGATTTGTTCTCCATCACTGGACTCACAAACGGCTGTGAGACTGGTCTGATCATCAAAGAGCTCAGGGGATCTTTGGGGGCTGAAATCTCAGCAGGAAGGTTTTCTGGCTGCAGCTCCTCTTTGGGAGATTTCTACCAAAAAACACACAAGCATCTCACTGGCAGCACATTCACCAGCCAGAGCATATCTTTTGGCCAAAGACGAGGCCACACAACTAGTACGATTTATTGCAAGGTCTGGCTTTATAAAGGTAGGAGGATGAGTTTCAAATCCTCAGTGCCATAGGACCATATCTGCCAAGTCTTGTTGGACGTAAACTACTATCTGAGTGTGCATGTGTGTGTTTTTAAGGAGAAGGGTGAAATCATGACTTTTATTCAGTTTGCATTTCTGATTTACACAAAGCAAAGTTTTTGTAACTGGCTGCAACTTTTCATGATGTTCTAGTCTTCATATTAGTGGCACCAACAGGGCATGGGCTTCAGGAAATGCTTACAACATCTTGGTGGGAAAACCTCTGGATCATGAATGTGAGTTTCTTGACAAAGAGTGGTTGAAATAACAGTGATATTACCTTAGGCTAGTGGGCTCATTATAACAGACCATAAAGCATCTCTAGTTCTGTCCATTCCATTCATTTAACAAAGGAAGCTGAGGTGAGTGGACGTGATTGCTAAGATCATACATTGAATGGTAGAAAAAACTAGAGCAAGGGTATAGAGGTTATGTCTAGTTCATTTTGGTATCATAACCCCATGTTCAGTATAAAATAGAGATTTTTTAAAGAATAAACAGACAAGTCTCAGCAGGGCCATCCTGTCACCTACCATGTAGAGAGAGCAGGTTATAGTTTGCTCTACCCAACTCAACTTTTCCAGGAATTGCTGCTCTCTACATGGTTGTAGAGAGAACCGACATATATCTAAGTACTTAGTATAGGGCTGGGCATCTAATACAAAGTGGGTCAATAAACACATTGCCTAGTGATTTTGGAAATATTTGTGAGAGGTAAAGATAGAGAGATAGACAAACGGAGATCTCTGGGTGAGAGGTAGGTACTCTAGCAGGTTTTCCACTGTGTACCAGAAATGAGCAAAAGCTGGTCAGTTGAGATATAGATGATAGATAGATAGATCAATAGATGGATAGATAGATAGGTAGGTAGTTAGATAGGTAAGAGAGATATAGAGTTGACAGAAGAGAGGAGAGAAAAGATAGAGGAATTTATGATAATGTCTAAGAACCTGATTTTAGTTCATTGTTACATTTCTAACTTTAGGTAGCATAATATGCTTCTCTATTCATCCAATAAATTAGGTTGGTAGAGTTGATTCTTGTAATTGCAATCCAAATAATGTTAACTAATTTGCCATAGAATTATGCCTCTAACTTATGTATAAAATCTGTGCTTTCCCCCAACATTCAAATACCTGAGTTTTTCCAATATTTGTACCTTTGTTTCAAACTTCTCACTTATAAGCTATGAAAAAAAAATCCAATAAACAATAGTAATTGTAATAAGAAGCCAAATTTTGAGTTTGTTAACAAACGTGGATTTAGCTGCTACTAGGGATGTGAAGAATTGCTTTATTTCAAACAACAGAATGATATATGAAATTGTACCCATATGGAGGATCAGCAACCAGTAAATTTTTAAGATATTATAATATTAAAAATCCACTTTAATAAAACCAATTTTGGGAAAAGCTGCAAGCTACATAAAGAAAATTGAATTATGAACAACAAAATGACATCAAATATATACCTACCAACAAGTGAATCTAAAAATCAAGTAAATAAAAAATCTGAAGAACAGAATGGACTGGTGAATATAATAGAATCAGGGACATAGAAAGGGAGTGGACTGACAATTCTCAGGGGGAAGCGGGTGTGAGTGGTGCGGGAAGAGATTGGACAAAAATCTTACTCCTATGGATGAAGACAATGGCAGGGGGTAAGGGTATGGGGTAGGGTGGGGTGGGGAATCAGGTGGAGGGGAGCTATAGGGGGAAAACAAAAAGAGGAACACCTGTATTCTGAACAATAAAGATTTATTTAAAAAAAAATAAAAGTCCTGAGGTCAAAAGCCAAAAAAAAAAAAAAAGAAAATTGAGTGGTGAGAGAGTCTTATACTTGTTAGAGCTTTGGGTCACTTTAGAAAGCTGAAGGAAGCTTTAGATTACCCAGGTAAAAGCACATTTGCATAGTTTGGTGGATATTCAGAGGGGCCAAAGATATCCTTGGAGGTGAGACACTGATTTTAAATAACTTTACATTTCTTTAGATAGTTCAACATTCTGTTTGACCACTAAAGACAGGGAAAGGGTAAATTTGTATGGACCCGAATTAAGCTCATTCACTTACTCACTCACTCACTCACTCACTCACTCACACATCTTATACTGTTTTGGTCCCATTGCATCTAAATGAAGTCCAAATGCCTTGCTCGGCACATAAGAACATTCAAGTTCTTGCTCTTGCTATCTTCTTTCAGTCCTACTTATATATCTTTTTCTCCAGCCACATAGAACCAGAGAAAAGTGAGGTTGTTTTATGCCTCATACATGCTGTTCCCTCTTGCCACTTATGCATTGATTGGTTGGGTTCCTCTTACTCATCCTTCAAGACAGGAGTCTTATTTCACTTCTTGTGGGAAGCTTTCTCTGGCAGCCCGGTGAGGGACAGTTCTCTGCAGCCCCTTTCTCTACCATATATCACTTACTGTGGGCTGTTATAATAGTTATTAGAGTACCTCTCTCTTCCACCAGAGAACTGGAGACTGGGCCTGTGGCATAGTCATTTATGTGTCTTCAAGGTCTGGTTAGTGGCTGGAACATAGTTCTTAAGACATGCTTTCTGGGCGAATCAGTGAATGAGTGAGTGATTTTATTTGGGGCAATAAGAAAGTTGCTTTACCAAACCTCCGCTTCAATTTCCCTTTCTGAATTCTGTTGATACAGGAATATGAGAAGCATCAATTATTGCAGAGATGCAGCAAAACCCTCCAAAAGAGGCAAAATAAAAGAGCAAAGTCTATTTTTCATAATCATATTCACAACAGACTTAACACTCAAGGAGAAAGCGTTTGCTGCTGTTTCCTGCATGGCAAGCGGCTTGCCAAAATGGATACTATTTTTCTAAAATATTTCAAAGTGTGAAGTGCATGAAGAGGTCTCCCGTCATTTTAAGATGAATTATGTTCTAATCCGGACATTTCAAAAACAACAACAACAGAAAAACTCAGGCTGGTTTTCAATTCTGTCTGCATCTCCTCCTGGCTAAGTGCTGGGAATATTAAAACAGATTTTTACTGCTTGCCAGATTTTTTTAAAGCAAAGAAAGAACCCATTATATTTCAAAATGTGATGTATGGTGAAAAGGTCACCCTCAGTTTCTGGAACTGGACTGAAGATGTTAAAATAGGTCTCCTGACCATCCTTTATTTTAATAGCAGCTGGTGGATGTGTCACAGGCTTTGGAGGGACACCTGTACATGTGCTACAGGTCCAGTTTCTTGGGGCAGATGGCACGCCTTTCACCAAGTGATGATGAGGTCTCTGTATGCATGCTGGCTAGGACAGGGACCAGCCCACATTCTCGGAGTCCTACTTCCCTTCTCTGCTGGAGGAGAGTCTCAAAGTCAAATATAGTCTGACATCAAGGCATTGGGTGGAAATAAAAAACCCAGAAGGGAGGGCCCCACCCAGCATCAGAGACCAGAAGGGGAAGGACTGGTGAAGCCCTCCCCGAGCTCCATATACCCAGGTGCATACCATATGTTCGGTTTTGCCCTGAGACATCTCAGGGACTTCAGCCTGCACTGCGGTGGCAGAGGTTTCCTTTCCTGGACAAGAAATAAAAAGTGGAAGGGTTTAGTTTGGTCTCTTCATTTTAATACACACACACATGCCCTCAGGCAAAGAAGATGGTGAGGCTCTGTATATGGCTGGCACTGTATTGGGTGGTGGGGATACATGGGTGGGTATGAAAGGCCGATTCCTGGCCTGATAGAGCTCTCAAAAGGGAGGCAGATGCAACATAACTACTCAAAATTATCATTTCATTACCAACTATCATAAACACAACACAGGAGAATGTGAAAATATTTTAACTTACGTTGGGGTATGTGTGAGTGTTAGAGGATCAAAGAAAGCTTCTTGGAGGAAGTGACACTTAAACTGGGACCTGAAGCGTGAATAGGAGTTTCCAGGCAAAGGTGATGGTGGGGTGAACTTGGTACAGAGAGTTCCAGATAAGCACCGACAATAGCCTAAATCAGGAGGGCTTTTACAGTCTGGGGAGTGGTCCTGTCTCTTAATACAGAAGCAGGCACTTCTGCCTCTCCCTCCACACAGGTGTGTGTGCCTGAAGTTCAGGTAAAACCTTAGTCTGCTCCCTTCCTTGCTCCTTTCAGTGGTCAGAGGTCCTGTGTAGGAAGATGTTTGAATAGCATCCTTAACCCAGGGATTCCACAAGTTGCTCAGTTGGCTGTCTTCATGGATAGAACAAATTTCTTCAGGATTCAGGAAAAAGACACAAAGACCTTCTGCTAAAACCCTGTAAGAGTTATTGTGACTATTCCTTATTCATCACTCAGTACCTTGCATCAGATTGGCGACTGATTTCTTTTACAAATCTGTGTGATGACCACACAGTCCAGATTTCTGGATGCTTCAGCTCCAATATTTAATGCAGACTAAAGTATGCCATTAAGAAATACATACTGCTTCTGAGTTGGGTTTCACTATCTATACTAATAAAAGGGTAATATGCTAATTAGACTGGGAGACCTTCTGGGAGACGTTCTGGACGTCCTTCTGGACAAAGGCATGGTGGCGGGGCCGAGGCAGAGGTGATTAGGGGTGATCAGGCCAGGAGGGGAGAGCAATTGGGAGTTGGGGGTGAGCAGGTCGGCAGGGGGGTGCAGTTGGGGGCGAGAAGGCTGGCAGGGGGGTGCAGTTGGGGGCACGCAGGCCAGCAGCAGGGGGAAGTTGGTGGTGAGCAGCATGGCAGGGGGGCAGTAGAGGGAAAGCAGGTAGGTGAGGGGGCAGTTGGAGGCAAGCATGCTGGTGGGGGGGCAGTTGGTGGTGAGCAGGACAGTAGGGGGGGCAGTTAGGGGAAAGCAGGCAGGCGGCGGGGGACAGTTGGGGGTGAGCAGGCTGGCAGGCAGAGTTGTTAGAGGTGATCAGGCAGGCAGGCAGGTGAGCAGTTAGGAGCCAGCGGTCCCGGATTGCGAGAGGGATGTCCTCTGAGGGGTTCAAGTTTGGAGAGGGTGCAGGCCGGGCTGAGGGACACCTCCTCCCCCCGTGCATGAATTTCATGCACTGGGCCACTAGACCTATATAATAAAAGGCTAATGTGCAAATTGACCTAACGACAGAACAACCAGTTGCCATGATGTGCACTGACCACTAGGGGGCAGATGCTCAATGCAGGAGCTGCCCCCTGGTGGTCAGTGCACCAGGAGCCGGGCTCACGGCTGGCAAGCACAGTGGCAGTAGCGGGAGCCTCTGCTGTCTCTGTGGCAGCGCTAAGGATGTCTGACTGATGGCTTAGGCCCTCTCCCACTGAAGGCTCCCAGACTGCAAGAGGGTGCAGACTGGGCTGAGGGACCCCCCTGTGTGCACGAATGTCATGTACTGGGCCTCTAGTTTTTCAATAAGTTCTGACTCCTTTCTCTACTGGTTGCATGACCTTGGGCAAATTACTTGACCTCTTTGTGTCTTAATTGCCACTTCTGTAAAATGCGGAGAATGCCACCTAGAGGTTATTGTGAAAATTAAATGAACTAGAAAAGATAAAGCAAATACCTGGAGCATAGCAAGTGTTCACTAAATGTTAATTAATAGAATTACCTATCGAAGGATGTTTATATAAATAAATTCACCTACCAGATTAAAAAGCCTTTTGTTAGACTTTTAACACTGCACCTGCAAATCATTAAGAATCTTCTCCCTCAGTTTCTTGATGGAGAAAACAATGCGATATCATAATCTTCTCTGAAGCCCCAGCACCCAGTGTTAGAATAAGGACTCAATGCATGCTTGTTGACTAAGTGAATAACCTTGTGCCTTAATTTGGAGTTTGGTAAATAAAATCACTAAATATATAGTTCTGTTTCTCCAATTCCTTTCAGGCCCTAGAAGAGAAGGAGTTTTCTTTGTATTTCTGTATCCTCCCATACTTAATCCAGCCGCGATACAGAGTAAAACTTAATAGATGCTTAATGAGGATCTTGATGACAGCCAGTTAGTGCTGCCTCTTCCAGGCAGGTCTAATTTCATCTGCTGAAAACTTAAGTTGTCATGGGAACTCGTCATCACTTAGTAGCAATGGCCCCTGCTTATTTCACCCAGAATGTAAAAGAAGCTTTCTGTTTCCTATAAATGAAAAAAGGTTCACATTATTCTGAATCATAGACTCAGAGAGTTAAAGGGATTCTAGAAACAGTATATAACATAAGGGCAGAAAGGTGGATTTTGGTGTCAGACCCAAATGCTATTCTGCTTCTTCCCTTTTGGATTTTAATGTTGTCATTTGTGAAAAGGGAATGATGCAGTACCATGGGGATTTTTAAAAACTGTCTTAACACAGGGAAGATGCTCAAAACAGGATTTATTATTTGTTGTTGTGTTATCTATGATAATAAAAGTGTAATATGCTAATTAGACTGGACAGCCGAAGGCCGGAAGGAAATGTGAGGGCTGAGCCACTTGCATGAATTTTGTGTATCGGTCCTCTAGTTATAATTATATGACTATAAGCATCTCTAGAAGAGGACTTAACATTAACTAGGCTGTGCCAGGCATTCTTCTGGGCACTGTTCATATGCATTATTCCTTTTAGTATAAGGTCTAGAATCTAGACTTTGTCCTAGTTCAGTTTCTCTTTACTATCTGCACTTCTGAAACTTCTTTTAGGATAAAATACAAGGGTGTCTTTTAAGTTTCTCTGTCTCCCTCCTAATACCTATAAGCATATAAAAGGCTAATGATTTGCACATGTAAAAATTGGTAGAGAAACCCCAAGGCAGAGCTATTTTTTTTTCTCTTTCTAACACAGCAGGAAGGATAAATAATAACCATCTGTCTAGTCGACTTGCCAGCTGAAGATTTGTACTGGAGGAAATCAGCCAAGTTGGCTTCTAGAGATTTCCAGGTGTTGGAAGGGTCAGGTTTTACAGGGCTTCCCATGGATTCTGATAGTTACACAGCCAGTGCTCCCCTTCCTCCCTCCCCCCACTCTCCCTGTCCTCCCTCATCTGCTGACTCCCCCCACATAACTTGAATCAGTGGTCTTCAGTGCTGGCTGCTAACATGATCATACCTGGGGAGCTTTAAACATTACCAATTCCCAGGCATCACACCAGGCCAATGAAATCAGAATCTCTATGGGTGAGAACCAGCTCAGGACTTGTAAAGAATTCCCTAGATAATTCTCAAGTGAAGCCAGGGTAGCTAAAAACTGATTTAAATACTGGCTTCTGGCCTCAATGGACCCACGAATGAAGTTCTTGTGAGAAGGAAAACAATATATGTCAAATATCTATATATGCCAGACACTTCCCTCATGTTTTCTTATCTCAAGAATAACCCTGTGAGATGGAAACTCTCCATTTGACAGATGAGGAAATGGAGGCAATGAAAGTTTCAGTTACCTGCTTATGACAACAGTGGTAGGGATAGGTCTGGGATTCTAATTCATTCATTTATTCAACAAGCATTTGTTAAGTGCTTACTATATACTAGGCCCCATTCTAGGGACTATGATACAACTTTGAACAAGACATAATCTTTTCATGGAGTGTGCATTCCAGTGGTGGGGGCAAACAAATAGATATATAAAATAACATCAAGTAGTGATAAATGTTATGAATACACCTGAAGCCAATTATGAGTGTAGAACGTAGTGGCGGTTGCTATTTTAGATAGGGAATTTGCCAAAGGCCTCTCTGAAGTGACATATAAATAGATCCATGAGTGAGGAAACAAGAGAGAAAGGCATAAAAATGTCTGGGGAAAGAGCATTCCAGAAAAGAACTATGGCAAGGGCAAATATTTCATAGGGTCTGCTTAGTGTTCCCAGCAATAGCTGAGAAGAGAGCCTCGTAGACCCAGGATGTAAAGGGAAGATAAACGGGTCAAGTATTCACACAACTAAAGTACCTTATGGGCTGTGCATGAGACTGGAGTTAATTTTTTATTATTTTGGTTTCCCAGCATTGATTCCTTCTCTGATATCCTTCCCTTCATTACCCTCTTATAGTGACAGCAATTGTCTTTTGCTTTCTGTGACCCACTCCTCCCCATCCCAGTGTGTGGTGTGGTAGGAATGTTTTGGCTCCAGGCTTGGTCTCAAAGAGTTGAAGACTAGGGTGGCTCTTATGTCTAATGAAGAGTGGTGCCTTTATAAGAGAAAAGAGAGAAGAACTTAGAAAGAGGGACACAGGAGGAAAGCCATGTGAAGACAGAGGTGGGGTTTGTAGTTATGCAGACACAAGCCAAGGAATGCCTTGGGCCCCCAAACCTGGAGGAAGCAAGGAAGGACTTTTTTAGAGCCTTCAGAGGGACATGATTGATTTCAGACTTCTGGAAGTATGAGAGAATAAATTCCTATTATTTTAAGCCACCCAGTTTGTGGTATTTTGTTACAGCAGCACTAAGGAAATGAACACACTCAACATCCTCTTTTTGCTCTCTCAGTCTCTCAATATTCCTATAACCAATCCCCCAATTTCCTGTTGTGAGTTCCTTCTGTTTGACATACCTAGTAAGGTGTTTTTTTCCTGCTAGAATAGAAACTGATGTACTTCCCCACCCCCAGATGCTCAGTACCTTGCATTTTGATCCAAAGGTAATCAGTAAATGGTTGATGGATATAGTACATAGAGAAATTGCAACAGCAGATTAATATCAATGCATATTTTTTCATCTGTCATATTTAAAACTTGCCAGTTGCTAAATATTTTGTCCAATTCATCCTTATAATTTTACTTAATAATATGTCTTGGAAATCTTCCTGTATTAGGCCAGCCAGGTTATTATAGTTGCATAGTTTTATCGGTTGGGTATATTGTCATTTAAGGAAATGGTTCCTAAAGAATCTTTATATTATTTCCATTTATTAAAACATTAAAAAATGCTGCCATAAACACACACACACACACGTGGAGTGTTTTTTAGTGAGCTATCAGTCAGATAGGTCTGTACCCTTGATCTAAAGAGCTGTATGACTCAAGTTTCAATAAATAATACCAACTTCCATAAGTGTGCTGCATTCACCGTAAAGGGCTAACACTAGAGAATCCTCCATGATATCATACAAATTGGAGAGTTATGCATTTTATGATCCAACTGTCCTAAAAAAATAGTCATTAAGGTAATTCTCACTCTTATTTTTTCTGCACTGGTGAGCCATTTACATTTCTGGGAGCAATGAAATAAAACCCAACAAGCAAACAGTTGGAGCCAAGCATTAGAGTCAACAATAGCTCTGGGAAATAGGAGGTCCTCAGAGGAACAATATTACTCAACTCACCTGTAGGCAAATCAGAGGAAGCTCTGCTCAACAACTCAACAAAATTCTTCCATCTGTGCAAAAATAGAGACAAAATATTGGTGATCAATATCATTGCTCTGGAAGAATGTGCAATAAAGCTCAAAGTTTATATTGATAGTTTTGAAGGATCTTATTTTTTTTCATCCTCCCTGGAGGACATGCTTAGAAAGGGGTGTGTGTGAGGGGAGAGAGGGAGCGGGGCGGGGCAGGGGGGCAGGTGGGGAGAGAGAGAGAGAGAGAGAGAGAGAGAGAGAGAGAGAGAGAGAGAGAGAGAGACAGAGATTGGTTGCCTTCCATAGCTTCCCAACTGCGGATCAAACTGGAAACCGAAGTATGTGCCCTGACCATCAACCAGCAACCTTTCTGTGCAGGGAGGACACTCAACCAAATGAGCCACTCCTGCCGGGCCTGAAAGAGCTTTCTGACACCTGTATTATTCAGGGTGCAATGTAGGAAACAAAAGCTCCTTTAGGTATCTCCACTAGAAAGGACTTTAATATAAGGAATTAGGTGCCCACAAATGACTGCAAGGCCCAGTAGAATGGAAGTTGATGTCTGCTGCTAGGCTCAGGGTCTGGCCTCCCTCAGCAGATATAGTCTAGAAACCAGGACATTGCAGGAAATTCTGGCTCATGTCTCAGTTGCCTCTGACCGTGAGGTTGGTGACTTGGCTGTACAAACTGCATTTTGACCACTGGAAAACTGATTCCTGCCAGGGTCTGGGGTACCTACTACTGCAGGAAAAGAAATACTTAAAATATCTTGATCCTACTTCCCACTTCCTTCTGTCTTTTAAATCTCTGATGGAACTTAAATCAATTTCAGACCTTTGGTGTCAAGAGAGTTTTAAAAAATGTTCTTTTTAGCCTTCCCAAGTATAAGATGTATTGCAACACAGGAAAGAGAATAGAAGGGAGTAGGAATGAGTGCTGAGTGCAAATAGACACTATTTAGCAAAGTCCCCAAGCAGAAATTGCATTGAGCAATACATCTGCATGTGACAATCAGAGTCATGTAAGCTTACAAGTACTTTAGGAATGCTTTGGTATTGAAAAATCACTTATATTTGCTTGTCCAGCATCCATCCACTTTCCATTTATATACAAATATGTTCTCTGGGGCAATGGACCACAATCAAGGTCCCATACCCTTCCCTGAACAGTGCTGTGACACACCTGTCTAATTAATCACTATCACTTTCTCCACTTCCACTTCTTCTCTCTCTCACATTCTCTGTCTCTGTATCTCTTCTAATTTTTGGTTTGGTACGTCCTGAAGTTTTATTTTTCCCTAATTTTGTGTAATATTTCACATCCTTTCGAACATTTATTTTGCTATGTTAGCCAAGGGCAGTTTCTGTTGCTAGCAACCAAATTACATCTGATAAGAATTTTTATCTCCTTCTTACCCATCAGAAGTTAAGCAAAAAGAAAGAGCAAGTTGTGAGATATATGTCCTAGGTTTTCTAGAAGATTTCAAGTGTCACATGATTGTATTCTTTTCAAATAAAAATATATTTTTTTAGCTATGTAACTAGTTTTGGTTACATTGCATAAAACTTTTCCCATACATGATATCACAAATCAGCAAAGTTCTTAGATTGGTCAGAAAAAGATGGTCTCCAGAGCTTCATTCATTTTGGGGCACATGAATACAGCAAGCATAGGTATATAGAACTGGAAGCCAGATAAGTTGATGACTACATCAGCTGCTGAAGGCTAGGCAAGGAAGGAGAAGCAGGATCTGATTATTAGCACAGATCTGGAAATGAACTGCAGTAGAAGTAGTTCCTGTCTTTTACACTTGCTGCAATTTATTTCTAGGCCTTCTCAGGAAGGCCAACCTTATAACTAGAGCATCTTCTGATATGTTGAAAAATAACAGCCTGACAAACAAAACCCAGATCCATTCATACTTTCACACTGCATAACGTTTATTTTTTCACAACTGATCGGAGTTATCAAATATGAGATGAGGCCTCTGGACAAAATGGCACCAGAAACTCTCTTGCCCCTTCTTGATCTTGTGATACTAGTAGGGGAGGAGACTGTGGGAAAATTTTCTAAGTACTGAGTTTGGACATTATCTGATTTATATGGTGCATAGGACTAATATGACCAACACATTTCTTAAGATTATTTGAATAAAATGTTTGCTTCTATATTGTTAATGAAATTTACTGGGGTGATACTGGTTAATAAAATTATATAGGTTTCAAGTGTACCATTCTGCAATGCATCATCTGTATATTGCATTATGTGCCCATCACCAAGGTAAAATCTTCCATATTCTTTATTTGATCTTAGCACCTTTAAAAAGCCATATGTGAGAATGGGCTCTGGTTGTCATAACAAGACTATAATTCTAATCACAGAAGCAGATGCCAAACTCCTATTATCAAGTCAGAGAAATTAGGACAAGGTCTGTGAGGCTGATCCTAGATTCAGACAGATCTGAGTTCAAATTCTAACTTCGATTTAATTTATTAAGTTAAAATGGCTTTCAGTGAGCTTTCTGAGGACTTCATGTGCATTTCTCATTTAACTGAAATAACCACTTTTTGAGACATGTAGATAACTTGCCCAAGGACATGGATCAATGAAGCAGCCAGGATGTAAACCCTGGCTGTCTGACTCAAATCCTGTGCCCTTGACCATTGTACTATGTGATCTTACATTTCCATTTCCCTCTTTGGAATTCCATGAGCACAGCTCCACTGTCTTCTGACATTTATTAATGCAGAAGTTTGAGGTTAGTCTGATTTTTGTTCATTTGTAATTATTTTTCCCTTAATTTGCTTTGGTTTAGTTTTATTTTGTTTTTGGCCTAGAGCCTTAAATACTTTTCTTTGTCTTTTTAATATATCAATTTTGTCAGGATTGACATGGGTACATTTGTTCTTTCTTTCTTTTTTTAATATACTTTATTGATTTTTTTACAGAGAGGAAGGGAGAGGGATAGAGAGTTAGAAACATCAATGAGAGAGAAACATTGATCAGCTGCTCTTGCACACTCCCTACTGGGTATGTGCCCACAACCAAGGTACATGCCCTTGACCAGAATCGAACCTGGGACCCTTCAGTCTTCAGGCTGACGCTCTATTCACTGAACCAAACCAGTTAGGGCTACATTTTTTCTTAATTTAGTTTAGATAGTGTGAATCCTTTTCATCTGTACACAGAGAATTTTTTTCTCTACTTCCATCTTTGCAAAGTTTCTTCAGTTGTAATTTTTGTTTTTATATCATGAACAATTTTTCTGTTTCCTTATTTTACAACTAGTGACCCGGTGCGTGAAATCGTGTGGCCCCTCCCACCCGCATATGCCCCGCCCACCCACCTGCCAACTCGCCTTGACACCCTAACCTCTCCACCCAGAGCTCAAGCACGCCTGGCCCCATCCCCAACCCCTCTAGCCTTCTCTGCCCGATTCAAGCCCCACCCTTAGTCCCGTGAGCCTCCTCAGGCTGGTTCTGTCTTCTTCAGGCACCTCCCCACTTCTGCCCCGTCTCCAGAGCAATGTGGCGACTCCACCCTGTTGTGGCGCTGGAAGAGAGCATGGAAGCCTCCCACCTGCTGCAGAGTTTCAAGCGCTGCTTCCTGGCAGTGTGCGCACTGCACTGCTTCCCCTGCAGGTGGTTGGTGGATGCGCTGAGTGTGAGTGCACTGTGGGTAGCAAAGGACTGGTGAGGGGTCACTGTGGGCTCTCACCCCTGCTCTCCCTGCCACAGGATGGTCCTGCCTCCTCCAGGCACCTCCCCGCTTCCACCCCATATCCAGAGTAACATGGCGGCTTCGCCCCGCTGTGCACACACATGCAGCCTCCTGTTGATCCGTCATTATGGCACGAGGGTGTCACAGCCATTAGCATATTAGCATATTAGCTCTTTATTATATAGTAATTATATAGGATACCAAGGCTTTGGGGGCTTGATCTAGTCTTATTCTTCTACATCTACTATCATTTTTTATTTTGTTCTTTGTTCTTCAGATTTTGTGGTAACCTCTCAAAATTGACATTGTGTATTAGATTATTTTTAGTGTTAATTTTGCTTTTTTATTGAGTATTGGTTACTCTTTTTTTTTTGATAAATAATATTTTATTGTAACACATCCATTAGTTATGTGTTGCTTTTTTACTGCTTTCAGGCTATGATCATATAATTGAGTAGTTGCAACAGACTGTAGACCCATAAAACCTAAAACATTTACTCTCTGGCCCTTTATAGAAAAAGTCTGCTGATGTAAACATCTACATTAATAAAAGAGGAAGATGCAAATTGACGATCCCTTCATGACACCCACCACCCAATCAGGAGTGAGTATGCAAATTAACCCAACAAAGAAGGTGGGTTAATTTGCTTATGCAGGTGCCAAGTGGCCGGGGGGTGGGGAAGGGAAACAGGCGTTCCGCACTTCCCCAGCACCTCCAGGCCTCTGGGCAGCGTGGGAAGGTGGAAAGGCAGCTCTGGGCTGGAGCAAAGGCATAAAGGCGGCTCCGGCCAGAGTGAAGCCAGTGCCAGCAGCCAGGGGAAGGAAGGCCCATTCTTGCATGAATCTTCATGCATCGGGCCTCTAGTTCAACATAAATGCCATCATAACCTCAAATATCTAGTAGTATTCACATTTCCTTAATTGTTTCATAACTTTTATTGAGATATAATTTACACAACATTGTGTTGGTTTCAGATGTAGAACAAAATAATTTAATATACGTACATACTGTAAAATGACAAACACAGTAAGTCTAGTTAATATCCACTACCACACATAGTTATAATCTGGTTACCTCTTAATTCTAACTCTTAACTGTTTGCTTGAAACTATTCAGAATTCACCAAGGTTTAATAATTTCTTATATTCACCTTTTGTGCTTTTAAAATTCATTTTTATAGCCTTTTAATTTCATTATGCTTATTATTTTCCAATTCCTTTCAACAGAGGACATATCTTCTTATATCCTGTGTAGAGAACACAGGTGGTTTTCTAGTTTCTAGAGTAAATCATTTAAAAAAAGTTTGTTGTTTTGGAGTTTGCAGAATCATGATTCTCTCTTTATGTTTGCAGTATTTTAAAAAATCAGGCCTTACATGTTGGGTTTTCTCCTTATTCAGGGTCAAAGAGGAACTGTTCCCATTCAGCACAATACAGCAGGTGAGTTGTGTAGATTTCCCTTGGCCTACCTGCTGCTCATTTAATCCTGTAGTTAAAGGGCAGGTGGCAACTGCACCAATGCCTGGATGCCTGGTGCCCCTCAGTTGAGACCACCTCAGGGGTGGGATCTTTTTACCCCACCTATTGAATATCAGACATTAAATCAGTGCATTATGTCATAATTGAATACCCCTCAGCATATACAATTACCAACCTACACCACTGTATTTTCAGGAATTTCTCTTCACCAGATGTAAACACCATAGCCAGCTTTTCCCTTTCCTGCCTTCCTTTCCCCAGCTTACTGCTCTGTCAATCCTGGGAGTTGTACTCTCTGCATAGGTACAGAAAGCAGTGTGCAGTGTTGACCCTGAGAAGAAATAACCTGTCAAGGATTCCTTGTGGTTAATTGGGCTCTAATTCATAACCAGAATCTAGTAGCCATTGCTGACAGAGCCCTTTCACATATACTGCACTTCAGGGACAAAGCCACAGACTGAGCTGCCAGTCTCTTGCACTGTGTTCCTGCAAGCTGACCGGACCCTTATAAGGGAGTTCCTGGAATCATCTTTCAACCAATGGGATTGAGACCTGTCCTGTCCAATCAGTAATGTACAGCTATAACCTCATTTGCATCTTTACTGACCAATCAGAGCAGCTCTATAATATCAATCAGAATGTATGAATCAGACATCCAGGATGGTGCTATGTGGGCCAATCAGAGTATAAATCTGGATTTCTCATTTGCATAGAAATGGACCTATCAGGGAGGGAAGGGGGTGGAAACTTTACATAAGCAGACCTTCCCTTTACTAGGTGGGGATTACTCTTTTCCTTTCTAGGTCTCTCTGGTTTGCAAACTGTTTACCTGAATAGTTTGTCCTGTTTACGAACCCCAGACTCAGAAATCCTGTGGCATTAGACTGGTGGCAGTGACCTTTTGTTGACAGCAGGTAAGTGTATGTTTGTGTGTCCTTGAGTGAGGGATGGAGGAGGTGGAAACAGAGCTCAGGCAGCTACAGAAAGCACCTGTGTTACTTTCTGGTTCGTTAAAACATGGAGCCTTCAAATCAAAGGGAAGGCACAAAATGTCTTTTTTCTTCTGCACATCTTTTAGGTAGGCAGGGTAAAACTTGGGGAACCAACTCATTAATTTTTCCAGATTCCGTTTATTTATATTTGATAGAGATTCCTTGTAGATTGTGGTGCTATTAGTTTTTGCTACTGGTGCATTGTTTGTGTCTATTTGTCCACTGGAATTTTGATCAGGGGTTGTGGAGCAGATGACATTTTATATGGAACATTTTATATATAGAAACAAGACAAAACAGAAGCCAGACACATAAAACGTGAGCTTTTTTCATAGGAACACCTGTAATCATGATGAAATTAATTACAGGTGGCATGTTTCTCTGTGCTTCACATAGGCTTCAATCAAAGGTGTTCAGGTGCTTCCTTCCCAAGCCCATTCATTACCTTTTCCCCCTGTGAAATGTACACTTCGGTCATAACAACAGTGTTGTTCTCCAAACTTGCTATGCTTTTGCTCACTTTTGTGCTCCTTCTCTTTGAAATACTCTTCCCCATCTCTCATCTGATTAGTTCTTACAAGTTAAGCTGGCATACATGATAGAACAGTGCTGAAGAGAAGGTTTGTTCAATTGCTAGACTCAAAGGTCAACTCCCCTGATTCGAAGAGTTTAATCATTCTAGCCATTCCTTTGGAAATGTAATCTACTCCAGCTGAGAAGGTACAAAGTATGCTAGAAGGAGGAGGCAGATGGGAAGGAGACTATGGAGGAGACTGTTAGCCTTTAAGGCAGGGGTGGGGAACGTCTGGCCAGAGGGCCATGTAAGGCCTGAGAAATCATTTGGTCTGATCCTGCCAAGGCATTAGGGGTGAGTTAAATGTTTGAGCAAATACAGCAATTTGTAAGTTGATAATTTTACATGGCTCTCGAATGATATTATAAATATCCAAATGGCCCTTAGCAGGAAAATGTTCCCCACCCTTGTTTTAGGGGCTGTATAGTTTACTCAGGCTGCCATAACAAAATGCCACAGACTGGGTGGCTTAAACAATAGAAGTGTATTTTCTCACAGTTATGGAGGCTAGAAGTTCAAGGTCAAGGTGTCATCAGGTTTGGCTTCTCTGAAAGCTTAGATATGGTAGGCTTCTTGCTTTGTCTTTACAGCTGTGTCTTTTCTCTAGGGTTCCAGATTTTCTCATCTCATAAGGACACCAGGCAGATTGGGTTAGGGCCTAACCTGATGAACTCATTTTAACTTAATCATCTCTGTGAAGGCCTTATCTGCAAATATAGTCATAGTCTGATGTCCTTCGGGTTTCAACATATGAATCAGGGGTGAGGGTGAGGATATAATTCAGCCTATAACAGGAACAAAGACACCCAACTTTTGGAACAATTTACTTAAGATCTCTGAATCTCAGTTTACTCATCTCTGAAGTGGCTATGAAAAATATAACTTGTGGACTGCTGGGAGTGTTACAGAGATAGCCCATGTAAAGCATCTAGCCTCATGCCTGGAATATGTTAGGAGCCTTGCATCAATCTCTTACACCCTTAGTTCAGGTGAGTATTTGATTCACCTGCTGGGTGCTCATTTATCGTTGTTTGTGTTTTGTTTTTTATTCTCACCCGAGGGTGTTTTTTTATTGATCTTCAGAGAGAGTGGAAGTGGGGAGGGAGAAACATTGATGTAGTGAGACATATTGATTGATTTCCTCTCGATGTGCCCCTGCAGGACTGGAGAACTAACCCACAACCCTTTGGTGTGTGGACGGCGCTCTAACCACTTAGCAACACCTCTACAGCTGGGTGTTCATTTAACTGCACTGTCTTCCTTTGCTTTCAGCTTCTTGGTCATGTAGCCTGAGCCATATTCTTCTCTTCTTGCATATTCACCCTGATAGCAAAGTCCTTCCCTGACACACAGGCAGTAAATTCAAATTCAGACAAAATGATTCTTTTTCCACTTGATAGATGGAAAACCAAGAGAAAATATTTACTTGCCCAAGTTCCCAAAGTCAGTGCATTTCTGGAATAGGATTTCCATCCTGGCCTATGTCAGTGGTCGGCAAACTGCGGCTCGCGAGCCACATGTGGCTCTTTGGCTCCTTGAGGGTGGCTCTTCCACAAAATACCACGTGCAGGCGCACACATACATACAGTGCAATTGAAACTTCATGGCCCATGCGCAGAAATTGGTTTTCGGCTCTCAAAAGAAATTTCAATCATCATACTGTTGACATTTGGCTCTTGATTAATGAGTTTGCCGACTACTGGCCTATGTGATTCCGGAGCTCCTGCTGCCTTTCTGCATGGATGAGGCTAAGGGACTATGGGGAGTTTCAAACAGTGAGAAGAAGTTACCTGCAAGCCCTGAGCTTCTTTGGATCATATCTGCTCCAGGAACTTAAAAGCCTCCCTGCTTTTGTATCTGTATCCCACACCTCTCCTGGGTCCTGGAGGAGAGGCCAGGAGACACTCAGCTACTGGTTCAGAACTGTGTTCAGTATCAAGCCCAAAGGTGGAGCCTGCCATGGACCTCAGGCAGTTTGCCTACAGCCCCTATGTATGCCTAGCCACCATCCTATAAACTCTCAGGACTTGTAGAAGAGTCAGTATGGTGTAGTAAGAGCCAAAACCCCTAAGCTAGAGAGCCTGCATTTGATTTAGCCTATTGATGAATTCATTTATCAGTTGCATATTGGTTTTAGCCCTCTGTGCCTCAGTGCCTCAGTTTCCTCACCTGATAAACAATAGTACTGACCTCATGTGGGCACTTGCAAAGATTAAGTGTCAACATTTATAAAGTACTTAGAAAACTGCCTAGAATATAATAAGCACTATATAAGTGCTGGCTGTCCTGTATAATAAAGAGATAATACGCAAATTAACTGTCACACCATCATCAAGATGGCTGTGCCCACAGCAGAGGCGGGGTTCCCATTACACAAGATAGCTGTGCCCACAGTGGAGGCGGGGTTCCCATAACACAAGATGGCTGTGCCCACAGCGGAGGCGGGGTTCCCATAATAAGCGATCAGCAGGGACCCGAGGCTGCGTGGAGCTGGGCCCAGAGACCTGAGGCTGCGCCCCCCTGCCCGGTGGGGCTTGATGGGGGACCTGAGGCTGTGCCTCCTGCCCAGCGCCAGGCTGGGGGACCTGAGGTTGCACCCCCTACCAGGCGGGGCTTGACGAGGGTGAGGCTGGCCAGGTCTGGATCTCACCCAATGGGGGTGGGGCCAGCTAGGTCTGGGTCTCACATGATTTTGAGGCGAATGCAGGTGGGCTGGGACTTGACTCTGGGTCCCACGGTGAGCCCCAGACTCTGACAGGAGGAAGATTTTCATATACATTTTACTAATTTTCTTTCTCCTCTGACACTTCTATTATAGAGAAAGGGCAAATAGCAATATTAAAATATTTCCTATAATTAATTCCCTTTTAATGTGCTTGATTTTCATGCACTGGGCTACTAGTTAATAATAACAATAACTTTATTATTATTATTATATTCCACTACATATGAATTGTGGGCTTCTGGAAGAGAAGACTGGAATTAATAAACTCTTAAAAGCCAGGTCCAGTTTCCAAGACCAAATCAATGGGTAGATCCAAGACACATCTGTAATAATCCACTACTTAACAATTTTCCTATTCTCATTAAAAGTAATTGCTGTATCAGACTCCTCATGTCTCCTTTATCTCCTAAAATCCTCTGGTTGTTCTTGGGATTTTCAAACCAGTCCTTTTCAACCTAATTGCACTCTTAATAATGGGCCAGATGTGTATGATAAGTCCTACTTGGGGCTGTGTCAATTGCTCCACTCTATTTAGGAAGCTTCTATAGCAACTTCATTATTTATCCCCTGCCCCAACACAATTTGGCTTGTGCGCTTGTATTTTAAACTGGGTTTGAAGTGTTTAATTTTGCCAATACAATTTCAGAGTATTAGTTTGCCTCCTGTTCTCTCGCTGCTCTCCTTAATTACCATTTATTGCAAAGTCACACAGAAATATTAAATGCTAATTCTAGCTTACATGTTCCCAGCCAAGAAGAGGGATAATAATTTCCATCAAACACAACCTGAATTCATTTTACATCAGGGTGATTCAGAATAGAGATTTGAATCGTAATCAAGTCTTTCTCCAAATCGCCTTACCCTGGCAGTCATTCAGTAATGTCTCTGCTAATTGGTAGGCAAATTGCAAAAAATAAAATTTCTATGTTACACACACACACACACACACACGCACACACACACACACAGCAACAACTTTGCAACAGCACTGGCAAAATTGCTCCTCTCATCAGCTTTTGCAATGTGACAGTTTAAGAAGAGATCACAATTCATTTTATTTGGTTAGATGGGGCTAATCCCACATCACCATAATCCCTCCTGATGTTTTATTGATTCTAAAGGACATTTAATCAGGAAGCAGCTCAGCACTAGAATCCTGCTAATTAGCAAGCAGCCGCATTCCAATTGGGTTCCCAATTGAACAGCAGATTAATGGACAATATGTACTAAAATAATGATTCGTGCATTCAGCTCCTGAAATGTGTTTCTGAATTGCATCTTTAATCTCTTAAGGATATAGGTTTGCATACAAAGCCCTCAACGGAATGGATTTCATTCACCAGAAGAAGCTTTAGCCAATAACTGTTTAAGGATGAAACAGGTTTATCACTTATACGTGCAATGCTTCAGTGGTTTCATTGTTTTGATGTCCTTGAGCATTCAAAGGTCAAAGACAGGTGAATAAAACAAATCAGCTCCTCTGATATGCACATTAAACAGTGGGAAAGTGAACATATTGATATAATTATAAGTAGCCTAACCTCACTTGCTCTCAATTCACTATTATTCTCATATCTCTGATTCTTACAATCTTGGTTCTGAAAACCAGCTTTTAATTGAGTATACTATATACCAGGTATAATGTGAGCTTTGATACTTGCATTTCCTCCCTTTATATTGTTGCCTTTTGAAGCCTCCCAATTTTAGCTTATTGGTTTTCTACTAGGCTCTTAGTCCACTTCTCTACTTTTGCTGCTTAACCACCTCCGTCCACCCTCACCCAACCACCCCTCCAAGGTTTTATTTAGTTATTTTTAATTTAATTTTATTGTTTAAAGCATTACAAATAGTAGTACATATGTCTCATTTTTCCCCCATTGACCTTTCCCTGGCCTCCCTTAACCCCCGGCACATTCCCTTCCCTCCTCCCCTCAGTGTCTTGCATCCAGTGGTTATGCTTATATGCACTCATACAAGTGCTTCAGTTGATCTCTTACCTCTCACCCCTGCCCCAACACTCTTCAGCCTTCCCGCTGTCGTTTGACAGTCTGTTCGATGCTTCCCTGCCTCTGTATCTATTTCTGTTCACAGTTTATAATGTTCTTTATTATCCATAAATGAGTGAGATCATGTGGTATTTTTCTTTCACTGACTGGCTTATTTCACTTAGCATAATACTCTCCAGTCCTATCCATGCTGTTGCAAATGATAAGAATTCCTTCTTTTTTTACAGCAACATAGTATTCCATTTTGTAGATGTACCACAGTTTTCTAATCCATTCTTCTGGTGATGGGCATTTAGGCTGTTTCCAAATCTTAGCTATGGTAAATTGTGCTGGTATGAACATAGGGGTGCATATATCCTTTCTGATTGGTGTTTCTGTTTTCTTGTGTACATGGGTTATGCATATATGCATACAAGTTCTTTGGTTGATTTCTTCCCACCCACCCACCCCTGACTTCCCTCTGAGATTTGACAGTCTGTTCCAAGCTTCTAATAATTTCCCTTGTGATTTCTTCATTGACCATAGGTTATTTGAAAGTATATTATTGGACTGGGGTTATTGGTTTTGGCTTTATTTTGTATCTTCCATATCTCTCATTAGGCACATGCTTTTATGAGCATATGAAGTGTATTTATAATTGCTCTTTTATTACTCTTACCTACTATTTCCATCATCTCTGTTTATTAATTTGCTTCTATTAATTGGGTTTTCTCCTAATAATAGATTATACTTTTTTTGTCTTCTTTTCATGCTTGGTAATTTTTGTATGAATGCCAGAAATTATGAATTTTATATTTTTGATTTTTTTTATTCCTTTAGAAGTTTGTTCTTGGATATAGTTAAGTAAGTTGGAAACAATTTTCTCATTTTAAGCTTTATTAGTATTTATAAGATTTGTTAATTTGTCCAGAGAAATTTGGCCTTACTATAGCACAATATCCTTATGATGACTCCACTCAATGCCACATGTGTTCCTTTCCAATTTGTGAAAATATGAACTATTTCCAGCCCTGTGTGAGATCTAAGCATTTTCCCACTTTTTTCTTTTGGTTTTTCTTTCTCTAGACTTGGGTAGTTTCCTTAAATGCACACATTGGCCAATTCTCACATGAAGACTCTAGGGCAACTCTTTGGAAAACTCCAGAAAGAACTCTCTGGGGATCTCTCCTCTCTGCTACCCTGTACTGTGCATTCTAGCCTCCTTGGCCTTCCTGAACTCCACAGGAAGTAGAGTACAATATTACCTGAATTTTCTGTACGAGGAAACCACAATTTAGAGAGATTTTTCTCTTTAGCTCATGAAAAATCCTGGGCTAATAAGTTTAGATTCCCCCATGCTGTTCAATAAGGCGAGCTTACCTCATTTTTTTTTTCTCTGTTACTCTGTGCTGCCTCTTGTCCAGTATCTGAAAACCATTCCTCCATATAGTTTGTCCTATCTTTTAGTTGTTCAAAATAAAATGCTAAATTTGATTATCGATAATTGATAATGGCTGGAAATGGAAGTTCAGTGCTTTTGTTTTTCTCTGGCTAAGTAAAGTGTTTGGCCTTAACACATTGTGAATCCTGAGAATTCTCGCTTCATATTACACAGTGTTTTCCAAAGTATCATACTTTAAAAAGATATTAGCTTGTAAGAACATGTAATAAATAACTTCAAAATGCAATGGTTATTTAAGTTTAAAGCGTGCCTTTAACATTTATGTAAAATGTGTTTTGTACTCGTTCAATAGAAACTTATCTGGCCACTAGGTAAAACCAGCAATAAAACTACTGGTCTGCAATGTGTTTTAATATAAGCAAACATTTCTTAACTCTGCCTTTAGGTAATGAAATTGTCTCTCACATAAAACTTCTAATTTAGAGACAGATCTCTGTGTTTGGTATCCTTTCAGAGGACTCTGTGAATAAAAAAATCAACTTACTTTATTTCATTTTGGTAAACCAAATCTTGATGGTTGAGCAATGTTTCCAGAAGGCTCAAAGTCAGATATAATCCATGTTTCCCACAGATAGCCCTGACCTGCACATAAAAAGGATGTTGTCACAGTAATGAAATTAAAAATTAGAACCTATATTATTTTGACAAAGAATTAATACCCCAGAGTGCACTATGTACCATTAGGATATTATTCAAGACAAGAATGTCCAATTAAATGCTCAGCAGCAGCAAGATTTTATTTGGTTGATACAGAGTATAGTTCATTACCCAGAAGTCACTGAATTTTAAAATTCTGATCTTACATATTTGTCAGCCACAAAATGGGTGGTCAAGTCCTAGAAATTGTATATTTATTATATAGGTAAATTGCAAAATGTTTTTGCACATCTACTTTGATTTATAAAACAAGTTTGTTGTATTAGCATGGTTAATATTACCTGTATTTTATATATGAGGAAACCAAGATTTAGAGAGATTAAGTGACTTTTTTAATGTCACATTAATGGTACTTAGTCTAGAAACCAGATGTTCAATAAATTACTTGTTGGATGAATGAATGAAGTGTCACTGCAGTTTCCTATGTACTTAGTATTCTGAGTCTAGTTGACAAACCAATTCAGTTCTCAACTTGGTGGGTGGGTGATACTTAGATTCAAACATGTCAAACTTTTAGGGGTGTGATAGCATATGTTGTATGGTTAGCATAATGTTTAAGCATATAGACTTTGGAATAAAACAGGACTTATTCTGAACATCCAATCTGCTGCTTGTTATCTGTGCGACCTTAGGAAGGCTAGGGGCGATCAGGCCAGGAGGGGAGGGCAGTTGGGGGCGAGCAGGCAGGCTTAACCTTGCTATGCTCAGTTACTGCATCTACTAAATAAGACTAATGTTTTCTGCTTCCCAGGATTCTGTGAAGATTACATGAGAAAATAAGCAGTTAGAATAGTGCCCGGCTTTTGGTAGATATTGAATTAATGTCTGTTGAATAAAGAAAAGAAGGAAGGGAGGGAAGAAGAAGAAAAAGGGAAAGGGAGAAGAGGAAAGGAAAGAAGTAGCAAAAGAAAGAACAAGAAAAAGGGACAGAGGAAGGGAGAGAGAATGGAAAGAAGGAAGGAAGGGACAAAGAATAAAGAAAAGAAATGTCTAATTTAGTGTTAAATAGTAGCTACTATTATTATTTTAAGAACAATTTCAGTATAATTAGTGCATCAAGCATGCCTTTTTATTCTGATCTGTTTTTTTTTTAACGTCATGGGGCTTTGCTGACTCTGCAGAGACTGCTCCTTTCAGGGCTAGCCAATTCCTAGATAAAGTAATGGACTGGCAGGAAAGTGTGCCCCTCATATGCAAACCAACCACCTCCTTCATTGGGATCTCAGTCTTGAGCCACTCTTTCCCTGCCCTTGCACCCCAGGGCCAAGTACTGCATAAATCAGAACAGAACCTATGCCACAGGGTCCAAATTATTCAATCTAGTCAACCCTAAACCTAATTACCTTGTCTTGCTCATTCCACAATGAAGGCCTTGCCCACATGTCCCCTGGTAGCCTCTGGTGATCCCCCATGTGACCTAAGGGGGGTGCTGTGCCCCTTCCTCTTGGGAACTATGTGTACCACACTATTTTTTCAATGGAAATCATCTCCTGATCTGTTGGTCTGACCATACCTGAATAATGATAAAACCTAGACTTAAACAGAAACAAGAAGATAATTTTCATTTGTCTATATGGAAGGAAACTAACAACAAATCTAGATTTGAAACTTGCAAGCATTACTTACTACTAGGTGTAGAGAGAGGAATTGTGTCAGGGAAGCTTAACAGCAAAAAAACCCAAAAAACACAACAACAAACAACACACACACACACACACACACACACACACACACACACACAATCGATTTGAAACATGAAAAAAATGGTTGGGGAGAATCCAGGCAGAAGAAAAGCATTGTAAATAATGGGTGAGAAAGAGCATGTTGCTTTTTAGAGACTGAATGTATTTTGACATTATTCACTCTCTAGTTTTATACCCCTTTCCATGCTGAGCTGCAATCATCTGTTCATTAGAGCTTCTCTACAAGACAGTGGTCTACTAGGGCTGGAATTGTGTTTCATTCATTTTCTTATCACCACTGCCTAGCACACTGTTAAAAAATAAAAGAGCAATAATTATTGAGTAAATTAATACATGGATGAATGAGGAAGTGAATGAATGAGTTAAAGACACTGAACAGTGGAGTGTGCATGGGCAGAAGAAGGTAAAGAATAAATTTTGAGAGGAAGAAATTAGTCACATTATTCCATTTTACTCCATAAATAAGAATTGATTCATAGTTATGATTATAGCATAATAATGCATTTTTATTTTATTTTTTGGAGGGAGGAAGAAAGGGAGGGAAGCACTCCTGTGAGGGAGAAACATCAATTCATTGCCTCCCACACCCCAGCCTCCAACCTGGGTTGGAGCCTATTACCTGGCATGTGCCCTGACCAGGAATCAAACTCACTATCTTCTGGTATATGAGATGATGCTCCAACCAACTGAGCTACACTGGCCAGGGCATATTTTGAAACATCAATATTAAAAGGTTATTCTAAAAACAGTTTATTTACTGCTGGCAATATTGAATTATGCTCCAGGCTAAAATGAGCAGCAGATTGGAAATAGTACATCAGGGTTCCTAGAAGCAGATTGATTGATAGCTGCTAAGAACTGACTGCTGACAGCTGTAGAGGAGCAACAGAAATATCTACCAGGACATTCTGGCAGATTAGTGTTATTCAGGATTATTATTAAAATCCTTTAAAGCATAGATATTAAAAGGATGACCCTTGTCCAATAAGAAAGTGATTCTTCTGCTTAATCAGGGATTTTAAAACATCAAATGTAAATGAAGTATCTCTTATTTAGAAACTGACACGTGAAATAAATGTTCATTTCCCCCAAATCCTCATTGAAAGAGTGGTGCACAGATGCCCTCAGCTTCCTCTATTCCCATTTATAGCTTCATTTGCATTTTACCCCATCACAATGGATGCTTAAACTGTGTTTACCAAGTCACTAGTCACCCTCCATAGTTTCAAATTTAATGAATACTTCTCATTCCTAATTATCAATGACTGCATGTGATTTGGCTTATCTCTTGGCTTCTTGACCACTCCCACGTGTCTTTTGATTATTTTTCATCTCCTTTATTGGCTTCTTTTTGTCTACCTATTCCTCATCAATGAGTGTCTTCCTCACCCTTCCCATCTCACTTTTCGTTGTGTCCCTAGTAACCCTAAGTGCTCACATGGCTTCAGCTCCATATTGAAGTGTCTTAAATAATTTTTTAGTTTTAATCTCTAAACCTAGGTCAACATGTTCAAAACTGAATTTATTATCCCTTCCTATACCCATCAACTTTTCTGTTTCCTGTCTCAGAGAATGGCACCACCAGCCATCAAGTTACCAAAGCCAGAACCTCGGGAGCCATTTTTGATTCTTCCTAATTCAGGTCCCCATTCAATTAGTCATCAAGAACTACTTTGTACTTCCTTAATAGCTCCATCCCTCCTGTTAACTTCCTTGGTTTAAACCCTCATAATTTCTTGCTTGAATTACTGGACCAGCCTTTTAAAGATCTATCTGCCTCTAATTCTCCATATTCTATTAGAATGCTCTTTTCAAATTCCAAATTTTATCATATCATTCACTTGTTTAATATCCTTTGATGATTCCTCTGTGCCTTCAGGATAAAATTTACACTCCTTAGGAATGTCATAAATTAGTTCCTACTTCCCATTCTGGCATCATTTGAGCAGCATCTCCCACCATCCCCAGCTGCCATACATTCACTATTTGCTGCCTCTACGTAGAATTAACCATGCTCTCTCTCATTTCAGGGCCATTTCTCATTGCTCCTTTTATCTAGAACACCTTTCTGAATCTTTCCTCTGTTCCTTCCCCCAGTTCTTTGCCAAATTAACCTATCCTCCAAGATTTAGTATTTGCATCTTCTCGTGTGGAGAGTTTCTGGATTAGGCTAGGTTGGAGATTCTTCTCTGTGCTCAGTGTTATGGCCATCACTGCATTTGTTATACAGGACTGTGACATGTTTAAAAATGTCACCTTTCCACTGAGCTCCCGAAATTGTAATAGTCTGTTGCCCTCAGCCTTATCACAGTTCCCAGAACACATTGAGTGAATAACATGTTGAATGCAAGTATAGAATAAACATGCCATATTGATCAGAAAGATGGCCGATGAACTGGAAGAAGGAAGGATTTAAAGTTAGTAGAAATAATTTTATAATTTTAGGGCAAAGTGTACTGATACAGAGGCAACAAACTACCAAAGAGGAGCTGACAAACTGCAGAAGACTGTCACTAGCTAAACTAGTGTCATAGTGTCTTGTCACCAGAACAAACTTCATATTCACAAAGCCAGGGTTCCCTCAGTAATGGGACTCCCTGTTGATGGTAATGAGGACGTTGCATGAAAATGAAGCAGAGTAATTAGAAGGACAGCCACCTGTGTTCTAGCTAACTCCTCCTGGGAGGGAGGTCTGGGAGTAGTTTGGGATGTAGAGTGGAAAGAGAATGAGTTCATGAGATGAGGAATGAATATAGGTTATGTATAAAAAGGGTTAAACTGAGCCTATGTGCTTGGGAACATCTTAGTTTATAAAGACCCATTGAACCTACTTGGGTAATGATCAGGGTGGTTAATAAATGTATGTGGATCCATAATGCCTCAGCAGTCCTTCCAGAAGCCATCATTGTATTAAAGACGTGCTAGAGGAACAGGATGAGTGAGTCCATAGGATGAAGATGATAGGTAGTTGATATGTTTTCATAGTGTTCTCTGACAGTGATAAAAATTCCATTGATTTGAATGACAAGACTCGTATTACCCTTCAAGACGGCATTTATTTATTGGAGAGGCTAGTGATCATTTGTGAACCCTCTGAAATGTTGGCTGTGAGGAGGTGCCTCAGCACCCCACCTCTGTCTAGCCCAGGGTGCAGAGATTTTATGAGAAACTTAAGGAGGTCTGTGATTCTCTGCACTGTGACTCTCTGACATCAAGGAGATTTAGTACTGGTCAAAACGAAAACCCCTTCTAATTCAGATGGCTCTTCCCAGGCCACTCTGAAGTCCTGTGTCCTGGAATAAAGATGCTCGGCTGGAACTGCTGCCTTCTGTATCCAATGTCCCTTGGGCTTCAATTTGTCTCACGTCCTGGGGAAACAGAATTGTGTCTTACATGCCTCCCGGAACTGTACTATACTTTGAGTGAGTTCCAGATGTCTAAAAGATGCCAGATGGCTCATGAGAGGCAGACCAGCTTTCAGGAAAATGTGTCCCATTTCCTTGGATATGAACCATGAATTTAAGCTTGCAGGGCCAGCTGTGGGGGGAGAAGTTCAAGGCCCGCTCTGCCTGCCCGTGCTCAGGTATCATGCAGTGTGCTAAGTGCCTTCACATACTTATCTTGTTTAACAACAGACAGGAGGCAGACATCTGGAACCCAGTGTTTCCAGATGAAAAACCTGAGAATCAAAGAGGTTAAGCAAATTTACTTTGATTTTCAAGTCATTTATGTTCCATTCTAAGAGTATCATCTGAGAACATTTGAGCATCACTGATGCTGTTATGTAGTTTCTAATAACAAAGAATTGGTGCTTCTTAATCTATTCCTACTGATCTACTCCTGAGCATAAAAAAAGTGTGTGTAGGATGTGTGGAATCTCCTGTAGTATCCTCTCTATCTTTCTAGTAAAATATGCATGCAAGTGTAACACACACACACACACACACACACACACACACACACACACACACAAGCTTTGCCTTTGCATGCTTTGTTGGCTGTATAAATGAAAGCACAGAGTAAGATACTTCTGTGCCAGAATAAGATCCCACTTTCAGCATATTGTGTCCTTGCTTCCTTAGTAAGCATCACTTGTTCTTTAAAATTCTCTGCTCTCAACTCTAACCCCTATTTACCTAGATCAGTGGTCGGCAAACTCATTAGTCAACAGAGCCAAATATCAACAGTACAACGATTGAAATTTCTTCTGAGAGCCACAATTTTTAAACTTAAACTTCTTCTAATGCCACTTCTTCAAAATAGACTCACCTAGGCCATGGTATTTTGTGGAAGAGCCACATTCAAGGGCCAAAGAGCCGCATGTGGCTCGCGAGACGCGGTTTGCCGACCACTGACCTAGATGAAAGGTATTTTTAAATCTTTCCAATGGGACTCACACCCTGCCCCCTGCTGTAATTTTCAATTCCTTCTATTTCTCTACTCCTCTGGAATTCTAACTTTTGTGTCCTGAGCCCAATGGAACCTTCCAGATAGCTTCTGCCTAATGGCTTGCCAATTCTAGCTCTTAATTTTCAGTTTGTCCTATACTTTGAATGCTGCCTCTGCCACTTGCTAACTGAGGGCCTTGGGTGACTCCTGAGGCTCAGTTTTTAAAATTTATTAAATGGGTTCAAACAACTACTTAGATTTTGTATTTTCAGTGTTAGGTGAGATGATGTAAGTAAAGCATTTAGCGCGGGACTTGGCACTTGGTGAGAACACCAGCAAGCTTGGTGGTGACGTGTTGGTGTTAAAGGAATTGTAGCATTCGTGGTAATTATTATTGTGCCTGTATCCTAGGTAGCCTCATGAATGGGGCTTATGATTCTGGATCTTCTTCCATGAAACACATCTGCACTGTTAATTAATGCTCCCAAAAACAGCACACTCAGTTCTATCAGCAATAAGTCGCACCAGCCCCTACAATGTGCTGTTCCTAAGGAATGGATACCACATGCTGACTTCCCAGAAGCTGGTGAGGGTGTGAGGAATGGACATTTGGCCTTGGCACACACTTGTTTTCCACTGTGAAATATTATTGGGGTATTGCTATATTATTCCACATTGTTGACACAAAATATAGCTTAAAATAAGTAATTCCTGGATCAAGGCGGCACATTTCACAATTCCTTTCCTGTTTTGTTTCTCTCCTCTCTGGCACAGAAAACAAAACACTGTGCGATATAATCCGCAGGCAGAACACAGATCATAACTGGGCCTTCTTACTACAGACCCAAAGCTCCAGGGTAGACTTTTAGGGTCGAACAGATCTGAAATCTAATTTCATTACCTTGGGTGGGGACAGGAAGCCAGACAATGTGTGGTCTTCTTTTCGAAAACTCCGACTGAGGCTCTCTAGGTTGAGCTTGCCGTTGGCTGCGCTGAGTGCCAGCTTTAGGATCTCCAGCAGGCTGCTGGCCACTTCTGACGGCGAGTCGGCGTGTTGAGGGGCAGCACTGTTTGGAGGGGCAGGGGAAAGTCTGTGAAAAGGTGAACCCCTCAAGGAAGCCGCTGTGAATTGCATACTGTGTCTCTCACCTGCGTTACACACCTTCTAAGTCCTGGGAACTTGGTCATGGGACTGCATGTAGCTACTTGATTAACTCAAATCTGTTACATTCTAGGGAGTTTACAGTCTCTTCTCCAGGAGGAACCCACCCATTCGATTAGAATATGGACCAAATTTGTAATCTACCCTCTCTTTTTGCCAGGTTGAGAGAAAAAAAAAAAAATTAGAGGTGTCCATGGTAGTTTACTTTACCCACTTCTTACATTTTTTTGAGCCCAGATAATCAAATTTCCAAAAGGTACATGTCACAAGCAAAGCAAGGCAGATCCTGGCAGATCCCTGTGACCAGGGAACCTGTAGAGAAGGAAATCTTGACCCAGGTGAGCTTCCTGCATTATCCTTGACTCTGCTCTTTGTAGCTGGAAAACCCAGAAAAGTTTGGGAGTAATTACGTATTTACTAGGTGGAATGCAGATGTATGTAATTATTCAGGCAGTTTAGCGAACTGGCTTTTGATACTTTCCTTAACAGGTGAAAATTACCAGAGTGATAAAGTGTCAGAGTCATTTATTTTATGAAACTAGTTTGAGGTGTTTACGTACTAGTATTTCACTTTCAAAAGTATGTATCCTTCCAGATCTGGCCAAACTATTTTCTCAGCAGTGAAGCGTTTCCTATTTTTCGTTGTCTCAGCTTCAGTGCCACTTTTCTAGAGGGACATTCTATCACACCCCCCCAACCCCTACTCATGTAAATTCGTTTATTTACCTTGGTGTGCTGGTAAATCTTTAACAATCAGCTCTTCAAGAGAAAGCCCTAATTTGGAGCATTACTGATTTTTGTGGTGTGAATACTCCCACCATGGCTGGTTTCAGGCTACCAAGATGTCACTGAATGGGAATTGATGCACACAGTAGGCCCTCAGGATGCTCCAGCGCCCCCTGCTGGATAAACTTTTTTTAAAATTAAATTTATTGGGCTGGTATTGGTTAATAGATTCTACCCACATCTTATGAAGCAATGTACTAGTGAAGTCTTCCTGCTCCGTAAGATGTGGGTAGCATCTGTTTTGTTCCTTACTATTTCTGGGAGATGTGGAACAGTACCTGCAATGGATTATTTTTAGATGTATTTAATTTTCCGAAAGGTCATATGGTATCTTCCTTTTGCTCTGTAACTCTTACTTGAGCTTTGACACCAAACTATGCCTTTCTGAATTACTTAACAATAGCTAATATTTTTGAAAAGTTTGGTACAGAAAAGGAGGAAAAGTGGCTATTTATCTTTGTGTTGGTCACCTAGCTCTGCACCCACTTTCCTTGTTCAGGGAGTTCCCCAGCCCTGGAGTCTGCATGCCCGCTATTTGCATTCCCAGCTTCTCTTTGCTGCTTAGGGCACATGACTCAGGACTTGTCAATCAGAAATATCTGTCCCAGATTTGAATCAGAAGTTTTTCCTTTCTTCCTTTCTTTCAATGCCAATTTCTGAGGGTGGGAATTCATGGGGCTCTGGCCCCCATCTCTGTACATCGGGTCCTGAACTGGCTGGTGTTGTATGGAACCCATTTACTGCAGCTGGTGGGGTTTCTTAGGAAACCTGCTGCAGGAGTGGATTTCATCTGGTCCTATTAGTGATGCTGGCGGCTTTTAAAACATCACAGAGCTGCCTCATTTAAAGCTCTACCTGAAGAACACAAGAGGTTATTTTCCTGAGCAGCACATCAATGAACACGGAGCCTGGGTTCATTACAGGCCATTTGTCCTGCGCCTCTACACACATACACTACCTGGTTCATGTAAACAGCGCCTTCTGTGATGAGTTCAAAATGATCTCTTCAGGCACCTTTTTTATAGGGTAGAAATCCAGATGTCCCTGCACATGAAGTGATGAAAGCTCTTTGGATAATAGGAGATGCCAATTACATTCAACAAGTATTTATTGAGCATCTCTTATATGCTAGGAACTATGCTAGACCTGTGCTAGACACTGAGTGGGCCAGGACAGACGCTATTTCTAACCTCAAATGTCAAATAAGTAATTACCAGGAAAATGTCTGTTATGAAGGGAGACGTCCATGCCAGCACGCAGCAAAGAGACATAACCCATTCTAGAGCTCAGGAGAGGCGTCCTAGGACTCATAAGACCCATCATATCTGTCAGTGCATGGTCACGTTTTCCTGTGCACAGTATATTACCTCTCACGATCTGTATTGTATGAAGCATGGTTGCTGACTATTAAAAAAATATAGGGCTTTATGGGTTTCGGTAGGACAGTTACTCCCAGAGTGATATTTGTTTGGACTGTGAGCCCTTGAAGGAGTGACTGGGCCTTGCCCACCTCTGAATTCATTGTGCCCAGCAAAGTGTGTCTGGCACGCAGCTGGTATTCAATGACTGTTTGATGAAGTATCAGAGTCAACAGAGCACATGTAGAAGGGAATTAAATCTAACCATTGGCCCAGGGACATTTGTACAGAAAACCATACCTTTTTGTTAAAGAGGTAAATTCCTATCCCATGGCTCTTAATCTCTATGTCACATTATTTGTAACTGGAAAGTATCTTCTGGAAGGACAGTTAAAAAGTAGTAACAAACAATTCTATAGCACTTCCCGTGTACCAGGACTGACTTTAAAAACGTTGCATGAATTAACTCAGTCACTATTATACATTATTCCCATTTTACAGTTGGAGAGTGGGGGCACAGAGCGGGTAAGTGACTAGCCCAAGGCTGCACCTAATGGCAGAGACAGGGATTGAGCCCAGGCTTCTGGCAATGGGGCTATGCTCCCAGCCACGGCCCTCTGCCAGTTTTCTTAGAGAACGCGGAGACTGTCATGCTTTCCTGTGTCTCATCTCTAACGATATTCCTCATTTCCTATGTTTACTTCCAATCATTTCTTTCCCTTGAGATTATGGGAAGAGATTATTGATTCTGTACCTCAAACTTTTCTGTGCTAGTACCTGTAGAAAATATATTTCTGGAACATTCTCTAGATGAGTACTACACCAGGACGCAATCCTTTCTTTCATTTTATTTAGGTATTTATTTATTTTAAGCCTTACCCGAGGATATGTTTTATTGATTTTTAGAGAGAAAGGGAGGGTGGAGCAGGGGAGGAGAGAGAAACATTGATCATTTGCCTCTGATACTTGTCTCGACTAGGAATCGATCCTGCAACCTAGGTGTGTACTCTGACTGGGAATCGAATCTGCAACCTTTTGGTGAACGGGACAATGCACCAACCAACTAAGCCACCCGGGCAGAGCCACAATCACTTTGTTATTTCAGAATGGGTTTTTTCATCTTTACACTGAAACCTCATAAAAAAGACACACACTGCTGTTAAGAAACATATACAATTGTTACAAATAATTTCCTATGCCCACCTGTTTACAGCACGGCCAGAGAAAACTGTAAGCGTAAGTTGAGTGTGGTGAACAGCTGTGTTTCTGCACTGCTCACCTAATATGGAATTGCCTCCAAGAGTCTGGCCAGCTGTGAAAGTCTGGGAATAATGTGCCCACAGAAAGGGAGGAAGTACCTTTCGCTGTGATGGGTACCACCCTGAGCTTCCCTCAGGTTGCTGTCCACAGCTCTTCTGCTTTGCTGTGGATTATCTGAGGCTGCCACTTTCAGAAAACAGAGTAGCTTCTCATAATCCACCTGAAAATTAAATATGAAGCAGAACATCCTTATTTAATTTACATGTAGGGAAAAGAGGCCTGCTGAAATGAAATGTGTTTGAAATATTATACCATGAAGAATTTTTAAAGCAGCTTTAACAATATAATAATTATTAGTTTTTTTTAAACCAAATATCACTATTATTTCCCTCCTGGACAAATGGTACAATTGCACTTCCTGGGTAGGGCCATGTGACCAGTTCTGGCCAATGAGTTATAAGCAGAAGGGACATGTGCTGCTTCTGGGTTGAGGATTAAACTGTTAACATGAGGCCTTCTGAGCTCTTTTCCCCTCTGCCATATGTCCCAAACATTCTAGAGTGTCTGCTTCATCAGCCTGTGTTTGGAGCTAAGATAATGATAGTGCTGAGAAGAGCCTGTGGCAAACCCATTACAGAAATGTAATGTAAATGAAAAATAAGCTTTTGCTGTTTTAAGCAACTGAGATATGGGACTATTTGTTACTATGCTATAACATAGCCTTTAGCCTATCTCTCTTTTATATGTGTACTAGAGGCCTGATGCACAAAGATTTGTGCGAGAATAGGCCTTCCTTCCCCTGGCTGCCGGCACTGCCTTCACTCCAGCCAGAGCAGCCTTCTGCCTCTCACCTTGTAGCGTCAATTTGCATATTCTCTACTTATTGGCTGTGGGCGCCACCATCTTTGTTGTGGAGTTATGGTCAATTTGCATATTTGTCTTTATTTGATAGGATTATGTACAATATATGCTTATATTTAGATATATTCAGCAGATATATTCAGATTATTTGGGGATAAGGTCTTAGTTACTAAGGTAAATAAAAAAATTTCCAAGTTTTATTTTATTACTAGAGGTCTGGTGGACGGATTCGTGCACCAGTGGAGTCCCTCGGCCTGACCTACAGGGATGGGGCTGAAACCGGCTCCCTGACACCCCCAAGGGGTCCTGCATTGCAAGACCCCTCCTGCAGGCCCAGCCTCAGGACTTGGACACCCACTGGCTCCCTCCTCCCTCTCTTCTGGGTCTGGGGTACAAGTGACCAGATTTGGGGCCGATAGTACCCCAGCAGCAACCTAACCCATGACCAATTCCACAATGAATTGGGCTCCCTCCTATATTGGTCGGGGCATCTGCCCCCGGTGGTCATTGTATGTCATAGTTACTGGGTGAATGGTTGGACGATAGCTTAGGCTTTTATATATATAGATTTTTATTTTAGTTATTGTTATTTTTTACATAGAAAAGGACTGAAGGAATGTTGTCCATTTTCATTGCTGGGCTGGATGGCATCCTAAGGATTATGGTAAACAGACAACTCCAGAGCAGTGGAGGGGGTAGCATGGGAGAAGGAAGCTAGACAGAGTCCCGGATATAAACTAGATTAAGACCAGAAAATTTGATTGAATTAAAGATTCAAGGAGGTTGTACTAATAAGTTGCCATTGTATTGCTAAATATTTCTCATACATATACAACTAATTTTATTTTTTCAGTTTAAAGATGGGCAGGAGAGAGAACTTACATTCATTTGTGTACCTACTAACAGCTAAGCATGAAACCAGGTTGGTTTTGGCCTGGTTTTCTATCATCACATGCTCACTAATGATTTTCCCATTGCTATTACTTCTTCCTCTTTTGGGGCACTTTCCTCTAGCTCCCTGAATGGTTACACTTGGACCTTGTTTTGTATTCACTTTCAAGTGTGAGCTTGGATAGTACAAGCAGAGAAAGAACCCTACCCTTGTACTGGGGAACATTTATCTCTGCCCTGGGTCTGCCATTGATTCTCTAGGTGTCCTGTGCAAGTCCCTGAACCCCTCTGGGGGTCAGTTTCTTAATCAGTAAATTTATGGTGGTGAGTTATATTTCAAAAATTACTACCCCACCCCCCAAACTCTCTAGGAACTATCACACTTCTTAGTCAAGTTCTCCATTCTTACCAACTGCTCAGCTTGTAAATGGATTGAAGTGCACTTGTTATCTTCACTCTCGAACTATCCCACTAGTGTTAGGAGTAGACAATGAAAGTTGGGAAGGGAAAGCTCATTAAAGAGAAATTAAGCAGGACTAAGAGACCTAACTTGCGTGGTTGGTGAGGCTCAGTGGTTGAGTGTCGACCTATGAACCAGGAGGTCATGGTTTAATTCCCGGTCAGGGCACATGCCCAGGTTGTGGGCTCTATCTCCAGTGTGAGGTATGCTAGAGGCAGCCAATCAATGATTCTATATCATCATAGATGTTTCTCTCTCTCCCTCTCCCTTCCTCTCTGAAGTCAATAAAAATATATTATTAAAAAAAAAAAAAAAGAGAGAGAGAGGGACCTAAATCTATTTTCTATTTTGGTGTAGTCTAACTAGAGATTTACACATATGAATATAAATAAGCTTTGTATCTTAGGGGTCAATAGTAAAGGTTATTTTTCAAGAAAGAAACTAGCCTTTTAATTCCATTACTCTGGTGGGTTCAAGTAAAATAAAGGAAAGGAATGCACACTGGAAATTTCGAGGTGGCCATACCATTTCAGGAGAGCCACTCCTGGCAAACCTCTGGCAGAGGATCTTGACTGTTGGTAACTGCAGAGGGACTTCATGCCTCAGGAAGAGGCGGCTCAGTTGAGACTGAAGAAGAAATCCAGAAGCGATGGGATCCAGGATTTTCAGCTCCTTTTGAAGCTTGTCTAATAAGTCAGAATTCAAAGAGCGGGACTCAAGTTCTCTTCTGACCAAGGCGAGAAGAAAAGTGTCTTCTTTTGTTGTTCCACTTAGCCTCTGGCCAATATCCTGATACAACAACAACCATGACCACCAAAAATTAACAGGGCTCTGAAATAAGATGGCTGAAGGCCCATACAAGGAGGCAGAAGCCTAGTAGGGCTGGTATTAGAGCATCTACTTTCAGGCCTAGCCTAGTATAGGTCAAGTTAATAATACCTGAGGGTAAGTGTTCAACCTGGGTGTATTTATTAGTTTACAATGCCTTGGGACCTTCTCCTTCAGAATAAAAGAAGCAAATAACTTCAGAGTACATACTACTTAAGGTATACCATCTCTGTTTTACAAAATAACCTTTTGATTATGTGAGAATTTAGAATGACATATCTTAGAAACTCATTGGATTTGGGAGATGGAAGATGGAAGGAAGGTGAGAAGTTCAGTTGGGACATTTGAGGTCTTTCTGTGAACTCCCCAGGAAAGCTTCCTGAAAAGCTAATTAGATATGTGGAGTTGGGTGTACACCCGTCCACCCTCAGACTGTCTTATTGTCTGTTCTACATCAAAATACACAGTCAACAAATAATACCCCTTCATCCACAATAGAAAACAACTCACCAACACCTAGTATACACACCTCTGGCTGGTCAGAGCATCCCCTTTCCATCTGCTCCAAAGACCAGTCTCTAAGTTTTCTTCTGGGGAGAACATGGATATAGGACAGGGACTGGTCTCCAGTTGGTACAGAACTGCAGTGAACATTTGCCTGGTTGGGAGTTTTAAAGAAACAAAGACAAATAAATGGTAGTAAGTTTCAGAAGGGTAGTGGGGAAGAGAAAGAGGAAAGAAGAGAGAATATGACTAAACCAACCAATTCCTTCCAACATATTCCCAGTTCCAAATGACTTAGCCCATGGAGTCATTGGGTCATTGCATCCCCAAAGAAGGAAGTTTGCCTCAATATCAATTTCAGCATTATGTAATTAACAAGTGTTTGACAAATCTACACTAATAAAAGAGAAACATGCAAATTGACCATCACTCCGCTATGCCCACCAGCCAATCAGAGCGAGTATGCAAATTAACCCAACTAAGATGGTGGCCGCCATGGAGCTGGAGTGAGCAGGAGGCTTGGGTTGTCCCTGGTGATGGAAGAAGCCAAGCTTCCCACCCGCTCTGGCCAGCCCTGACCTCCGCTCAAGGCTACAAAGTTTCAATTATAGAAGAGAAATAAATCCCAGATACCTGCTTCCAGCTGGCCCTGGCCTATGCTTGGGTCACCAGGGGCATAGCCTGCCTGCAAACCACCACAGGCACCTCACCCAGGCCACCCCATGCCCCAAGGGAACCCCCACCCTGACCCGGGATCACCCTTCAGGGCAAACCAGCCAGCCCCCACACATGCACCAGGCCTCTATCCTATCTAATAAAGGAGTAATATGCAAATTGATTGTCACTCCAACATACAGATGGCTGTCCCCATGTGGACACAAGATGGTTGCCACAAAATGGCCAGCAGGAGAGGGCAATTGGGAGGGACCAGGCCTGTAAGAGAGGGCAGTTGGGGGCGATCAAGCCTGCAGGGGAGGGCAGTTAGGGGTGACCAGGCTGGCAGAGGGGGGAAGTTGGGGGCAACTGGGCCTGCAGGGAAGGGCAGTTGTGGGGGGGGGCGGCCAGGCCTGCAGGGGAGAGCAGTTGGGGGGGACCAGGCCTTCACGGGAGGCCAGTTAGGGGAGGGACCAGACTAGCAGGGGAGAGCAGTTAGGGATGATGAGGCTGTCAGGGGAGGGCAGTTAGGGGTGACTGGGTCGGCAGGGGAGGGCAGTTTGGGGGGGGCAGGCATGCAGGGGAGGGAAGTTGGGAGAGACCAGGCTGGCAGGGGAGGGCAGTTAGGGGTGACCAGGCCGGCAGGGGAGGGCAGTTAGGGGCAATTGGGCTGGCAGGGGAGCAGTTAGGCATCAATCAGGCTGGCAGGGGAGTCGTTAGGGGCAATCAGGAAGGCAGGCAGGTGAACAGTTGGGAGCCAGCAGTCCCAGATTGGAGAGGGTGCAGGCTGGGCTGAGGGACACACACCCCCATGCACAAATTTTGTGCACAGAGCCTCTAGTATATTAATAATTAGATACATTTCATTTGTGTAAGAAAGAAGGTGTCTGCACAAAGTAAAATTAGGTGGAACATAAGGTGTTTATACACGAATTAGGGTTCTTATTAGAGAAGGGGTATCCTTAGGCTCTTGTAATTAGAAGATTCAGGAAGGGTAGCAAAGGCAATTGTGAGCTTTGTCGAGAATGGACTAAAAGAGATTAAAAACCCAGACTATTACATCCCAAGAGCGATGTTATTAAAGTTTACAATAGAATGAATGATGGAACAAGGGCCAATGATAAAATCCCATTCCTTCTTGCCATGGAGTGTGTGTATTAATCATGCTTTCCCCCATGTGTTTTATGAGAGTTTGATATCTTAGAGGGCCTGGCTGGAGGAGACTATCCCTCCCAGTCCTAACTAGAGATAGTAAACAGCTTCCTGCTACCACATTGTTCATATGAAAACCAGCCAGATCTTGGTTCATATCTCCATCCACCTCCTTTATCTAACCCTCACACACAGAGTTGGTATTTCCCCTGCCTGGAATCAACTGAGGTCTAGATACCAGATAATTGGAGACCTATACCCAAAGTCCCCTGGGTTATTTAAGTTAGCCAGTTCTACTCTGTTAATCCTGCCTTGCCTTTCTCAAGGAAACCCCAATAAAGGCCATGGCCTACGCTTTCTCCTCACTTCTCCTACCTCCTGACTGACCTTGTTGCTTTGTTGCTTCCCTATGTGTCCCTGAGTGGTATGGTATGCCCCTTTTCCTATAAAATATAATAAAGTCTTCTTTCAAAGGCAGTTGTCTTTATATCTGTCACTTCGCCATATCTGATGAAAATAAACTCCCAGGTACAAATCAGGGTGCATGGTTACTGTTAATATCAGGCAATTGGAAGGAGACATTATCAGAAGCATTCACTGAAAACTGAATAGCCGTACTCAGTTGGTTGTCATGTTGAATGAATGACCTATTAGTATCGATAGCAACCTATAATAAAACCTAATATGCAAATTGACTGAATGGTGGAATAACTGGTCGCTATGACACAAACTGACCACCAGGGGGCAAATGCTCAACGCAGGAGCTGCCCTCTGGTGGTTAGTACACTCCCACAGGGGGAACATCCCTCAGCCAGAAGCCCTGGGCAGGGCTCACGCCTGGCAAGCGCAGCACGGCAGTGGAAACCTCTCCCGCTTCCACAGCAGCTCTAAGGATGTCCAGTTGCTGGCTTAGGCCCACCCCTCCTCCCCCTAGGGGGAGTGGGCCTAAGCTGTCAGTTGGACATCCCCCAAGGACTCCCGGACTACGAGAGGGTGCAGGCCAGGCTGAGGGACCCCCAACTGCATGAATCTCATGCATGGAGCCTCTACTTTTAAAGAGAAATTAAGAGGCTCTCTAGAGTGGGCGGAGTGAGCAGAAGTAGCAGAGGGTTCTGGAATAGTCACAAAAATAAAACATTTATTGGCCACATACTCTGTACAGGCATCATATAGGTGTTGTGCTAAATTCATTCAATTTAATTCCTATAACAATCTTATAAGGTAGAAGCTATATATTGCACCCTTTTATTCTTGGGAAGCTGAGGCTTGCAGAAATTAAGTAACTTTATTCCTTCATTTAAGAAATATTTATGGCTTGCCTAGTCTGGGCTAGGCACTCTGATAGGCCCTACAGTGAACAAAGCAGACCTGGTCCCTTTTCTCACAGAACTAACAGAGTGTGAGAGACACAGAAAGCAAAACATGGCACGAGTCCACTATCAGAGCAGTCTATGAGCCACCTACAATGATATTTAAGTCTAGGCTTGAAAGCTGAGTTAAATATGGATTTGAATAGTCTGAACCATAAAGGAGGAGGAGAAGAGAAGAAGGAAGAGTACGGGAAAAGGAAAAGGAGTATTGAAAATCTCATAGGTTCACACAAGGGCATAACAGAGAGAGATGGGTGCTTTTAGAGCATAGTTGAAGTCAGAATTATCCAAAGTTTACTCCCTAGAAAATTGTGCAGATAAGATTTAAACCCTGATTTATAGACTAGGATGAGAAAGATTCCACATTTAGTACATAGAGTAGTTTCATTCTGTAAAATATTTGGTTAGGTATTTTAGACATATTGTTCAAACAGTAGGTGTCTTTGAAAATTACTTGTAATATAAAATACTTCCATTTATAAGCACATATTATTTTTTTCTGTCTCTGAGAACTTGATACACTTCTATATTACAGTGTTCTGAATATGTACTTATTAACACTTCATTATGCTAATGAGGTCAAGGTGTTCTTTAGCTCCCTTTGCTCTCATTTAAACACCAAACTTTATTGAGTATCTTTATTTTCAGCACCATAGAGTCAGATGAACAAGGCAGGTATAATTCTTGCCCTCAAAGTTTTTTGGCCTAGACATCACTGACTAAATTTTATGGCCTCCTCTATGAAAGGGGAAAATATATTTTTCTTTCAGGAGTGGTATGAAGAATGTGTTATAATGCATTTTAAATATTTTGTAAATTCTAAGACTACATTATGTATTTATTTGTTATTTTGTGTATCTCTCTCCAATAGACTATAAACTCTGTGTGGGCCAAGACTATGTCTTGCTGATTCCTAGTATTAAGAACAGCACCAAATTGGAAGAACAAACAGAGAAATACAGTGTCAGAATGTTGATGACCTCTTGTTCATGCCAAGTGCACACAGGGTTTCAGATTCGTCCCTTTACTAATATAAATCATACTGGATATAGTTTTTCGAAAGCAAAGAATGTCCCCAAAGTGTCAATGAAAATAAAAGGGGAAATTTTCATCAAGAATCACCATGTTGCCCGGCTGGTGTGGCTCAGTGGCTGAGTATTGACTTATGAACAAGGAAGTCATGGTTCAATTTCTGGTCAGGGCACATGCCAGGATGTGGCTTGATCCCCAGTAGGTGAAGTGCAAGAGGTAGCTGATGATTGATTCTTTCATCATGGATGTTTTTCTCTCTCTGAAATCAATGATAATATATATATATTTTAAAAATCACTATGTTTATGACTTTAGGAATTGACAGACTACCTATAAAATCTCTGATGCTTTAAGTTTCTTTAATTTGTTCTATTTTGAATCTCAAAATACTGCATGGGGATGATGCCATGGCCAAAATAACTCCTGAGCAATGCTGGTTTTATGATATTTCCATCAAAGAATTGGTACAAATGAAGCACAGAAATTTAACACAAAGTTAGTAACTCTTTTTGGGGTGTTGGAACTTGCAAGTGTTGGAAATGTAAACAAGTTTTCTTAAAAGATTGCTTATAAATAAAAATTTTAAAATAGTTATATTGTAGAAGTCATGTCAATTTGCAGAGGCATCAAATGCATATTTTAAAAGTCCTATTGCTTTTACAATAATATTATTCCATGGTATGTATATACAGTTTATCCATCCATTTATTGGTGGATGGTTGGGTTTCTTCCCCATTCTAGTTACTATAACTAATGCTACTATGAACATGGATGTACCAATACCTCCTTGAAACCCTTCATTCAATTCTTTCGACTCTATCCAGAAGGGGTATTATATAGTAGTTCTATTTTTAATATTTGAGAAACCACCATACTGTTTTCTACAATACCTATAACCATTTGCATCCCTACCAACAGATTTTATTCAAACCTTCACTAACTTTCCTTATTTCTAGGTTTTTTTTCTTTTTGAAGGTAACTCCATTCTAATAGGCATAACATGGTATCTCATTGTAGTTTTTACATTTTCCTAATGAATAATTATGTCCAATATCTTTTTATGAGCAATTGGCCATTTATTTATCTTCTTTGGAGAAATGTCCAGTTAAGTCCTTTGCTCATTTTAAAAATCTGTTTTGTTGAGCTTTCAGAGTTCTCCATATATCCTAGATATTAATCTCTTATTGAATATATGATTTCCTTCCATTCTATGGGCTGCTTTTTTATACTGTTGGTAGTATGTTTTGATGCACAACATTTAAAAATTTTTATAAAGTCCAATTTGTCAATTTTGTGTTTTGGTTCCTATGCCTTTGTAGTCATATCTAAGAAATCTTTGTCAGAGCCAATGTAAAGATTTTTGTCTTGCTCAGCCAACAAGGCTCAGTGGTTGAGCATTGACCTATGAACCAGGAGGTCATGGTTTGATTCCTGGTCAGGGCACATTACTGGATTGTGGGCTCAATCCCCAGTGTGGGGCATGCAGGAGGCAGCCGATCAATATTTCTCCTCCATCATTGATGTTTCTCTCTCCCTCCCTCTCTTTCTCTCTCTCTCTTTCTCCTTCATCATTGATGTTTCTCCCCCCCCCTCTCTCTCTCTCTCTCTCTCTCTCTCTCTCTCTCTCTCTCTCTCTCTTCCTCTCTCCCTTCCTCTCTGAAATCAATAGAACAATAGAAATATATTTTTTTAAAAAAGATTTTGCCTTATTTTTTCTTCAGGGAGTTTTATAGTTTAAAATCTTAGATTTAAGTCATGACTCCATTTTTTGTTAATTTTTGTACATGGTGTTAGGTAAGAGTCTAACTGCATATTTTTACATGTGTCTGTTCAGTTTTCCCAGTACCATTTGCTGAAAAGACCATCTTTTCCTCTTTGAACCATCTTGGTACCCTTGTGAAAAATCATTTGGCCATTTATGTGAAGTTTTAATTTTGGATTCCCTATTCTGTTTCATTGGTCTATATGTCTATCTTTATGCCAGTGCCATACTGTTTTGGTTATTGTACTTTTATAGTTAGTTTTGAAACAATAAAGTGTAAGTTCTCCAGCTTTATTCTTCTTTTTCAGGATTGTTTAGGATATTCAGAGATGCTTGAGGTTCTATCTGAATTTTAAGATGACTTTTTATATTTCTGCAGAAAGGTTATTGGGATTTTGATAGAGATTAATGATGTTAACTTTTTCTGTATAAGAACATACATGTCTATCCATTGTTCAAATCTACTCTTGTCTCTTTCAAGAATGTTTTATTTATTTTCTTCACAAAGGTTTAGACATTTTTTGTTAAGCTTATGTCTAGGCATTTGATTTATTTAGTTAATTTAATTGTTCACTTATTCGTTATTGTAAATGGTGTCTCGAATTTTATCTTCAAACTAGTTTTTTTCTATATATATGAAGTCTATTGATTTGTATATATTGATGTTAAAACTCTGTTTTGCAAATTCTCTTACTGTTTCAGTAGTTTCTTCACTAGTTGTTTTGAGAGTTTATGTGTATAATCTTATAATCTGAAAACAGTTTTTCCTATTCTTTTCTAATTATGCTTTTAGTTGCTTTATATTGTTTAATTATATTGGTGAATACCTCCAACATAGTATTAAGAACCAGTGGAAAAAATACATACATTTACTTCTTCCAGGCTCTAATGTGAAAGCCTCTAGCATTTCTTACATAGAGAGAGAATTTTGGAAATAACAATGAACAAGATAAAATCGTATTCTCAGGGGACTTATAGACTCATTGAAGGAGAGAGACAAAAAAACAACTTATTTTAATAGTATGATGACATCTGCTATAGTGTTATGCACAGGTTGATTTAGAAGTACATTAGGAAAGGCACATACCTCAGTCTTGATGATTAGACAATGATATTTCTCGACAGAGCTGATATCTAAGTTGAGAACCCAGTGTAATTAGGGTTAAATAAAGATAGAGGGGAGAGAATTTCACACAAAAGGAATAGCATGGGGAAAAAATCTATACATATAAAAGCCTAAGTGACCAAAAGATTGAATGACCGAATGAACGACTGGTCAACCGGTTGCTATGACGTGCACTGACCACCAGGGGACAGGCACTCAACACAAAGATTGGGCTCTCTCCTGTCTGGATTGGGCCTGCAGGGATTTGGCCAAAACTGGCTATCTGACATCGCCTGAGGGATCCCAGGTTGTGAGAGGGTGCAGGCCAGACCGAGGTACCCCACTGGTGCACAAATCCGTGCACCGGGCCTCTAGTAGGAGATAAAAGAGAATGGAACTCTATTTGGGAAACTGAAGTTCAGTTCAGTAAAAGGTGGGGTGGGAGGGAAGTAGAAAGTAGACAAAGTTGCAGGAGTTTGAATTTTATACTGGAGCACTGAGAATTAAACAGTGATTTTAAATGTTTTAAGTAGAAGTTACATTTGATCTGCGGTTTTGAAGTTCCTCCCAAAAGAGGAAGGGTATATATATCTCTGCCCCATTAGTGTTATGCTTTGGCCAATGGGAGATTAGTGGATATGAAACAAGCAAAGGCTTAATGTACTTGTGGTTGAGTTTGTACTCTTGAAATGTTTCCAATACCGTGACAAGAACTTGCCTTGAAGAACTCACTGATTCAGACCAATAAGAAAAACAAAGAGCAGACCTGAATCAAATTTTCAATCTGGAGCCAAGCCTGGGAATGTCTAAGTGAAATAAATTAATGCTGCGTTAGCTCACATCTGCTGATGTAAGCATAAATTACTATAAACCACTGAGTGAGTGTTGGGGTAATTTGTTACACAGAAGTATTATAATAGCTGACCAATACAGAGAGGGAAGCATAGAAAAGGAAAGCCAATTTGATGATAATTAAAGTCTCCCTGTTGAGGTACAATGGTGGTCTGACTGGATGATGTCAGAGGAAACATAAGGAAGAAGGCAGTTTTTGACTGACATGAAAGAGGTAGAATTTAAAGGGCTCAGTGATTAGTTGGATATCAGAGTTAGGGAGAGAGAAGAGGAAAGCATGCCCAGGTTTCTTGCTTGTGCAACTGGGAGAACTGGGAGACCATTTTGTGAGACAGACCACAAGACGAGGAGTGGGATTGGAGATTTTGCTTTGAACATATTGAATCTGAGCCACCAATGCACAGCCAGGTGGAACAGTCCTTTACATCTGTCTATTCATCTTTAAAGGAAATAACATTCTGTGCCTCTGCCTCCCTCACAGGTTATTGTTTTGTTGTTGTTGTTTTCTCACAGGGCTATTGAGCAGAATAAGCAATATAAAACATGCAAAAGGGGGTTAAAAGAAACACCACCAATCAGCTGTGATAATTATCAAAATGAAAGCATTAACACTTTCATTTTCATGCTGCCAGATACAAAAAGCACACTCTAATTTTATTTGTGAAACCGTGCTACTGAGTTTGTTGCTAGTCACACATTCTTTTTTATTTTCTGAGAGAATGCAGAACTGATTTTTCTGAGAAATAATGTAAACAACATATATATTCTCAAAGATACATAAGGAGAAGAATTTGGAGACAAAAAGATCCTAGGGTTTGTGGTGAGAAGAGCCAGGCTCTTCACTTGTGAGACTTTGAACTAAACATAAAGCTCTCTGGGCCTCTCCTTCTTTATTTGTGAAATTAAGGTTTGTACTGGTTGATTTCTAAGATATCTAACTGTTTTCACACACATGAAATAATGGATTTACTTAACATTTTCTGCTTTACTTACCTCCTATTAATGATATGGTACCCTTCAAGCTGCATATGTAATTTAGAAAAGTTTCCCACTTGCCCATCCTCACCCACATTAGCATAAGTCTTTATCAGTAAATTCTTTTTTGAAGCAAATTCAGTCCAGATTGTCTGTTAGATATCACGCAGGAAAGCTTATTTTCATCGATGTGTGAGGGATGAGGATCTAGAATGAGTTCTGATTGGTTTGTTTTTTTCACTGAGGCATAATTCCATTTACCACTTATCAAGGTGGTAATGAGGGTCTCTGTACCAGGCAACTGTGGCTGCCATCTGGCAGGCCAGCTCCACACACTTGGCAGACAGAACCAATTAGACCCACACCTCCCACGGGGCCTTGCTGTATTTGGTGGTTGAGTGTTAGCCCTACTGAGCCACCCACGAGAAACCTCATTGAGTTTTTCGTGTCTGGGAGAGACACGTCATCTCCCTCGGTTGCTCCAGCGCTAGCAAAGAGTCCAGATTATGGAGGCTCATGAACAGCTTGCCCAGCAAAGATGCTGCCCATTATAATGGCTAATGCAGAGTCTGTTCTAGGAATGGGCAGCTCAGTGTGGTAGGGGGCATATTAAGAAACAACTTTTTATTTATAAGAGAAAACCTAGAAATGACTTACATGCCAAAAATAAGTAATTAGTTAAACAAGTCATGTTATATTTCTATAAAGGAATGAATACAGTTTGGTGATTAAGGACCTAGAACCTGGGCTTCAACTGGGCTCTGCCACTTCTCAGTCTTATGGTCTGGACAAGGCTCTTGAACTCTCTGTTTCTCAGTTGCTTCACCTGAGAAGGTAATAAGTGTTCCTACCTCATTGAGTACTTGAGAGTAGTTAAATTGGTTAATCTATCTAAAGAGCTTAGAATAGCTCCTGGCACAGAGTAAATGTTATTTAAGTGTTCTGAGTATGACTCATAGAGCCATTAAAGAGGGTGCTTCAGGTGAATTTTGTGAAGCTGGAACAGAATTCTTACTATGAAGTGAATCAAGCAGGATAACAGAGTATATGCATCATGCTTCTTATTTTCTATCTATGCATGGAGGATAGAAGAGAAAGCAATATACTGCTGTTTTTTCTTTTCAGTTGAGTTTTGTCTGCTTCTTAAATGTATTCTCCTTGCATTTTCTAAAATTTCTACATGAGTATGTAATATTTTATAATTAGGAAGATCAATATTAAGAAGAGAAAAGAAAACCTGGGTAAACATCTTATCTGGATATTTTTGAGTCACTTTAATTTTTCTGCATCTCAGTTTTATCATCTATATACCATAGTGACAGAAATAACCTCACAGGTTAATTTTAAGGAACAAATAATAAAATTTACCTGAAAGTGACCAGGCAATAATAAAGTGTTTTATAACTATAATATTCTTACCAAAGCCATCCTTGGGGAGCAACAAAAACAAATATATTAATGCCAGAGTCAAAATTAGGTGAAACCTCAGCGGTCTTTAGACGTTCATAATAGATTAGTTTACCTCTGCAGATGCATATGTTCTGCTTCAACCATGTCCTAAATTCAAGGACTCATTATGAGAAAGCCAAAAGAATACATAACCTGGGGAATAGGAAGCCAGAGTTCTAGCACAGGCTGTGCCACTGACATTTTGGGCAAGTCACTTTTATTTCTGGACTCCACTGTTCAAGTAGATCTTTCAGAGTATGGTCTGAGGTCCATTGTTGGGCTGTTAACTACTCCAAATTGCATTTTTTCCAGAGTTCTTATGAGCAAAACTCACAAATCCATAGGCTTTTATTTTCTCGTATAACTGAAAACTAGCTTGTATCAGAGATTTAGTAGGAGGTATTAAAGTTAGAAACTAAAAATAGTTATGTTAGAGTGCACTGCAGACTCTCAGTATTTTACAAAAATATCTGGCTATCACTTAATGCTTGACATACTGCAAAACTCCTACTCTATGTATCTGTTTAATTGCCATTTCAACAATTTTTAAAAATGGTACTTTTGTTATCAATGAATTGTTAGTTTTGTCTTGATTTGGATCCAGTTTGCAATTGCTGGTATTCTTGTTTTTTAATTACAAAATACTAATCATTTAGATTCCTCATTATCACGTTAGTTTGTTGTGGATGGTTTGGCTGATTCTGAACAAGAGTGCAGTGATATAGATTTCTATCCAGATAGTTTGGGGCTGATAATTTTTTGATGTCTAGATATGGTAGCACTGGATTTTGAAAGTAAGTGATTTCTCCCTGGAATGTTAAATAAGACAGACGACCCTACCTCCAACCTACCCCAAATTTACATGTATGGTGATAATTATCACTATATTAAAGGCCCGGTGTATGAAAATTCATGCACTCGGTGGGGAGGGGGGGCATCCCGGGAGGGGGGTATCCCTCAGCCCAGCCTGCACCCTCTTGCAGTCTGGGACCCCTCAAGAGATGTCCACCTGCCAGCTTAGGCCCCTTCCCCGGGGATTGGGCCTAAACTAGCAGTCAGACATCCCTCTGACAGCCCAGAGCCCTTGCAGGATGTCCAACTAATGGCTTAGGCCCACTCCCCATAGTCGGACATCCTTAGCACTGCCACGGAGGTGGGAGAGGCTCCTGCCACTGCTGCTATGCTGGCCAGCCATGAGCCAGCTTTTGGCTGAGCAGTGCTCAGGGGGGCAGCTCCTGCATTGAGTTTCTGCCCCTTGGTGGTGAGTGCGCATCATGCGATCAGTAGTTCCCGGTGGTTCCACCAATAGGGTCAATTTGCATATTACCCTTTTATTATATAGGATGTCCATCATTGAGTGAGTCATAGACAGAGTACGTTGGCCAACTCAATTTGTGGTCAATAAAGATGCAATATGTACAATAATCTAAAATTCACTTTCAGATTTAAAAAATTCATTCTAAGTCTATCTTCTGCAAAATACATCAATTACCATTTGTATGAATATATGCCTCTATCCTAACTGAATTTTCCTAGCCCATTACCAAGAACAGTTCAGGTATTTGTCACTCACTTTGCCATCCAGAAGTCTGCTACCAAGAGCTCCTGTTAGGAGTTTCTGGTTGTTCTCGGGGGACTTGTTCTCTTGTACATCTTCTGGGCCATGACTGATTTGATGATCAGTGGGATTACTAGGAGCTGGGGGGTCTCTGCTCATCTGCCTTGTATTACCAGTCACAGATTTCTGGAACACTCTTTGAGTTTCTGCCTTCAAGTTCTCCTTCTCCTTGCTGTGAAGAAAGGTTTTGCACTTTGTTACTCACAGGGTGGATTTGCATATGCTAGGCTGACATGAGAAAATAGAAGGTGTTGGTTGGTGTGAACAGTAGTAACCCAGCTTTGGGGAACGTAGAAGTAAATATTGGTTATTTGTCTAGGGGTCATTTACCATAGAGAGGCCATGTTATTATTTCCTTAGCCTTTATTTCCGCTCCTCTCTTCCTCATACTCATAAAGATCATCTGGCTATCTGCTCCAAAGCTCTTACTGTAAGTAATTATAGTGTCAAAAATGAACCCTACAGATCATCACATATCTTGCTTGTAAGACTGAAAGGTATTTTTGCTGTTTGTAACTAGAAAACGAAGGAAGTTAAGGCAGTTCACCAGCTCCAGGTCTGCTCTGTGTCTTCCCTCAACTCCTCACCTTGAAGCTTCTTTTCCTTTCATTAGTCCTCCATTTAAATTTGATGTTACATAGGCAGGGACGGGAAACTTGTGGCCAGAGGGCTGTATAAGGCCCACAAAGATATTTGGTCTGGCCCTGCCAAGACATTAGGGGTGAGTTAATTAAATGTTTGACCAAATATAACAGGCTAATTTTTAAGTTGATAATTTTGCATGGCCTGCAAATGATGTTATAAATATCCAAATGGCCTTTGGCAGAAAAATGTTCCCCACCCCTGAATAGAGAAAAGAAAAGGAAAATATAAACCCAATAGAAATGATTCATGAAAATGCAAATAATAAACAAAATTTAAAAAGTGTTCAACCTTGTTTCATTACTAAGGACTTATAAATCAAAACAACTGCAAGGCACCATTTTAAATATAGAAAACTTAAAAAAAAAAAAAGTGAATGGCTACACCAAAAGATCTAAGTAATTGAGTGGGTAACCTGACAAAATGTATTAAGAGTCAGGAAGTTGAAACTCTTTAGCTTATTAAATCAAATTTTTATGATTGTGCATTATGAAAAAAATGTAGAGCAGAAAAATTAAAAACTCTAAATATTTAGTAATAGGTGGATATGTTGAATATTTAATTCTATGTCTATATGATAAACTGTATAGAGCTATTAAAATAGTTAGGAATAATTTTAATGACACAAAAAAATCCAGTTATACAAATAAGTAGAAAATATAATTATCTCAACTATGTACAAAGTATGTCTGTAATATATGTGTTTATGTGTGAGTACACAGTATATCTAGAAGGATATAAACCGAAGTTAACAGGAAGTATCTCTGGGTAGTAAAACTCAGTAGATTCCATTACACTCTACTACATTATACAAATATTATATCACATTACATTTCATAAAACTATTCTTAATTTTTTATATGAGAAAATATTTTATAATTGGGAAAAATAAATTTCAAAATAGTTATGTCTAGAAGGGATTCTATAAATTCTAGATGTTATTATTAATATAGTAGAAACGATCTATTTTAAAGCATGTCATAATCTCTGAGAACGAAACAGTCACCCCAGGATTTGTTTATTTAGTAAAACCAAATCATAGCATAGGCAATGATTTAGATGTATTTTTTTTGGTAGTAATCCTCTTGGTTGTGGCAGCATGAGAAAGAAAGAAGGCCTAGGAAAGAACTCTGAGGAGCTCCTACATTTATAGAGGGAAGAGGAACCCTACAAGGCAATTTAGAAGAAATTTTCAGTAAGGTGGAGGGGGACCAGCAGTGTGAGTTATTGGCAGCAAAGTGAAGAGGATGTTTCCAGAGAGAGGGCATAGTGAACAGTGTTAGGTACTCCTGAGAAAGGTAAGCACAGAAAAGTGTCCATTGACATCACCAGGAATCTTGGCAAAGGAGCTTCAGTGAGGTAATGGGGGTGGATACTAGACTGAAGTGGACTGAGAAAAGAGCCAACTGAACCAGAGAAAAGGAGAGAATAACATTGATAAAATAAGATGATCCCTGACAAAGTGAAATGGGGTGTCACTGAAAGAACAGAGGTGGAAATGAAATCTCAAGGTTGGGTAATAGGGATCTAGGTGAGGATGTAGGCAAATTTATGTGTACATTTGGTGCCAGGATGTTGATCAAATTGCTGACAGCTTGAATATTCTTTTGATATACATGGTATGGCTACCTGTTGGCTCTCAAGGGGGAAGTGCTGGGGTAGGAAGTCTGATTAAGGGTAGATGGCTTGAAATAGCTGCTATGAAGAGTGGAAGATAGCTGATCAGTTGGCGGGGCAAAAGTGAGTGAACATGAAGGCTGGAGACCATGACTTTGTGGCATCAGCCTGAGAGGGTGAAGGCTCTCCTCCAGGACTGCCCAGGAGTCCTTGCAGAGATGCAAAGAACACAGTGGGGCACATTCAGGGTTGGGGCCTTGCTAGACAGGTGCAGTCAAATAACAACAGAGCAAGATGGGAATATAGAAGAAAGCTGTATATTTAATAAATAGTTCTTGCAATGAGAGAAGATGTATAGTATATGGTCCCTGCCCTTAAGGAACTTAATTTCATTTGTCCAAAAATAACACAAATAATCAAGTTAACAGCTGGTATAACTTGCTTCTATAAGTTAGATAGATAGCTTCTAGCTAGAGGTTACCTTTTGGAGAGTTGCAGAGCCCAGAAGGGAATTTCAGGGGGGCATCTAGGATATTGGTACTATTCTGTTTTTTGATCTGAATGGTTGTTGCATGGGTGTATCATGTTTGTGAGAATTCAGTGAGTATACTTATGATGTGCACATCTATGTCTATGCATATAGATATATTTCTAAGTATTTAAATAAATGCCATAGAAATTTCATATAAATAATATGAAACATATCTCATTAACTTATAGATGAATGTCAAGTGAATGTTACAAAGAATCAGTGATATTTAAAATTCGTAAGAGGAATAACCAAAATAAATCAGACAAATACCATATAGTTTCACTTATTTGTGGGATCTAAAAAAACACGCAAAACAAAAACAAACTCATAGATAGAAAGAATGAACTGGTGGTTATGGGAGGGGAAGAGACATAAGGGGAGGGTGAAAGGGGAAGGGGCAGAGGGGATCAATTATATGGATGGTAACTAGACATACAGTGGTGAACACTATGTAGTGTACACAGTTATCAAATTATAATGTTGTACAACTGAAATGTATGTAATCTTGTACCCCAATTTTACCACACACACAAAAAAACAACGTAATGAGTAATAGCTACAGTTTGCAATGGTTGCAAAAATAATGTTATGGAGCATTTAACCACATGACAGTCACTTACATACACTAGTTTATTTAGTCTTCAGATCAACCCTACAGATAGGTGGTATTTGTCTCATTTTAGGATGAAGGCATTACGTGTCAGAAAGTTTATTTGACTTGTCCAATTCTACATGGCTTTTCAGTAGTGAAGCCAGAATATAAACCTTGGTCTACCTGGTTACCTAAATTCCTACTGCCCATAGAAGAGTCAGGAGAGACTGCGTGGAAGTTTGGGATTACATGAGGGGCAGAAAGTAGAAGACGTGGCAACGAAAGCAGGTAGTGCAGGATTTATAGGCAAAACTGGGCACAGGGGCAGAGTTAGTTCTTCGGATGAAATCAAGGGATAAATTATCTTTGCTTTAATCACCTTCAAAATCTTTTTGTGGGCAGTCTCAGGACAGACTAGCCTGAGAAATGTGAAATATATCTGCCTGTCTGTTTAAACAACCACAGTAGATATAAAAACCAAAAATAACCTGTTAAATCTGTTGTTGTTTTTTTAAAACACACACACACACACACACACACACACACACACACACACACACACACACACAGCAGTTTAAAATTATCATGAAAATGACTCCCCAGCTGAGAAATGGCGTGTGTCTATTGTTAGCACAAACATCTAGTCAACACACATCGGTTGTTATGCTGTTCACAAACTCACAGTTCTTTCTTCTAAGCTTGTGTGTTATCTACCTGCGGTACTGAAACTAGAAATCTGCCATTTCAATAGAATAAAAAAAATGCCATCAGTACTCTCTTGGAAGCAAGACACAGATCGCTTCTTCACAGGTACTTCTGACTTCAGCTGCTGCTAGCCGGGACACAGTGAAGAGTTTTGTGTCCTCTGGAAACTACAGTAATTAGGAGGGATTATTGTATTGCCGAATGATAAATAAATGTGGAGAAAACTATCCAATTGTTCCCTCTCTCACACTGGGCTCTTCCTGCAAACCAGCCTTTTGGTGCCACCCTCTGCTACCTCAGAGTCTCAGAGTTAGAAAGGAACATTGCAAAGGTGGCTAGAAGCATCCCTCTCCTGAAGAACATCAAATCTCAAATGTAGAACCTGAGGGGCTCAGCAAAAAGGTCACCAGATGCCATCTTAAAGGTCTGCCAGTCTTGGCAGGCACTCAATGCCACTGATTTCCAACTGTGTGCTATCTAACAGGCCCAAACCCTCTGGAGAAGGCAGCCTAGAGTGTGCCAAGGCAATGACTGGGGATCTAATTTCAGCAAATGAAAGCATGTTCTTATTTGGAAGTAATAACAGATAATCAACACAACCAGACTTTTCATTTTTTAAAAAAGACAACAACAAAATAAAAAATAAAATGAGACTTGGGAGGGAGTGCAACAGAAAATCTCACCGAACTCCATGGGGAAGCTGTAATATGAAGCCTGTGCTAATGTAGCACATGTTATTGTGAGGGGTTTTTCTTCTTCTGCTTCTTCTTTTGTAATTCCCTAAGCCACAGTGTATGTTATTATCATAGATATTTATTCTGCAGCAAGAATTTTCAAAGACTTTAACTGCCAACCCTATACCCAAATCATTTATTTCTTCGTTATTGTAATTATACAAGCTAACATTTCTAAAAGCTTATGTGTCAGCTATCACATATAAATTTGCATAATGTTTTTCATGCTGTACTAATAATCCTGAAAAGTAGGTATTATTATCGCCATTATACAGATGAGAAGACAGATGATCAGAGAGATTAACTGCCCAAGATCACCTTGCTCGTCAGCACAGATCTAGGACTCAGGCTCAGACTCCAGACCAAATGCTCCTTTCTCTACATAATCCCTCAAGTCTACACCTATAGTTTACAATTATCTGTTTTAAGCAACGGGATTTTGCTTCTCTTTAAAAATATCAATTAAATACCATATATAAAGGCATCTAGTTCATCTTCCCACCTAGACCTAAAGTCCCTCTACAGAACACCGAAGTGCTGTCATTCAGGTTTGGTTTTTAACCTTTCCAGGGACAAGGAATTCAATGCATTTTCAAAGTTATTCCCAAAATATCTCATTTCTTTCTTTATAATATTAAGTCAAATTCTCACATCAATGAAAATAGCCAAATGTATTTTAAATGGCATTTGCACTACAGTATTTCACGGAATGAAAATGATTTCTCAAATTAAGGTCATATTGGCTGCAAAATTAGCAACCAAATCAATCAGCAGTTGTCCTTTGGTATGATGTACTTTCAATGATATCCCAGCAGCCCTTCTCTTCTGCAATCTTCTTTCTTCACTTACACCATTAGCCATGTTTACACTATCGACATTTTCTTCTATCTGACCTGTCTTTGAGCTACGCATTACTACCTTCTCAGTCGAGGTAGTAGTGAGCATCCAATCCACTCATTGTCTTCAGACTATGTTGTCTTAAAATTTATAAAAGTAGGTGATAACTTAAAAAACGAAGTATGTAAAAAGAGATATGGGACCATAGAGGAGTTTCCAACCCAATCTACTTAAATGGGATGAAAATGACTCCATGAAGGAATTAAGCTATAAAATAGCAATTGAAGGAGAAAATAAGAGGTGGAAAAACATTCCAAATGGGATGAAGGGGTTGTTTTTGAAGGGAATGACAGTGATTCCTAACCACTGAACCTCAGGCACCTGAGATGGGCCATAATCATGCAAGGTGCTGGATGATAAAACAGATATGTGGACCACTCTGATATTATTAAATTGGAATTAAATAGGACAAGAAAAATTTTGCTTCTTGGAAAACATCTCAGATGATTCCTATGTGCACTAAAATTTGAGAAATAAAAGCATAGAGAATGAAAAAGGAAGGTTTTTTTTTCTATAATTGTGCAAAGTTTACCCATAATTTCAGGCAGTGTAGTACTGATTTTGAATCCTAGCCTGATAACTTGTGTGATTTTTGGCAAATTAGTTCTCATTTCTGATTTTCAGTCTTTTATCTGTGAGATTAGAAAAATAATACTTACCAAGGTAAGATGTATAAAATATTTAGCATCGAGCCTGGTGCTCAGGTAGCCCTTGACAAGTGGTAATTTTAGGTTATTTATCAGTTAAAGTGCTGTCTCCTTTATCCAAACCTCCCCATCACCCAGCTACAGAAAGGATGCTCTTTCCTTTGGATCCCCAACACTTTCTTATTGATAGATAAAACTAGCATCCAAAAGATCCAAGTTCTATAGTACACAGGAACTGAGGAAAATCTATTTAACTAGATAAAAAGAGAGATTTCATGTAATCTGTCTAATAACAGTAATTACCAGTTCTAGAAATCACCCACTTTAAAAATCAAAGCAGAGTAGTTAAGATTAAAAATCTTCAGAATCCTTCATTTTATAGAAAACAACAGAGCATTACCACAATGTCCGCAGGTGGATGATCCCCAGGAGCTTTGCAGACTGTGCTGCTTTTAAATCTTTCAGCCAGCCTTTATCGGCTTGAAATTTAATGTCCTTTGCATTTGCACTCTCCCCTGTTTTGCAATTCTAAGCAAAATAATCATGCAACTGCTTGATTCCTCTTCACCAATTATCTCACCACTTGGTCCTCTTCACCAATTATCTCAATGCTTTAAGGTACAGTTTCTGAGCCAGGTCTTCTGTCCATACTATGAAAGGAGGCAGCACCAACAGCTCTCCTTGCTCCCTGCCACATTCTGGATACATACACGTGGTCTTTGGGAATGGGGAACAATAATGTTTGCTGTTATTTTCTTGAATGAGGTTGAACTAAATCAAGGGTATGGAAAGAAGTCATGGATTCAAAAAGAGGGATGAATAGACAGAACACAGGATTTTTAGGACAGTGAGACTATTCTGTATGACACATAATGATGGACACATGTCATTATACATTTGTCCAAACCCATAAAATGGACAACAAAAGAGCAAAGCTTAAGGTAAATTATAGACTTTGGGTGACTAAGTTATATCAATCTAGTTTCATCAGTTTTAACAAATGTACCATTCTGGTGGGGGATGTTGATAATGGGGGAGGCTATGCATATGTAGGGAGAGGCGTATATGTGGTATCTCTATAACTTACCCTTAAATTTTGTTGTAAATGTAAAACTGCTCTAAAAAAAACCATCCCTAGTGGGTTTGGCTCAGTGGATAGAGCATCAGCCTTCGAACTGAAGGGTCCCGGATTCAATTCTGGTCAAGAGTATATACCAGGGTTGTGGGCTCAATCCCCAGTGGGGGGTGTGCAGGAGGCAGCTGTTCAATGATTTTCTCTCATCATTGATGTTTTTCTCTCTCTCTCCCTTCCTCTCTAAAATCAATAAAAAAATTTTCTTTTAAATAATTTGTGTCCTCCACTGCTCTCAATTCTATAAAGAACATTCCATTCTCCATAGAACAAACCCAGAGTTCCTACCATAGTCCACATGACCTGCTACCTGACTTCATTTCCTACTCCTCTTCCCTTGTTCACTCTGCTCCACCAACATTGGCTTCCTTGCTCCTCCTCAAACACGCCACGAGGCTTCTTTTGTCAGTTCCCTCAGCCCAGAATGCTTTTTTTCTCAGATGTTTGCATGTTTACTCTCTGTGTAGACTATGAGGCATGAGGGTGGTGGTGGGCACGGCCTGAACCTCATGGGCAGGAAAGCAGCAGCTACATGGGTGCCCTGATCTTTGGGCACTGTGCTCCCAGAAAGAGACATTGTCCCACTTTTTATAGAGCAAGATAAAACAGCCTTGTGAAAAAAAAATCTGCTTGCATTCCAGGTGGTTGACTTAGGTGCTGTTTGTAGTAGTTGCTAGGAACACCAGATGTCTAATATCTGAAGAGCTCCGAGCCTATAGAAAGTTGCAGTCTTGAAAATAATGTATGTTCTGTTACTATTGTTTTCACTTGTAGTGTTCTATATTTCAGTTAGTTCTAAAGTGTTTTTTAGTTTTTTTTCTTACTGATATCTGTTAGTGTACATATCAGTTACTGAGTCATGTTAATATTTACAGCTATGATTATAAATTCATTTTGCCTTTAACTTATGGCAATTTATGTTTCATACATTGTAATGTTATGCAATTGAGTTCATATTAATAAAGGAAGTACTAAATCTTCCTTTTTTCCTATAAAATATTCTTTCAAAAATTTCTACTAATGGGTCTTGCCTTAAAGCCTACATTGTCTGATGTTTGTATGGCTACACCATTTTTTATGGAATCTTGGAATCTAGTGAGCCATGCCCAATGGGATAAAGTTGGGCCAGTCTTAGCCAGCTCACTGGTAGATAACCATGGATAATTCTCATTGGATAGTTCTAGTTCTTACCTCCAGGCAGTCTCAGTTCAAATGTCAGTTATGCAGAAAGGCCTTCGGGGAACACCTTTGAGATCGAAATACCTTTATGATCCTCCTTTATGTTTGTTCATTTCACTATCCTCACTTGAATGGTCATTGTCTATATGTTTGTTGTGTGTCTCTCATCACTAGAACTTTAGGTACATTGTTGTATCCTCAAAGCTTGGCACTCAGTAAGTGCTCAGTTACTGTCTATGAAAAGAATGTTGATGGGATTCCATATAAGCATTAATTTTATAGCGGTTAATGTTAACACTTTTAAAAAGTTCAAGAAAGTAAAAAATAATGTATTAATATGAAAGGTTTTGAGGGGCTAAAAATGATAAGATATGGGCTCTAGGAGAGTCACATAGGGAAATATAAGGACTATATATTTCTTGGTTATAAATATTAAAGTACATTATTACAAATATTTGCTTCTTTTTCCCATAAAATCTTGCAGTCAGCTTCCCTTGTGCTTAACAATGCTGTACCAACAGCAATGTAACTATGGAATAAAATGCTTTGGGTCATTGATTCTTGGCACTGGAAAGAACTATAGAGGGCAATTTTATTCACTGGAAGTATCTCTACTCACAGGAGTTTCTTGAAATGAACCCAATTCCTCTTTTAGTTAACAACTCAATCCCCAAATTCTATAAATGTTCCCTTAAGCCCCATTTCACACACTGGATCATCTATAATGCCACACCTTTAGTGTCCATACCTTTAGTGTGCCAGAGTCCCTCCTAGAATGTGACATCCAGAATGAAGCATACTACCCCTCAGGTGACAAATCCAGTTCTTAATACAGTGAGCTTCCCACACTGTCTATCTGGATCTATTCCACTTATGATGAGCTCAAACACAAGTGTAAAGGGGAAACTCCATTTTATCCTCTACTTTCTATTACTATAACACACTGCTGGTCACCAAATATGTAGGGTTTTCCCAACAGTGAACAATTTCCCACACCATCTAGGTGCCTTACAATTCAATTAAGTTCTGACACCATCTACATGGAGTTATTGCAAATCCCAGAAGTTAAAGGCTCAGTCCTGTAAGACTGCCCTGCCTCCTTCAGATGTCAATCCCAAGCCCAGGTTGTTACCTGTATTTCTAACAGATGGGCTATAAGTCAGGGTTCCCCTAACTCCCTCTTCCAATTTGATTAATTCCCCAGAGTGGCTCCACAAACGCAAGAAAACTATTTACCTGTTAGATCACTGGTTTATTTTAGAAGAATATAACTCAGGAACAGTCAGATGGAAGAGATGCACAGGGCAAGGTGTGTGAGGAGGGGCATGGAACTCCCATTACCTCTCCAGGCCTACTACCCTCCCAGCACACAAAGGCATTCCACATCCCAGAGGCTCTCTGAACCTTATTCTTTTGTTGCTGTTGTTTTTAAATTAAGGCTTTATCTCATAGTTGTGATCAATCATTAACTCTGTCTCCAGCCCCTCTCCCCTTCTGGGAGGACTGGGTGGGGGAGTGCTGAAAGTTCCAAGCTTTGAAACATGGCCTGGTCTTTCTGGTGACCAGCCTGAAGGTATCTAGGAACCCACTGAGAGTATCCTCATTAAAGCAAAAGAAATCCCATTACCCAGGAAATTTCAAGGGATTTAGGAGCTCTGCATCAGGAACCAAGGTCAAAGACCAAATATTAGGACAACAACAACAACAACAACAAATGTTCCTAATACTCATATATCTTAGAAAATTGCAGGGTTTTAGGAGTTTTATGCCAGGACCTGGGAGCAGAAATCAATGTATGTTTTTCTAGTATTTCACATCAAGTAAAACCCAAATATTTTATATATAATCATTTACATGTACCCTTAACTAAAGACAGAATATATCTTTGCATATATCTCTGTTTATTTTGTCTTGTTTTAGCTACCTTTCCTGCCAAGGCTTCCCAGCATTCTATTACCTACATGGTTACTGACATGATTTATCTGTCCCCCTTCAACTGTGGATTAAAGAAAGTTGACTAAAAACAGGGTCACACAGAAATCCTCTCCCCTTTCTTCACTCCTATTGGGACATTAACTGTTCAATCACCACCATGTTGGTATGGCATCTATCTTAATACATTGTGGATGGATCACAAGAATTCTCTTGTTTTCTGTTATTATACAGTGTTTTACAAAGTATCATACTTTAAAAATGTTGTAAGAACATGTAATAAATAACTTCAAAATGCAATGGGTATTTAATTTTAAAGCGTGCCTTTAACATTTATGTAAAACATTTTTTTTTGTACTTGTTCAATAGAAACTTATCAGGCCACTGGGTAAAGCTAGCAATAAAACTACTGCTCCGCAATGTGTTAATACTATCAAGTCTAGAATTATTTGCCTTATTTCAAGTCTTTGTGATAGAGATGTGCCTAATGGCTGACTGAAATGAACAAACACTATGTCTTCATTATTCCCTTCATCTGGACTGCAGTTATCTCATCAATAAAGAGAATGGGACAAGTTCAACATAATCTGTTTTTAGTCAACATGTACCAATCCTTAGTGACCATCACCTTTGTGTTTTGTTTTCACAGCTAATACATTTAATTCTTTGGCCTGCAATTTTGCCAGGGATTATCCACAAGCCTTAAAGTTTTCTGGTTTTATTACCTACTTTTACACCTTTTAGAAAATGTATTTTTCTCCTGTTATCTGGCATATTTTCTTCTCGATGAGCTATCTAAGATTATACATTGGGATTTCATAGTAACATATGCATGCTATTTTAGTAACATGGGTATTGGGACTTGAATTTAAAGCAACTAAGTATTGTCTTTTTAGATATTTATTTTTCCTGGTGTTCACTGTGTTCTAATTGGTTTATCAGGCTTTCAATATGTTTAAGACTTTTTGTACGTACTTTTCAGTTAAATGGGTGAGACAGAAATGCATAGGAAATTGTCATAAAGTGTCATAACCCTGAAGGGGGTTATGGGGGTCTATAGAAGGTGGGGGCAGGTGATTTGGGGCTGATGGTGGAGACATCTGATTAGACTTGCATTTTAGAAAGATGATACTGGCAGTACTTGAGAACTGGGCTTCACTGTAATGTTATGTAGGAGTCACCTGAGAATTGACTAAAATACAGATTCTGATTCAGTATGTCTGGAGAGGGGCCTGCAGTTCTGCATTTCTCACAAGGTCCCAGGTGAGGTTGGTGGAGATGGTCCATGGACCACACTTTGAGGAGCAAGTTTTTAACCAGTGGAGTAGAGAATGAGAAGAGGAGAGGCAAGGTGTTGCATTGGAATGCTGGTGTAGTGATCCAGGAGGAAAGTGATGATGGCACCAACTAGGGGACACTTGTTTCATTCTTTGAAGTCTACAGATTGGTCTCCCCTGTAAAAAATAGGTAAGTAGGTATGCAGTATTTTCCTTTCATCTGCCAATAATTGTGCTAAGTTACAGAAAGAGGGAGGGAGCTCAATTCCAGTGTTAGTTCTTAATAACTGGCCTCACTTTAAGCTCATCAAGGCCTCAATTGTCTCATCTCCTCTGTAAAATTAAAGCCTGGGTGGTTATGGATTGAGTTGTGTCTCCCCCAACATTTATATGTTGAAGTCCTAACTCCCAGGACCTTCAGAATGTGACCTTATTTGAAAATAGGGTGACTGCAGATGTAATTAGTTAAGGTGATGTCATGCTAGAGTAGAATGGGCCCCTAATCCAATTGACTGGTGTCCTTATAAAAAGATGAAATTTGTACACAGACACATATTCCATGTGAAACTTAGAGTTATGCTGCTACAAACCAAGGAAATACCAGAAGCATGGAGAGAGACCTGGAAAAGAAACATTCTTACTGGGCACCTTCAGAGGGAGCATGGCTCTACCAATGCCTTGATTTCAGATTTTAGCCTCCAGAACTGTGAGACAATAAATTTCTGTTTCTATAAGCCACTCAGTTTGTGGTACTATGATATAGCAGCCCTACCAAATTATACTGATTTACTAGTAAATATTTAAGATAACTTTCAGATGTAACATACTATTCAATCTTCTCCACATATCCTATAGGAAATCTGAACTAAATGTGGTTAAACAGAAAGACTTCTGTTTTTCCATCCATTATTCATTTGTGATTTTTCTTTTAAATTCAGATTCTCCTTTTAGAGTCTTCTTTCTTTTTTTGGTTTTTACTTATGTTTCTTACGTAGATCTTTTTACTAATACTAGTAGGCCAACTGATTCAATCCAAAGAAAACACCTTCTTGAGCCCCCTGCTAAAAGGTGTAGATGTAGTAGTATGACTAAATGCTTTGAGGACAGATTGTGGGACATGCATGAAATGATAGCAGTGAGCCTGTCCTTACATTAACAATAAGAAGGCTTTTGAGAATTATTTATTTTTGAACCACACTGGAATACCTTAGCAAAGCATTGTCTTAAGTCATTCCAGCAACAGTAACATCAAGCCCATAGAAAACAAAAATAACTGCCTTAATATAAAAAACAATTGTCATAGAAAAAACAGAACTATGTCTTTTATTTTACAACTAGTAGCCCTGTGCACAAATCCATGTGCCAGTAGCTCTCTGCCACCCTTCTGTAGCTCTCCACCCACTATCCCACCCTCCTGTAGCTCCCCCCATAACTTGCTGCCCTGCCCTCCTGTAGCTCCCCTGACCCCTCCCCCCCTCATAGCTTGCTGCCCTACCCCCTCCTGTAGCTCTCCGCCGCCAGCTTGTAGTTCGCTTGCCTGCACCTTGGGCCAGCCCTGGGCAGCTGGGCTGCCAACCTCTGAGGCGTGATCCATGATCTGGTTGTTACATGGTCAGTCGTTACGCCTCATGGCATACGGATAATTAGCATATTTTTATCTTATTATATAGGATTAATATAGCTGACTTAATGTATTCCTTTATTTCCTGGATTCTGAGTTTAAAGAATAAACAGGAAAGCCCTGGACAGTATGCTCAATGGTTAGAATGTTGGCCCAGGCACCACAGGGTCGTAAGTTTGATTCCTGGTCAGGGGCATGTGCCTGGGTTGCAAGTTCACTCTCTACTCCAGGTTAGGCGAGTAGGGGAGACAATCAGTCCATATGTCTCTCTCACTTTGGCATCTCTCTCTCTCTCTCTCTCTCTCTCTCTCTCTCTCTTGTTCTCGCTTTTGCTCTCTCTTTCTCTCCCCTTCCTCTCCCTCCCTCCCTCCCTCCACTCTCTCTGAAAAGCGATGGAAAAAATATCCTCAGGTGAGGATTAATAAACATAAAAATAAAAGAACAAACAGGAAAAATAAAAGGCACCTTCTTATAAGACAAAGGGAATTTTTCCTTATTTAAAAAGACAAGTATCCTTTCCCTAATCACCCATTTAGGAACATATTAGATTGCTGGAAAAAGGAAGGGGGTTGGGATAAAAGAAGCTAAACAAACAACTTGAAGAGGGAAGGAAGTTAGTAGAGCAGTAATGTTGCTTTCTGGGTAGCAGAACTCAGCAGAGAGTGCAAACTGATCCTATTTACTTCTCTTGATAATAACTGGCATTTGACAGGAGATCTTACAATAATCACAGTGTCTCAGGTTTCCTCACCTACAAAACAAAGGTAGTGTGCCTCCTAGGCATAGAGTACAAAAAGGATGGAAACATTTCATAGAAAGAGATTTGTATCCATGGAAAAATTTGCTTCAATAATAATAGCAGAACAATTTATAAGCATATTGAATATACTGTTAGGCGCTGGAAAGATGTTTTGCATATTTTTCTCATTGGCTCCTCATAACAATCCTACTAGATAGATGTGTTTTCCCCCCACTTGATAGATGTACAATCTGAGACCGAGATATTAATTAACTTTTCAATGTCCAAAGGCCAGGAAGGCACAGAGCCAAGATTCACTCTCACCTCTTAGCTCTATAGGGATCCCAACTGATGTGCTGCAAAGCCCACTTCCAGTGCTATGGCAAACATTACTGATCATAGCACTTGCTTTGGATCCTCTTGGGGCTGACAATATGATGGAGGGGAGGTAAAATCAGTTTGCCCTTCTGAAGCCTATACTCCATAACAGTGGTCCTGATGGTCCCTTCTAAAGCTTACTAGAGGCCCGGTGCACGAAATTCATGCACGGGGCAGAGGGGGTGTGTGTGTCCCTCAGCCCAGCCTACACCCTTTCCAATCTGGTACCCCTTGAGGGATCTCCGATTGCTCATTTAGGCCCGATCTCACCTAAACGGGCAGTTGGACATACCTCTCACAATCCAGGACTGCTAACTCCCATCCGCTTGCCCCTAACTGCTTCTGCCTGCCATCTTGATCACCCCCTAACCACTCCCCTGCCAGCCTGATTGCCCCTAAATGCCCTCCCCTGAAGGCCTGGTCGCCCCCAACTGCCCTCCCCTGCTGGCCCGGTAACCCCTAACTGCCCTCCCCTGCCAGCCTGGTTGCCCCCAACTGCCCTCCCCTGCAGGCCTGGTCATCCCCAACTGCCCTCCCTGCAGGCCTGATCACCCCCAACTGCCCTCCCCTGCTGGCTTGATCACCCACAACTACCCTCCCCTGCCAGCTATCTTATGGTGGCCATCTTTGACCACATGGGGGCAGCCATCTTGTGTGTTGGAGTGATGGTCAATTTGCATATTACTCTTTTATTAGATAGGATGATACTGCATAACAGTGGTCCTTATGGTCGCGTCTGAAGCCTATCCTCTATAGCAGAGGGCCTGAGAGTTGCTCCTAAAGCCTAGACTCCATAACAGGGGTCCATCTTCAGAGACTCTGATCCTTTAGGTCTTGGATTGGACCCCAAATCTTTATTTTAAGGGACACTCAGATGATTCTGATAATAGCCAGATTTTGTAGCCATTGCTTTCTGCATCTATGTTTTGTGAGGCCAGATATTTTTTTCTGTTTGTCTGTTTGTTTGGTCTCTTGGGTTCTGAAATAGAAAAAAGGACTGTGGAAATCATCTTAGGAGGGAAAGGCAAGGATTGACTAGGTACTGTTTATGGAATGACTATAAGATAAAAGGCAGGTCTAGTACCTTCTTCTAACCACAACTCTGGAAGGAAGAGCTGGTCAGACTGTTCTGTGCCACACATGTAGTTAATTTTAGAGATATAGGAGTGTGCTCCCTTAAACGCTGCTATGGTGACCTTGGAAGGGAAGAAAGATCTCTTAGTTATGCTCTGAGAAGCCCCTGCTTGGAGGAGTATTGGATAAGAAGAAGTGAAAATCTTACAATTTATAATTTATTTTTAATTCCACTCCTTTAATTCATAGCAAATTGACTAATGACTTTCTCCCTTACCCCCCTCCCCCAAATTACCACATGTGGTAGATTACAAACCTGATGAAGAGAAGCAGCAATTCTCCATTAATATTTATAAATGTCTCACTGCTTCTATTTCCCATCTATTTGGAACATCAGCCCAAGTAATTAAGGAATATGGGGAATTATAAAGATGAAAAATATCAGGAAAACAGTGCTCATAGAAGTTCTCAATGCTATTTTACTTCTACTGTTACTGCTTAATGACTTCATTTTCCCATGAATGGCATTGTTAAAATGTAAATTTCTAGATGAAAAACACACCCAAATTTCATTATGATCTAGGCAAAACAGATATTTTTCAAACAATGAACTTACATTGTCGGCTTCTCCACTAGGTACCGAAAGTGTTTACTTCCGATGATTTTCACCACAGTCTCAGGCATTGCATCTGTTGCACGGGGGGTCTTCCACACTGAAGACATGATTCTTCTCAAAACCCCTCAAACCCCTGGGGGTGGAAAATAAGTAAGTCTCTCCTCTTGACTTTCCAGTCGGCTCCTGTACCTTGCCAATAATAACAATAAAAATGGTGGATTAAGTGCTTTAACTATATTATCTCACTTAACACTCCCAAGGAAGACAGGAATAAAATACTCTTAATTACTATTATCATTGTCGTTTTACAGTTAAGAGAACAGGCATAATATAGTTCTTGTAACTAACTCAATATCACATAATCAGTTATTAACAGAGTTGGGACTCCCACCTAAAAGGTCTGCACAATTGGTCTACTGAGCCATATGGTTACTCTACCTTCCTTCCTGATACCACCAGATGGCATTCTTGTGAGGGTAGAGTGGTAACCAAGTCTTTAGCAGGACATAAGAAGATCTTATAACCAGCTCTGATGATGTTTCCCCTTTTATAAAGCTTGGATAATTCCAGTTATATTCTAAGGACTCAGGGTGAATCTAATGAGATAATATATCTGAAGTAGCAACAATCATAGGAAAGAGGGTGTTTTTATTTGTTTGTTTTTTCTATGGCTATTGTGCCTTTGCAATAAGCTAATGAATCTGAAATTGAGATCCTGCATTAGATAAGCACTAGGAATTTTAACGGGTCTGATGCCAAGGGGAATTTAGTTCTGTAAATCTGGCTGGAGGCTGACGGCTCCCTTTTAGAACCTCTCAGAGACTGAAAAGCCTTTAGAAATTATTCTAATCCAAATGCCTACATTACAGACTAGAAGACCGGAGGCCCAGAGAGGGTGTTTTATTTGACCAAGATTTCACAGAGAGTGAGAACATAATCTGTTTCCAGCGTTCTTCCCAAGGCCCCAGCTTCCCTTGGTGTGTGGTCAGCACTAGGACCGCTCTATAAGGGTAGCCCCCTCCAGCGGGAACTGCAACCTTGTAAGGGCCAAAATTACGATGGTGGGGTCTCCTCTCTTCCCAGCATCTGCGAGTCTTGAGCCCTTTACCAGGCGAGAACAGAGGGGGCATCCTTACCGTTTAGGCTGCGTTTCCCCACCCAGGCAGCTCAGGGGTGCTGGGTAGGCACTCTCCCTGTAACCCTGTGGCAGTGGCGGGGAAGCAGGGCGGGGCGGGACTGGGGATTGGAGCCCTGGAGTCTGGCCAATCACAGGGCCTGGCTCACGATCTAAGGCTGCTCCTGCCCAGATCGCTAAGGACTCTGAGGGCGGTTGCTGGGCGAGGACAGGTTTCTATCCACCTGGGGGAGACAGGAGTACTCCTCCACAGGTGCCAGGTTGTGTGGCTGCTGACAGGCTTACTAGTCAGTGTTTTCAAATCCATGACTTGGTGCTTCAAGGATCTGTGAGCACTTTCCTTGAAATCCACCTACGTCACCTGTTGTGGTCACAATTGTCCCTCTCTTTCCCTTAAGCTTCATTTCCTTTTTTAAAAAAAATTGTTATTTTATTATTTAAAGTATTGCAAATAGTAGTACATATGTCTCCCCCCCCCCCTTTTATGATACATGCACGTAGTTGGAAATCTTAAACTTGTCAGTTCAAATCCAGGCTACTCCACTGTATGGCTTTGAATAAATCCACACTTTACCCTGAGATTCAGTTTCCTCATTTCTAAAATGGAGAAAAGTAATAACATGGACCTAAAGTTAAGTTGGTGATGAAATTAAATAAGAATGCAAAAAAAAAAAAAGTTTTGAGTTGTATGGATATGCCACATCCTTCATCTGAACCAAGTAACTATTACCTTATAAGTTACCTTGTCCAATAAAATAATTTTATTTCTATTTTAAAGATTAAGAAAACAGGTCTTAGGGTTGAGAAATTTCCTGAGATCCCACAGAGGCCATTGACAGAGCCAAGATTTAAATATGGACCTACATTACAAATATCCAGGTACATTTTACTGTGCTAAAGACTTCAGCATATGTGGGTAAGTGCACTTTAAATGGACTCCAAAATGATGTTATTTTTTCCATCATCAGCAGCAGCTTCCCAGCATCCATACCAGCTGCCTCCTGCCCTCTAGCTGTACTGTGTTTTGTGGTTTACTGTTTTATCTACTGGCACATGCAGCCAGAAATGCATGATACAATCAGATCCCCTCCAGGACTCACTCTCTAGTGGGCAAGACACACATGCACATTCTATGATATGCAAAATGCCATGGCATAGAGGAGAGGATCCTGCTCCCTTCTCACTCCTCCAGCCCAGCCTTCACATTGTCACTGTCACCAGCTCAGACCTCACAAAGCTCAACTCTGATAGCCCCTTCCTCTAGTTCAGTGTCTCAAAGAGCTCCCATGAACCATGGAGGCTACCCAGCCCATGGTTTCAAAATCCATGTCCTGACTTCAAACTTGATCTCCCAAGCTTGCTACACATCCCTGTGACTTATTTATTTTATAACTGGAAATTTGTATTTCTTAATCCCCTTCACCTTTTTGCCCACTCCTCTCACTGCTGTCCATTCATTAAATTTCATCTCAAATGGCCAAGAATATGGGCTCAAATTCTAGCTTTGCTACTTCAAATTCTAGCTTTGCTAGTTGGGCAAATCAGTTAACAACTTTGTAGCTTAGTTTCCTCTTCTATAAAATCTGGATAACTTTGTGTGGAGATAAATTGATTTATAAATAAACAATGTCTGACATGTAATGAGCAATGTCAATGTTTGCTATCATTATTATTATAACTAGAGGCCCAGTGCATGAAAATTCATGCACTGGAGTGGGGATCCCTCATCCTGGCCTGCCCCCTCTCACAGTCCAGGAGCCCTCAGGGGCAGAAGGCAACCTGATGATCAGGGGAAGGCGATGCCCCCACCACACCTCTGCTGCTGCCACTGCCAGCAGCACAAGCCTTGGCCTGCCCTGGTTACCTGAGCCTTGGGTGGCCCTGGGCAGCTGGGAAGCCACCATCTGAGGCTTGCCTGTACCTTGGGCCAGTCCAGGGAATCTGGGCAGCTGACAGCCAAGGCTTGCCTGCGCCTCGGGCCGGCCTTGGGAGGCTGGGGGGCTGATGGGACTGGAGGACTCTGGAGGCAGGTGCGCCCACCTGGGGGCGGGCTTGGCCTTGCTGTGCACCTGTCACCCTAGCAGGGCTGAGGGGACTGGGTGCCACCATCTTGTGGCTGTGGACACCTTCATCTTTGATGACATGGCAGTCAATTAGCATATTCCCTCCTTATTGGCTGTGGGCGCCAACATCTTTGCGACAGCGTGAGGGTCAATTAGCATATTCCCTCTTTATTAGATAGGATTACCTATCAAGCAGCTGAGTCAGCCCTGTATCTGTGGTTAGAGCATTGACCTGCACACCAGAGAGTTGTGGGTTCGATTCTCAGGCAAGGGCATATACCTGGGTTGCAGATCCCATCTTTGCCTTGGTTTGGTCCCATGTGGAGGCAACCAATCAATGTATCTCTCTCACATTGATGTTTCTCTCTCTCTCCCCCATCCCTCCCCCCCCCCTCTTTTCCATTCTCTCTAAAATCAATGAAAAATATATCTTCTCACTCCTTGGGTAAGGATGAAGAAGAAGAAGAAGAAGAAGAAGAAGAAGAAGAAGAAGAAGAAGAAGAAAAAGAAGAAGAAAAAGAAGAAGAAGAAGAAGAAGGAGCCAAATCAGATCCTAGGAGCCAAAAATGGTTTCTCCATTCTTTGTATAATTTGTGTTTTTTCTCTTATAAAATACTAGAGGCCTGGTGCATAAAATTTGTGCATTGGCGGGGGGCGGGGGGAGGGGGCGTCTTTTAGCCCAGCCTGTACCCTCTCTAATCTGGGACCCCTTGGGGGATGTTCAACTGATGGTTTAGGCCCAATCCCTGTGGGCCTAAACCATCAGTCGGACATCCCTCTCACAATCCAGGACTGCTGGCTCCTAACTGCTCACCTGCCTGCCTGATCGCCCCCTAACCACTCCCCTGCTGGCTTGATTGATGCCTAACTGCTCCCCTGCTGGCCTGATTACCCCCAACTGCCCTCCCCTGCCAGCCAAATCACCCCCAACTGCCCTCCCCTACTGGCCTGGTCGCCCCCAACTGCTCTCCCCTACTGGCCTGATGGCCCCCAACTGCCCTCCCCTGCCAGCCTGGTCACCCCCATGAAAGCCGCGTGGAGCAGCAGCCAAGACCCGCCCCTGGTAGGGCTGACAGAACTGCAGTGGCAGGTATGTGGAGTGGCTGCCAGACCTCCCACCTCCTCGTGGGGCTGCAGGAACTGCAGTGGCAGGCATGGAGCAGCTGGCCCCACCCCTACTGTGTGCACTGCCATCTTGTGATGAAGTTACAGTGTGAGGGTTAATTTGCATATTGCCTCTTTATTATATAGGATGTCTTTCTTAACCTGAAAGTATTACTATTTGTTTGCATTGGTTTTCATATCTTCTTGGACTATGCATGTGGTAGGTTGAATAATGCCCCTCCTCCCCCAGATGCCCACTTCTTAACCCCTGGAACCTATTAATATTATCTTCTGTAGCAAAAGGGATTTTGTAGATGTGATTAAGTTAACCATCTTGAGAAGGGGAGAGTATCCAAGTGGCCCCTAAATTTAATCACAGATATTCTTAGAAAAGAGGGAGGCAGAGGGAGATTTGACCACAGAATAGGAAGTAGGAGATATGACCATGGAAGCAAGAGGTTAGAGTGATTTAAAGACAGGGTCCTGAACCAAGGAATGCAGGTGGCCTCCAGAAGCTAGAAAAAGCAAGGACGTGGATCTTCCTCTAGAGCAGTGGTCGGCAAACCACAGCTTGCGAGCCACATGCAGCTCTTTGGCTCCTTGAGTGTGTCTCTTGCACAAAATATCACATGCGGGTACACACATACAGTGCGATTGAAACTTCATGGCCCATGCACAGAAGTCGGTTTTCAGCCTGGGTGAGTCTATTTTGAAGAAGTGGCGTTAGAACACTCAAAGGGCCAAAGAGCCGCATGTGGCTCGTGAGCCACAGTTTGCCGACCACTGCTCTAGAGCCTCCAGAAGGAACCAGACCCTGCTCATCCCTTGACTTTGGCCCATTGAGGCTGATTGAGAATACATTTGTGTTGTTATAAACCACCAACTTTGTGAGAATTTATCATGGCAGCCACAGGAAATTAATGCAATGCTGTTGAAGGACCCACTTCTTCATTGATCACACTTATGCCTTAAGTAAGCCAAAGATCTTATAAATGACTGGTGTACAGATATTGAAGGAAAAAAAAGTCTTCTATCTGTTTGGGTTACTAAACTCTGAGTATTGAGGCTGTGAGCAGATGTATTGCCTTTTGTTTTCAGTAGAAGAGAAAGCCATGTCAGAGTTGAAAATGGAGCCTGTGTGGCATATGGGAGGAGAGCAAAGAGCCTGGATCCAGCTGTGCTTGAAGCTACATTCTAGAATTCTCAAACAGTGAAGTAATAAATTTTCCTATCACTTAAGTTGCTTTGAGATGGGCTTCATTAATCTATACCCAAAGATCCTGGCTAATACAGAGACTCTTACATTTAATGCTGCTAAGATTTACATATGGCGTGCAGTGAATTAAATGCCATTTCAAGTTTCACTGTAGATTCTGTGATAAAGCTTAAAGGAGTAAACTGATTTTAATCAAATAATAACCAGACAACCAAGGGGTCTGGGCTGCCTATCACCACTTGAACCAATTAAGTACAGACAGGGTTGAATCATATATGAGCATTTATTCCAATAATGCTGGCAGTATGGGAGAGCAGTCGGTCACCCACAAAAATCTGCTCTGACCCCCTTGCCAGTTGGCTGGTTATATACACACTATATGCCCAATGCACCAAGATTCATGCAGAATGGGCCTTCCTTACCCTGGCTGCCACACAGCCTTCGCTCTGCCTGGAGCTGTCTTTCCTCCTTCCCATGCTGCCAGAGGCCAAGAGCAGCTGGCCACTGGGTGCCTGTGTATGCAAATTAACCCTCCAACTTTGTTGGGTTAGTTTGCATACTCACTCCTGATTGGCTGGTGGGCATTGCGATGGTACGGTCAATTTGCACCTTTCTCTTTTATTAGTGTAGACAAGGGAGAAGACAGCTATGTGCAGCTGTAAGCTACAAGTATAACATGGAAAGAGGAGGGTAGGGTCTTTAGTCTGGCCTTCAGGAGCTCCAAGTCTGATTACAAGGTGGCTAATATTCTATGATGTTACAAACAGCTCAGACCATTCCTGGGACTGGAGAATGGTCATTGTTCCTGAGAAAAACTCCCAGAGCGGGTCAGGGTCCAGGTGCAGCAACCAATCAAAGCGTGTCCTGTCCTTGGTCTGCTCTCAAAAATACATTTCTTTTCTGAGTAATGGATCCATCAAAGCATCTTATCTTTTTCCAGCCTTGTTTCATCCTGCAGTTTCCCAGGGTCTGTAAGAAAACTTGTTATTTGTAGTTAGTGAGGTGAATAATTATTAGACAACTGTGGCTCTATTCTCATTACATGTCCTTCCCTGCTCTCAAAATCAGATATTATACTACTAAAGACTATATTTTGATTTTATCTTGACTTAAAGTTTTATAAATGCCAACGGAAACCTGGAATTGGAGGGAGCTTTCCATTGCTCAGCACTTCCATCAGTTTGGAGGCATTCAGATGAAATTTGATATAATATTTTTAGACCCAAGGGACTTTGATTTGCCATTTCCTAGCCAAGTGACTTTGAAAAAGCAATTTAACTGTTTTATCTTTAAAGTGGAAACAAGCAATAATTACCTTGAAGATTGCTGTAAGGATTAGAGATAACATTCTTAGAGCTGCTGACACCCAATAGGCTTCCAATAAATTGTGTTATTGTTTTTAAAAAAAGCAACTAACTTTTAGTGAATATTATGTGTAAGAGCTTTTCATTCAAAATCTCATTTAATCTTCCCAAGAATTTTATGAAATAAGGAAATTAATATCCCCATTTTAGAGATGAGGAACCTGAGGCTGAGAGAACATAAAAAAAAGGAGCATAGTTAGAAGAGTCAGAGCTGCATTAAAAATTCAGGTGTGACTGATTCTAGAAGTAGCCCTTATAGCCACTACTCTGCACCTCCTCCTGTGGATTTAATTAACCATTGCAATCATTATTATTACTGTTAATGTTGTCTGTGGCATTGTTTTAAGGATCTAGGTTTCTTAGAGGAGGCAAAGTCTAAGACAGGATTCTTAAGGAAGAGTGGCTTTTTTTTTTTTTTTTTTAAATCTTCACCCAAGGATATTTCCTATTGATTTTTAGAGAATGGAAGGGAGGGGAGAGACAGAGAGAGAGAAACATCAATGTATTCACTGGTTGCCTCCCAAACGTGCCCCGACCAAGGCCAGGATCAAGCCTGCAACAGACCTATCTGTCCTTGACTGGAATTGAACCCGTGACCCTTCAGTCTATGGGCCAACCTTCTAACCACTGAGCAAAACTGGCTAGGGTTGGAGTGGCTTTTTCTTATCTGGATTTTCTTCTTCACACTTTGCTTTATGAAATGATATAACCAAGAAACATCTCTCCAGTGGTTTATATTAAACAAGGCAAAACAAAAAGCTGTGCAATAAATGTCCCCATAAGATTAAATACTGTGCTTAAAACTGCCTTCCTTGAATTCAACAGCTTTAGATTATGAGTCACTAGAGAAAGATTCCAGAGAAACATCTTTATCCAATAGTGTAAGCTCTCTCTTTCTTTCCCCCAAAGAAAGATGAATAGCTGTAATAACGGAACCAAAGAATGCCCTCTCCTAAAACTTCATGATTTTACATTTACCATGGAACAGAGTAAGGAAGAGAAAAAAGGACTCCAATGTTTTGTTTTTCCCATATAAGTCAAAGTAGAATGAGTTTATAAACAGGAAGTGATAAAGCACTGTTCTTTTGAACAGTTTAATCATAGAACTATAAAAATGAGACACTTTGCAGTGAAATCCCTGTCCTAAAAGAGAAGGGACAAATACTGACATAACACTGAGCTGTACTAGAAAGAATGTGGGGCATCCATTCCCCACGAAACATATAGGACCCAGACCCATAATCTTTATGATTAATGATAAAAAGATGAGCAAGGGCAGGCTGATTTTAGAAAAGAATGTAAATATGGCCAGGTTTCTTTCCTCTTTAAAGTACTATCATGGCTCTGGAAAAACAGGACTGTGTAGCATACTGATTAGGTAGGCCAATTTGGGGCCCTATATTTACTTTACTAGGGTTGCTGTAACAAAGTACTGCCAAGGGGGTGGATTAAACAACAATAGACATTTATTGTTTCACAGTTTGGAGGCCAGAGGTCTGAGAAGGCATCATTAGTGTTGGTGAATCTGGGAATTGTGAGGGAGAATCTGTTCGATGCCTGTGTCCTTGCTTCTGGTCACTCACTGACCATTTTTGGCATCCCTTGGCTTGTAGATCTCTGTCTTCATGTTCATATAGCTTTCTCCCTGTGTGGGAGTCTGTCTCCAAATTACCCCTTTTTATAAGGACACAAGTCATCAAGTCATATTGTATTAGGGACACACTCTACTCCAGTATGACCTCATCTTAACCAGTCACATCTGCAATCACCTTACTTCCATAAAAGTTCATGCTCTCAGATACTGAGGGTTAGGATATATATATATACACACACACACACACACACACACACACACACACACACACACACAATCGAGTCACCAGAGAAAGTATATACATATATACTAGAAGCCCCGTGCATGAATTCATGCACAGGTGGGGTCCAGCCAGCATGGCCCGCAGATTGGGGTGAGCATGTTGGGAGGAGGAGATGGCGGGAGGTTGGCCAGCAGGCCCACCCCAATTGGGGCCCATCAGGGTAGGGGCAGCTGGGGGAAGGGGCTGTGGATGATTGGCCAACAGGCCCTATCCTGATTGGGGTTGGGGGGCTGATTGGTGGTGGGGCTGGCCATGGGGAAGGGCATGGGTGGTGGGCCTGCTGGGCCCACCCCTGAATGGGGTGGAGGGTGCTGATCAGGGGCTAGTGGCCTAAGGGAGGGGTCATGGGTGGTTGGCTGGCCGGCCCTGCCCCTGATCCGGGTGGGGGTGCCCATCTGGGGTGGGGCTGGGCAGGGGGAGAGGCTGCAGGAGGTTTGCCAGCCAGCCCCACCCCCTATTGAGGTTGGGGGGGTGCAATCAGGGCCAGGCTGGCCAGGGGGAGGGGCTATGGGCCTATCGTGGTGGGGCTGGCTGATTGGGGGTGGGGCTGGCCGGGGGGAAGGGAGGGGCGTTTGGCTGGCCAGCCTGCTCTTGACCGGGGTGGGAGAATCTGATCAGGGGCAGGCCAGCAGGGGGGCGGGGCCGCAAGTTTGTCCGGCAGCCAGGCCCATCCTCTGATGGGGCCAGTTTACTGGCCACAGTGGGTGTCATAGCGACCAGTCATTATAGTTGTTACGGTGGCTGGCTTTTTATATATACAGATATTTTTGGAGTACAGCTCTCCCTAGCCACCCATCATTCATATGTTAAAGAGCTGCTCTACTCCCATTGTGGATCCTTTTTTTGGAGGTAGTTGGGAAATGTTTCCAAGAGATCATGAGGGTGGAGCCTCATGATTGGATTAGTGCCTTTATAAGGTAACAAAGGGACTAGGGCTTCCTCTCTTCACCCTGTACAGGTACAAGAAGGTATAGCTCTGAAAACTAGGAAGAGGGCTCTCTCCAAGAGTCAGTTTGGCTGGCACCTTGATTTTGGACTTCCCAGACTTCAAAACTGTAAGAAAAAAATGTTTGTTGTTTAAGCCACATAATCTATATGTGTGTTTTTTTTAATTTTTAATTTTTTTTTATAGCAGCCAACCTGACTAAGACACATTTCAACTTATAACAGGTCCTGCTCTAAAACCTGGCTCTGCACTTAGTATGGTGGTATTATTCAGGCAAGCTCCTTTGCCTTTCTGGAATTGTATTTCTTTTAGGATAATACCAATACCAGCTATCATGTAAGGATAAAATGAGTTCACAAATGTTTAGACTAGGGTTAGGAATATGGTAAGGGTGTGTTGCCATCAGCCTTACCTCCTTAGGAGAATACACACGTTCTTTAGTCTGCCCCCTTGGTTTGACTCTTGCTCAATTCTACAACTTCATCTTCCACCTCTTTCTCTTCCTCCTATTAACTGACCCTGCACCAAGTTACCTGCAGCTCCTTAAACCTATGGAGTTTTATCCATCATGTCTTTAAAAAGGTTGCTGTTTTTGCTTGAAATGTCTTCCTCATAGCCCTGTTTCTAACTTTCAGGGTCAAATGTGACCAACTCCATGAAGCTATCTGTTCTCGGTGTGCCTAGGCAGATGTTCTCTCTTCATTGACACCTACCACTCTCAATGGCAATTACTGGTTTAATATCTTTCTTCCCTGTTCAGTTGCTCCCATTGACAGTAAATACTATGTCTTATTTACCATATAGTCAATTCTAAGCATAGTGCTGGCACGTAGAATGACATAATTAATATATGTTAACTACATGAAAGAAAACAAACATATGTTGGGTAACTTGTAAGAGTATAATAGTAACAAAGGATAGTATCTACTCTGTGGGATCGGGCCTAAACTGGGGTCCCAGATTGGAGAGGGTGCAGGCTGGGCTGAGGGACGCCCCCCCCCCCCCCCCCCGTGCATGAATTTCATGGACTGGGCCACTAGTGGTCCTATAAGAGATATATTATTTTCTTTATTCTACGGATGAGAAATCTGGCCTCAGTGTGTTGAACTCTTGGTGATAAATAGCATACACTCCACTAAAGCCAACTCTAACAAAAAGGGCATTTCTCATAGAACCAAAGTGGAGAAATGAACCCAGGCCTCTGGGACAGGCAGGGATATGGAGAATTTTCTGTTACTAACTCCTGTCTCTGATGCTCTTTGTGAATCAATCTCCTTTTTTTCTTTTCTCTGATACACATTGGTGTTTTCTGATTCTCCAGACCATGAGAAAGAAAGTCACCCAATCCAGTTTATGAGTTTATATCATTTCATAGTAAACCCAGACTTTGTTAGTCTCATTTGCTAAGAAAAAATTATGTTTGGCCTAGTTTAGGTTAGGAAAAAATCTGAACTGATGAATTGTTGCACTAGGGAAAGGAAGATAATTGCAGAATTGTGTACACACTTGATTTTTACAAACCTTCTTAGCTACGGGGAAGGACAGAACCCAGAAAGTTATAAGGTGCAGAAACCTGGTAGAGGTTAATTTGATAGGAGGTTGAGTAATTTGCCTAAGGTCTTAAAGCAAATAAGTGGTAGAGCAATGATTCATATTCACATCTGTCTGACTCTAAAGCATTGCATTTTCTCCTTGGAGCATATGATTTTAACCTCTAGAGTATAATAAAAGAGGCCTGGAAAAATGTGGTTATAATAAAAGATTCTAGAGAGCCACTTCAGAATAGAAGTTCTAAAGCAAAGAGAGACCATTCTGGTCTCCTCTGCTCTGGATCCCTTGGTTGTTAGGAAACTTGCATACTCTTAGGTGTCGACATCTATAAATCACAGAATCTCAAGGTTGAAAGGGACCTTATAAGTGATCTTGTCTAACCATTCCTTCATCCAACCAGGTGGAGAATGGATTTTCTTTCTTTCTTTTTTTAAAATTTAATAAATTTTATTGTTCAGATTATTATAATTGTTCCTCTTTTTTCCCTCCATAGCTCCCCTCCACCTGGTTCCCACCCCACCCTCTGCCCTTACCTCCCCCCCGCCACTGTCCTCATCCATAGGTATATGATTTTTGTCCAGTCTCGTCCTGCACCCCCCACACCCCTTTCCCTCCAAGAATTGTCAGTCAACTCCCTTTCTATTCCCCTGATTCTATTATATTCACCAGTTTATTCTGTTCATCAGATTTTTTATTCACTTGATTTTTAGATTCACTTGTTGATAGATATGTATTTGTTGTTCATAATTTTTATCTTTACCTTTTTCTTCTTCTTCCTCTTCTTACAAAATACCTTTCAGCTTTTCATATAATACTGGTTTGGTGGTGATGAACTCCTTTATCTTTTTCTTATCTGTGAAGCTCTTTATCTGCCCTTCAATTCTGAATGATAGCTTTGCTGGGTAGAGTAATCTTGGTTGTAGGTTCTTGCTATTCATCACTTTGAATATTTCTTGCCACTCCCATCTGGCCTGCATAGTTTCTGTTGAGAAATCAGCTGACAATCATATGGGCGCTCCCTTGTAGGTAATTAACTGTTTATCTCTTGCTGCTTTTAATATTCTCTCTTTGTCTATTGCTCTTGGCATTTTAATTATGATGTGTCTTGGTGTGGTCCTCTTTGGATTCCTCTTGTTTGGGGTTCTGTGAGCTTCCTGGACTTGTAAGTCTATTTCTTTCACCAGGTGGGGAAAGTTTTCGGTCATTATTTCTTCAAATAGGTTTTCAGTATTTTGCTCTCTCTCTTCTTCTGGCAACCCCATAATTTGGATGTTGGTATGCTTGAGGATGTCCCAGAAGCTCCTTACACTATCTTTAAATTTTTGGATTCTTTTTTCCTTTTGCTTTTCTGGTTGAATGTTTTTTACTTCTTTGTATTTCTTTCATTTTTTAAAAAATATATTTTATTGATTTTTTTTTTTTTTTTTTACAGAGAGGAAAGGAGAGGAATAGAGAGTTAGAAACATCAATGAGGGAGAAACATCAATAAGCTGCCTCTTGCACACCCTGCACTGGGGATGTACCCACAACCAAGGCACATGCTCTTGACCGGAATTGAACCCGGGACCCTCCAGTCTGCAGGCCAGCACTCTATCCACTGAGCCAAACTGGTTAGGGCTGCTTCTTTGTATTTCAAATCTTTGACTTGATTTGTGCGGTCCTCTAGTCTGCTGTTAGGTCTCTGTATAATATTTTTTATTTCAGTCAGTGTATGTTTAGTTTCTAGTTGGTCTTTTTTCATATCTTCGAGGGTCTCACTAAATTTATTGGCCTTTTCTAGGAAATTCTTGAAAAACCGTATAACCGTGGTTTTGAATTCTATATCCTATCCAGTCATTTGCTTTCCTCCATTTCTTTCATTTGTGATCTTTTTCTTTGTCTCCACATTTTTGCTGCTTCCCTGAGTTGGTAGAGTAGCTTTGTGTGCTAGCTGTCCTATAGGGCCCAGTGGCTCAGCCTCCCCAGTTACCTGAGGTGGACACTCTTGTTGCACCCCTTTTGTGGACTATCTGCACAACCTTGTTGTAGTTAAGTCTTGATTGTTGTTGGTATCACTGGGAGGAATTGACCTCCAGGCCAATTGGCTGTGAAGATCAGCTGTGTCTATGCTGGGAGAACTTCTGTGCTGGAGACACCCTTATGAGACAAGACTTGCCAAATTGCAAAAGCCTCTGTGCTCAGCTTGGATGGGGCAGATTCTCAGGGTAGAGACAGCCTTGGATTCCCATCAGCCCTGCCCTATGAGGCCTCTGGGTCTCAGTGTCCCTCGGTAATCACTGTAAGCACCTCTGAGAGAAAGCCACCCTTGAGTTTTGCCTGCTGCCACACAGTCCAGTTTTTCGCAGAATGAGTCTGGGTTCCCAGAGTCTTGCCCGGAACTGGAGTTTAGCGCAGTCCAGAGCTTCTGTCTCCCTCCCACTTGAGAAAGCCAGCCAGGCACTCAGCAGTCAGTCCTTTCCATGCATGCACGCCTCCATACCTCAGCCTTTTGCAGCTCCTCTGAGTCTCTGTGTGCTTTTGTCTTTCCTTCTAGCTGTAGAATTTCCACTCAGCCAGCTTTCATGTGGTTCTGGATAATGTCCGTTTTGTCTTTTAGTTGTAGTTTTGAAATTGTTGTGCGAGGCAACAGTGTAGGTGTTTACCTATGCTGCCATCTTGGTTTCTCTCGAGAATGGATTTTCTTTGTCACATTTTTGCTCAATGATTCTGAGAGTCTCAAAGAGACTGTATGGTAGAAGAATTAAGAACATCGACTCAGGCCAGAAGGCATGGGTACAAATCTCAGCTGTACCGCATACTACTTGCATGTCCTTGGGCCTTACTATCCTAATCTGGAAAGAGGGGATAACAGCAATAATTATATCACTCATTTTTTTCCAGAGCAATATCCATTATGCATGTATCATGTGAGGGCCCTCTTTTAAATGTCTTATACTTACCAACACATTTACCATCATCATAATTCTATGAGGTAAGAAGCATTGTTCTCAATTAAGGAAACTGAGGCAGAGAGAAGTTAAGTACCTTGTCCTAGATCACACAATTAATTAACCACATTTTACAGACTTCTTTTATTACATGCTAGAGGACAAAACAGTGATTTGAACACATGCAATGTGGTTATAGAGCTTATGCACTACCCATTAGGCTATATACAGTCTGCCTGCTGTTCTTGGGAAGAGAAAGTAATAAAACATACATAAAGCATTTAGCACAGGTACAAGCTTACCCTACATTGTCAATAAATATCAATGCTGCTGCTACTCTCCTCCCAGTTCCAAGCTTCTTACTACCAGCTCCCAAGCCCAAGTGCCATAAGCCCCTCAATTCCTGAGTGCTTCTGGGAAAAGAGGGAAGCCTGCTCCATTTCCTAATGGTGCTTTATGGCCTAGAAGAGGGACCCCATATAGATGTAGGACTTTTCAATGTCCTATATCTCCACCCACTAGTACCCATGACCTAGTTAGGATAATGCTGCCTTTGGGGTTGGGGGACAGTAAGAAAGTAGATGAGGAAAGGAATGCTTCTTGATAGCATCCCCAAGGATCTAAGTTGATTTTATGATAAAACTTTCTATATTAATATCACTGATATATCTGTATCTATTAAATATTTATTGAGCATAATTTTAAGGCACCGGGTCGAGTTGCTGAGGATAAAATAAGAGTCAGGTTTAAATGTCCCTCTCAAAATTACCAATAGGAGAGATAAAAGATGCTCATAAATAACCATAATGCAAGATATAAAGTGAAAAGGATTAACAAGAACTAAACATAAAAATTTAAAGAAAAGAAAAATTACTTCAGAATGGTAGAATAAGGGAAGATTTCATGGAAGAGTTAGCATATAAAGACCTTATAAGATAGGTAGGAATTTGACATTTGAAAAGGAAGAGACTGCTATGCAGAGGAAATAATAATATAAGTAGAGGTAAAAAGAACAACAACAAAAACAGCACAAAATTGTGAGCCGTGGTCAAGAAATAGAGTCTAGTTTCATTTGCAGAATGCTGGAAGACAAAATTGAGAAGGTAAATTTGGACCAGATTGCAGAAGACCTGAGGTATTGGATTAAATGCATATATTATTCTTGAGAGAGGTGTGTATGCTGTTTTACAGTATGAGTAAAATTACCTCACCCACAGTATTAGTGAGGAGAATCCAAGTTATGCTATAGTAAGAGGCAACACCTAAATCTCAGTGGTTTGAGAAAGCAAAAGTTTATTTATTTATTTATTTATTTATTTATTTATTTTTATTGATTTCAGAGAGGAAGGGAGAGGGAGAGAGAGATAGAAACATCAATGATGAGAATCATTAATCAGCTGCTTCCTGCAAAACCTCTACTGGGGATTGAGCCTGCAACCGGGCATGTGCCCTTGACCGGAATCAAACCTAGGACCCTTCAGTCCACAGCACACTTTATCCACTGGGCCAAATAGGCAAGGGCGAGAAAGTTGATTTAAATTCATGCGGACTCTGCTGTGGATTTGGGCAAGTCTTCTGGATGATTATCTTATGTGTATTGCCTCAGCTATCTGGTCTCTGTGGATCCCATAGTGCCTCCATTTCAACACATGCTTCCATGATGGCTGCAGCAAGAGAAGAAAGTTCTGGAGGATTATTCACCTCAAACTTGGTACTTACTTCTAGAAGTCACACATGCACTGTTTCTGCTAATAGCCTGTTGGCCAGATGGGTAACAAGACTCTACCTAGTAAGAAAGGGGGCTGAGAAGTATGGTCTCTGTGAGCTGGGAAGAGAGAAAGAGTGGATACTGATGAGCCCTGGGAATATCTGCCACACCCACATTTCCAGAAAAATCACTATGATTTAGAACAAGATTGTATTTACAAACAAAATAGAGATATGTAAGATTTCTAATACACTATTAACAGAAAATTGCCAATCTGCCACTTCCAGTTAAAGGAAATGTTGATGATTTATCCACCCACAACACATAATGAAAGAAACATATCCACTTATTGGCTGTTGTTACCTCCAGAGTAGCTTACATTGGTGAACATTACGTGTGATGTAGGCTCTGCTGACACAGAACTGACACCTTGTTTGACTTCAGCTGCAAGCTGCAGTCTGACCATCACAGACCACAGCTTCCAAAGGAACACCTCCTGGTCCCAGTGGGATGGCAGAGAAACCTGGACTAGGAATGTAGAACACCTATATAATGTACATACACACAGTCGCCTATATGTGATAGTAATATTAGCTGGTCTCCAGATCTCTTTCTTTTACAGAGAGTGGAATGTAGAGCTAGTGTGTTTTATTCAATTAGAGTGCCTAAGCTTTGAACTTAGAGATGAGATAAGTTCTTCACTCTATGAACTAATTTCTCTGTGACTTTTGAGACTCAATTTCTTCACTTTTAAAATGACATCAATACCCAACCACTGTTCTCAGTGGTTGAGTGTCGACCTATGAACTAGGAGTTCGTAGTTCAATTCCAGTCAGGGCAAATGCCCAGGTTGTGGGCTCAGTCCCCGGTGGGTGGCAGACAGGAGGCAGACGAAATGATTTTATCTCATCATTGATGTTTCCTTCCCTTTCTCCCTTTCCCTTTCTCTCTGAAATCAATTAAAATAAAATAAAATAAAATAAAATAAGATAAAATAAAATAAAATAAAATGATGTGGATAACAACAGAATTGTCAAAAATGTATTCATGATGATAATAGCTAAAATTGTCAAATATTTTATATGTGATATTCTATTATATGTCTGTCAATCATCTATCTATAATAAACACATATAAAGACACTAATTCAGTTTATATATAGTGGGAGTGGGTGTTAAAAATTGAGTCTACACTGGGATTTAGAAGTATCTGATGGACTGAACTGGTAAGCCTCAGCAGTGGGATTGCATGAGGGTTTTTCCAGGGGTGGAGAGGAGTTGCTGAAGGAAAATAATAAAATTATTTCATGTGGGTGTCTAGGACTGAGCCTGAAATCAAGTGGACAATATAGTGTTTGTCTGAAATGTAGGTGTCCCTCCTATTACCCATGTCTGTACGCAACTAGAAGTAGGAGATAAATGAGATGACATGGGGAGAGTCTGAGACACAGAGACACAGCGGCACTTGTTACACCTGCTCACCAGCAGGTGACAAAGTGTAGCTCATAGGAGAAACAAGAGGCTATTTCCCTCTGCTTGGTCTGATCACCATGAGAATCAGAATGCAGCTCTGCAGTCTCTTGAGGGTGCGATGCTCTGAGTGCTCTGGACCACAGTATCCTTGGCTGGCAGTCACCATCCTCCTGGGGGATACCCTCATCTGTGACTGAGCAAGACTGTGTTATCTTTAAATTGCTTCCTGGCCAGTTACCATATCCTCAAGAGAAATAAAAGAAACCAACAAAAGTACAGTGTTGCTCTGTTGGTGAGAATGCACAAAATACCCATTGGGATCCTTTTAAATGAATGGGAGGCTGTGTCTTTTTTTTGGTTGTTGTTAATTTTTACATTGATTTTTAGAGAGAGTGGAAGGGATGAAGGAAGGGGGATGAAGGGAGAGAGAGAAACATGTGAGACACATTGATTAGTTGCCTCCCACATGCACTCAAACGGGGGCCGGGGATCGAACCTGCAACCCAGGTATGTGCCCTTGACCTGAGCGGGAATCAAAACTGCAACCCTTTTGGTGGGAGGGCTGACTCTCTAACCACAAAGCCACACCAGCCAGGGCAGGAGGCTGTGTGTTTATTATCAGATCCATAGATTCTATTCCAAAGTCTGACATGAAGAAGTTCAGAAAATCATTTATCAAGAATAAAAGGAAGAATGAAGAATTAACCGAGTCCTTTACTGAATGTTATGCTTCTCTGTGGGGACACTGTTGGCATTCTGGATGGAACATTTCTCAGTATGCAGGAATGTCCAGATGATGAGGACATTTAGCATCCCTAACCTCTGAGCATGAGATTCCAGGAGTGCACTCCATTTACTGTGGCCCGCAAAAGATACATTCCACCTCATTTGAAATACTCATTGTGGAGATGCTACTTCCTGAGGCTGAAAATCTTTGATCTAAAGGGATTCAAAATTATCGTAGAGCTTTAAAACCAATATTTCTGTGGGAACCCATAGAGCTTCTGTAGAATGGGAACTCTCTTCTTCATATGCTCGGTACATTGTAACTGGGACTTTTTCTTGCTCCTTCACAAGAAAGGAGCTCCACTTGACACTCCAGTGTGCTTTTCCAGGGCAATGAGTCTGCCAGGGTTAGCCCAGTATTATCCTGAGGAACCAATCGTACCTCCTCAACATCAACTCTGGATCTCTATTATCAGAAGACTAGAAGTGTCTCTGTATTGCATTCCAACTGGTAGAAAGTTTGGAGAGAGGAATCAAAATGGGGGTAAAATATTGACATTGTTAATATGCTGATAGATATTAAAAATCAGGGCTTTTTAACATAAAATCTGGGATCTGTTCTACTTCATAAGGCATAAATTCATATTAGAGCTTTATAGATTCTAGATAGAATACTGTGTGTGTGTGTGTGTGTGTGTGTGTGTTTGTGTGTGTGTGTGTGTGTGTGTGTGTGTGTGTGTGTATGTATGTAGAGGGGGTTAGTTGGATGGGGAATGGGAAAGGTGAGATAAGTGAGGCAGGATAGAAAGATGCACATCGGAATCATTACTTTGTGTCTTAGGCTTAAAAAAGTCTTCAGTCTCCTGGAAATCCAGCAGCAAAACTGCCAGTTCTAATATACATCACTAGGTGGCAGTAAAACAGAAATGTCTGCCAGGAAAACAGAAATCCCTTCAGAATTATAATTAGTTTTATAGACCAAGACAACTGCAGTTGTAAAACATTATGATGTATCAATTGGCATATTTGCTGATCAAATCTTTATAAGGTTCGAATAGGCTCATAAATACTGGATTCTCTAGTTTGGCCTATTTATGCTTCATGCTTCTGTTGAAGACATTTTGGAGGGCTGGAAATTTAGCAAATGGTTGAAATATCACAGCAATATGCCACTGACAATTTGTTTTTCTGTGATTGAGGGGGAAAAAATATATATATATATATATGCCTCAATTAGAAGCACTACCCAAACAATCAGAATCTGCTACATTCGAAGATGAGCTCATTTCTCATGCAAAGTGCAGTCTAGGCTGGAGGGAACCAACAGCTGAATCATATTACTACTTGATTTTTATAAGTGAGTTCCAATTTCTTTACTATTCCCACAAGAGTCTTATTATGTGAGGATGTTTCCATTTTTAAAAAATAACTGATAACTGGCTGATGATAAAATCAGGCTTTATGATAAATGCATAAAATCATAGAGCAGGAGGTGACATCAAAACTCTCCTTTCATTAAAGTGTTAGTCTTATGTGGCATATTGAAAAGAAAAGTGAACTAGTTTGACTGTCAACATTTAACAATGGGGAAACTGAGGCTCAAGGACATATGACTAGTGAGTGATTTAGTTGGAATATGAAATCATATTCCCCATAGGGCTTTGGATGGGCTGTGAAACTGTTTGCCTTGAGAGACCTATTCAATAATGTTTGGCTAGCAAAGCAAGTTGAGCAGTTAAGCCCCTCTCTGCTTTGTTTTTGTAGATGTGCACACTGTTTTAGGAGAAAGAGTGAAATTCCCTGAAAAGCTAGATCTTTCTCACATGGTAGCTGCTTATCTTATATTATTAAATAAGGATCTCATCTCTGACCCAGTAGTTCCCACAGATTCTGCCTTAAGGAATGTTTTAGCAACTTCCTCAAAGCTAATGCATGCATGCCCATTGCTCTATCTAAAATGTTCTGCCTCTCTTTTCACTTGGCAACATTCTATTGAGGATTAGTGCAGTGGCCCTTTGATGTGTTCCCCAGGTACTCTCCCTAGGTACTTATCCCTGGTAGAGCAAGCCTTTGTCACTTTCTTTTCCTTTTTCTTTTTTGTTCTCTTTTCTTTTCTTTATTTATTTTCTTTCTTAACATCAGACAGCTAGTCAGTGTCAGAACTGAGTGGCAGAATCTGGGACTCCTGACCTTTACCTAGAAGACAATCCTCCTTCTGCATTAGACTTTCTGCTCTTAGAATGAGAAAGAAGAGAAGAACTCATGTTCATGTAGCTGGAGTAACTTGGCAGATTTCAAGATTTCCTGAGGCCCAGACTTTCCATTGGTTCTGTTTACATTGAGAAATGCAAATGCATTCATTTGGCAACTGCTGGGACCCATGTGAATAGCTGCTAACTTGTGGCTTTAGCTAGTTCACAGATTCCTTGGTCCTCCTAACTTGGACTTCTGCAGAAGTTCAGGGTTGGGAAACACAGGTTCTGTAATCCATTTGTGTGTAGTAAAAATGTTTTCCCAGCTCTTCTCCATAGTGACTCTCTTTCTAAGCCATCTTGCCGTACATTTGTCAAGGAAATTTGCCATTTCTAATTTGGAGACAACAATTAAGTCAGAGAAAGCTAAGCACCAGGATTCAGGAAAAAATATATTACAAACAGTTTAAAAACAGGAATGGCTGTATTTGCTCTATAACAAGCAGAGCATTAAAAAAATCAATAGGAACAACAACTAATGGTGATAATGTCTTCCCTGACTCATAGGGATATTTAAAAGTAAAATGATGTAATTGATGGGAAACATTTTGAAAAATAAAAGCACCATGCAGCACAAGACATTACAATTATTATACGATTGGCTTTAAGCACAGCTAAAAGTGAGCCTTTTCTCCCTCAGGACCAGATGCCATCATTGATAAATCATTTGTATAATTCCCAGAGTGCAAAGGATGTCTGCAGGGCTCCAGGCTCTTGTACTTGTGCTCTCCTCCTCAGAGTGTTCAATGGATGTGGCCAAGGCAAGTCACAGCCTTTCTGGGCCTTTGTTCCCATGTCTTTGAGCTGGGGATTACTGTTATCACTAATGGCTGCCATCTACAGAGCAATTCTGTGTTCAGGGTACAAAGCATCTTGGGTTTATTATTTTATTTACTGCCCTATCGAGTGCCTTATTTTATAGATGTGGAAAAGGAAAAAGTGAAGTATCGGGCTTAGATCATATAGCTAGAGGATTGTCTGGTGTCTGTAGAAATCTACAGATCTTGCCTACCTTGTGTGTAGTGTAGGTTTGACTCCAGCATGCTTCCTTCTGTCCCCTCTTCTTTGGAAAATTGCCCCTTCTGCAGAACATATTTCTCGGTAATCTGCTAGGGCCTGCTAATCTCATGTACCCTTCCATGCCATTAGAGGGTAGAAGTGTGTAACACTGTTTTAGAGCCCCACTGTTTTCATCTGCAGGTGCAAACCCTGCACATACTGTAGATGACCCAATTTATTATTTATTTATTTATTAAATAGATTTTTATTGGAGGAGAGATAGAAATATTATTTTATTGAAGGAGAGATAGAAATATTATTAATAAGAGAGAATCATTGATTGGCTGCCTCCTGCACACTCCACACTGGGGAACGAGCCTGCAATCTGGGCATATGCCTGGACCAGGAATTGAACTGTGACCTCCTGGTTCATAGGTCAAAGCTCAACCACTGAGCTGTGCCAGCTGGGCGAGGTGACCCAATTTTCGACAGCTTGTAGGAAATCAAGTGGGTGGTATCTCTTACACCTTTCCTTTCTTGAGTAACATTTTTATTGTTTGTCAAAGATAGAGGAAGATGAATGTTAGGAAGACAGTTTGGGAAGTGGGAGAACCTTAGGCCTTATGATTTAGTTAGGCTTTTAAACATATCTGAATAGGTGGCTACTGATTATTGTGTTAATGGTAGATAGTGGCAATTAAGAATATGGCCTGGGGGTGACAGGGTTTCAAATTTTTGCTTCCTTCTTTTAGTTTTATGATTTTTCACAGTTATCTAACCTCTCTAAGCCTCATTATACTCATCTATATTATGGGTATAAAATACCTGGTGAGCATTAATTGAAGAAAAACTCAGAGCTTGGTACTGAGGAGTTAATTGAATGCTGTAGTTGTAAAGTTTTTTGTACAAGTTCAGTGAGTCAGATATCTAGCAGGACAGAGGTTGCCCAAGGTTAATATCCCTGACTATATTGACTGTCAGCCTCTCCCTCCCTCTCTCCTTTCCTTTCCACCAGTCTTTGTATAACTTGTGTATTTCTTTCTTACTTTCTATTGGTCTTTATCAAACATCTCCTGATCATTTCATCACTCTGACTTTCAAGGACTAGGCTGCCAAGCCTCCTGGACTGCATTCCTGCCTTCTGAGCTGAACCTTATAAAGGAGTTCCTGGATTTGTATTTCAACCCATGGGCTGAGACTATTTCTGTCCAATTGAAGCTGTGAAGCTATATCCTCATTTGCATCTTTATCCTCCAAGCAGAGTAGCTCCATAATGACCAATTAGCATGTGTAATTCCAACCAATCAGGACAGTGCTATGTGGATCAATCAAACTGTGCAAATTTGGATTCTTCATTTGCATAGAAATGGACCAATCAGGGACAGGGTAGGCACTTTCTCTATGTAAGCAGGCCTTCCCTTTATCTTGGGGAATGTACTTTTGGCTTCCTCTGGAGACTGCTTTCTCTCAGTTTACAAACTGTTCATCAGAATACTGTCTTCTTTTACTACACACCATATTGGGGACTCCTGTTGGCATTATATAGACTTTTGTTGATAAACCCATCCTGTTGGGTTTATAGTGATATTTTTATTTCAATTGGCATTTCTCTAGTGCCTAAAATGTTGAGTAACTTTTCATATGCCTTGGATATCTTCTATTGTGATCTTTTTTTTCTTGATTTGTAGGCCTCTTTTTTTTTTAATTCTGGATATGGATTTTTTGCTGTGTATACATGGAAAATATAGTTTGTGGCTTGAATCTTCACTCTCTAAGTGCTGTCTTTTAGCATATAAACGTTTTTAAATTTTATATAGTCAGATTGATAAATTTTTCTTTTATATTGGTGATTTTGTACTCTGTTTAATAAAATTTTGCTTACCCTAAGGTCATAAAGGTATTTTGTTTTGTTTTTTAAATAGGAGCTGTAGTGTTTCACTTTTAAAATTTTCATCTACATTTCATTGGGGATTAGTTTATGTTTATTGTTAGGAAGGGATCAAGATTAATTTTTTTTTTCCCATAAGAATTTCCAGATGACCTAGTACCATTTATACAAAGTCCATTATTTCCTACTGTACTGCTGAAAAATCTGTCAAGATTAAGTGACCATGTATGCATAAGTTTATTTTTAAGCCCTCCCTTGTCTTCTATTGATATATTTGTCTACTTCATGCATCATACTACAATATCTTAATCAATGTAGATTTAAACAAGTCTTTATATCCTAGAGGTAAATCTTTCACTATTGCCTTTTTCAAGATTGTTTTTGCTATTCTTGGCCTTTTACATTTCCACACGGATTTTAGAAACAGCTGGTCATTTTCCACAAAAACATATTAACTAATCCTACTGGAAATGCTGAATGGGATAATATTGAATTGACACTATCCCATTGAATCATTTTGGAGGGAATTGTCATTTTTACAGTATGAGTTTTCCAATACATAAGCATGGCAAATGCCTTCATTTATTTTGGTTTTCTTTCATTTTTCTTAGTAATGTCTCCTAGTTGTATCTTGTACATCTTTTGTTAATTTTATTCCTAAGTTTTTCATGTCTTTGATGCTATTGTGAATGTTATTATTTTTAAAATATGATTTTCTATATTAATGCTATATGAAATACAATTTTTATAGTAACCTTTCTAATTTCATTTATTAATTCTAATTTGTATATATTTTTAGATTACTTATTGCATACAATCATCTCATCATTGAATAAAGGCATTTAAGTTTCTTCCATTCCAGTTATTATACTTTTAAAGTTTTTCTTTTTTGCTATATCACCCAAATATTCAATACAATGTTGAATAGAAATGGTAATAGCAGACATTATTGTCTCATTCCCAATTTCCGGGAGAAAGTATTCGATATTTCATTAAGTACTATCCTATATAACAAAGAGGTAATATGCAAATTGACCATCACACTCCCACACAAGGTGGTCACCCCATGTGGTCACAAGATGGCCACCACAAGATGGCCGACAGGGGAGGGCAAGTGTGGGTGATCAGGCCAGCAGGGGAGGGCAGTTGGGGATGACCACGCAGGCGGGGAGCAGTTAGGCATCGATCAGGCTGGCAGGGGAGTGGTTAGGGGGTGATCAGGCTGGCAGGCAGAAGCGGTTAGGGGCAATAGGCAGGCAGGCAGGTAAGTGGTTGGGAGCCAGTAGTCCCAGATTGTGAGAGGGATGTCCAACTGCTGGTTTAGGCTCAATCTGCCAGTTGGACATCCCCTGAGGGGTCCCAGATTGGAGAGGGTGCAGACTGGGCTGAGGGACACCCCCTCTCCCTCCAGTGCATGAATTTTGTGCACTGGGCCTCTAGTACTTGATATAATTTTTTGAAAGATGATATTTATCCAATTGAGAAATTTACTCTAATTCAAGTTTTCTAGGAATTTTTAGAGTAAGGGGTGTTGGATTTTATCAAATGCTTTCAACTATTGTGATTATTATATTACTTTGCTCTTTATTCCATTTGTGCTGAATTACATGGTTTGAATTTTGAGAGCTAAACCAACCAGACATTTTTATTTTTGAAATAAACCTTAATTGGCCTTGGCCACCATTATTTTTACATAATACCAAGATTAGATGTGTTAATATTATGTCTAGGATTTTTACAGGTTCTTGAGAAAAATTTCTCTAACATTTTTCTTTTTTGTAAAATCCTTGCCAGGTTGTTGAGTCAATGTTATGCTTGTCTCATAAAGTTAGCTCCACTTTCCTATTATTTGGAAAAATGTGTGCAAGATTGATGATATTTTCTCCTTAAATATATGGAAGAATTAACCAGTGAGGCTGTCTGAGTTTAGAGGAGATGTCTACATTTGTTGGATTGTTTTTTAATTGGAGACTTAACTTTTTGAATAGGAATAGATCCTTCAGGTTTTCTACTTATTCTTGTATCAGTTTAACCAAGTTTTATTCTTTGTTTTTAAAAAAATTTGGCAATTTCATTTACAATGTAAAATTTATGATCATGAAGCTATTCATAATATCTTATTTTTCTTTGTTTTTAAAACAATATATAGAATATGTTGTGATATGACTTTTTTTAAATAACAGACTAGAGGCCCAGTGCATGAAATTTGTGCACTGGTGGGGGGTCCCTCAGCCTGGCCTGTGCCCTCTCGCAGTCTGGGAGCCCTTGGGGGATGTCCAATTGATGTCTTGGGCCCGCTCCCCATATGGAGCAGGCCTAAGCCAGCAGTTGGACATCCTTAGTGCTGCCATGGAAGTGGGAGAGGCTCCTGCCACTGCTGCTGCGCTCTAAGCCATGATCCCAGCTTCTGGCAGAGAGGTGCTCCCCCTATGGGAGTGCACTGACCACCAGGGGTCAGCTCCTGCGTTGAGCCCCCTGTTGGTCAGTGTGTGTCATAGCAACTGGTCATTCAGCCATTCAGTTGATTTGCATATTAGCCTTTTATTATAAAAGATTCATTCTCATTCTCCCTCTCTCCCTCCCACTTCCTACCCCCCCTTCTACTTTTCTCTCTTTGCTTCCCCCTCAGTCTTACTAAACATTTATTTATTTTATTCAAATAATCATTTTTCCTTCATTACTGTTCTGTATTGTATTTTTTCTTTAAAAAAATCAAACGTATTTTATTGATTTTTTACGGGGAGGAAGGGAGAGGGATAGAAAGTTAGAAACATCTATCAGTTGCCTCCTGCACACTCTCTACTGGGGATGTGCCCACAACCAAGGTACATGCCCTTGACTGGAATCAAACCTGGGGCCCTTCAGTCCACACGCCAACTTTGTATCCACTAAGCCAAACTAGTTAGGGCTGTATTGTAGTTTTTCATTTTCTGTCTTTTAATTTTATTATTTATACTTTAAAAAATATGTATATTTTATTGATTTCAGAAAGGAAAGGAAGGGAGAGAGAGATGGAAACATTAATGATCAGAGAGAATCATTGATGGGTTGCCTCCTGCATACTTGCTAGTGAGGACCAAGGGCGCAACCCAGAATCAAAATGTAACCACTGGGTTCAAAGGTTGATGCTCAACCACTGAGCCACACTGGCTGTGCTATTCTTTCTACTTTTTGAGTAGATGATTGAAAACATTGGATTTTGACCTTTAAAATTTATTTTCTAAAATATGTACTAAAGGCTATACATTATCTTCTAAGCCAATACGTCAGCGGCATTCTGACGGTTTTGATATGATATGTTTTTATTACAATTTAGTAAAAATATTTTCTAATTTGCATTGTGATTTATTTTTTCATTTAAAAGCCACTTGGAAATAATTTACAAAATCTTTAATTTTAGAGATTTCCTATTTAGCTTTTTGTTACTAATTTATAGCCGTAGCACTGTGTTCATAGGGCATATTCTATATGACTTTATTTATTTATTTACAAGTTGTTGAGACTTGCTTTATGGTCTAGCATATGGTTAATTTTGATAAATGTTCTATGCATACTTGAAAGTAATGTATGTTCTGTTACTAGTTCTTTCACTGTATTGTTCTATATCTGTCAATTAGTTTTAAAGTATCATTTGTGTTTCTTAGATCTTTTTTCTTACTGTTATCTTTGTTGTGTATATATCAGTTATTAAGAGAGGCATATTACTATTTCCAGCTATTAGTATAGAATTATCTTGCCTTTAACTTATGTCAATTTATATTTCATATATTGTGATGTTATGCAATTGACTTCACATTAATTAATACTAAATCTTCCTTTTATCTTATAAAATATATATTTTAAAGATTTCTAATGGGTCTTGTCTTAAAGCCTACATTATCTGATATTTGTACAGTTATACTATTATCTATTTATTTAGGGCTGTCATGGTATATATTCTTTCATTTGTGGCAGTTATTGGTGACCTGCTCACATCTCCTCAGCATTCACTCTTCTAGGACATGCCAAAGCATCCTGTGAGTCCTTCTTAAGGCATCTTCATGCTCTGTCCCAGAGTTTTATTTTAATTTATTCGTAAGGGAGGTAGGAAGCAGGGGGAATGGGTAGTCACCAGGTTCAGCCTTCTACCAACAAAGAATGGGAGTTTATGGATAAATTTTTCAACCTTCTTACCCCTCAATTGAGACAATTGTTTTATATCCTATACTAGAGGCCCAGTGCACAAGTTCGTGCACCAGTGGGGTCCCTTGGCCTGGCCTGTGGGATCGGGCCAAAACTGGCTCTCTGACATCCCCTAAGGGGTCCTGGATTGTGAGAGGGTACAGGCCAGGCTGAGGGACCCCACCGGTACATGATCTGGGCCATCAGGGGATGTGGGAGGTGGGCCAGCCAGGGAGGGACTGCGGGAGGGCTCCAGGGCATGTCGAGCCCTTCTTGCTCAGTCCTGATCAGCTGGACCCCAGCAGCAAGCTAACCTACTAATTGGAGCGTCTGCCCCCTGTTGGTCAGTGCACATCATAGCAAGTGGTTGACCAGTTGACTGTCTGCCTCCTGGTGGTCAGTGAACATCATAGCGAGCGATTGAGTGGCCTTAGCATATCATTAGCATATTATGCTTTGATTGGTTGAATGGAAGACTGGACAACTGGACACTTAGCATATTAGGCTTTTATTATATAGGATTTGCACTCAAATTCTTTATCAGGGTCTATATCTTTGGAAATCCAGTCTAAAAAGCTATCCTTTTGCTTATAGTTTGTCAATGTCTTTATTAAAAGATGTCTATTACAAGGAGCATATTGCTGTGTTTTGTTTTATTCAATATGATAACCTTTGTCCTTAATCAAAATATTTAGTCCAGTTACACTTAATGTATTTACTGGTATATTTATGGGTTATATTTTTTCTACCATGTTTATAATTTTATTATTTCCCCTCTATTAGCTTGATAGTTATATATTATTTTACCATAATTTTAGTGGGTATCCTAGAAATTACAACAAGCATTCTTAACTAATTACACCCTAAAATAAATTACAACTTTTACAACTTCCCAGACATTGCTAGGATTTAGAACATTTATACTCTCTTTATTCTTATCCTGGTTTTATATTGTTAATGTCCATAAAAGCACTATATACATTGTAGTGTTCACAAGACATTGTTGTTTTGTGCAGACAAAATTCATCTAAGTTTCTCTACTTATGTACCCTTACTAATTGCCTTTAATTCTTCCCCCCCATTTTGATTTTATTGTCTAGGATAACTATCTTACTGTCTGAAGAGCTACATTTAATATTTCTTTGAGTGTGGTTCTGTTGACAATTGTCTTCTTGGGGCTTTTTGTTTGTTAGCTTTTATGAAAATACTTTTATTTAAACTTTGCTTTTTTTCTTTTTATATGTCACATTGTTTTTATTATGGAATAACTTATATACACTCAATTGCACAAATTTTAAGCATGCAGCTTGATGAAATTTTCCATGTGCACAATTCAAACCAAGGTTTTGAACATATAGAGCACTCCAGAAAGTTCTCCCATTCTCCTTCCACAATTCTGTGTTCTCTATGTCTCTAACCATGAGTTAGTCTTTTCTGCTCTTGAACTTCATATAAATAAAATACAGTATGTATTTTTGTTTTTGGCTTCTTTCAGTCAATGTTCGGTCTATGGAATCATCCATCTTTTATGTGTAATAATAATTCTATCCTCTATTTACCATCTTAAGCATAAATTCACTCTGGAGGAAAATAACATCACTGAGACCTTCATTAAGTTTCTACACACAATGTTTGTCATTCAACCAAAGAAGCAGGATTAAGATAAAAATACAGACAATAGGAAAAAAATCAGTGGTGATCTGGTTTTCTTTATTACCATGTAGTATCCCGTTATATGGATATACCACAATTTATCCATTCTATTATTGATAAACACTTGTGTTATTTTTTATTATTGGCTATTTATAACAAAGCTCTGCTAAGCATGATTGCACATGTTTACTTCTTGTAGGACATAAACATATTTCTGTTAGGTATATTTTCATTGTTTTAGTTTTGGGAATTGATAGTTATTTCCTTTAAGCACTCTTAATAGCATTTTTATAGTTTTATAGCTTCTAAAGTTTCTACTGAAAAGTCAGTCATTAAGTCTTGTTCCATTTGTTCTTTTGAAGGTAAATGTTCCCTCTGGTTGCTTTTAAAATAATTTTTTTTTGTAGTTTTATTATGATATGGTGTGGTTTTCTTGGTATATAGCCTGCTTTAATCTGTGACTTCATGTGTCCTGTCAATTTGTGATATTTTATCCATTGGCTTTCAAATACAAGTATCTCCCACTTTTTGAACTTTTGTTAAACTACTTTACTTTTATGAAAGACCTACATTTAGTGCCTGTTTTCACTAACCAAAAGAAAGCTGAGGAAGATATTTGCTCTTATGAAAAAAAGGCAAAAGGTGAAATTAGCATTCAAGCATTTGTTTGCAGTGAGCTATTACAGAGGCAGCACATCCCTTAGCAGTGAGAATGGCCCCGACCCAAGCTTTTCCCTGAGGAGCTACAGTAACATCTCAGTATTAAGCCATCATAGCTTTGAACTGTCTATGAACATCTGCGCTTTATCTTGATTTATTTTGTGCATTCCTGCTTTAATATATGTTAGTGCTATTTCAGATTTTATGTGTTATTTGATATGATTTAGTCAGTTTCTTTTGGGTCTGGAAATACTCAAAAAATTTCCATGTACATTAATGGTAATTATTTTTTTTTCAATTTATGCCATCATTTCAACTTACAAAAGTTTTCATGGGCAAGCTCTACTTTTGGATAGTGGGGGAACCTCTATTGCCTTTGATTATTTCTCTACATTCTCCCTTTGTGTTATTCCAATTATATGTTAGACTTTTTAATCATCTTTCGTATGTCTCTTAAGATATTTTCTAATAGTCCCATTTACTTTTACTCTCCTTGTGTTAGTTTAAATAGGTTCTATTGACCTAACTCCTGATTCACTATTATAACTATATTAAATTCTTAATTTGGATTATTATATTTTTTAGTTCTCCACTTTCCATTTAATTTTTATAGGTTTCAGTTTTCTGATTACGTTTTCATCATGTCATCTATTTGTCTAAACATGTTTCTTACAGTTACTTTAAAGTTCATGCCTGATGGCTGCCCAAACCAAATCACCACTGATTTTTTTCCTATTGTCTGTATTTTTATCTTAATCCTGCTTCTTTAATTGAATGCCAAACATTGTGCATAGAAACTTAATAAAGGTCTTAGTGATGTCATTTTCCTCCAGAGTGAGTTTATGCTTAAGATGGTAAATAGAGGATAGATCATGTGAATACCGGCTGAGACTGAGATGACTTCAAGCTGGATGGCAACTTTGGTAAGGTTCCATCTACATCTGGTCCATCCCCTACCTAGAGTGCAATCCTTTAGAGGCATGACTTATTTGATTCTTATGTTGTATTAGGCAGGATTCCTTTGGCTGCTGCAAGTAAAACAAGTTTTAAAAAAGTAGCTGAGGGAGAAACCAAGATGGAGGCATAGGTAAGCACCTAAACTGCTGCCTCGCACAACAATTTCAAAACTACAACTAAAAGACAGAACGGACACTATCCAGAACCACAGGAAGGCTGACTGAGTGGAAATTCTACAACTAGAAGGAAAGAGAAAAGCTCCCGAAGAATTGGAGGAATGGCAAAGGGTTGAGGTACGGCAAAGGGTCTTTGTGCGTGCAGTGAGGAAGGGTGGCTGAGAGCCTGGCTGACTTTCTCTGGCAGGAGGGAGAAGGAAGCCCCTGAATGCACTGAACCCCAGTTCTGACTGCACTTAACACCAGTTCTGGGCGAAACCCCATGGACCCAGGCTCATACAGGGGGAGTCTGGACTGTCAGGTAGAGAGAAAGGCACTCAGAGACTCAGAGACCCGGGGGAGACCCGGGGGAGCCCCAGCGGGCACGGGTGTGCACAAAGACTGTGGAGGTAGCCACAGGCTTTCCCTAGCAGAAGGGAGTTGGAAGCTCCTGACTGCACTGAACCCCAGTTCTGACTGCACTGAACCCCAGTTCCAGGAGAACCCCTGGGGACCCACACTCTTGCGGGGGGAATCTGGACTCTCGGGTGGAGGCTTGGGAGCTGGGGAAGGCAGAGGTCTGGAGGCGCGCCCGTGCAAGGGCAAGGCTGACAGGAAGCCAAGACTGTCTGCTCCACCCTGAGACTCCACCCCCTCCAAGCTGAGCACAGAGGCTTTTGCAATTTGGCAAGTCTAATCCTATAAGGCTGTCTCCAGCACCAAACTTCTCCCAGCATAGACTCAGCTGATCCTCACAGCCAACTGGCCTGGAGGTCAATTCCTCCCAGTGATACCAACAACAATCAAGACTTAACTACAACAAGGCTGTACACACAGTTCACAAAGGAGTGCACCAAGAGTGTCCACCTCAGGTTAACTGGGGAGGCTGACCCACTGGGCCATATAGGAAACCTAGCACACAAAGCTACCCTACCAACTCAGGGAAACAGTGAAAATGCGGCGACAAAGAAACAGATCACAAATGAAAGAAATGGAGTCAAACAAACAACTGGATATGGAATTCAAAACCACCATTATAAGGCTTTTCAAGAATATCCTAGAAAAGGCCGATAAATATAATGAGACCCTCAAAGATATGAAAAAGGACCAACTAGAAATTAAACATACACTGACTGAAATAAAAAATATTATACAGAGACCCAGCAACAGACTAGAGGAACGCAAGAATCAAGTCAAAGAATTGAAATGCAAAGAAGCAAAAAACACTCAACCAAAAAAGCAAAAAGCAAAAAAAAAAAAAAAATCCAAAAAGTTGAAGATAGTGTATGAAGCCTCCGGGACAACTTCAAGCGTACTAACATCAGAATTATGGGGGTGCCAGAAGAAGAGAGAGGGCAAGATACTGAAAACCTATTTGAAGAAATAATGACTGAAAACTTCCCCCACCTGATGAAAGAAATAGACTTACAAGTCCAGGAAGTGCACAGAACCCCAAACAAAAGGAATCCAAAGAGGACCACACCAAGACACATCATAATTAAAATGCCAAGAGCAAAAGACAGAGAACAAGAGAAAAACAGTTAATTACCTATAAGGGAGCACCCATACGATTGTCAGCTGTTTTCTCAACAGAAACTATGCAGGCCAGATGGGAGTGGCAAGAAATATTCAAAGTGATGAATAGCAAGAACCTACAACCAAGATTACTCTACCCAGCAAAGCTATCATTCAGAATTGAAGGGCAGATAAAGAGCTTCACAAATAAGAAAAAGCTAAAGGAGTTCATCACTACCAAACCAGGATTATATGAAATGCTGAAAGGTATTCTTTTAGAAGAGGAGGAAGAAGAAAAAGGTAAAGATAAAAATTATGAACAAGAAATACATATCTATCAACAAGTGAATCTAAATATCAAGTGAATTAAAAACCTGAGGAACAGAATAAACTGGTGAATATAATAGAATCAGGGGCATAGAAAGGGAGTGGACTGATAATTCTCAGGGGGAAAAGGGTATGGGGGGTGCAGGAAGAGACTGGACAAAAATCATACACCTATGGATGAGGACAGTGAGGGGGAGGGTAGGGCAGAAGGTGGGGTGGGAACTGGGTGGAGGGGAGCTATGGGGGGAAAAAGGAGAAACAATTGTAATAATCTGAATAAAGATTTATTTTTTAAAAAAGTAGCTGAAACATAGTAAGTTTATCATCCTATATAATAAAAGCCTAATATGCAAATTGACTGAAGAGTGAGATGATTGGTGGAACAATTGGTCACTATGACGTGCAGTGACCACCAGGGGGCAGATGCTCAATGCAGGAGCTGCCCACAGCCTGCAGCCCCAGGCCAGCCAAAACGGGTCCCCCAGATCACCCCGCCGGTTGCCCTGCAGAGGGAGGTGACTGGTGGTGGGTAGCAGGGCCAGCCAGTGAGTAGGCGGCACTGCCTCACAATCATCCCGCTGGTGACCTCCAACGTGGATGCCAGTGGGGTCCCCCTGGATCGCTCTGCTGGTCACCCCACAGATTAGCCCTGATTACCAGCCAGGCATAGGGACCCTCCCCATGCACAAATTTCATGCACCAGGCCTCTAGTCTTAAAGAATGAGAAACTCCAGAGATAAGATGGTTCTTTGGCTGTTAATTCATCAACTCATTCTGTCATTGATCTTTCAAATTATCTCAGCTTTATTCTCATGGTCCTTATATGGCTGCTGCAGTTGCAGGTGTCACATGTAGCTAACACTGTCCTGAGGTAGCAAAGTGAAGTTTGTCTTGGTGGGGTTGGGTTTCATGTAAGAGTAAATAATTCATTTTCTAGAAGCTTTCTTTTCCTTATATGTCTCTTTGGCCAGAATTTTGTCACATGCCTATGCCTAAACCAGATTATGTCAGGGGCATGTTTGACTTAGACTGGTCAAGATAAACCACTTAGGCCTGGGCAGGAGTCTTTTCTCTGAAGATATAGCTGGCAGGTATATGAATGCCTAAGCAAAATTGGGACCTGATTGACAAGGACGAAGGGAACAATAGCTATCTGTCACATGGAGAGACAGCTGTCCATCACATCCAACAAACTTGTGAGAGGTGTATTATTGTTATTCATCCAGTTTTGATTAAGAGAATCATGTTATCAGAGAGTTTAAATACCCAGCACAAGGTCAAATGTTTAGTGGCAGAGTTCCTAGCACAAGTTTGAGTATTTAGTGACAGAGTGTCTATTCAAACAAATATCTTTGATCCCATATTCTGTGCCCTTTAAATGCCCTGAAGTCTTCTGACTGGGTTGTAAGTTTTCTTTTTTTGTAACTATCCCTAGAAGATGTTCATAAATCCAAATTAAGGTAGAACCATCCCCCCCCCCCCCTTGCTTTTCCATACCTTAGCAGAAGCATCACAAATGGTCACTCAGGAGGAGAACGCTGGGTGAAGAGTGTTAATCACCTATGGAGCTATGATAGCCTAAAACTTTAATTCATATATTTATGTGGCCATTCCTCAATAAGTAATGGACATAAGTCTCCTAGGGCCTAAGCATTATAAGGTGTTGCTATTTGAGTTGTAAACCACTAGGGACCAATTATACTTTTCACTTCCATTAGCAAATATGATTTGTGTCCACTCCCTGCTGCCATTCATAATTTTGAATTCCACTCTACTTAAAATGTTCTTTCAGCTTCAGCTGAATGATTTTCACGAGAATCTGTCTCTTTGAGAAGTACTCTTAGAGTGAGGCATTAACAGCCTTGACAGTGTTGGCTAGGTTGGGAGCACATTAGCCATTTCCATTTCTTTCCTCCAGAGTGGAGGTGGGAGCCAAGAAGCTGTGCTGTCGGAAGAGTTGGGGAATAGACCACATCATGACAAAGCAGCTGGAACAACCACAATTGCAGCCCTTGAGAGCAGCTCACGCCACGGGGTCAGAGGAGCAGCATTTTATGTTCCTTTGTAGAATAAACTGAATATTTTTATAAGAAACCAATCTTCCATCTATGATCCTGTTCCCATTAGAGGGTCAAGGCAAGAGCAAACCAGAGAGGCTTAATTTACTTAGGAGACATTCAGTATAAATACTCTATTCCCTTGTGTGATGTTCCTGTTCTGTTAGCCTTAATACGTGCAAACCAAGATGACTTACTCAAAGTTGTGAGACACCCAAAGACCATCCTTCTTATAACATGGTGTTCCTTTTCGGCTGGGTGTCAGAAGATCCAGAAAGTCTACATCAACACAGCATGTATTTTCCCTCCACGAAAAAACTATGCAATCTGTAATAGCTAACCCCACAAGTTTGAAAGTTTACCTTAACATTTGTGGGAAGCAGATGGTTTCCATAAACTGCCAACCTGTTGTTACCAAAGCATTTTCCAAGAATTGTTTACCAACCACAGTCACTAACACAATTAACCTTTCTGTGGATATGATAAACAAGAAAACGATCACCAATCTGCATGCAAGCCAAACGAATGTGCCATTCAAAATTTTGCCTCACAAGCTCTGGAACACATACAAACCCACACACAGTGTCACAAATGATTCTTTTATGACATGTTTTCTGGTGCCCACTATTTCCCTCCCCCTATTTTCCCACCCCCTCTCCTCCATTCCATAGTGCACCCTCTCTTTCTAGTCACCTATTTCCATTTACCTATTTCTATCTGCAGCCATTGCTCTGGAAAGTCCTGAATATGGTTCTTAACAGAACACCAACCAGGCAAAAAGTGTCCAGGCAGAAAGAGAAAACAGCCTCCCTCAGATTTGAGGCTTTAGGACCAGCAATCCTCTGCTTTTGTTTCCCTACAGTCTTCATCCAGCCTTCTTCAATAACTGTGGATTTCTTGCCTCTCCCTCTCTTCTCTAACTCCCTGGTCTTTGCCTTGCTTTTTATTAGTGTCTTGCCTCTCTCTCTCTCTCTCTCTCTCGCTCTCCATTTCCCCTGACTATTTTTTAAACATTTTAGTTTGAAATAATTATAGATTCACAGGAATTTGCAAAAAAATGTTGACTGTGTACCTTTCCCCAATGGTTACATCTTGCATAAATTAGTACAATATTTAAGTTTCACCAGTTTTAGATGCCTTCATGTGCCTATGAAGGTATTTTCTGAGTTTTAAGGAGGAAATAGGTTCATTATTTTGCCTGACTTCAAAATGGTTGAGAGTCAGATTTAATAAACATAAGAGTACATATGGGACATTTTTCATATAATTCACATGAGCCTATTCAGTTCATCTTCACATCAACCCTTTCAAGAAGAGGTAATACTTATTTTTCATTTTAACCATGAGAATTCAGTGGTATTCACACAGTTATTTAAGGAGTGGCCTGACTATAAGTCCAGTGCTCACCATGCTATTTGCTTGTTCGTTAAGCTTCTGTATAGACCATGGCTGTTTTCATGGACTCTCCGATTCACAGCCTGAAATGAACCTCAGATTTGTAGGAGCCTCCTTCCATCTAGCCTGCCTGGTTGCTGACCCACAGCCTGGATTCACTTGTAACTAATATGTCCTGTGCTTTTCTGATTCTGACAACTGATTGGGGGTCAGAATGCCCAATGATGATCTTTGCTCTGATCTTTGCAATTGTGCCTTAAATGCTGGGAGCAGTTTATGAAGTTCTTCCAAATATAGATGTTTTGGTTTCCCCCCAGCACATTGAGGTGGGTAGGGCTGATATCACTATTCCAGAAATGGAGCCCACCCAGGTCTTTTGACTTCTAGTAAAAGTTCTCCACAGTGTTTCCTGTCAAAGTGTGGGAGGATGTTGTCCCCATAATGGTAAGTAGAATTGACTGAGTACCTACTATGTGTCATGAACTATGCTAGGCTTCTTTTGTGCATTTTCTGGTTGTTTTTCTCCCAGCAGTCCATTTGGGTTAACTACTATTATTATCCCCATAGTATATACTACAAGGACAGGCTCACAGAACATAAGTGACTTAATATCAGGCACAGAGTTAACAAGTGGCAAAGCTGGGATTGGAACTAAAGGCTGGGTGACTTCTAACCTGAATTCTTAACCTAGATTTCTTGTTTTGAAGGAAATAGTTATCTCAAGACAAGAAAATAAAACAGAAACATTCAAACTGTGTGATATAGGTAGAGCTTGCAGAATGCATATTAAAATTTTGAATTCTTTACTATTAATTACAAATTGAAATATTTCATGTTAAAAAAATGTCTAGATTTTCAGGATGGATCAATAGAGTTGGCAGTGGATTCTTGGTCCAGCTCCAAGTCTGTGCTTTCTGGTTTGCCAGAGTTCCCTGCCAGCCTTTTTCCTCATGCAGCTGTCCAGCTCTGCAGGCTTGAGAACTGTGGGTAGCACCTTAGTGAATCAAGGGAGTAGGATTGGGAGTCAAAGCATGGTTTTCAATTGCTGTTTCACTATTTCCTGGGAGCCTTTGACAGTCTTGAAGCATCACCACAGGTCCTTTGACATTTCCTCCCAACTGGAGATGCAGTTTGTGTTTTCTCCTCTTGAGTTTGTATGAGCTTTTAATTGCCTTGGCCAATAGAATCTTGGGAAAGTAACTATGTGAGTTTCAAAGTTAGGTTATAAATGTCATGTTGTTTCTGCCCAGTTCACTGAATCACTCCCTTTTGCAACTAACCTGAGACCATCATGCTAGAGAGGCATGGTCTGTAGGCACCATGGTCAAAAGTCCTCTTGATCTTGGTAATCACTCTACAATGTGTATGTATATCAAATCTTCACATTGTACACTTTAAGGATATATAATTTTATTTGTCAGTTACTCCTCAATAAAGTTAAATACCATTCCCAGCTGAGTTCAGCCTTTCAGCTATCCCTGCCAAGGCACCAGACATGAGGGAAGCTATCTTTGATTTTCCAAACCAGCCATTTTCCAGGTGAATCCCACGGAGAAATCTCAGTTCTATGTGGGAAGAAAAACATCACAACACAGCCCTGCTCAAACAGCTAATTGCAGAATTGTGAGATGTGATAAAATCGTTTTTGTTTCAAGCTTTGGAAGTGGATTTTTCTTCCCAGCAATAAATTAGACAAAGTATTTAAAGCTCTGGGCCCTGGTTTGATAATGTAGATAATAGAATTCAGGGTAGTCTGTCCTGTCCTCTTCATACAGACAAGAGTGGGAGGGGCAAATAAAAGAATGGATTTAATGATATATCGTAAACTACCAAGTGCTATTTAAATAAGGTTTTTATGATGATCATAAAAGGCCCATGGCTTTATGAAAATCTTTAAGCCTTCGTTCAAGGGAGATACAAAGACTGCAACCCACAAAGGGAGAGTGAACAGGTGAAATTCTTTATAAATGCTTGTGAAGGGTTTTAATTAGTCACATGTCTTCGTAATATGCTCCTGTAGCACCATGGCCTTTTCAGTATGCAGTATCCCCACCAAATGGCCTTTTAATGTCGGCAGTAATGGAGGACACAGTGACAGGACTCGAAAGAAACTGCAACTTCCAGCTATGTGGAGACATTAAAATAACCAGAACGAAGGTCTTATGGAAAGTCAGCCAGGCAGATTTTACTGGACAATGAGCTAGTGTCGGGCAGAGAAATCAGGTCACTGTGTAAGAGTGCAGAGCACGCTGGGCAGAATGTTTTTAACAAATTGGCTGACTGAAGGTTGAGACGATTCTGTTTTCTTTTAATTTAAAAAAAGTTTAAAGTATATTTTTATTGACTTCAGAGAGGAAGGAAGAGGGAGCAAGAGATAGAAACATCAATGATGAGAATCATTGATCGGCTGCCTCCTGCAGGCCCCACACTGGGGATTGAGTCCACAATCCGGGCATGTGCCCTGACCAGGAATCGAACTTTGACCTCCTGGTCCATAGGTTGATATTCAACCACTGAGCCACACTGGCTGGGCTGTTTTCTGTTTCTTTTTATGCAACAAATGTCTAGAGAGAATTTCTGGCTGTGACAGGTAGCTGTGATATAGTGACAAGGTCTTGTTCAGACATTTTCCTTTGCTTCATTCTACCAGTGGTGGGTGGCTTTTCTGTAGGTTGTTATTTTGTTTAGGGCAGTGGTCGGCAAACTCGTTAGTCAATAGAGCGGCTCGCGAGCCACGGTTTGCCACTCAGTTGACTAATGAGTTTGCCGACCACTGGTTAAGGGATTCCCCCCTTAACTCTGCGGCCTGGTTAACACCTTCTGATTTCAGTGCAAACATAACCTGGCTTTACTTGGTCCCACAAATTAGTTGAGGTTTCTCTGTCATAGATTACATGGCTCCCCATGTGTTTACTTCACTATATTTATTAAAATTATGTTTGTATTTAAGAAGGGGGAAAATAACCTCATGGTATGTTCAGATGTAAAAGAAAATGTAGCTACTTCATTTTCTATAATGGATCTAATCCTCCCAGGAAGTGGCAGCCCTGGGGGTGTAGCAGGAATACTCAACTTTAATTGACTGATCACAGTGTATAAGTTGCTGCCAGTGTGAAGTATCTGGCCTTATATAGCCACTCCTACTTTAAATGCTCAGTTGTTCCAAATGCCTCCTCCGCTTCACATTCAAGACAGTATCCAAGTGGCTGGAGGAGCAAGTTAGAGTAACTTTGTGGCTTTGGGGAGGAGAGGGGGTCTCTGGCTAGGAGTTCAGTTTTGGCGGTTCTCTGTATATTATACAGTATACACTGTATGTTCTGTAAATATTGTGTAGTGCACACTGTATGTTCTGTAAAGTACACTACACAACTTGGTTACCTTTCATTTTTATAGAATAGAAGAATGGTCAAGAGCATTTGCTTTGGAGTCAGATTTATTTTAATACCAATCTCTATTCTGCCCTTCGTTAATAGTATTCTTTGACCAGACACTCCATTACCCGAAGCCCAAGTTTATCTTTATAATAGAGATATCAATGGCTATCATAGGCTTTGATTAAGTACTTAGCAAGTGCCAAGCTCATAGTTTTCTTTCCTTTGCTTCTTTTCAGCTCTTTCTAGTTATAGTTTCTTCTGTGCAGGGCCTTCCTTCCTTGGATATCCTTGGACTCATGTTCCTAATTCTATTCCCGCCCCCCCCCCCCCAACCAAAATGTAACAATCCTGGGTTTTAGTTACTCAAGGTCCTTCTAAAGGCGTGCTGGGGGTTGGGGAGAATTGCATGCTCATTGTTTGAAAAGCAGCATATTGCAATGAAATGAGCATAAGTCTTAAAATCAAGAATTTCGTACTTGCAGATTTTCATGCATGCTTCTCATATCCAGGCACCTTCAATTCAGGCCAGCATATTAGAACAGTCTTCATGAAAGGAGATGCAATGGAGTGACAATGACAATGGAACAGCTTGCTGTCTGTGACTCTAAATGAAATCAACCTGCCTCGCTTACAAGGAAGATATTCCATTGATCTATTCCATACATAGATTCTGTTGTGTATTCCACATCAGAATGTGATTCCAGATGTTTCAGATTTGCTGGTCGTGGAATGATTATTTGGTACCTTTCTCTAAGGTGCTCAGCAGTTTCCTTAGAGGAAATAATTTGTTTTATTTCCTCTGAAAATAGTTGATAAAAATAACATTCAGTATTTATTTCTATATCTGACATGCCCAAAGGGCTTGTAATTTCTCTGTTTCTTATAGCCTAAGAAGGAAGAGGCCTTTAAATGATGTTAATGTTGTGATAAGCTTGCTGTGGAGCTTCTCTTTATAGGGGTCAACCTCTTTTTCTAAGGTTAGGTTACTGAGGGTCTGGTCCTCTTGTAGTTACTTTCTTAGAGCCTGGGTAAGATTAAGGACATGAAGACCATACAGAATGATCAGGCCCTGTTGAGTGGGCCATGAAGTTTCTGGACAGATTACTATGAGAAACAACACTTACTTTGGGAGTCTCTGCAGTTGTTCTCAATGTGTAGGTTAAGAATTACATTATGAAGCATGATCTACAAAAAGCACTTGTTTAGTAAAGCCTATAAATGTAATGTATAGCTTTTTGTTTTCAATTTGAAATGCTTTTTTTTTCACATTTAAAGCCACATGAAGTTTGTTACCTCATCACCGATCTTTTTAAAAAAATATACATTTTTATTGATTTCAGAGAGGAAGAGAGAGGGAGAGAGATATAGAAACATCAGTGGTGAGAGAGAATCATTGATCAGCTGCCTTCTGCACACCCCACAATGGGGATCAAGCCGGCAACGTGGGCATATGTCCTGATGGGAATCGGACTCTGACCTCCTGATTCATAGATTGATGCTCAACCACTGAGCCATGCCGACCTGGCTCATCACCCGTCTTCTAAAGACTACTTTTTGCTCCCCCACTGAAAAATCTTGCCTGAGCCATCTAAGTAAAATTAGTCACTCTACTTATTTCTTGTGGCTCTACCCTGTATAGTAATTATTTCGGTTGTAGGATGGCTATATAACATTTGTTCATTCATTGGTCCTTCCTACCACACTGTGGCTCTTTCTAGATAAAGGCCATGCTTGATTTGTCTATGATTTAGAGGAAGTATTTAATAATTGAATAAACAATGATTTTTAAGGGATCGGGGAGAAATTAGAGAAGACTTAAAAGACTTTGGATAAAAAAGGGGTACTTAACCAATGTTTACTGAATTCCTAATATAGCTGTCACCTAGCATAGAATAATTCAAGTGTCCCTCACAGCACCCTTAAAAACAAGCATTATTGTGCTCATTTGAGAGAATAGGAACTAAAGCTCAGGAAGTGTAATATCAGAATCACACAACCAAGAATTGGTGAATTCAGAATTTGATTCAAACTCTGTATGATTCCACAACCATAGTCTTTTATACTATTCTTTCCTGTTTTGCAGTGATACAGGAATTCATAATTTGTCTATACTCTCTGTGACCAGGCTTTTTGGAAGTCTGTTAATTAATTATTTATTTTTACTCTATTTTGTCAACAGAAAATATTTAGCCACTTCTCAAATGTTGGGTCTGTCTCTACCCAATGTCTCTTTGGCTTCTTGTTCACTTCTAAGGTAAAATATTGTCAGACTGATTGTGGAGAGCCCAAGATATTAATTATGCTTTGATTATCAGTGGGTAAAGTCACTGTGCTGAAATTATACAATTTTTAAAATCTTCATTGAGGTATAGCTAAATGTGTATAATTTGAAATGTATGATTTGGTAAATATCCATGAAAATATTATATATCTATATCGCTATATATCTATATCTACATATCTATATATCTCTATATCTCTATCTCTATGTCTATATCTATCTATATCTATATCTATATCTATATCTATATCTATATCTATATCTATATCTATATCTATATCTATCTACATATGATATATGGAAAAAAATGGCCACAATCAAGATAGTAAAATAATCTGTCACTGCATAATTCCCATAAGTTTCCTCACGCCTCTGGGTAGTAGGTCCAGTAAAAAGTTGAAGAAAAGTGGTCCAAAGTGGTTGGTCCCTTGACTTGTTCCTCATCTTAAAGGAAAACACTGAATCTATTACTATTAAGTATGATTTTAGCTTTAGTTTTTTGTAGATGTGTTTTATCAGATTGAGGAGTTTCCCTTCTCTGTTTTGTGTACTGAAAGGGTTTTTTTTCTCTTTTTTTACTTGGATTGGAGGTCAGATATTGTCAAATGATTTTTCTGAATCTATTGAAATGTTTTTTTTTCTTTTTTCTTGTTAATCTGTTCATCTAATGATAAATTATACTCAAGATCCTTTACAACCTTTAGATTCTCTTTTTCTTTGATTATAGGTTATTTAAATTCTAGCATTGCTTTGGACATCATAAACCTAAAGTCTAATAACTAATGATAGCATAAATATATATCTTAAGTAGTGTAGGAAATCCATGCTTGTTAAATATGTAGCTGGAGTTCTCATCACACCATGCAAACAAATTACATAGACTTTAACATTTATTTTTTATTTTACATAAAATTAATTCCTGACTGTACAAACCTGTGTGTTTTGATAAATACATAGTCATGTAAATACCCCTAAAATCATCATAAGGATTCATCTCTCTCCACCCAAACTCTTTCATGTTATTTCTTTCTAGGCAAGCTCAGCACCCTCTCTCAACCTTGGCAATCATTGATTTAGTCTCTATCTTATAGTTTCACCTTTTTCTCAGTATTTTATGCACAGATTCATAGTCTTTGGGGAGGGGCTTTTTTATCTAGTAAAATGAATTTAGGATTTGCTGATGTTTCCTGTATCAATAACTTGAGAGCACATTTTCCTATAAAGTTCTTAAAAGGAAAGGAAAAAAAGCTATTGGGAATGTGGTATATTTATCAGAAGAAAATGGAACCAGATTCATAGGTGGTGAAGTGGAGAGGCTACTATTTGCTTTGCAGTAGTACGAAAGTACCTTCCGCCCCCCCACTATGTAAACAACAAGATAAACTGTGAATTTTTGGGGTCAACAAGTGATGGTATCCTTCCATCACAGAATGAGGGGCAACCTTGTACCAGCTGCAAGTCCTTGTCATGGTTGCTATCCATAGTCTGTAGTCACTCTCTGCCCATTTTCCTTACCCAGTAGCAATTCATTAAGTCCTCACTTGATGAATTAAGCTGGATTAGATAGCAATGCTCTGTGTATAACCTATATGGTATTGAGAGTGAAATAGTTAAATAGAGATGGTGTAAGTGATGTCAGACTTAGTGATGGATTTCTGTTTTTCTCCCCAGTGAGAGACACATTTTCAGTCAGGACTCTGCAGGTCAGATACTCTGACAGAGCAGGTAACATGGGACAAGAGCAGCATGAGCCTCCGAAGAAAAGTTTAAGCAGTGACAGGGAAAAAGAATAGATACAGTAGATCTCATACACTTACACATTTCACTCTAAAGATGTTGTCTTTAACCCTTTAGGGAAGTTGAATAGGACATAAGTATCAGGTTCCCCTTGTGTTGTATGTAGAAAAAAATGTAAATTATGCATTTGTTGACCATGTTACAAATTGTATAATATGCTTAGTCCATGAAGTAGGTTCAGCTCAACTGATCCTTCAGCTATCTTTATAAGGTCCTGAGTAAAACAGACAAAACAAAATAAAGCTAAACATAAAACAAAACAAAACAAAACAAAACATCTCTGAAGGCTGGCCAGTGCACCTCAGAAGACCTCACAATCATAGCACAAGTCATATAGACCCATAGCTGGGAAACCTTCAGGTCAGGGTAGTTAGTGTTAGTGGGGAGTGGGGAGCTATTGGGGTGGGTTGGAGATTAACACCGACACTTTGTAGGGTGTCTTGGAAAGTAAAGTTTCCTCCCCGCAGACAGCAGGGAACAAATTACTAGGCAAAAGAAGCCCAAATTTACAACAAAAACTGTCAGGCACTCATTCACAGCAAATGTCAGACTCCAGACACCAACTGCTAATATGTTAGGAAATGCTGATTAGGGATTACTGAGGCTGCCTATAAACTTTCTATTACCATTATTTAAGAATGTCTGAATTGAGTTGATGCTAATTCTATCAGCATTTTATGTTTTTCTTATAGGTTTCAAATCTGTGAATGTCAGCATTTACAGAATTTAGATGAGGGCTATATTTAAATAAATGCATTATAAAAGAAGCAGCCAGGTATTTAATGAATATAAGCATCAACTTTAGATCATATGTACTGCATTATTTTTTTCTATTTTATTTCTTTAAAAAAGTTATCTTTATTTTTTTTATTGATTAAGGTATTACAAATGTGTCTTTATCCCCCCATTGTCCCCTCATTTCCCCCAGTCCTGCCCTCACCCTCACGCTCTGTTGTCTACGTCCATCGCTTATGCTAATATGCATGCATACAAGTCCTTTGGTTAATCTCTCCCCCTTATCTCCATCCTCCCCTATCTTCCCTCTGAGGTTTGACAGTCTGATCAATCTTTATTTAAAGATAGAGACTGTCTGTCTCTATCTTTATTCTTGAAAGTATTACAGATGTCTTCCTCCCCTCCCCTCCTACCTTACCCTCCCTAGGCCTTCTGCACACTATTGTCTGTCCATGGGCTATGCATGTATGCATATAAGTTCATTGATTAATCTCTTCCTGCCCTTCCTTCCATACCTCTAAATGGGGTAAATTTTATAAGGGTATAATTTTTATTCTATATTGTTAAGTGATATACACTAAGCTCCCAGAACAGTTCCTACATATAATAAGCTCTCAATAAATGTTATTGAATTAAAGTAGAGACTAGAGTGTGGCCGACTTGGCTCAGTGGTTGAGCGTCGACCTATGAACCAGGAGGTCATGGTTCCATTACCGGTCAGGGCACATGCCCAGGTTGCAGGCTTGATCCCCAATGTGGGGCATGCAAGAGGCAACTGATCAGTGATTCTCTCTCATCATTGATGCTTCTATCTCTCCCTTCCTTTCTCTTTCTCTCTGAAATCAACAAAAATATTAAATAAATAAATAAAGTAGAAACTAGAAGATACAATAAAAATATAAATATGCAAACTAGAGAGTTTCTATAGTTGCTATGGTTGGACAAGAAATTCAACTCTGAAATTTCTAGAAGCTAGGGTGAAAATGAAATTATACTTGGTTATATAGTTTATGTTGTCAAAGAGGAGAAAGGATACCAATTCGTTAAGGGAAAATTAAGCTTCCCTAGGGCTAAACTCTACAAGAACTTCTCAATCTAGAAATTTATAAGAAGCAGTAATGAGTTTTTAGGATGAGTTTTTACTTGTATAGGAATTGTCAATAAAAGTTGAGAGCATATGCTATACTTTAACATGTTAAATCATGAATGGGTTTAGAAAACAACCTTTAGAAGACTAGAGGCCCAGTGCACAAAATTTGTGCATGGGTAGGGTCCCGAGGCCTGGCTGGTGATCAGGGCCAATAGGGGCCTTCCGGCTGCCAGCTGGGGCCTCCCTTCCCCAGCTGCTGGCTGCTGGCCAGGGCCTTCCTTCATTCCGTACCATCCCCTGGTGGTCAGTGCAGACACCATAGCAAGCCATCAGTCTCCTGGTTCAACTCCCCTGGGGATAATTTGCATATTAGTTTTTGTTGTTTTTTTTTCAAGGGGCTAGAACAAAACTTTACTGTCAGGCTCTGCAGGGCCAGCCGCAGGACCTCAGGAGGATCCTCGTTGGGCTCCTCTAAGGCATTCAATAATATTAGTAATTAAATAGCGATGCTCATCCCCCAATTGGAATGTACAACAGAGGTCCCATTGTGCCATGTAAGGGGTCTGGTCCCATGAGGTCTGATACCCGAGAGGTGTGGGGGAATGGGGTGTTCCCTGATGCAGAGGGGTTAAGTCCCCAAAGGAAAAGGAAGAGGAGGAATGGGGGCCTAGAGGCAGTTGGGCTGGTCCATCATATCCAGGAATCCGGATCTATCCTTGGGCTGATGGAGTACAGGGCATGCCAGCCCTGGGCACCATGGGTTCAGATGAGCAGTGGGGGCCCCAAGGCGTGGAAATTCGTGAGGGTTTCCAGTCTGGCTGTGTGTCCATCTGGCCCCATGCCCAGGTCCGTGGGGGCTCAGGGCCAGCCAGGTGACTCCTAGATGCATCTGGCTGTCTCCCCACACCAGGGCAGGGGCTGCCTTCCATCGGAAGAGCTGGACAGGGCTGGACCCCAGCACCAGGGCAGCCCCTTGGCCATCCGGCCGGAGTCCCCTGGTTGGCCACACTTGCCACTCAGCACTCTGAGGGACGAAGAGGAGGAGCTGGAGGAACAGTAGACTGAGTCAGGGCCTGGAGCATCTGGGGCCCGACCCGGGTCAGGGGCTGGTCCAGAGGGGGTTCCACCAGCAGTAGCCTCAAGCTCGGGCGTTGGCCAGGAACTCCTCTTCCAGGTGTCGGAACAGTTGCTGTTCATGCTGTGGTCAAGCTGCAAGGGGGTGCGGAAGACGCTGGCAGGTGTGGTGCCCAACTCTGGACTAGGGCTGGAGACCCGGGGAGGCCGGGGGGCTGCAGGGCCGTGGGCACGGGGAGTGTGGGGACTGCTCCTGACTGAGCCCCCATTGGTCCTACCCTGTGGCACCCAACAGTGCTGCCCCTCTGGGTCCCTACGCACAAGCAATACAGCCTGCTCCTCGCGGCTCTGGCTCTGGACCCGCCGGGCAGGGCTGGGGGTAGACAGCTGGGCTCTCCTGCCTCCTGGGGCCTCCTGGAGCCGCCCTAGATCTAGCTGGTCTCGGGACTGGCTGCGAGGGACAGGGGGTCGTTTCGGGGAGGCTGGGGAGCCTGTGGTCAGCCGCCGGCTGGGCCGCTCCCTCTGGGCGCCAAGTGCCCGAGTCATCACTTCGGGCACTAAGGGGGCCGCTCTGGGCTGAGGAGGCTGAAGAGTTGCTGTCCCCAGAGTAGCGTCAGGAGCAGGGATGGGAGGGCAGCTGATCCTGGGCCCTGAGTGGGGTCTCAGGCCCCTCCTCTGAGCTTTGTAAGCTCACGGTGTCACCCTCTGGCCGGGAGACTCGCCACTCACCCCCTGGGGCTGGGCTGCCAGCTGGGGGGCTGGGAGTGGGTGACACCCTCTGTGGGGAGAATGTTTGGATCCTCGGCTGGGGTGGGCGGTGCGCTGTGGAGGAACAGCGGCAAAGGTCGTGCTTGTCCAGGTAGTGCTCCAGTGTGTCCCAGCCACCACCCACGCGGACCATCACGTGGCTCCTCAGCACCCGCACGAAGATGAGCAGGCTGGAGTCTCTGATGTGATACTTGCCTTCGGGGACCTTGATCATGGGAAACTGGTCTGGGCAGGTGCAGTGGCCCAGGATCTCCCTCACCAGCTCATCAAGGTTGGGCAGGTCTATGGGCATCATGCGGGGCCCTCGGGTGGGAGCCCTGCTGCAGCAGCAGTTTCAGGGGTGCCCTCCTCATTCTCAGTAGTTGGGGCGTGGGGGGCCGAGGGTGCAGGGCGCAGCTCCTGCTCAATCTCCTGCTCAAACTGCACGAGGCGAGCCCCGCACCGCACCACCTCCGGCAGGCAGAGCACAACGCTCTTAGATCTTCTCGTTCTTGCGCAACATCAGGTCCTCGGTCTCGAACATGAGCACTTCGGGCACACCCAGCTCCACCTGGCACCAGCCAATGAAGGTAGCCACGTTGTCTTGGGCCATGAAGGAGACCGGTGCCACGCTGTGAGCCTGGAAGGCCACACCTCGGGCAGGACGGGCAGCAGCCAAAGTGCAGGCAGCCTCAGTGACAGTGTTGGCATGTTGGCACAGAATGGTGCCTGTGGCCAGCCCCATCAGGAAGCCATCACCCCCACCGGGCAGACCCGGGCAGTACAAGGCATTGAGCCACTAGGCCAAGTCCTCCTTCATGGCCTCCACGTAGGCCTCACACTCTTGGCTGCCGAGCCTGCAATGGTCGCCACTGGGTCTGCCATGCCCAGGCCAGCAGAGTCACTGGCTCATCCCGTGGCCTCGGGGAGCATCACCCCAGTGGGTGCCGGTGCCGGAGCCAGGCCGGGCCGCTGCAGAGAGGCGCCTCTGGAGCCCCAGCGATCCGGTCTGGTCTGCTGCTGCGGAGCTCCTGCATGTTAGGTTTTTATATATATAGATGGGAGAAGGAGAAAAGGGGCAGCAGGAAGTGATAGGTAAAGTTGTACAGCTAGGTAAAACCCTACTCTGGCTAAAAGAAGTTGCCTTTTCAGTAATGGAGATTATTTTCCATTTGTCTTTTTAGCCATTTATGATCACTTTTGTTTTAATCATTTACTCACTCAAAGGCATTTATTCATCACTTTTTATGTTTCAGTTGCTGTGATAAACGCTGAGGATACAAGATAAATTCAACCCAATCCTGTGCTTAGGGAGTTCTGAATCTGGCAAAGGAGAAAAGCAAGCAATTGGCTATTACGGAGGTTTCCTATGAGTAAGGACCCCATGGTGTGTGTGGGGACACAGAAGAGAGGCATCTAAATTAATCTGAAGTCAAGGCAGGCTTCTCAGAAGAGGAGATCATGGAGTTGATTTTTAAAAATATGTTTGCGTATCTGGATAAAAAAAGAAAGACGCACCATAGGTGGGAGAGTGGCATGCAGACTGGAAAGCTGCAATTACTGGCTGAAGCGGCAGGCTGTGGAGTGAGACATGCTTCTGGGGATTGAGGTGAGAGGAAGAAAGGTGAGGAAGGGCCTTGTGGGTTAAGAAAGGAACTTTGAACTTTATCCGAAAGCTTTTTGGCAGGCATAATCATTGAAAAATGAGATTTTAGCGATTACAAGTCTCTTAATAATTAGTGGTTTTAATCTTGGTCAGAGAAGGGTTTTAATGCTCTTCCGTTGGTTCATTCATAATTCTTTTCATAGCAGATAGGCAGAGAGTTCTTTTTCTTTGATGCTCTGTTCCATCCTCAAAAATTAATAGAACAGAAAAGGCTCAGAGAGACTAAGTAGCTTGACAGCTACCAAATAGCAGAAGCAGGGTTCCAACCTCTGTAAGGAACCACTGTAGAATGATGAAAAGAATATAAGTGTGAGTCAGGAGATGTGAGTTCAAATTTCAACTGTGAAGCAAGTTTGTGACCTTTAAGAAAGTCATATAACCTTTTTGAGGTTCAGTGTCCTAATTATAAAATAAAGCTAGCAATGGTTACCTTAAAATATATATTTTAGCCCTAACTGGTTTGGATCAGTGGATAGAGCATCAGCCTTTGGATCGTAGGGTTCCAGTTTCCATTCTTGTCAAGGGCACATGCCCAGGTTGTGGGCTTGATCCCCAGTAGGGGGTGTACAGGAGGCAGCCAATCAGTGATTCTCTCTCATTATCAATGTTTCTGTCTCTCTCTCCTTCTCCATTTCTCTCTGAAATCAATAAAAATATATTTAAAATATATATTGATTTCACGTGGCAATAATGTGAAACAGCTCCAGCTTACAATGGGTGCTTACTCTGTATTTTTTGATTCTGAAATTCAAGCCCTCTGATTTCTACATTGGAGTTGTTTTCCTGCAGCCTCATTTATAGTATGGCCCTCTCTCTGGTCTTTCTTTCAGTCCATAGTCTCCCTGTGCCTTCTGGACTCCAACTCAAGTCATATCCAAATGGATCTTTAGAGTTGCGGCAACTTGGGTCTGTAGAGAGTTCCTGAAAAGTCTCAGTGAAGAAGATCTTGTGAGTTACTGGAATTAGAGCAAGTAGCAAAAACATGTGGTTCTCATTGAAACCTTTAGATAAGAACATTTCAAAGCTTACAGCCAGAATCTGCCAGTGCAACTGCGATTGAGGCCTGAAATCATCTGGAACCTAGATGCTACTCATTAATGATAAAAGTGCTATGAGAAAGTGCTATTGGGGTGGAGGAAGGGCCACTGTGACTTAACTACAGACATGGATGCAGAGGCATATTTTTGAAATCAATTTTTCTTAAAATAAACCCATCCACACTAAGTCATTATAAAGGTAACCAGGGATAACAGCCCTATCAATCAAATCTTTTGCCTTCACAGTTGAGTGAAGTCTTTTGCTTCCCTATATAATAAAATCTGAGAGGGTAGTTTAATTTCCCAGTTAGAGGCAAAAGAGTCTTTTCTTGACCCCTAGCTCTTCATATCCAATGAATAGCTCGCGCCACTTTAATGTTATGCTTTATTATTCATATTATTATTTTTGAAAATTATTCCCAGAGAAGGAAGAATATAATGAAAAGATATCAGACTTTTTATTTGAAGGATTAATCAGATTTTGGAAGACACGCCAGTGCGCTGCTGGGTTTCTGGGCAGGAAGCTGAAATGATCTGTTTCCCCCCATGGTTTTGAAAGTGCACATTTAGCAGAGAATGAGTTTTCCGGGCTTTGCAGGGACGGCTCATAACTAAGGAGGTGAAAGACCCTATTGTGTCACAGCATGAGGGATACCAGGCCCATGTTAAGAACATTCCCTTTGAAAAATGGAGATATTACCCAAATCGCTGCAGTGTATTAATTCTTCAGTCTTATTCTAGGAAGAAATGAAGTTATTATGGAAGAGGTCAGCCTCAGAGAGGATACCTGCACCTCTGTCATGATAGGCTGATTATGGCTCTTTGTGTTTCACCATCATAATATGCTCATGAAACCAAGTCTGATTCAGCTACATGCTAGGATCCTACCTATAGTGGTCAGAAAAATCAACAAGGAAATGAGGGTTTTTCTATTTCATATTGTTCTGAGTTCCAAAATGTAGATGAATTGAGCTCTCTGCAGAAATACATTTTTTTCAAGACTTGACAGAATCCAAGGAAGTAGTTAATCTAGGGCATGCATATAACTGAAGAAATCAGAGGCTAAAGTTTGTATATAATATGCTGAAAGTCACAGAGGTGGTTAGGGCCAGTGACAGAGGGAGAGACCAGGTCTGAATTGAATTACCATCCTTTCTTGCATTTCATTCATAAGGAATTTCTTAACTATTCTACTGTTATTAATAGCATAAATTTGAGGGGTAGGAGAGACAAGGAATCTACTGTTTGTTAAATAGTTAATAGATACTTGGAGTAGTGCTGAGTGCTCTTATATTTAATATCTCATTTAATACACAATAATCCTGGGGAGTCAGTATTAGGCTCACTCTATAGATGCAGAAAATGAGGCTGAGAGAAGCTAACTTAGTCAAGGTACCAAAGCTAGTGTATTGGAACTGGAATTAGTCCAAGGGCAGTTTGGTTCCCAAATTGCCACAAATCACTATATAGCACAGAGGCAGTATGAATTTATGAGATAAAATATTCTCAGAGTTTGAATTAAAAGGAACCAACTACTTCCTTCAATTTGAGGCAGTACTTCTTTTCTACAGAATTCTTGACAGATGTTCACCAGTTACTACTTTAGTACCTCCAGTCATGAAGAACTCAGTCCCTCATATAATATTTAACCCTTGTATATATACAGTAAAAAATATTGCCCACATATGATTTCTTAGTTTATGCTTAAAACTCACCTTTCCTAGGTTATCGCTAATATTTCATTCTGCATGGTATACTCAATCATTCATTAACTCAAAAATATTTATTGAATATCTATTACATGCCAGATACTACCATGCTCTGTTCTGAGAGTACAATGATGAAAAAAATAAATATCATTCATATCTTCATGACTTTGCATGTTTAAAGCAAAGATGGATATAATTAATATTTAACTGGAAGAAGGAAGTATTAATAATAAAGCACATAGAATTAAAAAAAAAGATAACCTAGGCTCTGAAATGTGGCTTGCTCAACCCTATAATAAAATGTTTATGTAGAAGGCAACTGACATGCCTTTGAGGATCACTTAAAAAATGAAATATGGGGAGAACTTTTTTCTCTGAGAAAGCAATGAAAAACTTTGCTTAGAGCATCTAAATGGTTCCTCAGAGATCTGGCTGAGTTATGGCTGGTGACATAAAGGAATCCCTGGCAAACAGGGCTGGATATTTGGCTGCAGGCACATTGTGCTACGTGCTGAACTTTTCGTTGTGCAAATATTGGCTCTGGAACTTGATGTATACAGGGCCATGGTCTGGTCCTGAAGTAGCAGCTGCTTGGACTGGGTCTCAGAGGATGCAGGTGAAAATCTAATTTGATCATAGCAGGTAAGAAGCAGGCTTAGGGAATGCTTGAAGGGAGGCTGCCACAGCAAAACTAAATAATCACTAAGCACCTATTGTATGCCAGGATCTTTATGTAGTTATTTCAAGTAATTGTCTCTGTTATAGATAAAGTAAACCAAGCCCCCAATTCAAGTTTATAACCAATAACCACATGTATCTGATTCCCAATTCTATGCATTTTGCATTTCACCATGCTGCTTTCTTCATATTTGTGACAGAGTCCTCACAACTGGCAGATTCTTTGAAACTCGGAGTTGAGATTTAAGAAGTAACAGGTTGAAGTTAGAGAAGGTGAAGTTTCAGGTCCCTACATTTGCATGGGCCCCATTCAAGGTCTTGGGAAGGGGCCTTAGCAATAAGGTCCCATATTTTTGTAACACTAAGATATTTGTACATCATTTTTCTTAAAGAGAACCTCCAAAATTATAGAAGCTTTGGCTTCATAATCTGCTAACACCCTATTTAGAGCACGGTCATTCATCCAACAAATATTTCTTGAGTGCCTAATACATGCCAGGCACTATACTAGGGGCTGGGGAGATAGCACAACAACTCAAAACAGAGATCCCTGTCCTCAAAGAGCTAAGAGGAAAGGCATGACATACTTAAATTGGATAATTTAAAGAAATTTTAGTAAGTTGACTCTTGGTTAGTAACAGAAAAGCACTAACTTGCTGGGCAAGTGGAGGGAGTGGTTATTACCCTGAAGATAGTTGAGTAAAGAGAAGTGCCTGTTAGGGGATGAGACCTTTGGTTGAGGAAAACTAACCAATCATATGGGAGGGAGTGGGGCAACGCACACTCAGCCTTACTTTGCTCTTGCCCTCTGACATCCTGTTGGTATTCCTCAATGACCAAACCCAGTTGGAAATTGAAGAGAAGTTTAGCCCATTTTTTTCCCATTGGTACAGATCAGCCTCCTGGATCATACGGTGCAGAAGTGTGCAGTATAGATCTGGAGGAGAAACAGGTGATATCTAAGGCAACATATGTGTTCATTTAAATCCTTAGAATTTTGGTGAGGATGCATACAACAAGCAGAATGTCAATTTTCTAGTATTAATAGTACCACTGAGAATAATAATAATAACAATAACAATAATTATAATAATAGCAAGAATAGCAAGAGAAAACATTAATTGAAAGCATACTCTGTTGTAGACATGAACTAAGAATTTGCAGCATCTGATACCACATACGCTCTCTCCTTCAAACAATGTTCTAAAGGGCTCTAGAAGTTGGTCTTTAACCAACTTTGAAGCATTTTCCACCAAATTAGTTAGAGTTAAATTTCTTGAGGGACCTTTTCATGTTTATGTTTTATATATTAGGGTCTGTGAAAAAAGGGAAAACCATTGGTTAACTGTATATGTGAAGAATTCACATTCAATCAGCCATAGAGAGGGTAATAAAAGACTGAGAAGCACTAATTACTGAATCCACTGATTAGGCTCTACAGCAGCGGTTCTCAACCTGTGGGTCATGACCCACAGGTTGAGAACTGCTAGCAGGGCACCTAAAATCATTGGAAAACACAGATATTTACATTACGATTCATAACAGTAGAAAAATTACAGTTATGATCTAGAAAGTCTAATCTTTGTTGGAGTAAATGAGGTGCCTAAAAGTAATAGGACCTCTAGAGCCTAAATTAAACTTTCAATTAAAGAATGTTTAATCTGTAAAATGAGCTTATAAATTATTTATTGAATGCCTTCATTTGAAAGATGATAAAAATGGAAAGGAAAATGACTTGTTCAAGGTCACAACATTGGTTAGAGGCAGAGCTGTGATTAGTAGTAGCCTTTGTGTCCTGTCTCTAGCCCTATGTAATCCCTATAGTTACATCATAATGGCTTTTAGACGCATAGAGGTAGAGACCAACAGTCTGAGGAACCTTGAAGATTACTCAGTCCATGGGAGAAAGGATATCAATCACTTCTTTGATAATATGGAAGGTAAAAAATCCAGTGTTAAAAAATTCAATTGGAGAAAAAGTACAGGAGAAAGAAATGCTTCTAAAATATTCTCATCTGTCTACACAAAACAAGAACTTTAACCTGTGCAATCTTCTTTGACATCACCAAGTTGTTATTTTTATGAAAAGTGGGCAGGAACAATATTCATTTCTGAGAATATCTATAATTTGGGCAAATGGTTTTATCTCAAAAATATATTAAGGAGTTTAATCATCATATCATACTTTATAACACTCGATTAAATGAAAAATGAATAAATGAAATTTAGGCTCTGATAATTCCTGAACAACTTAATGCTTCAAGAGCCATTTACACGATTGATGCTTTCTTTACTCCTCCTGGGCAGGAATGGAAAACTTGAGAGACATCTGTGTTCAAACTCCCAGCTTTTCCAAGACTTTGCTATGCGAATTTAGCTTTGGCTAAAACAAGAAAATTAAGCTGTGCCACTTTTAACATCATCTTCCCATTTAACTGGGTCTGGCCCCACTGAGTTTGCCTGAGCTATGATCTAAGTCATACCTGGCTTTCACAGAAGCCATTGACTCCACCAGCCATTGACCTTCCTAGCACCAATTGCCATCTGAGGCATACATATTATGTATTTTGCCTGATATCATTATGGATGATAAGCATTTAATTCCTTTCATTGATAGTTAATATCTTTTTTCTCCGACCTTTGTTGTTTTTGACCAGGGAGTTATTTTCTTTCCCATGAAGTTCTCTAAGAACTTCCCTGACCACTTATTCTTCCAACAGTCAACACTCTCAATGTCTTTTCATTTTGTTGATATTGACAAAGTCAATTTATACTAAAAAATATTGAATCTTAACAAAGGTTAAATGTGAAAGAATACTTCTGCCGGGATGGAGAATTGGTGAGCTCCCTTCCACTGTAGGTTGTTATTCTCTTTCTAATTTGGCCTGAATATTATTAATCTCTGGAAATATTTGGGGATAACCAGGATGTTTCTCAACTCCCTACAGAATGACATTTCCACATTTTTGAGGGATAAAAATAATGTCCTTTTTAGTACACTTGTATTATTTTGAGCCCATACCAGTTATCTGTTTGTCTCTAGTACTGTGCCATGACATAGAGAATCATCCATGAGTCCATGCTCTGCCCTCCAGCCATGATCAGCATCAAAATTCAGGCTTATTTTTCTACGGCTTGAAGCTTATCAACTAAGACAAATGCAGGAAAAAATCTGCCATCAATAGGGAAATTTGGCCCAGGGTAGGTAAATAATGAATCTAGTGTGAGAGACTTGTCAAATAAACATACAAAAATCCTGAGTTTGTCCTTTTTATACATTTAGAATGAAAACATATATCCCATGGAAATGTATGAATATTGATATGACACATCATCATGGACCTTTTGAAGGTTCCAAGGTACCCTAAATGACCATAATTATTCAGCTATGCCCAATTCATATATTAAACTAACAGCATTTGAAGATGTATCTTTTAGCTATGGATTTATACAATTTTCAAAATTTATATTTAATGCACTGAGGAAGAGCTATGAGGAAGATTGGGGAGACCTACTTAAATACCACTTAATAAATGTAATTTATATTTGATGTAGAATTAAGACTTCAACTGGGGTGAACCAAGAGCAATGAGAAATGACATATAAATGTATATCAGGCCTTTTTGGATTGATTGATTAACTGACACATTGTATTATCTAATAAATACTAATTGAATTCTTACCAAGTTTGATATATTATACCCATTGTGGACTAAAATATATAGTCCATATTCTTGCAGAATATACAGTCCAGTGGCCTTTAGATAGGATTTTCAGTAACAGTATGAAAGTAGACATCCATGAAGGAACTATATATTTTTTTTAGCATACTTTCAGGTAAAAATAAATGGGCCCAGAAGGCACTCAAGTGCTTTTTATCAAGTGCTTGTTTTGTTTTAAAGGTAAAAAGAAATAGACACCAACTATTTAAATAAATAATATTTACATTTTTGTAGGTTGATATTTATATCATTGTCATTTCATTGTAGTAGAAGAAGGAATTTATTTTGGGGGTAGAATTATATAAATATATTGTGATTTTTATTTCTTGATTTTTAAAATGTGAATATCTAAACATATTTTTTATGTAAATCAGAAGAAAATTCCCAAGAATTCTCTATGGGTTTCTGGTCCCATTGGTTCTTTCTTTCCCAGTGCTCTCTATGTAATATTAATTAACCTGGAATACCTTAGTTCAGAGTCAGCTTGATGTGTGTATTTTATTTCACGATTTCTTACTGATTTATGTGAGTTCCAAACATATGGTCACTTGCAAGGTTGGATATTTTTGTAAACAGGGTCTTGTGGCTCATATTTGCTGTAGAAGTTTCTCTAGTCGGAGCAAACCAAGAGTAATGACAAATGAGGGATAGAAGGGAACTAGTCGGGTAATTCCACCTCATTTATCTTTTTGGGGATTTCTTTGAGGTAAAAAATTTCTCTGTAAACCTCCCAAAGAAGTCCTGCAGGTCAAATAAACACATCTGACAACAAGTTACTATAAGTCTTCTTGACTTACTGAGAAAAAGTGACCAGTATGATAAAATACATTGCATTGCTTCTCATATTTCCTTGCCTTGTTTCTCCTTTCTCATCATTATAGCTCTAGGCTTGCTTCTTCTAAATAAAGTATCATCCCTTCAATCCTTGCCTCAGGCTCTGTTTATAGAGATTTGCTTAAAACCAGAAGTAATTCTTGAAAACGAGATTTTAAAATGGTATTGCACTTATACTCTCAGAGAAGCAGTGAGAACAACTTAATTTTAAAAAATGGAGCTATAGTGCACTCTTGGAACTTCTTGTCATAAGACTGTGATGAGGAAAGGAAATAAGGAAGAGCAAAAAGGGAGACTGGCAGGGTGAGGAAGTGCTTCACTTAGGGTGGCAGAAGAGGGACTCATAGAAGGTATAACTGAAGCTGATCCTGCAGTCAGGGAGTGGAGCCGGCAGCCTAGGGGCACTCACGAAAAGGGTGGGGTTCTTCTAGATCTTCTCAAGGCCTAGAAAATAGATTTGGACAGATCTAAAACACATCTCCAACAGCGTTTTTCACAGTAGCCAAGAGGTGGATACAAGCCAAATGATGAATGGACAAATGAAATGTTGAATGCCCTTACGGTGGAATGTAATTTAGCCATATAAAGGAAAGAAGTACACAGTACAATGTGAATGAATGTGGATGAATGTTGAAAACTTGATGCTGAGTCAAAGTTATGAAAGACCAGATACTGTATGATTCCATTTATATGAACTGTTCAGACTAAGCAAATCTGTAGAGACAGAGAGGAGACTAGGGATTGCCAGGGGTTGGGGCTAGGGAGAAGTGGCTACTAATGGATATGGGGGTTTCCATTTGGGGTAAATAAAAGTTTCTGAAACCAGGTAATGGTTATGGTTGCACAACACTGCAAATGCAGTTAATGCCACTGAGCTGTACCCTTCAAAACAGTTACAATAGTAAATTTTATGTTGTATATGTTTTACCACAATATAAATATATTAAAGAAATGATCTTGAAGGTAGACCCGTTTATAACAACTGCTGAACTCTCCACTGTACCTGACTTCTTACACTTCAGGTGGCACACTTGAAGGCAGACAGTGACAGGCAGCAGAAGTGTGAGGACTACCTTTTCTGTCCCTTCCAAACCACTTTCTCTTTCTTGTGCCTTTGGCTACAAAAAAACAGTATGATTTTCACCCCTTCACTCATGAAAAACATGTGCGCAGGGCAAAACTGTACCTACCACCCTAGAACTGCACCATCAATAGTGAAAAACAGAGAAAATTTATCATTGTGCAGTTGTTTATGCTTTATGTCTTCTGTGGCATCCGGAAGCCTCTCCCAGGTTGCACTTGTTTTCCTTTTATTGAACTGATTTTTTAATTGCCTCTACCTTTTTGTATAGAGTATTTTTTTATGATATTTATTGTTGAAAGTATTACTTGTGTCCCCTTTTGTTTCTCCCACTGACCCCTTATAGCCCACTCCCACCTCAGGCCTCTACTGCCCTATTGTCTGTGTCCATGGGTTATGCATATATGCATATAAGTTCTTTGGTTGATTTCTTCCCACCCCTTTTTAAATATGTGCTTCTAATCTTAATTATAAGGTTGACATCTTTCCTGATTGGTACCATAAACGTTTAAGAAGTATAACTAAATCATTTCTGGTTTTCTACTTTTATTTTCTAGCGTGTGTCAGAAAGCATGCTGGCAGGAGATCAAACACTCAGGTTTAATGCTTTGAAGTTGATGTCAGGATAGATATTGTAGAGGTAAAGACCCAGTACATTCTTCTAAGATGCTAAAACAGGAGCAGGGAGAATATTGACTCTTTAGAGACTGGACAGCCAAGTCTTATTGTTCATATGTTCCTGGGCACCAGCTCTACCTTTTTATGCATCAGCATGGGACTGTGGAGAAAGCAAAGATTTTGGAATCAGAATCCCAGTTCATTTATTCAGCTAACTATTGGACAATGGGCAACCCCCCCTAAATTTTGCTGAACAATTTCTTCATCTATAATATGGGGAGGGTTTTTAAAAGAAGTAAACAGTATGTGTCAAAAGCAGCCAGGACAGCATAATTACTCATAGAATATACTCAATAAAAGGAAATTAATATTGACCATAGCAACAATCAGAAACTTCTCTCCAGAGAATAAAGTGAGTAGGTGTTTGAAATGGTGATTCACCAATGTAGAGCAGACAAGGACCAGTTCTAGCCAGACTCAATCTCCTAAATAAATATAGGTCTATTCAGATTATTTCTTCTTGTGTGATTTTGGCAAATTGTATCTGTCAAGTTACTGGCTCATTTCGCCTAGGTCCGTGGTCGGCAAACTGCGGCTCGCAAGCCACATTTGGCTCTTTGGCCCTTTGAGTGTGGCTCTTCCACAAAATACCATGGCCTGGGTGAGTCTATTTAGAAGAAGTGGTGTTAGAAGAAGTTTAAGTTTAAAAAATTTGGCTCTCAAAAGAAATTTCAATCGTTGTACTATTGATATTTGGCTCTGTTGACTAATGAGTTTGCCGACCACTGACCTAGGTTATCAGATTTGTGGACATAGAACTGTTCATAGTATCCCTGTATTTTCCCTGTATTGTCCATAGGATCTGTAGTAATGTCCCCTATTTCAAGATGGAATGTTCATTTACCAATTGGGGAAGATTAAGAGAAAGAAGTTTGGGGGGGAAGATGCAACCCCAGTTTTGAACTGGTTAAATTTGAGGTAACCCATCTAAATGGAGAAGTTGAGTGGAAGTTGAATAAACAAGTTATAGTTTTGCTTGTCCTGTCAGCCAGCTATATTAAGGAAGAGGGTGGGATGAGCTATGGTAAATGCTGCTGGTAGAACAATTAAGATGTGGATAAGATTTAATCTTTCAATTTAGTAATCTTGGAGTTATAGGTGTTCTTGACAAGAATAGTTTCAGTGGAGTTGTAGCTTAAAACTTGAGAATAGAAAAACAAATTGTTGGGAGGACTTCTGGGAAAATTCCATAAGAGATTGATAGACAACTGATTTGCCCTGCAATGTTAAGTTTTGATTCCTCCTTAGAATCATGTATTCAAAGTCATGGGTTCAATGGCTATTTGAAACCGTGGGTCAACCTTGAGAATGGAAAAACCACAGGAAACTGATAATAAAACAAAAGGCAGAAATGGCATGGGTACCTGATGACAGTGTGATGTCACCATACTAATTCTGAATGCCTATTTTAAGATATATTTTATGTAAAACATAAATTTCTATTATTTATTCCCCTGTTATTTCTATTTTGTGTTACTATCAGTCAAAAACAATTCCTAACTTATATAGCCCAAATTCAGCATCCATTCCAGGAATGTAGGTGACTAGGACACTTACAAATGCTTATGCATAGAAATTACTGTTTGGAAAATGCACAAAAATACTAAGAGAATTTTCCAGCTGGACCTCATTCCCAAAGTGAATCTCAAAGACAGTTTTATACCAACCATATAGCCTGGAGGAATTCCAGAAGCTTTTTAGGAAGAGAACGTGGCCGCAGTGGCTGCTGATACTGCTGTAGTTTAGTGAAAATGGAAAGGCCGGAACGATGCCCTTTGAAGAAGAACAAATGTTATTAAATAATGGATTTTGTCCCACCTTCTACAACAGTCAAGAACAAAAGGATGAAAAGGGAATCCTATTCTTCTATTAATAACTCCTCAGTCAGGCTGATGCTGACAAAGCAGAAATCAACTGTAAAATTAGCAATTTTGCCTGCAAATTAGACCCTTGCAAAGTCATAAAAAGAGGAAAGGAATTAAGAAAAATTTTATTAATGGAGTCAAGTATGGAACAACCATGAGTGATAGAGCATAAATACCCAGACAACTGGTACTTATTTTAAGGATGATATTACCCAGGTTTTAAGTGGCTGCTTATAGCTGTGAATGAAGAAAGAGTGAATTTATAGCTCTTGGATCAGTGGCCTTTCTTAATGGCTCCTTGGAGCACATCTATCAGAACTTGAGGAGCATGAAGTTTAGGTTGATGTTAATAAAAACTACCCCGTCCACCCCTATCTGAGATATTACTATTCCTCTTTAGAAAGGCAGTGTAGTAAGTGGAAAGAGGTTAAACTTCAGAGGCAAAGTTAGGTATGAACTTTACTCTGCTCAGTCACTAGCCTTGGGGAAGTGTTTTCTCCATTCTGGCCTTATTTTGTCTTTTATCAAAGCAGGGGATGATTGTGCCTCCCTGGGTTAGTAGCATTAAATTAAATACCATACAAAGAATTTGGTCCCTAATAGGTTGTTAGCAAATGTTACTCCCTTTCTTTTTTCCTTTCAAAATTGGAGGGCCAGGAAGAACACACCTTCTCCTCACAACCCATGCAAAACAGTTACATTTAGCTCTCTGACAGTCTCCTCTTACGCAGGTCAACCCCTACAGAGGAGCTGAGCACATTTTCATAATTTATGGCTGGTCTCAGGCAACAGGCTCCCATTTGCAATTTTATGAAAATGATAAGTCAATATCCAATAGGAGGGTAATCAGAAGAAAGAAACTGAGATCCCTTTAATACTAAAGCAGCAGGGGGCTCCATTCCAAGAAGGAGCGTAATATAGGAGAAGAAATTTGAACTTGGTATAGTTTGCTCATTTGTATTGTTGGTAATTTCCACCATCATAGCCATCGAATACTTCTTAAGTTCTAAAAGGATAATGAGGAGTTTGGGGCTTTTTCGGGGGCTCTTTTGGAAGTCTTGGGTGAGTCTTGATCACGCTTGCTTTCTTAGTTCAAGGGGGTATTTTGTATCTGAAACACACATTTTCAGGCCTAGGGCTGGAAAATGGCAAAATATAGACAAAGCAATGAAATCCACAATGCACATGGAAGACAGACACTATTTGAAGGGGTATAAATCATTGAGCAAGACTTGAATAGCACTTTATTTTTTTATTTTTTGTTAATCCTCACCTGAGAATATTTTTCCATTGATTTTTACAGAGAGTGAAAGTGAGGCAGGGAAGGAGGGAAGGAGAAAGGTGGAGAGAGACAGAGAGAGAGAGAGAGAGAGAGAGAGAGAGAGAGAGAGAGAGAGAGAGAGAGAGAGAAAGAGAGAAACATTGATGTGAGAGAGACTCATCGAATGGTTGCCTCCCTCACGTGCCCCAGTTGAGGCTGGTACAACTCAGGTACTTGCCCTTGACCAGGAATTTGAACCTATAACCCTATACTGTATGGGCTGATGCTCTAACCACTGAGGAACACCAGCCAGGGCCTGCATTAAAAATTTTTGCTAATAAATGGCTGTAGCTTACAAGACTACAAATTTATAAAAATCCAGTTGTATTAAAAACTCATCAATCACTTTCAAATGGTGTAATGTAATCCCAGAACCATTTCCCTTCAACCTTTTTAGATCTTAAGATCATAGAATCTTCTACATCACCTATCACCCTTTCCCTCTTGTGATCATCATACTGTTGTCTATGCCATATTGTTTATTTCCCCCCTAATCTTCTTCCTTATTCACAGTTTTGTTTTCCATGGTTTTGCTCCCTCCTCCATCCCAGGCAACCATGGTCTGAAAATATTAAATGGAAAATTCCAGAAAGAAACAATTTATAGGTTTTAAATTGCATACCATTCTGAGTAGTGTGATAAAATCTGGTGCTGTCAGTTCTGTCCTGCCCAGGATATAAGTCATCCCTTTGTCCAGTAAATCCACTCTGTATATGCTCCTGCCCACTCCCACCAATTAGTCACTTAGTAGCCTTCTTGGTTATTAGATCACAGTCTCATAGTGTTTGTGTTAAATTCACCCTTATTTTATTTAAGAATAGCCCAAAGTGCAAGAGAATCATGCTGGCAATTCAGATATGCCAAGGAAAACCATAAGTGCTCCCTTTAAAGGAAAAGGTGAGTATAGTACAAGAAGGTATTTTGAGAAAAAGAGGGAGACCATATTCATATAACTTTTAGTATACAGTATTGTTATAATTGTTCTATTTTGTTATTAGTTGTTAATTTCTTACTATACCTAATTTATAGATTAAACTTTATCATAGTATGTATGTCTAGGAAACAATATAGAATTTGGTACTCTCCACGGTTTCAGGCATCCACTGAGGGTCTTGGAATGTATCCCTGAGGATAAAGGGGCACTACTGCACCACAAACTAGGTGACATAAAAGAGCAGAAGTGTCACAGTTCTGAAGGCTAGAAGTTGGAAATCAAGGTGTTGGCAGGGCCATGCTCCCTCTGAAACCAATGGGGGAGAATTCTTTCTTGCTTCTGCATTGATATGACCCCCTATGAGCATTCTCGGTATATGTAATGTTTCATACATATGCTTGTGTAATTTTCCACTCTAAGTAAAATAAGTATTCGTAAGAAAGAAAAGAAAAAAGGTAAATTGATTTGCAGGTGAGGACCCCACCGTCAGGGCTGGGTTCAGGACCATGAGCTGAATTCCTTTCCAGATTGGGCAGACCAAGAAGCAGATTGTTCCCCAAACAATGGAGAGAGACTTCAAAAGGGAGCACGAGAAACTGCAGCTGGAAGCCCAGATCAAGAGGCTGCAGAGGAGTCCCACTGCTGACCTAGCCACATCCGAATCTGCTGTGAAAGAAAATATCCTTAGACATCTTCTCCAATCTCCTCTGTGAGCAAGACCAGGACTTTCTGAATAGGGTGCAAGCATTGGGCATGAAGTAGTTGGATGCTTTCAATCAGCAAAATGTGAACCATATCCAAAAGACCTTGATTGAACCCTTAATAAAGTTTGGCAGTGTCTTCCCAAGTCTCATCATGGCAGTGAAACAAGCAGGAGCAGGCCTTACAGGACTGTAGCAGATTGAAGGTCAAGTGGAGAAGCACAAGGAAAAGGACCAGTGCTAGTCAAACTCCACTGGGTCCAAGACGAGCTTCAGCTTGTAGGGGACGAGATGAGATGCTGTGGTTCTACAACAGTCAACTTGACTACTTCCAGGCCTGTTGTGAGTCTCTTATCCTAGCACAGATGGTACACTGCTCTGAAATGTTTAAGATCTGTGGAGACTTGACCCAACAACTTGACCAGCCTGGCCACCCAGTGGGAAGGGGAGAATAAGGCCAAACTGAGTGAGCTGATGAGTTACCCTGGGAAGACTCCTGGCACATCAGTCAGTCTCTCTAGTCTTTTCAAGCTTAGGCTCAGGCAGCTGCCCTGCAGAAAGACCTCCCTCTGGGAAAGGCTGGCAGCTGGAGGGTTGGGGACAGAGGCAGCTCCTGCTCTATCTAACCAACTCTTTAGCATGAGCCTGGCACCAAGATCCCCAAGCAGGTTACTGTCTCCCCACCCAACTGCGAGAGCCTGCAGACACAAGTAAGCAGAGTAGAAAAACCCCAGGGGCTTTTTTATTTAAAAAAACAAAAACCCATCTGAAATGCATCCTGGCCTAGGGCCAGAGCTTCTGGCCTTCCAAGAGAATGGGCTTCATCAGCTCACTTGAGGTCTTAACCTTGCTTGCATGGTTGGAATCACATCTTCCATAAGATGAATGTAGAGAGTCCACCCATTCTCATTTCCTTTTTCACTTCAAAAACTCCTTCCCCTCCCCACCCTGCCAAGAGGCCTGAGATACCTCCCCGGTGAATCTGAGAGAGCCTAGTCTCCCAGCCTTGACAGACCCAGCCTCTAAGCACAATGAAGTCTGGTTTAGCCCACTTCTATCACTCAGGTCAAGTGCAGGGAAGAGCCCCAGGCCTTGTAGGTTCCCTAGGTAACTGGAAATTAATTTATATAAATACCCTAGCACAGAAAATATCACAGATCAATAATTCACAGACCTCAAAGCAAAAACAGTGGATTTGTGCTGGCAGTTTGTTCTGGGGCCAAAAGGGAGCAGTGTCCCAAGGCTGTCCCCTCAGGGGAGGAACAGGCAGTGATGGTCACCTGGGAAGAATTACAGACCCTGGCAGTCGCCAGGGGCAACAACTGCCCAGGATGTACAATGGATGAGTGCTTCGGATTGGGGCCTCAGGCTACCTTGCCAGAAGCCTACATAGTTGCCCCATGGCCTTTGGCCTCCTATGTTCCATTGATTAAAGACAATGAAGGAGGGCTTCTAGCCTGAAAGTCCAGCTTCACCTTTGCAGTGTCTGTCCCTAAAAGGTCAGGACTGAACTAACAGCTTGCTTCATTTTTTTTGCATCTACCCTTCAACCTTGGACCAACAAGGGAAAGCCAGATGTGCTCCCCCCTCACCAATTACATTGGATACCCCTCTTCTATTCAGCCCACCTCCAGCTTCCCTAGGCCAACACCTTGCCATGAAATGGGCCTTCCCCTTCGCCACCATAAAGCTTTCTTACTCAAATGAGCCAGCCTTTCATGAGTCTCTGCCCAATGCAAGTGCTGGGGGTAGCTGACTCTTGCTGTCAGTAAGTAGCACTGTGCTCATTGGGTGATTTTCATTTATTATTATCTCAAAGAGCAATAAAGCACTCAGAAAAATACCCCTCCTCTCCACAAAGAAAAATAAACCCATCTAGACAGGTTTTTGTTATACTTTATTAATGAAACAGTTCCATTTAGAAAGTTTTATACATCAAAAAGCTTTGAATTTGGCTAAGCTGTCCATTAATTCATCTCTGAAAAAGTAAGTGGCATTTAATTTTAGCTGCTATTTTTTATAGCATTAGAAACCTTATGCATTAGGTAGTTTCTCAAAATGTTATTCTCTATGCAATGGCATTTAGCAGATAGAGTCTATCATCTTACCTGGATGGATGTAGAAAGGTCTCATTTGAGAGCTCTATGGCAAATAGCTGGTATTTAGTGACAAAAGTATGCCTAATCTGAGTTTCCTACCACCAACATGGACTTTTTACTCTGAGAACTGGTCTTATCAGCCACTTCATAGTGCCAATGAGGACATGCCAGCAATTGCCCCTTGGGTAACTTGGAATTAGAGCACCAGGCCTGTTTGAGGGTGGTAGCAGGCATTATGATTATATCCAGGTAAATAAAGGCTTATTTTTTAAAATGCCAATTTGAGATATAAATCAACATTCTCAGCATTGAGATTTGAGCAATCTGGTATCCTGAATGTTCCCAAGCTTCTGTTGGTTGCCAGCCATCTTTGGCATTCCCTGGCCTCACTCTAGTCTCTGCTCCATCATCATGTGGCCATCCTCTGCCTGTGTGTCTCTCTTCTCTTATTGTAAGGATACTAGTCATTTTAAAGGAAAGGCCCACCTTATTGCAGTATGACCTTATTTTAACTAATTACAACTGCAATGATTCTATTTCCAAATAAGTTCATATTCAGAGGTATTGGGTTTAGGACTTTAATAAGTCATTTCAGTGACATGATTTAGTTTATAACAGGATATAGAGATGATTAATAATTTGTCCCTGCATTGGATACCTCCTTATCCTATAGCTTATAGATATGCAGACTTAGAAGTTAGACACACTTGGCTTTGAAGTTCAGCCAAACCTACTTACTGGCCAGGTGACCTTAACCAGATAACTTAAGCCACACTCTCATCTAGTAAAATATGGGACAACAATTGAGAAAATTAAATAAATCAAAGGCTAGTGAGTGTGTATCAAGGTGATTTTCAAAGGGTAGACACTAAGTAAATACTATTTTTTTCTTTCCCAATACCAAAACTTTATTATCTGATCAGTTTATTCACTCAGCATTCATTCTTTTAGTGAGCACTTAATATATCCAAGCAGTAAGGTATCATTCATATAATACAGAAAATGACAGTGATTACCATTTAACTCTAACCTGGGTTTTAGTTGAAACATTTATTTCACAAAATGCCAAAACAAATTCAAGATAAGAAAAGTGGTCACTTGCCCACAACCTGAGTATTGAAGAGTGATAAAGGGAAAAAAAACGGACATTTATTGAGTGTTTACCGTGTAGCAGACACTGTATTAGGTGAGTTATAGATTATCTCATTGAATCTGAAATCAATGTGGGGAGGTAGTTGTTCAATTAAGTAAACTGGTCTCAGGAAAGTGAAGAAACCTGCCTATGAACATGCAGCTAATAATTACTATGAGCCTTTCCCCCATCACTGCCACACTGAAGATTCTATTTGCTGATGGTTAGGCATTTTGTTGTCAAATTGAAGATGCAGAGATGAATGAGGAAGAACAATGGCTCAATACTGCTTTGCCGAATCCCTTTACTCTATGCATTTTATGGCAATTTATCTTCAGACCATTTTTCTACCCACTTCAGACTTACTTTATTTTGATATTATATATGAGAACAATTCAAGCAAAGCTTAAATTGTGCCAAATTATGTTTACTTTATGCTGCATGGGTTTGATGAGACCAACTAACACCCTTTAATCACAATCTTTTCAAATTAGAGTGGCAAGGGATTCCGTCACTGGTCACATATGAGGACCTATTACAAGATTCTAATGGCCTTCATTCTCTGTTCTAAGAAACCATGTACCTATGCATTAGCTGGAAGGGATCCTCCAGCTTTACAGTCTTCTCCAATGACTTCCTCAAGGCCCTACATCACCACCTAAGGATGCATCAAAATCAGTGCCAGGTAACAAACTCTCCAAGTGGTTTGTCTTTCCAGAGAAATCCTACACGTTTTGCATCTTGGAAGACCATGATATCCATGGTGTTGACGTCTGTTCCTACGTTCTTTTCCTTCACTTTATTGTTTGTGTGTTTCATATATTCCCCTGGACACCAGCAGGAATCTTAAAAGCCTTTCAAAGTAATATACTCCTTCTGTTGTTTTGGATTACCTACTTCAGAACTCTTTTGGTATTTTATCCTGAATATACTGAGGTTTATTATGTAGGTTTTAGTTTATATTCATTTGTCCAGATGTGGCTGTGAATCAGTCTATTCAAAATTGGAAGGGATGACTTCTTACTGGCATTACTGTCACTGAGGATCTGCTGTAAGAAACTAAGCAGCAGGAACCTAGAGCAGTGGTTCTTAACCAAGGGCAATTTGGCCACCCCCTACGCAGGGAATGCTTGGAGATATTTTTGGTTGTCATAACTGGTATGTGTGTGGATGCTATTGGTATCTATTGGGTAGAAGAAAAGGATGTTGCTAAACATTCTACAATTGCAGGCCATTCTTCCATAAGAATTACCTGGCCCCAATATCAGTAACGCTAAGACTGTGAACCTTGACCCAGAGGAATATTTTTATCTTACAATCTTTAAACGTCACCTTGAAAACATTGTTACTTGTGTTCCAGGCTCAGATCAACTATTTAATAATTATTTTAATATGGTCAGATGGCTTAGTGCTTTTGGACATTAGCTTGCTCATATGTAAAATGAGGGAAGTGGCTTTTGGGAAAGAAATTGGAGCAAGTTGAGCCACTAACTCTATTTTATGGTCAAAGGAAAAAAATGTTTAATATTTATGGATGTTCGTTGAAGAATTATTTGTCATAGTTAATATTACAAAAACAGTTCTGTTTAAATAAATGTTAGTTCATTCATTTCATAGAACATTATGAGGCTGTACAAAAAACAGTTCTTATAACATGAAAAATGTCTTTACTGTAATGTTAAGAAAAAGAGTAATGGGGTTCAAATTTGTATGTAAAGTAGAGCAAAGGGAAATTTGTTACTTCGTTTTCTGAGCTGCCTCTATCCATATTTCTTACTGTTACATTCCTCACAGTGTCTTCGATTCACTTGTTTGTGTTTGTCTTTATAACCAGACTGTGTGCTCTTGTGTGGATGACAGTGACATCTTAGTCACCTGTTTCCCCAGTATCTTGTACATAACTAACTGTATGGTGTCTCCTGAGACAGGTAAGTGCTTCATGCTTTGGTCTCTTCATCCAAAATAAGCAGGCACAGTGTTGTGTACCTCTGAGTTGCTGAGAGCAATAAATGAGGCAATGCTTATGAAGATCATTACATACTATGTCTGATACGTAATAACCATTCACTAAATTCTAAAATTAGTTATTGTCATTACTTCCATCTCAGCTCTGCCAATAATAAGATATGTAACCTTGGCAAAATAAATTCAGATCTTATCTTGTGTTTTTGTTTTTTTTTTGTTTTTTTGTACTCTCTCCCCGCTCCTCCCCCCACACCCCCCGTAAATGATAATTTGTACTAGATTATCTGTTTTCTTTCCAAGATTCTAGATTCTTATATCCTTAATTCTATGTGTTAAAGACTTTAGGAGCCTTGTTGGAAGTCTAATGTTGTGCAGACTTGATAGAGCTGAAAATGATTCTATTGACCCTGGTCTAAGGAGACTGGGGGAACCCATTAGGAGGGAGAATGGTAGCAGGTGGGCTGGACAATGTGGTGAGGGGGAAAAAGCATTGGGTTATGCATCAGAGAATTGGGAGCTAACTTGGGTATTGTGTGGCTGCATATATCATTTATCCATGGCAGCTTCCAACTTTCTCACCAGTAAATATCAGAACAAAACATATAGCAAGCCTGGCCAGTGTGGCACAGTGTTTAAGTGTCAACCCATGAACCAAGAAGTCCCCGGTTTGATTCCCAGTCAGTGCACATATGCAGATTGCAGGCTCGATCCCCAGTATGGGATGTGCAGGAGGCAGCTGATCGATGGGTCTCTCTTGTTGATGTTTCTATCTTTCTATTCCTCTCCCTTCCCCTCTCTCTAAAAAACATGTAATGAAAACATCTTTAAAAATATAGAAATTCAACAGCTCTTCCAGCTCTTACCTTATATGATTTTGCCCTATTCATTTCCGGCCAGACATGCTATTCTGAATTTATTCTTCTATGTAGTGGTTGTTCCCCAAACTACCATGTGGCTGCCCTTCTCCCTCAATCTTTCTCTAGGTTTTAAAGATAACTTGTGTTGTCTTCTCCTTTATATGCTAGCTTCTTAACCACTTTCATTTGCTGCATAGAAATCTTAGAATAATACCCTTTCTTTCTGCATCAAAATGACCATAAATGAGACTCATGGGACCAATTTAAAGAAAAATCATCTGGTACTGAGAAGTCAAAGGCAGAGGGAAAATCATTCACAGGAACTGGAGATGTTGGAGGAATTACAGATCAGAAGCCTCCTGGAAATAGATTAATAATCCTAGCCTATATAATAAAAGGCTAATATGCGAATTGACTGAACGGTGGAATGACTGGTCGCTATGATGTGCACTGACCATCAGGGGGCAGATGCTCAATGCAGGAGCTGCCCCCTGGTAATCAGTGCCCTCCCAAAGGGGGAGCACTGCTCAGCCATTAGGTGGGCTCACCCCTGGTGAGCACAGTGGCTGTGGCAGGAGCCTCTCCTACCTCCACAGCAGCACTAAGGCAGCATGGGGAGTGGGCCTAAGCCAGCAGCCCGACATCCTCTGAGGCTCCTGGACTGTGAGAGGGCACAGGCCATGCTGAGGGACCCCTCCCCCCGCCCCTCAAGAGTGCATGAATCTCATGCACTGGGCCCCTAGGAATGAATAAATCATTAAATCTTAGACTTACCCAGTCTTCCTCCAGAAAGAACAACAGATAAATGAAGGCAAATGTAGACTCAGCATTTGAATAGAATTTTAAACAACGGTAATCTATAAAAAATGAAACTGGCTACCTCTCAAGCTGGGGAGCATCAAACTGGAGAGTGGAAAGTTTGAGAAGATTCTTGCTTCTGATGAAAGAAAAGATTTAATAATTTCCAGATTCTTTTCAGCTTGGAGACAATGGTCTGCTTATAAATGTAGCAATGCTGAGAGGATGGAGCAGCTTTCAGGTCAGGTGCCAGGCACTGTGCTAGAGGCCTTGACATTTTCACAGTGACCCTAAAACAAGGCCCTTTCCATTTTGCAGATATGGAAATTGTAGCTCAGACAGAGAAACTAAGTGTTTTTCCCAAGCTTGTAAGAGTTGCAATGGGGTTTGACTTTATACCTGGTGAAGAATTCTTAAGAAGCCAGAAATCAGCAGTTCTCATTGTCTTGACTGCACTGGTTTGGCTCCTGGACTCCTCACAGGGATCCCAATTAAAGGGCAGATCTTTAGCTGCTTTGCACATAGAGGAGGAACAAATGACATACTCCTTGACCAAGAGGAGGGGGGAGATATAACTGGGAGATGTCTGGGAGGTCCTACCACCTGCAGGCAATCATTGCACCTCTTGGAAGCTGGATTGCAGGCCCCAGGCCAGCCTGTCAGAGTAACTGACTAGCAGAGAACTCAGAGACTTACATGAGCCTGCCCACAGGTTACACTGTGGAAGGAGGAGCTTAGGAGCAGAGAGCAATGTCCAATCCCAGCAGTCAGCAGGAGGAAAGGGAAGGAGGTGACTACTTTGTGCTAAGCACTGTGTTGTGCTCAGCTCTTTTTAAATATTTCCCCTTTTAATGCCTCTCCACAGTCCTATTAAGGATATTATTATGTTCTTCATTTTTCCAAATGAAGATGTTAAGAACAAAACAATTTAAGTAAATTGTATTACATTATTTAGTAGGCCTTGGGTATTGAGCCAATTTTGTCTGACTCCAAATTCCACATTTTTAAACAAATTATGGTTTTCCAAATTCTATTCACTGGTGTTCCCTTTCAGGTTTCACCATGTCAGCATAGCACTTATACTTTTATTTAACATTTTTCCATAAATCAACCACCCTCCTTAAATTTTATTTACATGAATGCATTTTAGGAAGAAAATATATAATGCCCTCATAAGTGAAAAGCAGTTTCGTGTGCCTTAAATGATTGTGATAACAAAAATAAGTACATAAAATAGTGTTATAAAATTCTTACAATAGAGTCATATCTGGAAGGCCCTGTGCCTGATGTATACTTTCTTTGTGAAAAATAAAGATTAGTATAGTGTTAGGTGCTAAAGATATAGAGCACCAAACTGATGTTGTCCTCTTTGGTATAAACAAATGGATTGAAAGATAATTGAAATTCATATCATGTGTTTCAAAGCTACTTTTGCTAGCCCACTGCATACCATTAGGACCGTCACTATTCCATGCCCACCCTTTGGGGTGTCCATGATGATAGTGGTGATGATATTAGCTTCTGTTCTGATATCAAGCCAGTGCTCATTTTAAATACCATCTCCTCCAGTAAAACCACACAGGTTACTGAATAGGAAGTGAAGAGAAGGATACAGAAAATAAATGGATTTGGATTGTTGTAGTAACCTCCTAAATTGTTTCCCTACCACAAGTCTTCCATCCAATGTACTGTAATTAAAAATTATGCCAATTTTCTAATAAGTAACATGAAATGGTTTCTTGTTGCAACTATAAGCAATTTTCAGTTCCTTGGCTTGGAATTCTATTACACCACCCACCAATATTGTACTTAGGCCAAAGTGAGCCGGAATGAAGCACTATTACATGTCCTGCCTCTATCTTATTGCCAATCTGTTTCTACCTTTAGAGAACCTCTCCCTATTCCTATAGTATATCTATGTGTATAATGGTTTTGGACAGAGAAATACAAGCCTGGGAAGAGATGACCAAGAGCAGTGTAGTGTGTGAAGATCTGAAAGATGTCTGTTGCATTGGACAATATCAAATTCCTGAAAAACTATTGCTGGAATTGTTTCAGCTGTATGTTGGGGATGTTGGTGGATTGAGTTGTAAATGAGAATTGAGTAACTGGAGACAGCAAGAGCACGTGATTGAAATGAAAGATGAAAAATAAAGTGTGAGTTGGAGGAACACAGGAGAACTTAGAGTATGTTTTTACATTTCAGTTTGGCTCCTTTTTAGAGGAGGTAACAAGTTAGAGAGGAAGGAGCTAAGATCTAAACTTAGAGTATGTGGGAGGGAGCAGAATCAAAAGGAAATGTGAAGTGCTTGGCCTTATACACAAGGAAGGACACTTGGAGAAGCTCACAGTAAAGTGATGGCTTTTTATAACAAGGGTGGAATTAGCTGAGTGAAATTTTAACTCACACCATTAAGCAAATGGAGAGTCAGCATCTCTCCGGAGTTTTGCCATTCAATATATAACACTAGAGACCTGGTGCACAAATTCTTGCACAGGTGGGGTCCCTCAGCCTGGCCCGCAATCAGGGCCAATAAGGGCCATCTTGCCTAGTCCCAATCTGGGCCGGCTGGCTGAGTGGGAGGTCGACTGGCCTTGGAAGGTTGGCTGTGAGAGCACACTGACCACCAGGGGTAGCTCCTGCATTGAGCATCTGCCCCCTGGTGGTCAGTGTGTGTCATAGCTACTATCTGGTCATAATGGTCATAACGGTCACTTAGGCATATATATATATATATATATATATATATATATATATATATATATAGAGAGAGAGAGAGAGAGAGAGAGAGAGAGAGAGAGAGAGAGAGAGAGAGTCATACTGCTAATACTTGTGTGGACTCACAGAACACTTAAGGTTGAATGAAGTCCAGTCTTCTACCTTAGGCTTGGACCTGCAACACAGAAAGGAAGTCTAGTCTCTTAACCTTACCATCAGGGGATTAATTTCTATATGAAACAGAAAATTCTATTTTCAGAAAGCCTTAAGTCCCTGAAAGTCCTCTTCTAAGTAAAGGCAGTGTCTATCCCCCCACCAGATGGTGCCAGTTTTGCCCTTAAAAATCCACAGGACTTGAATTCCTCCTCAAATTTATGTATAGTGATATATTTTTCTCCTTAAACCCAAATATTAGGTTATTCAACCATTTTCCATATAAAATGATTTCAAAACTGTTAATTGACATCTATTTAGATTATAATGTCAAAAACAAAAATATCATTCCAGCTATGGTTTGATAAGGGCAATGTAGTGAAGAGTTCATTTTAGGCACCAGATTTCATTAATTCCAGCCAAGTTGCTGATTGAGATTTATGGAGTACTTGTTAGATGCAGGCAATTTATTAAGAGTTTTAATGCATCAGTTTATTTAATCTTTTCAATAACCCTATGAGGTAGAAACTATTAATATTCCATTTTAGAAATTGTCAATTGGAAGCCAAGATGGGCTAAGTAATTCCCCCAATGTCACTAAGCTAGCGAGTGGCTGAGTTGGGATTTGAACTCAAGTTTGTTGACTTCACTATCTTGTGGTCACCTCATGTGTTGGCGCATTTTTATTCATTTCCCTTTCATCTTAAATGTGTGCAGGTAGATTGCTCGAACCAGTACTAGGGAAAGAATATGGCATATAGAAGCTCTTGTTAAATGTGAGCTGAATCTTTGTGGTATAGATATTATTTGCTTCCATTTTGTAGATGAGAAAATGGAGGTTCAGAATAACAACATGTACTTACTAAGAGCCTGCTAAGTACCAGACACAGCACTGTTGCCAAAAGTGTGACAAAAGGAAGCAAAGAGTTGTATGAAAAGAAAGAGTCCTGACCTAGCCAGTTTGGCTCAGTGGATAGAGCATCGGCCTGAAGGGTCTGAAGGGTCCCGAGTTCAATTCCAGTCAAGGGCACATATCCTTGGTTGCAGGCTCCTCCTTGGCCCATGCAAGAGGCAACCAATTGATGTGTTTCTCTCACATTGATAATTTGTCTTTCCCTCTCTCTAAAAATCAATGGAAAAATATCCTCAAGTGAGGATTAAAAAAAACAAAACAAACAAAAAAAAAACAAAGAAAGAAGAGTCCTATCTCTAGACTCAAAAATCAGAACTACTTCCATAATACCACAGATTTTTCATCCCTCAAAATTTCTCAGAATCAATCTACAAGAATGGAGTTTTCCTTTTTTGTTTGTGTGTGTGTGTGTGGGGGGGGGCGGGCAGTAGGGGGGACCATTAAAAAAAGGGGAGTATATCCTTAGAGAGGAAGAAGGTGCTCTAGTAAGAGAAACACAGTAATATATATATTAAGGAATAGAGCTTCTCTTTACTCCCTCCCCACAAATATAATTTTTTTGTTAATGCCCTCCCCCCCACCAGAAAATGTGGCATTCTTTTAAATATGCACTGAAAGTATAAATCAGAGCAAAGATCATATTTCATGCCAAATGGCTTGTATATCTATCAGGTATTTATGGCACTGCTGTTAGCCAACTCGTCCATCTGGGATGTCTTTAGCCATCTTTCATCTGGTACACCTATTAGAGGAACTCCAGGGCCATCCATAACAAAGGGGCTCATCTTTTAGAACTCCTTTGGCAGGAGGGAGAAATCCAAAGGTTTCCCATAAAGCCTGTGTTTCACATCACATTTAAAGCATTTGTTTGATATGATAATGTCTTTAGGGGGAAAACTTGGCCCTGCCTCTCAAGGATAATAGGACCCAACCCCCCCCCCCCCCCCCGCGTTGTGCTGTCTAATGAGGAAACATCTATTAAAAGCAGAAGAGTTTTTCTAGTCTATATATTATGAAGAGAAGAGATTGTAGATCCTCTCTGCATCTCCCCCCTCCCAACAAAAGTGAAAGCTTTGGCCAAAAAAAGAGAGCTTTTTATCCTTTCTAAACTGGGTAGAGAATACCTGCTATAACCTAAAACTAGTTTAAAAAAAGAACAGAAGAGGAAAGATTTAATGGACTCTCCCATTAAATATGATCAAATGTTTCTGGAATCAAGTTGTTTCCCATATACTTTCCAGTTTGAGGCTGTTCAAGTAAAGCTGAAATCCAAAATCTAAACATGAGCTTTAAAAAAAAATCATTTTGAAAGAGATAAAATGCATCACTGGGAAAAACATACACACAATAGCTTTAATTGTCACTCTGAACACTGCAGTGCCACCTCATTAATCCCTTAACAGAAAGCCTCATTATTAAAATAATAGATGGGGAGTTTGTAGTCCAAAAAAGCCAGTAGACAAATCCACTGCTAAAATGTTCCAAAATGTCTCAGAAAGAAATAAAACTACCAGAACTTTCATCCTTTTCCAAACATAGACACAATATCCACGAGGAGCTGCAATTCATGTTGACATGACTACTCAGATGGTTCCAAACACACAAAGTCATGGTGGAAACCACGCTGACTGCTCCCATCCTCAGCCTGGATGCAGAACGCAGGCCTGCAAGTGTCTCCTATCAATGAGACATTCAGAACACAGAGGGCTGGCTAAATGCATGGGGTTGAGGAAGCTGCAGGGTTTTATGCCTTATTAATTGGACATCGCTATTTAAACTCTTGAGGACTCCAAATGGCTTTGGCATGCAGTCAGAACCATAAAATAAATGGTCTTAAGAAGTGAAAAGGAATACTCTGAGCTAGGCCATTTCCTGTTCCTCCCTAGAATTCTAAACTGTATCTGGTACCAGAATTTCAAGCTCAAATCTCAGCTGAATATTCAGCCAGCTTTTAAACGCTGCCACAACTGTAATAGAGACTTTCCTTCCTCTACTTGCAGTTCTGGACTCTTCAACTGGTGATGGAGTGAATAAATAGCCATCTTTATTTTTAACAGGCCAACAGGAATGCATATGTGGAAAGCATTTGCCCAGCAAAAAAAAAAAAAAAACGAAAAAAAAAAAAAAACACACAAAAAAACCCCTCACTTTGTTTTTCTCTTTTTGTGGCTAGTATTTTGTCAAGCAATAGTGCCTTTCATATCAGTCTTTTTGAGTGAATCACCTTGAAAAGAAGGTTAACTCTGGCCTGAGAGAAGTTCTGCTTGTGGGAAAGAAGATGGTGAGAGAGATTAGCATATGTTTCTTTCTGTCTTTGCTTCCTTGAGAAATCAAGATACTCTCCAAGACCAGATAGCCTTTTCCCATGAAAATGAGCAGAGTGTTAGGCAACAAAGCAGACACCTCTGTCACCAGCCACCCCTCCTCACACTTGTCCAGCAGATTGCCTTTCCATACCTGGCCCATGAGTGTGGGCCAAGGGAGATCTTGAGGGCAAAGGGTTAGAGCCACATTATGGATTGGTGGCATGCTACTTAGAGCATTAAGAGATAAATTGACTAGAACTACTGGGAGAGTTAAGGGTAAGAACACTGCACCATGGAGCCCAGTTCAAAGGTTCCCCAGCAGAGGCTCTGCTAAGGGAGATTAGAGAGGGAAGAAATGGACACCCTTTTTGATACACCTGTTCTGTACCATGTCCCTTAAGCACTTCACATGTTGACATTGTTACATTTAAACCTTACAAGCACACTTGGAGGGAGGCATGGCTGTCCCATTTTGTAGATGAGGAAACTGAGGCTTAGAGTTTTTAAAGGATGTGCTCAAGGTGCATGATATGGACTTCAATGTTGAAATGTACATCTGTATATCCCCCAATCACGGCAGTGCACCACTTCATATGGACACCAGTGCACCACAACCCCCCATACCTCCTACCTCCCCTGGTGTTCATCTCTACCAGCTCACTTCTCAGGGCTTCACATTGGGGTGTGTTTGGGGTCTCAGTACTTATTCTGGGTATCTGCTCCTTGTCTCGGTGTTGGTAACCAAGATTCTTTCTCCTCCAAATAAAACCTAATCTTGGTCCCAACATTCTACTTTCCTGTACCTGTGTGGGCACAATGTGAGGAAGCACAAACATGCCCAGGCAATAGGCAGGACAGTGTTTTATATTCTTTTATTAATTTAAGGCAGTGGTCGGCAAACCGCGGCTCGCGAGCCACATGCGGCTCTTTGGGCCCTTAAGTGTGGCTCTTCCACACAATACCAGGTACCCTAATTAAGTTAATAACAATGTACCTACCTATATAGTTTAAGTTTAAAAAATTTGGCTCTCAAAAGAAATTTCAATCGTTGTACTGTTGATATTTGGCTCTGTTGACTCATGAGTTTGCCGACCACCGGTTTAGGTATAGTGTTCTGTGAAGAGCTTGGGCTTTGGATTTACTCAGAACTGGGTTCAAATCCTGAAATCACTTCTTATTAGGTGGGTCACCTTGAACACGTTTCTATGTCCATTAACCTCAGTATTCTCATCCACAAAATGGGTGTAGGAATAAGTTCCTTACAGATGAATTCAAATATGTGAGATAATGTATCAAAGCACTAAGCATAGTGTTGAGTACTTAATAAATGGAAGCTATTATTTAGGGTAGATGTTTGAAATGAAACTGTCTCCATATTTATTTTAGAGTTGATAAATGAAGCTAACATCTCAGGGAAGGAATGAAGCAGTACTACTAGAGAATACTGACCCTTCTTCCCCTAAGACGCTGAAGTCCTTTCCTACCCCTTGGTGGAAATATTCCTTGCACTGCATTTTTATATGCCTTGCAAGGTCCAATCGATAGGATTGATTGAATGATTAATTTATTGTGCTTCTGGTAAAAGCCCCACATTGACTCCTTAAAATGGAATCTTATCGCATTTTAGACAAACAAAACTAATTGGCAGCAATCATTTAAAGGGGAAGAACAAAGTGTTCTAAACACACATGCACAATCAAAACCAATAATGAAAAAAGAAAAGCCTTGTACTATTTTAAGAATGCAAAGGTGAAGGGATGAGCTAGAGGGTTATAGCATTTTCTGAGTTGCTGAGCCACAGAGAAAGATCATCTGGGCCAGGATACTCCTCTGTGTACTGACCTTATTCATGACCTTTAAGAATTGCCCCTCAGTGAGGACATCAGGAGAGGGTATTTTTCCTGGCTGTTAGTATTAAGAATAGTTCTGCGCCTCTTTGAACTATGGTTTGTTTCAGCTCATAGACTGTAACCAGTGAGGCCTCCCTCCTTCCACTGGCTTATAGAAGCCCCAGAGACAAATGTGCGTCCATTCCATGGCCTGGGATGGCATTTTTAGTTGTGCATGCTGTATATGTCTCATTTCTGGGCCTGTGCTTTGGTTTCAACCATTGTCTACCTTTGCTTTATCTTGCCCACCAAATTATAAAATTGCCTGGCCGGTGTGGCTCAGTGGTTGAGCATTGACCTATGAACCAGGAGGTCAAGGTTTGATTCCTGGTCAGGGCACATATCCATGTTGTGGGCTTGATCCCTAGTGTGGGGCATGCAGGAGGCAGCTGATCAATAATTCTCTCATCGATGTTTCTATCTCTCCCTCTCCTTTTATCTTGGAAATAAATAAAAAAAAAGAAAAGAAAAGAAAATGGATAACCCACCTGAATGAGCATGTATCTTTTTGAGTTGCCTACAAGTTTATTTGGAACAAAGTAAAGAATATGTAAATGGATACATTTCTTGTTCTCCCATGCCACAAACCAGCTTTGCAGTTGGTTTCAGCAGTATTTGCCTTCTGATAAGAACAAAATGGTCTCTACCAGCAGCTATCCTAACCCAGTGGTTGGTCTTGAGCCCAGTGGTTAGCACTCCCTTTCTGAGAGCCTGAGAGGGCTGGTGGGCCTCCCACCTGAGGCTGTGGGAGAGGACTGAGGGAGGGCTGGCTTGCTTGGCCACAGGGTGTCAGTGTTGCTGCACTGGAGCCAGGCCTCTGGAACTTGTCTTTGGCAGCAGAAAATGTATCCTGCTTTCCTTGCACAGCTAATTCTGCGGTGAACCAGGATGAAATAGTATTCATTCGATTTTTTTTCCCTGCATGAGAGACGGGATCTCTTTAATATATAGTCAATGGAGGGATCAGTAATTCTCTCTTTTTTTTTTTAATCTTCACCTGAGGATATGAGTTTTCAAAAAATTGATGAGAGAAAGATAGAGAGAGGAGAGACAGAGAGAGAAACAATGATCAATTGCTTCCCCTATGTCCCCTGACCTGGGATTGAACCCGAAACCTGGGTATGTGCCCTGACCAGGAATTGAACCCCAAACCCTTTGGTGCTTGGGATGACATTCCTGCCAACTGAGCCATATTGTCCAGGCGGGAGCCATGATTTTTAAAATTAATTTTTTTTTCACCAGAAAGAGGTCTTAATGGCAATGTTTATCCAGCACTACACCAACAGAGCCTGCTGAGACAGCCTCAGCCAAATCCTGTGCTTTGGAGCGTGGCAGTCTTGGGTTTGCATCTGGGTACTCTTGCTTCCACACTGGTACCCTTACTAGCTGTGTGACCACAAACAACTTGAAGCTTTGTGTTCCTCAGTTTCCTCATCTCCAAAATGCAATTTCTAATGCCTATTTCAGAGGAATGTTGTGAGTATTAAATTGGGTTAGGTATGTAGAACAGAAGCTTGTAATAGGTGTGTTCAGTAAATGAGAGCTATAATTGATAAAATGTGAACTGGGGAGAGCTCTTTGGTAATGCAAAATATATCTTTAACATTTTTGTAGTGTCCACAGAAACTAGGCAGAGAGAGAGATGGCTGGGGGGAGAGAGAGAGAGAAAGAGAAAGAAAGAAGTAGAGAGAGGGAGGGAATGGGATGAGCTATGCAGTGTGCTTGTGTGAGACAGGCTCTCAGGTTACATGCACAGGAAGCACAGTGCACCTAATATGTTAACATGAGACAGTTCCTGAATCTGTATTCTAACATCTCTTTTCCTGCCTGGCAGTTCTATGAGTTTCATCTAGTGATAATCAGCAGTCTGAGATGCTCACTCCAGACAGATCACCTAGGACCAGAGCTCACGCACCCGGTGCTCCAGCATTGTTTGCACCAACTCTGACATTCTCCTGCAGAAAAATGCTTCCCTAGACAGTGGGATCTCTTGAAACTGTCTTGCTTTACAGATACATAGAGGAGGAAAAACACAAGCTCTGTTCTAAACACATTAAGTTAGAGGTGTCTATTGGATAGGTAGGTGACAATGCTTACTGGACAGTTGGATATAACCTATATAATAAAAGGGTAATATGCAAATAGACTGAACGGCAGAATAACCGAAAAACCAATCAAAGCATAATGTGTTAATGATATGCTAAGGCTGCTCAACCGCTTGTTATGATGGCACTGACCACCAGGGGGCAGATGCTCCAACTGGTAGGTTAGCTTGCTGCTGGGGTCCGGCTGATCAGGACTGACGAGATGGCCGAGACACGCCCTGGAGCCCTCCCGTGGTTCTTCCCTGGCCTGATTGTGCACCAGTGGGGTTCCTCAGCCTGGCCTGCACCCTCTTGCAATCCAGGATCCCTTGGGGGATGTCAGAGAGCTGTAGGCAACTCCCCTTGGGAGGGTGCCAGATGCAGGGCTCATGGCTGGTGAGCGCTGCTGCAGCAGCATGAGCCTCTCTCGATCAGAACTGATTGGGTGTGAGCCTGTGGCAGGCACAGTGCGGCCAGGATGAGTGGGAGCGGCAGGTAGAAGCTGCAGGTGGCGTTGAACTGCAGGTTTTGGCCCGATCCCTACAGGCCACCCAGAGGAACACTACCCATGCACGAATTCGTGCACTGGGCCTCTAATAGGGGTATAGTTTCAGAAGAACTTTGGGTGGAGATTTGAAAGTTTCCTGAATTGTTCAAATTGCATGTAAGCAAATAATGTTCTTCCTGGTCTTCCCAGCCCCTCTGCCCTCCTTCAACTAGTTTTAACACTTAGTTACTGCTAGACCTTACTTTGGCTAGATGAAGACACTATTGTATTTCCACTTGGCTCATTCATTCTTCCTGGCAACTGTTATATTACTACGTGGGTGTCACTGCATATGAAATCCACGTGGAACTATGAAATTCTGTACCGTAAGCCATTGCTTCCTGCCTCACCAAATTCAAAGGTTTGAGACTGAATATTGTCTAGGTTGTCCAAAAGTACAATATTGTTGCAGCCTCTTAAAGGAGTGCTACAACATGATGCATCACAATATCCTGTTTTTTAGAATTGAAAACTGAGTCCCAGAGTATCTAAGTGGTTTTTCCCATCGCTGTGGAGCTCAGAGCACCACATCAAGGTGCCTTCTTATTTATAAGGCAATGGGTTCTGATTCAGATGGTAGACCAACTACTGAAGAGGCCAGGGAATTAAGTCCAGCCCTTCTCACATGCCAGCTGTTCTAAAGCTTGAAGGGAAGCTTTTCAAGGACTTTACAGACATAGAGCCCTTAATTACTGTGGGTTATTGTGACACAGACTATGATTTGTCATGAAATAAAGAAACCCTGGCCTTCAAATATAGTGATAAAATAATGAAACACCATTTCCCTAAAGGTATGTATTAGATGGATTAGAGCTACGCCGGACATCCTATATGCTTTTCCAGTCTTGGCCAACATTTCCTAGTGTGATTATGGAACCTGAGTCCTTTGGGATGCTTAGTTAGAAAAAAAAAAAGTTTTGGTAAAAGTGGAATGCATTCTCTCTCTTAAAGGTTACAATGAAAAGTAGCATATTAAAAGCTCTAGTTTTGAACAAATCTGCTCAAAGTGTGTACTTAGTTCAACTCCTTATTTCCAAATCATAACTGACCATGAAACTTAAAATAAAAACATCTATTAACACCCCATAGAACAAGTGTTTTATGTGTTATCTTACTTTAAATTTCTGACATAAGCACTAGTTCTGGGTATTTTATTGGTTTTTATTTTTAATCTTTGTAACCAGCCAGTGATATAGACATTATTTGAAATCATCTATACTAATAATAGAGGAATATGTAAATTGATTGGGATGCCATCACATAATGATCGTTCAGCAGATGGCATGCGCAGCAGGGTGGGTGGGTGGGGACTGCCATCACCAGGAGGGCCTCTGTGTGGCCCGGCCTGAGAGTGGCCCCTGGTGGAGGCATGCAGAGGCCTGCCCAGCGCTAACGTGATGCTGCTTGCGTGCATCCCTGGCCTTGGACATAGCGCTGCCTGTGTGCGTCCCCACCCAGCACTGATGTGAAGCTGCCTGCATGCATCCCAGTCAGGGACGTGATGCTGCCTGTGTGTGTCCCTGGCCTTTAGGGAGATCAGGCCAGGAGGGGAGAACAGATAGGACCATCAGGCCAGCAGGGGAGCAGTTAGGCAGGCAGGTGAGCAGTTAGGAGCCAGTGCTTATGGATTGTGAGTAGGATCCTAGATTGGAGAGGGTGCAGGCCAGGCTGAGGGACCCCCACCCCCATGTATGAATTTTGTGTACTGGGCCTCTAGTTCTATGATAAAAAGAAAAGGCTAAGAAAGGTAAAGGAATTTTCCCAGGCTCACACAGTCAATATACCCTCTTTTTACTTTATAATTTTTCATACGTCCACCATAAGTCCTTACTCTGTAGCTTCATTGTGATGTTCTCACTGGAATGTGATTCTCACCATTCCTGGCTGGGATATCTTCTGTATCTCTTAAGATTGGCCAAAAATCATCCCCATTGTGCTGTTTCTCCCCTCCCTGCTCTCACATCACTATCTTTACCTCTATCTTAATGTTGCCCACTTAATTTTGTGTCTATTCATGTACCTCCTCTTCCCAATAACTTACAAGCTTCTTAAGAGCAGGTGCTATGTCTTCATTTTTCTTTGTCTACCTACTCACAAGCCCAGTGTTGATCATCTAGTAAGTTCATGTTTATTAAAACTCCTGGCATAGAGGTTCAATGTTTCTCTGTTGCACTGAATTGAACTGAACTGAACTGAAGCCAGTTTTCTCATCTTCAAAGTCTCAAACCTTTCCCATTGTACCTCACTGCCTCCCATTCCAGCTGTAAAAGTTCTATTACATTTTGGCCCAAATAAGCAATGGACCAATTTTGCTCCCAGGATAGTTGGTAATACTGTGGAGAATTGTAAGGGGCAAATTTGGGAAGAGAACAGACACCTAAACTCAAATTTGTATTACATCAAAGAATGCATTAGCAAGCTATATATAAATCCCTAAGCACAGGGCCAGGAACAAAGAAACCTCTAAGGAATATGAGCTATTATTCAAGCTAATATAATTCAAAGAATGGGCTCAGTAATTGTCAATAATACTTTTGTTTCATGACTTGAGTTAAAGATTACAGGGTAAAGAGGGTCACATACGAGGTGACAGAGAGACTAGACTTTGGGTGGTGAGCACACAATAGAGCACACAGATGTTGTATTATAATGTTGTACACCTGTTGTGACAGGGGTGGTAAAGCAGGCTAATGAAAATTTCCAATGACCAGGAACACTAAGACTCCTGAATTCTACCTTATACCAGTAAGTGGATATGCTTTGTATAATCATAACCACCCCCCTCCTTTTCTTAAATTGGGCATTTGTTTTAAAACAGTAAAGGAGTAAGGCTTCTGTATCTTACTTATCTCTATGACTTCAGGTGTTGGGGCCACTGATTACCAAAATTATTAATTGTGATATATTTTAGAAAAGGACCTTTTGATTTAGTTAATACCTCTGAGTTTTAAGAATTAAAGAATAAGTTGTAGTTATTTTAATTTTATCCGTATCCAGTAATTTTAGCAATCCCAAGTAGAGATTCTGGGAACAATTTTGGGGAAGAGACTAATTGGAGCCTGGTGTGGGGGCAGGCAGTGATTGGACAGAGTGGCATTAAGGTTTATTGAGTGCTTATTTTATGCCAAGTCTTTTCATTCTCTGTCATTCTAACGACCACCCTGTAGGCATTATTAAGCCCATTTTATAGATTAGGAAACTGGCGCAACATCACAGACCTGAAGAGTTGCAGTGCCAACATTTGAAACCTGATTCATGCTCTTTGGACTATACCACACTGGTTTAAGAGGCAGCAACAATGACTCTCAGACAGGGCCTGACACATAGAAGGGATTCAATAAATATTTCTGGCATGATGGATAAGTGCATTGGTAGATGGATGTATCCATAAATGGATACTCCCACAATTCCCAGCAAGGTAAAATGCATTAAAAGTCATAAGAAGTACAAAGAGTTTTATGGAGTTTAGGGAGACAGAAATATTTTAGCCTCTAGGTTAAGTACCAAGTGACTGACAGAGGCTTAATATATGAACTTGGTACCAAGTTCAACAAGTGCAGACTGAACCCATAGCCATCTGTAAGGAAAGGAGCAAGCCTTTCAGGCACCTCCCTCCAGCCCCATTTGCTCAGTTGACAAGTTAATTACTCAGCTATCAGAAGATAACTTGGTAGCAGTAAGACGTGTAAGTGTGTAATTATCAGGGGTTCCAGTAGTCACTGTGTAATTATCAAGTAGTTTTCATGAAACAACATGCGTTTGCTTGTAAATATACAATTAAGCTGTGTCGCCACAGTAAACTGTAAAACAAAACCAGCATCTGGCACTTAAGGTACCAGCTGTGGGTTCCTTACAATTAAACTTTTCTTTAACTGGGGCTAACTTTTTAAAAGGAGCCAAGTACCCAAAAACTCACAGGAGCACATTAGATACCACCATTCTTTTCCTGAAATGATACTTTCCTATTTTCCTTTCACACTTTAAAAAATTGGATCTATTCTTTAAGGTCAAGTTTGAATGCTCACTTTTTTCCTTGTATTTTGCAGATTCCTTTAAATAAGATGCAATTCCTGCCTTCCTAAAGTCCCTCTTTGCACCTCTTATGACTTTTAATACATTCTACCTACCTGAAAATTGTGGGCATAGTCATCTATCAATCATATTACAAATATTCATCATTCCCTGTTATGGAGTAGGCCCTAGGCTAGGTGATGGAACTACAATCATAGATATGTCCTTTGCCACCACAACCCTTCCCGTACAGAAGGAAAGACATGTATCAAATAATTACCAGTGTGACAGGTCTTGGAACAGATGATCTCTGGATGTTCATTCTCATTTAGTTTAAGTTACTTGAAGGTTCTATTTGCCCATTTATTCAATAATTATTTAGCATGCATCTTCCCTGGAGCAAGTTGACTGTTTAATATTGTCTAGATCTGCCAAATCCCTGTTTAGAAACTGATCTTGGATTTCTGGTTCCTCTCCTTGTTCTTACAATATTACCAGTCAGTAGGTAATCTCTTGTCAGAATTAAAGCCGATAGTCAGTGGGTAATATGTCGATCTGCTCGGAGACTTAGTTCTTTGTCTACTTAGTCAGGCAAGCCACAAACCTTGATATCTCTTTGGGTCCTCCTCCCACATCTAATCCATTAAAAAACTAGTAATTTTACCACTTAAAATTTTTCCAATCTGCTTACTTCTCTTGACCACTACCTAACTGTGTTTCATCATAATTTTTTTCTAGATTACCTTCTAACTGGGTCTATTTACATGCATCTCTTCAATACTTTCTCCATAGCAGCTGGAAAAAAACCCCTTTAAATGCAAATCCAAATGTGTTGTTCCTTTACTCAAAACCATTCAGTGTCCTCCCATTGGTCTTGGATGAAAGTCATGGCCTTAACCGGATCTCTGACCTGACGTCACCTGCCTACCAACCCCACCCTATCCCATCCCGCCCCATCTCACCCCATCCCAATTCATCCCATTTCATCCCAATCTGCCTTGTAGTCTTGACTGGCTCCAATGATTGTGCATTTCTTTCAGTCCCTCATCCTGGCTAGGCTCCAGTCCACCAAAGGAGCTGTGCATATATTGGAACACTTTGCCCTCATCTAGTGTAAAGGACAATGCTAGTGCTTACCCCTATCTCCTAGTAGCTTCACACCTTCTCCTTCCATGTGCTTCACACCTTCTCTTTCTGTGTGCTTCACACCACACAGCACTTTCAGCTCCTTTGTGGAGGATTGCCCTCTGGTTACTGTGGCCACTTTGCTGGCAGGAAGTACCTATGAGTTTAAGTTCATTCCCATAAGGGCCTTTAATCAATGACTCTAAGTAAGACATTGAAACACTCACAACCTTGTCATAGATCAGGACAACTCTGAGGCAAGCATTAAAAATCCAGAGCCCCTGAATTGTCTGGCTGAAGATACTCCCTGCACAGCTGTGCCTGAGATCACACTATAGCTGGGCTTCCTCCCCTTCTCTGTCCTACTCCCCCAGCTCTTACCATCTAGTGTAGCATCCCGGGCCTGACTTTGGGGAGTCCCTTCTAAGATACCTAATGGCTTATATTCATTCTTTAGATCTCAGGTCAAGTGTCACTTCTTAGGAATTGCTGGTTACCTAACATTCCCCCTCGATCCACTTCAACTGATGAAAATCTCTCCTTCATAACATCTCCCAATAAACATTTTATATGTGTTGGTGAGAGTTTTTCATCATAAGCCACATAAGGCAAGGACTAGGTGTCTTTGACTTATTATTATGTCCCCAGTGCTTGGCATAGTAGCTCAAGAACAATCAATAAAGATTTATTAAATGAATAAATACAAGTTGACACACTATAAGTGATGATTGTGAATATAATAACAGATGAAAACGTTGCATTATTCAAACTATTTTTTCTGAGTAGCTGCTATATACCAGGCACTGAAGTAGTAAATGTAAGTTTTCTATTGCCTTATCCATGAAGGCACTCAGTAAATATTTGTGAAAAGAATGAATCAATACATAATGTGTGAATGTGTAATACAATTGGAAATTACAACCTAGTTGGAGAAAATAAAAAACATAAGTGTGAAAAAAATTTTTAACTCAAGATTTTAAAACATATCCCAGAGGTTGTTTAGTTGGTCTTAAAGTTACCTTAACAAAGGAAGAGTTTATTTTCTTTGAATGTCAGCCAGATGGGCTATTGCCAATGTTATTTAAACATAGTTAGCTGAAACTAAGGTAACTATAAGATGGTAAGGCTCATTATAGCTCAGGATTTGTGCCTTCACCCTTATTCTGAGGTTTTCCTAGGCAAATCTCCTTTTACAACTGCTTAGAATTGAAAACAGTTGAAGTTTCATAATTTTTCAGTCAGTTTGTTGTTAAATGATATAGGGAGGTATTCAGTTTGACAAACCTTAGTTGTAAGATCCCCTACCCATATTTTAGAGTATTTTGATTGCTGAGGGTAAACTCATCTTGAAATGTAAGGTGAAGTTTTTCACTAGTTTTGAATTTAGAGGTTTTTACTCCAATTCATGACCCATCACCAAAGTTGTAAGAATGAGCTTTCACCTGATAACAACAACAACAATAATATTACAGCCCCAATTCCAATAAATTTTGGTTGTTTTTTTAGATGAAAGTATTAACACATTTACTCAACTGAGATGAAATTGGACTGAACTAAAGGTGTTGAGGATAAATTCCAGGCAACTCTTGTTGAAACTCTTATCTGGAATATTGTATATTACACAAAGAATAAAGGTCATTTGGCCAGCTGAATAAGTAGAAATTGCTTTGATTTATGCTCTGTTTTGAATTTCTTGATATTACTCACAATGTATACTTTTGAATTTCTTGATATTACTCACAATGTATACTTTTGAATTTCTTGATATTACTTACAATGTATACTTTAATTGTAGCATCAGCAAAAATTATTCAGGATATACCAAATGTAGCACATTTGTGTTCACCTAAACATAAAAACAACAACATCAAATACTTTATAAAACGCATCTGTGCGTCAGTTCCACCAGCCTCCAGTTTGTAGCCATCCTCTCACTAATTCAGCCAACTCCAACCAAAGGAGGTGCCACAGAGTTTGGTATTTCCTTTGAATTTGTTTTAGATTTCTGAGAAGTACTGTAGCATAATGGCTAAGTGCATGGATTCCATGAGTTCAAATCCTGCTTCTCTCCTCTTCACTGTCTGAGGTCAGAGTTAAATTGCTTTATCTTTAATTATTTTTGTCTCCTTAGGCAAGTCATCTACCTTTTTGTTGGTCCCAAGTTTCCTTATGTGAAAGCTGATGATAACAGTGACTACCTCAAAGCATTGTTAAAATAAGGAGTAAGTGAATTTAATATATGTAAAGTGCTAAGAATAGTATCTGCACTAATAAGCTACTATATAAAAATATATTGAGCCCTGGTCAATGTGGCTCAGATGTTGAGTGTTGTGAACCAAAGGATCGCAGGCAGGTTCAATTCCAGGTCAGGGCACATACCCAGGTTGGGGGTTCAATCCTTGGCTGGGCATATATGGGAGGCAACCAATTGATGTTTCATTTTCTCTCTCTCTCCTTTCCTCTCTAAAAATCTATAAAAATATCTTGAAATTTCAAAATTATTTATCATCTCACCATTTCACTGACAATAGAGAAATTCCTTAATGTCTTTAAGATGTACTTTTTAATTTTTTTTACTTGTAAAATGGGGCCAATGGCAAAGTCTCTCCATGGAGTTTTGTGAAGATTGAATGAAAATATTACCTTGGAGAATATTAATCTAGGAGAATATTACCTTGTCAACCACAAAGCATGTGGCCTTGTACATGTCATGCATTTAAAATATTTATTGATGAGTGATTGAGGGAGTTGAATGAAAGAACCACTTCTGTGCCACCCACATGTTGCATTCATTGATTCATTTCACAGAAGTTACTGAGGTTCTTCCAGGTACCAGGTACTATACTAGATTGCAAGGGATGCTGAGATCAAACCAGATTGTCTCTCATGGAGATTTAGCATCTGATAGATGTTACTCAGATAAGTAAACAGTCCATTATAATTGTGATATGTGCTACAAACCCTATAAAATAGTATGTGTGACTACCAGATTTCCTAGGTACATTTCTCTCACTTTATAGATAAAGCATGATAGGGGCAAATAGTTGGGATTGGACCAAGGTCAAAGTGTTAATGTCTTTTAAATTAAGACTTTATTATTTTACAGTAGTTTAAGGTTCACAACAAAAGTAAGCAGAAGATATAGAAATTTCTCATGTATCCCCTGACATGCATAGCTTCTCCCATTATCAACATCCTCCATCAGAGTAATACATTATACTTGTTGCATTTGAACCTACACTAACACATCATAATCACCCAAAGTACATAGGTTACAGTATAGTTCACTTTTCGTATTATGCATTCTATGGATTTGGGCACTATATAATAAAATATATCCACCATTGTGACATCATACGGAGTATCTTTACTGCCCTAAAAATTCTCTGTGCACTATCTATTAATCCTTTTCTTACCCCTGCAACTCCTGGCAACTGATGATCTTTTCACTGTCTCCATAGTTTTTCCTTTTCCAGAATGTTATATAGTTAGAATTACAGTATGTGGCTTTTTCAGATTGGCTTCTTTCACATGGAAAAATTTTAAAAATTTTCCATGTGTTTGTATGGTTTGGTAACTCATTTTTTTTTAGTGTTAATAATATTCCATTGTCTGGGTACACCATAGTTTCTTTATCCATTCACCTACTGAATAATATCTTGATGAATGTTTATTTTTTACATTGAACTTCATGTTGGATGAAATAAACTGATGGCTGACTACTTATGGTGCCTTAAGATTGACTTGCTTTTCAGGTCAAAGTGTGGGGCTTAGTAACAGATAAAAGTGTAGGGACTAAAAACCTATCTCAAATACAAATATTCATGGTTTCCAAGTTTGAATACCTTCCACATACCAAACATTTTATATCCATCATTTGATTCAACCCTTCCAACCATGAATCAGTATTATATTATTGACAACTAAGGCATAAAGGGATTCTGAGCAAGATTGCTTCAAGACTACAAGGCCAGACAGTGCAGCAGTCTGCTTGATAATAAAATTATCAAGCTATTTCTATTTGGGAATAATTTGGACTTTAATCTTAGCCTTAGAATGTGCAATCTTATAGATCTTTAGGTGTCAGAATCAACTCCTGAATTTATGGCTGAGGAAGACTGTGTATATTTAAATATACACTGTATTGGTTTCTCCTATTGAGCACTTAACTTACTTTTGTTTCCCCATGTGAAATACATGCATGACATGATGACGTAAGGGGAAAAGGAAAAAGAAAGAAGGACTAGGATATCAAAGAGCATCATAGAGAAATTGGGATATGAATATATACTTTTTCTGGTGTTCTGAAATTTTTTAGTTTTTTCCAGCAAGCTCCAAATCAGTAGACAATGGTATCGAAACTTGAGGAAATTCCCAAAATATCATTATTAATCAACAACATCACCTTAAAGAGGCCATACTCTTCTAATTTCCAGAGGGTGACATAATGACATTTGATATAAACAATATCAATGCTCCTTTCCCCTCTTATGGTTTTGGGTTGTAAAATTAGTCTTATTTTTATATACTATTTTTTAATTATGAAAGTTATATATCTCATTATAGCAAATTTGGGAAATAAATGAAGTTCATTCTAATCCCAATACTTATTCAAGAACAACAAAGAGCTATTGCATACTTACAGTGCTGGGAGCCAGGACAGTAGTGGAGGTGAACAGTATGAGCATTCTGGCTATCTCCTCCATTTTGTAGAGGTGTGCACTAGATTTTTTTGTAATTATAATTTAGTTTTTTCACTTAAATCATTTGCTCTTATCCATTTGATACATCACTAAATTTTAAAACAGCAATGCAATATATGCTCATAAAAATTTTTAAATAAATATTATTTTAATCTATATATATAAAAGCCTAAGTGACCATTACAACCGAGTGACCAGAATGACTGGTTGACTAGTTGCTATGCTGTGCACTGACCACCGGGGGCATATGCTCAATGCAGGAGCTGCCCCCTGGTGGTCAGTGCTCTCCCACAGCCAATCTTCTGCAAGCCCCCCACCCCCTGGCTGGCCAAACTCCGGCAGCCCCTGCCCTCTTGCCCCCCTGCCCTGCCTGCCTCCTGTGCCCCCCTTCCCTTTTCCCCAGCCTGCTGGCCAACCTCCTGTGGTCCCTCCCACTGGCCAGCTGGCCTGTTCCCAATAATTCCTGATTGCTGGCCAGGCCAAGAGACCCGACTGGTGCATGAACTCATGTACTGGGCCTCTATTGTTTACATAAAAAAAGATATACAATAATATACAAAAGATATACAAAAATGGGATGAACAGTGATATGAGAGTGTTGTGCTGGTCATTCACCCTTGGAAGTTTCTGAAGAAGAAGAAGAGAGAACCCTTTTATTTTTATGAAGAGAAGCACAGCTCAACTATGTAGAAAGGGCAGATATAAGTAATTTATCTGTTTATTGAGTTATGGGCCAAACACTATGCCAAGACTTTTTGTGCATATTTGCTTACTTTATTTTCTCAGCAGCTCATTATATCTTCACTTACAGATGAGGAAGCTGAAGCACAGAGAGGGACAAATCAGCTTGATTTGTCCAAACAAGCTGATGTTCAGCTCATAGAGATGGAGCTGAGAATCAAATCTAGAACTGAATGACTCTAAATCCAGTCTACCCTTCCCCCACTGGAGAATGTTCAAGAAATAATTGGTCAACAGGAGAAAAGGAAGGAAGGAGGGAAAGGAGGAAAGCAGACAAACAAATCTGACCCACTGGCAGGTTGAATTTTATTTGTCTGTAAGTCCGTGGTTTCATTTTTGCTCTACATTTCATATTGATCCACTAACAAACACAAATTTAAAATGCTCTTAGAATGTTTGACTTATTCAGTGACTTCATCCTTAAGAGGACACTGGGAAAGGAAGCAAGAGTGGAGTTTTCCAAGATCCATTACTACATGAAAACTGTCTTTTCCCGCATCTCTCTTGAAATATCACCACCCATTCAGTTTCATGCTGTCACAGATGCAATAAAGCAGCTCTCTGCAAGATACATGGAAAATCCATCATTCTCTACTAGGTAGAGGACTTTTAGAATACAAGACCAAAAGGAAGAGGCATCACTGTGGTAACTTTAAGTTTAAAAAATCCATTACATAATGCCATAATATTTATAAACATTTCACACGTGAACATTTAAAATGATCAGGCTAGCTTTGCAATAGAAAATGTGGTTTCCCTGTTAATCAGACTTGTTTAAGCATGCAAAAGAAAAACAACAAAAACAAACCCAGAAGCAATGCTCACTGTAATTAGTATTGAGAAGCATTCAGTCTTTTCTCAGCTAACTCTAGAAACGATAGAATTGACAGAGTACACAAAATAGTAATTATTTTCTTACTGTAAATGACTTATCATGTATGCCTCATTATGACAAAACATGATTATTATCATGCACATCATAATAGAAACTTTTCGTTATTTAATTTCAACCTCAAATCTCTCGCATTTGTCTGTACTCTGTCAATACCAGCAGTCCTAGAGTTGGCTGGGTAAAGAAGGGATTGTAGGAAGAAGAGCCAGGCAAGCGAAGGGAGGCAGTGGTTCCCGTCTATCTTCCTGCTGCTTTCTTTCTGCTGTTGGGTGGGGTCAATCCCTTTTTCACTCACCTGTGTCCAAACAGATCTCATCTGCTGCAGCTGAAGCTGAATCCAGATCCCCTCCTCCCACCCTCAGTGCATGTCCTATCTCATTTTCTTGGAAGAGTCACACACAATCCTGATGGGACACTGTTCGGTGCCTTGGAGAGGAGAGTCCTATTCCACTGGGTAGGTGATATAGTGTAGATAAGTGGCTCTCAAATATTAGCAGGTATCATAATCACCTGAAGCTTTGGTTAAAACAGTTTGATGACCCTAGCTGGTTTGGCTCAGTGGACAGAGCATCGGCCTGCGGACTGAAGGATTCCGAGTTTGATTCTGGTCATGGGCATGTACCTCGGTTGCAGGCTCTATCCCGGCCCTGGTTGGGGCACATGTGAGAGGCAAACAATCAATGTGTCTCTCCCACATCACTGTTTCTATCTCTCTGTCTCCCCCCCTCCCTTCCACTCTCTCCAAAAATCAATGGAAAAATATCCTTGGGTGAGGATTAACAATAACAACAACAGCAGCAGCAGCAGGCTGATGGACCTGAGCCCCAGAATTTTTGATTCATTAGGTCTAAGGTAGGGCCTATGATTTTATGCTTCCAACAATTTCCCACATGGTGCTGATACCAAGTGGTCTGAGAACCACACTTTGGGAAGCACTGATGTCTAATGTTGGACAGACCTGGGTTCCTCTCCCAGCTCTTCCACTTGCATGGCCCCAGAAAAAAGACTATCCTTCAAACCGCAGTCTCCTCAGCTATAAAATGGGTCCAGCTCACAGCATTATTGTATAGATTCAGTAAGATAATGCATGCAAATTTCTCATCACAGCGCTTGGAGTTTGATAAGTGTTTTGTAAATGTTAGTAAATTTTTAATATTTTATTGCCCTTCTTGGCAAAATATTGTCTGCAAATTATTTTCAGCAGCTACCAGCTGGGAAGGAAGAACCAAATCTAGGAAACACCAGGGCTGAGTAACAAATATGACTTACATTTGGGTCACAGCAAGTCATCAGATTTCTTTGTACATTAGTGCTGTGCAGACTGTGCAAGAATCACCTGAGAGACATGCTAAGAATATGTATTTTAGATCCCACTCCTAGAAATTCTGGTTCAGTAGGCCAGAGACGGGCTCTGGAATATGTATTTCTGGAAAAGCTTCATTGAGCACTTGAATGTGTTTTCATATGTGAATATCGCGGGCATTAGCCATTAGATTGCTTTCCTGTTATTCATCTCCCAAGGCATTGTTCTCAATCTTAATTGAACATCAGAATCATCTGGGGAGCTTTCAAAAATCCCAATGGCAAGGCTATACCCCAGACCAATGACATCAGGGTCTCTGTGGGTTGAATCCTGGCATCAGGCTTTTTGTTGTTGCTGTCACTTGTTTTGCAAGATTCCTAGTTAGTTACTGTGTGCAGACAAATTGAAAGTCATGGTTCTAAGGAAAGGCCAGTTTTCTTGGATGAAGATAAACTGGGAAGAAGTAACTTTGAAATAATGGCACTATTTTATTAGGCAAAACCTGGTCATGGGTTGCTCATCAGAGGAGATTATAAAGGCATGAATATAGTCCTTACAGTGCATTAGGCATTAGGAGGTAGGAGGAGGACACAGAAAGAATAGCTCCTAAATTATATTTGCGTGTTTGAAATCTTCTTGGGGCTTCCTTTTCTTCCTCTATCTCTCAAATGAGATGCTTCCTAATTGTTAGTCACACTTCCCTCATTACAAAATGTGAGTAAATATTCTTATTCTTGTTGTTTTGCCTGCAATGGGCTCAATACCACGCTGTGTTTCCCTACACGTGATTTCGTTACAATCTCACATCATCAGTCTGAAACCCATATTACCTCTCTCCTTTAGAGAAGAAGCAGGAACTCAGCCACACAAGTAGTAACTTGCATGGTTCTCACAGACCCCACCCACCCCACGCACCTGAGCAGTAACAACTTCCTTAAAATGACCTCAAATTTTATTCCTCAAATGATTCATAAATATTTGCTAAATGCCTTTGAACAGGGTGGGATGAAAACTGAATGTCAGCAGGAGAAAAGAGAGCTCCTCTTCATGACCATAGGCAGGAAATCCCGTCTCTTCTTTTGGCCCAGGATGGGGTTAAAAATACAACATGATTTCACTTATATGTGGAATCTTAAAACAAAACAAAACAAAACAAAACAAAGATATAGAAATCAAACGGATGGCTGCCAAGGAGAGGGCGTGGTAGAGATGGGGGGGAAAGGGTGAAGGGGGACATAGTCAATAATATTGTGACAACTTTGCACAGTGACAGAGGGTTACTAGACTTAGTGCAGTGATCACATAGTAAGTTATATAGTAATTAATAAATGTCAAATCACTCTGTTGCACAACTGAAACTAATACCATTGAATGCCAACTGTTCTTAAAAAAGGAAGTGTCAGCATAAATGTCCTCTGCTACCTCTGCTTACTGTGGGTCTGGGAAAGAAATCATTTTGAAAAGAATTCAGCTTTTATTAAATTGATTTGCTTACTTTTTTAGATTTTTGATTAGCCTCAAAGTTTTCCATCATCTTCTCACCATTTACAATATTGGACATAAGAGTAAAAAATTTTATTGAACAATAAAAATGCTCTAATAAAGTAATGGTAATAAATCCTTCCAAGTGCCAGCACAGAAGGCAATTCCATGAGAGCCAGAATAGGCCAGCCTGGAGAATGCAATTCTAGTTATGGGATAATATTGAATCTTCTAAAAATCAAAACAAATGGAAAATTCTTGCATACTTAGACCTACAGAAGAGAAGCAAACTGCTGTCTGTGGGGGATTAATAAAGGCCTTGGAATATATAGACCAAACTTCAATATTTCCACTTATGTGTGTCCTGCATTGATGCCTGATATTCGAAACTATCTAAAGTCACTTTGGTGGAGGGATTTATGGGGTATTGAGTGGCCAGCTGATGTAAGTAAGTCTCTGTAAATATGCTTGGTGTAAACCTACCTGTCATACACAATAGCTCTGTTTCAAGAGGGTTTTCAGATTCATCACACACTCTCTGGTATTTTCCTTTAATAATGCATCTTGAAAAATAAGATGTTTAGCTAAGGCTGGTAATTCTTTGAAACTCTAATAATTTAAGCTGTCTAGCCTTGTTCAGGGCAATTATTTCCATCCATTATCCATCATGCTAAGAAATGACAGCTCAGGGACAAAGAGACTTTTCAAGCAAATGCTTTAAGACAGTGTTTTAGTTTGCAGGCACTGGCCAATGTTAATTAAATTATATAAACAATGACTCATGGTATAAATACAGTACAGAGAACTTGAAAGAAAAAAAAAGGCCGTTCAATAACTTCAAAACAATTTATTCTTTCTAAAAAGAAATAAAAGGGGCCTTCATGACTTTATTTTTTTTTCATCCTAAAACATAGGCGTTGTCAATATAGAGTGTCTCTGAAAGTTTCACTTCTAAGATCTTCTCTAAGATTAGCAGGGGACTCTCTCTGAATTATATTTAAGGAATATACTTCGGTTTGTAGGAAAAGAGAAAAGAAAAAGGAAGAACAGTAAGCTCCTTGAGGAGCCACTGAACCACAAGTGAAGCCCTAGGCATTTACAAATTGAGAAACAAATCCCAGCGGATGGGAGATGTAACTGCTATTAGTGTAACTGCCAACATTTCTCTCATATTCATTATTGTGGAGAATAACTTTTATATATTTTTGGTGGTTATGCTTTTTTATTAAATTTACTGGGGTGACATTGGTTAATAGGATTATATAGGTTTCTATGCATAATTCTATGATACATCATCTGCATATTGCATTGTGTGTCCACCACCCAAAGTCAGGTCATCTTCCATCACCATATATTTGGCTCCCTTTGCTTCTTACTACCCACCTCCCACCCCCTTCCCTCTAATAACCAAGATACTTTGTTGCCTGTGTCTATGAGTTTCAGTATTATATCTCACATATGAGTAAAATCATATGGTTCTTAGCTTTTCCTGAATAACTTATTTCATTTAGCATAATATGAAATATTATGCATAATAACTTATTTCATTTAGCATAATAACTTATTTCATTTAGCATAAGATCCATCCATGTTGTTGAAAATGGCAGTATTTAATGTTTTCTTATGGCCGAATAGTATTCCATTGTATATATGTATAACATCTTCTTTATCCAATCATCAATTGAAGGACACTTTGGTTGTTTCCATGTCCTGACCACTGAACATAGGGGTGCATATATATTTGCGAACATAGGGGTGCATATATCTTTTCGAGTTTTTCATATAGATAACCAGAAGAGGGATTGCTGGGTGATACGGTGACTCTATTCATAATTTTTGAGGAACTCCTGTATTGTTTTCCATAGTGGCTATACCAATCTATATTCTCACCAGCAGTGAATGAAGGTTCCTTTTTCTCCACAACTTCTCCAACTTGTTATTATCTTTCTTGTTGATAATAGCCATTCTAACTGGTGTGAGGCAGTATCTCATTATAGTCTTGATTTGCATTTACTTAATAATTAGTGAATTTGAACATCTTTTCATATCTCTTTTGGCCATTAGTATGTCTTCTAGGAAGAGGTGCTTGTTCAGGTCCTCTGCCCATTTTTTAATTGGGTTGTTTGTTTGTTTGGTATTCAGCTGTATGAGTTCTTTATATATTTTGGATATTAACTCCTTGTCAGAGCTGTTGTTTGCAAATATCATTTCCCATTCAGTTGTTTTTTGTTTTGTTGGTGGTATCATTTGCTGTGCAGAGCTTTTTAGTTTGAGATAGTCCCATTGATTTATTTTTGTCTTTACTTCCTTTGCCTTTGGGATCAAATTCATAAAATCTTCTCTATAACCAAAATCAATAAATTTAGTACCTATGTTTTCTTCTATATACTTTATTTTTTCAGATTTTATATTAGGTCTATGGTCCATTTTGAATTTATTTTTATACATGGGGACAAACTGTAATTCAGTTTCATTTTTTTTTTTTTTTTTTGCATGAAGCTTTCCAATTTTCCCATTAACTTCTATTGAAGAGGTTTTCTTTTCTCCATTATGTGTTTTTGGCTCCTTTGTCAAAAAATTATTTGTCCACATACATGTGGTTTTATTTCTAGGATCTCAATTCTGTTCCATTGTTCTGTGTTTCTGTTTCTGCCAGTACCATGTTGTTTTGATTATCATAACTCTGTAGTATTTTAAGTCAGGTGGTATGATACCTCTGGTTTCATTCTTTTTACTCAGGATTGTTTTGGCTATTTGAGATTTCATACAAATTTGATATTTTTTGGTTCTGTTTCTTTAAAAATTGAAATTGGGATTTTTATGGGGATTTCATTAAATTTACTTTGGGTAATATAGCCATTTTAACTAGGTTGATTCTTCCAATCTAAGAACATGGAATATCTTTCCATTTCATTGTGTCTTTTTTTCAATTTCTTTTAATTAATGCTTTGTAGTTTTCAGTATATAGGTGTTTCACATCCTTTGCTAAGTTTATTCCTAGGTATTTTATTCTTTTGTTGCAATTGTAAAAGGAATTGTTCTTGTTTTCATTTCTTTTTCATTGTTAGTATATAAGAAAGCAGTGGATTTCTGTACATTGATTTTGTATCTTGCAAGTTTACTGTATTTGTTTATTGCTTCTAATAGTTGTGTTTTTTTGTTTGTTTGTTTTTGGTGGAGTCTTCAGAGTTTTCTGCATACAGAATCATGTCATCTGCAAAATGTGACACATATTTCTTCCTTCCCAATTTGGATACTTTTTATTTCTTTCTCTTGCCTTATTGCTCTGGCTTGGACTTCCAGAGCTATGCTGAATAAGAGTGGTGAGAGTGGGCATCCTTGTCTTGTTCCTGATTTTAGAGTAAAAGCTTTGAATTTTTCACTATTGAGTATGCCATTACTTGAGAGTTTGTAATATATGTCCTTTATTATGTTGAGGAATTTTTCTTCTGTACCCATTTTATTGAATGTTTTAATCATAAATGGATTTTGTATCTTATCAAGTGCTTTTTCTGCATCTATTGATAAGATCATATGATTTTTATCCCTTGTTTTATTAATGTTGTGTATACATTGATTGATTTGTGTACATTAAACTATCCTTGTGAACTGAGAATTAACTCACCTTGATCGTGATATATCATTTTTAAAAATGTATTGTATTCTATTTGTTTAGGATTTTTTCATCTGCATTCTTTAGAGCTATTGATCTGTAGTTTTCTTCTTCTGTGTGTTTCCTATTCAGGTTTTGGTATCAGGGTTATGTTGGCCTCATAAAATGTGTTAGGAAGTATTGCCTCTTCTTCCATTTTATGGAAGAGTTTGAGAAGAATAGCTATTAAATCTTCTTTAAATGTTTGGTAGAATTCATTAGTGAAGCCATCTGGTTCTGGACATTTACTTTTCAGGAGGTTTTTGATGGTTGTTGCAATTTCCTCACTGTTGATCTTCTATTTAGACTTTCCATTTTTTATCATTCAGTCTAGGAAAGTTATATATTTCTAGGAACTTATCCATTTCTTCTAGGTAATGAATTTGGTAGCATATGATATTTCATAGTATTCTAGTATGATCCTTTGTATAAATATCAGTGATATCTGTGGTAACTTCTCTTTCATTTATGATTTTGTTTATATGAATCTTTTTGCTTTTTTCCTTCAAGGGTATCTCTCACTCTACAATTCCTCTGATGTCACTCTGAGTACAACTTTGAATGTCTAATACACATCATCTTTTCTGGCAAGTTTTAGAAAGTTACTACTTTTTGAAATTTTATCTTCTAAGATGGATAATAATCTCAGAACCAGTGGTATATATAAAAATGTGGAACTATTATCCACCACCCATTATTCACCTTCTCTATTCTTAGGAGAAAAATATCTGAGAAGCCATTCATGTCCTTTAATTTATTGTAAAATCAACAGCTTACCAGCCTTTTAGAAATTTAGAATTTTGGAGTGCTCAATTTACACGTATAAAGAAAAGAAGCTGCTGAATCACCCTTACTTTCTATTTATTTTTCCTTGTCTTTTTGCTGTATCTAGTAGAGACACAGGAAGAATTAATACTTCACAAACGTATCAGTGACCTATGCTGTATGAACATATCATGCTAATATAAGGGATTTAGGTAAAGAAACTTGCAAACTCTTTGAGGACACTTTGAGTCATGAATCTTTGCATGGCCCACAGAGCCTGATGGAGTGCCCTATATATCCTTAATATGTAGCAGTTGTTGCAACTTGAGCCTAACTGGGATCATCAGAAGGTTCAAGCATTATAGATATGGTTAAGAGGGTGTCCATAAGAGTGTTGTTTGAGGACTCAATAAACTTGAAAAGAACATGTTCTAAAGGAAGAGAAAACCAGTGACCACAAGTTGGCTTCAAACTTAGTATTGGAGAAGGACGATTAATTTCACACCTCTTAATCAGATTTTTATTCACCCAATTCCCATAAGTTTATGATTGGATCTCAGCTTTCTAGAACTCTAATAAAACAACGAGTAATACATACACAAACAGACAAATAGATAAACAAACAGGTATCAATTACAGTGCGAACAGCAACTCCTACAGCGAGAGAAAATATACCAGTGGCTACACCAATAATGGAAGGCAGAGCCTTTGATGCAAACCAGCATCTCAGTGGTTAGCAACCTTGACACAGATATCAGTGGGCAGAGGCAGCAGCAGGAACAGTTTTGTAGACACTAGCAGACTGCATGTCAATGTGATCAACATCAAGTGCCAGACTTGGGCAATATTCTTGATGGGTATTAAATGTAGTGTTGGCCAACTCATCAAGGACACAACGTGACACACTGAAATCTTACTTTATCCCCACCAGTTGCTCCCCTGCCTTAAAGAGAACAGTTTCTAAATGGTTAGTCATATTTTTATTAAATGAAGGAAATGCCATTGACTGGTTTATCTGGATTTAAGGTAGGAATTTGCTGGTATTTCAATATCATCTTATTGACAACATGGGGGTGTATATCTTGGTGATTCTAAAAGGTTTGAACTATTCACTCTTGGTTAAAGGTCTCCAATATAATAGTAATTCACAACACACCGAGAACCCTTATAGGGAAAAGCTTACCTCACGAGGAGAGGGTCATGTTTTATAAACTGTTTTAATTATAGGAAAGCAGTATCAAAGTATGAATGATATCTAAAAGTATGAATGCTTATAAAATGGGAGAAAAATGATAGCCATTTTGGCAATCACATCAGATACAAAAAGTTCCCATAGGCTGGACCAATGGACCAAATCTAGCATGATGTGTGAGGAGGTATAAGTGAAAAAGTGTTCTTTTAAAATACATGCAAATGGAGTAGTGAGACTTATATAATACCAGAGGCCTGGTGCACAGATTCGTGCACTGGTGGGGTCCCTCAGCCTGGCCTGTGGGGATCAGGCTGAAACTGGCTCTCTGACAGCCCCCAAGGGGTCCCAGATTGCGAGAGGGTGATTCTCAGGTGATGCACCCTGGAATCGGGCTTCTTCTTCTCTGGTTCCTGGTGCATCACCCGAGAACCCAAGCTGCCAATTCACTGCAGCTTGGCAGCTCCTGCATTGAGCATCTGCCCCCTGGTGGTCAGTGCACATCACAGCTACCAATCAAATGGTCGCTGTTCAGCTGGTCACTTAGGCTTTTATATATATATATATAGATGTTCAAATAGAATAAAGTAAGTTGCATTGATTTTTTGGTGAGGTTCTATATATTAAATCCAACTTATTTCTCAAATAAAATACATTATATACAGTTCCTTTCTAATTTCTAGGAAACTAGTATTTCTGGCACAATCAAAAAATGGATGAAGTTTTTGAGTTCTATACATGTGGAAATCAGTGGTTGCATGCTCAGTGACAATGGATAGGAAGGATAATGCTTAGTTGGGAGTTATTAGACTATTGCATGTGAAATTAAAATAAACTATGCCCTATATAGTCAGCCTTTTTTTTTTTTTACAGACATTTGCCTCAAGCAAATTTCCAGATGTTTGAGGATTTTCCAAATATTGTTCTTATACTGATGTTTGATTTAATTATGTTGTGGTAAAATATACTCTGTATAATTTTAGTCTGTTGAAATGATTTATACTTGTTTTATGACCCAGCATATCATCTATTAGAGTGAGTGTTTCATGTGCAATTGAAAAGAATGTGTATTCTGGGTTGTTGGGTGTAATGTTCTATAAATGTCAATTAGGTGAAATCAGTTGATTGTGTTGTTCAATACTTCTATATCCTTACTGATTTTCTTTTTTTAAAAATTTTTTTTATTGTTTTAAGTATTACAAATAGTAGTAAATATGTTTCCTTTTTTTTTTCCCCCTACCCCCCAGTACATGCCTTCACCTGCCCGCCCTCCCCCCCACCCCAGTGTCTTATATCCATTGGTTGTGCTTATATGCATGCATACAAGTCCTTTGGTTGGTCTCTTACAGCCCCCCTCACCCAACCTCCCTGTCTTCCCAATGTAGTTTCACAGTCTGTTCAATGCTTCTTTGCCTCTGTATCTTTTTCCCACCATTTCTTTCCTTTAAAAATTTTTGCCTTTGCAGACTAGAAATAAACATATAATAACAAAACAAGACAAAACAAAAAAATGTTTGAGTCCCAATTTCAATGTCCAACAGTTCTGAGTCCCCGTTTCAATGTCTAACAGTTCCTTATGTGTACATGTCAGCAATGATATCTGGATGGTGGGCACATGGTGGCAATGCAGGTCCGACCCTCTCTGGTTTGGTCCTAGGTAACCTGCAGCGGTGCACAGCTGCTGACTGCTCGCGTGGCAAGGCGTTGTCAGCATCTTCCATCTCTGGACTGTTTTTTCCTCTTGTCTTTGTGGTTGGAGCACACCTGTCAATTCCTCTCTGTTGTAGGAATGCATCTGGTCTTGGGGTTGTTTTCTGAGGTATGATGTTCTGATCAACGTTTCTCAGCCTCTGGATCTGTTCTTGTTCATCAGTCTATGCTGTTCATTATATTCCACAAATGAGCAAGATCATGTGATATTTATCTTTTTCTGCCTGGCTTATTTCACTCAACATAATATTCTCCATCTCCATCCATATTGTTGCAAATGGTAGGAACTACTTCTTTTTTACCGCAGCATAGTATTCCATTGTATAGATATACCACAGTTTTTTAATCCATTCATCTGCTGATGGGCATTTAGGTTGTTTCCAAATCTTGGCTATGGTGAATTGTGCTGCTATGAACATAGGGGTGCATATTTCCTTTCTGATGCGTGTTTCTAGATTCTTGGGATATATTCCTAGAAGTGGGATCACTGGGTCAAATGGGAGTTCCATTTTTATTTTTTTGAGGAAGCTCCATACTGTTCTCCACAGTGGCTGCACCAGTCTGCATTCCCACCAGCAGAGCAAAAGAGTTCCTTTTTCTCCGCATCCTTGCCAACACTTGTTGTTTGTTGATTTGTTGATAAAAGCCATTCTGACAGGTGTGGAGATGGTACCTCATTGTTGTTTTGATTTGCATCTCTCTGATGATTAGTGACTGTGAGTCCTTACTGATTTTCTGTCTACTTACTCTATCAATTATTGAGAGAAGGCATGCTGAAGTCTCCAACTATAACTGTGGATCTGATTATCTTTTTGGATCTCAATTTTTGCTTTATGTATTTTTAAGATCTATAATTAGGTGCATACACATTAAGTCTATTACAGCTTCTTTAACCTTTTGATGGTGGCCCCTTTATAACCATGACTGACCCTTTTTATCTCTGGTAATATCCTTTGTTCAGAAGTCTACTTTGTTTGCTAGTAATATAGCCACTCTAGTTTTCTTCTGATGCTTGCTTGGTATATCTATTACTCTCTTTTTGCTTTTAATCTGTGTCTTTATATATATATATATATATATATATATATTTTTTTTTTAAATAAATCTTTATTGTTCAGATTACAGGTGTTCCTCTTTTTGTTTTCCCCCTATAGCTCCCCTCCACCTGATTCCCCACCCCACCCTACCCCATGCCCTTACCCCCTGCCACTGTCTTCATCCATAGGAGTAAGATTTTTGTCCAAACTCTTCCCACACCACTCACACCTGCTTTCCCCTGAGAACTGTCAGTCCACTCCCTTTCTATGTCCCTGATTCTATTATATTCACCAGTCCATTCTGTTCTTCAGATTTTTTATTTACTTGATTTTTAGATTCACTTGTTGGTAGGTATGTATTTGATGTCATTTTGTTGTTCATAATTTTTATCTTTACCTTTTTCTTCTTCTTCCTCTTCTTAAAGAATACCCTTCAGCATTTCATGTAATCCTGGTTTGGTGGCGATGAACTCCTTTAGCTTTTTCTTGTCTGTGAAGCTCTTTATCTGAACTTCAACTCTGAATGATAGCTTTGCTGGGTAGAGTAATCTTGGTTGTAGGTTCTTGCTGTTCATCACTTTGAATATTTCTTGCCACTCCCTTCTGGCCTGCATAGTTTCTGTTGAGAAATCAGCTGACAGTCGTATGGGTACTCCCTTGTAGGTAACTAACCATTTTTCTCTTGCTGCTTTCAAGATTCTCTCTTTGTCTTTTGCCCTTGGCATTTTAATTATTATGTGTCTTGGTGTGGTCCTCTTTGGATTCCTTTTGTATGGGGTTCTGTGTGCTTCCTGGACTTGTAAGTCTATTTCTTTCACCAGGTAGGGAAAGTTTTCTGTCATTATTTCTTCTAATAGATTTTCAGTATTTTGCTCTCTCTCTTCTTCTGGCACCCCAAAAATTCGGCTGTTGGTATGCTTAAAGTTGTCCCAGAGGTTCCTTACACTATCTTCATATTTTTGGATTCTTTTTTCTTTTTGTTTTTCTGGTTGGGTGTTTTTTGTTTCCTCATATTTCAGATCTTTGGTTTGATTCTTGGAGTACATTGATCTACAGTTGAGTTTCTGTATATTCTTTATTTTAGACAGTGTATGCTTCATTTCTGACTGACCCTTTTCCATTTTTTTGGCATTCTCATTAAGCTCCTTGAAGGTCTCATCAAGTTTCTCAGCGGTTTTAAGAAGATTCTTGAGTAACCTTATAAATGTGGTTCTGAACTCTATGTCATCCAGTAGTTTGCTTTCCTCCGTTTCTTTCATTCGTGACATGTTTCTTTGTCTCCGCATTTTGGCTGCTTCCCTGTGTTGATGGAGTGGCTTTGTGTGGTAGGTGACCTATAGGGGGCAGTAGCTCAGCCTCCCCAATCACCTGATGTGGACGCTCTTGGTACACCCCTTTGTGGGCTGAGTGCAAAGTCTTGGTGTAGTTAAGCCTTAATTGCTGTTGGTACGCTGGGAGGAATTGACCTCCAGGCCAATCGGCTGTAAGGACTCGCTGTGTCTATAATGGAAGAACTGCTGTGCTGGAGACACGCTTATGGTACAGGACTTGTTTCAGTGGGGCTTTGGTGCTCGCTGAGTCTGCCTCTTGATTGTGTCACTTATGGATGTGAGGAGTTGAAATCTGGTTTCTCACACTGACCACTAGGTATACTGGCTTCTGGATCTCCAATGGGGTGCAGGTCAGCTATTGTCTGAGTCCACCCAGGAGGAGCTACAGCGAGAGCTATAGTTTTCTCCTTTTTGCTTGAGGTTTGGAGGTTTTGGAGCTGTCTGACCCAGGCTGCAAGTTTGCTAGGTTAAGCTGTGATAGGGCAGGCCTTTCTTATGCTAAAGCTGCTGCTTGGAGCTTGGGTGGGTTTGTAGGTTGTGTGGGGCGGGGTTTCAGGGCGTCACTAGGCTAGGGCGTGACAAACAGCAATGGCTGCTAGTTAGCCAGCTCTGTGTCTCTGACTGCGTCCCATGCCCCAGCGCAGTAAATAATTATTCTTGCGCCCAGCTCTGCAAGCAAGCCCCCCTCACTTTCCGACCCGGTGGCAGACAGTCCAGCTTCTCCCCGTAGGAGTTTGGGTCCCCTGCGTCTCCCCAGAAACTGTATTTCAGAGTAATCGGGGCCTTGTCTCCCTTTGGGTTGAAAAAAGCAATGCCTGCCGCCAGCCCGGATTACTCGCCTCCGTACCTCAGCTTTTCAGCACTTGTGCATGTCTCAATGCTCTTTTCTCTTTCCTTCTAGTTGTAGAACTTCCACTCAGCCAGCTTTCCCGTGGTTCTGGGTGATATACATTTTATCTTTTAGTTGTTGTTTTGAAATTGTTGTGCGAGGCAGCAGTTTAGGTGTTTCCCTACGCCACCATCTTGGATTCTCCCTGTGTCTTTATATTTGACAGGAGTTTATTGTAGACAATACAGACTAATCTTGCTATTTTATGCAGTCTGACAATCTCTGCCTTTTGATTGGAGTTTTTAGACCACTTTCATTTAATGTCAGTATGTCTATGTTTGCGCTTAAGTATATCATTTGCAATTTTCTTTATTTGTCCCATTGTTCTTGTTACATTTTCCTCTTTTCTGAAGAAAGTTTTATATTTATTCTCATGCATATAATATGTCTATCCCCCCAAATCCTTCCTGTCTGCCTTTAAGATTTTTCTTAATCACTGATTTTCAGCAATGTAATCATGATATATCTTGGTTGATTTTTGTTTTTGTTTATCCTACTTTGTGTTTTTTGTTTTGTAAATAAGTGGTTTTATAAAATTGATTAAAAATTAACCATTATTATTTTTCAAATGAGTTTTCTGATCATCCCTTTTTATATTCTGGGGCTTAAATTAATTATTGTTTCTCATATCATTGCAGTTTTAATCTGTTTTTCCCCAGCCTTTTTTCTTTTTCTTTCAGTTTGGATACATTCCATTTCTATGTCTACAAGTTCACTGCTCTTTTGCCATGTCTTTTCTGTGGTTATTATCATCCAGTAATATTTTAACATTTTCAGATACTGTATTTTTTACTCCAGAAATTATATTTTTATATTCCACTTCTCTCTTTATGTTCAAATTTTATCTTTAATCCTTATTCTTATTTATAATAGCTGTTTTAAACTCCCTATCTGTTTATTTTCTCAGTTCTATGTTCCTGGATTCATTTTTATTGATTGTTACCGCATCCTCCTCCCTTTGCTGTGAGTCAAGTTTCCTCTTCTTCCTCACATGTACTGATATTTTTGTTAAATACTAAATTTGTGGATATAACATTGTCGAGCATATGGATTTTGTTGTCATCTCTTAAAGACTGTTGAATTTGGTTTTGACAAGTCATTTAGTCCCTTGCAGATCAGCTTAATTCTTTTGAGCCTTATTTTTAAGGTTATTAAAGGTGACTAAAAGTAGTCCTTAAGCCTAATTTAGACTTCCTAAATAGGCTTGGCCCTTCTAAGGTCCCTACTGAGTGCCCTAGGTGTTCAACTAGGTTTCTCCACTCCAGATGGTTAGATCTTAAAAGTCTTTCAGCCCATGAGCTACAGGAATTGTTCAGGTGACAGTCGGTAGTAATTGTTCTTATTTAGTTAGTTAGTTAGTTAGTTAGTTAGTTAGTTAGTATTAGTTTCAGGTGTACAACTTAGTGGTTAGACAATCATATACTTTACATAGTGTTCCTCTTGATATTTCCAGTACCCCAACTGTCATCATAAATTGTTCTTTTTACGACAGTTATTGTTTGTTTGGCTTCATATATTCTCACATTTTACATGTGCAGTTTCATGTTTGGCCAGACTCAGGAATCAATGCAGATTTATTAAGCTTTTTCTCTGCATAACTCCTTCTTTTCTATTACTCTGCCTTAGAAGTTACATGTGCTTCACCCTCCCAAATTCTGAGGTCGGTCTCCTTTCAGAGAAATTGTTATTCTGTTTGGGCTCCCCCTGTGTCTGTAGTGATCCAGAAAATACCTCCCAGTAGACAATGTGGACACTGCAGCACTTGCCATGTTTGTTCCCCTTTTTCATGGATTACACTTCTGTGCTGCCTATTTGATGTCAAAGAACAATTGTTCACATAGTTTGTGCAGTTTTCTAATTGAATGCGATAAGAAGACAAATCTGCTACCAGTTGTTCCATTATGGTTGATCCAAAGTTGATAGTATAGGTTTTAACCTTTTGATGGTGATGTAAAATTTTCAATGTTTACGTTGTCCCTGAACAAAAAGATATTTAAAAAGTTTATTCCATGTACTTTTGAATTCTTAAACATATCTGAGACTCAGTTTCTTTACTTATAACATGGGAATAATAGTATTAATCTCATAAGGCTGTAAGGACTAGAGGTAATCAGATATATAAAGCCTGGTTCTTAAAAGAAGATTGATAAATGGTTCTGACATATAATTAATAGCAACAGAAACTGTAGCTTAAAAGGGGGAAATATTTTATAGCTACTTATATGTGTCTCCAGTCAATTATAAAATAATCTTATCTTTCCTATAAATCAAACAACAAACTAGATGCAAGTTAAAAATAGTAATCCCATGTATTTTAATTACTCTCTCATATCACCAAAGAATAAACTGGTATTCCCAATGTGCCAAAATTTAATTGACTACTCAGGTCAATAATAATTTTATATAGCACCTTTTAGAAACCACAAGGTATTAAAAACTACACATATAGGATCACTTAAAATTTTCTACCCCTAGCATTTGGCCACCACTTTATGCCTTGATCCCACATAGAATTTTAAAATGATCTTTCACTTTCATAGCCAAGATACACATAGCATTCTTTTTCTTCATTAGTACGATAGAATACAGACCCCAATAAACCGGCCAACAAATATTCTGAATGCCAACACAAAGCTTATTGACTTCCAGAATAACTTGACTTTCTTACTCTATTAGGCTAACAAAAATAAAACCCAATGAGGATAGAGATGTACCCCAGGGCCTGGAAAAGGGGTACAGCAGTGAGAAAGAGGTCAGTTCAATTCACTGTATAAATAATCGAAGAGTGTTTCATATAGTTGTTTTTTTTTACAGATCACCTAGTTAGGTGGTTTTCAAACTATGTTCCAAAAATAGAGTGGGTGGGGTTGGGACAATGGAAAGGAGGAGGTTAAATTGACAGGACTCTAGACAATCCTCTTTTTTTCATGCAGAATAGCTCCAGTGTTTTATTTGGGCTTTACAGCATGATTTCACTGAAGAAGAAGAAGAAAAAAAAGAGTGTTGCTACTAATCAAGAATGTTGAGCAATCATGATTTAGTCAAATAACCTCATTTATAGATGAGAATGACAACTGAAGAGTAAACTAGCAAGTTTACACAGCTAGTTGGTGGCATGTCTATGAGTAGAATTCACGTTCCAGGCTGCTCCTTCTTACGAAGAAAAATTATGTATCTAAAGGGTATGCGTTATCTTTCTTACTTGTTTTTCTCCTATGTTCCAGTTAATGTGATAGGTTTTTACAAAAATAAGGTTAATGTCCAATGGGGAAGAAAGTATCCTAGTGCAACAATAATTAAAAGGGAGTGTTGTGTTTTTAGAAGGTAAGCATAGTGTGCTACCAGAATGCAAAGGAGGGACTTATACATTTGACTACAGGTAAGGCAGCAGGGGATATAAGGGTAGGATCTTGAAGAATACTTAGATATTTGGCAGAAACAGAAGAAAGAGTTTTCTTTCCAACAGAGGGAACTGTTGGAAAGCATTGAGGTGAGAGAAAGAGTGTGCTCCAGGGCCATGATGTCAATGAAAGGCAGGAATAAGAAATGCCGCACCCTCCTTCTCATGGGTGCACCTATTGAGCAATACTACAAGGACCAATTCCCTTATGACAAGCCAGTTTAGAGGCTTCTAGATGCTAGCATGAAATCAACCACAGTGAAGAAGCTGGTAGCTAAAACCAAGAGACTCACCATAATCCCTCCTTCCTGCACTGTATTATATAAATAAAAATAAAACCCAGCTCTAAGTTCCTCCCTAGTAAGGGAAGGAAAAGACTGGACCAGGCATCCAATGTTCTGATTGTTTTTGCAGAGGGTGTCCAACTGGTTTCTGTTTTGCCTGAATTTGAGTACTGATTGGAAAGGATCCCAAGTTTGGAACCCTAGAGAACAAAGATGTTGGTTTGAATAGTATGTAAGCAAGTGCCATTAGCCCTTCCTCAGCACAGAGCAAGAGGGTGAAAAATACTAGGCTTCATCTTCTCCCTGGGGAGGGAAATAGTTGGACCATGAATCCCTGTTCTAGCTTTTCCAGGTACTGCCCAAGGGATTGCCTCTGACTTGCCTGTCTCAGATAGCTGACTGGACCTTGTATACAAATACAGCAGTTTGGACTAACATACAAGCACTCACTATAGCCCTTCCCACTGTCTCAGCACAGAGCAAGAAGGTTAAATATCCCAACTCTCAGATTTTCCTTTGGGAGAGAAAAAGTCGGACCATTTATCCAATATTTCAGGGAGCTACCCAAAGGATTGCCTTCTGTCTCACCTATCTCAGAGTACTAAGTATATCTGATCTACTCTAGATGACAGAGCACGGCTGAGAACAAAGGTGAAGGTTTGGACTAGAACAAAATCACCCACCAAAACCCCGCTCCCCTGCTCAGTGCAACATGTTCAGCAAGATTCCCAGGCCCTGGCTTTTCCTTGGGGACAGAAATATAAGACTGAAACATGCCAATGTTCAGATTTTTCAGGTGACTGCCCAAGGGACAGGCTTTAGTCACCAGTCTCAGAGTAAGGATGGATCCAGCATACTCTAGATGCCTGGAAGCAACTGAGAATACAGAAAGAGTTCGGGACATACTGCTGCTCCAGAAGACTCCTGGTACAGTAGACAGGCATCAAAGGGATAAAAAAAATTATGAATTCCTGGAAAAGGGAAGATAAAAGGAAACCAGCAAATCCCTCTAATTGGGAATTTACATACATAAGTCCAGAGAAGATTTATACACAGAGGTTTGAGAGGTCTCCATAAACTCTGGTCAAGCTGAATGGTGAGGACTTCTCCTGGATAAGGATTGATCCTGAAGACCAGTAGAGGTAACTGTGTGTGTGTGTGTGTGTGTGTGTGTGTGTGTGTTTAATGCACATATAACAACACAAAGCATAGAGTGAATGAATGAATGAATAAATTCAACATAAATAGAATAATATTGGATTCTTATCTTAAACCATATACAAAAATCAACTCCAAATTGATTAAAGAATGAAATGTAAGACCTAAAACTAAAACTACCAGAAAAAAGCAGGGGAAAACTTTATGCCATTGGTCTTGGTAATGATTTCTGTGACATGACAGCCAAATCATAGGCAATAAAAGCAAAAATAGCAAAAGAGACTACATCAAACTAAAGAACTACATTGCAAAAGGTAAAATCAATGGAGAGAAAGGACAACCTACAGCATGGGAGAAAGTATTTATAAATCATATATCTGATTATGGGTTAATATCCAAAGGTATCACATGGTCTCACTGATATGTGGAATCTAATGAATAAAATAAAGTGATGAACAAAATAGATCCAGAGACACAGAAGCATGGAACAGATTGTTGAATCTCAGAGGGAAGGTACAGATAGGTGGGTGGATGGGAAGAGATCAACCAAAGAACTTGTACGCATATATATATAACCCATGAACACAGACAATAGGATGGTGAAGGCCTGGGGCCGGGGGTTGGGGGAGGGTGGTGGAAGCATGTTAGAAGGGGTCAATGGGGAAAAATGCGGATATATGTAATACTTTCAACAATAAAGATAGATATAAAGAAAGGAGGAAGGAAGGAAGGAAGGAAGGAAGGAAGGAAGGAAGGAAGGAAGGAAGGAAGGAAGGAAGGAAGGAAGGAAGGAAGGAAGTTACTATCAAGACTAAAACCAAAACAAAATATATAAAAAGTTCCTACAACTCAATAGCAAGAAAAACAAATAATTTGATTTGAGGCCTTGGATTTCTTAGCCCAAAGAATCTGAAGAAGCAGCCACAGTCACCACCACTTGTTACTCAGTTCCTCTTGGCTTCCCTCACACTTTCTGATCACTTGTCTCATAAGGAACAAACCCTATTTCCAAGCTACTGTCTAATTACTTGCAACACTACCTCTGCCCTACGATTTTTAAGGGACATTTATTTCTCTAGCTGTCATCTCATGACAACTGATTAGTGAACTGTGGAAAGGGGCTTGAGAAATGTGTAACTCAGATATTAGTTTCCTCGAGTCTTTGCCCAACTGTAAAAATCCTATCTAATAAAAGAGTAATATGCAAATTAACCATCACTCCGCTACACCCACAAGCCATGCCCACAAGCCAATCAGGAGTGAGTATGCAAATTAACCCCAACCTAGATGGCTGCGGCCACAGAGCGAGCAGGAGGCTTGGGTTTCCCAGGCAATGGAAGAAGCCAAGCTTTCCACACACCCTGGCGGTCCCAGGCCTCCACTCAAGTCTACAAAGTTTCAATTATAGAAGATAAATAAATCCCAGATACCAGGGCCTCTGCTTGGGTCTCCGGGGGGCATGGCCAGCCTTCAAACCACCACAGGCCCCTCGCCCATGCCCCAAGGGAACCCCCACCCTGATCTGTGACACCCCTCAGGACAAACCAGCTGGCCCCCACCCATGCACCAGGCCTCTATCCTATCTAATAAAAGAGTAATATGCAAATTGACTGTCACTCCAACACACAAGATGGCTGCCCCTATGTGGTCAAAGATCCTACCCCCATTTGGACACAAGATGGCCACCATAAGATGGCCACCAGGGGAAGGCAGTTGGGAGAGACCAGGCCTGCAAGGGAGGGCAGTTGTGGGCGATCAGGCCAGCAGGGGAGGGAAGTTAGGGGTGAACAGGTTGGCAGAAGAGGGAAGTTGGGGGTGACCAGGCCTGCAGGGAAGGGCAGTTGGGGAGGACCCAGGCCTGCAGAGGAGAGCAATTGAGGGGAAACAGGCCTGAAAGAGAGGGCAGTTAGGGGCAAACAGGCTGGCAGGGGAGCAGTTAGGCATCAATCAGGCTGGCAGGGAAGTGGTTAGGGGGTGATCAGGCTGGCAGGCACAAGTGGTTAGGGACAATCAGGAAGGCAGGCAGGTGAGCAGTTGGGAGCCAGCAGTCCTGGATTGTGAGAGGGATATCTGACTGCGTGGTAGGATCGGGCCTAAACAGGCAGTTGGACATTCCTCAAGGGGTCCTAGATTGGAAAGGGTGCAGGCTGGGCTGAGGGACCCCCTCCCCACCCTACCCCGTGCACAAAATTTGTGCACGGGGCCTCTAGTATTTCAATAAAGAGAAAAATAATTAAGGCATTTGGACTTGAGAACAGTTTATATCAGTTGAACATGGGTTCAGATCTTTAGCTACACCATCCATGAAAAACATATTCTGAATCAGAACTCTGCTTTTACACTACTCTTCAGATATAAAACAAAATCAGCAGAAAACAAAACAAAACAAAAAAAAACAACAACACAGGTGCTGAAGGTAAAAGTATTAATTTAATCTGAAATAGAATCCTCTTATAATAAAATGTATATCACAGTAGTCATGTTATTGCTCCCAATGGAAAAACATTCACATGCATATGGACATCCACAGGTAGATATGCTGTGGTGCCAAAGTCAAATCATGAGTTGAAAGTTTTGTTTCTCTTCTACTTCTGCCTCACCATAATTTGGGAACTCTATTGTCTTCAGGGTCAATGTGCTTTGGGGTTCAAATTTCAGTTTTGCTTCTTGCTAACAAGTTTAGAGACAGGTTATCTAACCCTTTGAATATCAGTGTTCCTATCTACAAAATGGAAATAATAATTCATTTTTTCCTGAGAAGTAAATTAAATGTTTTATTTGAATGCAAGCTGCATATCAAGAGGTATGTGCTTAAGATTTGACTATGATTTTTTCTGGGACTTGCAACTGAGAGTCGGTCAAAACTATCTTTCTACAGGACTGACTCTTGAACCAGTACCAAGTCCCTCTCTCTGGTGTTAGTGTGCTCATTTAACTGACAGGAAACCAGGCAGATTTGAGGAGACAGCTGAAAGAATACCTCAACAATCAGTACTTTCCTAATTTAAGTAAGAACCCCATGACTTGGTCTGGCAAACAATAAATAGATCTTATAATCTGAATCCTTTGCCTTAAAAAAAAAAAAGACAGTAATTAGCTGTCCACTGCCATACCAACGTTAGGTAATTACAGATTTCAGCATTCTGAAAAATTCAAATAAACATCATTAAAAGTTGGGAAAGTAATGAGACTTATTTGTATGGCCCCTGAAGTGCTTTTCAGCAGACCTGTCAAGCAGGAGTGTCAAGACCATATCTCAAGTCATGTTAATGTGAACATTTATCACTCAAACCTCATCCCTGTATTATCTAATTGAAGCCATTTAAATTAAGCAACAGGACAATTTAGGCTACACATAGCACTTAAGAGTTGTCAGTGAAGTTCAAAATAGGATCTTTGTGTTGGAAGGGATATTCAGGTGTCAGCTAGCTTAATCTCCAACCCATACAGGAAATCCCACTGTAATATCCATCTCTGTGCTTTGCCAGTATTTTCTTGAGTTCTTTTGCAGATACAAAACTCACTAATTCAAAATAAATTTTGTCAGTTTTAATTGTTAGGAGGATTTTTCTGTACTTTATATGAAATCTCTTTTTCACTTCCTTTCATTTGTTTAAGTTTTGGCTCTGGACCACAAAACACTCCCGCTTCAATGCAAGTGCCTTTCTGCTGTCTGAAGCCATCACTCATACTTTCCTTGGATCTTCTCTTCTCTAAGCTAAGTAATCCCTGTTTCCTTTGATGTGCTTCATAAGATATAGTTCACATATTAACCTCCTAATTGTTCTTTGCTCAAGGTAATTCAGTTTCTCAGTATTTTTTCTTAAAAAATTACCTTATATAATGAAGCGTGCCCTTTCGAAATATGACCTCATCAATGCACGTGTTTTTTGTTTGTTTTGTTTTATATTTTGCTTTTTTTGTCTTCTGTTCTTTTAGTGAGTTGTTGGATTGCCCAACTTTTTGGGTCAATAAAAATCAGCCCTTGGGTAAATGAGCAGTTATGTTGCAAATCTTGATAAATGCCCTTTTAAAAGCAATATAGAATTTTTCTTAGTTAATCCAGGTGCTGGGAAACAAACAAATAAATAACAAAAAAAATTCGAATAGTTTAGTTTACTAGTAGTATGATTAAGTTTTGAATAGAGAACTAGCTTTGCATCTCTGGAATAAAGTTGCTGGTTTCTATTTGCTAGTATTTTTTTTAAGGATTTTTGTGTCTGTATTTATGTGGAATATTGTTCTATAGTGTGCTGCACCGGCATGGTCATGGGTGAACCTGAGGGGGGCTGGTGAAGGATTAGAAAAGACAGATAAGAGAATAAAGCTGGGGCTAGGTGGGATGCTGCCCTCTGATTAGAGAGACAGTGTCACGTCCTGAAAACTGAATCTTTATTTTATATCGGAGCACATAAAGCAAAATAAGGGAAGTGGTCAACATGTTTACAATGTTCTTGTGAGTTTCACCTTGTTTGGGCAGCACTTGCTGCACCTTCCACAGCCCATTAGCTACCTAGGAAGGAACTATAAGGTCAGGCTTAATTATGCTAGGAGGAATCTGCCCTCCAAGATGGGACTTCTTTGTGGTTCTGCCACAGATCAGTCAGAGACTTGACCCTATAGTCGCTCCCTACACTGTAGTTTACTTTTTTTCTTTCTTTTCTTTTTTTTTTTTTTTGTACTGCCTTTGCCAGGTTTTGCTATCAGAGAAATCTGAATTGCATTAAATGAATTGAGATTGTCTTCTATTTTATTGAAGATATTTTGTTGAATTGAAGTTAATCCTTTTTAAAAATTTTTGATAGAATTTTCTGGTGAAACTATTTGATTCTTACCTCACACTATGTTCATAAATTAACTCAAAATGAATCAGAAACCTAAATAGGAAAGATAAAACTATAAACCTTCTAAAAGAAGACATACTATAAAATCTTTGTGACTTTGAGGTAGGCAAAAATGTCTTGGGTATGACACAAAAAATACAACTTATACTCTGTGTGAATGTCTGACTGCCATCACTCATGGTAGATTGAACCAATTTTTATTGGAACATTTGATTGACAAACCAACAGATAAAACACCTAACGTACTTATACAGAAATAAATATACATTTGATGAAGGTTTAGGTCTGATTTCAGGATTGATTATCATAAAAATCAGGAAAATAAAAGTCAAAGTAAATTATTAACTCTAGGAAAAGTATAATTTGTACAATATAAGAATACCTAATTTTAATATCAAAGTGAATTCGATCTGAACAATGATTTATATTCATGTTAACAGACTATCCACTTAAACAGAACTGTTGATAATTATGCATCTGAAAAGAATGCAAATAGAGGAAGAATTGAATTGGTGGGGCAGGCTGTAAAATTGTGAAATAGCATCTTCAGTAGTAGGAAGTCAATAAATAATATCTGAAGTTGAAAAAAAGCACAAAGAAAAAAACAATATAATCATCATTAGAAATAAGAAGCTAGGTACCAGAGTGGGGAATGAAACTGCCAAGGGAATTAAAATTTAGGTCAAGTTCATCTGGGGAGTAGATTGAAGACATATGTAACATAGGAGTAGTTATGGAAGAGCTCAAAAGAGTGGAGCATGAAACTGCTACTTAAAAAAAAAAAGTACTAATGTTTACCTTTATATATAATGTATAGTTCATACTTTGGTAAAAATAAACATTTCATTAAAAAATGAAAGTGAATGGGGGAGGGAGGGAGGAAGGGAGAAGAGGAAAGAAGAAAAAGCTCATATGGTAAGTTGCTTCATTGTGCAGATAGTGAATGTAACCTTGCAGGATAAATGAACTTGAACCAGCTGAATATTATGCAAATGGGTATTTATTGCTTGTAATAAAAATTCAAGTGACAGCATGTTATAGTTATAAAAGAATCTCACTTAAGTTAGACAAAAATGAAGATGCGTGTTAGATGATTTCATATGTATCACTATTGATAACCAAGACATTAGAATGTAAGATGCATGTACAGAAACTAATGGGAATAGCTAACACTTACTTGGCACTTATATGTCAGGCTGTTGTCTTACATACAAGCTTCACCCAACCCTAGCGGTAGTAATTATTATTATCACCACTTTATAGGTGACAAAATTGTCCAAGGTCACAACTATTAAGTGAATGAGCCAGGATTCAATCCCAGGAAGTCTAACTTGGTAGTCCATGAAAATCAAGTGGAACAAAGCAATATTTCTAATGTAGTTTGTCAATATATGTAATATCTTATACATGATTAAATAAATTAACATGTGAAATATAGAAAAGTAAACATTTGAGTATTTTGTCTCATTAGAAGTTTATTCAAGTAAGTTAGATGCATTTTGGATGGTGGCAGGTGGGAAATATTATTATTGGTAAAATCAGATTATTTTTATTCATCATTACTATATTTAAGGCATATTTCTCAATACAGGAAGCTTTCCCTGACCAATAGTCTATTACCTATTATATGCTTTCATGGTATCCCATGATGTCCCTTTATGACAACTTACTATAATTCAAATTTTATTTTATTAAATTTACTGAGATGAATTTTATTAAGATTATATGTTTCAAGTATAATGTTCTATAATATATCATCTTTATTTTGCTTCGTGTGCTCACTGCCAAAGTCTTGTCTCCTTCTGTCACCATATATTTGACCCTCTTTACCCTCTTTATCTTTCCCCCAATATCCTCTTCCCCTCTGGTAACAATACTATTGAATATTTCTATGAGATTTTATTTGAATTGTTTGTTTGTTGCTTTTTGTTTTATATTCCACATATGAATGAAATTATATGATTCTTGTCCTTTCCATCTGAGTTATTTTGCTTAGCATGATATTTTCAGGATCCATCCACATAATCGCAAATGGCAGTATTTCATCCTTTCTTCCACTGTGTGTGTGTGTGTGTGTGTGTGTGTGTGTGTGTGTGTGTGTATATATATATATATAGAGCATCTTCTTTATTCAATCATGTATCAAGGAACATTTAGGTTGTTTTCATGTCTTAGCTATCACTGGATAATGCTGCAATAAACATATGGGTACATATATTGTTACAAATAAATATTTTCAAAATTTTGGATAGATATTCAGAAAGAAGGGTTGCTGGGTCATATGGTAACTCTATTCTTAATTTTTGTGTGGAATCCCCATATTGTTTTCCATAGCGACTGTACACATTTAAATAGCTGTCTAATTTTCTAGACTAGAAGTTTCACTATGGTAGGTGCCTTATTACTATTTTTCTCTATGTTGCCCAGTATATATCACAGAGGGTGTCAGATGGCATATATCTAACCTTTGCTAAGTAAATGAATGAGGGAATATATATTACTAGAGGCCTGGTACACAAAATTCATGCACAGGGGGTTTTATGTGTGTAACCTCAGCCCAGCCTGCACCCTCTCCAATCTGGGACAACCCTCTCACAATCAGGACTACTGGCTCCCAACCGCTCACCAGCTTGATTTCCCCTAACCGCTTCTGCCTGCCAGCCTGATCACCCCCTAACCACTCCCCTGCCAGCCTGATTGATGCCTAACTGCTTCCTTGCTGGCCCGATTGCCCCTAACTGCCCTCCCCTGCTGGCCTTGTTCCCTCCAACTGTCCTCCCTGGAAGGCCCAGTTGCCCCTAACTGCTCTCCCCTGCTGGCCCAGTCACCCCTAACTGCCCTCCACTGCCAGCCTGGGTCCTCCCCTAACTGCCCTCCCCTGCCGGCCATCTTGTGGCAGCCATCTTGTGTGTTGGAGTGACGGCCAATTTGCATATTACCTCTTTATTAGATGGGATGTGAATGCAGTGATTTATCTAGTGGTGAGTGGGAGTCCATGTAGTCATTGAGAATCAGGTTGATGGAGTCTACCAACTTCCATGTATGGCTATCAAATTGTCTCTGAACTTCTAAATCCAGCCAGCAGTTAAGGAAGGGGATATATATATATATATATATATATATATATATATATAGTGAGGGGATATTATGGACCTGGCTTAGAAGTAGTATATATCACTTCTGCCATAGGTCATTACCCAGAATTTAATCAAATGACAACACCTATGCACAAAGAATAAAACCCAGTTCTCAACATTGGAGGAAAGAATTACCTAATTACCTGCAATGAATAGCTAGTTGCTATCTGCCAGTGTATGAGAGTACCCATTCTGTGCCTCTGAAAACCAAATATAGTAGATGCAATTGTTTTTAACTTTTGCCAGTCCTAGAGGATAAAAGATAATCTGTCTTATTTTAATTTTTGGTTTTAAAAATCTCTAACAAGGTTAATATATTTTTATATCTACTTTGGCCCTTTGTATATCTTGTTTTGTAATTATCTGTTAATATCTCTCTTTTTTCTATATTTTTACTGGATAACCTTTATTCTTAACCTCTTAGCATATGCCTCATGTCTTCATAGTTAAATTAGTCTGATTTTAAAGCCTATTTGTTACAGCACAATTATGATCCAATATAAACTGAATACTTATTTCCACATCCTATAACCAACAATGAGTATTGTTGGCTGAGAGCTTGAAATTTAGAAACAAATATAATAGTAGATCCTGACCAGCAGTGAGTGATCCACAGACCTGGCTAAAAACCTAATTCCTCAGAATGCCAAGAGTCAATCTGAAAGAATTCAAAGTAGTCAAAAAGTTGAAAGCTAAGTCAAAAACAGGTATGAAACTAAGTAAGGAGGTCAGACCAAGGACGGTAGTGGAAAAAGAATGAGTTCAGAAGATAAATGAACAGGGTCCTGAACTGCAATAACAAGTGCGGCTGACTTGGCTTTGGTGTATTTTTATTGGCAGAATAACATATTTGATTTATAAATTTAATTATATACATATTTTTAAATCATGTATAAAATAATTGCATAATATAAATATATTGCTTTTTCCATGCTTACATTTCATAAAACAATTTTATTAGAACTCTTTACATGCGTATTTGACATAAATGTCTTTGTAATTACTAGGGCCATTTTTTCTCTTTTCCTAACTTTTCTTCAAATAAACACATGTTTTAATACTCAAAGTAGCTCTACCAACATTTTTATATCAATTCTACTGGTTTAGAAGTTTTGCATACTATTTCTACTATCTTAGTGGCTTCCTATATACAGGTATATTTAGAATTTAAAGTTAATTTATGTCTTTCCCATCTCTGTTTACCAGTTAAGTTTATGTTTTGAGTGTATTTCAGAGAAAACCCCCATACCAGCAGCTTAAACAACACAGGAGATTATTTATCTACCAGTGGCCCAGTGCATGAAATTCATGCACATTAAAAGGGAGTTAATTAGAGGAAATATTTTAATATTGCTATTTGCCCTTTCTCTATAATAGAAGTATCAGAGATAAAAGAAAATTAGTAAGATGTATATGAAAATATCCCTCCTGTCAGAGTCTGGGGTGTGCTGTGGTACCTAGAGTCAAGTCCCTGCCCACCACCTGCATGCTCTTTGAAAACACAGGAGACCCAGACCCGGCTGGCCCCACCCCCATTGGATGAGACTCAGACCTGGTCAGCCCCACCCCCATCAAGCCCCTCTGGGAGGGGGGTGCAGTCTCTGGTCCCCCGGCCTGGCGCCTCAGGTCCACCGACACGGCGCTGGGGTGGGGTGCATGGCCTAAGGTCCCTATCAAGCCCCATGGGGAGGGGGCCGTGGCCTGAGGTCCCCTGTCAAGCCCCGGGGACAAGGGGAGCAGCCTGAGGTCTCCTGGCCTGGCACTGGGGCAGGGGGTGTGACCTGAGGTTCCTCACCCCAGCCAGGCTCCATGCAGCCTCAGGTCCCTGCTGTTTGGACGTGACATTATGGCATCCTGGCTAATTTGAATATTTCTCTATTATATAGATAGATTACATAAAATGATTTCAGAAATGGCCATTAAAGGGATGCTGTGGCAGAGTGATGGTCATTGTGTGCCCAGAACATTTCTCTTTTTCTGATCTGTCTTCCTAGGGTGTGATTTCCATCTTCAAGACCAGTTTATTATCCAGTATGGCTGCTGGAACTTGATTGTTTTACCCATATTCCATGACTAAGGAGGAAGAGGTGAAAGCAAAGTGTTTTTCCACCTAGTTGCTTCAAATCTCCTTAAGAAATCTTCCTGAACATCTCACACACAGAATTGACTTTTCATTGACAGGATATTCGTAAGTGTACCTAGTCTCAAGAGGCAGCTGGGAAATATGAAACTTTAGGCCAGTGGTTCTCAACCTTTCTAATGCCGTGACCCTTTAATACAGTTTCTCATGTTGTGGTGACCCCCAACTATAAAATTATTTTCGTTGCTACTTCATAACTGTAATTTTGCTACTGTTAATGAATTATAATGTAAATATCTGTGTTTTCTGATGGTCTTAGGCTCTACAGCAGTGGTTTTCAACCTGTGGGTAGCAGGGTCACCTAAGACCATTGGAAAACACAGATATTTACATTACGATTCATTAACAGTAGCAAAGTTACAGTTATGAAGTAGCAACAAAAATAATTTTATGGTTGGGGGTCACCACAACATGAGAAACTGTATTAAAGGGTCACGGCATTAGAAAGGTTGAGAACCACTGCTTTAGATGGTCACCTTGACAAACTCAACACACGGGGTGAGGCAAATGTAGTCATGAGTACCTGAAACACTGAATTTATTCTTCTATTATTTATTAATTATTGTATTTTTTTCCATGTAAACCTACTTTTCCCCACTTTGCATATTTTTTAATTAATATAAAAGAAAAAATGAATATAATATAGTAGTCTCCATAGCCACATTCTCAAATAAGGAGCTTATAAGAATGTCCAGTGTTTTATTTTGCCTTGTTTTTAATTGTTTCTTTTATGAGTGTATTTTTTCCCCTTAGAGTCCATTCTTACTTAGATTTACCGACTTGTTCAGGGATTTCTTTTGCTCATCACTGTTTCTTGTACTTCTCTATTATGTTCTAACTAAAATATAGTCTTTCTAAAGTACCTCTTTTAGTAGTTATTTAAAAAGGTATGTAGATGGAAAACATTTTTAGACTTTATTTTTGTGAAAATCTTTCTTTTTCACTCCCATTTTTCAATAGTTGTTCAGTTGATGTTATCAAGAGTCATACATGGAAGCCCTAACCTCCAATGTTACCATTCTTTAAAGAGGTCAATCAGATTAAAGAAGTTCAAATCTAATCTAATATGACAGGTGTCCTTATAAGAAGAGGTAAAGGCAATACGAATGTGCCTGCACAGAGGCAAGACACAGCAAGACGGCAGCCATCTCCAATCTAAGGAGAGATGACTCGGGAGAAACCAACCCTGATGATACCTTGATTGGAATTCCAGCCTCCAGAACTGTAAGAAAATAAAGCCGTTCATTCTGTGGTATTTGTCATGGCAGCCCTAGCAGATGAATACAGTTGTTATAGAATTCTAGGTTTTTCCTCAGCACTAAATCTGTTATCTTCTAGCATCTATTATTGCTAAATGAAAATATTACTGTTCTGTTATGAACAATCTGCATTTTCTCTTTGGTAGATTTTATTTTCTCTTTTTTTCTTGATATTTTGTAGTCTTATTTCTGTGTAATATCTAATGAAGATTCATATATTTCTTAAATCATTAAAAACTTTTAGTGATTATTCATCTGGGACTTTTCCTCATTTTCTTTATTCTCTTACTCTGGAATTCCTAAAGCATATGTTGCAACTTCCCTTTTTTCTATATTTCTTAATAACTGCTTCATAGTTTCTGCTTCTTTCTTTTCTTTTTGATGCTTTCTGGATAATTTTTTGAGATCTATCCTCGGATTGACTAATTCAACCTGTATTTTAGCAATTTTATTATTTATTTTAATTACTTTTTATTTCTAGGATTTTAGTTTTGTTTTATTAATTTACTAATTTAATTTCATTGTTTTTATTCTTTTTTTAAAAATTTTATTTTATTTTTATTGTTTTAAGTATTACAAATAGTAGTACATATGTCTCCTTTTTTTTTTCCCCCTTGATCTCCCCCCAACCTCCCCTACCCCCCAGGACATGCCTTCACCTGCCCACCCTCCTCTCCCCCCCCCCCCCCCCGCCCCAGTGTCTTATATCCATTGGTTGTGCTTATATGCATGCGTACAAGTCCTTCGGTTGGTCTCTTACAGCCCTCCTTGCCCAACCTCCCCTGTCTTCCCAATGTAGTTTGACAGTCTGTTCAATGCTTCTTTGCCTCTGTATCTTTTTCCCACCATTTCTTTCCTTTAAAAAGTTTTGCCTTTGCAGACTGGAAATAAACATATAATAACAAAACAAGACAAAACAAAAAAACGTTTGAGTCCCAATTTCAATGTCCAACAGTTCCTTATGTGTACATGTCAGCAGTGATATCTGGATGGGGGGTACATGGTGGCAATGCAGGTCCGACCCTCTCTGGTTTGGTCCTAGGTAACCTGCAGCGGTGCACAGCTGCTGACTGCTCCCATGGCAAGGCGTTGTCAGCGTCTTCCATCTCTGGACTGTTTTTCCTCTTGTCTTCGTGGTTGAAGCACTCCTGTCAATTCCTCTCTGTTGCAGGAATCCATCTGGTCTTGGGGTTGTTTTCTGAAAATATACAAATATATTCTCGACCACAAGTTAATAAAGGAATCTTTTCTATATAATTGATTTGGGATCCTTTTTATTTTTGTTCAAACGATTTTCCTTTGTCTTATTTAGACACCATGTGTGTTTTTAATGGCCGTCTTGCTGTTAGCATTGCAAATGAAACTTAATTTGGTAAAGTAAAAAATTTCTAGATGTAATTTACTTATAGGATATTTTTCCTTACATGATATTGCCCTACTATACCCCCCTTTTTTTTATTAATGGAGGTTTTTGTAAATTTTATAATGCAGTCTTGATAACTTTAAATTTAAAAATTTTTTTTTTTTCCCCACACATATGACTGCTTAAGGTGCATTGCATATTCAGGAATTTTACCATGAGATGAACTACCAATAGAAATTTTAGTTATTACTTTAAGAACGGCTTTTTGTCTAGTACTTGAATATTCACTTATTTCAATTAGCCTATTTAAATTAATCTGAAAACTCGATTACTATTTTACTGTCAAATTTAATACTCTACCAACAATCTTAGTTTACCCTGTAAATATTAGTGGGAAGGATTATTTGCATTCTTGAGTGGGCCCTGAGCATTCCAAATGCTCGGCTGAATTTAGATATAGGGCAACTGCTGTCGGCTAAGTCTCTTGTCTGTTACCTGGGTCCCAATCTGAGCTGGGCCAAGTCTCTGTCTGTCACCTGTATCTCGATGTGAGCTGGGCCAGGTCTCTTTCTGTTGCCAGGGTCCCGATCTGAGCTGGGTGTGGGAAGCGTGAAGCAGCCATGGGGGCAGGAGACCTCCTTTAGAAGGGGTGAGGGTTCAAGCCCCTGCAATGTTGGGGGGGGTGAGGGTCTGTGCCCCACTTCTGTTGACCCCCCAAGTTCTCTCCTGATGGCCCCTCTGCGACTGTGCCTGTCTTAGGTTGTTCCTTCCTTGAGGAATCTTACCCGTCTCTGGCTAACCAGCCATCCTCCGGGGCCAAGCAGGGTGCTGTGAGGTTCAGTTCTGTCTCCTTGGTAGCCTATGACCCCGTGGCCTCCACACCCAGCACCTGCCTTGGGAACCCCTGGCCTGCTGGCAGGGTCCCGGTGCTGATCACACACATATCTCGGGGAACTCAGGTTTCTTCTCCAGTGAGGGCCCAGCTCACACAATTGGATGTGAGACAGATCCATGGTACCAGCCCCCACGAGGCTTCAAGCTCAGCATGAACAGAAAGCTCAGGTAACAGCTGAGGGCAATTGGATTGTGAGAAGAGGGTCCCTCTTGGCACAAAGGGCAAGAGGGGCCAATATAGGATGCTCAAGTGCCTTCCCAGTGCCTTAATTCCTTCTGCAAGGGATTAAATCCTTTCATGTCCTTTTTTTTTTTTTTTTTTTTTAATTGCTGCCAACCATTCAAAGAATTAGTTTGCAAGTTTGTTTGGGATAATTGTAAAATATGCTGTTGTAAAATATCTAAAATTATAATGACATTGTAGAATAATATCATGTAAGGATATTCTTTGCCCTAGGCCCTGGCAATTCCATTTCAAACTGGCTGTCAATTTCTTTTTGTAGCTTTATATAAACTTTGTCAGGGAGGCAAAAACACAAATTACTTACTTTAGTTCAAGAGGCCAAATATATTGACTTTCAATTACAATCCTTATGACTTTTGAAGGAAACTTCTCTTTGTTTCCTTCCAAAATAATTTTCAGTCTACAGAGAGTTTCATTTAAAAATTTCTGTCACATGAAACAATTTCTCTTAATGCTCCGCCCCCTTGTTGTCTGTGTCCATTGATTAGGTTCATATGCATGCACACAAGTCCCTTGGTTGATCTCTCCACCTTACCCCCACCCTCCCCTACCTTACCTGAGGTATGATGTTCTGATCGACGTTTCTCAGCCTCTGGATCTGTTCTTGTTCATCAGTCTATGCCGTTCATTATATTCCACAAATGAGCGAGATCATGTGATATTTATCTTTTTCTGCCTGGCTTATTTCACTCAACATAATATTCTCCATCTCCATCCATATTGTTGCAAATGGTAGGAACTACTTCTTTTTTACCACAGCGTAGTATTCCATTGTGTAGATATACCACAGTTTTTTAATCCATTCATCTGCTGATGGGCATTTAGGTTGTTTCCAAATCTTGGCTATGGTGAATTGTGCTGCTATGAACATAGGGGTGCATATTTTCTTTCTGATGCGTGTTTCTAGATTCTTGGGATATATTCCTAGAAGTGGGATCACTGGGTCAAATGGGAGTTCCATTTTTATTTTTTTGAGGAAGCTCCATACTGTTCTCCACAGTGGCTGCACCAGTCTGCATTCCCACCAGCAGTGCAAAAGAGTTCCTTTTTCTCCGCATCCTCGCCAACACTTGTTGTTTGTCATTGTTTTTATTCTTGTCTTAGGGACTCTGTCCATTCTTTTTTTTAAAGCTTAAATTTTAGAATAATTTTAGTTTTGAGATAAATTAAAGATAATACCTAAAGTTTCTTTATGCCCCTCACACAGTTTCCCCTATCGTTAACATAATTCTTTATTAATATATTTGAACAAAGTTGAAGTATTTTCTCTAAGGTCCCATTCAGTTTATCCAGATTCTTGGGTTAGAATTCTTCCAACAAATTAATAAAAAAGAAAAAATGGATATAACATAGTAGTCTCCACAGCCACATTCTCAAATAAGGGGCTTATAAAAATGCCCAGTGTTTTATTTTGCCTTGGATCTGCTTATTTTCTTTTATGAGGGTGTATTTCCTCATATTCTTTACTATTTTTATAAACCACTTCTCAGTTAGAATTATCTTGCTTGCTTTTCTCAATTGTGGGTCATGGAAATAGAACTAAGGGTGGATTTCCACTTGCTTTTACCTGGTTTCATAGTTTTTCTAGCTTTTACACTTTTCTCCATTATTTCTCAGGTGGGATTTTGCTTAATATGAACTATGGAAATTCAGATATTTTTACTCACACTCTGCTTGAATGTGGGGTTCTAAAATTTAATAGGTGATCCTTTTTTTACTTACAGATCAAAGCAGGTGATAAATGCCTTGGATGCCTGGACAAATAAATGAAAATTTATAGATATAAGAACTTGAATGGGAAATCAATTGCTTGCACATAGCGAAGAGTCTAGTTCCAACTTCACCTGTTTGATGCCTGCTAATCTCATGAAGACATTAAAACCCCAATTCCTGTTTTCTTATTCCTGAGCTCATCCATGTATTTTAAGTTTATTATTTAAAATTTATCCATCCCTTCTACTTTTCATATTGGCAAGTTGCAAGTTGAAGGTATTTGGCCTACCTCAGTCTGCCTGATTTGTAACATTAACTGGATTTCTTTTAAAAAAAAATTTTTTTTATTGATTTCAGAGAGGAAGGGAGAGGGAGAGAGAGATAGAAACATCAATGATGAGAGAGAATCTTCAATCGTCTGCCTCCTGCATGCCCCACACTGGGAATTGAACCTGCAACCACACATATGCCTGACCAGGAATCAAACCATGACCTCCTGGTTCATAGATCGACACTCAACTAGTGAGCCACGCCAGCCAGGCACATTAACTGAATTTTGAATCTACTTATTAGTTTAGAGATAACTTTTTCATCTATTTATTGTGTAACTTGGACAACATGATAGGAGAGAAAACCAGAGAAATACAACACATCTTTATCTTTATGTATTAAACATATAAATGAAGACAAATGAAGTGTGGTTCAAGATGGCAAATTCAGGACATACAAATTCGCAGAGTGGGTGATTAGCATGTGACTAAAAATATGCTGAAAGTTTAGTGACTAATTTAGCTATTATGAATAAGCTGTACATTGCTAAACTGTTAATTCACAAAAACAATGACCAAATTTACATTTTTTTCCACTTCTTTAACCCCAGTACCTAACCCATTGTCCAATGGGTATGCCATAAAGATTTTTTGACATTTCTAAGCAATTGCCTTAAATAATCACTCATCTTTTATCTCATTTGCACTTGGCTATCCAGTTTACCAAATTTGTTCCTCATTTTCCCATTTCCATACTTGATTCTACAGAACAGTTATAAGCTGTTGTCTTCCTGGCTATACTTTTAGCTCTCTTCTACAAATAATTCTTGACGTTTCTGCCAGTAGTGATGTTGCATGCAACCATATCTAATAGTTCTAGGTCTTCAACATGTCCTCAGGGATCTTTTCTCCTGCTTCTGACCCTTTGGAGAATCATCTTACCATTCAGATTGTGTCCAAGATTGAGACTCAGAACCCCTAGACTCAAAACTATAGAAATCATGAGGGGGGGGGGGGCGGGTGTCTTCCTTTCATATTAAATTGAGTGAGACTCAGAGCATAGAACAATATTCTAATTTCACTAATGTGAAAAGGTTAAAGCTTTTTTTTTAACATTTATTTATTTATTTGTTTGTTTGTTTGTTTATTTATTTATATTGTTGACACTATTACAGATGTCCCCATTCCCTCACCTTTGCCCACCTCCACCCAGCACACCTTCCCCTGGCCTTCAACTCATTGTTGTCTTTGTCCAGGCTATGCATACATGCTCTTCAGCTAATCTCTTCATCTTCTTTTATCCAGTCTCCCTCACTCCCCCACCCCTTCTGACATTTGGAGGCCTTTGCCTAGGTATGAAAAGAATATTTATTAACATCTAGGAGTTAGTTGCAGAAAACAGAGACCACTCTATTTTTAACTGTAAAGTAATTCAAAACCCCAAAGTAGGGGCTTATAACATTGTTGAAGAGACCTATAGGAATGGGCCCCCAAAACACCATACAATTGGCCATTCAGGAGATCTGTGACCTGTGCTATTATTAAGATGCTGGAGCATCAGGAATCCATTGGATTAACTGTAGGTTCCAGGATCTCATCACCTTATCCTTCATTATGACATCTGCCACTGCCAACTCCTGATTCCAAAATCACATCATCTTAGCAGCATTCTGGAGGTCAGGAAGCTGCTGCCCAAATTTCTGGCTGCTAGTCAGACTATGCCTGTTGGTCTCACACCTTGGGGTCAGACAGACCTGGGTTGGGATGCTGGTTTTCTTATATTTTGGCTATGTAAACATGGGGATATTGTTTTACATCTCTGAGTCTCAGTTTATTTTCCTGCAAAATAGAGATGAATAATTCATAACTTTGTGATGAAAATGAATTAACTTCTGAGAAGTGTATCTGATATATAATTGATATGCCAAAAACATTAGGTACCTTCCTAAATTTGGCTCTGTCCTAAGCTTGCTTTCTTAGTAAATCAGTTTACAAGTGCTTATATTAATTTCCTCATCCAAAAAATACAACTGATGATACTTTTCTTATTCATCCTACAGGTTTATTGTGAGAATCTGGTGAGAGTGTGCATATAAAAAATACCAAGGTCTGTGAACTGCTAAGTGATATTATTTCTTTTATAGGCTGATTGGACTGATGTGATTGATTTGACGAACCAGGTCAGTCTGAAGAAATAATCAAATCCTTTACAAAATTATTTTCTGAATATTTGTTTTTCTTTCATTCTAACTAAATCAGTTAAAATTGTTAATGAGTTTATATATATAGGTTTACATCTAGGAAGATATGATAAAATAGTAAGGAAGTGATATATATGAGGAATGCTCAAGGGAACAGAGATTATTTAGTCTCTAAAGATAATTTATAATGAATCTTCAAGCATAGAGACAAGTCTTGATTCAAGAAAACCCAAGATCTGAATACTGATATTTACAAAACCCAAATGAGGGTAAAATCAGTCACTCCTCCAGAGGATTTCTTACTCCCCCCAAAAACTTCTCTTTTACACAGGGGATATCCCAAATAGAAATCAATTTATTTTATAAAACTTAATTTGTCCAGAACATTTCAGAAAAAGGAGGCCCATCTGTCTAAATACCTTTCACAGTGATAGTTACCACTGTTTTCTAATCCCCACAGGACAGTAAATAAGAGATTGAATTCCAAAATGTGAGATTTAGGTTGACCTAAGAAAGAAGTTCATGTCTATGTAGGCTTGTTAATCACAAGCTCAGGTTAATGAAGGCAAGTTATGGACTTTGCCACATGACTTTAAAACAAGATGACCTTCTGTGTTTTCTACTGTAAACTGGTATAAGATTGGGCCTATCTAAAGACTGAGGTGGATGAGATGACCTTTAAGACCCTGCAGGCTCTAGGCTTTTTGGAGCACAGAGAGTATTCAAAGCTATTTGTAAAAAGTACTAGGAGAGATCTTGCCATATGGAAGAGATTCACAATTTGAGGTTGTGTGTAGAAGACTGTAAATATAGTGGCAGCTGAAGGGCTGGAAGACATCTCTTCAGCAATATGCTTTTTGAAATCCAGGACACCTGTTTTACCAAATTGGGTAGGAAAACTGGAGAAAATATACTTTCTTGTAAAGATTTTCCTGGAGACTTTCAAGACTTCCTGTCTTCATGATTAGCACAACCTTATAAACACACAATGGTACAGAGACAGCAGAGCAGAAGGAAAAACTTAAAGAGCATTTTGAGTTTGTTTAATGTCAGCAACTATACTCCAATTTGAATTCATTCATTTGATGATTGATTCAGTCTAATGAGATGTAACTTTAATATAGTTGATCTTTCCCTCCTAGAAAACATGCTATTAGCACAGTATCTATACCTTTGGTGCTATGCTGGTATTAATATGTAACAATTGGCTCTCTGAGGGAAAACAAACAAACAAAAAAACCAAAATTTTAAAGCCCTGATTTGTAATATTTGCCAATTTCCCTGGTGTAAATTGTTCCATTATGGATAATTTGAAACTACCAACTGGATGGCAGTAAATGCGGAGCGGTAAAGAGTGGTATATAATCAGTTGTCATGAATGGGTTCTAGCATACAACTGTATCTTCTTTATGATAATTGCCACACTCATTATTGCATTGTAGCCTTATAGTGCTCTAGCTTCTCTCTTTCATTGTAAACAGAAGTCTCTGTACTTAAGTGCTGTTTTCTTTTTCTGATTCATCTCTGTCCTCCACTACTCCTAAAAATACTTGGCATTTGTCGAGTGCTTAAATAATATCTATTGAAAGAATGAATAATTGATTGAGTGAATGATTGTGCTTTTAAATTTAAAATCACAGAGTCCATTGAAGAAGAGTAAAATTTTTACATTTTTTTTAATTTCCAAAGTTTTGAAATATGGCATATACCACTTTTCTTCTTATTTCTTGGAATCCAAATCCCAATTTTGTGCATGTATTGGGCAATAGTTTACTCAAGGAATGTGGATGTTCCCCAAGCCAATATGCTAATAATAATAATACTTCTGGTATTATTTGTTTCCAGAGAGCAGGTGACATAATTTTGTCATCAATATACAGGTGCATATCAGCTGGAGGGCTTTTGACAAAGTTTCTCCTCTTCTCTCCTCTTGATATTTCATAGCATATGGACATTTGATATTTATACCTGAGTAGATGCCTGGTGTTCTTTAGTAAAATCTAAGGGAATCACAATGAAATTGACCTAGAACCTTCACACTATTGACCTGCTGAATTAATAAACCCCAAACTGTCTGTCTCTTGAGATAATAAGTTCATATTGTTTATACTACTTTTAATTGGGTATTCCATTATATACAATCTGAAGGCCTCCGAGCTAATCCATTGCATTATAAATTCCATAGACTCTTCTCCAGTTTTCTCATGAAATGCAAATTCTTCATTGGCTGGTTTCTACCTGAGGGCTGTGAGGGAGGGACATGTTATAGGCCTCTCTCCTTGGCTTGTATGTAGCCACCTTCTCCCTATGACACTCCTTATCACCTTCCCTCTATGTGTGTCTAGCTCCAAATTTCCCCTTTTCATAAGAACACCAGTCACATTGGATTAGGACCCACTTTCAATGACCTCATTTTGACTTGAACACCTCTGTGAGGACCCTATCTCTAAATATTGTCATACTCTGTGATACTGGGAGATTAGGACTTCAAGCAATAAATTTTAGAGGACCCAATTCAATCTATAACAGTTTGTTGAATACTTTACTTAATTTTTTTTTACTCACTGTATCAGATATGCTTTTTCATAGAAATACATAAACATATTGAATGATGCTTAATGCTATGAAGAGGATTGCCACGCATGCGCGCACACACACACACACACACACACATGCACACAAAGTTGAAGACTATCCTCCAGATTGTGAATTCACTTACTGTTTAGGAAGGAAAAGTATTTTTACCATAGTGAACTGACTGGAAGCTCATATTTTTTATGGCTTGTCTTATAATTTCTGAGAATAAAACACAAGGAAGAGATACAACTGACATAATGCAATGTTAAACAATACCTAACCACATCATCATTTAAATAGTTAGGGGCATATATACATATACTGCTGAAGTGAATATCAGTTAGTATATTTTTCTGCAGGCCAAGAGTTAGAAAAAATATTTAAAATTGCCCATACTTTTTACCTAGAAATTCAACTCCTGGTCCCAGTATGGCAGGAAGTTACATGGAGGGCAGGCCAGGTCCAGCATGCCAAATGGTGGTAACAGGAGGCCAAGAACCCATGTTAAGGAGGTGGTTGAGGTGGGGCCACATGAGAGCTGATACTCCAAGGCCAAGGCACATGCTCCCTTGTGCCATCAGATTTCACAAATTCAAAGATAAATTTTTAAGGATTCCAAGAAGGTGGCCACAGAGCATTGAGAGGCCCTTCTGAGCGTGAAGCCCTATGACTGCACTGGTCACCTGCCCATGAGGCATGCTCTGATAGAATTGGTAGGGCTGGTATTCTGGCTTGGGTATTTCAATTCATTATCAATGCTAGCTAGAACATTGTATCTTAACAAGGTACCAAGCATGTTGGGTGTATTAACTCATTTAATGCTCGCAACCAGTCTATCATGTAGGTACTATTTGTGATGTCCTTTTTGCCAATGAGGAAACTTGCTAAACGTTACACAGCTTGTAAGTAGCTGAACTTGAAATGGGGAAGAGACCCTATTCTTAGCTACTAGGATATATTGCCCAAGATATCTGAAATTACTCAGTTACTGAGGAATTTTAATACTCAACATTCTTATTCTTGACTTTAGGAAAATTTATATGGGTTTTATATTGTATTTCATTTAGTAATATTTAAAAGTCCATTTTTTACAATGCATATAAAGAGTTTCTCCCAAATCCTTGCTACCACTAACATGGGACTATGCAATTATTTAATTTTATATATATTTTCTCCCTTCTGTAGAATAATCAGCAAAACTGAACAGCATTTCAACATGAGCCTTCCCGGCCTAACCCAGCAGAATATTGGTTTCTGGAGAGCTGGGGCCAGTCCTCAGGGAAGAATTAAGACACTTTATTATTCATATTATTTTAATTTAAAACATAGAGTCCTGAGATACAGAATTTAGTGGGTGCAGTATGAGCAGGAGCTTTGGAACTCCAAAATCCAAAGCTGTTGGATGAAAGCCAGTCTTGTTCTGGGTTCCCCAAAGAACAAGGGTCCAGAATCTGCATACCTCTCTCGTGATACCTGGACATAGGCAGATACACAGAGGGAATGGGCACTAGACATTGTGGTACTCTCCTTTAGCCAAGAGTCCCTATGACCAACTTTGGGATGACAGTAACTGAGTTCTGTGACTGTAAAGGACCATGGATTATTGGGCACTAGCATTCCAGATGACTAGTGTGGACTGAAGGTCGGGATACTTGCCCTGAATATTCAGGAGGATGTTAGGCTCTCAGGAGACTACCTTGGGTGAAGGGAAAGCCCTCATGACTAAATATAGGCCCAGAGAAGATTAAATAATAAAAAATTTAAAATGTGTTTTTAAAATTTTTATTGAATTTATTGGGGTGACATTGCTTAATAAAGTTATAGGTTCGGGTGTACACTTCTATAATACATCATCTATATATTGTATTGTGTATTTGCCACCCACAGTCAAGTTTCCTCTGGTCACCATTTATTGATCCTCTACCTTCTTCTACCTCCTCTACCCTCTTTCCCTCTAGTAATTACTATACTGTTGTCTGTGTCTATGAGATTTTTTTTTTCCTTTGCTTAATACTTTCACCTTTTTCACCCAGCACCCCAAACCACCTCCCCTCTGTATCTAACAGTTTATTTCTATTCTGTTCGTTAGTTTATTCATTAGATTTTACATATAAGTGAAAGCAGATGGTACTTAACTGTTTCTGACAGTCTTATTTTACTTAGCATAATACTCTACAAGTCCATCCATGCTGTTGCAAAAGTAAAATTTTATTTTTTTATGGCCAAGTAGTTTTCCATTGTGTAAATGTACCACAGCTTTCTTATACAATCATCTATTGATGGGCACTTGGGCTGCTACCAAATTTTGGCTATTTTAAACAAAGCTGCAATGAACATAAAGGTGTATATATTCTTTGGAATCAATGTTTTGGGTTTCTTGGATATATTCCTAGAAGTGGAATAATTGGATCATAAGGCACTTCAATTTTAGTTTTTTTTAAGGACACTTCATACTGTTTGCCATAGGGCCAGCACCAAGCAGCAGTGCATGAAGGTTCCCTTTTGTCTACATCCTCACTAACACAAATTTATTAATGGTAGCCATTCAGACAGGTCTGAGGTGATAACTCATTGTAGTTTTAAGTTGCATTTCTCTGCCGGTTAGTGACATTGAACATCTTTTCGTGTCTATTGGCCATCTGTATGTCCTCTTTAGAGAAATGTCTATTCAGATTCTTTGCTCGTTTTTTAAATGGATTGCTTGTTTTTCTAGTGTTGAGTTTTATGTTTTTTTTTTTATCAATTTGTGATATGAACCCTTACCAGATGTTTCTTTGGCGAATATGTTCTCCCATTCAGTGGGTAGTCTTTTCATTTTGTTGATAGATTCCTTTGCTATGCAAAAACTTTTTAGTTTGATGTAGTCCCATTTGTTTATTTTCCCTTTTCTTTCCCTTGCCCAAGGAACAATATTTATGTGAGAAATGTCTGAGATTTTACTGTTTATGTTTTCTTCTAGGATTTTTATGGTTTCAAGTTTTGCATTTAAGTCTTTAATTCACTTTGAGTTTATTCTTGTATATGGTAAAAGAAGATAATCTAATTTTATTTTTTTTGCATTTATTTGTCCAATTTTCCCAACACCATTTATTGAATAGACTATTTTTGCCCCATTGTATGTTCTTGACTCTTTTGCCAATTATTAATTGACCATAAAGACATGAGTTTATTTCTGAATGCTCTAGTCTGTTCCACTGATTTGTAGCGTATGTCTTTTTTTATGGCATCACCATGCTGCTTTCATTATTATTGCCTTGTAGTATAGTTTGTTATCAGGTAGTGTGATTCCTCACACTTTGTTCTTCTTTCTCAAGATTGCTGTGGCTACATGGAGTCTTTTGTAGTTCCATATAAAATTTTGGAATATTTGTTCTAGTACTATAAAATATGCTATTGGCATCTTGATAGGAATTGAATCTATAGATTGCTTTGGGTAGCATGGACATTTTAATGATGTTAATTCTTCCTATCCATGAATGCTTCCACTTATTTGTATCTTCTTCAATTTCTTTCTTTAGTGTATTACAATTTTCCAAGTGCAGGTCTTTTATATCCTTGGTTAAATTTATTCCTAAGTATTTTACTTTTAACTCTCAGCAAAGTGGGAAAAGAGGGAAAATACCTCAACGTAATGCAAGTCATATATGACAAATTCACAGCCAACATCATACTCAATGGACAAAAACTAAAAGTGTTTCCCTTAAGATCAGCAACAAGATAGGGATGTACACCTTTACCACTCTTTTTCAGTATAGTACTGGAAATCCTAGTCACGGCAATCACACAAAAAGAAATCAAAAGCTTCCCAATTGGAAAGGAAGAAGAAAAACTCTCAGTGTTTTCAGATGACATGATATTGTATAGGGAATCCTAAAGATTCCAGCAAAACACTGCTAGAACTGATACATTAATTCAATAAAATAACAACAGAAATCAGTTGCATTTTTATGCACCAATAACAAACTATCAGAAAGGGAAACTAAGAAAACAATCCCATTTACAATTGCATCAGCCCATATGTTAATGGGTTTTTAAATACCCCAAGTTCCTTAGTTTACCAGTGATGTGGGAGCAATGGGGGGTCGGGGGTGGGGGGGAGAGGGGTCAAGTCAATTGTAGTATATGCAAGCTCATTGTCTTGTCTCTTCAAATTGGCCTTGATTTATTGGTTCATCCTCTCAGGGATAAACCTACCAGGCTGTGATTTCCACCAGAAGGGGCAAAGGATGACTTTTCCATCTCCACTGCGTTCTTTATGCACAAGGAAACCCAAAATAAAAGAATCGTGTAAAGGCATCAGTAAAATGAGAGAAAAGGAAAATGGGGGAAATTTGTGCTTATGGTGCAGCAATTATATACCAGGCACTTAAAATACATTGTCTTATGTAATTTTTAAGAGACTTCAGAAATAGAAATATTTGCTATTATTCTCACAGATTAAAAACCTGAGGTTCTAAAGGATACTAGACTTTTGCTGGAGGTCATTCACCTAGGAGGTGGTAGTGGTACATTCCTATCAGAGTCTGGGGGATTTCAAAGTTTATGTTCTTTTTTCTGTTACAAAAAAGAAAAGAAAAATGAAAACAAAAGAAGGGAAATATAAACCTCCTGCGTGGTAGTCTGAAATTCAAGAGAGGCTCATGTGAGGGACTTAGCCGGATGTTGTTAGGGAGGGCAGTTTGCAGTTTGTTGAACCTGCTTCAGCATCTAGCATTTTTACATCACTACTGAGATTCATTGTCTGGCTGATTCACCATACACATGTCCAACAGTCCTCCAAATTTATTGTGCATAGACTCTTCAAAGGCTGTTTCTAAGTTCTTCTCCTGAAAAATGTGAATGTGTGTACTTCTTACATGTAATGTTAACAAATAAATAAAATTCCACTTGCTTCGGACATGGAATTCTGATCCATTTCAGCCTAGTTGTCAACCAATCCCAGTGTAGCAACCATCTGCCTAAATGATGCCCTTAAAGACACAGGCAGTAACCTGCTTAAAAACATTTTGAAAACTCAAGGAAACCTACAAGCTAGGAGAATAATAACCTTCATTTTCAAGTCATTTCAATAATTCTAAAAGAGCAGACAGCTCTCAACTCAGAAGGCCTGTATATATGATGGTGAACCCATCCCTAGAGACTAAGAAATGTGCATGTAAAAGAACTTTATGCAATTATGCCTGGGGAGTATAAAACCTTAATTAATGTATTGGCGATTTCAATAATAAAATGCCCAGTGTTGTCTAAGAACAAATGGAAAGCATTAAACCAATGGTTAGATTTATGGCTAAATAAATCAAACATGTTGTCAAATTCATCAGGGAAATCTCTCCACCTATATGTGTCCTTGGTTTTATCGAGCTCCCTCCCACACACCAGGCATTCTGTCAGGGGCACTCTGCACTCATGAATTGTGACTATTGCAATACATTTAAATTATAGATGGGGCATTTTCTGGTGAGCTGTGTGCCTGCAGAGTGACCTGAGGTGCAGTATCCCCAGGTTTGCCTAATTGAGTCACTTGTGTACATCTGTGCATGTGCTTCAGGGGTATTAGACTGGAGATGGGGTGGGAATACGGAGGCTGGAGTGCTGTGTTTAGTGGAGGAGAGAAGCAGCTGCATTGAAACATACAAAAAACAAAGAGCCAAAAAATAAAGTTTTTTTCTTCTTGTGAATATATTTAACGTGTTAAACAGATTCTGGCAATTTCCTGATGGCTCCAAAGAAGCCTGAGCTGAGATTTTCACATAGAGTGTTCCAGGTTCTGAATCCTGTACCTCGTGTATTGAATCACATCTGCTACAGAGAGGAAGCAATGAATAATTAACTCGGCCTCCACATCACCGCCATACATTACAGGCGTCTTGACTGCTGGACTGCCTTGCACAACATAAACCATTTAGAAATCTCAGTTACTCTCTTTCCTTTTAAATTTGTCTTGCTATCACTTACCGTTTAAAAGGGTAAATCTTTCTCTAGTTTTAATTAAAGCATTTAAAATAATTTACATTGAAATCATATGTGCTCAGGTCTGTCAGAATTGATGCTTTAATAACATGCCATCCCTTTCTCCATTGCCCTGAAATCTGTTAAAATTACCACTAATCTAATTGGGAACAAAGTTGTCAAATGCACGCAGCTCTGACAGTTTGTCTTTCTGCAAACTGCCGACAGATTGCAAGTTACGCATGTGTTGAGCAGATGGGTAAGTTAAAAGGAACACCAAAAAAAAAAAAAAAAAAGCAATTTATTAAATCACCTGGAACCAGCAGCTCCAGTCCAAAAATAGTGAGAATGAAATATAGCAGGAGCCGGGAGTGCTGGCACTAGAATATACCAGAAGGTACCGGTTACAAAACAAGATAAACATTTGGAGATGCCTCAGCTGTGTTACAGAATAATGAGGAGTTATTTAACCCGATATAGATTACCAGCCAAAATTAATTTAGGGTGCAGCTTTTTTGGAAAATGGTTTCCAAAATGATTGCTTTAACCCTTTACTGTCTTCTTGTTATCATGGAAGGACAGGCGCGTTTTTCTCCTCTGGCCCTTGTAGGCATCAAGGCACATTCACATATGTACATGTACCCCACACACAATATACATATACATTTATATTCATATGCATATGTGTACATGCACCTGCATGTTAACTTGTATGTGCACACCTATGCACATGCATTCACACAATCTTGTGTGCATAGGTGTACACACCTTGAGATATATATGGACAGATATATCTATCTCTAACTCTATTTATCATCTATCTATATATCTATCTGTCATCTACCATATATCTATGATTATGTCCATAAGAAATTGCTTGTTTTCAATCAATCGAAACAAGGTTCTGAGTAAGCCATGCATGCACAGGTTGCCCAGCCTATAGCTATTGTTACTGTAACTGCTTTCATGTGTTCCGTGGGGAAAGTACCCAGGCAGGAGGCTGGGAGGAGCTGAGGTGAGCATGAGGTAAGATGGAGAGTTGGGAACCTGATAGCTTCTTTCCAGTGGGGCTAATACATGTGATCAGAAATGTTGAAAGGTGTTCTTTGAACACTTATGTGGCTTAGGAACCAACAAATAAAGCAGACATGCTTTAAATAATATTTGTCTCCTTTTGGCTGCCTAAGCTTGCAAAAAATCATCAGTTCTGTTTTTAAAGAGCAATAAATATAAAATAAAGATATATTATTCTTTCCCTATTGGAGATCTTGACAGGCCCAGAGGCCCAGAAAATTAACTTGCTTTTCCTGGAACAGACCAGCACAATTCCTTTAAGGAGAATATCTTGCTGGAAATTTAGATTATCAGCATTAAAGAGCCAAGAACTGAGAGTTGCCCAGGTTCCTGAGAGCCATGCAGTGGAATTCAGATATTATGTATTGGTGTTATCCTCAGCTCACTCCTCTTATCTCTTTGCTTCCTGAGGACATCATTCATTTTCATATCTTGGGCCATCATATAGTCTGATGACCTGCACATCTTTATCTCTAGCTATGGTTGTTCTCACTTGGTGTCAGAATCCCATATTAAAATACCTGTGGCAAATCACTACATGAACATTCCTCAAACTTCTCAAACTTCCCAAGTTCAAAGTAGAATTCCTCCATTCCCCCATAAACTGGCTTCTTTTTCTGTATTGGTTCTGTGGGTTTTTCACATCACTTTTCTCTTTATCATCCAAATTAGAAATCTGTGAGAAATCCTTAAATCATCTAACTTCCTCCCAGCTATAGTCGGTCACTAAATCACACCTATTTTGACCTACAATGTTCCTATAAATCTTTCTTTCCCACTCTTTCTCTAATAGAACATCTCCATTTTAGCCTTTCCTCATTTCTTGCATAGATACGAACATAGGTCTTCTTTTCTAAAGTTTTATATCTATTACATTTATTTTCCATAAAGTTGCCATGGTGATATCTAAAATTAAAATCAGACCACGTGACTTTCCTTCGTGCTGTGCTGGACATTCTCTGTTTTCCCCAGCAGACCTGCTCTCTACCCTTCTGCACTGTTCCATTATTGACAGGGCTGCACGCCTGTCCTGAGGGCACAGCTTCTGTTGAGTTGCCCTCTTCTTCACCCACAGCTTCAGCTGGAGCGCTCTCCAGGATCTTCGAAGTACTTCCCCTCTTTGCGCTTTAAAGGCTGGGATGCTATTGTCTTCTCTCTGTTGCTAACCCCAGGATGTTTACTGTGACTTACTAGTCTCTCTTTACTCCTGCCCATGCCACTGTAAACAGTCCCTTCACTGCAATTTCCTCAATTACATCTTTGTAGGTGCCATCTATTATTCCTGGGGTCCCAACTGATACATTCCCCCATTGCCAATGTAACTCACAAATGCACACCATGGCAAACAAGGCCCTTTAAAGTCTAGTCCTTGACAACTTTCCCACTCTATTGGCCCTTGCCCACACTAGCCCACGTATTTGGATTTCCTGCATACATGGAACTGTTTCACTCATCTGTGCCTCTGCCCTTGCCCTTTCCCTTGCATGAAATGTCCTCTAAGCACCCAAACCCTGCCTCACTCCTCTTTATACTCTCTCTGGCTATCACTTTTTTTTCCTTAAATATGCAACTCAGGTGTAACCTTCTCCACAGGTCTTCCCTGAGCCTTTGGTGTCTGTCTCCATCCGCAGCTGTGGGCAAAAGGTTTTATAGACTTACAGTGAATGTTATATAGTAAAGGCTCTAGGAAATTGCTTGCTAAGGAGACTTGTTAAACCTAGTTTTTCCAAAGTTATTTGACCCCTAAGTTAATTGTCATATCCTTTTCCCTCCTTCCCTCCCTTCCTCCCTCTCTTCCTCCCTCCCTCCCTACCTCCCTTCCTCTTTCCCTCCCTCCTTTCTTCCCTTCTCTTTCCTTTCTTTCCTCCCTCCCTTCTCTCTTCCTCCCTCCCTCCCTCCCTCCCTCCCTCCCTCCCTTCCTTCCTTCCTTCCTTCCTTCCTTCCTTCCTTCCTTCCTTCCTTCCTTCCTTCCTTCCTTCCTTCCTTCCTTCCTCTCTCTTTCCTTCCCTCCTTTCTTCCCTTCTCTTTCCTTGCTTTTCTAAACAATTTATTGGATTATATTATTTAATTTTAACAATAATTTTATAAGGTAGGTCCTATTGTGATGAGCATTTTTAACTGAGGAAAGTGAGAATTAGGGAAATGTAATTTTCTATTCAATGGTAAATCAGCTAGAAAGTGGAGCCAAGATGACAAACAAAGAGTTCCATGCTAGCATTTGTACCCTTAATGATAATATTAAAGGCAAGATGTGGTTATATTTAGGCATTACTTATATGTGTGAATAAGTATATAGAATCCTCACACATAAATAGTAATAACTATGTAAGGATTTATCAAAAATAAAGAACCAGATATAATGTTATAGTTTAATGTATCAGACTAAATTTAGTATTCTGCTTGTAAGCCAAGATAAAACTTAGGAGCCTTCAGTGTGGTATTTAAGATCAGGCAAGTTAATAATATTTGTTTAATAGTTCAGTTTTCCATATGATACTTGCTCACACATAACTTGGAAGTAACAGAAATATTAAGGTTCCCTAAGTAAGAATAGAAAAGTCAGAAATAGTAACTACATATTTTCCAACCAAATTCAACATATTTTGAACAGTGTGGTCCCAGGCAGGAAGCTTTTGTGTCCATGGAGAGAAAGGCACATTTACAGGGAGTAAAAATACAGCTTTTCCGAGGCCCTTGGAGGAAAAAGATCTTTCCTTATTGTGAAAATCATCAGCATCAACTCAGCATACAGTTTCTGAGAGAAGGCACAGTGGGTGGTGAGAAAGAAAGGGGAACCAATTTAGCAAGTCACATTAGTGGTTCAAATCCTCAGTACACTGGTAGATGTATGGCCACACATTATAATCTACTAATGTTTTAACTAATGAATAATACGAACAGTACAAAAGTTCTTGTGTAAACTGAAATGCAACATGCAATTTTAAGATTTTTCCCATTAGTGATATGCAGTAAGTTGCTCACACTATTAGTAATAGTGTAATATGCAGTTAAAAGTCTGTACCAAAGCTATTTTGTTACTATGGCGCCTACTCACTCACGGAATCTCCAGTGTTTTCTAAGCAAGAGTATACATCAGAATCACCAGGGGAGCATTTTAAAAATCTGAAGTTTGCACCAGAAAATTCTGATTCAATAATTCTGGAATAAACACTGGCTTAAATTTACTGGCAAATCTCCCCAGATGAATCAGATAGCCACACATTTAGTATATTGGATGAGCTAGGTTATGCAGCAGTAACAAAAACTCCCACCAAAATCTCAATGGCTTAACATTACAAAAGTTTATCTCTTGCTCATGTCACACAGAAAATGTAGGTTAGCAGGGGAATTAATCATCCTAGTCACTCAGGGATCCAATGATCTGAGACTACATCTAGATATGGCCTAATATGATTATGACAGCAGAGGGAAGGGCATGGGACAGATTGTGAACCAACTTTTAAAGCTTCTGCCCACAAGTTAACACTTCTCATGTGTCATGGCTGAAGCAAGTCACATGTCCATATTTAACTTCAAAGTAGTGGAAGATTATACTTATATCCTGTGCCTAAAATGGGGGAGACCTAAAAATAATTGTGAATAATGTATCTAATTTTTAATTTAAAAGTACTATTTATTGTAGCATCAATAAACATTTAATAACAAACAATAAATTTGAACATGTATACATTCAACAGAATTCAAATTTAACAAAAATTGTGAAAAATGTCTTTACTAAACACTATAATATTACTGAGAGAGATTAGGGAAAACCTAAATAAGAGAAAAAATATAACTATTTGTGAATAATTTAGTGGCTGCCAAAATCTCTGATTAAGAATGATTGAGTTCAGTCTCTTTGGTTTACAAGGAAAGAGCACAGAGAAACTAATGAATTTCCAAAATTACACAGCTAACCTTGAATTAGCATAATGGTTACCTTACCTCAATAATTTTCTTAAAGTATTCCAACTAATTTAACCTACTTCTTTTGCCACACATTCTGCCCTTCTTTTCTCCCTTCTGTCAGAAATTTTCAAAATCAGGAAAATTTCTTCTCTTAACACATAACTTAAGATTTGTGATTTATTTGATGGCAGTTTTAAATAAGATGTTTTTAACCCCACTTAGAAACAGTCCACTTTCATGATTTATTACAACTCTCTTTCCCTGGTTAATTAAACTCATTTCTTGAGAAATGACTCATGGCTAATCACACTAAGAATAAAATTAGTTATACTGCCCTCTTTGTTATAAAATGAGTGTAAATAACTTTCAACGCAATTTTTTTAAAATCAGAAAAGCATGTAATAGTCCCAATTCAGCAACATTATATAAAATAGCAGACTCAGGGAGTAGTAAATCCAGATGCTGTCCTATTATTGCATAAAATAAGGCAGAATTTACATTCCTTTATTATTAAACTAAACTCTATCAATTGAATTTCTTTGTAGAAATACTGTATTTTGGAGGGCTAAAGTGCCATTTAAAAAATTCCTAGACTAAAACCTGTTGTACAGTTTCTTTGCCCACTGGAGAGATATAAAACCATTACATTTAAGTATCATAATAGCTAGCATATGCTATTTCTTAGAAATGACACCACCATCTGGATTAAGGTCCTCTGATGATTTCATACAATACTCCAGCTTTTCTTTGAGTACGGGGAGGCCAAACTGTTCCAACTCTAACTACCCTGTTGTACTAATGAAAAATAATAAAAGGTTACACTTATGTTTGACCTACTCACTGGAGATCACATACTGCTTTATTAATAAATTATACAATTATCATGGTAGCTGGGAATACAGAAGGCAAGCCAGATGCCTGTGTTAAGAAAATGAGTCGGGGCCCAAACCATCTCCCAATATTATTCATCTCTAGCCAAACTGATGGTGGATTTTCCTGGTTGCTAGAAGCACTGTTTAGCAGTGAAAAGCCCACCCGCCTTGTGTTCAAATCTTGGCCCTCCTGTTTGCTAATTATGAAGGTTTGGGCATATCCCTGGATCTTTCTGAGCCTCAGTTTCCTCAGCTATACAAAGGAAATAATCCCATCTGTGGTAAATTTGTTAAGAAGCTGAGGATCGTGACTAGAATCTCTACCAAAGTACCTCTTTCACATACTAACACATTAGGAAATCTTAGTGGTTGTTGTTGTTATTATTATTATTATTATTTACCTTTCCTCTCTTTAGTTTTTTTTATTGCTTTTAACCTGGGCACAGAGAAGTAACACAAGATTAACAGCAAGGATGGGATCAGGATGTAGAAGGGAAAGCCAATTGAAAGTATAGGTAAAAAACAGACTACATGTATGTATCGATACCCAGAATAGCTTTCTCATGCAGCAGAATCACTAGATGATAACAATGCATTGCTGTATCTAAAACAGTAGCAGTATTGGTTTGTTTTCATGTAAACCACCCTCATAGCTGGTTATCTTTAAAGGTCATTTGGTGAATTCTAACTGATAAAACCAGTATAATCCCTTTGACTCACTGAAGTCATTAAATATAAGCATGAGTGAGGGTGTGGAGTAGAGGTGAGGAAGGTAGAGGAGTGGAGGAAAGGGACCCTCCCACCTGACTGCGTCTTCACTGGCCCCTGGCCTGTTGTCATGCACACAGCAAACCTTTTGGGCCAATCCATCTGACTGGCTGTGCAGGGAACAGGGCAGCCTAGATAATTGATGGGCTCAATCTGACCAGGCACAGGTGGCATGAAGACTGCGTACAGCAGCTTCTCGGGTTTGCCAGTGCCATCTGTTGCCATAAGAACATCTGTCGTCAAGGTCACCCTGTCACCCTCTGTTAAAGTTACAGGTTTGGTGAGTAGAATAATGTCACCTAAGAAGAAGGGGTATGTATGTTGGGGGCTGGGGGATAGAGAGAGGGAGACCAAGGTACACAAAGAGAATAGAAAATCTCTTTTAAATTATGAATAATAATAACAAAAAGTATTACTCGGTAAGAAAAATGAGGAAAATACACGATTTTAAAGGAGAACTTCCTGGCAAAGGTTTGCCAAAAAATTATTGACATTGTTCTCTCTAACTAAAACATTAGCTCACTTTTACCACAGTCATGATACACGTTTGTAAAAGAAATATGAAAAGTAATTGCAGTGGTGTTTACTTGTAAAGACAAGCACTTTTTTCTGTTTGTTAACTCTAAAAACCAACTTTTGAGGTGGTCCTTTTGTATAAGTACATCTGATTGAGTGTGTGTGTGTGTGTGTGTGTGTGTGTGTGTTCCTGTGTTCATGTGTACACACACACTCACAGCATGTTCAGGGAGGCAGCAGAGTGGAAGGTGGTAAAGGGGGTGTTGCATTTATTAAAGTATTTAACTGGCATTTGAGCTTTGCTCCACTGCCAGAGAGAATGACCCATTTGTTAATAAAGAACAATTATGTTAATAGACTCAAATGAGCTGATGGACAAAGTACTGTAATGAAGCAAATGCAATATTGGATTTTTAAGCGGCAAGTATTCCATGTGACCAGACTTCCAGCAGCAATAGTTTAGCTCCCCCGCCCCCATACCCCATGTTTGTTGCTGATGCTTTTTAAAGCAATTTCACCCAATGGCAAAGAAACATCATTCCCATCTGTTTAGGAAGTGAGGCTTTATTTATTGGACCAATATTGCTGGCACCATGGGCTTTCAGGGACTTCATGATTATCACTGAATGAAGAAAAGAGAAGGGAAGATTACCTGCTTGATTTTATGAAATATACTCACATCTGCCCCATCAAACCCAAAGGGCAGTGGATGGAAACAAAATGATGTTTTATCAACAAGGAGTCAGGAAAGGTGCAGACAGAACAAAGACTTTTAGTTTTATCTGTACCTTTTAGCCTAGTCACCAAACACTACAGAGAACATTAAAATGGGGCTCTTGGAAAGAAACAAAATGTTTATGGCCAGCTGCAATTTGAGTTGTTGAATGTGTGGGTGGTATATACAGGGGTGGGAAAAGCAGGTTAAATTACCAGCCATCATTGCCTGAAGATAAATCATAAGTGAGGATTCAAAATAATAACAATAAGACAAGGAAGACAAATAATACAAATAAATAATGCAATCTATATACAGTATATAAAAGCCCAGTGACTGAAACGACCAGAATGACCGGAATGACCAGTGGCTATGATGCGCACTGTGGCAGCCAACTGGCCTGATCCGGGCCCCAATCGGCACCCCCCCTGGCCGGCCCCACTCCCAATCAACCCCCAACACCCCGATTGGGGGTGGGGCTGGCCACCCAACCACCCGTGGCCCCTCCCCACTACTGGCCTGGCCTGATGGGCCCCCATTGGGGTGTGCTGGCTGGACCCCATCCATGCACAATTTTGTGCACCGGGCCTCTAGTCATTAAATAAATAAGGCCCTGGCCTGTGTTGTTCAGTGGTTAGAGCATCTGCACATGCACTGAAGGGTCATGGGTTCGATTTGTGTTCAAGGGTCCATACCTAGGTTGCAGGTTCAATCCCTGGCCTGGGTCAGGGCACATACAGGAGACAACCTATGGATATGTCTCTCTCACATCAAAGTCTCTCTCTCTCTCTCCTCCTCCTGCCTCCCTTCTACTATCTAAAAATAAAAATCGATGGAAAAAATATCCTCAGTTGAAGATTAACAAAAATAAATAAATAACAATACAAGAATAAACTCTTTGTTTTGCTACTCACAATGGTAAACCTACTTTTGCCTACCCTTGTGGAATTCAGTTTATTCCCTGACTCATTGGTTTCCTATTTTGATACTAGAAATGGGATGACTGTTTGGTAGCAATTAAGGGTATCTCTTTTTTCTAGTTTTGGCCACCAGGAGGATGTCTCTCTCATCATCTCTTCTTTATTCTCTGTTTCTAATCTAATGTAAGTATAGAACAAAAATTCAAGCAAGGAAATCATGAGCACTGATTTCCATACTCTGCATTTTAAAGATTATTTAGTGACATACACTTAAATTAATGTTCCAAGTAAAGGATTTTTAAAAATTATTTGGCTTCATAAGTTTCACAAAAATTAATTTTCCTTATTAGTAAAGTATTTTTGGTGTCCAAGCTCTTTGCTGTTGTCACATTAGTATCAATTATATCAATTAGTATCAATTAGTAAATTATACTGCAATTGATAAACAAATGGACTTGGATAGTTAATGGGCTATGTGGTCCTAGGAAAGATACTTAACATCTCTTGGGAATTTTGCCACACAGAATCCAAATCTGGATTCTTTACATGCAGCTGATTTGCATGTGTCTTGTTCCCTAGACATCAAAGCAAGTTATAGTCCCAGATTTCTCATTTGATCCCAATCGTCTAGCTCATTCTTGTCTTGCCAGCTCTGAGCCCTAGTTCTTTGCTCTAAGTTAGAAAGTTGTCTCTGGTCCCTCTAGATCTGTTGATCTTAGCAATTCATGTTCTAGGACTTCATACATTGTGAATGTAGCATATCAGGCAGAACAAATGACTATTGTGTTTTGAGGCATAGTCTTCAAGGTCACTCTGAGCAGTTGGCCACTTACCAGCTGAGTGACCTTTGGGAAGTTACTTAATCTGTATTGCATTGCTCATCTGTAAAATGGGATCTAAAATAGTAGATACCACATAGATTTCCTGAGGATTAAACACCTGACATCAGTAAGTGACAAATAAATAGATATTAATGTTGTCAGTCTTTAGTTTAAACTATTATTCAAACCCCCAATGCTATTATTTCTTGGCCATAAATATTTACAGCTCCTGACTTAACTCCAGGAACCTCATCTCAGGTAATTTCTTCCCCAGAGCAAAAGTTAGGTTAAGGTTGGTTCCCTAATACCAATAATCATACCTTCTCATGTCTAAGCCTGGGAAATGTGGAAGGTTATTACCTGTCCTCTAAAGTGCCCACAGACCTCCACAGAAGGTACATGCTTCACTGTGAAAGTCCGGGACTGCAACACATCAATACTGTCCCCAACCGGAGCTGCCCTCTCTCCATTATTTGGCTTCTGTAACAACAGCCCATCTGAAATGCTGTCCTGTGACTAAAAGATTTGATGTTGCCTCCGATGGTCTCATTCAGCATTCATATTCTGATTTCTAGACTATGACTAAACATATTTCACAGTAACCCCTTAAAGGAAGCAAACATCCTATCTAATAAAAGGGTAATATGCAAATTAACTGTCACTCCATCACAAATATGGCAGCACCCATAGCCACAAGATGGTGGTGCCCAGTCCTCTCAGCCCCACCAGAGGCCCCCAGTCCCGGGGCGGGGAGGGGGTGGGTGGCTGCTGAGAGTGGGCAGTGTGAGTGGCCTGGTGGAATGCTTACTTCGTCACCGCGGCAATGAGGCAAGCATTCTGCGCCTGGCCATAGATGGGCCTTTGGGCTGCGGAGAGCCTCTGGGCAGCCGTGGGCACAGAGTGGCCAGCCCCACAGAGAGCTACTGGCACACAGATTCATGCACAGGGCTACTAGTATTATAATAAACACATGTTATTTCTTTGAAAATTCAAAGAGTTCATTATGAGCACAAGAGTAGAACTTTAGGTTTTCCTGGGCTCTTGTTTGCCCATAGTAAACAACCTCAGACTGTATGTGTCTGAATATTCATGTCAGTCAGATGTTTGCTTCCTTTGCCATATTCCTTGCCTCTTTTAATGTGCTGTTTCCAGTGTGCTGTCAAGTAAAACACTAAATAATGGAACTTGTTGGGTGCATGTGCAGTTTGAGAGTAATGAAGCTATGAATGAGGACATCAAGGTCGAGCCTTAGTAAGCCACCTGCATGGATTTTGTTAACTGGCTGCATAGTGGCTTTATTTAAGGCCCTCATATTCTGGATTTGTGCTTGTTCTTTATAGGGAGGATGAATTGGTCAACATTTAATCCCATTTTGTGGTGGAGGATCCCCAATTTGTAGAACTTGTTGATTTCTGTGTTATAAATTACACCATGGTTGATTGTGGTGTCACTGAACATTCACTTTATTGAACGTGGAATTGGGAAGAGATGAGCACAGACTGGCCTGGCCTACTCCAGAGCATGACTACATTGCAGACACCATCAAGTAAGAGAGTTGGGTAAAGTTACCTGCTGCTCCACTAACATTAGCATTCATATGAATACTTAAAACTACTAGAAATGTGGAACTCCAGGAAGACCAGGCACACTGTGGCATGCTTAAGATGGTTATTTTTTCTACAGAAATTTCCTTGTTTTTAAATTCAATATTCATTTCTAGCTTATATGTGCTAGACACTGTGCTGAACACTCTATGAATTACCTAATTCAATTGTGCAATGATACTCTGAAATAGGGACTGGGATTAGCCATATTTCAAAAAGGAAGAAACCGGCTTAGAATGCTTCAGTAATGTTCCCAAGATTCCACATACCTAGTAGGAGATGGAATGGGAATTTGAATCCAAGTAGTCTGGCTCAAAACTCCACATTTTAACTGTAACCCAACTTTGTAAACAACATAGCCCATTTGACTTATGGCTATTTCCTAACTAGTAAATATGAATATACCTAGTTGATGATTATCCTTCCATTGCTAGGCATGGTATCAGCATGTAATGTGTAAAGATCTTTTACAGTACATAAAAAGGCCATATATGATACTGTTTTTTCTTTTGAAAAGTAAAAAAGAAAAAGAAAAAAGATGTAAATGTTCAAAACTTTCTTCATTTTTTTGCTGAATTTACAGTTTCAGTTATTATGTAAGTTACACAGCATGCCCAACTTAACTTAATGGATATCACTGTGAAAAAAAAACGAACCAGAATAAAAAGTCTGATTATTTTCATCAACGTTTGTTCATTCAAAAGCACCATAATAGAATACTGGTCTGAAAATGATATGCCAGTGACCATCACATGGCCATGTAACTTAAACAACCATAAAGGCAATGTCACATTATAGAGGACTTTTAATTGAATTGAGCTTAAAGTAGGCCAGATCTGGTGATTTATACCCCTCTGCATAGATTATACTTACAATTACTTCCCAAAAAAATAAAAAAACAACAACAAGACAAGACTTTATACTCAGAATGATGGCCAGCCCATCCTAAAGATAAAATTATTTCCCTCAATAACTTATTTCCATGCAAATCCAATGGAATAAAAAATCAATGGAACTAAACATTTCTATTATCAATAGATGTGGATATGTCTAAATTGATATTAAGCAAATCAATTACTTTGGTAGGTGGCCCACCAACAAGTTTGCCTTTTGCTTGATGCAACTCTTCATACTTGTAATGCTTCTCAATAATCTGCTTTTGCCAAATTTTAAAAAACAGCAAAAACTGGGCTACATTGGATCTTTTCCACCTATATGTACCATAGTCATCTTTAATAAAATCAGGTGTGTACATATGAGTTTAAGTGTGTGTAGGAGTATGTGTGACTATGTACTGGTGCCACTTTTGCCAAAATAGTAAAACTCTAACCTCAGAAGCACATGCCAGTTAGCAGGGTCTGTGAAAGTTCAAGTGAGGAGGGAATACACTCTTTTCCTCTTATCCTGCTTCCTCCCAGTTCCAATTAGAAACAGGTAACCCTGTAATCTGCTTCTGGTAGTCTCAAACTAATTAGACTTTGACAAAACCATAAGAAACACTCATTTGCAGAAAATTAAGAAACACATTTCTCTACATGTACTTGGGGGAAAGGAAGAAGTAAAGCCACATGCAAAATCTTTCAACTACTAAGCCAGATCTCATTCATATCCACACATTTCATGTCATATTAACTCAACCCAGACTGACACTCAGAGCTACACCCTCCAGATGACTGGCAAAGTTAGGTGTTTGCTCTTTAATATCCTCCTTATACACATAGACCGATATATCCAGGATCTATGAAGTACAAAGATGATTATTTAGGATTATTGGATCATCCAAAGTGCCAGTTGGCACATTTTGAGTAAAAAGTGTAACAAATGCAGCTGTTTACTAATAAATAAAGCCTCAGCTGTAAGAGAAATAAATTAGATGCATTTAATTGGTAGGATGAAAACCTCCCCTCTTTATTACAATGCCTCTTCTTGTTATTTTATGATGTCAGGGTAGATGGCAGACTGACAGAGTGTTTATGAATCACAGTTTGCAGATGGCACTCTTGGTTCTCGGCAGCGAGGAGCACCAGTAGCATGAGGCCTCAGGAGCGGATTTTGCCAAAGACGACCCCCTGAGAATTAGCTGTCTCCATTTCTCCTGTGCCAGTCTCACTCTGGCAGAACTCTACTTCACAAACCCACCTTCAATAAATTACAGCTGCCTGGCTGGGAATTAAAAAAAGTTCACCCCCCAAGAATACCCGCCTCTCAAGGTGATCTCTTTATTGTTGCAGAGGAGGCTTGTGCAATGATTCTCAGAGCAGGCTTCCCACAGTTTCCTGCAGGGGAAGATGACCAGCCAGCCAGCAGGACACAAACCCCTCCTCCTTCCCACTCCCTTGGCTCTCCACACCCTCCCTCCCTCCAGCTGACAGGAGTGATTTCCTAAGCACAGCATAAGCTCCTTGCACTTGGGACTCAGAGCTCCCCTAACTAATGACAGCTTGCCATCCTACAGCTGGGATGGGGGAGGGAGGGGTCAGCCCCAGCCCATGGAGCTGGGCCTTCTCAGCTCTGGACTCTCCTCATTCCCCCTGGTCACTAGTTACCTCTATACTGGGGAACAGGACACAGGAGACATGCAGTCATCATTGTCAACAGATTTGTACATTGTTGTCACTGGTTATACTCATGATGGATTTTTATGCTAATAGATTTTTCATTAGGAAAATGGAAATGATCAAACCCCTTTTTAGAAAACAGAGTATAGTCTGAACACATAATAATAGCAATGATAAAGCTAATGATAATAACAATAATATCAATATTAGGAGCTACCATTTATTGAGTACTTGTTATGAGATAGACAAAGTCACTTCCCTCAGGATAATAGAAGTTATTGTGACAGTTTAGAACACATTGGAAGCAGTCCCTCTTTATGTCCTGTTTCTTTTTCCCACCTTACAGCATTCAGTCACATGATTCCTGGCCACGTGTCCGGAGGGCCCTGAGAGAAATCCTGAGATCACTGCCATCCTCTTTCCATTCTGCCTGGTGGGGACCCAAGGGAAGGTGTCTGATCTCTCCAGCTGTCTCATGAAGCTTGAACTAAAACAGCTTCCTGAGTCTAAGCTGGACTAGGTAGAGAAAGCACGCAAACATCAATTATGTTGGTTGGTTACAAACACATTTGGAAACCTTATGTAGGGAAGAAATGAAACTCGGATTTTTCGCTTTCAGATGAGGCCTCCTATCTCTACCAAGGGACTTATTTTAAACAAAGGAAAAGTCATCTATGTTGTATAAAATATGTACATTTCTCTAAAGATCACTTACAAGGTAAGAAATTCTGCTCTTGCCACTTTAACATCATACTGGAGTTTCTAACCAGCACAACAAAGCAATACAGGAATATATACATATGTACATAATAGATCAATGCAACTGAAGCCATCCAGATTAGTAGAGAAGGCATAGACTATTTTTATTTGCAAATGACATGGTCCTATATGTAGAAAATTCTAAGGACTCTACCAAAAATAAATAAGTTCAGCATGATCACAGGATCAATATACAAAACACTATTATGTTTTTATATGCTAGCAAGAAACAATATGGGAATAAAATTTAAAAAATAATTGCATTTATAAGACATCACAAAGAACAAAATACTTAGGAATATTTTCAGCAAAAGATGTGTCAGTCTCATGCACTGCTAACTATAAAAAATTGTTGAAAAAAGTAAAGAATATTTAAATAAAATGAGAGCTACTGTTTGTTCATAGATTAGCAGACTCAATTTTTCTTTTAGGTTAATCCTCACCAAGGATATTTTTCCATTGACTTTTAAGGAGAGTGGAAAAGAAAGAGAAAGACAGAGAGAAACATCAATGTGAGAGAAACATACTGATTGATTGCTTCCTGTAAGAGCCCTGACTAGGGGAGGAGCCTGCAACCAAGGTACATGCTCTTGACTGGAATTGAACTTGGGACCCTTTGGTCTGGAGGCCAACGCTCTATCCACTAAGCAAACCAGCTAGGGCGTCAATACTGTTGACAACAATTCTCCTCTAATTGATCTACAAATTCAATTCAATCCATATCAAAACCTTTAAGCTGTAATTTTTTTCAAGAACTTGACAAGCTGATTCTAAAATTTATATGGAACTGAAAAAGATCCAGAATAAACAAAATAATATTGAACAAGAAGAACAAAGTCAGAGGTCTCATACTTAATTACAATGTGGTACTAGAGTAAGGTTAGATACACAGATCAGTTAAACTAATTTAAAGTTAGGAACTATACCCTTATATGTATGGTTAATTAATTTCCGGTAAAAATGGCAAGGCAGTTCTTAATCTTCTCAGCAATAGTGCTGAGATAAACATATGCACTTTGATATATGCATGCAAAAAGACGAATTTAGATGCCTACCTCATACCATATAAGAAAATTAACTCAAAATGGACCATAAACCTAAATGTAAGAGAAAAAAACAATAGACTTTCTGAAGTAAACATAGAAAAAATAAAGTAGAGCAACTTGGGAGGAAGAGAACTTTCTTCCAAGGAGGTGACATTGAGCAGAAAGTTGATTGAAATGAGGTAATAAACTATGCAAAAATCTGGAGGAAGAGAATGCCATGCTCCAGGCAGAGGGAAAAGCATTGCGGATGCTCAGAGGTGAGAGTAAACTATGCATTTTTAAGGATCAGAAAGACTAGTATTGTAGGTTCCATTGTGATGCTCAGCTAGACAAAGATCTCTTACACCTAATGTGAAAAGCACTACCCATTTAGAAAATATTAACAAATAGAACTTAAAATGAAATATTTATAACCTTAGAAAGATACAGTTAAGAAAGTGAAGCATTAAGCCACAGACTGGGAGAAAATATTTGCAAGTTTTATTTTTGGCAAAGAGTGTATCCAGATTTTAAAAATAACTCCTAGAATTTAATAATCAAAAGACAAATAGTCCAAATCAAAAACAGGCAAAAGATAAATAGACATATCACAAAAGAAGATATATGGGAGGCCAACAACTTACATGTAAGATGTTCAAAGTTATTGGTTATCAGGGAAATGCAAATTAAAGGCACAATGACATGCCACTACATATCCATTAAAATGGTCAAAATTAAAATGGATGACAAGCTATTTATAAAAGATTTAGAGTAATTGGAACTTTCAAGGATTTGTATTAAGTACAAAATGTTTAAAGTATTTTGGAAAAAAGTTCAGCAGTTTGTGTGTGTGTGTGTGTGTTTTCTTTTAGATGAAAACATACATTGCCACTTGTCCCAGGAAATCTATAACTAACTAATATCTAAAGAGAAATAAAACACATTTTGCTCACAAAACACTTGTACACAACTGTTCATAGCAATTTTATTTATAACAGTTTCAAATTGAAAATATTCCAAATACCTTCATCAAGCAAATGGATAGAAAATGTATCTATTCATAGAATATTGCTCAGCATTTAAAAAGAAGAAACTACTGATTCATGCGATCAAATGAATGATTCTTTAAAGCATTCCGCTGAGCAGAACAATCCAGAGTACATATGGTGTGCTTCTATTTACATGAAATGCTAGAATAAACAAAACTAATTTATAGTGAGAAAGAAGATCAGTGGTTTTGAGGTGGAAGAATTGAGTGCAAAGTATCTTGAGGGTACTTGTTGGGATGATGTAAATATTTTGTATCTTGATAGGCAAGGGGTTACATGGGATTTTTTATTTGTCAAATCTCACTTATACTGCAAGTGGTTGTACACTTAAAGTATTGTGCAGCTGAAGTGGTTATAACATATATTTAAATTATACCCTAATAAATTGGATTTAGAAGTTAAATTTAAAATTACCAACATTGACAGTGATAAACCTGAAATGATGAGTAATCGTAAAAAAACACACCTTACTTTTAAAACAGGCACTAAACATAAAAATTTTTATTATAATTCCTAATAAACATTCAGTGATCAAATATCTCCTATATTACATAAAATCTCAAGATCATATAAAAAGACATAAAACTTACCAACTTGTTTTATGAGCCTAATAAAAATTCTGATATCAAAATTAACAAAAATTAGATAACAGAAAAAGAAAAAATAGGTCAACCTATTTTATGAATGTAAGTAGAATAATAATGAACAAAATTTCAGGGCATCAAATCAAGCCGTTTAATAATACTAACATGAATAATTAGGGTTAGTCACAGAAATGCAAGGATTGTACACACCAGAGAAATGTATTTAAATATACTTTACTCCATTAAACAATTTAAAAAATAGAATATCTGAAAGTATAACTGGAAAGCATTTGATAAAATTTAGCAGTTTTTAGAAATTATTTTAGCAAGCTCCCCCTTAATTTATAAAATATTATAATAAGACAAGAAAAAGTTAAAGGATGTTTGACTGTAACTAAGGGGCATGACTTTTATTAATTGCAGATGATATTGTTATTTACATGTATAAATTTAAGGAAGCCAAGCATGAAAATTTATTAGAACTAATAAAAGAGTTTAGTAAGTTAGCATGGTATGTGATTAATACATAAAAATCACTGCTTTCCTGTAACTAGCACAACAAAAACAATTTAGGAGAAAAACATTACATTAAAATATAAAAGCTAAATAATATCTAGAATCACTAGAATTAACCTAGAAAAAAATATGTGAGAACCATCTGAAGAAAATTATAGAATTTTAATAGGGGATATTTAAACAGACCTAAGTAAACAGGAAGGCACTTATTCAATTTTTAAAGCTATTAATTATCACTAAATTAATTAATCTATGAATTTAAAGTTTATCCTGAAGAAATATTTCATAAAATGCTAGAAAATGTTTTGAATAGGATGCATAAAATTAAAATTTCCTACCATCCGGGGAGAGAAAGAGAGAGGGAGAGAAAAAAAGAAAGGAAAAAAGAGAGAGGTGAAAATCTTGTCAGTTACCTAATCATCCTAATTTTTCTTTCACTGAGGTTACCCTCTGCCTTATTCAAGGCAATGTGCTTAGAAAATAAAACACATTTCTCAACCTTTTTTTAGTTAGGAATAGTCATATATTACTGTACATACTAATATCATTGGGCAGGGCTTCTGAGAAAGCCCTTTTAAAGAAGCCATACTCAGCTCCCATACATGTCTTCTGCTCCTTGCCTTCCTTGTTATTCTTTCCTGGGACACAAACATAAAGCTGGAGGTGAAGCAGTCACCTTGTAACCATGAAGTAATGACATGAGGATGAAAACCATACTCAGGATAGTTGAGCAAAATGCAACAGGCCTCTATTCCTGATGTCAACAAGGGCCATATCAACCCAGGCACTCTCTACTTTTTCAGCTTCCTGTTAGGTGAAAATGATTAACTTCTCATCTCATTGAGCTACTGTTGGAGGTTTACTGTTATTCTGTGACACAAAGAATCACACAGTCCCTAACTGTAAAGTGCTTTAAAGCTATCTATAATAATAAAAGCATAATATGCTAATTAGAACAGATGACCTTCCGGATGAAGCCAGGGCTATGAGGGAAGCCCAGGTCCTGGGTGCCAGAGAGAAGGTGGTGCCGGCAGGTGGGGGAAGGAAGGCCTACTCTTGCACAAATTTTGTGCATCGGGCTTCTAGTAGCAAATAAAATACTATACTGTTAATTGTATTAATGCTACAATAGGTATATGAGTGGACAGTCCAGAATTTACATTCATAAGTATATAGGTGTAATATATATAGTATAAGTCTTTGATAAAGTAGGCATTTAAAATTAGTATCAGGGGTGGTGCAGCTTATTTAAAGCAGCCAACAGATGAAGAAAGATTTCACCAGGTTGGATCTGACCTTTGGAAGTGTTCCCTTATCCTGACAGCTGGCCCCTTTCCATCAGCACGGTCCCACAGTGTTCTTCCTTTTTGGACCACGGCTATTCTCTGTACCTTCTTCCTCTCATGTCATAGAGCAGCCCCAGCTCATTGCCCTCCATTACTGAATTTGCCCATTCTTGGTTTTCATCACTATCTGCCCATGCTGGTTTTTGTCCTGCCTGGCCTCAAACTGGTGCCACATGATCCAACATGGGACCTTTCACAATGGGTAAATTCTTGCTGATTGACTCCTTAACACAAAAGTCAATTTTCCTGATAATATTCAGGATTCTATCCTCTGTACTTTTTTTTTCTGCCACCCATTTATGTTGATTGATTAGGTCAGAAAGCACAAGCTTTTCATTTAGTTGTTCTTAACACTATTGTCATTTAAGTCCATTAGTATTTGAATAGTGGATTTTAAAATATTATATTAAATTTTATTGCTTTTTGACAAAGGCAGTTCAAGAAGAATTTCTGAATGTCTTATCGAAACCATAAAATGTCAGAGTTACAAGGGCTTTTAGAGTTCAGCTGCTATCACCTCTTATTTAACAGATGGGGAAACTGCAGCCCAGAGGGGGAAGTGATTTGTCCATTGTTGCACATCTCATCAGTGAAGGTGGTGCTGAAGATAAAGCCTTAGAACTTACTTGATTTTCAACTTAATCATCAGCTTTTTGGGTTTTCTTCATTGCTATTTGAAGGATCACCCTGATTTACTTTCCTGTTATTAGGGGATTACTGTTCTTCACTGTCTAGAGCAAATATGCTAATAAAGAATAATTCCAGCCCTAGTCAGTTTGGCTCAGTGGATGGTGTGTTGGCCTATGGACTGAAGAGTCCCTGGTTTGATTCGGATCAAAGGCACATGCCTGGGTTGTGGGCTCAATCCCCAGTAGGGGGCATACAGGAGGCATCCAATCAATGATTCTCTCTCATCACTGGTGTTTCTATCTCTCTCTCCCTTCCTCTCTGAAATCAATAATAATGATAAAAAGAATAATTTTAGTTTCTTCCTCCATCCTTTCACTTGCTCTCCTCAGGACATGAGGAATGGTTTATGTAATTGGAGAAGTGGCAACAACCTGACAACACTGTTAACTAGGAGCAGTCATTGGAATGGCATTTCAGCAGTGTTGGCCCATCTCTCTTTAATTCTTGTAAGCCTCCTAATCATACACATAGTGGGCTCTGTGCTTCTAGTCTCCATGCTACAAAGGGATCAGAGATGGCTTGGCCTCATCACTGCCAGCTACAGGTAGGTCAGAAAGCCAGTCTCATGTGGCTTCTTGTTTGTGTGTTCAGTGTGGAGGTAGGAGACCATATTTTTCAATTCAATTTCATTAGGATTAAAACTGTATTTTAATGTTTATTTTATTCCTTGTCTCTGTTCACAAAAGACTAAAAGCCTGGAGGGGAGAAAAAGTGATGAATTAGACTTGCCCTAATAGCTAATATTTGCTTCTGTGTTTTGAGTACATTGGAATCTGGTTAAATATGAATTTCAGAGCTAGGTGCCAGAAAGGGAGATTACAATAAGTTGAATCGCCTGGTTAATCATGACAGCATTCTAAAATGTAAGCCTGGATATCCTATATAATAAAGAGGTAATATAGTGTTTGAATAGGTGTGAATACTGGTTTAAATAGGTGTGAATACTCTGGGTAATGTATAATATGGTACCAAGAGACAATAAGGACATGTTACAATATCTATTTACATTTTTATAATAAACTTTCTAATTTTATTTTTTTATATTTTACTAGAGGCCCGGTGCACAACATTCGTGCATGGGTGAGGGGTTGTCTCTCAGCCAGGCCTGTGCCCTCTCACAGTCTGGGAACCCTTGGAGGACATCCCTGACTGTGCTGGCAAGCCTTGAGCCCAGCTTCTAGCTGATTGACACTCCCCCTGTGGGACCTCACTGACCACCAAGGGGCAGCTCCTGCATTGAGCGCCTGCCCCTGGTGGTCAGTGCATGTCATAGTGACCCGTTGTTCCACCATTCAGTCAATTTGCATATTAGCCTTTTATTATATAGGATAATGTACATGATATGCTAGAGCAGTGGTCGGCAAACTCATTAGTCAACAGAGCCAAATATCAATAGTACAATGATTGAAATTTCTTTTATGTGCCAAATTTTTTAAACTTAAACTTCTTCTAATGCCACTTCTTCAAAATAGACTCTCCCAGGCCATGGTGTTTTGTGGAAGAGCCACACTGAAGGGGCCAAAGCATGTGGCTCGTGAGCCGCAGTTTGCTGACCATGGTGCTAGAGCAATACATGTAAGTTTATATATTAATGAATGTGCATATATTGGGAATGAGTTCCCAAAAGCACTGACTCACTAGGGTAAGGGACATGATACTGTGTATAGAGAACCCAAAAGATTCCAGCAAAAACTATTAGAACTGAAAATGAATTCAGTAAAGTAGCAGGATACAAAATAAATATCCAGAAATCAGTTCATTTTTCTACTATCAGGAAAAACAAGAAACAATCTCATTTACAATTGCTTTAAAATACTTAAGAATAAATTTTACCAAGGATGTAAAAGACTTGGATAATTATGACACTGAAGAAAGAATTTGAAATAGATACAAATAAGTAAAAGTATATATTGTGTTCATGGACAGGAAAATTTAACATAATCAAAATTTCCATACTATCCAAAGCAATCTATAGATTCATTGCAATTCCTATCAAGATACCAATGGCATATTTCACAAAACTAGAACAAATATTCCAAAAATGTATATGAAACCATAAAAGACCCCTAATGGCCACAGAAATCTTGAGAAAGAACAAAGCTGGATGAATCACACTACCTGATATTAAATTATACTACAAGGCTGTAGTAATCAAAGTAGCATGGTACTGGCATAAAAACAAACATAATAGAACAACAGAACAGAATATGGAGCCCAAAAACAAGTCCAATTATGATCAATTAATATTTGACAAAGGAAGCAAGAACATACAATGGGATAAAGATAGTCTATTTAATAGTGTTGGGAAAGTTGGACAGATACATAAAAAAAAACAAAAACCCAAAATAAACAAACAAAACACTAGGCCACCTTCTTACACCATATATAAGAATAAACTCCAAATGGATTGAAGAATTTAATGTTAGACTCTAAACCATAAAAATACTCGAAGAAAACATAAGCCATAAAATCTCAAACATATCTCAAGCAATATTGTTTCTGATACATCTCCTTAGACAAGGAAAACAAAAGAAAAATAAACAAATGGTACTATATCAAACTGAAAAGTTTTTGCAAAGCAAAGCAAACCATCAACAAAATGAAAAGACAACCCTCTGGATGGGAGAATATATTTGCCAATTATACCCCTGACAAGAGCTTCATATCCAAAATTTATAAAGAGCTTATGCAACTCAACACAACCTCCTAAAAACAATCCAATTAAAAATGAGCAAAGGACATACAGATGGCCAGTAGGCATATGAAAAGATGCTCAAGGTCACTAATCATCAGGGAAATGCAAATTAAAACCACAGTGAGATATCACCTCACCTGTCAGAATGGCTATCTTATCTAAGAAAAGGGTAATATGCAAATTGACCATCACTCCAACACACAAGATAGCTGCCCCCATGTGGTCAAAAATGGCTGCCCCCATGTAGACACAAAATGGCCACCACAAGATGTCCAGCAGGGGAGGGCAGTTGTGGGTAATCAGGCCAGCAGGGGAGGGCAGTTGGGAGGGACCAGGCCTGCAGGGGATGGCAGTTAGGGGTGACCAGGCTGTCAAGGGAGGGCAGTTAGGAGTGATTGGGCCAGCAGGGGAGGGCAGTTAGGGGCAATTGGGCCAGCAGGGGAGCAGTTAGGTGTCGATCAGGCTGGCAGGGGAGTAGTTAGGGGGTGATCAGGCTGGCAGGCAGAAGCAGTTAGGGGCAATCAGGCAGGCAGGCAGGTGAGCAGTTGGGAGCCAGCAGTCCTGGATTGTGAGAGGGATCCCAGATTGGAGACGGTGCAGGCTGAGCTGAGGGACATCCCCTCCCCCATGCACAAATTTTGTGCACCGGGCCTCTAGTCATTAATAAATCCACAAACAAGTATTGACAAGGATGTGGAGAAAAGGGTACCCTCATTCACTGTTGGTGAGAATGAAGACTGGTGCAGCCTGTGGAAAGCAGTACAGAGTTACCTCAAAAAATAAAAAATGGAACTGCCATTTGACCCAGTGATCCCACTTCTAGGAACATATCCTAAGAATTCCAAAACACCAGTCAGAAAGAATGTATGCACCCCTATGTTCATAGCTGCGTTATTTACAATAGCTAAGATCTGGAAGCAGTCAAAGTGCCCATCAGTAGATAAGTGGATAAAAAGGCTTTGGTACATTCACACCATGGAATACTATGCAGTAGTAAAAAGGAAGGATCTCTTACTTTTTGAAACAGCATGAAGGGACCTGGAGAGCATTATGCTAAGTGAAATAAGCCAGTCAGAGAAAGACAGTTATCACATGATCTCACTTAAATGTGAAATCTAATGAACAAAAAATACTGATGAAAAAAATAGATGAAAACACCTAGAAGCATGGACCAGACTGACAAATATCAGAGGGAAGGCAGGGGGTCAGGGGTGGGGGGTAAGAGATTAACCAAAGAACTTGAGTGCTTATATGCATAACCCAGGGACACAGACAATAGTGCAGTGAAGACCTGGGGGTGGCATGGGGTGGAGAGGTCTATGGGGAAAAAAGATGGACATCTGTAATACTTTCAACAATAAAAATAAATAAAATTTTTTAAAAAATTAAAAATAGGCCCTAGCTGGTTTGGCTCAGTGGATAGAGCATCAGCCTGTGGAATGAAGGGTCCCAAGTTTCTATTCCGGTCAAGGGCATGTACCGGGCACATCCCCAGTAGGAGGTGTGCAGGAGGCAGCTGATCGATGTTTCTTTCTCATAGATGTTTCTAACTCTCTATCCCTCTCCCTTCCTCTCTGTAAAAAAGCAATAAAATATATTTTTAAAAAATTAAAAATAGAACTGCTTTATGACCCAGAGATTCCATTTCTGGGAATATATTCAAGGAACCCAAAACACTGTTTCAAAATAATATATGCACCTCTGTGTTCATTCCAGTATTTTTTATAATAGCCAAAATTTGCAAGCAGCCCAAGTGCTCATCAGTGGTTGAGTATATAGCAAAACTGTGATATATTTACACAACGGAATACTTCTCAGCCATAAAAAGAAGGAAATCTTACCTTTTGCAACAGCATGGATGAACCTGGAAAGTATTACACTAAGTGAAATAAGCCAGTCAGAGAAAGACGTATGATTTCACGTAAATGTGGAATCTATTGAACAAAATAAACTAACAAAGAAAATAGAAACAGACCCATAGATACAGAAACAGAATGACAGCTGTCAGAGGGGAAGTTGGGCTGGGGGGCTGTGTGAAAAAGGTGAAGGGATTAAGCAAACAAAATAACATTTACAGACACAGAAAACAATATGATGAATAACAGAAGGAAAGTGGTGTAGGGAGAAATAAAAGAGAGTAAAGAGTGATTAATGGTGGTGGAAGGAGTCTTGCCTTGGGGAGATGAACATACAATACAATATATTATAGAATCTTATACCTGAAACCTATATAATTTTATTAATATCACCCCAATAAGTTGAATAAAAATTAAAAAATAGAAATAAATTACATCTTTCTTTCTGATTCTAAATAAATAAATAAATATGTAAAACCAAATAGTTTTTACATTTAAAAGCATTGCCCTAGGGTACATTTCTTCATTAATCCTACCCCTGTTTTTAGAGAAAAGAAAGCTGTGAACCAAGAGTAAATCATAGGGCCTTGTAAACTGTGAACTGCAAACTTGTGAAGTGAGGGTAAATTAATTGTGACCAGAACACAGCCCCAGCCCAGCCGTGAGTTGGTCTCATAATAACTGAGGGGAGACAGAGGAGGAGAAATGTGTTACACTAAGCCCAATCTTTCTACTTCACTTCTGGGGGACTGACAGCAAAGCAGCCTTCCTTATGCAGCTGGCTAGGCTGGGATCTTGTCCAAATGTTGGAAGGTGACTTTGATTCTCAGTTGTTCAGCTTTTGATAGGGAGGCGGGTGGATACAGGCAATAGCAGACTCCTTTGACATTGCCTTGTAGCACATGACCCAGCCTCTGTCTAACTTTGGCACTTTACCCAAGAAATTTTTCCTCCTTCTAAACTCATATCCAGAATCAGTTTTGTTCTAGAGCAAAAACAATGCTCTCCATGCTCCCATGGTTGCTATCTGTGACTAAAGACAATTGTGAAAGGCAAATGGATCCTGGGTGACATTACTGTTAGTTTCTTGGTCATAGACAGTGGATGGTGTCAGATTATATGTGGTTTCATTGGCATTTTCTGAGCCTGATCAGTAGCAATGATCCTGGCAGGTGAGTAACTGTGAACATTCACACAAGTATATGCAGAGAAAGAAGAGCAAAAAAAGGAACTTCAATTTTAGCCATTCTTGATTATGACATACTAGTGGCCCAGTGCACAAAATTTGTGCATGGGAGGGGGTGTCCCTCAGCCTGGCCTGCACCCTCTCTAATCTGGGCCCCCACGGGGGATGTCCAACTGCCGGTTAAGGTCCAATTCCTGTGGAATCAGGCCTAAACTGACAGTCAGACATCCTTCTCACAATCTGGGACCTCTGGCTCCTAACCACTCACTTGCCTGCCTGCTTGATCACTCCTAACCACTCTGCCTGCCAGCCTGCTCGCCCCCAACTGTCCCCCCCTGCCAGCCTGCTCACCCTAACTGACCCCCTGCTGGCATTATTGCCCCAACTGCCCCCCCCACCAGCCTGATTGCCCCCAACTGGCCCCACCCGCTGGCCTGCTTGCCCTCAACTGCCCTCCCCCCCTGGCCTGATTGCCCCTAACCATCTCTGCCTCGGCCCCACCACCATGGCTTTGTCCTGAAGGACATCCGGAAGGTCTCCCAGAAGGTCCCGGTCTAATTAGCATATTACCCTTTTATTAGTATAGATGTTAGCTGATTTGAATGCATTTACTATATATTTATTATGTTCCTACTGTATGCATATACATGTAGGAAAGTGTGTGTAGTTTCAGAACAGGATGTATAACAGAAATCTAAGTGAAGTGAGATGTGTGAAAATTCCAGGACTGCGTACCAGGCAGAGGCAAATGTAAAGGCTCTGAGGTAAGAGCATTTCAGTGTTTTCTAAGAGTAGCAACTTCACTGTAACCAGACATAGAGAATACAGAACACATTGAGAGCTGCTGAGGTCCAAGAGGAAGCCAGGGGTTAGAGGCCAGAAGTCCAAGATTAGGTGATGGGAGGGTTGGTTTCTTTTGAGGTCTTTCTCCTTGGCTTGTAGAGAGCAGGTCTTCTCTGTGTGTGTGTCTATATTTTAATCTCCTCTTCTTATAAGGACACCTGTCAAATTGAATTAGAGCCCACCTTAGTGACATCATTCCGACTTAATTACCTCTTCAAAGTGGTACTGGGGGTTAAGACTTTAACGTATGATGGTGGGGAGGGGGGACACAATTCATCTCATACCACCTGTGTAGGAGGCTTTTCCCCTGCTGTTTTTCTCTGCCCTCCCATTTTGGAAGCTATGTGAAGCTCTAAGAGCACAGTGAATAAAACACAGAATTTGAGTTAGACAGTCCAGGGCATGACTGACTACCAGTTGGACACTGGATGGAGGTTTGGAAAGAGCACTAATTACACTTCTCATCAAATTCTAAGCTTGGAAACTTATTGACAATTTATGAATGGATTAATGAAAAAAAAGAGCTTCTAATTATCTTGACATATATTTCTGAAACAATTTATATTTTAAACTTATATGTCAGGAATCTCTATTTCTTTCAATTAGGCTGACAAAAACTTTTCTTTTGAGTTTGGAAAAATATCAAATTAAAGCAGCCAGATTCTTCCTTTTGCCCTGAGAAGTTCTGGAGAAGAAAGTAGGTCAGCATAAACCAAGGCAATATTTTCAACTTGACAAATTGGTCTCTGTGTTCTTTGGCTGTACTCAATACCAGAAATTTAAGAACAGTGCTCAAAGGAGGACAATAATAATTGGCCTGTGTCAAGATTGGGGCTTGACTTAATTCTGTCTCATATTTAAAAGGTGATATTGGCAAAGCAGGTCATCTTCAAAGACTGATTGACTAAAATGGGAAAGGGCTAGAAACCAGGAGACATTTAAATGGTGGAGGAAAGTTAAAACGTTTCACCTGTTTACTTGTAAAAAAAAAGAGGTTGAGTGGGCAAAAAAGTCAAATGAGCTCTTTTCACATATTCAAAAGTGATGGCAGTTCTAAACCAGTGCATGAAATTAGCAGAGAGCAGACTTCAATCCACAAGGAAAAGTCTCCTAAGTGAGCTGTTCAACAGTGCTTCTAAAGGTAGGAGGGGGGTAGTGATGGGTGCTCATTGTGCTCTTCATATTCTTCTGTATTTTTAAGGGGTTTTTTTGGTCTCTAAAGAATTCATGCTATAATCAGAGAAGAAAGCAAATATATGCTATACTGTAAAGAGTAAAAAAAAAAAAAAAAAAAAAACGGAGGAGAAGATTTCAGCACTGGGTTAAAGGTTAAAGAGATGACCTGAAGGTTTCCATTTAACTCTGAATTTCTCTCAGTCTATGAATGGACCCAAGGCTTCTTGGCTTAAACCACTCTGTGTTGCTTCCATTTTGAGCCAGAACATGTACCCATCCTGGACGGTATCCAGTCTGTCTGCACCACTGAACAGTAATGCTGACAAAGAAGAGAAACAGAGCTCATTCCTTGAGCCAAGGGTACCGCATTTGTTTTTCCCTTCCCCAAATATGCCCACAGTTTATTTAGAGACTGCAATGGTTCAGCTCTTTATCTATCTCATTCCTAATAGACGTGTGCTCACATCCGTGAGACTGCACTGTGGGGGCACTATGAGATTATTCCTTTCATTTTTTTCCATGTTACCACTATATTTGATACAGATTCAAGCCAGATTTTTGGTAGTGTGGCATAATCTTGTCAGAATGATCAATTTCTTCCATTCTAGAACCAAAAGGCATTCAACCTTATCTAAGAGAAGTCTTACTAATTGGATAACTTTGGATTCCCTCATCACTATTTGTTATCCAAAGAAACACTGCTCTAAGCCAGACACACATAGCCTCACTTCTTTAAGTTTACAAAGATTTTTCAGATTGCTTTAGTGTGAACTGCTGGGGAATAACTGCATCTGTGAAAGTTAATGTTCTGTACCTTCCCCCAGATGAATAAACCCATCTCTATTGGCACCATGAAGACTTTTCCCATTTTTGAACATTTAAAGTTCTTTTTTATGCATTGAGACAATTTTTCAGCCAAGACCACCTGATTTCTGAAACAGAGTTTTTGTGTGTTCCCAGTCAAATAGAGAAAGGCAAAGATGAAAAATTAAATAATATAAAGAAAGAAAAAAAAGAGAGAGAAAGCCAACAAACCACACTGAAAAACATTTAAATCCATTTCTTTATGGACTAAAGTTCCTCAAACACAGAAAAAGCCAAGAAGTTGGAAGCTTGTTATTTTCTCTGTTAAATATTACTTTCTTTCAATTTATTTTTATATTGGTAGATGATGTGAGACTCATTACATTTTATAGGCCTGAACAAAATCTTACAATTTCTTACTAATATTATGCAATGACATAATGCCATTTGTAGAGGTGTCGCATAAAGCAATTGACTTTTACTGGCTTCTGATGGCAGGACTTGCCATTTTATATTCTGTTTTATGTAAGCGTTTTCCAAATTTATCGACCTCACAGGATTTCTCAAGTTGCTTAATTATGGTAAGAAGAAGATATCTCTCTGGACTGACATGAGAGCCTATTAAAGCCCCCTTTAAAAAGGGAATGTAGAAGTGGGAGGTGAATGCATCTAACGTTTAATGCATGGTTGCTATGGGTGGGATGCTGGAATACTGGGGTAAAAGAGGCACCTACCGTGAAGTAGGCACAGTGTTGACAATGCCCTGCAAGGTATATTCAGTTTCCTAATTTCACAGATGAGCAAACTGAGACTTAATTGTATTCCCAATGTCACAGCAGCTATTAAGTAATTATAGGTGCTAGAATATCCACTCCAGTTTCCCTGCAAGTCCATGTTCTAGAGTCACAAAATACAGCAAGGTTTACATCGCAGTGGATCAGTCTCTCAGGGGAATCCTTTGAAAGTGTATAGGCTGAGTAGTATTCCATCATATACTATCTGTGGGATTAAAAAGTTTGTATCGTTACACACTGATGGCAAAGTTGCCAACTGCTATTTCTTGGGAAGGGCCATGGTCCAGCACTCTGTGCTTACCACTGTCCCATAAAAAAGGAAATCTTACCTATTGCAACAGCATGGATGGAGCTGGAGAGTATTATGCTAAGTGAAATAAGCCTGTCAGAGAAAGACAAGTACCATATCATTTCACTCATATGTTGAATCTAATGAGCAAATGAACTAACAAACAAAATAGAAACAGACTTATAGAGAACAGACTAACAAGGTATCAGAGGAGGAGGGTGCTGTAATTGCAGGGCTAGGTGTAAAAGGTGAAGGAATTAAGCAAAGAAAAAAGCACACAAAAGAAACCCTCATAGAAACAGACAACAGGATGATGATCACCAGAGGGGAGGGGACTGGGAGTGGTAGGAAAGGGTAAAGGGGGGATGAATGGTGATGGAAGTAGAGTTGACTTAGGGTGGTGAATACACAATACAATATACAGATGATGTATTATAGAAGTGTACACCTGAACCTATATAAATTTATTAACCAATGTCACCCAAATAAATTCAATAAAAATAAAAAAGAAAGTGGACAGGGTCTCACTGTGGATTTCTACCCAGAGGATGGAGGCTCAGGAGACCTCCCTAGTGGGTTAAAAATTGGAAAGTTTTGTTTATTCCTATGATTCCTATTTATTTGCTTCCAAAGTTTAATTAAAGGAGTTCTACATCACCCCCAAGGAAATGAGACTACATTTTGTGGAGTATTATTTAAAAAAATGTGTGCAAGATGTGAAGGTGTTCATTGTAGCTTCCCAAATGTTGTTATTTCACCCACATGTTACTGAGCTTCTCCCTTGGTTTGTCTGTCCTTTTCACCTAATCCTGCAGCCCCCACATCTAGATCAAGCAGCACTTCTTAAGTAAGAGAGAAGGGTAGCAAGGATATTTGTGGAAAAAAGGCTCACTGAATTATTAATGCTCTAGAAATTCACTAATCAAGCTTTTGATATTTATACTGGAGGAATTTGAGGCCTTGAAAGGGAAAATAAAACCTCTTTGAAGCTTCTTTCTTCACTGATCTATTCCCATCAATTGTAAATAGTGTGTGGCCATGGGATAAAAAGTTTGTATTGTTACACACTGATGGCAAGGTTGCCAACTGCTATTTCTTGGGAAGGGCCATGGTCCAGCACTCTGTGCTTACCACTGTCCCATGAATTGCCACAAGGACCTTATGGTTCTATCTTACTAGCACTGACCTTGCTGTTTTCTTTGTTTCCCTCACCTTCTACTCTCTCACTGGTCCTTAGTTCCATTTTTCTTTCTTTCAGTCCAAAATAAAGCAAAAATTGTTTACCTCTGTGGTTAGCATAGAGTCTCAAATTCTTGGATGCATGCATGCAGCATCCATGAAATTAGATAATCCCAAGACTTAGGGGAAGGAAAGAGAAAAGGTGGAGTTGTGATGTAGATGGGAGAAGAAGGACAGGTGGGAGTAACTGGGCATGGATTCTTCTGATTGAGAGACAGAGGAGCGACTTTCAATAGAGGCCCAGGGAGCAAATGGTAGGAATGAAGAGCAAGTTATCCTTGAGCCTGGATATGCTACCTGAGAGACAGTCCACAGTAACATGTGGATGGCATGGTCAGTCCACAGTAATATGTGGATGGCATGGACAGTCCCAGTCAATGTGAATTGACTGAACAGAGAAATGTTGGATGCTTTTATGAGGATAAGGTCCTGGAGGAAGAACCTGGCTCCCTGACTGATGTCAAAACAAACAGAACTAGTTGTAATTTCCCTATGACATATCAACACCATCACACAGGACATGGGAAGTGCCTCCTTCTTCTCTATTGTGAGTAACCAGTGGGAGAGCTGTGTTATTCCCTGTGTATCCCCAGCCAGCTGTCACAGTTTCCCATGTGCACCAGGCACTTGGAAAAACTTTGTTGAATGAGTGAGCCAATGTATGAAGTAATCTGTCCAAATTAACACAGTGAGTTTAATGATTTGACTAAGACCCAAACCCAGGGCTCCATACCCAAGTACAATGGTTCTTCCAAACATTTTCTATCTTGTCCTAGGCACAGAAGTATGGATAAATAAAGCAAAAGACATCACTGCTCTGATTGAAGGAGAGGTTAATAGAGCAGTGTTAAAATGCACATTTCTATTCTAAGCACTGATTCTGCTCAAATAGCAAGGCTATCACCCCTCTCAGTCAGTAACTCTGGTTTTCTGAAACTGTAGCTTCTGCAGCACAGAAGATCTTTATTAAATTTACATTGACCAAACAGAGGATGCATTACAATAATGAAGATAGGGTGCATGGGGCTTTGAGATCTCTGCTTGGAGTTTTTCTCTCTCTGGGTAAGGATTGTGTCTGTGGCTTCAGAACTGTGGTCAGATCTAAGTAACTCCAGCATCAGGCAAGAGAAATGACTATTCCTTCAGGATTAGTATAATGCCAACTGGGCCACTAGTTCAATTACTAAAGATGAAAGGAACATTCAAGAACATATAGTTCAGTGGTTCTCAACTGGAAGTAATGTTGCCCCCAGGAGCCATTTGGCAACGTATGCAGACATTTTTGATTGACTAGTGGAGTTCCTGGCATCTAGTGGGTAGAGGGCAGGGATGTTAACTACACCACAGCCCCTCACCCCCACAGTAAAGAATTATTTGGTCCAAAATGTCTGTAGTGTTACTATCAAAAACCACTAATCTAGGCCATACTTCTGTCCAGAGTAGAATTGATCTACAGTGATTCTGATATAGAATTTTCTAGCCTTTGGTTAAATAGGTTGAAATCTAGTGTTCACTCTACCACTGGCAGGTTGTTCTACTGCTGGACAGATGCTAATTTTGTTGCTTGTTCTTGATGCCCCCAGAATGCTGAATGCATATTACCACATCCTATATAATCCTATATAATAAAAGCCTAATATGCTAAGTATCCAATTGTCTGGTCAGCCGTTCAACCAATCAAAGTATAATATGCTAATGATATGCTAAAGCTGCCCAACCCCTTGCTATGACATGCACTGACCACCAGGGGGCAGACTCTCTGACCTGTAGGTTAGCTTGCTGCTGGGGTCCAGCCAATCAGGACTGAACGAGATGGGCTGGACATGCCCTGGAGCCTTCCTGCAGTTCCTCCCCAGCTGGCCAACCTCCAGCATCCCTCCTTGTCCCCAGTTGTGCACCAGTGGGGTCCCTTGGCCTGGCCTGTGCCCCCTCACAATTTGGGACCCCTTGTGGGATGTCAGAGAGCCAGTTTAGGCTGGAAGGAGGAACGACTGGTTGCTATGCCATGCACTGACCACCAGGGGGCAGATGCTCAACACAGGAGCTGCCCCTGGTGGTCAGTATGCTCCCACAGGGGGAGCACCGCTCAGCCAGAAGCCAGGCTCATGGCTGGCGAGCACAATGGCGGTGGAGGGAGCCACTCCTGCCCTCACGACAGTGCTAAGGAGGTGCAGGGAGCGGGCTTAAGCCAGCAGTCAGACATCCCCTGAAGGCCCCCAGACTGCGAGAGGGCACAGGCTGGGCTGAGGGAGCCCTCCCAAATGCATGAATTCTGTGCACAGGGCCTCTAGTTGTTTCATAATCATTTAATTATGTGTCTGTTTCATCCATGGTATGGTGAGCTCTTTGAGGGGATAGGCCCAGTTCATATTTACCTTTGCACTCCAAGCTTCTGCATAATGCCCGATTTAAAAAAAATTACTTGGTAAAGGTACAGTGAAAATAAAATAATGAAAGATTAGTGGTCTTATATTCCAACCTTCATCCTGTTTTAGGACTGAACTTTTTATGCTTGGATTTAAACAATGAACCTCCAGGCAATGAAAGGTTTCTCTTGGACTGGAGTTGGGAGACCCAGACCACATGCCTCATCAGGCTCTGTCTTGCCCTTTGCCTCCAGGCAATCCTTATGATTTTGAAAAACTATACATATCTTACTTTGCATTTTTCTTTCACTGGAAGCTAAATTTCCTATAAAAGTGCTGCCACTGGGGGCAAATGGAAAATATTTTATAATCAACAAGTTTAATTTGCTGAGTGCTTTGCATTAAAATCACTGAAGTAAGTTGGGCTGGCCAATTCCCAAACTCCATTGCCAAACCGAGAAACACTTTCTCCATCTTGCTTTCAATGGCCACAAGCCATCGGATCACTGAGCTTGGACCAATATTAGAAGGAAGGAGAGTGTAGGGAAACTAATTCTCCCATGGGGTTCAGAAGGTCAGAAATTGACCACACTTTTTCAATTTCAGTTTAAAGGCTCTAAATAATAATAGTAATTCACATTTGTAAAGAGCTTACAGGTAACTTTTACAACTGTCTCACCTTCTGAAACTGCAATAAATGTCCACCTAGGAGGGAGAGGTTCCAGGAAATAAGGGAAACCATAGGATAAGTGTGAAATATTTTTTTACAGGACCAATTATTTTTTAAAGAAATGAGAGATGAACAATTAGTTAAATTAGTATACTAGTACATCTTGGAATAGAATTTACCATTGGCATGATCTTTTTATTTATTTATTTGATTTGGGGGGGTGGGAGAGAGATAGAATAAGAAACATTGATTTGTTCCACTTTTTAATGCATTCATTTGTTGTTTCTTGTATGTACACTGACCGGGGATTGAACCTATAACCTTGGTATACAGGGACAACACTCTAATGACTGAGCTATACAGTCAGGGCCAGCATGATGTTTTTAGATAAAACTATCTTCAAAAATACTCTGCATTCATGGTGGGGGTGCTTGGGGCTATATTTCTAGACTATTCTGTCACTCATGTTTTTAAGAAAACAGTGGCAAGGTTGACATAATTTGGTAAACATTATCTCTTTTAATCTAACAACTCATTTTCTTCTGGAATTTGCTTGTACCCTCTCTTGTTCATTCTTCAAACACATTCTCCAAGGCTCATCTCAAAAGTCAAATTCTTTTTGAAGGTTTCTTGACTCTCGGGAAGTGGATCCCTTTTCCATGCTCCACCTAACTATGTTCAGCCCCTTTTAACCAATATTGTAATTGGCTGTTTATATGTCTTTTCCCTGAGAGACAGGGATGTTCTGGAGAAAGGGGATCATATCCTAATCTCCACTTCCCTCCTGGTGTCATTTCTGTAGAAACAACCTGCAATAACTTAACCTCATAATTAGCCCATCATAAGAACTTTCTTTCCAAATATTTCCAAGAAACGGATCATATTTTGCATTTCTTGATTAATCTATTTTTATTGGATTAATGTATACTTATTGAGGTTCTAGCATGAAGATGGCTCTGTGTGTGGTAATATAAAGATCATTTAAAAAGCACAGGAAAGGGACTGAAATACATGGAGCATCTATTCTGTGCCAAGCACCATGCTAGCATCTTATGAATGCCATCTCATTTGCTCCATGCCACAACCTGTGAGGGACCATTGCTTATATTTTGCAGATTAGGAAACTAAGCTCTTTACATTTAAAACACTTGTTCTAAGCCACACAAAATATAATCCTTATATTTTGGGGTAAGTTTTAATGTAACTGAGGCAATATAACTTTACATACACATGCAAATAGTTTATTCACAATGAGTTATTTCTTGTGTGCCAAAACTATAACAAAGTAAAAAGAACAGAAATTCTGGATTTTGGATCATGGCTCTGTAACCCAATATCTGTGTGACATTAAATTCTAAATAAAATCTGTTTTCCACTCTACATCCATTCTCCTCCAGCACAAAGCACACTTCCACCCCTGGGCCTGGCCTGAGTCATGTGAGACTGGCCTCCAGGGACTCAACTCTTGGTTTTCTTGCTTACTGTCTCCTAGTTGGGTTTAGCCAATGGGAAGCATCATAGGGAGGAGAGAGAATTCAAGGCATTTCCTAACCTCTCCCAAATCACTTCCAGGCTAGGGCTTGAGAACTTTCTATTCTTGGAAAATGAGTGAGGGAAGAGGATTCTCTCACAGGTATAGCTTTTACCAGGTTCTTGTAGCAGCTCTCAATGTGATAATGCTTCTCACATTATAAGGATCTCCAAGAGCTTTACTATCTCTCCTATTTCCCTAACCTTGCTCTTAGTCTATACAGCACTTTCACCTGACTCTCTTCGAATAGACTATTGAGTATGCCACTTCTGGGACAGGGACTGACACAACTCCGGCAGGGCCCTTTATCTGTCGGAGCCTCAATTTCCTCATCTGTAAAATGGGAGATAAAAACATGTAATCCACAGGAATTGTGTGAGGATAAAATAATATGTGTAAATTCATTTCATAAATTTAAAGTACTTCCAAAACATTTGTAGTCATAAACTTATTGTTCTTTTCTATAGAGTTCTCAGTTTCATTTACCAAATATCTACTGAGGATTTATTTTCAGAAGGCCCTATGCTAAATGCTGAGAGAGCCCCTCTAAGAAGAGATTTAATCAGAGAAGGGAGGAGAGCCTTTTAGGCTAAGCCTAAAGGGAAGGAGGAAGGGGCTCTTAATAGAGGAAAAGAGATGACCCAGGCCTTAAAGTGGATTTTTGTTAAGTGAATTTGGGGAAGGGGTGAACAATTCTCAGAGAGAGGGAATGTGTGAGGGGTGTGTAGAGGTGGGAGAGAGCAAGGCATATTCAGGATGAGTGAGTAAACTGGTTTCTTGGGAGAGGAGCAGGGAACTCACTTGTTGGGCCAGATTTTCAAGGTCTTTGTAAAGAGTAATTATATCCGTTAGTAGCCTGGATGAATAAGAGGAAAATAATTCTAATATATCTTAATATCTTTTTCCTACGTTGGCACCTGTCCTATGAAAAGCTCTGCACTGAAAATAAGTGATCCAGTGGGATTTGGATGTCTTCACAGCTCCAGTCGATTGATGGTCCTAATGGATTTTGCAGCAGATTGGATATTAAAGTGGCCAAGAAAGGATTAGACTGAAAATAGCTCATTTAGACTAGCTGGTACCTTCATCCACAAATATTTCCTGAACTTCTACTATTGGATATTATCTCAGGGACTAAAAATATTTTTTTAAGAAACACGGTTCATTGACTTGCGGCCCTGCCAATGCCTTTATTCCTGCCTCTCTTCAACAAGTGCTGCGAGGGTCCAGCAGAGGGCCTGGCATCTATTTGTTAGATACACATACAAGTGCATCATTTTTAAAAATATACATATTTTTATTGATTTCAGAGAAGAAGGGAGAGGGAGATAGAGATAGAGACATCCATGATGAGAGAGAATAATTGGCTGCCTCCTGCACACCCCACACTGGGGATCGAGCCCGCAACCCACCCATGTGCCCTGAACTGGAATCAAACCCGGGACCCTTCAGCCTGCAGGCTGACACTCTATCCACTAAGCTAAAGCACCTAGGACACAAGTGCATCATTATTCCCCTTTTGGTTAAATAAGAGATTAATGATTCATTTAAGATATAATAAAGAGCAAAGCTGCCCAATAGAACATTCTGTGATGATAAAAAATGTTCTGTATTTGTGCTGCTCAACATGGAAGGCACTATGTGTGGCTATTAAGAACTTGAAAACATATCTAATGCAGTTGAGGGGCTCAATTTTAAATTATATCTAATATTATTTAATATAAATTTAAGTACTTGCCTTTGGTGAGTGGCTACTGTGTTGGACAGTGCAGGTCCAGAGAGAAGTGCTCTTAAGTAGGAAACCCACACAAAACCCATTCATCATGTCTTCATAATACTCCACAGTTGATAAAGTCATTTCCCATACAGCCTAATTGCCACAGTGTTTGAGACATAATTTGGAGTAAGGTTTTAAGCACTTCCCATGAATTCCTACCCTGTTGTTCTACTTTAAAAATACTGTTTAACCCATGTTTGCTCAACTTCTCTCCTATAAGGTGAAATGGTGGTAGCAGCAGACGTTTTCCAGCAGTAATCATTGTGATTCACTCAATGTTTACACCTGCTGGGCGTAAAAATAATGCAACCTTGATTTAATAGTAGCTGTAGTCAATCTAGCTAAATATAAAAAGATTGGTAAGCCTGTGGTGATAAAGTGAGGTTGTCATTGCATGCACAAATGGGAGAGAGGGAGAAGGAGAGAGAGATAAAGAGAGAGAGAGAGAGAGAGAAAATGAATTTGTCCAGCCAGATGACCAATCTTCCAAGAACTTCTGCTCAACAGAGAAGATGGATAAGTATGATGTGCTCATTGTCATAATTATTTGGAAAAAAAAGTGTGCATCTATGGGAGACAAAATGCAGACAGTGCAAACACAATTCTAGGAGTCAAGGAAGCCTTTTCTAATTATGTATTCTAATATTGTGTAGCCTCAAATTACCTGTCTTTGGTACATCTCAGGGTCAAAATCTATATTGCCTTGAAGTAAGCCTGGTGAAAGCCAGGGAAAAGAGAAATACGTTACTAGTTTTTCTAACTGTATTGAAGTGCCTTGAGGTTCTGTGAACACTTCCTGTCTTTGCACATGGCCACTCCTGTGTGAGTCCTGTTCTTTAGCCAGAGATACCTCTCCTCTGCTTTGTTGACTGATAGATATCAGTTTGGATTATCCAAGAACCAGCACGAATGCTACCTCCCTTACGGAGATCCCTCTGACTTCCCAGCAGATGCAGTGAGATACCTTCTTTAGCAATTTGCACATATATCAGTTAGAGCAAATGAAATGTTATGGATTTTTTTGTTTGTTTGGTTTGGTTTGGTTTGGTGTTTGTTTGTTTTTGCATGTACACCATGAGAACATGAGCTCATTATAGGCAGGAGCTGTATTCTATTAATCTTTATATTCCTAAGAATTATCACAAAGCTCAGTGATGCTTAACTCAAAGTTGTTTAAAAAATAGAAACATGCATCACCTCTAGAATGTAATTCCAAGTTAGTTTTGATTTTTGTATATTCATACAGGGATATGTGATTAGAATAACCCAAAACAGTGATAAATCCCAAGTGTTTGGGAACATATATAGGATATATTAAAAATGCTCTAGCCTTTTTAAATGTGTTTTAAGATAATATAAAAGTGTATCCCTTCACTCATTAGCTAAGCTTTGAGCCTCCACTAATTTGATTAACCTGAAATACAGCCTTTATTCTTTACCACTACTACCATTACTGGCCAGGGTTCTTTATACAGGCATATCTTGGAGATATTGTGTGTTTGATTCCAGATCCCTGCTATAAAGCAAGTCGTAATCTTTTTGCTGGTGGAGGGTCTTGCCTTCAATTTGTAAAAACCACAACATCTGTGAAGTGCAATAAAGCGAAGCGCAATAAAACAAGGTGTGCCTGTATGCAATTATTCTGAGTATTCCAGTGGAGATGGAGTTTTCTATATAAAATAACTAGTATTGAAATGTGAAATACATTAGGACAAATATTCCCCTTTTTTTTTTGCTTTGTTCTGATTGCTCGCACAAGCCAAACCCATAGCCTTGAACAGTACTTCGTACCTAGTAAGAATGCAACAAATATTTTATGTTAAAAGTAATCAACAAATACATTCAGATTTGTCTCTAGCTTTGTAATCCTAGAGAGGCAACTGCCTACTGCTGGCCTTCCCTATGAACCCATCTCTAGGACCCCCTCCCCACCAGGGCATTTTAACTGGCTAGCTCTTTCAGTGGGGGGTTTCTAAAACAGCTGATGCACCTTAATGACACCATCCTTCCTTCAAATGACTCTTTTCTTTCTTTTTTTTTCCAGAAAACAGGTGACTTTGAGAGAATGATGGTGGGGTTCTCTCTGGGTGATAGAATGCTGAAATGTAATCTGTTAGGCCTTAACAGATTAGAGTCTAGTCCTTTCCACAACTGGAATCCTCTCCTATTTGCTCTATGGGTGTCTTCTTTCCTCCATCAAGGAAGCAGAGGTCCAAAGGTTGAAGTGATTGGAAATGCTGCTCTCTCTAACAATCTAGCCCATTTGGTCTGGCCCATTCTGCCAGACTTCCATTGGTGTGATTTTTTTTTTCTCTTAAACTTATTTTCTTCATTTTTAGTTCAATATCCTTCACAAACTCCAGTTGATTGTGCAGTTATGGATCTAGGTTTATGTCTACTTCCGTGAAGCTCCTGGGTCACCTGCAAAGCAAAATGTGTGTTTGGGTTTCTGTTTATGTCCTTTCCAAGGCTGGTCTTCCCAGAGAACTCAGTCTATCACAGGTGTTGCTTATGGAGCAGAAGCTTGAAAGGAGTGAAATCGAGTCTTGTAGTGAAGGTTGGCGAGGTGGTCCCTACTGTTCAGAGGTCGTTATGGGGCTGGGGCAAAAATTAGAATGGGGTGGAATCCCTTATGTTCTGTGTTATAGTTTGTCATGAGTCAAAGATAAGAAGTTAGAAGACTAGGTTCCTGGACAGAACTTTCTGTAATATGGATTCACAACCTGGTGGGGTATTAGAGTCACATGGGAGTCTTTAAAAAAATTCCACAATTCTGGGATGTACCCCGGGATTCCAGAATCCTTTAGCATCCCCTGGGCTTTTGCGAGGCTGGTCACAGAGGACATCTAAGGTAGTCCCTCCCAACTTTTGCATATATGAAACACATAGCGAATAATATGCTTACTGTTTGCACAATACACTGGAGAGAAGGAACACAGTAGCTTGTGGCCTGAAACACCCATCCCCAGGGGGCTCTAGACACTCCAGAGCTACTATGGTCCCTGGATTGGTGAGAGACTTAATCTTGCCACATTTCAATTCTCATACCCCTGCATATGCCCAGTTGGGAAGCTTTGATTTAGAGAATGTGTCACCAACTCAACCCTGCAGTCTATTCAGTATCAGATCTGAATGAGGCCAGATTAGCTTGGTTAGTTCTGTATTCCCTGAACAATATTTGCTATAAGAGGATGGAAGAGAGTTGAAAAATTGTAGAAGGAAAGTGACTCCAAAATAAAATATTTGCCTTGGGTAAATTCACAGAAAGGTAGTTTGCATGAAGATAAGAGTATGGAGAGTGGCTACAGTGTTTGGGCAGGTTCAAGCCTCACACTAATAGAGGGCACAGTCCTCTCATTGCCACGTGCAAGTCCCAGCTTGGAGGGCAGAGCCCTCCCAGCACAATTATAGCCAACAGCTATAGTTGTATGGTCGGAACACGTGGCCCCACGTGTCTGAGTGATGTGGACTTGATAGAGTTCAGGTGCATATAATTGAGTAGGATCAAAGCTCATGAGAATGATGTAAACATCTTGACCATGCCTGCCCTTTGCCTCGTGGCATATGGCTATAAAATAATGACACGGCTTGCAGTCCGTGGCGCTGTCGCTAGCTCTCAATCAAAGAGGCTCTCCATCAGAGAGGACAGTGTCCCACCAAGACCCAGCTTTCATTCTCTTGTCTGTCTTTTCTCAATCCTTCACCACCCCCCTCAGGTTCACCCTTGACCATGCTGGTGCGGCACATAAGAGTAATTGGGGACACAGACAATAGGGGGGTGGGGACATGGGGGGGGTAGTGGGGAATAAGGACACATATGTAACACCTTAATAAAGAAATTTAAAAAAAAGAGTAATTGGGACTTATAACTTATTTTCATGTTTTGCTTAAAAAAAACTTTTAAGTTCAAATTCCTTATCTTGGCATTCAAAGTTCTCTTTGTTAGGGCCTATATTTCTAAATGTATTTCCATCTTTTTCTCCTTAAATACTCTAAATTCAATCCAAAAGAGAGTCAATGTGTTTACTGATAGAAGTTTGGTATTTTTCAATAGCTGTTTTATGCTCCAACTTGTTTCTCTTCTTAGATAATTTATCCTTGATGCACTAATTTACACTACTGTCACTGAGAATTTTCTGATCTCTCCATCAGAAATCCTATCTCTCTCTTTTGAACTTCTGTAAGCTCTTATCTGGGTCTCTATTATTCTCCTATAATGTACATGCTATTTTACATTATAGCTATTTATATATGATCAGATTAGTGGAAATTAGACTGGTTTAGATTTAACTCCTGCATCTGCCACTAACAAAATGAATGACCTTGTAAAAAATTATTAAATTTGCTGAACTTCAATTTCTTACTCTTAATCTTCCAATATTTTACACAAATAGCAAGCTGGTGTCACATACAACTCCTTTGCTCTTTATTTTGTTATATTCTCTTTCATAATTTGGAGATATTTTTAAAAGATAATTTGATACTCTTATTAATAATAAATTCTTAAATATTTTCTTATATTTATATGTCTATAAACTTCTGTTAAATCACAGAGGTTCAAAATTTTTATCACAGGATGGGTGAGGATGTACAGTGCTACAGTAGCTTGAAGAGGATTCTAGTAAGCAGGCAGCTGGAGTAATCACCCAGGAAAAGAAAGAGAACCAAGGAGAGAATGAATACATTTAGAGAAAATGGGAATACTAATGGACTGGACGTCTCTATAAGATCTAAAAGCAACTATGGTGGGAATCTATATAATAAAGAGCTAATATGCAAATGGTTGTGATGCCCTCACATGTAAAGACTGATCAGCAGGAGGCTGAGTAGAGGAATTAAGAAAAAAAAAACATAGACAACAGTATAGTGATTACTGGGGGGAGGTAGAAAAGGGTGAAGGGTGATTAATGGTATTGGGTTACTGAACACACACACACACATGTGCACACACACACACACACATATATAATGTATTATAAAATTGTACACTTGAAACCTACACAATTTTATTATTAACCAATGTCACCCCAATAAATTCAATTAAAAAAGAAAAATCAGTTTATCTTAAATGGTAAAATGACAGTCTGGATCTCCAATATTCATAAGTATAATTAGCAGGTGCTGCAATGTAGAGCCTCAGAGATAATATAAAAGCAGACAAGCCATGCAACTCCAGATTAACTTTAGCTGGGTTCCAAAAAGGTCAGCAGTTATAATATAAAGGCCAAATATCTTGGAATAGTATACAGACCCAGTTGATAAGCATGTTAGAGAGTACAAAATTGTTAGATGGCGTAATTTCAGTGTCTCAATGTAGTGTACTCAAGAACTTTTTAGTAAAAACAAAACAAAAAAACAGATGGAAATAGTCTGAATCGATGATTCCATGATCTTAGACTAAACTCAAGGGCTTTTGGGGAAGTGCTCAAATAATACTCCCCTCTGGCTCAAAGAGTTAGCAGATAGGGGACAAAATAATATCAGCTCCCAGCTTTACTTTGATAAGACTAAGTTAGAAGATGTCATTTACATGTGGGGCAGTAAACTAATACTGATCCAGATTGCACAGATTCACTCATAAATACAGACATGGTCAAATATCCATAGGCCTCCTCAAATGGGGTAGCCCCACATAAAATATGTGGTATGTGGAGTAGGGAAAAACATGTATTTCCTGGGAACTACATGTTCCAAGAGGAAAAAGGAAGGGCCTGCACTGAGCATGCCCAGTTTAACCTTCCCAGATTTACCCATCACAGATGCATGGGTCACTCTACTTTCCCTGGACTGGAGTGTGTAAAGGAAGGAAAAACGTTCAGAAGTATTTGAGAAATTGAGGCAAAGAAACTGAGATCATTCAATAAACTTACTAAAATAAATTTGAATGAATGGAAAATAAGAATTGGGAAGATTTCTGGAAAATAGTTATATATTTATGTAGGAAAGGCTGCCCTGGAAAGTACCACTAGAATACAGTTTTAAGAACCTAAATGAAAAACTTATCAGAGAGGTTGTGGCTCAATTCAATTTTTAACACCTCTATTAAGACCCAGCCCATTGCCTGAAAGTAGCTGAACAGTAACAATGTCATCAGTATGCAACCATACCATGCAATTACACCCAGGCAATTCTACATTTAGAATTCCCCAGTGAAGCACCATTGTATTGCAACAATAATGACAACAGAGGGCTAGTACTTATGAGTTCTTCCCGTGTACCTAACATGTGCTAAGTGCTGTACGTATTACCACGTAGGGGCTTCTGAAGGTTCCTATGAGTTGGATATCAATATCCTCATTTTATAATTAGGGAAAATAAGGCAAAGCAACATATTAAATAAGGCTAATAAAGCTGAAAGTAACAAAGTCAGGATTTGACCCCAGATTGGCTGACTATAAAACCTGTATTCTTTTACATATGCCAAAGTAAACACATCTGCAAATATTATGGGGCTGGATTACGAGAACCCTAGGACTCTTCTGACTTTCTGTGTTTCTATGACCTGACAGTGTGAAAATTCCTGCTAGTTAAATGCTACCCCAGATCATCGTTTTTCTTTTTTCTTCTTTTTCATTCCTTTCTGTTCTCTATTTGAAAGTTCCAAGGGGCTAATTGGAAAGGTCTTGCATAAATACAGTAAAAGTCATTATGAGGTTATCCAAAGGACAAGATTGGGAGGGAGGGTATGCTACAAGTGGAAAATTAGTGTAAGTTTGAATTACTACCCGGTTGGACCTTCTTGGGGCTCAGTAGAGGAAAAGTATACACCAGGACATTGCTAAATATATTTTACTTTAAATTCTAATACACAAAGAAAACAATTTAAACATGGAAGATAAATATTTTACAAGTACATTCCTAGATCTCAAAATTTAAAAGACTAATCTCTGGAGAGTTATGCATAATCCTGATCATAATTATTATAGGAAATATTCCAGGCAGTTCTTAAAATATATGTGTTTCCCCAATTTAACTAATATTGTTATGGAAAGAGCCCTGGACTTTTAAGGTAAAGCTTTGACTCTTACTGTGTGAGATAGGATGTATTAGTTGGTTTCTCTGAGTATCATTTTTTTCATCTGTACAAAAGCTCAAATAATGTCTATTTTACATATATATTGTGATTGGTTGAGGAAAAATGTATATTAACGTGTCTGGTTCAGTACCATGCCTCTAGTTCATATTAATAAATGATATAGATTGTATCTTAATCAATGGTGGTACATCATCACATTTCTTCAGATTCCCAGAGCACTTTAATTGACAAAAGATTGAAAATAATAATTGGCACAGATGAAATTATTTACCAACAATTTTGGGGATGCAGATGGTATGCCAGGTACTAAGTTATGCTATATATAGAGAGAGATTAAAGGAATGTTTTCAAGCTGCTTATGATTGAGTAGAGAAGAAACAAGAAAATAGATCACTACAAAACAGTATGAAGCATCCTATGGTAGATGAGTTCCTTCAGAAAGGATTCCAACCATAAAAAAGAAGATCATAAATCTAATCAGATTGATAAACTCAGTCTTCCTTTGCCAACTTAGTAGCTTTCCTCTTTTGGCCAAATCACATATTGTTTTTATATGTGACTCTGATTCCTATAACTTGAGTACACTTGTCTATAGTATTGAAATGCACACTGAACTTGGAAACAAAAGAACTATGCTTTATGTCTGGGTGTGTCATTGATCAGTCTGTGAACTTCAGTTGTCCCTTCTATGAAATCATATCTTTCCTTATACATGTGTGTGTGAATTAGACAAAATGATTTCTCACTTATGTAACATTGTGAAGTAGCTAATCAAATGGTTAAGTTAAAAAAGTCAATGATAGTATTTGGGTTTAGCAGTTGTGAAAGGGGCAAGAAAAAAATCTAAAAGGTGGTTCCACACATAGCATGAACTGAATGTCACCAAAGGTCAAAGATTGATTGCATGTATTATTATTTAATGGTAACTGAGGGTCTACTTCTCTATCCTGGAACCAATAATGGTGTTTCAGGCAGGGATGGCTATTATAAGGTATGAATGCTAATATCCCCAGAGTAAACATGCTTCTTTGACTGTAGTTCTCTACCTTTCTGAGTTCAAGAAAAGTCTCAAAATCCTTTCTCAATACTTTTGCTCCAGGGAGTCACTGCCTTTCTATCAGAGTTGGATCTCTGGTTGAAATTCATTTGTCATTGCAAATTCATAATCAGACTGACACACAGTCTCTCTGACATGGCCTAAGATACTTTGTATAGCTAATCAGACCACTGCCTGGAATGTTGCAGTCAGCTGGAGGAAATATCAGGAAAAGGGATTTCACACATTTATTCTAAAAACATTCAGAAATCATTATAATTAAATACATATGGTAACCAAGACTTAGTGTCTACCCGTGTCCTTACAGCTGCTGAGCTGTATCCCCAAGCTTTCTTAGTTCCCTGGGAATTTTCCTAATTGCCTACTACGTAGTCATCTGCTTATGTATTTCTAATAATATAAAGTAGTGAAAGTCACTCATAATATCTTCATTATTGAGACCATATGTATATATAATTTTTGTATATTGACTTGTATGTGTTTGTGTATATATGTGTATTACTGGTACACACACACATATATTTACAATGTACAAGGATATTTATATGTATGTATGTTACATTTATTTCTAGGTATTTTATATTATTGATGCTATTGTAACCATATTGCTTTTATTTCAATTTCCATTTCCATTATTCATAGGCAATGTTTTAGTTGACTCGGGTTGCCATAACAAGATACCACAGATTGGCTGGCTCAAGCATCAGATATTTATTTCTTGTAGTTCTGGAGGCTGGAAGTCCAAAGAGCCACCAGGATTAGTGTCTGGTGAGGTTTCTCTTCTCTTCTTCCTGGATTGCAGACAGCTGCCTTCTTACCTATCCTCACATGGCCTTTCCTCTTTGCACATGCAGGGAGACAGAGGAAAAAAATTAATGAGAATCTGCAAGATCTAGTCTCTCTTCCTCTTCTTATAAGGATACCAGTCTTATTGAATTAAGATCCTACTCTTATAATATTGAGAATTAGGGCTTTAACATATGAATGGGGTGGGGGACACAATTTAGTTCATAATATCTATACTAATAAAAGGGTAATATGCTAATTAGACCAGATAGACCAGACGTCCTTTCAGACATCATTCCAGACAAAGCCACGGTGGTGGGGCAGAGGCAGAGGTGGTTAGGGGAGATCAGGCCAGCAGGGGAGAGCAGTTAGGGGTGATCAGGCCAGCAGGGGAGAGCAGTTAGGGGTGATCAGGCCAGCAGGGGAGCTGTTAGGGGCATCAGGCAGGTAGGCAGAGGCAATTAGGGGAGATCAGGCAGGCAGGCAGGTGAGCAGTTAGGAACCAGCGGTCCTAGATTGTGAGGGGTTTGTCCGACTGCCAGTTTAGGCCCCTCCCCCAAGAGGTCCCAGATTGGAGAGGGTGTAGGCCAGGCTGAGGGACACCCCCCCCCCATGCATGAAATTCATGCAGTGGGCCTCTAGTATATAAAGCACAATTTACATATATTGACTTTAGTTTGAATAATATTTTTGTAAGATAATTTAGGATTTTATAGTTAGGCAAGCAGGCCATCTACAAATACTGTTTTACTTCTTTCTATTCAATTTATTTCTTGTCTTGTCTTTTTGCTTTGGTTGGTACCTCCATGATGATAATTGACTAGGAATGGTGAGAGTGAGCATTCTTGCCTTGTTCCTAAACTTAATGGGAAAAGACTGAATCTTTTCCCACAAAGTGTATACTAGCAGTAGGTTTTAAAAAAATGGCCCTTAATCAGGTTGAGAAAGATCCCTTCTAGTACTAGTCTGCTGAGAGGTGTGTTGTTGTTTTTTTAAATAAATGGGTTTTGAATTTTATCCAATGCTATCAAATGCTCTTTCTATATATGCTGAGATAATCAAGTTTTTTAAATTGTATTTTTCCATTTAAGTTTGCATTCAACATTTTTTTTTTTTTTTGGTATTAGTTTCAGGTGTACAGCACAGTGAATAGACATTCATATAGGTTACAAAATGTTTCCTCCAATAATTCAAGTGACCATCTGGCACCATAGATAGTTACTACAGAGTTATTAACTATATTCCCTATGCTGTACCTTATATCCATGTTCCTATTTTGTAACTAACAATTAATATTTCTTTATTCCATCACCCTTTTTTACCCCTTCCCCCAACACACCTCCTCTTTTGCCTCCATCATTTTGTTCTCTGTATCTATAGACCTGTTTCTATTTTGTTTGTTCTCTTTTTTTGTTCTTTAGATTCCATATATAAGTGTATCATATGGTATTTGTCTTTCTCTGTCTGGCTTATTTCACTTAGCATAATATTTGCTAGGTCCATCCATGCTGTTGCAAATGGTAAGATTTCATTCTTTTTTTTATGGCCAAGTAATATTCCATTGTATATATGCACCACTGCTTTTTTATTCATTTATCTACTGATGGACACTTGGCTATCCTAATATAAAAAAACCCTGGGTCGTAACGACCAGTAACAACCAAGGCTCGACCAACCAGAAGTCAGTCCTACAGGCGCTGCAGGTGTGGTGCCCCAGCACTGACTGCTGAGGGGGCTGCAAATCAGGGTCAGAGAGAGGCCTGAAGAAAGAAGCAGAGACTGATCCGTTGCATCTATGGCAGCTTTTGATCAGCAATTGCCTCTCTTTTTCTCTCCCAGTCTGGCCAGCAGCTGTGCCTCTATTTCTCTCCAGGCCTGTACCAGGGCTGCTGATCAACCCTGCCTTTCTGATCAGGCCCCCTTGATAGGCCCAGAGACACTGACTGGCATAGGAACCAACCAATCAGAACCAAGTCTGGGTGCTGTGGGGAGCCAGTGGCTGCCTAGCAGGTGGAGCTTTTGACACTGGCATAGAAATGGACCAATTAGAACCAAATTGGCAAGCAGAGGAGGGCCGTTGGGGGCGAGATCGGGCCAGCAGGGAAGAGCAGTTGGGGGCAACCAGGCTGGGAGGGGAGGGTAGTTAGGGGTGATCAGGCTGGCAGGCAGGTGAGCAGTTAGGAGCCAGCAGTCTCAGATTGCAAGAGGAATGTCCGGCTGCTGATTTAGGCCAAACTGGCAGTTGGACATCCCCCAAGGGGCATAAACAGGCAGTCAGACATCCCCCAAGGGGTCCCCAATTGGAGAGGGTGCAGGCTGGGCTGAGGGACCCCCCCCCCCCCAATGCACGAATTTCGTGCACTGGGCCTTCTGCAATGAACACAGGTGTGCATATATTTTTTTAAATTAGGGTTTTAGGTTTCTTCAAATATATACACAGAAGTTGAATGACTTGGTCATAAAGCAGTTCCATTTTAAATTATTTTGAGGAAACTCCATATTGTTTTCCGTAGTGGTTGCACAGGTCTGCATTCCCATCACCAGAGCAAAATGGCTCCCTTTTCTCCATATCCTCACTGACACTTGTTTGTTGATTTATTGATGATAGCCATTCTGACAGGTGTGAGGTGATATCTCATTGAGTTTTTAATTTGCCTTTCTCTGATTAGTGATGTGGAGGCATCTGCATGTCCTCTTTGGAGAAATGTCTATTCAGGTCTTCTGCCCACTTTTTTTCTTTTTTAAATATGTCTTTATTGATTTCAGAGAGGAAGGGAGAGAGAAATAGAAACATCAATGATGAGAGAGAATCATTGATCAGCTGCCTCCTGCACTCCCCCTATTGGGATATAGCCGACAACCAGGCATTACCCACTTTTTAATTGGGTTTGTTTTTCTGGTGTTTAGTTGTCTGAGTTCTTTATAAATTTTGGATATGAACTTCTTATCAGGTGTGTCCTTGGAAAATATCTTTTCCCATTTAGTAGATTGTCTTTAAGTTTTGTTGAGGATTTCCCTTGCTGTGCAAAAACTTTTTAGTTGGATCTAGTCCTATTTGTTGATTATATGGTTTTTTTAAATTTTACTTTGTTAATGAAATGCATGTAATTGATTGATTTTTAATTTGCATCCAGGTGATAAATTCCACATGGTTATGATATATTATGTTCATAATATATCACTATAATAGACTTAATAAAATTTTGTTAAGGGTTATGTTTATGAGAGATATTGATATTTGGTTTTATTTTCTTTAATGCTATTGGTCTAAGCATCTGGGTAATGGTTGCTTGATAACATCCGTTTGGAAGTGTTCCATCTCTTTAATTTTCTAGAAGAGTTTGTGAGCAATTCATCAGTTGATAGTATTTTTTTCCTTAAATGGTTGATATTATTCACCAGTGAAGTTGTCTGAGCCTGGAGTATTCTTTGTGGGAAACTTATTAAATACAATGTTAATCTCTTTAATATATAGGAATATTCAAAACCTCTATTTCTTCTTGATTGATCATTGGTAATTGATCACTCATTTAAATTGCCCAACTTACAAAATGTTCATAAAATTCCTTTTTTTAAAAATGTCTGTGGGCTCTGTAGAGATGTTCTATGATTTCTGATAATTATATATATATATTCTCTGATATATTTTTCTTATCGCTAATTAATCTGGTTGGAGTATTATCAATTTTACTGGCTGTACTAGGAAGAGGATTGAGTTATCTTTTTTCTGTTTTTATTATGTTTTCTTTTTCATTGATTTTGCTCAACTTTATTGTTTCCTTTGTAGTATTTTGTATTTAATTTGATCTTCATTTTTCTATTATAAGGTGAAAGATTATATGATTACTTTGAGAAATTTCTTTTTTTCCTAGTATAATCATTGTTCAGTGCTATCAATTTTCCTCTAAGCACTGCTTCAGTTGTATCCTACATATTTCAATGCACTTTTATTTCTACCCAATTGAAAATATTTCCTAATTATTCTTGTGCTTTCTTCTTCAGAGTACATGTAATTAGAAATGGTTGTTTAATTTTAAATATTTGATGGAGTTTTCAGATATTCTGTTTTCAATTTCTAGTATATGTCAATTGTTATAAAACACACACACCCAAACAACACAAACAAAAGATGGTCTTATATAATTTCAGTTCCTTTCATTTTAATGTGACTTGTTTCACTGACCAGCAAATGGTCTATCTGGATGAATATTTTGAGTGTGCTTAAAATAATATATATTCTAATATTGTTCAGTGGAGTGTTCTACAGATTTCATTTAGGTCAAATAAGTTAATGGTTTTTAAGTCTCCAATGTTCTACTAATTTTCTGTCTACTCTATCAATTATTGAGATAAAAGTGTTGAAATCTCTAGTAATAATTGTAAATTTGTCTGTTTCACCTTTTATTCTCATCAGTTTTGTATCATCTTTTAAAATTCTGTTATTGGATGCATACAAAGTAGAAGTATTATGTCCTTAATGAATGTGTCTTTTATCATTATGAAATACCCTTTTTTAACATTAATTTTTGGTAAGATTTGTCACCTAACACACTTTAGGGAAATCAGACTGAATACTTACTAACTGATGGAAGGAGACAATCTTAATCAGTCTTGTTCAGTTACCACAGAGGAGAAATTTATCAGGTTGATAGAGGCCTAAACATGAAGATACAGGGAGCTGTGAAATGGGCAGTTATCCTGGAAAACATTCTTTCCTGCTTAAAACTTTCCATGGAGCTGCCTTTTCTATAGGTGCTCCTGAGACTTTCCTAGAATGTGCTTCCATAGCATCAAGACTTGGTCTGTCGTACTCATCACTATATGCCCAACTTCTAGAAGAGTGTATAGCACATAGTGGGTACTTAATATATATTTAATGACATGGAATCTAGACATCTTAGGATGACACTCAAGCCCTTTTACAATTAACTGGCCTTAGGCTCATTTATCATCATCCCAGGTCTTGTGAATCCTGTTGGGCTTTTGGATGAGAAAGAGTTGGAATGAGTGGTCAATATCAGGTCTTTAAAACAGCTATGACCAATGGTGGCTTGAAGATCAACATGCCAGGAAAGGATAGGATGAAATCTTAAATACATGACAGGGATGATGTCAATGCTGGATCAGTGCAGTGAAATCCATATGGGGTCTTTTGAAATTGGGAAATAAAGGAAAAGGTTAGGTGTAGGGATGTAGGGAATAGGCAATTTCCTTTTATATTGACTATGGGTAACATTACTTCTATTGGCGGCCCAGGCTTGGCTCCAATAGACTTTATTTATCTGCCCTAAAGGCTCTCTGGTGTTCGGCCCTAGAACCCCATCCTCAAATCTGTGGTACTTTTTGCCATTTCATGACCAATATACACATTCAAACCACCTTACCTTTGTTCTTCTTTCTGTGTAGAATAGACATGTCAAACTCGCGGCCCACAACAAATATTTTTGCGGCCCAGCCAATATAACAATATGTAAGAAACATTTTAATTAAAATTTTGTAAGTTAATTTTTAGAATATTGTTATACATAATTATTAATAACGAACTACAATGTTTGCTATTGACTGATTACCCTAATCCTGTTGCACTCATTTCCCTTATGCGCCTTATGCGCAGGTGCACCATTTCTCTTCACTAATGTTAGCAGTGACTATTTTAGCAGCTGATTGCCGCATCATTAGTCTTGGACTGACTTGTTTGGTGTGTGCAACAGGAAATATTTCGCTTTCGGAGAACAAGAAAAATAGGTTTATTTGCGTTGCGCTTATTAATTTGTGCAGTTACTCAGTGTCTGGTAAGTTAATGTTCAAGAAAAAAATATTAATTTTTATTAAAATGTTCTATTATTTTATGTTAATGATTACTCATTTATTTCACCCTTTGTATTCAGCATGTCTCTATCGAAGTAAACCTACATTTCTATGAAAATTGAAGCTTTTGTTTTTTGTGGCCCACATACACTTACACCTTGTTTATTCAGTCCCTGTTAGCCTTGAGTTTGACATGCTTGGCGTAGAATAAATTCTCTCCTCACAACCCCTTTCCAGACTCCCTGGCTGAGTAAAGTCTTTATCTCTTATGCTTTATGATTCAGAAAAAGTGTTACCTTCTTGAAGCTTTTCTTGTTCCCTCCCTTCTGTTTTTTAAACCCTTTATATCTGGCACCCTTATAGCACTTGGTATGTTTTATAATTTTTTTTATGTGTACATTCCCTAGAATATTTTCTTACTTATATTTTATCACGGTTTTTCCCCTCTGTGTCGTCTTTACCTCCCCTCCAAAAATCAACACACTATTGTTTATATCCATGGATTCTTCCTTTTTTTTTCATTTTTGTTCAATTTCTCCACCACTCCAACACTGCCACTCTCCCCCCTCAACCCCCACCCCCACCCCCAGAGTTGTCAGCCTACTCTGTGTCCATGAGTCTGCCTCTATTTCACTTGTTAGTTCAGTTTCTTCCTTAAGTTCCACATATGAGTGAAATCAGTCTTTCTCTGACTGGCTTATTTCACTTAGCATAATGTTCTCCAAGTCCATCCATACTGTCGCAAAGGGTACAATTTTCCTTTGTGGTGGCCCAGTAGTATTCTATTGTGTAAATGTACCATAGGTGTTTTATCCATTCAGCTACTGATGGACACTTGGGCTGCTTCCATATCTTGGCTATTGTAAATAACACTGCAATGAACATAGGAGAGCATATATATTTTTTACTTAATGTTTTTTTTTTTAAAATAACTTTTCAGAAGTGGAATTTCTGGTTCATAAGGCAGTTCCATTTTAAATTTTTTGAGTTAACTCCATACTGCTTTCAACAGTGGCTGCACCAATCTACATTCCTACCATCTGTGAATAAGGAGTCCTTTTTTCTCCACATCCTGGCCAACACTTCTTGTTTGTTGATTTATTGACGATAGCCATTCTAACAGGTGTGAGGTGATATCTCATTGTGGTTTTAATTTGCATTTCTCTGAAGATTAGTGACATTGAGCATATTTTTATATGCCCGTTGGCCATCTGTATGTCCTCGTTGGAGAAATGTCTATTCAGGTCCTTTGCCTTATAGTATAATTTGATATCAGGGAGCATGAGTCCTCCAACTTTGTGCTTCTTTCTCAAGATGGTTGTTGCTATTCAGGGTCTTTTGTGGTTCCAAATACATTTTTGGAATATTTGTTCCAGTTCTGTGAAATACGCCATTGGTATCTTCATAGGAATTGTGTTGTATCTGTAGATTTTAATGATGTTAATTCTTCCTACCTCTGTACACCTATTTGTATCTTCTTCAGTTTCTTTCTTCAGTGTCTTACAATTTTCTGAATACAGGTCTTTTACATCCTTAGTTTAACTTATACCATTATTTTATTCTTTTTTGAAGCAATTGTGAATGTTTTGTGTGGTTTTTTTTTAGTTTCCCTTTCTTATATTCATTATTGGTATATAAAAAATGCACTGAGTTCTGGATATTTATTTTGTATTCTGCTACTTTAATGAATTCATTTTATAGTTCTTGGTTTTGGAATAAGGATAATGCTGGCTTCATAAAATGAGCTTGAGAGTCGCCCCTCTTCTTGAACTTTTTGGAATAGTTTGAGAAGGATAGGTATTTTTTATTCTTTAATAGTTAGTAAAATTCACCTGTAAAGCCAGGGCTTTTGTTTGTTGGGAGTGTCAATTTCACTATTCAGATTCTCTGATTCTTCCTGATTTAGTTTTGGAAGATTGTATGTCTCTAGGAATTTATCCATTTTGTCCTGATTGCCCCATTTGTTGGCATATAGTTGTTTATAGTGTTTTCCTGCAATCCTTTGTATTTATTTGGTGTCAGTTGTTTCTTCTCTTTCATTTCTGATTTTATTTATTTGGTTCCTGTCCCTTTTTGTCTTGAAGAGTCTGGTTAGGTAAAAGGTTTGTTAATCTTGTTTATCTTTTCAAAGAACCAGCTGTTGATTTCATTGAACTTTTGTATTGATTTTTAGACTATATTTCATTTATTTCTGTTCTGATCTTCATAATTTTCTTCCTTCTACTCACTATGGGCTTTGTTTGTTGTTGTTTTCAAGTTCCTGTAAGTGTAAAGTTAGATTGTTTATATGAACTTTTTCTTGTTTCTTGAGATAGGCCTATAATGCTCTGAATTTCCCTCTTAAGACTGCTTTCCCTGTGTCCCACAGATTTGGGGTTGTTGTGTTCTCATTTTCATTTCCTTCAAGATATCTTTTGATTTTTTCCCTTTAGCTCATTGTTAATGCATTCATTGCTCAGTAACATGTTTTTTAGCTTTCATGTTTTTTTCAGTTGGAGGAATCATGTTACCTCCTCTTTCTTCTCTTTCTTCTTTCCTCCTCCTTCCCCTCCTCCTCCTTCTCCTTCTCCAACCAACTGGTTTGGTTGTAACAAACTCCTTTAGCTTTTTCTTATCTGGGACACTCTTTATTTCTTCTTCAATTTTAAATGATACTCTTGCTGGATAAAGTAGCCTTGGTGGTAGGTCTTTGCTTTTCATCACTTTGAATATTTCATGCCAATCCCGTCTGGCATGAAATGTTTCTGTTGAGAAATAAGCTGACAGTCTTATGAGAGTGCTATTGTAGGCAACTTACTAAGTTTCTCTTGTGTCTTTTAAGATGCTCTCTTTGTCTTTAACTTTGGCATTTTAATTATGAAGTGTCTTGGTGTGGGCCTCTTTAAGTCCATCTCTTTTGGGACTTTCTGTGCTTCCTGGACTTCTATATTTTTTTTCCTTTACCAGGTTAAAGAAGTTTTCAGTCATTATTTCTTCAAAGTAGGTTCAAGTAGGTTCTTGATCCTTTGTTCTCTTTTCTTTCTGGTACCCCTCTGGTACAAATGCTGTTATGTTCCATATTGTCCCAAAGGTACCTTAAACTATGGTCATTTTTAAAATTCTTTTTTTCATTTTGCTGCTCTGATTGGGTGTTTATTTCCTGTCTTGTCTTCCAAATTGCTTATTCGATCCTCTGCTTCATTGAGTCTACTGTTTATTCCTTCCAGTATATTCTTTACTTTGGAAATGACATTCTTCATTTCTGACTGGTCCTTTTTTATGGTTTCTATGTTCTTTTTCATGATGTTGAGCATCCTTATACTCATTACTCTGAACTCTATATCTGATAAATTGCTTACCTCCATTTCATTTAACTCTTCTGGAGAATTCTCTTATTCTTTAATTTGGGGCCTGTTTCTTTGTCTCCCCATTTTGGCTGCCTCTTTGTGTTTGTGTATATTAGGTAGATGTGTTATGACTCCTACTCTTTGTAGGGTGGCCTTAGATAGTAGGTGACCTGTGGGACCCAGTGGTGCAGTTTCCCTGATCACCTGAGCTGGGTGCTCTAAGAATATCCCTTGTGTGTGTTATATGGTCCCTCCTGTTGTAATTGAATGTGGGTTGCTATTGGCCTGTCCATGTGTGGGATTGACCCTCACATTGGCTTGTAGTGAAGTTCAATTTCCAACACAGTGCAAAAGCTGCTGTGCAGGTGCTGATCACATAAAGCAGAATTCATCTCAGCAGTTTGGTGCCAGAGATCTCCCTGTGGATATGCTACCTGTGAAGCTTATTGGATCCTGCTCTGTTGTCTAAATCTGACCACTGGATGTCTTGGTTCTGGACCTCTTTGGAGGGACTCTGGTGCAGGCCAATAACAGACATTGTCTGTGAATGGCCCTGGGCAACCACTTTGAAGCTTTTAGCCATCCACAGTGGTTCCCTTTGCTGGGCCTGGGTTCATGTTGAAAGGACCAAGCTGTGTACCAAGCTCTGCTTTTACCTGAATGGGCGTAGGGGCTGGTCAACAAAGTCTCAAAGCACAGAGAAATCTGCCTCTTCCTGCTGGTGTCTAGTATGCTCAGACACTTAAAGAGCTTTTGGCTGTACTCCTCAGAAGAGGGTAAGCTCTACAGGGTGAGGCAAGAGTGATTCTAATAGGTGGGGCTCTTTGATCCCCCAGGTTAATGCTGCATAGAGTGGAGTGCTCTGACTGAGAAAGATGGCTTCTGCAATATGAGGGAATGACTCACCATGGGGATCCTGGTGGCTGACCTCTCAGCTCTCTCCTCAGACTCATCAATCCCAGACTCTTCTCAGGCAGCCCTAGTCTGCTCTAGAACTCCCTCTGCCAGAGCTCAGGGTAACTAGCTGCAAATGAAATTTTGTACATTGGCCCTTTAAGAGGGTGCCTGCATTTCTAGCTGCCTCTTTCTGGTGGACAGAAACCCTGCTTCTTTACATAGCCAGATGTTATGTGGGTACCTCTCCTGGTTCTGGTGCTCTGGGATAGGGAGTCCAACTTGGGGTTTAGACACCACACTTCTTAGGGGGAACCTCCCACAGTTGATAAATCCCTCTGAAATGACAGTGTCAATAAATCTGAAAGGCCAAAAAGTGTCTGATATTGGCCTGCACCCAGCCAGCTCTCTCATACCTCCTACCAGTCTGAATGTGGCATCCTCTATAAGTCCTTGGTTATAAGGCTAGACTTAAATTGATTATTCTAGATGATTTTTCTATACTTTAGTTGTAATTCTGGTTTGCTCCTAGGTGGAGGTGAGAGTATCTTACACCTAATCTGCTTCCATCTTTTCCCTAGAACCTTTTTATAAATGGAAAACATACCTTTATTCCTTCACATTTTTTCAGTCTTTTGTGCCTAGGATGGTGTCAATCAGATAAATCAATGAATAGTTTTTAATGCATTGGTTTAGTGAATGAATCTTACATAATTGCATAGATCCCTTCCAACTCATTGCTGGGTCTGTGGTATTGAGGGCTACTCTGACCCTCTTATAATTTTTTTCATGACTGTTCAGGTACCTAGCAATTTATTTTTTCTATCAAAAATTGGGTGAGAGGAATACAATGAACTTAGTGAGAAAACTGTTTTTGTTACATTACAATATTTGAATAAATAGTCCATGGAACAATAAATCTGAAAGGCCAAAAATCCTGTGAAAAAATAATTTTAACATAAGTAGAAAAAGATAAGTTAAATTAATAATGGGATACTGCTTCTCATCCATTAAATTGGCAAAATTTAAAGGGAGTTATAGTAACTAGTGGTGGGGATTCAGGAGATAAATCACCATGACATATTACTGACAAAAATTTGAAATGCATTTTAGCAATAGCTTTTATAATAAAATATATACACACTTATTATCTCAGTAATCCTACTCCTGAAAATGTGTTTTACAGAATAAAAATTTATGAGGATATATGTGCAGAATGGTGCTTTTTCAATATGGTAGTGTTCAACACACTGAATGAAAATAATGTTCATCAATAGTGGGATGGTTGATAAAGGTTTTATTAATTGAGAAGTACAGTATGAAGGGGAAAGTATGTGTTATGACCTGTATCTTAGGGAAAAAAAAGATGAAAATTATTGCTTGCTTAGGATTCTTTTTTTTTTAGCTAGATGGTCTTCAGTTTTCTGTGGTTGAGGGAGATGGTGCAAACTGGGGAAGGGTAAGAAGAAAAAAAAGAGACTGCAGAGGATGGTATTAGAGTAATGGAAAAAAACTAGAATATTATGTCTGTGATATTATTAAAGTACATAAAACGTGTAATAGAAAGTGGCATGGAGAAATTAAACAGTGATTTGAAAATGGCATGAAACTATGAGCAATTTTTCTTCGAGCACTTTTGTCATTTTCATATATACATAATTATGTTAAAACAAAAATACAAAATAATTATTTTGAATAAAACTGTTGATGTAGTTATTAAACTTCTTTTTGGTATACCAAATTCTTTTTTAAGAAAATTAAGGCAAAGAAGGGAAAATATATACACACATATCTTTTGTATTAGAAAGTATGAGCTCTAGCCACAGACACCATGACACAGAGGAAGGTGCCCTCAATTTGGCTACAGTTCTCCTACACGCCTACATTGAGCCTAAGAGCAGTATCTTCTCCAGTCTTCTAAGCTATAAGCTCCTTGAAGACACGTTGTCCCTTCATCTTTGTGATTACTACACCTGTCTAATACATGATGAGTTGTATTGAAAGGAAAGAAATGGGAGTAAATGAATACCATTTGCAAAATCTAAGTGGGAAATATATTTCTGAAAAACAAAATCAAGACACATGGCTTAACATATGTAGTTATTTATTACTTGACAGTGACAAATAATACATTAAACTTGTATTTTTTTTATTGGGGGAAAAATAAGAATATCCAAGACATAGGAAAAAAACAATAAAGGTTGTGTTGATGAATGTACATCACTGTACTGAGTCTATTACAAAAAGACATTCGAATTCCAATTGCAAAACAATAACAACTATTTTATAACAAGTAAAACAATAGTGCCCCAGGTCACAATATAATCTGATCTTTCATATAATAGTAACGTGAATACAGTGTTCCCCAAAAATGTATACACACTTTGAATAATGCCCAAGAGTTTATTAAAATAAAATACATTTCATTTTCAAAATCGAGCTGTTTAAGTGTGTATGCATTTTGGGGGAACACCCTATATAATTAATTTTAGTTTAATGCAGTCCTTCCAGAAATGTGAAATGCTCTCTAGAACGGCTGCTTCTCTGCTTTAATGAGAAAGTGTGTGATTTTTCTCTGCCGCTATGCCTCTGCCATCCCCACCCCCAGCTCTGTGCCACCCAGCCCCTTCTTTCAGCTGGCAAGCACAGGCCCCAGATGCTAAGCTGTGGACGATATTTTATCTGCTGCATCTGGTTTCTTAGCAGATTCTACGGGCCTCTGTGCTGGCAGCTTCAGAAATGCCTTTAGGCTTGTCACATGGTGAAAACTCCCAACTGGCTTTCTGAATTGCCAACCATGCTTTGGCTCACTAGGGAGAAGGAAGAAATAGCACTTTTTGTTCACCTGCTGATTACCTCTCATGTAAGTGATCAATGGCTTCTGATCTGAAAAATATATTCCCATAGGGCAGGCCAGACTTGCGGTTGAATTTCTTTCTCTTGATACAAACTTGTAAGTAATACACAACTGAGTTTTGTTTCCTTGGTCAGAGAGTAAATCCCCAGCAATTTGGACTTCAGCATGTCTATTCTGAAATTAAATTACAAGAGCATCAGCATTTTAGAATTGGAAAGAAAATTAAGAGTCAGCTAATCCATCCCCTTAATTTATCTGATGAAGAAACTCGGACTCTGAAAGCAGAAGAGGTTCGGCTGAGGAACATAGCAAGCAGGAAAGGAAGAGATTGATTCCTGGGGTGGGGAAGTATGAAAGCAAATAAGAGCAGGAAGTTTGCTTATAAATGGAAAATTGGAGAAAACACTGGGAGATGGTGTGGCAGGGTGTAGCAGAGGCATGAGACCAGCAAGTTATCTAACATCTAGACTTAAGCTCCTTCATCTGAAAAAGAAAAAAAGATAAATGAATTGATCACAGATCCTAACTTGTTTGATTGTTTTTGAGGATTAAATGAGATAATAAATGTGTAATGCATCTGACAAGGATTAGGCATATGCTCACTTCCTCACCCCTCCCCATACGTTTTTATTGAGAATTTGTTATGTTATGAACATTATGATAAACACTTGATATTTAGTGATAATCAATGATGTGGGAGATGAGATCAGGAAATGAGGACATGTAGGCACAAACAAGTGACTGTTCTCACAAAAATCCACACACATCTGCTCCAATTCCCTTGGCTGCAGTGAGCTCTGAGTTCCAGCAGGGGGCAACCGCGGCCCAGACAAGGGACAGGAACAGTTTAGCATTAGAGATGAATGAAAATAATCAGGCACAGAGACACAAGCCTGAGATTGGCCTGTTAAGATACTCAGCCCATGAAGACAAAAGTTCTGAAAGAAATGATGCCCACATTCCTATTGATCACAAGTTTATGGGAAATGTCAGTGAACTTCAACTTTTCTTAATCCTTTATTTATAAGCTGAGGCCCTGAGAAAGAGTTTTGTTTATGATAATAGGGCATAATTCCCTTTTGCCCAGGGCTGATAAAAAAAATGCCAGGTCTTAGTGATTAATAGCTCCCATTGAGTCATCCTGGAAAGACGGTCCCGGGAAGAGAAGAACTATAGGCTTGGGATAGGTATTGATAGGTGTCTGAACCCTAAAGGTTATTTAGGATCTGCTCAGAGAGGTGATGACTAGAAGAAGGTAACTGTCCTAGGGCAGTGGGTGTGCTGATAAGTACTTAACAACTATCTCTCTGGGAAAAAATGTATTCATGTGAGTATATATAGATAAGGATTTTACACATTTTACTGATATACAAGATGTATAGCCCATAACTTATATATAACATATATAATATTTTTACTATATATTTTATATAGCCTATTAATTCTCATAGAATACTTTTGTTGATTTTTATTGAATGCTTTTATCACCAGCCAACCTATTTTTGCAATTCAATGACAATTTGGCAAAATCAGATTGCAAATAAATGCTTGATTACTATCTGGTTCAGCAAAGAAGAAAGTTACTTCACTGATGAAGGCGTGTGGTGGTAACATACATATTAGTTGAGATTTTCATCTATGTTAAGAAAACAAAAATGAAACAAGGATATAAACTTGATTTGTTTATTAATGGCATGAGCTAAGTCTTTGCTAAATCCTCTAGTAGTGTTTGAATACTGAAAATAATATTTCCTCAGCTTTTTGTGTTGTTGATAATGTAATGTTGTTGATAATGAGTTTAATCTGCCTTATTAACCTACTAGAGGGTGGTGCATGAAATTCGTGCACAGGAGGGGGGGACCCCTCAGGGAACATCCCTCTCACAATCTGGGACCACTGGCTCCTAACTGCTCACCTGCCTGCCTGCCTGATTGCCCCTAACTGCCCCCCTGCTGGCCTGGTTACCCCCAATTGCTCCCCTGCTGGCCTGGTCACCCCCAACTGACCCCCTGCTGGCCTGGTTGCCCCCAACTGCCCCTTGCTGGCCTGGTCGCCCCACACAGACTGCTGTTCAGTCATTTGGTCATCCCTCACTAACCCCCCTGCTAGCCTGGTTGCCCCACGCAGCCTGCTGTTCGGTTGTTACTGTGAGGGCATCCTGACCAATTTGCATATTACCCTTTTATTAGTATAGGTTAATTCAGGTCTAGAAAAAATTTTTTAAAAAAGCACAATAAATCAAGCCTTGATTTATGGCATTTGCCAATTTCCTTGGTGTAAACACATTCACCAGGGAGTATTTCAAGCTATCAAAGCAATGTCATTAAACACAGTGCTGGGAATAAATGCATACTAGCACACCATCATATAGTGTGTCTACCACACAGCTGTAATAGACACATATAATCTTGAGTGCATAGATAATGATAAAATATATTAAAATGATTAGGAAGTAATGAATTTTAAGTGTTTATCTTTTTATTCACATAAGCCAGAGAATAAAGTATATTTTCTATAATCTTATTCTTAAAAATGAGTCTACATTGTATAGAATTTAATGCATAATAGCATTTAATATAAATCAAAATTATAAAGGGAATGAGCCAGAGAAGCATTTTGAAAAATACTAGATCTAAGATGTTTTCTATAAATATTGATCAATTATTATATTTAAGCCACCATGCTAAAAGCTTTATGTGGATTAAAATATAAAATCTTCATAGTAATTAATAAAGGGTATGTATTATTTCCACAAGATGAGAATCTCTAACAAATAGGAATCTGAGGTTAGGAGATGTAAAGTGACTTGCTTTGGTTTCCTCAGCTAGCAAATGGTAGAAATGGAATAAGAAAAAATAGGCTGACTTTTTAAGGATTGTGCAATAGCAATAACAAAATGTTAGCTAAAAAAAATAATGGTCTGGAAGATGCCTGAACTTGCAAGTGAAATCTAGCCTTGCCTATGCTGTGTGAATTTTAGCAAATAATTCCAATTCTGTAAATTTGTTACAAAACATTCTGTTTTGAATCTGGGACATTCGAGGCAGAATAGGTTGCTAAAGAAGATGGTGCAATCCGGCTTTGCCAAATTCTGGCTTCTAGAAGTAACACATTTGGAATCAACCACTATGCCTAATCCTTACTCACCCCATCATTTGTCCTTGAATTCTTTATCCCCTGGGGGAAGATCTCAAATTGAACTAAAGTACAAAGATGCTAATTTCTTTGTTGTTCAATTTAAAGATCAAAGGCCAAGGGGTAAGGGCAAGAAATTTGGTCCATTTCCTTTGACTATCTGAAGGTTCCACAATTAGGGAAACACATGGGCAGGAGTAGAGCCTGCCAAGGGAGAATGCCAAGTCATTGGGAGCAAATAACCTATGGCTGTCAGTGCTAGGGAGCAGCACAAAGCCATGCAAGGGCTTTCTAGGAGAGCCCTTTTTGTTTGAGCAAGTACTGTGCGTCGGTTAGAAGATAATTGATTTTTCTTCTCAAAGAAGAAAAATATGATGTAGATAGCCTACTGACAATGCTTAGATCATAGCTTTCCCAGTTTGTGCATCCAATGGATATAGTCTCCTCCACTCATTCTCAATGGTCTACAGCATTCATAAGCCTCTGGAATTGTGTGTGGTGTCCTGAACATAGCAGGATAAGCTTTTTCAGGGTCAAGTAGGACTAGACAGGAGTACCTTGAGCTCTATTAGGAGCCCAGATGTTGGTGAAACTCATCTCCCACACCTCCGGCCTAGCCCCACCTCCACCTTTTATCTAACATTCTATTCACTGATACCATATGTATCCCTTCCAATGTCTTTGATCCCATGAGCATTTTGGATATACTTCTATCACGGCCCTTCTTATTATATGTGCTTTGTTTTCCAATAGACTGTGGCCTACTTCAGAGAAGTGTCTATGTCTTACTGCATATTGTATCTGTAGGACTCAGCACAGTCACTGGAATATAGAAGACATAAAAAATCTGTCTAGAATAAGAGAACGTTAAAGGATATGAATTATTAATAGTATACACTTAACAAATTAAGAAATTGAGCCTAGAAAAGGTATAACTGCTAAAAAGTCACTGAAGTTAAAAAATGTCCAAAATTCTCATTGCTGTACTCATGTTTCTATAATAACTTGTTGAGGTTGGTTAAATTGCTCTAATTAATACTCTTAATTTTACTTCACAAGTTTCTCAACACTGAAGTATGATAGGGTTATTATTTTTTATTAAAGTACTAGAGGCCCAATGCATGAATTTGTGCACAGGTCGGGTCCCTCAGAGTGGCCTGTGGGAGATTGGGCCCCAGCTTGTGCCCCCAGCCTCACAACCCCACAGCCCCACCTGGCACCCTGCCTTGGCCTGGCACTGCCCCCTCACCTGCTCCACCATCCCACCTGTGGGGTGATCTATTCAGGCTGGGAGGAGGGGGCTCCTGCCTGGCTCCCTCATTGCCTGGGAGCTGGGCAGCAGCCTTGCTGCTGCTGCTGGTCACCATCTGCAGGGTGATTGGGCCCCCACTTGCACCCACCTTGGCCTGATGTTGCCTGCTCCACCATTCTGCTGTGGTTGGGCTTTCATCAGGGCCCATTGCCCGCTGCCAGCACTGTGTCACTGACACCTGCCATGTTCTGTGCTGCCCCCTGGTGGGCAGTGAACATCATAGCGGTTGAACTCCCCGTCTCCTGGTAGAACTCCCAGCAGAACAACTGCCTGAGGGGACAATTTGCATATTAAGCTTTTATTATATAGAATAGTTGACATACAATACTATATTAACTTCAGGTGAACAGCACAGTGATTCAACATTCATATACCTTATGATGTGATCACCACAATACGTCTAGTAACCATTTTTCACTGCACAAAGTTATTATAATATTATTGCTATATTCCCTGTGCTGTACATTACATCCCTGTGACTTATTACCTTATAACTGGAAGTTTGTACTTCTTATTTACCTTTTTCACTTATCCGTCTACCCATATTCCCTCAAGTAACCCATCAGTTTGTTCTCTGTACCTGAGTCTATTTCTGTTTTGTTTTGGTCTTCATTTGATTTGCTTTTTATATTCCATATAAGTGAAGTCATACAGCATTGTCTTTCTCTGTCTGACTTATTTTATTTAGCATAATGTTCTCTAGGTACATTCATGTTGTTGCAAATGGCAAGATTTTTATTTTTATTTTTGAGTAAAAATGGAAATTGTCTTATGTGCTATGTAAGAATTCATACAACTCAGCATCAGAAAACAAATAAACAAACCATCTGATATAAAAATGGGCAGAGGACCTAAACAGACCCTTCTCCAAAGACATACAGATGGTCAGCAGACAAATGAAAAGATGCTCAACATCACTAATCATCAGGGAAATGCAAATCAAAACCACAGTGAGATATCACCTCATACCTGTCAGAATGGCTATTATGACAGGATTACTTTTTTTTAATGTTTAGGCTGAACCCCAGAATTTTCAGACAAGAATTCTGGAAACCAGATGGAAAAAGTTACTCAGTGGAAAGGGATAAAAAGATTTCAGCAGGGTTTTCATCCTTCTGCCAAAAGCATGCATGGGTGGTTTGAGGATGAGTGGAGGTGGGGGTGGGTAGGCAGGCCTTGTGCGTGCGCATGCGCGCATACACACACACACACACACACACACACTTCTATGTGTGTGTGTGCTTCGAATTATAAGGAAAGGAAAGTATAGGGTGGGGTGATTGGCATGTCCATTCTTTTAACCCTGTGAAAAAAATATTTTGATCAAGATAAAATATTCTAGTTATAGGCCTTGATGCTAAACAAGCAGGGCTATCCATTCCAATATTAATCACTTCATGTTTATTGTGAATCTAGGCTCATGTTCCTTGATCTGCAGATGAACTTGAGAGTTCATTTACCATGCCTTTGTTTCTAAAGAGGTTGACATTTAAATTCTGGAAAAAAGAGAAGAATAGTATAACTATTATGTTATAGTAATTCCAAGAGTGAGGCCATGGTTTCCCAAACATTCTTACAGTTCAGAATTTATAACCTGTAACCCTGCACAGCAAAAAGTGGCAAGGAAGAGAAACCCAAACGTGCCCAGTGTCTGGGGATACTGCTGCACATCCCAGGTTAGTCCTTTAGTCAGCTGTACTATGACTTTGACCAAGATGGTTCTATTCTTTGATCCAAAATATCTATACCTGGATGAAAATAAGAATATAGCCAACATTTATTGAGTATCTATTTGATTTTGGCATTATGCTAGCCATTCTGCATTTTACTTAATTCCCACCTCAAATCTATGAAGTGATTACTACTCTCATCATTTTATAGGTGAAGAAACTAAAGTGTAAAGAGCATAAGCCACTTACCCAAAGTCATACAATGAATTGCAAAGCTGGGCTTTGTCCTCAGGCTTATCTGATTGCAGATTTCTAGTTTCTTCATTTCAATACTAGTCTGGAAAGTCAGACTTCGGGCTCTAGACAACATGTTGAAGGGTATTGAAAAAGGCATCCGCAAGCATTGAAATGGGAAACCTGAAATCAGTAATCGGCATAGCTTAGAAAATTAGATCAATTATTTGAGTCTTAATTTTCTTATGTATAGAAAGTTTAATGACGTACATCTCAGAAATCTGAAGGAATAACTGAGAAGGGTGAATGTCTAGCATATAGTATTTCATAACATATTTCCTTTTATAATTTATATTCCAAATGCAGCATAGGGCAAAAGTAGGTTTACAGTTGTGAATACATGAAAAATAGTTTATTCTTGTGTTGTTACTTATTAATTATTGTATCATTTGCCATATGAACAACTGTACACCTACTTTGGCCACACCCGGTATTGAATTTTGGCATATTTCTTTTGATTCCATTTTAACGAGGACTGGAAAACACAAGGTGTTCATGAACTATGATTAGTTTGCCTACAGCCCTTCTCTCCAGTTCTTGTTTCCTCTTTGGCACATGCACACATGCACGTGCGTGTGCACACACGCACACACACACACACACACACACACACACACATGCACACACACACACACACACGCACAGCTTTCCAGGGCCTTCTCATAACCTTTGTCCTTATCTGTATAAAGAATTGTAGAATTTCTCTAAGGAAGAAATTCAGTGGGTCATTTTGATTGTGAAAAAATAAGCCCCCGGACAATGGTCTGGAAAGTAAAATTATGAAGGTAGGGAAAAACAATTGCTCTCCATCAATAAACTAAGAAGACTTTTGGGGTATTCCAGATGAAAAAAAGAGAACAGAAAGAAAAAAAAATGCAGAATTTAAAAGGTGCATGTGGAAAAAAATGCTAAAGATATGGAGAAAACCAAAGTTTTAGGCAGAGCTTAAGGGTCAAATATAGCCATTGAGATGTGTTGGGTAGGGCTGACATACTTTAAAAATAGAGATTTCTTCTTCCAATTCAAGATGATGAGTAAGCCAAACATTTGCTTCTGTCTTGAAACTTATCCCACTGAGATTAAAATACAAAACTCCCAAAAGGAACAAACCTGTTAACAGAAAAGCAAAATGGAACAAGCTATTTCAACAAATATTTGAATGGAAAAAAACTTAGAAGTTGCTGAATATAGCAAATGAAGATACTGCTTCTTAGAATTTAGTACTCTGGAACTACTGATGAAGTGTATAGCTTAGATTAGAAGAAGGATGTCACTTTTGGACATTCTTCAGAGACCCTAACACAATGTACATCTTGTTTTATTATAGCATACTCAATAAATTCAGCTATTTGTTCCTGATTTAATCTCAGAAAATGTTGGTTCTAAGCCTGGGAAGTGTCTTCAAAAAACTCTTTAATTTACCCAGTTGACAGATGAAGAAATAAAGACCCAGGAAGGGGTAAAGAATTGTGTATGATCATTCATCCTGGCAGGAGCAGAATCAGGTAGAACCTCTTAAAGTATAATTAGGTCTCCAGCAGACATTTTTCAGCTCTGGTTTCTAAACTTGGCTAATCATCATTTGGAGAACTAGATAAAGAATCAGACACAGAAGTCCTGGTCTGGGGAGATGCTGATTCAAAGCTTTGCCATGGAATCCAGAAATCTATAATTTAAAAAGAGCTTCAGATGGTTCTGATGAGGCATGTTAAAATACCAAGTCACAGTGGAGACAGCCATGATGTTGTATTCAGAGAACCTAGATTCTCATTCCAACTCCTCTAATGGCTAAGAATGTAACAACACCTCTAAGTGTATGTTTCTTCTTCTAAGTATTAGGGATAATGCCAGCCTTGCCTATCTTGTATTTATAGGAAAATCATTATGCCCTCTATTATCTCCTAATTTTAATTAAGAGAGAATTTAGCAGATAATGCTATATAATAAAAGCGTAGTATGCAAATTGTCCCTTTGACCAGGAGGTCGTCTGGGAGTCCAACCAGGGGGCGGGGCCAGCTGGGGGAAGGGAGGGAGGCCCTGGCCAGCAGCTGGCAGCTGGCAGCTGCTAGGAACCCTACCAGTGCATGAATTTTGTGCACGGGGCCTCTAGTAGTTTGATAACTATGCTAAGAGTTTATATACAGAATATATGCTTTCATGTTGATCCTCACTATCTTTCCCATTATGATTGAACAAAGCTGACTCAGTTCCCAATGTAAACCTCTTCTCTCTCCATTTCCTATTCCCTTTCTACCACATTTTATTGCCTCTCTTTATAAGACTTTATCAACTCGTTAGCTGATTTTAAAATACAACTCTTTATTCAGAAATACTCAATTGTCAATGAAGATACTAACTGAGGCACTGCTCAGCAGAGAAATGCAAGACATGGACAATTATTTTATGCTATATTAAAAGAAGATACAAAATAAAGTCTCAGGTTTATAATTTGATTCTCTAAAAGGAAATTTTGTTTCCCTTAAAGGGAAATAATTTTAGAAGGTGCTGCCTCTCCTCTTTCCTGCTCTGTTCCAAGTTTCCCTTCAGGACATGTGAAATACTGTTTAAGAGCTAAATTTTTCCCCATTGCATCATAGATTCCAGCAAAACTCGAGGCTGGTAACAGTGGTGCAAAGCAAAATCAGCACAAATGATGCTGACCAATCTAGTCCTATTATCTAAACAAAGTGAAAGAGATGAACAAATTAACCTGGCTTTAGACTATGTAGGCATCTTAGTCTACAGTAAAAATGACAACCATTTTCACTACCTTTGCCAATTCCAGTCAGATGGCTGCAGCTGCTTCAGGGCTGCTCTGAAAAGAAACTTGAGGCATGTATGGGCTTTGCACTAAAGGGGATCCTCATTGAGAACTATTTTCCATGGAACCAGGGGTGGGAGGGAGGTTATGATGTGCAAAGAATTTGCCCTTTCTGGATTGGGAAGAGGGCTGTGTTAGACAAGAAGAAATTAGCTCTTCGTTCTTTTTTTAAAAAAATTGAGGTGTAAAATACACATAACATATTAGTTTCAGATGTAAAGCACATTAATATTATATATTATATTAATATTATATATATATACTAGTGGCCTGGTGCACGAAATTCATGCACATTAAACGGGGATTAATTAGAGGAAATAATTTAATATTGCTATTTGCCCTTTCTCTATAATAGAAGTATCAGAGATAAAAAAAAAATTAGTAAAATGTATATGAAAACCTTCCTCCTGTCAGAGTCTGGGGCTCAACATGGGACCCAGAGTCAAGTCCCCGCCCACCACATGCACCTCAAAATTGCGTGAGACCCAGACCCGGCTGGCCCCCCCTATTGGGTTAGATCTAGACCTGGCCAGTCCCACCCTTGTCAAGCCCCACTGGTCAGGGGGCATAACCTCAGGTCCCCTAGCCTGGCACCAGGACAGGGGGACATGGCCTGAGATCCCTTGTCAAGCCCTGCAGGGTGAGGGGCATGGCCTGAGGTCCCCCATCAAGCCCCACCAGGTGGGGGGAGGGGTGCAGCCTCAGGTCCTGGCCCAGCACCAGGAGGGGGGCGCAGCTTCAGGTCCCCCATCAAGCCCCACTGGCAGGGGGGCACAGCCTCAGGTTCCCTGTCAAGCCCCACTGGGCGGGGGTGAAGCCAGAGTTCCCCTGACCCAGCACTGGGGGTGCACCTTGAGGTCCCCTGTCAAGCCCTGCTGGGCGGGGAGCATGGCCTGAGGTCCCCTGTCAAGCCCCACAGGTGGGGGGTGTGGCCTAAGGTCCCCCAGCCTGGCACTGGGGCGGGGGAGGGAGGGGCAGCCTGAGGTCCCCTAGCCTAGCACCAGGATGGGAAGTGCACCTTGAGGTCCTCCTCCAAGCCCCACCAGGTGGGGGGCACAGCCTGAGGTCCCCTGTCAAGCCTGGCCAGTGGGAAGCACGGCCTGAAATCTCCTGTCAAACCCCACCTGGTGGAGGGCATGGCCTGAGGTCCCCCGGCCTGGCACTGGGGCAGGGGGAGCAGCCTGAGGTCCCCTAGCCCAGCACTAGGACTGGAAGTGCACCTTGAGGTCCCCTGTCAAGCCCTGCTGGATGGGAGGCATGGCCTGGCATCCCCTGTCAAGCCCTGCCAGGCAGGGGGGTACAGCCTCAGATCCCCTGGCCTTGTGCTGGGGTGGGGAGCACGGCCTGGGGTCCCCCGGTCTGGTGGCAGGGGAGGGGGCGAGGCCTGAGGTCCCCTGTCAAGGCCCTGGGGGGAGGGTGTAGCCTCAGGTCCCTGCTGATTGCTCATTAAGGCTCCTTAAGGGAACTTGGCCTCAGCTGTGGGTGCAGCCATCTTTGTGATGGTCAATTAGCATATTCCCTCTTTATTAGATAGGATATGCGCACGCACGCATACACACACACACACACACACACACACACATATATACTAGATGCCCAATGCACAAAGATTCATGCAGAATGGGCCTTCCTTACCTTGGCTGCCAGCACAATCTTTGCCCTGGCCCGGAGCTGCCTTTCTCCCTTCACTCTGCCCCGAGCCACCTTTCCACTTTCCCATGCTGCCCAGAGACCACTGGATGCTTGTGTATGCAAATTAACCTGCCAGCTTTGTTGGGTTAATTTGCATACTCACTCCTGATTGGCTGGTGGGCGTATGGAGGTACAGTCAATTTGCATCTTTCTCTTTTATTAGTGTGTGTGTGTGTGTGTGTGTGTGTGTGTGTGTGTATATATATATATATAGACCACTCTTAGTCTAGTTAACATTCATCTCCTTACATAGCTATAAAAGAATTTAAAAGAATTTTTTTCTTATGGTGAAGTATTTTAAGATCTACTCTGAACATTCAAATATGCAATAGGGTAATATTAGCTACTAATGGCCCGGTGCATGAAATTTGTGTACATTAAAATGGAATTAGAGGAAATATTTTAATATTGCTATTTGAACTTTCTCTATAATAGAAGTGTCAGAGATGAAAGAAAAGTAGTAAAATGTGTATGAAAATATTCCTCCTGTCAGAGTCTGGGGTGTGCCTTAAATTACTTCCATATTTTGGCTATTGTAAATAATATTGCAATAAACATGGAGATGCATATATATACTTTCAAATTAGTAGTTTTTTTGATAAGTGCCTAAACATGGAATTAGTGGATCATATGGTAGTTGTATTTTTAACATTTTGAGGAACCTCCATACTATTTCCCATACTTGCTGCATCAATTTACATTTTCACCAGTAGTGTACAAGAATTTGCTTTACTCTGTATCAAGCATGTCAATCTTGTGGCCCTTGGGCCACGTGTCTCATTTATTTGGCCCATGTTAACCTTTGAGTTTGACATGCTTGCTCTACATCTTGCTAAAATTTGTTATTTCATGTCTTTTTATAATAACCATTCTAGTAGGTGTGAGGTACTGTATTATTGTTTTGATTTGCATTTCCCTTATGATTAGTGATGTTAAGCATCTTTTCATGTACGTGTTGACCATCTGTATGTCCTCTTTGGAGAAATGTCTCTTCATGTCCTTTGCCTATTTTTTTTAAATTGTATTTTTTTTTTTTTTTTGCTATTGAATAGTATGAGTTATTCATATATTTTGGATATTGATCCCTTATTAGATATATGACTTAAAAATATTTTTTCCACCCGAGCCAGTTTGGCTCAATAGATAGCATGTCAGCCTGCAGACTGAAGGGTCCTGGTTTGATTCTGGTCAAAGGCACATGCCTGGGTTGTGGATTCAATCCCTGGTTTGAGGTGTGCAGGAGGCAGCCAATCATGATTCTCTCTCATCATCGATGTTTCTATCTCTCTCTCCCTTCTCTTCCTCTCTGATATTAATAAAAATGTATTTTAAAACATAATTTTCCCATTTAGTAAGTTATCTTTTCATTTTGCTGATGGTTTCCTTTGCTGTGCAGAAGTGCTTGAGCTTGATTTAGTCCCACTTGTTCATTTTTGCTTTTGTTACCTTTGCTTTTGGAGTCATATTAAAAACAACAACAAATAAAACATTGCAAAACTGATGTCAAGGAGCTTACCGCCTTTGTCTTTTGTAAAAGTTTTATAATTTCAGATCTTCTGTTCAAGTTTTTTAATTCGTTTTGAGTTAATTTTTGTGTATGGTGTAAGATAGTAGTTTAGTTTCATTCTAAAACTAAAATGATGTGTATATGGCTGTCCAGTTTTCCAGTACCATTTATTAAAGAGATTGTCCTTTTCTCACTGTATATTCTTGGTTTCTTTGTCATACATTAATTGGTCCTATATGTTTTTGTTTACAGCTGGGCTCTCTGTTCCACTGAGCTATGTGTCTCTTTTTATGTCAATATCATACTGTTTTGATTACTATAGCTTTTGTAATATAGTTTAAAATGAAGGAGTATTATGCCTCCAGCTTTGTTCTTTCTCAAGCTGGCTTTGGTTACTCAGGGTCCTTTGTGCTTCCACACAAATTTTAGGATTGTCTGTTCTATTTCTATGAAAAATGCCATTGAAATTTTTGACAAAGACTACATTGAATCTGTAGATTGCTTTGGGTAGTATAAATATTTTAACAATATTGATTTTTTTCCATTCCACGATCATGGGATATCTTTCCATTTATTTATTACTTCAGTTTCTTTAATCAATGTATTATAGTCTTCAGTGTAAAAGACTTTTAATTCTAGGTATATTACTCTTTTTGATGCAATCATAAGTAGCATTATTTTCTTAATTTCTCTTTCAGATAATTTATTATTAGTGTATAGAAACACAACAGATTCTTAAATAATGATTTTGTATCCTACAAATTTACTAAATTTGTTTATTAGTTCTAGCAGGGTGTGTGTGTGTGTGTGTGTGTGTGTGCATGCGTGCATGTGTGCGTGTGTGTGTGTGTATGTGTGTGTGAAAGAGAGACAGAGAGAGAGAGAAGGAGAAAGAGGGAGATCTTTAGGAATTTTGTTGTATATTATCTGCAAATAGGGACAAATTTACTTCTTACTTTCTAATTTACTTATTTCCTAATTGCTTTGGCTAGTGTTTCCAATACTATGTGGAATTCAAGTGGCAAAAGTGGTCATTCTTGTCTTTTTCTTTATCTTAGAGGCAAAGCTTTCATCTTTTCACCATTGGGTGTGTTGTTAGCTGAGGGATTGTCATATGTGGCCTTTATTATATGGAGGTACATTCCTTCTATACCTATTTTGTTGGAAGTTTTTATCATAAATTAATGTTGAATTGGAATGTCTTAATTCTTGGCTTGATTCTGATAATTACTTTGTGATTCCAGTTAGATAAAAAACTTTCTTTCCTCACTTCTGAAAGTGAGTTATCTAGTACTCTCTCTCTGAGTGAATTGGGTGCTAGACTTGTAATGACTTTATAATATAACTAGAGGCCCAGTGCACGAAATTCGTGCAAGGGGGGAGGGTGTCCCTCAGCCCAGCCTGCACCCTCTCCAATCTGGGACCCCTTGAGGGATGTCCAACTGCCCGTTTAGGCCTGATCCCAATGGGCAGTTGGACATCCCTCTCACAATCCAGGACTGCTGGCTCCCAACCACTTGCCTGCCTACCTGCCTGATTGCCCCTAACCACTTCTGCCTGCCAGCTTGATCACTCCCTAACCACTCCCTTGCCAGCCTGATTGATGCCTAACTGCTCCCCTGCCAGCCCGATTGCCCCTAACTTCGCTCCCCTGCTGGCCTGGTCACCCCTAATTGCCCTCCCTTGCCGGCCTGGTCACCCCCAACTGCCCTCCCTTGCAGGCCTGTTTCCCCCGCAACTGCCCTCCCTGCAGGCCTTGTCCCTCCCAAGTGCCCTCCCCTGCTGGCCCGGTCACCCCTAACTGCCCTCCCTTGCTAGTCTGGTTGCCCCCAACTGCCCTCCCCTGCAGGCCTGATCACCCGCAACTGCCCTCCCTTGCAGGCCTGGTCACCCCCAACTGCCCTCCCCTGCAGGCCTGATCACCCCCAACTGCCCTCCCTTGTAGGCCTGGTCCCTCCCAACTGCCCTCCCCTTCTGGCCTGATCGCCCACCACTGCCCTCCCCTGCTGGCTGTCTTGTGGCAGCCATCTTGTGTCCACATGGGGGCTGCCATCTTGTGTGTTGGAGTGATGGCAATTTTGCATATTACTCTTTTATTAGATAGGATAAACAGGATTGGCATTTCACTTATATTTTACTTTAAAATTTTTTATTACTGGCAAAATTAAGTGTTTTTCTTTAAAGGTGTTTTTTTACTATATACTAGAGGCCTGGTGCATGAATTCATGAACCAGTGGGATCCCTTGGCGTGGCCTGTGGGATCGGGCTGAAATTGGCTCTCCCACATCCCCTGAGGGGTCCCAGATTGCAAAAGGGCACTGGCCAACCCGAGGGACCCCACCAATGCATGATCAGGGTGGACGATTGGGGCTGGGGAGAGATGCAGGAGGTTGGCCAGTCAGGGAGCAACCATGGGAGGGACTCAGGGTGTGCCCGGCCTGTCTCACTCAGTCCTGATCGGCTGCACCCCAGCAGCAAGTCATCTGCCAGTCCAAGCATCTGCCCCCTGGTGGTCAGTGCACATCATAGTGAGCAGTTGAGCAACCTTAGCAAATCATTAGCATATTTCACTTTGATAGGTTGAACGGCTGACCAGACGACTGGACACTTAGCATATTAGGTTTTTATTATATAGGATTTTTATTGATTACAGAGAGGGAGGGAGAGGGAGAGAGAGTTAGAAACATAAATAATGAGAGATAATTATGATTGGCTGCCTTCTGCACACACCCCTGTTGGGGATTGAGCTCACAACCCAGGCATGAACCAGGGAATCAAACTACCTCCTGGTTCATAGGTCAATGCTCAACCAGTGTGTTACACTGGCCAGGCATTATAGGTGGTTTTTTAATTAAACTCTAAGGCCTGGCCCTTTATCCACTTTAGGACAGAGACCTTAGTTAAAATGTGAAGCATGCTCTAACTTGCCCTTTCTACCACAATGTCCATCCCCTATTAATTGGGGTCCAGCCTTCTCTAGCCAATATTGTTTAAGTTGCCTCTTTTAGTAACTTGGGGCTTTTTTGTTTGTTTGTTTGTTTGTTTTGTCCAAAACTTAAATTGGATGCCTGTCTTGCGTGTGTATGCCACCTTTTTATTGCCACCTAAGAAAACAAATCCAAATGTAATTATGTCACTATAGGAATATTTTTTAAACTTAGTTGTTTTAAGTAAATTATTTTCAAACATTTGAAATTTATTTTAAACATGTTACAGATGCCTACTCCTATTATGTTCTTTTCTACTGCAGTGAAGGATATGGGTCTCAGATGAGCATTTGTAATCACTCTGGTTGATCCTCCAGGGGGACTGTGCTCCTTGAGATGTATGCTGGTAAGTCTGCATCCCAGACATTCTGAATTATCTTAAATGCAAATTTAAGTCATAAAAGCTACTATCAATGACAAAAAAGACAACATCTATGAAATCACTTGTTGATATGCCTTTCTTTTGAGTTTATGACCCTCCATTCTACCTCCAGCCCTGTGATTATAGCCATAACAATCATTTAGTTTTCTTGTTTCTCAGCTTTCTGAATCCACAGGACAAGTCCCCCAGTATCTGGGCATCACTGCTTTACATAAAGTCCCAGGTAACTGTTCCATTTTGTATTTACATATACCCATCTATCCTTCTCCATTTAATGTGCTAAAAATCAATATCTATCCTAGGGCCCAGGATAGAGAGAATAATTGTTACAACAATTTCCTTGTGTAAAAGCTTCTGCAGAAATTGACATTAAAAATACACCCAGTATGTGGCTGCTATTCTCTTGGGACTGTAACTCACTCTCAAGTCAATTAGTCTGAGTCCAGGAGGAAAAGAGGTCACCCTAAATCATTCTGCTACAGGCTTTAACGGGTGTAAAAAGCACCATATTCACTCAGAACAAGACAGCTTTTCCGATGGGCAGGAAAGTGAGAGTGAACACCTACCTTGTTCCACTCAACTAGTGGAGGCTGAATCTGAAGGCATCCTTTTATTGCTTTTTTTGCTCTTCTTTCAATTTGTGTTCTTGCTCATTTATTATACATTATTCCTGTGCTTGATCATAATGTCACTGGGCTTCCTCCCTTGCTAGCATACCATATCAATGTGGACTCGGCTCTTCAGAGTTCATTAATGGCTGGCAGAGTCTTCTTAGAGGCAGTTCTTCCTTTCAAGTGGGGCCCCCATATGTATAGCATTAATTTCTCGGGCTGCATGTAATCTATTCAGGGACCCACACCATCTGAGAGGCACATATGAGAGTCCAAGTTTACAGAGCTTTTTGATTTTGTGCCTCACCAGCCCAGAGGAAACAATTTTCCATTTGAATTTTGACTGTTGGCCCTTCTTGTGTAGTCGACTAGAGATGGTTGATTAAGAAACCACATTCAACAAGAGGGCCAATCCCACAGCAGATTGAGCTAGTCAACAGTCCTCCACAGCTTCCCGGCTGCCTTGCTTCAAGCATCACAAGCGCTCCTTGTTCAGCCCCTTTGGGGCCTCCGCTGCTATTGAGGCATTCTGCTGCCATGGGCCCAGTTTACTGTCTGGTTCTCTGTCTCCCAGTTTTTCCAACTGTTCCTTGATACTCTGTGACCTAGGCAAATAATTTTCTCTCTCTGAGCTTCATTTTCTTCCCAATTGTAAAACAAAAAGATTGTATTAAATAATGAATCTTATTACATCTCCAATAGAGCTAAAGACCAGATTCTGACCTCATGATCATAACTTCCCCCAAAATTCTGAATGGCAGAAAATGGCACCCCCCTTTCGGAACAAGAGAAACCAAGAGCTGGAGTTGGACACTACTGGCAATGGGTTACCTCCTATTTCTGGCTTCTAAATAATCTCAAACTTCATCTCTGTTTGGAACCTTGACATTCTTCTTTTTTATTTCAATTCATTGACAGGAGAGTAAAAGAAAGATAAGAATTATTTTGAAAGGATATGGGCAATGTAAAGCACATCTGGAATAGAATGCCTTGCCAAGTTCCCCAAAGAGAGTTTAGTAATTCTGAGCACAAGGTAGGCAGCTCCACACAACACTTTTTCTGTAGTTAAAATCTGACCTTTCTTTCTCCCCTATATTTTCTACCTAGGCCACCCTGAAATCGATATTTCTTCTTTGTTTTATCCACTTCTGAGGCTTATTTTTTCACTCAAAAATAAGACATCAGGTTACAGGACCATCTACAAGATTACACATTGGTTTGGAATTGGAATGGGAGCAACTCTCTCTGTTAACGGTATTTACACTCATCATTTATCATGAGTTTCAGTCAGGGTGGCTTCAAAAGTGCGATGCATGGACTATGATGTCCCTGGTCTAAAATTAAGAAACTTAATTGAGCAAATGTGACCAAGGAGAGCAGCATGGGTAAAGGGTGCAATTAAAGAAATAATAAGGTAGAGAGGTGCTTGAGAAGTAGAACATGGCCATCAAATTGCAAGGGGGTGGAGGGATTAGCAATAAATCAAGAGCTCTGGTTCAAGTAAAATGGGGACAATGGAAAGCACGAGCAACTCCCAGCTCTGCAGCAAAGATAAGTCTCACTTCAGTTAAGCCAGGTGAAAATTGTGAGTCCAGGCACGCCCTATTTTGCTTAAGATTCTAATTGAGACCCACATCCTAGCTCCAAAGCCACTTTTACTTGGAAATCCTCATGTAGGTTAAAATAATTCATTAGACTTCAGTTAGTCATTGACCTACAAATGCATTTACATGGTAATTGTCCTTGGTCTACTTAACTTAATCATTTGGTTGTATCTCTATGCTTCAGAAGAGTGCGCCTACTGGGTTATGACTTTTACAATCTTTTTTTTAAAAAAGCAACAACCTTTTTAGCTGTATAATTGACATACAATAAACTGCACACATTTAAAGCATACAACTGGTGTGGATTAACATGTGTACAACTATGAAACCATTGCAGTAATCAAGATAGTGAACATACCCATCATTCATCACATCCTTTTGTAATCCTTCCCTGATTCTTATGCCTAGCAACTCCTTACCTGCTTTCTGCCATTATCAATTAATTTACATTTTCTATGTTTTTATAAGTGGAATCATATCTATCTGGATCATTTCAGCATAATTATGTTGAGTTTCATCTATGTTATTACATGGAGTAATAATAGTCCTTTTTATTAGTTTCTTTTTATTGTTGAGTAATATTTCATTGTATAGATATATATTGCAATTTATCTTTTTACCAGTTAATGGACATTTGGTTTTTTTTCAGTTTGGGTCAATTACAAATATAGCTGCTATAAGCATATGTAGACATTTTTGTATGAATATATATTTCCTTTTCTATTGACATATACTTGCCATATTATGATTTCTTATGACTTCCTATGAAATAGGGAGAATCAATTTTCCTGCTAACATCACAGAAAAAAATAAAAACAGTTGCAGCTAGGGACATGATTTGGGTCCTCAGACTCAAGAGTCATCTTTCTATGGTATGTTTGATTTTCAAAATAGTTGCAGTAAGTGGGAAAAAGGCAAACATCTCTAAACATATCGCCTAGGTTCAATTTGAATTCAGTGATGGCATATCTACATCAGTTATTATTTTAGATTAGAGGCCCAGTGCATGAATTTGTGTACCAGTGGGGTTCCTCGGCCTGGCCTGCGGGATTGGGCCGAAACTGGCTCTCTGACATCCCCTGAGGGGTCCTGGATTGCCAGAGGGTGCAGGCCAGGCCGAGGGAGCCCACCAGTGCATGATGGGGGCTGGGGAAGTATGTGGGAGGTTGGCCAGCCAGGGAGTGACCACAGGAGGGCTCCAGGGCATGTCTAGCCCATCTTGTTCAGTTCCAATTGGCCGGACCCCAGCAGCAAACTCACCTACTGGTTGGAGCATCTACCCCTTGGTGGTCAGTGCACATCATAGTGGTTGAGAGGACTTAGCATATCATTAGCATATTACGCTTTGATTGATTGAATGGACAACCGGGAATTTAGCATATTAGGCTTTTATTATAGAGGACACCTACATGACTGTTATCTGCCTTAAAGCCCACAATAAGTTTATGAAACTATATCTTTATTTAATTTTTCATGTAGATAGAAAAAAGAAGATCACAGAGATTAAAGGATGTGTCCCCCATTTTATACAGTGGAAGAAGGTGTGTAGGCATATAAATAATCCAAATGTATACTTCTGGAGCTTTTTTTCTGCATTACAGGCTTGATATTAGTTCACAATTCAGATTGACTGTATGTTTTCTATATAACCATCTGTTTCATTTCCCCTATGTATAGAATAAAATTGATAAGCATTAAAGCAAGTATTAAGAAGCTATTGTATACCTCCCAATTAGGAAATATCATGGATACAATCCAGGAGGAAACAGGTTTATAACTCAGTAGACTTGTATTCTCAATAGCTTTTCCCAGTATCTTCAAGTCTTGCAGAGCCTGCTACTCTTAAGAGAGATTAAAAATCACAGGAACTTACTTTTCCAGGATCCTTTGTTTTTAGTTCAGTGGGGTCTAAAGAAAAAGATTATACTTCCCTAATATGAAGAGATGCATAAGAAGAAATCACTCTCCTGTTTGTTGGATATGACTATCTTGAAGTAGCATACTAGTATGTAGCACCAATCTGCAGCCCTACCAGAGAAGTTGTGATCACGTGGAGAATGGTGGAGCAGAAAGGTACAAAGCACAATGATGAGCATTGTTGAGTCATCGAATTTACCAACATGAATCTGCCTATCATGGATTGAAGGTTTGTCTCCCCCCAAATTTATATATTTAACTCCTTAATGTGGTGGCATTTGGACATAGGGTCTTTGGGAAGTAATTAGGCTTAGAAAACGACTTGAGGGTGAGACTCCCATGATGAGATTAATATCCTTATCTGAAGAGTCACCGAAGATCATTCTTTCTCTGCTACTGAGGACACAGTGAGAAGATAGCTATGTGCAAGCCTGGGAGCTAGTCCTCACCAGAAAAGGAATCTGCCAGAACCTTAACCTTCCCATTCTCCAGAACTGTGAAAAATGAATGTCTATTGTTTAACCATCCAGTTTATAGTCTTTTGTTATGGCAGCCTGAACTATCCTACTGCAGGCTTCTTTTTATTTATTTTTTAATCTTCACCAGAGGACATGCTTCGAGAGAAGAGAATACACAGAGAGAGAGAGAGAGAGAGAGAGAGAGAGAGAGAGAGAGAGAGAGAGAGAGAGAGAAGAAAGATTGATTGGCCGCCTCCCATAATACATCCCAATCGGGAATTGAACCTGAAACTTTTTGATGTAGGGGATAACGCTTTCACCCACTGAGGCATCTGGCCAGGGCAGCAGGCTTCTTATAATAGGAGATAAATATTCCTTACTGTTGAATCCACTTTTCATTGGCCTCTGTTCTTTATGCTAAAGCATCTTAATTGATTCAATTTGAAAAGCACAGGCCAGGTACCAGACTAAGTGCCTTCAAATAAGTGATCCCATTTAATCTGCAAGATAAGGCCCATGAGGTAAGTAGTGCCATGTTCATTTTTGCAAACAAGAAAATGAGCTAAGAGAGGTTAGATGACCTACTCAACTTTACTAGTACACAGATAACAAGTGGTGAAGAGGAAAACCAAAGACGACTGAATCTAGAATCTGTGCATTTTTTATTACACTATGACAACTCATTGGAGAGATTATGGTATAATGCAAATTTATTTAGAAATATATTAATTATGAAGACAACAACATGCTAGCTATTTTATTAAGGTGACTGAGGTCAGCTATATACATGAGTCTTATAATAATCTTGAAAATGTCCAGATACTGACATTCTTTCATTACATTTCCACAAACTATATCCTTAGTGCCTGCTAAATGCCAGACACAAAGCTAGGCTCTGGGACATACTTCTGGGAATACAAAGAAGTAAAATACATGATTTTTTGCCCCCACAATATTTGGGTTGGAGACAGTAAACAAAATATAGCAGATGCAGTAATAGTATTAGAGTGAATGTTATTACACGGTGTTTTGTAATTCTTTATATTTACATTGTGTTTAAAAATCCAAAACTTTATCACACACTATTATTTAATGTAGAGTGAATAGTTAATGAGAAGGTTTGATTCTGTGTATGAGGAGGAGGAGACCTGAATGGATCAGCCCTCTCAGTAGGAGGGAGACAGCAGAATGGAACAGCCGGAAGGATGCCCCAGGTGCTTGTTGGAATCATTCCTGATGGCAACTGTGCGTCCCTCCCCAGGGGGTTTCACCTGAGGACCCTGAGCCTGGATAGAATTGATGCAGCCAGCTGTGAAGGCTAGAAGTCTGATAGAAACTTTGCAAGAACAGAGATTCCCATTGAAATCAACAGAATAAGAAAGCAGCATGTGGTAACCCAATTCTTCCCAATATAGCAGGTTCTTGGTGGAAGATAGCAAAACAAATAAATTTTAAAAGGAAATTTTTGTACCAAACCAACCAGTTCAAAACAGCCATGTGTATCAGACCGCAGAAAACTCTTCCCCCAATGGCAGTTGTAAAAACCCTCTTCACCCAACTCATTTAAAAGTAGCCTGCTTAAAATAATTAGAAATTTACTCCTGGGAACAATCCATTAGTGGCCACAGATGTGCGAGATATATTGCTAGGTCTCTTAAAGTCCTGCTTTCTGTAGCACAACTTCTGGGGCATTAGGAATTTGTTGTTTCTGCCATTCAATTTTTTTAAATTAGTTTTATTTTCTTCAATACATTGCCACTCAATGGCTGAATATCAATATAGAAAGTACTTTCTAAAGTGTGAAAATCTGTCTCTTCAGGACCAGAATGGAAGCTATGCTGATTTATCTGGCATGTCACAGATCTTTTATTTGGGGTGAGGGGAGGGGGTTCAAGCATCTTCATCAGTCCCCCTGAGGCATGTTAAGGGACTAGAGATAGCCTTGATGGCTCCAGCCACCCATTCATTTACCAGGTCCGGCTCATCCGGTGTCTCTGTCTTCTGACACAGCTTTTCTCATGGTTGAAGCAAAACACAACTTTTGTAGAGAATGGATGCCCTTTTTCATGATATTCAGGTTGTTGGGAATAATGCCGACTTCAGTACTCTTAAAAGCTAAGATTCTAATGGAATCAGGGCCAGGCAAGCAACATAGAACCTCTAGGAGAAGCCTGGGGAATTCCTCAACTACAAATTCGTCTGCAACAAGGAGCAGAGAAATGAAAGGTCCTGTGGAAATGGTCTTCTAAAAGCAACTTTGGTTTTCACAAACCAGTAATTTTGCTCACTGCATGCAATTTGCCCTGTTCTGTCCTTTCCCACTTTCACTTTTGTCTTCATTGAGTTGTCTGTCCTCTGTTGAACCAATGTCATGCACTCATGTCATTTGGGATGACAAAGATGAGTAGTATCCATTCCTGTCCTTGCAGAATCCTTCCTTTAATGTTTGTACTTGTTAAGATTAAGTGACTGTAACAAAAGACTCCAAAACACAGTGGCTTTTGTAGGATAGGAGTTTAGTTTTTTCATGCCACAGTTTAGTGGTGAGTGGTCCAAGGCTGCTGGACAGTCCCTGCCCCAAAGAGTCCTACAGAAATGCAGGCTTTCTCTAACTTTGGGTTTACCATTCTCCAGGAAATATTCTTTCTCATTAGAATCCAACATAACTAAGAAAAATGTAATGAAAAGGAAGCAATCTCATTGTAGGGAGGAGATGGATAAGTTATACATTCCCTAGCCTTCCATACTGGGAAGTGGGGTCTCTTTAGTAGTAGACCATGGGACCCTAAAACTCAAATGTAAAGGGGAAAGAATGAATATTGGGAAAATTAATATCAATATAAATTAATATATTGGAAAAGGCATTAAATATAGGCCCGGAAGATCTGAGTAACTTGCCTGCTCACTATGGAAGGTCACTTGGTCCTTGGTTTCTTCATTTGGAAATGGAGAGTTGAACAAGATATTTCAGACTTCCCTTTCAGCCTCAGTGTTTTATGAATCACTTTCCTTATCCACATCTTTCCCTCTGACCTCTTCTTACATAATTCAAAATGGAGCACATAAACTTCAATTTACTTAACAACAATGATCAGTGTGTTCTCTCTCTCCTTCCTTTTCTAATTATTTACTTTTTAAAGTGGAAAATGATGTGTTGCTGCCATTATCTTGATAGATTGTGAAGTGCCTTTCCATCATTCTCCTTCCCTCAGCCTTCTCTTAAATTAGCAGATGAAATGGTTGTCCCTGAAAAATGAGTCACTTCAGGGAACATTCTGGGAGACAAGTTTGAAGAAAAGCAAAGTATGGGTTTTTAAAAATAATAATGAGATGTTATCCCTTTATCTTACTTATTCTAGAAGTATTAAGTAAATGTCCATTAAAAAGAAAGGGCAAAAAAATGCACTAGAGATGGGAGTCTCTGGGATACTCTTTGACTGGAAAAGAAATCAGAGAAAGCTGGAAGAGGAAACTCAAACCCTATCCATAAGAGTCTATTGTGGTTGTTAAATTAAATTTAGAGAACTAGATAATTTTACATAAAAATATTCTATATGCCATAGACATATTATTTTAAAAACATAACTAAAAAGTAGATTGTTTTTATCTTTTAGCATAACAGCTTTATCAGGATACAATTCACATACCATAAAATTCAACCTTTTTAAAATTTATTTAATCAAAACAAAAAACTGTTACTCCCCACCTCCCCCTACTACCCTTATCTCTGGCAGCTACCAATCTGTTCTCCATATCTATGAGCCTGTGTGTGTGTTTTTTGTTTTGTTTTTTGTTTTTTAGATGCCACATATAACAGAGACCATATGGTATTTTTCTGATTTATTTCACTTAATACAATAGTCATATTCATGCACTGGGTGGTCACTCAGGTTGTTAACCCTATATTGGCTATTGTAAATAATGCTGCAATGAACATGGGGTACATAGATCTTTAAGTTAGTGTTTTTGCTTTCTTCATGTAAATAGCCAAAGTGGAATTGCTGGATCAGATGGTAATTTAGTTTATAATTTTTAAGGAACCTTCATACTCCCTTTCATAGTGACTGCACCAATTTACATTCCCACCAACAGTGCAGTGTTCTCTCTTCTTATCCTCACCAACATCTGCTCTTCTAGTTTTACTGATAATAGCCATTCAAACAGGTGTGAGGTCATACTGATTATAGTTTTGATTTGCATTTCCCTCATTATTAATGAAGTAGAACTTTTTTTCCCCGTGTACCTGTTAGACATCTGCATGTCTTTTCTGGAAAATTGTCTATTCAGATCTTCTCATGTTTTAATTGGATTGTTTGACTTTTGGGCTATTGAGTTGTCTGAGTTCTTCATACATATATTTTGGATATTATCTCCTTATTAGATATGATTTGCAAATAATTTCATTTAGTAGGTTACCTTTTCACTTTTTGAGCATTTCCTTTGCTTCATAGAAGTTTTTTATTGATATAGTTCTGCTTGCTCATTTTTTTCCTTTTGTTGCTCTTGTTTTTAATGTTAGATTCATCAAGATCCTTTTCAAGGAACCTACCGGTAAGCCTGTGCTTTGTTCTAGAAGTTTTACACCTTCAAGTTTTATGTTCAAGTTGTTAATCCATTTTTTTTGTCAGTTTTTGTGCATGCTGTAAGATAGTGGTCCAATTTTCTCAAAACCATTTATTAAAGAGACTGTCTTTTCCTCATTATATATTCTTGGATCCTTTGTCATAAATTAATTGTATGTGTAGGTTTATTTCTGAGCTTTCTATTCTGTTTTAGTGATTTATGTGTCTATTTTATACCAATTCCATGCTGTTTTATTACCCTAGCTTTGCAGTATAGTTTGAAGTTCTAAATTCAACATTTTAAAATATAAATCCCAGTAGTATTTGGTATATTTAGAGTTGTACAACTATCATCACTATTGTAATCTAGAACATTTTTATCATACTCAAAAGAAACCCACTGTCTATTAGCAGTCACTGCCAACCCACCCTCCTTCCACCCCCAGGTCTTAATCTACTTTTTACATCTACAAATTTGCTTACTCTGGACATTTTATATAAATGGGATTATGCAATATCTGCATTTGTTTTGTGGCTCTCAATTATATTCCATTGTTCTATATGTTTATCCTTAGGCCAGTAAAGTACTATCTTAATAAACCTACCTTTAAGGTAAGTTTTGAAATCAGAAAATGTGAGTCCTCTATTTTTTCCCAAAAAATTGTTTTGAATATTCTGGAACTCTTGCATTTCTATATGAATTTTAGAATCAGTTTATTAATACTTTTAGAAAATACATCTGGCATTTTGATAGAGATTGCACCCCATCTATAGATTAAATCATCTGATCTGTGAACATGAAATGTCTTTCTATTTAAGTTTTATTTAATTTCTTCTTTCAATAATGTTTTATAGGTTTTTTTAAGTAAAAAACAGTTTTTACTTATTTTCTATATTCTTTAAAGTCATTTGACTATCTAAAGCAAAAGTAATAATAATGTATTGTGGCATTTAGAATGTGTAGAAGTAAAATATAAAACAATAATACAAAGGTAGGGAGGTGTGTAAAGAGAATTATAATTTGTAAGTTTTTTCTGTTTTTGATATTTTTATACCTTGCAATGTGATCATCCATCACCATGGAAACTTATTACAATATTATTGATATTCCCCTTCACATTATTCACCCATTCTTCCACCTCTTTGCCAACCATCCCTTTAGTTTCTGAATCCATTCTTGTTTTCCTTGTGGTGAGTGTATTACATCTTCTTTATCCATGGACAATTGATTATTTACGTATATTGGCTATTGTAAATTCTGCTACAATGAACACAGGGTTATATGTTTTTGAACTAGTGTTTTCATTTTCTTTGGATAAATGTGCCCCAATGTGAATTTTTGGGTCATGTGGTAGGTCTATTTTTAGTTTTTTGAGGAACCTCAATACTGTTGTTTATTTATTATTGTTACTGTTACAGATGCCCCCATGTCCCCCATTCTGGCAATCACAACATTATTGCCTGTGTCTGTAGCTTATGTATATACTAGAGGCCTGGTGCACGAAATTTGTGCACCAGGGGAGTGGTGTCCCTCAGCTCAGCCAGTACCCTCTCCAATCTGGGACATCCCTCTCACAATCCAGGACTGCTGGCTCCTAACCACTTGCCTGCCTACCTGCCTGATTGCCCCCTAACTGTTCCCCTGCTGGCCTGATTGACACCTAACTGCTCCTCTGCCAACCCAATCGCCCCCAACTGTCCTCCCCTGCTGGCCCGATCACCCCCAACTGCCCTCCCCTGACAGCCCAATTGCCCCCAACTGCCCTCCCCTGCTGGCCATCTTGTGACAACATGGGGGCAGCCATCTTGTGAAAACGTGGGGGGCAGCCATCTTGTGGTAGCCATCTTGTGACAACGTGGGATGGCCATCTTGTGATGACATGAGGAAGTGAGGGTCAATTTGCATATTACCTCTTTATTATATAGGATGTTCTTTGGCTAATCTCTTCACCTTCTTTTATTCAGTTCCTCCCTGGCAGTTGTCATTTTGTCCTATGTATCCATGCCTTTGGTTCTATTTTGTTCATTAGATTCCACATATAAATGAGATCATATGGTATTTGTCTTTCCCTGTCTGGTTTATTTTGCCTAGCATAATAATCTCCAGGCCCATCCATGCTGCCAACAAAAGGTAAGAGTTCCTTTCATTTTTTTATAGCCACATAGTATTCCATTGTGTGTGTGTGTGTGTGTGTGTGTGTGTGTGTGTGTGTGTGTGTATATATATATATATATATATATATATATATATATATATATATATCACAGCTTTTCTATCCACTCATCTACTGATGCCTACTTGGGCTGTTTCCAGATCTTGACTATTGTAAATTATGCTGCTATGAACATAGGGGTGCATATATTTTTTTGATTGAGGGTTTGAGATTCTTAGGATATATTTGCAGAAGGGGGATTGCTAGGTCAAAAGGCAGTTCCATACTGTTTTTCACACTGGTGCATTCCCATCAATAATGCACAAGGATTCCTTTTTTCCCACCTTCTCCAGCACTTGTTTGTTGATGTTAGCCATTCTGGCAGATGCAAGGTGATATCTCATTATGGTTTCAATTTGCAACTCTCTGGTGATTAGTGATATTGAGCATATTTTCATGTGTCTATTCTGGTCCTTTGCCCATTTTTAAATTGGATTGTTTGTCTTTCTGGTGATGAGTTGTATAAGTTTTGTATATATTTTGGGAATTAACCCCTTATCAGATAATATGTCCATATAGTTGGTTTCATTTTGATGCTGGTTTCTTTTGCTGTGGTCCCATTTGTTTATTTTTCCTTTGTTTCTCATGCCCTAGGAGATATATTGGCAAAAATATTGCTACTCAAAATATCTGAGATTTTACTGCCTAGGTTTTCTCCTAGGATTTTTATGGTTTCACCACTTACATTTAAATATTTTATTCATTTTGCACTTATTATTGTGTATGGTGTAAGTTAGTGGTCTAGTTTCTTTTTTTTTCCTTTTTTTTTTTTTTTTTTTGCATGTTGCTTTCCAATGATCCTAACACCATTTATTGAAGAGACTGTCTTTCCTCCATGATGGTGATGAATTGTTTTTTAGTAATAGAGAAGTGAAAAAGTTCAAATTGCTCGTAGCTTGTTGACATTTAAGGTGACAGATATGACCCCCTGGCTTTCCAAGGAGGGGACTCTTAACTGTTGAGGAATTTCTTCTCATCATGGTGGCAAGATCTGGTATGACATAAGAAACCAATGAGAAACACAAGATGCCTGCATTTGCAAAAAGCTAAGCCAAAGTCCATTTTCAATTAAATTATTCACAGTCATATGCAATTACCAAATGTAGTTGCATCATTCATTATAGAGAGAAGAAAAAGGCACCATCACTTGTGTTATTTTTAGTGACAGTAAAGAAACTGAATACAAAGCACCATGTTATCTTTCTCCTACTTTTTGTTTCTGTGAATTGATTTTCATAGATGAAAAGAAACACTGCTCTCTTTCGCTCAGGTTATATTTTCCCAAGTATCTAGGCTCATACTGGAGTGCAGTTCCTTCTCTTTTTCATGATATTCCAACTTGACTATTTCTCTAAAAATATGGAGGGTAGTCTTTTTGGAAAATTAAGACTAGTTTTTTTTTCTTAGCATTGTTGAAAATTCAAATAACATCACTTACCTTCTGAAATACGCTTAGAGATAGAATTTTCTAGTTACACTTCTGAGACCCAAGTTATTACTTCTCTATTACTTAGTGACTTTTGTTTCCTCATCTAAAAAAGGAAATATAATAGAACTCATCACACAGGGTTATTGTGAGTACTTAAGTGTCAATATAGCTAAGTAACGTAGTAGGAGTATGGTGCCTAATGAGTATTGATGATATTTAGGCTTTGTTTACTTTTCTACTCCTTCAGTCTACAAACCTCATGCTGAGTGATTTCTAAGTGTCAGACATAATGTTAGACCTTGAGGGAATAAAAAATGGAACTATTCCTTTTTCAACCTCCTACGACCACATTCAAGGTACATCAGTTCTTATCCCAAATATTTTTATATTCTTATTTTAATCCCTGTATCTTTAGTTTCTGTATCTTTTCTGGAGTGTTTCCAGAGACTCATAAATAGTTTCCTTGATTCTTGTCTGACCTCTTCCAAAACTCCCTCCACTCTGGTGCATGAGAGACCATTCTAAAAGTTGTCTCATTCTGTCACTCTCCTACTTATATTTTTAAGAGTCCTACCTCATCTAGAATGAAGTACAAATTCTTGATATGGCATTCATGTCTATTTAGGAACGACCTGCTGACTCTCTCTGCAGTCTGATTTCTGTCTATATTTTCTTATATGGATCCTGTGAGCACTACTGAAATCTTGCTAGTAGTATTATTCCCCAGTGTTTATGAAGACCAGTCTATTTGCCTAGAAAACCATTTCTTGAGCACAATTCACCTTCAGACCAAGTCTGCTCTTTATTCTGTGTGCCTTCTCAGCTCTGATCTAAGTAAGCCTGGACTACTCTGTATTGAGTCTCTTTATTTTTAAGCCTCCCCTGCTAGATTGCAAATCATTTGAAGTCTATAACTTTACCTGACACAGAGGTGATAAGAAAAGCTTTGTTAAATGAATTAACAAGGAAAAAAATTCAACAAAGTATAGTCTTTGTCCATTCTGAGTGTGCAATATAGCATGCAGTGTCCGTATACAATGTATTAATGTTAAATATAAAAGGTAATGGAGAGGAAACTTCAAATCAGGAACATATTTTAGGAAAACTAATATTGTGTACCTTAACTTATTCAGTATTACATGTCTATTATATCTCAGTAAAACTGGGAGTGTGTGTGTGTGTGTGCGGCGGGGGGGGGGGGGCGGGAAAGCTTGTCTCATCAATTGCAAATCTGAGCCTAAAACTAGAAAGTCTGATTCAGGATCATAGTATCAGACACTTGTCTCAACCTGGCCTTGACTGTCTCTTTAGAACCCATGCTTATGCCTCATAACATTACTTGGATTCAAAGCATATGATAAACCTGTTACTATAAAAAATTGCATTTAATATTATATTTATAAAATTCTATTGTACAAGTATTAATAATACAATTATAAAGCATAAAGCTTCTCTATCTCTGTTATTAACAATATAAGATGGATACCTGGATATGAAAATATCACTAGATGACAGATAGATTGATATATAATGGAGAAATTGACATATACATGTACATATATATGTAATTTAAATTATTTTTATTTGATAGAACGGGCTTAAAATAAAATCATAATTCATTAGGTAATTTTGGTAAAACTCTCTACTCATTGCCAACCTATTCATAAATTCCTATCAGAATCAATTACTTAATAGACGACCTTATATCAACTACACAATTTCTGTTCTTTTCCAAATGTTTAATATCTTTTTCTAAATATAATCTTTCAAAAAAGGAAATTTCAAGATCTCATCAAGTCAACTCAACTGTACCTTACATATATAGCCAATAATTACTAAATTTGTATTAGTTCTTAACATGTTACAAATTGCTTTAACATTAAATCTCATTTAATTTTTACAGGTGTAGCTACCAACTTAGGAAGTCTCAATGTCTAGAATGTTTTGTTAAAGTGGGTTGCAATAATTTACTTATTCTGCTATATCAGAGGATATTTTTCATCTGTGTGTCTGAGCTCTGATCATGACAGATATTATTCTGATAAAAGAATATGTATTTAACAACTTGCTGGTTGATTAATTTCTGTGTCTTCTGACTCTAATTTTTAACAAAGCCTTTGAATTGTCAGTTCTGTACCAGTAGCAAGACATATTAATCTTGCTAAGGCTCTGATCTCTCACTTGTAAAATGGGTCAATATATAGTATATAATATAGTATTCATTTTAAGATTTAATGAATTCATGCATGTGAAATTCTAATCACAGTGATAACTAAAATTAGGCAAAAAAAGAGTTGTATTATTTACAATAGCCAACATATTGAAGCAACTGAAGTGTCTATTGATAGACAGTAGTATATAGAAGATGTGATATATATATATATATATATATATATATATATATATATATATATATATATATAATGGAATATTACTCATCCATAAAAAAGAGTAAAATATTGCCCTTTGTGACAAAATGCATGGACCTGGAGGGTATTATGCTAAGTGAAATAAGTTAAACAGAGGAAGACATATACTATGTGATTTCACTTACATGCAATTTCACGTGCATGCAAAAGCTAAAAAATGAAGTAAATGAACAAAAGAGAAACAAACTATTGGCTCCCAGATGGGGGGATGGGTAAAAAAGGTGAGAAAGATTAAGTAGTACATACTGGCAGCTATAAAAATAGTCACAGGGATATAAAGTGTAAGGAATATAGTCCATAATATTGTAATACTATGTATTGTGCCAGATGGGTTATAGGGGTCATCACTTTATAAGGTATATAAATTTCTAATGACTATGTTGTACACCTGAAAATTAATATAATACTTTATCAATTATAATAAAAAATAAGATATAGAACTATTGTTCCCTTTCAGCAAACAGGCTAGATCTAATCATTTGAGTTGTTTTGCTGTTTAGTTGAAGGAAATTGTATAAATGAAAAGAAGTATATATTTACATCTCAAAGTTAAGTGGATAATAGAGGACAGTCTAGTGACTTTTCTACAGAGCTTTTACTTTTTCTTCAAAGAGTTTACCTATTGGCCTAGCAGCTCAATCATCAAAAGGCATAATTAAGTGTGGAGAGATTCAAAGGCAGATAGGTGGGCTGCAGGATGGCTCTCAAGAGGAGAGATGAAATACTAAAGCCATGTGTGTTTGTGGACATTTTATCAACCACAATCTTCATGATCACCTGTATAGAGTGTTTACTGAGAGTTGTAAAGAAGGACAAAAACAAATAGAACTTGGAGTCAGAGTAATTTAGATATACATCCAAGTTTTTTTGTTTGTTTGTTTGTTTTTCCCATATTGTCTGATTTCAGGGAAGCTAATGAATATTGTTGGTCAGTTTCCTCATCTACAGAATGGAGACAATTACACAGTTGAGTTTCATGAAGATTCTCTATATAAAATATGCACCAAAATATACATGTTCTCTTGCACACAGTGGCTGATCCCCTGATGTTAGTCCCTTCTCTTTCTCAGACTAATTCTCATGATCTCTTTCCTCTCATCCTTCCACACCCATCAAATTTCCTTTCACTTCCAACAATATGGCTTATAGTAGCTTTGCCTCAAACCTCAATTGCATATCTTTGTATTATAAACCACATACATACAAAGATGGAGAACTTTGTAGTCAGACAAATTTGTGTTCAAATCCTGGCACCATCATTACAAGCTATGGGTTCCTAAGAAAATTATTTCACATGACTAAGTCTCAGTTTCATTATCTTTAAAAGGAATTTATATGACCATATTTTGTGTTGCTGGGAAAATTATAGTACATGTAAAGAATCTAGAATAAAGCAGACACTGGAGCAGCTGTCTCTGACCTTCTTACTTGGCCTGTTCCCTGTGATAGATTTATACATAGACTAGAGGCCTGGTGCATGACATTCGTGCACTGTGGGGGGAGGGGAGGGTCCCTCAGCCCAGCCTGCACCCTCTCATAGTCCACCCCTCAGGGGGAGTGGGCCTAAGCCGGCAGTCAAACATCCCTCTCACAGTCCAGGGCTCTCAGGATACAGGACCCCTCGCTCCTTATCTCCCACCTGCAGTGGAGGCGGGAGAGGCTTCCACCACCACCACTGTGCTCGCCAGCCATGAGCCCAGCTTCTGACTGAGTGGCATTCCCCCTGTGGGAGCACACTAACCACCAGAGGGCAGCTCCTGTGTTGAGCATCTGCTCCCTGGTGGTCAGTGTGTGTCATAGCGACTGGTCATTCCCCGTTTGACTGATTTGCATATTAGGGTTTTATTATATAGGATATCAAAATAGATCTGAAGGGCAGCTTTGGTTGGTAAAGGGATTCAAAGTGGGATAAAGTTTTGAGGGAAAGCAGTTTGCAATGATGGATCAAGTCAGTCAGTGTAACATGTGGAATAGTCTGGAGCTTTGATGGTGGATTAAAACAGCTGGAAAAAATGCATCCTTTTGTTAAGCCAGATGAAGTGTTTGAGTAATCAAAAAGCAGCCCTGCCTACATAGCTACTATTAATTGGATTGAATGCAATCTAGCCATCAAGTCTTGATTCATCACACACATGAGTAATTCAAATGGCTTAGCAGAATAGACAGATGTTGTGATAAAGAAAAATGGGTAGATTTTGACAGACAAATACTTTATCTTAAAAGTTGATATCTATTGATATCTTGTTTGTAGACCATCCGTTAAACAAATGATAAAGAATGTTGCTATGAAAAATCCTAAAGTCATGTCAGGGTGATGGGATAGGTTATAAACAGACACTCCCTTATTCTAGTATAAGGAGGTGAGTGCAATGATTGAGATGTGTCCAGGTGTTTTTGAGGTAAAAATGGAATTTGTGGTTTATCCTTGGAGGGTTGTAGAAGATTTCAGAACTAAATCTTATTAGAAGACTAGAGGCCCAATGCATGAAATCCGTGCAAGGGGCTCAGTGCCCCCCCTGCCCCCCTACCACTGCAGCTTCATCCAGAAGGACGCCTGGTCTAATTAGCATATTGCACTTTTATTATTATAGATAGTTAGGAAAGTCAAACAGAGCAAGAAGATACCATGAGCAATATCACAGTGGCTTATAATAAACTAGAGGCCCAATGCACGAAATACATGCAAAGGGCTCCACCCTTGCAGCCCCAGCTTCGTCCAGAAGGTCATTTGGCTATTTGGCCTAATTAGCATATTATGCTTTTATTATTACAAACATGTATGGAAAATGCTTGTTGTTGTGAGAAAGTAAATGCAAAGGATAAATAGGTATAGAAGTAGGTATATTAGGCAATCGTGCAAACTATACTCTAGTTATAGTCAGAAGTTTTCAAGCTGTTTTTGCATTTTAGAAAGATAATTTTGATGATGGATATGTAAGAAATGCACTTAAGGAAGAATACAACATTGGCACATATGAGAGATAATGAAAGAAAATTCTGGCAGTGGAAGTAGGAATGTAAAAAAAAAAAGATTTACACAATATAATCTGAAGGAATTTAGGATTATTAGATGGTTGAGAGCATGACTCTTAGTTTCTAGCTTTAGTGAACAATCACTTGTGTAATTGCTTATTCTATGTCTGTCTATTCTACTATGTCATGAACTTTATGACAGCAGGAACTAAATGTGTTCACCCCTTCCTACAGTTATAGAATTATGCACAGTTCATAGCATACATGGATACTCAATAAATGTTTGTTGAGTTATTGAACAATAGAAAATGTAGAATGATGAGATGGTGTAAAGAGGGGAAGATGATGAGTTCCATACTGGACATGTTGGGTTGGAAATTGCTATGAAGAATGTAGATAAATTGCAGGTGTGTGTGTTTGTGTGAGACCAGCAGAGAAGATCAGGTGAGGAGTCACTGATATTCTCTGTCTAATAAGTAGGTACCTTTTAAACAGGTGGATCTCTTTTTTTACTGATGATCAGTTAAATGCATTTCCTGGTTGGTCAATTGATTTTTCCACTTGATTCACTTCTGAACAGAAATATTCCTTTTGTACTTGGACTAAATGAGATTTTCAACTACATTATATTCCTGCTCTATAAAAAAATACTATACAATTTGAGCAATACGTCTTGAGTTGCAGAGGTTTACTAGTATATGTGAATATTAATTTACCTCAGAAAAGCTATATGTTAATCTTCAAAAAATAGACCTAATAGCAGAACAACCAAACAACCAGTGGCTATGACATGTATTGACCACAGGGGGCACGTGTTAAACATGGCAGGCATTTGCCATGGTGGGATGGTGGAGCAGGTGAGCAGGGGGGCCGGTTGCTGTCATCGGGGCAAGCCTCTGGTGGTTACTGAAAATTTTTTGCTCCTGCATGCTGTGGTCCTGCCTGGAGCTCACACCTGCTGCCGGCACCAGCCCCAATCGCTATCAGCAGATGCAAAGCAGGGCTGGTACCACACATGGGAGCTGCGGTGATGGGAGCAGGGCTGCCAGCAGACAGGGGACCAGGGGCTGTGGCAGGAGGTGCCAGAGGGGGCGGAGAGGTGTGTGGAGGATGGGCCGTGACCTGTCCCTGTGCCTACCGCAGCCTTGCGGATCACAGTTCCTTTCAAGGTACACAGATTCGTGCACTAGAGGCCCAAAGCACAAAATTTGTGCAAGGATAGGCCTTCCTTCCCCCTACTGCTGGCACCAGTTTCCCTCTGGCACCTGATACTTGGGAGCAGGGCTTCCCTTGCAGCCTTGGCTTTGTCCAGAAGGTGATCTGGTCTAATTAGCACATTATGCTTTCATTATTATAGATACATATATTCTCCATATAGTTAAGGAGCAGCAGGTTGGAAAACAAAATACTAACTGCATTAGAAATTGACCAAGACTGGTGATTTCATGGTAAATGTTAATTTTAGTTGTACCTAGGAAAAGCTGGAAGTAGAGGTATTTGAAGCCACTGCAACCTAACAAATAATACCTGAGCTCATTGCGAAATCCTGACATTAGGACAATGACCTACAGAATCAGATACGAGCTAAGTCTGATGTCATCATCAAAGAAGTGGCATCTGCATGGCTAACTCCACTATATTGGCAGTGGCTGCAATTCACTAGTGATGTCTGCCATGGACATAGGAAAGGGACCAATTGTATTTGGGTCAGGAATTTGCCATCACTTATGTAGACAAAAGTCATATGAATAGAGACAGAAGAAAATAAATCACTGAACCTTAAAGGAAATTAAAAGACATTTGATGGCCCTCGCTGGGTAAGTGAGTTGGTTAGAGCATGGTTGAGGGTTAGATCCCTGGTCAAGGCACATACAAGAATCAACCAATGAACATATAAATAAGTAGAATAACAAATCAATATTTATCTCTTTCTCAAGTCAACTCTTAAAAAAAAGAGATTTGATGGTAGAATTCAGAACATACAAGCAAGGTGAATGTCCCCAAGAGTCCTCAAAAGATGAAGGCACTATTATTAAATTCCTCAACCATTAGAAAGTATTTTAAAGGGGAAAGCAGGTTTATTTTAACTTCTGTATATTGTTTCAAGTTCTACTTTTGATGATCAGAGATACCGAGTAAGCTTAATCTTTAAGATGAAATAATAACCACAAGAATCAGCCTAGAGGTAATGGAATTATCTGACTTTTCCCTCTTTAAAAAAAGAGAAAATAATGTTTGAGTCAAAATGATACTATATTGACTAAGTGATCAGGTGCCAGAGAGTCTTATCTCCTGCTTCCTAGTTGGCCCACATCTGTACTTTGAGGAAAATAGTTTCCTTCTTTCAGAGATCTCTAGTTAAAATGATCCTAGTCCCCTTTGGTTATTTAATTAAGGGATTTTTTTACCGACCTACTAAGTACTCAGTATTGAACTTAGTTTTTAAAGAAATGTATTTTATTGTCCCTGACTTTATGTAGCTTCTCATGTACCAGGCAATGGCACCACCTGCTCTTCCCTTATTTGGTGCTTTGCTAATCAATAGCCCATTATTTAAAGACTAGTGGCCTGGTGCACGGAATTCATGCACATTAAAATGGGATTAATTAGAGGAAATATTTTAATATTGCTATTTGCCTTTTCTCTATAATAGAAGTGTCAGAGATGAAAGAAAATTAGTAAAATGTATATGAAAATCTTCCTTCTGTTGGAGTCTGGGGTGCACCATGGGACCCAGAGTCAAGTCCCTGCCCACCTACAGTGCCTCAAAATCATGTGAGACTCAGACACAGCCAGCCCACCCACATTGGGCAAGATCCAAATGTGGCCAAGCCCTGCTGGGTGGGGGACACAGCGTCAGGTGCCCTGGCCCAGCAGGGGTCACAGCCTCAGGTCCCCTGGCCTGGCGCCGGGGTGCAGGGTGCACCTTGAGGTCCCCCGTCAAGTTCTGCCAGGCAGGGGTCACGGCCTGAGGTTCCCTGTCAAGCCCCGCCAAGCAGGGGCCATGGCCTCAGGTCCCCCGGCCCAGTGTCGGGGCAGGGGGTGCACCTTGAGGTCCCCCATTAAGCCCTGCCGGGCGGGGGGGGCGTGGTGTGAGGTCCTCTGTCAAGCCCTGCTGGGTGGGGGGGGGGCGGGACCTTAGGTCCCCCAGCCCAGCGCTGGGGCAGAGGGCATGGCCTCAGGTCCTGGCCCAGTGCTAGGGCAGGGGGCATGGCCTCAGGAACCCCAGCCTGGCACCAGGGGCGGGGGTGTGTGGCCTGAGGTCCCCTGTCAAGCCCCACTGGACAGGGGGTACAGGTTCAGGTCCCCTGCCTCGGCCCAGCCCCACACAGCCTCAGGTCTCTGCTGATTGCTCCTTAAGGCTCATTACAGGAACTCGGCCTCCACTGTGGGTACAGCCATCTTGTGTTACGGAAACCCCGCCTCCGCTGTGGGCACCACCATCTTTGTGATAGTGTGATGGTCAATTTGCATATTCCATCTTTATTAGATAGGATAGAAGTTTCCCAAATGACAAGACCTAAGAGAATTGTCTTATTCCCACTTATAGTCAAGTGTACAACTGGGTTCTCTTCTACTCAGTTTCCTTTAATCCCCCAAATTAATTCATAAAAGTTGAATTCACAATGTCTAGGACCCTTGTTAAGGTAGAAACCACAGGCATTTCTTACTGAAGAAAAGCCACATTTTATATCCCATGTCTCCATTCTCTCCTGACCATTCCCCCCAATAGGCCTATGGGTGGCCATCTAACTCAAAGAAAGGCAATCAATAAGCTGCACCATAGCCTATAATATACATGTTGGTACAAAACCTCTAAAACTGATAGAGAATGATAATTTCATAAACCAAATAGATTTCTTTGGGACTCTGGACAGTTGTTCAGTTGATTCGGGTAGAAGAGGAAAAACTGAGTCATATTAGTGGCAGAGAGCCTCCAAGTGAGACTGAATTGATGCCTGCTTTTCAAGGGAAAACTACTGAAGAGGCTGTTGAGTTACTAAAGGTGTCATCTGACTACTGAAGTTGTTATGTCTTAAATATGGCCCATCGTTATGAGGCTCAGGCATGTGATTGATGTCCCTATTATCCATATTGTATACTTACACACAAAATGCATTTACAGTCAACCAACTTATGAAGCAAATGAGTGAATCTGTTTCCCAGTTGGCCACGGAAAAATGTATCTGAGGTGCATTTATGCTCAGTTTGTCTGAGGCACATTTACTCCAAGCATAATGGGGAGTCACACATCATGCTGCATATTGTGAAATTCCAGTCAGAGAAGATTCACACACCCCGCACCATGCCCTAAGGGGTGACAGTGACAAACAATTGTGCCCAAAGGAGAACAGCAAAAACTGTGATTCATCTAATATAAAGGACATCTGAAGCCACTTCACATGATAAGCTGAAGGAAATAAAAAGCTTAGGAGCCATGACAGCTAACTTCAACTATGTGAAGAGTAAATACCTAAAAGGGGCCTCAGACTTCTATAGGTGCAAAAAGTGAAGAAATAAGATTAATGTGCTGAGGCACATGAACATGGATTTTGCTTAAATGTAAGTATTGTGGCAGTTCAACCATATGACCTACCACAATCTGCTCCCCTTTCCCCCAAAAAAGAATGGACTGGATGCTTCAGTTAGTAAGTTCTCCCACACCAGAGTCTTTAAGGATTCTGGGTGTCTATTTCTCTCTCATACTGTTAAAGTTGTTTCTGCATGAATGAGAATTTGAAAGAGACAGATGACAAGGCTGCTTCTAATCCATGATTCCATACCAAATGGCTTCTTGTTTTAAAACTAAGAACTGACCTCAAGAAGAGATTTTCAGTTTTAGAGTTTAGATAAAATAAAAACACTGATTTTAGCAGAAAAGTTGGACACCAACAGTAATCAATAGACAAGAAAATCAAGTACCACACAAAAAATATAACTCATTGACATAATCTGTCTCTAACCTATGATCTGCACACCTGTTTTTAATTTTAGCACATCTCCAAAGATTAAGAAGTCTACCTTAGGGTCAAGAAAGTTATTTTCAAAATTGTGACCTTTACTAGAGATGTAAAAGAATTGAGTTTTAGCTGCAAACTATGGGTGTTGTTTTTTTTCTAATTCAAAATCATATTCCAAACAATGGTATGTTCAATAGATTAAAAATAATCTAGATGGTAGCTTTAGAAAGCCAAGAAAGCACTAGATTAGAAAGAATAACTTCAGTTGTGAAAGTTGTGGGATGATTTTAATATTAATCATATTTATTAAATAAAATGGTTATTGAAAATGTAGAATAATAAGAAAGAACTCAGCATTTTTTATGTGGCTAGAGTAATAACAAAATAGAAAAAAAAGAGATAAGCAGGACCCAACTAATAAATATCCTTATTGGCTACTTAAAGATATTTGGAACTTACTCTGTTGGTTCCCAGCCCCTCCCCATTTCCCAGTGAACACAATGAGTCTATGTTATAAAAGCAAGATAGATATTGGGCTCTGCCTCTTTCTAGGTTATGTGGCAGCCATAGACGTATCTAGGCAATAAACCCCAACATTTCAGTGCCATAAATAAATTGTCAACATTCATTAGCATTCATCCTCTTACCCCTCCTCTTCTGCATTCTCCCCCTCCTTCCTCCTCAATCAATTCACTTTCTTTAAGAGATAATGCAATTTAAATGTTGTAGTGGTTGTCATTTAGTCTTTAGGACTGTGAACAAACATTGTGGCTTTTTCATTCACGCCACTTATAATTAGAGGTGGCCATGTGACTTTCTTTGACCAATGAATTGAACCCTAATTAATGTATGTGTCACTTTTGGATTACATTATCTGTTTATCTAATGCTAAATCTTGCAAAAAATTTTTTTTTTCTTTCTGTCACAGCAACATGAAGTTTCTCATTCAGCTTGGGGAGTGAATGAGTACAAAGAGGACTACAGAGGGGAATCTCTAGCTGACCTACATTGCACATGCAGCATGAGTGAGGGGAAAAAACACCAAAAAACTTTCTTATTTTATCCAACTGAGAGTTTGGAGGGAATTTTTATTTGTTTGTTTGCTTGGTATAGAAGCTGAACAAAAAAATCCTGGCTGACAAAAAATTGTATGTGTTAAACTGTGTTTCTTAGGGAACATTGTCAAGTGTGAAAAAAACATTTAGTAAGGGTAGTGAGGGAAGGAATCTTCCTCCCAACCACCAACATCTCACCCAGAGAGTTGAGAATTGTGGACATAGAAGGAAGAGTGTATAAGTCTCTATGACTATGTTCATCTTAGATAACAAGAATGGAGAGAAGAGCAGTTAAGTTTGAACTCAAAGAAATGTAAACATTACAAAGGGACCTTCAGCAAGCTGGTGACACCAGCCCTAGTCCACTGGGCTGGAAAAATACTTGTTTGGAGAGACATAGGATGAGGTTGTTTCTGAACACTAGAGCTAAAAGGAACTGAGAAAGGGTTTCAACAGCTTATAATGACAGAAATTTCTAAGTAGTTGTTAGTGACGAAGTATTTTAGTAGCAAACATTTAGACTGTTCATTCTAAGTGCAGTGGTTAGCAAGCAAGCTTTCAGTGTCCAATCCCCTTCCCAGCATGAATGCTAAAGAGTTAACTCTGGGAAGAAAATCTTGTATTACAAATTAGAAGTACTTTTTGTATAAAGCAACTGATTTCAACAAAGAGGAAGAAAGTGTTTATGGATTTCTAGGTAACTTTGTTCTGAGCCCGAGGGTCCTGTGTTATGAATGGATATGACTCCTACAGACATCAAGGCAGTGTAGAGGATTCAACAAACCAGTCAGAGTATGGAACCTCCTCAAGTATTTGTACATTAATGTCAAAAAGTAGCTAACATTTTAAAAAAATTGAAAAGGTAGAAGCAGTTCTACCCCATGGAAATGGCACTAGAGAGGGATTCAGAAAGTTTGTGTATTTGTCCTAGGTCTGCCACAGTTTTGGGAACATGATTGTGGTCGTGTCACGGTTTCTTCAAGAATAAAGGAATGGGTTGAATCCAGATAATCTCTGAAATCCCTATAGTTTCTGAGTGCTGGAATTCTCTGACCCTTTCATTTGGGATTCTTTCCCCAGTATGACACTAACTAGCTTGAACAAGTCATTTAGCTTTTCTGGACTTCATTTGTCTCCTGAGAATAATAATAGCTTATCTGCCTGAAGGAAGGGGCTGGAACACATTATCTCTCAAACTCTCTTCCAGCCACAACACATTTATTTCTTTGAAATAAATATTTTGGGAGCTCATTATTATATCTGTTAATGTTCCTATTAGTAGTGTTGATAGGGGCCATATGAATTTTAGGAGAGGGAAAAGACAGGGAAGTAGGAATAGGAGATAAGAAAGAAGAGTAAAAGAAGAATAAATAAAGATAAGATGATGGACAAATGAATATGGTCATGAAGACAAATTGGTACTGACCTTTGCATTATCAATTGTTTCAGATGCTTTTAGTTACAAAACAAAATAAAACAACAGTAAAAACACTAAGGACCAAAATAAACTGGTTAAAAACAAAGAGAATGTATTGCCTTGTGAATCTTCTACAAGTTCAGAAATATGGCAGCTTCCGGCATAGTTTGAACCACAGGTTCATGATGTCATTGGGAATCCTATCTTTTCTCTAAAATTCTCTTGGCTCCACCTTTCTCTATGGGTTGACTTTATTCTCATACTGGGTTCCCTCATGGAGGCAACCATGGCTTTAACAGTTTTAGGCTTTAAGTACACACATATGTCATCCACAGAAAGAGAGTTCTTTCACCCCTGCATTCCAAAGAAAAATATTAGACTTCACTGTGATTTGACATCCCCAGCCATGACCCAGTCTCCACACTTTGAAGAGTTAAAGGAGTGAATTACTTTCTTTAGACTAATTCACATACTCAATCCTTGGAGGTAAGATAGAATCAGTGGAGAATACTCAGAGGGAAAAAGAGGAAACAGAAACTAGAGGAAAACCAAGCTTTCACAGTGGCATCTTGAAAAAGTGACTTTGCATGGGATTTAGAGTCCAATTGCCTTGGGTGTAGTTGCTACTTCTACAACTCTCTCAGCTGCACATGCCTCAGATACTTTCCTAAAATGGGGCAACAGAAGTTACCGGAATGAAGGCTCCATGAAGGCAAGAATTATGTTTTGCTCGCCACTCTATTTTTCGGTGCCTCAAACATTAACATGTACAAAGAAAGCCCTTAAATAAATATGAAGTAAATTAATGATTAGTACTTACCTTTTAAGGTTTTTATAAAATTTAAACTAGATAGTGCATATGAAGCACTGGCACAATGCCTGAAATATAGTAAGTTCTTAAGAAACTTTTATTATAGATGAAGATTTAAATACTTTTCTTTAAAATAATTCTATACTATTCCTGACTTTAAAAATAATTCACATGGGTCAGAAATTTCTAGAAATGACTAGCATTAATGTAAAGCAGTTTTGACTTAGACACAGAGTACGTGGCAAGGCATCTTGGAATTACTACAGGAGATAAAAGGGTGATCGCTGACATTTATTAACTTAAGCGCTATTCTAAGATCTTAAAATAAAAAGTAATTTAACCCATAAACAACCTAATGCAGTAGTACTGTTACTTTCTTCATTATACAGATAAGAAACCTGAGATGCAACGAGATCATGTGACTTCGCCAAGTTCACATGACAGGGAACTGGCTGAGCCCTGAGTCAAACTCAGGCTATTTCCAGAACTTACTCTTAACCACTAAGATCTACTTTCTCTCTAGTTGATGAGCCATCCGTGAGAAGCAATGCTACTCTATGGGACTTAAATGTGTTTTTCAAAAACAATGGATGCCCTTGGAAGTTTGGAAACAGGAAAAATATCAAATTGTCAAATCTTCATTAAAGTAAATAAATATTGAATGTTCACTAGCATTCTTCTATTTTATAAAGAAAATAGTTTATTCTCCTCACAGAAGGCACAGAGGTAACATGAACTCAGCATCATTGAACTCAAAGATTGGTAGTTGACAATTAATCTTTCACAGCAAATATAGCAAGTCCCAGTAAAAAATACACATCATATTCCCACATCATCATGAATTTCATAGCCAAAATATGTATTTGGAGATCATATTATTTTTCTAAGCTGAACCTGCATTAGAAATACAATGGTGAAATAGAGGGATGGTTCCAAATTTGGGGTTTTTTGCTCCCTGGTCTATTGATTGTCCTCTCCCTACCTCCTCTCTCTGTGGCACTTGTTGGAAGAGGATATTTGAAGGAGAGATGATTAACTTAATTAATTAGATTACCTTCAACTACCTTCAACTCCACAAATGATGGTATGGAAAGAACATTGATTTCAGTGGTGAATAATTTAAATGTGTTCTATCACATTTTCATTGTGTGTGTTCATGGGTTAGTAAAACACATTCTGGGAGGTGATCCTAACATTTCTCCTTTCATCCCTCTAGCCCTTACCTTAAACAAGAATTCATCATGTGGGATCCCTTCAAACCATTTGATCTTTAATTGAAAGAAAAACAGAGATGATGTTTTTTTTCATGGCCATGGCCATGGCCAGCCATGAACATAAGGGCTCATAGTTCTGTTAATAATTCACGAGGATGCATTGTCATTTTGAAGGAGTAAGTTGTTGATTTGGGGCAATGGCCTGCCAAGAGACTCTGGTCAAGGGCTCATTACATAGAGAAAAACTGATTGAGAGAAAGCAGGCAGATCTCAACTTGAATTTATCTCAAAACCTGAAGCCAAAGTATAACAGCAAAGGTTCTGAAAGAGTCTAGCTGGAGTATGAGTGGTTTAGGTTTCTCAGATTATTTGGTCTGTCTCCAGGAAAGATTTTGTAGGGCAATAGCATAAAATACTAGTGAGCTAATTTCCCTGCTACAGCAATAATTATTCCCAAATTCAGCACCATGATCTCCAACACCTATTACAAATATTTGCCACATAGTACATACTCAATAAATACTTATCAATGACTGGAATCATGAATAGCCTGTTTTACTTACATCAGAAACGTTGGGATTAAAAAACACTGGGTGTGAAACAGTTATGTGATTTTAAATAAATTACTTGATTCCTACCTCATTACCTCATTTCATCTTCCATATCAAGTGAATCACCCAGCCCCACCATTTTTCCCTAAATATCTACATTCCCCCCCCCCCCCCAATTATGGACCTCATCATCTCTTGCTTACTTTCCCTGACTTGTTCTCCTTCACCCACATTTTTCCTCCTCTCTATCCACACTCCATAATGACCTGATCATGTCTTTCTCTACTTCAAGCCTTTTAGTGGCTCCCAAAAAGGAAGGCCGGTATCTTGGATTCAAATACAAAGAGGCTTTCTTTGCACACTATGTTGTTTCTTCTAAGAGGCCTTGATGGGCCAGGACCACCCCACCAGGACCATGAGTGAGCTGACACTGTTCACTAGTACAAGGATGGGTGAGCTGACTCTGTCCACTGGTACCATTACCACTTTTCACCACCCATATATACTCCCTTCTCACCATTGTGCCAGGTATGGCCAGGAGCTCTCTTTCAACCTAGACTCTAGTCCTATTCATTCAAAGGAAATACAAATATAATTTCCAATGGCCCCCGGAAACTTTACATTAGAAACAGAGCTGAGGTGACTGATTCCACTTTACGTCTAGCTTCCAGCAAAATTGTACACTCTGAGTTTTAAGCACCAAGGGCCCAGCAAGCCCCCAAATACATTTTCCCAGCCACCTTCCCCCCTCAATTTTTCTAACCTCTTACTATCATGGGGGAAATTTAATCCATGTGTTTCTGGTTCATTTATACTTAACTCATCAAAATGTTGTGCCGTAAGAGCGATTTGATGTCAAAAGAAACCTTGTGGGCCTTATTTATACACCTCTTTTCTTTGAACCAGGAAGTGAGGTTTGCCAGAAAAAGCAGAAATCAGCCCTTTAAAGGCTCCTTCTTTTTTCTAAAGTGAAACTTTAGAACTTCTTACAATGTGAGAACCTCTATACCCAGAACGCTGGGCTTTTATAGCTTAGACATAAGCGTGGCCTCTAATCCCTTTTCCTTTCTCTCCTTACCCTTTGCCAGACAGTGTGCCGCCATTCTTAAAGAAATACTTGAGAAACAAAGAGTTAATTGAGGAAATGGGTGTAGAGCTGGGGGTAAAAAAAAAAAATAGTGACATGAAATTTCAGAATCCTGAAACTCAAGTAAAATAATTGATTATGGGGGACCCCATATCATGTGTGATAAATACATTTCCTTCTGGCTTACCCTGAAGACTTCAATTAAGTGTTTTGTGATTGAGATAACTTTATCAATTGCTGTCCAGAAGAACATTTAGCAATGATGGGAATTTTCTGTTTTTGTGCTGTCCCAGTGGTCGGCAAACTCATTAGTCAACAGAGCCATATATCAACAGTACAACAATTGAAATTTTTTTTGAGAACCAAATTTTTTAAACTTAAACTATATAGGTAGGTACATTGTTATTAACTTAATTAGGGTACTCCTAAGCTGGTCTTTACTAAAAACTCAAGGGGCCAAAGAGCCTCATGTGGCTTGTGAGTCGCAGTTTGCCGACCACTGTGCTGTCCAATGCACTATCCACATGCAATGATAGAGCACTTGAAACATGACTGCTGTATTTGAGAATCTGAATTTTTTATTTTATTTATTTTAACTAAATTAGGTTTAAATTTAAATAGCCACCTTTGGCTAATGGCTGCCATATTGGACAGTGCAGCTCTAAACTCCACAGTGATGAAAAAGCCAAAGCATCCCCAGTGTTCTAGCTAACTCTTCAAATGCACAGGGCCTTTATGATGCAGCATGAATAAATTCTTAGTATTCAAGAAGTAAATATAGGGCTTTCTTAACAAGGGTAGAAAAATCAAATTCAAGCAATAATAAATATAAAGATACACTAACAGAATAGTTTGAACAGTCTTTTTGGAATAATAGAATATTTTCTTAAAATATTAATTCTGTTGTATGGAAAACAGACCCAGATAGCTTTATGATAACTGTGATCGGAATTTAAAAAATGCTTCTTTGGGAGTTAGTTCCTATGAGATGGTCTATACTGCAAATCTATGTTGTGTTCCTTTAATCATCTTCAAAGTGTTGATGAAACAGATAGATGACACTTTGGAAGGATGTGAACTTTAAGGTGTAATAGTCCATGTTCCCATAGATATGCTTGAAGATAACTGGAAAGGTTCATGACCATTTCTAATACCTGAAAGAATACCATGTCCTAAAGATGGCTAAGGTCTATGCTATGAAGATTCATTTTCAAAAAAATTGAAAGCTAAAAAGGGGAAGAATAAGAGTCAATATACTGTTGGACTATTTTAGAGAAGGGGCCTATAAGCAGGAGAGAATTAGGCATATTGCTGTGGTTAGTGGCTAGAGTAAAAACCACATACACAAAAAGTCTTTATTTTCAACTTCAAAATTTTCCTTTTACCTAATCACTAAGAGGTAAGAACTCTTGGGGCAATCCAACCCTCCACAGGGAACCTCTCATACTCCATTTAAAAAATTAGCCTGACTTTCTCTCTACACATTATAATTCTGGCCAAATTGTAGAAAATATGCTGACTAGTTTTGGTTAGTAAATATTTGGAACAATCTCAAAAGCATTCATTAGGAAAAGTGGAAGTTATTTGAAATGCTTTGAGCTGTTGAATAAAAATTACAGTGATGCCCAAGTCACAGGGGCTCATGAGTCATGTGCCCCCTGACTAGATCCTAATGAATTAAATAATTGTTCCTTGAGTTCCTATCTTATGTGAAGCACATGATAAAAGCAGCTTTTGTTAACTATCTCCAAATGTTATTAATTCATCCATCTATTAATACAACAGCAATTTTTGAGACTTTGTGCCTTGTGTTCTGCTATGCTGCTCCAAAGAAGAGATCATCTGTGAACTGGAGACTCAGTCATTACTCTCACTATATTAAAAATCTGGACTGCTGACTCTCAATGTTCCTACTTGGTTATGTCAAAGAGCACCAAATAGGCAAGCTTTTTAAACATATAACTTGGCTATCACCAAGGTTCAGTTTGTATTCCTTTCCCAGTCAGCAATGACAATGGAGATCAGATGACTGCTGTGCTGGGCTGTGCTGCCTCATGTTCCCCCTGGGTGTCACTATTAGGGAGTCTATGAATGAAAACTGTTTCAAAGAGGTCATCCTATATAATAAAAGGCTAATATGCAAATTGACCAAATGGCAGAACGACTGGTCACTATGATGTGCACTGACCACCAGGGGGCAGGAGCTCAATACGGGAGCTGCCCAATGCGGGAGCTGCCCCCTGGTGGTCAGTGCGCTCCCACAGGGGGAGTGCCACTCAGCCAGAAGCCCTGAGCTGGGCTCACAGCTGGTGAGTGCAGCAGCAGTGGCAGGAACCTCTCCTACCTCTGCTGCAGCACTAAGGATGTCTGACAGCGAGCGGGCCTAAGCCGTCAGTCAGACATCCCCCAAGGGCTCCCAGACTGCAAGAGGGTGCAGGGGCTGAGGGACCCCTCCGTAAGTGCACAGATTTCATGCACCAGGCCTCGAGTATATTATGCTATGCGTTCTGGTTATCTTCTAAAATGGCACATCCCCCTCACACTGGTTGGTGAAGGGAAGTTCTTTGAAATTACACTAGAAAATAATAGTCACTACTTTCTATAGATCCCTACTTGTTGATAAGAATGTTTTGTTCCCATTTTGTCTACTCTCTGGGTACTATATTTTGGAGATTTTCAGGTTGGGTCTGCTGTTGGGATTTGAGCTTGCATCACTAAGTGCAAAAGATGTGCCAGACACTCTTCTAAGTGGTTTACCTGTGTCTGTTTTCTTAATTCACTCCATAAAATTCTTATGGATTTTGTTATTGATATTATATTTTTTATTATTCATATTTTTCAAAAAAGAAAACTGAGGCTAAGAGAGGTTAACTGTTCCAAATTTACTCCGCATGTAATTAAAGGAGCCAAAGCATAGCCTTGACTCATGTCCTGCTATAGCCTAAACACATTCTATCAATCACTCTTCTATCCTGCTGCATCTTAGGCTCAGTAAAAAGTCTTCTTAGAGAAAAGTATTAAGGTGACATACTTTTACAGATAACATGTTGAGAGAAGCCATTTATGGGAAAATTGTATTTCTGGGGGAAAAATAATTTATGCCAAAATATAGTAAATATTTTGCTAATATTCCAATATGAATATTTTTAAAGAGCTATAAGTGAGAACTCTTGTTATAATGCTGACACAGGGACATATACTGAGTATTAATGTATTATTGATAATACCGGAAAAGGAGAACACTGATAAAACAACTAGCTAAAAAAACAACTATAAAAATAACTAATATCTATTGGATGCTTTAAATATATGCCACTTTGTCCCCATTATCTGAGGGTACAGAGAGGAAATCATGGCCAGTCATTTATAATGGCATCAGCTGAATCAAACCTAGTTCTACCTAGCTTTAGGGTATGTCCTATCAACACTCTACTGTACCTCTTTGCAATCACAGGTGGGAACACCTTATAGGAGGGCAAGGACTGTAGAGTTGTTGCCTGCAAACCTATGTACCTTATTTTCTGAATAATAGCCCACTGGGTACTTCAAATATAATGTGGATGTGCCCTCAGCAGAATTCATTACCTAACTAGGGCCCACAGTCACTACTCCTAGGTGGAAAAGAAATAAAATTTTGTAGCCGTAGAGTGAGTTCCTGACTCAGCAAATAATAAATACCTGTTTGACAGACCCTTAACTTCTTTACAGCAGTAGAACATGACACTGGAGAGGGGAAAAAAACCTTAAGGAGAGTAAGAGAAAGAGCATCCTGATTTAGCATCATCATTTGTATTCCCTGTAAAGATCTGAAGGCCTGAGACACACATCAGAAGGTCCAAGGGTCCTCATCATCTATGGCTTGAAGTTTAATGCTATTCCCAAGCACCAACTGGCATTGGTAACTGTTACCTACAAAACTGATAGAAAGTGCATACTAAGGGACATTCATCCATTTGGCAGGGCTGTAATTTTATGAAAGGTAGTTAGCATTGGCGGGTGAGCCATAATATATCTGACCCTCAATCATGAATCAAACCAGTAGGTAGAAAAGCCATTGGACAATATATTTCCTGCCACTACATTGCCCATAAACTACAGCACACTTCCCTGGGCAATCACAGATGGATAAAACAGCGTGCTATTTATATCATCCCTGAACCTTTGGGTTAGAGTGGAATGAAAAGCTTTGGTAATCTTTTCACCCCAAAAAGCTTTGCTCCTTGGGTATCCTGACATGTCAGCAGCTGTATTAATGCCACAGCTGCAAACCAACATCTGAAACCACAGACTATCCTAAAAAATAGAAGGCAGCATTCAATAGAAATAGCTTCTCCAGAGCTTCATATGAGATGGCCCAAGTTTAATGATCCAAAGAGAAAGAATGATTGGTTTCTTATTTTATCAAAGGCAATGAGATCGTTTACAACTTGTATTTTTGTGCCCTCCTTCATTCATCAAAGCTGCACATCTCTGTACGAGAGCACATAATTTCAATAGATGGGTTTTGTTTCTTTATCAAAATTTTGTTGGCTAGGTACTATATGCAGGTGCTGATGATACAAAGACAAATAAGACTACTCATATCCAGCCATTTAAAGGCTTCCATGCAAGAAAATGAGAGTCATTCATTTGATTTTTAAGTTTGTGCAGCATATCGGGAGACCTAAAAAAGAGTATTCACTTCTTTCTGACAGTGTGACAGGAAAACTCTTCACAGAGGTGGTAGAGTTTATCTGAGTGTTGCAAAATGTGTATGAGATTATCTAGTAGAAATGCGAGACTTGAAAGTCATTTCAGCAAAGGAAGCTACATGAGTGATGGCAGACTCATGTTAGGGAAGCTGTCAGCAGTTGGTATAGCTGCAGAGAGCCTGTGACATGGGTGTGTATGAGAATGCTGAAAGGGGTCTGGGGTTGGATCATGGAGAGGTTAGGCTACTGGATATAATTCTGTGATTCTCAGGGGAGCCACATGAAATTACATGTGGCCTCATGCTAGGGGATTATGATTTACTAAATGCAAGGTGGGAGCAGAAAACCTGCATTTTCTTCCTTTTTTTAAAGAATATTTCATTGATTTCAGAGAGGAAGGGAGAGGAGGAGAGAGATAGAAACATCAATGATGAGAGAGAATCATTGATCGGCTGCCTCCTGCACGTCCCCTATTGGGGATCAAGCCCACAACCCATGCGTGTGCCCTTGGCCGGAATCAAACCTAAGACCCTTCAGTCTGCAAGCTGATGCTCTATCCACTGAGCCAAACTGGCTAGGGCAGAAAACCCGCATTTTCAACAATGTTTCCCACCACCTCCAACTACTACTATTGATACAGTGTTTGAAGAGTTTTAGCAAAGAAGAAACATGACCTAATTTATGCTTTATTCCAGGAATAGACAGGAATTTGAATTTGAAGTGGTAAGGACTGATGCCAAGGAGACCAAAAATGTATGTAATCATTATACTGGTATTGCCATACTTTAGGAATGAGAAACTGCTGGCCAGAGAGTGTAAGCAACTTCCCGAAATCAGCATGGCTGGTAACAGAGGCAGAATTTGAAACCATATCTTTCTGATTCAGATATTATTATACTACTAGTGGTCTGGTGCACAAAATTTGTGCACGGGGGTTGGGGTGGTGGAGGGGTCCCTCAGCCCAGGCTGCACCCTCTCCAATCTGGGACCCCTCGGGGGATGTCCGACTGCCTGTGGGATCAGGCCTAAACCGGCAGTCAGACATCCCTCTCGCAATCAGGGACCACTGGCGCCTAACCACTCACCTGCCTGCCTGCCTGCCTGCCTGCCTGCCTGATTGCCCCCAACTGCCCTTCCCTCCTGGCTTGATCACCCCTAACTGCCTCTGCCTTGGTCCGGCCACCATGGCTTTGTCCAGAAGGATGTCTGGAAGGTCTCCCGGATGGTCTCCTGGTCTAATTAGCATATTACCCTTTTATTAGTATAGATGATGTACTGTACCCCATTGCTGCAGGGATGCTGTTAACACATTGCAGGCAGATCAATGAGCATTCTCATGTTTTCATATTACACAGTATTTTACATAAATGTTAAAGGCACGCCTTAAAATTAAATACCCATTGTGTTTTGAAGTTATTTATTACTTATTCTTACAAGCTAATATCTTTTTAAAGTATGATACTTTGTAAAAAGTTTTTTGTACTCATTCAATAGAAACTTATCTGGCCACTGGGTAAAGCTAGCAATAAAACTACTGGTGTGCAATGTGTTAAGATGGCTAAGTCTCAGCAATAGAGCCCAGTTCCAGCCAGGGTGTGTCTATGTCCTGTGATTGCTGTTGCTTTTTATCTCAGGAACTTTATCTGGGCTTGTTGAGGAGAGAGAACTGATGTTGCTTGATTTTATATCCTTAGCTTAACAAAGCCAGGTACAAAGAAGTTACTCAACGATTACTTGTTGAATGAATGAATGGCCCAGAGAGATCCATGTACATTTTTGTCTGAATAACTCTCTGCTACCAATAAGCATACCACTTTTCATGTGATGTGGCCCAATCTTCAAGTCAGTGTGTGGGGCACCTTGGAGGGAAAATAACCTGTGCTGTGTATGCAAAGGGCCTATTTTTGTCTGAAAGCCCCTATACTTTCAACCTCCTGGTGGCCTTCCTCTTAAAGACAAACACAAAGGATCCTTTGGGACAGGAAGCACATATTCAAAAGCTAGGGAATGCAATTCAAAACAGAAGTGTTCTTTTCTTCAATCAATCCATTTCTTTTGATGTCTGCCTAACATTGCTGGACACTGAGCAATCCAGTAGTGATCAGGACTACTTCCTCTAAAGGATGGCACAAAGCTAGCGGGGAAAAATAATCATAATAGCTAACACGCATTGAGTGCTCAGCATCTGTACTCCATTTAAACTCTAAGGCAGTGGTCAGCAAACTGTGGCCCGTGAGCCACATGCGGCTCTTTGGCCCCTTGAGTTTTTAGCAAAGGCCAACTTAGGAGTACCCTAATTAAGTTAATAACAATGTACCTACCTATATAGTTTAAGTTTAAGAAATTTGGCTCTCAAAAGAAATTTCAATCATTGTACTGTTGATATTTGGCTCTGTTGACTAATGAGTTTGCCGACCACTGCTCTAAGGAATCCTATCAGATATATGGCATTATCTATATATATATAAAAGCCTAAGCGACCATTACAAATGAATGACCAGAACGACTGGTTGACCAGTTGCTGTGACACACAATGGCCACCAGGGGGAAGATACTCAGTGCACTCCCACAGAAATCTCCTATGGCCAGTGGCATTGGCATCCAAAGTCTGTTCCTTTCGCGCCCGGCCAGTGACCATCGCCTCCTCTTCCGACCTCACCAGGGCCTTTGGCCCTGGGCTGGGATGGCAAACTGGGGGTGGGTGGCAGCAGATGTGGCCCCTTTCCCAGGGGGGCTGATAGCTGGCTCCCTCCTCAGGGCCAGCAGCCAAACTCCTGCGCTCTATTCCTGCCCCCCGGCCAGTAGGCCCCAATAGGCTCAGCCCTGATCAGCCCTGATCACCGACCAGGCCTAGGGACCCCACCTGGGCATGAATTTGTGCACCAGGCCTCTAGTCCTATTATAAACCAAAATCCAACCTAGTAAATTTGAAGATCTAATTGACTTTATTAAATGACTCAGGAATCTGGCAGCATCTCATCTAGCAACTAGATGGGCACTTGGGAGGGGTTATTTAAAAAAAAAAGGAAGGTTTATATAGCAAGAAGCATGGAGTAAGAGAACTATAAACAAAAGTAAAAAAAAAAAAAAAGTATTTTTAGACCAGGATATGTTCTTTTGTGATGAATGAAACAATATTTTTATCATGCAGTTTGACTATGGGGGGATGGAGAAACCCATGTGACAGATTACCTTTCTAATACTTGACCAGAAATTCCCAGACTGGTTATGATTACATTCCTGGGAGAGGTTGAAACTGAAATTAGAGCAGGTATTACATCTAGGTTTGGTATCATGGGCTTATAGCACCAGTGTGTCCATTTGGGATCTGTGGTTTTCTCTTTAACAATCTATACAGTGTCAGTGGTGAGAAAGCCCAAGAAGATTGAATAATTTGCTCAAGGTCACACATGGCTTTTATATAGCAGACTCCAAATCACAGTTTATGGACATCTAACACCATAATCCATGTGCTTATTTGGGATTACACAGCCTCCTGATAATAATTCCATAGACTACTTACTCCATGCACATGCTATTGAGGGCTGGTAGAGCCATGTTGTCAAAAACCTGACTGCTTGGCGCAATCCTCGCCTGTGCTACTGGCAACATACTTACTCCGTGTCCCTATTTCTTTACTCATAAACATGGACAAGAGTGGTTCCTAAGAGAATTGTTGAGAATATTAAAAGTTCAATAAGATTTAGTGTCATTTAAATGTTAGCCCTCGTCACTAGGGCAATGATTTATCACTCTGCAACTTTTGTTGATGATCCTGTTTGTTGGGGTAAAACAAACACCAGAAAATAGCGAAAGCTTTCTTTCCCACACATCTAGAGGACTGAATTATCAACCTTCGTAAATCAGAAAGCAGCATTAGACTCAAGCTATACTCACACACAGAGCGATTAGGAACTAGAGAGTTGTCACCACCTGAAACCTGTCTTTCTCATCTAGGAACCAGGTAAAAACAAACTTCCCATTAAATCTACTCCACCTTTGGTTTTTCTCTCTCATAACCCAGAGATGAAATGCTGAGCATATACTAGGCAAATATTTTCAGAGGAAAGGTCAATGTTTATTAAGCATGTCACCAGCTCAAGTGATTTTATAGAAAATAAGCAATTTCAATTCACACTAGGGCTTTTAAAATTCCCAGAAACATTATATTGCTTTTAAAGAATTCTAATTTAGCGTATTTATAGATTATTGCTCATGATGTCTTTTAAAAAATTCTGGACCTTTATTTGTTTCTTGCTGTAATACACTGAATTGCCACCCCTCTATGGGACTAAACAATAATAATAAACAACCTAAAGCAGGTACCAGCAAAACAAATGAACAAATTTCATTCAAGAAGTTGAGTAGAGACTTTTAAGTATATGTAGAATTAGCAGAATTTTTGGAACCTTCAGGCTGAATAATTTAAGCTGCCCTTCATCATGAAAGCTCTGACAGAAGACAAATATGTAAAGGTGCTTGTATGAACATGTATGTGAACATGTGTATAGGCATATTATGAACACACATGGAGATAACACCCAGATACTGCAGTGAGACTCATTTGGAGCCCTCTGTGTATGTGGAGGAGGGTGAGAAGCCAAATCACACAGTAGGGATTGTTAGTCATGAGGTCATCAGAGAATCCGTGTTTAGTGAGGTAGATGAGATTTCTGGTGACAATAATCAGACTGGCTATTTTTATTGGGCATTTATGAGGCTACTACTCACTGTGCATAAAGGAATTAAAACCCTCTTTAAAGCCCTATGAAACAGCTGTTAAATTTCCCATTTTACAGATGAGGAAAATGCATCCAAAAAAGGTTGAAGACAATTTAAATGTAGGTTTCAATGGCTTTAAAGCCTCACTCTGTCTACAATGCCCCACTACTGAGGGCAGTCTCTGTTCCCTTACAAATAATATCAGTTGTGGTTTTTAGAAATTTCTCTGGCAATTGGCTTTTACATTTTAAAACATAGGAAAGAAAATATTTTTTAACTGGATGAATTATATTTAATAAGCAACAGCCAAAGACTTAAAAGGTGAACACAATCATCAAACATGATTTGAAAAGTCAGCAGGTTTCCATGAAAGCAGTTATAATAAACCTATGATCTACAGTTTGCCTTGACCACTGACTTCTAATTAGCCAGTATGATATTTATATCTATTTTTTAAAATATATCTTCACTAGTCCCTTTTTTCTAACCAAGGTGCTCAATAAATATTTGTTGAATGAATGTTGAATGAGAGTAAAGAAAATAACTCAAGAGTCATGGGATAGTTTCATGAATTTTACAGTTTTATTTCATTGATCCCTTTGAAAAATACTTTCAAAAGGCAATATAAATGGCATCGGGTTCAAATGAATGAGGTTTGACATTCCATAAAGAAACAAAGCCACAAGTCCCAGGATAGTATAATTTGTGATTTCTCAATGATATCCTTAGGATAATTTAGTGAATAGCGTGTTATAATGCTAGCTGCTATAATCAATACATCCCAAGTTTTAATGGTTTAACCCAATAAAAGTTTATTCCTCACTCATACAAGAACCCAACACTTTTGTTCCCATTTGGCATGCACTTTTCCTCCATGTAGTAATTCAAGGACCCATTCCCCACAGTCTTATAGCTCTGGTACTACACAGAACATTGGAGTCAGATAAGGGAAAAGAAGGGAGAAAAAAAGTAAACTTCTTTAAAAACACTGGCCAGAGCAAACACATCTCTTCCACTCACATACCACTAGAGAGATGTAGATCATAGCCAGTTTACACAAGGGAAGTTGAAAATATAGTTCCTAGTGGGGTAGCTGCCTCCCAACAACTTGGTAATATAGAAGGGAAAATATTACTTTGGTAAAGTTTACAATTCCTGCGTTCCCTAATATGCCTCAATTCCCAAGGGGGAATGTAACTTATCACTATTCTAGAAACTGTATTAGATTCTTCTTCTTTTTTTATTTATTGTTTGAAGTATTACAAATAGTAGTAAATATATCTCCTTTTTTCCCTCCATTGACCTCCCCCAGGCCTCCCCTACCTCCCCCGCCAGTACATGCCTTCACCTGCCCGCACCCCCCCCCCCAGTGTCTTGTATCCATTGGTTATGCTTATATGCATGTGTACAAGTCCTTTGGTTGATCTCTTACAGCGCCCCCCCTCAATCTCCCCTGCCTTCCCGCTGTAGTTTGACAGTCTGTTCAATGCTTCTTTGCCTCTGTATCTATTTTTCCCCCCATTTCTTTCCTTTAAAAAATCTCGCCTCTGCAGACTAGAAATAAACATATAATAACAAAAAAAATGTTTGAGTCCCAATTTCAATGTCCAACAGTTCTGAGTCCCCATTTCAATGTCAAACAGTTCCTTATATGTAAATGTCAGCAATGATATCTGGATGGTGGTCACATGGTGGCAATGCAGGTCCGACCCTCTCTGGTTTGGTCCTAGGCAACCTCCAGGGACACACAGCTGCTGACTGCTAGCGTGGCAAGGTGTCATCAGTGTCTTTCATCTCTGGACTGTTTCTCCTCTTGTCTTCATGGTTGGAGCAGACCTGTCAATTCCTCTCTGTTGCAGGAATCCACATGGTCTTGGAGTTGTTTTCTGAAAATATACAAACATATTCTCCACCAAAAGTTAATAAAGGAATCTTTTCTATATAATTGATTTGGGATCCTTTTTTATTTTTGCCCAAACGATTTTCCTTTGTCTTATTTAGACACCATGTGTGTTTTTCATGGGTGTCTTGCTGTTAGCATTACAAATGAAAATTAATTTTGTAAAGTAAGAATTTTCTAGATGTAATTTACTTATAGGATGTTTTTCCTTACATGATATTACCCTACTATCCCCCCACACACACTTTTTTTTTGTTATTAATGGAGGCTTTTGTAAAACACACAAACACAGCAGCAACTGGAAAGAAGACTTTAAAAGCAAGAGGAGAGCCTAAGGGAGCTTTGGGACAACACAAAATGAAACAATATTAGAATAATAGATTCTTAATTCAATCTTTCTAAAATCTCTGTGAATTATTATTTTGACTTTGTATGTGATGTCAGAGGCCTGACTGCATGAGAGATCCCCATGGTCTCTCCTTTTAAGTTTCAGCAATTTGAACAGCTGTAATTCAATAAAGGAGTCCCTGCTCAATGCACAAACATGTCTGAGAGATCTGTGTAGTTAAACATCTAAGGTGGACAAGTGGGAGCAAACTGGGGAGGCAAGAAGGGAGAAGAGTTCAGAGGAGCCAGAGACACAGCCCTGAAGCCCAGGGCTCACCGTGGGGCTCAGCCCAGAGCAGGGAGGAATCAGGTTCAGATTGGCACTCCCTCCCTCTTTCTGAGAGGAGCAAAGAGATTTAGTGAGCTTTCCTTAATGCAGGAGTGGGCAGTATGCCCTGCAGCTGTGACCAGTGGCCTGGGCGGGATGAAGCACAGAGTTGTGGCTTTGGTTGTCTGGCAATTGGCAGTCCAGACAATGAAACAAAGCCACAGAGCCTGGTCGCCTTCCCTTAGCCTTTCAGAGCTCGCTTTCCCTCACCCTCCATGTTGGGTAACAGAGAGAGAGGGAGATACTAGTGCCAAAAGACGGGGCAGGTCTTTGCCTTAGCACTATTTAAGGGAAAGTTGTGCTGTGAAATGGGGAAATGGAGAATGGAGGGTGTGAGAAGAGGGAATGTAGAGAAGCTTGCAGTTATAGAACCAGAAAAATGGAACAAAAAATGGAGGTAGATGAGTTAGCAATGTGTCACCAAACAAAGTAAATCAATAGAAAAAGGATCTGCTTTGTCATTTAAATTGTTAATGCTAAACTTCTTCTGGATTATTTATTGGATGCTTCCCCAAATATGATTTCTCCATAGGACTTCAAGAAAATAGACTGAATGGGACAAAATAACTTTACATAGTGTGTTTGTGTGTGTGTGTTCATGTGTGTGTGTTTTCCTCTTCTCCCATAATTTGCTTCAAACTTGAACTACCATCTTATTTTCAATATCAATGGCATCACTTAATAAAACTGATTTAATCCTACAGTCATAGAAAGGAACAGTTGGGACACAGCATTTGGCCTCATTTCTCTACATTATAAGTGATGGAAAAGGAAAGCCAAAAAATCTATACAAAACCAGAAACTCTAAAACATGGTTTATGAAGGAAACGAAAGTACAGCATTATTATGGACTGAATTATGCTACCTTAATATTTGTATGCTGAACACCTAAGCCCCAGGACCTCAAAATGTGATTATAGTTGAAGATTTCGGCTTTTAAAGAGGCTTTTAAGTTAAAATGAGGCTGTTAGGGTGGGCCCCAATGCAAAGTGACTGGGGCCCTTATAAGAAGAGAAAATTTAGGCACAAGAAGCAACACCAGGAATTCATGTGTATAAAGGAAAGACCAAATGAAGACACAGTGAGGAGATGGTCATCTACAAGCTGAGGAGAGAGGCCTTAGAAGACACCAACCTTATTGGCACCTTCCAGCATCCAGAACTGTGAGAAAAAAAATGTCTCTTGTTTAAGCCCTCCAGTCTGTGGTATTTTGTTATGGCAGCCTGAGCAAACTAATAGAGTATACTCTTATATTTACACTTATATTCTCTCTCTCTCTTTCTCTCTCTCTCGTTTAAAAAGCACTTCCATGCATAGTACAGTATTTGCTTTTCATAGCACCCTTGTTAAGAAGGCAGGTCAACCATTTACCTCATGACATGACAAAGCAACTGAGGTTTGAGCTCATAAATTACAGGAAGAAGCTGAACTAGAATAATTCCAAGCCTAGTGCCTTCTACACTGAACCCAACTATCTGTCAGCACCACAGGTATTTATGGTTCACATGTCATAAATATGGAAAACAAAATGAATAATTATTAAATTGATTAGTAAAAGAAATAAAAAATACATACATAGATACATACATAAATCATAGCATCAACCATAGAAAACCAGTAAAATAATACCCCAAACCTAAAGCCTGTTCATCCTAAGCATTGGCAATCTTATTTTGCCAAGGGTCTTCTAGGTCCCACTTTTTCTCTTCAAAAGCAGGTGGAAAAATATTTTCTACACATTAGCAAGACCTAGTAATGTCTTGCTCCTCTTAGCCTTCATGTGGTTTGTTCAGGCCACCGGGCTTGAGGACTCTCTGAAACGTGGCTCCTTTACACGATAGAAATGTGGCCTTCACTGGAGCCCATATGTGTAGGGATTGTCAGCATCCCTTTAATAATGTCAAGGAACAAATTCTTTACCAGGAGTGTTAGCCTTTCCTTTATGTGAAAAGAAGGTGATAGTGTATGTGTGCCAAGCATTGTGCTTCTCAGCCTAGATGCCAAGACAGCCACACACAAGGTCACTCGTGCGGCTCTGTTGTTAATTAAGCCTGCCTCCTGTAGATAAATCCATGATGAAAAAGACCATATGCTGTTATATATCAACATAAATTTTCCAAACAAATGTTCATGTCTTTGCAGACACATGGCTTCTGTTCCTCAATCCAAGTAAGGAAATAATATTTTTATACGGGCGTACAGTAAGACCTAGTTACCTTCAAATTCTTACACTTGCAGCTCTCTGCCAACTGTTCCCTGCACTACCACCAACAGGTGCTCCAGCATAAACCATTTGGATAAGGAGATGTGCATCTAAAATGCCTTGAGCTGGTGATCTTAAACAGCAACTCATTTTTTTTAGAAGAAATAACAGCTTCTCATAAATATCCCAGCCCTTTAATGATATTCTGGAAAGGTTGTGACAGAAAACCCCTGCACTTGGTGAATTATGTAAAACAGCAAATAGCTTCAAACATTGTTTATCGCTCAGCTCTGTCTGAAGTTGGATCTAACTGAAGCGCATGGGCACACATTTAGCCAAACATAACATCAGAACCATATCTTTTGCACCTCTCAGGTTATTCCATGCATGTAAAGGGAAGGCACAGAGGTGGCAGAAGCAATGTGGTAGTACTAAAAGTTGTCTGGATTGAGAAGCCTTGGGGTTATGGTAATTTACTGGCTACATGAGCCTTGAGGAAGTCACATAACTTCCTTGATCCTCAATTTGTCACAATAGTGACTCAACTTGTTTTACAAGTCTTAAGTAATTTCTAGTTTATGTAGCATCTCATCTCAGAAATCAACTCCTCGTTTGGAAATGAAAGCTTCTTATTACCATCTTTGCTAAATGATATCTGATGATGGTTTGAGGATCAAGGGACTCATACATTGTAGGTACAAGGTATGCTTACTTTATCTGTATGAAAGTTCTTCCATATACATGGAAATGTTCTGGAAGGCATGTGATTGGGGTTTTGATGGACAGAATACAGCTTACATTTTTTAAATTGTATACCTTTTGCATATGCATTTTTAATGAGAAAAATGCCAGTCTTATAGATAATGCTGTAACGGAGAAAATGATTTGGACCTGAGGACAAAATGGGGCTGGGGAAAAGAAAGGCACAAGACCACTTCCCAATATTTATGAGAAGGAGGACAGTCCTATTTTATGGATTGAAGCATGAAAAAAAGAGAAAGAAGAACATTGTTTCCTATACTTGCTGAATTTTTATTTTCTCAGCTCATTGTTCTAAACACTCAAGTCCACATCAAGATTCCATGGATTGTCTCCCTCAGAGGCAGAGACCTGCAGGGTAGCAAGACAAGAAGGCTTTTAGAGTGCTTTCCCCACCAATGGCAACCTCTGCTCCTGGAATAGTGGTGGGCAATTCTGTTTTGATCCCTAGAAGTAGGGCTGACCATCTGAACATTGTGGTAGTTCTCTAGGTTTGTCATTCACATGAGAGTCCATGTGAGCAGTGCTACCCCCTTCTCCTGAATCTGTACAGCCTACATGGCAGCCCTCCAACCAGAAGGACCATGGATGTGGATCAGCATAGTACATCAATTTCATAGACTAAAGGCCACATTGCAACCCAGGCTGGAAGTTCATTCCCTGTTCTGAATCCTATTTCTAATTATACAGAGAGACACAGTTTCCAATACAGTGCATCAGAGGCTATGTAGTAACTCCAAATGACAGCATAAAAATACATAAATTAATGTAGTGCCTGCAATTCAAAATGTCCTCAGTTTGGACAATATGAATGAATCATTAAATTCACCCAGTGAAATGGAATTTCCAAAAGTTCAACCATCATTTTAATTAGTTCGAAAGAATTCAAGTCCTAACATTCCCTCTCCTGATTTTCTTTCCTGTTCAGTCCCAATTCATGGGGGTAAAATTATTGTTTCTTCCATAGCTGCAGTTTCCAAGAGTTTGAAGTTGAGTCCCTATACCCCTCCACCCCCATTTCACACAAGCCTCACCTTTCAGAGTCTAAAGCATTAATAAGGTACAAAAGATTATTTAAGCATCTGAGAATTTTTATTTTTATTTTTTTAAATAAATCTTTATTTTTCAGATTATTACAGGTATTCCTCTTTTTTTTCCCCATAGCTCCCCTCCACCTGATTTCCCACCCCACCCCATGCCCTTCCCCCCCCCCCCCCGCCACTGTCTTCATCCATAGGAGTAAGATTTTTGTCCAATTTCTTCCCGCACCCCTCACACCTGCTTCCCCTGAGAATCATCAGTCCACTCCCTTTCTATGTCCCTGATTCTATTACATTCACCAGTCCAGTCTGTTCTTCAGATTTTTTATTCACTTGATTTTTAGATTCACTTGTTGGTAGGTATGTATTTGATGTCATTTTGTTGTTCATAATTTTTATCTTTACCTTTTTCTTCTTCTTCCTCTTCTTAAAGAATACACTTCAGCATTTCATGTCATCCTGGTTTGATGGTGATGAACTCCTTTAGCTTTTTCTTGTCTGTGAAGCTCTTTATCTGACCTTCAACTCTGAATGATAGCTTTGCTGGGTAGAGTAATCTTGGTTGTAGGTTCTTGCTGTTCATTACTTTGAATATTTCTTGCCACTCCCTTCTGGCCTGCATAGTTTCTGCTGAGAAATCAGTTGACAGTCGTATGGATACTCCCTTGTAGGTAAATAACTGTTTTTCTCTTGCTGCTTTTAATATTCTCTCTTTGTCTTTTGCCCTTGGCATTTTAACTATGATGTGTCTTGGTGTGGTCCTCTTTGGATTCCTCTTGTATGGGGTTCTGTGCGCTTCCTGAACTTGTAAGTCTATTTCTTTCACCAGGTAGGGAAAGTTTTCTGTCATTATTTCTTCTAATAGGTTTTCAATATTTTGCTCTCTCCCTTCTTCTGGCACCCCCAAAATTCGGATGTTGGTTTGCTTAAAGTTGTCCCAGAGGCTCCTTACACTATCTTCATATTTTTGGATTCTTTTTTCTTTTTGTTTTTCTGGTTGGATGTTTTTTGTTTCCACATATTTCAGATCTTTGGTTTGATTCTTGGGGTACGTTGATCTACAGTTGAGTTTCTGTATATTCTTTATTTCAGACAGTGTATGTATGCTTCATTTCTGACTGATCCTTTTCCATTTTTTTTGGCATTCTCATTAATATCCTTAAAGGTCTCATCAAGTTTCTCAGCGGTTTTAAGAAGATTCTTGAGTAACCTTATAAATGTGGTTCTGAACTCTGTCATCCAGTAGTTTGCTTTCCTCCATTTCTTTCATTTGTGACATGTTTCTTTGTCTCCACATTTTGGCTGCTTCCCTGTGTTGATGGAGTAGCTTTGTGTGGTAGGTGATCTATAGGGGGCAGTAGCTCAGCCTCCTCAATCACATGAGGTTGATGCTCTTGGTACCCCCCTTTGTGGGCTGAGTGCAAAGTCTTGGTGTAGTTAAGCCTTAATTGCTGTTGGTACACTGGGAGGAATTGACCTCCAGGCCAATTAGCTGTGAGCACTCGCTGTGCCTATAATGGAAGAACTGCACTGAAGACACGCTTATGGGGCAGGACTTGTTTCAGTGGGGCTTTGGTGCTCGCTGAGTCTGCCTCTTGAATGTGTCACTTATGGATGTGAGGAGTTGAAATCTGGTGTCTCACACTGACCACTAGGTACACTGGCTTCTGGATCTCCAATGGGGTTCAGGTCAGCTACTGTCTGAGGCCACCCAGCAGGAGCTACAGTGAGAGCTACAGTTTTCTCCTCTTTGCTTGGAGTTTGGAGGTTTTGGAGCTGTCTGACCCGGGCTGCAAGTTTGCTAGGTTAAGCTGCGATAGGGCAGGCCTTTCTTATGCTAAAGCTGCTGCTTGGAGCTTGGGTGGGTTTGTAGGTTGTGGAGGGCGGGGTCTCAGGGTGTCACTAGGCTAGGGCGTGGCAAACAGCAATGGCTGCTAGTTAGCGGCTCTGTGTCCCCAACAGCATCCACGAGTCCCGTGCCCCAGTGCAGTAAACAATTATTCCTGCGCGCAGCTCTGCAAGTAAGCCACCCTCACTGGCAGACAGTCCAGCTTCTCCCTGTAGGAGTTTGGGTCCCCTGTGTCTCCCCAGAGACTGGATTTCAGAGTAATCGGGGGCTTGTCTCCCTTCGGGTTGAAAAAAGCAATGCCTGCCGCCAGCCCGCATCACTTGCCTCCGTACCTCAGCTTTTCAGCACTTGTGCACGTCTCAATGCTCTTTTCTCTTTCCTTCTAGTTGTAGAACTTCCACTCAGCCAGCTTTCCCGTGGTTCTGGGTGATAGACATTTTGTCTTTTATTTATTTTTTATTTTATTTTATTTTTTATTGTTTTAAGTATTACAAATAGTAGTACATATGTCTCCTTTTTTTTTCCCCATTGATCTCCCCCTGACCTCCTCTACCCCCCAGGACATGCCTTCACCTTCCCACCCCCCCCTCCCCCCCGCTCCAGTGTCTTATATCCATTGGTTGTGCTTATATGCATGCGTACAAGTCCTTTGGTTGGTCTCTTACAGCCCCCCTCGCCCAACCTCCCCTGTTTTCCCAATGTAGTTTGACAGTCTGTTCAATGCTTCTTTGCCTCTGTATCTTTTTCCCACCATTTCTTTCCTTTAAAAAGTTTTGCCTTTGCAGACTGGAAATAAACATATAATAACAAAACAAGACAAAGCAAAAACATGTTTGAGTTCCAATTTCAATGTCCAACAGTTCCTTATGTGTACATGTCAGCAGTGATTTCTGGGTGGTGGTCACATGGTGGCAATGCAGGTCCGACCCTCTCTGGTTTGGTCCTAGGTAACCTGCAGTGGTGCACAGCTGCTGACTTCTCGCGTGGCAAGGCGTTGTCAGCATCTTCCATCTCTGGACTGTTTTTTCCTCTTGTCTTCGTGGTTGGAGCACTCCTGTCAATTCCTTTCTGTTGCAGGAATCCATCTGGTCTTAGGGTTGTTTTCTGAAAATATACAAATATATTCTCGACCACAAGTTAATAAAGGAATCTTTTCTATATAATTGATTTGGGGTCCTTTTTATTTTTGTTCAAACGATTTTCCTTTGTCTTATTTAGACAGCATGTGTGTTTTTAATGGCCGTCTTGCTGTTAGCATTGCAAATGAAACTTAATTTGGTAAAGTAAAAATTTTCTAGATGTAATTTACTTATAGGATATTTTTCCTTACATGATATTGCCCTACTATCCCCCCCCTTTTTTTTTTATTAATGGAGGTTTTTGTAAATTTTATAATGAAGTCTTGATAACTTTAAATTAAAATTTTTTTTCCCACACATATGACTGCTTTAGGTTCATTGCATATTCAGGAGTTTTACCATGAGATGAACTACCAATATAAATTTTAGTTATTACTTTAAGAACAGCTTTTTGTCAGGTACAATTAACTTTATTTGCATATTCACTTATTTCAATTAGCCTATTTAAATTAATCTGAAAACTTGATTACTATTTTACTGTCAAATTTAATACTCTACCAACAATCTTAGTTTACCCTGTAAATATTAGTGGGAAGGATTATTTGCATTCTTGTGGGGCCCTGAGCATTCCAGATGCTCAGCTGAATTTAGATATAGGGCAACTGCTGTCGGCCAAGTCTCTTGTCTGTTACCTGGGTCCCGATCTGAGCTGGGCCAAGTCTCTGTCTGTCACCTGTATCTCCATGTGAGCCAGGCCAGGTCTCTTTCTGTTGCCTGGGTCCCGTTCTGAGCTGGGTGTGGGAAGCGCGAAGCAGCCATGGGGGCAGGAGACCTCCTTCAAAAGGGGTGAGGGTTCAAGCCCCTGCAATGTTGGGGGGGTGAGGGTCTATGCCCCATTTCTGTCCCCCCCCCCCCCCAAGTTCTCTCCTGATGGCCCCTCTGCGACTGTGCCTGTCTTAGGTTGTTCCTTCCTTGAGGAATCTTACCCGTCTCTGGCTAACCAGCCATCCTCCGGGGCCAAGCAGGGTGGTGTGAGGTTCAGGTCTGTCTCCTTGGTAGCCTATGCCCCCGTGGCCTCCACACCCAGCACCTGCCTTGGGAACCCCTGGCCTGCTGGCAGGGTCCCGGTGCTGATCACATATCTCGGGGAACTAGGGTTTCTTCTCCAGTGAGGGCCCAGCTCACACAATTGGATGTGAGGCAGATCCATGGTACCAGCCCCCACGAGGCTTCAAGCTCAGCATGAACAGAAAGCTCAGGTAACAGCTGAGGGCAATTGGATTGTGAGAAGAGGGTCCCTCTTGGCACAAAAGGCAAGAGGGGCAATATAGAATGCTCAAGTGCCTTCCCAGTGCCTTAATTCCTTCTGCAAGGGATTAAATCCTTTCATGTCCTTTTTTTTTTTTTTTTTAATTGCTGCCAACCATTCAAAGAATTAGTTTGTAAGTTTGTTTGGGATAATTGTAAAATATGCTGTTGTAAAATATCTAAAATTATAATGACATTGTAGAATGATATCATGTAAGGATATTCTTTGCCCTAGGCCCTGGTAATTCCATTTCAAACTGGCTGTCAATTTCTTTTTGTAGCTTTATATAAACTTTGTCAGGGAGGCAAAAACACAAATTACTTACTTTAGTTCAAGAGGCCAAATATTTTGACTTTCAATTACAATCCTTATGACTTTTGAAGGAAACTTCTCTTTGTTTCCTTCCAAAATAATTTTCAGTCTACAGAGAGTTTCATTTAAAGATTTTTGTCACATGGGACAATTTCTCTTAATGCCCCGCCCCCTTGTTGTCTGTGTCCATTGATTAGGTTCATATGCATGCATACAAGTCCCTTGGTTGATCTCTCCACCTTATCCTCACCCTCCCCTACCTTACCTGCGGTATGATGTTCTGATCGACGTTTCTCAGACTCTGGATCTGTTCTTGTTCATCAGTCTATGCCGTTCATTATATTCCACAAATGAGCGAGATCATGTGATATTTATCTTTCTCTGCCTGACTTATTTCACTCAACATAATATTCTCCATCTCCATCCATATTGTTGCAAATAGTAGGAACTCCTTTTTTACCGCAGCATAGTATTCCATTGTATAGATATACCACATTTTTTTAATCCATTCATCTGCTGATGGGCATTTAGGTTGTTTCCAAATCTTGGCTATGGTGAATTGTGCTGCTATGAACATAGGGGTGCATATTTCCTTTCTGATGCGTGTTTCTAGATTCTTGGGATATATTCCTAGAAGTGGGATCACTGGGTCAAATGGGAGTTCCATTTTTAGTTTTTTGAGGAAGCTCCATACTGTTCTCCACAGTGGCTGCACCCATCTGCATTCCCACCAGCAGTGCAAAAGAGTTCCTTTTTCTCCCCATCCTTGCCAACACTTGTTGTTTGTTGATTTGTTGATAAAAGCCTTTCTGACAGGTGTGAGATGGTACCTCATTGTTGTTTTGATTTGCATCTCTCTGATGATTAGTGACTGTGAGCAGGTTTTCATATGTCTCTTAGCCTGCCTTCTGTCTTCTTTCAAAAAGTGTCTATTTAGATCAGTTGCCCATTTTTTGATTGGGTTGTTTATCTTCTTTTTGTTAAGTTGTATGAGTTCTCTGTATATGCTGGAGATTAAACCCTTATCATCGATATCATTGGCAAATATGTTCTCCCATGCAGTGGGCTTTCTTGTTGTTTTATTGATGGTTTTCTTTGCTGTGCAAAAGCTTTTTATTTTGATGTAGTCCCATTTGTTTATTTTCTCTTTAGCTTCCATTGCCCTAGGAGTAGTATCAGTGAAGAAGTTCTTTCGGCATATGTCTGAGATTTTGCTGCCTGTGGATTCCTCTAGTATTTTCATGGTTTCCTGTCTTATGTTTAAGTCCTTTATCCATTTTGAGTTTATTTTTGTGTATGGTGTAAGTTGGTGATCTAGCTTCATTTTTTTGCATGTATCTGTCCAATTTTCCCAACACCATTTGTTGAAGAGACTGTCTTGATTCCATTGAATGTTCGTGCCTCCTTTGTCAAATATTAATTGAGCATATTGATTTGGGTCAATTTCTGGGTTCTCTATTCTATTCCATTGATCTATATATCTGTTCTTGTGCCAGTACCAGGCTGTTTTGAGAACAGTGGCTTTGTAATACAACTTGATATCTGGTATTGAGATCCCACCTACTTTGTTCTTCTTTCTCAGGATTGCTGTAGCTATTCGGGTTCTTTTTTTATTCCAGATAAATTTTTGGAAAGTTCGTTCTAGGTCTGTGAAATATGTTGTTGGTATTTTAATGGGGAGTGCATTGAATTTATAGATTGCTTTGGGTAGTATGGACATTTTGATGATGTTTATTTTACCAATCCATGAACATGGTATGTTCTTCCATCTGTTTATGTCTTCCTCTATCTCTTTTTTCAGTGTCGTGTAGTTTTCTACGTATAGGTCTTTTACTTCTTTAGTTAAGTTTATTCCTAGGTATCTTAATTTTTTTAGTGCGATGGTAAATGGGATTGCTTTTTTAGTCTCTCTTTCTGTAAGTTCATTATTGGTGTATAGAAATGCCATAGATTTCTTGGCATTAATTTTGTATCCTGCTACATTACTGAATTCAGTTATTAAGTCTAATAATTTTTTTATGGAGTCTTTAGGGTTTTCTATGTACAGTATCATGTCATCTGCGAATAAGGACAGTTTTACTTCTTCTTTTCCAATTTGGATGCCTTTTATTTCTTCTTCTTGTCTGATCGCAATGGCTAGTACTTCCAGTACTATATTAAACAGGAGTGGTGAGAGTGGGCATCCCTGTCTTGTTCCTGTTCTTAGGGGAAATGGTTTTAGTTTTTGCCCATTGAGTATGATGTTGGCTGTGGGTTTGTTGTATATGGCTTTTATTATGTTCAGGTATGATCCTTCTATTCCCACCTTGCTGAGAGTTTTTATCAGGAAAGGGTGTTGGATTTTATCAAATGCTTTTTCTGCATCAATTGATATGACTATGTGATTTTTATCTCTCAATTTGTTTATGTGATGTATCACATTTATTGATTTGCGAATATTGTACCATCCTTGCATCCCTGGGATAAATCCTACTTGGTCATGGTGTATAATCTTTCTGATGTACTGCTGGATTCGATTTGCTAGAATTTTGTTGAGGATTTTGGCATCTATGTTCATGAGGGATATTGGCCTGTAATTCTCTTTCATTGTGTTGTCTTTGTCTGGTTTTGGTATTAGGGTGATGCTGGCCTCATAGAAGGAGTTTGGAAGTGTTCCTTCTTCTTTAATTTTCTGGAATAGTCTGAGGAGGATAGGTTTTAGTTCTTCCTTGAATGTTTGGTAAAACTCCCCTGTGAAGCCATCAGGCCCTGGGCTTTTGTTTGCTGGAAGCTTTTTGATGACTGCTTCAATTTCTTCCATAGTTATCAGCCTATTGAGATTCTTAGAATCTTCCTGAGTGAGTTTTGGAAGGTTGTATTTTTCTAGGAGTGTGTCCATTTCCTCCAGATTGTGTAGTTTGTTAGAATAGAGTTGTTCATAGTATTTTTTAACAATCCTTTGTATTTCTGTGGGGTCTGTTGTTATTTCACCTCTTTCATTTCTGATTTTGTTTATTTGGGTCCTCTCTCTTTGCTTCTTGGTGAGCCTGGCTAGAGGTTCATCAATCTTGTTTATCCTTTCAAAGAACCAGCTCTTGGTTTTGTTGATCCTGTGTATTTTTTTTTTTTTTTGGTCTCTATGTCATTCATTTCTGCTCTGATCTTTATTATGTCCTTCCTTCTGCTCACTGTGGGATTCTCTTGTTGCTCTCTTTCTAATTCTTTGAGTTGTTGAGTTAGAAGATTTATTACCATTTTTTCTTGTTTTTTGAGGTAGGCCTGTAGAGCTATAAACTTCCTTCTCAAGACTGCTTTCATTGTGTCCCATAGCATTTGCATTGTTGTGTTTTTATTGTCATTATTCTCCGTGATGTTTTTCATTTCTTCTTTGATCTCATTGATCACCCAATCATTGTTTAATAGCATGCTATTCAGTTTCCATGTGTTTGAATTTTTTGGAATGTTTTAATTATAGTTTATTTCTAATATTATGCCGTTGTGGTCTGAGAAAATGCTTGATATGATTTCAATCTTTTTTGAATTTAGGGAGGCTTTGTTTGTGACCCAGTATGAGGTCTATTTTTGTAAATGTCCCATGGGCAATTGAGAAGAACGTATATTCCGAGGCTTTGGGGTGAAATGCTCTGAAGATGTCAATTAGGTCCATCTGATCTAGTGTGTCATTTAGAATTGCTGTTTCTTTGCTGATTTTTTTGTCTAGAGGATTTATCCAGTGATGTCAGTGGTGTATTAAAGTCTCCTACTATGATTGTATTGTTGTCGATCTCTCCCTTGATCACCTCCAGGAGTTTTTTTTATGTATTTGGGTGCTCCTGCGTTGGGTGCATATATGTTTACCAGAGTTATATCTTTTTGTTGAATTGCTCCCTTTAGTATTATGTAGTGGCCTTCCTTATCTCTTGTTATGGCCTTTACTTTGAGGTCTATTTTATCAGATATAAGTATTGCTACCCCAGCTTTTTTCTCATTTCCATTTACCTGAAAAATATTTTTCCATCCCTTCACTCTCAGTCTGTGTGAATCCTTTGCTCTGAGGTGGGTCTCTTGAAGACAGCAAATATATGGGTCATGTTTTCTTATCCATTCAGCTACCCTATGTCTTTTGATTGGTGAATTTAATCCATTTACGTTTAATGTTATTATTGACAAGTACATGGTTGTTGTCATATTTTCCCCCTTAGTGTTTGTGTTTCTTTTTGCCTTTCTCTTTCTTCTTTTTACAGCAGTCCCTTTAGCATTTCTTGCATTGCTGGCTTGGTAGTGATAAACTCTCTTAGCCCTTTTTTGTCTGTGAAGCTCCTGATTCCACCTTCAATTTTGAATGATAACCTTGCTGGGTATAGTATTCTTGGATTCAGTCTCTTGCTTTGCATCACTTTGTATATTTCATTCCATTCCCTTCTGGCCTGGTGTGTTTCTGTTGAGAAATCAGTTGATATTCTAATAGGAGATCCCTTGTAGGTAACTTTCTGTCTCTCTCTGGCAGCCTTTAAGATTCTTACTTTGTCATTGGTATTCGCCAATTTAATTATGATGTGTCTTGGTGTCGGTCTTTTGGGGTTCAACTTGTTTGGGACTCTATGTCATTCTTGGACTTGCATAGTTTTTTTCTTGCCAATATCAGGGAAGTTTTCTGTCATTATTTCTTCAAACAGGTTTTCTATTCCTTGCTTCTCTTCCTCTCCTTCTGGTATCCCTATTATTCTAATATTGTTTCGTTTTGTGTTGTCCCAAAGCTCCCTTAGGCTCTCCTCTTGCTTTTTAAGTCTTCTTTCCATTTGCTGCTGTGTTTGTGTGTGTTTTCCTACCTTGTCTTCTAATTCGCTGATGCAGTCCTCAGCCTCTTCTAGTCTACTGTTTAAGCCTTCCAATGTGTTCTTTATTGCAGCTATGTTGTTCTTCATCTCCTCTTGGTTTCTTTTCATGTTGGTGACATTTTCATTCAGCTCCTTATAGTTCTCATTGAGTTGTGTGTATTTGTCATTGAGTTGTGTGTATTTGTCATCCATCTGTTTAAACATCCTTATCATCATTACTCTGAATTCTCTCTCAGTTAAGCTGCTAGCCTCAGTTTCATTTAACTTCCTTTCTGGTGATTCCTCTTTTTCTTTCCTTTGGGTATTGCTTTTTTGTCTCCCCATGTTTTCCTGAAATGTTTTCATTGTAGATCCAATTGCTTTGCTACCCAGGTTCTTTTGGTGATGGTGCTACTGGTGAAATCTCTCTGTTCTTCTGGGCTTGGTTATCTAGTGTAGCTCCCTGCTTGAGGTATTTGGGTTCTCTAGATGTAGGCCTGCAAGCTTGAGAGGCACAACTACAGTGCCTAGAAGTCAGCTGCTATGGAGGGGAGTGTCCCACTTTTTGCTGACTTGCACCCTTGATTTAAATCACGTGTGCCCAGTGGGGCCTCACAGTGGCACCAAGGAACCATCTGTCAGGGTGATGTGGCTCAGGGGGCTACACTTTGGAAAGGGGTAACTGTGTTGCCCAGAGTTCTGTAGTTGTGAGGTGGGCAGACTCAACTTTTGCTGCTGTGTCTGTAGTGGGTAGGTGCTTTCTCCAGGTGGCGGCTCACAGGAGCACTGGTGGTAAGTTTGCCAGCGAGGTACACTGAAGCACTCTGGAGGGCCCTGGCAGTGTAGCTGAGTAATTGAGGTGCTTAGCTTCTAAAGATTTCTCTTTAGAGCAGATCCTATGGCCTCAGGGAGTATTCAGATTCCATGGTGTTAATCAGGGTGGAATCTGGGTGTGGCTATATTGGTTGCCTGGAGACTGGGGGGAGGGGCTATCTCTCAGGAGAAAATGGATTCTGTGGGCTTAGATATGACTCAGCACCAGACTTGCCACCACCTCTCCTGGACACTCTGTTGCCCACTCTGCCTAGATTCCACAATTCCACCCCCTGTCCCGCACCTCTGTCACAGGTAAGCGCCTGTCTCCAAAAGGTCCCATGAACCAGGTTCAGTGGGGAAAGGCGCATGCCCCAGCGCGAGGAAGGACCGTGTCTCTGCCAGCTCCTCTCCTGCCGGCACTCCGCGGGGTCCGGCAGCTCCCAAAGGCTGCCTTTGAACTCAGATCCCAAATCCAGACTCTAAGGTCTAAAATCCTTCAGACCTTGCCTGTCCTCTGGGACGCGGCCTGGCACTGTGTAGTTTCTCCCTGACCTTCTGGGCACAGAGGTCTGGGAGATTCTACTGCCTAGATCTTTGATTTTACCTTTATCCGGGGGATCCCTGCTCTTCCCAGCTGCAAACTGTCTCACCAGCTGTGTCTCCCTCGCCAATTCGGGCTGGATTCCGCTCCTCTCAGCTGCCTCCTCTATTTGCTCCAGGACAAGGCTCAGGACACATCCTTCTATTCCGCTGCCATTTTGTCCTCCTCCCGTTTTGTCTTTTAGTTGTAGTTTTGAAATTGTTGTGCGAGGCAGCAGTTTAAGTGTTTACCTACGCCGCCATCTTGGATTGCCTCCTGAGAATTTTTAAAACCCACATGCAAATCTTCAGTCTCAAACCACTTATCTTAAGCAAAATGATGTTGACAGAGCCAGGCACATAGCACATTTTAGAACCAACCACATTATCATCAACAGCCAAAGACCATGGCAGACATTTGGTTTTACTGCCTGGTGGACAGGAAACTACATGTAGCCCATGAGGAGGAGTGTTGGGGGAGGAGTTTGAAGTTGCAGAACAGAGACAGAGAGACAGTTGGTATTTTATTTCCATCATGCTAGAACAAAACAAGGATTGGTTTTACAATGTGGATCTAAGCTTATTGAGAAGTCGTGTTCTAGTTGATATCAAAATAGTCAATAAAATGTGAAATTGGAAATTTTAGTACAATTGATTTTCAGATAACTTTAGGGGAGACTCCCTGGCTGATTTTCTTGAACTTTATAGTGCCTAGAAAAGCATTATCGCACATTAGGTACCTTTAATATTTCTTACGGGGGGGGGGGGGAGCCTTTTATTAGAATGTACTTGCCTGTTAACAGCTTCTTCACAAATTAGGATCAAATTCAAAGTCATTACATAGTTATTAACCCAATTTAAGGATAGTCAAGTTCTTAATGTAGGAAATCTTGTACATGGCACTAACTTTATGTCTATTCTTCAATCGACAGTGCTCACCCCCGGGCCTTTCAGCTTGTCTCTGAGTTACTACATGCAGGGCAACATGACAGGTGCTCACATATATTCTTCTACTTAACCTTGATAATTATGAATATCCTTTTACCAATAAAGAAACAGGCTCAGAGAAAAAGGCGACAACTCAAGATCACAAAGCTAGCAAGGAGAGGAGAGTGAGTTTGAACCCAAAGTTGAAATGATTTGAAAGCCCACTCTCTTAACCACGTTGTTACTCTGTATGGACTGCAGTAGCAGAAGTCTGACAAACACACTTCTGCTGTTTCTAAAATATAACTCGGCCTCTTAGGCCATATGCTATACAGGTAAATTAAATTTAACTACAGTTATATAATGCTTCACATGTAAAATGAAGAGGAGTGTATTTCAATTTCTGGAAATATGGTGGAATAGACAATCAAAATACTGTCTGTTAAAGAATACCTAGATCCTCAGCTTGAGAGAGGGAGTAGAGGGTGCTTTGAATTGCCTAGTCTGGCAATAATGTGTAGGAGGAATTGGAGTAGGGTCAAATAGAATAAAAATAGTCTTACCACAAAATATTTGTTGTTTCTTTTCCAATACTATAGACTCAGAAAGTTTTCCAAACTGTCCAGGTAAGCCAACAGCTAGAAAATATACCTATAAATGCATGCATGTATAGATGTGTGTGTCCATGCATCTCATTTTTAAGCCAAGTCTCATTTTTTTTTTTTTTGGTAAGTAGTGAGATGTCAGTTATCTTGTCCTGTTCATTTGAAAAATACCTCTTATGCACCTTCCTAACTGGCATATTATTTCCCAGGTTCTCTGTTACATTTCCAAATTCTAACATATGCATTACACAGGATGGTCAATAGATGTTACTATGAAAAATATTTAAAGGAAAAATATACTGCCTCTAATTGCTTATTAGTGCAATATACAATATTCTACTTTAAATCCTTCAGTGGAGGAGACACGTGGTTCAGTCTACACATTGGCTGGTGAGTGTATTATTCCTGACAAATCATCCAGTTGAGATGAGAACATTAATTTATTTGAGCAGACATGTGCCTGTATGGCTTTAAGAAAACAGGCATATGCTGCTCCGATAAGTAACATAGCAAAGAAAGCACAATTAATGCCAGAAACTACTCGGGAACTCTTAAAAAGGACCATGGAAAATATTCTTCAACCTTAGTTTTTGGTGGCATTTCATTTGTGCTGATGATCTATACCATTCCAGGCCAATATATATTATCCTAATTAAGTGTGAATTCAATGATGTTTTATGCTAGCCTTAAGTTTCCTTCCTCTCCTTAAAAGATTTTGACTTGGGACTTTAGAGCATAGCTATAGTTCCTGTACATAGATTCCCCTTCTTTACCAAAGACGTGGGGAGGGTTCTCTTGTCAAAAGGTTGGGGGGGGGGGGGCAGGTATTACTGAAATCCTCTGGCCAAATGCCATGTGTAATAGATCTTAAAGAGATTACTATTATTCCAAGTCTAGCTCTCAGTTTTGTAAGCTGATTTCCCCAGAATTGGTGACATTACTTTTGTAAAATAAAACATATTCTGCTATAAATGTAATACATACAGAACATTCAGAGATATATAAAAGTAGAAAGATGAAAAACCCTTAATCAAACTACCCCAAAATGACTACCAGTAACATTTTGTGTGCCTTCATTGTGATAATGATTTTATGTATACTTTTCCATATAATATGGCCAAAAATACACTGAGTGGCCAGATTATTATGACCACCCCATCTGTACTTCATTGGGCCATCTTTTGCCTTCAATATTGCTGCGATTCTTCTTGGCATTGACTCCAAGAGATGTTGAAAGGTGATGCGAGGAATTTGACACCATGCCTGATGAATAGTACTGTCCAGTTCTGTGAGAGTTGATGGTTGTGGAACCAGTTTCCTGATGGCTCTTTTAACTTCGTCCCACAATGCTCAATTGGATTGAGATCTGGTGATTGTGGGGGCCACCTAAGCAAGGTAAAGTCTCCCTCATGTTCTTGAAACCACTCCTGCACAATATGAGCACCATGGCTTGTTGGAAGAAGCCATCTCCATTGGGATACACCAACATGATAGGATGAACTTGATCAGCAATGATACTTAGGTATGTTGTGCTATTCAGATGTTGTCCCACACAAATTAAAGGGTCCAAATCATGCCAGGAAAACACGCCCCAAACCATAACACTACCCCCACCAGCTTGAAGGGTTGTACTCATTCATGTGGGGTGGATGCTTTCAGGCTGTTTCCATGAAATTCTCACTCTGCCATCTGCATGATGCAACTGGAAACATGATTCATTGGACCACATGACTTTTTTCCAACGCTCGACTGTCCAATCCTTGTGTTCCTATGCAAATTGGAGACGTTTTATCTTGGTAACTGCAGACAGCAAAGGTGTTCAAACAGGCCTTCAGCTTCCATATCCCATATGACGCAGTGTACAGCTAATTTGCCTACAAACGTCAGGTGGTCATAATAATCTGGCCACTCAGTGTACATTTATGTGAATAGCAATGTTGATTGAGATATGTTGTTTTATTAACTTTTATAAATATATAAATATACTTTGTATTTATTTACAGTTTATATTATTTTGTTATATTCATATAAAATTATATTAATACTAGAGGCCCAGTGCACGAATTCAGGCACCAGTGGGGTCCCTCAGCTTGCCCTGCAGGATCGGGCCAAAACTGGCTCTCTGACATCCCCTGAGGGGTCCTGGATTGCGAGAGGGCACAGGCCAGGCTAAGGGACCCCACTGATGCATGATCAGGGCTGGGGAGGGACCATGGGAAGGTCCAGGGCATGTCTGGCCTGTCTTGCTCAGTCCCAATTGGCCAGACCTCAGCAGCAAGCTAACCTACCAGTCGGAGTGCCTGCCCCTTGGTGGTCAGTGCACATCATAGCGACTGGTCGACTGGTTGACTGTCTGCCCCCTGGGGGACAGTGCATGTCATAGTGAATGGTTGAACAGCCTTCGCATATCATTAGCATATTATGTTTTGATTGGTTTAATGGATGAACGGACACTTAGAATTTAGGCTTTTATTATATCAGATATGGATCAAGCCTCAGTGTTAGTTTCCTACAAAGGACACATTTATTCCATAAAGCAGAAAAATTGCTCAAGAAACATTGCTTTTCAGTCAAAGGGATATTCAAACCTTAGATTCTAGGATTGCCATCTCCTTTATGTCACTTTGAATAAGAACTTCCATTCCTAGGAGTGGTGCTGGGGGGTCAGAGGGGCACAGAGATATTTTTACTCCTTGTCTCTGCTTTTCCTTGGCTTCATGCAATCAAATTATCTTCAATTGTATCATTTTACCTAAGTGAATCAAATTACAGTGCAAGCAACTATCTTTTAACTCCTTTGGTGACAATCCACTTGAATTGGCCTTGCACACAAATGGCCCCCAAACTACCTTGCATGTAAAAGTCACCTATTACTTACTGTTTCACTTAATTACTCATTCATTCAAGAAGTACTTGTTAAACATATACTATGTCAGACACTGTGCTCAGTATTGGGGATAAGATGGTGAATCAAAAACACTCCCTGCCTGTAAGCAGCTCCCTGTCTAAGGAATGAAGCAACAAGGAAGCAGGCGCTTACAATACAAAATGTTAAAAGGCAAATCTGGTGTAAGCACATGGTGAAGAGGGCAGTTGGGCAAAGCATCCTGAGGGAGTGATATCAGTGCTGAAATCAGAAAAATGAATGGGACTTAGTGAGGTAACTGTGTGTGTGTGTGTGTGTGTGTGTGTGTGTGTGTGTGTGTGTGTGTGTGTGTGATGTGGGGTTGTTGTTCTAATAGTATTCCTAGCACCAGTTAAAGCTAAAGAATAATATTTATCTCATTATTTTTCAACTTAATCATATAATTAGCATAGATCCTCACAAGTATTTGCAATTCATGTTTCAGGCTGCCTTACCTCTGACATTATTCTTTACTCATTATATGTTTATCTTACCAAAATCACTCTCAGAAGAAGAAAGAGGATCTAAGGGATGTGCTGGATGCTGACAAGGCATTTAATCTTCACAACAGCTATGTCATGAAGACAGTATTATTATCCTTACTTGACAGATGATTGAATAAAACCCAGAAAGCCAAAGACCAAATAGCTAGTAAATGGCACAGTCAACATTTGAATACAGGTCTTTCTGGTCAAGCCCCATGTTTTATCTCCCATATCATAATAATTGTGATTTTAGATTGTGACCTGGTGCCTTATCCCAGTTTCTGGGGGACACTCTTTCTGCAATATTCTTTGTTTAATAGGTAAATGAAGATAAAGAACTAAATAACAGTGTTCTTTTATACTATAGCTTAGCTCCTCAATTTTTGCAGAATGAAATGTAGTTGAGAAAATGGGAAAAGTTTTCTTACAGTATACAATAATTCTTTAAACAAATTTTAAAAGACCTCCTATGATGTGTCATCTCTAGAATTTATCATTTTTTTTCTGAAAAGTGATTTCCTAAAAGTGATTCAAACATGAGGTAGAACTTCTGTTAGTCTGCTTTTCTGCCTTCATCAATTAGAGTTGGCTTTAGCTGCTTTGGCAGAAACCTGAGTACATTAACTTATTTAAATGGCAGGAGGTTTTATTTTTCTCCAGTAATAAGACACCTGGAAGTAGTCCAAGGTTGGTGCAGGTGGTCAAGGAAGTCACTGGAAATACAGAATTTTTCTAGCTTCCATAATTGCAAGATGGCTACTGCACTGTTGGGCATTAAGTCAATTCCAAGCAGAAATAGAAGATGAAAAGGCCGGTGCCAGCTGAATCTATTCCCTCTTATCAGGAGAACAATACCTTTCACAGAAGAACCACTTAATGACTTTCATTCCTGTCACATGGCCATCAAAATCTGTAAGACAACCTGGGACATCCAGCTTTTCAACTGAGCAACGTATAATTAAATTCTAATGATTACAAAGAGAATAGGTATGACACATTCTGTAAAATCAGAACTGAGAAAAACAGCTACACAATTCTAGCAATGTGATGGACTTAAAGCAAATCTCAATCACAAAATAGTTGCTACCCTTATGTATTATCTACTGGAAGTTAAGTAGAAAAATACATTTATCTGAGAAAGGAACAGTAGTATTAAATAAGAGCATAAATCATTAAGCCACTGTTAGAGTTTGTTTTTGTGTGTTTTTTAGTGAAAGCATGCAAAAAATTCTAATTAGAATAAAGAGCCTGGGTCTATGATCTGTTTCTTCCTAGCTATGTGATCTTAGAACATTCATATAATCTCTTCTCTCAAGAAAGGGCAGTTACATTGACTATAAAGTAATACCAGATTAATAAAAATAGGCAACAGAATTAAACCTGCATTTCACATAAAAGAAAATGTGATATGACAATAAACCAATGAAAGGATGCTCATTCTTTTTTCCCCATTTTTTCTTTATTGATTAAGGTATTACAAATGTGTCCTGATCCCCCCAAAGTCCCCCCAGCCCCCCACTCATGCCCTCATCCCTCTGGTGTCTATGTCCATTTGTTAAGCTTATATGCATGCATACAAGTTGATCTCTCCCCCTTACCCCCACCCTCCCCTACCTTCCCTCTGAGGTTTGAGCATCTGATCGATGCTTCTCTGTCTCTAGATCTGAGGATGCTCATTCTTATTATGAGCAGGGTAATACAAATTAAAACCACAGTGAAACATCACTTTGCATCCATAAAATTGGCTAAAAGTTAACTCTGTCAATACCAAGTGTCCGCAATGATGTAGAGCAAGAGCTGGCAAACTCCAGCGCATGGGCCAAATCTAGCTCACCACCTGCTTTTGTACAGCCCATGATCCAAGAATTATTTTCACACTTTTTAATGAAAAGTATAAAAGCAACCATTAGTCTCTCATGGAAAACTGTTGCTTGATCTTACTACTTGGAGCTAAAGCCTAAAATATTTACTACCTGGGCCTTTGCAGAGAAAATTTGCTGACCCCAGATATAGAGCATGAAAATTGTCTTATGCTGCTGGTAAGAGTGAAAATGACACAACCAGCTCAGAGAACAATTTGTGTGTCTACTAAGATAAATAGGTGGAAAGCCCAAAACCTAGCAGTAGCCTAGACAAACTCTTGCTCACTCAAACAGCACTGTTTGCAACTGGGGCAAAAATGAAAAAACCCAAATGTCTACCAGCAGCAGTATGGAAGAATAAAGTAGAATACAACACACAAGGAATACTGTTACTGACATCACCGTGTTTGAATCTTATATACACACTGTGTAAAAATGCAAGTTCTTGAGTAGTTCTGTCCAACAGCAATGTGATGTGAGAAAGATTTAGTTTTAAAATTTCTAGTAGCCATATTAAAGACATAGAGAAACAGATGCAATTAATAATATATGTCATAATATATAAACAGTTATTATTTAAACATATAGCCAATATAAAAAATACCGATATGTCTGCCCTTATTTTTAGTTTCAAGTCCTTAAAACTGGAAGTGCATTTTCTATGTACAGGATATCTCAAATTGGACAAGCCACTTTTCTAGTGCTCTGTAGCCACATGTGGCTAGTGGCCATCGTACTGAAGATCACAGTTTGAGAGAATGCAAACAGTAAAATTTTATTTACATCCCATTTTCAAAGAAAGCACAACTAAATGTAAAACTACTAAGAAAAGTAAGGGAATAATAATAATAATAAACCTAAGATCCAGATGGCTGTGACACCTGGGGGAGAAGGAGGGTGGGGTACAGAGATGCTGATAGTGTTTTATTTTGCTAATTTGATGGTGAGTCCATGGATGCTAATTTTTTGAAAAAAATTAAATACAGGTTATAATTATTATATGGAAGCTCTTTAATCTTTCATAAAAAATTAACAAGTATCAGGTGCCTACTTCAGGTGCCTACTTCAGAGAGAAGTTGTAATATGGCTGCCTGCATGAAAACTTTTTGAACAGTAGAACAGAATGCAAATAGAAACAAGTTAGTATTTATTATTGTTTCTTATGACTTTATAATTAGAAAGTCCATATGTGCAGAAGTTGTCACAAGGTAGGAACTTCATATAGAGAACTGAGCAATACAAGAGAATGTAAACTGTTAGTTGATAGCCACAAAATAGAAGAGGAAAAATAGGAAAAAAATCAATGAGGAAGGAAGAAATGTGCCTAAGTGGCAACAGAGACATGTGGAAGTCTTGAAGGGTGACCAGCTGTTGCATCTCCGAGATTTGTCAAAAAAGACTTGTGGGGGAGAGGCAATTGACAGGAAGCTGTCATAGAGGATTGGGGAGGATTGGAGAGATGATATATTCGGGGGTGAGGTGGCAAGCAGTAAACTATACTGGGAAAGAGCCCGGGGCAGATGCGGTGCTTAAGGCGGGTCCTGGTCTGCTGCACAGACTGTCTACACACAGTCGCAATTGGCAGCAGGAGCATGCGTTTGGCAGAGATGGGGCGACTTCTTTTTCTGGCTCTGCCACTCTCCCATCCAACCATCTTCAGTAACTGGCTTGAGGCAGAAGAGATGAGCTCTCTGCAGTGTGTTTCTTTCTCTTGTAAGCTGAGGTGACGAGAAAGCCAGAGTGGGCATGGCCCTGTGATAGGAGCAGAGAGCTATGTGGATACCAAGAGGCCCCTTCCATGAGCTGTCACTCACTATCTTGGTGTGTGAAGGTGGGGGAGCTAGTCAGGGCCTAGGAGCAGCCCAGGTCTTCCCAAGCAATCTGCCTTATGAGTGTTTAAAAAGGGGTGGGAAGGGTGTCCCTTTAAGGACCACACGCTCATGCAGCTACTAACCCTGCAGAACCTGGATTAAATTTCCTTCAGGCTGTGGTTTGAGGGACCTCACACCCATGCTAAAAGAAGTAATAAAAATACTTCTTTGATCTTTACTATTTAAAACACATGATAACAAGTTCTTAAAATATGTGCAAAGGTGCCTGTAGATAGGGGTTAAGAATTTCTGGGGAATATTCAGTCAGAGCATCTACAAAGCAACTGACACCACAGTTTAGCACTAACTACCACTCCCCACTCACTGTGAACTCCTATCTGGCATGTCTTCTGCTTTGTGTTGTCCCACAAGGTTAAGTGATTGGATCTAGTTAGGCATGCTGCAAAATAGATATGATAAAACCCTTATGTGAGCGTAAGCAAATATGCATCGTCACCTGGCTTATTTGGTGAGCACCACTGTGTGCCACCAGGAGGTCCCTTTGGATGTATGATTTCACTCACCAACATGTCTGAAAAGAAACTGCTTTTCCCCATTTCATAGATGAGGAGACTGAGGGTCAGAAAGGAATGCCTTGTCCCCAGTAAGATGCTGAGCTGGGACTTGAGCTTTTGTTACTGCATCAAATTTTAAAGTTTATATTTGTCCCATTGCATCATGCTATCTACTAAATTTACTGAACATAAACTTAGTTCAAGTGTTTCACATACACTTAATTTGATCCCTACAACCATTCTGAAGGAAATGTACTTGGAATATTGTCCTTATTTTGTTAGAAAGATGATGAGAATGGGGGAGCTGTTTTTAAAAGCTAGTACTCTGTAGAGGCAAAGGCAATTGTTAAATAATGATGCACTTACTGAAGCTTTACAACATGGCAGACAATATTCTAAGCACTTTAGCATGCATTTATGCATTCATCCTCAGAATAAGTTTTTTAAATAGATACAATTATTATTTCCAGTTTTCAGATTAGAAACAATGAGTACAGAGAGGTTTATTGACATCATCAAACTATTAAAGAGAACTAGAAATCAAAGTCCTAACCATGACACCATATCTAATATGTGCTAGACACTTCCAAGTGAAGAAGTGACCATCCAGTCTTGAATTGAAGAAAGGGACCCTAATTAATTACTCTTCCCTTACCTCCTTCCATACATTTGCTCCTTTCCTAAACCCATCTATGCAGGGTAAAAGGATATGGGGGAATTGAGAGAGAAGAGAGGTAAATGGGCCCATGAGTTTGATTTCTGTGTCCATTCCTTCCCAGATGATTTGTCTAAAAGACTCATCAGACATGGGTACATACACATCCATGCTGATAAGTATCTACCTGCTAGAATAATACTGCATTCAAGTCCGTACTAGAAAATAGTCTCAGGCCTGAAAGTTCACATGAATCTGGTCTAATCCCACCACATATTTCATATTTGGATCATTCCTATAATGTTCCATGTCTAATTTGCATATTTTCAGGCATGAGACACCTACTTCTTCATCTGGTAGCCTCATCTATTGCAAGAGTTCTATGGCAGCAAGAAAGTGCATCCCAAGACTGAGCAGACTCTGTAGTTTCTTTTTTCTCATCATTGGTTATAGTTTTTTTACATGCAAGTCCACACGGAATAAGAGCACTCTCATTCTCATGACAGCCCTGGGGTGGGCATAGGAAGAAAAGCTCTTTTCTGTCTCAAATATCTACTTCTTTTAGATGAATATCGCTAGTTTCTTCACCTCAGAGGACATTGGTTAAAAATTTCCTTTTCTCCAGGAACATTCTAATTTATATCAACATCCATCTGAAAGTGTGGTGTCCAAGGCTGCACACACAGTTTGCCCTGAGCTCAATTTCTTGGTATTTGGGTTAAATTTTGTGTTTGAATTTGTATGACTGGGAGGAAAACTCCTAATGTCTGGGTGGCCCCAATTGGGTTCTCTCAGTAACAGGCACTAGAGGGAAATCAGAGTGTAGAAAGACCCCACTGTTGCCCCTTCAGACCCCATCCACAGCAGAGCTCCCACACAGCTCTGTGACGATTGGATTCCCATGACTTGCTGCTGTTCCTTTCTCCAGAGCATCATCTTTAGCTGAATGAGGAGTCATCGGGTATAAGAGGTCACATCCCACCCAATGCGTATCCCACATCCAATAGCTTACTAGCATGACAGCCTTATGTCTCAAGGTAAATCAACTCTCGTGTTCTAGAACTCTCTGTAGGGTCAGAGTGAACCTAGACCTTCCCCAACTCTTCCTCACCCTACTTTCCACTCTCTTTTTCTCCTGAGAGCGTGTTTTCAATAAATCAAAAGTATGCAGATAACTGTATTAGGCTCTGCTTCTTAGAAAACCAATTAAGACAGTTACTATTTCTTCTTTGCTTTTGCTCTGACTCAATGCCCCTCTCAGACAGATGTGTCTCCAGAACTCCAGTGCCACTGGGATGCTGAGTCTTCATTTTCTCCCCTTGTCCCTTCAACTCTAGAGGTGATAATGGCTTCTTTCTGTTGCTATTCTCTGGGTCCCTCACTACCCCTTGTTTATTTCCTTAACCCTGCCCACATCTCTGCAAGTAGTCTTTTTATTAAAGTCTCTTCATTGGAAACATCTGTGGTGAAGTGACTTCCAGCGGGGATCCTGAATGATACAATGCAGCCTAGGTACATTCATTCTAAGGAGTCCTTTTGTAATATATGGCAAAATATGTTTCTCCTCAATCCTTTTCCTTTAATTATGAGCATAGTCTGTTTCTCCACTCCTTGAATCTAGGTTGGCCTTGTGACTTGCTCTGGCCAAGGAGAGATTAGAAAGCATGATGCAGGCTGGGGTTTGAAAAGTGCTTGAGTGCTGTGGATTAATCTACACTGTTCATGGGAATGCTGTGACCACTGCCATGGGAACCACCTGGACTAGTCTGCTGGATGACAAAAGACATGTAGCCCAATGATCCCCATCACTCCATCCTTTAGCCTGCTAACTGTGACATGTGAGTAATGCTATCCTGGACCATCTGGCAACTGGCCAACCCATCAGCTGATGGCGGGGGCATAGGCAAGTTCAGCAGAAATCAGCCAAGGTTGGCCCAGACCAGACCACTCTGGACATAAATAAAGGGATGTTGTTCTTTTAAATCACTATATTTAGGGGTTGAGTATAAGGCAGCAAAAGCTAACTGATAGATACATCTGTGGCTAATACCAAATAAAGCTTAAGGCTGAGCACACTGTGCATGTCTTTATTATTGCTTACTTTATTTAGCTAATATATGTCTAAAGTTTTAGAATCACACACTTTTATATAGTGTCTCATCTGATTCTCTTAACTATGCTTAAGTATAATCAGCAGCATCCAGGATCCTGCTCAGCTGCAGGCTCACCTGGTCCAAGGTCACACTCTTCCCAATGTATTTCACATCTAATGACCAAGGAAATCAGGAGGAGGCCAGACCATTTTGGATCCACAGAGGACAACTCTGAAAGGTAATACTTTTCCTGGAGCTTCCACTGGGATGGTTAAGGACTTTTGTCATTTTAGGAAAACATTTATTGTTGTGAGAAAATTCTCAACATAATGCTTTGCCAATGCATAGAGAAAAGACTAGAAGAATATAGCAAAACGTTTATTTCTCACATAGCTTTATCTTATATTATATCCTCCCCAACGCACAACATTCCAGTTACTCTGGCCTCCTTTTTCTTTCCCACCAAGCTTCTTTCTATTTCATACCCTGTGCTCTGTCAGGGAGGTTTTATCCAGACTCTTCCAGGTGTCTCATTCTCCTCCTCAGGTGTTACTCAGCAGTCACCTTAGAAAGCCCCTCCTGTCCATTTTCTCTAATGTGCTTTTACTTTCTAAAACACCACCTTATTTATGGTCTTTGCACATTTTATCACCATGTATAGTTGATGCTTCTTTATTTACGTATGTTCTTTCTCTACCACAAAAACAACCACCACAAAAGCAGCAGCCTTCTCTGTCTCATTCACTGCTGATGCCTAGGGACTAAGCACATATGGGTACGGAGTAGGTACTCAGCGAATACTTTTTCAGGAAAAAGCTTTTAGTGTGGTGGGGTTTTAATAAATTATATACTTTGGGGGGAGGGAGGTTATTCTATGTTCTCCAAAATTTTAAAAATATGTAAATTTTTATCATTCCAAACAGTAACACTTTAAGTTTAATGAGTAAATACATCATGAAATCTTACTCTTAAAAAAAAAAGTGGTCTGAATGTTACTTATAAAGAAATTTGTGTGCTTGGAAGGACAGTGAGTCACTATGCCCTGTGGCTTGTGCTGTGCCAAATGGCAGTGGCAGTGGTAGTCACATCCCATCTTCCAATTTCATGTCTGCCTTTCAGCTCCTTACAAGCCTTGATCTGGAATGGGATGGGTATGAGAGTGGCAGGCATCAAGGCAAACTGTTCAGAGAAGTCAATATTCCATTGTTTAATGTATCTTTTATACAAATACTTTGGTGAAAGGAGTTTCCCAGAAATGGGAAAGCCACTGACAAATAAAGGGGTTTGTCTCCTGTTATAGAATTAATCAGGCAGGTTATTGTTTATCCATTCCCAAAGGAGAGCCTCACTAATCAATTTCAACTTTAAATTTTATGAAGTGTGTTTTTAGTTTGGTCCACACAAAGGAGGTAGTGTTAACATTAATTGATTGCCTACTTTATTGCTAAGCATTCAGAATATACTCCCACATTCCACATATGTTTCTTGACTTGGAGTGATAAAGTAATTTACCTGGAATAACATAGCTAGCAAACAAGACAAGAAAACCAAACACTCTTAGATTTCATAGCTGGTATTGTTTCCAATGCACTTTCCTTTTCGGGGGAAGGAAGCTCAATCCATTATCTATGATTCTTAAATTCTTTATAAGCCACTGCAGAATTTTATTTCACTTTGAAAACTTTATCTGACTTTTTCACTGAAGACATCAACATATGGACAATTTAGGTGTCACACATTTATTCATTATTCTATTCCCCAATTTCATATCTCTTTTAAAAAATACTTCTGTAATTAATTGTTCAGACTCAGCATGCAAGCATTTTAACCAACACTGAGTATTCATAAATGCTTGTTAATTAAAATTGTCCTCAGATGAGGTTCAATATTCTCATGATGCACACTTCTCTAAGAGCTCTGTTTTCAACCTTTTTGATTACAAATTTGAAGATAGAAAGGCTATTTTCAAAGGCATCATCCATGACTTGAAGTTCCAATCAGCAGAAAAAAAACAAAGGAACACAACATAAATACCATCACGGAGAATCTTGGTGGGGGTAAACCTAATACAGTACTATAAGTATCCTATCTAATAAAGATGGGAATATGTTAATTGGCCATCATACCCTCACAAAGATGGTGGCGCCCACAGCCAATAAGGAGGGAGTATGCTAATTAATTGCCACACCCTCAATGATGGCAGCACCCACAGCCACAAGATGGCAGCACCCAGTCCCCTCAGTCCCGCCAGGGCAGCAGGCATGTGGCATGGCTGGGCTCACCCCCAGGTGGGTCTGGACTCTCCGTGCACCTGCCTCCAGAGTCCCCCAGTCCCCTCAGCCCCCCAGCAGCCCAGGGCTGGCCCAAGAAACGACCAAATGACTGAACAAGCAGGCTGCATGGGGTGACCAGGCTGGTGGGGGGGCTGTGAGAGGTGACCAGGCTGGCAGGGGAGGCAGTTGGGGGCAACCAGGTTGGCAGAGGGGGTAGTTGGGGGTGACCAGGCCAGTGGGGGGGCAGTTAGGAGTGACCAGGCCAGCAGGGAGGGGGCAGTTGGGGGCAATCAGGCTGGCATGCAGAGGCAGTGAGGGGTGATCAGGCTGGCGGGGGGGGGGGGAGGGAGGTGCATTTAGGAGTGACCAGGCAGGCAGGCATGTGAGCAATTTGGAGCCAGCCATCCAGGATGGTGGGATTGTGAGAGGATGCAGGCTGGGCTGAGGGGGACCTCCCCGCCCCCCCGCATGAATTTTGTGCACCGGGCCTCTAGTTTATTAATGATGATGGAAACCTCCTAACTTGACAGAAAAAGCCATTTTCCTTATAGATTCATTTTCAAGCTGAAATGTGTTCAGTGAAATTTCATCTAACCGTAATAGAACTGGGCAGGAGCCCATATTTTTAAAAAAATGTGGGTTTGGGAAACATATTTTGAGATCTTAGGAACAATACTAGGGTAGACAGTCAAATCAGCCCTGGGAGTTCATTTGAGAAGGTATTATAAAGTCAGAAATCTGCTGGGTTCCATAAGTGAGCCAGATTTAGGAACCAGGAGTAAGTGAGAACTGAAGACAAAATTGAGAAGCTGGCATAAAAAAGTTTCTTCTGAGTTTGCCTGGGTTAGCCAGATTTCATCAGCCTAGTTCCCTGACCTCATTGCTAGAGACACCCGATTGCTTTTAAAAGGTGACTGGTTGGAAATCTTCAAAACATCAGTTCTGCCCTCCAATGACTCTCTGTAGCTGGTCCCTTCCAACCTCTCAGCCTCATCCAGAACCACACTCTTCCCTTGGCTCTTTCCACTTCAACCATAATGCCCTGACTTCATCTCTCAAATTTGCCTGTAACAGTGTTTTCTTTCTACTCCATCTATTTAATTCTCACCCCCCCTTTTTTTAAAATTTCAGCTCAAGTCTCATATTCATTAGAGCAGACCATGTTGATCCAGAAAGCCTTTGTTTTTCTCAAAACATATAAAAATGTTCTTAGCAAAATATGACAATTATTTTGAAAATACATGTTTAAGCTTGTACTTCTCTCTCCATCTGTAAAAAAAGAAGGAAGATACTCAAAGCCATGGCAGAGTAGGAGCCAAAGCTCAACAGCTCCCAGGTGGATCAGAACTCCATACTCACCTGAAGGGCTGGAGTTGCTCCACTTCCTTCTCTCTTCATCTTTCCCATTTCATTCCATTTCCAAACATTTCAGTCCTTTAACTACTAGATGGGAACCCAGCAAGTAAGATGAACGTTCTTGGTCATGAAAAGAGAGCCAGGGTAACTCAGAGAGGGGAATCTGAGCCCAAGTAGAGTAAGGCTATATCTAATTATGGCTGTTGAAGCCTGAGAGGATAAAAGGGTGCAATGTAAGGGGGATGATCCCACATGGGGATTTGGATCATGAGGCAGGTGAGGACACCATCTACATATGGAAATGGCCTATGTAGGGGTCTGAAGCTGAGCAAGGTAAAGAAGGCATCACATTGGGGGATGGAATGTTGTGGGGTGGTCAAGCCCAAATAGACTGAAAAGGACTTACATGTGGCCTAGTATGTGATGTCAGAGTCCAAGCAGGATAAGAAGATGTTTCTTTAGAAAGCCAGCCTTACATAGGGTATTAGAGCTGGAGTAGGGTGAGCTCCCACACAGAGGGATGGTGCAGTGCAAAAGTATAAGAGCTTGAATGCATTCATGTGGGAAGGCCACCTATCATGGGGTATCAAAGATCAAGTATAATAAGAATAATGGGGAGGAGGAGAATTAAGGAAAGTTGTAGAATCTGCATAATGAAGAAAGTATCCAAACATTGAGGATGTCTGACACAGGTGTCAGGAAAAGATGATGGTAAGAAAAGGATTGAAGTGAATAGGAAGTGGCAGAGATCAAGAGCAGGGTGTTAGAGGAGCTCTGCCTGGAGGAGGTGATAGAGTGGCAAAGAGAGAGTGATAGCACAGTGGTGAACTGATTAATAAGGAAACATGTGAAAGACAATGGAAGGCAGGTAACTCACTGTTGGAGAAGAGAGTTCTAAACACAGACAGGACCATAATAGAATGGGCCATTTGTTGTTGGGTTGGATTGAATTTATCAGTAGCAATTTACAGTTTTCAATACAGAAAGATAGATAATCCTATATAATAAAGAGGTAATATGCAAATTGACCCTCAAACCCTTGCAAAAGATGGCTGCCCCCATGTGGTCAAAGATGGCTACCACAAGATGGCCAGCAGGGGAGGGCAGTTAGGGGCAATCAGGCCAGCAGGAGCGGGCAGTTGGGGGTGACCAGGCCTGCAGGGGAGGGAAGCTGGGGGGACCAGGCCAGCAGGGGAGGGCAGTTAAGGGTGACTGGGCTGGCAGGGGAGGGCAGTTAGGGGCAACCAAGCCTGCAGGGGGGAGCAGGTGGGGGCGACCAATCCTGCAGGGGGGGCAGTTGAGGGCGACCAGGCCTGCATGGGAGGGCAATGGGGGGGATTAGGCCTGCAGGGGAGGGCAGTTGGGGGTGACCAGGCATGCAGGGGAGGGCAGTTGTGGGCAATCAGGATGGCAGGAGAGCAGTTAGGTATCAATCAGGCTGGCAGGGGAGTGGTTAGGGGTGAACAGGCAGGCAAGCAGTTGGGAGCAAGCAGTCCCAGATTGTGAGAGGGATGTCTGACTGCCGGTTTAGGCCCAATCCAACAGGGACATTGGACAGTCAGACATCCCCCGAGGAGTCCCAGATTGGAGACGGTGCAGACCAGGCTGAGGGACATGCCCCCCCCCCCCCCCCCAGTGCATGAATTTCGTGCACCAGACCTCTAGTAATAGATATATAAAGTGCATTCAAATGTATCATTTTAAGACATTTGGGCCTCTAACGGAAATAAGAAAAGGCAAAAATAAATCAATGAACAAAGGATTAGGGTATTAGTGTCTTATATGCATCAGAGCTAGCACTAAGCTCACTGCCTAATGTTGGGAGCTAATAAGGTCTGCCAAATTCATTAAATTGGAATTAAAAACATCTCAGTAACTATTCAATGTTGTGGCTCCAAGTGAGGCACAGCACTTTAAGCAATGGGAAGAAAGAGAGGTAACTGTGAGAGAATGGATTGTGAGTCTGCATTGGGCCTTCCCCTGTGGTCTAAATTCAGACAATATACACACTGGGGAAACCTCAGATAGAGAAATACTCATGAAACAATAGTCACTTGAACCCCTTACAGCACACTTGCCACTGTATTGATCCGTCAACACTCCCTATAGTTATCAAATCCTTCCTACCTCTACAGTCTGTATTATTTGTTTAGACATTATTAGACCCAAGTTCTCAATTATTACCAGTTTCCAGCCATTGTGAACCTAAACATCTGGGAATTTAGATCCAATTAGAATCTCTGAAGGAAAGAATAAGCTTGAAATTAGGTATGTGGATTTGAAGATGTCAGCAGAAATGCCAGAGGACTTCTGCTGACAGGTGGAAAAGTGGGAGGACAGCAGCCAAGGCTAGAGATATAGTTTGTGGCAACATTCCAGAAAAGATAATGATGATGATGACAATTTTGATGTTGATGATGATGAAAAAGATTTTGTTCTTTCCATGTATACTCATTGTGCTAAGTGATTCATGTGTACTATCTCATTTAATCTTCACATTAAAGCAAATTTTACAGATAAAAAAATGGAAGGACTGGGCAATGAGTAACTTTCTCAACTGTCCACAGTTGATAACTAGTAGAACCATTATTTGGACAGTCTGACTTTGAATTCTTAGCCACACTTTTAAGCCATTTTGTGTGTAATATTTTTAAGGAATAAGAAGGGAAGAAATTATCTAAGGGTCAAAGACTAGGTTTAAGGAGAAAACACAAAAAAATGAACTAGCATAAGAGACAAAGAGGGAGTAAACAGGGTGACATGAGGGAAACTAAGAAAAACAATACTGGGAAATGAGAAGGAGTATAAAGAAAGAAAGGTTGATCAAATATGAAAATCAGTGCCCTGTTTGAGGTCTTAGCAAAAGCCCATAGATTGGGTAATTGAAATATCAGAGGTGATCTCAAAGATGATCATTTAGGTATACAATTTTATGTATTTCAAATCATCTCTCTACTATCTATTCTCTCTTTCCTTTTTATCCCCTAGAAATATTATTTAAGTCAACATTTCAAATAGACTTTGACCTGAAACTAAAATCTAGAATATTTTGCACTTCAGCTTCTTCTGAATGTGTGTGTTAGTAATATGAGCGTGATGAAGGACAGATATGGATATTCAAATCCCAACTCCAGAAAAACCTTTAGAATGAAGCTCCTAAAAAAGCTATTTCTCCAGCTAAAAATGACAAAGCATGACACTGGAACAAGGCACACCTTCCACACTGAAGGAAAATTATTCATATTCTCTCTCTCTCTCTCTCTCCCTCTCTCTCTCATTTTTACATACTCACAAGAGAATGGAATATTCTTCCAGGTTCTCAAACATACCCAAGAAACATTTTGATTCTTTCCCTCGAGCTTGCTTCCAATTCCAATTGAAGTGATAATAATTCTAGGCCAAACTTTAGGAATTAATCATTTCTCTAATCTCTTTGACATAGTACGATTTCACATAAAGCAGTGATTCATCAGAATAAAAACTAGATTTATTTTAGTCTTCTTCCTTCCCTTTATATATACCAGGAGTGAATTCAAGCTTCTCTGACTTGGTTATTTTAAGAAGCTTAAATTGCAAGGAGTTCACTATTACTAGACATTTCTAATTATATTCAATAAGATTATATTATCCTTCATTATAGGATTCTTTGGAGGGATTCTTGAATTTCGGCAAAGTTAGCATCTGCTATTATTTTAGCTTTCATCACACACATTCCCAGGAAGAAGATTACAGCCAGCAAGTGAGGTTCAGAGGTAGGTCAGTCCTGGATAATTTTGTGAATTAATTACCATCTAGAAGAGACCACATAGTGTAAAAAACATAACCTGGACTTGGAGCCAAAATTGCGGGAGTCGAAGCTTTCCTGATCCGCTATTCTACACTTTATGTACTGGGTCCCTTCACCTACAATCAGCACATGGTATTGAATTTGCTTAATTAATCTGTCTTCTCCATTGGACTGTGAATTTCATGAGGACAAAGACGATGCCTATTTCATTCAGCATTAATTTTCCAAGCACAATACCCAGCTCTTATTCAGGACCCTAGGCTTCTATAAAACACAGTTCAACCAGGTCTCAAAAATATTTACCCAAAAATGACCTGAGAAGACATTAACCAACTGTGTAATGTTTGGCAAGGAGCTTTATCTTCTCTGCATGTACATCTTCTTTTAAAAAATAAAATAAAAATAAGTCATTGATATAAACCCAGTGATTCCAAAGGATTGTGGTGGGGTTCAAATAATCCAGGGTGAGTGAGGGAGCAGTAGCTAATCAAACATTCTTTGCAAATGAGAGGTCCTGTTTCCCCAGAAATCTTCTATTGGAATGTCTAATAGAAGATGTAGTCATTTGCCAAATAATTGAATCCAGTGTCCTTTAAAGTCTATCCTAATTTTGAGATCCTATAATGCTATAATTCTATTTATTTATTTTTTTTAATCTTTTTTTTTTATTGTTTGAAGTATTACAAATAGTAGTACATATGTCTCCTTTTTTTCCCCCATTGACCTCCCTCCAGCCTCCCCTACCCCCCAGTGCATGCCTTCACCTGCCCGCCCCCCCCCCGCCCCAGTGTCTTGTATCCATTGGTTATGCTTATATGCATGCGCACAAGTCCTTCAGCTGATCTCTTATAGCCCCCCGCCCCCCACTGCCCCAACCACCCCTGCCTTCCTGCTGTAGTTTGACAGTCTGTTCAATGCTCCTTTGCCTCTGTATCTATTTTTCCCCCATTTCTTTCCTTTAAAAAATCTTGCCTCTGCAGACTAGAAATAAACATATAATAACAACAAAAAAAAAATGTTTGAGTCCCAATTTCAATGTCCAACAGTTCTGAGTCCCCATTTCAATGTCAAACAGTTCCTTATATGTAAATGTCAGCAATGATATCTGGATGGTGGTCACATGGTGGCAATGCAGGTCCGACCCTCTCTGGTTTGGTCCTAGGCAACCTGCAGCAACACACAGCTGCTGACTGCTAGCGTGGCAAGGTGTCATCAGCGCCTTCCATCTCTGGACTGTTTCTCCTCTTGTCTTCGTGGTTGGAGCAGACCTGTCAATTCCTCTCTGTTGCAGGAATCCACATGGTCTTGGAGTTGTTTTCTGAAAATATACAAACATATTCTCGACCAAAAGTTAATAAAGGAATCCATTCTATATAATTGATTTGGGATCCTTTATATTTTTGCCCAAACTATTTTCCTTTGTCCTATTTAGACACCATGTGTGTTTTTCATGGGTATAATAACTACTTTAGCATATTTGGAGTTACACATACTTAGGTGCTCCCATTGAAGCAGAAAAGGAAATATCTTAAACATTTTTTGAGATGATTAAAATCTGTGATGTAAGTTTATTTTTAGGACTACTTATAGCATCTTCTAAACTAGCTAGACTGTTAATATTGAACATTTTAGTAATTCTAAAGTCACATATACAATTATTACAGATTCGAATACAGTATACCATGAATCACAGAATACTTTAACTTATTTTATCTCATTTAGTTCTCTCACGTCCATTATTATAACTGTTTCCATTTTACAGTTGAGGAAAATGAGTCTTGATTGCAATGCTATGTTCCTGGAATTGTGTAAGAAAAGTGTCAAAAAGAAGCAGTATCAGGCATGTACTTTTGAAACATCGTCACTGTTAACATATGTGTAGATTAGATTCAGAAGGTCCACTTCTCCCCACCACTTCCCAAGTTAAGTTTCTGTTGGGTTCTGTACTAGTTTACTATTGGTGTTGCCACAAACTTAGTGCTTTAAAACAATACAAGCTTATTATTGCATAGAGCTGGAGGTCAGACATCTAAAATGGGTCAGTAGGGCTATGTTCCTTCTAGAGTCTGTGGGAGAAAATCTGCTCTCTTCCATTTTCCAATTTCAGAGATAGCCTACTTTCCTTGGCTGGAGACCTTCCTCCATCTTCAAAGCTAGCAGGGTAATATTTTATCATCTCTCTGACCTCCTGCCTACCTCTTATAAAGATTCTTGTTATTCTATCTGGCCCACCCAATAGTTCAGGATAATCCTCATCGTAAGATCCTGAATTTCCATCTATAAAGTTCATTCTGCCATGTATGGTAACATATCCACAGGTTCTAAGGATTAGGACATCTTTGGTAGAGTGAGGGAGGTTTCTTCAACATTCCCCCAGGTTATCTTACAAACTCACTCTATTTGCCCCCAAATGAGCTGCTCAATAATAGACACAATCAGTAATCAGTATTGTTTAGCAGGGCAGTATCATGAGAAGGACTTGTCTCTAACACGTAAAAGATTGTTTATTAACTCATCCCTCCTCCCCCGCCACTTTGGTGACCTTGGTATTGTCACTTTTAAGTTTTTATTTTTTCTCCAGAAAAAAAAAATATTAAAGAAGCTACCACAAACCACCTTCACCTAACTAAAAAGTAAGTTATTAAAGACCAATTATGCCAGCCTATGTTAGGTGATGTCTGCATCTGTGGTCTAAACTTCCAACTGACTCTGCAAGGTGTTTGTTTTCCCGTCTTTATGGATCAGGAAATTGAGTTCCAGAGAGGTGATGGAATGTGCTGAAGATACCATGGCAATGGAAGTGTCTGGATTTGGACCCAGGTCCGTTTCATTCCCAGGACCCTACTTTTCTCATAATTTCAAGTTGCCTTTCTCATGAGGCCGTGGGAAAATCCAATAGGCCCATGTTTGTGGCAATATTTTCATAGGGAAAGTGCTACTTAGATGAAAGTCATTATTATTATTTCTTCAGGTAATAGACTTTCTTCTGGCATCTCTCTGACTGTGACTGCCAATATCATAACTCGGTATGTGTATTTGCATACTTCCAAAAATAATATTATTCAAAGAGTAAAGTCTGTCTTCTTGCATCATTAAGTTAATGTTTTTCATTTAAAGTGGACTTCAGAAAGCTTTCCAAATATGTTATTAAATACCTCAAACCTCTTAACCACAGAATTCTCCCCTGGGAAAGTACTAGCTCTGGGCAGCAACACTTAGGGCTAGGATGGAGAAAAATGACACCAGACATCAATGGATTTCTTCAATCCTTGTGCTCTGCATGCTTCTGGTTTTTCTCCCCTGAATCACTTCCTTTGTTTCTATAGATGGTAATATCCCTCTACTGGGATTGTGTAGACCAATTCACTCCAACCCACACCCGTGTACAGGCTGGCACATTGCTGGCTTCTAATACCCTCTGGGCAAGGAGAATTTCTCTATTTCAATTTGCATTGCTTTTGACACTTAAGAAAAAATAGTCTACCCTCTGTAATATATCACCTCCAGACATAATGTTAATATTTGCTTAATATTTTCTTCCTTAAGATAGGATACCAATGAGACATCACTAATGATGGCCAAACATGATTACTTTACAAGAGCAAAAAGGAGATGGGCTGTGCATAATGGGGAATGAACACAGATCCTAACTGATAAGCAGCTGAAATGTTTTTATACTTAAGAGTGTCACCAAATTTTATTTTTATACAACCACATATTAGCTCATTTTGCTTTCCCCCCCCTTGAATGTCTTTCTTCTCTCCTCCCTGGTAAATTCCAGTTCATTCTTCATGACTTAAATCAATAATCCATTTATGATTTTTTAATCAAATGACTTATACCACTAATAAGTTTTCATATGCATATTTCTTTTTTTCTGCAATAAACATTAGATTTGTGGATCTAAGACTAAGCTTATTATTATTTACAGTCATAAATGAATCAATTCCTCATGCCCCACTCTGCTCCTCAGGGCACAGTGATGAGAGCAGATGTCACACTGCATGTATGGAGAGAGCAATCCCCAAATATTGAATCTGGGAACTTATATAGAACCATTTCACAGCTGTCCCCTGCCCTTTCTGAGAGAGGAAGAAAAACCTTTCTTCTTTAATATAAACAAATGCTCTCTGGGAGAGATCCCAAAGTTGTTACAACCCCTTGAAATGTAAACAAATAGCAAACTTAAACACCTAGCTCTAGTGTCAGAATTCTCTCTCTCTTCCTCTCCCTCTCCCTTTCCCTCCCCCTCTCCCTCTCCTGCTCCCGCTCCCTCTCCCTTCCTCCCTTCTCCCCTCTCTCCCTCGTAGCTTAGGGATGCTCACTAGTCAGTCATCCTTTGACTCAGGTTGTCAGTCCATTTGTTCAGAAAGTACATGATCATGCGGAAACATGACAATATTTACTTTCCTCATGATGATTATTCCCATATCTCCACAGTGTAGTTGGTTACCCTCCCTTGGTGTCACCAGTGTAGGATGCATCTCACAACCTTTGTTGACCTGACTAGGACTGGTTTTTTACTCCAGTTTAAACACACTTCTTGGCCCAAAGCAGATGATCAGTAACGGCCTACTGAAGAAATGGATAAACAAAACTTTACTAAGCAACTGCATTGTGAAATGCAATATGATAGAGAATTTTAATTGAATTTATGGGGTGACATTGGTTAATAAAATTATATAGGTTTCAGGTTTACAATTCTACAATATATCATCTGTATATTGCATTGTATGTTTACCACCCTAAGTAAAGTCTCCTTCCATCACCATTTATCCCCCCTTTAAAAGTCAAGTACTTTTTAAACTGTTTTCTCTTAAAACAGAACCTTGAGGTAGGTCCTCCCATTTCATTTTTACTCATGGAGAAACTGACACACAGAGAGGTAAAGAAACATTACTGAGATAGCACAACCAGTTGTTAATGGAGATTGGATCCAACCCAGTTCTGTTTAGTCCAGCAGCTTTTGCTCTTAACTATGACCCTTTGACAAGCTCCCAAGAAACAGTTTAATGCTTTAAATGTGGTTGAGTTCCCTAGAAACAGTCTGATATGGAGATTCATGTGGAAAAGACTTAATGGAGAACGTATTCTCAGGAGAAAAGAAATGTAGGGTTGGCAGGGTATAGGGGAGCAAAGAAGAGCTCTCAAGTGAACACTGGCTCCAACCTGATTCTACAGCGAGCTCTAGAGCATGAATTACACTACACAGTTTGCCCCATCTTCAGGCAAGAGGCCAGCCTTCTGTGGTCAAATGTCAATCATTCATTTTCTACAGTTGTTCCCCAGGGGAAGAGGGGACATAAGATCTTAGGCAACAAAGGCATTTCTCCAAGGAAGGGGGGAATTCTGTGGGGTTAGCAACCAGTATCCATAGCACCAGTGGATGACTCTGTTGGCCTCTAAAGGGGACCCAGGTAGAATACCAAAAATGTCCTTCCTGGAAGAGCTAGAATGCCATGTTTCCATCCCTTTGTGGAGCAGGAGATAGCCTTTGGCTTTGACTGGCTGTCTGCTCCAGCTGCCAAATGAGTATTGGCTATCTTTCTTCTGGGTCAGCACAGCTTCTAGGTTTAAGCTAAATTGGATGCTTTTTGCAAAAAGGACTGTGGTTCGGAATCTTGCTGAAAAAGTTGGGGCATCTTGCATGTGGTTGCATCTTGGGTTCAGGTTGTCAAAATATGCATGTGGCACTTTTAGGCCATGTATTCAAGAAGAGGCTTCCCCTGTACAGCCTAGGGAACCTGGTGGAACAGACTGCTCCTAGAAAAATGCTCCTCGGGCAGCAGATGGCAATTAAGCACCTGTTAACATATACAATCTCAACTGTCATTGTTCAGTTCAATGAGCGACTTTTAATCAACTATTTTGTTTTTTTATTTAAACATCTGGGGGTCAGGCAGCTCTTTAGTTCGTTTATAAACTAGAGTTATCAGTTCAGAACCTAAAACTTAAGCTATATATAAATTAATAAAATGTGCTGAATTAATACTCAGTATCAGGAGTTGTGGCTTTTTAAACATCGTTTTTATATTATAACACTGTTGGAAGGTAGATATTGTTACCTCTTTTTGGCAGATGAGGAAACTGAAGCACAGAAAAATGAAATAATGAGTCTGATATCACACAGCTAATGATATTTGATTTAAAATTAGGCTTATTTTTTCCAATTATATATACATATGTCAACTCCTCAAGTGCTAAAAAGTTTACTTTCATTACATATTCATCAAATCTTAGATTACAACCTCTTTGACTTTTTTTCAAAAGTCTTCCTGGTGGTTTTTGATAACTTTTAAGGTAAGAAGGACACAGAGCATTTCAGGCCTGTGCCCATTCTCCATGCAGCAGCCAGAATGATCTCTTTATAAACCTCCATCTGATCCTGTCACCCCCTATTTACAACCCTTTGGTGGTTCCCCACTGCAATCAGGTAAAATTCAGACCATTCACACAGCCTGCCAGATGCTCCGTGAGTGGGACCCTGCTTGCCTCTCCAGGCCATCTCAAGCCGTGTGTATCTCATTCTCTCCAGTGCAACCACATGCATTTCCATTCCCGTACTCCTGGTGTCCCCTCTACCTGGACCACTTTTCCTCTCAATCTTTAATTTACCTTCTTCCTTTGGATCTTATCTCAAATGCTATTTCCTCAGGGAGGCTTTTTCTGGTCTATCAAATTTATTTGGGTGTTCTATATTCTTCTGGAATCAATATCATTCCTTCCTAGCACTTATCAGTCTTTTACTTCACAAGCAAGAATTTGATTAATGATTTATTTCCACCACTATATTATAAGTTTCATGAGGGCAGGGGTCATTTTCTTGTGCCTAGTTCCATATTGCCAGTACCTAGAATAAAGTACCTAGCACACAGCACTTTGTTGAATGAACAAGTGAATGACTGAATGAATTCCTCTATATAGTTGTCTCTACTCTGTCCTCTACTCTGTCATGCAAGCCTGATATAAGGGCCTAAATCTTGTTTCCAGTTGATTTATGTGTAATAATTTAACTATCACTATGGGAGAGGCTGGCGTGCCATTCTGCACAACTGGGGACAATGCAGAGAGCCTTTTCCTTCACAGAAAAAGAAAGGTAAGCTGACCAGCTGATTAGACCTTAGATCCCTCCCTCTCAAAAGGCAGGACATTTCAGATCCATTGGAGGCAGTTCCAAGAAGTAGCAACAACCTAGGTATTGGAGCCAGATCACATTAACTAAATAGTCTTAGACAAGTTGCTTAACCTCTCATGCCCTCCGTTTCCTTACTTGTAACATGAATGATGGATCTGAAAGAAATGTACATACTAGACAAGGGGTGCTCATGACTAGAAACAGAGTGTTAGGTCATAAAAAAAAAAGCAGTCCAGGGAATTTCACATTGTGTTCTGCAGAATCCAAAGACTTACAAGTGCTCACATAGCCATGGGTGGTAAAATGAGTGTTATAAACAGGGACCAAGTAAGACTATGCTGGGATCCTGCTACCATTTCAATCAAAGTAGATCCAATTTAATCTGTTTTACATATCAGGGTTCTGAAGAATGTTTCACTTGAAAAAATGTTTAAAAGAAAGTTTGAAAGCCACTTAGTATTTAATAAAAAAACACACAACAATAACAACAAAACAAAGCCACTTAGTTCATCTCACACTCCCATTTTACAGATGAGGAAAACAAAGCCAGAGAAATCTCACATAGCTAGTCAGTCCAGTCACAAGACTTATTTTTCTACCATCTCCTCCTTATTACATGCTTGGGCTTTGTAGGAAAACTTCTCAAAGCTTATAGATCACTTTGCAAAGTTCCCCTGGTACTCTCATTCAGATTCGCAAATCAGGAGACCTGACTTCTAGTCTTGAGCATCCATATAACCAATTGGCTACAAGACTTTAAGCAAGATGCAACTATTCTGAGCCCAAGTTCCCTGTCAAAAACAGGAAGCTAATAATATCTCAACCATCTCATGGAGAGTGGTTACCAGGAGCAGATAACAACAAAAGGCAATATTGCCCAGAGTACTATAAAACATCACCTTTCTATCCTTGAGACCTAGAAAAAATTATCTATAGTCAACATGTAATGTTTGTTGAAGGGAAGAAAAGAAAAGCTAAAAGGGAAGAAAGGAACCAAGACAGGCAGATAAGTTTACTTCTATTCTCATCTCCATCCAATGGTCAATTTCTAACCTCATAAAAATAAAAACCCTCATAAAAGCAATTGTCACATTCCTCTGTGATGAAGGGAGACCTACAATTCCTGATCTTGAGCTGTGGGTCCCAGATTCCACACAACTGGCTCCAGCCCTGAAGCGGTTTGCTTCAATATGGCTGAATGAATGGAACACCCAAGCCCTGGATCAAGAAACCCAAAATGTGGTTCAATGAAACCTAAAATGTGTTTTTCCCCCAGACCTTTTCTTTTATCTTTCAAGACCCATGTAATTTAATGGAAATTGAAGAAGTGTGGGACAGATTCCACTCCTTACCCACATCTCCCCATCCATTGTACCCATTAACTTCAAAGGCATTTTGCCTGGAAGGGAGCAAATGTGGGTTTAGAAAAGGATAAGATGTTGTGGTTCTTTGAGGGCAGGGGGGTGGGGAAGGTCCAAGTTCTTTAGCCACCAAATCTACAGCCTCTGGAGCACTTTCATTGAGTGTGTCATCTGCAGAGAGGCCGATGCCTCCCACCACCTCCCTCATCTCTGATTGCCCTGACCTCAAATCAACATATCAAAAGCCAAAGGCATCACTTCTCCTTCCCAAAACCGATATATTACTAGCAATGTTATCACCTTCCTTCTTTGCATACAACCTATAAATTTAAAACTCATCCTTGATTCTTCTCCCTTGCTATACCTTCATTTTCAATCAATTAAATTCTTTCTTTTTTTATTATGATCTCATTCTCTGTTTTACATTAATTTTTCTACCTAGTGCTATTGCTGGAACTTTATCTCGTGCTCTATCATATGGGTTCTGACAGTAGCATAATGGATATTTACTTAGACCAAGGTTTCTTAACCTCATAACTAGCAACATTTTGGTCCAAATATTTGCTTGCTGAGTGGCACTGGCAAGCTGGGGGTGGATGGGGTCAGTCTGTGCATTGTAGGAAATTTAATAGTACCCCTAGCTTCTATCCATTAAACACCAGTAGCACCCCCCACACCAGAGATTTAAAAAAAGTGTTTCCAGACATTGCCAAATGTACCCAGAGGGGCTAAATCACCCTCTGGTTGAAAACCACTACCTTAAATCAAGAATGTCAGATATTCGCCATTCATGTAACACTTCTCTTGCTCATGACCAATGTTTTATCCTGTCTTAATCTAGTCTCTCTACTCACCAAGATGAGGGAATGTGGTGTTTTTATTGTTGTATCTCCAGAGCCTAAAAATCCCAACTGTCATTTACAAGACCCTTGGAATTAATTGTTGAAAGAAAAAATGAATTAATCCATCATTCCTTGCTTCACTCCACCATTGTGAGTCATAAACTCCACAGGCCAAAGGAAATTGTCCTGGTGCACTGCACAAGAGTGTCCTATCTCAGAACAGCATGACTCATACCCTAAACACCATAAACACCACTTTATTGTTCATAAAGATAAACTTCTGACTGATGGAAGAAGTGTGTTGAGGAAGGTAGGATTTTTTAAAAATTTGCACAAGCGTGTTTTATAGGTTAAGGAGACCCTGCAAACCCCTCACTGTGAATTCAAGATTCAGTTACTTAATCCTCCCTTATAGAACCAATATAAAGCTCAATTCTACAGCTTAATATTCAGTTATCTGATATCTAGGCCCCACTGACCATTCTATGCTTCTTACTTATCACTTTCATGAGACTTCAGTTTCACTTTGATGATCTCCAGCCACACCTTGTTTATCCATCTCTACAATTTTGATGACCCATTTATTACCATATAGAATGCTCTTTCCACCAACTACATATATTTACTCACTTGCCTTTAATGGCTTAGGAAACCAGTATGTTTTAGGGGCCTTGTGAGACACATGCTTTATATATTATTCATTTTATTCTCTGGGTAAAATTATCTCCAATTTACAGAAGAGGAAAATGAGTTTTAGAGATTTGCCCAAAAGGGGCAGAAAGAGAATGCAATTTAGGTTCTCAACAGCATATGGCTCTTGATAGTTATTTCTCTTTTCCTGTTTTTCCTATATTTCTATTCAATACTCTAATGGAAAAAAATCTCTTGAACCCAAGTTATCTGCAAAAATAAAACATGAGGGGTTAATAGGAGCCCTTGGACATGGACTGCTGTTCTTTGCCTCATCCAGCCACAGCCTGCTGCTCTGCCTGAGTGTTATATGGAAGAATGGGGAACAGTTTGTTTTCTGGGATACGTTCTACACCACCAGCAGAATTTAGTTTAAAACATTAAAACTTAATGCCACAAACTAATGAACAGTCCAGGTATACAGGGCAGGGGGGTATGAAATGACCTTTCACACCCACCCACAGGCTATCAGCAGTGGGGGTCTAACTTCCAAAGACAAGGATAGCAAGATGTATGTGAATATAAGGTCAACTTCAGTAGCAGGAAGGAAAGAAAAGAAGAGATGGAAAGAAGAAATTAAGTAATAAAGGTGACAAAGATATTATATTGGGAACTGGAGGTGCACCAATTAGTGCACGGGTAAGGTCCGGATGGGCAGGCCAGTGCGGGGGAGGTTGGCCATCCAGCCCTGCCCATGATTGGGGTTGGGGTGGGGCAATTGGGGGCCAGGTCAGCTCAGGGGAGAGGCTGTGGGAGGTTGGCTGGCTGGCCCTGCCTCGGATCTGGCCAGGGCCAGCCAGGGAGAGGGGCTGCTCACGATTGGTCCAGTTGGCTGGCCACAGTGCACGTCATAGCAACTGGTTATTCCAGTCGTTCAGGTGTTCCAGTTGCTTGGCTTTTATATATATACTAGAGGCCTGGTTCATGAAATTTGTGCGGAGGGGGGGGTGTGGAGTGTATCCCTCAGCCCAGCCTGCACACTCTCCAATCTGGGACCCCTCCGTAGGATCGGACCTAAACGGGCAGTCAGACATCCCTCTCACAATCCAGGACTGCTGGCTCCCAACTGCTCACCTGCCTGCCTTCCTGATTGCCCCTAACCACTTCTGCCTGCCAGCCTGATCACCCCCTAACCACTCCCCTGCCAGCCTGATTGATGCCTAACTTCTCCCCTGCCAGCCTGATTGCCCCTAACTGCCCTCCCCTGCAGGCCTGGTCACCCCTAACTGCCCTCCCCTGCAGGCCTGGTACCCCCCCCAACTGCTTTCCCCTGCAGGCCTGGGTCTCCCCACAACTGCCCTTCCCTGCAGGCCCGGTCGCCCCCAACTTCCCTCTTCTGCTGGCCTGGTCACCCCTAACTGCCCTCCCCTGCATGCCTGGTCCCTCCCAACTGCCCTCCTCTGCTGGCCTGATCACCCACAACTGCCCTCCCTTGCAGACCTGGTCCCTCCCAACTGCCCTTCCCTGCTGGCCATCTTGTGGTGGCCATCTTGTGTCCACATGAGGGCAGCCATCTTGTGTGTTGTGGTGATGGTCAATTTGCATATTACTCTTTTATTAGATAGGATATATGGGGTGGCTTATAGGGTATAGAATTCAAATGGCCTGCATTATTTTGAGCATTATTGTTAATTTTTTAAATAGGAAAAAATAAAAATCCCTTTAAGAGCAGACAGACATTTAATATTACCATTACAGAACTATACCAGTAGAAATAAAACCATTATTAGAAGAAGGATCTAGTGAGAACCAGAGATCATTAGAACAACCTAGTGAATTTTCAGATGAGGAAACTGAGGCCTCAGAAAAGGAAAATAACCCCCAAGAGCTATATGTCAAATGAATGGCAGAGACTAGAACCTGTGCTCCCAGGACCTTGTACAGCGCTCTTTCTACATAACCACCCAGTTTTTCTATCATTTGTGACTTCCATTCCATAGATTACCAATGGAGGTTCATTGTGGGAATTACCACCAACAACTGGGAACATGAAAACTTGGCTACTCTCCATTCTAGAACATTTATGCTGCATGTGAGTCAGTACAGCCAATAGTTTTCACTTCATTTATTCATGTACTAATTTTGAATTAAGCTGCACCACATAAATTCTCTTGAAAAATGATGCAATTAAGCCTGGACTATTTGAGGAAGGACAACAACATGTGGCTGTAATTACACCGGCAAAACATCTTGGTAACATGCTGACTTATTAGTGTCATAATTAGTGTTGGTGCAATGCATACTGAATAGCCCATAAAACAAATAATGCAATGTAAAATCCTGAAAAAGAGTCATAATTTTCAAGTGAACAATCTTTGGATCTTTTGCCTGTGACCTCAACCATTTGGACCAAATTGATTCAGCCCCTACATACAGGAAGCTCTTCCTCCCTCTAGAGTACAGATTATTTGAAAGATCTTCAATTTCTGGCAAAATATAGCATTAATGCATAAAATCTGAAAAATTAGAGCAAAATGAACTCTGTGAGGGACCAATTATGTAAATGCTAAAAAGTGGCAGAGCAGTTGCTGCATAATCTTGGATCATGAAGTTGGCTGGTTCAACAGCAGTCATTAAAAACCACAAAACGTAAAAGTATCCATCTCATAATCATAAATCCTAGAACTAGATGGGATCTTTAGACATCATTTTTACTGATTTCCTAACTTCAGACAGTAAGGCTTTACAATTTTATTTTGTAAACAAAAATAACGTATTCTCAGGAAAATCTCAATAAGTGGAATTACAGAAAATAAGATCCATAAATGGAAAGGTAACTTATCCCATCAAAATTCCATCTTTATTCAGTATATTAATTTTCCTTAAAAAAGTGGATGTTAGGTTCATGCTTTTATAATCTTACCCAGGGATAGAAATGTTTCATCCAAAATACTGGATAAGAGAAGTCCAAGGACAGAATACTAGGAAACTTCCTCTGGACTGCCTTTAGCTAGTTAACATCGTGCTTGAAGTGATATGTAACTCATATACATTCCTATCTTGGACAGGCACTGAGAAAGAGGAGGAAAGCAGGTGAGGGCATCGCTGTGTGGGAGTCTTTTTTAAGTGGATTCAACAAGAGACAATGTCATGTGGTTAATGAGATGTGAAACCTCAGGTTTAGCTTTCTCTCACTTTGATATTCACAGAGATTAAGGATCTGCAGATTCTTGGAGTTTAAGAATTCTTGGCCGCATCATGATTTCAGATGAGAAAATTTGTATGATACAGTGTCCCAGCAAATGGCCTAAGTACACAGAAAGCAAGATTTGGAAGTTTGCCAGAAAGGGCTGGGCAGTAAGGATTCAGTGAGGCCATGGTTAGAGTCAGGACTTTACCCTTAACGATGATGGGCACCAGGAAAATATGCATCCTGGAAAGGATCAATCATTCACTCGCCCAAGCTCACACAGAAAGAAATGAGCTAAACCAAGATTTGAACACATGCCTTGCTGTAGATGCTCTAGAATACAGTATTTACAATGCAGCTATCATTTCCAAGGAGTAAGGCCAATTCTAGCTCTAACCTACTGTTGGTTTAGACGAGGTGTGTTTTGGTTAAGGATAACTCAGATTACAGGTGGGACTAACCCTATGATTGAAATCATCAGTCATAGTTGAAAAAAAAGGGGATGAGAGGGAACTGATAAATAGATTATGACTAATAGATTCAAAAGCCAACCTCTATGTCTCCTCCATGCTATATGGATCTCATTAAGATCTTGTAGATATATAAGTGTACTTTTTAATATACTTCTAGTCTAGCAGGCTACTAGTGCCATAAGAGCAAACTCAAGAATCATAGATTTAAAATCCTATCTTTTGCTCTTGCTGACTCTTTGAGCATTTTATTCTCCTCAGAGTCTTGGTTTACTCATCTGAAAATGGCAATGAAGAAAAATTTAATATGATTACATCCCATATTAAGTGAGAAACATCTGTCAAGCATGAGTATGATGATTTGAATGATGCCTATATAACTTTTTAGTTTTGTGACCTAAGGCTAGAATGAGAATCATAATGGAACCTACTTCTTAGGGTTATGATGAAGATTAAAGATGTTAATCCATGTAAAATGCTTTATAATATATGCCAGGTATGTGGCATGCACCTATGGCATTACTGTGCTGTTCTTAGCAGAGTGCATATTTGAATCCCTTTCTTGTTCCCTCACTTTTCTCCAATAAACAAGAAAGTAAAGTGAGTGTCTGGAATATGACATTATGTTGAATTCTTCTAAAACTTCTACATAGAGCAGTATGTTTTTCTCAAAATCATTGGGTCTGCTCTGGTTCCCTCACATAGTTAGATTACACAATTTAAAAAGTAAACCAAGTTACTCAGAAGCAGCTTGTGTGTTTGGAGCCCAAATTTCAACTCTGCCACTAAGTTGCTTTATGATCTTGAGCAAGGCCCTTACTTGCTCTGACCCACCTTGGGAAAAGCAGTGTCCACATTTTACATTGCTCCCTAATCACACTGGAATGGTCTTTGAAATCAGTGATAACCAACTCTGAATCTTAGTGCTGCCTCACACTAGCTGTGTGATAGTGCTCCATCCCTCAACCCCTCTCATTCTCAATGTCCTCTCTGCAAATTATTGAAAACATGATGTGCTTCAAGAGGAGCATGTGGGGGTTAAGTTAGCTCAGGTAATAGGATATGCTTAGCCATGTACTTGGCTTATGGGACAGACCCCAAACTCAAGTATACAAACATGTAAGTTCACACTCATCCACCAGAGTAACCCTTTATATTTTGATTCAGCATTAAATCATCTTAGTATCATTTTAAAACTTGGGGTGTTTGTATTGTTAGGGGAAGAGTGACAGTGGGATTGTCCTTGATCTAGCCTTTCAGTATGTTTGGGGTCATTCAGTCTAGTAGCAATGATCTTATTCAGCAAACTTTCTTCTAGCCAGCTCCTGGGTAGAATTGAAGCAAGTTAACATGAGATCCAAACACAATCCTCTTCTCTAACAAACCACCAGAATGAAGCCTCTCTCCACTTTCTTACTGTGCCATTCACCCCTTTCCTGAATCTTAAAAACAATGTGTCTGGCTTGCCAGTGTAGCACAGTGGTTGAGCTTCGACAAACTAGGAGGTAATGGTTTGATTCCATCAGGGCACATGCCCCAGTTGCGGGCTCGGCCCCCAGAAGGGAGCGTGCATGAGGCAGCCAATCAATGACTCTCTCATCATTGATGTCTCTCTCTCTCTCTCTCTCTCTCTCTCTCTCTCTCTCTCTCTCTGCCTTTCTCTCTGAAATAAATTTCATATATATATATATATTGATATATATATATATATCAATATATATATATATATATATATCACAATGTATCTGTTCATGGAACTGCTGCACCCTCAGAGCTGTGAACTCCTAGAGGGCAGCAAAGACTTAGTCTTTTATTTCTGTTTCCCTAACATCAATAACAAAGTCCAGTGCCTGACACAAAGTGGATACTTAATAAATATTCCATAAATAAATTAATAATAAAATCCTTCCCTCCGTCCAGTCTCTCCTCCACTGTGGACATGGAGATACACCCTTGATCTGGCACACATTCACCACAGGATATGGCCATTATGATTTAGTTAGGGAATTATTGGAAGACACATTTTATATCGCTTGCCATAATTAATGTGACAAGAAATAATAATTGACTTAGTAATGTAATCAAATCAGAACGTATTTGATTTGCTCTATCACGTTGTTATTCATCTCTCTAATCCTTCTAGTCAGAGCTTTCAACACCTAATTATTTCTGAAAGCAGTGAACGCAGGCATATTTGATGTCAGGCTTGGCTGGAAGAAATGAACAGTCAGACCCTTGATCATTCTGTAAAACGGGAGACAGGCAATAGATGTGTCTTTTACCCAAATAAATGGAAAAATGTTTATACCTTTCACATACATATGCTCTACCCACTGGAATGGTGTTTACTAAACAACAGGGTTATCAACCCAGTTCTTCAAAGTAATAGCCTTTTAAGACATGAAAGTCATTTTTTAATGTATTTCACATAGCATCCCATGAAGATGAAAAGACTTGTCTCAGAATAATTACTTCTTTGGATAGTTTCTAATGGGGCAAAGCAACCCCCTTCGAGAGCTGCTCCTTACTGAGCATTAACAACATCTGCTGAGATAGTCATATACAATAACTATCTCCATAATAAAACCCCGGCTAATCAAATCCATTTAAAAAGACTAAGATTCAAAATATAAGGAAATTGAGCCCAGAAAACACATTCCGTTTCAACACTAGATTTCTAACTCATGCCTCTGACCTGAAAGTCCACACTCTATCACCGGGCCGAGCATTTAAACTTATTTAAACAGCTTGAGCTTGTCTGCCTTAGTCCATTGTATAACTGCTCTTTTTGATTGAATGATTTTTAAAATCAAGAGTCTATTTATAAAGATCCCTCATAAAAAAAAAATGGGCTGTCATCACATTAGCATGAACATTCATTCAACTTATTCAACAAACATTGAGAATTCAACCATATGTAAGTTACTAAAGGTGCATGGATTAAAACGGCCTCTCCCTATAATAGTTCAGAGACTATGGATGATGACAGAGCATAATTATTGTGCTGGGGGGAATATGTGAAGGCAGCAGGTGAGAAAAGGGTTCAGTGAAAGCTTCATAGGGAAGGTGATGGTTGAATTGAGCCTTAAAAGCAAGTTGGACCTTTCCAGAAAGACAAGCAAATTGAGCATCACAAGCAGAAGAAACAGTACATGCAAAGGTCCAAAGGTATGAAAGTTCTCAGGATAGCTGGATCATAGGGTAAAACCAGACAGAAGCTGACACCAGAGAACACAGATTAGAATTGCAAGATAATGAAGAGAACAGAAACTCTCAAATTTCTCACATATCCTTCCTTCATAAAATTTTCTAAGTACTTGAAACCTGTTGTGATAATTTTTTTCCACTTAATATGGTCAGAATTTCTAGGCATCCTTGAAAACTAGTATTTTACAGTAATTCCCATCCCACCACAATGTTAAGTCCTAATACAATGTCCTCAGTTTAGTTAACTGCCCTTAGGGTTACTTACAATGGATACATTTTATTGTATGTAAATTATATCTCAATAAAGTTGACTGTAGAGAAGAAAACATAGAAATCAGCCTGAAGTGGTTCCTTTTGGCTGAATCTAGGACAATTAAAAATAAATAACTGAATGAAAAAGGAATTCATGAGTCCATAGTAATACTAAGATGTACAAATAAATAGTGGCATATAACATACAAAGATTTTGAGAGAATTAAATGAAATAATACATATAAATTCTCTAGTATAGTTCTCATCTACATTGTAATTGTATGACACATGTTAGCTAAGCAAGGAATAAATGGATAAAGTGAGGGTTTCATTAAGTGTTTTCCCAAAGCTAACAAAATAAAATCAACTCATCACTCCTCCGTCCCAGGCTTTAGTTTTCTTGTTTTCCAGATGAACTGGAATAGCACATACCGTTCTTTTCTTAATCCTCTAGGTGATGTTTTATATTGAAGGTGAGGGAGGGGGCATCATCAGGTTTGCCTATGGAAATAATCTTTGGAGTTTTCACCAAATAATTCTGGCTCTCTTTCCAAATGCATGGTAGGATTTCACTCCTTGACCCCCTTTCCTTTGACCAGGCATTAGGAGCAGAGGTGATGTCTATAACCTATGTCAGAAGCTTTAAGATCCAGTGTTACTGATTCACCATATCTCCCTTTTCCTGCTGTGGTGGGTGTGGGAGCGCATGTAGCTATGGATCCCAGAGTGATTATAATGAACAAATGTCTATTGTCAACCTACATGGGACAGTGTGAAATAAACATTTGGTTTTAATCCAGTGAGACTTGAGGATTAGTTCGTATCACAGCATGACTTAGTCTAGCCTAATTGACATGCGTCACCTTGCACAAGGGTCCAACACAGAATGGGTAATCACTCAAAGTCTAATGAATTGAACTCATCTCCTTGAAGAGACCTAACCTGGCTGAGTTTGCCTATCTTTGAGTTAAAGCAAATTTTCCTCTCCTCCTCCTGCCTCTTGTGATATATTAGACAAGTGCTTTTAATTTTTTATGTCCATTTTTTCTGCCTTCCTTGGGGAGAGAGGGAAATATTTCATTCCTAATTTTCTACATACTGTTGAAAAGAGTAGTTTGACTAATAACACCGCAGCAAAGACTATGAAGAAAAGACCTCTCACTGAAAGACAGTTTTGGTCTCCTCTTCCATGAAAAATCAGGGAAGAGTCAGAATTGAAAACTGGAACATAAAACTTGACTTTTAACAATGAAGGAAAGTGGCATTTCCTACCATTAAAGGGAAGAAACAATTTGCATTTGTGCACAGTTAATTGGCTAATAGTTTTCCTATAAAAATTTTGTTAGAATCATCATACACTATGCCCAAATAACATGGATATTGCCATTTCTAGCCACCTGGCATGGGAAGAAACGAGTGGGAAGTTGTAATAAGCTCTATCCTCACCTCGGCCTGCTTCACTCCTGGGTTAGTCCACGCCCCAGACATTGCAGGCAGAGGCAAAGGGATTTCTGTGCTTGTCACCTCCTTGATTCTTTGCTCACCAACTGCCAGGTTTTCAGCAACTTTTAAAAGTTATTTAGCAGAGCTTTGGCTTCTACTGTCCTCCAGTGTCTCTACTTACCAATCTTGAGTTCAAAATGAAGAGTTTATTTTTTGCACAAGGCTGCCAGAGACTGACAGCAGCCATCACATTTGGACATATTCTTGTTTCTTTGGAGTGAAACTCTAAGACAGTCTTTCCAATTTCAGTAGCTTCTCTTTTCTTGATAGCTGACCCTTATCCCTCCCCCCTTTTTCTCTCTCCCTCTTCACAAGCAGTGCCAAAAACACTCTAATTGAAATATTCTATACCATTATAGCCCAACTCATTATTCAGACTCGATGTTGGATGACATGACCCAAATTTTGTTGTCTGAAAATAGTTGTCATACCAGACATTGCACAGCAAAGAAGCTGATGGGCACTCAATTAATGTTCTTCCAATGAATGAGAAGAATAATCAAATGATACAAGATTAAAATATCAACTCCCTGAGGGCAGTGGCAATAACTTATATGCCTTTATACTTCTAATACTTAGCATCCTGTTTGCCACATAGTAGGACTTAGGCAACAGCTGTATGGTTAACCACATGGGATTTGCAGTAATACTCAATTCAATATTTAGTTTTACTATTTACTAGCTTAGTAATACTGAAGAAAAATTACCTATTTAAGACTCAGTTCCCTTGGCAGCAAAATAAAACTGTTATGAGGATTAAATGAGATGATGAGTACCAAGTACTTAGCATAGAGTAAGCTCTCAATAAAGGCTACTCATTGAGTTTCACATCAAGAGCTTAGTCTCCGTGTTAAGATTGTCTAAGTTCCTAACATTTCTTCAGTTTCAAAGGCATGTGCATCTGCAACTGGCAATTTAGATATTAATGTGATGCATGGTGTCAGATTCTTAATCACAAGTAGCTTACGGATGAGATCCCTCTCTCTCAACCTGGTGAAGTCATTTTAGAAAAATGTCTATCACACAAAAGAAGGCCAGCTATCCAGAGGTTTCTATTTTAAACCATAGCCTGGAGAATTGGGGTAAGGGGATGTGTGTCAGGAATACATCACACCTGATTGCCTCAAGCATGCAGGTGTTCCAGAAACATCTACAAGCATGGTCTTGTCTTTTACAAGGAAGAAAAATAAGTCACAGCATTCCCCAGGAAGGTTCAGAGGCATCATTAGTGGCATGAATAATTTATCAGCGGCTTCCTAAACCAGGTAATGACACTTTTGTTGTCTGCTGTAAAGAGCGGAAGCTGTTCACTAACAAAAAAATTAGTTTCCCCCAAACAAAACAATATTTTTCACCCTTGAACTTGCCTTTTCTGAAAATTGCAGATATATCAAGGAACTAGTTGAATCAAAGAACACAGAATAGACTTTCGTGTTTTTTTAAATAAAATAAGATGGTAAAGAATCCAGAACAAATTATTTAATACATTTTAAGGTATGGCTTTCTTTCCCTTGTTGTCTTAAAAATCATCCAACACCATTCCATCTTGGATGTGTTTTCCAAGTACTAAATTGTGTTTCTGCCTGTGATAAAAGACTTAGATCCCTGTAGCTTAAAGACGAGTATAAGAATGAATGTAGTTTCTAATCTTTGAAAGCTCCGGCTTCAACATTAGCTCTGTGTGGCCAAATGTGACAAAGCTCTTGTGTTCCAGCATCGAGTCTGGCTTCTTGGAAGACCGGTTAACATAGTGAGTGTTAGGTCCATGCCAACATGAAAATCAAAGCCATACCTGGAAGGAAACCAGAGTTAGGGCTGTTCCCTTGGAATTATTTTTCATGTGTTTGAAACGGAAACTTTTCAGAAGGCTGGAGTGGTTCCTTTAAGTCACTTGACCTCTTTAATACCAAACTCTTTTTTTTTTCACCTCAAGAAAAAGGACGGGTAGGAAGGAGTAAAAAGACATTGGAAAAGCCAGAGGAGGCCTTACAAGTAACTGTCCCAGAGCAATCTCTGCAGAGGAAAGGAGACTTACCAGGCAGGAAATCTGTCTAGCCCACTACCTCTCCCCACTGGCGGCCCTTAGACACAGATGTTACAGATTTTGTTCCATAGCAATCCCCAGCTTCCCAAACAGATTCCGAGTGAGAAAATAGGAAAAATAATTGGTTGCTATTAGATACACATTCTGAAGTAGGAAGAAATATGGGCAATGAGGAATTTCTGGTTTGGATTAGAGGTTCCATGGTAATTAAACAGGAAAGACAAAGAAGATTCTCACTTACTTGGAACCCAAACAGGGGGTTAGAAACACAAATGGGTAATGTGCCCCTTTCAGATTACCTCAGGAAAAACATGCCATTCTTCCTATAAAAGGGTGCTTCTCCCCCAAAGAGAATATCATTATTGAATATCACTGATACTCATTCTATTGCAAACATTTGTTGAGTAGGCATTATGTGTTAGGTCCCGAGCTGGAAGTGAGATGCATTAACTTGAACAATACCATTTGCCAGGCCTCGCCACACTCAACATATTCTGATTTCTAATTATATTTTTAGAAGGTGCTATATTTTTCAAAGACAAATAGATAATCCAACAAGAAAATATTTTTTTCTGGGTAGAGTTTTTTGCCTTTAAGCATTTCCTGGCATCCTTCTGAGTTCTTCGGATTAAGCTGTAACATGTTCATTAGACCCTGCTGAAATTGTCCTGGAGGCTTAAACAATGGAGAGTTTGGGTTTTGTTTTATTCTTCTCTTTTAAATAGCATTATTAAAACATAATTCACATATCATAAAATTCAATTTTTTATAAGGTACACTTTACTGAATTTTAGCATATTCACAGATATATCCCAAAAAGAAACCTATTAATATTAGCAGACACTACTGGTTCCTCAGCACCTTCACCCCCAATACAACATAAAAACACAGCCCCAGACAAGCACTATCTACTTCTTGTCTCTATTCTGGACATGGAACATAAATGGAAGCTCACCAATATGTGGTTTTTGTGACTGGCTTGAGTTTAAAAATGTTAATGGTCATTAGACAAGAATCCAAGAGTTCTGAACTGAAACTCCATTTCCTTAGTTGTAAAACAAAGACAATAATTACCTCCTGAGACCATTGGGAGAAGTAAATGAAATAATAATATGTGAAAGCAAGTAGCACAGGGTCTGGCTTACAGAAGTTGCTAAATAAAACGTGGCTCAATTTCCAAGAACAATTCCAAGGAAGCCATTCCAACTCTTTATTCCAGAGGTGGTTTCCCTATCCTTCTGTGCAAAGGGCCCTAGGATCTTTTAAACAGTTATAAATATCAATCAAAATGCCTTAAAAACTGCCTATTTGAAAATGCCCAAACTCACGCAGAAAAACAAAACCCATTCATCGCTTAAAATTTATATGAAATAACATCCCTATAGAGAACCATTATTTACAATACAATGTATATACAGCTAACTGCCTATGCTTAGAACAAATACAGACACACACACACACACACACACACACACACACACACACACACACACACACTAGAGCATGCAACACTCATGTCTTCAAGGGCTACATAAGATAGAAAGGGTAGAAAATAGGAAAGTAAAGAATAATTATAAATATAAAACACAAAATTAAGGGCTGTATTGTGTGTACAAGCAAAAGGAGTGATATATCATAGACCATATGTCATTCCCAGATAATGGCAGTGGATTTTACATTCAAAATGGCAGTAGTAAATAGTCAAAATACAAAATTCAAATAGGACAGAAAAATGATATATGCCACAAAGACTTCCAATCCTGAAAGGGTTTAATACAATTAAGTAGGAAGTCTCCCAAATGATTTCATTCATGACACCCTTTGTTTGACAGTAATATTTCTTTCACAGCAAAAAAAAAAAAAAGAAATACCACCATGCTATTTATTCAGTTGTTGAATACAGTTTAAGAAGTATTCACATCCTAACTACCTAGTAGCTATTTGAAAAAGTAATATATATATATATATATATATATATATATATATAAAAGAAAATATTTCATTTCATTTTTGTATAAGTAAAATTACTCACTAATGGGAAGTGTGTGCCTCTTGGGCACTGAGTAAGTTTCAATTTTTGCAATGAGATTGAACACCACCACTCTCACTTCCTTTTTCACCTTAATTTCCAGGTGGTGCTTGATTTTATTTTGTTTTTAAGAGACTATTTTTAAGAGCAATTATAGGATCACAGCGAGATTAAGTGAAAAGTACAGAAAATCCCATATACGTTCTCCTCCCACACACCTGGTGCTTGCTTTAAAATAAAATTTCTAGCTTTGCAAAGATGTGACATAATCAAAAGGGATGTAATGTGATCAAATGTTGAAACTCTGAACTATCTGGAGCTAGTAGTTCATATGTTCTCTGAAATATGTTGCCTATCACTGAGTTTTTCTTGAAATTTTAAAAAATCTCCTTTATAAGTTAGCTGTAGAAACCTGGGGTGCCTCAGCACACAGTTTAGAAAATGCAGGCTTAGGGTATTTAGTCCTAGCAATGACATTCTATACAAAGAAGTCTGACTAAGTGGAAAGCTCATGGAAATTAGAACGAGATGTAATTATTGGCTTTGTGACTCCCGCCATGTGAATGAACTCTTTGAGCCTGCTTCCCTATCTAAGAAATGGAGAAATAAATCATGCCTACTTCATGAGGTTATGATGCTGGCTAAGAAAGAACATTTATAAAATGCCGATAGCATAATGCCTTGCTCCAAGGCTTGCTGTCTGTGTAATTGGGTGCCCTGTGATGGTTGATGATCCCCAAAGAGACTAAAATCTGTTGGATCAAAACAGAATAAATGTGTTACGTTTAGATGCTGCAATACACAACAATAGTTCCTTGCTAATTACATAGGAGGCAATAAATCATAGTTTGACCAGTTATATGTTAGAATTTTAGTTATTTAACCAATGTGTGCTCATTTAATACACTTACTTGGCTCTTTTATTAAAATTTTTATTTATTTTTTCTTTATTGATTAAGGTATTACATATGTGTCCTTATCCCCCCAGTGCCCCCCTCCCCCACCTCTCCACTCATGCCCTCACCGCCCCCCCCCCCCCCCCCCAGTGACTGTGTCTATTGGTTATACTTATATGCATGCATACAAGTCCTTCCTTTGGTTGATCTCTCCCTCTTCCCCCCACCCTCCCCTGCCTTCCCTCTGAGGTTTGATTGTCTGGCTTTTTTTAAAATTTAAATTCTTCATTGTTTAAAGTAGTACATAAGTCTCCTTTTTCCCCCATTGACATCTCCTCAGCCTCCCCCACCCCCAGTACATGCCCTCACCTCCCCCTGCCCCATCTGTGTCCATTGGTTATGCTCATATGCATGCATACAAGTCCTTTGGTTGATCTCTTACCCTCTTACCCACCCTGCCTTCCCTTATAGGTTGGACAGTCTGTTCGATGCTTCTATGATTCTGGTTCTATTTTTGTTCATCAGTTTATGTTGTTCATTATATTCCACAAATGAGTGAGATCATGTGATATTTGTCTTTCTCTGACTGGTTTATTTGCATTGTTGATTTTAGGCCCTTATGATAACAAAACAGGCCTACTTACTGAGGTCAGTGGACAAGGAAAAATGCAGTGGCACCAACCACTCACCTTCACATTCCAGAACAGCCTACACTATCAGTCTGAGTGGTCCTACTCTGGTCAGTATGGCTGCCGATGAATTTGCTGCTGGGAACACATGCAGGACCATGGCTTTAACCCTACTGTGTCCTTATCTTATGCTAATTGTTCTTGTAAGACTGCTGATGACACAACTCTGTGGGAGATAGACATCAATAGGTTCACAAACACAGGCATAGTTTTTTGACATTGGACTTATTTACCAGCTGTTAAGTTACTTGAGAATATATTTTAAAAACATAATACTCTGGTCATTTCCCCTTCACCAACTTCAGCTCCCTGTGATAATTAATGTTCACAAGTTGGTGTGCATTCCTCAACAATTTTTTCCATGTGCATACCAGTACATTTCCTTAAAGGATTTTATTTTAAAATAAGACTATATTATTGATGTTACTTTGTAATTTATGTTTTTCCCTTCAAAAATTGATATGGACATTCTTCCATATCAATTTATATAAATCAAAATAATTATCTTTTTTCTTAATCCTTATTGTTATTATATATTCATTTGCTTATATTTTTGTCTCCCCCATTAGGATCTAAGCTGCATGATGTTGGAAAATGTGTATTTTGTTTACTGATGAATTCCCCATGTCTAGAACCATGCCTGATACATACTTGGTATTCAATATTTGCTGAATGAATAAATACATTAATGAATATGTACGTGCCTTTCTCTCTGCCTGGAGGGCCCTGTAGAGCCAGACCACTCACACTTAGACTTCATGTAAAAAGAAAAAACACACAAAAAACACAAAATAGTCTCTTTGTAAATCCTTTCTACCATTCTCCTAAAAATATCTTATTGCTCTATCTCTGAGCTCCAAAGCTTTAATTCTACGTGTGTGTGTGTGTGTGTGTGTGTGTGTGTGTGTGTGTGTGTATTAAGCAGAGCAGATGAAAGACCATATTCCAAAGAGACATCTAAGAGCATGAAACATGAAAAAAAAAGTCAACAACTGGTATTTACATTAAGTCATTTTTACTCTGTAAGTTTATGAGGTGGGTACTAATGTCATTTCAACTATTTAGATGGAAAAACAAATCAGAGAAGCTGAGTAATTTAATTGAGTTTTGGTAAATGGCAGAAGTAGGATTTAAGATTAGTTTTTATCTTATTCAAAGCCCACATTCCTAGCCAATAAAATTTCAGTCTTCCTGTCATTTTCAAATGTAAGAAAAAAGATTGTTGTGCCTGAGATTGCTATGTGCTCATCAAAACCTGTTTCTTGTTCTCCTGGACACATAGGATGACTACATTTCCCAGCTTCCCATGCAATCAGATATGGCCATGTGACCAAGTTTTAGCCAATGGGATGTCACCTAAAGTGATGATCACCACTTGCAGGACTAGCTATAAAAACCTTCCACATAACCCTCTACACATACTCTCTTCCCTGTATCTTTAGCCCAGATGCAAGGATTCAGCAGAAGATTCCAAAACTCAAATATCAAAAATGATGGAGCAACAAAATTGCGGTATCCTGGGTCCCTGCATCACTGAATGGAAGACCACTCATATAATATCTACAATAAACTGTTAAATTATCAAGAAGTAAACCTCTATTGCAGTGGTTGGCAAACTCATTGGTCAACAGAGCTAAATATCAACAGTACAACGATTGAAATTTCTTTTGAGAGCCGAAAATTTTAAACTTAAACATCTTCTAACACCACTTCTTCAAAATAGACTCACCCAGGCCGTGGTATTTTGTGGAAGAGCCACATTCAAGGGGCCAAAAAGCCGCATGTGGCTCGCGAGCCGCAGTTTGCCGACCACGGCTCTATTGGATTAATACATTTACATTATGGAATTGTTATCATTAGTTGCCTCACTTAACTATAATTTCCATAGAAGATTCTACATGCCTGGCCTTTTTCTTCCTCTCTAGTATCTTCTTTCACCATTACCCAAAATACCTTACCCCAGCTGGAATCAATGATTTGCTATTTCTCAAACACCTTAACCTGTTCCCTAACAGTTATAATATCCTCTCTTCCTGGCTAAATTCTCCTTATTTTCTGAAATTCAATTCATATGTCACCTCTTCTATGAAGTCCTACTTAACATTTTGGGGGTCGGTGCCCTTTTTCTCAAAGTACCTTCCTAGCACTTATCTTCCCCATTCCCCTGAACTGCCTCTCAGGCTCTCATCCTTTCTCATTAGTACTCTGTTTATCCCTTAGCTGAGCAACAGAGTCAGTATCATATTACCTTTAAACAAAAGTCATTGGGGATAATTGCATACCTGCATCCCAAATCCAAAATATTGACCTCTCAAGCCCCCTTCTTGCATCAGTAACAACAACAACAACAGCTAATATTTCTGGATTCTTGTTAAGTGTCATTCACTGTTCTGAGTGCTTTACAGGTATTTAGTCACTCAATATTCACAACTCTATGAAATAAAAATTATCTTCCTCATTTTACACTTGAGAGAAAATGAGATACAGGGTGATAAACTGACTGACCAAGGGGACAAAGACAGGAACAAAAACTGTTCTTTCTCCCCAACATGACAGGAAACCCTCATATCCTGCCATAAACTCACTGGAATTGATCCATCCCTTGACAATTTGTCCGTGGGCCTAGGACGATGGGCATTCCTTTTTAGGTTTCCAAGTTTAAATGGTGGTTCCAAACTCCCCTCCCAATTTCTATTAGCAACATAATTTGATTAATACCCCCCACAAATACAAAGTTAGCTATGTCCAGAATTGATCACAAGTTCTATGTGATCCAGGACCACATTTATTTTCTCCACTGTTGTATTCTGCTTGGCAGAACATTCAATAGATAGTTGCTGAACAAATGAATTAATGATAGTGAGAATTCCACTGGCACCAGAGAACATCACAGGTTTAGGACTATTCAGTACAGAATGACAATGGAAACTCTCTTTTTCCAATTCATTACTCACTGGAGGAAAGGAGGCTAGAAAATAATTAGATGAAAGCAATCAAGGAAAAAGTAAATATATTTGCAAGCTGTGATGAATGGCATGGACTCCAGGTAACTTTGGAAGAATAAACAACACTGTTGTCTCTAAAGTACACAAGCAGAATGTATAGTATGTACAAGGCAAGAGTTGAATTTCTAGATAAAGAAGCAGTTTTAAGTTCTGATGATGAATAATTCAGTGTAGTTAGGTCCCAGCAAGGATACGTGCCTGCAGTTAAATAAAGTGTTATCAGATAAGAAGCATCTCTATAATGAATGTGGCCTCTTTATATTCTGAGCAGTATTAACATGAATGAATGAATGAATGATGAAAGAATAATAAATTAGATTATCCATCTTAGCGAATAAAATGATAAGTTGTGAGTTAAGTATGGCCTTTTATTCAGTAGAATGTAAAGAAGATGTGTAATGTGTAACTGTTCTCCAGAAATTGCCTTATCCTAGGGCCGTGGTCAGCAAACTGCGGCTCGCGAGCCACATGCGGCTCTTTGGCCCCTTGAGTGTGGCTCTTCCACAAAATACCACGGCCTGGGCGAGTCTATTTTGAAGAAGTGGCATTAGAAGAAGTTTAAGTTTAAAAAATTTGGCTCTCAAAAGAAATTTTAATCATTGTATTGTTGATATTTGGCTCTGTTGACTAATGAGTTTGCCGACCACTTCCTAGGGCACTGGTGAAGAAAGCCTCACATGTAAGTACTAAAGTGCACACCAAAGGGGCTTCATGCCTAAGATGCAAGAAATCTTTATTCCTAGATTCCTGCAACCTAATTTTCCATTCAGATCCTATCTCTGTTGCATCTTAGTCTGTTTCTCATCTACACTTCTTTATAAATAGTTTTTCAGGTTAGTGCTCAGATAAGGTATTTCATATAGATAAGTGTGGTTCCAATCAAACTAATGTCAATAACAGAAGAGGTCTTAGGTTAGGGATGAGCAGAAATCCTGGCTTAGGAAGATGCGGATAAAATAATGCTGGGGATTCCAGAAGCAGAATACTGCCCAGAGGTAATTCCTGGAACCATCTGCGCCATGTGGCAAAAGAGCAAGGGCCAAGCAATGGTGTTGAGGCCTATATGGGGTCTGGCAACCAGGAATAAAACAGGGTCAGAAGTGGAATGTAAGATTCGGAAATACAAAGCAGATGGCAGGTCACATTGTGGGGACCCTGTGCTTTCAAAGGCACTAGGCTCTGTTTCCTCCAGGCAATGGACTCTGGGCAAATGGCAACACACCCTTTGCAGTCATTGTTTATTGGTGGAACAGAGTTCCTAATGCGTGACTAGTGCTGGCTTTGGTTGTTTATAGAGCTGAGGTGTAACTCAACTTGAAAAGGACAAATCATCATTGTTGGTGCTTGAATGGAATAAGATAGGTGTTTACTGTTCAGATATTACCCAACATATAGTCTTAATTTAGGAACTCCACCCTCAGGGAAAGCTAACAAATCAGACTTCATGAGAATAAAGTTATAAGGAATGCTTTACATTTTGGAAAACAATTTTTCAACATGCACGTATTATGATGTTTAAAAATGGTTGCCTTCACTTGGGTTTCCCCAAAAGCAGAGCTTGCAGGAAATGTTTCCAGAGAATAAGAATAAGGGACTAGGCAGAGTGAGACAGAGCAAGAGGAAAAGCCATACACTAGGTGCAGTACCAAGGTTACCACTGTGGAAAATGGGGGTCCATTGTGTCTTAACTTCTCACGAGATTTACAAAGGCTACTACAATTGTTTATCTAAAATTGAGGGTGCTGCCCTGCTGGCATGGCTCAGTGGTTGAACATGGGCCTATGAGCTAGGAGGTCACAGTTCCATTCCTGGTTAGTGCATATGCTTGGCTTTCTGGCTCAATCCCCAGTGTGGGGCATGCAGGAGGCAGCCAATCAATAATTCTCTCTAATCATTGGCGTTTCTATTTCTCTCTCCCTCTCTCCTCCTCTCTGAAATCAATAAAAATAAAAATAAAAAGGTATCTACACTAATAAGAGGGTAATATGCTAATTAGACCAGGTGACCAGACATCTTCCAGAAGTCCGAATTCCTTCCTGACAAAGCCAGGGTAGTGGGGACCTAGGCAGAGGAAGTTAGGGGTGAGATCAGGCCAGCGTGGGGGAGCAAGCAGTTAAGGGGCTACCAGGCCAGCAGGGGAGGGTAATTGGGGGAGATTGGGCTGGCAGGAGAGGGCAGTTGGGGGAGATCAGGCTGGCAGGGGAAGACAGTTGGGAGAGATTGGGCTGATAGGGGAGGGTACTTGGGGGCAATTGGGCCAGCAGAAGAGAGCAGATGGGGGTGATCGAGCCAGCAAGGGGGGGAGGCAGTTGGGGGCAATTGGGGCAGCAGGGGAAGGCAGTTGGGGGCAAACAAACCTGCAGGGGAGGGCAGTTGGGGATGATCAGATCAGCAGAAGAGGGCAGATGGGGGTGATCAGGCCAGCAAGGAAGGACAGTTGAGGGTGATCTGGCAGGAAGGGGAGGGCAGTTGGGGGCAATCAGGCTAGCAGGGGAACAGGAAACCAGCTAGGGGGTGATCAGACTGGCAAGCAGAGGCAATTAGAGGCAATCAGGCAGACAGGCAGGTGAGCAGTTAGGAGCATGTGGCCGTGGGTAGTAAGAGGGATGTCTGACTGCTGATTTATCCATAACTCTATAACTCCAACCTTAACACTAACCCTAAACCTAAACCCTAACCCAAACCCTAACCCTAACACTAACACTAATCCTAACCCTAATCTTATCCCTAACCCTAAACCCTAACCCTAACCCTAAACCCTAACCCTAACCCTAAACCCTAACCCTAACCCCAACCCTACACTCTAACCCTAATGCTAACCCTAACCCAAACCCTAAACCCCAATCATAAACCTAACCCTAACACTTTCCCTAAACCCTAAACCTAAACTCTAAACCTAATCCTAACCCTATCCATAAACTCTAACCCTAACCTTAACCCTAAACCCAAACCCTAACCCTAAAACATAACCTTAACCCTAAAACATAACCTTAACCCTAAACATTAACCCTAATCCTAACTCTAATTTTAATTCTAAACCTTAACCCTAACTCTAACCCTAGACCCTAACCCTAACCCTAAACCCTAATCCTAACCCTAACCCCTAACCCTAACCCTATCCCTAGACTCTAACCCTAAACCCTACCCCTATCCCTAGACTCTAATCCTAATCCTAACCTAAACACTAACCCTAACCCTAACCCTATCCTTAGACGCTAACCCTAACCCTAAACCCTAAACCCTAACCCTAACCCTAAACCTAACCCCTAACCATAAACTGGCAGTCTGGGACCAAGGGGTCCCAGAATGGAGATGGTGCGTGCCAGGTTGAGGTAAAGACCCCCCCCCCCCCGCCATGTGCATGAATTTTGTGCACCAGGCCTCTAGTTTTAAATAAATCCTATACAAGGCCAGGGACCATAAGCATAATGGCCAGAATGACTGCTCAACCAGTCACCATGAGGTGCATTGACCACCTCTCTGTACCCCCCTCCCACACCTCCCCTACTCCTCCACCCCTACCTGCAGGCAAACGGGGAACCACGGGGAAGTGGGTGGGTGGTTGTGGGGCAGGACTGGGGACTGGTGAGTGAGTGGAACAGCTGACCTCTTAGTCCCTCCCCCCGGCCCACAGGCTCCGATGGATCAGCAATGGTGAATGGGGGAACCAGGTGGGTGGCAGGAGGACTGGGTTGGCCGTCAGGCCATTGGGATCCCCAGTTCATCCCTGGCTGCTCGGAGGCTCAGGACTGTGGGAAAGTGGGCACTGGCAACTTCACCTCCATGCGCGTGCGCCAGGCCAGCTGCTGATAGAACACACTGCCCGTTCAGGGCCACTCATGTGGGCACAACCACTGCCATGCTGCTGCTGCTGATGCTGCTGCCACTGGGGATTGCAACACTGATGGAAGCTGCAGGGCACACCAGTGACCTACCTGCCCTGGCAGTAGTGGGAGCATTTGGCCTGGAGATGGCAAACGGGCAGAAGATGGCCCTGATTGCAGGCTAGACCTAGGGACCCTACATGCACGATTTCATGCACTGGGCCTCTAGTTGATAGATAAACAAACAAATCTATACTAATAAAAGGGTAATATGCTAATTAGACTGGGTAGACCAGACATTTTCTGGACTTCTGACTTCCTTCCAGACAGTTAGGGGGCAACCAGGCCAGCAGGGGACCAGTTAGGGGGTGATCAGGCCTGCAAGCAGAGGCAATTAAGGGCGATCAGGCTGGCAGGTAGAGTGGTTGGGGGCAATCAGGCAGGCAGGCAGGCGAGCTCTTGGATTGTAAGAGGAATGTCCAACTGCTGGTTTAGGCCTGATAAACCTGCAGTTGGACATCCCCCAAGGGGTCCTGGATTGGAGAGAGTGCAGGCCGGGCTGTCACTCCGTCCCCCCCCCCCCCCCATGCATGAATTTCGTGCACTAGGCCTATAGTAAATAAATAATAAATTTGTGGGAGCATTTATCATGACATCGCCTGTAGTAAACCAGGTCAAGAGTTGCCCTTGGGAGTGCTCATTCCTTCACACTGCTAAGCTTCACATGTGCTAAGCTTCACACTGCTAAGCTTCACCTGCCAGTCTCCTGGTATTAGGGGAAAGAAGTGAAGTTGTATATTATATTTAAGGTGAGATACTATTGGCTCAAAATGAGTTTTAGTGTCCACAGCATGACACATCTCAGCTACAGATGGAATGAGAGACCTGGAAGAGGGGATGCGAGTCAGAGCCCTAGAAGAATCTTAATATATGAAAACCCTGGGTCATAACAACCAGTAACGACCAAGGGGAAGTCAGTCCTGCAGTCAGCACTGGGTTGCCCTGGCAACCCAGTGCTGACTGCTTCTGCTGCAGGCACAGGTGCCCCAGCACTGACTGCTGAGGGGGCTGCAAATCAGGGATGGAAGAGGCCTGGAGAGAGAAGCAGGGTCTGATCCATAGCCTCCATGGCAGCTGTTGATCAGCACTTGCTTTTCTCTTTCTCTACAAGTCTGGCCAGCAGCCATGCCTCCATTTCTCTCCAGGCCTCCACTGGGGATGCTGATCAACCCCTATCTTTCTGATTAGGCCCTATTGATAGGCCCAGAGACACTGACTGGCATAGGAACTGACCAATCAGAACCAAATGTGGGTGCTGTGAAGAACCAATGGCTGCCTAGGAGGTGGAGCTTTTGATGCTGACTGGCATAGAAACCAACCAATCAGAACCAAATCTGGCTGCTGTGGGGAGCCAATGGCTTCCTAGGAGGTGGAGATTTTGGTGCTGACTTGCATAAAAATCAGACCAATGGACCAGGTTCAATTCCGGTAAAGGACATGTACCTTGGTTGTGGGCACATCCGATGATCTATGTTTCTCTCTCATTAATGTTTCTAACTCTCTATCCCTCTCCCTTTCTCTCTGTAAAAAATCAATAAAATATATAAAACAAGCAAACAAACAAACAAAACAATGGCTTCCATCAATCTAGTGTTTGTTTGCTTACATTTTGCTAAACCAGGAATATTTTCTAACTTTTTATTGACATAAACAAATATAACCATACTTACCCAATAGTTCTTGTATTTAGTTCTAAGTTAACAAAATTTCATTTGCAGTTAATTATCAAAAAACAATTTAAATAGCCAATGACAGGAGAAAATAGCTAAGTAAATTATGTGCTTGATTAAGCCATCAATAATTATATTTACATTAGAGACCCAGTGCACAAAATTCTTGCACTGGGGGCGGGGGATCCCTCAGCCAAGCCTGCCCCCTCTCACAGTCCGGGAGCCTCAGGGGATGTCCTAAGCCTCCCTCTGCAGAAGGGGACTGGGCTGATTAGGGGAAGGCACCACCCCCATCACCCTTCTTCTGCTGCCACTGCTGGCTGCCACAGCCGCCAAGGTGTTTTCATCAACACAGACACCAGTCCCTTTACCATGAAAAAATGACAACTTTCTTTAGGCATTTTCAAGATGTGTCTTTCATAGGATATGACATTTCTTTCTTTCTTTTTTTTTTTACCCTCACCTGATTTTTAGAGAGCATGGAAGAGAGAGGGAAACATCAATGTGAGAGAGACACTTCAATTGGTTGCCTCCTGCATGAGCCCTGACCTGGGCCCTGGCAAGGGAGAAGCCTGCAGCCTAGGTACATGCCCTTGATCAGAATTAAACCCGAACCCTGCCGTCCGCAGGCTTAGGCTCTATCCACTGAGCAAACCAACTAGGGCAGGATATGACATTTCTTAGCCCTCCAGCAGCAGACCTTCTTTTTTCCTCCAGGAGTGAGGTGGAAAAACCCTAGATCACCTTCTTGGATTCTTATTTCCCAAGTTACCAAGAACACTGCCAGTGGTGTACAGGGAGCTTAGCCAATGAGCAGTCAAAAATGATGTTTCCTCTGCGGCTCATGCACAGAAGTGAGAGTGCTGGCAAGCTGCAGCTGCCTCCCCCACCCCCCACCCAAGTCTCCAGGTCTGCTCAAGCATGCACCATGTCTTGGGCAGGACCCCCCAGCTCTGCTCAAGCCTCTGCTGTGGCTTGGGCAGGGCCCCCCTGGGCTCCGCTCCAGGCCTACTCAAGCCTCTGCTGAGACTTGGGCAGGACCCCTAGCTCCACTCAAATCTCCACCGTGGCTTGGGCAGGGACCCCCTGGGCCACTCCAGGCCTGCTCAAGACTCTGCCGTGGCTTGGGCAGGGTCCCCAGCTCCACTCAAGCCTCTGCCATGGCTTGGGCAGGGCCTCCTAGCTCCACTCCAGCCCTGCTTAAGCCTCCACTGTGGAGGGCCCCCTGGGCCTGCTCAAGCCTCCACCATGGCTTGGGCAGGGCCCCCCTGGCTCTGCTCCAGACCTCAACTGTGCGCACAACCTCCCCCTGTCTGGTCATGACCTGTTACAGAGTCTCGGCCTAATTTGCATACTTCATCTCTCTCTCTCTCTCTCTCTCTCTCTCTCTCTCTCTTTCTCTCTCTCTCTCTATATATATATACATGTATATATATATATATATACATATATATATAGAGAGAGATAGATAGATAGACAGATAGACAGATATAGATATAGATATAGATATAGATATAGATATAGATATAGATATAGATATAGATATAGATATAGATATATACACATACTAGTGGCCCGGTGCACAAAATTCGTGCATGGGGGGGTGGGGAGAAGAGTGTCCCTCAGCCTGACCTGCACCCTCTCCAATCTGGGACCCCTCAGGGGATAACCAGCAGTTGGACATCCCTCTCACAATTCAGGACTGCTGGCTCCTAACCGCTTGCCTGCCTGCCTGATTGCCCCTAACTTCTTCTGCCTGCCAGCTGATTGTCCCTAACTGCTCCCCCACTGGCCTGATTGCCCCTAACCACCTCTGCCTCAGAGGTCACATCCAGGACCCAGGATTCCCTCCTCCAGCCAACCACAGGCACCTGGGATCCGGGCTTCCCTCCCTCTGGTCAGACATAGGCAACCAGGCTAGCTGCAGCCACAGGGGATGGTGGGCAAGTGGTTTCGCCTGGGCTGCAGCCGCAAGTGCTGATGCCTGGGACTGTGGGGTGGGCGGCTTCTCTGTCTACCAGGCTGTAGCCAGCCGCAGGTGCTGGAGCCTGGACTGCAGGCAAGTGGCTTCTCCATCATCCCTAGGATGCAGTGTGGGTGACTTCTTCAGCTGGCTGTGGCCTGGATCATGGGGCAGGTGACTTCTTCATCTTCCGGGCTGCACCCAGCCTCAGACACTGGGGTCCAGTTTCTCTGTCTCCCCTAGGATGTGGGGCAAGTGGACGTGAGGCTTCTGCTGTTGGCTGTGACTTGGGATCATGGGGGCAGGTGGCTTCTTGGTCTCTCTGGCTGCAGCCAGCCTCAGGCACTGGCACCTGACTTCTCCAACCCCCACAGGCCCAGAGCAGCGGGGCGGGGGGGGGGGGGGGGGAGGCGGCGCGGAGCTGCCACCATGTTTTCAGGTTAATTTGCATACTCACTCTGATTGGCTATTGGGTATAGCAGAGTGATGGTAATTTGAATGTTTCTCTATTATTAGTGTAGATATATACATATATTTTAAAGATATCAAATGCTCAATGATACTATCATAAGACAAAGGATATTACAAAAATGTTCTATATGCAGTATATTTTAAACATATGCACACACATACACACATATGGAAGTCTAGAATTAAATACCAAAATATATTAGCAGATATTTTATACATGTTAGAATTATTGCATATTTTATTTTTCTATAGTTATTGAGCATTATACAATAATATTTATTGATGTTATAACTACAAAAGTTAATTTAGCTTAGTTTTAAATTTATATATGCAATTTATTATGTATAAATTCAAGTGTAGTATTTCAGCCATTGAGCTAAGTTGAGTTGAGTTTAAGAAGTGAGACCAATGGTTACATGCCATAGGTACAATTTCGATTATTTTTTCTGGAGCACAATTTGAATAAACTAATGATTCTGGGACAATTCCTAACCTAGTTTATAGGTCATAATGGAAGGAAAGCAAGAAATTAAAGTACCTTGACATCCCTTTTATAATGTATCCTGTCCAAAAGAGAGTTTGCTGTTAGAGATACCACCTTTTCTAGTAGACACAAATTAGGTGATGAATGATAAAAGGCACATTTTCAACTGCAACTAAGAACTTCAATGGGGAAACTTTGAGCCAGAACAGGAAAAGGTTTGGGAGTGCTTATGGTCTCACCAGTGGTTTTCAACAATTTTAATGAGTGATGATGAGTGCACCTACGACATTCCAGGGAGGAAATAGGTAATTACATTCTTTTCTTAAAAATATATACATGATATATGATATGGTATGGAAAGGTGGTTTCTGAACTTCCCATCATAAAAGTCAGCTATTGCAGAGTCATAACTCAATTACAAAAATGTAGACTTGACTAGAATTTGGAACACGACATCCTGTCTTAATCTAAAGAGTACTTTTACTTTTGAAACATAAATAAGAAAATTCTATTTATGGTTTTGAGATCCATGTTTTCATTTCACATTAATTCCAGGTGAACAAGTGCACAGCAAACAAACAAAAGCAACAAAGATCAAAGTGTCAAAGGCAGGTCAACCTAATGCAGATTAAAAAAAGAAAAGAAAAAAGAAAAACAAGATCTAAAATTAAGTTGTGCAAACAGCAGCTCATAAAACAAAGGCAACACACCTCTCTTTGTGCAGCCAACTAGCCGTTTCCAACCATTTTCAAGATAAAGTGTGAATCTTGCATTCAGTTTGCATCAGAATCCACCAGTAAAAGCATATCAGCATTTCACTGGTAGAAAATTGGGGATCTGATCAAGGCGGATTAACACTTTTAAGAAAGCTTAGAATACTATTCTGGAACAAAGTTTTTAGGAGTCAAGGAAGCCAGACCTTTATTAAAACACACTAGTTGAAATTTAGGCTGTTTAACCTTGTGAACAATATCAGCAACACAATTTGCAGCTATGGTCATTGTAGTGAGAATAGAAGAAATGAAGCCTGGGATCCTAGGTACATGAATAATCACACAGCCTGATCATCCATGATCTGTGTGACATTGAGTGAGTCTTCTAACCTCTCTGGATCCCATCTATCTATACTAATAAAAGCCTAGGTGGCCCTTGTGCCCTCACATCATCACAAGATGGCTGCCCCCACGTCATTACAAGATGGCCTCCCCCATGCTGTCACAAGATGGCCTCCCCCACATCATCACAAGATGACCACCACAAGATGGCCGCCCCCACATTGTCACACAATGGCCTGCAGGGGAGGGCATTTGGGGGCCATCAGGCTGGCAGGAGAGAGCAGTTGGGGCAAGATCAGGCCAGCATGAGAGGGCAATTGGGGGTGACCAGGCCTGCAGGGGAGGGCATTTGGGGGTGATCGGGTCAGCAGGGGAGCAGTTAGGTGTCAATCAGGCTTGTAGAGGAGTGGTTAGGGGAAATCAGTCAGGCAGCAGGGAAATGGTTAGGAGCCAGAAGTCCTGGATTGCAAGAAGGATGCCCCACAGGGATCGGGCCTAAACTGGCAGTTGGACATCCCCTGAGGGGTCCCAGATTAGAGAGGGTGTAGGCTGGGCTGAGGGACACCCCCCCCCCCCAGTGCATGAATTTCATGTACCAGGCCTCTAGTATATATATAAAAGCCCAGAGACCAGAATGGCAAATGACAAGAACAACCAGAACAACCATTGGCTATGACATGTATTGCGGCAGTCCATCAGCCTGATCCAAGCCCCAATTGCCCCCCACCCCCACTCCTGGCTGGCCTGGCCCCCAACACCCCAATCAGGAGCAAGGCAGGCTGGCTGGACCACACCCATGCATCAATACATGCACTGGGCCGCTAGTCTAAAATAATTTACCAAATGGAAATATCTATTGTGAGAATAAAATGTAAATATTTAGTTTCATGGTTTTAAATATTTGGGACAATGTATATAAATAAAGGAACTAACTGGTAGACTTGAATGACATTAGAACCTAAAATTAAAATGACTATATGAAATGACTAAATGACAGCAATGTTTGTTTTGGAACAACAAGATTATGGGTGGGATTAAATGCCTAAATGACAGCAATGTTTGTTTTGGAACAACAAGATTATGGGTGGGATTGTTGGATATGACTTTATTCTTTTTCCTTTAGACTTTTATATATTTCTTTGGAAGTACAGAGATTCCACAAGAACCATATGAAATAGTCAGGTAGGCAATATTGTTGAAATCATATATCCCCCCCCCTTTTTTTTCTGATTACAAAATATTGAGTGGCTCCATTTCCAAATTTCCCCAGTGGTCCATCTTTGGCATGAGGATCAAACACCGAAGTATGTTTCAGAAGGGTGTGGGGAAAGTGAAGCAGACCTCTAGAACTTAAGGGCTTTGGCAATCTGAACTATGAGGTGAGTTTGGAGAGGATGATTTAAAATAAATGAGAAATAAAAGCCTGTGGCTTTTGGCAAGTGGCACATGAAATACCACTCTTAAGCTCTCCTGACTGTGCCCTGGCCACTGCCATTAGGATGGGGTGGATGTTTGCTGGCTTTGGATTGGGTATTTGGCTATTTTTCAAAATACCCCATCCATTTTAAATGAACACCCACTTCTCTCATCCCCTAAATAATAAGACATTTTAGAGTGCAGGGTGAAAGCCAGTGCCACAGTCACATAGGCTACCTTAGCCTCTCAGGAGATGTTTATAATGAGACTAGTAGCCCTGCACACGAATCCGTGGGCCCGTATCCCTCTGCGGGGCCTGGCTGCTTTGTGCCCGCTGCCCAGAGGCTCTCCATGGCCCAGAGGCCCATCCATGGCCTGCCCTGGAATGCTTGCCTTGTTGCCGGGGTGACGACGCAAGTGTTCTATGCCCCAGCCTGGCCAGAGGCCCATCCATGGCCTGGCATAGAATGCTTGCCTTGTCGCCATGGCAAGGAAGCAAGCATTCCGCCAAGCCGCTCACACTGCCCACTTTCAGCGGCCGTGCCCCTGGGACTGGGGGACTCTGGCAGGGCTGAGAGGACTGGGTGCCACCATCTTTGTGTTGGAGTGACAGTTAATTTGCATATAACCCTTTTATTCGATAGGGTGCTGAATTATCAAGGTTGTTATCTGTGCTTTGCCTTCACTGACTTGAATTTCTCAGAAGATGCCTCCCCTCCTAAAGGGGTCTCTTCTCAACTATGGAGACTCCCATCTCATTGAGGTTCCCACAGGCACATAGAACTTCCTGAGAACTAGGTGAAGGGGCCCCCTCAAGTCCCAACCATTTGCTAGAGGGGCAGCCTCTCCCTGTGGCAGTCCTAAGCATCAGTCTTTGTCTGTGGAAAAACCAGCCCAGCAACTGCCTCCATTCCTATTGTTCTTAAGTGTTGGGTGGGTTTGTGGAAACGTTACCTCTGAGCAGATGGCAGCACAGCCTGATCAGTGTATTTCAGGTGCAGTGAACCAATGAAAGGCCATTTGTATGTTCACACTATGCACTTCTTTGTACCTGGCACCATTTGCCTGTTATAAAGGTGTTGCCTGGGGATATGTCGCATTTAAACTGTGTCTGTGTGAGAATTGTGGTTCAGTTAATGTCTTGTCCCAAACACACCATCTAGGACTTGGCCAGACTTTCCACAAGAGACAGGAAAATGGGCTTTATACAAATAGCTATAATCTTTCTTGAAATAAAATATTGTATGAAATTTAAGATGTATGCCAAGGGAGAAATGTAAAAAGCCAGGTATACAATTCTAAGCTGAAGGAAGAAATGATCAAAGGTACAAAGAAAGAGTGCCCATCCTTGAAAGACTGAGTTTCTCAGAATTCTGTTTCAAACTTGCTTCTCTTAACACTCCACATACTCCCTTGGCTGAGCTCCATTACCCTCATCTTATCAAAGGCCTCTTTTATCCTTATTACTGTTTTGTTAAATCTACATTCCAAGTCCTAACCTGTTTTCATATTTCTCATTCCCTCCTGCTTAGAAGTTTCTGATAAGAAGGTACACAAAAGCTCATCAAATTCAATATACACAAAACCATCCTCCTCCTTCCTAAACTTTGCTTATTTGTCTGCTATTCTTATGTTGTTTATATTATCTTTATCCACCCAACCCTGTGGTCAGGAAACTGCGGCTCGTGAGCCACATGCGGCTCTTTGGCCCCTTGAGTGTGGCTCTTCCACAAAATACCATGGCCTGGGCGAGTCTATTTTGAAGTGGCATTGGAAGAAGTTTAAGTTTAAAAAATTTGGCTCTCAAAAGAAATTTCACTTGTTGTACTGTTGATATTTGGCTCTGTTGACTAATGAGTTTGCCGACCACTGACCCAACCCAACTGTCTACATTGAAAAATTCTCAGAACTGTTCTTGATATCTTTCTTACAATCAATGATCAAGACTTGGCAATGATGCCACTTCTCTCAGACCCTTTCTCTCCTGGCTACCCACTGTCACTTCCCTTATCTAGGCCTTCACCAGTTCATGTTAGTTCAAAAATCTTTCAGTGTTCTCTCAGTTCATGTCCACTCTGCCGCCAATATTATTGTTCTAAGATGTAGATTTGGCCACATCATTTCCTACATAAAAGTTTCCCCAAGACTCCTGTTATTAACAGCAAGGTTTCCTGGGTCAGATAGCTCAGACAACACCACAGGATAAGGTAGAAATTCACATATAACACATACCAATCTGCTCAGTTAACTTATTCCTGTTTAATTTTTAGCCAACCTCCTTTCCCACTGTCTAGCCCCAAGTACCCCATTCCTATATGGAAGCCCCTTCCATGTTCTCCAACTGCATTTTCACTCTACTGTCTTCATGCATTCTGATTAATTTTTCTTGGCAATTACAACCTTCCTCATAGACAGATTTAATTGCTTGCTCATCTATGTTGCCATTGAAATTTATATGTTACACTCTCGTAGCATTCTTCATGCAGTACCCTTATTATTTATGTCTTTCTCTCAAGTTTTAAGGCTTCTAGGAAAAAGATTGACCCTTACTTATCTTTATATCCCAGAGCATCTGTGGGGCTGACAGAGAGGAAGTGATCTAGGACCGTTCTATGAATGAAAAAAAAAAAGGGGGGGGGATAGTAGGGTAATATCATGTAAGGAAAAATATCTTATAAGTAAATTACATCTAGAAAATTCTTACTTTACAAAATTAATTTTCATTTGTAATGCTAACAGCAAGACACCCATGAAAAACACACATGGTGTCTAAATAAGACAAAGGAAAATAGTTTGGGCAAAAATAAAAAGGATCCCAAATCCAATTATATAGAAAAGATTCCTTTATTAACTTTTGGTCGAGAATATGTTTGTATATTTTCAGAAAACAACTCCAACACCATGTGGGTTCCTGCAACAGAGAGGAATTGACAGGTCTGCTCCAACCACGAAGACAAGAGGAGAAACAGTCCAGAGATGGAAGACGCTGATGACACCTTGCCACGCTAGCAGTCAGCAGCTGTGCACCACTGCAGGTTGCCTAGGACCAAACCAGAGAGGGTTGGACCTGCATTGCCACCATGTGACCACCATCCAGATATCATTGCTGACACATACACATAAGGAACTGTTTGACATTGAAACAGGGACTCAGAACTGTTGGACATTGCAATTGGAACTCAAACTTTTTTTTGATATTATATGTTTATTTCTAGTCTGCAGAGGCAAGATTTTTTAAAGGAAAGAAATGGGGGAAAAAATAGATACAGAGGCAAAGAAGCATTGAACAGACTGTCAAACTACAGGGGGAAGGCAGGGGAGGTTGGGGAGGGGCGGGCTGTAAGAGATCAACTGAAGGACTTGTAAGCATGCATATAAGCATAACCAATGGACACAAGACACTGGGGGCGATGGGGGGAGAGGGAGGGCAGGTGAAGGCATGTACTGGGGAGTAGGGGAGGCCGGGGGAGGTCAATGGGGGAAAAAAAAGGAGACATGTACTACTATTTGTAATACTTCAAGCAATAAAAAAATAAAAATAAATAACAACAGCAAAAAAAAAAAAAAATGCCTTTGCTGCTTGTGATGAATCAGAAAGGCACCTGACTAGGACTCTGAAACCAGGAATCTCCAAGGAGTTGCTACCAGCACTGAAGATACTTGAGGAGATGTAATAGGTCCATGACACCCAGTAAAATAAAAAATGTGCATTACCATAGGGCAGGGGTGGAGAACCTTTTCTGCCAAGGGCTGTTTGGATATTTATAACATCATTCATGGGTTTCACAAAATTATCAACTTAAAATCCAGTCTGCTATATTTGGTCAAACATTTCACTAACTCACCCCTAATGCCTTGTCATGGTCAGACCAATTATTTCTCAGGCCTTATATAGTTCCCCATCCCTGCCATGGGACTTTGGACTAAAAAAACCATCCTTGGAACTTAGGCTAAATATGTGAGGTTTGAAAATATTCTGGGCTCTTGCCTAAAATTTAATCTATCTCTTGTGCCTTTAACCTTGGGATCTCATGAAAATAAGAGATTAAAAAAAAAAAAAAACACCCCAAAGCCAGGGACTGTGTTTTTGTTTTTTTTAAATGGGCAATTTATTATCATCATTTTCTCAACATGTCCTTCACACACACACACACACACACACACACACACACACACACACTTCCACTCCTTGTAGAAGAGCAAGATTTTAATTTTGGGACTTTGACCTATGACAAAGTTCCTTAAAGGGGCTGAGATTAAACCTTCCATAAAATTCTTTTATTTTTCCAAATACCTGAGGTCTCTCTTAGTGGGAGTTTCTAAGGCAGTACCAAGTTCAAACAAATACAGTTTCTGGTGGAATATCATTTTCTAGTTTGAGGGGAACTCTCATAGGCTGAGGAACAGGAGATAGGAAAGTATAGAGGCATAGAAGCTTTTTGAATGGCAGATGAGTTGGTCAGAGGTAACCACCAGCAAGGTAAGAGTAAAAGCAACATGAAAAATGCATTGGAGCAACAGCCTTGAGGCAGGGAGATTAGAGCGGAGCAGAGTATGAGATTCTAGGTAAGAGGTTCCTGGGGTCCGGACTGAAAACAGTGGCAATTTGGAAAGAGGGGACAAGATGGTCAGTGGTGGCAAAATCCTATATAATAAAAGGCTAATATGCTAATAGACAGAAACAACCTAACAACTGGTTGCTATGACGTGTGCTGACCACCAGGGGGTGCGTGTGGAACATGGCAGGTGATGGCTGCAGCGGGATGGTGGAGCAGGTGAGTGGGGGCACCAGACCAAGGCGAGGCACCAGTCACTGTTATCAGGGCGAGCCTCTGGTGGGTACTGAAAATTCTTTGCTCCCATGTGCCATGGTCCTGCCTGGCACTCATACCAGCTACCGGCTACCGGCGCCAGCCCTGCTTACCCCTGCTGCTGGCACTAGAGCCGCCACTCGCACCTGCTGCCAGTGCCCGGCACCACCCTGATCGCTCGGCGCCATCAGCAGGTGCAAGTGGCAGCTGCTGGCCCCAACGGCCCCTGAGGGATTCTCCACCTCCTCCTGCTCCTGAGGGGCACTCAGAGCAGCAGCCGCCACTCGCACCTGCTGACAGCTCCAGCCTCAATTGCTCTGCACTGTCAGTGGTGCAAGCATGACCGGTGCCATCAGCACATGGAAGCTGCGGTGGTGGGAGGAGCAGGGCTGCCGGCAGAGAGAGGACCTGGGGCCACAGCGGGAGGGGCTGGTCAGTGGCGCAGAGGATGGGCCCAGACCCACCCCTGTGCCCACTGCAGCCTCGCGGCCCACAGTTCCTTTCAAGGTGCACGAATTTATGCACTGGGCCCCTAGTTACTGATAAAAGTATATGAAATTGTAACAAGTATTAGTCATACTTGGGTTTTACTGAGAGTTATAAAAGACATCATGTTAGTGTGTTTGTTACATTCATTAAAACCAGAATAAGCAAATACATAAGGTCTCCTCATTTTATAGATTCAAAAACTAAGGCCTAGAGAGGAACATACTTTTCACAAGTCAAGTAATTATTAAGTGGCAAACCTGGGTCTTGAATTTCAGTCTGATCAGCTATGATATCCTGCTCTGATGCTTTGAAGGAAGATAAACAAGACTGACTGAGCTCTGAAAGGAGTGTGGTTGTGAGGGAGAAAGAAGAGCCAAGAAATGTAAATATTTTACAACTGTGTCAATTACACTCACTGAAGTTGAAAATATGTAATAATAAGAATATTTATGGTTCTAACCCACCTCCCATCCCCCAAAGCCAACAGTAAATCCTAAGGTTTGTGTCTGGATAATTTAGAGTGTGGTAATCCCTTGAGTAGAAGTGGGGACACAGGAATAGGAAGGGATTGATTTTCTGGTAGGGATGAGTTCTGTGTTCTACAGGGTGAGTTTGAGATGCTCCTGGGACATGAAGGGGGAAGTATTCAATAGGTTGTAAGTGGAAATCTAAAGCCATAGCATTATTTTTTTTTAGGTGGCCAAGGACAACATTTGGATTAGAAAAATGGGCATATAAATCTAACCTTCACAGGCAGCTATAGGAGTTGAATCTCAGTGCCTAAGAAGCATTTAAAATTTCTGAACACCCTTGATAATGCATTCAAGCTTGTTCTAGACCCTTGCTTTTAAGTGAAGAGTTTATTTCTCCCACAGCCTTGGACCTCCAAGTCAGATCATTTGCTTGTAAGTAATTAATTAGAGAGAACAACCTAACTGAAAATTTGCATTTCCCCAAGGAGAGCATGCAAATTGTACACTAGGGCATAAGCCCTTTTATTCTGAGGTTTAAAATGTATCAGATCATACATCTGGCCAGTACCCCAGATTTTGTTACTGTTTGAAAGTCCTTTGTTTGTGTTTAAAGCAACATTAATTTCTTCTCTGTCTCATATCTACTATTCCCTTTTCTTTTTTTCTCTTTTTTTCTTTTAAAGATACAGTTTAAAATGAGTATGTTTGGCAGGCAAAGTTTCTAGAGGTAAACTGTGGTAATCCTTTATGTTAGCAAATCTATTATATTCTTGTAGAAAAATATACCAAAGTTTGAAAACTTTTATGTGATATAAAGACTAGAAAAAATTTAATAACTAGCTTGAAGTAAACATATCTAAGAGATTTATTAAGTATCACTAACCACAGAAACTCAGAGTACTTCTCAAAAAAACTTAGAATATATGGGGTGGGGGAGAGGAATATGAAAGGTTTAACTTTTAAGAGACTTATAGATCCAGTATTATGTGAATTGCATTTCCATTTAATTCAACAAGTATTTATTAAACATCTTTTTATTATAGACTAGATACTCTTCTTAATGTCATGTATCATCCTATCTAATAAAGAGGGAATATGCTAATTGACCACCACACCCTCACAAGATGGCAGCGCCCAGTCCCCTCAGCCCACTTCATCCAGCTAGAATCCCCCAGTCCCCTCAGCCCCACAGGTGAGGGCAGTTGGGGGTAATCAGGCTGGCAGAAGAAGGCAGTTGGGGGTGATCAGGCCAGCAGGGGAGCAGTTAGGCATCAATCAGGCTGGCAGGGGAGTGGTTAGGGGCTATCAGGCAGGCAGGCAGGGTAGTTAGGGGCAATCAGGCAGGCAGGCAGGCGAGTGGTTAGAAGCCAGCATTCCCGGATTGTGAGAGGGATGTTCGACTGCCCCAGGGAGTCCCAAATTAGAGAGGGTGCAGGCTTGGCTGAGGGACACCCCCCCACCCCCAGTGCATGAAATTCCTGCACTATGGGGGAGGGGTGTCCCCTCAGCCTGGCCTGCACCCTCTTGCAGTCTGGGACCCTCGGGAGATATCTGCCTGCCAGCAGTCAGACATCCCTCTCGCAGTCCAGGACCCCTCACTCCTTACCACCCACCTGCAGCGGAGGTGGGAGAGGCTCCTGCCACTGCTGCTGTGCTCGTCAGCCATGAGCCAAGGTTCTGGCTGAGCAGTACTCCCCTTGTGGGAGTGCACTGACCACCAGGGGGTAGCTCCTATGTTGAGTGTCTGCCCCCTGATGGTCAGTGCGCCTCATAGCAACCAGTCGTTATGCTGTTTGGTCAATTTGCATATTAGGGTTTTATTATATAGGATTCTTTTCCCATGGCAGACATTACTAATCATTTACGGTACTAAGATGGATAAGGTGTCATACTCCATTTCAATATTGTGATACAAGCATAACAGCAATCAATCTAATTTGAAACATCAAATAAAATCTCTTTGTCAGGGTCAGATAGATGCAGGCAAATTAACATTTTAGACAGATTTTATTAAATATTATATAAAGGATCAATGTCCTCTTTTAGGAAGAGAGAGGGTAAGGAAGGTTCATTTGGAATGGGGACTTTTAAGAAGGGCTTCACTAAGAAGGTAGCATTGAGCTAAGCATTGAAGAATGAGCACATCATTCATCTATTCACTTATTTGACAATCACAGATCCTCTGGTATATCAGCACTATACTGAGTGATGAGCTCAGTGTTGCATTTGATTCAAATCCCAGTTTCACTACAAAATTTTAGAAAATCACTGAGATTCTATGGGTCTAATTTTTTGCATCTGTTCAGTAAGGAGATAAAATGATTACTAGCAGACCATGGAATTCTTTATGTTCTTCAATTATTATCACCAAAAAAGCATGACAAGGTCAACAGCCACCATGTTTTTTCAGTATTCACCAATCCTAGATATATTCTAGCCTAGCAAAATATCTAAAGTCGTTGCTTGTAGTCCAAGAGTGATAAGGTCATGAGTGAGGTCATGATGGAGCACAGATCACATTCCCATTTGAGTAAGGTGGAGGGCTGAGAAGGAAGGGTCTTTTCACTTATCAGTGTTCAGGTAACCACTTTTATTAGTCATGCAACCTCAACTCTCAGTGCCTCAGCAACAGGAAGGTGGGGCTTTGAAGCATGGTCACCCAGGGACCCAGGATCCTTCTATCTTGTGTCCCGATTATCCATAGGGCCTCAGAGTGCTCTGGTAAATCCCCTTTATGCAGCCATCCAACAAGGAAATTACCATGAGAGAGGTACAGCTGCTCCGAACTGCCTCATCTCAGATGTGACACTCACATTTCATTGGTGAGAAATGATCTTATGATCACTCTTAGAGGCAGTAAGAATGGTTAGATGATACAGTTGAAGGCTGGAGGAAAAATAAATAGGGTTTGGTAACTATATGGCATTTTCTCCTTCACATTCAACTGATAAGTGGTAGATAATAATTTTTTCTCATCATTCAAACTATCTATTATCCATCCTGGCTGTTTAGAATGGAAAGAGATATTCTCAACATTGTAGCCATAGAACTTCTTCATTATTACAAAACAATTCCCTAAGTAGTCATGGTGGAGCAGGTGAGCGGGCAGCACCAGGCCAAGGTGGGTGCAAGTGGGGCCCGATCACCCCTCCGATCACCTCTCTGATCACCCTGCAAACGGCAATGGAGGGCAGTGCTGAGGGAGCCAGGTAGGGCACCTGGCCCAACCTATTGCACCACAGATGGCAACCAGTGGCCCCAGCAGGTCCTGATGCCTGATGGGGCCAGGCCCCAGGCTGGGACAGGGACAAGGGATGGGTGGCTGTAACCAACCTTCCACTGGGGGAGGGGGAGGGGACTTTCCACCTCTCTCAGGCTACCTGGGGCAGGGGCAGGGGTGACTGGGAGGGAGGTATGGTGAGAATGTGTCTGCTGAGCTGGCTCTCACTCCCCCTGCTACCCTCCCCCAGGACACCAGGGCTTGTGCATGCACCTGGGAAGCCCCCATGCTGAGGTGCTGGGTGCCTGCAGGGAGCCTGCCCTGCACCCACGTGGCCTCTTCCAGGTGAGCTGGACCACAGTTACCCGGACCGCAGGGGTTGGTCAGGCTCCCCATGGGTTCATGCAGGAGCTGGACTGCAAGGCCAGCCAGGAGAGAATGTGTTGTCCACCTGGCTTCCATCCAGCACCATTGGGTGGCCCAGAGGCTCAGGCTATGCCCTGGCCCTATGGTATCTGGCAGCGCTCACTGTATCTCTGCATGGCAACTTGGGAGCCATGACTCAGGCGGAGGGGGACACGTGGGGGCCAGTGGCCGAGGTGCTGCCCAGGGCCCAAAGGTCAGCTGGGACCTACCCTTCCACAGCAGATGCTCATGCTTCCATCACTGGCCATGCCTAGGGACTGCACCCATGCATGAATTTCATGCACCAGGCCTCTAGTATAATTATAAGGGTCCTTATAAGTCAAAGAGGATGGCAGAAGAATGAGTCAGAGAAGAATATGAGACAGAAGCGTAGGACAGATTTGTGTGATGTGCGATACACTCTACTGGCTGTTAAAGGCTTTAAAGATGAAAGATGGCCCACTGTGCCAAAGAATGCATGCAACCTCCAGAAGCAAATGAAAGCCAAGCAAACAAGCAAACAAGCCCTGCTGATGCGCCGATTTTAACCCAGTGAAACCAGAGGTCACTCAGCAGCCTCAAGAACTGTAAGATAATAAATTTGCAATGTTTTAAGTCACTAAATTGGTGGAAATTGTTAAAGCAGCATTGGAAACTAATTCAGAGGTACAGGACCAAAACTTGTAATAGCAAACATTTACTGAGTGCACATTGTATTCCAGGCATTTTTTTCAAGCCTCAAAACTATTAGCTCATTCAATTCTCAAAATAAACCTATTAGATACATAGTATTCTTAGTCCCATGAGGTGATGAGAAGCTGGGGAGTGGAGAGGCTAAAGATGTATTTCCATCATTGGGATCACATCATTAAAGAAAAATTTAGATGTGATAAATTGACCAAAACACACATACACACACACACACCAATAACAACAACAAGCAACAACACAACATTGTGCAGCTATTTTTTTCGAGAGTCCAGCAGTTAAGATTGCTAATATTATTCTCAGCAGACCTGCTGATATAACGAGGGCAAGCCCAACCACACTGGGTCTGAGGTGTATTTTTCTACCCCTGGCATCTGGGGCTGGCCATGTGACTTGCTTTGGCCAACAGGACATTAGCAAACATGATGAAAGCAAAGCTTGAAAAAGTGCTTGCATGCTGGAATTTGCCCTCTTTTTCTGTTTTTGGAACCCAGCCACCTTAGGAAGAAGCAAGGGATAGCTTACTAGATGTTACAAACATGGGGTCCAGTTGCCTCTATTACCTCAGCCAAACTCCAGATATGGGAGTGAGGCCATCTGGGACCAATGCTCTGCCTACAACCAGTCCTTTGGCTGACTACAATCACATGAGTGAAACTAAGTTGGACCTGCAAAAGCCTAGGCCAAATGGCCAACCCCACAGAATCATGAACTCATAAATGAGTGTATTAGGACACTAAGTTTCAGAGTAGTTTGTTACACAGCAAAAACAACTCAAAATTGGGCCATGGGAAATTATAGCACTTTGGGAATCATGTTCAATGCCTTTGGCCTTCTCAACTAACCCCTGACCGTTTTCTAAGGGATTATGCATTAGGGTTCATGATGGGACAAATTTATTGCCCTCCAAACGTCTTTATAGGCTTCATGAAAATAAAAGGAGCAAACTCAACCACTGTGCTCTTAATCAAAAGGAAATGTAATACTAACCATAAAGATAAACTGGCATAATAGTAATATCATACTTAATAAAATATTTAAATATCTGTTTGGCATTAACAACATCTGCAGCTTTACTAAAATGCTTAGTACTTCTGTCTGTGAAGGTCTCAGTGTTGTTGTTTTTTTCTAGCTACAGTTTCCCAGGTTTTACTTTAATATTTTTAAAACAAAAAAACAGGAACTTGTTTTCTTTTCTTTCCTAACAAAAAATAATTGTTTGAACTAAGACTCAGAACATCATAAACCAGTTTCTTTTAAAATACGGAGAAAGTTTTTCTAGGAGTAAGTACTATGGAGGAATTACAGGGTCCAACAGAAAAGCCTCATAGTAGTTGCTACTGCCTCAATCCAATTTATTATAGTGCATTTTTGACCCAAAGCCAGCCCATCACCATACTCCAGATTTCAAAATGTTCAAGATGAAAACTCATGCTTCTAAAAACCACACCATTGCTGTTCTTGAACAAACTTCACTTTTTCAAAATAGTTTATATGTTCCTAGAGAAAATTTTGTATCCTGCCTTTGATTTCACCTAGGAAAATTATACTTCCCTATTTCCCACAACCTTCTAATGCAACTGCAAAATCAAAATGTTTTTCTAGAAGTTACCAATAACAACTCTTATTTTAAGCAACACAAAAAAAGAAGCTTGAGTTTCGGCTCATTCAGTGATTTATGACTAACCCCTCTGAGCAATTCCTATTTATACATCCATTTGTCCTGTCTCTGTGTGATATATTTTTGGCAGCATCACTGGGCACAATATAGAGTGTCCCAATTCTCCCCCTGAATCATAATAAAACATTTAGCAGAAGTGAAATGATATTGCCTTTTAATTTTCTTGTAGAAATCTATGGTTTGGGTAACATGACTCAGACCAGTTCTGATTAATGGGGATGCATTTTACTCCCTGCTACTGCCAAGTCCACAGGTATTAAAAGCTCTCACAATCCAAATACCGAAATTAAATGCAAAGCCCTGTGTGCTCAGAATTTACTGCTCTGAGGAAAATATTACAAAGGAATTGAAAATAAATCCAGTAAAATTTAAAGAGATTCCTGAACTACTGTTTCCTCCTGCAATGGATTCCTTCTGACCCTGGGTGGATAAGTTGCTTGGATAAGAGATGACCCCAAACTAACCTTTGTACTAGCAGTGATGTAACCAATGACTCTCTATAACTATGTAAGCATCACATATGCACTTATATACAAAGTAGGGCTATCCTGTTGGGACAGGATGCACCTTCTTTTAGCTGGAACTGCTATCTTTATCCTTTTGAATGCTCTAGCATTTTTTTGTATTTTGGTGGTTTGGTATTTGTCTGCCTGGGCTGCCATAACAACATACCACAGACTGGATGCCTTAAACAACAGAAATTTATTTTCTCATGGTTGTGGAGGCTAGAAGCCAAAGAGCAAGGGTCTGGTTGATTCAGTTTTTGATGAACGCTCTCTTCCTGGTTTTAGAGAGGTACTTTCTCACTATGTCCTCACATGGCCCTTTCCTCTGTGGGTACATGTGGAGAGAGAGTAAGCTCCCTAGTGTCTCTGCTTATAAGGACACTAATCCTATTGGATCTGGGCCCCATCCTTATGTCCACATTAATGTTAATAACTACCTTAGGGACCCCATCTCCAAATACAGCTGCTCTGGAAGTTAGAGCTTCAACATATGAATTTAGGGGGACACAATCATTCAGGTCATAAAAATGACCTACTAATTATTTCTTTCATCCATTAAAAATAATTAAGCCACAATGAGGCACTGTGCTAGATATTTGGAATAGAAAGATGAATAAATAAAAGTTCCTAATATTAATGGTTCTAAAACTGGTATAGGAGACAGTAATGTAAAATACTATTTACTCTTATTACAGCAAGAGGCGAGTAGCATGAGCAGCCATTATGTGAGTACATATCTTATTTCCCCTTTTAGAACTTAAGCTACTTGAGCTAAGTGTGTCTCCTGAGAAAAGATGGGTGGAGATTGGAGTCCTTGACTCTTGATGAGGTGTTTATCTCTAAAAAGACTTTAGCTGAGTCTCTCAGGAAGGCCACTCCAGAAAAAGCTCCCTTTTTTTTATTTGCACCATAATCAAATCCTCAGGTAGTTCTTTACGGGTCAATGCTGGGTTACACAATCAAAGCCCTTTTTATTCCTTTTTCTATCTCCCCCCTCTATTGTCTAGTGCAGAACTGACCTATAGTTCCCCTCTAGGCATTCCTCTGGCTGGACTCCCCTTGCTACACTGTCCTTCCAGGTCATAGGCCGTCCCCAGGATGCCACCCCAGACCTCATCCTCCATGACCTTAGTCTGAGAGAGTGGAGGGTATGTCATGAGGTGGATCCAAGTTCAACTCTATTTATGTCAGAAAGTGCATTACTCCCTATGGTGATTTCATTGTTCATCCATTTAAAAATCTGTTTTGTTCTTGAACTAGAACAGCTCCCTTACCTGAGGGTGGGTAGTGGAGGAGAGCTATAGGCCTGGAGGTTAGAAATTAGAATAGCTTGCCCACAGAAAGGCCGATCCATTGATTTATGCCTACATATTTCACAGTTTCTGACCCAGGGCCTGGCTCATAGTAGATGCTCAGACAATACTTGTTAAATGACTAAATGGAATAATTACTGGCTTATTATCGCCGAAGAGTTTACTTACTTCCTTAAACATGGTTATAAACAAATCATATATTTAATATTTGTAACTGGACTTGAAAAATCACTGAACTACCCTCCCATTCATTCTCTTTCCATCTGAGTATCATATACATAACTGGATAAAATCCATTCTCTGTAATACACAGTAACCTGAGGGCTCCTAGAAGACTTCTGCAGACAAGACACCTGCTGCTTTGCAGCCCACGTTCCACAAGAGCCCAGATTGTCGGGACTAGTTGCACAGGCTTCTAACACCAGGCCTGTTGCAGCAATTCCTCCTTCAGCATGCAAGCACCTCCAAATGGAGTGTTGATCATATTGCATAATGCTTTCCAGAAAAGCATCAGTGCATCAGAAACATGAAAAGGACAGATTGTCTTGATCTCCATCTTAACCTCAGAGCTAATTGGCAAGCAGATTTCCACTAAATTTACCCATCTCTCGACAACTATTTATAGAGGGAGTTTGCTATGCTGAGCCCTGGTTTAACATTTTTCCCAACATCTTATTAAAAAGTTTCAAATATACAAGAAGGTTGAAAAATTTTTACTGTAAATATGAATATTGTTGCCACTTAAATTCTACAATTAACATTTTGCTGTGCTTGATTTATCAGATATTACCTGCAATGGACTGAATGTGTGTGTTTCCCACCCCCCCCCCCCAAATTCATATGTTGAAGCTCTAATCTCCTATGTGATGGTATTTAGAGATGAGGGTCTTGGGGAGGTAATGAGAGTTGGATGAAGTCATGTGTATAATGCTGCAAAGCCAAACTGTAACTAGATTTAGAAAGAGAACAGGTACATTCCCAGGCATGAGGACCATCCTACTCTTCTGCAGCTATGCCCTGTCTCCTTTAAATGTTTGTCAAGAGAAGAGTGATGTTTACGTTTGCTGAAGGTGCAGGGAACCATTAGAAGGTTCCAGAAGCTCTGGTTCATAAAGACGGAAAAAGAGAAGTGAAGGGTTGTGGACCCAGAGGTCCTTTCATAGGGTGAGTGCTTGGGTATCAATATACATGCAGTGGAAGCACAGGGCTGGAAAGGCTAATGGCTAGGGTGGAAACCCAGTTCATCATTTTCTCACTCTGTGGATCTTATTCCAGCTCCCTAAACCCAGTTTCCTCATCTGCAAATTAGAGATCACAGTGGTACCTAAGTTGCACAGGCTGTTTTGATAATTAAATGTTAGCTGGTGTATTAGGAGTGCTGTGGGGCATTTTAAAGATGGTTAGTTCCTCCCACAAGCCTAGAGATGCAGAACAGCTTGTCCAGTGTCACAGGTGAACCGGAAGGGACTAGTATTCACTCCTCTCAGCAGCCACTCTAGTGCAGGATTGAACCCGTTACCGTAACTATTGGCGAGGAACTCCATTGTATTTGGGCTTTATAAGCATTGTTTTATAAACCCTTCACAATGACTCTAAAACAATCCTTGCTAAAAGTGCAAGGGTTAATAGCATTCAACTCCTTGCTCCAAAGCACAGTTTTTAAACAGAAGAAGCAAGCCTGTCTGTCTTTAAATCCCTGTCCACTCTTACAGACCGTCCTCACTCAGGTGAGGATGGGGGATGCAGAGGAGAAGAGGGACAAAGACAAATAAGCCACATTAAAAAAAAAAAAAAAAGATCCACAGTTAGGATTCCCAGAGGACAGGAGTTGGAAAAATATATGGATGAATGTTGTTTGAACTCGGGTAACTTGTAGCTGGTGTGTGTAACCAAAATACATGGCATGGAGACCACTTATGTACTTTCTATATTCTGGGTAATACTCTGAAGCTTAGCTGGCTTTATTAATATAATCATTTCACCTACAGTATTACTGTCTTGATTTTATACGTGAGGAATCCAGGAAACTGAGAAAGTTTAGCAATTTTCCCAGGATCAGCTTGCTAGTGAGCGATGGATCCAGGACACAAATAGAGGCTTACAAATGCAGGGTCAGTGCCCCTACCATAAAGCCACACAAAGAAACACCTAAACAAGAGCCCAGTCTGCAGCTGCAGGGAGCCTGGGTATACATCTCAGTGGAACTCACATCCCTGCAGTGTTCCTCATTTCTTGCCTGTTACAGTCCTGCTGTTTTACCAGCATATTTAACTCATGCAGTTTGCACTGTTTTTTAACAATCTTTTATTATGTCCTAGAAATGCTTGCTTAATAGCTACACTATCACAAAACCAGGCCTAAAGAATGAGTGGATGTTCCCCCACATGCTGCTAAGCCTGAGTTCAGGGAGCCTCACTGAGGCAGAGTTAGTGAACACGTCCCACAGGCAGGAGCTTTGGTGCAAGGAAATGATTCCTGTTCCTCAACCTTAATCAGCTCTACCGTAAGTCAGGGGGCGGTGGGCAGGAAGCCTGCTGGACCAGTCCTTTGAAAATGTGCTGTTGCCTATTTGATCAGAGAGAAGTCAAACAAAATTCAGTTATATACTCTGTTTCCTATATGCATGTCTAGAACAGTGGTCGGCAAACCACGGCTCTTTGGCCCCTTGAGTGTGGCTCTTCCACAAAATACCACAGCCTGGGCAAGTCTATTTTGAAGAAGTGGCGTTAGAAGAAGTTTAAGTTTAAAACTTTTGGCTCTCAGAAGAAATTTCATTCATTGTACTGTTGATATTTGGTTCTGTTGACTAATGGGTTTGCTGACCACTGGTCTAGAGCACAGGAATGACTAGGACCAGTCAGTGTCCTCAATAGGTTCACAGTCTATTAGGAAAGACAGACAGGACAATGGACAGTTACAACCCAGGAAGGCAAGGTGCACGGGGCAAAGGACCGGCTTCAAGGGCCTGTGGTTTGTGTAATCGCACAGGGCCCTGCTCTTAGAAGAGTCCTTGTTTGGTTGGCTGTTTTACTGTTACTATCTTGAAATTCTTAATAAGAGGGGCCTCACATTTTCATTTTTCATTGAGTTCTATAAATCATGGAGGCTTTCCTGCACATGAGATATGCTTCTTATCAATTCTGTTGGTAATAGAAACGGTTTAGGAAAGGCATGAAAAACAAGAAAGTGGGAGAGGACATCCCTACTTTTGCGCAGAGGTGTGAAAGATCATAATGAGGTAAGAACTCTCAGTATTTCTGGGTAAATGAATGAGAAGCCCAATTACAACCTCCAATTAAAAATGAAGAAACTGATGCTTACAGCGATGAAATAAATTATAAAAATCACCAAGTTGAGAAATGGTACAGGTACAATTTAAACTGAGATCTGTCTCAATCTAAACCTCATACACCTAACTTCTGAGCCCCACCTGGTTTCCATTTATTTGAACAAACCTTGTATTTTCCAACAGCCTTATATCTACCCACAGTGACCAAAGAATTCTTTCCCTGATGGCCACACCAAACCCAAAACAAATTTCAAGGCTCATAACTACTTCTCCATGAAAGTTTTAAAATCCTTCTTTCCTTCCAACCAAACATGACATCTCCTTCCCTGAAATACAAATTCCATTTAGTCTGTTTGCCTTGTGGTGCTAATATCTGCTTTAATATAATTGAAACACTTCCTTTTGATTTTCATCTCTATACTTAAATCCTCTCTGTAAGGTCAGTCCCTGCCTCTCTCATAGGCCAGGGGAGGATGGTAATTACATCACTGACCAGAGGGCCTCACTCAGCGCTACATCTCACCTTCGCTGCCATGTGATCCAAAGGGTTGGAAACCTGAGAGAGGATGGAAGGTGGACTCTCTTTAGCTTGAAATACTGAGAAGTAGAAGCTTGACAACAATTAGGGGACTCACGGAAGTGGAGATGGCTGCATGGAGTTTTTAAAGCTGAGAGAATCCAGGGCCTTGAGAAACAGTGTTCCCTCGCCTTGGAGTGGAGCGGAATAAAGTGGGAAAGCAGCCAAATTTTCTAATGTCCCTAAGAAGCTACCAAACAGGTGGAGCTTAAGGGATATCAAGGTCAGGAATTATACTTGGAACAGAAAGTAGACACAGACTGCCAGTCAGAGGCCAGGTGGCTATGTAGACCCTCGGCTAGGGTGACCACTTAAGTTATTTTCCAAGTTCGGGCAATTTTGAGAGTAAAAGGGGGCAGTAACATGGCAGATGCCAGGGCAGTAGGTGTATCTGGCACAGGGACAAAAAGTCCGCCTACTCCAGCAGATGCCAGTATAGGGGAATGCAACAACACACAAGAACCAGGCGCGGTTACATACATGCCACACGTGGACACATGGTGGCCACAAAGGGTCAGATGCTCCTCCCAATGCCATGGATGCTCTGTCAGCATCTACAGAATTTAGTTGTCACCCTGGAGGACAAGGAGAGAGGAGCCAATGCTAAGTAGATTATTTAAACCTGAAATGACTGAATTTACATGAAATAGACCAAGATTGCATTTTCTGCCAAGTGGCAGAATGGACTTTTAAAATAACAGTTAAGTGAAACCATAGAAAAATAAAGCACGTTACATGTTTTGTATACTCAAGACTGGCTTGAAAATATTGCACCTGCTACACAAATATTATAAGTTGGCTCTCAACAAAAATAAGTCTGACATATAAGCAGATAATCCATGACTAAAATTTGCTTTCTATCTGAAAAGGTGTTTTCAACATTAGCAATTATTTTCCCCATCCTGGGGTGAAAATGGAGCCAAAATGCAGGAGGAAGTTCTACAGGAGAATAGATGGCTGGTGGGATGCAGCTGACCCTGAAGATACATAAATGCATCATAAGTTTTGCACATTACATCTGGTGATTTCAGGAAGCCAGCACAGCTAACAGTCACAGACCCATCAACCTCTGTTTTGTCTATCTGATATCCTAGTTTTATCTGATTACACTTTCCTTTGTATGCTGCTGAATCCACCATTTACCTTTGTCATAGCACTCACAGTAGTAACAATTAACATTTAACAAGCACTCACCATGAATCGGGCACTGGGCTAGTACTTTATGTGCATGATTTCATTGAATTCCTACAATAGCCCTTTGAAATGGATCCTATTATTATTTTGATTTCACACATGAGGAAACTGAGACACAGTATAACACAGACTGGCTGGCTATTTACTGATCTAATTTTCCTTTCTGCCTAAGCACACATTTGGACTCCTTTGTCCTGTCTCCTGTAGAGTTCTTGCCAGCAGAATGTAAGTATGATGTTCTCCACTCCATCATACGAACTTCTAGTGTGATCCTCCCCATCTGTTAGCAGAATGCCAATGCCCTGGGCAGTCATCATTCATCCAGGGCTCCTGAATGACAGTGAGGATCAGAGCTTCCCAACCCACACAATCCTTTGGATTTTACAAGAAAAAGAAGTAAACTTCTATCATGTCAAACCACTGGAATTTTTGCCTGTAACAGTATCTAGCATTACCTTGACAAACACTCATAGGGGACAAAGCAATTTTGTCAAGTGCCATGTAACTAGTGAGTGTTGAAGTAGAGATGTTAAATCAGGTATTTAGTGTCAGAGCCTGCACATCTAGATAAAATGCTATACTGTTTCACTAAATATTTTTTACCTTGTTTCTCTTTAAGCTGTGAGTTCTTTAATAGAAATGATTTTTTAAAATTTCTGAATTATTGGAATTTAGGACTTAGAAGGACTCAAATGAAATAGAACTTAGTAGAATCAAATTGAATTAAATGAGATGTTATTAAACTCTTCACAGCATTATCACTTTACATGTTCAGCCTACTAGACTTTTACTTAAAACTAACATTTTAAAATCATTTTTCCTTTCCCTAAATTCCCAGAAGTTATTTATGTCTGTATAATAAGTCCCCTCAATATTTTACAATTTCATCTTGACACTTTCTATGTAAACAACTCTTTTTGTTTTCTCAGATCATGTTTGTGTGAATCATTCAGATTCACCAATGATTGCCTGAGTTCAGGTAGTCGGTTTGACAGTTTCCTATGTCATTAGCTCCACAACAACCTTGTAGAACACGTACTATCTCCATTTTACAGATAAGAAAATAATGAGCAAGCCAAGGTTTAAAGATGCTCAGTGGCTAACCTAATGATAGTTATTGAAAGATGTGAGACTAGTGCCCAGATGAACACTCTAGTCCAATGCGCTTATTGGTTTGTTTTTACCATGCTGTTCTAACATTGAGCCTTGGGAAATATGTTCTGGCTCTCGCACATATGAGGACCTCAAAAAGATTATTGATTGAAGAATGAATATATACCGAACAATAAATTTAGTTAAAACAACTAATTAATAGAATTCCACAAGTTGAGTGATGCTACAAAGACTAAACTAACAGTTATAAATTAAAGGCAAGCTTGGGGCTTAATGAATTAATTGAAGGAGATGTAAGCCTCTCTTACATGGGTGGCTCCACTCAGCTGGGAGGGTATCCTTAGAAGAGCTTGACAAAGATTGAAAAGCAAGAGACTGGTTTCAGGGCCCCAGATCTAAGATTAAGTTTTTAATCCTTCAAAAATGAAGGTGAACCTAAAACTTTTTTAGACCAAAAATACTCAAGAGAATCCATCACCAGTAGGCCAGCATAGCAAGAATTATTAAAGGAAACTCTTCATGATGAGAAGAGAAAAATGGTTGGAAATTCATATTTCTACATGGTAAACATGTGGCTAAATATAAAAATGTTATTCTTTTTTTTTAACTTTAAAATTTTTATTTTTATTGTTTTCAGAAATTCTGGAAGCCATGTCCCTGGAAGGTAGTAAGCTTGCTTCAACAAAAGTCTGTTTTACAGAATTTGACAGTAAAAGGAAATAATGCAAAATTAACCATGAATACCTAAGATAATAAAAAATATTTACAGCAGTGAAAAGTTGAGCATTTTAAAATAACTGAATTACATTTAAGTATTATCTTCAAATTAATTTAGATTTAAACCTTGAAATTGAGACTACATGGCAGAAGAAAAAAGACTAAAATCTCTGTTTATTAGACAGTAAGGGAATGAACAGCCACATGGTGCTGAAGAATTCCAGTTTGATTCATTGCTATCACCAATACTGCTAAACTTGGAAATTTTGTTTCTTTCACATTTTGTTAGAAATCAAGGATTAGTGACTAAAGTTATAATAATTTATTATGGGGCTTATAATAATTAATAGAAATGAAGCCTGATGAGAAAAGTGCAAATGATGAAAAGGAATCAACTGTAAGATAAGATTCTTGTATTATATGTAAAGTGATATACTGGAAATTCTAGAAAAGCAACTCAATTTAAAGAGGTGTAGCTAAAAAGCAAATAATGAAGATAAAATGAAATACTAAAATATATTTAAATACTCTGAAAGAAGGTAGGAAAAGCAGAAAAAAAGGAAACAAAAAGAGATGGGACTACTAGACAACACATGAGATAGCATATTTTAACTCAATCATATAAGCAATTATGTTATATGTATAAATAAATCAAATACTCCAAGTAAAAGAATATTATCAGACTATGTGAGAAGTAAGACCCTAGGAAATATTGTTTTCAAGAAATGTACTAAAAATAAAAACTCACAGATAAAGTAAAGGAATAGAAAAGGGTATATCATGCAAACACTAATTTAAGGAAAGCTGTTGTTAATTTTAATAACAGAATAAGGAGACTTCAGGACAGAAGTATTATTAGGGATGGAGATATTTTATTATAATAAAAGCGTCCACTCATCAAAAGGACAGAACAATCTTAAATATGTACATAGCTAATTAATATAAGAGCTTCAAAATAAATGAAACAAAACATAACAAAAAGGGTAAATACATTAACTCACAATTATAGTTGAAGATGTCATAACTAATTTTTCAGTATATGATAAAGCAAGGAGACCAAAACAAAAATATACCTCTGTCATTTCTTAATTTTTATCAGAGGACATCCTATAAATTGTTTCAATATTGTTTAATGTATTGATATTTGGTGTTTTTCTTTGGCAAGTCTTAAAATTTCTGAAATACTAGAAAATTAAACAACATAATTTTTAATTATCCACAAGTCAAAGAAGAAATGACTAACAAGTTTAGAAAATATTTCTAAATTGATAAAATCACAAAATATCTAAATTTGTGGTATGTAGCTAAAGCATTGCTTAAGGAAACTTATACCTTTAAATTTTATATTAATACTAGGGGCCTGGTGCACAAAATTTGTGCATGGGGGGTATGTCCCTCAGCCCAGCCTGCACCCTCTCCAATCTGGGACCCCTCGATGGATGTCCGACTGCCCATTTAGGCTAGATCCTGGTAGGATCAGGCCTAAGCAGACAGTCAGTCATCCCTCTTACAATCCAGGACTGCTGGCTCCCAACTGCTCGCCTGACTGCCTGCCTGATTGCCCCTAACCACTTCTGCCTGCCAGCCTGATCACCCCCTAACCACTCCCCTGCCAGCCTAATTGATGCCTAACTGCTCCCCTGCTGGCCTGATTGCCCACAACTGCCCTCCCGTGTAGACCTGGTCCCTCCCAAACTGCCCTCCCCTGCTAGCCATCTTGTGGTGGCCATCTTGTGTCCACATGGGGGCAGCCATCTTTGACCACATGGGGACAGCCATTTTGTGTGTTGAAGTGATGGTCAATTTGCATATTACTCTTTTATTAGATAGGATAGAGGCCTGGTGCATGGGTGGGGGTCAGCTGGTTTGCCCTGAAGGGTTTCCTGGATCAGGGTGGGGGTTTCTTTGAGGCATGGGATGGCCATGCTCTATATCTTGATGGCATGTGGGTTACACAGGTAATTGTGTTCACCAAAGCTAATTGAATTGTACATCTGAAATCTGGCCATGTCCTTGTATAAAAATTATATTCCAATAAAAAAATAGAGGGAGAAAAGGATGGAGAGGGGAAAGGGTTAGAAGGAAAAAGGAAGAAATAAAAAAGAATGGTCCCAGGAACTGGGGAAAATCTGAGCCAATGGTTTGGGATTGCATTGCCAACAGCTGAGAAAGAAGAGAGCAGAGCTCTGAAGGGTCAGGGTCCCAGCCAGAATTTTGTAATTTTTCAAGTGTCTACACAAAATCTTAATACAAAAGGAAAACACATTTTGGATATTCAAGATAGAAAAGATGAGTTCTGAACTCTGACTTCTGCTCTATTGGTTTTAAACAGCAGTCAGAGTTACAAAAGTTCATTCTCAGGGATTCATTCATGTAGTTCTTATTCAGTTCCTTTAACTTGGAATATAAAAGTTGTTCCAAATTGCCCACTGTATTTCTGCCAGACTTTTATGTGAAGAATTAGGTGGCAGGTGTTTTATTCTGTAGTCATTCTAAGAATGGTTTGTTTCCATGTTTGAATGGAGTCGGTTGTACACTGCCCTTTGCCCCCAATCTCTCCTTGCAGCCTTGCCTGGAATCTATTCTTCTTAAGTATAGTGGAATGTTAACCCATTTAAAATTGTAGTGACCATTCATTTCTCTCTCTGTTATGTTGTTGTGCCAAGCACAGCAGAGCTAAGTTTTTGGCAAAGGCTTTCTTGCTTATAATAATATGAAAAGGATCCTACTCTGCCCTGAAGTGTGTGCATTGGATAATTATGAGAAAAGTCCTAAAATAACCATGGGATGGGTGTCTCAACAGCAAAATGTGATATATGAAAGTAATAATCTTTCACTGTATTACCCTATTTCCATTCTTTGGGGACAACATCAGAAATAAATATCACATTTAGAGCAGTGAACAACAAAAACAAAAACAACAATACAAAATAGGTCAATTCAGATTCTATAATATAATCCTCATAACCACCCTACTGGATAGTCATTATTACCCCTTTTTATTTCAGATGGCAAAATTTAGGTTCAAAGATAGAATCTAAATGACTTAAGGTAAAAATAGTAGGCTCCACAGTGGAATTTGGATTTTTATGTACCTAGTATCATATTTCAATCTGTTTCTACTACCTCAGCTTGTTCTGTCACTATAGCTCAAGGATCTAGCCTAGCCAAGTGCCTATGAATGGGCCCTCAATGAATATGTGTTGAATCAAAATCCTATGCAATAGGTTTCCCTGTAAGAGATGTCTGAGAAGTTCTAGGGGAAAACTCATAATTAATACATATATCTATAGCATGGCAATTTTCTTAAAACCACTGGAAATAGGGAAAGTTGAAACTTAATTAACTATATTATGGAGTATATTGCTCTTTAGCAATATAAATAGTAAGAGGACTTGTGTATTTTCGAGAACTAGTATTTGAAGAAACAGTATTTATTTATATTAATAAATCACTTGAAAAGTTTCTGGCATAATATAACCCAGCAATTTCATTTCTGGATATTTATCTAAAGAAATTGAAAACACTAATTTGGAAAAGATGCATACCCTATGTTCATGGCAGCATTATTTACAATAGCCAAGATATGGAAGCAATCTTAGTGTCCACTGATAGATAAAAAGAAGGAGTAGTGCACATATGCAATGAAATATTACTCAACCATAAAAAAGAATAAAATACAGTCATTTGCGACAACATGGATGGGCGTAGAGCAGTGGTTCTTAACCTTTCTAATGCCACAACCCTTTAATACAGTTCCTCATGTTGTGGTGACCCCCAACCATAAAATTATTTTCGTTGCTACTTCTTAACTGTAATTTTGCTACTATTATGAATCATAATGTAAATATCTGGTTTTTTTCCCGATGGTCTTAGGCTCTACAGCAGTGGTTCTCAACCTGTGGGTCGCGGCAGGGGTGGCTGGCAGGGGAGGGCAGTTAGGGGCAATCGGGCCAGCAGGGGAGCAGTTAGGTGTCGATCAGGCTGGCAAGGGAGCCGTTAGGGGGTGATCAGGCTGGCAGGCAGAAGCAGTTAGGGGCAATCAGGCAGGCAGGCGGGTGAGCAGTTGGGAGCCAGCAGTCCTGGATTGTGAGAGGGATCCAAGATTGGAGAGGGTGCAAGCTGGACTGAAGGACACACACCCCCATGCACAAATTTTGTGCACTGGGCCTCTAGTATTGTAATAACTCTGCACAGTGCCAGACGGGTACTAGAATGATAATGGTGATCACTTCATAAAGTGTATAAATGTCTCATCACTATGTTGTATACCTAAAACTAATATAATACTGTACACCAACTATAATTGCAAAAAAAATTAAAAAATTATGTCATGGTTAGGAATTTTAATGACTGGACTCTAACATCAGATCAGACATGAGGCTGGCTATTTTAATAATTGCTGAGGGTGCATTTTATAATTTTCCTGAAGTCATTTGACTTTCAAATTATACCAAGACAACCTATCACCATCTAACCTAATGGGGTATGACAGTGAAATTGATGGATAATCACATCCTGTATGGAGCGACTATAGGGTCAAGCCTCGGACTGACCTGTGGCAGAGCCACATACAAGTCCCAACTTGGAGGGAAGAGCCCTCCTAGCACAATTAAGCTTGACCTTATAGTCCTCCCTTGTTCCTAGGTAGCTAATGGGCTGTGGGAGGTGCAACAAGTGCTGCTAAAACAAGGCTTGAGTAACGAAATAGATTTGAAACTCGCAAGAACATTGTAAACCTGTTGACCACTACCCTTGTTTTGCTTTGCGTAGTCTGACTATAAAATAAAGCTTTGGCTTACAGGCTGGGTCACTATTTCCTCATCCAGGCACAGTGATCCTACCTAGCCCCAACTGTATACTCTTGCCTGTTTTTTTTAACCCTTCACCGGCCCTCCTCAGGTTCACCCCTGGCCATGCTGGACCCAGTTCAACATTCCAGTTGAGTTAGACAATACCATCCTTTCAGAGACAGACATTGATCTTTTGGGGTTTGTTTTAGTTTGTTCATTTGCTTTGTTTTACACTGGGCCAGTGGTCTTCAGGCTTCTGTGAAGTCTCTGACATTATATGGAAACTTTTCTGGACAATGCATCTTCTTTGGGAAAGGTTTCATAATATTATAACTTATAATATTAGCTATCTAACTAATAAAAGAGTAACATGCTAATTGACCATACCTTCACAATGCCCACCAGCCAATCATGAGTATGCAAATTAACCCAACAGAGATGGCAGGTTAATTTGCATACACAGGCGCTGAGCGGCTGCAGGCAGGGCAGGATGCTTGCATTGTCGCCATGGCAATGACACAGGCATTCCACACCACCCCAGCTGCTCTGGGCCTCTGGGCAGCGTGGGAAGGTGGAAAGGTGACTCCGGCCAGAGCAAAGGTGCTGTCAGCAGCCAGGGAAAGGAAGGCCCATTCTTGCATGAATCTTCGTGCATCGGGCCTCTAGTGAGTCCATGAAATCAAAATTATTAATCACCATTCTAGACCTTAAAGTATAAAGGATGACATCAAAGCCTCCATTTTCCAATGGTGGAAGGTCCAAGCATAGAGGACCTCCGATGACCTCCTCTGATATCTTTATCCATTGTTGAAGTACCCACCCTAGTTTTAATATACCTTCTGCTATCACAAAAAGAAAGTATGGATTAATGAAAGGCTAGTATTCTGCAGAGTCTAGAGTTATCTTCATGGGAGTGTAAGAATTTGACAGTGTATTTTTTTTGGCAAGGCCTTTGGTTATGGCCTAGTAGCCAACAATCTTTCCTCATTTTGCAGGTGTTTTTTTTTTAGGAGATATCTGAACATATAAAAATGAATGGTGATGATTTAAAACTGTATGATGTGCTAATAAAGGCAAAACTATGGAGACAGTACAAAGATCAGTGGCTGCCAGGAGTTAGCGGGGAGAGAAGGAAGAATAGGTGGAGTACAGAGGATTTTCAGGATAATAGATATTCTGCAGAATACTATGACGGTGGATACATGAGATTTTACATTTGTCCAAACCCGTAGGACATACAACGCTACAAGTGAAACTTAATGTAAATTATGGACTTTGGATGACAATTTGTCAATGCAGGTTCATCAACTGTAACAAAGGTATCACTCGGGTGTATAATATTGATAATGGGGGAGGCTTTGCCTATATGGGGGCAAGAGGGTATATGGAAACTCTCTGTACTTTATTCTCATTTTCCTATGAACCTAAAATTGATTTAAAAAACAAAGTTTATTTTTTAAAAGTAATGATATTTTATGTTATAATAAACTAAGATGTTTCTCAATGTTACCCAGTGTAAAGCTTTGGTGATTCTGTTCAGAACACTAGAGCCTCAAAGTCAATGAAGGCCTTTCCATCCTCTTAGTCAAAAATCAAGGTGGCATAATGTGTCCTAAGGAGACAAGTCTTGGTTTACCTTCTCCATCCAAATGAATGGAAGGAAAATGTAGGAACGGAAGCAGAGCCATACCTGTGTGATGGAATTTTAATCACACAGTACTCACAAAAGGACCCAATCTGACTAATGACTTAAAAACTCCCTTTGGCCTGGCCATTGTGGCTCAGTGGTTGAGCATCAGCCCATGAATTAAGAGGTCACTGGTTTGATTCCTGGTCAGGGCACATGCTTGGGTTGCAGGCTTGATCCCCAGTAGGAGGAGTGCAGGAGGCAGCCTATCAAAGATGTTTCTCTCTCATTGATGTTCCTCTCTCTCTATCCCTTTTCCTTCCTCTCTCTCTAAAAATCAACAAAAATACATATTTTAAAAAAAAACTCCTTTGGGGGGAATAAGCAAGAAAGAAAACAGGTTGAAGGTCAGAGAAGTAAATAGATGTAAGCATTCCTTCCCTACTATAGCCCTACTCATTAATACCACTCAACATCCTATGCCCAACATTAGAATTTTTAAACAAGTTACTCAGAGTGATTGAATTCCCATATAGAATTCTCCTTGGGAGGAGAAACTAGCCAAATGAAGTAGTGCAATTAGCTTTCCAATTTCATTTTTCCAATCACTGGCATTCTAGTTTACTTATCTATCTGTCTCCTGGTAGGTGCTTATTCTTGCATATCCAAACCCCAGCATGGTGCTTAAACATGGAAGACACTAAACAAATATTTTTACATTAAAAAAAGGGTTAATGCCCTGACCAGTTTGGCTTAGTGGATGGAGCTTTGGCCTGAGGACTGAAGGGTCCCGGGTTCAATTCCGGTCAAGGGCATGTATCTTGGTTGTGGGCATATCTCCAGTGGGAGGTGTGCAGGAGGCAGCTGATAGATGTTTCTCTCTCATCGATGTTTCTGACTCTCTATCCCTCTCCCTTCCTCTCTGTAAAAAAGCAATAAAATATATTTTTAAAAAAAGAAATAAAAATAAAATAAAAAAGGGTTAACCTGAAATGGATATTCCCATAAATATTTACTTTACAGTAGTGATTTTCAAAATGTCTTCCCTAGAAGAGTAGCATCAGCATACCTTGAGAACTTGGGGAAAAGGCAAAATATCGGGCCCCACTCCCAGAGTTTCTGATTCAATAGGTCTGGGGGTGGGGGTCCAGTAATCTGAACTTTAACAAGCCCTCCAGGTGATTCTGATGCAAACTAAGGTTAGAGAAAGACTTTTGTAGAAGTTAGTCTAATGAGTTAATGAACTGAGTTTCCTAAACTAGCCCGATGAGACCAGGACAACACCACCAAATTGTCCCTTCTGAATTGCTTACTAATGGCATCTATGGTCCTATTGGGGTGCAGCCAGGAGCTGCCAGTTTGCTGACTTTCAGAAGGCCTATTAAGAAGTGTTTTCCCTGGTGAACTCAACACAAATCAGGGTCTGACCCAGAAATCTGATGTTTGTCAACCCTGTATTACTGCAGGGAATACCTGCAGGCATTAGCCTGCATTGAAATTACAGAGACAATCATCAGAGGAAATGATAGATTAATCAAATGGCAATTTTAAAATGTATAATGAAAAGTATAATTTTCATAAAGACCATAATAATAATAATAATCATTGCATTCCCTTTCTATAGCCAGACCAGCCTGGAAAAGTCATGAAGCTTCTTCAAAAGCAAACAATCAAACCCAAGAGAGTTAACTGAATACTAGTGTGTAATGTAACAATCTGAAATAACAATGAAAAGGTTAATATTTATTGGGTATTTTCTTGATATCAATCACTGTGATAGTTTATATGTATTCTTGCATTTAATTCTTCTTTAAGTTGGGTATAATATTATCCCCATTTTTGCAGATTAGAAAACTGAGGGTTAGGGAAGTTAAATAATCTGGCCAAGATTATCCTGCTAATTAAAAAAAAAAGGTTATCCTGAAATGAATATTCATATATTTTTTAATTCATATATTACTTTTGCCAGAAAATAATGTAAATGCCAGAAACCTCAGTCTGTGTTACAACAGAGCAGTGCTAGTAATTACTGCACTAAACTGCTCGCTTAAGACTAACATAGCCCTCCCCACTCAGGGTGACTTTGCCAATGGGGTCATAATATTTGCAGTCCATTTGCTAAGAATTTTTCATTAGAGAACAAAGCTAAAATAAGCTCTGCCACTGGCCACCTACATAAATCTCCCCTCCCCCTGTACCCCCCCTCCCCCAGCCTTGATGTTTCTGTTACCTGACCAATATCTCTTAAACATGGGGGCCATTTTCTTTAACTATAAATATATCCAAATGTGAATACATTTACTCAGGGACTTCAGCTGGAAAATTGTGTGACTCTTTTAGAAGACTGTATATGTTTGCTCTAATTTATCGTTTATCTTACTATTTTTCTCTTACAGAATAACTTTTTTTGCCATGTTTCTTCACAGAAGAACCTCCTCTCAGTGTTTCTCAATTACCAGTAATAGTCAAAATCAATTTGGCACATTTCTCTAGAGACCATGGGTAACATATACAGAATTTCTACCTTTATTTTTCAACCCTTCTTGTCCCAACTCCCTTAAAATCACACACATATATATGTGTGTGATTTTAAGATATCTATATAGAGAGATTTTATATATATGTAGAGAGAGAGAGAGAGAGAGAAAGAGAGAGAGAGAGAGAAGTTGAAACCAATGACCCTCCATATTTTAGGCACAATTTCATACTATTTTATCTAACCCCCACAGGAACCCTTTTAAGGTAGGTATTATTATCTCTGTTTTACAAATGGGGAAACTAAGATTCAGAGGAGATAGATTCATTGAATAATTTAAATCAAAGTCTGCCTGTCACCAAGCCTGGGTTTGTCTCTTTGCGCCCTACTTTGTAGCCTCACTGTGAAGGTACAGGGGTTTTTGAGGATTGTTAGGAGATCAACTGGGGAGCAAAGAAACAAATAACCATTTCTCTTCCCTATAATATTCTTATAATCTCTTCCACTGTGATGATGTCTTTCTGCCTACCAAATATTTTGATAGACTACAGCCTCTGTGGCTTTTAAACACATAGGCAGGTAGGTAGCTAAGTAGGACAGGCAGCAACATCCTTGATTTGCAGGTCAGGAAACCAAAACTCAGAGATATTACCTATCTTATCTAGAATCAACCATCTCTGAAAGGTTGGGATAGGACCTCTACCTAAATCTTCTAATCTCTGAGTTAATGCTTTGACCACTACACCATGTTTCAGGACACAGAGCTGTTCTGGTTCCCAACGTAACAGGGGGAATGATTCATGGAAGAACCCAACATAGGTTTTAAGAAGTAACAAGACCATGACTGTGGCATCGAATCACCCCTCCCTCCAAGTTTCTGAAAAATTTGTGCTGCTTTCCTGAATCTCAGTGTGAAAAGAAAACCCACTTTCTGGTTTCCCCCTGAAATACATGTTTTTAAGGTAGGAGACATAATAAGAAACAATTAATTCCATTTCCCTAATTTCTAGGACTTTCCCGCAAGCAGGGCCAACAGGAAGGGAACCTGGTACCAACTTCTAACCCTGTCTTTAACAATGCCCTACTTTTTCTCGCCTTTTCCCTTTAAAAGGTCCATGCTCAGAATTACAGTCATAGATGCCTCTAATTTCAATGGTAGATACCTCTTGGTTAAGAGGTTATTTGGTCTCTAGGTAGTGGGGAGCATGTTGGTTTCTTGTTTAACTTTGGCATTTATTCAGGCTCCCAGGGAATAGTTAGTGACCAGAAAATCCAGTAAAAACAGAAATTGTTACCTAATAAAACACCAAGAGACTTTCCAGGCCTCAGGGAAAATAACACCCCTGCCCTTTCTAATTGGAAAACCACATTCCAATTGCAAAATGGAATCATTTTTGTTTTCAAAGTGATGCTAATTTATTCGCCATGGTGCAAATGTTGACTGTGGTTATGGGACTTCAAAAGGAAGTCAGCAGTCCAGAAAGCTTGAGGGGGAAAGGGAAATCAATCAAGAGGTGAATAGACTCTGGTAGAGTTCTCCAGACCAGACTGACTACACTAAGTAATTCATTCACTCATTCAGTTTTCTCTTCATCCATTAATTCTTTTATTAGTGACTTCCTAGATTCCAGCATCTTCCTAGGACATATAAGGGTACATAAATGTTTAATATAGGATCTATTTTTTTTTTCCATGGAAATCACAGTTAGGTGAGGGATAGAGTGTAAACAGAACACTGAAGAAAGTTTGATACCTATTAGGAGGGCAGTGGGAAATGACAGAAAAGCATTGCCATGATGAAAGATATCAGAGAAGGCATGAGGAAGCACATGAAACTTTAAAAATTTTATCATCTTAAAGGATTATTAACAGAAACTACTGAAATAAAACCTCAGACATTCCAAGAAATAATTAAAGGTGTGTCTCTTAGAGAAAATCTCTATGTTGGGTGAGAAAACTTCACAAAGGTTCCAAATCTTCTGGGTATTTTCCCCTCTTTGGGAACCTCCCATGCGGCCTCTTTGGAGGCTTGTTTAAGTAAATATCTGCATGCTCAGGGTTCTTGCTTCTATGCAAAAGAAATAGACTCTGGCAAAAAATGGGGCCCTAATAACTCCCCTAATACTGGAGAGTTATTAGGGCCCCATTTCAGTGATAGAAGTTTGAAAGAGCAGACCTGGAAAACTGAGAGGAACCAGAAGAGCTACACAGCATCAGGCCACAGAAACAGAGCAATGGTTGACCAGGAACAACCGGGTCTTACCTCTGTGCCTCAGAGAGCGAAAGTGACTTGCTAAGACCACATCTGCAAAGTACCCTGGAGCCTCCAGAGCTAGAAATGACGTCTAAGCACTTCTTTTGGTCCCTGATATGGACAATAATAACACTGACCATTTTTTTGACTGTCAATATCCCCTTTCCTATTTGTATTCTTTCTTTCTTAACTTGATCTTAAATATTTTTAAAAAAATACAATTAAATGCACATAAAATTTACCATCTTAACCATTTTTAAAGTGTGCATATGTAATACCTTAATCAATAAAGAAAAAAAATAAATTAAAAAATAATAAAGTGTACAGTTCAGGGGTAGTAAGTCCATTCACATTGTTTTACCATCACCACCAACTATCTCCAGAACTCTGCATCATGCAAAACTGAAACTCTGTACCCATTAAATAACAACTTCCCCATGAAATAATGACTTCCCTTCTCATATCCCTTTTGTCAGCCACACTATTTGCATCCTTATCTTCCTTTTGTGGAGACCATCAAGTGATGTGGTCCTAAAGGAAATGGTTGACTCCCACCACAGACCTTCCTCTCCTTGCCCAGATTAGCCAGAAGGGGCCAGATGACTTAAATTCAGCCAATTCAGTGCTCTTTCCCAGGAATTTGTACCTTTAGAAAGACCTGTAAAGATATAAAGCTGGTTGGAGACATAGTCATGGAAGCTGCAGGGACATGTAGCTTGTCTCATATCATACAGCTTATTGAGTGGTAGAACTAGGGCATCAATTCAGATTATCTGAAATCAGAAACCACCAAGCTATTGAAATAGAGACCTATATTACAGTCATGTATTAAACAGAAAATTTGTGAGTTCCTTTGCATATTAGACCATGGGCATACAAAAATATACATAAGCAAGACTTATGCTTTTACGGTATTCTGTTAACTAAGGACATAAACTTGCAATTTAAGCACAATTTGATGGGCATTTCTATAAATTTTAATAGGAATCTACAGAAAGAAAAACCTAATTCAGCCTGAAACATGAGAAAGGATCCTCAAAGGACTTAGTACTTGAGGCAAGTCTTAAAGATTGGTGATAAGTATGCATTGCAGGCAAAACCTGGAGAACCAAGAATATGCAAAGGCACTGAGGCAGGAAAGGCCCAAAGTTCCACAAACTACCAAGAAGGTCAGAGATTGCTAGACCATAAGGTGAGGAATGACATCTGACCAAAAAGGACTCAGTACAAGTGGTTAGGACATAGATGGAAAAGAAGAAAGGGCCTCTTATGCTATGCAAAGAAATATTTTCTGAAAATCCTCCATGACTATGCTTATGAGTAAGAAGGTCCTTGGATCCTCTGAAATATCCTACTGGAACCATATTAAAATATTGTTGGTGGATATTTTTCTTAAGGAGATCATAAACTTATAACCCCTTTTCACTGTGGTACATAGAACCTGAGGCATGGGGTAAAGAGTTATTCCCATTTTCAATATTTCTGTATCCTACCCAAAACGTACTTTTCCCATGGTTAATTTACAAGGAAATCGCCACATTAGGAAAACTGTCATTGCTAGTACTTCCATTGAGGTGGAGAAAGAGCAGAGTGTCATGAAGATGAAGGATGGGGATCAGGGAACTGTGAAATACAAGGAGACTGTTTACCTCCCAGAAATAGCATCAAACTGATTGCCAAAACAATGAGCTCATCCTGAATGTTACCACAGTGAGTGTCAGGTAAATAAACTGTTTATTAGACTTCACCATGCAGTAAGTGCTTCTATCTCCTCCTTTCTTGGGTAACACCTAGGGTCACAATGCATATCAACTTTGGGAACATAGGTCCCATTAACATGGAAGGAAAAGGAAATGTGTGAGTGAAATGCACAGAGAGTGATTAACTAGAAAAGGAGAATTGGTAAACACATTTTTTAACTCCATCTATGCTGGTAGTAACATTTGTCTTCCCTTTCTAGTTTTATTTTATTTCAACTTTATTTTTTTATGTCTTAAGGCAGGAAACATTGGATGTAAATTTTCTTCTCTCTCCCCCTTGACATCTCAAACCTTACTTAGAGAACGTTCTTGAAAATGGTATACTTTACTAACCTGAATAAAACTGTATCAGTTTAACAAATCAATTAGCAAAGAAGTAGTAAGCATCCTGATCAGTGCAGAGATTGTGAGAGCTGTCTCTCAAGGAGCTTAAAATCTAATAGGGACAGGTCTTTCATGATTATGGAAGGTATACACAAATGTGCTCAACAGGAAAAGATAACATAATTTGGCATTTAAGATTTCAGCCAACTGAGTCAGATAAGCTTGAATGCTAGCTCTGCAATCTAACAATTCCATAACCCTGAGAAATTGCATAAGCCCCCTGGGTCTCAGTTTTCTTATCTATGATATGGAAATAGTAACACTGGCTCTAGCTTTTGTTTTGTTCTTATTTGTTTTGTGGATTAAGAGATACACTGTATGTGATTTAATACATAATATGATGCTTCTGGTTGGTGGAAATAGCTAAAAAAAAAAAAAAAGACAGCAGATTTAAGAATAGTTGGGTCATTTGTTCTGAATAGTGATGTAGAAAAATCTTAACCAAAGAGTCAGTATTTAACCTGAACCTTGAAGGATGAAGACAATTGCCATAGAAGAATAGAGTGAGAAGGGAGAAGAACAATAAAGCCTAGGAAAATGCATAGAGTAGAGGAAATGCATGCCAAAATGTGGAAAACAGAAGATAGTTCAGGGTAAACAATAACAAAAAATACTCTGGGGGAAGAGGAAGTTCATGGAGGGAGATGACACTGGACAACTAGATTCAACTAAGGTCACAAACAACTTTTATGCTTTAATAAAGAGCATAATTGAATGAACAAACGAATGAATGAATGAATGTATGAATGAATGAATTGATTCTATAGCCAACAATATAACATTGAAGTCATTATTCAAAAACAACTTTTAGGCCCAGCTTGTGCATTTCAATGGTTGAGCGTCGACCTATGAACCAGGTTATGATTAGATTCCTGATCAGGGCACATGCCTGGGTTGCAGGCTGCATACCCTGTGGGGAGTGTGCAGGAGACAGTTGATCAATGATTCTCTCTCATCATTGATGCTTCTATCTCTCCCTTCCTTTCTGAAATCAATAAAAATTTTAAAAATTAAACTTTTAGGAAGATCACTCTGGTAGTATCAAGTAGCATCAAAACACACCCCAAAATGTGTGTATGGATATTCAATTATGTTATAAATATTGCCAATTGAATATTTTTTCTTCATATATCATATATTTCATTAATTTCCAAATGGAGATTTGTTCTCTGTTTAACTAACTGCCCCAAAATTTGACTGTTAAAAGATTGTGAAGAGATATATTATTTCTATTATTTACTGTTCTGTTACAAACCACCCCCAATATTTTGTTGCCTAAAATTATAACCATCTTATGATATGTAACAACTCTGTGGGTTGACTGAATCAGTTCAGCTAATCAGTACTATTTCATGTGATATTGGCTCGGGCTACAGTTATCTAGGCGCTGCCTGGGCTGGAGCATCCAAGATGGTCACTCACATGTCTGGCGTTAGTGCTAGCAGTCAGCTGGGAGCTCTGTTCTCTTCCACATGGCTCTCCATGCTGTTTGTCTCAAGTGAATGAATGAGTTTATCTGTAAAAGTTTTAGTGTTTGCCATACTAAGACAAAACCAACAGCAAAAACTCTTGTTCCCACATCTCTGTTAGCTACTATTAAGAACTTTACAGGATCTACATTTTACCTACAGGCAAACTATCAAGTTACCTACCACAATTTCACCTATGCTGTTAGAAGACATGAGACAAAGGACAATTTACTGCTCACACCAATATCAAAAGCCAGAGTATCAGCAATTTTGCATTGTTCTCCAAGCCCCAATTCCCATAGTGTGACCGGAGAGGGCCGAATGCTACCTGCGCATTTAAATTAATACAGTGGATTGCATCGCAAGAGAGCAACCCTGAGCCTGGAGAACTCAAATCCTTTAAAATGAGCATGGAAGTTGCCCTCCCTTCTCCAGGGAGTGGGGGAGCATTATCTCCATTGCACAGGACAGTAGGTTTGCCTGTGCTTACTTCAGGGCGAGATACTAGCTCTATCCTCTGAGGTGATAAGCAAAACTGCCCTTTGCCCTGGAAGGAAATATTATCTCTGTCTTCCAAGACTTTTCACTATCTCAACATCTTTGCAAAGACAGTGTAAAACAAAAGGCACCAGGAAACCATGGTGATGCTCCATGTTTTGCCCTGGAGAGCCCAGCATGATTTCAGGTGGCTCTAATCATGACATACTTTAGTGCTTGCATGCACTTTTCAGTATATAAATAATGTTATGAAAGATGCTTTATAAATTGTAGCCCTGCATTCCATGACTTCCTAAAACAAATGTGTGAGGATATCCTTGGCAATATCTAAGAGAATTTTTAACAAAAGCCAACAAAGGATGCACCTGGCCTACGTGGCCAAATTCTTTTACAAGCTTTCAATAACATCCTGTGTTTTTCTCTCATAGCCTTTATCACAAATTTAATTAATTAACCATATTTATTTACCTTTAAATATGAAGATAGATTTAACTTCAATCTATCTCTCTAGTATCTTTCACTGATGGATTAACATATCTCTTTTTTATATTTATCTTTGAGTCACTAGCATGGCACCTGGCATGTAGTACTAGTATGTATGCCATAAATATAGGCTGTCCTGCAAAAATGTATACATACTTAACAGCTGATAGCTCAGTTGATGTTTCTTTCTTTTCAGATTTAACCCATCGGAATTAATAATTATTCAAAGTCTATATACATTTTTGGGACACCCTTTATAAGCAACAAATATTTTTTAACATTGACTAAATTGAATTGTACTTTACTTATAAATAAAATATGAAAATTTTGTCACAAAGTTTGTTTCTTTACCAGGACTTCCAAGAATATAATTTGAGTTTCCCAGAAGGATGGATGGAGAAATGACCTAAGAAATCACCTAGGAACTCCCGTTTATAAATTGATGAGGAAACTAAGGTCCAGAGACAGCATATGAATTGTCCAAGGTCACACAGCAAGTAATGATGGACCTGGGCTAGACGTCAGGTTTCCTTACTCTGGGCTTAATGCTTTTACCTATGATATTTCTGTATTTGTGCCTCCAACCTCTCTGGCAATGTTTTAAAATGCTCTGCATTTATTCACTATGAAGAAATGTGGTAATGTATTGTAAAAACACGAGTGGAGAAATGGAATGTCTGCAGCTCTATGCTTATACCACCACTCATCATATGGCTCAAGGGGCCTGTGGTCCCAAACACAAAAATAATCTACTATATGTTTTCAAAATTTTGAACTCTGCCCGATGTTTTCTGGAGTGTATTAGGAAACTTTTGGTGGTATGACACAGCTAGGAAAGACAAAGATATATATACAAATCAAAAAGTCTGTGAATCTGCCACACCCAATTCCCAGGACCCAGAGACATGTCTATTTTTTTCTCCCATCTCATTTAAATTGGCAAAAATGAAACATTTTCTCCTTTAATTCATTATCGGATTGTGACAAGGTAGTAGTGAAGGCATTGGGGCTGCAGATATGTTAAAATAGAGAATTTCATCTCTTCTAAGATTCTAAAGCAATTATCTTAAAAAAGGGGGAAGCAAGCATCTCCACATAAAGATTCTGAGGACCACTTCTGTGTTTTTGTGTCTGAAATCCTGCTTACCCTGCGAGCTCCACAACATCCTGTGATCAATTACTTTTCCAGAAGCCAGCTCTGACAAAGATGTTGCTTTGGAAGAAAGATGCTCTATCAATGTAATAAATAAATAAGTGGATGGATTGGGCAGAACATCTTAGGCACTGGATTAAATAGAGGCAAGAATTTGGTTTTCAAATTTGAAAGGAACATGGGACTGGTGGGAAAAGCTACAGAGATTTACTTTTCTGAACATATCACAATTCTCATTCTCATGCAGCTGCAGCTATTGGAGTACCTGAGGTGAGACTGCTTTATGGCTTAACAAGAGCAAATGCAGGTCTAAGTGGTTTCGCACTCATTCCTGAGCAATGAATCTAGGCGTCTAGTGAATTCCATGAAAAGATTTTTAGAGTTGTAATGCTACAGAGTAAGCAATTCTACCATAGACTGAATGGAAAACTTTTTAAAAGAGGCCAGTCATCAATTTTCTGAGGCATACTGGACAAGCAATACTCTTGTAATATAATTCATAACCTGGTATCCTGTTCTATAATTTCTCACATGGATACTGTTTTCATGCATTGAAGAAAACTTAAGTTTTCATTCTTACAGATCCACAATATAACTTATCTCCTCTCATGGAATTGAGATTTTAGTATGTAACTAGAGGCCCGGTGCATGAAATTTGTGCATGGGTGAGGGTGTGTCCCTCAGCCCAGCCTGCACCCTTTCCAATCTGGGACCCTTCAAAGGATGTCCAACTACCTGTTTAGGCCCAATCCTACCATTGGGCCTAAATGGGCAGTCAGACATCCCTCTCACAATCCAGGACTGCTGGCTCCCAACCGCTCGCCTGCCTGCCTGATTGTCCCTAACTGCTTCTGCCTGCCAGCCTGATTGCCCCCTAAGCACTCCACTGTCAGCCTGATCAATGCCTAACTGCTCCCCTGCTGGCCCAATTGCCCCTACCTGCCTTGCCAACCTGGTCACCCTAACTACCCTCCCCTGCCAGCCTGGTCACCCCCAACTGCCCTCCCCTGCTGGTCCAGTTGCCCCCACCTGCCCTCCCCTGCTGGCCCGGTCACCCCCAACTGCCCTCCCCTGCTGGCCTAATCACCCACAACTGCCCTCCCTTGCAGGCCATCTTGTGGTGGCCGTCTTGTGTCCACATGGGGGTGGCCATCTTGTGTGTTGGAGTGATGATCAATTTGATATTCCCTCTTTATTAGATAGGATAGGGTTACAGTGCAGTAGAACATTTTCCCTTGACTACAGAAAAGAGAACAAATTGTCTCACTCTTCTGTGTCATAATTTTTGGAATATTAGAAGTTATTACAAAATCAGGGTTGGTTATGGACTGCACCAATATCAATTTCTGGTTTTAAGTATGATCTTTAGTTAAACAAGATGTTACCATTGAGGAGACTGGGCAAAGAGTACATGGGACTTCTCTGTTGTATCTTTGAAACTTCCTATGAATCTAGAATTATTTTAAAATAAACAGTTGAAGTGAAAATAAAGTCTTGGAGGTAGAGGATATAAAAATAGAAAACAGATATAAGAATGAAAGACCTGACCCTTGTCCACGGGAGAAACTCACTCTCTATGTGCACTACAAAATGGACATAGCATCTAGCAGCAGATGTAACTGCTTTAATGTAACGGCTTGTTCATGAAGAGGCAGTAAGGCATACTTTTTAAGACCATGCCTTCTAAAATAAGAATACCTACGTTTGATCCCAGTTTATGCAATTTTGATGTGTCCTTAGCCCACCATTTATTCATGCCTCAATAACTCCATCTGCAAATTGGAATGATGATAATAACAGCACTTATTTTATAAGGTGGTTGTGATTACTGACTTACTGTATGTAGGCACATAACAGTATCTGGATCTTAGCAGTGCTACATGAGTGTTGGCCATATTGTGAAGAAATAATTTGGTACATTGTTCAGTAAATGTTAGTTCTCTTTCCTTTTCTGATTATAAAAAGTATATAGGCAGCCCATCAAAAGTACCATAGTAACAGAATTGTGACATACGTACATAATTGACTACTGTAAAGTCATGACTGAACAATTTTCTAATACACTAAAAAAATAAAATGGATACCTATCTCATAAACATAATATTGGGTGAAAAATGTTATCCACCAACATATGTTTAATGTATAATCGATGTTTGTAAAATAATAAATACAAAATAAATAAATAAAACAGCAAGTAGCAAATTAAATAGAAAATAAATAAAAATTATTTTAAGAAAAATTTTAAACTTCATTTTGATAAAACATTTCAGATTCCCTCATATCACAACCTACAAATAAGCAAATTGTATGTACTGATTTTATATCATATGTCAAGTCCCAAATTCCCAAACCTAGGTATGATAGAAAGTTGTAAAATACAAGTGCTTGTACTTTAATTATAGGCAGTATTTTAAACAAAAATAAGTGAGTTGTCAGCAGAAAAGTAAAATAAGACTTTAATAAAAAAGGATTCCACAGGATGTATTTTTTTTCAATAGTAACTGATTCAGTGAAGTCTGTGATTCCAAATTCAAGTGACAGTGCTATGTTTGAAGCAAAAATGAAAAGGCAATTAAGTCTTAAGTGGGATATTATAGTATGTACTATATTTTTGGACAATATTTAACTGCATCTAATTTTTAGAATAAAAAAAATGATGCATAGCTGCTATTGGGCCAGCCCTGCCACAAAAAATAAAATAAAATAAAGAAATAAAACCTAAAAAAAAACGAAATAATATGTAACAACTTTATTTGTATATTGGGCAACCAATAGCTTACACTGGGTTTGCTAAGAAAATGTGAGCTCTAGGTTTAACTTCTATTTCTGTCTTTAAGCAATTTCCAGATCCTCATTTAGAGGAGGGGAACCCAAGTTGAACAAGGCAGTATCATTAAGCGGAGGACACAGAGATTGAAGTTAAAGAAGTCAGAGGTAGCTAGTATTTGTGAGGAAGAGTACAGAATAAGAGAAATATATGGAGAAAAATAAATCAACCCTCAAGAAATTTACATGGAAATCCCCTTGAGTCATTACCTTAATTCTAAGTTTTGTATGCATAAGCAAATCAGAGTAAAGAACAATTAATAGAAAATAAGAGCTACCAGAAAACTAAATTGCACAATTATCAGAGCTCACACAGCGTTGGGAGACATTCCTATGACCTGTCTGTGTGAGGATAGTTTATTGATCATCTGGGACATTTAGTAGAGAGCCTGAAGTTTACTGTTTAGTAATATGGCTAAGCTAGCCTTAGAGTAAGGGCATCTCAAAACCTGCACTAAGAAAGTTTATAAAGCAAGATTAAAAAAGATGAATATAATATGCAAGTAAATTATTTTGGAGCAAATTGAGGCATTCCTTAAAGGAATAAAACAAAATCATCACAATGTTAACTACCTAACCAAAAATTACTAGATATGCCAAGTAGTAATGAAAAAAATCAATTAAAAATAAATAGACATAGAAATTATAGAGATGAAGACATTAGTAGATAAGGCTTTAAAACAGCTTTTATAAGCATGTCTAATGATTTAAAGGACAGGATTAGTATAATTAGAAAAAACTACTTAAAAAAGACCAAATGGAAATGCTGAGGTGAAAATAACAATAACTAAAATTTAAAAAATCACTGGATGATCTTGACAGAAAATCAGATATTTGAGAATATCAGTACATTTGATTTCAAGCAATAGAAATTATCCAAAATGAAGCACACACTCATACATACAGGTCAAAGAAAATGAATAAAGCTTCTGTAACCTATGGAACAATGTCAAGTGATCTAACATACATATAATTGGTGTCTAGGATAGAGGCAGAAAAATGTTCAAAGAGATAATGGCCAAAATATTTCTAGATTTGATGAGATATTAACCCACAGATTCAAGAGGTAAATACAAAAAAATATATAGCAAGGTATATAATCAAATTGCTCAATTTCAATAACAAGAAAAAAAATTTTTTAAAAGCTTGAGAAAAAATAAGCATTACCAAGAGGAACAAAGAGAGGAATAAATATTGGCTTTGTATCAGAAATAATAGAAGACACTAGTCAATTTTTAAAGTGCTATAAAAATATTTTATAAACTATTAACTTAGAATTCTATACCCAGGAAAAATTATCATCTAAAAATGAAGGCAAAATAAATACAATTTTAATCAAAAGCTAAAATAATTAATTATCAGCATACCTATACCATGAAAAAAAATACTAAAGGAGATCCTTAAACCTGAAGGAAAATAATACAAAACAGAAATTGGAATCTTTACAAATAAAGATTACAAGAATAAATATGAGATAAATCTCAAAGATATTTGTTTTGTCATTTTTATATTTATTTAAAAATAATTGCTTAAAGAGAAGTAATAATAGTGTATTTGGGAGTTTGAAACACATATACATAAAAATTTTAATGATAGCCACATAAGGGACAGAAGAAATAATAAAGCAAGCTATTATAAGTTTTTAACATAATAAGACGTTATTTAATGCAGGCTGAGATAAAGTTTAATATGCACATTGCAAACTTTAGAGCAATGCATCAAAGACATAGCTAGAACTAATTCAAACTCTCATGCATGCAAAACTAATCAGTGTTATTCAAAATCAGAATATTTGCTAAGTTCATGGGAGTAACAACTATAAAGGGGCATAAGGAGAACTTTACAATAATATTATTGTAATGTTATACTTCTTGTCTGCATGTTTATTACATAGTGTGTTCACTTTGTGATAACTAAATGAGTTGCACACTTAAGTGTACATTTCCATATTTACATATATTTTACATATGTCATAACATATAAGTTCGTAAAGTATCAAAAATATACACGATTTTTTTGTCTTGCCTAATTGCCTAATTGGTTATGACTTCTAGTATTATTGAATAAGAGTGGTGAGAGCAGACATCCTTGTTTTGTTCCAATCTTAGAGAATAAACTTTCAGTTTTTGCCATTAAGTATGATATTAGCTGAAGGTTTGTCATATATAGCCTTTATTATGTTCAGGTACTTTCTTTCTATACCCATTTTATTGAGTATTTTAATCATAAATGGATGTTATATCTTACCAATTGCTTTTTATATGATTTTTATCTTTTATTTTGTTAATGTGGTATATTTCATTGGACCATTATTGTGACCCAGGAATGAATCCCACTTGACTGTGATGTATTATTATTATTACTAGAGGCCCAGTGCACGATATATGTGCATGGGGTGGGGGGTTTCTCTCATCCAAGCCTGCACCATCTACAATCCAGAACCCCTTGGGGGGTGTCTGACTGCCAGTTTAGGCCCAATCCTGGGGATCCAGCCTAAACCAACAGTCAGACATCCCTCTCACAATGCAGGACCACTGGCTCCTAATCACTCAGCTGCCTGTCTGCCTGGTCACCCCTAACTGTGCCCCCCTGCTAGCTTGGTTGCCCCCAAATGCCCTCCCACCAGCCTAGTCACCCCTCACTGCCCCCCTGCTGGCCTGGTCGTCCCATGCAACCTGCTTGTTCAGTCATTTGGTCATCCCTCACACTAACCCCCCTGCTGGCCTGGTTGCCCCATGCAGGCTGCTTGTTCAGTCATTTCGTCGTCCCTCACTAACCCCCCTGCTTGCCTGGTTGTAGGCAGCCATGTTGTGAGTGTGTGAGGGTCAATTTGCATATTACCTCTTTATTATATAGGATTCTTATTATTATTTTAATTCTCATCTGAGTATATGTTTAGAGAGAAGAAGGGAGGGGGAGAGAGAGAGCAAGAGAGAGAAACATTGATGTGAGAGAGAAATGTCAATTAGTTGCTTCCCATACTTGCCCTGACTGGGGATTGATCCCACAACCTATGTATGTACCCTGACCTAGAATCAAACCAGTAGCCTTTTGGTGTATGGGTTGATGGTCCAACCTAGTGAGCCATCCAGCCAGAGCCAAAGTAATCCTGAGAAAACAGAATAAAGACAGGGGTGTCTCACCTGACTTCAAATTATACTACATATGACAATAATCAAAACAGCATGGTATTAGCAAAAAACACACACAGAGATCCATGAAATGGAATAGAGAGCCCAGAAATAAACCCATAGGTATATAGGCAAATAATTTTTGACAAAGGAGCCAGAAACAAACAATGGAGAAAAGAAAGCCTCATCAATAAATGGTACAGGGAAAATTGGGAAGTCAGATGCAAAAGAATTAAGTTAGACCAGTGGTTGGCAAACTCATTAATCAACAGAGTGGCAAACCGTGGCTCACGAGCCGCATGTGGCTTGCGAGCCGCAGTTTGCCAACCACTGAGCTAGACTACAGTTTGTTCTCATGTACAAAAATTAATTCAAAATTAATCAAAGATATGAAACAATAGATTACATAGAAGAAAACATCAGTACTGTACTTCTGGAATTTGGCTATTGAGAACATTTTATGAATTTGACCCCAGCAGCAAGGGAAGTATAGGCAAAAATAAATGAATGGGACTATATCAAACTAAAAAGCTTCTGCACATTAAAAAAAAAACAACAAAAAAACAACCCACCAATAAAACAAAAAGGCAACCAACCAAATAGGAAAAAGGCTCTAACAAGGGGTTCATATTCCAAAATACATAAAGAACTCAATACCAAACAAACAAATTCACCATCCAATTAAAAAAAAGGCCGAGGACCTGAACAGATACTTCCCCAAGAAGTCACACAAATGGCCAACAGAGATATGAAAAGATGCTCAACTCCACTAGCTACTGGGGAAATGCAAATCAAAACCACAATGAGATATTACCTCACACTTGTTAGAATGGCTACTGTCAATAAGACAAATAATAACAAGTGTTGGAGAGGTTGCAGAGAAAAAGAAACCCTCATTCACTGCTTGTAGGATGTAAACTGGTACAGACACTGGAGAAAAGAGTAAGGAGATTCCATAAAAATTAAGATACTGCTCTTCTGGCTATCTACCAAAATGTTCTGAAATATTTATTCGCAAAGATACATGCACCTCTATGTTCATTGCAGAATTATTCATGGTGGCCAAGACATGGAAACAATCAAAGTGGCCTTTGATAGATGATTGGATAAAAAAGGATGTGGTTCACATATACAATAGAATACTATTGGCCACAAGAAAAGATGAAATATTGTCTTTTGTGACATGAATGGATCTTGAGAATATCATGGTAAGTGAAAAAAGTCAGAAAATGTTAAGAACCATATTATTTCACTCACACTTGGGATATGAAATTAAAAGTAACAAATGGACAAATAAGAAAAACAAATAAATACTCATAGACCCAGACAACAGTATGATGGTACTGGAGAAAAGGGAGGAAGAAAAGGGTAAAGGGGGCCAAATATATGGTGACAGAAGGTGATTTGACTTTGAGTGGTGGGCAGACAATGCAATACACAGATCATGTTTCAGAGAAATATATACTTGACCCATATAACCTTATTAACCAATGTCACTCCAATTAAAAATTAAAAAGAATATACAAATTGCATACACTCATACATACATGTAGATATAAGTATATACTCTTGCACATTTATATGTATAAATGTATACATATACACATATACATGTGCATATATGTATATGCATGTTTATATATACATACATACATATATAAACATAGAGAGGATCCAAATAAGAGGTCATCTGAGAAATTATCAGAGTATCATACTGCCCAACTCACAGGAGAAAATTCATAATATAGTCTTTATTTCTTAACAGTGCCCCTCGGAGTTGTACTTGAACAGATTGCTTAAATGTATGTGATTGCTGTGGAAAGTACCCTTCTACTAGAATTGCACTGCAATTAGAATTGTATTTCAAAAACATTTATTGACCCTTTATACTCCAAAGAACATTGAGAACAAAGAATGTTAGTCCAAATCTCATCTAACTTATTTTCAAAGCGCCTCAGCCAATCTAACTTTCATTTTAAACAATGCTTCAGAAGAACATTCATGAAATAGATTTCTATTAAATGTATGTTTTCAGGATTATAATTTGAATTTATAATGTGGATATTATTTTTATGAAGACTCAACTGCACTGATCACTACAATTGTCCAGACATTAATTAGGTCACAAATAAGACTTTATGTACAAAACAATGTGTAGCTGTCACTACCCTATTCAAATATCACCCCTCTTGGAAGCCTTGCTGGGTTCCCTGAGGCAGATATAATTACTGTTTCTTGAACTGTCCCCAGCATTGTACACACTTTTATTAGAGCCTGCATCATAGTAAACAGAACTGATTTATTTGTCTCCCCTGCTAGACTGTTTTAGCCATCTTTGTATGCTCAGCACCTAATACAGGGTCTAACACATGGCAAGTGTTCAAAAAAAAATACTTGAAGGTGAGGGGAAGGAGGAGGGAGGAGGAGGGAGGAGGAGGGACAAAAAGGAGGGGAGGAAGAAAGGATTTTCTTAACACTAGCAAATTAAGGAAAAATATTCTTGTTCCAATGGAACAGTTGTTTGTCCAACAAGTTTCCTTTTACATCCCTTGTCACAAGGTAATTAGAATCTTTCTATCCGATAGGGGCTTAATCACAAGGAACAACAACAGCCTGTAATTATTGGAATCGAGAGTCTAGGTCAGTGGTCGGCAAACTCATTAGTCAACAGAGCGGCAAACCGCGGCTCACAAGCTGCATGTGGCTCGCGAGCCGCAGTTTGCGGACCACTGTTCTAGGTCATTTCACAGAGATGACTGTGACTGCTTTGAAAGTATAAACCCCATGTTAGACTGGTGCTTCATGTCCCACTATGCCATATGAATCGTTTCCCTTATGATCGGAGGACACTAAAATATTTCACAAATATTATCTTGCCAAATGAATATGTGTAAAAATTGTCCTTGGGGTTCCAGTGATGAAAGAGTATGCACACCAATAATATACACAGGCTTCCCCGACCCCCAGGCAACATTTGTCACTCCCTTCTCTCCCAGCACCCGCGGTGCATCCCTCTAAGGTAGTATTTGTACAGTGTGGTCTGTTGTGTTTCCCCTGCCTTACCATACTGTAAGCTTCTTGAGGACAGATAGTGTGTCTCTATCTTTGTATCTCCAACACAGGGACTGGCATATGGTAGATGTTCCATATTTATCTCTTGAGTGACTAAAAAAACAAAAGAACATGTTGTACTACTTCTACTGAATACTTTAAAAATGTCCAGGCATCATCGCTGTCTGATATCCAACCTTAGAGGCACCTCCAAAATTAGCTAGCAACAAGAGTTAAGAGTTATCTCCTGACCATGCAGCGGCAACATCATAACCACAAAGGGGCCTTCTGTGGTTCTCAGTGTCTTAGAAAGTTTCATGGGAGGAAGGAGACCCTCTGACCTGTAATAATACCTAGCAATAATTATATTTTTCATGTGAAAACTGATAAGCTCAGAGATGTTTGGAGACCTTTAAGCTGAGAAGTAAAAAGGATGCTCAGTTAATTGGATCATTGCCTAGTGCACTAAAAAGGTTCTGGGTTCGATTCCCAATCAGGGGACATACCTAGGTTGCAGTTTCATTCCCTAGTCAGGGCACATTCAGGAGGCAATGGATGACTGTTTCTCTCTCACATCGATGTTCCTCTCTCACGTCGATGTTCCTCTCTCTCTCTCTCTCTCTCTCTCTCTCTCTCTCTCTTTCAGTCTGTCTTTCTCTCTCTCTTCCTCTCAATAATAATAAAAAAATGCCCTCGGGTGAGGATTAAAAAGAAGAAGAAGGATAAATGTGGAAAGGAAAATTATCTTCTATTTAAGCACAAACACACCCCAGACACTATGTAGCTGCTCAGCATTTAATGTTGGGAGAAGATGTGCTTCACAGCCTAGCTTGCATATTACTTGGGTTTGTGGAATAAATTATTTCCTTCTACAATCTCAAAACATTCTCAGAGCAGGGGAAAAACACTAAAATTTATCATTGAGACTATAACAACTTGATGCTCAACGTTGGTGTTCATTTAGCTTTAAAATGTCATAAAATAAACTCTAGACTTACCAATGGAACAAGCAAACCAATAAAACAAAATGTCATAAACATGGTTTCACTCCCAAACTTCAGAAGAAAAACAAGAACTCAGCAGCATCATAAGAGACAAAACTGTTCCACCCTCCATATTCAATCACAAAAACAGAACAAAGAGCCTTGGTAGCCAGTAAAACAAGTTCCAAATTGGGATTTTGACAATGAGATCAATCATGATCAAAGCAGAGTTATATCTGTTCAATTTGACAAGCAGACAAATGAAATATTCTCATAAACCCATGACATAAGGATATCAAGAAAGGAGGACAATGCATGGGCCATATGTGGGGAAAAATTTAGAAAGTTCTAAATCCTAAATAAATAAAATAAAATTTATATATACTGATAAGAACACTATGTAACATAATTATAATCTGTAGACAAATTTTTAAAATCTATATATTAGAACTTATTTTAATATACTTATTATCAGCCTATCAAAGGAAATTTTTTAGTAGCACAAGTTCTGCAAAAATGGTTTAAATGTTCTAGAATTTTATTGGAAATAAATATAAAATGAGACCCAAAGTCCTGCCTCTTCAAAAAAACACCTCACATTAAAACCTCAGTTAATTATTGGCTGGTATATTGACTCATGCAGCAAATATGGATGCACTATGATGTTCAGTCTTTATTGTAGAAGACACAGTCTGGGACACAATAAGTTTAATAATGTCTATCTCCTCCAAAAATTTCAGTTAGAAAGGGGTAATATGTGTACATAAAATGAGTAAAATAAAAGGTGAAATATTTCTGTATGTCCTGAGAGTGCCAGAGAGAATGTCATGAGACTCCAAGGTATAGAAACATTGCCACCTGATACAGGTAAAAATGCATCAGAATTATTGGGGGAAAATAAATATTTTGTTTAGTGATTATCTATAAAATAGGAACAATAATGCCTACTTTGCAGATGTGTTGTTGGATAAGAAAGTATATATGTAAAAGGTCTCAAATATCATCAAACATATAACTGATGCCACAGTCACATGGCTCGTTGGTTGGAGCTTTGTACTATACACCAAAAGGTTGTGGGTTTAATTCCCCATCAGGGCACATGCCTAGGTTATGGGTTCAATCCCCAGTTCTGGCCTGCACAGGAGGCCACCGATCAATATTTCTCTCTCACATCGATGTTTCTCTATCTCCCTTCCTCTCTCTCTAAAAAATCAATGAAAACTTATCCTCAGGTGAGGATTTTAAAAAACACACATATATAATTGGTGATTAGTAAATAAGATAAAATATTTTCAAATTTTTGATGATTCACTTCCAATTTTTCTTTGGACCCTTACCGGAAACCTTTAGAAATATTAATCTACTTACTATACTTAGGAATCAGTGTTTGCTGATAACTATCCTATATAATACAAGGCTAATATACAAATAGCCAACGGCAGAACAACCGGTCACTATAAAGCGCACTGACCACCAGGGGGCAGAAGCTCAACGTAGGAGCTGCCCCCTGGTGGTCATTGTGCTTCCAGAGGGGGAGCACCGCTCAGCCAGAAGCTGCGCTCATGGCTGACGAGTGCAGCGGTGGTGGCGGGAGCCTTTCCCGCTTCCACAGCAGCACTAAGGATGTCCAACTGATGGCTTAGGCCCGTTCCCCATAGGGAGCATGCCTAAGCCGTCAGTCAGACATCCCCCGAGGGCTCCTGGACTGTGAAAGGGCACAGGCTGGGCTGAGAGACCCCCCCCCAAATGCATGAATTGCATGCACCGGGCCTCTAGTTTATCAATAATAAGCTTAGCCTGACCAGTCTGGCTCAGTGGTCAAGCATTGATCTATGAACCAGGGACTCACAGTTCGATTCTGGGTAGGGCACATGTCTGGGTTGTGGGTTCATCTCCAGTGTGGGGGTGCAGGAGGCAGCCAATCAATGATTCTCGCTCATCATTGATATTTCTATCTCTCTCTCTTCCCCTCTGAAATCAATAAAAATATGGCTTAAATAACAATCTTAGAACATCCCAATCTTTATCATTCTCACTGAATTCCTCATTTTGCATCCATAAGTGGAGACCTAGTGTTAAAAGTTCAAATGTTTCAGGGACTAAGTGGGTCATGTAATGTGTGAAGCAATCTGGAGTAAAGTAATAAAAAGCAGTGAAGATTTGGACAATTGGAGAGTAACTTTCCTCCTAACAGCATTCAATTTCAAGTTCCAAAGGTTTAAAATGTTATGCTTCAAAAATTCAGACAAATCCTTAGCTGGTAGTTTTGCAGAAATAGATGACCTTGTCCTAAAATTTACATGGACATGCAAAGGGTCTAAATAGTCAAAATAATCTTGAAAGAGAAGAAGAAACCTGGAGGATTTTACACTTACTTCAATATTTACTAGAAAGCTATAACCATAAAGACAGGGTGGCCCTAACTGGTTTGGCTCAATGAACAGAGTGTCGGCCTGCGGACTGAAGGGTCCCCGGTTCGATTCTGGTCAAGGGCATGTACCTTGGTTGCAGGCACATCCCCAGTAGGGGGTGTGCAGGAGGCAGCTGATCGATGTTTCTCTCTCATCAATATTTCTGACTCTCTATCCTTCTCCCTTCCTCTCTGTAAAAAAAATCAATTATATATATATATATATATATATGTATATATATATATATATATATATATATATATATATATACACACACATACACATACACACACACACTAGACAGGGTGGTACCACTATAAAGATCCTATATAATAAAAGGCTAATATGCAAATCGACCAAAGGGTGGAATGACTGGTCCCTATGATGTGCACTGACCACCAGAGGGCAGACGCTCAACACAGGGGCTGCCCTCTGGTGGTCAGTGCACTCCCACAGGGAGAGTGCTGCTCAGCCAGAAGCTGGGCTCACAGCTGGTGAACACAGCGGTGGTGTTGGGAGCCTCTCCTGCCTCTGCTACAGCACTAAGGAGCAGTGAGCCAAGCAGTAAGGAGCAACAAGCAGACAGATGGTAAGGAGCATGTCCTGGACTGTGAGAGGGATGTCCAACTGCTGGCTTAGGCCCACTCCCCAGGGGTAACGGGCCTAAGCCATCAATCAGACATCCCCCAAGGGCTCCCAAACTGCGAGAGGATGCAGGCCGGGTTGAGGGACCACCCCCCCAAGTGCATGAATTTTGTGCACCAGGCCTCTGGTATCATATAAAAGTGGAATAGAGTAAACCCTTACACTCGTGGTCATTTGATTTTTGACAAAAGGATCAAGACAATTTAATGTGGGAAGAATAGTCTTTTGAAGAAATGGTATTGAGATACTTAGATATCCATATGCTAAAGAACAAATCTCTCCTTTTACCTGACACCATATACAAAGTTTAACTCAAAATGGATTCTACACCTAACTATAAGAACTAAAGCTACTAAAAATGTTAAAAGAAAACAAAGAAGTGAATTTTTGTGACCTTGTATAAGTACATATTTCTTGGATATGGTATCTAAGTTTCAAGAGATAAAAGCTAAAAATAATAATTAATTTTGGACTCCATCAAAATTAAAAATTTTGTGCTTCAAAAATTTTTCGTACCACAAGGAAATGAGAAATCCAAGTGACAGATTAGGAGAAAAGTTTTGCAAATCATGTATCTGGTAAGGGACTTTTGTCTAGAATTAACATATATACATATATATATATATATATATATATATATATATATATATATATATTATACCTCAATAGAAAAGAAAACAAACCAATTTAAAAGTGCATAAGAAGTTTTAACTAGCATTATACTTAAGAAGATATATGAACCAATCATCCCATGAAAAGATCCCCAACATTATTAGGCATTAGGGAAATACAAATTAAAACCATAGCGAGATATCACTTCACTACAATGGCTATCATCAGAAAGAGATGAAAACAAGTGTTAATGTAAATGTGGAAAAACTGGGAATTGAAATGTTAAATTATGCACCTACTTTGGAAAATAGTTTGGAAGGGTGTTTTTTTTAAGTGTTAAACATAGATGTACCATATGACCCAGTATTTCCACTCTTTGGCATCTACAAAAGAGAAATGAAAACGTATGTCTACCCAAACTTTTATATGAATAGCAGTTCATAACAGTATTATTCATAATAGTAAAAAGGAGAAACAACCAAAGTGTTCATTAACTGGGCAATGGATAAACAAAATGTAGTATATGCCCACTTCAGGGAATACTATTTGATAATAAAAAGAAACAAAGTATTGCCCTAGCTGGTTTGGTTCAGCAGATAGAGTGAGTGTTCAGCAGATAGACTGAACAGTCCCAGGTTCCATTCTTGTCAAGGGCACATGTCAAGGGCACAGTAGGGGGCATGCAGGAGGCAGCCAATCAATGGTTCTCTCTCATCATTGATGTTTCTATCTCTCACTCCCTCTCCCTTTCTCTCTGAAATCAATAAAATATATATATTTTTTAAAAGGAACAAAGTACTGACATTCTATAAAGAAATGAACTTCAAAAACATGCAAAGTGAAATAAGCCAGACCAAAAAGCCACACTGTATGATATTTCTAGGAAATGTTTAAAAAAGGTGAACCCATAGAGACAGGAAGAGGATTCATGTTTGCCTGGGGTAAAGGTGGAATCAGGGAATGACTACAAATGGACACTAGATTTTGTGTGTGTGTGTGTTGGGGGTGGGGGTGGGGGTGTCAGAGTGCATTGGTGGTTACATATAAATTACACCTCAGTAAAGCTACTTTTTAAAATACTGTTTTGGCCAGTGACTTTAGGCTCCATTCTGCTCTCATGCACCCATTTTGGATCTCCTAAAGCTTGAGTAAAAACATGTCAAGCCCCAGGCTCTCTCTAGGAATTAATAATAGCAGGTGCTGTTGTTAACATAATGTTGTTGTCCCAAAGGCAAAGGGCACCAGTCCCAAAGCTGAACAATCAGGTACCAGGTTTGGTTCAAAAGTGGGGAGGAAGATTAATCAAGTGTTAGAAAGCTACTGACAAAGGAGATCAAAGTGAGGTATATTTTAGGATGAACTGGAAATCAGAATTCCAGAAAATCACCAACAAAATTTATTGTCTTAATGTGGACAGACCACGAGAATTCTCGCTTCATATTACACAGTGTTTTACAAAGTATCATACTTTAAAAAGATATTAGCTTGTAAGAACATGTAATAAATAACTTCAAAATTCAATGGGTATTTAATTTTAAAGCATGCCTTTAATGTTTATGTAAAATGTTTTTTATACGCCTTCAATAGAAACTTACCTGGCCACTGGGTAAAGCTAGCAATAAAACTACTGGTCCTCAATATGTTAATATGAAGGCTTTTTTATAAACTATATTGAAGGTCTTCCTTGCTGCACTGGGGCTTTCTATGAGGTCACCTGCAGAAGTGCAGGCTCTTGCCATGGACATCCTAAAGACCCTACCCTCTTCAGGAAGATGTCGGAGAGCTAGCTGTTGATAAACTACCTGGTATATAGTATTTTGTTACAGCGGCATGAGATTATAGGAATAGGAATCCTCATCAAAGAACCAGGATTGAGTTTGGGAGCTGACACTCCCTTGAAGTGTTGATCAAAATCTCATGATATAAGGTGAAGGTGAAGATGCAGGAAGAACCCAGAGTTAGTGATTAAACTCTATGCATAGGCACTTTAGATGCATTGTGAAGTTTAACTTTCTTTACCAACTGCTATCCATTCTCTTATCCATACAATACCTTTCTCAGCAATCCCCAAAATTCCTCTCACCCCCTTTTCATATCACCTCTTATATCATGAATTTCATGAAAATCTTCATTTATTCTGAAAATTGTTAGTTTACAACTGAGATTCCTAATGGATTTGTTAAGAGCTGGGACCTGGGGTTTGGATCCTATCAGACCTGGACTTGTACCATAGATACTTACCAGATATTTATTTTAAAAATGACTTAGCCCTAGCAGGTTTGGCTCAGTGGATAGAGCGTTGGCCTTCAGACTGAAGGGTCCCAGGTTTGATTCTGACCAAGGGCACATGCCTGGGTTGTGGGCTTGATCCCCAGTAGAGGCATGCAGGAGGCACCCTATCAATTATTCTCTCTCATCATTGATGTTTCTATTTCTCTATCCCTCTCCCTTCCTCTCTGAAATCAATAAAAATATTTAAATAAATAAATAAATAAAAATGACTTAACGTCCCTGCCCAGAAGTGTAGTTCAGTTGGTTGAGCGTCATCCCATGCACCAAGAGGTTGCAGGTTCAATTCCTGGTCAGGGCATATGCCTAAGCTGTGGGCTTGATCCCCACAACCAGTAGGAGGCATGCAGGAGGCAGCTGATCAATGTTTCTCTCTTAATTGATGTTTCTATCTCTCTCCCCCTTCTCCCTTTCTCTCTCTCTCTCTCTCAAAATAAATAAATAAATAAATAAAAAGGAAAAAAATCACTAAAATGATTTTTTGAAGATTTAAACTTCTAGTACTTTACCTGTAAAATAGAGTTAATCACATTTCCCTTATAGAGCAGCATAACAAATAAACAAGCAATTATGCTGAGAGCTTAGTGTATGCCCTGACTAAAAAAAAAAAAAATGTAGCTTTTAATATTATTAGGATAAATAACTTGTCCAGGGTCACTAACAAAAGGTGTCAGAGGTCTCCATCACACTGTAGGCTTCCATACTGCTTCTCCTTTCTTTAATTGTTTCAGCTCTTGCATTCAAGTCTAAGAGATGGAATAATTTAGCAAAGAGAGCATAAACTAAGTATAGTGAGGGCTGTGCTCTAACCTCATCACCATCATTTGCTAGCTCCATCTCCCTGTCCAACTCCGAATCTTCCATTTTTCCCCTTTGTCAAATGATGGACCATGAGAGTATGTGCTAGAGCTCCTGAAACGTTGTAGATGCTTTTGAAATGTTAGTTGCTTCTTTTTTACTTTTTGATTTGGTAATGCCAATAAGGAATATCCCAACTCAAATTACCCTATTTATCTTCATTACTGTTTTTCTCTCCCTAGTATAGAGATCCTTCATGGTCTTTTTGCCATTCTCCAATCTAAACCTACTTGAAGAAAGTAGTCAATTGTTGAGAGCAGTTTTAGAGTAGAAATGATATTTTCTTGGTTCATGGTCCATGGATCTCATTCTCACTCTTTCTGAGTGAGCTAGAAAGGGGCTTGTAAGCCAACTCTGTCCAGTGTCCCAGCTGCCATTCATTACCAAGAGATGAGAGCCAAGATACAAGCTGAAACCTATTTGGCCACCACAGAGTTGGTGTTTTATCCATTCCAAGTGTTATATTCTTTTACAACATTTCACAAGCACGTGTAAAGGTAGCAGAGGTTACCCGCAGGGATAGTGAGGAATAGGGTGAAAGTGACTAAGAGGATCCCTGGCACAGTGAACTCACTCTGGCAGGCAATTGCAAACGGTTCACTAATGGACAGTCAGAATGATATTGGATTTTGAAAAGCAACTAAAACTCTGACAAAAGCAAAACCCACAATGTATCAGAACATTGGCACGGAGTGGTTCGGTGGAACTAATATTGCCAGATCCAAAAGAGGGTGATTGTTTCCCATGAAGTTCAGGCCACTGAATCCTGCTCTCCAAGGGTCATCACTGTTAAAAATCCTGTTAAAACTGAAGTTGCTATTATTTTACCTGCTTCAACTACTGGAAATGACAGATTCTTTGGGTAACTTTTCACTTAACTATAATAAAAATGTAATAAATATGGCAAATAGTCTCCCAGGTTTGGATCAATCTTGAAAACCACTTAGTTGAAACCTAACAATCTCTTCAACCTTGCACTTACTGCATACATCCTTTCTACCATCGAGGGAGTGTTCCATTTCTCCTTGAAGACTTTCTTAGTACAGAGCTCAGTTCTCTAACAAGAATGATGCACGACCCAAGGGAATTTTAAATCTAACTATTATTTAGATCATCAAACACTTGCAGGATAATGAAAAGTACTACAGGATGACAAAAGGTTGACCTTTGAAAAGTTACTAGGCCTTCTGAACTTTAGTTTTTATTTATTTACTAGGGTCCCGATGCACAAAATTCATGCAAAAGTAGGCCTTCCTTCTTCTGGCTGCTGGCACTGGCTTCCCTCGGGCACCCAGGACCTGGGCTTCCCTTGCAGCCCTGGCTTCATCTGGAAGGTCATCTGGAAGGATGTCAGGTCTAATTAGCATATTATGCTTTTATTATTATAGATTTTACTTTATTTTTGACACTAATACAGATAACCTCCACTTCCCGGCCTCTGTCCACCTCCTCCAAGATCCTCCCTTCCCCTCTCTCCATTACCACACTGTTGTCTATATCCAAGGGCTATACATATATGTTCTTCACCTTCTCTCATCCAGTCCCCTCCTTCAACCTCCCTTCCGAAATCTGTCAGTCTGTTCCATGCATTTACGCCTCTGGTTCTATTTTGTTCGCTAGTTTATTTTGTTTATTAGATTCCACATATAAGTGAGGTCATATGGTATTTGTCTTTCTCTGACTAGCTTATTTTGCTTAGTACAATACTCTCCAGGATCATCCATGCTGTTGCAAAAGGTCAGAGTTCCCCCTTTCTTCATTGTGTAAATGTAACACAGCTTTCCAATCTACTCACCTACTGATAGACACTTGGCTGTTTCTAGATCTTGGCTATTGTAAATTATGCTGCTATGAAATAGGGGTGTATATATTCTTTATGACTGGTGTTTGGGGATTCTTGAGATATATTCCCAGAAGTGGGATTGCTGGGTCAAAAGGCAGTTCCATTTTAAATTTTCTGAGGAAACATCATACTGTTTTCCCCAATGGCTGTTTTGAGTTTTCAGTGTTGTGTGTGTGTGTGTGTGTGTGTGTGTGTGTGTGTGTGTGTGTGTGTGTGTTTTGTTTTTCAATTTGAAATTTAAGATGTTAGTAGTACTCATCTCCTGGGCATGTGAGGATTAGATAAGATCCTATGTATGTAATATTTAATACAATGTTTGGCATATAGTAATTTCTCAGTAAATGTTAGCAATTGTCATCATTATTATTAAAGATCACTATACATTTATGGTGGAGACCTGAAAAGAATAAAATGAAGGTTTGTAATGTATTTTGCAAATTTCCCAAACAAAAGCAATAGTGATTTGATTCATAAATATTACAATGGTCTCCACTGACATGTCATAAAAGTTGGATCCAAATGGTCAGCTCCTCTGTTCTATGGTGTGTGTGTGTGTGTGTTTTAATTACTGTAAAAAGAACAATGACTGCCACTTAATGAGCCCCCACTTTGGTGCTGGGGCTTTTCATGCATTACCTCATTCAATGCTCACAATAACTCCATAAAGTGCCATAATTCAGATGAGGAGATTAAGTTTAGTAAGTTAGGTAACCAACATAATGTTACTGAGCCAGATCTCTGGCTCCCAAGCTCCCTGTACTTGCACTAATGTCTTTTGTGTTTATTCCTAAAATGTGCCCATGATTTAAGAAACCAAAGTCAAGCTCCAGGAGGCTGGAAATGAAATTGTCCCAGAGTCTCAATGCCTGCAGCCTGTATTCTGTATTGATTCTGAGTATGATTGCAAACTCCACAGAAAACTAGGAGACTTGGGAAGAAGCTGTCAATCTCAATTAAGACATCAAAATGTCGGATAAGGAAGGTATTGTTGAATACATGTCAGGTGAAGGCAGTACTAATTACTGTATGATCCAAATATGTCTTTTCCTTACTCTTCTCAAACTAAGGTGACCAAGTTATCATGGCATGGTGGTTTGCACTATTTTGGATTCTACCAAGTGGCAGGTGGCCTGACAAACATGAGACTCAGCATGTTTTGTTGGGTCCCCACAGCTGTGCTGCCAATCAGTTCAGGATGGCTGCAAGTTAATGCTAATTAGCTTCTGTTGATCTGCATATTCCAACAACCTCCTAGGATTCCCATTTTGAAATGTAAGATTGCCAGTTGGGTATCTGATCGAATTAAGAAAAAAAAAAAAAGATTTTATTTTTCATGTAGGGACATGTGGGTCTGAATCCCCAGAAGAGGCGATTACCCTTCCAGTTCATGGTTGGCAACTCTGCCCTCATTGTGGGGACCTGGGTCCAGACTGGAGGGGGCTGCCACCTTGCTTATGAAACAAAAACGATACCTTAACCTCCTAGCATTATTAGGAGCAAACATTCTTTCCATCTGGTGTGTGAACTGGCATTTAGATGGGTAAGGAATCTATAGTGTTCTTTTCTGTTGGTTCAAATCTGTGTAGTTCAAGTCATCTAAACACAAAGGTACTAGTAATGAAGAATTTTTTCATGTAGCTTGCAAAGAGCACTAATTCCAAATGGTCACTTCCAAACTCACTGGATGGCATTGATTCCTGGACATTTCTGGAGTTCAGATTCCTCAAATGCAATGTAAGATGGCTATGTCAGAGTTCAGTAAGGGAGAGAAGTATATAACAAAGATAGCAAAATGTTTGACACATGCTCGCTGTTGGATGTTGTAATATATGTTAAAAATCAATTTTAAAATATAAGCAGCTATCCAGTGCATACTCTGTGTCAGCACAATGCACATGGCTAGAAATTCAAATATGAATAAGACTAGAGGCCCAGTGCATGACATTTGTGTACTGGGGGTGGGGTCAGCCTGACCTGTGCCCTTTTGTAGTCTGGAACCCCTCAGGGGATGTTCGGCTGCTAGCTTAGGCAGCAGACATCTCCCCACCCCAGGGGTCTTTATCGCTACCTTGGAGGTGGAAGAGGCTTCCACTGCCATTGCGCTCACCAGTCGTGAGCCCGGCTTCTGGCTGAGTGGCACTCCCCCTGTGGGAGCACACTAACCAACAGAGGGCAGCTCCTGCATTGAGCGTCTGCCCCCTGGTGGTCAGTGCACGTCATAGTGACTGGTCATTCTGCTGTTTGGTCAATTTGCATATTAGCCTTTTATCATATAGGACTAGAGGCCCGGTGCACAAAATTCGTGTATGGGGGGGATGTGTCCCTCAGCCCAGTCTGCACCCTCTCCAATCTGGGACCCCTTGAGGGATGTCCAACTGCCCAAATGAGATCGGGCCTAAATGGGAAGTCGGACAACCCTCTCACAATCCAGGACTGCTGGCTCTCAACTGCTTGCCTGCCTGCCTTCCTGATTGCCCCTAACTGCTTCTGCCTGCCAGCCTGATCACCCCCTAACCACTCCCCTGCCAGCCTAATTGATGCCTAACTGCTCCCCTGCCAGCCTGTTTGCTCCTAACTGCCCTCCCCTGCAGGCCTGGTCACCCCTAACTGCCCTTCCCTGCAGGCCTGATACCTCCCAACTGCACTCCCCTGCAGGCCTGGGTCCCCCACAACTGCCATTCCCTGCAGACCCAGTTGCCCCCAACTTCCCTCCTCTACTGTCCTGGTCACCCCTAACTGCCCTCCCCTGCAGGCTTGATTGCCCCCAACTGCCCTCCCTTGCAGGCCTGGTCCCTCCCAACTGCCCTCACCTGTTGGCCATCTTGTGGCAGCCATCTTGTGTCCACATGGGGGCAGCCATCTTTGACCACATGGGGCCAGCCATCTTGTATGTTGGAGTGATAGTCAATTTGCATATTACTCTTTTATTAGATAGGAGGATAGAGGCCTGGTGCACAGGTGGGAGCCAGCTGGTTTGCCCTGAAGGGTGTCCCAGATCAGGGTGGGGGTTCCCTTGGGGCGTGGGGAGGCCTGGGTGAGGGGCCTGTGGTGGTTTGCAGGTGAGCCACGCCCCCTGGCAACCAAAGCAGAGGCCCTGGTATCTGGGATTTATTTATCTTATACAATTGAAACTTTGTGGCCTTGAGCGGAGCCAAGCCTCCTGCTTGCACCGTGGCCACAGCCATTTTTATTGGGCTTTATTTAACTTCTATAATTGAAACTTTGTAACCTTGAGTAGAAACCTAGGCCAGCCAGGGTGTGGGTAAATCTTGGCTTCCTCCATTGCCAGGGAAACCCAAGCCTCCTGCTTGCTCCGTGGCTGCAGTCATCTTGGTTGGATTAATTTACATACTCACTCTTAATTGGCTAGTGGGCATGGCTTGTGGGTATGGTGGAGTGATGGTTAATTTGAATATTACGCTTTTATTAGATAGGATTATTCATTTTTGTCCAGAAGTACATAGTTAACAGTCAATAACAACAGGATAAATAAAGCCCCTTCCAACAATGGTATTCTCCAGTTGTAGTCTTCCTTTCTTCCTGCTGTGACTACAAGGAAACACCACAATTCCTGGATCCCCTACTTAAAAGCTTTGTTTCCCTGTGTTATGTTGCTGAACTTCTCTGGGCCCATGTTTCTTCTTTTGTAAAAATAATACATACCACACAGTATCATCCAGTGAGTTCAATGAAATAACGCTTGTTAAAGTTACTGACAGGTATTGAGTAAATAGTATTTTTTCTGTTTTTCTTTTTCTTTCAGTGGATATTATTAGACTCACATTAAGTCAAATTCTGGGGCGCAGGACATAAGTAGAAGAAACAGAGGTGGAAGGATTTCAGCCATGCTAAGAAAGGAACTCGGCAGGAAACTGCACTATGGGGGCTGATGTATTTGGATTTTGCACCTGTATTTCATCAGGGTAATGAAAATATGATCTCACTGGATAAACATTACAAAAACAATTTTCAAAAGTTTAACTTGGCTGCAGCCTTTAAAAGTTCTGCTTCCCTGAAGTGATTAAACAATATTTTCTGAAAAACATTTGCTAAATATAATTGTAAGAAAATTTTTTTTCTCATTTTTATATTGTTGGATTTAGGTGGTCCAATTGGATTATTGTAGAAAAAGTTACTAAAGTTATTGCTATATATCTAGTTTATATTTATCACATATTATATATTTTCATATATGTGTATACATAAATATGTATGTCTCCATTTCTCTATGTATATGCATATAACACATGTGAGAATGTGTCTTTTGATAGTGTATGCATGAAAATGTGTCTATGTATATACAAATTTATGTTCATTATGATTTAGAAATTGAGTACATGCATACACATATACATGTGTTTTAGAATATGCATGTGTATTTATCATCCATTGAGACATTATATTACAGTGGCTAAGAGCACAAATTCTGAACTGAGACTTCCAGGATTTAAACCCTAGTTCTTTCACTTATTGCTGTGTGACTGCAGCAAGTAACTTAATCTCTGCATCTCTGAGATTATTTTATATAATGTCTTATTAAGACATCTATAAAATGGAGATAATGATTGTATCCACCACAGAGTAATTGTGAGGATTAAATAGATTAACATATATGAATGGGCTTAAAAATTAACATGGCAAATAGCTTTAGTTGATATTACTCTTGCTAATGTTAATACTTTATTGTTATTATGACTATTATTGCTATTGCATTTTTTTTATTCATTCATTTGCTCTGAATTAATTTGACTATATGATTGTTTGTTTGAAACCTCAAGTGGAAATTTTTTAAAAGTAATATCAGAGCATTTCTAGTTTACAAGTGGTATGTATTTTAATTAATCTTTGAAGCATATCACTTCTTTGTTGTGGGAAGAAGCATTTGGACATACGTACCTAGCAAGGCAAATTTAACATAAGCCCTCTCCACCCCATCACACCACCCTTCCTCTTCTTGGAGAAAATAGTGAAATAACCTGAATGCATATGTTTTAGACTAAATGGACAAATGTGCTATTTGGCAATGCAAATTGAATGTATGTTTTAGCAAAGCTATTTCTTTGCATACTTTGTTGCCTCCTTGAGAGAAAGTTTTCTTTATTAAGTAGGAGTTTAGGCTGCAAATTACTGCTTGTTTTGACCAAGGAGCATATGTTTTTATTTGATCAAAAGAGTTTAGTCACAGAGACTCTGTGATTTGTAGAAAAAGAAATGCAGGCCCAGAATTTTACTTAAGCTGGAAGAGAAACTGGATGAAAGAAAGCTGTGTGGGCTTGGCACAGCTCTAACTGAACTAGATTTGAATCTCAGCTCCATCTCTTCCTAGTGCTGTGACCTCGGGCAAGTGGTGGATTTGGAGGTAAATAAGCTGAGTCTCTCAAGCAGTATTTATGCTGGACTGTTGCCCTCCAGTGTCATTGTCTTGTGGCCATAGAGCCAGACAGTACTTCTGCCATTAAAAGGTAGAGTTTTTCATGGAGAATGTGGGCATTTCCACAATCATCCTTGAAACAATTTAATCCCTGGACTGAAATAAGGACAGGAGAAAAAAAAATTACATATTTTGTGGTTTTCATTTTGTTTCTCCAAGAAATCCAGTTAACTATGAAACTAGTATTCACTAGCCTCCTATTCTGGGTCAGACACCAATCAGGGTGCTTAGAACAGGATGGATAAGACTTGGCCTTAAAATGCTTATAATTAAATGGGGACATTGATCCTATCTAATAAAGAGGTAATATGCAAATTGACCATCACTCCAACACATAAGATGGCCACCCCGATGTGGTCAAAGATGGTCACCCCCATGTTGACACAATATGGCCACCACAAGATGGCCAGCAGGAGAGGACAGTTGGGAGGGACCAGGCCTGCAAGGGAGGGCAGTTGGGGGTAATCAGGCCTGAAGGGGAGGGCAGTTAGGGGGAATCAGGCCTGCAGGGGAGGGCAGTTGGGGGGATCAGGCCTAAACGGGCAGTCAGACATTCCTCACGAGGTCCCAGATTGGAGAGGGTGCAGGATGGGCTGAGGGACAACCCCCACCTCCCCTCTGTGCACTAATTTCGTGCACCGGGCTTCTAGTACGTAAATAAAAAGCCATCAGTATGATTGATGCTATGATGGAATGCAAAAATCTGTGGACACAGAGAAGGAGGAAATGGTTAATTCCCTCAAGGAATAAGGAAGGCCACCTAATAGGAAGTGAAGCTTGAGCTGAGGAAAGGAGAGGACTATGGCAAATGGAAAGAAGGGGAAAGATGTTTCAGACAAAGAGATCATTCAAAGTAATTGAGACAAAAGAGTATGGCAAACTCATGGGTTTGCCAATAGTTTAGTATGCCTAGATCTTAGGATGTGATGAGGGAGAACCAAGACCTAGACTTGAAAAGATGATCAGCCAGACTATGCATGCCATGTATGCCAGGCTAAACTGTGATTTATTTTCCTAAGGGCAATATGAAGCCATTGAAAGCTGTGAAGCAGTTGAAAGGCATTTATATTTTCATTTTAGATAGTGCATTCCTATAAGTATATGGAGCAAAATGTGAAGAAGGAAAGAATGGAAACAGGACATTATTTAAGAGGGCACTGTAGTAATGGGGACAAGGAATAATAAAGGTTAGAATTAAGGAAGTGATAATGGAAATAAATACAAATGAACGTTTTTAAAAAATCTTTAGAGATAACCATCTCCCAAGACTTAAAAATTGATCCATTGAAGGAAGGGGTCAAGGATAATCCCAGGTTTCTTGCTTGGAGGTGATTAAGTAAATATTAAAATGTAAGTGGAAGAGTAAGTTGGGAAAAGGACAAGATTTCATTCTGAAAATGGTGAGACTGAGATGCTTTGGGAACATTCAAGTCTATATACAAAGTTGAATATATGGATTTGGAGCTAAGGGGAAAGGATGAGATAAGGTAGAAATTTAGGAATAATTAGCTTAGTGATGGTAATTACAATTATCAGAGCAGATGAGATAACCCACAGAAAGCCTTTAAAGCAAGATGAAAATATGGATAAGGGTGGACCTATTGGGAATGACAACATTTATGAGGAAAGATTATCTGTCTATTTATCGGTCAGTCTGCCTGTTTGAAAGACACTGACTTTTGTTTTTTATTTTATTTTTTAATATATTTTTATTGATTACAGATAGGAAGGGAGAGGAAGAGAGAGAGATAAACATTAGTGATGAGAGAGAATCATGGATCAGCTGCCTCCTGCACACCCCTTACTGGGGATTGAGCCTGCAACCTGGGCATGTGTGCTGTCCAAGAATCAAACCTGGAACCCTTCAGTGCAAAGGCCGATGTTCTATCCACTGAGCCAAATCAGCTAGGGCAAGACATTGACTTTTAACGTACCAGACGATGACCTAGATTCACTGAATTAGCCCTATGATGTATTGTACTCTTCCAGAGTTGCTTACTTTCTATGCCAAAGTGAAGCCATAAAAAATCAAGAAGAAAAGCAATTTTAAGCCCATAGAGAAAAGTAATTAATAGAAGAATTAAAAATTTGATGACCACTGTTTGGAATGGTACTTCTCATTTTTTCTCTGACAAAATAAGGGACAATCGGACATTTCACTCTTAAAGTAATTAAGCATCTAAAATACAGGGCTCTATTATAGAAGAAAACAGTCATCCATGTCCAACATTGCTAAAATAAAGCAAGATGTTAAAAGGCCCTATTCATACAGTAGTAATGAGTAATATGATCATCTCTTGATTGTTGTTGGTTGAGGATTTTTTAAGCTCATGAATTACAGGTCTCTAAATGATGTGGGCCCTGTGGTTTTTCTCAGACAGTTTAATAAATATAAATTGAGACCCAGGGCTAATTCAAAGAATAAACTTGGTAGGAAATTTGGAGTGAGAAAAAAACCTTACGACATTTCTTTAGAATCAAAGTCAAACCTTAATGAATTGAGTGGAGTTGATAGAGCCCTGAAGTTTATTTTTCTCTCTATGAAGGAAATGAGCTCACAGTGATAATACAAGTGGTATTCTTATGATTCACTAAAGAGTTTATTTTCTAAAAAAAACTAATTATGAATGGATTTCATAGGCCCTTAGATTCAAAAAAGCACAATCCTTTTCAGTGATTTACTTATTCTGTGGGAAGGGCCTTGACGAATATTTGGGAAGAAATTTAGTTTATGATAAATAAAATAGAATGAGCTCTTTTTTAAAAATTCGTGACAGGTATAAATTTCTTTACTCTTAGGAATTTGACCTTTGGTCACTATTCTATTGTCAGATGAACTTCCCTTTGGCCTTTTGCCCCTGTATCTCCAAAATCCCAACATTTCTCAAGCCCATCTCAGTCACATACTGTTCAAGCTCCCTGGCATGCTTTCCTCTCTTCTTTGGTGGTAAACTACTCATTCTTCAAGATCTGCCAAAATTTTATCTCCTGTGAAGTCATTTCCAGTTCACTCTATTGTTCCTTCTTCTGTGCCTCAACAATATTTTGATCAAATCCATATATGAATGCTTATTAACTTTTACTACAGTTACCAGCTACAGCTCTACAGCTGGACTATGCGTAGCTTAATGCCTGGAATATAGCACACATTTAGTAAATGCTTTTTGTTATGATGATGTGACTATTCTTCAATCACCACCATTACATACACATCTATATGTATATGTACATCTACCTATCTTTCTGTGCTTCTATCTCTGATATACACAGTGAGCTCACAGATAGGGTCTCTTTTGAATATGAAGATAACCACACAAGGCTGTCTCTTTTTTTTAATTTAATGCAATATATTCAATTAAGTGGAATTTTTAAAGCCATGTTCTCATAAATTTATTCCTTGGAGCTATACTTTTAAATAGACCTATCCCTGGGTTTATCATGATCATCACTAGTTAATGCATGTCCCTGATTTTTTAAATGAATATGTGCTCATTTTTCAATAATATGACTAATACTCATGAATCCACCACTCATTTATACAGTTAAAATATTGTTGTCAACTTTCTACTTCTGTGTACTCCTTTTCTATCACCCAACCCTAAGGTATGTTTAATTTGAATTTTATGTTTATCATTCCTTTGTTTCTTTATAATTAGTATAATTTTCTTATTTTTTTTAGTTTTCTTATTTTTTAACATTATATTAACATTGTGTTGTATGTGATTTTCTTATTTAAAAATATATTACTAATATTTATCCACACTATTTTATATAGTTGTAGTTCCTTAATTTTCACTGCTAAATAATATTCCAATTTTTGAACATAGTACAATTTTAAAATTATGCCATCCACAGAAAATTAGGTCATTTTTAGGTTTTTGTTTTTGCTACTATGAATAATGCTGCCATGAATATTTCAACATTCATTTGAGTCTATACCTGGGAGTAGAACTGCTGAGTTATAAGTTATGAAAATATTTAACTTTATAAGACAAATACCAAGTTGCTTTTATAAAGGGATTATAACAATGTATAAACCCAACAACAAGACATAGAAAGAGAGAGCCTGATGGGCCACATTCTCTGCAATAATTGTAATTGTCAGGCTTCTTATATTTTGTCAATCAAGTAGATGTGAAAAGGTACCTCATTGTGGTGCTGATTGGAATATCCCCAATTTCGAATGAGGTTGAGAATGTCTCTATACATTGGCCGTATTTCTTTTTATTTGTAAAACTTCTTTACATATTTGTGATATAATTTTTTTTTTAAATTATTTTTCTTAGCTACTAGGCCAGGACTGAAATGACTTAAACACAACCTATCTTGCCCATCCATTCACGCCCCTCCCATCTTTGCTGACCTTTAACCTTGCTGCATTTCACTTCTGCCTCCCCAAATTAAGATCCCTGCCAGCCTTGCTTCCCACTGCCTGTCTAGCAATCCTCCCAGCCCTGCCTTCCCTGACTGAGGGACACTTTTTCTATTAAATATAATTCACATAAATCCCGTTTGGCAAATGCACAGCTAAAGCAAATGGCCATATTACAGAAGGTCCAACTGCTTGTGCATACATTTGATGCTCAGAATAACCTCATATAGAACAATCTTCCTCCACTCTGTGTAAAAATTGTAATGGGCCAAGGGGAAAGGGGGGGGGGGGGTGGGCAGAGATTGTTTTAGAAGAGAGTATTTACATAGCCTACTGTTCAAACAGCTGCGTAGAAAGAGCACCTAGGTTTCATTTTGCCCAGGGAGCCTGTGCCCTACTGACTCTGAGAATTTGGAAAATGGACTGAGCCTCCTTGAGACTCAGTATCCTCATTTATAAAATGATAATGACAGTGCCTTCCTCATAGGCTTCTAATGAGAATGAGTTGAGATTCTGTATGTAAAGCAAGCTTTGGTGGGGTAGGCCTGTGTCACTGAGCTTCTGCTCCTTCTAGACAAGTTGTGACAGTGAACCTGTTTCTGTCCTTCAGGCACTTTGAAATGTTATACAAATTCTTTCTCACTTATATATATTGTAAGTATCTTTACCTGCTCTATATCTTGTCTTTTGACTTTCCTTGAAGATACTGTTTGTGACTAAATGGTAACTGTTAACAGTTTACAATTCCATCCTTCTCAAAAGGATAATAGATCTTGGGCAACGGATCTGCCTCACCCAAATCCTACAGCCAATAACTGACTAATGTTATACAGATACGATATGCTGGCCCACTTCCCTCAAGGCAGTGCAGCTAAAACTGCAACCTTGCTCAGCTCCTTCTCCACTCGATACTGCCTTCCTCATTTCCCTCCAGTTTCCTTCTGAGAGCATGTACTCAATCAATCACTGCACAAAATTCTCTATCTTAGGTCTTGCTTCTAGGAAATCCAACTTAAGATACTTTCTTTGAGATAGTATATTTTCTGATGAATATTTCTAATTTTAGTATAGACAAATTTCAGTCTTTTATGGATTTCCTTTTATTATTACCCTTTTATTATTATAGATGAGAGCAGAATAAATCTTCAGTCTACAGTGGAAATATATACCAAAAAAAAGTTAATATCTACCAACAGGAGTTGGGAAAGACCTCTTAGACTTTCAGAGGCATTGAAGCTAAAAGAACAAATATTTTCTAGTTGAGAAAGATGGATAATTCAAGGTGTTTCCATATTGAGGAAACACCTTTTGCAAAAGCACAGACTGTAAACCAGTATAGACTGCTTTAGAATCTATGGCACAAAAAAATGTGACAGCAGGTAAGAATTGAGAAGTAGACAGGGGTCTATTTATAAAGGCCTTTTTTATAGAGTACCATAATTACCACCCTGTGTCTCCAAGCACACTCCCATTCCCTTTGCAGGGGGCTTCCACTCTTGTTACTGGTTGGAGGGAATAACATGACCCACCACTGACCATGGTATTCTCGTCCTTTGGACATATGGATCAGGATAGAAGTGGGCATGTGATACAAACAGGTCCAATGCAGTCCTCTCTTGAGATCAGTACAGTTTATAGATGTTGATAGAAAGAAGCCCTTCATTTTTGTTAAAGTTGCTAATCTGGGATTGAGAACAATTATGTTTCCTACTGCTTTGAAAACACCTGAAGGCAGTAGTAGAAAATGAAGCCTACAAGTAGATTCACAGAAAAGAGAGAGAAGAAATGTGAAACTCACGTGAAAAAAGTTGGGGTAGCATTGAACTCCCAGTTACATTACTTGAGTCTGTTTCCTTCAGATCTTGAGGTCTTTCTTTAATTTTATTAGCTACCCATATTTCTTCTTAGGAATATAATGTGATCAATTATCATTTTTTATTAGACACACTGATATTGGGTCTGATATTTTCAACTGAGAGAGAATTAACTAAAGCAGGCAATGACTTATTCCTGATGACAATAGAGAGCCATCAAGGGGCTTTTCTCAGGGGAGTATCATGGTTAGATTTGCCTGATGGCCACAAGGTGGGGAGTCTATTCCAGGGGGTTAAGAAAATAAAGTAAAAACAAAAATAAAAATAAATGGAATAGGAAACTGATATGTGGCCTGTATCTTCTTGATTACCATTCCTTTCCACTGTTAAAGTAGTCAGACTTAAATATCTACCTGTGTCAAATGGTTTAATAACACTAAGATTCTTGAAGAAATGTTGATACATATTTTATTTTTAAGAAACAGAAAAACATTTTAATGTATATTCTTGTTAGCTATAAGTTATTAGAGATCATTATAAAAATTCAGAAAAATGTATAAGTTTTAAGAAAATTAAAATCACCTATAACGCCAACAATTAAAGAAAAATAATTAAAAATGTACTACTGTCTAATCCTCCAGGCTCATAGAAATGTGGAGGTCTTGTTTTACAAAATACAATTTAATTTATCCAATTTTAACCAAATATCTACTTAATAAAAGAGTAACATGCTAATTGACTGTACCTTCGTGATGCCCACCAGCCAATCAGGAGTGGGTATGCAAATTAACCCAACAAAGATGGTGGGTTAATTTGCATATGCAGGCTTTATGCACCACCCCAGCTGTTCCAGGCCTCTGAGCAGCATGGGAAGGCAGAAAGGCAGCTCTTGGCTGGAGCGGAAAGGCTGCTCTGGCCAGAGCTAAGGCGGTGCCAGCAGCCAGGGGAATGAAGGCCCATTCTTGCACGAATCTTCATTCGTGCATCGGGCCACTAGTTATACCACAAATAATTTTCCATATAAAATATAGTTTGAATATGTGATTGCTACATCTCATAGTATGGATGTATTACATTGCTTTAACCATTAGTCTGTCTTCTGGAGACTTTGGATACTTCCAGTTTTCATAATTTTAAAGAATGCTGCCATAAGTATTCCACATATAGATCTTTTTCTGCACTTGATATTTTTGGTTGGATAAATTCCTAATGGAATTACTGGGACAGGGGTTATATATATTTTTAAGACACTTTCCACAAGAGAACTTTGCAAATTAGACTATACGTTTTATTGCAGCAGAATGTGGCAAGTCTGGAATGACAGATGATCCCAATTCCCAGAATTTTGAAGCACTTAAGATGCAGGGCAATCAGAGTCAGCTGCTCTTCTGCATTGTGGCATCATATGATGGACTGATTTCTCTTCTCCCTCTACAGTGTGTTTTCTTAAAACAATGACAGTTTATTTTTTTTCCCCTAAATATCTTTTTATTGATTTCAGAGAGGAAGGGAGTGAGAGATGGAGAGGAAGAGAGAGATAGAAACATCAATGATGAGAGAATTATTGACTGGCTCAATCACAGTGGGGATTGAGCTGCAACCCGGGCGTGTGCCCTGACTGAGAATCAAACCCTGACCTCCTGGTTCATAGGTCAATGCTCAGCCAACTGAGCCATGGCAGCCAGGCTACAGTGTTTTTGACTGATACAAACTCTTCCAAGATTTTCCCATATAAACAAAATATTCCAAGGAACACAGAACTTAAAGGGCAGGGGAAAGGGAGATACCTGCAAGTATGTTAACATTAAAATTTCTTAATAAAAAATTAAATTAAAAAAGAAAACACAGAACTTGAGATTTGGAGTCCCCCCTGAATTTTAAGTGGTACTTTGAGGGTGAAGTGGAATGTGGTGTCATTTCTCTTCCTGAAGACAGGAAATGGATTCTACGGTTCAAAGTCCTTTTTTAAGAACTAACTATACCAAAACTCTCACGCTAGTGACCTCATTTAATCTCTCCAAAGCATTTGAGAATTTGAGCAGTGTATCAGAAAACATGCAGGATTTGCAAACAGCCTCGCTTGTGACTTGAAAGGTAAATCCACATTTCATTAATTAATTGTTTCTTGTGTGCTTTGAATTACCTTCTACAAGTTATTCATTTCTGTGAGTTAAAGATATCCTATCTAATAAAAGAGTAATATGCAAATTGACCATCACTCCAACACACAAGATGGCCACCCCCATGTGATCAAAGATAGCTGCTCCCATCTGGACACAAGATGGCTGCCACAAGATGGCCTGCAGGGGAGTGCAGTTGTGGGCGATCAGGCCAGCAGGAGAGGGCAGTTGGGGGGAACCAGGCCTGCAGGAGAGGCTAGTTGGGGGGAACCCAGGCCTGCAGGGGAGGGCAGTTGGGGGGGGGGGACCCAGGCCTTCTGGAAAGGGCAGTAGAGTGGGGGACCAGGTCTGCAGGGGAGCTCAGTAGGGGGAACCCAGGCCTGCAGGGGAAGGCAGTTTGGGGGACCCAGGCCAGTAGGGGAGGGCAGTTGGGGTGGACCAGGCGGGCAGGGGAGGGTAGTTGGGGGCGACCAGGCCTGCAGGGGAAGGCAGTTGGGGGAGACCAGGCTGGTAAGGGAAGGCAGTTGGGGTGACTGGGCCAGCAAGAGAGGGCAATTGGGGGCAATCAGGTGTCGAGCAGTTAAGCGTTGATCAGGCTGGCAGGGGAGTGGTTAGGGGGTGATCAGGATGGCAGGCAGAAGCAGTTAGGAGCAATCAGGCAGGCAGGCAGGCGAGCAGTTGCGGCCAGCAGTCCTGGATTGTGAGAGGGATATCAGACTGCCCATTTAGGACCGATCCTGGTGGGCAGTTGTACATCCCTCGAGGGGTCCCAGATTGGAGAGGGTGCAGGCTGGGCTGAGGGACACACACACCCCCATGCACGAATTTCGTGCATTGGACCTCTAGTTTTATCTATAAAATTATGGGATATGAATAAATATATTACTGGTTGGATATTTTAAGTAAATGAGAAATGCAAGTAAAGCAATTAGCATAATGCATATCTCTGTCTTAGTCTGGGTCTCCAGGGTCAGAACCTGAGGCTTGCTTATGGTTTATTCTCCAAACAATCTTAGGAGCAGAGGTGAAGGTTCAGGGAAGAGAACAGGGAAGAAAGGAAAACTAGTACAAGGATGTTATTGAGTTGGTCACTAGTGCAGATGACTGGTGCTTGATCTTCCGTCCCTGGAGTATTATGAAATGCAACTTAGAACTAGGTCCCAAAGGAAAAAATGGAGAAGCATTTATTCATCAGCACTTATTCCCCCACTAGCCAAGGACTGCTCTAGGGCACACATTTCCAGGTAGTTCCTGCCGCTATCAGAGAAACCTCAGCAAGCTCTGAGGGTGCACCTTGTTGCAGCTGCAGAGAGCTAGTCAGCACTAGTCACTATAGCAGCTGCTGGCAGGGAGGGATGGAGCCATGAGGATTCTCAGTGACACGCAAGATGAATCGTGTGTTTCCTTTTAGTATTATGACACACTATCACAAAACTAGTGGCTTAAAACAACACAAACGTATCACCTTCCAATGTTGGAGCTCAGAAGTTCAAAAATAGTTCTTAACTGGCTACAAGGAAGTCAGCAGGCCTGCCTTCCTCCTGGGAACTCTAGCGGGAAGTTCACTTTTTGCTTTTGCCAACTTCTAGAAGCTTCCCCTTTCAAGTCTGGAAGAATGAGGTGTTTCTCATGCTCCCCAAGCCAACTCTTCTGTTCTGTTTGTTTCCTTAACTCCCACTATTACATCATCTTCAAGGTGATCAATAAAGTAATACATAATTTATGCAAAAACAAGATTCAGTGGTCAATGAATATAGTTCTTATATCCCCTCTCCAGTTCAAGTCTTTCCCATCCTGAAACATAATATCCTTCTAACCTATTTCAACCTTTATTTGTTCCTTCTTGTTTGAGCCTACTTCTGTTTTCACTTTTTATTTTCCATTTCCTTAACATTCTGACATCTTATTCTGCCTCTACAACTCACTGACATTGCTCTTAAACATGATGATCTCCATGTTGCAAAATTCAAAGAACTAGTGATTATTAAACACTTTGAAGCATGTGCCCCTTCCTACAAAAATGACCATATACACCCAGACACAAATATTTTTCATAATATTTTCAGAGGTTTGACTGACACATCCATTGACCCCCAGTTAAAAAGCACTGCAGTTAACAGAATTTAGTCTTCACTGCAGAGGCTGGGGCTTTTAACACTGTTTTATCTCCAATAGATGTCTGGGGCCAGGGAGAAGGAGGCATTCTGCCATTAGTTACTTTTTTCTTTTAATTTATCTTTATTGTTGAAAGTATTACAGATGTCCCCTTTGTTGTTGTTTTTCCCATTGACCTCCCTCCAGCTCAGACCTACCCTTCCCAGGCCTTCATCATACTATTGTCTGTGTCCACAGGCTATGCATGTCTGTCTATCTATCTATCTATCTATCTATCTATCTATCTATCTATTATCTATCTATCTATCTACCTACGTACCTATCCATTCTATATAATAAAGAGGTAATATGCAAATTGACCATCACACCCTCACAAGATGGCTGCTTATAACCAGGCTGACAGGGGGGTTAGTGAGGGATGACCAAACGACTGAACAAGCAGGCTGCTTGGGGCAACCAGGCTGTTGGGGGGGGGGGGCAGTTGGGGGTGGCCAGGCCTGAAGGGGGGGTAGTTAGAGGTGACCAGGCTGGCAGAGGTAGGCAGTTGGGGGAGATCAGACTGGCAGGGGGGCAGAAAAGGGTGACCAGGCTGGTGGTGGGGGGGTGCTGTTAGGAGTGACCAGGCTGGCAGGGTGAGAGAACTTGGGGGCGACCTGGCTGGCAGCAGGGGAAAGTTAGGGGCGACTAGGCTGGCAGGGGTGCAGTTAGGGGCAATCAGGCTGTCATGCAGAGGCAGTGAGGGGCAATCAGGCTGGCGGAGGAGGGGGGAAGTTAGGGGCAATCACGCTGGCAGTCAGGTGAGCGGTTAGGAGCCAGTGGTCCAGGATTGTGAGAGGGATGTCCAACTGCCAGTTTAGGCCTAATCCCCAGGATTGGGCTTCAATTGGCAGTTGGACATCCCCCGAGGGGTCCCAGATTGGATAGGGTGCAGGCTGAGCTAGGGGACCACCCCCCATGCATGAATTTCATGCACTGGGCCTGTAGTGTATATATAAAAGGCTAGGTGACTGACCATCCAACTGTCTGATTGCCTGACAGACAGAACTGCCAGTACACATGACGTGCACTGGCAATTTAAAAATAAACATTGACTCGTGCATATTGACTCGTGCATGCACGATGCAGATAAAGCTCTTGCTGGCGCCAATCGCACACATGTTTTAATTTTATAATACTACTAGAGGCCCAGTGCATGAAATTTGTGCACAGGGGCAGGGGGTGTCCCTCAGCCCAGCCTGCACCCTCTCCAATCTGGGACCCCTTGAGGGATGTCCAACCGCCCGGTGGGATTGGGCCTAAACAGGCAGTTGGATATCCCTCTCACAATCCAGGACTGTTGGCTCCCAACCACTCGCCTGCCTCTGCCTGATTGCCCCTAACTGCTTCTGCCTTCCAGCCTAATCACCCCCTAACCACTCCACTGCCAGCCTGGTTGACACCTAACTGCTCCCTGGCTGGCCCGATTGTCCCTAACTGCCCTCCCTGCTTGCCTGATCGCCCACAACTGCCCTCCCCTGCAGGCCTGGTCCCCCTAACTGCCCTCCCCTGCAGGCCTGGGTCCCCACCAACTGCCCTCCCTTGCTTGCCTGGTCACCCCCAACTGCTCACAACTGCCCTCCCCTGCCAGCCATCTTGTGGCAGCTATCTTGTGTCCAGATGGGGGCAGCCATCTTTGACCACATGGGGGCGGCCATCTTGTGTCTTGGAGTGATGGTCAATTTGCATATTGCCCTTTTATTAGTTAGGATATTATATATACTATTTTGTAACTTTTTGCAGTAACATAATTTCTGCATGAATCTTTCTTCTAATTAATTTTCTTTCAATGTGTATGAATCTGTGCACCAGATCACTAGTATGCATATAAATGCCCAGGTTAATCTTTCTCAGCCCACCCCACTCACCCTCACCTTCCCTATGAAATTTGGTTCTTAAGCACCTATTCTATTCCAGATGCTATGTAGGATACACATCATGATAATAGAACAATTGTTTGAGGAAGGAATGAGTATTTTTGACATTTCAAACCTGAATACCTGGTAATCTGTTAGCAGCATTCATTAAAAAGGGGAACCAAGAGAGGCATCCGTGGTCACCATTATACTAACACCACTGAAAAGGAGACCCGAAAAAGATGGAACTCAAGCAGGAAGTTTGGCCTTTGAGTTACTGTTATTAAGATTAAACAAAAAAATATCTAGGTGCAGAAATAGGTGAGAGGAAGGGTGGGAGAAGTCTAGTGCTTATAGGGGAGATACTTTCCTGTGAAGGAGAATTTGAGGCTCAAATTTTATTTGAATTGAGGCTCAAATTAAGTAAAATTTCAATTTATTTTCCTGTAGATAACCTCCAGAAAGAAATAAAAATTCAGCATTTGGGTAAATTCAAAATTTAAGCAATTGTAGGATGTGGATATAGTTATGGTCATTGAAGTCAGACCGATGATACAGATCTAAACCTATGTTTGAGACCTTGAGCAAATATGTAACTTCATAAAGTGCTAATTTTCTCAACTACAGAATGGGGATAATAATAATACCTAACATACCAGTTGAGATAATTTTTAGTGAAATTGTGCATATAACAGGCAATACAATATATTGCATATAATAAAGAATGATCAAGTTATGTTGATATAATTATTTTTACTATTAGAATTTTAATTAAATGCCCTTTTATAAAGTCTTGAAGACCAGAAAGTCAAATATGAAAAGTTCTTCAAAAATAAATATTTTTCTTATGTTTAACTTCATATTCAGAAAAAAGAGCCAATTTATTTTATAAACTATAATTTTCTGGCATCAAATACCTTGAATGTTCTGTACTTCCATCTATACATAGGATGATGGTAATTTATATCCAGATTTATGAACCTAAGGTTCTCAGAGTTTCTCAGTTATTAAAATAATTAGTTGAACTTAAAGGAGACAATTCATTCATTCATTCATTCATTTGTTTATTCAACACACATTGGATGCTTTCTATAGGCGAGGCACTGTGATAGATATTGGAAATACAGACGACAAAAAAGGCTTTGTCTTCACCAGGTTTACAGCCTAGTAAGGACATTTAAAGAAAATCACTTTGCTAATGTGTAATTGCCAAGTTTGATAAGTACCATAGATACAAAATACAGCATGTTATAACATCATGTTGTAAGGAATCTGATCTCTTTGGAAATTCAAAGAAAGCCTCCATGGAAACGTGATGATTAAGCTGTGCTCTGAAGAATCAGTTGAATGATAGAGGGAAGGTGAAGAGTTTTCCAAGCAGAAGCAAAATAGTGTATGTTAAGACTCTGCACAACGAGGGTGCTGTGTAACTTAGAGAAGGAGAAAGAAGGGGAAATCAATTCCTACCACTTAGTAGATGTGGCAGCAATAAGAAAGCATCATTTAGATCTTCATTCCAAAGAGCTTTTTCTGAGAAGCATGGCTGACTGGCAGCCTCCATCCAATGCACTTTGGACCCAACAAAGTGTTCCTATTTAGTCAAGATCTTTCCCAGACTTCTCCCAACCAATGACTAAATACAACAGGGATTCTAAAGCCAGGCCATTCCCACTTGACATGAGACACTTGTAGCAGCAAACCTTTACTTAGAGACTTCTCATCAGCCTGGCCAATATTTTCTCGGAGTTGCACTGTAGTCTGAGGCTTTTCCTATTTATCCCCCTTCCTCCCCTTTCTCTTCTCGTAGCTTGTAGGTATCTGCATAGTGACCTAAAGGCTCACTCCCCTTTGCCCTTTATCATTCACACACTTTAGATCAATCTCCCATGTGCCATTTTCTTTATACAATGTATTACTCCTGGACCCACCTGACTTAAAATTGGTGGCTCTAACATGACCAGCACATAATGAGTGCTTCCAGGGCCATGTTCTTCTGGTGTCTCACAAGCAAGTCTTCTGTTTCTATTAGGACCTAGTAACACATAAAGAACTATTTCTCACAACGAATGGTGTTTCTATTGCAGATGGCATCGCCTTGCTCCAGGATCTCAGGGTCCTATGTTGTGATTCTCTCAACAGGGTTTACCATAAAGTTTCTACTACATCTTTTCCACCACTGACATGATTCCATAGGATCTGTACAAGGAATATGTACGGCCAAGAATGTGCTGGTGAGAGAAACATCAGCATCACTAACAAGTGCACTGTGACTCTCTCTAAAGGCTAGTTCTGATGGCATGAAAGGGGTCTCAGAGCCAGTTCTGATGGCATGAAAGGGTTATGATGAAGGCCCTATTACTTGAGGTGACAGTACTTAATCACGGGAAGCCAGAACCACTGTGATCTGGGCATTCTCTTTCACTAGGTATCTTTCTAGGTCCACACTAGTGAAATCATCAGCAATTATAGTACAATAGTGTGCCAGGAATCTGTCCCCCACATTCCACTCAGGATGGGACCTCCTTGCCAGTTAGTCATGAGTGAACCAATTCCCAAATTTCTGTTTTCTCAAACTACTCTCAAGATAACTGTGTTTTTCTGTTTGTTTGTTTGCTTGCTTGCTTTCAGTTTAGTTCATCCAAGAAGCAGACACCAAAATGAATCTGATGAACAAAGGGTTATTGGGGAAAATGTGAAGCTACATTGTAGCCAATTTAAGGGTAGACTTGAAAGATACCAGAAAGGGAAAATCTTCACTCTGGGCTATGAGCAGTAAACCTGTCCATCTACACTATGAGGAAGGAAAGGGAAAATATAAACATCTTCCTGGGCAATAGTTAACCATCTGACCAGATCATATGAACCTTAATGGCAAAGCCTAGAAGATGACAGGGAGGTTTGTAAGGGCACATACGTGAGAGACCACAAAGTATGAAAAGTTTTGTTTTACACATTAAAGCACACTAGAAAGCACCCTCTGTGGAAGAGGCATTGAAGAAAAAAGTATGCAAAATGACTCAGCCAGTGGCACAAGCCAGCCTTGATAGTCAGCTGCCCCAAAACTGGTATGATGGATACATCGATGGACACATCAATGGAGGCCATGCATGAGTCAAATAGCATGGATTGCCCCTCTACCAAGGTTGACCTAGCTTTTGTTGACTCTGAATGTCCAACCCAACCAGCCATTTCAGAGAAAGTTAACTAAATTAGGTCTCTTCCATCCTAGGTGGACCAGCAGTCCATCCTCAGAGGGACAGATAAATATCTATTTTATGGGTTGACTTTTCTGCTTGCAGAGCTTTTAGCCAGCACTGTAATACAGAGACTTATGGAATGTCTGGTTCACAGGCATGAAATATCAGGCAGCATAGCGCCTGTCAAGAAACCACTTCACTGTGAAATGGGTTCAGCAGTGAGCCCACGATAGTGGGATTCAGTGGTTGTATGGGGGCAAAAAGTAACTATAACACTTTTAAGTTATTTTGTTTATATAATTACCACAGCATTTATATAGCTTTGAAAGGAGTCACATACCCATTTATATCAGGAAATTCAGGTAAGAGGTGATGTCTTGAGTTTGAAATGCATAGGGAAGGCCAGCAAGCTAGAAACTCTGTCAGGATTTCTGTGTTGCAGTTTTGAAGCAGAATTCCTTCTTCAACGTTTTTGCTCCTTTTTAATTTTACTATAAGCAAGAAGGAGAAACTAATCAGCACCTTCCACACTTGCTGAGAAATCTCCTCAGCTAAATATCTGAGTTTATCACTTGTAACTTATTCTTTACACCCTATAGAGTAAAATCCAAACCCTCTGCCATTTTATAACAAGAATCACCTTTCTTCCAGTTTCTAAAAACATGTTCCTCATTTCTATCTGAGACCTTACTAGAAGCAACTTTAATATACATATTTCTATCAATAAACTGTTCAAGGCAACAAAGGCTTTTTCTATCAAGTGCTTTAGAATTCTTCCATCTTCTACTCATTACCAGTTCCAAAGCTGCTGCCACATTTTTAGGTATTTGTTATAGTAGCACTCCACTCCCCAGTGCCAAAATCTATATTAATATCCTAGGGCTTCACCCAGCCATTGTGGCTCAGTGGTTGAGCGTCAACCTATGCACCAGGAGATTACCAGTTCAATTCCCCATCAGGGCACTTGCTCGGGTTCTGGTTCAATCCCCAGCAAGGGCCATGCAGGAGGCAGCCAGTCAATGATGTTTCTCTCTCATCAATGTTTCTATCTCTCCCTCTCCATTCCTCTCTCTCTAAAAATCAATTAAAAAACATATTTCAAAAAATGTCCCAGGGATTCTGTAACAAAGTACAAATAAAAATGGGAGACTTAACAGAAATTTATTGCCTCAGTTCTGGAGGCTAGATTTTCTCAAAGCCCACATTATTGGCCTGACAAATGTGTGCTGGTTTTCAGGAGTAAATAGCATTTACTGAAATCTCTATTATTCTGCATAAGATGTCTGACATTCTATTAAAAATTAGAAGAACACAAAGAAAACAACCCATCATCAAGAGGAAAATCACTTTAACAGTATCAAAACCAGGAAGGCCCCAAGTGTTGGCCTTAAAAACCTGTGGTTAATATGTAAACAATTTCATGGAAAACATATGAACACTAGAGGCCCAGTGCACGAAATTTGTGCATGGGTAGGGTCCCTAGCAGCTGCTGGCTGCTGGCCGGGGCCTCCCTTCCCTGGCTGCCGCCAACTGCCAGCCAGGGCCTCCCTTCATTCCACGCTGCCCCTTGGTGGTCAGCGCACATCACAGCAAGCAATCAAACTCCCCCTGTTGGTCGAACCCCCAAGGGGACAATTTGCATATTAGGCTTTTATATAGATAGATTATTGGGAAATTTCAACAAAGAAATGAAAATCATGAGTCAAATGGCAATAGGAAAAATAAAATATGACTGCGTTAGAGATGAAGAATTCTTTGTCAAGCTCATCATTAAATTAGAAAAAGCCAAGGAAAGAATCAGTGAGTGTAAGGATAGATCAACTGAAAATTACCACTAAGAGAAAAAAGTGAAAACAAACAAATTAAAAACGTAAAAAACAAACAAACAAACAAAAAAAAAAAACCAGAACGGAGCATCCAAGAGCTGTGTGACAATAGCACAAGTCTAGCATGTGTGTAATTGGAATTTTGAAGGAGGAACAAAACAGAAATAATGATTCAGAAAAAAAGATTTGATGGAATAAAAATTTTGCAAATAAATAACAAATGAAATCAAGCCACAGATCCAAGAATCTCAGAGAACCCCAAGCAGGACAAATACTAAATACCCCATTCTGCCTATTCTAAGACAGTGATGTAGCCAAAGTAAATGCCCATGTTTTTATCAATGAGGGAAGGCTGAGTGTTTTGTCTACATTCACATAAGTTGTATGGAGGCAGAACTCTGCAGGTTACCAAGAGCTTCTTTGCTCCATCTGCTACTTGGTTCAATTTGCCACCTCTCATACATACTTGCTGTGCAACCATGGTCTTATTACTTAAATCTCATTTCTTCAGTTTTTAAAACCAGTCTAATAATACAGGGTTGTTTTCAGAAAATGTATTTAGAGGACCTAGCACCAAACTTGGCATGATTCCATACTCCACAATTCCCATGACTTAGTGCTGTGGGAACCACCTGTGAATGAACTCTCTGAGTTACCAGTAGGAGGTAAGGATGGGTTTCTCCTATTCTTAGATCTTCCATTTATCCAAGGTTCTATGGTTTCTATTCCTTATTGTGGTTGGAGGCTGGAGGAAAGGGGGGAACAGGACAGTGTTCAGTGATGACTAATTTTTGTATTCTACATTCTTCAAATGTTCTCTTCTGCCCTAGGTTGGCAAATCATATTTATCTAGTGTACTTATTTCCTGGGGGTGAGCATGGGGAAAAAGGGTTGGGCAAAATTCTCCCTGGTCTCATCTTTTTCCAATTCTTTATTCCACCTGAACTATTGTTTTATAAAACATAAAAACAATAATTTTATTTATTTACTTACCTATTTATTTATTTATTTTGCTCCTCATTTTCTCTATGACAGCTCATTTTTGCATCAATACTTTTTCTTGTTTTAGAGCCTGAATGGAACAATATCACAGGCTTAGACACACACAAGAAGAGAATGAAATGACAGCACATCAGTTTATCATATCACATACTATCATTATCATTATTATTAAATCATAATTGTTTTAATAAACAAAACCTTTTGTTTTTGTTCCTAAAAGCAATCTACCTCCATTGTGTACATAAAGGCTAACTAAAGTATGCTGTGGACCCCAGGTTGTGGGCTTTATCCCCAGTGAGAGATGTGCAGGAGGCAGCCAATCAATGATTCTCTCTCATCATTGATGTTTCTACCTCTCTCTACCTTCTTCTGTGAAATCGATAAAAATATATTTTAAAAACTCACAAAGGAACAAAGTTCCAACTACTTGCTCCAACCAAAGTTTCTGTCTTCCCTCTCACACACACACACAAAATTGCTCCAAAGTATGCAAATATTTATTGTGAAACATATTTCCTCTTTCTGTATAAAAGAATATAAACACATTGGCTGACATATGGGCCCATGTGTTCCTTCACCGAGGTGTGATGAGACTCGGAACAGCATATGTGCCAGGTGATGGAGAGCTTGCCAGAGTGCAGGTGGGACTGTTGCTGTCTTGTGAAACAGGTGCCCGAAAGCCCAGGTGAATAGAAGGCTCGGTGAAGTGAACTTACGATTACTCAGACTCACAGCACTAGCACAGGACTATTAAGTTCAGATTCAGCTGTTTATTTAGCACCTTCCATGTGAATTGAGTGGACTTTAGGACTTAGTCACAGAAATCACTTTACAGAATGGAAATTATATTCACCCATTTGAGATCTGAGGACTCAAAGAAATTAGGTAAACTTTCTGTAGTGGTCATTCTTAAATTTTAGCATCGTAAGAATTATTTGAAAATCCATTAAAACAGAGATTGCTGGGCATGACTGCCCCACCCCCACAACTTCTGCATCAGCAGTTCTGGGAGCAGCTGTATAAATCACACTTCTCACATATTCCCAGCTGCTGCTGGTCCAGGAACCACTCTTCAAAAACCACTTTTCTAGTGTGCAGTGCACAGTGCTGAGGTCCAAAACCCTAGACTGAAGCATGATTCCCCCGCGCTATTACTCAGAAGCAGGAATGCCAATGTCATTGTGCTCAAGAGGCAGGAGCAGAGTGCAAAACTGGATACCAAGCCAAGGAAGTCGAAATAGTTCTAGGACTGAGGAGCCAAGTCAGAGGGTCTGAGAGGATGGCCACAGGCACATCTGGACTTCCCCAAACAGGGTTTAAATGGCTGCCAGAGATGAAGTGTGGGAGTGAGTTCATCAGAGTTTAAATGTACAGGTTAGAGTGGTCAGGATAAGATACCAGTTTTTGACTTTTAAATGTTTCATTCTTACTGTTCCTTTGTTATATGGTAAACTCAGTTTACACCAAAAGTCAATAACTCCAATGAGAAATGGCCAGTCTATGTGTGTGTGTTTTTGAATAGGAATAGGTGAGACTCCTTTCAATTCATATAAGGAAGTTTTTTAGTATGAGCACCCCATTGGCAATGGAGGCAGAGAAAAGTTCAGGACTAAAAGTAACTGCCCTTGACTTTGATGATCTTATATCTAGTGAGATGCATCTACCCCGAGTCAGAATGTGACAAGGCTAGGAGGGAGGGGGGATTAATTCTAGTTTGAGAGAAGCAGTGCCGAGAAGGAAGACACCTGAGAGATGAGCATGATGTTTCCTGGCAGAGACATTGAAATTGGACGAGGACCATTGTCTAATATGTGGAAGGGAACATATTTTCCTGTTCCAAAGGGAATGATTTTCTTTTAGCTTAGACTCATTTCCATCCTATTGGAGGAAAACTTTTTTTTAAAATTTTAAGACTTCCAAAATGAAGGTAAATATATAGGAGAGAAGACAGTTAGAGAAGACACATTTTACAAAGGCAAAATGTCTCCCTGAGTAGAAAACATTTTGTTTTATCTTAATCTCTTTCCTGCTTACAACCCTCAAGGGAGCATTTCTTTTAGAGCTGTCGAATTCCCTGAATTCCACTGTGTGCTTGCACAAACTTCTTACAGTCAGTGTAAAACAAAGAAAGTTTTTTTTTACCTTAGGGGCATCCTTTTTCATTCCATATGCAGTATATTGGTTGGAGAATTTTGCTGGATTAATGGTAGTAAAATACAATACTTATAATATGTATTGCTTTATAATTTCCACTAATAGATTTATATTAGTCCACTTGGACTGCCATAAAATACCACAGACTGGAGAGCCTAACCAACAGAAATTTATTTCTCACAGTTCTGGAGGCTGGAAGTCCAAGATCAAGGTGCCAGTAGGGCTGGTTTCTGGTGAGAGCTCTATTCCTGGATTGTAGACTCTCTCTCACTGTGTCCTCACAGGGCTTCTCTGCTGTGCACATAGGCAGAGAGAGAGAGGTATTTGGTGTCTCTTTGTTTCCTTATAGAGACACCAATTTTATCAGGGTAGGGCCCCACACTATGATATCATTAACCTTAATTACCTCCTAAAAGCTCTGTCTCCAAATATGAATTCCAATGAATTTTAGGGCAACACAATTTAGTCTATAACAGAACTATGAACTCCTCAAGGTCACATACCTTATTTAGCTTATTTTATTTCCCCCCCCCCATATTTCCTACCCTATTTCCTAGTACATGTAGATTATTTTGCTTGAATGTAATTTACATTTACTCTCTCAGTGAATCATCCCAACAACATGATGAAATGGGCAGGGGGACTATTATCATCACCCCAAATTTACACAGGAATAACCATGGCTCTCAGTAAGTACATAGCATATGCCAGGTACTGTTCTAAGATCTGCATGAATTACCTAATATTATGCTTATTTTACTAAAAGGAACTGAAGGCCCAGAGAGGTTAAATAATTATTCAGGTTGATATCTGTTAAGTGGCGGAATCAGTACCCGAAATCCAGTAACCTGGACACAAAGTCCGTGCTCTTAATCACTGCATTACATGCCCTCTCTTGAGGGCCACTCGAGTCAGACGTCTTGCCCATGTTTTCTTATTTAGCACCTGTATTAGATTCCAAGGGCTGCCATAACAGATCACTGCAGACTTGGTGGTTTAAAACTACAGAAATGTGTTCTCTCACAGTTCTAGGGGCCACAAGTCCAAGAGGTTGGCAGGGCCACACTGCCTTCCAAGGCTCCAGGGGAGCATCTGTTCCTCGTCCCTTCAGCTTCTGGTGGCTACAGGAATTCTCCAGCTTGTGGCTGCAATACTCTAATACCTTCCTTCATCTGTGCATGGCCTCCTCTCTCTCTGTTCGCCTCTGTGTTTCTCTTATAAGGACACTTGTCATGGTACTCAGGACCTACCTGAATAACCCAGGATGGTCTCATCTCAACACTGTAATTACACCTGCAAAGACTCTTTTGTTTTCCAAATAAGTTCACATTCACAGGTTCCAGGGGTTAAGATGAGGTATCTTTAGGGGACTACCGCTCAGACCACTCCCACACCTATAGCAAGCAATGATCCTATATATGGGGTAAGAGCAACACGTTCTCTGCCCAGTACTTCTTTCCTAGGAACTTTTCCTCTTGCCTCCCCTCAAATCTCATCCAAGTGGGCACCATGATTCTTACTGTGTGAAAGGTACCCAAACCCTTGATCACAGCTAGTTGACTTATGGTGCTCAATCATTCAAAATGATCTAAGTTACACCTTCCCTAAGAAGTTTTGTCTCATGACCAAGAAAGAAAAGTGAGAGAACCACATATTTCTTTTTAAAGTTTGGTTTCTCATGGCAGCCATATTTTCCAGCAGGGCAGGATCTAGGGTGAGGCAAGCAAGACACTTAGGACACGAAATTTAGAAATGAACACTTGTAGGATCTAAAACGAGGGTCTCATTAAATTTTAGGTCCAAGGTGTTTCAGTTTCTGAGAATGAGCACCAGAGGATCAGAAGAGACCAGTGGGAAGAGAGAGGGAGAGAGTAAAGAGGAGCCCTCAAGGTCAGAGTGAGGATAAGAGTTTACAGAGGGAAGTGATATCTTTTTTTTGGAAAGCTAAAAAAATTAAATGTTAATTAGTCTATGCTAATTTACGTCTTCTTTTATTTTCTAAAATACTGAAGGGAGCCCTCCTTGTTTCAGACACAGAAAAATAAAATGTCCTAAATAGGGCCACCATGATATGATGCCTCCCTCTACAGAATAAAAACTTTAGGGGAAAAAGAAAAGGGATTATAGGAAGTATTGAGTGAGGCCAATTGTATTTTGTCTCATTTACCAGTTTGCTTATATGGCAAATGGGTCCCCCTTTTGTCTATGGGCACCATCATCTTTGAAAGAATAACAATAATTGCCAATTATTACCTACTCTATTCCAGGACTTTCACATAGTCTATCTCATTTAATCCTTGCCAGCCTCTTAAAGATTTACAGCTCCATTTTATAAATGAGGAAACTTGGGGTTAGAGAGAATAAGTAAGTAGGCTGCTCAATTGCATGGACCTAATGAATGGTAACATCAAGTGAGACCCAGAGCCTGTGTTCTTTCCATGGCCCTAGGCAAGGACCAAGTGGGTCTACTCCAAGGGAAAGGAGAAAGGGAGGCTTGGGATCTGTAGTGCTCTCGGGCAGCGCACAATGATTTGTTATCTGCCTGCATTTGTTTCAGAGTAGCACAGTAATCTATTCGCCTCAAAAGCAGCTGAGAATGCTTTCCTGCTCTAAAGCCAGCTCTGGCAGCAGCTTGGCCTCAGCCTGATATATAAGTTAATAAGTTTTCCCCTGTCTCTTTTCCTGTTGTACTTGTTAGTGCATTTTTCTTCATTTGCCAAATGTTTAATGTATTTTCATTTCACACCCTTTCTATAAGTTTAGTGGCTAGTGATTCTTTCCTTATTTCCCCTGAGCTGTTCTATGTCTTCAAATTGTTCATCGTGCGAGATTGTGGAAAGAATCTGTAATGGGGACGCAGAGAGTGGGTTCTCACCTGGGCCATTCCTAGACTTATGTGACTATGGGCAAGTTCCTTCCATCCTCTAAGCTTCAGTATCTGTGTACGTAAAGTGAAGAATTGAGTTTCAGAGACCATCCCATCCTTGCCTGCTGATCTCACGTCAGTCTGCATAACCTTCTTAATTGTGGGCTCCAGTGTGTGAGACACTACTTTCTTATTATTCTCTTTCTAAAAGGAAACATCTCCCACAAGCCATCCTTCTCAGGTAAGAGGACAGTTTAGTTTACTCATACCCCCTGGATCCATCATGTCATGGTTTAACATTCCCTTATTTAATTAACAACCAAATTAATAAACTAACAATGTGGTAGAAACTGGATATTCAAAGATGAGCAAGACACAGACCTGCCCTTAGGTACACAGGTGGGCAAATAGCAGGTACTCAGAGAAGGGGCCTCCCTCACAGTGGCCAAGTCCAGCATGAAAGAAATTCTCCCAGAAGAGGTCATAACTTAACTGCATCTTAAAGCTGGTTAAAGCTGGTTAATCTGTTGATGAGCCCAGATTCTGCAGTCAGACAGATCTCAGATCAATTCAGGCTTAAATAATCAGGAGCTATATGACCATAAGGTACTCAACTGCTCTATGCTTCCCTGTCCTGCATCTGTAAAATGAGAATCACAACACCGGATTCATAGGATTATTAGGAAGAGCAAATGACATTTATCCATTAGAAATATGTAAGCACAAACTATGTGCCGGGAACGATTCCATATTCCAAGAACAACAGTGAAAGAACAGTGAGTTAAAAAATTATAAAAACTATATATATTCAAAAAGTCCCAGGCGCCAGCCTAAACACTCTGAATGCATTAATTAATACTCACTACCACCCTATGAGGTAGACACTATTATTATTATCTATTAGTATCCCTATTTTAGAATGATGAGGAAACAGGCTCAGAAAGGATACGTGATTAGTGACAGAGCCAGTAAGTGGTAGATCCCGAAGCCTGACCTAGGCAGTCTGTCTCCAGTCTCTTCCCTTAGTCACTGCCTCACCTGCCCCTCCCAACCTAAGCACAGCCCTCTGCTACCCCCACAGGTCCTTTGAGCTCTCCCAGTGCAATGAGTCCTTGTGAAGCTGTGAGAACAGTGGGACACAATAAAAAAGTAACCATGAAGTATAAAGTGACCCTGGGCTCTACGGCTGGCCCAGAACCCAGGCCTGTCCAATTAGAGTGCTGTATCCCCTTTCCCACAGAGATTGGTTTGGTTCTATCAACTGGCCCTAGGAATTCTACTGGGATGAGTAAGAAAGGTAATATGTAAGCCTGAAGCTGTTGACGGCAAGGCTAGCATGAGACCAAAGCCAATGGAGAAGGAGGCAGAACCATTAGACCCTAAAGGACAGGTCCATGACAAAAACCATCCTTGTATCATGAGCCATTAAAAGCTGTTTTGTTTCAGCTAGTTTGGTCTGGGTTTCTGTCACTTGCAACCAATCGTCCTAACTAGCACACTCAGGAAAGCATATATAATGTGCATTATTCATAGTATCACTACTTACCTGGTAAGCTATAAGCACGTATGAGTTAACCAAGTAGAGGAGGAAAAAGCATTCTCAGAAGAGTGACTGGTTATGTGCAAAGGCACAGAGAGATCATTGCATTTTAAAGGAGACTGGATGTCCACATTAACCCAGTGATAGCATCCAGACCTCATCTTATTAATGTCATCTGCTGACCTCCAGAAAACTCAGCTTTAATGAGGACTTTAGTATCTGGCCTGGAAGTTTTCTCTTTAGTTCTTTCCATGCTCTGGTAATATTTAAACAACTACAGAAATATATTCTAATTAGCTACTTTTGCTACATCTGCAATAAACTGGCTGAAAATGAAAGATAGCTGATGTCAGGGCATTGGGTCTTTAAGATCAAGAAAAGCACCATCTTTATCTTTAATTCATCAAGTATCTTATTAGGCTGGTCTAGCACATTCTAGAGCTCAGCCCTTTCTGATCAGCCTATCCTTCAGAAGGTAATCATTATGGCGATTATCTCTATTTCAGGATAAAGAAAAAAAGTCTCAGAAAGGTTAAGTAGTTGACTTGACATTGCAGTTAAGCTGTGGTGGTTCTGGAACTTGAACCAAGCCTGTCTGACTCCCAAGCCCATGCTGTTTGCATTATGCAGCCTTTAGTTAACACTTGTGTCCCAACTGAAACATGAGACTTGACAATAATACTTTCTATTACCGATTACCATTATGTGATTTCACAGAGATCATTTGTATTCATCTCCAAACTCCCACAAAGAACTAAGAGATTGTCTTGACTCTGCATGGGACACAGATAACACAGAATTACCGCCAGCCACCCGCTGGGAGAGACTACAGTGAGAGAAAACATACAACAGTCAGATAAAGGTCTCTTGTCAACACTGGCTGATTGAGGTTGGCAGGGACCTCTTGCCTAGAAAGACTGGGAATCTGACTAATTTCTCCTTGTATTTCTGTTAGTTTCGGATTCATACATTTTTGAGTCTGTTATTACATAAATACCAATTTAGAACTGTTATGTTGTACTGGCGGATTTACCTCGTCACTTTATATAATTATGAAAATCTTTGTTTATCTCTACCAGTACTCTATCCCTTGCAACCTCCATCGTCTGATAACAGTAAAGCTATTCCAGGATCTTATGTTAAATATTTTCATGGTACATCTTCCATACTTTTAGCTCCAAACTTTCTGAGTCCTTATATTTAAGATGTATCTTTTATAAACAGACTTTGGTTGACTATCCAGCTTGAAATGCTTTGACATTTTCTTAGAATATTTATTGATTACTTGTAATTTGCGTTAAAATCTACTATATTCCTATTTGATTTCTTCTTTGTCTTTTGAATTTTTTGTTCTTTTTCTCTTCAAATTTATTGTATATTCTTTTATTATGTCATTTTTCCTCTGTATGAACATGTTAAGCATGCATTATTTTCTTTTCCTTACGAAAATCTTACAGATCACAATATATATCCTCACTTATCAGAGTCTTCCATAAATTAGTATTTCTATTACTTAACAGGCTATTGAAGAACTTTAGAACACTTTAACTAAATCCATCCTTATTCTACCTCTTCTGCTCCTATTGGTATGAATATTGACTACATATATGTTAAATGCAATAAGCAATTTTGATTTAGATTCACCACACATGTTTACCCTATTACTTTTTATCCCACTTTAAATTCTCAAACTTCAATCTGAGATCATTTTCCTTATGCCAAAAAACTTACTTTAGTATTTCCCTTTGATAGATCTACTGACAATAAATAATCTCAATAAATTTATTTGAAATGTCTTACTTTCCTTTATTTTAGAAAGATACTTTCACTGTGATTATAATTCCACATCGGCAGTTATTTTCTCTTCATACTGTACAGATGTCACCCCATTATTTTCTAGGTTCCACCAGTTAATTATCACCAAATTGATCAGTATACTCAACACAATTCTTATCAAAATTCCAGTAAACTTTTATTTTTGGTAAAAATCAGTAAGCTTTTTCTAATATTTATGTGGAAATGCAAAGGACCTAGTACAGCCAAAACAACTTTGAAAACAAAGAACAAAATTGGGAGACTGAAATTGATTTAAAAATTTATTAAAAAGCTTCCATTTTCAAAGCAGTTTGGCTTTGGCTAGAAGATTGACATATAGATCAAGGAAAGAGAATAGTGAATATAGACATAGATCTACACAGATGTGATTGGTGGCTTTCTGACAAAGATGTCAAGGAAATGCAATGAGGAAAGAAAAGTCATTTCAAAAAAATGGTACTGGATCAACTAGATGCCCACAAGGAAATAAACACCAACTCTGACTTACTCCAGACACAGAATGTGCTCAAAACAAATCATAGAAGTAAATATAAAACCTAAAACTGTAAAACTTATATAATCAAAATATAGGGGGGAATTCTTTGCAACCTCAGAAAAAGTAAAGTTTTCTTAGAACATAAACACCATTAGCCATAAAAAAAGAAATGATAAATAAGGCTTCATCAATATTTTAAAGTTTTGCTCTTCAAAATACCTCCTTAAAAAAGAAAACAAGGAGGAATCCAAGATGGCGGCATAGGTAAACACCTAAACTGCTGCCTCCCACAACAATTTAAACTGCAACTAAAAGACAAAACGTCTATCACCCAGAACCACGGGAAAGCTGGCTGAGTGGAAGTTCTACAACTAGAAGGAAAGAGAAAAGAGCACTGAGACGTGCACGAGAGCTGAAAAGCTGAGGTATGGAGGCACGTGATCCGGGCTGGCTGCGGGTGACTGGGTGCGTTGCTTTTTTCAACCCGAACAGAGACAAGCCCTAGATTACTCTGAAATCCAGTCTCTGGGGAGACGCGGGGGACCCAAACTCCTACGGGGAGAAGCTGGACTGTCTGCCAGTGAGGGTGGCTTGCTTGCAGAGCTGCGCACAGGAATAATTGTTTACTGCACTGGGGCACGGGACTCCCGGATGCTGTTGGGGACGCAGAGCCGGCTAACTAGCAGCCATTGCTGTTTGCCACGCCCTAACCTATGACACCCTGAGGCCCCGCCCTGCACAACCTACAAACCCACCCAAGCTCCAAGCAGCAGAGTTAGCATAAGAAAGCCCTGCTCTATCGCAGCTTAACCTAGCAAACTTGCAGCCTGGGTCAGACAGCTCCAAAACCTCCAAACCCCAAGCAAAGAGGAGAAAACTGCAGCTCTCACTGTAGCTCCTGCTGAGTGGCCTCAGACAGTAGCTGACCTGCACCCCATTAGAGATCCAAAAGCCAGTGTACCTAGTCGTCAGTGTGAGACACCAGATTTCAACTCCTCACATATAAGTGACACATTCAAGAGGCAGACTCAGTGAGCACCAAAGCCCCACTGAAACAAGTACTGCCCCATAAGCGTGTCTTCAGCGCAGCAGTTCTTCCATTATAGACACAGGGAGTGCTCACAGCTAATTGGCCTGGAGGTCAATTCCTCCCAGCATACCAACAGAAATTAAGGCTTAACTACACCAAGACTTTGCACTCAGCCCACAAAGGGGGGTACCAAGAGCATCCACATCAGGTGATTGGGGAGGCTGAGCTACTGCCCCCTATAGGTCACCTACCACACAAAGCCACTCCATCAACACCTGGAAGCAGCCAAATTGCAGAAACAAAGAAACATGTCACGAATGAAAGAAACGGAGGAAAGCAAACTACTGGATGACATAGAGTTCAGAACCACATGTATAAGGTTACTCAAGAATCTTCTAAAAACCGCTGAGAAACTTGATGACACTTCTGAGGAGCTTAGTGAGACTTTCAAGGACCTTAATGAGAATGCCAAAAAAATGGAAAAGGACCAGTCAGAAATGAAGCATACACTGTCTAAAATAAAGAATATACAGAAACTCAATTGTAGATCAACGTACCCCAAGAATCAAACCAAAGATCTGAAATATGTGGAAACAAAAAACATCCAACCAGAAAAACAAAAAGAAAAAAGAATCCAAAAATATGAAGATAGTGTAAGGAGCCTCTGGGACAACTTCAAGCGTACCAACATCCGAATTTTTGGGGTGCCAGAAGAAGGGAGAGAGCAAAATATTGAAAACCTATTAGAAGAAATAATGACAGAAAACTTTCCCTACCTGGTGAAAGAAATAGACTTACAAGTTCAGGAAGCGCACAGAACCCCATACAAGAGGAATCCAAAGAGGACCACACCAAGACACATCATAATTAAAATGCCAAGGGCAAAAGACAAAGAGAGAATATTAAAAGCAGCAAGAGAAAAACAGTTATTTACCTACAAGGGAGTACCCATACGACTGTCAGCTGATTTCTCAACAGAAACTATGCAGGCCAGAAGGGAGTGGCAAGAAATATTCAAAGTGATGAACAGCAAGAACCTACAACCAAGATTACTCTACCCAGCAAAGCTATCATTCAGAGTTGAAGGTCAAATAAAGAGCTTCACAGACAAGAAAAAGCTAAAGGAGTTCATCACCACCAAACCAGGATTACACGAAATGCTGAAGGGTATCCTTTAAGAAGAGGAAGAAGAAGAAAAAGGTAAAGATAAAAATTATGAACAACAAAATGACATCAAATACATACCTACCAACGAGTGAATCTAAAAATCAAGTGAATGAAAAATCTGAAGAACAGAATGGACTGGTGAATATAATAGAATCAGGGACATAGAAAGGGAGTGGACTGACGATTCTCAGGGGAAGCAGGTGTGAGGGGTGCGGGAAGAGATTGGACAAAAATCTTACTCCTATGGATGAAGACAGTGGCGGGGGGTAAGGGCATGGGGTGGGGTGGGGAATCAGGTGGAGGGGAGCTATGGGAAAAATAAAAGAGGAACACCTGTAATAATCTGAACAATAAAGATTTATTAAAAAAAAAAAAGAAAACAAAAGGCTAAAAACCTGTCAAACAAGCTGAAGCTGGGTCAGGGAGCCCCAAACCTATCAATAAAAGGCTAAAAACTGGCACCAGCACGAGCCTGCCTTGCTTCACTTCTGGGCCTCATCTGGGCACTTCCAAACCCGATACAAAGAGGAGGAACCTGCTGGGTGGCCCCAGGCAGTGGCTGGCTTTGCACCTCCCTGGAAACCCAAGAGCCAGTGTACCAGTGGTCAGTGTGAGACCATACCAGGTTACAACTCTACACATCCCTACATGACACACTTAAGGGGAAGACTCAGTGAGCACAAAAGCCCCACTGAAGCAAGTCCTGCTTCATAAGGGTGTCTCCTGCATAGCAGCTCTCCCACTGTAGTTGCAGCTGGTCCTCACAGCCAATTGGCCTGGAGGTCAATTCTTCTGAGTGACACGAACAGCAATCAAGGCTCAACTACAACAAGACTGTGCACACAGCCCACAAAGGGGTGCCCCAAGAGTGTCCACTTCAGGGGATTGGGGAGGCTGAGCCACTGGGCCCTATAGGACACCTACAACATAAGGCCACTCTATCAACTCAAGGAGACTTAGCAGCTACCCAATACATAGAAACAAACACAGGGAAGCAGCCAAAATGCTGAGACAAAGAAACATGTCACAAATGAAAGAAATGGAAGAAAGCAAACTACTGGATATAGAGTTCAAAACCATGGTTATAAGGTTACTCAAGAATTTTCTAGAAACCTCCAAGGAACTTAGTGAGACTTTCAAGGATCTTAGTGAGAATGTCAAAAAAAAAAAAAAAAAAAAAAGAATGGAAAAAGACCAGTCAGCAATTAAGCATACACTGACTGAAATAAGGAATAATAAACAGGGATTCAACAGTAGATTAGAGGATCTGGAGAATCAAATCAATGATTTGAAATACAAGGAAGCAAATAACCCAACCAGAAGAGCAAAAAGAAAAAAGAATCCAAAAATATGAAGAAGATAGTGTAAGGAGCCTCTGGGAGAACTTCAAGCATACCAACATCTGAATTATGGGGGTGCCAGAAGAAGAGAAAGAGCAAGATACTGAAAACCTATTTGAAGAAATGATGACAGAAAACTTCTTCTACCTGGTGAAAGAAATAGACTTACAAGTCCAGGAATTACAGAGAACCCCAAACAAGAGGAATCCAAAGAGGACCACACCAAAACACATCATAATTAAAATGCCAACGGCAAAAGACAAAGAGAGTTTCTTAAAAGCAGCAAAAGAAAAACAGTTAGTTACCTACAAGGGAGTGCCCATATAACTGTCAGCTGATTTCATCACCACCAAACCAGTATTATATGAAATGATGAAGGGTATTTAAGAAGAGGAAGAAGAAAAAGGTAAAGATAAAAAATACCAACAACAACATGACAACAAATACATATCTATCAACAAGTGAATCTAAAAATTAAATGAATAAAAAGTCTGATGAACAGAATAAACTGGTGAATGGAATAGAATCAGGCACATGGAAATGGAACAGACTGACAATTCTCAGAGGGAAGGGAGTGTGTGTAGGGGGGTGGGTGTGGGAAGAGATTAGACAAAGATCTTATATGCATGTATGCATTACTTATGGACATAGACAATAGGGTGGCAAGGGCCTAGGGTGGGGTGGGAACCAGGTGGAGGGGAGATATGGGAGGAAAAAAGAGAAACATCTGTAATAACCTCAACAATAAAGATAAATTAAAAAAAGAAACTTCAGTCAGAAAAACTAAGATGGTGGAATAGGTAAACACCTATACTGCTGCCTCACAGAACAATTTCAAAACTACAACTAAAAGACAAAACGGACATCATCCAGAACCACCGGAAAGCTGGCTGAGTGGAAATTCTACAACTAGAAGGAAAGAGAAAAGGACACTGAGACTCAGAGGAGCTGTGGAGGGCAGAGGTGCGGAGACATGGAGATGCACCATGGAGATGCACTCACGCAGAAAGGGCGGGCGGCTGAATACACAGCTGGCTTTCCTGAATGGAAGGGAGACAAAAGCTCCCCACTGTGCTGAACTCCAGTTCTGGGCAAGGCTTGGGGAACCCAGACTCATACAGGGTGAAACTGGACTATCAGGAGGAAGCACACTGGGACTCAGAGGAGCTGCGGAAGACAGAGGTGCGGAGGCACACGCATGGAGAGGGCAGGCAGCTGAGCCCTGGCTGGCTTTCTCATTCAGGAGGGAAACAAAACCTCCCAACTGCACTGTACTCCAGTTCTGGGTGAGACTTTGGGTACCCAGACTCATTCGGGGAGAAACTGGACTGTCTGGCAGCGGGCAAAACTCGAGGGCAGCTTTCTCTCATAGGTGCATGCAGCCATTGCTGTGGGAGATTGAGACCCAGGGGCATCTTAGAGCAGGGCTGATGGGAAACCAAGGCTGTCTGCTCCACCCTGAGACTCCACCCCATCCAAGCTGAGCACAGAGGCATTCCCAGCGTAGACACAGCTGATCCTCACAGCCAATTGGCCTGGAGGTCAACTCCTCCCAGTGATACCAACAGCAATCTAGGTTTAACTACAACAAGACTGTGCACACAGCCCACAAAGGTGTGCACCAAGAGTGTCCACCTCAGGTAACTGGGGGAGGCTGAGCCACTGGGCCCTATAGGACACCTACAACACAAAGCCACTCTATCAACTCAGGGAAGCAGCTAAAATGTGGAGACAAAGAGGCAGGTCACAAATGAAAGAAATGGAGGAAAGCAAATGACTGGATATAGAGTTCAAAACCATGGTTATAAGGTTATTCAAGAATTTTCTAGAAAAGGCTGATAAATTTAGTGAGACCCTCGAGGATATGAAAAAGGATCAACTAGAAATTAAGCATACACTGACTGAAATAAAAAATATTATACAGAGACCTAAAAGCAGACTAGAGGATCGCAAGAATCAAGTCAAAGATTTGAAATACAATGAAGCAAAAAACATTCAACCGGAAAAGAAAAAAGAATCCAAAAATATGAAGATAGTGTAAGGAGCCTCTGGGACAACTTCAAGCGTACCAACATCAGAATTAGGGGGCTGCCAGAAGAAGAGACAGAACAAGATACTGAAAACCTATTTGAAGAAATAGTGATGGAAAACTTCCCCCACCTTGTGAAAGAAATAGACTTTAAAATCCAGGAAGTTCAGAGAACCCCAAACAAAAGGAATCCAAAGAGGACCACACCAAGACACATCATAATTAAAATACCAAGAGCAAAAGACAAAGACAGAATATTAAAAGCAGCAAGAGAAAAATAGTTAGTTACCTACAAGGGAGTGCCATATAACTGTCAGCTGATTTCTCAACAGAAACTATGCAGGCCAGATGGGAGTGGCAAGAAATATTCAGTGATGAATAGCAAGAACCTACAACCAAAATACTCTACGGAGCAAAGCTATCATTCAGAATGGAAGGTCAGATAAAGAGCTTCACAGATAAGAAAAAGGTAAAGGAGTTCATCACCACCAAACCAGTATTATATGAAATGCTGAAAGGTATTCTTTAAGAAGAGGAAGAAGAAGAAAAAGGTAAAGATAAAAATTATGAAGAACAAATACATATCTATCAATAAGTAAATCTAAAAACCAAGTGAATAAAAAATCTGATGAACAGAATAAACTGGAGAACATAATAGGATCAGGGGCATAGAAAGGGAGTGGACTGACAATTCTCAGGGGAAAGGGGTGTGGGGGGTACGGGAAGAGACTGGACAAAAATCGTACACCTATGGATGAGGACAGGGGGTGGGGTAAGGGCAGAGGGTGAGGTGGGAACTGGGTGGAGGGGAGCTAAGGGGGGGAAAAAGAGGAACAATGGTAATAATCTGAACAATAAAGATTAATTAAAAAAAAAAAGAAACTTAAAAAAAAAAGACTTCTATCAAGAATATTTAACCACTTTGGAGATTAAACCTTTATCAGTGATAATATTTGCAAATATGTTCTCCCATACAGTGGGCTTTCTTGTTGTTTTGTTGATGGTTTCTTTTGCTGTGAAAAACCTTTTTATTTTGATGTAGTCCCATTTATTTATTTTCTCTTTAGCTTCCATTGCTGTAGGGGTAGTATCAGTGAAGTTCTTTCGGCATATGTCTGAGATTTTGCTGCCTGTGGATTACTCTAGTATTTTTATGGTTTCCTGTCTTATGTTTAAGTCCTGTATCCATTTTGAGTTTATTTTTGTGTATGGTGTAAGTTAGTGATCTAGTTTCATTTTTTTGCATGTATCTGTCCAATTTTCCCAACACAATTTATTGAAGAGACTGTCTTGACTCCATTGTATGTTCATGCCTCCTTTGTCAAATATTAATTGAGCATAGTGGTTTGGGTCGATATCTGGATTCTCTATTCTATTTCATTGATCTATATGTCTGTTCTTGTGCCAGTACCAGGCTGTTTTGAGAACACTGGCTTTGTAATACTGCTTGAAATCTGGTATTGAGATCCCTCCTACTTGATTCTTCTTTCTCAGGATTGCTGTGGCTATTCTGGGTCTTTTTTTATTCCAGATGAATTTTTGGAAAGTTCTTTCTAGGTCTGTGAAATATGCTGTTGGTATTTTAATGGGGAGTGCATTGAATCTATAAATTGCTTTGGGTAGTATGGACATTTTAATGATGTTGATTCTACCAATCAACATTTATAGGCAGCTTATACAACTTAATAAAAGGAAGATAAATGATCCAATAAAAAAATGGAAAATGGAACTAAATAGAATCTTTTTGAAAGAAGACAAAAGGAAGGCCAAGAGACTCATGAAAACATGCTCAAAGTCACTAATTATTAGAGAGATGCAAATCAAAATGACAGTGCGGCACCATCTCACACCTGTCAAAATGGCTATTATCAACAAATCAACAAACAACAAGTGTTGGCGAGGATGTGGAAAAAAAAGAACCCTCATGCACTGCTGGTGGGAATGCAGACTGGTGCAGCCACTGTGGAGAACAGTATGGAGTTTCCTCAAAAAACTGAAAATGGAAATCCCATTTGACCCAGTAATCCCACTCCTAGGAATATATCCTAAGAAACTAGAAACACGAATCAGAAAGGATATATTCACCCCTATGTTCATAGCAGCACAATTTACAATAGCTAAGATTTGGAAACAGCCTAGGTGCCCGTCAGCAGATGACTGGATCAGAAAACTATGGTACATCTACACAATGGAAATTATGCTGCCATAAAAAAAGAAGGAATTCTTACCATTTGTAGCAACCTGGATGGAATTGGAGAACATTATGCTAAGTGAAATAAGCCAGTCAATGAAAGAAAAATACCACATGATCTCTCTCATTTGTGAATAATAAAAAAAATTATAAACTGATGAACAAAAAGATAGATATAGAGGCAGTAAAACATCAAACAGACTGTCAAATTACAGCGGGAAGGTTAGGGAGAGGTGGGGGAAATAAGAGATCAACCGAAGGACTTATATGCATGCATATAAGAATAACCAACTGATGCAAAATATTGGGGGGTGAGGGCATGTATGGGAGTGGGGTTGGGGGGGGAGGCAATGGTAAGATATGTACACATATAATACCTTAATAAAAAAAAGAAAAAAAAGAATATTTAAGCACTTTTTACAAATCAATAATAGGACAAACAACACATTAAGGAAATGGGCAGATATTTAAACATTTAGATACTTTATGGATGAAGATATATTGTCATGGGCATTTTAAAATACTCTAAAATCATTAGGTATCTAAGATATTCAAATTAAAACCATATTACTACACTACATTCAGAAAACTAAAATGTTTTTAAAAACTAACCTTATCGAGTGTTGGTGATAATGTAAAGCAGGTGGAATCCTCTTTTACTGCTGCTGGGAATAGATTGAATATTACAAACACTTTAGAAACCAGTCTTACAGTTTCTTACATATGAATGCATATACCAATCATAGAATCCAGCCATTTTACTGCTAAGTATTTACTGAAGAGAATCAAAATCATATGTCCACACACAGACTTTTGCACAAGTGTCCATAGCAACTTTATGTTGGGCAAACGCTGGAACTAGCCCAGATGTCCATGAACAGGTAAATGAATAAACCAATTGTGGCATAATCATGCAATAAACCACTACTCAGCAATAAAAATGAATTAACTATTTATACTTTACAATATGAGTGAATCTCAAAATGTCTACCCTGAGTAAAAGCATGGATATAACAAGCTCTTCAAAGCCTGGCTGGGTACTCCTGGCTTTCCTTGTGGTCCAGTTGGTCATCAGTCTGTTCTTCAGCTTTATGAGAGTATATGTTGTGGTTAATATCCTGCTATCAAATCACAGTGAGTGCCTTTTATTCTCTGCAGGACATAACAGCTTTAATCTGTTCTAAATAAATATCTGATTGTGTCTAGTCCAGTGGATTTTTCAGATGAAATGCCCCATGATACAAAGTGTTTTTCCTAAAAGGGCTCAAAATGTATTTACATCTGTATATATAAAAGCCTAATATGCAAATTGTCCCCTTGGGAGTTCGACTGAGAGACCAGGAGTTGGATCGCTCACTATGATGTGTGCTGACACAAGGGTCGGTGCAGAACAAAAGAAGGGCCCAGTGGACCCTGATTGCCAGCCAGGCCTGGGGACCCCACCCATACACAAATTTTGTGCACTGGGCCTCTAGTTTATATTATAAAGTGTACATGACCTAACATTGTATACGTGAAGAGGAAGTCCTTTGCTTGCAATGCCTGAGTTCTCAGCATTCCCAAGATAGGTAAATGGACATCTACTGTGATGTTTTACTCATGTTCTAGGGGAAGCTCTGGGCAGGCTACCAGCTTGCCTTACTGGTAGCATATAGCTCTGCTATTGGAAATAAAAAGGAAAATGATCTATGTATTATTATGGATCAGAAGCAAAGATGGAAGTTCCCAGGTTTTTCTGGGATTTTTAGAAGATCGTCCAGTCCTTTTGGATATGATATAATTGGGGTGAGAGAGGAAGGACACGTTAGAGGTGGCATTCCGCAAAACCCATTTTGCCAAACACATATGTGTACATTCTAAAGGAAACGAAAGCCATATGTTTCTGATTCATTTACATGTAATCCATCAAAATATTATTTTGTAAAAGATACTTAATGTCCAAGAAACCTGCCAAGACTTCTTATAAATATTTTTTTTCCAAAGGATCAGCTGCATTGAGGCAGCTGTATAAGAAGTTACCCTTAAAAATGGAACTCGTTTCAAAGTTTCAAGCACATTTTAAACTTTCCCAGGGTAGCCTGGCATGATAGAAATACCACAGGCTTTGGAGTTGAACAGACTTGGATTCCAAACCTGGTTTACTTCTTATTAACATTCAAAGAATATATCGCTAGGTATTTATTTGTTTATTTAGAGTCTAGTTTGTGTTGGGCAAAAGATACTATATTGAAATATGGATATAGCAGTTGACAAGTGGAATAAACAATATCCCTCCTGTCATTAATGTAGTTATTTAACTTATCTGAACCTATATTTCCTTGTTCTGAGAAATGGAGCTAGTAATACTCATCTTAATGGTCTTCAAGAAAATCATTCAGAACAGACTCATGAATACTGAAGAGAGATTGATGATTGACAGAGAGGAGGGGTTTGAGGGGCTGGGTAAAAAAAAGGTGAAGGGATTGAGAAGTACAAATTGCTAGTTACAAAACAGTCATGGGTATGTAAAGTATAGCACAGGGAATACAGTCAAGAAAATTGTAATAACTATGTATGGTGTCAGGTGGGTACTTGAGGGAACCCTTTGTAAACCACTATGCTGTATACCTGAAACTAAAACAAAATAATATTGAATGTAAACTGTCATTGAAAAATACATTTTTTAAAAGTGAAAAAAAGGAAGAAAATCATTCAGGATGTAACACAATGCCTGGCATGTTAAACACACTGAATAAGTTTTCTTCCATTTCAACCTCTTTCCATTTGAAGCCACCTTTCCCCTTCAGTCTGTCTGTACATGGTCCCTCACACAAGGTCCCTGCTCCTCAAATACCACAAAGACTGCAATCATTGGAATGCCTCTCATCTATTTGGCTCATTATCCACTAGGACAAAGTGACTCCTTTCTCAGAAACACAAAGCAGTATGCTTTAAATTAGGACTAAATGACAATTTGTATTGAGGATAGTCGTGGGGGCGGGGGCGGGGGGCGGGGCGGGGAAGCACAAACTTTGGAGTCAGGACAAACCAAACTTGAATTCTGTATTTGCCATTCACAATTGTTTTTCATCATGGTCAAGTTTCTGAGTTTCAGTTTCTACATCTGTAAAATGGGATAAAATGACCTAATGTGCTGTATTGCTATGACAAATTAAATGGAATGACATATGGGAGCTGCCTAGCACAAAAATGGCAGATCTTATTACTGCCATAAAAAGTAAATCAAAATGTTTCACTATATTGTAATCTTGACAGAGCATAACCTGTTAAACACTTGAACTGTAGGCAATCTGATAAACTCATCAACTCCACCCACAAAACCTACACAGATATACCCCTTGAGACTCTTGAAGAAGCCCAAGCTTAAATCTCTATAAGAATGCAAATGCAAGATAAGTGGCTTGCTATTAACAGTTCTATTGCAGTGATGAATAATTAATCACAGAAAACTTTCACTAAGCATATGCTGCCTCAAAAATCTTTCCTCAGCACTTCATGTGGTCACTACAAATCATTTGGAGTTGGCAAATAAGGTACCCCGTTTGCATCTTTGGTATAATTCATCAAATGGTTTGCATGATCCACTCTTCTGAAACCTCAAGTCTATTCAACGGACATTTATTTAGCCCTTACTAGGTACCTGATCATGGAGTTATAGAGATAAGTTAAGCAATGACCCTGTCCATCAGGTGTACTACAAGGCAGAATAAATAATTGCTAAATAGAGATAGGAATTATTACAGAAAAGAGGAGCATGAAAGAATTTTAAAAGGGGGGGTATTTATTTTGTCTTATTTGTTCACTCTCTCCAGAGTGCCTAGACTAGAACTAGCAAATTGTAAAAATAAACAACTTTTTAAAGCAAATGAATGAGATGAATTTATTGAGCACCCATTGTCTCCATTTGATACGTGCTCATTTAGAGAACAACCATACTAAGAGAGAAAGTTGGGGGGACATCAAGGGAGAGCACCAATTCAGTGGGATTTTGAAGGCTAAGACCCTTCCTGCCAGGGAGAAGAAGGAAGACACTGCAAGTAATGGACTTGACCTGAGCAAATACAAACAGGTAGGAAAATTCACGGCTTTAAGATGCTTTATGTTTTTGAAGATTTGGAATATCTGCCTAGCCCAGGCCATTGGGTAGGCTTAGTCAGACAGAAAAATAACAATATCTGTGGCCACATGGAATAAAAATCTAGATCAAAGGAAGGTGGTGGAAGATGCCAAAGAGAGAAGCTACTATGCATGGTTGTTTGGACTTGACGAATGCTATTTTTCCCAGCAGTCACTGCTGCCTGCTTGATCATTAGCACCTGAACATCTTGTTTGTTTCCACCAGACGGAAGTAATATACAATTATGCAAATCACCTTAACTCCAAGTTAGGAATCACAGGCCAGTCAATAATGTTGATGCATTATGAAAGGGCAGCTCCTCCTGGAAGAAATAACACGAGGAGCCGATCATAAGCAAACATTTTGAAGCCTGCAGAGGACTGGTCCCTGCAGCGCAACCTATTATCATATTTCCACATAATTAGTTTGTTTTCCACTTGAAATCAGAAAGCGGTTCGACATTGCCTTCCCTGCCTCAGGATGGAAGAGCATCCAGTGGAATTCTCCTGCGAAGGTTCATATGGTGAATAATTAGTGAGAATTAATCTGCGGAAATTAAAGTTTGGAATATTGTAGAACTCATGAATAGTGCATGGGGCAACTGGGTGGAGGACCAGAGGAGCGGCACTCCTGGCAATCCGGTTTTTAATCAGTGCTGCACAAGCCAGAGGGTTGAATATGGCGACAGGCTGTGGAGAAACAATGTCAAATTTTACAGGCAGGATAGAGAAATGTTTTTAAAGACACCTATCTCTGTGTTCATTGTCAGTAGTTTTTATTTAGGTGTAATCAGAGGGTTTTTCTTCAATCGATGTCCATAGCATTAACTACTTTAATCCTTGCAACCGCCCTGTGTCTTCAACTTCATCACCCCCCTTTCACTCACTGGGAAACAGGATTTAAAGAAGCACAGGAATTGGCTGGAGCCTTCACTGAGGTCAAAAGGCATGTCTTTCTGAATGCAAAACCCAATAGTTTACGGGTAAACAATGCACTGGCTGAAATCAAACTGAAGTAGGTTCAAAATGTGAGTCCGTGTATCAGTTTCCTCAACTGAAGTGTATATGATGAAGGTATATAATTTATAAAACTGTCTTCAGGGTACATGAATAGTATGTGTAAGTCTTTCACACAGTATCTGGCACATAGGAGGACACAATGAATTATATTTATATGAAATAAAACAAATAATTTCTGAAACAATACTCTAATACTAAAAGGTATAGGCATCTCATCAAGCCTTGGAAATAATCCCCTCACATGATTTAAGGATCAAGGTATAACTCCCTTTCTCCATGATGGCAGGTTTTCCAAGTTTCTGCTAACCTAAAAATAAATTTCAATGGAAAATTTGCAAGTGATCAGGGTTAATGTCTCCAATTATTAAGTGAGTGAAAAAAAAATGGGACAGCAGGAACAACAGCAGGGGAGCATTTTTTAAGAAGTAGAAAGCAAAGATATTTTTTGTAGATTAGAGTGTTTTTATTTTCCATGGCTGTAGCACACTATTTAGCAATCATTGCTATGATTACCAGAACAATATGGTCACCAGAGTTGAAAATATAGTAAAAGAAACAGAGCGTGTTTTCAAAGGAAAAAAAAATAGCATGCTTTCTTTATTCCCCAATTATAAATTTAAAACTTATTATAGAATAAAACTATATAAAAGTAGAAAGAAAAAACTCACCGTAAACTTAAAGATCTCCCCTGTTAACATGTTTGACATTTTGGTTGTTTTCTTCCAATTTTTTTTTTCTGGGCACATTTCTCCATAATCTATCTGCAATTAAAATGTTCATATTTATTTCAAATAGTAAAATAAGTGTTTCTACAAAGATTCTAAAAGCATAAGAATTTTTTTAAGTAAGACCTAAATAACATACAGAATATTAATTGCTCTCAACACAAGGAATTGTTTTCGAATTCAAAGATCACCTTTTGTTGCTTTATCCGAGAGAATGGTTTCCAATCCAAATGCACATTTGCCTCTCAGGCATCTGTTGGATTTGGAAGAGGTTTCCAGATTGAGTTGAGAAATGGTCATTACAGTTAAGCTGCAACTTCAATCTTGAAAATGAATGAATGGATCCAGTCCAGTCCTTTGGCTGGGACCCAGTCTTTAAAATCCAGCAGAACAATGAGTATGTGGCTTCACAGCCAGCTGGTATCAGACTTGGGCAGGGAGAGTGTCAAAATATTAGTGACTTTTTTATATTTGTCAAAGCTGAGGCCAATATAAGAAATGCAGACAGCTTGCAAATGTGGGTTGGGTTGTGCACCAAAGGGTTTGTGTGTGTGTGTGTTTTTTCAATCTCGCCCACCGGATGTCAACATTCCCTTGCTTTCTGACTACATCTCCAACAAAGACAGAGTGAAATATCTTTTACTTTGTATATGAAAGCCAGTATAGATTTATCATCAATGTATCAGCCACTAATTTATTATTTCAGGGAAATGTACTCAGCTGGAATAAAGAGGCCATCAGCATTTCCATGGCAATTCCTCCTTTTCTTTTCTTGGTTTTTAATGCATCTGCTTACTCAGTTGTTCCTGAACCTGGCAGGCAAGGTCTCAGTGAGAGAATAAATATATTTATACAAAATGTTTAAGAAAGGCTGCCCACATTGAGTTAGAAAAATAAGCATATGCTAGTGCTGTCTGGCACTCTCTTTGCAATTCCGGTATCTCTCCAAAAGAAAAAAAAATCTACAACTGAACATTTTTATTTTATTTTTCAAAGAAACATTGCTGGCAGCCAATGTGCAATATGGACTTGATGAAGTTTTTTTTTTCCTCTTTCTCTCTCCTCTTTATTATTTTCTTTGAAACACACACACACACACACACACACACACACACACACACACACACACACACACAACTATATAAGAGACTAAGCTCATTGCTTTCCAAATAAAATAAAATCAGTTATTCACATGCAGATGTAGTTGAGATGTCTCTTTCTCCATCTCTATTCCTTATTCCTGAGATAAAAGTGGGCTGTTTCATGCACATGACCAGTCATGATCCATGCACCTAGTGAGAAACAGAGTGAGCCAGACACCTCTAGATCTTTATCATCTCCCTCTATCATGTGTGAACTGTGTGAGCTTAGGCACATAAACCTTGCTGAGACTCAGTTTCCCCATTTGTAATATAAGGATAATAAATACACATTTTGGGATTTTGCTGCCTCAAATGAGATTTACCTTTATTAAAGTGGAAGAAGAAAAGAGAAGGTGAACAAGAAGCAGGTGGAGAAGGTGGCAGAGCTCATGGAGCCACTAATAATGATAATGAAAAATTAAATAAATAACATTTCTATAATATTTCTGGGGGCTGTGTGGGCACCAGTGCAGGCTGTGGGTCTGATGCAGCCGTAGCTCAATAGGAGGCTCCATCAGGTAGGAGCTCCTTTGTCCTTCCACTCGCTTATGTGGAATAATGTCCACAATGTAGGAGTTCTACAGAGGAGATTGCATAGCACTGTCTCTGCTTTTATGAGTGGAGTGGAGAATAAGCCTGTGTCATTACTGTAGCCATCATATAGCCACAGACTGCAGAAAGAAAAACCTTATTCTTGTATTTTTCCTAGTGAACTAGTTGTTATTATTATAATTATTTGATTTTGCTAATGAAAAAACTGAAGGTCTGAAAGGTTAAGCAACTTGCCCAAAGATGTTGTATTTTGAGTGACTATCCAGACAGAAGGAAAACAATAATGATGATGCTTGACTATGTTGAACTTTATACCTGAAGCTTGTGCTCCTGGAAAACATCAGTGGTCAAGAAGCCCCCTTAGCTCCCTTTTATGTTTTTAAAAATGACTTACTGCCAAGAACCATTACCCATGACTAATAGGTGATCCTCTTACTGAGGTATGGAAAGATCAGAAGCAGACCTTCCAAATCCCCATTTTTTAATCTCATACAGAATTAGCTGGACTATTTCTTTCCACTGACCAATCAAACAAAATGACCATAACTTGCCTTGACCAAACTTTACTCAGGGTTTTTTAACCTTTGGCTCACATTGACTATGGAACTGGGAACCATCCCTCCTTAATGGCCCCTCCTGAGAATCAGCTGACTTCGGTGGTGTTTACTCCTCCCTGTAAACAAATACTCCTTTTCAGTCCGAGGTGCTTGCAGATCTCATGGTCAAAGCATTCTCTATATTGCTATAGTCTCACTTTAGTTGTTACAATATTATTTTCAAATAAAATTTCTTATTACTTAAGTCCAGATTTGTTTTTTTATTTGATATGTTAATATTAACATTGATTGTTAGCAAATGTGTAGTACTTAGAATTAAGCTTTTTTTACAAGAATCATAACCTATATTTATATGGAGCTACATGATTATGTATTTTTTAAAAAATGCTTCCCCATTAATTTCTTCTTCAAAATGATTTTTCATCATTAATAGGACAATTATTGCCCCATTTGAAAACACCCATGTGGATGAAAAACTTCACAGTATCTAGTAAGTAGAAGTAAAGTGGATAATTCTGAATAAGAATATAAGCCCTATGTTACCTGGTCCACTATTCTTTCACTTTCTGCAAGAAAACAAAGGCAGGCTTAGCTTTACCAACTTGGAAAAGGCCAGTCCTTTGTGGATTGATGATAAAGGTAATGAAGCTTAAGTTGTAGGGCTCTTCATTTGCACAAATCACCTCACAAACCTAATTCTGATTCATAATTGTATTTTTAGAAAGTCCCCACTAATTGTATAATCTTCAAGTTCCATAAAGCCCCTTAGAATAAGCCAATATGTTATATTTTGAGAAGTATACTCACATGATTCAACTCTCACAAAATCACTCCTTCCAGGCAGCACAATGCCAGAATTTCCACAAAGATGGTTTTTTATTAAGGCCCTGGGTTTCCCAAAGTGTGTTCTGCATAATGCTGATTTTGAGACACTAATAGGTTATCCACAAAAAAGAGACTTTATTCAAACAAATAAAAATTAAGTTAGAAAAGCTAATTTTTAATAATCTGCATGATTCTTCAGAACCTTTAATGTGTCAACTAATATAGTGATTCTTAATAATTCTTCTTTAATGGAACAGCTCCTTGCATTAACATTTCTAAGAACAGCTTTAAGAAATGCTGGTTTAAGAAGCTGGGTCTCCAAGGAACCTCTGTTTAAAAGAAAGGATACAAGGAAGGAACACTAAAATAAGCTAATGAAAGTCTTTTATACTTTAGGATAAATCAATTAAACACATGATTTTTTAGATTCTTAGCAAGACCCTAATGCAATAGAACACCAGAAAAAGCTCAATTGAACTTTGAACCCAGGTGATGCCTTGGTGGGTAGCCTAGGTGGTGCCCCAAGGTATGTGGAAGCATACTTCTTATTTATAACAAGAAGTAAACCCAAGAAGACACCAGGCACTTGAGTGACAGGAGCCCCCCAAAACAAGGATGTGTGGGCTCAGCAGACATTGACTTCACCCACTGAAGAGAAACAACTAATAAGTGTACAGTTTTTAGTTAAAATACTGTTATTTTAAAAATTCTCATTTGCTTCCTTATCATTAAACAGCTGTGGTTTGGGGAGAGAGCACTGGATTTTAAATCCAATGGATATAATCTCAAATAGCAGCTTTTCTACATCTAGCTTGTATGAAACCAAACTGACACTTTACCGCCATGAGCCTGTTGTCCCACTCTGAAGGAGGAGACGATAACATCTACCTCGAGAGATGGCTGTAATTCATTGAGATTCTGACTGTGGAAGAGTAAGGTCAGAAACTGACATATTGTAGGACACTAAAAATACATGTACTGGCTCTGACCTACAACTCTGGGAGGTAGGTATTTTTTAAGTTCCATTTCATAGATGAGGAAACAGAGTTTCAGAGATTAAATCCCTTATTCAATATTACTCAGCTAGAGAGCCGATGAACAGAAGCTGAAACCTTTCTTTCTTTTTTTTTTTTTTTTGAAGTTTCTTGTGATATGTTTTTTGTTGTTTTTTTATTGGTTAAAGTATTACATATATTAGTACATATATCTCTTTTTTTTTCCCCATTGACCTTCCCCCAGCTTCCCCTACCTCCTGTCGCATGCCCTCATCCCACCCTCATCCCCAGTGTCTTGTGTCCATTGGTATGCTTATATGCATGCATACAAGTCCTTTGGTTGATCTATTTCATTCCCTCCCCAACACTCTCCAGCCTTCCCGCTGTAATTTGACAGTCTGTTCGGTGCTTTATTGCCTCTGTATCTATCTTTTTATTCACCAGGTTATAATGTTCTTTATTTTCCATAAATGAGTGAAATCATGTGGTATTTTTCTTTCATTGCCTGTCTTATTTCACTTAACATAATGCTCTCCAGGTACAACCATGCTGCTGCTAATGGTAAGAGTTCCTTCTTTTTTATAGCAGCGTAGTATTCCATTGTGTAGCTGTACCATAGTTTTCTAATCCACTCATCTGCTGATGGGCATTTAGGCTGTTTCCAAATCTTAGCTATGGTGAATTGTGCTGCTATGAACATAGGGGTACATATATCCTTTCTGAATGGTGCCTCTAGTTTCTTGGGATATATTCCTAGAAGTGGGATTACTGGGTCAAATGTGAGTTTCATTTTTAGTTTCTTGAGGAAACTCCATACTGTTCTCCACAGTGGCTGCACCAGTCTGCATTCCCACCAGCAGTGCACGAGGGTTCCTTTTTCTCCACATCCACGCCAGCACTTGTCGTTTGTTGATTTGTTGATGATTGCCATTCTGACAGGTGTGAGATGGTATCTCATTGTCATTTTGATTCGCATCTCTCGGATAATTAGTGACTTTGAGCATGTTTTCATGTGTCTCTTGGCCTTCCTTCTGTCTTCTTTCAAAAAGATTCTATTTAGGTCCCTTGCCCATTTTTTTTTTATTGGATCATTTGTCTTCCTTTTATTAAGTTGTATAAGTTGCCTGTAGATGTTGGAGATTAAACTTTTATCAGTGATAACATTTGCAAATATGTTCTCCCATACAGTGGGCTTTCTGGTTGTTTTGTTGATGGTTTCTTTTGCTGTGAAAAAGCTTTTTATTTTAATATAGTCCCATTTGTTTATTTTCTCTTTAGCTTCCATTGCCCTAAGAGCAGTATCAGTGAAGAAATTGCTTTGGCATATGTCTGAGATTTCTTTGCCTGTGGATTCCTCTAGTATTTTTATGATTTCCCATCTTAAGTTTAAGTCCTGTATCATTTTGAGTTTATTTTCATATATGGTGTAAGTTGGTGGTCTAGTTACATTTTTTTGTATGTATCTGTCCAATTTTCCCAACACCATTTATTGAAGAGACTGTCTTGACTCAATTATATGTTCATGCCTCCTTTGTCAAACATTAATTGAGCATAGTGGTTTGGGTTGATATCTGGATTCTCTATTCTATTCCATTGGTCTATATGTCTGTTCTTGTGCCAGTAGCAGGCAGTTTTGAGAACAGTGGCTTTGTAATACAGCTTGAAATCAGTATTGAGATCCCACCTACTTGATTCTTCTTTCTCAGGATTTCTGTGGCTATTCTGGGTCTTTTTTTATTCCAGATGAATTTTTGGAGAGTTCTTTCTAGGTCTGTGAAATATGCTGTTGGTATTTTAATGGGGAGTGCATTGAATCTATAGATTGCTTTGGGTAGTATGGACATTTTAATGATGTTGATTCTTCCAATCCATGAACATGGAATATTCTTCCATCTGTTTATGTCTTCCTCTATCTCTTTTTTCAGTGTCCTGTAGTTTTCCGCATATAGGTCTTTTACCTCCTTAGTTAAGTTTATTCCTAGGTATCTTAATTTTTATGGTGCGATGGTAAATGGGATTGCTTTTTTAGTCTCTCTTTCTGTAAGTTCACTATTGGTGTATAGAAATGCCATCGATTTCTGGGTGTTAATTTTGTATCCTGCTACATTGCCGATGTCATTTATTAAGTCTATTAGTTTTTTGATGGAGTCTTTCGGGTTTTTTATGTACAATATCATGTCATCTGCAAATAAGGACAGCTTTACTTCTTCTTTTCCAATTTGGATGCCTTTTATTTCTTCTTCTTGTCTAATTGCAATGGCTAATAGTTCCAGTACTATGTCGAACAGGAGTGGTGAGAGTGGGCATCCCTGTCTTGTTCCTGTTCTTAGGGGAAATGGTTTTAGTTTTTGCCCATTGAGTATGGTGTTAGCTGTGGGTTTATCATATATAGCTTTTATTTTGTTGAGGTATGGTCCTTCTAGTCCCACCTTTTTGAGTATTTTTATCAAGAAAGGGTGTTGGATTTTGTCAAATGCTTTTTCTGCATCAATTGATATGACTATGTGATTTTTCTCTCTCAATTTGTTTATGTGATTTATCACGTTTATTGATTTGTGGATATTGTACCATCCTTGCATCCCTGAGATAAATCCTACTTGGTCATGGTGTATGATCTTTCTGATGTACTGCTGGATTCGATTTGCTAGAATTTTGTTGAGGATTTTGGCATCTATGTTCATGAGGGATATTGGCCTAAAATTCTCTTTCATTGTGTTGTCTTTATCTGGTTTTGTATTAGGGTGATGCTGGCTTCATAGAAGGAGCTTGGAAGTGTTCCTTCCTCTTGAATTTTTTGGAATAGTCTGAAGAAGATAGGTTTTAGTTCTTCCTTGAATGTTTGGTAAAACTCCCCTATGAAGCCATCTAGCCCTGGGCTTTTGTTTGCTGGAAGCTTTTTGATGACTGCTTCAATTTCTTCCATAGTTATTGGCCTATTGAGATGTTTAGATTCTTCCTGATTGAGTTTTGGAAGGTTATATTTTTCTAGGAATATGTCCATTTCCTCCAGGTTGTCCAGTTTGTTGGAATAGAGTTGTTCATAGTATTTTTTAACAATCCTTTGTATTTCTGTGGGGTCTGTTGTTATTTCACATCTTTCATTTCTGATTTTGTTTATTTGGGTCCTCTCTCTTTGCTTCTTGGTGAGCCTGGCTAAAGGTTCATCAATCTTGTTTATCTTTTCAAAGAACCAGCTCTTGGTTTTGTTGATCTTTTGTATTGTTTTTGAGGTCTCAATGTTGTTTATCACCTCTCTGATCTTTATTATTTTCTTCCTTCTGCTTACACTGGGCTTTTCTTGTGGCTCTCTTTCTAATTCTTTGAGTTGTGAGATCAGGTATTTTATTACCATTGTTTCTTGTTTTATGTAGTAGGCTTGGAGAGCTATGAACTTCCCTCTCAAGACTGCTTTCGCTGTGTCCCATAGATTTTGGATTATTGTGTTTTCATTGTCATTTGTTGCCATGATGTTTTTTATTTCTTCCTTGATCTCCCTGGTAACCCAGTCATTGTTTAATAGTATGCTGTTTAGTCTCCATGTGTTTGATTTTATGTTTTGGATTGTTTTTACTGTACTTGATTTCCAGTTTTATGCCACTGTGATCTGAGAAGATCCTTGATATGATTTCTATCTTCTTGAATTTGAAGAGACTTTGCCTATGACCCAACATATGGTCTATCTTTGAAAATGACCCATGTGCACTTGAGAAGAATCTATATTCTGTGGCTTTGGGGTGAAATGTTCTGAAGATGTCAATTAATTCCCTCTGGTCTAGTGAGGATTGATGTTTCTTTACTGATTTTTTATTTAGAGGATTTGTCCAATGGTGATAGTGGGGTATTAAAGTCTCCTACTCTGATTGTATTACTGTCAATCTCTCCCTTGATATCCTCCAGGAGTTTTTTTATGTATTTGGGTGCTCCTGTATTGGGTGCGTATATGTTTACCAGAGTTATTTCTTCTTGTTAGATTGCTCCCTTTAGTATTATGAAGTGGCCTTCCTTATCTCTTGCTATGTCCTTCAATTTGAGATCTAATTTGTCAGATATAAGTATTGCTACACCAGCTTTTTTTTTTTTTTCATTTCCATTCGCCTGAAAAACCTTTTTCCATCCCTTCACCCTCAGTCTGTATGTGTCTTTTCTTCTGAGGTGGGTTTCTTGTAGAGAGCAGCTATATGGGTTGTATTTTCTTATCCAATCCGTTATCCTATGTATTTTGATTGGGACATTTAATCTATTTACACTTAAAGTTATTATTGATAGCTACTTATTTGTCACCATTTTTATTCTTTACCCCTGTATTCCTTCTTTGCTTCCTATTTCTTTTTTTTTTTACAGCAGACCCTTTAGCATTACTTGCATCACTGGTTTGGTGGTAATAAATTCCCTTAGTTCTTTTTTGTCTGTGAAGCTCCTGATTTCACCTTCAATTTTGATTGATAGCCTTGCTGGGTACAGTATTCTTGGATTCAGACCCTTGCTTTTCATGACTTTGTATATTTCATTCCATTCCCTTCTGGCATGATGAGTTTCTGTTGAGAAATCAGTCACAGTCTGATGGAGGTTCCTTTGTAGGTAACTTTCTGTCTCTCTCTGGCCACTTTTAAGATTCATACTTTGTAGTTGGTGTTTGCAATTTAATTATAATGTGCCTTGGCATCAGTCTTTTGGGGTTCATTTTGCTTGGGATTCTGTGAACTTCTTGGATTTGGATGGGTTTTTTCTTCCCTATTTCAGGGAAGTTTTCTGTCATTATTTCTTCCAACAGGTTTTCTATTCTTTGCTCAGTTTCCTATCCTTCTAGAACTCCTATTATGCGGATGTTGTTTTGTTTTGTGTTGTCCCAAAGTTCCCTTAGGCTCTCCTCCTGCTTTTTAATTTTTTTTTCCTAGAAGCTGCTCTACTTGGGTATTTTTTTCTACATTGTCTTCTAGCTCACTGATGCGGTCCTCTGCTTCTTCTAGTCTACTCTTGATGCTTTCTATTGAATTCTTTACAGCAGTGATGTCATCTTTCATTTCTTCTTGGTTCTTCTTCATATTGTCAAATTTGTCTTCCATTCTTTTCAGCCACCTTATGACCATTTCTCTGAATTCTTTCTCTCGCAGGTTGCTTGCCTCAATTTCGTTTACTTCCTTTTCTGCTGATGCCTGCTTTTCTTTCATATGTTGGCTGTTTCTTTGTCTCCCCATGGTCTCTCTTCTCCAGGTGTCTGGTTAGGTATTTCTCTCTCTCCTGCATTGATTTAAAGGCACAAAAACAACACAACCTGGTACAACACACAAGGCACTGAACAGAAATGTATTGATGATATTAATAACCTCAAATAAAGGTGACCACCAGAGAAAGCCAAATTAGAGAATAGGAGTGAAACCAAAAGAGGGGAAAAAAGAAAAGAAAGAAAGGAGTGCAAAAAATGAAATTGGGAAAAGGAAAAACAAGGTAAGAGATAAAAGAAAGAGGATAAGAAATAAAAGGGGAACAAACTATATATATGAGGAGAAAACTCCAATAGAACAGCCACTAATCCCAATAAATGCCAGCAACAAGTACCTGGAGATAACGCAAACTACAAACAGCAACTAATATCAAGCGAGGTGAGGGAAAACAAAAGCAACAAACAAACAAAAACAAATAAAAAAAAAGAATAAGCAAAACAATCTCACAAACAAGCATAAAAAAACAATATAATTAACATTCAAGCAAACAACAACAAAAGGACAGAGAGAAAAACAATTTTTTTTGGATAGTGAAGACAGAGAAGAGAGAGGTGTGTATGGACTTGGAGCAGGGGATTGGAAATTAGATATATAAGTAGGGTGAAATTTTAGCAGGGGGTAAAAAGAAAAAATAGGGAAAATCTAAAGCAGGAAAAGGGTAAGAGAAACAGGACAACAAAAGGGGAAAAGTTAGGAAGAGAGTGATGGCATAAAGTTAGAGTTGGAATAGAGTAAAATGATGCCAAAGGAAAGATGAAAATGGAATGTAGAACACTAATCACAAAGTAAACTAAAGAGAAAATAAAATGACACTTTTTTTTAAAAAAAGGTAAAATAGTGGTAGTAATAATACTGATTGAAAATAAAAATGTAATAATTAAAAAGGTAAAATCAAGTGAGGAAAAAAGAAAAAAAAGTTTCTTAAGTAAAAGATAAAAAAAATTTTAAAAAAATAATAAATAAATAAATAAATAAATGAAAATTTAAAAAAATGTGCAGTAGTGAATGTCTTTCACTTCCTCTATTGTTCTGTTTGGCATGCCTGTTTCCCAGTCAGGACAGTATTACAGTTCCCTGCATTCCACTGCTCCTCAGTGTTGTAAGCCAGCCCTGATTTTTAAGCAGGCAGTGTGTCTTATTTTCTTGTATTCCTTTAATTGTGATTACACATGAGTCAATTTGTGATTCGACCCCTGGGTGGCAGTGTTTCTGGATTGACCTCTGGGTCTATAGGTCCTCTCCAGCCTGTGCTTAGATCCTGCTTTCCCAGTGACACTCAATACCGGTTTGTGGGAGTGTGCTGCCCCAGAGCTGGTTCTCCAACAGTCACTCACTGCTCTGATCCCCAGGTTCCAGAAAAACAACTTTCCCCTGCAATCACCCAGGGTGTCCCCAACTGGGTGATCCTATGTATTGGGCTTAGCCATCAGAAGCAAGGATTTAAAGAGGAAATTGCAAGTGTATGAACTCCAGGGCTGCGTGTAAAGTCTGCACAATCCTTTTTTTCCCTGTTGTGGCCAAGCAGCCATCACACTTTTAAAATTTCTAGGCTGTTCTGCACCAGATCAAAATGGGTTGCCTTTTAGAGATCCCCCCTGTCAGCAGCTCTGGGGACCCCCTTCCACATTCACAGATCATGCCAGCGCCAACAGCCACGGATTCTTCTAGTTGCAGACTTCCCCCAGTCTTCCAGCTCCCACAGTACACACACTTCTCTGTCCTGCCAGAACCAGAGACCTCACCTTATCCCAGGCGAAATATGACCCCTCCATGGTGAAGTGTAGAGCTCCTCTGAATCCGTGTGTTTGCTCCAATTGGGGACCGGTGTTCCGGGGTTCGCAGCTGTTTGGTGGGTGCCATAGTTGCAGATTTTCAGGCTTCCAATAACATCCACTTTCCTCTTCAAGATGGCGTGGTCTCTGCATCTGAGCTGGTGGCTCCGGAAGGAGACCCAGGAGCAGTGGGGGCTGCCTGGTCAAGGGAGCCCCATCCAGCAGTCCCCCACCTTCTCCTGGAGTATAGCTGTCCCTTAACTCTCCAACGAACACTCAATGTGCGACCCTCAGCTGCTCTTTTTATCTGCTCCAGGACAAGGCTTGGGACACGTCCATCTATTCTGCCGCCATTTTTTTTCCTTCCAGAAGCTGAAACTCTTAACTATTGTTTTTGAATCTTGGCTGCTTTCTATATGCCATGTGTTTCTTTTCATAAATTTGCCTTGGGTCACTTCTAAAAAGGAGTTATAAAATAGCTGGAGGTTGCCTGGGGATATACAGTAGTCTGGATCTACTCAGAAAAAGAATCAAAACTGGTCATATGACAGATTAGAAACCTCAAAAATAAAGCCCAAACTCCTTAGCATCTTAATTGCTAGAGCCACTATGGGAAATAGTATAAAGGTTCCTCAAAAAGTTAAGAATAGAGCTACCACATGACCTGGCAACCCTTCTGGGTATCTAACCCCAAATTTGAAAACATTTATTCATAAAGATATATGTAATAATTCATTGCAGGATTATTCACAATAGCCAAGACATGGAAACAACCTGTGTCCTTCAACAGATGATTGGATAAAGAATATGTGGTACATACACAATGGAATTCTACTCAGTCATAAGAAATGATGAAATACCATCATTTGAGACAACATAGATGGACCGTGAGAGTATCATGCTAGGCAAAATAAGTCAGACAAAGAAGGAAAAGAACCATATGATTTAACTCATATGTGGGATATAAAATAGAAAGCAACAAACAAATAAAATAAAAAAAATTCATAGACACAGACAACAGACTGGTGGTTGCCAGAGGGAAAGGAGGTGGGGGAAGATAAAGAGGGTAAAGGAGATCAAATATATGGTGACAGAAGGAGATAGACTCTAGGTGGTAAGCACATAATGCAATATAGAGATGATGTATTATAGCATTTTATAGTTGAAACTTGTACAATATTATTAACCAAGGTCAACCTAACAAATTTATTTTTTTAAAAGAAAGTCATCCCATGGTTTGACTTGTATCTACTTTTCCAGTCACTTCATCATCTTGTACTTTGAGCTCCAATTATATTAACTCGAATTTCCCAAAATATATCGGTTGTTTCACAGTTCCTTGGATTTGTTCATGCTGCATAAACCTGCCTCTTCCTCCCCACTATTTTTAACTAAGGTAATTATTACTCTTCATAACTCACTTTAGGTGATGCCTCATACAGCTTTCTCTGACCTTCCTGGGCCAGGCTGAAGGCATTCCTTATTTGCTTACATAGCAACCTGCCCAAACCTCTATCATAGCACTGATCACACTGAAGTATATATTTCAGTTTATATATCTCTTCATATACATAACTTTTTCTTATAGAAGTTTTATTGCAAGAAACAGAAGACTATTCAAATTCTCTTAAGACCTCACTGAAACCCAAAAAGGAAAATAAACAATCAGGTCTCAGGATATCAGGAGACAAACTGTTATCAACATCCGGCCTCTCCCTTCACCAGGAATGCGGGACACTTCCAAGGAGTGTGCAGGGACCTTGATCATGTAAACTAGAGATGGAGGGACAGTCTGAACCAACTTTACAATCCCACTGGCTAGCACAGTGAGAATATTGTGGACACCCGGTAAATATAAATAATGAGAGAGATGATTTTCACTATTTAGGAAGCCTGTAGCCTCCCTGAGTCCAGCCCCCATCACTCCAAATAGATGAGACCTTGAGTTAGGAGAGATTAATTTCATTTGGCCCTCAGGCAGGAGTGCTCACTCGGCAATTTTTAAATGCAAATCCAATTGTGGATTGCTCACAAGGTAATTTTGCCTTATTCTTTTTTTTTTTTTTTTTGAAGGAATTGACTAGGATGCAATTCCAAAGGATAATGACCACAACCAGTTATATTAAAATGTCAGATATAAAGTAGAAGTAATTATCTGTCCTTCAAGAAGACCTTGATGTATGGAACCCAAAGCCCATTATGTAGTCCATTCATCAACATTTGTTCAATACCCACTATGTATACAATATTGTACTAAATGAATAAGAAGTTTTCAAAGGGAGGCAAAGACCAGCTTCTGCTCTAAGAAAGTATATAAAAAGTTTGCTAAAATAGTTTGTGACAGTGGAACAGTTTATAGCTAATGAAGTCACACTGTTCTCACATTGTATGCTTTACTACATATTTGAAAAAATGGGAAGATTTAGCCTGAAAAAAAAAAAAGATTAAGGAGAAAAATAGTAGTTATTAACTTATTTTTTAAGTATATTTTATTGATTTTTTTTTTACAGAGAGGAAGGGAGAGGGATAGAGTTAGAAACATCGATGAGCTGCCTCCTGCACACCCCCTACTGGGGATGTACCCACAATCAAGGTACATGCCCTTGACCGGAATCGAACCTGAGACCCTTCAGTCCACAGGCCGACGCTCTATCCACTGAGCCAAATTGGTCAGGGCAGTAGTTATTCATTTAATGAATATTAACTAAGCAACAATTATACACTACATATTTTATAGGCTCTTGGGGTATTGCTGTGGCCCTCATATTCTATTGCAGGAGGCTAGATAATAAGTAAACAAATTAAACAATTTCACGTAGATAAGAGTTATGTGGAAATAAAACAGTGACATATTGCTTTAAAGTCGTTTCTTTAGATAGGGTAGTCAGGAATGGCTTCTCTGAACTGAATCCTGATGATAAGGAGGAACTAAATGTGAAAACGTTTCCAGGCTCGAGGAACAGCAAAGGCAAAGTCCCTGAGAAATACATGAGCTTAGTGTTCAAGAACAGAAGAGAAGACCCATGAGACTAGCATGAATGACAGGAGAGAAGATTGACATAGATGCTTTCCAGCAATAGCCAGAACAGATTAAGTTAGCAGGACAAAGTAAGAACTTTGTGTTATTTTGGTTGGTTTGTTTGTTTTTTAATTGTAATGGATCATGCTCAAAGCATGAAGTTTCTTATACTAATTAGATAAAGAAACAATAAATTTTTGAAGATTTGGCAGGACAATGAAACACAGGTTTGGGTGTTTATTTGTAAGGAATCTACACAATGTTTTGACTTGGGTAATAAATATTAAAGAAGTGACTAGGCTTTGCAAGCTATATAGTCTCTGTCTCAATAATTCAACTTTGCCTTTATAGAAAGCCATAAATAATCTATAAGTGAATGAACATATCTGTGTTCCAATAAAACTTGGTTTAAAAAAATACAGAAAGCGAACAGAATTTGGTTTGTGGGCCATGGTTTGCCAACTCCTGACCTAATGCATAGTGTAAGGCATAAGAAAGGTGTATACTGGGAGCCTTTGTGTACAGATGATGGGTGAAAGCTGAATTTATCTCAACCATTTTTTCATTGCTCTTGCTGCTATCTATATATATAAAAGCCTAAGCGACCATTACAACCGGACAACTGGATGACCAGACTACCAGCCGGTAGCTATGATGCTCACCGACCACCAGGGGGCAGATGCTCAATGCAAGAGCTTCTGCCTGGTGGTCAGTGTGTTCCCACAGCCAAACTCCCACAGTCCCTCCCCCTGGCTGGCCAGCCCCAATTGGCCCTGATTACTGGCCAGGCCAAGGGACCCCACCTGTGCATGAATTCATGCACTGGGCCTCTAGTATTTTATAAGATTGACAGCAGGAAATAATGAGGTAAAATTAGATATCCAATTTTAAACTGAGAGTGGAGGCTGCATTTTCTCTCCTGAGAATGCTTTCATTGCATCTTATAGGTTTTATATTGCCATTGAGTTAGGAAAATGTTTGAAACTGGGAGGTGATATAATACTTAGATGTACTGCTTTTTAGTTATGTGCTTGGGCAAGTCACTTATGTTCTTAAATTAAAATTCTTCTATTAAGTGGGGATAATATTAAGACATATCTTATTGGCTTATTGTGATGATCAAATAAATGGAAGACACAGCACATTCTCTAATAGAGCTAGCAGCACAATTTACCATGGCTAAGATATGGAAACTGCCTAAGTGCCCATCAACAGAAGAGTGGATTAAAAAAACTGTGGTACATCTACACAATGGAATACTATGCTGCAGTAAAAAAGAAGGAATTCTTACCATTTGCAACAGCATGGATGAAACTGGAGAGCATTACGCTAAGCGAACTAAGCCAGCCAGAGAAAGATAAATATCACATGATCTCACTCATTTGTGGAATATAATGAACATAAACTAATGAACAAAAACAGATCCAGAGACAGGGAAGCATTGATCAGACCATCAAACATCAGAGGGTAGGTAGGGGAGGGTGGGGATAAGGGGGAGAGATCAACCAAAGGACTTGTATGCATGCATATAAACCTAACCAATAGACACAGACAACAGAGGGGTGAGGGAGGGGGAAATGGAGGGATAAGGACACATATGTAATACCTTAATCAATAAAAAATAAATAAATAAAACTCACACAATTATCTATAAAAATAATAGAGCAAATACTCTAAAGTCATAATTAGATGTAGATACAATTGTATATTTAAGCATATAAGGTCCCGAGTAGAGCTATTGATATATGAGTAAACATAGCAGTATGGGAACAAATATAGATATGAATGAATCATGAAATAGTGGGCTCCTGGCCAGTGGATGTGTTCAAATGAAGACAGGTTATTCAATATTTACAAAAGGAATATATTGGACCAAGAAATGCTCTGTGTTTCTGATTTTTGCTTACATTGAATTTATTGGGGTGACATTGGTTAATAAATTACATAGATTTCAGGTGTACAATTCTATACTACATCATCTGAATATTGACTGTATTGTGTGTTCACCACCCTAAGTCAAGTCTCCTTCCATCACCATTTATTCCCTCTTTACCCTCTGGTCCTGCTGATAATCATCATACTGTTGTCTGTATCTATGAGGTGTTTTTTGTTGTTGTTGTTGTGTTGCTTAATCCCTTCTCCTTTCCCACCCAGCACTCCAACCCCCCTCCCATCTGACAGCTGTCAGTCTGTTCTCAGTATCTATGAGTCTGTTTCTATTTTGTTTGTTGGTTTATTTTGTTCATTAGATTCCACATATAAGTAAAATCATATGATACTTGTCTTCCTCTGATTGGCTTATTTCACTTAGCTTAATATTCTCCAGGTCCCTCCATGTTGTCACAGAGGGTAAGTTTCTGATTTAATATTTGCAAGCTAAGGACAGAGCTAGTATATTTAGGCACTGCTTAATATTTTCAATTAAGGTTTCCTGTCAGAGCTAAGTTGAATATTTTGCAATTTAAGAAGGCAACATGTTACAGTGGAAGAAGCTTGGACTTTGACATCAAACAGGCATGAGTTTACAATTGCAGCTCTGCTATTTTACCATTTGTTTAACATTAGGCCTATTGCTTTCTCTACTTCACCTCTCTCATTTATTCAAGGGGATCATAATCCCTACAAGAATTAAATTAGGTTATATATAGCAACTGGCACATCGCAGATAATGTTACTCCCTTCACAGCCTTTTTTGTTTGTTTGTTTGTTCTGAATTTCCCCCTATGTATTCCATATGTCACCCCAAATGACATTCCCATTTTAAAAATCTCCCCTTAATTCTTCCATTTTCTTCATTAGGAGCAAAATTAAGTTTTTATCAAGTGTTCACTGGCATTACACTAGCATTTGAACTATAAGCTGTGACATACAAAAATATTTAATGTGTAGACATGCTAATCAGAAGGGAAATGTCAAATCTGCATACATTTCAAGTGACCCAACAATATTTACCTTAGAGCTAAGTCTCCTATTTTTCTGACAATTGCCTCATTGAGGAAGTGACTCATTCAGCATACCAAGCCCTAGTCCATAGGAGAACTTGACCTCACACTGGTTTGAAAGCATCACAAAGATGAATGTCACTGCCTTGCAGTTAGTAACAAACCTAATTTGATTTGACAAATGATGTTGATTTTGAAGGGGTCACTAACCATTAGAACTGTTGAGGACAAAGAGTGCCCCGGAGGTAGATAAAAATGGAATGTTTAAACAGTTTGTTATGCAAATTTGCTTTCTACCTGTCAGGAGGAGGTAAAGGATAAGAGGAGAGAGCTGGTGATAAGGCCATACCCGGGATTGATGAGCTCTTGGCACAGTCCTTAGTCACTGCACAGGGGAGGTTTTGCAGGGCACAGCGGGTAGATCCGCTGCTCCCTTTATCCAGGCGGTGGGTTAGGGAAGCTCACTTCCACTAGGAGGTCTAAGCTGCTCTGCTTCCGTCTCTCATAGCCTGTTCTCCACAGAGCTCAAAGCAAGTAGAGTTCAAGCTTCACCTGGAAATCGCAGGGGAATATTATGGTCTCCCCTGTGATTTCAGTGCATCCCCGTATCTGCAGAAGTGCAGACGTTACAGGTATTAATTTCACTCACAATATTGTGTTTCCTACACTCAGATTATGATATCAAATTGGTCATAAAACGGTTTTGTGAGCCGTGGTGAGAACATTTGGCCCTACACTAAGACAGGAAACCACTGGAGAGTTCTGAGCAGTTTCTTATTTTATAGCTTTTGGACAACAATATGCCCTCAGAGGGTCATTGTGAAATAATGTATGTAAAGCACATAGCACAAGGCCGTTTATATGATCGGTACATAATAAATGTTAGCTACTGTCTTTATGAACATTAAATTCATAGCCTCCTTACCACAGCCTTTCCATCATATTTTACTTCATTGCTCTTTCTTTTGGTGGAAGGGAAGGTACATAATAAATCGAAAGGATGTCCTTGCTCTTATAAGACTGATATATACTTCTGAATAGTTTAACAAATACCCAACAGTTCCAGACTACACATGCTTTTAGCCACTGAACAAAAGCCAGATTCCTTCTTTTTAATGTTTTCATGGCGGGAGCTAAAGGAACATCTTGTGATGGAAGGAAAGTTAAAGCTGGGTCGGACTGGCCTTTGACCATTAATTCAATCAAAATGTATTGTGGCTTTGAACCCAAAAGTCCTGGCTCAAATGTCAGCTCTGCCATTTATTTAGTGTGTCATTGTAGGCTTATCACTTGATTTCTCCAAGACTATTTCCTCATCTTCAAAATGGGAATACTGTGGAAGGGACTTTGTTGCATGGGTTAAAATGATGAGATCAAGGACTATAGTATGTTCTTGGTGGCAGAGGTCATAGAATAATATTATTTAAAAGATAATAATGATATAAAAGTATCCATTATGTAGGCATCTATCAACTTCCTAAATGAAATAATTGATAATTAGAAATAGTTAGATCCAAAGTTCTACCATCTTGGAAATTTTAATTTCAACCATAGAGTACCTTTAGTAAAAATACTCTGCTAATCCTGAGAAGGATATAAACCTGAATATTGACTGGCTCGGTTAGGGCCTTTAAAACATTGCTATCATTGAGCAAAGCATTCTGGGAAACACATGAAAGGGAAACCCCAGGTTAAAATCTGGGGTCATGGAAAAGCTAACAAACTATCCCACTCCACAAGCCAAGATCTTGCTTACTTTCATTCCGATTAGCACTTACAATATAAAGTATATATTGTTATCTCTATTTTCAGATGAGGAACAGAAGTAAGGCGAAGTCACTCACCCAATGTTTTCCACTTGGTAAATGGTAGGGCTGAGTTCTCATTTCATTAAATTTTGGCAAATATTTGTACAGTACTCTGAGTTAGATACTTTCATTGGTGCTGAAGTTATATAACAGTGGGGAAAACGTTTCTGACTCCTTGGAGCTTATGTTCAAGATTTGAACCCAGATCTGACCTGCTTCAAAACCTTAATCTTTTCACCAAATGTAATGCTTTATTGCACTGGTGCTGTGTGGAAGATGAACCTGACCCCAATTCAATGAGTTATGATGTTCCCGTTATGCCATTTTTATTCCCTTTATGATTTAATCAGGACACTTGCTGAAATTAAAATATAGCTTAGTCATGCATATAATCTTTTTCTCCAAAACATTTTTTTCATGAGGCTGTCAGTTTTGCAAACTGGCCTGATTTAAACAGATATTTTATCCAGAAATAAATTGAATTACAATTTAAAATGCAGAACAGAAAAGCCTGCCAGTGTGCTAATAGCTCCATTTCCCTGATTAAGAGGGCTTTTTCCAAGATGGCATAAAGAACAGAGCCCTGTTTGCCCTAAAACTCATTTGGACAATGGTCTTGAAAAAAGATAGATTCTACAACACTGTCTTAGCTGTTGTTCTACTAATCTTTAAAAATTTGGTCCTGGGCTTTTGTGAGTTTTTATGCTTATGGAATAAAAGTTCCAAACTCCTAAGGCTGTCACTCAAAGTCACATTTTTTTCTCTAACATCTGTGGTCTTATCCTGCCCCCTGCCACTTCCCTAAGTCCTAAGAGGCTGCAGATAGGAGTTTGAGGCTCCACTCTGCTACATAGGAGAGGAGTCACCTTTGCCAAGCCACTCCCTCTCTGTTCCTTTTTCCTCTTTATGCTTCAAAGGAGGTACTGAAATTTGCCCACTCCTCCTCTTACATGTGAGTAGAGGCTCCAATGGGGCAAACTATTTTGTAAACTTTAAAGCACAATGCAGAATCCACCTTGCAGTATCTCTGCTTCCCCCATAATGATGAACTCTTCTTCCCATACTCAGCTATTCACATTTCTCTTACAAGTCATATCTCCCTTTCCACAACATACATGGTTCCTCCTCCTTGTCTACTTAAATAAGAGTTTGTCTTTCTTCAGGAGCCTGATCTCCTAAAAAAGTCAGTTGTTCTAACTGTCCTAGTCCTCAAGAATCTCCACTGACCTGCCACAAATTTGTTTGAACTTGGCACTTGGTTTTTGCTGCCTTAATGCTGTCATTCTTCAGTGTCTCACCAATTAGATTGTAAACCACAGTGAGGGAGAGATTGAATTTTACACTAAGTAATATTAGTGCATAACACTATAATTCAGGTTCAACTAACATTTATTGAATGCCTATGATATGACGGCTCTGTATCAAGGACAGTCCCTATAAGTGCTTTCCTATTTGCTATTTCACTTACTTCTCATAAGGTAAATATTACAATTATTCACATTTTACATATATGGGATGGAGATTCAGAGGAGCTAACTCTTCATTATTTCACATCTCATGATGAGTAAGTGGCAGAGCTGAAAACTGATTCCAGGACAGATTTCAAAGCTCATGTTCTTTCCACCAAATTATATTGGCTCCTTTATTAACTGTCGGCTGATACCCATCCTGATCATGATGGTGGTAGGTAACTGGGACATCAAATGGGGTCTCTAGTAGCTCAGAGCGCTAACCATCTGGACTTGATTATAATTGACCATACGGCTTCATATCTGACTATTCTTCCTATAAATGGATGTTTCTCTGGCTTTTATTTTTTACATAGGTTAAGCACATAAAAAGCAAAGGAAATGATACAGATAAAATGTGTAATTCAAAACTTCAATGCCCTTCATTCTACCATTATAATTTTAATTATTTTTACTTTCTTGTGCCCTAGTTTCTTCCTGTGAAAAATGAGAACACCATCACCAACTTCACAGAGTAGAGCAAGGATCAACTGAGACATAAACTGAAATCCACTCTAGTAGTTGTTATAATAATAGTGGAAAATATACAGGAATCATGACCAGTAATTTTAGTGCTTGTGAATATTCTCTTTGTAGAAGCTCTAAACAGACAATAATCCGGGCAATATAAGAAGACAGAGAAGTTTGGATGGAAATAAAAATGGTTAAAGCTACTTATGAAATAGCAAACTCTTCATAGAAATCTTTCTGTTACTAGAGGAATTCTAGCACTAAATTGTTGAGAAATAATTTCTGTTGTTTAAGTCACATAGTCTGTTGTATTGTGTTACAGCAGCCCAAGCTAACTGAGATACCCTGCTTCTCTTGCCATGTTCTGCCAAAAGTATACACATCGTGTGTACTTACTAGTATTAAATATGTAAGTAAATTTCACAGCAACCCATTAAAAAGTGGTACCTTTAACCTCCTAGACAATATATAAACCTATTTGAGATTTCCCATGCTGTGCGCAACAGCCAACACATATATTGTGAAAAGAGTTTCTTTCTTCAGCAAGAAATTAATGCTTATTTCTGTTAGCCACTGAATTTTGAGGTAATTCCTTAAACAGACTTATGTAAAATGTATTTACACGTTTAGTTTACATTCTGCCTAATAATTTCAATATCTGAAATGTTGAAGGTTGAATATGCTTCTATTATCTATAATCTGCTGACTCTTTGGTGTGCATTTTCTTCTGTTTTCTAATTTTTAACTATTAATTTAAAAATTTTAGGTATTTGTTGAAGCCTAGTTTGAGGATTTCTGCAGAGTAGATACGTTTGCTTCTGCCATGCATTTTAGGTAACAGAAATCTAGAATTCTTGGAACTAAATTTTCGAATTGAGATGTTCTTTGAACAGCTCAGATAATGTCAATTTGGCTAAAAATTTTTATGATAGCTATTTTGTAGTTAAAATTCTTAGTTTTTATCTCTAACAAACACAAAAGATTAAAACAGACACATTTCTTGCTGTCTTCTCAAGGTTAGGAAGTTCGGACTAACCCAATGGTTGCACTGAGCGGTATCCTCAGTTATAAATAAGGGAAGCAGAATCTCCCATTTTAATGTCCCTAGCAGTGGTCGGCAAACTCATTAGTCAACAGAGCCAAAATATCAACAATACAATGATTGAAATTTCTTTTGAGAGCCAAATTTTTTTAACTTAAACTTTTTCTAATGCCACTTCTTCAAAATAGACTCGCCCAGGCTGTGGTCTTTTGTGGAAGAGCCACACTCAAGGGGCCAAAGAGCCACAGTTTGCCTACCACTGCCCTAGACCATAGGCTTGACCTCTTGTAAATGGTGCCTTGCAGAGTCATGCAGATTAGGTCATCAGTGTTCACCACATACCTTGAGAGCAAAAGTAGTGTGCAATGCCATGCCTATCTTTCTGGGTTTCTATTTTCAAGTCGGTTTTGACCTCTTTTCTTACTAGCTAATGAGTATATTTTAAAAGATATGCATAAAATTTAAAACTTCTATTTTTTTCAGCAAGAGGGTCAATTAGGTTATCTAATCATACATATAACTGGAAACAGACTTTTCACCTGCATTGTCTTTCATAAATTTATTGAAATATCCCACCTGCTAATGGCCTCTCCTCAGCTCTTTGTGTATTTATTTAATCATTCACGCAACTAACTTTTATTAATTGCCCACCAGTTACCAAGCACTTTCTACATTCTGGGAATACATGAGTAAATAATGGAGCATAAATCATTATTATCACTATGAGCTGATAGTTTGTTGTTTTTAAAATTAAGTCTTTACTATAATTATACAGTCAAGTAATAAAAGGGAAATAAACATGAGTGACCAGTCAGCCAATATTAGCTGATATTCTCCAAAATACTATTCAGTTTCTATATCTTTTATTGAGGTTAATACAGTCTGTATGGTATTAACATTATTCATATACTTGTTATATACTCATTAAATATTTCATCATATGAAAGCATTTTATTAACTTTGCTGAGCTAAGAAAATGTTAGGTATTATTAATATTCCTGTTGTTACTAGGTTATAAACTCAGTGGGTTCAAGGAGTATATCAAAATTGTCATGTAAAATGATATGATAACACTTAAAAAAAGTCAGTCTTTTCCTTTGAAAACACCACTAACAAGAGGAGATAAGGCAGAAAATCTGATGATCTATCATCTATTAGAACTAGAAAGGACAAATAAGTGGCTGAATAAATTACCTCAGTTTACAGAGATAAACTGAGAAACAGATAAAATGCCAAGCCCAGAGAAGTGGAATCACTTGCTCAAGGTCTCATAGGTACTTAATAACATAACAGGAGCCGATATTTGTTTGGTATTTATAAATACAATGGAGTTTTTTATATTGATTTATTTTTTACTTTTTCCAATATTTTGTCTGTAAATGCTTTTGAAATTTCAATGTAGATAATCATATCACCTGAAAATAATAAAGTTTAATTTCTTAATTTCCAGGCTTTGTGATTTTAATGTTTTTTTCTTTACCTGCTGAACTGCCTGGAACTTGAATACAAATTCCTTGACTTAAAAATATTAAGTTCATGATTAGTACTATTGATTTTTAATATTAGTATTAATAACTAATGCTACTATAATAACAAACACTTTTATATAATTACCATATTTCTGATACTATTTTTTTATGCTTACAATAGTCCTCTCACTCTTCTTTTTACAGATAAGGGAACAGGATGTACAGAGAATTTAAGTAAATTACCTAAGTTTATATAGTTAGTAAGGAGAGATACAGAATTGAACATTGGCATTTTGGATTCAGAATATATACTCTTGATTTTGGTATCTACTTGATTTCTTCATGTAATTTTAAAATTTCTAGGGGTTAAACAAATCTATCATATTAGGCCAAGTAATTATATCAGATCACACACTCTTTTGTATTATTTTATGTAACTGGGGTTGCCTGTTCCACTTGCCTCAGTTTCCATAAAGACCAGAGATGGTTGTTTCATCAGTGACTTCATAACTCAAAAAGAGAGTCTCCTGTAGCCCGAAGCTTATATTCAAGTTATACTTTACAAGTCCACCTGGTAGCTGAGCCAGTTGATGGGCCTTTGTAGTTTTAAATTCTTAATATACTTAAAGACCTTTAAATATGAGGGGGATCCAGAATTATTTCATGAACTTAAAATCTGTCACATGCATTAAAATGATAAAGTTCCCACATAATCCTTCCATTACAAAAATGGCCACATTTTATTTGAATAGTGTGTTTGCACATCTATTTCTGAGACAATGATTTGTTAGGACATGGGTAATATCTTTCCATCTTTGCATCCTGTATCCAGCAGGGTGCCTGTCATATGGCAGTGAACTTTGTTGAATTAATAAAAGGCAGCAACCCACAGGACAGGCGTAATTATCCCTATTTGGCAGATGACAAAATGACGTTTACAAGAATTGATGTGACCTCAAAGTTACACCATTTGTCAGTAGCAGAACCAGAATATAATTTCAAAACGCCATTTTCCCTTAAACCACACAAAATATAGAAAAGACTTTACTGTATATTTTTACAGCTAGATCATGACTAAAAAGCATGTGACTTCCACTGTCATTTACATAAGAAAACCAAAGTTTAATGGAGTAGGATGAAAATACTACAAGTAATGTTGAATTTATAAACTGGCCTCTAAACACAGTTTATTTTATAAATATAGTAACATATATCAGAAAAACACCCCAGACTTTTTCTTACTAAAAAAGTCCTTATTAAATTACATCCTTGTGAACTCTGAATTCTAGAAAGTGCTATTGAAAAGCTGTGTAAAAAAAAAAAAAATTTTTTTTAAATTCCTACTTGCTTGAGAAAAGTCATGGAAAACTGGACATATGTCACAATATCCAAGGCTAAATATGGTATAGTTTAAAAAAAAAACACTAAATAAGCAAATTCCAAGAAATTAAGATGTATATGTATGACTTTATCCCTGGCAAGAGAGCTGGTCATGAGCAGACTTCTTGTTAACATGTGGAAAAAGCAAGGGCATCCTGGGCATGGTGACCACCTGAGAACATCAGAAAAGTTCTTTCACCCTTTGGACAGGAAGTGCCCATTTTCTTTCTATATCTGCAGGTTATCACTGGAGTAGTGTTGATATAACGGCTGGTTGGCTCTTCCTTAGTTTGGGGATTAGGAAACCCGACTTTTGCAAGTAATTAATACTCTTTCCCATGAACTGAGATAAAGTAAAGACCCAATCAGCTTTGATAGTATAAAAAAGAGATGATTGATGTTAACCTATCTCCATTCAGCATTACTCCCATTAAAAGCGCCTAGCACAGTCACGCAAGATGGTACAAATATGTCAAGGCCTCCTACTGTTTCTCTAGGGAATTCCTTTCTCTAAGAACCTAACTTATAACTTCCCCTGGTTTCTTCTCCCCACATTCGCTACTTCTCTGTGTGATGTCCCTTGGGCATTGACCTTTTCTCCTTTTGGGATAACACTTCCTTGTTATTTTTTTTATAGTCACCTGAACATTACTAAGTGGTAGTAAACCATTCCTAGATCATACTGATTATCTGAAATTCTACCTTGTCAGATTTGTCCAACATCCAGCCACAGCTGAACCAGAATAAGAATTTGAAAACCTAGGAGAAATATCCCCGTGACTTCTGCTATCTTCCTTATTTGGCCCAATATTCTTCAACATATTTCCTCAATGAATTGAATAATTACATAGTAACATGCTTGTCAATTTTGCAAGTGACAAACATCTGGGAGAAATAGCTCATATAGATGATGAACTCAAGAGCTCAAAATAACTCAAGCACTTTAATGAGTAGGCCAAAATAAATAACATGAATATCTTGGCAAGTCATAGGGATAATTAGGCCAGTATCTGATACATAGTGGGCATTCAATAAATGTCTGTGGGATTAATAAATGAGTAAGTCAATAAATATTGATTTTTATACTATGTTCTAAAAATCAACACCACACATACAGAATGAGGTATGATCTAGAATAAGAACAGTTTATGGGAAAATATATTTATAGGTTTATTGGATGACAAGTACCACAAGAGTCAGTTCTGTGAGAAAATGGGTCCATTGCTAGTGAGAACACATTGATGACTATTTAGTTGATTTGTTGGATTCACATGTTTCAACTAATGTTGACAGATTTGAGTGATATCCAAGAAAAGTAATTGTGATGTTAAAATGTTATTTATTCATTTATTAATTAATCTTGAGTGCCTACTCTGTGAAAAGAGCTGGGCTAGTCATTAAGAGTATAGGATGTTTACATATGAATGGTTGAAAAACTGAATATATTATTATTTTGCTATTGTTAACTAATAGTATAAGTGTTATGATTTTATTTTTAATGATAATATATTGAATAATATGACATAATTATATAATTATTTGGTAAATTACTGTTAAAGACATGAAAGGAATGGAGGAATGATTAATTATATGGAAGTTAGGGAATCTGATAGAGTGTGGTAACAGCTAAACTAGTTTGAGGCTTTATACTTCAAACAGTGAGGAATCATGGGAAACTGAGATAATAGCTTAAACAAAGGCAAGAAGATAATATATGCTCAACCTTCAATAGAAGAACAGCAAGTAATTCTATTTGGCTAGAGCATAGCATGGTGCTGCCTTAGGTCACTAACTTGGAGAAAGGCAAATTAAAGCACCTAGTTTCTTCTTATAACAAATTTGGCTCCCCGATCTGGGGAACTGCTTCTCATCCTCCTGACTATAACATACTCTCTAAGAGAAGCACAATAGCACTGATTGGGATCAAACCTCTGGGCTGAGTTCTATCTCCTAACCAAACCTAGGGGCGGAGAAGGGGGCAGGAGCACTGCAGCAATAAAATATGATTGCAACTCTCTTTTTCTTAATTGAATTTATTGGGGTGACGTTGGTTAATAAAATTATACAGGTTTCAGGTGCATAACTCTATAATACATCATTCTTGAGTGTTCACCATCCCAAGTCAAATATCCTTCCACCACCATTTATCCTCCCCTTTACCCTTTTCTACCACCACCACCACATTTTCCCTCTGATAATCACCATACTGTTGTCTGTATTTTTGTTTTTTGCTTAATCTGTTCACTCTTTTCACACAGCTCTCCAACTCCTCTCCCCTCTGACAGCTGTCAGTCTGTTCTCTATGTCTGTGAGTCTGATTGTAACTCTCTTGAAGTTATCAAGGATATTTTAGAATCATCAGTGCCAGCATGAATGTTGATTGCCACAATCTTAAGTGGTACCACAGGGAGAGAACCCATAGGAAGAGCTGGAGCATGTGAATAGAAATCAGCAACTCTTCTGCTTGGCTGAATCTCCCACTGCAGGATCTCAGAGGGTGGCAGGGTATTTGCTTATTCATCCGGTAAATGTTTACTGAACACTTACAAAGTGCCAAAGTACTGCCTAAACTAGACTCTAGGGATACATGTTTGAGGAATTGGCCAATGCTGCCTGGAAGTTCACAGTCTAGTTGAGGAGAATGGTGAGAACTAGGAATTTAAATAAAGTATGATAAGTGCTCTGTTACTGATGGACCCAAACGTGAGTCCAGAGCAGTGGTTTCAAAATGTGGCAGCAGATTTGGAAAAGTTTCTAGAAGAGAGATAATCTCAATTTACACATTTAAGCATAAAGTATTACTGTTATTAACAACAATAGTAATAAGAGCTAACATTTCCCAGCATGTGCCATGTGGCAGGCATTGTTTCAATCACATAGCATGTATGGTTAGTCCTTCCAAGCACTCTTTGAAGTACGCACTATTATTATTCCCATTTTTCAGATGAGGAAACTAACTTAAAGGAAAGTTGTGTAGTTGGCATAAAATTACACAACTAGTAACTGAAACAGAGAGGATTTGGACTCAATCCTGACCTTGCAGCTCCTACTCTTGCTATATTAACTGAAGCAAAATAAACCATCAGTGAATAAACCAAGTGGCTGTTTTCTGAACTGAGGCTAAGGTTATTTAACTTTGGCTTGTTATTGGGAAGTAGAGCCAGGACAAGTCATCTGGTAGGAAGATTTTTGGGACTAGTCAGATGTGGAAGAACCAGGGAATACTTCATGAAGGCATTGTCCTTTGAGCTGGGACTGGATGGGTAGGTGATCAATTTTGAGCAAACCCCACAACCAAAGACACTGGAAAAGGGAAACAAATCGTATATGTGGACAATAGTTGCTCTTGTAAAGGCTGCTCAAATAAAGGCTTTTGGCTTCCCAGAATCAACATAAAAGAAGCAACTGTTTTTCCTGACCTCTTGAATTGGCTGTCATTGAGTTTATATAACCATATTTGTCAGTGATGGCTTTCTTCTCTGTGACACTCTTAAAGAGACATGAAAGACAGACAAGATCATTGCGAAACCACACACTATCAATAGCTCTTTTGGATATTGCTAACCTATTCCACATGCCACTTCCATCTCATGTCCAATGCCTAGTGAAATTGATGTAGCCTTTCTAGAAAATGGCCCAGGAGGTTTCTATTTCTGAGCCTGACCAGCTGAGGTTTACATATAAAACTACTTTTCATTAAAACTCTTCAAATTCAGAAACTGGCATGTTAGTAGTATATCTTTATTGATGGTAAGAAAAAAATACTAGCCCTTTCAATTACTTTATAATTTTTAAATGTATTATCTTTGGAATCCAAGATGGCTGCCAACGGGATGGCAGGCAACAAGATAGTATGTGAGTGAGAGAATAAAAGGAAAGTGCATGGACATGTGGGGAGTGTCTGTATTTGTGAGTAAGGGACAACCATATTCCACAGGACTGTTGGGGACAGGCAGATCAGGTCCCCCTGGCTGGGCAGCCTCTACTACTGCTGAAATCTCTTCTGGAGTGGCTGGCTCTGCCATGGAGACTGCACCATCTTTAAGGGGATACTGGTTGTGATCGGAAGCCCAGCCTTACCTTCAAACAGGGAGACCTCAGATACCTCCTGGGACCCTGCAACCACAATGCCCAAGGACCAGCTGCCTCAGCTGTGAACCCACAAACACTGAGACTCCAGCCTCCCCAAACTCGGGCACCTAAAAAGTCTGTCCAGGGGGAGACAAAGCAGCACCAAATACACAGATGGGCCCTGCGCCTTCTTACAGAGCAGATAGAAGGAACAGATGAATCGAATAACACCCACCCAGAATTGGTGAATTAAACACAGCTGGTGAAGCAATCTGGATGGGAAGGTCAGATATCACCTAGAGAAAGTCAACACAGGAGAGAGAGAGAGCTACATAACCAGACACCCTGAGATGAGCAATCATGGGGAGAAAAAGACACAGCCTGCATACAAAAGAAAAGGAGGACTCACCAGAAAAGTAAGTAAATGAAATGGAGGCAAGCAATATGTCAGAGAAAGAATTCAGAGCAGTGGTCATAAGTACGCTGAAAAGAATGAAAGACAAATTCAACAATACGTGTAAGAACCAAGAGGAAATGAAGAACCAATAAAAAATTAAAAATAGCATCGCTGCAATAAAGAACTCAATAGAAAGCATCAACAGTAGACTAGAATAAGTGGAGGACTGCATCAGTGAGCTAGAAGACAAAGTAGGAAAAAATACCCAAGCAGAGCAGCATCTAGAAAAAAAACTTAAAAAACAGGAGAAGCCTAAAGGAACTTTTGGAAAATATGAAATGAAACAACATCTCCATAACAGGGGTGTTAGAAGGAGAGGAAACTGAGCAAGGAATAGCAATCCTGTTTGAAGAAATGACAGAAAACTTCCCCGATATTGGGAAGAAAAAACTCACACAAGTCCAAGAAGCTCACAGAGTCCCAAACAAGATGAACCCCAAAAGACTGACACCAAGACACATTATTAAATTGGCAAGCAAAGTAAGAATTTTAAAGGCTGCCAGAGAGACAGAAGTTACCTACAAGGAATCTCCCATTAGACTATTGACTGATTTCTCAACACAAACACATTAGGCCAGCAGGCAATGGAATGAAATATACAAAGTCATGAAAAGCAAGGGTCTGAATCCAAAAATACTGTACCCAGCAAGGCTATCAATCAAAGTTGAGGGTGAAATAAGGAGCTTCGCAGACAAAAAAGAACTAAGGGAGTTTATTGCCACCAAACCAGCAATGCAAGAAATGCTAAAGGATCTGCTGTAAAAAGAAGAAACAGGAAGGGAAGATGGAACACAGGCATAAAGAATAAAAATGTCAACAAACAAGTACCTACCATTAATAACTTTAAATGTAAATGGATTATTAATGCCCCAATCAAAAGAGATAGGGTAGCTGAGTGGATAAGAAAACATGACCCATATAGCTGCTGTCTACAGGAGACCCATCTCAGAACAAAGGACTCACACAGACTGATGGTGAAGGGATGAAAAAAGGTTTTTCAGGCGAATGAAAATGAAAAGAAAAAAAAAGTTAGGGCAGCAATACTTCTATCTGACAAATTAGACCTCAAAGTGTAGACCATAATAAGAGATAAGGAAGGCCACTTCATAATACTAAAGGGAGCAATTCAACAAGAAGATATAACTCTGGTAAATATATATGCACCCAATACAGAAGCACCCAAATACATTAAAAAAAAAAAAAAAAAACTTCTGGAGGATATCAAGGGAGAGCAATACAGTCATAGTAGGGGACTTTAATACCCCACTAACATCACTAGACAAATCCTGTAAACAAAAAATCAGCAAAGAAACATCAATCCTAAATGATCAGATGGAATTAACTGACATCTTCAGAACATTTCACCCCAAAGCCACAGAATACACATTCCTCTCATGGGCACATGGGTCATTTTCAAAAATAGATCACATATTGGGAAACAGGCAAAGTCTCTTCAAATTCAAATAGATAGAAATCATATCAAGCATCTTCTCAGATCACAATAGCATAAAACTAGAAATCAACTACAATAAAAACAATTAAAAATCAAACACCTGGAGGCTAAATAGCATGCTATTAAACAATGATTGGGTTACCAAAGAGATCAAAGAAGAAATAAAAATCATCATGGCAACAAATGACAATGAAAACACAATAATCCAAAATCTATGGGACACAGTGAATGCAGTCCTGAAAGGGACATTCATAGCTCTACAGCCCTACCTAAAAACAAAAATAAAACAAACAAGAAAAAAATGGTAATAAGTTATCTAACCCTACAACTCAAAGAGTTAGAAAGAGAGTAACAAGTAAAGCCCAGCATAAGCAGAAGGAATGAAATAATAAAGATCAGAGCAGAAATAAACAATATAGAGACCCCCCCAAAAAATAATAATACAAAAGATCAACAAAACCAAGAGCTGGTTCTTTGAAAGGATAAACAAGATTGATGAATCTCTAGCCAGGCTCACCAAGAAGCAAAGAGAGAGCACCCAAATAAACAAAATCTGAAATGAAAGAGGTGAAGTAACAACCAATCCCACTGAAATACAAACGATTATGAAAAAATTCTATGAACAACTCTATTCCAACAAAATCAGCAACCTAGATGAAATGGACATATTCTTAGAAAAACACAAGCTCTCAAAACTCAGTCAGGAAGAATCAAAACCTGAATAGGCTGATGACTACCAAAGAAATTGAAACAGCGACCAAAAATCTTCCAGCAAACAAAAGCCCTGGTCCAGACAGTTTTACAGGGGACTTCTACCAAGCATTCAAAGAAGAACTAAAACCTATCCTTCTCAGACTATTTCAAAAAATTCAAGAGGAAGGCACACTTCCAAGCTCTTTCTAGGAAGCCAGTATTACCTTAATCCTCAAACCAGATAAAGACAATACACACACACACACACACACACACACACACACACATACACACACAGAACTACAGACCAATATCCGACCTTGATGAACATAGATGCTAAAATCCTCAACAAAATTCTAGCAAATTGGATTCAGCATTACATTAGAAAGATTATACACCATGACCAAGTGGGATTTATGCCGGGATGCAAGAATGGTACAATATCCATAAGTCAATAAATGTGATACATCACATAAACAAATTGAGAGATAAAAATCACATAATTATATCAATTGATGCAAAAAAAGCATTTGACAAAATTCAACACTCTTTCTTGATAAAAACTCTCAGCAAAGTAGGAATAGAGGGATCATACCTCAACATAATAAAAGCCCTATATGACAAACCTACAGCCAACATCATACTCAATGGGCAAAAACTAAACTCTTTTTCCCTAAGAACCAGAACAAGACAGGGATGCCCACTTTCACCACTCCTGTTCAATATAGTACTGGAAGTGCTAGCCATAGCGATCAGACAAGAAGAAGAAATAAAAGGCATCCATATTGGAAAAGAAGTAAAACTGTCCTTATTCACAGATGACATGATACTATACATAGAAAATCCCAAAGACTCCATCAAAAAACTACTAGACCTGATAAATGAATTTGGCAGTGTAGCAGGATACAAAATTAACACACAGAAATCTATGGCCTTTTTACACACCAATACTGAACTCACAGAAAGAGAAATGAAAAAAAAAATCCCATTTAGCATTGCACCAAAAAAATTAAGATACCTAGGAATAAACTTAACTAAGGATTTAAGACCTGTACTCAGAAAACTACAGGACATTAAAAAAAGAGATAGAGGAAGACATAAACAAATGGAAGAACATACCATGATGATGGATTGGTAGAATCAACATCATTAAAATGTCCATACTACCCAAAGCAATTTACAGATTCAATGCAATCCCCATTGAATACCAATGGCATATTTCAAAGATCTAGAACAAAGTCTCCAAAAATTCACCTGGAATAAAAAAAGACCCCTAATAGCCACAGCAATCCTAAGAAAGAAGAACAAAGTTGGAGGGATCACAATACCAGATATCAACATATATTACCAAGCCACTGTTCTCAAAACTGCCTGGTATTGGCATAAGAGCAGACATGTAAACCAATGGAACAGAACAGAGAACCCAGAAATTGACCCAAACCATTATGCTCAATTAATATTTGACAAAGGAGGCAAGAGCATACAATGGCATCAAGACAGTTTCTTTAATAAATGGTGCTGGGAAATTTGGTCATATACATGCAAAAAAATGAAACTGGATCACCAACTTATACCATACACAAAAACAAACTCAATACATCCATTGAACACTGTATCGATGAAAAAATATCAAATAAGAGTTTGAGGTTTAGAAAAAAATTGAAAACAGATGATAGTCTTTGTCTTTCTCCTTCTCTCTCTTCCCCAAGAAAGGCAGATTCCAGAATTAGGGAATTTGAAGGGTACTCTGCCTTTTATCAGTCATCCTGTCTTTTATATGGTTAGTAGAGACCTTTAACCATATATCCAGGTGTAACTTGATGGCTAGCCTATTTCAAATGACCAGAAATAAACACACACACACACGCACACACACACACACACACACACCACATACATACACACACACACTCACTACAAGTGTATTTTTGCTTGTTTGCTTGTTTATTCCTTTAAATCTCAGCCTTCGGGTAGATGGAACATTACTTAAGAATTGGAGGGTCAAATAGGGAGGAATCCAAGATGGCGGCGTAGGTAAACACTTAAACTGCTGCCTCGCGCAACAATTTCAAAATACAACTAAAAGACAAAACGTCTATCACCCAGAACCACGGGAAAGCTGGCTGAGTGGAAGTTCTACAACTAGAAGGAAAGAGAAAAGAGCATTGAGATGTGCACGAGCGCTGAAAAGCTGAGGTACGGAGGCGCGTGATCTGGGCTGGCGGCGGGCATTGCTTTTTTCAACCCAAAGGGAGACAAGCCCCTGATTACTCTGAAATCCAGTTTCTGGGGAGACGCAGGGGACCCAAACTCCTACGGGGAGAAGCTGGACTGTCTGCCAGTGAGGGTGGCTTGCTTGCAGAGCTGCGCACAGGAATAATTGTTTACTGCAATGGGGCACGGGACGCCTACTGGACGGGCTAACTAGCAGCCATTGCTGTTTGCCACACCCTAACCTAGTGACGCCCTGAGGCCCCGCCCTGCACAACCTACAAACCCACCCAAGCTCCAAGCAGCAGAATTAGCATAAGAAAGCCCTGCTCTATCGCAGCTTAACCTAGCAAACTTGCAGCCCCAGTCAGACAGCTCCAAAACCTCCAAACCACAAGCAAAGAGGAGAAAACTGTAGCTCTCACTGTAGCTCCTGCTGGGTGGCCTCAGACAGTAGCTGACGTGCACCCCATTGGAGATCCAGAAACCAGTGTACCTAGTGGTCAGTGTGAGACACCAGATTTCAACTCCTCACATCCATAAGTGACACATTCAAGAGGCAGACTCAGTGAGCACCAAAGCCCCACTGAAACAAGTCCTGCCCCATAAGCGTGTCTTCAGCGCAGCAGTTCTTCCATTATAGACACAGCGAGTGCTCACAGCTAATTGGCCTGGAGGTCAATTCCTCCCAGTGTACCAATAGCAATTAAGGCCTAACTACACCAAGACTTTGCACTCAGCCCACAAAGGGGTGTACCAAGAGCATCCACATCAGGTGATTGGGGAGGCTGAGCTACTGCCCCTTATAGGTCACCTACCACACAAAGCCACTCCATCAACACAGGAAGCAGCCAAAATGCGGAGACAAAGAAACATGTCACGAATGAAAGAAACGGAGAAAAGCAAACTACTGGATGACATAGAGTTCAGAACCACATTTATAAGGTTACTCAAGAATCTTCTTAAAACCGCTGAGAAACTTGATGAGACCTTTAAGGATATTAATGAGAATGCCAAAAAAAATGGAAAAGGTCAGTCAGAAATGAAGCATACACTGTCTGAAATAAAGAATATACAGAAACTCAACTGTAGATCAACGTACCCCAAGAATCCAACCAAAGATCTGAAATATGTGGAAACAAAACACATCCAACCAGAAAAACAAAAAGAAAAAAGAATCCAAAAATATGAAGATAGTGTAAGGAGCCTCTGGGACAACTTTAAGAGAATCAACATCTGAATTTTTGGGGTGCCAGAAGAAGGGAGAGAGCAAAATATTGAAAACCTATTAGAAGAAATAATGACAGAAAACTTTCCCTACCTGGTGAAAGAAATAGACTTACAAGTTCAGGAAGCGCACAGAACCCCATACAAGAGGAATCCAAAGAGGACCACACCAAGACACATCATAATTAAAATGCCAAGGGCAAAAGACAAAGAGAGAATATTAAAAGCAGCAAGAGAAAAACAGTTATTTACCTACAAGGGAGTACCCATACGACTGTCAGCTGATTTCTCAACAGAAACTATGCAGGCCAGAAGGGAGTGGCAAGAAATATTCAAAGTGATGAACAGCAAGAACCTACAACCAAGATTACTCTACCCAGCAAAGCTATCATTCAGAGTTGAAGGTCAGATAAAGAGCTTCACAGATAAGAAAAAGCTAAAAGAGTTCATCATCACCAAACCAGGATTACACGAAATGCTGAAGGGTATTCTTTAAGAAGAGGAAGAAGAAGAAAAAGGTAAAGATAAAAATTATGAACAACGAAATGACATCAAATACATACCTACCAACAAGTGAATCTAAAAATCAAGTGAATAAAAAATCTGAAGAACAGAATGGACTGGTGAATATAATAGAATCAGGGACATAGAAAGGGAGTGGACCGACAATTCTCAGGGGAAGCAGGTGTGAAGGGTGCGGGAAGAGATTGGACAAAAATCTTACTCCTATGGATGAAGACAGTGGCGGGGGGGAAGGGCATGGGGTGGGGTGGGGAATCAGGTGGAGGGGAGCTATGGGGGGAAAAAACAAAAGAGGAACACCTGTAATAATCTGAACAATAAAAATTTATTTTAAAAAAAAGATTATGGAAATAAATAAACTATTGTTGGGAATAAAAAACCCACAATCCTTTGAAGTGAAAAAAAAAAAAAAAGAATTGGAGGGTCATTCTAGTGAGCAGCCTTTGTTGCTTCTGTGTCAGTAGTATATATCCAGTGTCCCTCTCTGATGTCTGCCATTACCGTGACTCACTCCTTCTTTTCCTGCTACTACTGACAAATGACAAATTCCTGACTAGTCTCCTTCCTTATTTACTCAGTTAGGTACTCATGTCTTCTGTCACCTCAAACTTCTAGTAACTCACATTCTTTATGTGCATTATGGCTTCTGCCCTCGCTACTAATTGCTGTCTTTCCCTCTATGCATCCTACTCAAATTCACTGAGGTCAGATCTAATTGGTTCATTTGATTATTAACATCTCTGTTGGACAGATCTATTATGCCAGGCCCTTGATAACCTTGAGCTAGGTATATACCCCTGGCTTGATCAGCTGCAACCAAGCTGCTAGACTTACAGGGGCAGCTGTCCTATAAAGTAAATTAGTGCCTCATAAACTCCTCTTCAATAAAATTAAAGAGGGCAGAGAATATCTGGCTTACCAAAAGTCTATTTACATGGAGCTCAGAGGAAAACAGTCAGGACAATAAAATAGTGAGGAAATCCTGACACCTTCAAGAATATAATATCCAACTTCAAGCTGTTTTGGCCTGATCCACTGTGAAACTGTCAAAGGAGTTATAAAGAAACATAACACAACAGAGAAAAGAGAAGGTTTAAGCTCTTTCATAACAAGGCAGAGTTAATAGATTGGGTCAGAAGAGAGAAAATGGTGCATTACATATTTGTTGTATTAATGATATGGGACAGTGAGAAGATCCTATACTTTGGAAACAGATGGACAGTTTATACTCCTGCCAGTGTAGATTCCTATTTGGGCAACCATGGATAAGTTTTAACCCATTTATCAGGGCATTAAAAATTGAATACTTAATTTGTAAGGATTAAAATGAGAAAATATATGTAAAGTGTTCAACATAGAGTAAACTCTCAGGAAATGCTACTTAACAGTCTACTTCTACCACTTAAGAATAAATGAAAGACCTCATTATTAAGACCATCCTACCTCATACTTAATCAATTAATAAGGATGGAACTTCTTTTGGTATTTGTATTTATTTTTATATGTAAATAGTTCAACATTTTGAATAATTTTCACAGTGAGTTTTTTGTGTGGGTATATGTGTAAACACAACAGAGGCTGCAGAAACCCTAGAGACAATAAAATATATATATTGGGGAGGGGCAAATTCTGAAAGTACCATTTATCCACTTAAAAAATAAAGCGTATTATATTCTCAATCTAAAGTTAATATTTAACAGTATAAAAATATGTTGAAAATGGAAGTGTAGAGTGAAGGAGGAGAATTACTAAATTCCTCTCCCAAAAGAAAACATTAGTTATTAGTGAGATATATTTCATTATAATTTCTCTAGCCTTTGAGCATACTTTTGTTTATTTATTTTTTACATAGTAGTTATCTTCTTGAATATACATTTACTTAGTTTGATTTCTTGCTTTTAAAATTACACTATATTTTTCATGTCATATATACTCTTCACATTGAATTATATTTAATATCGGTATAGTAACCCAAAATGGATGTGTGTTGACTTAGTCAATCTGTCTCTTTAGCCCACAGCAATTAGGGTTTGTTGTTGTTGTATTTTTTGTTGCTATTGTTCTATTTTGTTTAAGCTATTTTATTGCAAGTAATGTTGCAATAAAAATAATTGTCTATATCTCTGATTATTTCATGCGTCTAGATTGTCGAACAAATATATCTCACTGGGGACTGAAAGTGTGCATAACTGAGATAGCATTATATATTCTAACCAGAGGCCTGGTGCATGGATTTGTGCACCAGTGGGGTGCCTTGGCATGGCCTGCTGGGATTAGGCAAAACTGGCAGTCCAATTCTGCCTGTCACTGCACCACTTGGTAGGCTCATGGCCGCTCCACTGTGGTCTCTGGGCTGAAGCAGCCAGCCATAAGCCCTGCATCTGTTGCCCCACAGTCAGCTGAGCAGTGCTCCTGCTGTGTGAGTGCACTGACCACCAGGGGGAAGCTCCTGCATTGAGTCTCTGCTCCCTGGTGGACAGTGCACTTAGGCTTTTATATATATGGACTAGAGGCCCGGTGCACAAAATTTGTGCACTGAAGGGGTGTCCTTCAACCTAGCCTGCACCCTCTCCAATCTGGGACATCCTTTTCATAATCCAGGACTGCTGGCTCCCAACTGCTCGCCTGCCTGCCTGCCTGATTGCCCCTAACTGCTTCTGCCTTCCAGCCTGATCACCCCCTAACCACTCCCCTGCCAGCCTGATCGACACATAACTGCTCCCCTGCTGGCCTGTTTGCCCCCAACTGCCCTCCCCCGCTGGCCCGGTCACCCCTAACTCCTCTCCCCTGCCAGCCCAGTCATCCCTAACTGCCCTCCCCTGCCAGCCCAGTCACCCCTAACTGCCCTTCCCTGCAGGCCTGGTTGCCCCCAACTGCCCTCCCTTGCTGGCCATCTTGTGACCACATGGGGGCGGCCATCTTGTGCAAGGTGTGATAGTGAATTTGCATATTACCTCTTTATTATATAGGATATTTTGTGTTTGCTGATTTCATAGCTCATAAGTCTTTCTGCAGGAACTCTAGAGTTCTTTGTACCTTCAGGATTCTTTGGCTTTTCTGAACCTTCTATTCAATGCTCCTCTGATCCAATGATATCACACAGAAAGAAAAATTTCTGTCCCTGTTCCCATAGGATAGCCCATGAGATATTGAAGGAGAGTTCTTATATCCTGAGATTGCTTTCTGGCAATAAGAGAATATTAAACTATGGCTATTTTTTTCGGGAAAATACAAATTTATAACAAATGACCCTAAACTTTTTGTAGTAAATTTTTAAGTTTGAGCATTGGCATACTCAGGGGAAAAAAATAAGTCTTATGTCAAAGGCTATTCACTGATGTCTATGTTATAGTTCCTCAGTGCAGTAAAGGACATTCTATTCCCTACTAGAATAGAGAACTGAAACCAGGATCTCTCAACAATAATAATGGTAGCAATGACATCCATATTGGTAATACTAAGATTTGACTGCTTACTGTGTCATTGTTCTATAGGCTTATAGATATTCTCTATGTAATCCTCAAATAATATAATACAGTTTGTATACAAGCTGCTCTTATTCAAAGTTAAATCCACTTTTTTCAAAAATGAAGAAAGGAAAAGAGAAAAAGGATGAAGAAAATCGTAGCCATTAAGACCAGATAGGTTACTCTATGTATTCATTTTCCACTGCTGCTCTAACAAATAACCACAAACTTAGAGCTTAAAACAACACCCTGGCCTGGTAACTCAGTTGGTTAGAACATCATTCCAATATACCAAGGTTGTTGGCTTGCTCTCCAGTCAGGGCACATAGAAGAAGCAACCAATGAGTGCATAAGTGAAACAACAAATGCTTTTTTCTCTCTCTCTCTCTCTCCCCCCTCTCTTTCTCTAAAATAAAACAACATAACTTTTTTATGTTATAAATATCAGACCTCAGTACTGGTGTCAGTGGGTTAAAATCAAGTTGTTGGCATGGCTGCATTCCAATCTAGGAGAGAATCTCTTCCATTGCCCTTTTTAGCTTCTGGAGGCCATATGTATTCCTTATCTTATTGACTCCCATTTATATTTTCAAAGTCAGCAACAGCAGGTTTAGTCCTTGTCACCTTTCTTCTCTCTGACACTTCTTCCATTATAGTATAACTCTCTCTCTCTCTCCCTTTTCCTCCCTCTGATCACAGCCTGAAAATGTTCTCTACTTTTAAGAACTCATGTGATTAGATCAATCCCACTGGCTAACCCAGAAAAATCTCCCCACTTTAAGGTCTATAATGCTAATCACATCTGCAAAGTCTTTTTTGCCATGTGAGGTTCCTAGAATTAGGGATTGAACATCTTTGGAGTGCCATTATTCCATAGATGATAACCTATCCGTGTGATTTCATTTAGTCTTCCCAGGGAAACCCCAAGATAATAATATTATTATCTATTCTTGTTTAACAAATTACCCTAAAACTAAGTGGCTTAAAATGACAACATCTGTTACGTCATAGGCTTAGCTATGTCGCCTGTTTCAAGGTCTCTCAAGAGACTGCAATAAAGGTGTCCAATTAGGCTGCAGTCTCATCTAAAGGTTCAAGTGGGGATAGTTCTGCTTTCAAGCTCACCACATGGTTATTGGCAGGATTCAGTTCCTCATAGGCTGTTAACTGAGGGCCCTCAGTTCCTTTCCATACATATCTCTTCATATGGCAGCTTTCTTCTTTAGACTTAGCAGATGGAGCATGAGAAAAGTGCCAACAAAATGGAAATCATGATCTTTTATAATGTAATCTCAGAAGTGACATCCCATTACTTTCACCATATTCTTTTAGTAAAAAGCAATCATGATGTCAGTTGGTCCAGCCCACATTCAGAGAGGAGACTACACAGGGGGTGACTATCATGAGGAAGGAATCATTGGGAGCCATTTTAGAAGTAGTCTGTAACACTATTTGTATCAGTTAGCTATTGCTGTATAACAAAGCACCACAAAACTCAGTGGTTGAAAATTATTCATTCTTGTTCACATGTTTGTGAGTCAACTGGGATATAGCTGAACATCCTCTGATTTAAGCTATAGGTACCCCTGGTTTGGCTCCTTGCTATGAATTAGGTGTAAGTTTGCTTCACTGGGGCCCAAGGTGAGGAGGCTGTAAAATCCTAGGGAACTTCTTTTCCTGGCAATAGCAAAAGTTCAAGAAGGAAAGACAGCCATGTGATAATTTTTAAAGTTACCACACTGTAACTCCTCCTCCCATATTCCATTGGCCAAAGCAAGTCATATGGCTAAACCTTGAGTTAAAGAGCAGGAAGGTATATATCCATTTAGATTTTCCTCTAGTAGGAGCAACTTGCAGTACAAGGTAAAAGTAAAATATACAGGAAGGGGTGAAGCATTGGGGCCAATCATTCCACCTCGGACAGCATCATTCTCACATGTCACAGATAAAGAGAGCTAAGACACAAAGAACCGAGTTGACTTACCCAAGGTCACAGCATGCAAATTCAGATTTGTCTGACTTCAAAACTCATTCCCTGTCACTTTATACCACAAGGCTTCAATATACATTCTCTCTGAATCATTGCCTTCCAAATTGACATCTAAAAATTCCTTTTGCAAACAGTCGTCAGAAATTCCATTTTGCTCTTCTGCCTCCTGTTTCACTTTATTAGCCTAAATATGTAACATGGGCCCAAGCATGGAGATAAAATCGGCTCTGAAAATGAGAAAATGGATTTTCTTGTCATGCCTTTGCATTACAGATGGGCCCAGTCCACGGCAATCATGGCTGCACCTGGAACAGTGCACAGCCCCATGAATAATCCATGTTCCTTACACATCCTCCTCCCCGCAGTGCTGACTCAGCAGCTGTTCTCCTGCTTTCTGTGAAGAAACAGCAGCTTATAGGTCAGGTAGAGCCTAAGAACTCATCAACACTGAACATTTGGTTGAATCTTGAAGACAGACAAGGGATTTAAAAATCTAATTGGACTTTAATCAGACTGTGATGCTTCCCTTCTTAGAACATTTTATAACCTTCAAGATTAAATCCAGACCCCTTTATGTGGCACATAGAAGCCTTCACGATTTGACCATTACCTCTCTAAGGAGACCCTCATCCTCCCATTCCTTGACCTTCACCTTGACCTCTTTCATCACCTCCCTCATCTTTAATAACAACTATTCCTAAGTATTTGTACTTTTATGAATGCACACATTTATCTGCAATCCTTTGCAATATTGGTCCTCTTTTCTAGAAAACTCTTCCTCTGCTTCATCACTTATTATCTCAATTGAATCCCTTTTTTAAAAGGAGCTCAGGAGTCCCTTCTTGCAGAAAGCCTTTCCTAACCTCACCCTCACCTGGGCACCCAGCTCATTTGGGGGTAGGGACTTCTTGCTGAGGAAAGGTTTTGTGCTTCCTCTATAGTCCTTATCAATCCATATTAGAATCACCTCTTTTCTTACCAATCCTATAAACATGGAATGCTTTAAAACTAATAGTCTTTTGGTTCTAAAGTCACATTGTTCTTGGCACATTGCCCAGCAGTCATTAAATGGTTGCAGAATAAAATATACAGAATGGACAGAAAAGGAAAAAGCAAAAAGAAAGAAAGGGAGGGAGGGGGGAAGGGTGGGCTAGAAGGGGTCAGTCGGAGGAAAGGGGGACATTGTAATACTTTTGACAACAAAGATTTTACCAAAAACAGAGAGGGGAAGATGAAAGAAGGGAAGAAGGGAAAGAGGGAAAAAAAAATGAGAGGGAAAAAGAAAAATCAAAATCATGTCTGAGATGGAATTTTGTAAATGGCACATGGCCACGTAACTCTAGGAAGTCTTATTCATTTCACCTAGGATATGCCAATGTCTATGGCTTGCTCATCTAAGGACAAGCCAGTCATAAGTCCTACACTTTCACAGTCCAGACCCACTAACATCCCTTTGTACATTCAAGCAAGTGAACTTTTTAAAGCGTGGAGCCTCTTAACCAGTTCCTCAATGTGCTCCAGTGCGATCAATAACCAATCCAGATGGCAAATTAATGTTAAATACCGTTCGAAGAATAACAAGAAAAAAACGTAGCAGGAGAGGATTAGTGGAGAGTCTCTCCAGGATTGTGGTCTCACGGAATGTTTACGGACCCTGCTGTGATTCCGTGGGGGAGAGGCAAGAAGGCTAAGAAGATGGATTGTGGGCCGGTTTGGAGATGATCAGTAACCTGGAGGTGGGAAGCCTTTCAGAGATGGAGTTCTCATTCCTGATGTAGAAATGGGACTCCTGAATCAACACAAACAAGTTACGAAGTAATGGTTCCAAATGCCAGTTACTTCTATTTTTGCTTTAACGCCACAACTGATTGTGATTGCTTGATGGTTTTGAAGCTGCCTTTTTCACTCTAATAATTGAACTTTCCAAATTGCACCTGAGGCATTACCAGGCCTGATAAGGCTCTTAATTGGGGTTTTAGTATAAATACTTGGAAAGCACATCCTTGGAAAGAATAGTTTGAATAGAAGATAGATCAAATATGTTCTAAGATTATTCTTTGCAGTCATATGATAAATGCTTCTTTCTACCTAAACCCCTCCCAAAGAGTCAACAACTTTATGATATTAAGGTTTCAAAAAGTTGCTAACACCCTGGAAGCTTTGCTGTTCTTTAAAAAAATCCTTATTTTATTTTTTTCCTGTGAAGTCACCACAACATATAGCTGAAGAGGGGAGATATGTCAGTTATGATTTAGGGTTGCCAAACCACTGTCTCTTGTCGTGACTTTAAAGCAGTATTTGTATTTGAGTAGAAACAACAATAAACTGAGAGCAACTTATTAGCTGAAATTCTCGGAGCCTCAATATTTTTTATTTGTAAAAAGGGGGGAAATAACATTTTCACTGGCCTATAGTGGAAATCTAGTGAAATCTGATAGATAAAAAGCAAAGCAAGAGCTAAGTTATTTTCTATGGTTGGGATATTATGGATTCAAATTAAAATTGTGAACTAGAGTTAATTGAATGGAGCCAGAAAACAGAGTAGACACAGTGTATTAGTCTGTTCTGTCTGCTATAACAAAATATCATTTTAGATTGGGTGGCTTAAGTCCCAGACATTTCTTTTCTTCACCATTCTGAAGACTGGAAGTCCAGGACCAAGGTCCAACAAGATATGGAGTTTGGTTTCTGATGAGAGTTCTTTTCTTGGGTTCTAAGTTGCTCTTTAGATTCACGTGATCTTTTCTCTGAGCATTAACAGAGAGAGTTCTCTGGTGCCACTCTTTCTCATCTTATAAGGATACCAGTCCTATTGGGTAAGAACCTCACTCTTATCACCCTTATTTAAACTTTACCATCTCCTCACAGGCCCAATTCCAAATATAGTCGCATTGAGAGGTAAGAATTCAACACATGAATGTGTCTGTGTTGGGGGGTGGGGGGTAGGAGACACACATATACATTTATTCCATAACACATAGGCTACCAAAGGACCCCTCTTTCAAAGTCTCTCTTTTACCATTTACAGATATCAAACATGGCTTTGAATTCCATTTATCATGTTTTAGGTTGGTTCAAAATGTCATTCTTTCACAGAATTCTCTGCTGCCCCAGCAGGACCAATTTCTGCCCTCTCCTTGCATCTGCTATAACTCTCCTCTCCAATAACACTTAGCTCATTATGACTTGGCTGTTTCTCTTAAGAGTGGAGGTTCCTCTGGGTTAGAAGACATATCCCCCTTTTTAATTTTATATAGCCAGATTACTGAGGAATCTCAAAATAATGTTGTAAAAACAGGAATATCTTTGAACTTTTATTGGTTGTTAACACCTTCATCCACATTCTGACAAACTGCCTTTTCCAGTTTTTTTATAATATCCTGGGCATATCTGATAACTTCTAGTCATTTTTATGACTGAGAAGTACATTTGAAAACTTTAATCTCAAAATTGACTTAAAATTCATTTCTTCCCCTTTCCGTAGCCAAACCTTGGGCTGTGATCCTGGCTTATCAGAGAAAGAAATCATAGATAACACCAGGCAGACTGGACTGAGATTCATGCAGGGAAATCACATAGCTTTGTGCAGGATATGCAATGTACAACTCTAGGGAGCAAGACTCCTATGGTAGACCATGTGACCCGCTCTCCCTATGTTTGTCCAGGACACAATCTGCACAACTATAGAAGGAAGCCCCAAATACATAGCCTTTTACTCCCTCTTCCCAGTCTAATTATTCCCGAGTTTGATAAGGACTCAAATGAGAACAGAAGAAGTAGGGCTCATCCTATATAACTAGTCACACTATCAGTAGGGGGGAGCCATCTTTGATCCTGCCCTGATTTTATCTGTTTTATCTTCTCATGGTGATTTCTACAAATAATAACATTTATAACAAATGATAACTGTAATTATAATGATATAATATATAATATTTTTGAGTATTCACTATCATACTTCATAAATAGTAAAATACATTTCTTTAATACTCCAAATTTTCTGAAATAGCACCATGATTGGTAACTGATGTATCATAGTTTAACTGTAAGCATTTTTCTCTCCTAGTGGTATGTGAGATAATGGTGAGTCTAACAATTGACAGCCTCTGACAATTGATGAAATACAGAATGTAGAAGATAGTTCTAACCACTTTACATGTACTAACTCACCCAATACAATAATATTGTGAGATTAGCTATAATTATTATTTCATTTTACTGATGAGGAAATCACGTAAGGAGGTTGAATGAGATATGCACAGTCACACTTAATATGTAGACAGAGTAAACTTTATGTTGATGGGGTACATCTTGAGCTTTCTTGGAGTGGTGTTTGTATTCTTCCTCACATCCTACATCCCTGAAGAACCCCTCAGAGAGGGACAGCCATGTCTCCTTCAGCCACACCAGTGTCCTTTCGAGGTGGCTGTCTCCATGCTTTGTAATCTCCTGAACAGCCCTGTAGTTCCTGCCACTTCTGTACCTCTGGGCTCCTTCACATGGAGCACTGTGAGCTGCTAAGGTCTTCCTTTTGTTGTCCTTAGGACTGGACAACCATGTTTGTATTCCCAGTCAGATGACCTTATAGTCTTTCTTCGCTTCTTGGTTCATTGGCTCCAGCAAGCACCCTACATTCAGGAAACCCCATAATGAAAAAGATGGCATTCTCTATACTAATTAAACTTTCCACCTGCCAGGCTCACACGTCAAGCTCTTCCAAAAACTTTCTCACCAGGCTCCCAAGACAACGTCCAAATAAGGCTAAAGATTCTTCAGCTTAAGTCCATTCCTCCAGGGAGCAAAATGCCAGTCTCCACATCTTGTGGCTACTCCAGTGTCAACAAGTAACTCTTTCCAGGTTCTTTTCACTCACACCTAGCTTTCAGATTAAAGGGCACTTCCTCTGCAGAAATATCATAGTTTTAACACAATTGAAAACACTGCTTCCCTTACTGGGGTTGGGGATAGAAGGGATCCAATTGTTGCAGGGCAATTCTGCAGAATTTAGTAACTCTGGGTAGGGTGTGGCAGCCTTTGCCCCAATTCTTAATAGGTATCTTTAAATTGTGGGAACTGGGATTTTTGTCTTCAACTCAGATCCTATTCAATAATTCTGGCAATACATATAATCAGTCAACATTTTGTTATGTTAGTTTTTCCCTGAATCTAAAATATCTTGGAGCAGCCAGACTTTCCTTTTACAGAAGCTGCTGTGCGGAGCATAGTTGACTGGCGGCCTCCTGTGGCCGCAGCTTTGGATTTGATGTGGTATTCATGCCAAGGCCATGCTTCCTCCAAGCTGCTTCCAGACAATGACTGTTCATGGTAGGAAAGGTGTTAAATCCCAAACAGGACTTCTAATGGGAAACCTTTTCTTGGCTACTGAACATCAGCCTATTCAAACCACTCTCAGAACTCTGCTATAGTCTGAGGATCTTCCGAGCAGAGCCTCTTTCCTTCTTTCTCTCTTTTCACAGGTGTCAGACCTGAATTAATGGTCTGTAAGTTCTTCCTGCCTACTTCTGCTTCCTCCCCTTTTATCTGTCACAAGCATCCCCCCCACCAAAAAAAAAGCTCTCTTGTACATCTAAAGGTCTAATTCTCAGAGAACCTACACTGAGCTCCTCAGAATAGAAAGTATACAATCATCTGAAGATTACACAGGCCTTTTTCTACAAAATGCAATTACCTCCTCAGAAAATAAGATATATTTCCATTTCAGTATGTGGCATTGACATCATCTTCTTGAATCTTCTCTCTCAGCTTTTGAGACTGCATAGATCTATAGAAAATTATGAGTAAGATTTCAGGAACTCCACAGACCTTCTAAAGTCTACCAGTTAAGAGTCTCTGGTCTACAAGATAAGGTCAAAATTCTTAACATTGCTTTCTAACCCTGCCCACTAAGCAGCCCCAGCCTACATCTAGCCATCCTGAACTGCTTGTGATTTCCTGGCAATCACCTCTCTGCTTCTGTACCTGCTGCTCCCAAACCTGAAATTCCTCCTTGTCTCCTCCTCTACCCCAGCTCATCCCAGCCAAGTCAACTGAACGACTTTGAAACATTTTGCAAATACCTAGCTCAAGAACCTTTTTTTGTGTCCACTGCCCCCCTTACTCTGAAAACAGTTCTGTTATAAATTTATAATTGTTCCCTTACATGGCTTCCAAAACTATGAGCTCTTTGAGGACAGGAGTTATGCGTTACTTTTCTTAGGTTCACAGTGCCTAGTACAATGCCTGCTACATGGTAAACACTCAAGATTTTTGTTGTTGTTGTTGCTGCTGCTGTTTTTAATACTCTGCACTCAATGCTAGACCTAACCAATATGTGACCTTAAGGGAGTCTCATAGCAACTCTGAGCCTCGGTTTTTCTTCTGGAAGAAATATATAAGAATAACCAACTACTTCCCTGAAAGCATTCTCACTAAGATCACTAATGCAAAGGCAGCGGTGCATGTCCTTCCTTTTATTTACTGGCCTTTGCAAGTTCAGCACTATTGATAACATCCTCCCCCTTAAAACTCCCTGTTTACTTTTCTTTTCCTTTGTATTTATCTTACTTGATTTCATCAGAATTACTGAGTTACCTGAAGCAAAAACTTGGATGTTATCTCTAAGTCAGCCTTCCCCCCTTATTCACTACTTTCAATCGGTTACCTGCAAAGTCTTGTACATTTTGCCTTTTAAATATTTTCTTTATTTTCCTACTGACTCTAGCCTAGTTTAGGCCACAATCACCCCTTGGGTGATGATTATAATATCATATTAGCACATAACTTGTCACTCTCCTTCTAGCCCTAACTCCCTCCAATCTATCCTCTATACCAATATCATAAATCTGACCATGTCATTCTGCCATGGAAAATGCTTCATGGCCCCCTTGTGCCTAATAATGACTAACATTTACTGAACACTTGCTACCTGCCTAATAAAACATAGTGAAGTAGGTATTGTTATTATTCCCATTGTGAAAATAAGAAATTTGAAGCTCAGAAAGGGTAACAACTTAGTAAGTTACCAATATCTAAACTGATTTCAAGGTTCTCAGTAGAAGTATATGTCCCTATATATTAGAGTTCCTACTGAACTTGACAGCCTTGCCTTAAATCTCATGTTTTAACAATACTAAACTGCTTTCCTATGCATTACATGCTGTATCTTACTTCAGTCTTTGTTCATGCTGTTTCTATGACTGAAATTTTCTTTTAAAAAAACACACATAGTTTTACTGATTTCAGAGAAGAAGGGAGAGGGAGAGAGATAGAAACATCAATGATGAGTGAGAATTGTTGATTGGCTGCCTCCTTCAAGGCCCCCTACTGGGGATTGAGCCTGCAACCTGGGCACGCACCATGACTGGGAATCGAACCATGACCATTTGGTTCATAGGTTGATGCTCAACCACTGAGCAATACTGGCCAGGTGACTGAAATTTTTTTCAAGTCAGGTCATCTTCCCTTTTCCTAACCAGCTCCTCTGATCCCCAAGAGGATTCATTTTTCCTGCTCAGTGCTCTGACATTCCCATTAAATGTATTTTTCAGTTGTATTTACTATGATAGATTGATAGAAAGATGATGATGGATAGATAAATGATAGATAAATAAATGACAGAGATAGAGAGCTATATGGACATATATGTAAATTTATGTACCTCTCTCTCCCCCAACACAGAATAATAATAATGATGATGATACTGACAATACTAATAATACTATGCTACTAATAATGATATATCGGTCAAAGGAAAGGATGATATAACCTAGAAGTGTGCATTAGTTAACTCCCAGTGTGGTTAACTTTAATCAATGGCACAAAGGAAATATGAGCAAGACAAGCAAATAAAAATATTTCTCCTTTTCATTTCTTCAGAATGCTCTGAGGATTAAGATCTCTGTATAGCCTGACATGAGGCCAAGAGAACACAACTGTGGAGAGATGGGGGGTGGGGAAGTGGGTATTTGTCCCACGTGTGAAGCAATGAAATAGATCACCTTGCCTTGCTTCCCAACTTCCAGAATATGAAATATGCATTAAATAAAAAAACAATTTATGATACTATGTCTACAACAGCTAGAGTCCATGGGTCAGGTATCAAGAAATGAAAGTATGTCTTCTCTCAGATCCAGGACCCACTTACAGAATTGTACTTCCTGCCCCCACAACTTTACTTAGAGGGATGGGGAACACATCCATGGGACTCAAAGATGGTTCCACTGAACAGGAAACTCTGTGATTATAATCTGGTTACTTTAGACACATCTTTCCAGTGGACCAGTAGGCAAAGAAAGAAGTTACTACATGATAAGGGCAGCAAGAAATCCTGTATGTAGAACTCTAGAGATTCCCTGAGTGGTCTTTTAATATTTCCATGCCAAGTAATAATCATCTTTGGACAATGATAGCAACAACAACCCAACAAGAATTAGGTCATTAAGAGCTAATTCCCATCAGGGATGAAGAGCTGTGTTACCCCTCCAGGCAACTAAGCAAAGTAGCTTAGTTGAGAAAGGCCAAAGGTGAGAAAAATCTAGACTAATAGAAGATAGAGCTATTTTTCTCAAGACCTATCCCTAGTAAACACCTACCACATGCCAGAATTTTTCATATATTTTATATTATTTAGTACTCCAAACTGACTAGTGATATAGGATCATTATTAGACACCTATTCTATAGAATAAAACTGAAAGCAAGAGAGATAGAATGGAATCTCAGATTTGACATTAACTGACTTTGAGTTAGAAAACAAATACAAACCTTTTAGCACTTCTTAACAGTAAATGCCCTAACTTTCTTAACAGATTGCCTCCAGGGTGAAAAATAAACTCTTCTATAGGTGCTATTTTCCATAAATTGATGATGAAATTCAAGTTCAAAATATAACTTTTAATGGGATTTTTTAGCACTTTGTCAATGTCCTACAAATTGTATAATAAATACAGTTGATAAAGTCTCTGAGTGAATTGCCTGCACCATTTATACTAACCTTACTGTTGATCTTGAGCAATGGTGGAGAAGAAATTTCAAGTGTCTTCATTCCAGTCCACTGTGTTTCCACAACACAATTCCAATTGCAGCAAGGAGAAGTAAAGAATAAAAAGCATGTTTGAATAGCTTGGGTACCTTGGCACCTTTTAAAGGAACCTGGAGCAAATGAGAGCATCAGTTTGCCAATGTGAACACAAAGTTTTTCATGTAAATAAGCATTTGATAATCCCCAAGGTCTTTTATTTATATTTGTAAGGTCAATGACATCTATAATAATAAAAGCATAATATGCTAATTAGACCAGCAGCCAAACAACCTTCCAGACGTCATTCCGGATGTCCTTCTGGATGAAGCTGTGGTGGCGGGGGCCAAGGCAGAGGCACTTAGGGGCAATCAGGTAGGCAGAGTGGTTAGGGGCAATCAGGCAGGCGAGTAGTTAGGGACGATCAGGCAGGCAGGCAAGTGGTTAGGGGAGATCAGACAGGCAGGCAGGTGGGCAGTTAGAAGCCAGCAGTTCCAGATTGTGAGAGGGATGTCCGACTGCCAGTTTAGGCCCGATCCCACAACAGTAGGACATCCCCCCAAGGGGTGCCAGATTGTGAGAGGCTGCAGGCCTGGCTGAGGGACCTCCACCCCCATGCACGAATTTCATGCACCGGGCCTCTAGTATGCTAGATAAAAGAGAAAAGTGGATGTGCAGATCATGCTGAAATGTCTTCCTCCAAAGCAAAAAAAAAACATTTGGGTTGTTAAGAGTAAGGTCAAAGGAGGAACAAATAAAAGCAGTTAACAACAACACAACATTGAGAACAACAAAACCTATCCACTTCGTAAGTATTGGGATCAGGTTAGGAACATAATATAGAATTCTCAGGTTAAGAACTTAATATAGAACTCTCATAATAATATGAGGCATAGGGGCAACATTTATGCACATGCCCAGACTCTTGCATTTCTAAGCAACCATTCTTTCCCTAAGACTATTATGGATGGTTGTGCATAGATTGCAGAAACATGCTCCTTGTGCATACAATGTGGAATATAATGTCTATAATGTTGGGTCTTGTGACATCTTATCAAATGTTAGTGTTGAGAGAAGACTAGAATTCAAGAAAAATCCTGTGTATCTTCCGTAGGTTTCACTGGCTCACGTAAGTGCACAGCAGGGAAAGTAATGCAATTTGAATAAAACACTGAGATTAGATTTCCTAAAAGAAATTAGGTCCCATTTAGCTAACGCATATGGTATGGAAAGTATGCCTAGAAAATTTGATTTTGGTAAAATTGCAAGAGGGCTTTGAATGCTTGTGGACATTTGTGAATGTTCAGTAGGCTGTGAGGAATTAATGAAAATTCTTGACAAATTAAATTGAATGATATAAAATATACTTTAGAAAAAATAATCTTGCCACAGTGTGTAGGGAGGATTTGAGTGAAAGATGCAAGAATATGGAATAAATAATTAAAATATTATAATAGTAAACTATACTATAGTCCAATCGATAGTACAGTATAGACTCATTTATTCTACTCTCAGTTCTCAGATAATGTAATGGAAACTTGGGGTTTCCAGATAAGAGACCTCCAAATCTCATCAGAAAAGTCATGAAGTTTTAGGAATTATCAAGGTCACAGTGATGGGTACAGATTTCCAAAATTCTGATTTTCATTTCAAAGTTCAAATTGTATCATTGGGAACAAATATTGCTGTTAGTTGTTTTTCTTGAAATTGCAGGTTTAGTTTGTTTATGAGTATGTCTGCTGAACACCCAAATCTGAACATACTTTTTCTGTAAGTTATTGTTTCAAGTAAAAATTATGTTCCATGAGAAAAAGCAGTTAGTTCAGCTTGCAACTCAATTTTGCAACTAATTTTTTTCAAGGCAGCACTAATACATTTGTATGTAACAAAATAACTTTATGGCATAACTACTTTGGGACACAGATAGCGAAGGCATATAAATAGCATTAATACTTAATAAAATTAATAGTTTTACAGTTTATTCAGGGACATTTTAAAATTAAACTTGCATTTTTAGCTGTGAGTGCAAGATGCTAAAGAATAGAATGAGGAACTTCCAGTTTGGTGCCACTGCTTTGATTCATTCTGGGGTACCAGCAGCTTAACTATGATTACTTTTATAACATCATTGCAAATATCAACATAGTGAACATACACATACGCACACACACACACGCACACACACACACACACAGAGCAAATGCTATCTTAGGATTATTAACAAAGTAGTTTGACCTCATAGATTCCCTAAAACGGCCTTGAAACTGCCCAGGCTCCCATGGACCATACTTTGAGAACCACACACCTATGGAACCAGTAGTCTGATCCTATTTCCTCTCTTTTAGAAATGGCCTCTTTCAGCTCCTTTCATAGAGCTCCTGAGAAAGCTGCCTAGTTCTCAGTAACCCTGCCCATAGCCACAACTGATTGGCTTAGAAGTGAACCATGAATATCTTCCCCAGAAATTTTGGCCTCAGAACTTTGGAAGGTGGACAGTTCATTGAAGCAGCTTCTCTCCAATGTCAGAAGCTGTAAGATGTAACTTTGGAAGTATCAGTGACAATACTTCCTGTCAAAGACAGAGAGCCAGTCTGCAGCAAGATTCAAGTAGAGATGAGAGCTGAAGAGAAAATTTGTTAATGCTCAGATAAATAGATCCAGTTTCTCCTTGGGCTCAACCATGTTACTATCCTTGATTACTATGAAACACCCTGTGTCTCCACAATAAAAGCCCCACTGAGATGAAATAATTGACATAGTTTTTCTATTACTCACAATTAAAAGCACCTGGGGAAAAATTCTGCACAAGGGACTCCTGACTCCATCCTCTAAGGCTTCGAGTCTAAGCCAAGTTGATAGCCCCACCTTTGAGCTAATATTGCACCTGGTTGGCGTCTCCCGCACAGCATCTGTCTCACTGCAATCTCATCACACTGTCATGCTCTCTCCGGGGATGTTCCTCTAATACAATGCAAGTGACAGTATAGAAGTTATTTTTTTATTTCAAGTTAAATCTTAGCAAATGACTAAGTAAGGGGAAGAAGGGAGGGGGGAAAAGAAGAAATGAAGGGGGGAAATCCCCTTGAAATAGACAAAAAATGTATCCTATTCTTTCCTGGCTAGGTCATTTCATTTTTTGTGTCTCCATCCACACACCTGAAAATACCAGGGCCTCTAGGTTGAGGCTGGATTAGGTGAGAAACTTGAAAAACCTTCAATAAATAAAGGTTTCCTAAGCTAAGAAACCCCACCTTGGCTGGCCCAGTTAGAAACATTTGATGCCACAGAAACCACATCTTTGATGGTTCCTCTGGGAACCATGATGAACTTGATAAAACTATGTATTTTGTAAGTTGAAAGCATCCAAAGAGACCCTACCCACCTTTTTCTATTTATCTACTTAATTATTCATGAAACTTGAAAATTAAGTCACCCAAACTATTAAGCAGAACTCACCCAAATATAAATTTTATAACTCTGAAAATTCTTTTCATCTCCATTTCCTAGTCGGTAAAACAGGAGAAATAGAATGCTATGAGGTTAAATGAGACAGTTGTTAAATAATGCAGTAACAGTGTCTAGCATGGGGTAAACTAAGTCTGTTGTTTTACCAGCTTTTTCATCTAGCTTAGAAATATTATGTACCTCAGGTTACCTCTCAAGAAGTTCAGGTTGAAATAGCATTAATCCATGAGCTATCCTAGGCTGAGAGAAGTCAAGAGATTGGCTGAGCTGGTGACCATACCAGAAGCTCAGCACAGCTTTCTGACTCCAAGCCCTGCTCTTTTCACACCTCCGGTCTCTCTCATTTGATAGACAAGTATATTATTCCATCTCTGGGTATTTAAGCAAATACATTTTGTAAAGAATTGAAAAGAATCGAACAAATGATGGAAAGCATTCAAAGACATTACAATATGATTTAAAACAATGACAAGGTATGGAAAGAGGAGGACGTGAATTCCTGTCACTGCTATGACATTTGCTAGCTTGGTGAGATTGGGCAAGGCAGTTGTGCAAAACATACAGCAACTTCATCACATGTAAAATAGAAGTATTTTTTTCTTTCTTGCAGGTATAGAAAATAATTTTTTGAGCACCTACCTATGCACTTTAGAAACATTATCTTAAATTTTTACAGCAACTCTGCTCAGCTGCTCAATAGGCATTATGTGTTTTTTTCTGACAAAGGATCTGGGATCTAAAATTTAATTGAATTTGCCCAACATCAAAGAAATAATACCTATGATTTCCACTACCACAGACTGTTCTATGTGCCTTAAATCAGGGGTGGAGAACGTCCTGCCTGTGGGCCGTAAAAGGCCTGCGAAATAATTTGGTCTGGCTCTGCCAAGGCATTAGGGTTGAGTTAATTAAATGTTTGACCAAACATAGCAGGTTGAATTTAAGTTGATAATTTTGTGTATTCAAATGGCCCTTGGCAGCAAAAAGGTTCCCTACCCTTGCCTTAAATGATGCTTATGAGACAACATAGAAGAAGAGATGAGGAAAAACATGTCACATTGTCCAAACTCTGGTACCACTGGTGATAGTGGCAGAATGATCCCTGAAAGTCAAATCAGGAAATCTGAGTTTTAAGCTTTTACTTCACCGCTAATTAACTGCACAATCTTGACCACTTTCCTTTTCCAAACCTCAGTTTTCTTTTCAGTAAAATGGGGCCATAGAAGCACAAGTGTAGATGCCTGCTGACAGAGCAGTAATGAGGCTCCAGCAAGATCACAATTGTAAAAACACTTTGTGCTCCAGAGAGCCCTATACAAATGTTACTATTATTATTATTGCTATTACCATTATTATTACACCGGTGCTTTGGGGAAGACATTTATGTTAAACTGACACAGCGCATAATTGGAGTGCTCAAGTTAAATAAATGAAGTCAGCTGTCTGACTCCTTTAAGATAAATGATGTTATTATAACATAATTGTATAACCCCATATAGCTTACAGCAGCAAAAGGATGTGTATTTCACATGCTCTCCTATAATTACATCCCCATTATAATTTTGCAGTTAGTTGTGATGAGCTCTGGTCATGAAAACATGCCAATTTTGTATGGGATTGAAGTCTGCCTAATTTTAGCAAATTGAGAGTCACACAAAAGAAAAGAGATAAATACTATGTTGTTATTTTTCATTAGAGAATTGCTATATTAAGAGGCTGCGATCCAGCTGTGTTTGTTTAAATAAAAGTGTGATTTGAATACCTCCTACAGCTAATGTTCCTGCCAATGAATAAAAGATAAAAATGTGGCTCTCCTCTGGTTGGATGGGAGTCTCTGCATTCTAGCTGACTTGGAGATTTATTGTTCCACATAAGGAAGTTGAAAGCATGGAGGGCAGACCACACACAGGGGCCTTTTGTGTATTGTTTCAAGCCATACCACTAATAGATTTCTTCCACTAAAGCTCCCAGCAATTCAGCTGTGCTCAAATGCTCCACTTAACTGTGAAAAAATAATAATAAAATAGTAATTATGCCTCAATGGCAGATGCAGCCCAGCTCAATGCCACAAGAAAAAAGTAAACAGGAACAAATACCATTTGGAGAGGAATGCTGTATTTGAGTGTCATTGCAGTAATGGACTTAAGCCTCCTTTATTTCTTCCAAACAGACCCTCTCACATATAACCCCGCACCTCTCTCTCCCCAGTCTCCCCCGGAACTATCAATATTCTCCTGAAATTTATTGCCATGCTAACTTGGAATCCAGAATGAAAGACAAGAGGTGATATCCAAACTGTAGCTACAATGCAGAGCAATTCTAAAGCATCTAAATGTTGTTCTAGAAGTCTGGTGTACCAGGATACCACAGCATTAAAATCTTGGCCCTCAGGTAGATCACAGCCTAATGATGGATATAAGATACATACATAGTCCCCATTCTCCAGACCATTAAGTGTGACCTTTTGAAATGTCATTATCTAAACACTGCTTGCTCTTGCTCACCTTCCCCTCTATTGTAGCCAAATCAAACCACACACACACACACACACACACACACACACACACACACATATCATTCTGTCTTTTACCTCCAGGCCTTTTCAGGTGCTACCTATCTACCTGACTTTTCTACCCTCTCTTATGCATGTAGTGATCTCATATTTATGAGTTAATTCAAACACCAGCTCCCAAAAGTTTTTCCTGCACCAGCCTCATGGACGCTCCAAGTGCAGGATAAACACCTATGTTAATCTCTGACCCTGAATCCCAGCTGAGGGGGCGGGATCAAGTGTTCCCCATCTTCAGCTCTTCCCTTCTTTATCCATTTGCATAGCCATTGTGAGCAACTGTTACTGATAGAAGTGCATTTTTCAGATGCGTACAGCTGGAATGAAAATAGAGAAGGATAGTTGTATTGAAATTTCTGTTTAATTATCAGTCTCTGTACTAGGCTTTTGAGGAGGAACTACAACTTTTTACCTTGACTTTAGAGGGAAAAAAGGAGAGAGAGAGGGAGAGAGAGAGAGAGAGAGAGAGAGAGAGAGAGAGAGAGAGAGAGAGAGAGAGAGATGGATTGGTTGTCTCTTGTACTTGCCTTCCACCAAGGATTAAACCAAAATCTAGGTATGTGCCCTGACTGGGAATCAAACTTGCAAACTTTTGGTGAATAAAAAAGCACCACTTATTAACTTTTTAACCAGGTGTATATCATATAACTTAGCTGGGCTTCAATTCTGTCATTTACAAAATGACATTAACAGTTGCTTCATAAAGCTATTGTTAGGATCAATAAGACATAATTAGGTTCAATGAAACTGATATCTATAGATGAAAGACCAGCAATTTCATGTGATGAAGACCAACAGCACAGTAATTAGAATATAGTAAATGTTCAATTTATGTTAAGCATAGATATTTATTGTGTGTCAATGATAAATGCTAGTTTAAACTTTAGTTATATCATTTAATATCAATTAAAGAGTGAGAGTCCTATTGTTCTTTCCTGATCTGTAGAATGGAGTTGATAATACTTGCCTTGTAGTTATACTGTGACAATAAAAGAAATGAAAAATAATGATACAAAAGAGGCCACACAACCAATAGAAATCTGTATTGATTGCAAAAGACCAAGATCTATGAAAAAGCTACAGTACTCCAGAAAAGAATGACACGGAGAAAGGTCACTCAAGAGCAGGTTATAGCCATAGGTGTTCTGGCCTCATGATGCAATATTCTTTATTGAATTCCTATGATTGTGCATGTAATTCTAAAGAACTGGTGTGTTGCAGCTGACTTAGTTAAAACTAAGTAGAAGACTGAGTGTACATTCACCATAAGGCACTGACTCTTGAAGGCTCTGGAATGTCAGGCAGTCCAGTTTAAATTGTCTAAGTCAATTTAAATAAATAGAATGCCTGAAGTCTAAAAAATTCATTCAAACAGCAACTTTCATGATCAAATTAAAACTACATGTTTTTTTTCCTAAGACTATGGCATGGGAATCAAGATTAGATGTGAAATACTCCAAGGCATCAGATTAACAGCAAAAGGTTCTGACCAAGTTGAACATAAAGAAGGTCTTTCATATGATCAGAAATTATTATTAGTATCAGAAATAATAATAAACTAAATTATTACAACATGCAAAAGTGCTGAGCAGACATGGGTTTTAATCAAGTGTGTAATGCTAATAATTATCCAATGAAGTCATTATTGGTTAAATTTTGGAATATCTGAGAAATAGTATGTACGGATTGTAAAAAGAAACTATTTGCAGGGTGTAAGCAAGGGAGTGCTTAATCAAAGTTTGAAATGTATATGTTTGGGGACCTCAATCTCACACACAGAGTTTAGAGAACACATGTTAATGTGGTGCTGAAAATAATCGCCCAATCTCAAAAGGTTTCTTCATTCAGAATTTGGATCAGGTCTGATGTAAGCTATTCTCAAGGGAATTTCTTAGCCGTTGTTTGGTGTTGTTGTTTTTTTATGGAAAAAAGAAAAGAAAAATAAAAACATTTGAATGACACTGTGAGGCATTGAAATGGGGAGAGGAAAGAGGGTGAGGGTCCTCCCTCAAAACCAGGACATGAAAGGCAGCCAGCCACCCATACTTGGCAAGGATATTGAAAAGACATGTTCATATTCAACTTCTCCTGGTTCTCCAAGCAAAAATAGGGCTTTGGGATCTATGCCTGGGTTTAGATGGATACCAGTTCTGCCATTCCAATACCTTGGAAAAATCATCTAAGCTCTTTAAGCTTACTTTCTCCATCTGCTAAGGAAGATAATAATCTCAATCTGGTGGGAAGTAGGTAGCACAGAACCTAGATACACTATTAGGAGGCTAATGTGCACATCCAGGTTTGCTCAGCCCCTCACGGAAATTTTGGCCAAAAGAAGACAAACATCAGGGCCCTTCATGAGGTCTTGGGTGCCCAGATTCCTTCCAATAAAGCTTTTAGTTGTGGCCAAGGAAAAAGGGTGCTACACAGGTGAACTAAGATTTTGAGGTGCATGAGCTGGCTGGGCTCCAAGGAGACTAAACTCTACCTTGGAGTGGCATGTGCTTGGAATGCCCTGGGGACCTGGCCTGACCCTGGAGTGGCTGTGGCACTGGACGGACTAATCAGATCCAGGCTGTGTGTGATTGCTGCAATGCTGTGGGGAAATGATAGGGTTTGTCCTCTCGGAAGTCTGAAACCAATTCAGCGTGAGATTTTGGTCATTTGAGAAAGAGCTGAAATGAGAACCAGGAGAAGTTGAATATGAACATGTCTTTTCAATATCCTTGCCAAAAGGAAAGTTAAGAAACAAATAGGATACAATAATGTCTCCTAAACTGTTCCCAGAACACGTATTTGAGAAGTTTATAAGAGTTCCACAGAAAGAGTGCTTTGTGGTCAGATAAGTCTGGAAAATGCTGCACACTGTTTATATCCTGTTGAGTAATGACAATTCACACCTGTAAAGCAATGGCTCTGAGAAAAACTGTACATAACTATATTTAATTTTGTTTAATCCCTGTGTTTGGGTATTGTTTTCTTTTTAAAATACAATACCTAAGAACACCTCTCAAAACACCACTGCTCTCATGAGTTCAAATTGGGAAGGCTAAAATAATCATAGTGTCCAACACCTGTTTCTATGAGTGTCTTCCAGGGACTGGCTAATCCCTCCCTGCATGAAAATTACTCCTAGGAGACACCCTTCCATTTTCTTCACTGGAGGACTGGGCTCTGCATCCAGGAACAACCTCTTGAGAGCCTTCTTTAAATGTTCCTGCCAGTACAAGTTAGGAAGCTTCCTCTGCATCCCTGCTGCCCCCAGGGTTTAGTACCTGTGAAGGTGTATTGAAATCATCTTTGACTAGAGCCTGTTATCTCTGCTAAGCTGTGAATTCCTTGAGGTCATACTTGCTAATGAGACACCTGTACTCCAGCAACTACCCAAACGCCCACAGACAGGAGTTAGCATCCTTAACATGACTGATAAACTTTGATAAACTAAGCTTCAAGATTTGGGGAAACCCTCTGTGCGCAGTCTGAAATTCAAAGCAACTCGGAGCCTCTCTCTGCAAAGGCAATTCCTTATCCTTGGTTTGGTTGTCTGCACAAAATTGGAGAGTCTTGAAGGAAAGAGGAGCTTGAAACTTAGCCCCTTGCCTGCCAAATAAAAGGCTCTTATTGGTGTTATAACAGCTGACAAATAGCTTTATTTTAGAAGAATTTATCTCTATAGCATGCTCAGAATGTATTCAATGCACTTCAATCCCACCACCACTATCCTGATACCAATGTTTATCTCTCATCAGTGACATAAGAAGGTTTCCACACTGGTCTCTCATCCCCCATTCACCTTACTCAAGATTAGTCATTTTCTTTATTTATAACTAGGGGTCCGATGCATGAAGATTTGTACAAGAATGGGCCTTCCTTCCCCTGGCTGCCAGCACCACCTTCGCTCCAGCCCAGAGACACCTTTCTGCCTTCCCATGTTGCCCAGAGGCCCGGAACAGCTGGGGCAGTGCAGAACACCTGTGTCCCACCCCTGGTTGTTTGATGCCTGCATATGCAAATTAACCCACCATCTTTGTTGGGTTGATTTGCATACTCACTCCTGATTGGCTGGTGGGCATCGTGAAGGTATGGTCAATTTGCATCTTTCTCTTTTATTAGTGTAGATGTGTACCTATTGTATAGGAAACCATACAACCTATTTTCACCTATAAAATATTTAATGTTATCTAGACCACTTTTTTTCCTGCCTAAAAAAATATTTTATACAACCTCATGAACCTATCTAGTCATTCAAAATCATCTAAAACCTGTCCCATGTTTTATACTGATTTCAAAACTGAGATTGTTACTCATTGATATTAAATTTTTTTAAGTACTAAATAATAAACTTCATTTTGATTTAGTCCTGAAATATATAGATACTTTTTTAGATCACAATCTAGTATGCCTTAATTTTTTACTAACCTGCAAAGCAAATTCAAATATATTGTACAGGTTTTATATCTGTTAAAATAAGGTATCCAAAAGCATCTGATTCCTTCTAATTCACTCAAAAGCACTCTGTTCTGAATTGCCCTTAGATGTACCTCCCTTAATGATATTTTTAATAATTAGCTTTATTGAGGTTGTGAATAATAAAATACATTTATTTAAAAGTGTACACTTCAATAAGTTCAAGTGTATACACCCCAAAACCTATCACAACAATGAAGAAATAGAATATTGGCATTCTTTAAGAAAGCTCCCTTATGCTTCTTTGTGATCAATCCCACCAAAACTTTGTCTTAGGCCATCACTGATCTTATTTCTGCCATTATAATTTAAATTTTCTGGAATTTTGTATAGATGGAATTGTACAATATATATTCTTCTGTGTCTGGCTTCTTTCACTCAGAATAATGTTTTTGAGATTTATCCATACCATTCATTTTAAAGTATTTTATCCTTTTTATTGCTGAGTCATTTTACTTGTGTGGGATATATCACAAAACTGTTTAATCCAATCCCCAACTGATGGGCATTAGGGTTGCTTCCAGCTTAATTATCAATAAAGTTGCTATGAACAGTCCCTTACACAGCTTTGTGGGGACATGTCTTTATTTATTTTGGGTAAATAACTAGGAATGGAAATTCTAGATTATATATTTAGTGCATGATTTTGTATTTCAGGATCATTTATCTCAGTGATTCTGAGGGTTTATAATATTCATCAAATTAGAATGGTTTGGGTGATTATTTCTTCAAATGTTTTCACTGTCCCACCTCTCTTCTAGACTTCAGAAAGTCCAATTATATCTATATTGGGCCACTTGAAGTTGTTCCACAGCTTATGATGTTTTCTTTACTTTTAAAATTTATTTTCTTATCCCATGGTTCATATTTTAAAATTGTTGACAGTATTATAGATGTCCCCATTTAACCTCCTTTGCCCCTTCACCCAACCCCCACCTCACCCGAGGTCTTCATCACATTATTGTTTGTGCCCATGGTCTAAGCATATATGTTGATAGTTTTCTTTGCTGTGTCTCAAGTTCACTAATCTCCAATTCTGCAATGTCTAACAATGTCTAATCTATCATCAATCACATTAAATGTATTTTTCATCACAGACACTGTAGAGGGAATATCACTTTATAACTGAAGTGACTAGAATTAAGCCCAAAACTCAAGGAAACTCCTATACATACATCTGTAGGTTTTCTCTTCAGAGAACTCTCTTCTTTCTCATAATTTAATAGCAAAGACCTGCCACTTCCACCTTTCCAAATCTTATGCCTGTATCCTAAACTAAATGAGAATGTCCCCCTCCCTGCACTACAGTCCAGAAAGTTCCTGCAGATCAATAGCAAGGACAGTCATAAAACTCACCTTATTTTTTCTCCTTCTGCAAGAGATTACTGTCCGGCAGTGCCTATTGTCAATAAGCAGAAAATTCTTTCATTTATTTTGTCCAGTTCCCTAATTGTTTTCAGTGGAAGGCTAAACCTAATTTAAATTACTCAATCATGACTGGCAGTGGATGTCCTCTTTGGGTTTTTTAAAGATATTACACAATTATCCTACAGTGTGCATGGGTGCTGAAGTCCACTATAATTTTTATTTATTTCCTTCATATGTAAATGTGACTACTTTTCTCTAGCTAACTTAAAAATTTTCTCATTTTCCTTTGTTGTCAGCAGTTTGAATATGATATGCCAAGGCAATTTATTTTGGGCTAAGATTGTTTTCTTTTGGTTATCCTGTTTGGCATAGGGTGGGTGTTGGTATGCCATAAATTTTATTTTTTAATGTTTATTCCAGCCTTGGATTTTTCTTCCATAGAGGGTCTGTCTCTTGCATATTACTTGTACTCACTGCCTTTCAGTCTAGGAGTATAGGTAGGATGTGGTTCATTCTCTTCTATTCCATTTAAGCCTCACATTCAGGTAGGCATTGTGTTTCTGGATATGTCCTTCTAGATAATTCTGAGCCCTGTGTATATATTCCTGCTTCTCAAGACTTTGTATTTAATTAATATGCTACCAAAAATCTGTTGAGAAAAAAAGATAATGCTATTGTTTTCTAACTATGTGACCTTAGGCAACCACATTATTTATCTGAACTTCAGGTGTTTTTCTTATATGAAGTGGAGATAATAAAACTAAAAAATTAAACTGTCTTACAAAAGAGACATAGAGATATGAAAAAGTATTTAACATGACTAATCATCAGAAAAATTAAAATTAAAATTAAAATGAGAAACTACCTCACACCTGTCAGAATGGCTATTATCAAAGTGACAAGAAATTACAAGGGTTGGCAAGGATGTGGAGAAAAGGAAACCCTTGTGTACTGTTGGTGGGAATGTAAATTGGTATAGCCACTTGAAAAACAGTATGAATATTTCTTAAAAAATTAAAAATAGAACTAGCATATGATCCAGCAATTCCACTTGTGAGTATTTAAACAAAAACACTAACTCAAAAATATATATGCACCCTCATGTTCACTGCAGAATCAATCACAATTGCTAAATATAGAAGCAACTTAAGTGTCCATTGATGAGTGGATAAAAAAAAATTTGGTATATGAGATATTATTCAGCCATAAAAAGGAGGAAATTATCTATTTACAACATGAATAGATCACTGTTAGGGCATTATACTAAGTGAAATAAGTCAAACAGAGAAAGACAGATATTATATACCTCACTTATATATGGAGTCTAAAAAATGACCTCATAGATAGAGAAGATATCGGTGGTTGTGAGAGGCAAGGAGCAAAATTGGTGAATATGGTAAAAAGTGCAAACTTTCAGTTATAAATAAATCATGAAGATATAATGTACAGCATGATGATTATATTTAACAATACTTTATTGTATATTTGAAAGTTACTAAGAAAGTAAATCTTAAAAATTCTCATCACAAGAAAATAATTTGTAAATATGGATGGTGATAGATGCCCATGAAATTTATCACAGTGATCATTCTACAATATATACAAATATAAAGTCATTATGTTATACACCTGAAACTAATATGATGTTATGTGTTTATTATAATTCAATAAAAATAGAAAAAAAACTAAAAAACTAATGAGATTATATACCATAAAAACCCTGTTTTTTAATATTTAGGTGTACAATGTATATTTTTTCTATTAACTTATTAGTTAATAATGCTATAAGAGTGAATGAATTATGTTTTTATTAACACACCTGAAAGTTATACTTTCTACTTCAAACTCAGCTTTTGGTAAAATCCCATTTCTTCAGTTGTTATCCCAGGAGAAAATGAAAAATAGATGTCCACCATCCTAATATATAAAAACCCAGGGTCCATAACAACCAAGTGAAGGCTCGACTGAACACCAGAAGTCAGTAATACAGTCAGTGCTGGGTTGCTGTGGCTACCCAGCACTGACTGGCGCCGATGTGGGCGCAGCAACCCAGCACTGACTGCCAAGAGGGCTGCAGATCAGGTCCAGAGAGAGAGGCAGGGTCTGATCCACAGCTCTTGATCAGCTGTTGCCTCTCTCTTTCTCTCCAGGCTTCTCCAGCAGCCATGCCTCTGTTTCTCTCTGGGCCTCCACAGGGGCTGCTGATAAGCCTTGCCTCTCTGATAAGGCTCAGAGATAGCCCAGAGATGCTGACTGGCATAGAAACTGACCAATCCGAACCAAATCTGGGTCAACTGTGAGGAGTCAATGGCTGCCTAGGAGGTGAAGCTTTTGACACTGACTGGCATAGAAACCAACCAATCAAAACTAAATTGGCCAGCAGGGGAGGGCAGTTGGGGGCTATCAGGCTGGCAGGGGAGAGCAGTTAGGGACGCGATTCGGCTGGCCAGAGGAGGGGGGGCATTGGGTATGGGATCAAGCTAGCAGGGGAGGGCAGTTGGGGGTGAGATCAGGCCAGCAGGAAGAGAGGTTAGGGGCAATCAGGCAAGCAGGTAGAAACAGTTAGGGGCAATCAGGCAGGCAGGCAGGTGAGCATTTAGGAGCCTGCAGTCCCAGATTGCGAGGGGGATGTCCAATTGGAGAGGGTGCAGGCTGGGCTGAGGAACACCCTTCCTCCCCCATGCATGAATTCATGCACTGGGCCACTAGTTCAGATATAAAAATAAGTGAGAACAGAAAGAGTTAGAATCAGCAATATTACTGGTAATGGGTAAAAGAAATGGAGTCAAGAGGAGTCTTCTGAACATGAAGTAAGTCTCTCAGCAAAGTAGAGCAACTAGAAGATACAATGAGATGATGTGTTAGACTTAGAACACCCTCAGATGTCAGATAATGCTGGGTTTAAGACCAAGATCTTCTATTTCTAAGATGTGGCTGCTTGGGTAAGTTAATTAATCTTTCTAAATCTCTGTGTCTTTATGGGCAACATGGCAATAATAGTGTCTCCCTTACAAATGAGAATAAATGACATAACATATGTGAAAGAGCCTGAGAGATAAGAGGAGTTCACTAGTTGTTTGTTTAAAACACACACGCACTTACAAAACAAAAGAAAAAAAATAATGTTATCTATCAGGAAATAGTAACCGGAGCCAAAGACAACACAAGCCAAAACTCATAAATCTAAGAAAGAGAGCCAAACCAGAAGCTCAGATGCCAAGATTAGGAAGCAGTGTTGAAAGTCAGGTAGCACCATGCCGATCTGCTGGAAGAGAATTAATCAAACTTTAATGAGCAAGGAGGAATGTGAGTGACAAAAGGGTCTCAGGGTCTTATGGACTGTAATGTTTAAAGCTACATAGAGATGAGATGTTTGTAAGCAATACTAAAAAGATTAAAGAGGTAGGGGAAAAAAATAAAGGTTGTTCTAAAGAAAATCTTATTTCAAGAAAGGAGGAATCAATTATTCTCCTACTTCAAATTCTTATCCATCTTCCTTCTCAAGGTAGAAGAAATATTCAGGGCTGGAAGTAGAAAGAGGGTGGGAGAAATATGAATGAGGTGATTTGGTCAAGGAGGAAAGCAGGGCTGTGCTGACACAGGATGACTGGATAATCTTGTTTGGTAGTTCCCACAGTTCAATATAAAATGCTAAGAGGGCGTAGCTAATTCAAGTGGAGCCTGAACCTGGCATACAAGAGGCGATCCAATATCGTGTAATATCATGGGAAGGACTCAGCTACAGGAATCTCCAGGTTGGTTGTTCTCCATTAACAAGTATAAGTAGAGACTTAGAATCCTGATTAACAAATCTTATAGAATGTAATACTGGTTTGTTTTGTTTTGTACCAGGGACAGCATTCAAATTAAAAAATGAGACCTAAAAAGAGATATTAGTTCACTGTTCAAGCAGGCCAGGAGTTAAGCAAGGGCTCACATACGGTATGAAACTGGAACGAAAAAAGAGAAATCAATGTAAAAATAAAATGGCAACAACAACAAAAACAGTAGAAGTACAGGGCCAATGTATAGAGGCAAGTTAGGTGAGAGCCATGGCCTCAATGAACACTAGTTGCTCAGAGCCTCCCCCACCCCCAAACCCCCCCATCCCACACACACACACACCATGCAAGAAGATTGTGGAAGCAGTACAAGGAGAAGGAGGATCCTAATATGCTCAGAGGGACTAGATTCGGGAAACTACAGGGGAGCAGTTTTAGGAACCCCTCTGAGGAGGCTAGAAGAAGAAAGAGAGAAAGGGAAGGGAGGGAAAGGAAGGAAAGAAGAAGGTAAGATAAAGAAGGAAAGCATGGCATAAGATAATGGAAGATTTGGGGAGGGGGGAATCAGAAAAGGGAAGAAACAGGAAGGTGGAGGAAGCAAGGGAGAGAATGAAAAAAAATGAGAAGACCTATATGTTAAAGCAGGAAGACATACTGTTATTGGGAGGGGGAAGGTGCAAGAAAGAATGTCTGAAATGTATGTAAAATGTAACTCAATTACCTGAGATCAGCTATAACACATGGGGAGAAACCACATCAGGTTGTAAATGCCATAGTCCCAAATAGTTACATTTACTGCATTTATAAACAGATATCTTTTGGCAAGTGAATCAAAAAGGCCTCCACAAGACATGCGATTCTGGGCTTCAATCCATTCACTCTGTGAATTAATTGACTTTATTTGAACTCTACTGTTTTCAGTTGGAGAATTCACTGTGAACATGTTGTACATCTCTCAGAAATCAAATAGTAAATGCACTGCAGCCAAATTCTGAAACTGGGCCAGAAATTGTTCATTATTCAAGACAGGGGTTTCTCTGTAATTAGAAAAGACAACCAAGAGATAAATAAATAAAATAAACAGCTAAACTCTTTGAAACGGCTTCCACATTTTCTCCTTTTGCTTGGGAAGTGGAGGCTCCCCTGAAAACCAAGTAATTGTCCTCACTCAAGGAAAGAGGTGTACATCACACCTACTTTCAAAGTAACATTGATTCCCCAAACCTCATCTTATCTATTTTTATATATTACTCAAAATAATCACTTGCCCGCAATATAGTCACAAATCCAGTTGATGTTTTCTCTTACAGCACAAAAAGTATTCATCTTCTATTGCATTTTAAAGGTTTCCTTTAGCTGACAAGCCCAAGGAATGTATCTTCTGGTTAATTTCTTAAGTTATTACATTTTAAAAGGTTAAAGCACATAGTGTTCTAGCCAGGATTCATGGAGCTAAGCAAACATAATTCCTCTGGAGCTCCTAGCAAACAAATTAAATAACTAGATAGATAGATAGATAGATAGATAGATAGATAGATAGATAGATAAAACAAGGTTCACAGATTCACATGAGATGCTAGATGGAAGATTAGGCTGGAAAATATCCATAGCTAAAGGCAAATTATGGTCTTTTCTGATCCACCTGCCACTGCTCCCGGAGCCATGATCAATCTGACCTATGAATGTCCCTCTATCTCTTTTATTTTCTCAAATTCAAGATCCCCTCAAAATTTCTTTATCTCCTTTCTGATTCTCATCATTGGGCTAGACAACCAGCAGAAAGTCACAGCTTTCAGAAAATACCAGTGCTTAGAATATACCCTAAAGGGCAGGGTCTCTAGGCAATGAAGGGGAAAGCTGCAAACAGACACTGGTTAATCCTGAATTGCAACCTCAGAGGTTCTCTCCATCAGCAGCCCCCCCAAAAAGATTATTTGAAAAACCACAAGCAGGGCCTCAGATGTCAACCTTCTCTTAGGTACACATTGGTGATCAAAGAAGAGTCCCCAAAAATATCAGCTCATAAAGGGAAATGATGAGACAATGATAGCAGTGGCTGTAGAATAAATGTATAGGTTGAATAAGGGAAGACAGAATCAATAGTGATTTAGTTGGCCAGAAGACCCAGTCAAAGTATCATCACCAAATGTATTAAGAAATTTCAAATTAAGAAAAGTTATATTTATCTTTCTCTGCCTGGCTTATTTCACTTAGCATAATGCTGGGTCAGACCTGCATTGCCACCATGTGCCCACCATCCAAATATCATTGCTGACACATACACCTAAGGAACTGTTTGACATTGAAACGGGGACTCAGAACTGTTAGACATTGAAATTGGGACTCAAACATCTTTTTTTTTATTATATGTTTATTTCTAGTCTGTAGAGGCAAGATTTTTTAAAGGAAAGAAATGGAGGAAAATAGATACAGAAGCAAAGAAGCATTGAACAGACTGTCAAACTACAGTGGGAAGGCAGGGGAGTTCGGGGGCGGGGGGGGGGCTGTAAGAGATCAACCGAAGGACTTGTAGGCATGCATATAAGCATAACCAATGGATACAAGACCCTGGGGGGGGGGGGGGAGGTGAAGGCATGTACTGGGGGGTAGGGGAGGTCGGGGGTAGATCAATGGGGGAAAAAAAGGAGACATATGTACTACTATTTGTAATACTTAAAACAATAAAAAAATGGTAAAAAAAAATAAATAAAAGCAAAAAAAAAAAAAGTTAAGAGATACAGGAGACATAGAGGTGTCAATATTTAGTGGTACCAGAATGAGAGGAATGAAGGAGGAAAAAAATTTTTAAAAAATGACCAATAATTTCCCTAAATTAAAAGTTATGCAGTATTACAGATTAAAAGCTATTAGGGAGTTCAATGCAGAACAGATATTTAAATGCCTAAATATATATTTTAAAATATCCACAACACCTTACTTACATAAAAAGCCAGAGCATAGACATATTTTCAGATGAATCACACTAAAATTTCAAGAAATAAACATTCCAAATTTAAATAATTTTTGAACTCAGAAAAAGAGGTAAAATAACCTTATCCATTTTATGAAGTTAACATATACTTGATACAAAAAAATACTTAAAAATATAAGTCAATTTCAATTTTAAAAACAGATGCAATGTCCACATAAAAATCTGCATGGAAAGGTTTTTTAGGAAATTTATTGATAATTGCCAAAACATGTTGGAAGTAACCAATATGTCCTTCAGTAGGTGAATAATAAGCATTCCACACAATAAGATACTAATCACTATATGTGATAGAAAAGAATAAACTATTAATCCATGCAACAATACCAATGAATCTTGCATGCATATTATTACATGAAAGGTGGGTCATTAGATACTAGGGATTGGTGAAGGGGAACGGTTAAGCAGGTAAGGCACAGGATTTTTTTAGGCAGTAAAACTCTTCTGTATGGATACATATAGTAGATCCATGACACTCTGCATTTATCAAAACCCAATGACCTTGACAGCAATGAAAGTAAACTAAATGATATTTACTGATTTATAAATAAATTCATTTAAAACACAAATAATATGTACATTTTCAAGGGTTTGAAGGCACTTACCTTATGTCAGGCACTAATTGCATACTGCATACATATTAATATATTTATTTTTAAATAACCATATGAAAATTAAGAAACTGAAGCACAGAACGCCTGAAGAGCTTGTGTTACGTCACACCAGGAGGGTGAGGTGAGGAAACCAGGTTCTAATGCCAGAAGCTTAAACAGTGTGCTATGCTGCCTATTGTGTGGCAGATGGTTTAGAGGGCATATATCAAATATACCATTTGTGTGGCAATTGTGAGAGGGAAGAAATAGCAGAGGTAGGAAAAAAGAATGAAAGGGGAAAATACTAAGTAAACATAACAAAACAAAAAAAGAAGGCACCTACAAAGATGATGATGAAAGTGAACCATATTAAGGAGAATGATTAACTTAAAATTGTGCATCTGATGTTTAAAAAAAAAGTGCTGATGTTAGCCAGAAAATTCTGATTATGCTTCAATCTTAGATAACCAACCATTTTAGATACATGGGTTTTACTAAATCAGCAGCTTTGCAGACTAGAAATGTCTAGCCCAACAGATTCACCAATAACACCCTAGAACATCTAAAGGACAATTCCCAGGTAGTTAATCTTAGAGATCTACTAATGACTTGTTTGGACTATAGTATCAAACCACATATTCCTGATTTGTGTTTGAATTTATTGACTTAAAATTTCTTCCAATTGAAGATTAGTTTACTGTCTAGCACATAGCCTCTACCCACCTATTTTTCAAATTCTTTTTCTCCTTCCCTGTTTTGCCCCTCAGCTCTGACACAAAAGCCATATATAAGGTGCCTGTGGCCTTATAGATACCAGCCAGCCTCTACCCATCCACTTGTCCATGGATGTATTCAGTCACCAGACATGGAATCCTCATTATGTGCTATGTGCACTGTGCCAGGCCTCAACAGCACAGGGAAAAGTTGGACACTAATCCTAATGAGAAGAAGCTCACTGTTCAAGAAGGAAGACCAACATATAAATCCTATATAATAAAAGCCTAATATTTTAAGTGCCCGGTCGACCGGTGGCCATTCAACCAATCAAAATGTAATATGGTAATGATATGCTAAGGCCGCTCAACTGCTCGCTATGATATGCACTGATCACCAGGGAACAGATGCTCTGACTGGTAGGTTAGCTTCCTGCTGGGGTCCAGCCAGTGGGGACTGAGCAAGACAGTCCAGACACACCCTGGAGCCCTCCCGTGGTCCCTACCTCCTGCATCCCTGCCTGACCCTGATCGTGCACTGGTGGGGTCCCTTGGCCTGGCCTGCATCCTCTTGCAATCTGGGACCCCTCAGGGGATATCAGAGAGTGGGTTTCAGCCCGATCCCACAGGCCAGGCTGAGGGACCCCACTGGTGCATGAATTCGTGCACTGGGCCTCTAGTAAGTAAGTAAGTAAATAAATAAATAACAATGAAACCTAACTAATTGGATTATCACTGGACTTTTAATTAAATGATGTATATAAATAACATGTTTATAAAAAGTGCTGTGGCTAGTATTTAATAGTTACATCAATATCCACAGAGCTTCCTGCCCCCAATAGGCATCAATTTTAATTATGTCATGTATTTGGTTCAGTAGTCAGGCACTGTGAAAGGTGCCTGGGCAGAGTCAGCTGAGCACCCAGAAGCTATACTCCTGTTTTCAAAGTTTTCATTGGGAAGTGGTTGCATGACTAGGGACCATATTTACCTACCTTTTCTGCTTGTAGATGAAGCCACATATTTGTTAGAATAACCTTAGCCACTGTAGCAAAGAGATTTCATTCATCATTTTAGTGACTTAACACAATACAAGTTTACTCTGGCTCCCTGCAATAAAATGAAAGTGGTCATGGTGAGCAAGTGGGGAGCATTCTATTAGGTCACTCAGAGACCCAGGTTCCTTCCCTGTGGGCTTCCATCATGCCCTGGAGCCTTATCATCACTTGAAGAAAAACAGAAGGATAAAAAACACACACACTTTTAGCCATGGCCCAGATGTAACTTACATTGCTTCCATTCATTTCCATTAATGGGAACTAGTATTACGGCTCCAGGTTAATGCAAGAGAGGACTCAATGGTGCCTGTCTGGACAGCTACCTTCCAGTGATAAATCCACACAAAGAAAAAGCATGCATTTTAATGGTTTCATGAAACTAGTTCTAACCAATGAAATATAAGAGCCAAGGTGGTGAAGCAGCCAATGGACTTCCTCCTTTCTTCCCCCTCTTCCACATGGAAGGCCCTTAAAGAAAACAGAGCAAAAAGAAGGAGTTTTGATTGCCTAATTACCACATGGAAGAAAGACTCCCACTAAACAGGAATGCCAGTTTGGACTGTGATGTGATCAAGAAATAAGCTTCTCCTAAGTTCATCCATTAACAAATTGACATTTGTTTTTTGCAGCAGCTAGAATTGCCCTGATTAATGAAATATTACAATTCACTAATAAAACCTCTAAGTGATAATTCAATAAATGGCTCAACATCTTGCATGGCACAGGGCTAGAGTTCAATAAATAGTATATACTTGCCTATTTGTAATTTCTTTAATATCTTTTTGGAAATAGGTGATCTTGCCGGTTAAATGACTCCCACACACATTTGCATTCGTCTCAAAGGCCCTCAGGATATGGCTGTGGCCCTGCTGCTGCTCATATTAATGTGCAAAAGAACAAATATATCAGGTTCACATTTTGTGTCAGGAAGAAAAAAAAAACTGGGACTTTCTCTACAGCATATTTTCTCACTTGCCTATTCATTTCTCAGACCTCTCCTTCAGTTCTTTTCCGTGACATGAAAAGATATTTTGTTTTTGAATCCCAACAATTTAATCTACACAACTGTTTCTTTAAATAAATATGAATATTTACCATTATAAAATGCATGAATTATTAAAACTTTTTGTGATCCAAAGCCTTCATCAGGATAAAAGGAGGCCAGATGTCATCTGTATTAGTCAGCTAGGGCTGCCATAACAAAATACACAGACTGGGTGGCTTGAAAAATATAAATTTATTTTCTCACTGTTCTTGAAGCTGGAAATTGAAGATCAAGGTGCTGGTAGGGTTGGTTTCTCCTGAGGCCCTCTCCTTGACTTACAGGTAGCTGCCTTCTCACTGGGTCCTTACCTGGCCTTTTTTCTGTGCATGCTCCTGGTGTCTCTTCCTCTTCTCACAAGGACCCTAGGGCTTATTGGATTTGTGCCCTACCCAGCTCATCTCTTTTAACCTTAATTACCTCCCTAAAGACTCAGTCTCTAAATATAGTTATTTTGTGGATTAGAGCTAAAAAATATGAATTGAGCAGGGGGAGGGGAGACACAACTCAGTTCATAACATCAGCCTTAGGTACAGTATCTTCATTCCCAAGAAATTCATTGCTAAGTGAAATAAAACATGAAATAAAATCTGTAGTTCTACCATAAAAAAAGTCAGAGGTAATTGTTGAAGAGTGATGTCATCAAAATGGCAAAATAGGGGTTTTGTCACATCTTTCTCCCAAAGAACACTAATTTTTAACAATCACCCATGGACAAGATCGCCTTTATAAAAGTCTAGTACTCCAGCAGAGAAATTCCAGCACACCGCTAGGGAAAAAAATCCAATATTGGGCATATTGAAGGAGGAGAAACAGAACAATTTCATTCGATCTCTGTTACCCCTCCCCAAGGTGGCACAGCTCAGTGCCAAGAAGAACTTTCTAAGCCCATGGTTTCTTCTTTGTGGGAAGCTGACAATGTGAATGTGCAGCTGGCTTTCCCAGCTATACAGGACTCTGCCAAAGACACCCACTTCTTTCTTCAACATGCAGAATACTGAGGTGTGCTGCACAACTCGGAGGTGGGAAGTGAGTCTGAGAGAATAACAGCTGCCACTTAGAGGACATCAAAGCAATGCAGATCCTACTAACTGCATCACAGACTCCACCAGGAAGCCTGTCCAGGTGCCAGTGGGGATACCTTGCCTGTGGATCCCCCAACTGGCTTATGGGTACCCCCGATGCTCAGTGTACCTCACCTCCAACAATATGACTACCTAAAAAAGGTGAAACTGTGCAGACAGTAAAATGATCTGTGGTTGGGGAGGAGGGATAGGTAAATAGACAAAGCCCAGAGAATTCTTAAAGTAGTGAAACTACTCTTTATGGTACTATGATGATGGGTACATGCCATTATAATTTACTCAACCTCAGAGAACGTATAACACCAAAAGTGGGCCTAATGTAAACTATGGACTTTGGGTGGTCATGAAATCTAAGTCAATTCTAGCAAATGTACCACTTTGGCGGGGTGCTGACTGTGGGAGAAGCTATGCATGTGTGGAAAAGGGGATACATGGGAAATTTCTGTACCTTCCTCTCATTTAGGCTGTGAACCTAAAACTGTTCTAAAATATAAAGTCTATTTTTCTAAAAACTTAAGAAGCATAGCTATAATGTTTTTATAGCTAATTATCAGACTATTCTAATAAACAAGGTTTTTCTATATCAGTAATTGTGATTTTTTAACCTGCATTTTCTTTACCTGTGTATACATAGGTGAAGAATATCATTATCTTTCCTCCAAACTGGTACAACCCCTAAGTTGCCTCAGGTTAACAGAGGAAAAGGGCATTTACTGGCATTATGTGCTAAACAGGATGCTCAGTTTAATACAGTCATTAACTCATTTAATTATCAAGACCACCTTATGAAGAAAGAAGTATTAATATTAATATTCTCAGTTAGCAAATGAGAAAACTGAAGCTCAGAAACATTACATAAACTCATTCAAAATCATTTAATAAAAGGAAAGAGAATATTATTGCATAAAGTTCCTAGACTTTGGAGTGAAGGAGACTATTAGTAAAATTCTGTCAATTACTAATTATAAACTTGGACCAGTAACTTAGCAGCTATAGGACCTGACTGGCTTCATGTCTATAAAATCCTGGCTCATGGTAGATAGTTATTAAATAGTGATCTGGCCTTCTTCTAGACAGCAATGGACTGTGAGTTGACCCCATATCTGTCTGACTTCACAATCCATGCTCTTTGCTCTTCTCATCTTCCTGCAACAGAAAGCTGCCCTGTGCAGACTGGGGGCATGTGTTTTTGTGCAATGCAGAGCTGGGAAAGAATTGCTATCCACAGTAACCTTAAGAATTGCGTATCTAAGTATTAATTTATTTTTATTTAATATGACTTCCTGAGAAAACTCTTGTCTGCTAAATATTCTATTGAAATTATTAGCCTGTAGACATTTGTGGATACATGACATGCAGCTCTAATAAAAATGAATTAACCCTCTTTTTCATATTTTACACTGTACCAGGCACTGAAAACTAAGTCAGATGTAATAGATCTCTTTTGTGGTTTTAATCATAACAATTGTACCAAATGGCTTTTTTGTGCATGTGATAACATCATAATGGAAAACTAAATCGATAGCATATTTCTCAATCTAATTATATGCCTTGCATTTCTAAACCAGTTTTAATGAAATACAGTAAGTGGTAGTGAGGAAATTAGGAGAGGTTAAAAAAAAGCAGTTGCAAATAATATTGTCAATGATAGGAATAGAAGTATGAACTATGTCAGTCTCTGTGAACAATGGCTTCCCAGTGGGATTATACAATAAAACAACAACAAACAGGGAGGATTTCCCAAACAAATCACCATTTCCAGAAACAATCATTTTCACAGAAAAAGCCTAAGCTACAGCAGTTCAAAAATGGATAACGATTATCTAAGACTTCAAAATATCTACATATAGATCTCACCTTTGTATCATATAGTAAGGTCACCAATTTATAAATACACTAACACCTTCATATGATTTTTTAAATAGCTCCTTTCCTTATTTGGAAGAGTAATTCATGCTCATTATAGAAAATTTGAAAGATACTAAAAAATACAAACAAAAAAATACACTAACCCAAAATCCCATACCCAAAGTTAACATCCCATGGTTAACATTTCACTATATTTCCTTTGTTTTTTATGCATATGCTACATACAGGGTGGAGCAAAAGTAGGTTTACAGTTGTGAGTATGAGAAACACAGAATTTATTCTTTTTTTTTAATTTAATTTTATTTTTATTGTTTTAAGTATTACAAATAGTAGTACATATGTCTCCTTTTTTTTTCCCCCTTTGATCTCCCCCCGACCTCCCCTATCCCCCAGGACATGCCTTCACCTGCCCACCCTCCCCCCCCCCCCCCCCGCCCCAGTGTCTTATATCCATTGGTTGTTCTTATATGCATGCGTACAAGTCCTTCGGTTGGTCTCTTACAGCCCTCCTCGCCCAACCACCCCTGTCTTCCCAATGTAGTTTGACAGTCTGTTCAATGCTTCTTTGCCTCTGTATCTTTTTCCCACCATTTCTTTCCTTTAAAAAGTTTTGCCTTTGCAGACTGGAAATAAACATATAATAACAAAACAAGACAAAACAAAAAAATGTTTGAGTCCCAATTTCAATGTCAAACAGTTCCTTATGTGTACATGTCAGCAGTGATATCTGGATGGTGGGCACATGGTGGCAATGCAGGTCCGACCCTCTCTGGTTTGGTCCTAGGTAACCTGCAGCGGTGCACAGCTGCTGACTGCTCCCATGGCAAGGCGTTGTCAGCGTCTTCCATCTCTGGACTGTTTTTTCCTCTTGTCTTCGTGGTTGGAGCACTCCTGTCAATTCCTCTCTGTTGCAGGAATCCATCTGGTCTTGGGGTTGTTTTCTGAAAATATACAAATATATTCTCGACCACAAGTTAATAAAGGAATCTTTTCTATATAATTGATTTGGGATCCTTTTTATTTTTGTTCAAATGATTTTCCTTTGTCTTATTTAGACACCATGTGTGTTTTTAATGGCCTTGCTGTTAGCATTGCAAATGAACCTTAATTTGGTAAAGTAAAAATTTTCTAGATGTAATTTACTTATAGGATATTTTTCCTTACATGATATTGCCCTACTATCCCCCCCCCTTTTTTTTTTTAATGGAGGTTTTTGTAAATTTTATAATGCAGTCTTGATAACTTTAAATTAAAAATTTTTTTTTCCCACCACACATATGACTGCTTTAGGTTCATTGCTTATTCAGGAATTTTACCATGAGATGAACTACCAATAGAAATTTTAGTTATTACTTTAAGAATAGCTTTTTGTCCAGTACTTGAATATTCACTTATTTCAATTAGCCTATTTAAATTAATCTGAAAACTCGATTACTATTTTACTGTCAAATTTAATACTCTACCAACAATCTTAGTTTACCCTGTGAATATTAGTGGGAAGGATTATTTGCATTCTTGAGTGGGCCCTGAGCATTCCAAATGCTCAGCTGAATTTAGATATAGGGCAACTGCTGTCGGCCAAGTCTCTTGTCTGTTACCTGGGTCCCGATCTGAGCTGGGCCAAGTCTCTGTCTGTCACCTGTAATTACTGTATTATTTGCTACACAAACAACTGTGAACCTACTTTTGCCCTACCCTGTTCTTAAAATGATGCAATAATCTCTTGAAAGCAAAGTCAGACAGTTCAATGTAATAAAGCATATAGCCCACACACAGACCCTAGTAGAAAAATATATTGCTTCGTAGGTCCTGTATTAAGTTTCCTAGGGCTGTCATAACCATAAACCACAGATTGAGTGGCTTAAACAAAAGACATTTGTTTTCTCATAGTTCTGGAGGCTATGAATCCAAGATCAAGGTGTCAATAGGGTTGTTTTTTCTGGTCTCTGTCCTTGGCTTATAGATGTCCATCTTCTCTGTATGCCTTCAGATGATCTTCCTCGGTGTATACTTGTTGTCCATATTTCCTCTTCTTATGCAAGTAGACTTGTCCATATTTCCTCTTCTTATGCAAGTAGTCATATTGAATTAGGGCCCATCCTAAGAACCTCATTAACTAGTTGCCTCTTTATAGACCCTATCTCCAAATATAGTGAGATTCTAAGGTATCAGGGGTTAGGACTTCAATATATAAATTTGAGAGGACACAATTCAGCCCATAACTGGCATTAAGTATGGCAACACAAAGACATCATATACCCAATATGCTCTAGGTCCTATAGCAGGTATTGGAGACATGAAGATTACTAACCCAGGGTCTCTCCCCCAAAGAAATTCAAATTAGTGGGCAAGGGAAGGACTATTTAGTAAATATAATTGGGAAATTTATGAATACTCTGGGGAAAATATGCAAAGGCTCACCTTATATTGTGTATCAATATAAATCATATTATTGGTGAAATAATAATTGTTAGGAAGAGGAGAAAAATAAGAATAAATAGGAGACAGAAGGAGGAAGAAGGAGGAAAACAAGGGAAAGTGGAGGGAGAGAAAGGGGAATAGGAGAGTAGAGAAGAAAGAAGTTAGAAAATAGAAATGAGTTTTATCTATTTTACCTATGAATGGAATATTTTGTTTCTAATTGTCATTTATTCATTTTTTTCTCTTATTTTTTATTTTTCTTTTAAAAATAAATCTTTATTGTTGAAAGTATTACATATGTCCTCCTTTCTCCCCCATTGATCCCTTCTAGCCCTCCCCAAGCCTTTACCACCCTATTGTCTGTGTGCATGCTTTATGCAATGTGTATATGAGTCCTTCGGTTGATCTCTTCCCATCTCTGCCTGCCCTCTGCAATTACACAGTCTGTTCCACAGTCATTTATTTGTAATAAGCATTAGTTGACCATTTACCACAAGCCAGGTGTTCAGCTAAACACAGAAATGAACTAGGTTTTATGCACATTGAAAGGAGCTTCTTGGGTTGTTTATAATGTAAATACAAGTTCACATTTCTTTACTGGCTTGTTTGATATTGGCTACATCTCCCTAGACCAAAGTCATGAACTGTATGTAGCCAATACGCTCCTGCATAAGTTTTCAAGACATTTTTGTAAATCAGATCCTATCAGAAATGCACAAAGAAGAGTTGGCTGTGTAAAGGAGCCTCGGAGGGATCCCTGCGGTAAAAAGCAGCAGCCATATGTAAAGAAGGAACAGCCTTCCATCCAGCACTAAGTCCCAACTGTCATACCTGTGCCCTGGCTTGCAGGTTATGCCTGAGCGCTCAACTGTGTTCCCACTGTCTGTCCTTATGCCTTGGATTACAAACCCCTGGAGGTTGGCCCACCACATCTGTTCCCTTCATTGTGTCCATGTCACAATGAAGCATTTACAAAGAGATCTTAGTAAATGCTGTTAGATGTGCATAAATGGATCTCAGCAGGCAGTGTCCATGAGGCTACAATGAGGAGATGCCCCATGCATCCTACTTCTAAACAGTAAGGATCTAAATCATATGCATGCCACTGCACTGCCAACTATAGGGGATAGACCCCCCAGGATCCCTCAGTCCTGTCTGTGTTCTCAGCAACAGAGAGGAAAAATTATTTGAGGGGATGACAGAAGTGAGCTGGAGACCCCTTGGGAAACTCCCAGAAGCTGTCTGCACTGTGTTTTGTTGCTTATTCAGAGCCTTGAAGAACACAGGCTTTTTTGTAAGCTTCCAGGTAGTAGAGTGACAGTTGCTGTCCTCCCCAATGGAAACCCTCTCATACTGGTAGCACATTGCATAGCAGCTTGCTTTCAGAATCTAATTATCAACTCAGAAGATATGAATAAATCCCTGCCTTTTATCTTGAGTTCAGAGAAATACTTAGCCAAAAGTTGCTTTTCTAAATAAGTACTTTTAAAGTGTCGTTGCCAATAAATGAGTTAGTGGTACAATATAAATATGTCTCAGAATTATATCAATATTGGTGAATTTTCCTAAGGCACTCACACACATACACACACACACACACACACACACACAGCATGATGAAGTCATTTTAATTTTTTGACCAATTTTCCATTTAGTAATATTTTGCCATTTTTATTTCCATTTTACTAAAATTATTTTCATAAATATCCACTGCTTTCCATGTATATTTTATAATAGATCTTTCATTCATTGATTTCTTCTTTTGTCTACATCAAATTGAATGATAATAGTTTCTGCCATTGTAAATTTTCTTTGAAGACCATTATTTACACAAATTCTAATTTTCTTTACTCAATATTGCATTTATAAATTTTGTCAAAATGATTTTATTCACTCATCAATAATGTCAATTTCTTACTATACCTAGTTTTGAACATTGATGGTTTTGTTGGTTATGTCTTCAAAAACTATTATTTCTCCAGTTGATTTCTGCATTTTTCAACTTTACCCTTTTTTTTCTTCTGTAACACATTTAACCACATAAAGTTTTGGCTGTTGCCAATATTTTTATTTTGATTATTTCTATCAATAATATCTCATGTGAATTAGATGTAAACTAATATATTCTTATTATTTATAAAGGCAAATCAGAAATAGAAGGAATCAAAATACCTGTGAAATCAACATAGTGTGGTGAAAACTTCCTACTTCATTCAAATACGAATAGCCCTGAAAGGTCAGCCACCATTTATATTTGGAATATGGAAAAAGTGATTCACATCTCATGCTTTCCTGAAAGATGAAAATGGAGGTTTTCACTTTCCCAGCTGCCTGGCAGCTGAGATGTGAGCACATAACCTGGTCTCCATCTGTCCCTTTTTCCTTCCCAGAGCTCTGATTCAACAATAGGAGAAACAAAGCAGCAGAAATGGAAGAACAGTTTCTTGGTGGCCCAGCTGTGGCATCAGGGACCCACAGAGCCCTGAAATGGTCCTGGGGGCCTCAAATGCCATGTGAAGGGGTTGAACTTTATCCTGCAGGGGTTAGGAACCATGGAGGGCTCTATTTGGGGAGCCATATGCTCAGATCTGATGTTTAGAAAGATGTCTCAGGCAGCAGCATGGGGAATGGATTGAATCCAACAAGTCTGGAGACAGACCTCTGCAGGCTGGCTGCACCACAAATCTGCATTTTCCCAATGCAAGACACTGGGTGCCAACACCGCTAACCTGGTTTTTTATGATGTGGCCCTTGTCAAACTTTGCAACAAGTCAGAGATTCCTTACTCTCATTCTTTCCACCTGACAGGCTTGTACACATACTCATTTATTTCAATCCTATCTAATAAAAGACTAATATGCAAATTGACCATAACTCCAACACAAAAGATGGCCGCCCACATGTTGTCAAAGATAGCTGCCCCCATATGGATACAAGATGGTTGCCACAAAATAGCCAGCAGGGGAGGGCAGTTAGGGGCAATCGGGCCAGCAGGGGAGCAGTTAGGCATCAATCAGGCTGGCAGGGGAGTGGTTAGGGGGTTATCAGGCTGGCAGACAGAAGCCGTTAGGGGCAATCAGGCAGACAAGCAAGCAGTTGGGAGCCAGCAGTCCTGAATTGTGAGAGGGATGTCCCAGATTGGAGAGGGTGCAGGCTGGGCTGAGGGACACCCTACCCCTGTGCATGAATTTTGTAAACCAGGCCTCTAGTATGAAATAAACATTAAAACTTATAATAATAATACTAAATAGTTATTGAGAATATGGTTTATGCCATTCACTGCCATTAATCTCACCAGGGAGTTCAGAAAGGTTGACTAACTTGTTTAAGGTTGCCCAGCTAGTGAGTAGTGAGCCAGGATTTAAGTTTAGTTTGATTTCAGAGCCTTTGTATATTCTTAACCCATGTCTTACTGTTCCACCAGGAAACTTTTCAATGTGCTATATATTTTCACACATATTCTTTTACTTAATACTCACGGCTACTTGGTAAGGTAGATATTATTGAGAGAAAACTGAATCTTAGTGAATTTAAGTTCTTTTCCCAGAGCCGGTCTATCTAACTACAAAGTCATTATACATCCCTGTAAGTGCCTGGTTTACAGATGATTACTGACACATATTGGCTCTTTTCTTTCTCTCTGTTCTTGCTCCTTATGCCATGCCCATACTCAGATCACACAGGTAACCCAGGTACACAGATAACTGATCTGATGACACCTTTATCCAAAGCCAGCTAGTGCACATTTTTCCTGAGAATACAGCTTGCCTGTTGGGCTGGAAGAAACAGTTGTTGATTACCCCTTCTCTCCCAGATCCTTTACCAGCCCCTAGCCCCTGCTGCAAGGTGACTGTGTTGTATATTATATGATTATACTCTTTGACCACAATAGATTGCATCTAAAAGCAGACAACCATACATCCTTTAGTTAAAGTTAAAATAAGGAATGCTAAGATGATGATTTAATATTGGGAACTACAGCTCAAAGATAGAGAACTAGGATCAGAGCACACACAATGACTCAAGGGTAAGCCAAGGACACAGTGCAAAATCAAAGCAGATGCCTAGAAATTCGGGTGGTAGAAAAAAATGAGTACAGAGAATGGGTTCATGGAGAAGTGAGGATCCTAGGAGGGTGGAGAGGCCATGAAGCTAATGAGAGAGAAAGTGGGAAGTCATTAGAGCTGTTTATTTCCTAACGACTCTTTGTTTCTATCCACATGTGTCCCTACAGAACAACTTTTGTTCTCAGGTAATGTGAGTGACACTCTGTTTCTTACCACCAAAAGAGCCAAACTTAAAAAAACAAACAGCTGCCTGGTCAGCATGGCTCAGTGGTTGACCATCAACCTGTGAACCAGGAGGTCAGGGTTTGATTCCCAGTCAGGGCACATGCCTCGATTGTGGGCTTGATCCCCAATAGGGGTATACAGGAGGCAGCTGATCAATGATTCTCTCTCATCATTGATGGTTTCTATCTCTATCTCTCTCCCCATTCCTCTCTGAAACCAATAAAAAATAAATTAAAAAAAAAAAACAACAACCACTCAATCTTGAGGGTTTCCTATAAAAACCCTTGAGTTCCAAATGCAAGAGCAAATGGGAAAAAGTCAAATTAGGAGATGGAAAGCCTGAGGCCTTACTCAGCCCTCCACTTTAGCTACCAGCCCACACAGTTATCCTCCCTTTTCTCCTGCCCCTTTTCATCATCCTCCTACCAGCACTCAGGAGTCCCACGAAATCTCTTTAGAGCCCAGGATGTCTGGGCTGTGGGCAATCTTCCTTTTATCTAGAATTCCTGTTATTTATCTGATTTGACCTCTCCAGCCCTTCAAGCTCTGTGGATAGGGAATGGACTTTTGCTGTTGTTCATTCACTGCTGTTATATATACAACCCAGATCTGGCCCCTCTTATTTCTGGCCTTTTATCCCTGCTTTCAGAGCAAGACACTGGAAAGAAGCATATCTTGATTTATTTTTCTTTCTTGATGATATTTCAAGTCCATTTTGTCCAGCAACCACACATTCCATCAGTACTAAAGTGATTTAAAAGGTGAAGGTCTGCATTCTGGCAAATTCACTAAACCTCTACATTTATTTTCAAACATGTCTCAAAGACCCCTGCAGTCACAAAAGCTTCACTTGACAAAGGTAAAAATGTGAGCTCATTTGGACCTGAATCATCTGATAAATGACTCCCAGGGCAGTCTCTGAAGGCTGTGATGCTAGCAACTCCCAATGTTCCAAATCTCTGTTTCTGCCTCAGTGGGAGTTGATTGGAAAATGAAGAAGAAGGTGATGTGGAAATAACAACTCAGCAAAATTGCCCAATTTTCTCTTGCTGTTGCCCCTCACCACTCACTCTGAAATGCACAAACACACATGTGTGCACACCCTGACTACATCGGGAATACACCCTGAGCACAGGCCAAGTGGGTTGGCAGCAGGATATCTCCTTCATTCACTGGTCTCTTCTGCCTGTTGTTCCTGTCCCTTCCACTTTCAGTTCTGGAGGTTAGGGGTAGTGTTTCTAAGGGTTCTGCACTTCTCCCTAGAAAAGACAATGAGAAATTCCCTAGTGCCTCTTTGAGAACCCTCTCTCATTAATAAGAGGAGCAAGTACTGGGATTATGGAGTGAGTGAGGAAAAGCAGAGAGGAAGACAGAAAATGAATTCATTAATAATAAAGTCTGTATTTTATGATTTTTTAAATAACAAACATATATTCCTCTCATAATTTGAATTAGGTAAATACTATAAAAATTTCACCTCATTATCCCCATAACTATATAGTTTTTTTAAGGCAACTCAAATATTCCAGTTTAGGTCAGCTTGCATACCCTTGTCCTATCTAATAAAGAGGGAATATGCTAATTGATCATCATACCTGCACAAAGATGGAAGCACCCACAGCCAATAAGGAGGGAATATGCTAATTGACTGTCACTCCCTCAAAGATGGCAGTGCCCATAGCCACAAGATGGTGGCACCCAGTCCCCTCAGCCCCGCTGGGGCAGCAGGTATGCGGCAAGGCTGGGCCTGCCCCCAAGCAGGTCTGGCCCCTCCACGCGCCTGCCTCCAGAGTCCTCCAGTCCCCTCATCCCCCCAGCCACCCAGGGCTGGCCCAAGGCACAGGCAAGCCTTGGATGGCAGCTGCCCAGCCACCCAAGGCCAGCCCAAAGCACAGGCAAGCCTCAGATGGTGACTGCCCAGGTGCCCAGGGCCACCGAGGCTCAAGTAATCAGGGCCGGCCGAGGCTTGTGCTGCCAGCAGTGGCAGCAGCAGAGCTGTGATGGGGGCGTCACCTTCCCCTGATCACCAGGTCACCTCCCACCCCTGAGGGCTCCCGGACTGTGAGAGGGAACAGGCTGGGCTGAAGAACCCCTCTCCAGTGCATGAATTTTCATGCACCGGGCCTCTAGTCCTTATTATAAGGTTTTATGTCTTAGGCTGGTTTCACTAAAAATAATTTCTAAATAAAAAGCTTTCATAGTAAATTTTATTGGTAAGTACAATCCTAGGGCTGCAGGAGAGGGATTGAAAGAAGAGTGAGGTGGGAATAAATGAAAGGATTACCTGGTAGTCACAATTCATAGGAGATATCTTCTGAGAGATCCTCTGAAACTACTGCTTCTCCTTAAAAGCCAACTATGGAGAAAAATGGAGAAGTAGCCCACTGGTAAAGATCACCCATGGGGCATCAACTCCCTCATAAGTTTATCTTGTACTACCCAACCCCTTGGCAACCTCAGGGAAGCCAGATCCATGGATACCTAAAGCTCCTGGAAGTATCCGGGATGCAAGTCCTTGCTTGTGTGTGTGCAACCTGCCACCTTACTGCCCAAACATGGTGAGCTGGCATGCAGGCATCACACTGAATCTTGGAGTTCTGTGCTGTTTCCTGTCTTGGTAGCAGCAAGGAAGCTCCAGGACAGGAGCCATGTCAATGAGGGACTAGAAACAGGTAGAGTACCATGACAACTTGGCCCTGCCATAAAGGTGATTACAGAACTCAAGATCAAAACTCCCCTCTTCAGCCTGTGGGAACACAATTGCTGTCATGTGATCTTCCTAGAGGGCCATCAATAGTATCATGCAGAAAACCAGGGCCCAAAGGACAAGTTGAGCTGATTGATCAAGAAGCCAACATTCACAGTAAGAGGCTATAAGAGATCAGAAGGTATGACATAAATCTTCAGGAGGGCACTGCGCTACCCACTGTAGACAGGAGAATGGCTCCAAGCCACTTTATCTGGTCATTATATTAAAAAGGGGCCTGCAAAAGGCCAAAGCACAGGGAGCCATTGAAGTCAGGTTCACAGGCTTCTACTCAGGCCTGCTGACCTCAAACATACACATTTTCAGACAATGGTGAAGAGAGATTCTGAGGGCTTGGTTTAGAAATAACACAAGTTCTTCAAGCAACCAAGTAAGCGGAAAGAAATATGCTACCTCTACTTGCCTTCTCATCTTCTTTACAAATGTATACGTTGTTGGTTGATTGCAGGTTGCTGTTTTCCCTTTTTTTTCTGCAAGGAAATAAAAAATTGCATCTTGAAAAGCAGCCATAAAGCTGTTCTATAATTATCAAGAAACCTATCAATTTTATATAAAACCCATATGACAGCATCAGGGGGGTTCTTTTTGTTATGCTTTTGGTTGTTGTTTTATCTTTGGGTTTTATTTCTTTTTGCTGTCTGAAACCAGCACAATTTTGAGTGATATTTTAATTTATTATTATGAAAGGGACAGCAACTGGTCTTTAATGGTTACAGAATGGTGACTTGCAGCTCTCTCCCAGCTGCTGTCACCACCGTGCTGAGAGCAGACTTGCAGCATCTTGTCTCAAGCACACACCAGTGCTCCTGCCTGCTGCCTCCCTCCCTCCCAGTGGACAGGCCGCCACCTGCTGCTGGCACAGTGTCAGCCCTTGGGGAATAAATGTTCTCTTGCTGCTGGGTGACAGGACAGGACAGATGCTGGATTTCAAGGGAACCAGGGAAAGGCGCCCCCAGGCCAGCTGCCCCTACTCCTCCACCCATCTGCCTTCTTTGCCTAGCAGAGATCCCACTAATCAGGGCCATCGGAGTTTTATGGTCAGACTGCGGTCTAAATAGTTCCATCTCCTTTTCCCTACCAGTCTCCCATAAGGCTATGGTAGCCATGCATTTATTCAGGCCACAAGCATTTATCGAGCCTGTGTTTCAGGCCAGACAATTTGTTAAGTGCTAGTAAGATAGACTTGAATATCTCAATTCCTGACCTTGAGAGCATCACAGTTTAGTAGGGCAGAGAAGACACACCAACCAATAAATTATGAGATAACCTTGTGACTGTAACAAGAGGGTTAAAAACCAAACACACACAGAAGTAGCATTCAAGTATGACATAGGCATGAAGCATATGGACTTTGGAGACCCTTACGCCAGGGAAATCTCTTACTGCCTGATTGACTTTGGATGAGTTATTTAAGTTATTTAATCCCAGTGGCTCATATATAAAGGGTTATATAAGATACTGCAGCAAAGCACTTTAACATGGCATGCTGTAAACAATAAATATGGGCCATTGTTACCCAGTACAATTTTTATCCAAACCCAAAGAAGTGGGGTCCCAGTCATTGTACCCAGATAGAAGTTTGAAAGCAGAGAAAGGATGGGGAGATGGGCCAGCAAGTGGACTTCAAAGTTTAGAGCAAAAGAAAATCCCAAACAACCATGTTCTGGGACAAAGCTAGAATACAAGACCAGGTAAAAAATCCACCTGGACTATCAGGCAAGAGAGGCCAATGTGGAAGAAACTAAATCCAGGACAATACAAGAGAAATTGGATGTATCAGGCAAAACCCACTGTGAAATGAGATTATGATGCAGCAATGAAAATTTGAACCTCCAGAGTCTTGAAAAAGCTGGGAATATTTTAGAGAAGATGGCATTTCTTCTGGGTCTTATAAAATGAGTGGGAACTTGCCAGAAAGATACTAGGAAAGGGCTGTCCTTGAAGGGGAAACAGCAAGGGCAAAGGCATAGTGACACCCACAGGGGAAAGTGAGAATGTCGAGTAGCTGGAATGTTGAGTGTGCAGAATAAAGTGGAAGGAGGTAAGGATGGGAACAGAGAAAGAGCTGAGACATGGAGGACCTTGAGTGTCAGACTAGAAAAGCTACTCTTATCCTGCAATCCTGCAATGGTTGCATATCAGTTACCCATTGAACTCTTACCAAGTGACAATGCTCAGGCCACACTACCAGCGATTACTAGTTAGTTGGTCTCGAGTAAGGCCCTATCACGAGTGGTTTTAAATCTCCCCAGGTGATTCTAATCTGCAGCCATGGTTGCAAACCACTGCTGCTGCCAATCAGAAGTCAGTGAAGATCCTTTTTGTGTGCCCAGGAGGCTGTGAAAAGTGATTCATTTTATTTCAACAAACATTATTAATAATGACTTGGTGCTAGGCCCTGTGCTGAGCTTTGTAAATATGGAGAAGAGCAAGTCAAGGTCCACTGCTCTCTGCTTAGCTCTTTAGTTTATGAATCATGTTCACCTTCACTGTCTTACCCTGCCTGGGAACTGAGAGAGAATGTGGCTGCAGTCCTTCAGGGGAAGCTGTGCACATAATCAGCTCGGTCATTGTGGGGCCTACACTGAGATCTGGCGCTGGGCCGCAGTGGAGAAAATGAATTGAGCAATCTTTTATAGAACAAAATCAATAGCATCTGAACAGCCAGCCACACCAGCAGCTGGGGTTGGAAGGAGGAGGGGAGAGTAAGGGGAAGGAAAAGGGGGCTTGTGGGAGAAAACAAGGACACTGGGATGGAGAGAAGACACAGAGCTGTCATGGAAGGAGGGAGGGAAGGAGGGCCAATGGGAATGGGGATAGGGGGTAAGGATGTGGTTCCTGAGAGAATTTGGACAAAACCACTGAATCCCTTAAGCTCCCTTCACTTCTCAGAGCCCTGAGAGTAGCAGTAGGTAATGTGAGAATATATGAGGGAGAAACTAACACTTACCAAGTTTCTGACCCTGTGCTGGGTGTTTTGTATACATTAATACAATGTAATGCTCTCTAGTCACTAATTTTACAAATGAAAAAAAGAGAAATCCTACCGAACTCATGTGTGATGGAGTTATTTATCCCCTTATGAGCTTAAAAGAGGACTTTATAGGAGTCACCTTGTAAAAGGAAAGGTACTTCAGAAATAATTATTTTTCCACCCTTAGTCCACGTGTAACCCTTGTACAAGGGTCACAGTGGGAAAAGACCTCACGGATCATTTGATGTAGATATGCATGAACCCCAACAAGGGCCCCATTGACCCACCTAGCTTCCAGATATGACCTTCAATCTATGTGGAAACTCAAGCGTTCAGGTTACATGAGGCCATGAACAAAAAAACAAAAAAAAAAAGGAATTATCTACCATGCAACTGTAAAGCAAATATTTTAGAATCCTCAAGCACAATATCCTATGGGGGAAGCCTGTGAAAAGGACTGAAGACTTCCCCACTGGGCTGGAAAGGCCTGCATGGTGTGGAATGAGCTCACTGCATCTACTAGAGCAGTAGTCAGCAAACTCATTAGTCAACAGAGCCAAATATCAACAATACAACGATTGAAATTTCTTTTGAGAGCCAAATTTTTTAAACTTAAACTTCTTCTAATGCCACTTCTTCAAAATAGACTCACAAAGGCCATAGTATTTTGTGGAAGAGCCACACTCAAGGGGCCAAAGAGCCGCAAGTGGCTCGCGAGCCACAGTTTGCCAACCACAGTACTAGAGCAAAGAACAGGCCCTGTGAGAAAAACCCTTTTGGAGAGCTACAGGCTCCTGCTGTGATTCACCCTGGGCTGTTAAGCTGCATGATCAGGTTTTTCTGTGATTGCTTAGACATATACCTAACTCACACTAGCTTAGGCAAAGGGAGAATTTATTGGAAGGGCACTGGGTTATCTCTTATAGGTGAAAGTCTTGAACCAAACTGAAGGAACATGAGGTTTTAGTTGGGCCTTGGAGCAGTTGGCATCCTGGACCTGGACCATAAGGACGTGTCCCATCTTTCTTCTGCCCCTGCCTGGTTTTGCACCAATTGTCTATCACTATAGACGGCTTTCTGCTGCAAATGGAAAGCATGGCCACAAACAGCTTTGGAGCCTCACGCTGTACCTACAGAGAAGTGAATTTCTTTAGGTACAGCTTGAAAAATCCCGGAGAAGGCTTCTATGAAGGATTCTGTTTGGTTCAGCTTGGGGTGGTGCCTATACCTGCACCAGTCAGCTGTGTCTATCTGAGCAAGGTTATGTTCAACAATAAGGCAACCCAACTGTATTCACAGGAACAGGAGGTGGAGGGAATACTACAAGCAAAAGGGAGAGGAATTAGGATCTTATACTTTATCTCACCAATATAAATGCACAGTGAGGTCTTTTCCCACTGTGACCCTTGTACAAGGGTTACACGTGGACTAAGGGTGGAAAAATAATTATTTCTGAAGTACCTTTCCTTTTACAAGGTGACTACTGTAAAGTCCTCTTTTAAGCTCATAAGGGGATAAATAACTCCATCACACATGAGTTCGGTAGGATTTCTCTTTTTTTCATTTGTAAAATTAGTGACTAGAGAGCATTACATTGTATTAATGTATACAAAACACCTAGCACAGGGTCAGAAACTTGGTAAGTGTTAGTTTCTCCCTCATATATTCTCACATTACCTACTGCTACTCTCAGGGCTCTGAGAAGTGAAGGGAGCTTAAGGGATTCAGTGGTTTTGTCCAAATTCTCTCAGGAACCACATCCTTACCCCCATCCCCATTCCCATTGGCCCTCCTTCCCTCCCTCCTTCCATGACAACTCTGTGTCTTCTCTCCATCCCAGTGTCCTTGTGATTCCCCTCTGCTAGTCATGATTAATTCGTAACTTCCACTGCCATGGCCACCACATAGGCTCACATGAGTATGGATAAGAGCCCAGTTTCAATTGCTCCTTACCTTCACACTCACCAGAATTGCTTTTAAGGAAGACGCATATACCCTGTTACATTAACAATTTCAACAATGATGGCAGAGAGAGATTCAGATGGTGGGAAGATACTAAACATATATTATTCTTGTGCAAAAACAACGTACAATCCAGAGAGATGAAGATGACTCAGGCTGAAGTCCCAAGGTGCTCACTAATGTGGCAGATCATCGTGTCCCACTCGTGGTCAGCAATGATTATGTGATTGCCTTATGACCAATGGAAGGTGGTGTGAGTTATTTTGAGACATGCTCTATACAATGTTCTTCATGCAATCCTCCATGTGCTTTGCCATTTCCAGCTGCCTGGAATGCAGATGACCACAAGTAGCCTGGAGGCTATGTGTTTAAGACTATAGAACCGCAGATGAAAGAAGCCTGGCTCCCTGAAGCACTGCTTAGAAGAGATCCACCAATCACAAGCACACATGTTGGGCTCGTAGATTCGCGAGGAAAAACAACACAACCAACATTTATAGTGTTAAGTATTGAAATTTGGAGGTTTATTTATTACAGCTATTAGGCCTGCCTTTGTTAATAAAGTTAGTAAACAATGCATTATCTGGAATGAACTACTTTGAGTTCCAGCTCTGTTGCAAACTAGCTGGGTGACTTGAAGAAAATCACTTTACCTCTCTAAGTCTCCCCATTAATTACAGTACATCCACACTGCAAGATTTTCTTTCATTAATAAATAGAGATAATGAATGTGAACAAATGTGAGTGCTAAATTACTCTACAGTTTCAGGATGGAATATTACAAACATGTCTCTGCATTGCTATTTCTCAAATATGCCAAGATTTAATTTTAGTGGCTTATAAAGCTTTCAAGTTTCTCATTGAAAGTGTCATACTTAATAAAAAAGGCAATATAGGCTATAAGAATATAATTTTTCCATGGAACTCAATAAACTTATTTTCATTTTGACCTGTTTTAAATAAGTGGCACTTAAACATTTTTTATTTCCTGCATTCGTCAGCATTAGAACATAAATAGCTTGCTCACCACTGATAGTATTAAGCTTAATTTATATCTTATAAATTTATAAAGAAATCAAGTCTGAATTGAAGGTTTAAAAAATACAAAAAATCTTTGCCCTTAGTAATTGGAAGCTCTGAGCCTTGAACCTGACACCTGTGCCTTCATATTAGCATGTTCCGCCATCTTTGTGATTCCCCTCTGCTAGGCATGATTAATTCATAACTTCCACTGCCATGGCCACCACATAGGTTCACACGAGTATGGATAAGAGCCCAGTTTCAAATGATCCTTACCTTCACACTCACCAGAATGCTTTTAAGGAAGATGCATATACCCTGTTACATTAACAATTTCAAACTGTGCTCTTCTGAGCTCCTTAGGAGCCATTTGTGTCTGAATTGGGGGAGTCTCCAATGCTGCTTTAACCAGAGCAGCACGGACTTTATCTGTTTAACATATTGAGCTTCTGGAGACTTGTTTGTTTGTTTGTTAATGAAAAGTAAATGCCACTGAACCAAAAAAATTGAACTTTGAGGTCATAATATGATGGCAAGCAAAGGAAACAAAATTTCATTTTTTAATGTCAAGTCTGATGCTTCTTATGACTTTAGATGAATCTTTTGCTCTTTTAGGCCTCAGTTTTCTTGTCTGTAAAATGAAAAGTTTAGCAACATGAGAGTGTAGGCCCCTTTCAATTTCATTTTATAAGGTCCTTGGGGGAGACGGCTCAGGGTGTGTATTCAGTGTTGGAGGTGGAAGAAGGGAAGGTGAGAGGGCCCAACTGTGAGAAGAGGAGTAAAAGCCCAGAGAGAGATATTTGAACTTTATTTAAAAAACTGATTGAGCTACAACTATGTGCCAAGCACTGTGCAAAGCAGTGAGGATACCACATTGAACCTAGCAGATATGGTGCTTATGGTGCCGGATCTTCCAATGATGGATGTCAACACATAGGGAACAAGGGGAAGTCTGAGAGAAAGGGGAGAACAGCAGAAAACAAAAGGTCCTTTGTTTGGGGTTTTTCCTCCAAAATTCAATCAGTATCATCTTCACAAAGTCCTAACTCCTCTCACACTTTCAGCCATCCTTCCAAATCAGTGATAGGGGCTAGAAAGAACCTAGTCCTTCCTTTAAGCATTCATTCACTCATTCATTTTCCATTTGTATAAGCACTTACTGAGAACCTCCTACATCCAACAAATCATAGCAGGCACTAAGAACTCAGACATTAATTCAGTGTGATACCAGCCCACAGATGCTGTGGGGAGATGTGTAGAGCACTGCAATGCAATATGCTAAGAGCTGTGATGGAGAGACCCACAGGCAGTGAGGGTGGAGCAATCATGGGTGGTCCTTCTCCACTCCTCAGGTGATTCCAGATCCCTCCTTCCCCCACCTCTCTGCACCTCACCTATGCCTCTCAGATGCAACTCTTTATGCTGAATCAACAAGATCAGGCACAGCCATCCGCAGTGAGAAAATAATGAGGGTACCAGAAGGTCACTGCAAATAGAAGGCAGTTATGTTGCTTCATGATTTAAAGTACTAAATGGTACATTTATTTCCATTAACTGCAATGGAATGGTGTTCTCATGAATGATAACAAAGGGATTTTTATGACATCATTTTGGCCTATCTGGTTACAGAACCGACTAGATTTCCTGAGTATTGAATGTTTCTGAATCATTGAGAAATAAAGGATGTTCTGTACTTTACCTTCCTTGCTCCCCTCCACCTGATCATTTTTAGTTATAGACAAAGTCCTTATTTTTCAATCGTTCAGTTAAGAAATATTTACTGAGCCCTAGTGCATGGCAGAAGTTGTGCTTTTTACAGACATATAAATGAAAAAGAAATGATCCTTGATCTCACAGAACTAAGTCTCATTGGGGAAAATAATAAAAAAGATGAAATTCACTATGATTGGCGCCACATGAGAAGTGAGACCAGCATACACAGGGAGCACAAGAGAGAGGGCCACACTACCAGCTAGGAGATCCTCTAAAAGATTCCTAGAAGAGAAAACCACCTTGAGTCAGAGATTTTTAAAAACTCCTGGCTTGTCAAGCCCATGGGGCTGAAAGGTTGTCCAGGCTGAAGAGAGTTTGACTCCTGAACGCACTGCCCCAGTAAACTTCCCATGGCACATTTGCTCCTAGTGCTTAGGAACTCAGCATGCCACATGCACTTTTGAATCAGAGACATTTTATCCTCATTTTCATCCTGTCTCTTCACCTACTTTGAAGCATGATTGTGAAGTTGAAATGAGAAATAAAGTAGTGATGTGTTTCACACAGTATCTGACACCAGCAAGTTTCATAAATGGTGTTGGGTCGGGAGAGGATGCACGTGAATATGTAGATCAGAGAGGAGCGCCATGAGTATGCCTTTGTATCACTAAAGGATTACTTTATCTGGTATAATGAGCTCTCTAGCTCCGATGTGTGCCCAGTGATCCACTCTCAACCCCTCATCACCAGCTCTGTGCCTGGAAGCTGGCCTGTTTGGACTTTATCTAAGGGTTGCCTCCTTTACTTCCAGTTGGGTCAAGAATTGAAGGGCATTGTAGGAGATCAGAAAAAAAGGAAGAATAAGGTCCACCTCCCTCCTACGCAGTCATCTCATCTGCTGCATCCTTGGCAGAAGGTCACAACTCCTGCCAAGTGGTCCTTTCTGTGCCATTTTCTATATCTCTAGATTCTATTAACTGCTCCCTCCTGTTACCCCACACGCACAAAGGTAAAAATAGCCAGCTGTTAATAGCCTCAGGACACTGCCTTATTCCTGTGGTTTTCATACAACCTACCCAAACCTTTATAAATGAATTTTTTATTCAGTTCTTCTCTTCTTACCCAGTTTGAGTATGCCATCTATTTCTTTCTGCAAAGGAACTCCAAATAAATATGTGGGCCTAGGAATTCATTATAGGTGGGGAGGAAATTTTTTTGTTAGGTACAGATTAAGGAACTAAACCAGCTGAGGACTAAAAGAGAGGTGGGGAGGCTCTCTTTTAGATGTCTCTCTTCCCACACAAGTTGAGAAAATTGAGAACAGTGACCACATTTTATTCATCTTTTAATCTTGTCCCCAGACATCCAGTTCAGAAACTGGGATACAGGATATGTGCTCAATGTATATTTCCCCACAGAAATTCCAGTGGATGGAAAGATGAGGGAGATAAGAAAAAATTCAGTGATACATTGCATTGCTGCTCTCTCCATGCTCACACACACACATGATCACATTATGACATTTTTAACATTTCAAGAAACCTTCATTTGGGCAATCTAATCTTGATTAAAATAACACACCACTGGAGGTACAATAGAAAATAACCCTCTTCTTCACTCTGTGGGATCAGGACTTAAAACTGCAACACCACAGGTGGGATGGAAACGCTACCATTGATCAAGGACCTCAAAGCCAGATGCAAGCTTGGAGGTCATGTGGCTCAGCCCTACATGATGCTGACTGCTCTGTTTGAACATCCCCACCAAGGACATGGAGATTCCCACCTCCCTCAGGTATGCACATCCATCTAAGGTTCAGCCCTTACTGATAGGAAGGCCTTCTTTGAACATTTCAAATTATGCCTGTCTATAACTTCACCTCTCCCTGAGAATAAATGAACACCCTTCTGACAGGTATTGCAGACTATTCCAGAGTCTCAAATTAACAGCTTTCTATAAATCCATGACTTAGATATTGGTGGCTTATGAGGTGTGATCTGTAGTGGGCCAGAACAGTGGTCGGCAAACTCATTAGTCAACAGAGCCAAATATCAACAGTACAACGATTGAAATTCCTTTTGAGAGCCTAATTTTTTAAACTTAAACTTCTTCTAATGCCACTTCTTCAAAATAGACTCGCCCAGGCCGTGGTATTTTGTGGAAGAGCCACACTCAAGGGGCCAAAGAACCGCATGTGGCTCGCAAGCCACGGTTTGCCGACCACTGGGCCAGAAGAAGCATGTGTCTGAAAGAAACTTCTTGGTGTCCCAATCCCATTTCCCACCACTAAAAATATATCTACTTGTAATCAGAATTCTGGGTGGAGACTTGTACTCAAGCCCCTTTAAAATGGAAATAACTCATTGTAAATGTCTTTGAGGGAAACGCTGTATCTTCTACATGTTTTATATTGTGTCCAAGCATTGGAATGCAGAACTGGGAGACTAGAGGGGTGTCAGATGAAGCCAAATCTCATAGGAGGAGGAGGTACCCCAGGCAGTCATGAAATAAAAGGTATCACTGTATATGGAACAGTATTTGCAAAATCACAGACAAGAGAGAATCCAGCCCATTCAGGTGCCATCATAGTTGGTGAGATTGTAGACTGCCTATAAAGAGAGGTAAGCTATGGGCTGGAGAGGATGCAGGACCCAACTCTGCTACCTTCTAGCTGTGACCTTGAGTGAGTCACTTTCCTTCTGTATGAAATGAAGAAGTGAGAGGGCTACATCATTCCTAAAGGCCTTCCTTTCTATAAATCAACAATTCTAAAAATGTCTTCCATTTCTGTAGCTCTTCACAGTTCATAAAGTACATTACCTCATTTCATTCTGCAGAACTGATGGCAAAACTTGGCAGAATTCAGAGTTGACCTTACCTTTTTATGATGACTTTTCAACTGAGATGCAAAACTCAGGGCATGCCCAAGTTCTCACCTCTGAATCACTCTCTCAAATAACCTATCACCCTATTGCTCACCACTCATCACACACACACACACACACACACACACACACAGTTTAAGGACAAAAAAATTCTTCTTTTAAATTTCCCACATTTAAATTTCAAAAAAGAGGTCTGTACCAACCCAACCCTAATTAAAATGCTGACTAGTAAAGGTCACGTCCAGATTTGATGACTAAGTCCTGGAGAATTAGGCAAATCATACTCCTGCCCTAGAATTCCTAAGTTATTTTGAGATTCTGCTAACATTCCTGACCACAGGGTCTGAATCCAAGATATCAATAAAGGTATTTCTAATAGGAATATATTAAGAGAACGGGAAGCCCTTAGCTTCCCCAGACTGTAATTTAATTTGTGTAATTGATCCAGAAATATGTTAATAATTGAAGCTATGTAGTAATGGAAAATGCTAGAAAGTTGTTTTTAGTTTAGATTCTAACACTGCCTAGCTGAGTAACCTAGAGTTAAGTTAACTAAACTTCGTTGAGATCTGTTTTCTCATATATAAAATTGGGGTGGGGTTAAATGATAACCATCTATTCAGGGGAAAGACATTCTTCCTAGTGAAAGAGTCAGGGGATCTTCAAAAAGAGAGAGAAATATTTAAGCTGACTAAAGGCAGAGAGGGGCTTCCCATCAACAAAGATTAGAGCAAATGACAACAGCCTAAAGATAAGCCAATCAGAAAAAGACAAGTATGACATGATCTCACTCATATGTAGATTCTAATGAAACAAATAAACTGATGAACAAAATAGATCCAAAAACATAGAAGCATGGAACAGTCTGCAGAATCTCAAAGGGAAGTCAGGGGAGGGTGGGTGGGTAGGAAGAAATCAACCAAAGAACTTGTTGCATATATGTATAACCCATGGACACAGACAATAGGGTGATGAAGGCCTGGGGGGGGGGGGCAGGGGTGGGCTAGAATAGGTCAATGGGAGAAAACGGGGACATATGTAATATTTTCAACAATTAATATTTAGAGAGAGAGAGAAGGAGGGGAGAGGAGAGGGGAAGGGAAGGGAAGGGAAGGGAAGGGAAGGGAAGGGAAGGGAAGGGAAGGGAAGGGAAGGGAAGGGGAGGGGAGGGGAGGGGAGGGGAGGGGAGGGGAGGGGGGAGGGGAGGGGAGGGGGGAGGGGAGGGGGGAGGGGAGGGGAGGGGAGGGGAGGGGAGGGAAGAGAAGGGAAGAGAAGGGAAGAGAAGAGAAGAGAAGAGAAGAGAAGAGAAGAGAAGAGAAGAGAAGAGAAGAGAAGAGAAGAGAAGAGAAGAGAAGAGAAGAGAAGAGAAGAGAAGAGAAGACAGAAGACAAGAGAAGACAAGAGAAGACAAGGGGACAGGCTTAGGGAAACAGACTTAGTTTACAATGCCTCAACCATGGTGTGATGAGAAGGGGGAGTGGTTGCTGGAGGTGCAGGCTGAAGCCAGCCTATGTGGAACAAAGTTAGTCTGGATAAGACAAGGAAGAGTCACTGAAAGCTGTAGACAGGGAGCAGCAACAGATCAGCTCTGCATGCAATAAAAGTCGTAAGGCAGAGACGGGAGGAGTATAAGACAGAAGACAGGAGCTCACTGAGAAAATAAAGAGCACTGTATTTTCCAGAGGTGTTAGAATTGGAACTAAGAGCACTGGAGATGAAGAGCAATGTGTGAATTTAATAGCTTTTCCAGGAAAGCTATGTGTGATTTATTTATTTAACAAACATTTACATAGCATTTACTATGTGCCAAGCACTGTTCTAAGCACTTAGGAAATTAACTCATTTAATCATCACACAAAACCTATGAAGTTAGAACTATCATCCTTATATTATAGATATATTAATATGACACAGAGAAGTTAAGTCTCTTACTCAAGGCCTCACAGTTAACTTAATGGTTAATGTTCCCCTTGAATCTATGTTCTTAACTACTATGCTGCCAAGAGTGACTTTGGCTTAGTTGGTTACTGGATGGATGGTCATGCCATTGACTTCCTGACAGAATAAAGAGCAGATTTGGGAAAAAAAGAACCAAGTTTGTGTAGGAGCCCCATTAATCAAGGCACCTGTGACATCATGGTGGGAAAAGCACAGTAAGGATGCGAGCACAGTAAGGATGTGGGCACATAGAGCAAAGAAGAGATCTCTAGGCTGGAGATCCAGATTTGGAAGTCATCTGTGTACAGATGGGGGTGACCTGGGCTGTCACTGGTGTGGTCCATGTGAAATGGCAGGGTGGTGTTCTTCACATTGTACATCTGGTTCTGATTGCATGTCAAGAACTCTTCCTTGCTTCCTATGCAATTTTTGTTAACCTGCTAGTTGTAAAGTAACTGTTGTCTAATGACATGGCTATTTTCAACCAATGTCCATGTTTAAAGTATTCCCAAAGAGCCAAAAATAATAAACAGTTGAGTTGCTGCCAGGAAGTAGAACTTTGATAGAGAAATGATAATAAATTGAGGCAGATAAAACTTCTAGCAAGATTTGATTACTAAGTCCTCCTTAGCAATCATATTATTTAATAGTTAAAACCTACATGTAATTGGCACAAAACATCAGAACTGTAATTTTCTCACACTATTTCTGTATTTGCATTTCTTTTGTTAAAAATTTAGTGAAAATAAGTAATTGTACAAAAATAAGAGCTCCAAAAAACTTGCAATTATAAATTAATGATTAATATCTATATTCATTTAAAATTAAGGTATTTTGTTTTCAGAGATCAAGGAATTCTGACATGACTTTATTGAAAGCAAAGACAACACTCAATGAATGCAGGCCAGTCATTAATTCTCAGGCACTTCAACTTTGACTTTTTACTATGTGCCAGGCATTGGGTTATACCCTTTCTATCCATTGTCTCAAGATCTCACAACTGCCAAGAAAAGGAAAAATTAGTGTCCTGCACTTAAGAATGATAAAATCATAGTTCATAGAGGGGAATTCCCTTGCCCAAATGCATTCAGCGAATAAATCACAAAACTGAGGACTTCATCACCATACCAAGTCCACATTCAATTTGGGTAATATTTAAAGTCTCTCAAACTCCAGAGCCCTGCCATTTCTTGATTCTAGTACTGCTTCTCTATCTCTCTGGAAGGCATGCCAAGGAGTCTTCATTGAGCCAATTTTATCCATCCTATCATTGAGCCAATTTTATACACTATCATGTCAGGACCTACCTCCCATCAACTCCATATTGATTCCTCTTTTTGTCTTACCCTGGCTTGACCTCACCACACATGTTGTCATCTAGGGCTGTGAGCTTCCCATGGGTAAGTCCTGCCTTTCCCACATCACTATAAGCCATTCTCAATCTAGACTTCATAATTCCTTGCAATAGGGGTTTCATTGACTTCTTTAAAAAATTATTGCCAAATTAACTGAAAAGTGTTAGTTGGGGATCTCTGGGGAAGCCCACAATAAGTAGTATCAGTCTTCTCCTGAGTCCTGAACACATTGAAAGATAAGCAAAAAGAGTGGCAAATAAAGGTCAAAAGGTCAACTTTAATGCCCGTACAGATCTTTTGGAGGATGCATGCTAGCATGAGAACCAAAATGGCTTTCCCATCACTAAAAACAAAAATCTGGCAACTTAGACTCAGTTACAGCATGGTTAGCCAGGGGAGGTATGCTCAATGGCACTCACAGTGTGACTGAGAAGATAAATTAGTTGCAGGAGAGTGGCCCTGCTTCTTCCCAAGAGGAAAAGAAAATAGAGCATCTCCAGTTATTCTTACTTAACTTTTTCATAAAGTCTTGACATGTCTCTTGGGACAGAGCACTTCCATAAGAAAGAAGACTAAGACCATGCATAAGGCAAGGTAGAGGGAAAAGATGTTCCCTTCTAACAATGTTGAATAACACCAAATTCCTATGCATTCTACATTTATGAAGTATAAAATAATGAAGACTGACAGCATCCCTGAGAGTACTCAAAAACATTAAAGACTCAGTCATGTCAGAACAATAATAACAACAAAATTATAGTTAGCATTTACTATACACTTTATGCTTCAAATCTCTAGAATTGCCATGTGTTTAATACTATTATTACTCCCATTATACCAATGAGGATAATAAAAATTAAATGAAATTCCCAAGGTCACATATCAATTAAATGGTAAACTCAAGATTCAAATCTAATTTTTCTAACTTTACAGGCTCTTAATAATAATAGCTTTAAGTAGCCATTCCTATGCTTGCTTACAAGGTAAATAATTTCAAGACATATGAACTTTACTTATAATTCTCAAATATAAATATAACTCATTGACTGTCTTAAAATATGGCTTCTAGAAGCTGTTAACCTTTTATTCTTAATGTCTAACAAAGTGATTATCAATGTCAACAGCAAACATATATGGATGCTGAATAGAGGCAGCTATTATATCATGTTAAGTGTGATGTACTTGAAGTCTAAAGATCCAGGCTTGAAAGCCAGCTCAGACATTTACTGACCATGACAGGCTATTTTGAACAAATTACTTAATATCCCAGATCTATTATTAAATGGGATAATAGATATAAAACCTAAATTAGATGGTTTCTATAAAGTGTGCAGCACAAAGTCTGGCACATAGTAAATATATAAGAAATTGTTACTAAGAGGAAGGCTAAGAGTGAAAGAGAATGAGAGAGAGGAGGAGGGATATCTATACACTCTATCTTGGCAGTGTTTTTATAGGCAGAGAATTGAGGGAAGAAAAGAAGGGGGAAGGAAGCATAAGCAACAAAAAGAAAGTATAAATGTAAATTGTTTATTCATACTAAGGACACTAATAGCAGGAATTGCATGTTATTGGCTGTGTCTTCAATGACTAGTAGAGTATGTACTTAGAGCAGGAACTCCCTAAATGCATGAGACAAGGCCAATCTTGTTGCAAGTTCATCCTAAATCCATGGTATTTATCAGACCAATTCTTTGCTCCTCAGATTCTCTCTGACTCTCCATATGACCTAAATAATGGTTCCTTCTTTTACCAATGACATCACAGAAAAATAATAAATCCCCTCCCATCACCACTTCCTAAGGTAAACAATTCCCTTCATGTGGAGCTGAAAATCACTGCTACAGGCAGAACACTTACACTTTCTTTTTTGATTGAGGTATTACATATTTGTCCTCATTCCCCCATTACCTTCCCAACAGCCTCCCCCCCAACTCATGCCCTCACCCCACTGTTGTCTTTGTCCACTGGTTAGGCTTATATGCATGCACACAAGTCCTTTGGTTGATTTGTCTTCCTTTCCCCCACCTTCCCTTACCTTCCCTCTGAGGTTTGACAGTCTGATCAATGCTTCCCTATCTCTGGATCTGCTTTTGTTAATCAGTTTATGTTGTTCATTATTTTCCCTAGATGAGTGAGATCATGTGATATTTATCTTTCTCTGACTGGTTTATTTCACTTAACATAATGCTCTCCAGTTCCATCCATGTTGTTGCAAATGGTAAGAATTCCTTCTTTTTTACAGCAGCATAGTATTCCATTGTGTAGATGTACCACAGTTTTTTAATCCACTCATCTGCTGATGGGCACTTAGGCTGTTTTCAAATCTTAGCTGTGGCAAATTGTGCTGCTATGAACATAGGGGTGCATATATCCTTTCTGATTGATGTTTCTACCTACTTGGGATATATTCCTAAAAGTGGTATTACTGGGTCAAATGGGAGTTCCATTTTTAGTTTTTTGAGGAAACTTCATACTGTTCTCCAAAGTGGCTGCCCCAATTTGCATTCCCACCAGCAGTGCATGAGGGTTCCTTTTGCTCCACATCCTCTCCAACATTTGTCATTTATTGATTTATTGAAGATAGCCATTCTGACAGGACTGAGATGGTACCGCATTGTCGTTTTGATTTGCATCTCTCAGATAGTGACTTTGAGCATGTTTTCATATGTTTCTTGGCCTACCTTCTGTCTTCTTTCGAAAAGATTCAATTTAGGTCCGTTGCCCATTTCTTGATTGGATTATTTATCATCCTTTTGTTAAGTTGTATGAGTTCTCTGTAAATGCTGGAGATTAAACCCTTACCAGAGATAACATTGGCAAATATGTTCTCCCCTGTAGTGGTCTTTCTTGTTGTTTTGTTGATGGTTTCTTTTGCTGTGAAAAAGTTTTTATTTTGATGTAGTCCCATTTGTTTATTTTCTCTTTAGTTTCCATTGCCCTAGGAGCAGTATCAGTGAAGAAGTTCCTTCCCCATATGTCTGAGATTTTGCTGCCTGTGGATTCCTCTAGTATTTTTATGGTCTCCCAACTTATGTTTAAGCCCTTTATCCATTTTGAGTTTATTTTTGTGTATAGTGCAAGTTGGTGGTCTAGTTTCATTTTTTTACATGTATCTGTCCAATTTCCCCATTTATTGAAGAGACTGTCTTGACTCCATTGTATGTTCATGCCTCCTTTGTCGAATATTAATTGGGCATAGTGGTTTGGGTCGATTTCTGGGTTCTCTATTCTATTCCATTGATCTATATGTCTGTTCTTATGCCAGTACCAGGCAGTTTTGAGAACAGTGGCTTTGTAATACAGCTTGATATCTGGTATTGAGATCCCACCTACTTTGTTCTTCTTTCTCAGGATTGCTGCAACTATTCGGGGTCTTTTTATTCCAGATGAATTTTTGGAGAGTTTGTTTTAGGTCTTTGAAGTATGCCATTGGTATTTTAATGGGGATTGCATTGAATTTATAGATTGCTTTGGGTAGTATGGACATTTTAACAATGTTGATTCTACCAATCCATGAACACGGTATGTTCTTCCATCTGTTTATGTCTTCCTCTATCTCTTTTTTCACTGTCCTGTAGTTTTTTGCATATAAGTCTTTTACCTCTTTAGTTAAGTTTATTTGTAGATATCTTAATTTTGATGGTACGATGGTAAATGGGATTGCTTTTTTAGTCTTTCTTTCCGTAAGTTCACTATTGGTGTATAGAAATGCCATACATTTCTGGGGATTAATTTTGTATCCTGCTACCTTGCCAAATTCATTTATTAAGTCTAATAGTTTTTTGATGGAGTCTTTAGGGTTTTCTATGTACAGTATCATGTCATCTGCGAATAAGGACAGTTTTACTTCTTCTTTTCCAATTTGGATATCTTTTATTTCTTCTTCTTGTTTGATAGCAATGGCTAGTACTTCCAGTACTATGTTGAACAGGAGTGGTGAGAGTGGCCATCCTTGTCTTGTTCCTGTTCTTAGAGGAAATGGTTTTAATTTTGTCCATTGAGTGTGATGCTGGCTGTGGTTTTGTCATATATGGCTTTTATGATGGTGAGGTATGATCCTTATATTTCCAGCTTGCTGAGAGTTTTTATCAAGAAAGGGTGATGGATTTTGTCAAATGCTTTTTCTGTGTCAATTGATATGACTATGTGATTTTTTCTCCCTTAATTTGTTTATGGGATGTATCACATTTATTGATTTGTGGATATTGTACCATCCTTGCATCCCTGGGATAAATCCTGCTTGGTTATGGTGTATGATCTTTCTGATGTACTGTTGGATCTGATTTACTAGAATTTTGTTGAGGATTTTGGCATCTATGTTCATGAGTGATATTGGCCTAATATTCTCTTTCATTGTGTTGTCTTTATCTGGCTTTGGTATTAGGGTGATGCTGGCTTCATAGAAGGAGCTTGTAAGTGTTCCTTCCTCTTGAATTTTTTGGAATAGTCTGAGGAGAATAGATTTTAGTTCTTCCTTGAATGTTTGGGATAACTCTCCTGTGAAGCTGTCTGGCCCCAGGCTTTTGTTTGCTGGTAGCTTTTTAATGACTGCTTCAATTTCTTACATAGCTATCAGCCTATTGATATTTTTAGAATCTTCCTGATTGAGTTTTGGAAGGTTGTATTTTTCTAGGAATATGTCCATTTCCTCCAGGTTGTCTAGTTTGTTGAAATAGAGTTGTTCATAGTATTTTTTAACAATCCTTTGTATTTCCGTGGGGTCTGTTGTTATTTTGCCTCTATCATTTCGGATTTTGTTTATTTGGGTCCTCTCTTTTTGCGTCTGGGTGAGCCTGGCTAGAGGTTCATCAATCTTGTTTATCCTTTCAAAAAACCAGCTCTTGGTTTCATTGATCTTTCCTATTGTTTTTTTTTTTTTTTTTTTGGTTTCTATGTCATTTATTTCTGCCCTAATCTTTATTTATCTCCTTTCTTCTGCTTACTCTGAGCTTTTCTTGTTGCTCTCTTTCTAATTCTTTGAGTTGTAGCATTAGATGATTTACTACCATTTTTTTCTTGTTTTTTGAGGTAGGCCTGTAGAGCTATAAACTTCCCTCTCAGGACTGCTTTCATTGTGTCCCATAGGTTTTGGATTGTTGTCCTTTTATTGTCATTAGTTACCAGGATGTTTTTAATTTCTTCTTTGATCTCATTGGTAATCCAAATCAATATTTAATAACATGCTATTCAGCTTCCAAGTGTTTGAGTGTTTTGGATTGTTTTTATTGTAGTTTATTTCTAATATTATGCCCTTGTGGTCTGAGAAGATGCTTGGTATGATTTCAATCTTCTTGAATTTGTGGAGACTTTGTTTGTGACCCAGTATGTGGTCTATTTTTGAAAATGTCCCATGTGCACTTGAGAAAAATGTATATTCCGCGGCTTTTGGGTGAAATATTCTGAAGATGTCAATTAAGTCCATCTGATCTAGTGAGTCACTTAGGATTGCTGTTTCCTTGCTGATTTTTTGTCTAGAGAATTTATCCAGTGATGTCAGTGGTGTATTAAAGTCTCCTGCTATGATTGTATTGTTGTCTATCTCTCTCTTGGTATCTTCCAGGAGAATTTTTATGTATTTGGTTGCTCCTGCATTGGGTACATATATGTTTACCGGGGTTATATCCTCTTGTTGTATCAATCCCTTTAGTATTATGTAGTGGCCTTCCTTATCTCTTGTTATAGCCTTCAATTTGAGGTCTATTTTATCAGATATAAGTATTGCTACCCCAGTGTTTGTTTTTTTTTTTTCATTTCCATTTGCCTGAAAGATATTTTTCCATCCCTTCACTTTCAGTCTGTGTGACTCCCTTGTTCTGAGGTGGGTCTCTTGTAGACAGCATATATATGGGTCATGTTTTTTTTATCCATTCAGCCACTCAATGTCTTTTGATTGGAGCATTTAGTCCATTTACATTTAAAGTTATTATTGAAAGGTACTTGTTTTTAGCCTTTTTTATTTTTAGAGGCTGTGTTCCTTCTTACCTTTTTGTTTCTTCTTTTTATAGCATTCCCTTTAGCACTTTTTGCATTGCTGGCTTGGTAGTGACAAACTCCCTTAGCCTTTTTTTGTGTGCAAAGCTCCTGATTTCCCCTTCAATTTTGATTGATAGTCTTGCTGGATAGAGTATTCTTGGATTCTGTCCCTTGCTTTGCATCACTTTGTATATCTCCTTCCATTCCCTTCTAGCTTGATGTGTTTCTGTTGAGAAATCATTTGATAATCTGTGGGGGATCCTTTGTAGGTAACTCTCTGTCTCTCTCTTGCAGCCTTTAAGATCTCTCTTTGTCAATAACATTTGCCATTATAATTATGGCATGTCTTGGTATGGGTCTTTTGGGATTCATCTTGTTTGGGACTCTCTGTACTTGTGTAACTTTTTTCTTCCCCATATCAGGGAAGTTTTCTGTCATTATTTCTTCAAATAAATTTTCTCATCCTTGCTGTTCTTCTTGTCCTTCTGGCAGCCCTATTATACATGTGTTATTTTGTTTTGCATTGTCCCAAAGCTCCCTTAGGCTCTCCTCCTGCTTTTTAAATTTTTTCTCTAGTTGCTGTTCAGATAGGGCTTGTTTCTCTACTTTATCTTTTAACTCCCTAATTCAGTCCTCTGTTTCTTCTAGTCTACTGTTGAAGCCTTCCATGGTGTCTTTTTATTATAGCTATATCATTTTTCATTTCTTCCTGATTTTTGCATAGGTTGTTGATTTTCTCGTCCATCTGGTGTATGAACTCTATGACCATTACTCTGAATTCTTTTTCTTTCATGTTGCATGCTTCTGTTTCACTTATTTCCTTTCTTGGCAATTCCGCCTTTTCTTTCCTCTAGAAATTGTTTCATTGTCTCCCCATTCTGATTATCACCAGAAGGTTCAAATGTTGAGTTGTGGGGGCCTGGGCCATGTGTAGTGGGAATTTTGCACCCCCCCCCCAGGTGTCACTGAAGAGCTCTGACACCAAGACGTGTGGCTGCTGTGGGTTGGTGGGAGCCACGCTCAGCCCAGGTCAGAGTCACAGGTGCTTAGTATGGACTCGTGTGCACACCTAGAATCAGGGACCCTGCCTGTGGCACGTTGAAACAGAGAACCTGCTGCTATGTGCCAAAACTCAAAGTCCCCTAGTGCGTGTCAGGAGTCAATGGCTCCCTGTGTCCACATCAAGAATTGAGTATCAGAGTCATTGTTGCTTGGTGCTACCTCGCACTGAGAATCAGGGTCCCTGTGTGCACATGCACCAAGAATTGGAGTTGCTGGCTCTTAGTGTGAATGTACTGGGAATCAGGGATCTCAGGTGCACACAATAAGGAACAGAGTCTAGTCACTAGTGCTCATTGTTGCCTCTTGGATGGAGATTCAGGGTCCCCGATCTGCTTGGGAGACCAGATTGCACAGTCATACTGTGTTGGCAGGAGTTTCACTTCTGCCCTGCAGTAAACAGCCTTCTATGGGCACTTGTCCTGAATCAAAGTCAGGTGGCACTGCCGCTTAGTGTGGGTGTGGGGTCCGGTCACACGGGTGTGCACTGTGGAAAACAAACTCCCTGTGTCCATGCACCCAGGCTCAAAATCAGTGCTGCCCTCCTGTGTGGGCACAGGGTCTGGTTGTGGGGAGCAAACTCCCTGGGTTCACATGTTCAGGTTCAAATTCAGTTCAGTCTCCCTGCTTGGGTGCAGGGTCTGGTCATGGGAAACAAACTCCCCAGGTTTGCACCTCCAGGCTCAGATTCAGCACTGTCTCCCTGCCCTGTGTAGGCGCGGGATCTGGTCACAGAAAACAATCTTTCCAGGGATGCGCATCTAGGCTCAAGCTCAGCTCAGTCTCCCTGCCTGGGCATGGAGCCTAGTTGTGGGGACCAAATTCCCAAGTTCACAAGTCCAGGCTCAAATTCAGCCCTGTCTCCCTGCCCTTCATGGGCACGGGATCTGGTTGCAGAAAACAATCTCCCCAAAGATGTGCACTTAGGGTCAAATTCAGCAGTCTCCCTGCCTGGACGCCGGAGCCTCTTGTGGGAAACAAACTTCCTGTGTCCAACACCAAGGCTCAAAGTCAGGTCGAGCTGTGGCTGCTGTGTGTGTTCAGGAAGCCCTATTGTGCAGCCAGGGTCTGGCAGATCCTATGCCACTGCCACGGGGGTGGAGGGGGATGGGATTGGCTTTGTGACTCACAGAAATCTGCGGCTGGGGTGCCTGGAGTCTTGGTGTCCCTGGCTCTGCAGCTGTGGTTGCAGGTCTTCTATCAGAGCAGCTGAAGGGTCCCGGTTTGCTTCAGAGACCAGACTGGGTGGTGGCGAGGCTAGGATCCTAGTCTCAAGCAGTTCTGTTCTTCAAGATGGTGTGGTCTCTGTGCTGCCAGTGTCCTCCCCAGAGTGTTTGCGGTGGCTGCAGGGTTTTGCCATCTAAGACTGCCCAGATTGGCAGCTCCTTGGAAGACCTGCAGTATCTAACTGTCCCTATTTCACTCACACACACACCCACACACATCCACACACACCTCTATCACTCCCTTACTCTCTCACACACTCTCCCTCCCTACCTTCCTGCCGGTCGCCATCTTGCCTATCTCCACTTACACTTTCTGAACCTCAGTTTCCACAGCTATATAATAAGGAACTTGCAATAGCTGCCCCTGAAGAATTCTGGTAGGAATATGATAATTAATATATTTAAACCAAGTTTGGCAGATTCATGGTTCTTTTTTACACACATGCCCATTCTTCACAATAACCTCATAAGGCTTGTGGAAAGAGACAAGCACTTATTATTATAGTTACTTTTTTCTAGTCTTTCTTACCTTATCAAAATATGTTTCATTATAGTTGATCTTAGGTTAATGCACAATATTTATCTCAGTTTTCAAACAATATAGATACTTAAATATATATCTTTAAATCTGTTGAAGGAATTGCATTAATACCTGACTTTATATAATGTTTTATCATTAGACCATTTTCATTGCCTTTTTTTCATTTGTCCCTCTTGGCAACACCATGATGAAGCAGAGCAGCCACAATGATCACTGTTCTGCAGATGAAGAAACACTGCAGAAAGATTGTGGGTCCTGCCTTGGCCATCTGGTTAATTGTGAGAATAGATCCTGTCTATTCTCTCAGACTGACACTATTGGGAAAGGAGGTGATGAACATGGCTGCACCCCAAAAGGCCACCATAGTGAGGGCCCTTCTCTGGCACCATGAAATTATTTAACTAACAAAGGCAGAGCGAGTACAGTCTGACATAAAATCTTCAGCCTCCTGCTACAATGGAAGAGAGCTGCCATTAGTTCCATATTATAGTGACAGACCTTCTTCCTGCAAGAAAAAGGCTTCCACAGATGTCTCAGAGATGAAAGCCTCTATTACCCTGCTAAACTGAACATAAGCTCCTCAATCCTAAAGTTTCCAGTTGTATCTCTCAGGTCTCTAGGGGAGGGTAAGAAGGAAGCCCTGACATGCCCCCTTAACATTTCTTTTGTCTCTTTTATGGATTGAGCCTCCATCAAGATGTCCACTCAGAAAGAGTTCTACTGCTATTAATGAATAGATGAATAGTTCAAAAGTCACAAATCTTGTTCATGCTCTCAATTGATATTCAAATTTTCTATACAGTGTCTGCAAGAACTTATCCAAAGAACTCGATATCCCCACTGATGGGAAATTAGCTACTGCAAGAAGCAGTTCATGTCATCTTCAAGTTTTAAGAGTTTCTTCCTTATGTTAAGTAGTGATCATTCCCTCCATGAAGATTATTGCCCTTTGGTCTCAAGTTAGGGTGATGATAAAAATATTAACAACCTGCAGGACTGATGCAGTGTATGCCATCTGGATATCAGTCTGGGTCCAAGTCAGACATGAAGGACACACAGAACAGGTGTAATTGCTTATCTGCTGGAGATCCTTTTAGAGAGAGGCAGGGCTGGGGAGGGAAAGCCACCAATTCAGGGCACTTCAGAATTGGCTAGGATCCATGACATCAAGTCCATGAGTATTCTGTGTTCTACGTTGCTTTTTAGATTTGTCTACATACCAACAAAATGTAAAAAATACACTTTGATCCTCACAAACATTGACATCACCAGCAGAGAGGAACCTGGCATACTTGTATTTAAATAAAATATCCATATATTTCATTCTTACGAGCAAAATAGATAGTATGCTGGAAGCAGAAATCCAGTAGATTGGAGAAAAATAGAATTTCCATAAGCCCTATAACTAACTAGTTCATTTAGTCAACATATAGAAAAAATAGTTTATCATGATCATTAAAAGCAGGAATCTGTAATTTGCTCTTTGAGTTTAATGTCTAATTCTGGCATTCCTACATCTTGATTTCTGACTTATACTAAATTGCAAACATCATCCCCTAACTAGAACTGGATGATAGCAATGCTATTTGGTACAGTTTTTTCTATTCCAGGATGAGTGGTCAATTCCTCCAACTGTGTCAATTTCACCCACCATGCTGGTGACTTCTCTGGGTACACTGCAAATTTTCAAGATCCTTAAAATAAGTTGCTCAAAAGTGACTTCCACAGTGCAGGTGTGTTTGCTCCTTAACCAAAGTAAATTTAACTCACTTTAAGCTTTCAATGTCCTTTCAGAAATATTACCGTCAATCATAGGGGTGGGCAAAAGTAGGTTTATAGTTGTTGGTAGAAAGACATGCAGGTTATGATGATGATAATACAAGAATAAACTCGCGTTTCCCATACTCACAACTATAGAACTGCTTTTGCCTCACCTCATATATTAAACCCAAGACTAATTAAAATTTTTAACTATTGCATCTCAAACTTTGGTGTGCATAAGGATCATCTGGGTGTTTTTTACAAATCCAGATTTTTGGGTCCCAACTTATAGATCCTAATTCAGTAGATCTGTGGTGGAGCTCAATAATCTGCATTTTTAATAACCCCCACACCCCAATAATTCTAGTATTGGTCATTTTTGGCCTGTACTTTGGATTTTTGGATTGCACTTTGTGAGAACAGTGCTTTAAATTGTTCTCACTTAGATAAAGCACATCTCCTAATGGTGATATTTGAGCACTTGGATTTGAGAGTCCAAGTTCATAATTGTGCATTCCTCCTACATTCAACAATGCAAATTTGTGGTGCTAAAAAAAAGGAAAAAAAGCATTGGCTTTGGAGAAAGAAGATGTGTGTTCAAAACCCGGCTCTGCAGATGATGGCCTGGGGTAAGTTAGTTAAGTCCCTGAGTTTCAAGTTCCTTATCTGTTAAACAGGAGAACACATTGCTGTCTGGTTTGTTGTGGCCATTAGAATAATCTATGTGCTATGGCAGTACAGGAGGGCTCACAGAAGGTGTTCCATACATATTAAGTTCCCTCAGCATATTCCTCCTTTATGCCAGCATACAGGCATCAGGCAAACTGACATTATCACCCAGTTAATGAATACATACTTCTTTCCAGTGCCCTATCATGGAAAAATTTTGTTGACTTTTTACGCTTTCTCTCAGCCAGTGGCACCCAACCAGATGTGCATATGGGAATCCACAGGGAGCACCTTAAAAGTGCCACATCACTCAATAAAAATCTCCAGAGGTCGAGCCTGGGGACAAATAGGTTTAAAAAGACCCCCAGATGATTTTGATATGCACCTTAATTAAAGAGTCACTGACCCAAATAATTGATAACAATGTGGTCAAAACCCATAAAATGTGCAGACCCTTTAAGCCATAATTATTTACTCCTAGAAATGAGCTCTGAGAAAATTATCAAAGATAGACACAGATTTGTTTTCAGATTTCTTTATATGGAGAAAAAAGAGAAAGAGAAGAGGCAGGGGAAGAATTGAAGGATGAGGTGAAGGAGAAGAAGAAAGGAAAGAAACTGATTGCCCAGCAACAAGACATTGGGCAGCTCCATAAAGAAATAAAATGTGTATTCTTACTGCACGATAGAGTGCAGCTCTAAAATAGCTGCTACATTTTATAATGGTTGCAAAGGCCTGAGAGGTACGATCTCATTTTTTGCTGTTGAAAATATAACTATAAAGCATATAGAGCAAAATGTTAGCAATATTAACTGGGTGTACGGATTATGGTTATTTAAAATTATTTTATATTCTACTTTTAAAAGTGTTTTCTGCAAAAACACCATTTCTATACCAAACTTTAAAAAAATGTGCTACTTTTCATGAACTATGAATATATTATAGAGACTCTCTCTAGGTTAATATTCCTCCATTGATCAGGATTTAGTTGGCTACTACTACTTAGTTCTCAGATAAGGCTGATTAGGCTCTGTGCTAGGAAGTCTCATAGATGCCTTTTCAGGTGATCTTCAAAACACTCTAATGTGGTATGTACTATTATTACTCCCATTTTACACATGAGGAAAACAAGACTTAGCTCAATTAAATAATTTGCTCAGGGTCAAAAGGAAATGATGGGAGAAACTGCATTTAGAGAACATCAGATCTCTGTATTATTTCTTACAATGGCATGTGAACCCACAGATATCTTAAAATAAAAAAGTCTATTTTTTGTAAGGGATTCACATATAACCCTGTACTTTTTCAGTCACTTCAGTACTAAACTGACCCCACTTTACTGTCTTCTGGCCTTTCTTTCTCCACCTAGTCCACTTAGATACTCTGAGTGACTTTGTTAGACTTTTACAAAAGCCCAATTCACTGTTCTCTATGGTGTGACTCTGTTTAAACCTTTTGAGAATCCATGTGCCAGATCTGTTAGAAGCAGCAGAGGGGCAGCCTGTAGGTTTTGGTGCCAAGAAGGAGCACAGTAAGGAAGGTAGAAGTCAATGGGCATTTTGCCTGACTAAGGACTCTGGGATTGGACCCTCAATAGATATGCAAATTGAATTCTGTGTAATTTGTGCTTTTCAATAACCTCAGCATGTGTTGGATGTGTACAAAAAGAACCATAAAATAAAATTGCAGACAAAAGGGGGAGTCAGAACACAGAAAGGGGAAGAATTGGTTTATTCCACAAGCCAAACAATGGGTCATAATAAATTCACCAGCCATTAGCTCTTTGGTTGCATGGAACAAAGAGATTGAAATGAAATGGGGGGAAATTCACAGTTAACTGTTAGGTAGCTGGCCTGCTTCCATTTGGCCGACCAGACAGATCATAGGATGAGCCAGGGAGCTGCCCGGAGGCATCTGCCACCTCCATGGGGTAGCCCCCACTGGTTTGCAACCCAGCCGTGGCTCTTCCATATGTTCAGGTGCCATTGAAGCAATTTTTCCTTAGGATAAACATGTAATAAAAAGATCCAATTGTATTTTAATCAGCCATCAGTTAATCCATAGTTACATGCTCCCAAAAGAATTATAAGACACACAGCGTGTAAAAGGAGAATAGAAAATAAAATCCGCAGGGGAGAGAGAGAGAGAGAGAGAGAGAGAGAGAGAGAGAGAGAGAGAGAGAGAGAGAGAGAGAAAGAGAAGCAGAAGAAATGATAAAGATAATAATAATAATCAGAACCACTAATACCAGTGTTGTTGCTCCCACCAGCAGAGCCATCATCATTTTTGAGAATTAACTATGGCTTCAAACCTCAGGGCAGCCCTCCCCACCAGAACAGAGCTCTGGCATCCCTCCATATACCTCCCAGGAGCCCTGTGAAGATCACTGTGAAACTGTCGCTTTGTCTGAGCATGTCTCAATCACTAAACTTCCCATATTAGTTTTTAGTTACCTTATAAATTGTCCATCCTCCCTGTAGACTCCAAGGTCCTTGACAATAGAGTCTATCATTTAACTATGTACCCTAAATACCAAAATTGGGCCTGACCCATTTTAGGTACTCAACCAATATTTATAAAATAAATTAATGAGTTTTGAATGGAGGATGGATGAATGGATGGATGGGTGGATGAGTGGACAGACAGACAGATGGATAGACAAATGTACAAGAGGATGGCTGGATGGATACATGTATCTATATATCTAATTCTTACATTAGCCAAGTGAGTTTGGCTGTTATTATTCCCATTTTACAAATAAGGAAAGTAATGTCTAGAGAAACCCAAGTCTATCTGACTCTTTACACTGTGGAATTGCATCACTCAAAGGGGACTCATATCCTGAAAAACAGAGGAAGACCATGGTTGGGAGAGGTTTGGGGAGCAAAGAGAAGAAAGCATGATGGTTCTGCTTGGTCCCGCATAATAGAGGATAAGGTTTTGGCTTTATTTGAAAAAGGAATAATAGAATCTAGGGTGAACATATACAGGAATGATGACATCGTATTAGCATAGAATGAGTAATTTAAGAGAGACTCCTAAATTATTTGGCTCTGATAGCAGGTAGACTGCGGCTGGGGATTTGCAATCTGGCCCAGGTCATCCCTGGTAGTCTTAATAAAAAGTGAAAATCAACAGAGATTTGATAAACAAACAAAAGTGCTCAGAAATTCTGGTATTTACATTAGAAAGAGAAAAGTAGTGAAGCAGTCTTGCTTGAGTGAGGCTGGAACAATCTTCCTTTTATAAGACATAAGCCCCATGGACCCTGCTTGCCATAATTTTCAGAATAATATGATTTTTGACAAATTCATTAAGCAATAAGACATGACAGACTGTAAATTGCTCCACTGTTAATTTATGTCCACTATATTGTTAGGCATCCAGCCAACACTTGGTCCTATCTGAGAGCAAAGATATAAATTGCCATGCTGTAACTACAATCTGGAATGCTTTGTGAGGATCCAAAAATGACCAAATCCTAGAATCATCAGCATACAGAATGAGAATTCATTCTCTTAGGCAGACATTAACCTCCACTGAGTGCCCACTTTGGAAGAGCCATCTCTCTTGAGGAGAGTGTATCAGTGTGCCAGGATTGCACACAGCTTGCTTTCTATAAAGTGGTAAGCCTTGCACTAAAGATAAGAAGTCGTTACTTATGGGGCACAGAAAAGGGAGTGATCAGTTCTAGAATAGTAGGGATGATGGGAGGGGATCAGAGAAGACTACAAGGGAAGATACATTTTTAATTGGTTCCTGAAATAAACACAGGTATTCCCCAAATGGAAAAAAAAATGGAAGCCCATTGCATAAAAAACTCACAGAGGCATGAAGGTATGGTATGTTCAAGGAGCTTGAGCAATGTAGAGCAACTGTAACTCAGTGTGCATGGAGGAGAACTATAAGCAGGTTATAAAACAAATTTGGATCCATGCTCAACATCTAAGAGTTTATTCAGCACTTCTCTTCTATGCATCTCCATTACTGCTGCCTACTTCAAGCTATTATTTTCCCACTTGGAGATTGAAGACTCCAATCAGGACCAAACATCTGGATGAACCTTTTGTTATTAAGAAGGATGTAAATCCTAAGGCTGGTTAATTCGGGTTCCTGGACCTAATTCCAATGTTTGTGTGGAGGCTTCCCCACACCAACAAGCAATTTTAAGACACCAGCAGGGTGTTTAAGAATTCAACTTCATTCTCCTGAATTCTGACACTACCTGGAGAGAGCATCAGATTCCACATGTAAAAGGCTCAGTCCCATAAGACAGCCTTCCACTTCAGATGCCTATTGCAAGACCATATTGTTACCTGTACTTCTGACTAACAGTCTGTAAATCAGGAGTTCCCACTACCCCCTCCTTGAATTTAATAAAGTTGCTAGAGCAGCTCGCAGAAGTCAGAGAACCATGTTACCTACTAGGTCCCAAGTTTATTATAAGAGGATATAACTCAGGAAGAGCCACATGGAAGAGATGCACAGAACCGGGTTTGAGGAAATGGTGCAGATCTTCCATGCCCTCCTGGAACCTGCCACTCTCCCCTGCATCTCCACTTGTTCACCAATGTGGAAGATCTCTAAACCCTTTGGTTTTGGGTTTTCATGGAGGCTTCATTACATAGGTATGATTTACAAAACCATTGGCTATTGGTTATTGATTCATTCTCCAGCCCCTCTTCTCTCCCAAGAGGTCTAAGGGTGGGACTGAAAATTCCAATCCTCTAAATACCTGGTTGATTCTCCTGGGAACCAGCCCCCACATGAAAGTGTGGTTCAAAAGTCATCTCATTAACATAAAAAGTGACATCTTTATTACTCTCACTAGAGGCCTGATGCACGAAATTTGTGCAAGAGTAGGCCTTCCTTCCCCCAGCTGCCGGTACCAACTTCCCTCCAGCACCCGGGCTTCCCTCACAGCCCTGGCTTCATCCAGAAGGTCGTCTAGAAGGATGTCTGGAAGGACGTCCAGTCTAATTAGCAAATTATGTTTTTATTATTATAGATTATAGGAAATCCCAAGGGTTTGGGGAGCTGTGAGCCAGGGAACTATGAATAAAGACAAAATATATATGATAAATATACTTTGGTCATCTAAATGACCATATTTCTTTTTTAAATTAAAAAAAATGTTTTTATTGATTTCAGAGAAAGGGAGGGAGAGGGGGAGAAAAATAGAAACAGCAATGATAAGAGAGAATTATTGATTGGCTGCTTCTGTACCATGCCCCCTACTGGGGATCGAGGCCACAATTTAGGCATATGCCCTGACTGGGAATCTAAGGTGACCTCCTGGTTCATAGGTGGAAGTTCAACCACTGAGCCACACCAGCTGGGAATGGCCATATTTCTTATAAATTACAATAACCTGCTGGTACACTATTCTGATAATTTAGGTGATGAACAATAGAAAGAGGAACAATAGCTGGCATATACTGATCACCACTGTCAGAGTGACTCCTGGGGAGGAGGAGTTATTCTGCTAAGGCTAGAGCCCTGGAGGAGAACACAATGCCTCAGGGGCAGCTTGTTGTGGGGAGATTTTCTAGGCCTATTTCCTCACAATAAAGAAAACATGTTCAGGTCTCCTTCTTTTAGTCTAAGTATCTAGGGAAAGATTAGAGGAATACTTGAGTTTTGGACAACAAATAGCTCCATGGCACCAGCCCTATTCCCTATTTATTCTGCCAAGCTCCTTCCACACATTGAATCAACAGTTTCAGCACCATGGACTTGATTCCTCTTTAAGTCTCCATTGGACATATCTAAAGAAAGAGAGAAAAAGGGGGTAGAGGTGGAGAAGAAATTGCAGGAACTAACTCATGGCAGTGGAATTGAGGGACTTTACTCTGAAAAGAACCAGGAGACCTGGGTTTTACTCTACCCTCTCACTCTCCAGCCCTATGACCTTGAGCAAAGATGAGTCACCTCTAGGCTGCTAGGGCAGTGGTCGGCAAACCACGGCTCGCGAGCCACATGTGGCTCTTTGGCCCCTTGAGTGTGGCTCTTCCACAAAAATACCACATGTGGGCTCGCATGTACAGTGCAATTGAAGGAGTACCCTAATTAAGTTAATAACAATGTACCTACCTATATAGTTTAAGTTTAAAATATTTGGCTCTCAAAATAAATTTTAATCATTGTACTGTTGATATTTGGCTCTGTTGACTAATGAGTTTGCCGACCACTGGGCTAGGGGAATAAAAGTAAGATTGTATATGTGAGATCATCTAGCACAGAGTAGCATCTCAAGAGATGTTTATTGAATCTAAATCTACAATCAGCTAGTGTGGATCTTGAGAAATAAGCAATGTTCATATGGGAAATGTCCAATATGGTAAAAAAAAAAAAAAAAAAGGGCTGCAGACCCACGCAAGAAGCTCAATGAAACCATCAGCATGATCTCTTGGCATATTGGGGTATTTTTAGTACTTTGTCCAGTTATTTTCAGCCCCCCCCCCCAGAGACCTTTTATCAGCTCCCATTCTATACTGATATTGTTCATGAAGTTGGCATGCTTTATTAGTCTTCTTCAACCTACACGTAGTGAGACAGGTCCCAGGAGGTGGAGGGAAGTTTTGTTTCAGGTGACTAGCTATGTGTGTAATGCATTGAGTCCTTGGGGATTCCTGACATAATTTAGATGTTCTGTGCTTGCCCACTGCAGGAGGCTTTATACAGAAAAGGCTTCCTGTCATCTCACTAACGGGAAGCAGATGAAGTGCAGTATATAGAATGCTAGTCTTGGTCTCAGGAGGCCTGGGTTCAAAGGCTCAGCTCTGTCAACTGGGAGACTTTGGGAAAATTAACTTTTTCTGAACCTCAATTTGCTCATCTAAAATGTAAGTAACAGCACCTACTATTGGGATTATTTCTTGAATCAAATGATACAACTTATGTGAAAGTACTTTATGAATTGTAAAGTGCCAACAATTGTGAGTGTTATAACTCTCATCAGTGTTATTTATGGTGATGAAGTGTACAGGCTTTACTGCCAGTTAAATCTTTTAGTCTTTGTGTCCCCATTTACCCTTGGCTACTGTTTCTATCATTCAGGGTCACTACAGGAAACATAGTTTATTTCCAGATTATTCAAATGGAGAGACTAGTGAAACCACTGAGATGTCCTGCCGGTGTGGCTCAGTGGTTGAACATCAATATATCAATGAGGAAGTCATGGTTCAATTCCTTGTCAAGGCACATGACTGGGTTGTGGGTTTGATCTCTAGTAGGGGGCATGCAGGAGGCAGCCAATCAATGATTCTCATCACTAATGTTTCTGTCTCTCTCCCTCTCCCTTCCTCTATGAAATCAATAAAAATATATTTTTAAAAAAACTACTTAGAAAGGTGTGGTCAGAGTTAAGGGAATAAGCAAAAGACGGTGAGGTGTCAGGAGGCCAGCAATAGCTAAAAGCAGTTACCCTCCAAATGACTAAAGAAATAAAGAGAACATAAAAGCTTCCACCAGAGCTCAGTGAAGACCAGAGCTCTAAAGGAGGATGAGCTACCCAAAGGGCTACAGTTATTGCCAGATGTAGGACATCAAAACGGGAGACTTCTCTCTCCTTTTGGCACCCATATCCCAGAAGGCAACCAGCAGGCGATCCCAAATAATGCATTTCACATGGTCAACTCTCAAAGACCCAAGTCTTCATGATCATCTGTTACTTCCTATATTCTACTCTTCATAGTGTTCTATACATGATACCTAGGCAGCAGCATTGCTGGTGGCTGTAAGCAGGATTCTTAGCCATGTATGTCTGTGTTCCAATCCCGGCTGTCACTTACTAGCTGTGTCCCTTGTATAAATTAGTTTAACCTCTCAGAATCTCAATTTTCTCATCTGTTAAATGGGCTTATAAAAGTGCCAGTTTCATGGGATAACATGAGTATGAAATTCAGTATTACCTGTAAAGCACTTTCCAAGGTGCATGGTCAGCACTCCATAATAGTATTGATATTGCTGTTTTACTTTTCACAGACCCATTTTTTACTGCTTCTCTTTCTCTCCAAGCCTCCACACTGAAAACACTTCTCCATGGAAACCTCACCCTTTTATACATTGAAACTGTTTAATAATTCTACTGTGTGTTTTCTTCCTAACTGGAACGTGGATCTCCCTAGCAAACTTTTCATAATTACTTCCTTTTTATTTGACTTGGCAGCATTGTTGGCTTTTCTTTTAGAAAAGCTATCTTTCCTTGGCTTCTGTGTTATTATTTCCTGGTTTTAATTTTTGCTTTGATTGACCATGTCCAAAACTGAATTTATTTTCTTTCCCACAAAATATGCTCCTTTCCTGTTATCCACCCAGTCAATTGCTTAAACCTGGATGTCTCACTTCCTCTCACTCCTTATGTCCAAAAACCATGGAGATACACACATTAAATTTCTAAGTATCTCTAGAATTCATCTACCCTTCTTCATTCCTAAGAACAGCATATTTGTGTGAGGCATCACCATCTCTTGGCAACTTTATTGCAATAACTTCCTAAGTGGTCTCATTGCCTCTTGTCTTATGTTCTCCACCCATTCTTCACACTGTAGTCAGAAAGGTTAATCTAAAGAAAACACCTTCTCATGTCACCACCCTGATGATAAACCCTCAGTAATTCTCCATCACCTTCAGTAAAAAGCCCACTCTCATAATTGCTAGCAAGACCCTCCATGACCTAAGCCTTGCCAATGACTAGAAACTCATCTAGAGCGACTCCTTTCTTTTACTTGACCCCAATCATAACAAATAACTTGTACATCCCTCAGCACTCCAGCTTTCTCTCTCCTATGGATGTTGTACATGCTGACCAGGACTCTCCACCCCCAAATTATACTTGACTAACTCTCGATTGCCCTTTGCTGCTCAGCTTAGTTGCCATTTTCTCTGGTAACCTTTCCTGACCCTGAAATTATAATTTAACTAGAGGCCCAGTGCACGAATTTGTGTACAGGTGGGGTCTGCTGGCCCACCCCGGTTGGGGCCCTTTGGACTGGGCCAGCAGGGGGAAGGGGCTGTGTGTGGTTGGCTGGCTGGCCCCACCCCCAATGGGGGGCAGATTGGGGCCTGGATCAGGCCGGTTGGCTGCCACAGTGCACGTCATAGCCACTGGTCATTCTGGTCATTCTGCCGTTCATGACCAGTAAGTCGCTGGGCTTTTATATATATATATATATATACTTTTTTCCCTCCTAGTTGTGCCCCAATGACCTTGAAGGTCTGATTCTATGCAGGGGTCACATTGGTTTTTGTTCTTACTATTGACCGTTTGTACTCAGTACCTGACACTTTTGAATAAGGGATGAGTCAACACTACAGGACAGTCAATGTCTGATCTCCATATTCCCAAAAGCTCAGGGCTATGACTCTAGAATTGTCTCCCAAATAGAGATAAAATTTGGGAGAATAAAGCATGGCCCTGATGTTGAACCAGTTAAGTTCCAGACACATCTCTATGCTACGGAAGCATTTTAAAAGAACTTCAGGAACTCTGTTCAAGTTCACAAAACAATAGAAAGTCGGTCAGTGTGAAATGACATGAAATGGCACACACTTTCAAAGAAGGCAAATAAGCCAAATGCTAAGTTGTTTTTGACCTGAGATAAGCAACATAAGCACCCGTTTTTTCTAAGTGTTCTAGAGCAGGTTTTTCTCTTAGAAAAGCCCATCAGTCTATTTACTGCTGGGTCCCCTGTCTAAATGCACATATTTTACCACTGGACCAAATCATAAATGTGCATATTTTTGTTTGTAACACAATTCTTTAGCCAAAAAGACCTGACCAAATTCTTTGGAACACCTATTATAAAAAGATCATTCATTGTCCTTTGCTTTCTTAAGTTTCACCCTGTACTCCAAGCTAGGCCCCCTTATTTCATTCGAATTCTACTAAATAAATTCTAGTTATAGAATAAGAACATAATTTTTAAGAATGAGAATTCCTGAATTTCAGAGTTACGTATTCACTATATTTTCCAAACTACAGACTATAAAATGGATACAGAGTTCTATTTTACCAAGAACAGGTAGTTCGTTTATCTCTACAGCACCACATAGCAGTACACAGAGACAGTAAGTCCTAATATTATCTCAAGAAGATGTGGCTATACTCTAGTTATTACCAATGATAAGTCATTGTAAGAACCCTCACCTGCTACTTATAAATCCCAGCCTTTTTCTAATATATGGCACTGTCTTATTTCAGGTAATGAAAAAGAAATAAGCATCCATGAGTCCTATACTCACTAAGTAAACAACTGAACATGTTTGTCATTGTCAATGTCAGAGAATATATAATACTGAGAATAAATACTGAAGGAATTTAGAGGAAATAGAATGTAAGTTTCCTGAAAATTTTGGGGAAGATGAAGTGGGAAAAGAAAGGAAATCCCAATCAGAAGAAATGCTTTATTAAGGCATTAGAAGCATAAGTCAACACACATGTTCCAGGGAAAGGGCAGACACATATGTGTTGAAAATAAAGATACATATAGCCATGGTCCACCCTTTGAAAAGGAAAAGTTAATATTAAAATCCACATCTACTTCAATACCCTGGTTTGGGAGAAAATTATATTTAATTGAATCTAATTATCTTTTTGTGTAAAAATATATTTCATGGTTGTACACACTCCTACTTGTCCTCAAAACTGGGGACTAAGTAAGTGATTTTACTTAGCATGTATTGCCCACTTCCTACAGGCACTAGTTGGAGTCAGTGCTTTTCCTGCCTTCTCACACAGCATCTGCACAGTAAGTCTATGTGGTAGGCTCAAATGTGCTTCCCTGTTCATTGTGAAGAAACTTGGGCCAGAAATATTATCTTTCCAAAGTCCAAATTCAATGCAGGTCTTTCTTATTCTAGAACCTGCCTTTAACCTCCATAGTGTGTAGCCTCTCATAACACTTCCAGAATCATGACATTTGGTGGTTTGAGAGTGGGATTTTGCTTCTTAAATGTTAACACTCAGCCCTCCTCTCCTTCATGATTCCTAACTAAGGAAGCCTGTACACAAAGAAGAGTTGTCAAGAAGAAACAAGTTAAGTGATTGCCCAGTTCAGGGTTTCTCCAATAAGCTGGGGTGAAGTGTGCAGTTGGCATTGGTAGGCGCAAGAAGGGCTTCCCATTTATTTTTTACTTTAGCTAAGGTGCTGCAAAGCAGATCCAGCCTGACATATCCACCAAGGGGGTGAGAGAGAAAACAGCCAGCCTGCCAAGTTCAACCAGGCAAGGGTATGATGGCTGCACAACACAGAAAATGCAAGGCAGCAAGCAGAGACCGAGCCTTTGGATACATCAGATCAGAAAATCGTCTCCCATATTTATATGTGATGGCCTGAGATATTCCTTCCCCTGCATGGGAGAGGAAGCAAGCCATTTCCCTCCACACATGCACACACAGTAAGGATAAAACCATACTTTCAAATAGCTTCTGCAGTTCCCTAAGCATTTTAACATTTATTATTTCTTTTTTTTTACCATTTTTTTTATTGTTTTAAGTATTACAAATGGTAGTACATATGTCTCCTTTTTCCCCCCCATTGTTTCGTTTGACGTTATGACAGCCCCTTGAGGACAAAAACCAATGCACAAAGAGGTTAAATGACTTTCCTAAACTCAGACAGCTAGTAAATTAGACATTTATCCTCCCTAATTCCACCCACATCCTTCTGAAGTCACAAGGACAATTCTCATCTCACCATTGAATGCCGAGAGTGAACAGATCAGACAGGGAGGAGGACATTATTAGAATTTGGTTACCAGTGGTTTGCTGCTCTGTAGACTAATGAGTTTGCCGACCACTGGGATAGCGGCTTAATCACAAGGAACAACAACAGCCTGTAATTTTTGGAATCGAGAGTCTAGGTCAGTGGTCGGCGAACTCATTAGTCAACAGAACGGCAAACCGCAGCTCGCGAGCCGCAGTTTGCCAACCACTGGGTTAGACCATTAAGACACCACCTAATTTCAACATGTATTCAAATTTTAGATGATGACAAAAGAGGAAAAGAAACATCACAGAAAGCACATTTTTAGTCCTATCCAAACTATAACTTTTTAAAAAATGCCAATTTTAAAGTATTCCAATGGTTTTAATCATCAAAATCAGCTCAAGAATAAACAATTATCTATGTGAAAAAAATATTTTTCATAGTTTCCAAGAATGTATTTCTCAGAGTCACTGCTTTGTACTGTCTATGAGCAGCAGTCCTCAGCTTGTTCCATGCACAACCCGCATGGTCTCTATAGAAACATCCTTCTACCTGTTTATACCATATTCCCACACAATTACTAAATCAATCAACCAGAGTGATATATTAGCCATTCATCCTTTTTTAATTTTTTTATTGAGATATAGTTGACATATAACACTATGTAAGTTTAAGGTACATAATGTAATGATTTGATTCATTTATATGATTACCACCATAGAGTTAGCTAACACCTCTATCATATCACATACTTATTCTTTTTTTTGTGATGAGAACAATTAAGATCTAGTCTCTTAACAACATTGAAATTTATAACACAGTATTATTGACAACAATCACTATGCTTCACATTAGGTCTCCAGAACTCAAGTTTTGTACCCTTAAACAATATCTTCTGAATTCCACCAACCCCAGTCCCTGGTCACCACCATTGCAGTCTGTTTTGACCAGTTTGGCTTTTCCAGATTCTACAAGTAAATGATACCATACAGTATCTATCATTCTCCATCTGACATATCACTTAGCACAATGCCTTCAAGGTCCATTCATGTTGTTGTTATTTTTTAAGCAAATATTGAGCATATACTATGTGCAAGCCCAAAGCTAGGTTCTAATGATAACAACAATGCACAGACACATTTCCTGCCAACAAAACCTCCCTAGCTTAGTGGGGTAAAGAGACAAGTAAACATACAGTCGCCATACAAACTGATAACTGTTTTGACATAGAAAAACATTAAGCTTTTGAGCGCTTTTTATAATTGCACATGCCTCACATGGTTGTTGTGAGGATTGAATGGATTAATGCAAAAGAAGTACCAAGAATGGTACCAAGCACAAATGCTTCTCATGCACTAATTCATTCAAACCTCACATCAACTATATGACATAAATGCTATTATTAAGCCCTTTTTAGATGAGAAAACTAAGGCACAAAACAAATAAGCAACTTTATACAGATTTGGAGTGCCTTCATTGTGGTACTTGGTACTGAACCTGACAATCAGATTTCAGAGCCCTCAGGATTTCATCACTACCCAACACTACCTGTCCAGGTGCAAACTCCCATTTGGGTTACATAATTCAGTCTCTGTTCATGCTAATACTAAAGTGAATACTCAGCTCCATCCTCCAATACCTCCCACCAGAAGCAAAGCTGTGCATCAAACCAACCGACATAGTCAATTTTGTACCAGCCTGTCACATCATTAGTCAGTTAGGCTTTGGGAAACTGACAAAGAGGCAGATGTTAGGAATAGTATGTGTAGTATAAATATCATAATAATGTTCAGTTGTCAAAATCATCTCCTTTCTTAGTTGAAAACAAGAGCATTTTATGTGGGAAATTTCTTACAAAGCCAAGGTTTCAGCCAAGGGGAAGAGCAGCGAGTAAACATGAGAAGGCCAAGGAAAGGTATGTAGAAGCAGAGGATGAATGTTTAGTCTATGTCTAATAGTCTGCAGAGAACAGGTGCAATCTGGGAAGATTTTTTGAATTCCAAGGCTAGGCAATTCAAAAAAAGAAACTCAAGCATCAAGGTTTGAATGGCAAGTTACATATTCAGAAAACATCAGTGGGCTCTCTCTGAACTAGGTTGTCCTTTGGCTACCCTCAGTGAAGGGTCACAGAAAAACAGCAGAAAGGACCTGCTATTCAGCAAGCACTTACCCCAGGAAGTCAGGTACGGTGTTCAAAACTTAAATAGAAAAAAATAAGTGTAATGGAGATTTGGACTTGAAATAGCAATATTTTATCCAGGTCAAACAGAAACAAGCATGCATTAAGCTTGTTTACACTAGGGAGGTGATAGAACATAGTCATTGAGAGGTTAAATTTTGTGCAAAGGCATGGGTTTTAATCCTGACTCTGGAACATACTGGCTGTATAACTTCTCTGTTCCCCAAACCTGAATTCCTCATCCACAAAAGAAAAGATGAAAGTGATAGAATTTGATCACTGAAACCTCACCCAATATCCCAATGATAGCATCTACATTGTGGCATGAGAAAAGGGGTTCTTGAGAGGCAGAGTGCCATGGAGAGAAGCACACAGTCCCTAGACAGACCTGGCTTGAATCCTTGCTTAGAAACTTATTATATGACTTTGGGTACATTTCTTAATCTTTATGAACCTGAGTTTCCTCAGCTATTAGAGATAATAAATTTCTAATTGAGATCAGGTAACCAAAAACACTATTACAATGACTAATCCCTAATGTATACTTAAAAGATGATCACTCTTTACCACTTTGCTACATGTTGGGGATATAATGTGAACAAGAATACTTTTCATCCTATCTGATATGACTTACAGCTCCTTAAGACAAGTACTCTGTTCCTCCACCCCATATTCACTCTAGTCTTCTCCAGTTTCTTAGCCAGTGCCCCCCATGGCAAGATTTCCCTACTTTCCAGTGCTTTTCTCCCTGGTCTTCACTAGACAATCTCTTTTATCAATGCTCCTTTCAAATATGGCACCCAGAATGAAGACTATCCAGCCAGAAAGTGATCAAGCTGGGATGTTATGGTGTAAGAATTTGGTGTTGGCCTTAACCTATACTCCAGCCAGAATCTCTGTTAATTTCTATATCCCTGCAACAGTCAGAGGAAACTATAGTAAGCTGCTGAACTCAATGGTAGAGTGCCTACCCTGAGCAAGTACGGTATTCAGTTGTTTTAAGCAAGCTTAACACTAAAGAAGCAAAGATCCTGTATGAGGATCCAAAGTGGAATCCTGGAGTAGGAGGAGTCCACTAAGGAGTCCTTATTCTTTAAGCAGTTAGGATCACCCTAATTTAGTACCATTGAGAAGACAGATGTTTCAGTCTGGAGGGGGGAAAATTAACATGACTAACAATAGAAATACTCAGGAAAAAATAAGCTTTGAGTATATGTTAAAGGCAGACTCCATAGTAAAACTGAAAATAGTTTATTATTAATGCCAAATATCCTCTTTGGCAGTCATAAATCCTACCAAAGGAACAGAGCAGAGTGAAGCAGCTTTATACCCACTTACTCAGGCAGAGTCTTCCACCAATGCCTCTGGATAACCCAAAGGGTCATCAAAATCAGCAGCTAAAAGACAGTCAACAGGTAGGTACTCCAACCTCAGATTTTAAGCAACCCTGTTTTAAATAGGAAAAAAGGTAGGCTTAAAATACAGATCACATTCCTGAGGACCATTTTCTGCTCTTTGATTTATGTGCCTAGGCCTGAATGTCCACGGCCTGAGAAATCACAGCTGGATTAAAGAGATGGGCTTAGTATGAAAGTCACATTTTGTTTCATAAAAGAAACTCAAGCACCAAGGTTTGAATGGCCCCATGCCTCTTTAATCAAACCAGGGCTGCTTAGTCCAGGCCTTTGTAAGTGAGCTAATTAGTAATATGCCAGAGACTTACCTGGTTAATCAAATGATTAATCACTCAGTAGACTTCATTCCTCTTGTTTCCTGGCTGTCTTTGGCTTTCCTATTTGGTGTGTGTGTGTGTGTGTGTGTGTGTGTGTGTGTGTGTGTGTGTGTGTGTTTTGAAATTAGCATTTTAATAGATGACAGTCACCATTCAGGATAAAAAAAATGGCATTGTCCCATTTTAACCATTTTTTTTGTACAAATAAAAATGAGACAGAGGAGATTCTTTTCTAGAACAATGAAAAGAATAGTCCTTGGCTATGGCTTGACCAAGAAATGTTAAGCCATTTCTGAGGAAATATGGTGTTTGAGTAGAAGAGAATTTGAAGTGTTGTGGAAAGTTTGAGCATTTCTTTACATATTATACATCCCTGGTCTTTTTAGAAGATTCACATGACTGCAAGTCAGCAGACTAAATTTCCATGCTTCTTCCTCTTACATATTTAATTTTTTAATATTGAAAGTAACTTAAAGGGACAAGAAAGTTGGCCATTTTGGCAAATTCTAACATAGAAAATAAAAATGCAGATTTCATAGTTTTATTAAGCAATTGAGTAAGTTAGCTTGAAGTGCACCACCAAGTCCTCCATGCTTTGGAACAAGGCATATTAAAATATACACATCTTCACTAAAATTTACCAGTTCTGATCTTTTCCAGATTAATGATATCCTTAGTTTAAATACCTGAACTATTAAAGAGCTCAATTATCCTTTTGAAAAGATAGTAATATATTGGTCTGATTTCAATTCAATATCTTAAAATACTTGTCAGTCAGAAAAACATGTAACTAAGAACCATAATAAATTCATCATTTCCAACAACTCCTTCATTATGTCACTATAATCACCATGACAACCTGTCCTCCCACTCTGTCCATATGATACATCAGCCCATGCTTCATAGCCCTGCAGATCTTCACCACACACCATAGGAAAGCATCTCTGATAACCCCAATGGAATCTTAAATGGATGACAATATAACAATTAAAGTTTGTTTATAATAGTCTATACACCCGCAACTAACAGAAAATAATATTGAATATAAATTATAATTGAAAATTTTTTAACAAATTGTTTACAATAATTCCTTTTGTTTGGACTCCCATGTAAATTTTATCCCACTGGCATATACATAAATTTCTTATGTGCAATGCAGAGAAGGTGATCAAATAAATATTTTACTTTTATCGAGGCCAGTATGGTAGATCCTGAAGGTAGGTGTGAATGATGTAAAAGGTCAATAGGCTCCAATCCTGTAAGACTGGTGATTCTCAGCACATCTAGAAATAGAAAATTTTCTAGGTAAAATATTTCAAACTGCATGATTTGTTGCTTCTTCAAAGATCCTGATTTTTTGCCCTAATGAACCACTTTTTCTAATAGGAGAGGGTCAAGCACTTAGGGATGGTGTGTGAATAGTGTGTGTGTGTGTGTGTGTGTGTGTGTGTGTGTGTGTGTGTGTGTGTGTGTTTGAGTCAAGGGAGAGCAGAGGATTGATAAACATTACTAGGGGCATTAAAAAGCAAGCAGAATACCATGTTCATGGACTAGTAGAATCAACATTGTTAAAATGTCCATACTACCCAAAGCAATCTATAAATTCAATGCAATCCCCATTAAAATACCAATGGCATACTTCAAAGACCTAAAACAAACTCTCCAAAAATTCATCTGGAATAAAAAAAGACCCCGAATAGTTGCAGCAATCTTGAGAAAGAAGAAAAATGTTGGAGGGATCACAATATCAGATATCATGCTATACTACAAAGCCACTGTTCTCAAAACTGCCTGGTACTGGCATAAGAACAGACATATAGTAGAACAGAACAGAGAACCCAGAAATTGACACAAGCCATTATGCTCAATTAATATTTGACAAAGGAGGCAATAGCATACAATGGAGTCAAGACAGTCTCTTCAATAAATGGTGTTGGGGAAATTGGACAGATACATGCAAAAAAATGAAACTAGACCACCAACTTACACCATACACAAAAATAAACTCAAAAGGGAAAAAGGACTTAAACATAAGATGGGAAACAATAAAAATCTTAGAAGAAGCCATAGGCACCAAAAGAGCAGACATTTGTCATAGCAACATCTTTACCAATACAGCTCCTAGGGCAATGGAAACTAAGGTGAAAATAAACAAATGGGACTACATCAAAATAAAAAACTTCTGCACAACAAAAGAAACTATCAACAAAACAACAAGAAAGCCCACTGCATGGGAGAACATATTTGCCAATGTTATCTCTGGTAAGGGTTTAATCTCCAAAATTTCAGGGAACCCATACAACTTAATAAAAGGGAGATAAACAATCCAATCAAAAACTGGGCAAAAGACCCAAATAGACACTTTTCGAAAGAAGACATACAGAAAGCCAAGAGACATGTGAAAACATGCTCAAAGTCACTAATCATCAGAGAGATGCAAATCAAAACAACCATGAAATACCATCTCACACCTGTCAGAATGGCTATCATCAACAAATCAACAAACGACAAGTACTGGTGAGGATGTGGAGGAAAAGGAACCCTCCTGCACTGCTGGTGGGAATTCAGACTGGTGTAGCCACTGTGGAAGACAGTATAGAGTTTCCTCAAAAAGTTAAAAATGGAACTCCCATTTGACCAGTAATCCCACTTCTAGGACTATATCCCAAGAAACCAGAGACACCATTCAGAAAGGATATATGCACCCCTATGTTCATAGCAGCACAATTTACAATAGCTAAGATTCGGAAATAACCTAAGTGCCCATCAGCAGATGAGTGGATTAAAAAACTGCGGTACATCTACACAATGGAATATTACACACTGCTATAAAAAAGGAGTTCTTACCATTTGCAACAGCATGGATGGAACTGGGGAGCATTATGCTAAGTGAAATAAGCCAGTTGGAGAAAGATAAATATCGCATGATCTCACTCATATGTGGGATATAATGATCAACATAATTTGATAAACAAGAATAGATACAGAGACAAATGCAGGGGAGGGAGGTTAGAGAGCAACCAAAGGACTTGTATGCATGCATATTATCATAACCAATGGACATAGACCCTGGGGCAGTGTGGGCTTGCCCGGGTGGGAATGGCTGGGGGTTGAGGGATCAAAGGAGACATATGTAAAACTTTAGACAATAAATAAATAAAAAATTTTTAAGGGAATTCAAGATAAAGACTAAATCTTCACCTTATTCTCCAGACAGTTACCTATCCAAGTAGATGTCCTCGGAGAACAATACTGTCACTCCCTAGACCAGGCATGTCTTATGGCCAGGAGCAGCCCTAGTAATATTGCGAATTAGGTCAAGTTATTAGTTTCCCCTCCAACTTAACTCACATCCAATCAATTATCTACCAGCCTCCAGAGTGATCTTTCCAAAACACAATCTGATTTCAGTATTCATGAGAAATTTAAGCTGCCTTAGACTGGCTATGAGGTTGGCCATGATCTTCTCCTACTTCCCTCCTCAGTCTTGTCTCCATTATCCCTTCACCTACTCTTTCTGCTTCTGGATCATATTTACTCAAATAAGCAAAAATTTTGTGGAAATTGGACCAATTTGGTCCTCACTGGACCAATACTAACCACCTTCAAGACTTCTCCGTCAAGTAACTTCTGGAATTTCACAGGCAGATCTCACTCCTGGACAAGTCACACCTGGACACTGGGCACCATGGTGCTCCCTGCTCTTCAAGCCTTAGACTAAGGTCCATTGCTGTGTACTTCTGCTCTGACATGCATCACCTTCAATAACTCAAAGATTTCAGTGTGCCATAATACAATTTTATGGTCAAATGGAGGAGAATATTTATTTTGTATAAATCTCCAAGAATGGGAGGAAGGATACCAAAATGTACATCTTTTACCCAAAGTTTTCAGAGATTTAAACAAAGCTGTTATTTCTGTTTTTACATATTAGGGAGCAATGAGCTCCCTAATACTCAGCCTTCAAAAGAACCTAAGGCAAACTAGTAGACCAACCCAAATGGAAAGCACTATACTATGTCAGAGCCATCTCTCCCTAGCCTTTAAAGGTCAATATCTTTAAGCCATCTCTCCCTAGCCTCTGAAGGTAAATATCTTTAAGCATTCTCACCAGAGAATGATTTTTTTCTTAGTAATCTGCTATTCCCTCCCTAAAACCTGAGGTCATTCTACTGATACTCCAAACATGTGCAAATTGCTCAAATGCGTCTGTTTGGATCCCACAAGTGAAAATATCATGATTTCTTTCACAGGAGGATCCTCAATGCCCCCAGAAATATAGTTCCATCAGTCTTGAATCTGCAGTTTTCCAGACATTCAGACATACCTGGGCCCATAAGCAGACATGGCCCATGCTCAAGCTGAGACCCGAGTACACCTTAATTTATGGGCTGGGTGGAAGAAAAAAGTATCTTAGTAAAAGGAGGTATCTAAGCCACATTTTGAAGGAAATGTAGGGTTTATGCAAACACTGTGGCAAATGATTCATAAAGAGAAAGCATGACAGAGAAAACAGAACCATTATAGGAGCAAATTATCCAAATAACCCATTTAAATCAAATTTTGTTAAGATGTCCAGAGAAGGATATACTAACTTTCCGTAAGAACATAGTGACTCAGAGTAACAACTCAATAAATATTGTTGAATGAGTGAATGAATGGGTGACTTGTTTTATTTTCTTTAAGCAAATTAAATTTGACTCTGAGCTCCTATTTGCTAAGGTCAGGGAGGATTCAATTTCAGTCATTTTTGGCAAGGATTTCCTTTCCTTCCTCAGGTTTTAAAAACACCTTGGAGGTTTCTATGGCATTCACAAAATGAGGGATTACTCCACAGTGTTTATCATCCCTACAATTGTCCATTCAATACATGAGGCTACTGGGCACAGTCCTCCACCACCTGGCAGGTGATGGTGCTTCAGGTAGGCTCAGAGATATTCTCTCAGCAGTCCCCTCTGCTCAACACAGGCTCAGCCTCAGTGTTGGCAACAGCCTCTGCAATCCTCTCAGACATCTTTCCATATTTGGTGCTTTAGATATGACAGCAATGAGCTGTCATAAGTAACAGATCTCTGCCATTCATGGAAACACCCCAAAATTCTACTAACCCTGTCTCAGTCTAAGAAAAGGGAACTCCATCCTTTGACTCTGTATGAACCTTTTCCATTTCCTGGAAGCACAGCACTGGCCTCTCTCCATGAATTTATGAGACTAAACAGAATCACGAGTGCTTTTCTGCAGGTGTTTCACAATTTTCATTTTTGACCCTGACACATAAAAACTATTAATAATCCCTTAGACAAAGATCCCAAACTCACAACAAAGGCATTTGGCTCTTTTCTTATATTAAGGCAAGGGAAAATACCTCTTGTTCTTTCAAGTTGGACCAGTAGCCAGAACAAAACCAAACATAATGCTGCAGCATGATATTTTGCCCCCAACATCACACTAGTTCCTATGAGACTGGATAATAGTTCTAGTGAGAACTCTGTATCAGAGTGGGAAAACTCCAGCATCCTGGACCCACTTCAGGTCATCATAGCTCCATTTCCTTTTATTTAAAAGTAGCCCCATTGACCTCTAATACCATCATGGGGATCAAAGGAGAAAGGAATTTTATAAATGTTGAATGCTAGGCAGAGTACCTGGTAGTATGGACCATGCCCAAAGTCCAGCGACACCTAGATTAGCTGTGCCTGCACCCCTGTGACTGAAAAAAAAATTGTCCTTAAAGTTTCCATGACCCCCCTAACCTCAGAACAGGTACCCACCTCCTCATGGGTTAGTTCTGCTGTTTCAGAATCCTGGAGGGAGAACGGGCCCTAGTGGTAATCCACAAGTAATGCCAGGCAGAAATGTGATCCCTGGGCCATTGCAGGGCAGGAAAGCAGGTCTATCACCTGCACAATGTTTGCTGTGGGGTCTGAGGCCTGAAAGACAGCTTTGTTTAGCCACCAGGTGAGTTGCAAGAGGAAGGTGTGTCTCCAGCCACTGCCACCAAGGCCTGCACAAAGCGCTCATTCAGAGGCACAGTCCTGGCTGTGCCTTCTGATGCTGCTTCTGACTTATTGGGTTGCCTGTACAGAGATTATCTCCCTGCCAGTGCACCCCCACTGCTGACCCTGCTGCTGTACAATGCCACTCGGAGGGCACGGGTAGAATATTACATTCCAGAGAGAAAAGGCAATGCTCAGGCTGAAAAGACCCGGCTGCAGTGCAGGACACTCCCCTTTCACCACAGAGCTCCCTGTGTCCCTGCAGACAATGGGCCTCTGTGCAGCCCCATCTCCTAATGCAAGGACAGCTTACATGTTTTCATCTTTGGAAACTTCAAACTGCTCAGTCCCCAGGAACGGCTGTACAAGGAAGTGTCTGTCTAGGAGGGAAGAGGAGAAGAAGAGGTGAGATTTGTTCCTTCAAAATAACCTCCCAGCCAGGTTTATTTATTCCATGGGCAATGTTAGGTTTTGCTACTTTATTCTTCCATTCATTTAAACGAAAACTTCAGTATCTATAGGTCATCAGCTATGTGCTTGGCATCTTACTAAGGTCTCTTAAGTAGAGATGCATAGCCTAGAGGGAAAAATTAAATAAGACTGCCCTGCCCTTAAGCAGATAGTGCCATGGTATCTGAAAAAGCATTTTGTGAATTGGTTTTGTGTTGGGCATCCTTTTCCCCACTCCATGTAGCACCTGATCATTGATCTTCATTTTGTCCTGACTCCTGAATCCCTTCCGATATATAATGTGAGAATAAAGTCAAAATGTTGGGTTTTCAAGACACTCTCTTACTGGTGGGAATGTAAAATGGAGTAACCTCTGTAGAGGATAATTTGTCAATCCTATATAATAAAAGGGTAATATGCAAATCAACCGAACAGCAAAATGACCAGTTGCTATGATGCACACTGACCACCAGGGGGCAGACACAGACGCCCCCTGGTGGTCGGTGCGCTCACACAGGGGGAGCACCGTTCAGCCAGAAGCCAGCTCAGGGCTGGGGAGCGCAGTGGTGGTAGCGGGAGCCTCTCCCGCTTCTGTGGAAGTCGGACATCCCGAAAGGCTCCAGGCTGGGCTGAGGGACCACCCCCCCCCCCGCCCCAGTGCACAAATCTCGTGCACGGGGCCTCTAGTCCTATATAATAAAAGCCCTCATGTGATGTCATCACAAGATGGCCACCACAAGATGGCTGTGCACACAGTTGAGGTGGGGCCCAGTGGCCACTCTGCGCTGTGAGGCCTGGGGGTCCTGCTGCTCTGCACAGCATAGAGGAGGCCAGTCCTGGCATCTCCACCGCCTCATGCTGAGGAGGTGGGTCCCGGCGGAGGAGGCAGGTCGTGGCAGGGGAGGGCTGTTGGGGGCAATCAAGCAGGCAGGGGAGGGCAGTTGGGGGCCATCAGGCTAGCAGGGGAGGGCAGTTGTGGGTAATCAGGCTGGCAGTGGAGGGCAGTTTTGGGTAATCAGGCTGGCAGGGGAGGGCAATTGGGGGCCATTAGGTCAGCAGAGGAGGGCAGTTGGGGGCCATCAGGCAAGCAGGGGAGCAGTTAGGTGTCAATCAGACTAACAGGGGAGTGGTTAGGGGGCAATCAGGCTGGCAGGCAGAAGTGGTTAGGGGCAATCAAGTAGGCAGGCAAGCGAGTGGTTAGGAGCTAGTGGTCCCGGATTGTGAGAGGGATGTCCCAGATTGGAGAAGGTACAGGCCGGGCTGAGGAATTTCATGCACCAGGCCTCTAGTATATAATAAAACTGTATATGTATCTACGCTTCAACCCAGCAATATCACTTAGAGAAATTTCACCTTAAATATTCATCTCTAATAAAATGAACTACTTATAAACAAGGTTATTCAGTATAGCATCATTTTCATTTTTAAAACATTGGAACTTACCTAAATGTTTAGAAGACTGGTTGAATAAACCATGGTAATACACAATGGAGTACTATGCTATTATACAAAAGAATGATGATCTTTATGTAATGACATGCAGTGATTTCCAGGAGATATTTTTAAGTGACAAAAGCACAATGCAAAAGAACATATATGGTATGCTAACTTTATGTAAAATAATAAGGGAAATAAGGAAAGATACAAATCTGATTATCTTCACCAATAAAATAGGATAAACTGTGAACAATTAAGGTGGTTACCAAAGGGTGAGAAAAAAGAGAGGTGAGGGTGTGACACTCCTCTGACTATAGTTTTTAATACAATATTGCAGTTTGGATTCTATAATGGAGGTTAAAATATGCTATAAGGGTATTTTGGGTCAAATGACAAATTTGGAATAAGAACAGTAGATTATATCAAAAATGTTTATCAGTGTTTACTGAAGTTGTCAAGCACATTGTTGTTATGAAAGAGAATATTAATGTTCCTAGAAAATAGACACTGTAATATTTAGTGTAAAGGCTATAATAGATGCAACTTACATCAAATGAGTCAGAAAAAATGTGTGTGTTTTTAATGTATGGGAAAAGAGGAAATGATAAAGCAAATAGAGCAGAATGTTAACAATAGGAAAATCTGAGTAAAGGGCATATGGTTCTCCTTTGTACTAATCTTATTCTTGTGATTCTTTTCTTATGTTCGAAATTATGTACAACTTTAAAGAAATTTAAATGTTGGGTTGGGCTTCCATTGATTACATTTCAGAAGAGAAATGTGAACCTGATGGCCTCAGACTACCCTGCTGCATCCGTTAATATCAGAACCTCTGAATGCAACAGCCTCTTGGCCTACCATGTGTTCTTCCCAACATCATTCTCAAGATTTTGACAGGTAAAGATAGATCCCAAGTGTTCTCTTCACTGCACTGGGCAGAGTGCAAGGTAAAGGAAGTTAAAGATTGCCCTTGGTCAGGCTAGGAGGGCTTAGAACTTGAGTCATTTGGAATGAGAATAGTTATCACATCATGCACCAGAACTGCACCAAGAACTTTATGAATACTCTCATTTAATCCCCCCAATACATTGAGAAGAGAACAGTAATGTTCTTGAGAAGGAAGCTGAGATGTAGAAGGTTTAAACCATGAGAAGTGGCAGTGTCATGGCTGGAATCCAGATTATCTAGTCTCAAGTCCTGTGCTCCTTAGCCTTTATGATGAAATACATGCCCCAAAGGCAGAGATACCAGGCCCACCTGGCAAACCTTACCACTCTCCAGGCTTTGGTTCAGAGGCCACATCCTCTATAAAGTCTCCCTTAATCCTCAGGGAGGCAGTGATGCTGCTTTTCCTAGTCTCCCATCTCACTTGGTACATACCACCAAAAATACTTGATGATCTTGTTGTTTTATTACTTTTGCATGTCTGTTTTGCTTTCTGGACTTTGACTTCCTTGAGAACAGAAACTGTCTTTCCTTCTTTATAGTCCCAGCACCTATCACAGGGCCTACTCCATGATAGATATTCTTTAAATGCCATGGAGGCTGTATTGGGTTTTTATGAGTACCTAGTGAGCCTTTAAAACAGCACGAGAATGCTCACATTTTATTCATACAGAAATTGAAGCTAAAATTTGAGCCTTGAGTCAACAGTTTGACAAGATTTCTTGCAAAGGCTAATCTGATCTTAAGCTTCCTTAACAGAATAACCATATGTAGAAATAGAAAATGTATGATGACTCTACTGCAGCTGATCAGGACCAAGCCCAGAGACATACATGACTTCTATATTCACATAATGGCAGAAACTGGATGGAGCCTCTGAGCAGGACAAGAGCATGTGGCGCTCAAAACCAATGCTGTATAAGTGGAGGCTAAAGGGATGAGAGTTAATGACAACTCTGGGAGCCATGGCTATTTTCAATCACTTAGAGTGAGCAGTCATCATTTCTAGTTGAGCACCGAAAGATGAACTTCATCTAATGGGTAGTTTTCACTGAGAAAAGGATTTTAGTTCAATATAATAAGAGGACATTTTTTTGTACATCTGTCTAAGGATGGTGTGAACTGCTTTAGATAACAGTGACCTCGCTGTCACCACAAGTATGTATAGACAATGATGGAAGACCATGTTCTAGGCATTCAAGCACCAGCAAATGAAGAGAGAAGGCTAGTTGCTGGTTCTTTGACCAATGGAAAGACATCACTGGCCCACAACAAAATAAGCAAAAATAAAGACAAAATAGTAAGTTTTTCACAAAGATGAATTAATTTAATTTAAATAATTGGTTTTTATTACAAAAGTGTGCTTTTTGTGGTTGGAATGAAGTGAAGATGTTAGGAGATGGTTTTTATAGTGTCTTGACTTAGCAAAAAAAAAGGCAGATTAATAAATCTGCATTCATTGCAAAAATGTTTTTTGAAATTATAGACTTATAAAATTCAAAAATCTGTCAGCTGATGGACTCAACAACCTCTGAGATTTCTTCTGTCCATAGAGCAAATGGTTCTATATCTCACAGACTCGGAACTTTGAGTCTCCTACCAGGTCCACAAGAAATTCATTGACATTGGAAGCAGACATGTGTGGCTTCATACCATCATTCAGCTACTCACTAGTCAAGGGACTTTGAGCAAGCTGCTTAATATTTTTGGAGCCCAAAGCCACACCTACACTTGTGTGGTACACAACAAAAACGACCATAAAGTCTTTGTACTTCTTCTACCAAGAGGTATAATCTGCTTCTCCAAATTTTATATTTTAATTGGCCTTGTGTTTCTTCAGCCAAAAGGATGAAGCAAGAACAATAATTTAAGCCTGAGCTGCAAGTGTCTGCTCAAGTTCGATCTTTTTTTTTTTTAATTTTTTTTTGATTGATTAAGGTATTACATGTGTCTTGATCTTGAAACACTCCCTGCCTGCCTTGATAACAAAGCCAGGCTGGGCTGCAAGTTGATAAGGCCCAGTTACTCTCACTGCTCCAGTAGACAGATATCCAACAGCTAGAGGGGCTATTGAAATAGGCCATTCAAAATTAGCCAGTTCTTAAACTGACCACAGTTATAAGAGTAAGCCCAGCTGATACCAGCCAAGCCTGACCCAGATCATCAAAAACACCCAACTGACCCTTAGATTCATGAATAATAGTAAATGGTAGTTACCTGAAACCACAACATTTCAGGGTGGTTCGTTACTTAGCAAAAGCTAACAGATACAGTTCTCTGTCCAGAACTAATATTTTCTAAGTGACCTTGAGTAAACTATTTACAATGATTAGATTCAAGAATCTTATCGGTAAAATTGTTTGAACAATTTCTATTTCATAAGTTTATTTCAAGAATTAAGTGATATAATTAAAATATTTGGCACAGAGTGTTGGAACATATTAAATACTTAATTAGTGACAGTTGTAAGTATTAGGTTTAGAGGTGATGTAACAGTAATAGAAGTAGCAATATACTTCATCCCAACCCTACCCTCTACATGGAATTCCAGTCCTGAAAAAATTAAAACAGAGATTATTTGTTTGAAGTGCCTATTCGTCCTATGACTATCAAGATGTCTTACACAAAGTTTGCTCAGCTAGGGTTTAATTGATTTTATATTCCTGATTCACAGTCTGAGCTTTTTAGTTATACAAGGGTAACCCAAAATACAGAATTTTTATCCCATTGTTCAGAGTTGATAGTATAACTGACCCCAGAGTCAAAGAACCTTATATAGTAAGGAGGATGGGGATAGGGGCAGCTAACTTATTCTGCAGGGTCACTGGTCACCAGGCATTCTCCCAATGGCTCTGCATATGTTATTCACAACAATCTTGGTTGGGTCAAGCATTTTTGCCCCCATATACTGATCAGTAAATTGAGTCCAATGATATTTAGTGACTCTCCCATGATCATATAGCTCAGTGGTCGGCAAACTCAGTCAACAGAGCAGCAAACTGCTGCTCGCGAGCCGCAGTTTGCCAACCACTGATATAGTCAATAAGGGACAGAGCTAGTGCACCAAGACCTGTTGACCCTTTCCCTAAAGACTTGCTCTCTTCAAGATCAGCTAAGGAATCTCTTATGGCGTCCCCTGCTTCTCCCCCACATCCACCACCTTCCTAGTCAGTCAATCTTACAACTTGCCTGTTATCTCCCACCTGACCATGTACAATAGCCTTTTGTCTCACTGCCTCTAGGCTCACCCTCTCCCCACTCCCCCCACCAGAATGACCTCTATGACATGCAAATCTGATTATACCAAATTCCTGCCTTTCGAAATGATTCCCTGTCTTTCCTTCACCTATAAGACAAAAACTAAACTCTTCTGTGTGACATGCATGGCTCTGTCTGCCTCGTCAGCCATAGATTCCAACTCTCCTCCTTCCAGGTCATGCTAAACTGCTTCTAGTTCCCACAGCCACCATACTTTTCCTCACTGCCACTTTGTGCATTTTATCACTCTCTGCTGTACTCTTCCCAAAGGCATGAACTCCTGACAAACTCTGACTTGATCTTCAAGTCTCCTGTCAGATGCCAAATCCTTCATAAAGTCTTTCCTGGAGCCTTTAAACAGATTTAGATCATCTTCTCCCATATTCCTCCTCTCATCCACTTAAAGCAATACTCGCCTTATAATCATTGCCCTGTCTGTCTCCCCCATTAACATAACAAACCAGGCATCACCCAAATTAGCAGATTCCGTATTTTTGCCATGCTCAAAAAAGTAATTATTATAGTGGCCTCTGCCATTTGGTTGAGTGGGCAAGAGTCAAAGACAAAAACCAAATTAGATGTTGCTAATCAGTTATCAGAATTTGAACCAGTGGGCATCTCAGAGCTGTAGGGTAATAGGTCTCTCATTGATAAGCACCTCATTTTTTAGAAACAATAAAGTCCTGCTCGAAGCAAGCAACTATATCCTGAACTGAAGCAACATTGAGCTAATAAAAAAAAGGAGAGAGATGACAAGGAAAACCTTAATAAATAAGTAGCAAAACCTGCAAGAAAGGCTTAGAAAAATAATTTATTTCAATGGTCAGAGGTGCCAAAGACAGAATACATATTCCTTGCCATGAAGAAAAAGGAAGTTTTGTGAGAAAAAAGATTTTTCCAGAGCAGGTGCTAGAAAAATGAAATCTTGTAGAGGATGAACCAACGCCAGAATTATGATGTGCATGGTAAAGAAGGAAAAGGCATTTGGCTGGGCCCAGAGCAGAAGGGGATTGGAGAAAGACAAAGGGATAGGCAGAGAGGGCCTCCTAGTGCAGCTGTGCTGGCTGTGAGCAAAAGCTTTGTCCTCTAGGCCTCAGACAAGATTGCAAGGAACACCTAAATTCTGGCGATGTGGGCCATTCTTAAGTCACTTTGCAAAGAATTAGGAGCAGCATTTTTTGTCTAGATCACAAAATCATTAGGACAATTTAATTATCTGCCTTTCAAGCATAAAGATGAGCATGTTCTCAAGAACATTAAAAACTCAAAGCACCACCCATGAGCTTTTGGTGAAAAAGGTACCTGGTAACAAAATATAGCTAACCAACGATGCTTCAAAATAAAAGGACTTGTCAATGGCAAAGCCACGGTTTAATAAAAAGGCTGGTAGTGAGCAATTAATTGATTTCAAAGTTGAATTAAGATTAAACAATAGTGGGAATTATACTGTGAGGAATGGAAGTAGAGACATAAATGACCTAATATTCTCATATTTCAAAAAAGGCATTAATAGATACTACCCTATTTGAAGCATGTAGTTTAAAAGCAACTTTTCCTCATCCCCGTAATCTATTTCATAATGTCTTTCTTAAATTTTGAGGTATCTTGTAAGAATGAACATCTCTTCTTGTAAAAAAAGAAGGTGAAGTTTAGCAATCCCTTCTGTTTTGTTTTTCTTCTATTAGATTCAAGAAAAATAAATGTATTTTTTTATTTTAAATTGTATGCATATAATGGTCCCATATTATTTCTACTTAGCTTTATCTCTAGAGTTGCAAAGAGAAGTATATAAATTAATACTCCCTAAAACATATATGCTAATATAGGGGTGAAGGAATCTGAAATAAGATTCCTTCACCCCTATATTATATTACTTTTTTCTACAAATTTTTCAATACTGCTTGATTTTTATTCTTAAAATGCACAATATTTGCAAAAATAATATTATTCTTCTTTTAAAAAAAAAAGACATAGGACATGAAATTGATTTTGGCTTTCATGCCCACTCTGATTGGTTGGGTGTAGTTACCTGTAGCGCCATGTTGAGAAGGATTTTAAACTGCATCAAAGTTCAGCAGGAAACAGTACTACTCTGAATGATGAATAAATCTCATGGCCCCCCCCCAATGAGTAATGTTGCACAGGCTGCATAGCCAATTAATAGTAATGTGTTGTGTATATTAATTAGAGAAATAGAGTAAGGACAGAAACACTATTCACTCGATGAAAGTTGACTAAGCAAAGACTGATACAGGCTAAATAGTTTATATGCAGCTAGAAAGCACAATCTGTAGACAAACATAAGAAGAGGCAAATAATCATTGTAGTAATTAGTTTTTATAGTTAATGTATATCTGAAATTTTCAATAATATATTTTTTAGAAACAAAAAATTGGAATAGAATTTATGTAGAGGCCTCTGTCATCAGAATAAGTAGTATTCATCCACATAAACTACATGAAAAAGTCCATTCATCTCATTGGAAGATGCTTTTCCAATAATATTCTAATTTTTAAGTTTAATAAATATTTATCAACATTTGTCATGTGTATAGATTATTTTGCTCAAATGAGAACTAAGAACATAGTGATGACTGAAGCCAGAAGAGAAAGTATTAAACCAAGATAACGATGGTAAGATTTTAAATTTTTTAAAAAATTTATATTTCAAAGGTATAAAAACAAATAGGAAAAAGTACACTGAAATGATTTCATCATGTATGATGATACAACATAGCTGTCTTCTAGGAAGGAAAACATACAGCCAAAGAAAGAAAGACTGTCACTCATGGAGAGGGCGGGCACTTGGCAGACAAGGCAGAAGGAAGTTTGAAAAAGGAACTGGTGAGTTCTGTGGCTGAAAGGAAACACTGGGAGAAAACTGGGAGGGCGGTGAAGAGGTCAGTGGGTGTGTCTGTGGAGCAGGGAGCAGCATTCTTTGTTCTCTAGCAATCTTGGGTAGACTTGCAAAGGGCTAAGATTAGGTCAGGCATTTTGTATGCGCAGTCTGCAAAATGAGGGACTCTTAATAGCTGGGGTAAATGTGGATACAAGGCAGATGCCAGGGGAATTCTTGGTGGGAAAACCTGGGGCCAGAGAGGAGAACTGGCTCCACGGACAACACCAGCTGTAAGTACACTCCTGTGAATTTGCCTGGACAGAATTGCCTGGGATCCAGGATGAAAGGAGGCTTGAGGGCTGCCTAGCAACACTATGTTTATGCAACCACCCAGGAGGACGTGGAGGGAATAAGATTAAAAAAAAATCCTGTTTCTGGAGAGAGGGTGCCAGAAAGTGAGAGCAGCACCCATGATGGGGACACCCAGCCTGGGAGCAGGCCTGGTATGGCTCAGCCTGCCCATGTGACAGCCATATTCTGCAGGCTTGTGCACTGACATGGGAACTGGGCCTGGTGGGTCCCAGATTTCCCCAGCTTCCCCCACTAATCACAGTTTTCCTCAGCTTCTCCATTGTTTTCACAGCTGCTCAGCTGCTTCTGCTCAGTCAGGGGACAGACAAGCCAACTCCAAATCACGGAGCAGGGAATAATACTAGGGCCAAAAAGAGGATGCACAAAGCAGGATGTTTATTGGTGGGATGGGGCTGAGAGGATGGCAGAGTGATGGGAAAGAAACAAAACTCTTAGCCCTTTACTGGCTGAGCAAATGTGTTTATTTCCAACAGAGAAGAGACAATAATCAGATCTAAAATTATTCTGTAGCTCCAAATTTGTAAAGAATTGGGTTTTTTCAATTTGAGATCATATTTACCCATAAAAATAACATTGGAAATGGCAGCCATTTGCCCAGGCCAAACCACAAAAGACTGTTTAATTGTCAATGTATTCAGTTATTCTCACCATCCTGAGAGAGGAGGAGGAAACTTAATAATCTAAAGGAAAGCATAGCTAACATTTACAGATTGCTCACTATATGTATATAATTTCACAACATCCACACTTTAAATCTATGAAGCAGGTATAACAAACTCATTTTATAGATGAGGAAACTGAAGCTTGAAGTAGTTAGTAACTTATCCAAAGTTATAGAACTATTAAGGGGGGGGGTGGGAGGGGATAAGGACACATATGTAATACCTTAATCAATAAATAAAATAAAAATTAAAAAAATTAAAAAGAGATAAGACCACTCCTGTAATATTTTAAAAAATAAATAATTTAAATTTTAAAAAATGAAAAAATGCAAGGAAAGTTTGGGAGGTGATAGTTATGTTTAGCACGTTGGTTATAGTGATGGTGTTCATGGGTATATGCATAAGTCTAAACTCATCAAATGTATTTAACTATGTGCATTATTTTCTATAACAATTATACCTCAATAAAGCTTTAAAATTAAAAAAAGAGAGCGATAAGACCAGCCCTGGCTGGTGTGGCTCAGTTGGTTGAGTGTTGTCCTATACACCTAAACGTTGCTAGCTAGATTCCTGATCAGGGCACACACCCAGGTTGCAGTTCTAACCCCAGTCGGGATGCATGCGGGAGGCAACTGATCAATGTTTCTCTCTCATCTCTCTCTCTCTCTCTCTCTCTCTCTCTCAAAGGAGGGGAGTGTGGCCTGCTCACCCTGACCATTTGTTTTCTCTCTCTCTCTCCCGCTCCCTCTCCCTGTTCCTCTTCCTCTCCTTCTTGCTCTCCATCTCTGTACCGCTCTCTCTAAAACAAAGTCAATAAAAAACATTTTTTTAAAAAGAGATAAGGCCATTTTTGTAAAAGAGCAATTTTATCTACAAATCAATATTTCTTAATCACTATGTTGCATCGCTCCCTTTAATACCTCTACATTAGTTTCTAAGGGCTGCAGTAACAAATTACTCCACAATTTAATGGCTTAAAACAACATAAATTATAGTCTGGATGTCAGAAGTCTGAAATAAGTTTCACTGAGCTAAAATTAAGTTGTGATCAGTCTGTGCTCCTTCTGGAGGCACTAGGGGAGAATTCGTTTTCGTGACTTTTTCATATTCTAAAAGCCACTGAAATTCCTTGCCTCATGGCCCCTTCCCCCATCTTCAAAGCCAGCAGGAGAGCATCTTCTCTCTCCCCCTACTTCCATCCTTACATCTTTGTCCTCTTATCAGGATCCTATGACTACACTGGAGGCCCACCGAGATAAACCAGGATAATCTGCCCATTCTGAGCTCCTTAACCACATCTGTCTGCCAAGTCCCTTTTGCCATGTAAAGTGACACATTCACAGTGTGTCCTCACTTGCTGATTGTGTACCTGCAGCATACCCTTCTTACTTCTCCCACACTATTTCCCATTCTTTTATAAGCTTTTGTCTATATGCTGATAGCTTTTTCAAGTACCACCACCACACGCTAGTGGAGAGGTGACATGGGGAATGATTTGGTGATACTTTAAAGTTGCCAAATAACCATTTAACAATACCATGGTCCTTTCAATAATTTTGCCTGGTCCAACAATTTGTGGACTGATCCTCCAACTCATTGCAGGAAAATGTCCACTCCAATGCAGGAGTTACTATCTTCTATCTATTTCTGCATCTTTCACTGGGCAGCTGCAGAGGGACACTGAGAAAGGAGGGGAGTGTGGCCTACTCACCCTGACCATTTGTTCTCCATGTCTCATGGACTGACTAACATGGGGGTTGGGGTAGGTAGAGGAGCAGTCTGTTCCACAGGAGAATGAGAGAGACACACTTTCAAGCTCCAGTGACCTTTCTTGTTTCTCTCTCATTGCTTTTCTATGCATGGTCTGAGATAGGTGAGCACTAATTGCTTCAGTCTGCAGTAACCTGGTCCTATGCAGGGACCCCCAAGATATTCAGGGACATCTTCAATCTGACTGCAGCTCATATCTCTGATCTCTATAGTAGTCTCTGATGAAGGTGCACACCACCAACCTCCTTACCCTCATCCCAATTTCAAGGCCTGAAGAAGCACCTGGGGTTTTCCACTATTCCATGAGAACCCACACTAATAGGTGGGATGAAGTTTGCCTCTTTCCAACACTCTCCACCACTCTGACTCCAAACTCCAGGATGCTGAAGGTATCATAAACCTAGCTGACTTTAATCTAGACAGTGATCTATAAGTTTTCCCTTCTTGAAAAACCCCAAGAATTCAATTAGAGTGGGGAAGGGATGCTAATTTCCATTAAACTCTTTCCCCACTCACACACACCCATCTTTATTTGATTGAACAAGTTGGATGGGGGATGTTGTTATACAGTTTCTTTTAAAATTCCATGCTATGCCTGGCCGGTGTGCTCAGGGGTTGAGCACCAACCTATGAACCAGGAAGTCATGGTTTGACTCCCAGACAGGACACATGCCTGGGTTGTGGGCTAAATCCCCAATAGGGGGCATGCAGGAGGCAGCCAATCGATGATTCTTCTCATCATTGATGTTTCTATCTCTCTCTCCCTCTCCCTTCCTATCTCTGAAATAAATAAAAACATATTTAAAATAAATTAAAATAAAATTCCATGCTATGTAAAATCTTTATGTGACTGAGCATTATATCAGGGTTTTTGTGGTGTTTTGTTTTGTTTGGGTGTTTTGTGTGTGTGTGTGTGTGTGTGTTTACTTTAAAAGGTGAGGCAACAATACCTTTTGTTGCCAGCTGTGAGCTGCCTCCACATTATTTTACTTCCCCATGCTACATTTCTGTGTGTACAAAGCACTATGATAAGAATTATATAAGAATGATATCACTACAATGATTAGACTTATATTACAAGTGGGAACATTGAGTTTCACAAAGGTTAAATCATTTGGTCAGCATCACACAGCTAAGAAGATCCAAAGTAAATTCAAACAAGTTAATTTAACTCAAAAACCCGGATTCTTTAACACTGTTCTCACCCCCACTCAAATTTGCCCCCATCCGTGGACTCACCTTTCCTTTCCATAAGTATCTCTAATTTGGGTTATATTATTAAGTATCTTTTTAAATATATGTTGCTTCCTGGAAGGCAAGTTTATTAATTCTTGTTATTAGAAGAGTTTTTATTGCTCATCACTGCCAAGAAGCAGATAAGGGGTCACCAAAATAGCAAATAAGGGGAAGTTGAAAGTTTCAAGGCATTTTACTGAGTTCCTGCAGGGCTTATCCTGGTTCAGTTAAGGTAAGAAACCTGACTATATCTCATGGAGATCCTCCCAACCTTGCTCCCAGGAATCTTTGTCAGGAATTAAATTATTCACACAGACCTCACAGAAGGTGTGGGCCCCCACAGAACAAAGAAAGGTATATTTTCAAAACCTTGTGCTGGTTAAACCTTTGAGGGGCACTGGAGTTTGCTGGATTTTCAACTGGGACCCCTGTTCCCTCATCTTCCAACTTCCCCTCCTTCATGATCCCATTAGCCCCTATTAAAGTTCACATCATTATTAAAGCCCTCTGTCTACATCTAACTATTTGGACTGAGCTATGGAAATTTCCAGAATCTTCCTCCCCACTCAAGCATCAGACCTAAGCAGACATTTCTGCTTTTTTTTTTTTCCTGAGCCCATTTTGACCTTTGAGGTCTTTGGAGGCAGAGTCCAACCTCCTCAGTGAAAGGAAGCCTGAACAATCTATGTCACCATCCACAGTGAAGAGCAATCCTCCCAAAATAAGACAAACAAGAGTGTGTGACCTCTTTCTTCTCTCTCATGGATAGGAAATTCCAACCACAGAAGTTCAGAGTGAAATTCCCCAGAAGAAATCAATAAAAAGCAAAATCATCATTTCACCTGGCCAGCATGACTCAGTGGTTGAGCACTGACCTATGAACCAGGAGGTCATGGTTCAATTCCTGGTCAGAAATTGATCCCCAGTGTGGGATATGCAAGAGGCAGCCAATCAAGGATTCTTTCTCATTATTGATGTTTCTAGCTCTCACTCCCTCTCCTTTTCTTTCTGAAATCAATAAAAATACGTTGTGTTTTAAAAAAGCAAAGTTATCATTTTAATCAATTTTGTGCTTTGACCAAATCATCTGCTTCTAACCACCAGTGCAGTTTAGGTCATTCAGGACTGTGAGCTCAGGGCCTTAGACCTGCATGTAGATATTCTCCAAGATAAGGAACAAAATCTATAAATCAAATGTTGAATTAACTATCTACATTTTGTCAGCTACTAGACTATAACCCAACTCATATGATTATTTATAACTAGAAGCCTGGTGCACGGGATTTGTGCACTGGGGGGGTGGGGGGGCGTGGCCTGTGGGAATTGGCCTGCTGTGTGAGCAGCCACTCATCCTGGTCAGCCAAGCGGCACTCCCACTGTGAGAGTGCCCTGACCACCAGGGGGAAGCTGCTGCCTTGAGCGTCTGCCCCCTGGTGGTCAGTGCACGTCATAGCCACTGGTTGGCTGGTCATTCTGGTCATTCCACCATTCAGTCACTGGGCTTTTATTATATAGGATTATAGAAAACTAGAGGCCCAGTGCACAAAATTCATGCACTGGGGGAGGGAGGGGTGTCCCTGCTTCCTCTCGCAGTCCAGAACCCCTTGCTCCTTACCACCCACCTGCAACAGAGGCGGCGGGAGAGGCTCTCGCCACCTCCGCTGCACTCACCAGATGTGAGCTTGGCTTCTGGCTGAGCGGTGCTCCCCTTGTGGGAGTGCCCTGACCACCAGGGGGCAGCTCCTACTTTGAGAATCTGTCCCCTTGTGGTCAATGCTCATCATAGTGAATGGTCATTCGCTGGTCATTCCACCATTTGGTCAATTTGCATATTAGGGTTTTATTATATAGGATAGGGGTGTGACTGCATTTTAATATGTTTGAAATGAAGTTGGGTAAGGCCTCCAAAAGGAAGGCTGCCTAGAATGCTAAAGCATATCTGCCTAGTTCCATGGCTCATATTGTGTCTTTGATCAAAACTAGACCTTGTATGCATATATGCATAACCCATGGACGCAGACAATAGAGTGGTGAAGGTCTGGGGTGGGGGACAGGGGTGGGCTGGAGAGAGTCAATGGAGGAAAAAAAGTGGACATATGTAATACTTTCAACAATAAAGATTAAAAAACAAATAAAAAAACTAGAGTTCATTCCTTCTTCAGGAGTAAAGAAAGCAAGGGGAGGACAGAGTGAGCCTTCACCTGTACTATTGGTTGCAGAGTATCCCATCACCTATCCCTCCCCTCCCACCTGCAGACACTGAGGTCCGCCCTCCACTCTGCATTCTGGATGATGTCTCTATCTCCCTTAGTCTCTATCTAGATCCCCCCAGCTGCCACAGGATTCCAGGTGGAAGAGATTACACAAGAGAGTAACCTCACCCCAGGGATCTCCAGAAAGAGGAATACCCTTCTCAAGGAGATGACTGATGGGCCAATACTGAGAGCCTACTATACACAAATAATAACAACATACACATCATACTCACTATGTTCCAAGCAGTATTCTAAACGTTTTCCAGTTATATCATGAACTCTATTATTATACCCATTTTTCAGATGAGAAGTCTTTAGCAGAGAGAGTAAAGTACACTGCCTAAGTCCAACAGACAGAAAGTGGCAGAGGTTGCAGTCACCACACTGTACCATCATGTTTCCCAGGTATGAGGAACCCAAAATCAACAACTGAAGCAGCGGCCTGCAACCCAACCCTCATGTGAGGATGGCAGATGAAACAGGCTCCCAACAGCATGAATCTCTGGACAACTTCTTGAGAGAGAAATGCTTTTCTATCTTATTTACATTATGTAACTTGGAGTCTCTCAGCAGTTCAGCCTATACCCTAACACACTTTGTCTCAGGGCTTTCTAATAAGCATGCTGCCAGGAACACTAAATGAGTCAATAATTAATGCAAGGATCATAGTCCATTGGTTGATAGAAAATAACTATTCATTAACTCCTAGCAAAAACTAAGCATACCGCCCTAGCTGACTTGGCTCAGTGGATAGTCAGCCTACAGACTGAAGGGTCCTGGGTTAGATTTTGGTCAAGGGCACATGCCTGGGTTGCGGGCTCCATCCCCATTAGGGGGCATGCAGGAGGCAGCCAATCAATGATTCTCTCTCATTATTGATGTTTCCATCTCTCTCTCCCTCTCCCTTCCTCTCTGAAATCAATAAAAAATACATTTTTTTAAAAATGAAACCAAAAAAAAATTAAACATACCAAGATAAAAGTAACCCAAACTGTGCCTGTTACTTTATATACATTATCTCATTCAATCCTCCAAACAGTACCTCAAGGAGGCAAAAATATTAAACTATTGCAGAAAAGTAAGCTTAGATTTACATAAAGATTAGTACATTACCAGGCATATGGCTTGTAAAGCCTGGAGGCAGAAATGGAGCTTGGGGTTCTTTCAGAAAGGATTTAACTCAGCCAGAGCTCAGCACAATCCTGAGACCCCTGGCACCCTCCTCTCATATTTGTTGATTGACTAAATGATTCTGAATTCATATAGGATTTAAAGAGACTTGGTGGTATTCCTAAATTTTATTTTTAGGATTCAAGAGTTATTTTTCAAAATCTAAGGCTATGATCAGGAGTTTATAGTAATTAACTGCTTTTATATTAAGAATAAACAAATATAAACAGTTTACTATAACAAAGAACTGAGCTAAGCCCAGCCGGTGTGCTCAGTGGTTGAGTGTTGACCTATGAGCCAGGAGGTCACAGTTTGATTCCTGATCAGGGCACATATCTAGTTTGCAGCCTTGATCCCCAGTGTGGGGCGAGCAGGAGTTAGCCAACCAATGATTATCTCTCATCATTGATGTTTCTATCTCTCTCACCCTCTCCCTTCCTCTTTGAAATCAATAAAAATGCATTTAAAAACAAAAAACACTGAGTTAAGTAAATGTCTGGGTTTTTCCCCCTACCAACCTTATTTGAGCCAGGGGGATTGGAGAGGGTGGGAAATACATGTGCAAATGACATCACATTATTTCCAGAACTGTAATCTATGGAACAGATTACATTTACAATATTTGTTTGAAATAAGTCTGTAGTAAGTTACACCTCAGGGACTAGTCACTGCAACTAACCCATTAAAAATAACCAAGACGGGAATTAAAGGCTCCTGATAGAATCTGTATATTTATATGAGACTTTGCTTCAAAAGGTAGCTCCAACTCCGGATCTCAAGACCTTCATTTGAACTCTTGGCTGCAGCATAATTGACAGAGAGAATTAAAGGGGATATGAAGACCTGGGACTGAACTTTTTCAATAGTTTCAGCTCGGCTCACATTGCTCACGATATTAGAGGCTGCGGTGATGATATTAAATGATGCCGCACTGACAGAGATTAACAGAGTATGCAATTAGATTTAAATGCTGTAATTGGAACATGCTGTTAAGTGCCTACCATCAGTCCTGGGTCTCCCCTTATGGCAAGCGAGTCTCTCCTTGGGTTTCTCTGTAAATTTAACACTCTCCTCACCAGCCACAAACCTTCTGCCACTTATGCAGAGAGAGCAGGAAGGTCCGACACTATTTTGAAGTCTTCATGGATTATGCTGCACACTTCCATGCTACTTTATAGTTTCTAGATGTTTTCAAATCTAGTTAGATCTTTTGAGCTTTTTAACAGCCTATCAGGAAAGGAGGCCAGATATAGGCAGAGATGCAAATGGATTGATACACATGCAAAGATTTGCTCGGGTCTACATGGCTAGTCCGTGGATGAATCATGAATCTAAACTAGGTCTTTTGACCCCAAGGTCCATGTGCTTTCCTTCATGCCAGGTTGCCTCCATAGGTTGTGATCTGAAACTAATTTTGCCAGCTGGACACTTCTTTTGGGAGGTAAAGCTCCTGGGCCCACACAGGACCACCTTCCACATTTTGATCTCTGTTACCCTCATGCCCTCAGGCCTCCACCAACAAGATAACCATTTTTAATCAATGACAATACCACAGGGTGAGGTCAAGCCATCACCAATGTGCTTGTTGAATAACCACTATGTGCCAAAACATCAATAAGGACCATATAAGAAAGTTTTTTTAAAGGATCTTAAAATCTCATTGACTATTTCTGGCTGTGTGACTCAGTTTACCGTGCCCCCCCCCCACCCCACTACAAAGTAGTATAAAAACAAAAGTAATCGTTACAAAATAAAAAAAGTAATAGTTACAAAAATAAAAAAGTAATAGTTACAAAAGTAAAAGTAATAGAAAATAGTAATATTTTCCAAGATAATTATTATGTGCCAGGTCTTGTACAGATTCTCTCTCTCTCTCTCTCTCTCTCTCTCTCTCTCTCTCTCTCTATATATATATATATATATATATATATATACACACACACACTAACTCTTTGATTTTAAAAGTTAGTTTTTAAATTTCCCATGTGGTAACAGGATTCCAGTATGGTGCTATAGAGGACATTTAGAAGTGAAGAGGGTTCATTGTGTGGGCCTCAAGGTCGGCCCTACAAACTTCACCCAGAAAGAGAATCTGAAAAGTTGGGGTTTGCTTGTTCGTAGATTTTGTAGGTTTTGGGTTTCTTAAAATATATATAAAAACATTCAAAATTCAAAAAGTAGAAAAATGTATTGAAGGAAATGTCTTTCTCTTATTCAAATTCCCCAGCTGCTCCGTACACTTCTCTCCAACAGAAAAAGCAAATCAAAGCAAACAGGAAAAGTTATCAGAGTCAGAGTCTCCATGTGTCCTTCCAGAGGTTATGTTCAATGAATATAGAAGCGCCTCTGAGTATTTATTCTTTTTTCCACTATCCTTCCATACCATATGCACTGTTCTACTAGTACATCTTGATTTTTCACTTAAAATGCAACTTGATAATCTTTCTATATTATTTTCTAAAAAGCTTCAGCTGTAAAATTCCATTTAACCAGTTCTCTATTGATGAGCATTTAGGTTATTTCCCATCATTTGCTATGAAGAATAATATTGCATATGTCATTTTTCACACAAGCAGATGTATCTATAAAAGTTTCTTGGAAGTATAATCACAGGGTCAAAGGATGATTCCTTTATAATTTGTTTGATGTTGTTTAAATTGTCCCAACATGCCTCTCACCAGGAGTGTTTCCACACAATCTTGGTAACATGAGGTATCATTAAATGTTTAAATATTTGTTAATTTGATAGATAAAAATGGCATATGATTATAATTTTAATTTTCATTCCCTTATTATGAATAAAGTCAAGTGACTTTCTCTTTAATAAGAGTCTTTAATTTTGGATTTCCCTTTCCTATGACCAGGTATACATATCATTTGCCCATTTTCCTACCATGTCTATGATATGATCTGCTCTATATTGATTGGTAAGAGCTATTTATATATCAGTCAGATTAGCTCTTTTTAATGTGAGAAGTTGCAGATATTTTGTCCAGGGTAATTTGTCTTTTGATTCTGCTTGTAGCATTTTTTGCATACATAATTTTTAAAGACATAAAGTGGAATATATCATTTTTTTCTCTCTCTCTCTTCTGGCTTTTGCATGTTATATAATTGAAAAAAATTTTCTCATTCCAGGGTAATGAAATAATTCTTATATGTCTTTTTCTACTGTTTCTATGGTTTCATTTGTTACCTTTTTTAAATGTATTCTGTTGTTGAGAGTGTTACAAATGTCCCCCATTTTCCCTCCTTCTCCCCCCTCCACCCATCTCCCACCCTATCCCAGGCTTTCACCTGTCTATTGTCTGTGTCCATGGCCTAACCATATATGCTTCATTTGTTACTTTTTAATCTTTGATCTATTTGGTATGAATGTAAATCTAATTATTTTCCAAATGGCTACCCAGTTATTACTAGTATGGACTAGACTATTCCTTCCCCTCTGCCACACACACACACAACTGATGTGAGTGGCTAACTTTATTACATCCTAACTTTCATGTATACTTGAACTCCATATATATTTGGATGTTCTGTTCTATTCCGTTGGTCTAGTTTGTCAGCCAATGACTCACTGACTTACTAAAGCCTTGTGATATGCTGTAATATATCCCAGGACAAGTGCTCCCTTTGTCTTTGTTCTGGGTATTCTTACTTATTTCTTTTTACATAAGAACATTTCTAAAGTCTCTTGGTGTTTTTATTATAATTGTATTTGATTTATAAATTAATGTAGGGGAAAATGACTTCTTATTGGGTTGTAACTAATGTGATGGACTAGAAAGAACACAGAATTTGGACTCAAGCATACCTGCAATCTAATGCCAGCTCTGCTTCCCTGATAGACCCAACACTTAACACAATTTCCTCATCTGTAAAATGGAGAGGAGAATAGATAACATGTAGTTTATGATGAACATTAAGTAAGATATTCTATGTAATGAGCAAGCATATTGGTGAACAAGAGATTTTTTAAAAAATGACTTTCCTTCCCCACTCTTTTAACTCCCTCCTTTATCAAGAACTTATACACTAGAATAGGGAATAAAGTGAGAACACACACATACATACTACCGGGGGGGGGGGGGGGGGGGAAGATGCCTAGAACTGTGTTAAGAACATTGGATTTAGAGCCAGACAGAACTGGGTTCTAACCCCAGGCTGGCCAAGGTCTGAACAAGTCACAATAGTATGTAATCCAAATCACTAAGTCTTAGTTTCCTTGTCTGTCAGATGGAATAATACTATTTCATACAGTTAGGGAAGAAAGAAAATACACATGAAGCACCTAGGACAAAGCAGCAGTGGTACCCCCAGTGTCCTTGCTCCTGCCTGAGAGCTACACAGTGGACAGCTGATATAGGATTACCTACTGGCTGCCAGAAATTCTTCCCTTCAGTCAGACCTCCTCCCACAGAGTGGAGAATTCCAGCTCTCTGCTTGGGAAGCACAACAACACGAAGCCCCATCCTACTCTACTTTCTTCCTGACCTCTAATCCTCCCAGCCTTGTGGACTCTTCACTGAAGTACTTAATCGTGTGCTGTCATATAAGGTTACTCAACATGTGCTATTTTTTACTCACCAAAGCACCCTTTCTCTTGCTATTCTTTTATTTCTCAAAGCATCACTCAATGAATTGAACCCAACGTCAACAAGCAATTTAATATTCTAAATCATGTAATTTTAGGGTTGGAAGGTTTTTTCTTTATTTTTTATATCAGTATAGTTGTTATAATAATCTTATATTGGTTAAATTTGTGTCAGGTGTACAATATAGTGATTCACATTTTTATAGCTTACGATGTGATCACTGTACTAATTCTAGTAATCATTTGTCACTGTGTAAATTTATCAGAATATTATTTACTATATCCTCTTCCCCTTTTCACTCATCCCCTAACCCCGTCCCTTCCGTTAACCATCACTTTGGTTTCTATTTCTATGAGTCTGTTTTATTTGTCTGCTTTGTTTTGCTTTTAGATTCCATATATAAGTGAAACCATATGGTATTTGTCTTTCTCTGCCTGACTTATTTCACTTAGCACAAATACTCTCTACATTCATCCATGTTGTCATACTAGTAAATGGCAAGATTTCATTTTTTATTAATGTAAAATATTCCACTGTATATATGTACCACATCTTTTTTATCCATTCATCTATCAGTGGTCACCTAGATTGCTTCTATGTCTTGCATATTATAAACAATGCTTCAATGAACATAAGAGTACATATATCTCTTTGAAGTAGTATTCTCATTTTTTAAAACAAGTACTCAGAAGTGGAATTGGAAGTTTATTGAGTGGTGTGATATGTGAGTCCCCTTGAATATAGTTGATTAATCTGTTTGAAAAACTCCACCAAAAGATTCTACTTCCCACCATAGCCTGTCCCTCTGGAATATCCCCTCTGCCCCAGGGCCTTTGCATGGCTCTTCTTAATCCCTGGAACACTCTTCTCCACTTCCTCTAACTACTCCTATGGTACTTAAAAAATTCAGATCACTGGTTTCTTCTACTAAGAAGCCTTCCCTGACCCCACAGGCTAGATCAGTACCCCCCTAAAATGTATCCCCCATTATATCTGCACACTCTTTTTTTTACTATACTTAATCACAGTTAGTACTTATTCACATTTGTTTTCAAATCCACCATTTGAAAAATAAACATATTTATCACCCACTAGATTACAAAATTCATAAAACCAGAAGCAACTCTATTTGTGCACATCATATTATCACCAGCACCTGACCCTGCACTTGGCCCATTGTTGCTTTTTAACAAATGTTTGTTGAAACTATTAGTTAATGGATTAAACAAAGGCTAAGTGCTTCCTAGTAAGGCTATATTTTTATACTATCTGCATCATTGTATCCCTACCTCAGCTTAATCACAAAGTGAATTTCAATCTCTTTTTACCCTTTCCTGATATCTAACCTTGATGGTATACAACTTACAACTAAACATTGCCCATTTGATCTGCTATTGGAGAGGAATCTCTTCTTCCCTTTTCTTCCAGGCAAGAAGTCTACCCACTCCCACTCCCACCTCACCCAGAAACACACACAGCAGATTTATAAGTCGTTCCTCTATAATGTAAATACTTTATCTACATGTAAGTGTAATGTGTGCTACAATGATAAAACCCTATACAAGACTAAGAACTTACGATCTATTGCCTTTAGACCCATTGCATTAGAAACATTCCTCATCCTTCCTCTGCTCAGTATCACAGCATGGGCTCACCTCCACAAGCGGTAGCTCACAGGCAAGGTACTGATGAGACTAGAGGACAAGAGGAAGGGGCAGCCAGAGCATTCTCTACCCCTTTCTCTAGGCTCAGGGGCTGCATTATTTCCATAGCTGCACATCCCATGTGACAGGCCTGCGGGGGTCAAGCTTGCCCTGGTGACCTCTGCCTCTGGGCTCCAGAAAAACTCACCTTCTTTGGTCCCTGTAAACAAGAAGAGTTAGGGCTTCCTGCTGCTGTGAATCTTTGGGTTGCCTTACCATCCTTTACTGACTTCTTTTCTGTCACCTGTACGACCAATTCCCTACATTATGTTACTCAAACTGGTCTTTATTTTCCCATCTGGCCTGATACAAATAAAAGATAACAACAGAAAGCTAGAGCAACTATGCTGTATATTGGTAGTTCATTTTTTCTGTGGGTACCTTTAATTCCCATCTTGGGATGCAGGCACCAAGCATTATGAATTCTCTGTATTATTGCACCAATTCCCAAAGCACTTTCTACATATTAAAACTTCCATAAATATTTACTGAATGAATGAATGAATGAATGAATGAATGAATTGAACCTTGGGAGCTATAATATCTTAAGTGCTTAAAGTTTTTATGTATATTATAAAGTTGTTATACATTAATTACAACTAGTTGATAAGTGCCTTCTTCAATAACATATAAATCTGAAAGTAATATAATGAATTCAAAATTACATAAGCAATCAAGGTGTGCTTACTTTTTTATCAATCAAGAAATAATTACTTAGCCCTAAAAAAGCTCAAAATGGGTTTGTATAGCCTTTAATGGGGCTTGCATAGCATATGACAACTCAGGAATCAGAATAGCATTGTCAAAAGCACTAGACAATTAAGGCTGCTTAAATATCAAGCATGAAATAAAGGTCTGTTACTTCTCAGATATTGTTGCAATTTTCCTTACAGAATTTCTTTCTTCCTTTTTTTTCTTTTTTTTTAGGTTGGCAGAGCCAGTTTGCGGAGAGGCAGGGGGAGACCACTTGATTTGGCTTTTAGTTGGGGGCATGAGAAAGAGGCAGTCCTCCAGGCAGTAAACCCCCACCCCAAGGGTGAGCTGAGGACTGGGACTGAGCCTCAAGCGGGGCTTCCTGTGCCCACTGCTCCCCTACACAGCTCCTTTCCCAAGGCCTGGAGGATAGGAGAGCCCGCAGTAGTCATTCACTTGGGAGGACATCAGATGATGCAGACACCAGCTTCCCATCTTGGGTCTCAATCTTCTTTGCAACCACCGTCTTGGAGATGCTGGTGCAATTGAAGGAGCCAGAGCTCCCGCCAGAGCCCAGGTTGGCCTGCAAGTCCAGGCCATAGTTGAGGTTCCCGTAAAATGGGTTCACCAGCCCATCTGAGCAGCCAAAGGTGGTCTTGGTGTGGATACACATGTTCTGCATCCCAGATTCTAGCCAGTTCTCCTCGCCCCCCAGCAGCTTGCAGTCGATGGTGATCTCCACGTCCAGGGGCAACTTGACGGTCATGAGCTCCTGGTACCTGCACAGCTGTTGCCTTACAGAATTTCGTGAAGAGATCTTCTATTTGGATGCAATTTTACACACACACACACACACAGCATCAACAGCAACAACAATTATAACAAAACAAAAAACAACAACATAGATAGATAGATAGATAGATAGATAGATAGATAGATAGATAGATGTGTAGTTTGAGATAAGAGGCAGAAGAGAAAGTTAAATACTGCCATAACTTAACCTGTGTTCCCTTGCAAAAGCAGAAGTGAGAGGAGAACTTAAATGCAATAATTTGCTTAAGAGGTTATGTCCCGCACCCCAAACCCACATGTTGAAGTCCTAATCACCAGTACCTCAGAATGTGACTGCATCTGGAGACAGGGCCTTTAAAGAAGTGATAAGGTTACATGAGGTTATTGTGTAGGCTCTATTTCAATACTGCTGGTCTCTTAATGAGAAAAGACTGGAACAAAGACATGTACAGAGGGAAAACCACATGAAGAGAGAGGGAGAAAACAGCTATCTACAAGCCAGGGACAGAGACCTCAGAAGAAATTAACCCCAATGACATTATTCTTGGACTTATGACCTCCAGAACTATGAGAAAATAAAATTTTGCTGTGTATGCCACTCAGCATCCCTAGGGAATAACTACGGAGGAAAGCCTAGGGAGCATGAGTGAAGTTCAGGAGTAGGTGAGGGAGTGTGGAAAGAGCAGTGTATATTCCCCATTCCAGCATCCATTTCTTGTATTACCTGGGTTTAGATCTTTTTGTCACCATACACTCATTCATTCAACAGACATTTATTGAAAGTTCAACTAAGTACCAGGCACTGTGCCTGACCTTCCAGTTACAACAGAATAAAAAGGCAATCCTTGCTCTCATAGTTGGAACTTAGCTCAAGATCCAGCTAGTGATCCTGGAGGCTCTGCCTTCAGGCTCGTCTAGGTAGCAGCATGCCTCTTATATCACCCCACAGGACTCACGGGCCCAGAATCTCTGGCACCCCACCAACAGCCTGATTGTGTGCTTCCCTTCCAGAATCCTCAGGCATCCCATCTATTTAGATTTCTTCAGCATTGTTTTTCCAGGATCTTCATGAATATAATTTTTAAAACCTAAATAATGTATTACCATCAACAATAGCAATGCCCCCACACTGGTTAATTTTAATAGCATCTAGGAGCAGCAGGAACTTTCTCCCATTTTCACTGCTCAGTATTGCATCTGTGCGTTAAGGATCAAATTTTTAGATTATTTCTAACCAGAAAGATTTACTCCAAAATGGGCAGGACAGTAGGTAATACGGCATCAGTCATTTCTGATAGTGCTGATAGCACTTACTGGTAAGAATGTTCTGTAGCCCTCAGGAAAGGCCACTGGCCTAGGATTATTAATGCCAGAAAGGTAAGATTCTACACATCCTGGCTTAGCCCAGCCCTATGTTTAACAGATGAAAAAAATATGGCAATGTAGCCTGGTAGAAGGAGCCTGGCTATACAGTCGCACAGATCTGGGTCCAAATACCTACTCAGCCACTAATCCCCTGTGTGACCTTGACCAAGTCACTTCATCTCTCTGAGCCAATGTCTTCATCTGTAAAATAGATCCCTAGCTCCTAGGGTTACCACCACCTTTTCCAGGAGTTCTTTTCTACCTGGGCCACGTGAACTAAGTGGTAATCCCACCTCGCAGCACTCCCTAACATTCCTCCCTGCTTTGATTTTTATCCTCAGCACTCAATACATCTGAAACTCCATATAGATCTCCATCTTTATTTCTCTTTTCATTTACTGTACGTGTTGCCGCCACTAGAATATAAAATCCAAAAGGGCAGGATTCTTGACTATTTCATTGATTGCTGTATCCCTAGCACACAGTGGGAATTCAAAGAGTATTTGTTGAATAATTCAGTTCATGAATGAATGGATAAAACATTAAAAGGTAGTCGTTAAAAGTTAGCTGAATGATGCAAGGGACCACAAGTCTAGGTTAAATAGCTGGCAGAATGATACCAGTACCAAACGGAGATGCTACCAACAAGCTGTGGCTTTTTCTCATGAGGAAAACTAAGATTTGGCTGATACTTGGCCACAAAGTGCTTTTTTAACAATAGCATCAATTATTCTGGGCAAGTATCTTCTCCCTGGCATCCTAAATTTCTCACAAGTACCCAGCTGGTTGGCAGACAACCCTACTTAATAACAACCTCTGACCCTTAAAGAGCTGTTTCCTTTGCTCAAAGCACTTTCAGATACACATTCTATTAAGGCTCCATATCTTTGCAGCAAAAGGTTCTTCCCATCACTTTTATCTTGTGTGTGAGTAAGCACACAAAGATTACAGCGGAGCACGTCTTAAAGAGGAAACAGGCCAGCAAATGAGTGAAAATGTGCAAGAGTGGATTGGGAGTAAAGCAAAAAACTATATAATAATGTTTGTTACTGTTAATGTCACCTCACTTTTAACCCTCAGACTGAAATGCTCTGGGATACAGCACAGGTCACACAGAGGTGGAGCCATGAGGGAAGAAGAGACACTTCCTCACCTCATGCACTGGCTAACTGAAGGCTGGCAGTCAACGGGGTCACAGAAGTTACGGGCAAATGGTCCTCAAAATTCAACAGGAGTTGAACAAGTGTTACTCCAGTGAATAGATGAATAGATGAATAAAATATTTATTTTGTCTTCATCCATAAGTAGTAATTAAGTGCCTCCATTGTGCCAGGTTCTATGGTAGGCATCAGAGGTACAAAGATGAATGAGACATGTAGAGGGCTTGGGCTGCATCAGTAACTGTCAAACATTTTTTAGACTTGGAATCTCCTTCAAAAGAACAAAAGCTCAATATGAAAAACAGTTTAAAGGTGAACTGCTCCAAACTGAAAGTTTTTTGTGTGGAGGGGTAAGGAAGGGGAGGCCAAAGGGGGCCTTTTGCACCTGTAGGGTGTCTTAGGAAACCTATGGTTCCCCAGAGCATGTTTGAAAGCATTGACCCAGATGATCATTCAGATGCCTCTATGAGAGAGATGCTAATATTCTACTGGTTGTACACCAAGCCCACTTTAAGAGAGAAGGGCTCTAAAGGGTCAAAGACAAAGAGAGAAGGGTTCAGAACTCAAAAGTGTCCTCCATTGAGGGTGCGGCTATAGACTTCCTGGGCAATCAGGAGTTTGTGAAAGCTAAGGCTTTGAGGTAGGGGACTATCATGGACATTAGTTGTTTATATTGGCTATTCAGCATGGATCTTGTTGAACAGGAAAATTTTGCTTTTTCTTATGGAGGCAGAAATACTTGCACAGGTATGAACCAGGATCTAGAGACATAAGTATATGTCTGTTTTCTTCTCTCCTCTTCACTTGTCATCTCTTCATATCCCTTCCCTTCTCTTTCCTTTCCTTTGCTTTCTTTTCCTTTCCTTCCCTTCCCTTTTCCTCTCTTGCCTCACCTTCCCGTCCCTCCCTTACACTCGTATTCCCTCCCCTCCCTTCCATCCTCTTTCCAAACCTCCTTTCCTCCCCTCTCCTTCCTTTGCCTCTCCTTGGTGACATTTTAGTGTCTGAGGTTGCACGGTCAGATCTTGAAACAGATGCACAGTGTTGGGGCTCACATAGTACTTTCCTCATTAGACCACTGAAAGCTTCCCCCAAGCCTCCTCTGCAGCCTCCAACATATCTGTTGGCACAGGCTACCAAATGGGAGGATGGTCAAGTGGGAAACTGGGAGACAGACACACTTCTCGGTCAGAAGCTCACCTCAAGTCAAGCCAGAAAACTGCCTAAAATTGGGCTGCAAAAGGAAGAAAGCTGAAGAGTTTCTAATCATATCATCTTGAAATAGTTCTGAACTCTTTCTCTTTCAATATACAGCTTTTAAAAAACACAAAGACTTTCTACCCTTGAGCCTAAGTATTTATATTTTGGGAAATGTGAGCCAAATCCAGCCATTTCTTTCTGCTTAGAACTTTGAGTGATCTGAGTCAGATGCTCTGAGAAGTCATTTTTCCTTTAAAGAACTCCTTAAAGAGGAATCCAGGTGGACTTCAGCCTGATAGCCAAGTTGTTGACAAAGTACCAGAGTTTCTGATATTTCCTGGACACCAGTCCATATTGCTTTAACAGGATTTCATTGCATTGAACTTGATATTCCCTCCAAAACCATTAATCCAGTCTCAGCTACTTCTGTTGGTCAGAATTAACTTGGCAGCTGTACTTAGATCCAGAGAGAGAGAAAGATATTCTCCTGTGTTAATTAAACGATGCTGATCAGGAAATAAAGTCCTACTTTGGGAATTAGATGTTAGGAAACAGGGGTTCCAATGCTGAACTTGCCAATTCTCAGTTTGTGAACTTGGTGTTCCCTATCTAGGAAATGGAAAATATACTTCATGGGATTTTTGTGGAAACTAAATAAAAATATATATGATTATTTAATATAAATAAGAATATATATTATAAATATATCACCCTATAAAATTTTGTTTCTATTGCTATTTCTTTGCTGCTGTTGTTGCTATAGAGTCAGAAGCAAGGGTGACCAAAGATGGTGGTGAAGGAAGACATGCAGATGGAAAATAAGAGCCGAGATGATGGGGAAGAAAGATAACTTTGGAGTCAGGGGGTTCTGTTTCCCACCAGCCATGTGATTGTAGACTGTCTATTTCAGCTTTCTGAAACTCCATTTTCTTATCTGTAGCACAGGGATAAATTTGCAGGGATTAAATAATATGATGAATGTAAAAGCTCTGAGTATAATGCCTAGTTCATAGTATGAGCTCAATCAGTGTTAATATCCTTTCATTTCTTCCTTTTAGTAAGAAAGGAGGAGAAGCTTTTACACTTACGGAGATGTAAACCAAGAATCAGCAAATACAGCCAGCAGGCCTAATGAGCCCACCACCTGTTTTTATAAATAAAGTTTTATTGGAATACAACCATGTCCATTGTTTACTACTGTCTATGACTTTTAGTTATTTCAGAGACCATGTGGCCCACAAAGCCTGGAACTTTACAGAAAATGTTTGCTGGCCTCCTATCTAAGCCATCCAAGTCCACACTCCATATTTAGAGCTTTGGGTCAAGAGTTCCATTGTTCCATATAATCTGGCCATTTTCCACTTGTATGTTCAGTCCCTCTAACCCCTTTTTGATCATTCTTTAGTTTGCAGGATGTTGACCAATTCAGGGAAGACCAGAGATCCAGATCGCCCCGGGATTGCCCAGTTGTTTCCACAGTCAATTGTACCAAAAGATCTTTTTGACCTTTTTACTGTCATGTCATCATGGTGACCACTTATAAGGGAGCTGCTGCATGGAAGCATTTACAACTTTGTATAGAATGTAATGGTCCAGAACAACAACCAGTATGACAAAAACAAGAGCAATTAATAGTCCCTTTAAGATTATTGGTACCAGGAATTTCAATCGACCAATTCAGGAAAAGAGAACAAATCCTATAGGCTATAAGAACTGGCCTTAGAGAATTAAGTCACCTTTTCTTAATGGTTAAGTATAACCAGCTCTATATTGCCCACTTAATTGATCTAAGTAAGCAAGGACTATTAGCAACGACATAAACACCACAATGACTAAGCAGCCAACCAAAAATTTAGAGCAATGCAACTATCCATACTACTCATGCCAACAAGTTGAGACTGATCTGTTATCTACCTAGGGCAAGAGTGGTATCATTAACAACTTATTGTAGAATTAATTATATGTTTCTTGCAGTCTTTTTTATTACATTGGAAACATGGCCCACAGTGTTCACATAAATAATAAGTAATTCCCAAGGAAGAGATTGATCAAAGGTGGCACGGTTTAATGTAGAAAGAGTGACATATATATCTACCAATAATTGGTGAAGGTGGCCATTTATATTTATAGTTAATTTACTAAGGCAGACTACTGTGAAGTACTTTCATTGATCTGAACTGAGAAAATATTACTTGTTTTCTTTTCCAAAAGAGGAAAATCTTTCTCCCATTATACCTTCTGTTTACCATTTCTATAGGTATCCTTGTCAGTAAGTGCTCTGTTATGAAGTGGGCCACCCAATTGTTTCAGCTGCAGGTCCATATATTTATTTGGAGTCCTGTCTCATTTTTGTTCTAGGGCCCTTTCAAAATATTGCACCAAGTGTTATAGTTCAAGTAAAAGAGTGTTTTCCATTCTAACTTCTATTTTATTATTAAGTCTCTAATGAAAGAGCTGCTGTTATGTCTTTGCTCACAAATGCTGTCAGAAGTAATTTTCAGATCTATCCCAAACCTTCCTATAGTGTCATATTTTCTCTGTTTGCAGAATTAAATTATGATCCAGCCATTTTAGTGGAAATATTTAAGGTTTAGTGTTTAGGAGACTTTCTAGGTCTTTCTTTGACCTTCAGGTTTATTGTGGAAAAAGAGATCCTATAGGTCCCTTTCTGGATCAGCCCAATTCCTTTTGCCAGCCAGGATTTAGCATCTAAAATTCCAACCAAACTGTGTAAAAGTTGATATGCTGGGTAACCCTGGGTTGTATGCACTCAAAACAATTCTAAATTTTTCTATGAATAGTTGCTGGTCATGTCTGGGTTTAGGGAAATCCTTCATTATAATTTTTAATTCAGGTTGGGTTCCTGGTTTCAATTGTACTATAGCTTTCATATCTGGCAAGATAAATATTTACAGGTAACTGACATATTGAGGTCTTCAAAAGAGTCTTTTAGGAAAATATAGGACATCTTGTCAAGGTAAAAAGTATCAACACAGGTGCAGAAGGAGTCAGATCAGAATAATAGAGCTATATTTAGGAGGTAACTAGAGGACAAGGAAGGAAATGATTTACTAGGGAAAAGGAGTATGCTGGTACTTAAAGTTTGTCAAATTACTCATAGCTTTGGCCAAACCATATTTTAATAAGTAGCTTTTTAATCAGAATTTTGTTTGAAGGCCTTTGTACATTAATAAAAAAATGCTACTCATTGGGTCTTAGAAATATTAATTCCTTTTATATTTCAAAATATCTTTCAAATGAACAATTTTGTTCAACTTCAAATATTCCTCAGAGTGGCCAGTAAAGCCCACATTTTCTTGCTGAAATTATGCTACTTAGATAAGTGAATAAATTAGGATTGTAATAAGAGTACACACAAGATGGAGTTTGTTTCTGAGACTTGGAGAAGATGCATACTTGAACAACCCCATGAGAGCCGGCAACTGTCCATCGAAAGTAATGTTTGTGCACTGTGTGTCTCAGAACCCTAATCTGACAGTTTGCTGTCTCTAAATGCAAGCAGCAACCTCTCCACCCACCCCACCCCCTTCACCTTCAGAAGGCAGAAAAAAAAAAAAACTGAGAAAAGCTAAGTGCTTAGGACAAAATATCTAGATGGAAGGAGAACTTTATCCAATTTTATTGGTGACCCACAACAAAGTCTGTATGGATGTTGGTCTGGTGAGAGCCACAAGTTCACCAGTCTAAGAGTAGCTCAAACAGCAGGCCTATAGGGCCTATGTAAAGCAAAGGAAAACAAAGGGGATGGAAGGAATATCCTGATTTGACAAGGGATGCCAAGCAATTAGGAACTAATGACAAAGTCTGGTTACTAAATCTAGAATAGATGCTAAGAATCTCAGCATAGGAGGGTGGAGTTCAGACCCAGTGCTCACTTACCTTGTAGGCATTGGCTCTTGATGCTCTAAGCCAGTGGTCGACAAACTCATTAGTCAACAGAGCCAAATATCAACAGTACAACGATTGAAATTTCTTTTGAGAGCCAAATTTTTTAAACTTAAACTTCTTCTAATGCCACTTCTTCAAAATAGACTTGCCCAGGCCGGGGTATTTTTGTGGAAGAGCCACACTCAAGGGGCCAAAGAGCCGCATGTGGCTCGTGAGCCACAGTTTGCCAACCACGGCTCTAAGCAGTGAGGCACAAGGAGCTGCTCAGTGCTGCCCCAGGTTGTAGGCTGGGATCCATGGTTGTGGGCGGTGCAAACCATATCTCAGTAGAACCTCCAGAAAAGCTGGGAATAAACAAAACCACCCAAATGAGAACATGCAGAGGCTACTTACTCAGAGCTTGCTATAGCAAGGAACTAGTCATCACTTAACATTTGGTAGAGACTCACAGGCAGGCAGGTGGTGGGAAATCTTTTTAGTGGGAAAAACAGGCTTCAGATGTACTTTATTGGAGATTATTGGCATGAGGGAGCTGGAACCAGGTTAGAGAAGCCTCTTATGTGATTGGTTTATATTTGGCTTTCTCTGGTTGGTCCTGAGTTGGAAGTAGGGGCACAGCACGGGGAATTTGGCAGGCATTGACCAAGTCCTGGGGAGACTGCTGCAGAGGTGTAGTTTGGCTCCCAGGTTGCTTGCTGCAGAGGTTGTGGGTTTGAGTTCTATTGTCATATGTGGTCTGCCCATTGTCTGTTTATATATTCAGTCTCTCAGTCTTTTAAATTTTCTAGTTCACTTTCCTCTCATTGCCCCTGCTCTTTGTGTTTATAACAGCAAATGTTGGCACAATCTAAATATCTAACACTAGGGGATTATTGGTGGCTGTTTGACTTACACCACTAATCCCTAAGGTTGGCCATTTAGAATTCCTGGCATCAGTTCCAAGTGAAGAGGGGGATGAGAATGCAGATTCTGTGGGCTCTCAAATAGGCTGGCTCCTGGTTCAGTAAATTCTAGCCCCAAACACACTGGGGCTTTAGCAACACAGGGCAGTTGAAAGGCAATGAAGATACAAATTAGCTTTATGGGGACAGAAAATAGTAAGTGATCATAATAGCTGGTATTTTAATTCATTCCATCTTTACAACATCTCTAAGAATGCAGCTTCAGCTCCATTTTATAGATGAGGAAACTGAAACAGAGAGGTTCATTTACCCTAGAGACACAACTAGTAAGTGTATCCCTGGCTGGCTACACTCTTGACACCCAAGGTTTTAGATAACTTAACTGGGGAAAACTATTCCTGAGAGCAGCCAGAGCAGGATCTGCAATGGTTAAGACAACTGGATGTGGAGTCATCCAAACTGAGTTCAAATCCCAGCTCTAGCATGTACTGGCAGTATGACCTTTAACAAGTTCATTCACCATCTAAACTCTGAGTTCCTCATCTGCAAAATGGGGAGCATATAAGCAGAACCAGATGGAATCTATCAGACCTTCCAAGCAGCTATCTATGATTCATCAAAATACCATTCAAAATGAAATGAAGTAGGAGAAAAGAAGTATTTTCCAGAACTTCTTTCACAAAGAGTAGACTATGTTGCTAGAAGAAATATTTTCATCAGTTGCTGGAAGTGGTGGAGGGGCAATATTAAGTAACAATAAATAGTTGCTTAACCACTTGTCTGGTTAACAGGAGGACTTTTGTTTGCAGAGTACTTCATGAAATTGTGTGCCAGAGCTTCACTGTTCTATAAAATAGAAGACTGGTTGATGCAGCCAATAGCAATTCCTTTATCCATTCACTCTCAGCCTCTCTATAAATTCTAGAGAGTTAAAGATGAGCAATTTGAAAGGGCACAAATTAGGCAGCTGCCATGATGCCTTTGTGCCTTGTTCTGGCCCAGCTAAGGTTTAACTCACAGAAATGCTGAAAGCATTAGGTGCTATTAAGTGGAACCATGCAATTGCCAATATTTAACTGTTTTGACCTATCACAATGATAATTTTGTGTGGTTTAATGTAATATAAAGTATTGAGAATACTTTAACCCAGGACCTGACCCAAGGTAATTCCTTAGTAAATGATAACTACTCTTATTGTTAATTACCAAGAAGAGGCAGCAAACTCGGGCATGCTTCTGGCAGGCAGCACTTGAGGTCCAGTCTAATGCATGGGGGAATTCTCAAATTCTGGTGAATACTAGCACCACGGTTTGGAACTGAAGTCCATTGGAAGTAGAATGTCTGTCTATGAGATGGCTGACAGAACAAGGGTTCTTAGCCAGAGTGAGGCTAGATTGTTGGGATTTCTCCACAAGCAGGGGCTATGCCTGCATTTCATCAAGAAACAGGAATGCACACAGGGCCACTGAGGCAAAATTCCAGTTCTTGAACAAGGTCTACTGGAAAAGGAAAGGGAGAAATGTAAAAGGAATGCTTTGATTTCTCTTTTTGTTCTCATACTTAAAATGTTTTTCACTGTAAAGTAAGTTTCAAGGAAAGGATCTATGAAGTCAGAGAAACTGGCCTCAAGCTTGGATATATACAGTGCACTTTCATCCAGAAATCTTTAGCTCACAAACTTTTTCAGGGCTAATAGATGCACATTTAAAAGTCTTATAATAGAGAGCATGTTTAATTTTATTAAAAGCTACATTTCTCAAACATTAGATAACATTACTTCATAAAATGCTTAACATTCTGTGGAACACAACTTTTCAGAATATGCTTTAGGAAATGCTTTCTTGGATTATGATTTTTATATGGATACTGGAGGCCCGATGCACGAAATTTGTGCATGAGGGAAGGGTCCCCTCAGCCCAGCCTGCACCCTCTTCAATCCGGGACCCCCCAGGATCAGGCCTAAACCGGCAGTTGGACATCCCTCTCACAATCTTGGACTGCTGGCTCCTAACCACTCACCTGCCTGCCTGCATGATCGCCCCTCACTGCCCCCCCTGCTGGCCTGGTGGCCCCTAACTGTCCCCCTGCTGGCCTGATCACCCCTAACTGCCTCTGCCTGTCAGCCTGATCACCCCCAACTGCACCCCCCCCCTGCCAGCCTGGTTGCCCCCAACTGCCCCCCCCTGCTGGCCAGGTTGTCCCATGCAGCCTGCTATTTGGTCACCCCACACTAACCCCCCCTGCCGGCCTGGTCACCCCACGCAGCCTGTTCGGTCATCAGTTCAGTTGTTTCGGTTGCAATGGTTGCCTAGGCTTTTATATAGATAGATATTGTGGGCTTAGCACAATGGCCAGCATAGAGTTGAATTTAACAAAGGTCTTTTGAAATGACCCTGCAAAATTAAGAGTATCAACTAGATCATTTCTCAAATTCCTTTCAAGCTTTCAACATCCATGGCTCTGTGATTCCATGATAAGCCTAACATTATGCTAGAAATGACCATCACCAGCATCTAGGAGACAGTGATTAATAAGGATACTCCAGTTTAACCTTATTTCAAATGAATTTTTTGCCTTTTATTGAAGGATTAAAAGAGAGTTCTGAGTAAAATAAGGACTGTCAAGGAGATCTTCCTAGAAGAGATGAGCTCTGAAAACATCAGAATAAAGGTTGATAAAGAGGAAGGCTAGAGTAATAAGCCTAGATTTAAAAAAGAATGAAAGAAAAAGAAGAGAGATATATTGATTAATATTACTATGCTTGTTTATATTTTAATGGCCTTAATTTCATTGAGATTCCTCCTATCAAGTGGTGTGGTTTGTGTACCCTCTTCTTGATTGATTCTACCAATAGGGACTGACCAAAGTGATACTATGTGACCTCAGAGTCTAGGCCATAAATGGTCATGCAACTTCACCTGGCTGTCTTTGAATGCTTGCTCTCTCAATGTTTCTCCTATGAGTATTCTCTCTTAAAACTCAGCTTTCTGGAGAGACCACATGCTGGTGCTCCAAGCAACAGGTGAGCCCAGCCTTGGAATCATCCCAGCCCTGGTTCCAGTGATGTGTGTGAATGAGCCATCTTAGTAGTAGGACCATCAACCCCATTTGAGCTATTCAATTAACCTCAGCTATTCAAATCTTGTTGGCTGAGGCTTCAGCCATTGTGGAGCAGAGAAAGACCATTCCCATGGTATTTTGTGTGAATTCTTGACCCACAGAAGCCATGACACAATCCATAGTAGTTGTTTGATATCACTAAATTTGGAGGTAGTTTGCATGTGATAGTAGGTAACTGGAACAATTATGATGGCTACAGGTGTAAAACTCCAACTGAATCAGTATAAGCAAAAAGGAGAATCTATTCACTCATGAATCTGGAAAGAGAAGGCTGAATTTGGTCTCAGGACAATAGTCCAGGAACTGATGTTGTTATCAAAACTCTCCACGGTGACTCCTCTTTCTCTCCATCTTGGCAAGAAAGAAAACTTTCCCTTCCCAGGGTCAGTATTCATTTAAATTTCCAGAAAGGCATTGGCCCAGTTAGATATTGTGCACATTCCTGAATTAATAATTATAGTTAATTCAAGGGCCTAAGTCAGGGGCCAATTCCTCTGACCAAAGGCAGGATCTATGATAATCAGCCTCCACCAGAACACATCATTAGAGCAAGAGAAATCTACCCCAAGAGAATTGGCTATTCTAGAGAGACAAAGCATTATGCATCAATTGCAGTGCTTTACAATATTATTTCAGGGCTACTTCCTAAAGCACAGTAGCTCCACTTATCTACAGGTGGGATCAAGTGTGGGATGAGAAGATCTTCCTAACTGGAGATGGGCAAAACATTTTAGCCATTAAAAGACACAGAGAAATATGCTTTGCTAACACCTGACAGATATTTTTCAGTGAACATGGAGTGCATGCTTTCATACTGGCCATTTCACTGAATCCTCAAAACCACCTGAGGAGGCAGGTAACGTTAATCCTCTGTTATGAGTAAAGAAAACAGAACTCCCACAATTAAGGAGTTACTAGTACTTGCTCAACCAAGGTCATACGCTTCTAGGGGTTAGACATAACATACAGAGCCTGGTCTTCAGTCTCCAAATCCAGAATCCTATATCCAATTCACATTAAGAGCAATGAAACCCTAGACTAACAAAAAAAAATTTTTTTTTGTATATATAAAATCTAAACACAAGTATCCCGAAGTGCTAGTTGTTCGGACATCAATGAGGCAATAGCCAGTTAGGTCTTGAGACAGGCAGAGACATTACCCACTACCTGAGGGACTTGTGTTCTCCATTGTCTAAGTGCCCTTGGACCTCAGACAAGCCTCATGATTTCTTGGAAACGTGTATTCCTCTGAGAGCCAGGGAAGGCATGTGGTCCAGTAAATGCAATTAGCAGTCTCAATGAGCGTTTCCTCGTCTGTTGTCTCCCAGAGAACAGCCATCAGAAAGCTCACATTTTCAAAAAACACTCTTCCAAATGGCCAGAGTCGCCAAAAGATTTTAATTGGGTCTGAGATGTCTATGTAGGGAGCCTTTGGGAAATATGAAAATATTTATTGAGCACTTCCTATGAATAAGACTCTACTCTAGGCACAGAGGCATACCGAAATGAGAGGGAGAGGGAGACAAAGAGGAGGGGGGAGATGAAAGGGATAGGATTAATAATAATGTGATGATGATACACAGATTTCTATATTCAGCCCAGCCACTCTTGTAGCTCCGTTTTATCCAAATGCCTACTCAAAATTTGCTCTCAGATGGTTCACAGGGGCCCAAGAATCAACATGATCAAAACTGAACTTTTGTCTCTCCCAGGTCCGCACCCTCCCTGGTACTTCTATCATTGTTTAAAGTTCCCAGCAACTCCATTCCAACATTCCTATCAAATTGAAGATCTTCAACATTAATATGGAAGACATATCAAACACATCATCTTCTCAGTTCTCAGTGATCTCCAATTCAAAGACAGCTTTATGCCCTTTTAGTCACCAATGGCAGACAGGGACACCTGGTCTCTATGACTGTCTGAGACCCTGTAGAACTTACTGCAATGGTCATGTCATACATCAAGGAAGAACCTGATTTTGTGTGGCAATATTCTATGAAGAACAACTGCAGCCGAGACAAGACCATGCAGGCCACAAATCAGTTTCCTCTTTTTTTTCTGTGTAAGACAATAGCAATCAGGACTGACCTCTTCAACTTATTTCAAGTTTTTTTGAATTCTTGAATCAATCATGGGAGTGACTCTGATTTGAGAAGAAAAGCCTCATTGTAATAAGTGGAATTGGGATTCAGACATGTTCCACCTCCCAAAGGAACAAATCCTGTTGTATCAGTAGGTAGTGCCCGTGAATATCTTTCAATAGACTGTGAGCTCCTTGCGGCCAGAAACAATGTCTAAACCATGTCTGTTGTCCTCACAGATCCTAACACTGCCAGCACTCAGAATATGTGCATTGAATTACTTGAGACACTAAGCTTCCTTGGTTTTTCCATCTCTTTCACTTTCATTATATAATCCAGAGATACTTTTTGAATTGAGGACCTTAGATTTTAGTCCATGTTTTTCAGTAATTAGATTTCACTGTGTACCTTTTATTAAATAGCTAATTGGAGTTGGTTTTGGTGGATAGTTCACCAAGGTTGTAGTGAATGAGTATAAGGCTGGCATGCTTTTTGGAAACCACAGGGGTGGGCAAAAGTAGGTTAACAGTTTTGTTCATATGGAAAATAATATAATAATTAATCAAAAATAACACAAAATTAAACTCTGTGTTCTGTGTACTTACAACTGTAGACCTACATTTACCCACCCCTGTATTTTTTGAGCATTGTGGTCCATCTGGGGTGCGAGAGTGCACTTCTTATTCTTCCTGTGCATGTGCTAGCACTGGTATGAGAGGAGAAAGGGGAGCTATGAGCTGAGATGAATGAAAACCATTCCTTTCCTGTTGATGCTGCAATTGCATAATAAGTGGCACATGTGTGGGAGGGTTGAAGCCACAAAAAGAGGTTTGGTGGCTTCAGACACAGCATTTCAGGTTACATTGGGATAGGGGTGTCTCTTGCATGGTACTGGAATCAATTTGATCTTGCTCTCTCTTGTTTCCAGGCTTTGGGCATCTGTTTTATATTTAAGTTTTTATAGCTATCTCACAGGCTCACATACCACACAGGGTAAGTAAGGCATGGTAGGTCTGTAGATTGACTTTTTATTTTTTAAGTAAAATCCAAATGAATGGGGAATAGATATTGGCAGAAAATCATGACAGCCTAAGACTTTTACTTTCTCCACAGATAGTACAATATCACTCCAGACAAGTTTCTAGGGGTGGTAAAAACAAAATGGTATGAATAGAGATCTTTTATCTATATCTTCTGTCCAGACTACTGGAATAGCTTTAAGGGGCTGCACCTGTCTCTACATCATATATGAGGCACAGTAAATGGATTGCTTTGGTGGCTTCTTTTACTCACAATTTCCTTCATTCCTTAACTACTTCCCATTTTCTGTAGCTCACATGTGACACTGTTCTGATCTAGAGTATTCTAATCAATGGCTTAGCCTTAATGTTTGCACCCTGTCTCCCTTCCCAGTTTTACTTTTTCTGTGTTTTCATAGTTTAGGACAAGTTTACTCTGAACATGGATTGGTTGGCTTATCCCTTATGATTACCTTATTTCTGCCTACCCTGGACAACCGATCTCCATTCTCCAGCCCAGGACCCCTTTTCCACCCTGTGGAAAGGACCTCTATCAATCTCATCCTTGGTACAGGAAAGGCCTGAACACACTCTTGAACTCTTGAAGCTACATTCTGATATAGCACCAAAATGTTTGAGGGCAGAAAAAAATTAATGGAAAGTAAATTAAAATCAAAAGAAATATCTAAAAAGGCCATAAAAATTATTAGACACATCAAAAGCTAAAAAATCCATCTAATGGTTTTCTGAAATTACCAATACCTCCCAGAAAAAAAGACATGGCATATTCATGCCCACTGTCCTTACCAAATATTTTTGTTGACCAACTTAACTTGTAGTCTCACTCACCGTCCAGAAAACACAAAGCATTTCCTCCTCTGAACAAAGAAACAAAAGGTAAAGTGAGAGCCTGAGTGAGCCATTATCTCTAGAAACTAAGTAAGTACAGCAATCCCCAGAAGTACTGTAAATTTTTTGGTCTTCATTAGATTTGCTTCTAACCTGTTCTGCAAATTAGTCAAGCAAGGTAATGAAATACTGAATGGATGAGGAGGGAAGGAGATGTTGGAGGAAAGTCTGTTGAGAATATCACTCACTCTGCAATTACTATAGATTCTCCTTCCAACACAAGAAAACATGTACACCTGTGTTCAATTCCATTTACAAACACTGACTGATAATCTTCTTTAAACACTCCACTTGAGAAGCCAGGGTATCGTCCCTGACTTCAGTGAGATGACAGTTGATAAGGAGGAAACGGAGCTAATAATTTTAATATAATGTGACAAGCACCAGATGCTAGAGAACCACTGCATGGGCACCCAGCCCAACTTCAATGCTCAAAGGTTTCCTGAGGGATACATCGGAACTGAGCCTTGAAGGCCGAGTAAGAAATATTGCGATGGGCCTGAAGTTATCCAAAAGGTTTTCATTAGTCCCTCATTATTTTATAATAACCCAGTCCAGTGCACACATTCTGGGGCATGGAGACTTGACACTTGTATAATGAGTTTACAATCTGCACATAAAGAGAATACTTCTACATACACACAGAATAGTTATAGGCACCTCTCCAAGATTGTAAATACAGGCTAGATGTTGTGGTTCCAACTGCATAATTTCTAATTTAGTATTGAGAAGGGAGAAGAAACAGAGCTGAAAAGTATCAAAGAAATTATCTTTATCATTTTCATCACAGTATCTTTGCGCATCACAGAGTAGGAATGAGACTCCTAAAATACTTAGAGAAAACTGAGACGATAGATGACAAATTTCTATGTCCAAGTTCACATGACCAGGAAGTGGCAGAGCAAGACTGAGAGTTCCCTGAAAGTACCTTCAGGTATTTCTTGCATTCAGGATATAGTGGTCAGTATTTATTGCATTAAGTAATACTCTTCTCTGTAGGATCATTTTAGGGCAATCTTAAAGTATTTATTTCCAGAGAAGCAACTGCAGATTATAACACAATAGATCAATGCAAGAAAACAGACTTTGTCCCTTGAATTAATCACATATAGAGTCAGATTTCAGACGTCAAATGAAACAGTTCACAGTTCATATCCAATGGCATGATGTAGTCAAGCACTGTATTCTTGGATACTGTGAACTTCATCTCAACACATCTTCTTCAAACACCAGCTGAGTGCCAAACATTTGCTTTATCTCTGAGGCTCAAAGATTGATCAACCAATCCCTTACCTCAGAGCTACACTTCTTAAGAAAGGAGACATTACCAATAAAAATTTTAGTTAACACTTTAGGAACAGCTTTTTGTCCAGTACCATTAATTTTTCTAGAATATTCGCTTATTTCACTTAGCCAATTTAAATTAGTCTGAGAACTTGATTACTATTTTACTGTCAAATTTAATACTCTAACAACAATCTTATTTTACCCTGTAAATATTAGTAGAAAGGATTATTTGCCTTCTTGAGTAGGCCCTGAGCATTCCTGGTGCTAGGCTGGATTTAGATATAAAAAAAACCCACTTCCCCACACCATGGGTACAAGACAACTCAAACAAGTCTTGTTGCAGTGAGAGGGCAGCTGCTGTCGGCCAAGTCTCTGTCTGTTACCTGGGTCCCAATTTGAGCTGGGCATGGGAAGCAAAACAGCCATGGGGGCAGAAGACCTCCCTCAGAAGGGGTGAGGGTCTGTGCCCCCTCTGTTGACCCCCAAGTTCTCTCCTGATGGCCCCTCTGCGACTGTGCCTGTCTTAGGTTGTTCCTTCCCTGAGGAATCTTACCCGTCTCTGGCTAACCAGCCATCCTCCAGGGCCAAGCAGGGTGATGTGAGGTTCAGTTCTGTCTCCTTGGTAGCCTATGCTCCCATGGCCTCCACACCCAGCACCTGCATTGGGATCCCCTCGCCTGCTGGCGGGGCCCTGGCACTAATCACATATCTTAGGGAACCCAGGTTTAGTTCATCTCATGGTAAAATTGTGTGACATGTAATGAACCTAAAGCAGTCATATTTAGTGCAAAAACTTAAAATTTAAAAGCTATCAAGACTGCATTACAAAATTTCCAAAAGCCTCCTAATATTTAAATAAAAAAGGGGGGATAGTGGAATATCATGTAAGGAAAAATATCCTGTAAGTAAATTACATCTAGAAAATTTTTACTTTAGAAAATTACCTTTCATTTGTAATGCTAACAGCAAGACACTCATGAAAAACACACATAGTGTCAAAACAAGCCAAAGGAAAATCATTTGGGCAAAAAATGAAAAAGGATCCTAAGTCAAATTTACAGAAACGATTCCTTTATTAACTTTTGGTCGAGAATATGTTTGTATATTTTTAGAAAACACCTCCAAGACCTTGTGGATTCCTGCAACAGAGAGGAATTGACAGGACTGCTCCAGCCATGAAGACAGAAAATAAATAGTCCAAAGATGGAAGACACCAACAACGCCTTGCCATACTAGCAGTCAGCAGCTGTGCATCGCTGCATGTTGCCCAGGACCAAACCAGAGAGGGTTGGACCTGCATTACCACCATTTGTCCACCATCCAGAACTGCAATTTTATTGCTGACATGTACACATGAGGAACTGTTTGACATTGAAAGTGGGACTCAAAAGAACTGTTGGCCCAGAAAGAAACTCACTACAGACTGATTCATTTGCCTCTCAGCATAACCATTATTGCTTGTCTCATTTTCGGTTCTTATAAGTGTATTTCTAGTATCACATGGTCTCACTAATCTAGGGGAAATAATGAACAACATAAACTGATGAACAAAAACAGACCCGGAGACAGGGAAGCATGGATCAGACTGTCAAACCTCAGAGGGAAGGTAGGGGAGGGTGGGTGTAAGGGGGAGAGATCAACCAAAGGACTTATATGCATACATATAAGCCTAATCAGTGGTCATGGACAACAGGGGGGTGGGGGCATGCATGGGGAGGGGTTTGGGATGGGAATGGGAGGATGAGGACAAATATGTGATACCTTAATCAATAAAGAAATTAATAAAAATAAAAAATAAAAATAAATAAAATGCTCATAAAAAAGAAAGAAAGAAAGGAGACAGTACATCCACCTGTGATGTTTCACCAATGTCATAGAAACAAACATGAAATGTCAAAAGACCAAATGAGGTAGGCAGTTTGATTCTTAATCAGGTGGATCTGTGAAGGTGTTGTGTAAATGAGAACATTTAATCTTGGCCTTGAATTATGACTAAATATTCAGCAGAAGTCAGAGACATCCTAGACAATAGGAACAAAATGAAAAATCAGACAGACACTAGACAATATTGTTCACATCTGAGAACTGGTGAGAGATCTTGTGCAGCAAATGAAGAGGAGAGCCTTCTACAAGGACAGGTAGTTCAGATACTGAGCTGGACTGGGAGGGGTCTTTACCCAGAGCTACAAAATGCCTAGTTGAAAGATGAAGCTAGATCCTGTAGCAGACGCTGTTGGGACCCTCGCTATGTCCCTCCATCACATACCATTTCTGTACAGGCCAGCCCCACTTCCAGCTACTATCACCTATGACTCTAGCTGCTGTAGCCCACTCTGCCAGCACGCTAGGCAACCCAGAGCACTAGAGAATTGATGTCTCCTCTCCCCGTCCCCAGGAAATGATTCATAATGGATAAATACTCCCCTTCACTTATCTCAGCTAGGGAAACCCTGAGGAATGTGCTGCCCAGCAGGATCAGACACTAGCTGCCCACATCTTTAACTTGTTTGATAATGATTTTTCTGTCAGCTTCTTCTCTACCCTGTCTTACTTCCCCATTCCCTTACTCAGGTTTTCTAAGATCATCCTCAAAATTCATCATCTACACCTGACTTAGTCTCAGGGCCTGCTTCTGAGGGAAGGCCAAACCAAGACATTATCAGGAAAGTATCATTAATGACAAACTAAGTCATTATCAGGAAAATAAAGCTAATGGCCAGCTTTGATGCTCAGGACAATGCTTAAAGAGGAAACATGGATAACAGCAAGTAAGAAATTGAGAGAAGGTGCAAGATGTGGGCTAGGAAGGTAGTAGGTAGGGGCACAGCAGGGCAAGACGTTTGCAACTAAGGCTATGGAAATGAGAGTTTGATGTGGCAATTACCTGATTCAAGGACAAGCCTAATGGATTGATGGATACTAATCATTTTGATTGTTGAACCTCTTTGAGAAATTGATGAAAGCTTTGGACTTTCTATCCAGGAAAAAAAAAAAAAAAGTGTTTACAAACAATTTTCCTTGAAACTTCAAGGGATTCCCCAACCCCAGATTAAGAACCCTGATTAAAGGCTGTATGTGAGCTGGACTATGAGGGCCTTGATTGCCTGCAGAGAGCTTTAGCATTTACTCCATGGGCAATGGGAAGCCAGCAGAGGTTTTTACTATAGGAGTTCCCAAGTGATTACAGTTTTCCATCCTAAATGGAACCCAAGAAATCTGGATGTTTTTAACAGATTGAAAGAGATTGGGGGAAAGAGTGCATAGATAATTGAGCTCCTTATTGGCCAAAAACATTTTCTACCAGATGTACTGTAGGGCTTTAAAGGCTACTGACTGCAGGAGCCAGATGCACCTCCGTGGATGCCATGGGGAGTCGCTTCCACAACCCAGTGTTTCAGCCACAACTACTCCAGGAACAGGATACATACTGAAGGGAGCTGGAGGCAAACTCAGGGCAGACACAACTGTCTGTATGAAAACATATAAGAAGTCTGAAGTGAAAAGGTCCCTGTTGCAGAATGGACAGAGGGAGGAGGAATGGGAGGGGCTGGAGAGAGAAGCTGAGAATAATAGAATCCATTTGGAAGGATAAACAGGGCTGGGAGAGCAAAGCACAGAAAACATGAAAAAGAACCTGTAAGGAATATAATTATAGGAAGTAAAGGCTAATTTGAGTACAAATGAGAAAGGTATAGAGATAGAAAAAAAGATAGTAGCTGGACTTGTAGGATCTCGAATACTAATGGGGAAAAGGAAAAGTTAAATTATTTGTTTCTCTTTTCTATAAATGAATTTAAGGAATGGCTATCATTTTTTTAGTATCTACTATATGGGAAAACTACAGTCAACATCACTACATACACTAATCCTATGAGTAAGGTGTTGTCCCCATGTCACAGGTGAGTAAACTGAGACAGGGAAGAAACTTGCACAAGGCCACCAAGTGAGTGCTGGTAAAGCCTGGGTTTGAACTCAGGCCTGTCTGACTTGAAGTTACAGGCTCTATTTCCTGTTGCCTTCATCCCAGAGCTCATATTTGGAGATCAAACATAACTGACAAGAACAAATTACATGACATAGGCACCAAATCAAACATGAAGAATTGGCCATATCAGGATTTTTGTGGATTAAGCTGATAGGGTGGGAGGAGGTGGCTATGGCTGGTCACCAGGATCATCAGCATGATGACTTCTGAACCTTCTTCCACTGTCCACCCCACCTTGACTGGTACAGTCCCACTGCTTAGCCAGATCAGAACCTGAGGGAAAAGGAGAGCCTTGATTTGCTAGAGGCAGGAGGATCTCAGACTGGGTCATTCAGATAGACACCTTCAAGTTTCTGGAGGGGCTCATGGCCTGGTATGGCAGAAAGAGCATGGTGCAGAGCCAGTAATGAAGGTGCGAATCCTGCTCATCCACCCATTGTCTCAATAACACCGAGTCTTTCACAGCTTCCATTTCTTCATTGGTAATAACCAAACCACCTGTTTTTCAGGGTTAATGTGATGATGACACAAAATAATGGATGCACTATGACTAGCACAGTGTCTGGCAAACAGTATCCCAAACACCAGCAATTTTGCCTTCTAACATCCTTTCTTTCCTCTCTTTTTCTACTTGAATCCCTTAACCCACTACCAAGGCCTGTTAGCACCCTGGGTATAGCACTTTCCCTCATTTCACCTCAATACGCATATATTTGGTGTCTAGTATAATTACAAAATATTTCTTGCTTGGAATTGTGCAATTTGAAAAACTCTTTCACTTCTGTCACATCTATTTTTACCATGGGCCTAGAAAGTGAGCAAATAGGAAACATTACTCCTTTGTTACTATGTTAGAAAGAGGCTCAGAGAGAAGGTGTGATGTACCCTAGTCACACAGCCAGTAGCATAGCAAGTATGGACAGGCTGGCTTAAAGCAACAGAGCCAAGCAATATATAGGTGCTGATGTAGTCTGTTCTAGCTGCTATAACAAAATATCACAGAAGGGGTGGCTTCAACAGTAGGAATTTACTTTGCACAGTTCTGGAGGGTGAGAAGTCCAAGACTATGGTGCTGACCAATTCGGCTTCTAGTGAGGGCTCTCTTCCTGGCTTGTAGAGAGCCACCTTCTCACTGTGTCCTCACATGATGGACAGGAGGAGGGCTATCTGATGTCTCTTCTTATAAAGGCACTAGAGGCCTGGTGCATGAAATTTGTGCATAGGTATGGTCCCTAGGCCTGGCCTGCAATCAGGACCATCTTCCCCTGTAGCTAGTCCCATCCCCTGGCACCACCCACCCCTGGTTCCCCATTTGCCATTGAGTGATCAGAGGCTGCTGGCCGGGGGAGGGACCAAGAGATGGCTATTCCCGCCTGCTCGCCAGCCCTGTCCCCACTGAGGGTTACCCTCTGTTTGTGGGGCAACCAGCAGGGTTCCTGTTTGCCATCGGACAATGGGAGCCTGATAGCTGGGGAAAGGTTCTGAGAGGTGGTCAGTGCGCCTCATAGTGACTGGTTGAGCAGTCATTCTGGTCATTTTGCCGTTAGGGTAAATTTGCATATTACCTTTTTATTATACAAGATTAATCCTATTGGATCAGGCCCCACCCTCATGACCTTATTTAACCTTAGTCTGTCTCCAAATACAGTCACATTGGGGAGTGGGGCTTCAATATATGAATTTTGTTGGGACACAAACATTTAGTCCATACCTTCTTTGGGCCCTTTTCTTTATCTTAAAAAAAAAAGTAGTATGTTCTTGGACATGGCTGTGTCCAAGACCCCTTCTGGCTCAGATTTTCAAGAATTGTACTCTAGCTCTTTTCATAGACACAACATGGCTGCCATGGTTCAAAGAACCCACAGGCAGAGCAACATCATGTGGCAAAGAAACAGGAGCATATCTTCTTATATGTCTCTCTGTCAGTGAAGAAATTTTCCCCAAAAGCCCTGAGAAGACTTCTCCTCTCAGCCATTGGCCATTACTATGTAATATGCCCTTCCCTAAACCAACAACTGGAAGAACAGAGCTGCAATGAATGGGGGTGGGTGCTTCTCCTGATTCACAGGGGAAAGGAGTTAAGTGGCTGAACAAATCAGATTCTTGCAACAAGGAAGAGGGGAGTGGCTGTTGGGTTGGCAGTGACCAACAGCACCTACAGCACACAGTGCACCACTTTATGGATATAAAAGTGAACAGATAAGACAGGCTCCTAAGGCAGCCTATGTAAGCATGTGCTGAAAATAGAAAGCCATCATATTTAAAAGGCAGAGTTTCAGATGGGGTTTGAGGCAGAAATGTGACTGCTTTGGGGTGAAGCAGTGATATTTACAGACTCTTGTGTGCCCCTGGCATCAGCTGACTCCAGCAGGATATTGCTAGCCCCTTGCAGCTATGTCCAAACCAGGGCTCAGGGCCTGGGAGACAAGCTACCCTGAGGGAACTTGGGACCCAAAAGGGACAAGCAAAGGTCAACTTCTAATGTTGAGACCAGAATAAGGATTTTCATGTGCTGTGATTTAAGGGGTGTCGGTTTCATATTCAGGTGGCCGTGAATTAAAACCAAGCTCTATGTTTTAGGGAAATTCTGTAAACTCTTCAGATCTTGGTTTCCTTAACTGTAAAATGGGAATACTGATTTGGCTGGTAAGGATTAGCAATAATTGTGTATACAGAATTAACAGTGTCTGACAGAAAATGAAAGTGGGAATGGATCAGGTGAACCCGATGAGAGGGATGAACAAACCCTGTGAATCAGAAATTCAAATAGAGCTCAGATTTTAAGTTAAATACGGTTTTCAAAGTACAATCAACAAAACCATTTTATCACCCATTGTCTCATTGGATCTTCACAATTAAGGTATTATTAGGGCTCGCCCACTTTATAGATAAAAAACAAAACAAAACACTGAGATTCAACAAGGCCTAGACATAGTTTGTTCATCTTTGATACTATGACAGATTAAAGTAGCTAGGAATTCATTTTCCCAGGGAACTCAGGCTTCAAGAGAGACTTGTCTGCAGGTCCAAAAGTCAGAAACAGTGGGGTCTAAGATAACCCATTACTGAGTCGCTAGCTAGAAGTCTCCTTGAAGGTCTCCTGTGGAGAACAGTGTTTCTTAAACTTTATGAGGCATCAGACTCTTCTGGAGGGTTTGTTAGACCATAGATTGCTAGGCAGGACCCCCAGAGTATTCAATTCGGTATGTCTAGAGTGGAGCCTCATAATTTGAATTTTTAATGAGTTTCACATGATGCTATTGCTGCTTTGGGACCACACCTGGAAAACCACTGGCTCAGAAACTGGGCCCCAGAATTCAGATCAGGGCTCTCAAATTTCAGTGTGTAGGAGAATCACCTGGGCAGCCTGCTGGAAATGCAACCCCCACCCCCCTTCTTCCAGGTTCAGATGCAGGTCCATATGCAAAGAGGTGACTCTGCTGTAGGACTCACCTGCCGTATTGGAGAAAAGTTGATTAGTCAGTTCTCTCAATCTCTTTTTGATACCCACTCCCATTTATGTATATTTATTTACATATAAATTATTTACATACACTACTGTACTAATAACACATTATTTATCCTATTTTCTATTTAGAAATGTTTTTAATTTTATAAAAATATACATAAATGTTAAATCTTCTTCACATACCCCAAAGGATTGCCTTACACCCACACCTTAGGGACTATCAAAGTCACCAAGTATTATTCAAAGATTATTCCACAAATTAGCAGCATCATGGGATCTGGTTAGAGCAGTGGTCGGCTAACTGTGGCTCAAGAGCTACAGTTTGCCGCTCTGTTGACTAATGAGTTTGCCAACCACTGACCTAGACTCTCGGTTTCAATAATTACAGGTTGTTGTTGTTCCTTGTGATTAAGCCCCTATGGTATAAGTTCCCGCCCCCTCCCCCCAGACCTACTGAATAATAATCTCTGGGACTGGGGCAATCAGTGTTTTAATAAGTTCCCCATGTGACTATTGACAATGTTTGAGAACCACCGACGGCTAAATAGCTAGATAATGCAGAGTGGTCTTGGTGCTACGATGAAGACCAATGGGACAGAGGCACAATTACCAGACACAGCTGGGGCAAGTTCTTGAACTCTGAGCAGATTCCCCACTGGAGTTTACATTTTTAATAAACAACTTTGATCCAACAATAATCACATTATTATTCAGAAATAAAGTGTTTTTATAATGCTGTATCCTTGTCATGACTTTGTAAAAAAAAAATATTGATTTCTGTGTAATTCAAGAAAATTTTCCCACTTAGAACTCAACCCTCTCAGATTGCCTAGGGCTATGGGTTTTCCCAGGGTGCAGGACTTTCTGTACTTAAACCAGGAACGGCCTGGGAAAATCAAGACAAGCTGGTCACCTCTTTTGGACTCTATTGTGATAGTGTTTGATATTTTTAAAAAATCAACTCATTTTCTCTACTCCTACCAATTACACAACCTCTACAAAAGAGCCCTTGACTTGAAGATCTGCTCTGGCTCTCACATAGCAGTGTGATATGCAGCAAGTCAGTTAATCTGTGTGCCTCCATTCATCATCTGCAAAATGGGACCAAACACCCTTCCCTCCCACACCTCACAAGACAATTGTCAAGGTCAAGAGAGTTGGTGTTACAAAGGCAATTTATGCATTACAAAGTAGTCTAGGCATAGAAGGGATGGTCATTTGACATCCTGGAAAGAGTGCAGGCTTTTGGACAGGCAGACCCTCATGTAACCCTAGAACCACATCAGCACATTATTTTATCTCTCTGAGATGGTTCTCAACTGTAAAATGGGGATTCAAATTACCTTCCTCATAGAATATTGAGAAGATTAAACAAGACAGTGTTCCCTAAGCGCCTGGCATATTCGGAACTCCAAAGTATTGGTTCCCTTCCTCGTGATTATATGACATTCAAAGACTTAATGATAGTTTTTTGCAGCTAATGCTATGAATGGCATCATTATGCTTGCTTCCTGAAGTGAAAAGCCACATAACACTCCTCCCTGCCTCCAGGGCCCCTTTGATGTGGCAGGGGGTGGGAAAGGATGTTACTTCCACTTGGCATAACCAAGCCAGAAAGGTTGTCCAGTTCCTACCCACAGAGGAATGCAATGAGCGACTGCTTAGACAGGCCTGGGGCTGAAATGCACAGTGACCTTTGCATTTGGGAATGCCAAATTTGTAGCTTCTACACATAATTAATCATGCTTCAGTAAATCATACCTAATATGAATTTTTTTTCAAATAATCTCAAAAATTGCTAAAATATATCTAAAAATAAAAAAAAGTATAAGTCCATTCTGTCCTCACAGGGGGAAATAAGTGCCTTGAATTGAATGTCTCTTTCAGGCAGGGATTTTGTAACATTTCATTTTTGGAGGATTTCACCCACTCACCAAGCATTTAACTGAGCCAGATAGCCCATGTATGGAGCATCTACTTTGTGCCAGGCTTGGCACATAATAAAATGAATAGTTTCTGCTTGGCAAGAAGCTCACAGATACAAATAAACACAGAGTTACAATCCATGGGTGGAAAAAAAAAAGTATTACTAGAGGTAGGTCTGAGGGATCATGATGGTAAAAAGGAGGTTTAGAAATCCTACCTAGGGAAGTGCTGGAAATGGGCCACACTCTGTAAATTAAGTGTGTACAAGGGATTGATGGGAATTACCCCCTACTACTATCCATTGTCTTCACCTTGGCACACGGTCTCTCCCAGGGACAGTGAGAGTAAACTGTGGCCAGTGGGATCTGAGCATAAGTGATGTGTTTAATGTCCAGGCTCCACCTTTAAAGGGAAAGGCATGTTTGCTTCTTTCCCTCTCCCCCTTCATTCTGGATGGAATCCAGGCATGGTGGTGAGCAATCTTGGACCATGTGGATGAGAGCATCACCTAGGGATGTTAGGACAACAAGAGAGAAGAGGTCTGGGTCTCCTTCATGGCTTCATAAAGCAGAGCCACACTAGAAACAGGACATTTATAGGGTAGGGAATTGAAGGTCTATCTCACATATGCTTCTATTAAGTTGCGCCTCTATTACACGCAGCCTTTTACACCTGCCTATAGTGCAAGTTTTTTGTTTGGATGAATTCTGTATATTTCAATTGACAAACACTAGCTGCTATAGAATGATGAATTATAATCAGAAGCCCAGTGAGCACTTCTTTCAGTCCTCCAGAACCTTATATGTCACTCAGAAATCTGCAAAGTGTCTATCTAGGAAAGCCAGAGTTCGACTCTTCCTGGCTCCCAGATTCTACTGTTCTTTTCTCCCTCAGCAGGAGCTGCTTGAGTCTCAAGTCCAAACCCCAGAGCCACCTGAAGTAGGATAGTTTGAGTGGCTCTAGAGCCATCTCCTATGTATTAGCTTCCATTCTTTCTTGCACATAGTTTGACTAGGATGTTTTCTTTTAGGTCTATTGCTTGTTTTCTGCCTCATATAGAGTTCCTCAATTCCTGTTTCAAGTCTAAAGTATAGACCATGAACCCCAGGAGCAGGGACTCAATTAATTTATATTTTCAGCCCCAGTAAGGATAGGACCTAGCATAGCACAAACACTTGTTGAATATTAAACCAAAAAAAAGTGAATGATATGACATATTCCACCATTGCCTTTTTTGGAGCATTTCCTCTTTTTCCAAGCCTCCCCCAAAGACTCAATGAATGTCAAGGAATTCTATTGACTGGCCTGCACCCTTCTGGGAGCCCACTAGACTGCAACTCCACTAGACTCCTAGGCTGGTACATCTAAGTTACACATGTTGGAATAGCCCACTTTCTTGTTCTGGGTTTCATTTGCAGTCTTTTTCACCTTTCCTTCCAGGCAAGAAGTTGCCTACTGGCTTGCCTGGGCTAGTATTGAAAGCCCAAAGCTGGAAATGAGGAAGTTGGCCAAGGCCATGGAGCACAGAGGAAAGGAGAATCGGAATCTTTATCCTGAGTAAGGGTGGGCCTTGAATTAAGGTGTGGTCAAATTATCAAGTGCAAGGTAATGGCCAGAGATCAAATGTGAACTCTGAACTATCAAGTTTACTCCAAGAGAATAGGCAAAACAGGTAGAGCACCCAGAAGGCAGAAACCAGAAAGGGGACGAGCAAGAGATACTTTGCTCATATTATGACTTGAAGTCATATTCTTTGATGATTCTAATTGTCTGTCATGAAGAACTTTTCCTCGCATGTCATTTCAGGTCCTCCAAAACACAGATTCCAAGATGGAATTAGAAGTGCAAGTGATTTATAGAGAACAATGCTTATAAATGTTAAAGGGAGAAGAAGCAGTAGGCAATGATGCAATGCAAAACTGATACCTGTGAAAGGAGAAGGGGAGACAGAGCCTCAGACCATGGCTCAGCTCTGAGAAAGCCTCCACTAAGACAATGGGAGCTTCCCTGCAAAGATAGAGGATTCCTGGGTTGGGCAGAAATGGCATCTAGCTTCATCCCTGACCTTTCTTTGCCATTCTCAAACTGACTTAGAGAAAATCCAGACTGGAAGGGGACTTAGAGATAATTTGGCAACATTGTTCAAAAGAACTTTCTACAAAGATGAAAATCATTCATATCTTCCTCCCTGTCCAGTATGGTAACCACTGAACACATATACCTATGACCACATGAAATGTGACTAGTGTGACTGAAGATCTGAATTTTTTATTTAAGTTTTAAAAATAATATGTGGCTACCATATTAGACAGCACAGATTTACAGTCCAAGTTTTTTAAGTGAAGAAACAGAGGCAAAATGAAACACCCAAACATATATAAGAAGTTAATGGTAGACATAAGACTTGAACCAGTCTTTTTTAAGTACAGCCTTCTCTAAATCAACCTCTTCTGAGTCACAATGTAGAACATAGTACTTTTGTTTAGAAGTTGGGCTTTTGTTTACAAGTTGTTTCAAATATTTAAGGGGTCATAGCCTCTGATCTTCCCTAAAGAACTTAGAAGCTAATTTCATGCCCAAAGATGTCTCTTTATTTATGACCAATCTCTAGTCCTTCATCTTTGCTCTTGTCTTTGTTTTAGGCATGGCTCCTCTAACATTTGCTGCTTAAGAAGTTTTCTGCTCTCCTTCACTTCCAAACTCAGGTGCTCCTCTATTATTGCTTAGACCTCACCATCTGCCCCCAATATTGTACCCACGCATGCTGCCCTTGGGAGTTGAAAATTCCTCTGCCTTGCCATGATTGCTGCCTTTGTGTTAATCCAGCTAAAGCTCCCACCAAACCCAGGATCTTGGATTCCCTCTTGGGCCTTTTCCTCCTCCCTGATCTAATCCCACTCCATCACCTGCAGCCCAGATGGGAAGACCACAAATCCCCAGGAATGCATTCCAAGCAGAGGACATGTGATTGCTCCAAGGCTTCCCATTCATTCAAAGACCTGGAATCTGTCTGCCTCCAAAAGCACATATTTCCTTTGGGCCCAAGATGGGAGAGCAGTATTCCTACATCATCTGAAATACAGAGGCCATCACTGTAGCTAGACATCTCACAACAAAATAAGACTTTTAGAGCTCCCCTCAACCTTTCCCATCCTCCTTACCCATAATCCCCCTTCTTTCTGAATAAATTATCATCACTTGTAAAACCCAAACAAACATTCCTCTCATGGGTTCTTTCTCCTCCTTTACCTTGGATTACTTCAGCTCCAAACACTTATTACAGACAGAACTCTCAGTTCTTTGTTTTCCATAATAGTAGCTTCTGCCTTTTTAAATATTTACTACTCTTTATCTAAAAATGAGTTAGAGAATTGGTAAGTAAGGCAATCAGACAATAGAAAACAGAAAGGATCAGATGGTCTGAGCAGTTTAGGGCTTCCTTTCAAAATGGAAAACATGTACTTTATTATGGGGTAAGCTCATTTATCATGGAGCTTAGCAGATGCTTTGCTGGGCTGACTCACTATGGGTTTACTATCTACATTAACCCAGGTAATGTGACAAGTGACAAGATTTAATAATCTTCCATATTTTTATGCCTGTGTTATACCAGGGACTGTGCTAGGAGAAGCTCTGTTTTAGAAAGCTCCATAATACATAAAAATTCATCAGAGGCTATTTATTTGGTTTGTAACTCTGTGCCTTTTGGACATGGGGTGTGATTCTACAGGACCATGTTCTGGGGACAGAGAACATTATATATAGAGTGACACTCTAAGTTAAATCATTCAAACCCAGACCATCTGGTAAGGGAAAGGGAACATGATCAATAATAATGCTGGGATTAGGAAATAAATAAGGACCATTGCTGCAAACCATCATGTGGTCATTCTTCCTTGTTAAAGCCTTTGCCCATCTTATCCCCTAGTGGTCAGAGAACTGTAGAGAGGTGGAGATATGAACACTCAGTCACCACTAAGTGCTGAGTGCTAAAGGCTGGCCATGGATAGCATCCTTTAGGGCCACTGCTAAGGAAATGGGATGCAAGGAGATGAAAGAGTAAATCAAGCCAAGGACCTTGAGAAAACATGAGGTATGAATGCTAAGTCTGGAGGGGCCAGAGGAAATCATTCAGAAAAGCCTAGTCACATTGAAGGGCATGTAAGTATGCATCTAACTCGTGGCTTCAGTCATGTGCTAGCTTGTGAGGACAGTGTGGGCATAGGTTTGGATGACTTTAAAAGCTGCCAGAAATCTCCTGGCTGTCCAAATGCCCCTGCTAATATTTCCAGAAGTGATTAGTTCTAGGATGAGGCAGCATGCATTATAAATACAATAGGCATCTAGAAGTAAAAGCCCTTAACCTTTACTGTGCACAGAGGGTGCCAGAGGTTAGACATCATTTAACCGGGAATGTAGAAAGCAAATAGCCATAGCAAATGTGAGAGCATTTTTTATTTTTCTAGTCTTGCTGAATAAGTCTCTTGAGATTCTGTTGGTGTTAATATATACGGCCCTATTGTAAGGGCAGGTGATTGGGAACATTCTAAGTTATATAAGTTAGTAAATAATGCCAATGCATCTTCAGCACACCAGATTTCTGTCTCAGGCTGCCTGGACACATGTGGAAAATAAAATTCTTTTTTAAACATTTAAATATTGATTTCAGAAAGTTACTTTGAAGACAATAGAATATAGATTATAGGCTTATTCCTGCAGATGTTCTTTCTGTGGTCCAGTGTATTGTATAGATATTTAAGAAGGAAGACCACTATAGAAAATAGAGCCATATCCTTAAAAGACATTTAGGCTATAAAGAGTAAGGAAATGGAAGCCCGGAGACATACCTAACACCATAGAGCTAGATAATATCAGAGTAAAACTTAAACTTTAGTTCCTATGATTTATAGAGACTTACTGGCAATCGGGTATGATAGTCAGACATGAGGCTTTGTTGTCTGTTAGTGGAACCCTATCTTGGTTCCACTTTTTCCAACTCTAGGACTTCAAGGTCCTTTACAATGAGTATTTTAATATCTATTTCATAACATGGTTATCAATAAAAAATGAGATTATATTGATAACTTACCAAGTACCTTGCCTAGGATTGAGTAGCTTCTTTCCCTATTGCTGTGGCTGAGACAGTTCCCATCTATTGATTGTTAGGGTCGATTCAAATTATGCAGATCTCCTCCATCCATGGCCCATAAACAGGAGAATATACAATAGAATTCTCAAACACTTTTGACATAAGAATTACCTAATCAAGAGAATCAGAATACAAGTCACAAATTAGGAGAACTTTTTGCAAAAGACACATCTGATTAAGAAATAATTCAAAATATATAATGAACCTTAAAACCTAACAATAATAAAACAAACAACCTAATTTAAAAACCATCCAAAGACCTTAACAGATACCTCATCACGGAACACATACAGATGGCAAATAAGTATATGAAAAGATGTTTCACATCATGTCATCAAAAATATACAAATTAAAACAACAATGAGATACCACTACACACCTACTAGCATGACCAAAGTCTGAAACAATGACAACACCAAATGCCAATGAGTTTTCGGAGCAATGAGAACACTCAGTAATTGCCAGCAGAAATGCAAAATGGCATGGACACTTTGGAAGTCAGTTTGGTGGTTTCTAACTAAATATAGTCTTACCATACTCACATTCCTTGGTATTTATTCAAAGGAGTTGAAACTTATGTCTACACAAAAACCTGTACGTAAATTTTTATAGCAGTTGTATTTATGATTGCCAAAACCTGGATTTTGTAAGATATCCTTCAACTGGTAAATAAATAAATAAGTTGTGGTTCAAGACGATGGAATCTTAGTCAGTATTAACAAGAAATGTGCTTTCAAGCTATGAAAAGACAGAAGGACCTTAAGTGCATATTATCAAGTAAAAGAAATCAATCTAAAAAGGCCACATATAGTATGATTTCAATTATATGGCATTCTGGAAAAGACAAAACTATGGAGACAGTAAAAGAGCAGTGGTTTCCAAGGGTTGGGGGGAGGGAGAGATGAATAGGTGAAGCACAGAGGATTTTTAGGGCAGTGAAAATACTCTGGGTGATACCATAATGGTGAATACATGTCATTATATATTCATCTATAGAATGTACAATACCATGAGTGAACCATAATGTAAATTATGGACTTTGGGTGATTATGATGTGTTGATGTAGCTTCAACAACTGTAACAAATGTACCTTTCTAGTGGGGAATGTTTATAATGAGGGAGGCTATGCATGGTAGGGAGCCAAAGGTATATGAGAAATCTCTGTACTTTCATCTCAGTTTTGTTGTAAACCTAAAACTGCTCTAAGAAAATGCAGTCTTAATGAAAAAAATAAACCTACATGAAGCATTCATCAGATTCAGTAGGATTGGAGTGAAGCTCAGGAATCTGTATTTTAATATGCATTTCTTTCTCACTTTCACTCTCACCCTCTCACTCCTAGACTCAAATGCAACTAGACTACAGGCCACACTTGGAGAAACTTTAATAAAAATAATTTTGATGCATTATTCCAATAGTTCTCAAATTTTCTGTACATGAAGTTAAAATATATTTAAAAAATGCAAACTAAAAATGTAGGAGTTCCTCACCCCAAGAGACACTAATTCAGTAAGGTGGGTTTCACTTCTGTATTTTAATAAGTTCACTGGTGATTCTGATACTTAACTAGATTTGGCAACCACTGATTTTCCTATGCTGCAGGACTATGGTCCCACCCACTCGATTTCAATGGCTAATTTACATCAAATTTTTCAAAGCCGTCTTGCATTGAACTTTCTGTCCTACAAAAATGAAAGGATTTTGCTATCATTCCAATCAGAAATTTCGATGCATTGCTTGCTCACAAGTGTCCATAATGACTGTTTTCCACAGCCAGTGGGATTTGAGGCTGGTCTTCATTTTTGTTTGTTTTTAAATAAACAATGCATAGGAGACAGCAAAATTCTTAAATTCAAATACATTAATTTTCTTATAGAGAAAGGTGAAAAGAAAGAGGCACAATGGGGCTCACAGATTACAACTTGGTTTTAGAGATAATAAGAAACAGTGGAATGGACAATCCTATATAATAAAACCCTAATATGAAAATCGACCCAACAGTGGAATGACCAGTCACTATGATGGGCACTGACCACCAGGGGGCAGATGCTAAATGCAGGAGCTGCCCCCGGTGGTCAGTGTACTCCCACAGGGGGAACGCTGCTCAGCCAGAAGCCAGGCTCACAGCTGGCAAGCATAGTGGTGGTGGCAGGAGCCTCTCCTGCCTCCACAGCAGTGCTAAGGACCCCTCAGGAGATGTCCCCTGAGGGGTCCCGAACTGTGAGAGGGCACAGGCCAGCTGATGGCCCCCCCCCCCCCCCAGTGCATGAATGGCATGCACTGGGCCTCTAGTCTTTAAATAAGAATAATGGCTATTTTGTCCATTTTATGCTCAGATGATTAAATGTAGCCCACCTTTCCAGATACTAAAATGAAGTAGATTCACGAAGGCCAACAAAGAATCCAATGTCTGGTCCATGTAAATGTTTGTGATAACCCTTCACATATTCACAACCTGCTGGTCTTCTTTGGTCTCTACAGTTTTCCCAATCTTGAAATCATATTCTAGTTTCCAAGTCCACATAGAGTTCTTTCACTTATTACACCCAAACTTCCTGCTCAAATTTAACCTACATGTGATAAAGTACCAAGATTTTCAGCTTTGAGTGAGAAACTTCTTCCTGTAGCACCAAGCCTACCACTCAGGTCAGCTCTATTCCTTCAGGCTAAGAGAAGTATTTAAACTTAATGGCATGCCAATAAAATGCATAGACCACAAAAGCTTCTGCTGAGCAGATAAGCAGCAGTGTGCTCTAGAAACACGCTGAAACTTATCAGCACTGCACACATTCTGGATCAAACCCCTAAATTCCAATTGTTGAAAACAAACAAATGCATCTTTCTACATTTGGATATTAAATTGTTCAGAAACTTTCATATTTGTATTGAACAAGAATCCCAAAATATTGATTTCAACTCTGCTTTTAAGGAATGCCTGGAGAAATAGGAGGAAAAATCAATTTGCTGATGATTACTAAACCTGTGAAATTTCTGTCTCTGTAACACACTCCTGTTCAATCTGTTGGGTTCTCCATTGAAGAAAGATGACAATTTCCAAAGACAGTTTGATTTTATTTATTCACTAAAGGACCAGTGCACAAAATTCATAAACGGGGAGGGAGGGTGTCCCTGAGCACAGCCTGTACCCTCTCCAATCTGGGACCCCTCAAAGGATGTCTGACTGCCCATTTAGACCCGATCCCAGTGGGCCTAAACGGGCAGTTGGACATCCCTCTCACAATCCAGGACTGCTGGCTCCCAACCGCTCACCTGTCTGCCTGCCTGATTGCCCCTAACTGTTTCTGCCTGCCAGCCCGATCACCCCTAACTATTCCCCTACCAGCCTGAAAGATGTCTCACTGCTCCCCTGCCAGCCCGAGTGCCCCTAACTGCCCTCTCCTGCCACCCTGGTCACCCCTAACTGCCCTCCCCTGCAGGCCTGACCCCCCCAACTGCCCTCCCCTGCAGGCCTGGTTGCCCCTAACTGTCCTCCCTTGCAGGCCTGGTGGCCCACAACTGCCCTCTCCTGCTGGCCATCTTGTGGTGACCATCTTGTGTCCACATGTGGGCAGCCATCTTTGACCACATGGGGGCACCATCATTGACCACATGTGGGCAGCCATCTTGTGTGTTGGAGTAATGGTCAATTTGCATATTACTCTCTTATTAGATGGGATAGTATTGTTTCATGGTTTTCTATTAATATTTACTAACCTTCAATGATCTCCATTTACAAGAAGCTATATTGCCAAAGGGTTCTATCATTAGAAAGTCATTTGCTTGACTTATGCTTTTTTTATTAGGTTATTTTTAGAAATTCTTAAAAGAAATCATTATAATTATTTATAAATGCTCATTAGTAATTAAAGATTTATTATGTACCTTACATAATAGATATGATTTTCCTCCAGTGTATTTCTCATTCCCTTATAAAGCACTTTGCCCCAGAAATCACGTCCTCTGACAGCCTTCTACAATGAAGGCAAAACAGGGAAGACCCACTCAGGAAAGACTAAATGAACTACAAAAACATGGATCTTTTGTCAACTCCAAGCAGATGCTCTTGAAACCTTAGCAAGTCCATAGTGTTAAAAGCCAAGATTTGTGAGAAGGAAAAATACTGAATTATAATGGTTCCCTTTACACATAATAAAATCCAGGCTGACTTAGACTATAGAAAATACTGTTTGTTCATTTTTATGATAATAACACCCCTTGGTTGTTTTTATAACAGGTACTGTTTTGCATTTGTTAACTCCTTTCAATCTTATAATAGTCCTCATTTCATTTGTTCACCAAGGTGCCCAAGATCCTAGAATAGAGCCTGATCATAATACTATATACCATTGTCCACCTTTTGCAGATGAGGAAACAAGAGGCAGAGAGCAGTTAATGATCTTTTCCAAACTTTTATAGTCAGTAGTGAGAACCAGGATTCATAATAAAGAAGGAGTCCTATAAATATCAACTGGATTGCTCAAAGTTATTAGAGGCAAAACCCCTCTAAGAATAAGAGGAAATGAATGCTTTATTAAGCATTGACTCTCCAAGCATTCTGACAGTTATTTTATCTGGCTCATCTCAATTAATCATGCACTTCAACTTTAATATTGTGATCCCAATTTTACAGATTAGGGAACAGGCCCAGGAAGATGAAGTAACAAAACAAGGTAATTGTAAAATCAAGATTCAAACTCAGATCTGCCTATTTACAAATCCCTTGCAAAGTCTTTGTTCTTGTCTGCACTCCTACCCTCCAAAAGATAGTGTTTATTTAAAGCAGCTTCTTCCTCAGTATCTTAGAAAATCTCTCCCTCTTTCTTTCCCATACCCATTTCTTTTCTCTCACTCAGGCATGAATACTTCACAATAAAGTTCAGCAATTTCTCCTTTGCTTCTACTCAAGGTTAAGAGAAGGATGCCTTCTCTACCAGCACCTCCCTCTGAAAAAAAGAAAAATAGGAAAATGGGAAATCCTCTCAGTGCTACAAGATTATGGATGCATTTATTTCATATGCATTCTTCAAAAATTTCAAGGAAGCTGAAATCTAATTTAATCTATTACATGATTGTACTAAATTACTTAACCACATCAAAGCATCAATGGCCCCACACTCTAGGGAGGGGACATTGTAAAATGGTTTTCAAATATATAATGCAGCCTCTCAGGTGCTCAGGACAGGGACGCCCATCTCTGAATATAAAGCTTCTCTTACACTTCTGAGATCAAAACAACAGAGCCATTATGTGAGAGGCTGGATGAAATACCAGAGCCATTTCTTATTAGTTTCAGTCATTAAAGAGAATTTAGTAGTCTGGCTATTTATGCATGTTTTTCTTGCTTTAAAAAAAAAAACAACAACACAGCAAT